>OY755046.1:52793988-55441768 GCA_963576565.1 Aspidapion aeneum | reverse complement strand
ATGCATCTTTCATAGGTTAAATGTTAATAAGCATGATTTCCCCTCAATTGTTAGGGCCTGGATTTGGTACTGACAGTGTTCAAAATAAACCTGCACAATTATTTTTAAGAAAACTTACTACTTTCCTTTTTTGTCTGGGTTATACCTGCGAAATAATTTTATATCAGTTTTGAGGTTTAAAAAAGCATTTTTGGGAAAAATTTTTCGAATAAAACGTTTTAATTTTTCCGCGTAGAATTGAAATCCGCAATCAGAAATAGAATGTTCCATTTAAAAAAATCAACGTCGAGCGGAATTTTGACACTTCCTGTAAGGCTAGGACCTTAAAACCTACATCATCAGAAAGAGCCCATTTCACTACCTTGATAGTGATTTAAAAATGTTTAAAAATAATTATCCCCTTTAAAATAATCGGCCTGTGCGGGTGGTCTGAAAACCCTGTATATCAAACTGATGCACGTGCCCCTTAGGATGCAAGTTTTCTTTCCCTAAGAGGACCTAATTTTGCCGGACTTCTTTTTGTCGAGGGCAGGGATGTTTATACTGCGTAGCAAGTTTACACCCCTTCCGAAAGGTCCTTCTACATGTTAGACTTGCATCGATCTAACATCGCTATCGTCCCAGCAGAACGGATATAGACGATAGACTTCTTTCCTTTTCAGCGCAATAGTCGTGGTCGTCTTGAGTTGACCGTGGGAGATTCTTACTTCCAAGATCTAAAAGAACTGAGGGACATAGAGCGCGGGGTGCCAGCTCTATAAATAGCTGTAGCTGGTTGGATTAATATTTATTCCTTTATATTAACTGAAAAAGTTAAGGTTTTGGAAAATTATTTTCATGCACATTGTGGCTACTTGAGATTAGCTGACGTTGCCAGTTTTTTTTCACTGATGAAATAAACTTTAAGTGCATTATAGTTAATAGGCTATTTATTCAAAGCTGATGTTTACAAAAAAACAACAACCTAGTGCCCCAAAAAGCAACAACAATAGATTTTAGAGATAATTAAGAAAATAATCTGCATTTACAAACATTTATCCAGTATTAAAAAAATCATAAAATAAAGAAAGAATGTGAGTTTGTTCACAACTTTTAAGACCATTTCTCTCTACTTAGTGCCAAGACCGTGGGAAGTCAATTTCTTTTATTTATTATTTGAAGAACAAAATGTTCATTATAAGTGGATTTAATTTAATGTCGACTTTATTCTTTAAACAGATGTTTAAAAGATGAATTAAAGCAAGTGCGACAAATGTAGGTACATACTTACAGGCGACATGACATAGAAATCTAAAAGTAGGCTAAACAGTTTAAATAAATTATTTAAATGACAAGTATAGAATAAAAAGTTTTTTTTCGACGAACAGACGAAGGCAACAGATTTCTTTACATTTATTTTAGCCTGAAAGGAGCAGCTTTTTTGTTTTTTTTTTGTTTCCAAAAAGATTCGTCAAAGTTGCTGAATCTTACATTATGTTTCAGAAAAAATGTTTATTGTTGCCAGTGGCGGCTGGTGACGTTATAAATTGGGGGGGGGGGCAGAAATTTATATTGCATGGAAAAGGAGATAAAAAAACATACCTAACCAATTTTATTTTAGCATTTTACAAACAAGCAGCTACTTCAAATACCAAATTGCAAAATAATGCAAGGACCTAAAACTATAAACAACAAGTGAAATTAAAGAAAGAAAAATAAGAAAAAAAAAGTTTTTTGCTTCGGCCGGAACTCGAACCCGGGATCTCTTGCTCTCTAGGCAAACATTCTCAGCATTGAACTACCGAAGCCATACATACATTTTCGGAAAGGCTTTTAACTACTGACCTACCCCAAATCAAAACAAACTCATACGTCTTCACTAAGGATAGAAGCGGCAAAACGTAGGAAGGGCAACTAACATTTTCGCACGATGAATATGGCCGACGTCAACTAAAACAAACAATCCTCCCACCCCCGCACGAGAACAGCCACCCATAAGCCGCTGAAAAACGAGCTAAATTGAAATCTTGTCCCGCGTTTTGCTGCTTGTAATTATTTACGCTAAAAAAGTTTACTCAATTTATTTTATTTACTTTTGTTCAGACAAAAAAAAAATAACTAGACATGTCGTACGGGAAGATTTAACTTTTTTTGAATCAATCAATTAAAAATATTGTTTTCTTGTTTTGGGAGGGCACTGCCCCGTTCCCTTTTTGTAGAAGCCGCCTCTGATTATTGCTTTTTGTCACTGGTTTAGCTACAATTGAGCAACTTCCAAAAATATTACTTAAAGTTACTGAGACTACTCTTCTGTCTTTAAGGCCAGAGCAACGCTGATTGGCGTTTTTACTCTAATAATCTACCTGCTTTGTCGTACTTAAATGCTTGACAGAATTCGCTACGCATCGTTCTGTCAACGGCATTCGCGTGCTGAAAATCGATTTTCTGCACTTGTTAGGAAAATAGCTATTGTGCTTGATGATGTAACCAATTTACTAGAGTCAGATATGGATATACCCCCACAGCTAGTGAAATTTTGATATGTGACCATCTTGTAAATATTTTCTTATGTAGGTAGGTGTAGACAAAAATATTACCAACATTTTTATATGATTTGTCTTATTTTTTAAGTATGCAAATGGTGTACTAAAAACCCACTTCTCTGTTTAAATTGTCAACCATAATTTTTTTTTATATAATTGAGGAAGCAAAGTTCATTTTATGTATAGCTAATTAAAATGCCTAGGTACTTAAAATTATGATTTTGCTTAGATATACTGGGTGTAATGTAAAATTTCAAAAGTAGACAAATAACTATTTGGCAAAAGTTTGTTGTTTAAAGAGTGGGGTAAAGGTGTAAATTTTAGAAATGACAAATTTGAAAAAATCAAATAATTTTGTTGGACCTACTCAAATTAAAAGTGAAAAAAAAATTACAGCTGTTACTTCAAAACAAAATGGCGGCTATATTTTAAAAGAATCAAAGATAGCGCCATTTTTGTGTCGGCTGGGAAATTTCCTATTGTTTTCAGTAGATTTAAAGAGCTGGTCTGTAGCTTTAGCATGAGGTATTAAAAATAAATATCGCACAAAAAATAAAGAAAATATCAAAGAAAAATTTTTTTCGTAACTTTGGCAGCCGCCATCTTGGATTCTGATGCTGGAAAATAGGGGATCCTCGAACGAAAATTTAGTTTTTGGTATTAGCTACCACCATAGCAAATATAAATAAATATACTCTTTTTGCAGCTTTTTCTTGAAAATTTACTCTACTATATCCTTAAAAACTACTTATAAATAGATAAATCAATGCCAAGAATATTGCCATAGATAGACTGGTAAAATAAAAAAATAAAAATAAGCTCAGCATTCATTTCAAAGGTGGCTGGGATAATAAAAAATCAATCTGTGTGGTATCTATCGCATCAGAATCTCAACAATTTCCGCTTTCATATCTATAGCAACCTAAGTGTGGAAGGCATCCTTTACCTTTTTGTTTAGTTGTTGTCCCTGCTTGAACACCTACCGATCTAAACTACCAAAATAAAAACAAAAATTGTTGAAAAGACCATTTTCTAAAATCCTCTGTGAAAAATATTTCTTCTGGATTGTCGAGGACCACACTATGAACTATTTCAGGGAGTTTTGAGAAAAAAAATCTCGGTGGCTATAAAACTATATGTATTAGTAACGACATTCGATCAGTGTCGCCCTCTATGTTCGTATATGCAAAATATACTACAAGTACTTAATAATTTTTTTTACGGTTATGCGCACTCGCAAGGAGATCCCTATCACGCTGTGTATGTTGGTTTTGAAACGGTTTAGGTTGTAACCTGCAGGGAAAACTGTCGCAGGTAGTTTATTCCACAGCGATGCTGTTCTCCAGAGATATGAATTCTGATATAATGAGGTTCTTGGTCCCTCTATTTTGACGGTAAATTGATGGTTTCCGTCTATTTGACGTGTTCGCCTAGTAGGTGCTACTCCCGGGGGGACCATACGTGCCAACTCTTCAGAGCATTTTCCGTGATAATACCTGTCGAAGAGAGATAGATCGCCCACAGTTCTTCGATGTTCGAGACTATCCAAGCTACGGGTAAGTGCGAAGTCATTGTTCAGCTTGATAGCTCGTTTTCGCATGGTGTTCAAAAGCATTAAGGTATGTTTGGGTGTCGCACTTCATATATGAGAGCAGTACTCCATAGTTGGTCGAATCTGGGCTTTGTAGAGTGTCAGCAGTTGGCTTGGTGTATACAAATGTCTTGTACAAAATAACACTCCAAGCTTTAGGGACGCCCTTTTAGCTATATCTGTAACGTGACTGTGCCAAGACATGTTGGTCAGCGACTCCTAAAATGTTCAACTGGCTCTGCAATGTGACAGCACTTCCAGATAGCATGATGTTTGGCTCACCGGTGCTGGTCTTTTTTGAAAACAGGGCTGCTTGGGTTTTCTGCGTGTTGAACTGTACAAGGTTTTTGTTGCCCCAGTCCTCTATTATCTTCAGGTCGTTATTTATCTGCGATATTTCAGTTAGTCTAAGATGATGAAATTTGCGTGCGGAGAGACATGTGGGTGGTATGAGTGAGAAAACTACATTATGCAAACCAATAAAGTGGATTTACTGTTTTATCTATGAGCTCAATTATGTAAATCAGAAAAAGTGTTGGCGAAAGGATTGCTCCCTGAGGCACACCAGCATTTATTTGGTAAGAGTTGGAGTTCTGGCCATCCAGTGCAACATACATGGATCTATCCTTAAGGTAACTTTCAAACCACGTGCAAAGTTTCGGCGATAATCCCATTGCTTTGAGCTTGTTGAGCAGATTTTCATGCCAGACTTTATCGAATGCTTTAGATATATCTAAAGCAATTGTTTTTGTTTCACCCCGGACCTCAATTGCTTTTTGCCAGAAGTGAGTGACGTATGTAAGTAAATCGCCAGTTGACCTATATTTTCGAAATCCGTATTGCTTGTCGTTGATAATTTTGTACTGTTCCAAGTGCTTGGTTAGGTGATTGTTCACAACTCTTTCCATTACTTTTGATTTCACTGGAAGTAGAGCAATTGGTCTATAGTTTAATAGAGCTGTCTTTTTTCCTTTTATTGGAATGGGTTGTACTGCGGCAGACTTCCATGATGATGGATATACTCCTTGCCTGTAAGATAAATTGAATAATTTAGCGAAAGTTGGGGTGAGTTCGTTAGCACAATTTTTGAGCGGGAATGCCATCTGGACCGATACAAAATATAAAAAGAGCGGACAAGGGTCTTTTCGCTGTTACCTTATGACATTACTGACCTTTGTCGGGAAATAGATTTATTTTTTATATAGGTAACGAAAATATAGACTCTAAGAAAATGAGTATCTGAAAGAATTTCAAAAACCTCAATACGTCGCTATATCAAGAGATAAGTGGATGAACTTAACACCGAGGCAAAACCGCAGCAAGAGAATGATGAGGTCCTTCTCATCATTACTTACCTGTAACCTCCTTAAACTAAATAGGAAATAACTTCACTGTATACTGAGGAAATACCCGACATCGGAATCTGCAGACATACGTCCACATGCAGACTATCTGATGAGGCCTTCGGATCAACCACTTACATCAGATCCGAGTGTCCAGCAGTAGCCTTCCACAGAACAAAAAACCTCCTATAGGAAGACCCGTCCGACGATGCAGACTGTCAGAAAGACCTAATAAAAGGGCCATCAAGCCTCGCGAGATCTTCAAACTTCTTACATTTGAAAGACACACAATAACAGATACAATAAGCTAAGCAGTTGCAGCGTCAGGATGAATAAAACCAAACCTTGCTATATGAATGAATCAATTAATCAATTCATTTTTGTTTCCAGGATCCGGCTGGTGTCCGGAGATAAGCCGACTAAAAATATTTTAAAAGTGTCTACCTCTTAAAGTCGCATCACATAACTCTTATAAGAGGAGACATAAATTTTTAAAATGAAATAAAACCCCTTAAAATCAAGAATTTTTATGGACAAGCTGTCGAAAAGGACAACTTGACATAATTTAAAGTAATTGGATCCAACAAACTATCGGCCACGTACAAAGAACTAATCGAAATGAAATACTAAATAAACTAAACTAGACACTGCAATTAGAAAGACGAGAAGATTAAGCTTAAGAAAGAAAATACTTCTAGGCCGATTTAAACCAATGGAGACTGAAAATCAAACGTCTATTAGCTGCTGTTTTTGTTTTGACAAGAAAAACACTATTGAGCCAAATGGAGTATAATGAGGTGGAACAGGAAACAGGTTGTTCTTTAAACAGGGAAAACACCTTTTGTTGCGAGCAAAGGAGCGGAATGCGGCACCATGGGCGTTAGTCATGCCTTGTTGCGCTATTTATGGCTCTATTTTATAAGAAATAGCTTTAAACTTCACAGCTATATGATATGTAACAGTTCTTTTCTTCGGTCCTTTTTCCACGTGAGGTCCTTTTATTTATAAACAACAACTAAATTAAAGAAAGAAAAATTATAAAAAAATTGTTTTCGGCCGGGACTCGAACCCGAAATCTCTTGCTCTGTACGCAAACGCTCTCTCATTAAGCCACCAAACACTATAAATAAATTTTCGGAAAACTTTTACCCATGTATGTGTGTGGTGTCTCAATACAAAAACGAGAAATTCTCAGGGTATTAACTCGACCAAGCCATTCAACTGACATCTATAATTTTATCTACTCAAGCAATGTATCCAAACCAAACCAAAACCAATTTTCAAAAGGTTTGGTTCGGTTCCGTTATAGAGAGAAAACATTTTCGTATCAATCATTAAATCAATCAGTTTCGTTTAGTCCTAAATCTTATCTCCACCCACTTTCTTTAGTTTTCTGCGTCCAAGTTTGAACATGTTTATTTGGTGGGTCTAGGTTTTTGTAAAACTTTGACGTTTCTAAGCTTCAAACAACAAACTCCTGAGATTTAAAATTTGCTGCTTTTTGTGTTCTGCTTGTAAAATCAAAGTTTGCTTTCTTAGCTATATTTATGACTTTACCAATTTATTTGAATTTCTCAATGTCCTCAAAATTTAGTCCCTCGATAGCAATAATTTCACTTTTGATACGAAATGATGTCATTACAATATTGTTCATATTTTTTGGCATTTCTCTGGGGAATTGTTCCCACGCCTTTTTCTTTTTGCATGGGTAGATTTTTGTTTCATTAATATGCTGCTCTCTTTCTCTCTCTTTTTTAATTTTATTTTACCACTATCTCTTTCATTCTCGTTGTTTAAACATCGTCTAATATAACCTTCAGAGCTCTGGTCCTTTTATGATACGTTTTGATCATCTAAAAAAAGCGGATTTTCACAGGGTACTATAACCAAAGGTATATAGATATTGACTTATTTATTTGAATTCGTTTAAAAACAAGAACCGAGAAGAACCTTGCAAAACAGAGGATCACGTTACAGGCCTCCAACATTGAACTGTTCGTTTGTCGGTCGTTGAGATGACCGTGATATTTGTCCGCATTTGGTCATACATATTAAATACATATTTTTTCTTAATTTATATCAAGAAAAAATGTCAAAAGCTATAATAAACGTTAAGGTTGTTCCTACACATATTAATCTATAAGAAACATTTAAAAACACAAATTCCCCAAACTAATAAAACATTTATGATAAAAGATAAAGCTACAACAGTTAAACATTTTAAAACACCAGCACCGTGCCATACCCAACAAATTGTGTTGCAGCTAGATGCACCAAATTATCCCTTTGCAGAAATTACACACCTGATAATTAAGTGACTAAGACGGACTATTCCTTTCAAAAATTGTTTACTGCAAATATTGGTCTTTAACTTATTCTATTAAAATTTGAATCTCAGTTAATGGATTTTAGAAGAAAGCTATTTGATCATATTCTTTTGCGGTGTTACATCTGCTTCTTCAAGAAGTTTTTTTAAGCCATAGTGTTTCTCCCTTAGCTTCGCACTTCCTTAAATTTTTACTACTACTATGTCGGTTTAGAACGTTTTTCTACATTGTCCGACGCCTATTCTCCACCTCCTTCGATCCTGACAATCAGCCTCTGTCAGATTCTTTTGACTCATTGATCTTTGGATTGACTGTTGCCATTCTAGTTTAGGACGCCCTCTTTTTCTGCGCCCTATTGGTTGCCATTCTAGGACCTGCTTTGGTAATCTTTCGTCGTTCATCCGTTGTACATGGCCGTACCATATTAGTTGCCTTTTAGTGATGTCATCCGTTATGCTTCCTTCGATTCCCATTCTTTCTTTTATGATCTCATTTCTTATGTGATCTATTCTAGATATTCTCATTGATCTTCTTATTGCATCCATTTCGACACTTTCCATTTTTGTTTTGTATTTTTCTGTTACGCGACAAGTCTCTATTCCATACAACAGCGTGCTTTTGACCACTGTTTCATATATGTTAAATTTTACATTCTTTTTTATCTCTCTGCTCCATAAAATACTGTTAAGACATCCAATAACTTTTTTTGCTTTTACTATTTTTTTTCCAATTCTTTACAGTATGTTCCTGTCTTATCAAATGTGACACCCAAGTATACATACTCATTGCATGGAGATATTGTTTGTCCATTTTCTAGTACTAACTCACCGGATTCGTTTCCAATACATAAGTACTGCGTCTTGTCCACGTTCACTGTTAGTCCCCACTTTTGGTATTCTTCTGTTAACTTTCTCATCATATACTCCATGTCTTCTTTATCATTAGCTACAATTACTTGGTCCTCAGCAAACTATAGTGTGTATATGGTAAATCGGTTAAATTTTTTGCTCCGTTATATTCAGTGGTAGTCGACTCTCATTAGGACGAGTCTAAAGTACTACAAATTGTTATTGTTATAACTTCTTTCTTTTAAATTTCCTGCTCAGTTTATGATTGTTTTTAGTAGTTTTAAATGAAGCCATTTAAATTAAAGGTAAAAAAGTGTAAATAAGTTAACTAGTAATGGCAGCATCATTGTGTAATGTACAGTAAAACACCGCAAAAGGGCATCTCAGGTTAATAGCTGGATAGTTCTAAACGGTTGAGTAATTTCTGCAACGGATACGCACCAAAGATCAACGGTGCCCACTTTTATAAATATTCTTTGATCTCTAGATGGTTATCGGTTCATATTTATAACAAAGAACTTACTATATTTTATACATATAAGTATAAGCAGAATAAATAACAATAAAATAGAATTAAAATACTAGAAATGCAGCAGATACTAGGTGAGGTTATCGGGCAATGACATCAAAATCCTGATTTTAGAAATTGCAAATAAACTCTCACCCGATCAGCCTTTTGGTTTCATTATTTAGATTCTAGAGGATTAGTCTTTCAATTTAACAAGATAAATCGTAAGGACCTGAAGGCCCAGGGTAGATCCTTGAATAAGAAAGATCCCAAGGAAACCTTTCTTTGACCAATGGCAGCATAAGACGTACATTGGTCGGCTGGCTTACCCAAATTCACGACAAACTCGGTCTAAGCTCCTATTTTATGTAAAGTTCCTACAGAACTGCTCTGAAGCAGAAGAAGGTTTGTCAAAGGATGCTTCTAAAGAATATTTTTTGTGTAAAAGTTTTTATTATTTTATTAGTATTTTTTTAGATTTGCTTTAAAATTAAATTAAATATCATTTATTTTTAGCTCACGTTATATTCGTTCGAGTGAAGAGATCTAAAACGTGAATATACAATTTAATAACAAATTACTCAATTAATGCAAACCGTAGTAAATTTTACTTGATTCTAACTTTTTTTTCATTAATTTGTGTTACACCTGATGTGCACCATGTTCTACTTATTTACGTACATTCTATAATTATAAAAATACAGTGCAAATAATTTAAATTGAAACACAAAACCAGGTGAAATTAGGTAAGTTTGTAGTTTTAAAGATTATGGCATCCTTATCTTCAACAGCTGGTTTGAATATTTGTTGCAGACAATTTCTTCTTTAGTTTCCTTTAGCTAGTATTGATAGTAAAATAGAAAGCAATGGAGACCAATTTGGTCAGACTTCTTTTTGTTTTTTCTTCATAATTTATATAAATTGTTTACAAAATGCCTTCGGTGGAACGTAAATCATGTCTTGCATGTCAAACCACAAGTACATCTTTAAAAAAATTAGCCTATATTTCCATATTAAGTGACGCTCCTGAAAGGGCGGTTACATTTTACAGTCCTGTAATAGTACCTTGTGGCACGCCGTCTTTCAAAACAGGATCTCCATCATAATTTAGATGATTTACACGTTTGATGGCTTGTTTGCTCTGAGACAATGTTGTTCTAATTGGTTTAAGTGGTTGAGAATATAAAGAAGGTAAAAAGCTCAAAGTCATAAATGCAACATCTGTTTTTTTGCTTTACTCATAACATATGTATAAATAAGGTAACTTAGGTTTGATGACTAGTTTTTGCTATTAATAACCGTTTCTTTGCGTTTAATAATATGTTATTTAATTTTATATTTTTTAAAACATTTTTCTAAAATGAATGGTTTGTCAATGGTTTTTGTAATTGTTTAGTCTTTCCTTTTCTTTTATTTTTCTTATTCTCCATTACATGATTCAAACCTAACGATGCATCAAATTTTTCCAAATTATCTATATCAACTTTTATAGACAAATCAGTATCATTATTATTATTGTCTTCAATAGATAATCTTTTGAATAAATTTTAATTCAAAAATGAAAGTGTTTTGATGACTTGGCTAAATTTCTAAATCTTGCATTACAAGTCAATCTTTTGATGCAGCATCTAGCAAAGAAAAAGATATGGAATGATGTTTCGGCAATTTTTTCGGTTTTGTGCCTTTTATTTATGATTTTGTAAATAAGCGTGACTAAAGGATCAAAAATTTAATTTTGTAAAGGTTTTTTATAAGTTTGGTTACTTTTGCTTTCAGAGTTTTAGTTCTCAGAATTGCTTTATTTTATAGATTACATTTTTTTGAAGATATCTTCTTCTATCTACACATTTTTTTCTTAAAAATCCATCAAGAAATAAATTTTACTAAAATATTCCTTTCGCAGCAAATCCGAAAATAATACCTTACTTGTTCTGCAGGACTTATCGCATCTTAGTAGTTTTTAATACACACAGTAGTAGTAATAGTCGGTGGGTCCAACAATTAGGCCATAGTAGGCCCTTTTAGACTGCGCTTCCACTCGATTTCCAATTCACTTGTTGGGCCTTCCTGTTGTCTTCCAGTATGGTAGACAATTTGCTCATATGCAGCTCTTTCTCGTTTAGGGTTGGTGCCCCAAGTGGCTGTAGTCTCATACTGAAGAATGACTTACATTCTTTCTTGTTTCTGCTCATAGACTGGACAGGTGGGGTCATTATTATGCCTGTTAAAATTTCGACGTCTTTTCGTGTCGGTCTCAGTAAGTATTTTCAGGAAGCATAATACTAAGGATAAGTTCCCTAGATGTCCGAATATCTCTTAGTGTTTACAATTAGTAAACAAGAAGTCTACTTACAGCAACCCATGCATCTGCGGTAATATACAAAATTTGTGCGGTTGTCTGATTTTGATGGAAAGGCGAAACCCTCAAAGAAATAGAGCAAGATTGTCACGCAATGGTACAATTTAAAACTCTAAATACGAGGATGGGATGAAAAGTTTCCGGCCTAGCATAGAACGCAACACCGTAGTGACTAAATAATAATTTATTTTTCTACATAGTCCCCTTGTAAGGTAATACATTTGGGCCAATGATGTTCAACTGATTTGATGCCATCACTGAAGTCTGATTTATCCAACTCGTCAAAATAGGCATTTGTAGCTGCAATGACTTCTAAATCTGAAGAAAAATTTTTCCAGCAAGAAATTTTTTTAGGTTTGGGAACAAATAAAAATTTGACGGGGCTAGGTCTGGCGAATAAGGTGGGTGGTTTAACAGTACAAAGCCCAGGTGATAGATTTTAGCCATTAGAAGAGCGGAGTTGTGGCAAAGTGCATTGTCTTCATAAAACAAAATTTTCTTTTTTGCCAAACCAGGGCGTTTTTTACTTATATTCTGCTTGAGCTGGTCCAGTAAGTCGCTGTAGTACTGTGAATTTATTGTTCTTCCTTTTTGAGATAATCTATGAGAAGTATCCCTTTAGCGTCCCAAAAGACCGTTGCCATGACCTTTCCAGCAGACGGTACTGCCTTTGCCTTCTTTGAAACTGGTTCGTCCTTTGCTGTCCATTGTTTGGACTGTTGCTTATTTTCAGGGGTATAATGATGAACCCATGTTTCATCAACCGTAATAAATCTATGCAAAAATCCCCTGGATCACGTCTAAACAGTGTCAAATTCTCCTTTAAAATGGTTAGACGCACGAGCTTTTGATCTGGCAAGCAAACGCGAGCTTTCTTATACCTAAAACTTTACATAAATGGTGAACTCGCTCTTTTGATATGCCCACAGCCTCAGCTACCCCTTCCAGTATTAATCTGCGATCTTTTAGAATTAGTTTGTGAATGGTTTGCACCATTTCTTTAGAATTTGCCGTTTTTGGCCTGTAACGCGGATCATTATTAGTGCTAGTACGACCACGTGTAAAGTCCGATACCCAAATTTAACTGAGGTATAAGAAGGAGCAGATTCCCCTAGTGTAGCACCTAGTTCAGCTTTTATTTTCGTCGGCGATAAGCCTTTGATATGAAAATATTTTATCACGGCTCTTATCTCGTTCTTTTCCATCTTTTAAAATTGACACACTGTATAAACTTTTAAAATAAGCAGTTGGAACACGAAAGGAAATCGCGCCAGCTATAGGCTAGGCCGGAAACTTTTCATCCCATGCTCGTATACAAAATTAGTGCGGTTGTCTGATTTTTATGCAAAGGCGAAACCCTCAAAGAAATAGAGCAAGATTGTCACGCAATGGTACAATTTAAAACTCTAAATAATCAGACACACCTATCGATGAAAATTGAGTTTGTTTATTATTGCGCATTTGCATATTCGAAGCCTGAACCCAAACAAACCTTTAAAACCGTAGTTATTTCTAGAATCGCTGCAGGTTGTATAAATATAACCTAGAGAGTAAATTCTGCAATCTAGACCCGTTATAAGACCAATTTTTGCACCCGCTATCGACCAGATTTCAGGCCACAGCGCAAAGTAACCGGTAACCTTTCATTTCATTCTTGTTTTGCGGGAGTATCTTGTAAAGATATTGCGTTTTGCTTACAAGGTTTATCAAAAACCTTAGTATTTGGTTCCTGATATTCTCATAGTTTATGCTTTGTACAGTCAATATTCTAGTTAAATAACATCCTCCAACTTTCGTTATGATTATATCTGATTCTCCGAAGAGGACAGTCGTGGAAAACGCACTCCGGTTCTCATTGTTTTCTAAATATTCCTGCCTAAAAAATATGTATTTGGTTTTTGTACAGGTTTGCGTTTAAAATAACGTGTCCCATTAAACTTTTCGTTGCGATTCTGATTAATCAAACAGGACAGTCATCTAAAATGAGCTCCGATGTCTCATTATTATCTACTAAATATTTTTGTAAAAGAAGTTGTAGACGATTTTCTTTTTGCGTGGGTATGGGTGTGCGTTTTTGGTCCGCATGGTGTCCGGAGATAAGAATAGCACCAAGGTAACCCCGAGGCCTGTCGTAAGAGGAGACTAAAGGGGCCTCGACCCATTGGGTAAATGGGTAGTCTGGTAACGGATGAGCATTGACCAGTATGTTAACAGAAAAAAAATTAAACTGGTAACCTTCGGGATCACACCAGATATCATCTATGGTAAAGGGGACGGATTAATCTCGTGATTCTCTCAATGGATTCGTTGGACTGTCCATTTAGTAAATCACCACACAGGGTATATGGAGTGCCTATTTGGAGCTAGCAGCTAGTGTTGATTATGTCAAAAGGTTTATGACCCATCAGTGGTCTAAGGCTACAACCATGGCATTATGTGGTATATCATGTTGACTAAGTTTTTGGTCTAACATATAATTTGAAGTCTACTGGCTTCTATATACTAGATAGTATATAAATTATTATCTGAGTCGAACCCAGTTGGTACGTGGTGCACAACGGGCCCAAAAAGGCGGCCTAGGTGCCAGGCTAAATTCTTTAAGGGTGCTAACCGCCACTACCGTACATTCATACATTCATTCATGGGTGTGCTTTAAGAATGAAGGATGGCATTAGGATCTTTGTTGGAAACCTAATATTCTTCTTTAAGAGTGGAATAATATACCTAAGTGATAGATGATGCTTATGTTCTTGAATTTTCTCTCAGCTATTCTATTTTATATATCAAAAAATGATACCGAAAATTTCAGCTTAAAATTTTGTGTAGCGATTATGAGTTTTGCTCAGGAATATATCTCCATATTACCCGAGTCTATACCAAAATTTTTCTTACAATCATCGGAGATTGAAGGTTTAAACAAAATAATAATTTGTTCCAGAAGAAATAAGTTCTTCTTGGTTAAGTCTATCTTCGGTCTTGTTATCCTCTGCTTTAGTGCCAGTTTGATCTATATTGACATTGTCTGGGTTATGCACAATAAGTAAGTAAGTAAATTCTTTATTAAATCCGTATTACCCAGATGGGCGTGGATCCAGTCAAAAATCAATCACATCAATGCTTATTATAAATTCTATGGAAATAATTGCTATAATTTTGTTATGATATTTCAATAAGTTAAATTTTAAAAGAAAATCATTTTATTCGCGGTTGTCTCTGTATAATTTTTGGTATCTCATGTTGGGTATTCTGTGAGCATTCTCTTCTTGTTATTTACAATAACCCAAACTAAATACTAAATAACCTGAACTTGCGCCATGTGAGAGGGAGAAAGGAATTCTAAACTGTTTGGTTGTTATAACGTTAGTTAGATACTTAGATTCAGGTTTTTATTAAATTCGCAAAAAGTTTGTTTACATCCTTATCTCCTTTCTCTTCACGCTTCTGCGTATGGACTCTGAATGAAATGGATAAAAAAAGTAGTCCCTCAAAATCGGGATAAATCATCATCAAGTTGAAGAATTCATGCACTGGGATGAAATCAGAAATCCTCCCTTTCCATAATTTCTAGCAGATGCTTTGGTGTTATCAAGGTTTAAGATAAAAAAGCCAACTTGTATATATTTTCAAAATAAAATAAGATTCACAAACAACAGCAGAAGCTTAAGTTGGATTAAAATTAAATATAGAAAAACCAAGTTGTAGCACCAATTTTGAAATAAGATATGATTCAAAATTGAAAGAAAATACACTTTTCTAATATTTGCAATAGATTTAATTGTTGAAATGGGTAAGAACAATTACTCAGTCGAAATCGGGACAAATTTTCACCAAATTCAAGAATTCATCCATTGGTATGAAATCAAGTCGCTTATCAAATCGTAGCTTTTTATAATTTCCAGCAGAACCATAAGTATTGTCCAGGTTAAAGGTAGAAAAACCAAGTTATAGCATTATTTCAATATTTGCAACGGATTCAGACCTTAAATGCGTGAGAAAAAGTATCCTTCAATATCGGAAGAAATTCTCACCCAATTCAAGAATTCATACACTGGTATAATATCAGAAGCCTGATCGAATCGTTGCTTTCCCAAATTTCCAGCAGAAGCTTCATTAGTAGTATATATAAGTTAAAGGTAGAAAATCCAAGTTGTGGCACCAGTTTTGAAATAAGATATGATTTAAAATCAAAGGCAAATACACAATATTTGCAACGGATCCAATTCATGGAATGGAAGAGAATAAGTACACCCTCCAAAACAAGAGAAATTATCACTCAATTAAAAAGTTCATACACTGAAATATGAAATCACAACCCCAAACAAATTATCGCTTTCCATAATTTAAAGCAGAAGCTTAAGTAGTATCAAGGTTAAAGTTAGAAAAACCAACTTGTTGTACCAGTTTTGAAATAAGATATGACCAACAAACAAGTGCACTTTTTTCAATGTTTGCAACGGATTCGATAGGTAAGTCGATATCTTTTACCATAAATGCATTGTTGTTAAACAATATTTTCGCAAAAAGGCAGAGAACCTTGACCATATTAAATAGCTATGGTTCTTTGAAAAACTGATGAAGATCGCTCGAGCTTAGTTTGAAGCCGCTAGAGTGTAACAGCGCTAAAAGTATCCTATTATCTTAACGGGGTTTTAAAAGAAATTAATGCAGCTGCCAGGTATTAAATTACCGATATTGCAATAACTTTAATTTGCCAACCTTTTGATTTTTTTAATTAGACACTTAAAACAAAGAATAAAATCGTCTCTTTTGTTATAAATGTTGTATCTACGAAATTTACTGTGTCAGTCAATTTTATCCCGAGTATGATTAATATACTCGTCATAGTCTGTTGTGTGCTCTTTGATAGCTGTATAAGCCAATTTAGGAGGTACTCATTTTTTTGCAGTACTAACACACGTAGTCTCCTCCAATTAGTTAGGTGGTGAGAGAACCATCTTTTTCTACGCTCCATTGGTCAGATTTTCAAATACCCGCTCGTGTACATTGTCAACTGGTTCTAGCACTGCCCATGTAACGTTTCCTAATTGGTTATTTACAGGCAGTACCGCCCCTTTTCCTGCTTGATTAATAGGATTTACAAATTCGTACATTTTAATCAAATCTAGTGTGTATAAATGGAGACAGAGCAAATCTAGTTAAATAGTTGTAAGACCTTTTCAACCTAGTATCACAAAGAGCCCTATTGATGCTGCTTATCTTTCCAGGGAGTCAGAATCATTTTCCCTTTCTTCCTGTGCTTTGCCTTGGATGTCCAGTTTGTGAGTCTTATCGATTGAAACTTTCTTCCTGTTCCACATTTGGTTTTTATGTACACTGATGAAGTATCATAAATAATTTTAGCTTTTTGTAATTTTTCATGTTTCTGACGCGTAGATTGGGACTGGCGTAAGTAATTTCATAAGAGTGCTACGGTTTTCACTTATACCTTTCCAGGAAAAATAATTGGAACTCGTTTTTCCTTGTAGGCATATTAATAGCAGCCGGTAAATGCACTATTTCTCGAGAATTTTTTTTACAGTTAATGATACACTCTATCTGTGTAATTTCAATGTCATGTCGGCGAGGATGCAAATGGCATGACAATTGGTCATTTTTCAGGAAAAAAATCAAGCAGAACTAAGTATGGTTTGATCAAGAAGGTCAGTAGTATGTCTGCGTTTTGTCATGTGTGCAGAAAAATAAATAATAACTATTTGCAGTACTGTCAGTGGCGTTCCTGCAACTTTTAACGTAAACTAAACTTATCTATACTGCTATGGTGCAGCTCTAAAAATCAATCAAGATCTTTTACCAAGTACGATGCACGATGAGTGGTACGGATTTACATCTTTCTTTTGGTCGATTTGTAGGAAGAAGTTATATGCCTTTCCACAAAAGCAGTACATCTAGAAGCAATAAGCCAAATGACGAGTGACTCATTCCGAAGATTTACCGCAAGAAGAGGGCACTGTGAAAATATATACTGTGACAATGGAACACATGTTATGGTGCTGCCAATTATTTCGTAAACGAGATCCTTAAGATAATTCAAGAGCAAACGTTGCCACAGACTATAGATATTTCATCCCGCCGGCTGCACCACATTTTGGTGGATTGTGGGAAGCGGGTGTTAAGTCAATGTCAACTATTGGTTGTGAAAATGACGTCACTTTTTCCTCAAAACAATCGATGAGTATGATATTTCAGGCTTCAAACCGCTTGTATTGAAAACAGTATATTGGTACGCCACTGAGGACAATGCTCTTAATAATAATAGGTAGAAATGTACAATTTATATGTGTTATTGGTGCATACAGTCGTATATTATTTTAAATACAAGGTTTCTTCCTCTTTTTTGTTAAAAATGCTTGCTTATTTGTACAGAAATATCTGTCGACCCTCATAAAAATTCGAAACATGAGACCTTAAATTGTTTATTACTACAAATCATAAAATTTACTTGTGTTCAAACAAATTTAAATACGAATAAATTTTAAATAAATATAAATTATGAATCATACATCAATCACATTCAGATCATCTGCAGTATCTCTAAATTGTGAGACTTACGCAGTTAAGGATTACGTGAGTGCACTAGAGGAATTGGTCGGAGCCAGAGAGTTGAAGCTGGTATGGGTTCTATGCTACATGATAGACCCAGGAAAATAGAAAGCGGAGAAACTCGCCAGAGGTGGGTCCTGGTGAAAATGCGTCGGGCTGGAGCCTTTTCTGAGACAGGCAAGAGTGTAGATCAAGTAGGCCCTAGCAGAGTGGTGTCAGAAAGAGGTACAATGGAAATTAAAGAAGTGTAAGACCGGGCACATCAGATCTTGTAGGGACTGGCTACTCGGCAGAACAGGAATAGAGGTAGGAGTCATCTTGGGAGTGTGAAGGAAAACACAACGTACGAGCGATATTGGATCCAGGACGAAACCTCGGCGCATTTCCTCAAATCATGTAAAGCACACGGAGAGACAAGAACAGATGGAGGACTTTCTGAAGCTGAGATGGCCCGATTTCCTGGCCTTCTTACAGAAGAAAAGAAGGTTTCTAGTCAAAGAAAGGAAACAATAGGAATGATATTCCCGGGGGTTTACGAGAAGAGTGCGCTAAATGCCTAGTTGCTGGACCTAGAGCCTTCTCATCACTAGTACTACTAGGTGCTTTAGGATTGTTTTAACATTTTGGCAAGTTTATTTTTATTAATTTTATGGTTTTATGATTTTAACCATATAGAGCAAAAACATAATACCTTGGTCTTGAAGTTCGTAATATTTTAAGCAATTACTTGATGATTGATCTAACGTTGTTTCGCCAGCCCTCAATTGCAATATGGAACAGCATCCCATAATCACTTTTCCAAAGTAACACGGTTTCCATAATTTCTGGAAATACCTGGTGGCTCAAGAATGGAAGGGAATCAGTCGGCCCCAAAGTTGAGAAAGTTGGGCATCTAGTAATTTTTTTTCCACCTCAGGGAGAGTAATACTCCACAAGAGATTCCAGAACAACTAAAGATTGGATTTCAGAACTAACCAAAATAAAAAAGAGTGGGTACCATTGAAAAGGCTAAAATAGAAACGGTAGTAGAAGGACGCTTCTCCTGGGTAACCGGTTAGGCAGTCCAACCAATTTTAGTATACTTTAGATTTATCGCGGACTTGTCAAAATGGCGGAGACTCAGATGTTGCTATTTTTATTGTTTTTTGTTAAAAAGAAAGAAATTCTTAGACTTTCCCTAATCTTATAGAAAAAATACCAATATTTTAAGACCCTAAACAGTTTTTGACAGTTAGATTTTGTTCCAAATTTAATTAAAAAAACTGACAAAAACGTAAAAAAAAATAAATAAAGAGAAACGGCGGTTAACAAGCACTTGACATTTCTAAATCAGAAAACAAAACGGCATCCATTTTGGATTTGCCACTTTAACTTTGATCAAATCCAAGCCGTTAAATATTCTATAATACGTGCACATACACCTTGACTGCCTATGATTTTGGTGCAACTGCCTGGTTCCCTATACTGTCCCATCCTTCCTGGTGGATGTCGTATCGATTGTCTTAAAGTACATAACATGCACATTAACACACATATTTGCTGCCATTTTAAAGCAGTTAATTTCTGCAAATTACACATGTAACTGGGTAAAAAGGAAAGTATCCACAGTCGGATCACGATCTGCCGATCAATGCACATTTTTTTACCTTCATTATTAACTACTCATTTCACACCTTAAACTAAACCAAACTCACCTTAAATCACCTTGATATATCGTCTGTCTACCTTGCTCTCATTAAGATTTGTTCCGGTTCATTTTTGGTAATGTTTATTGGATTTTATTACCATTATTCGAATTGATCAAAGTTGCTTTTTTATTTTCAAAAAAGTTTTACAATGTTCTTAAGGCGTTGTCTTATTAAGTTGCAATGCGTTCAGTTGAAATTGTTGGTTAATAATAGGATTAATAAATGTTTTGCAAGTTTTAATTTTTAAAGGTCATTCTATTAATTAAAGGCGAATAGATCTGTCAGAATCTATAAATCCCTCTTCAAGGAAATAACCATCACCATGTTTGGGTCGTCAACCCAGGGTGGGTCTTGACCTGTTCTAGTATCAGCTTCCTTTACTTTCCCCATTGCCTTATATTGATTAATTGATTCATTTCCACAGCAAGGTTAGATTTTGAAGACCATGACACTGATGCAGCTATTGTATCTATTGCTGTGAGTTTTCCTTATTTACAAGGTTTGAAGATCTCGTTAGGCTTAATAGCCCTTTATTCAGTTTCCGTGACAGTCTTCTTCATCGGAGGGATCTGCCTCCAAAGGGTTTCTGGTTCTGCAGAAAGTTAGTTTAGGGTAGTCGGATATGATGTGAGGGTCTGATTCGTTGTCCTCTGTGTATATTACGATTCTGTTTAAGTGTTGCCTCAGTGTGCAGTGATCGGTATCAGTCCCAAACCAAACCAAATCATGGCTTCCTTTTTTTGTATTTTCAACCAGAATTGGGTAAAAAATTTACTTTAAGGGTTGGTTTAGTGTACCATGTCAGGTTCTTCGTGAAGGCTGTAGAGTTCAAAATTATAGCCTCTGCGCAACATTCCGTTCTTATGCACACCTCTTCCCCCATGAGTATTTTCCTTTTATTGCAAACAAAATGCTCTTAACTTTTAATAACTTTTTAATTAGATAGGATGTGTTTATAGTCTTAGAGCCGATGTTAAACCTGTCTCCACAATATGTGTTAAAGCCAGAGGCAATAACACACGCTTATAGTCTTCTTCAAGCAGACAAACTAAAGCCTGGCAACCGATGCAGGCACCCCAGCATACTAGGGGTGGTAACGCTAGACAATATTAAAAAACCAACGGATATGACAGTCTTGGTGGACACAGACATTTCATTTAAAGTTATAATAAAAGATCGCCAATCGCTTTGGTCTTGTATACAGACGGTTCCAAACTAGCGGAAGAGGCCGGTTTGGGTACAACAGGTCCTAATTTCAATTCTTGTCTAGGGGCAACACATCCACCATATTCTAATCAGAAGTGCTCACAATTATCCTAAGCGGACAAAAGTATCTAAATATGGGCCTCAATTGGAAGCATATTTTCATTCATTTGAGTGTGTTGCTAGTCCGGGAGTGTAAACAGACCTTAAAACGGCTTGCTTAAAACAGCAAAATCACACTGAGGTGGGTACTAGGACATCAAGTAATTGAAGGAAATGAGGAAGCAGACACTGCAGAGGCTCGCACAGAAAGAAACAAGAAAACCTTATTGCGGACCAAGCCCTTCAGTAGACTGAAGAAAAAAAAATGTATGAATAGAAAATTGATCAGTTGGTGGAGTTACTCAAAATATTACGTCATACCCATAACAGCAAACTTTTGATATCTAAACAGGTTCTACCGCTACAAGAAACAAAACAACTTAAAACGGCTACCATAAAACAACAAAATCATACTGGTGTCGGTACCAGGATATGAGGGCATTAAGAGAAAATTAGAAAACAGACAGCCTTGCAAAGAAAGGGGAGAAACACCCTATTGCGGACCAGAGCCATCGCCGTGGACTAATGAAAAGCCATAACATAAAAGAACTAAATGCATAGAAAATTAATTGGTGTCAATGAAGACCAACTTCGGGAAAAAGACAATCAAAATGGTTTACAGTCATATCAGCAAAGAAGTCTAAGCAGCTTCTTCGAAATGCGACTTACTTAAGACTACTAGCTGGACTTACCGGACTCTGCCCAGTGAAATATCACCTAACGGTAATGGGTAAAGCCAACGATGACAAATGCAGATTCTGCAGTAACGCATCAGAGACAGCTGATCATCTGCTCTGCAAATTCTCTGCCTTACTTCGTAACTCTCAAGAAAATAGCTTCTTTAGGCAGAAGCTTTCAAATTTTGAGGACAAAATGAGATGCAGAGTCATTTACAAAATATCCTGGAGGTATATGTGCTGAGCGGCTTTGTAAAAATACGAGTCCTCCTATAATTTTCAATCTACTAATCTAATACATTTGTTGATCACAATATTTCATGTTAAAAGTTTTTTAAATTCTGAAATTATTATGTAGATGTAATTTTAGTGTTAACAACTGTTCGGTGACCGTTATCACACTTGGCTAATTTTTTAAAATCAGAAAAGGAAATGGGGTGGCTATGGGAAACGACTTTGTCGAAATGGACAACATTTGTTTTACGTTGAAAGAATAACAAAAACGTGTTTTTTGGAAGCTCTCAACCGGGGCCAATTTAAAAGGGTCAAATTCGCCACAGAAAGGCGAACACAGACAACATGACAAATATTGAAATGCACTGGAAATGATTAGGCAGTTTTTAAAGTTTTTGTTTCGTTCTTTTTTGAATTAGAGATGGAGGATCGGTAGAGATATTAAAATAATCAGCCTCTTTTTACACTTTATTGATTGCTGAGCGTGTTAAATAAAAGGGCACTTATTGGTTTAATAATTAAATGGTCCTATCATAAACTCCATATCATAATTTTTGAGATAACTTTTTGATGGTTATCAGCTGTTTACCATAACAAATAGCATAGGCCAACGAAAAAAAGTCGTAAAAAGTTGTCTCAAAAATATTGATATAGGGTGTAGGTAATGTCACCATTCATAATTCTAAAAATGTTCGCAATTTGCTTTTTGCTAAGCTGGTTTGTAATTATTTTTATATAGATATATAGAACTCTGCAGGGCACTATGAAATTCGTAATGAGATAACTGGCGCAAGTGATATATCGATTTGGGGGTTTTCGAGGATAAGGAATCCGAATTTTACCTTGTCTAATTATTTTGACATTTGGAGCTTTTAGAACATAAATGAAAAATTTTTGGAAATTTTTGAATAGGGTAAATCCGGTAAATAAAATTTTTTAGAGATGTGTCACCATGCGGTATATAGATTTGGTGGTTTTCGAGGTTAATAAATTCGCATTTCATATCTTTGTCTCATTATTTTGACATTTGGATGACGTATGTCCAATGTATCAGCTGTTTCACAATGACATTTGTTAAAATAATTGAACAGAGAAAATATTGGAAATTCATAATGTCTAAAAACACGAGTTATATATTTTGACATATGTCAAAATAATCAAACAATGGAAAGGATTGAAATTTGAATTTTTTCTTTTCGAAAATGCCCAAATCTATATTTTGCAATCGTATATTTTCAATTATTTTTTTAAAAACAGCTGCAATATTGGACGTACGTTATTCAAATGTCAAAATAATTACACGAGAAGGTAAAATTCGGAATCCTTATCTTCGAGGGCTCCCAAATCGATATATCGCTTGCATAAGTTGGCACCTACTATCTCTTTACGAGTTTCATTGGGGCCTTGCAGAGTTCTATATAAGAGGCCGTAGCTCCCAACCTACTCGATTTACCCCAAAGTTTTTAGCGGTTTTTAAGTCAAGATTTATAGGGCTACAACATACTTAAATTAGAATAAAATTTACCAAAACCTGTGTTTAATGTAATTAGTGCATAGTACCATGTCAATCTTTCTGCAGGATATTTGTCGATTAAGTTACTACCACCAATCACTAACGCACCCAGAAAATATGTTTGAGGGGCCCAACATATACTTTTAAAGTCTGGAGGGGGCGGGTGTCAGTCTGATGGCCCCTCTGGGTGCACCACTAAACTGCCACCAACCATAAATTTAATATAGTTGACTTCCACTGAACTGCCACCAACCATAATTTTAAACTAGTTGACTTCTGTTATTTCTCTAAATTACTTTTTTTTTACGAATAGTTTTTTTAACGATTATAGTTTTTCGGTTTATTACCAATTTCACATATTGTTATTAATGATAATTTGGTTAGCACTTAACCTTTAAGAAAAATATTATAGACACATCATCAGCATAAAAAAATATTTAAATATTGGCAAAAATGATGTAACTATACCCACATCATATTGAAATAATGACTTGGTCAAATAGGCAGACTTTATTATATATGGATTGTGTATTTGGTAATATTTTTTAATGTTTTCGCAATGTTTTTTTAATAAACGGGTTGATGTGACAAGCCTGATATACCTAGTGATTTTCATAATATATACTAAACAGAATAGAGCCCGATAAATATTTATTATTTGCAAAGATTCGAGATCTTCCCTGAAAAAAAAAAATAAATGAAAGCCCGAGAAAAAAACTCAGATGACATGTGTTTGTTCTTTTAACTTCCTAGATTTCGCAGCTTTGACTAGAACAGGTATTGTTTTCGATTAAAAAAAAATTGAGTCTCTCCGGCACACGATAGCTCCTAAACCGCTGAAACGATTTTAATGAAATTTTCAGGTAAAATAGTGTACATAATATTTACGATGTGCTGATGGGCTGGGAAGGCATCAGATTCGTCCTGGATCCATTAATTTTTTTCCATAAAGCAAATAGTAACCTAGAGGCAGCACTCCATTTAAATGAAAGTCGCTACCAGTGGCGGCTGCTACAGGGAGGGCAACGGGGCAGTGCCCTCCCAAAACTAAAAAAGTTAAATCTTCCCTTACATGCCGTAAGTTTGTCTAGTTCTTTTTGTTATCTGTGGTTAAAATCAAGCGATTAATTGGGTGAATTTTTTTAGCATAAATAACTACAAGCCGGCAGCGCCGCGCGGGGCAAGGTTTCAATTTCACCCGTTTTTCAGTGGAGTATGAGTGGATGTTCTCGATCGGGGGCCGGGCGGGAGTAATGCGTGTTTTAGTTGAAGTCGGCCATCATAATCGTGCGTAAACGTCCATTGTCCTTCCACACGATGCCGGTTCTATCTTTAGTGAAGACGGCTAAGTTTGTTTTTGATTTGGAGTATTTCAGTGGTAAAAAGCATTGCCGGTCGCGTCTTATTGTTTTTGTTATCGTTTGTTTATAAAATGGAAATAAATACCCTCGATTACATAATTAACTGTGCAAATTCAAATACGTTGACATATGAACTTCGATTACAAATAAAATCTTTAGGGCCACATAGACCGAATCTAAAAATCCTAAAAATTAGTGCATTAGTACATTTTAGTACAAGTAATAAAAAATTATACAATGCTGAAAACTGGTTGTGACAAACGAAATGCTTTTTTTTGCTTTATTTGTCTTGTTATGAACAATCCACGAAGTGATCCTACGTGGGTGGCAAAAGGAATGTGTGATATCAAGCACTTTAGTGAAAAGTTAAAGACACAAAGTAAGTGCTACTTATTTAAATAACCACATAGAATTTTCTATGCTAGGCAAGACTGATATTAGGTGCCAATTGAATAGTGCCCATAGGCAAAACATTACCGAACATAATGAAAATGTGGCAAAAAATAGACACATACTTAGTAGGTTAATAGACTGTTTAAAATTCTATGGGATTTTTGAGGTTGCTCTACGGGGCCATGATGAGGCTGAAACTGGTGCTTATCCAAGCACTTTGCGCATGTAAAAGAAGGACGACTTTATCTATAAACAAATAAACTAAAATGTTTTTAAACAGAATTTTGATAAATTTTGGTTATTTATCTATCTATTGTATTATTTGGTACATAACGTAACAGGTGGTTTCCCTTGACTTTAATACGTTAAATTTAAGAACCTTTTCATTAGTTTTAGGCAAATTAGCTTTGAAATTATTTTATTTCTTAATAGTTGGTACTCAAGCTAAGATTAAAAAGAACAGTAAAATGAAAGAAATTAAAACGGGCCGAAATCCCAGAAGTATTAATTTTATTGCCTTCTACTGTTTTAAAATTAAAAGTTAACAGTTCCACAAATAATATTTCAAAACGGTACCGTGCATACATGTGCGTTCGGAAAAACGGTTTTAACACTTTTCCGTAAGGAACATCTGGTATATTCAAAAGGTAATTGAAGTTTAAATAGTTTTAACTCTATGTTGTATTAAAGTGGCACCGCGTCATCAAATCCGTGATGGGCGGGAAGGGAGTAGAGGGGTACATACAGTGGCCCGCACTTCCTGTAATTTTTTTATTGGTATTGATTCTCAAAACGAGGCACTGCACTAATTAGTCATTAGCTTACTATTTTACTTCCTTTTTATTTATGTCTTCTTCTAAACGATTTTATTAGAAAGGAACATATATACTCTTGTCTGGTTGTTACGAACATATTGATTTAGCCGGGCTATGACGTTTTCTATTCGTTGTTGTTTTGACTGTTTTAATGTCAAACAAATTGGGACCGACTTTTTACAAAACAAATTACCGTTTTTGCAACTAAGTCAATATTTGCGCACATTTTAATATAATTTTGGATTCTCTTTTATGTTTCGGATCTTTATTTATTAGGTAAGTACCTATTTTATATCTTCTTTAAATGGTCTCGGTGTTTTATTATAGACATACAAAGAGGCACACTGCAGGTACAAAGTGAAACAACAATTTTTTGGGGCTTCTTTACATAGATTTTGCCGCAAAACTTGGTTTACCATAGCTATGACGCGGTGCCACTTATATACATCCTTAAAAAATCTAATTTGCCTCTTCCCTTTCACAGAACTTTAAGGTCAAAGGTTCAAAATCCCAAAGCGGGAAGAAATAGCTAAGGACTTTCATAGCACTAGTTGCCACTCCATAATTTTAATTGTCGAGAAGGGAAGATTTTTTCTCGTCAGTTTCTCTTTCTTACCTTTTACATTTTACAATTTATTACCCTTTAAAGTTGTTAATCTCAGTCGTAGAGACCTTTCAGTCTTTCTTGATTGAAACGTTCATAAAAAAATTAAAAAGTGATCATTACCCTTTTAATGTTGTGTGTGTGTATTTAGGTTTTATGGCCTGGATCGAGCCAACTGACCAGCATCTCCTTTTAATGTTAGTATTAGGAATAATCCATATGGTGTCGGGAGATAAGAATAGCACCGAGGTCACCCCTAGGCCTGTCGTAAGAGGTGACTAAAGGGACTTTAACCCATGGGTAAATGGGTAGTCTGGTAACAAACGAGCATTGACCAGTATGTTAACAATAAAAAAACTGGTAACCTTTGGGATCACATCAGATAACATCTATGGTAAAGGGGATTTGTTAATCTTGTGATTCTCTGAATGGATTCGGTGGCCTGGCCATTCAGGAAATCATCACATAGGACAGGGTATATTGAGTGCCTATTTGGAGCGAGCAGCTAGTGCGGGCACATTGTGGCTCTCTGTACCCTCTTGGTTATGTCAAAAGGTTTATGACCCATCAGTGGTCTAACGCTACAACCATGGCATTATGTGGTATATCATGATGACTAAGTTTCTGGCCTAAAATATAATTTGAAGTCTACTGGGTTCTATATACTAGATAGTATTTAAATTATTATGTGAGTCGAATACAGTAGGTACGTGGTGCACAACGGGCCCAGAAAGGCCTAGGTGCCAGGTTATATAAATTGGATTAAAAACAATTATTCAAGATCTCCATGCAATGAGAATGTTCGTATCATGTACAGGGTGTCCCAAATTGGGCACTTTTAGGGGGTTTAAGGTACTTTTAGAGGAGATAGAGAAAAACTGACCACGCGTTGCGAGGCTCAAATTTCAAGAGAAGACTTATAGTGAAAACCGTATTTTGAAATATCGTCGTGTCTTTGAGCTACGGGGGCTTTTTGAAAAGTCTGCATTTTGGAAGGGGGTCTATAACTTCGTTATTGGTGGAAATTTTGATTTGGAGTAAATTACAATTTTATAGACTTTGTCACGAGGAATCCACCCGCTAAATTAAATTTTAACTGTCACTTTTAGTTTTTGAGATATGACATAAAGTTGCATTTTTTCTTATGGAATGGCCTATATTTTAATTAATTTTCGAATTCGTCATTGAATTCTTTTCAAAATGATGTATCATATATCATAGTTTGATTGAGCGGTTTCGGAGATATTCAGCTTTTTCCGAGCTTTTTCACTTATTTCTAGTGTGCTATGATTTTCTGCTGAAGCAGGTCAGTATTTTTATTATTTTACACAGTCAAAAATTATAATTCAGCTTCAAAGCCTAGTTATAAAAAGAAACAAAAATTACAGACTCAATAGAAATTCGATATTATTAAAAATTATCAATAATCATTGCGTCATAAATCAACAGAAAAAATAACCAACTCACTATATACCTATAGTAACTTAAGCTAATACTAATTAACCTTTAAAAATACCAATTTTTATATCATATTCATACTATTTTAGAACCTATGTTCAAAATGGCGCCCGTTTTGCCTCAAGCACAGACGGTTTCAAATCTTGACTTATAAACAGAAATCACACAAGGTGATGTCTGGAGACCTTGCTGACCATGGTATTGGGCCTCTTAATCCAATCCACTGGTTGTGAAAGGTATTATTCAACTAATTGGTAATAATTCCAGCCGTATGCGGTGGTGCGCCATCTTGGTGGAAGTAGCACTGCATATTCTCTACTAGCGACAAGTTTTCGATATATGGCTCAACCGCATCTTGTAAAATGTTTTCTAAATACCGCTCTTGATTTAAATTTTTATTATATATATATATATATATATATATATATATATATATATATATATATATATAGGGGCCAACTATGCGTCCTCGATTTATTTATTTATTTATTATTATTATTAATGCCTATCTCCTCTACCTCACGGTCCCTCCTAACGTCATATATGTTGGCCCGCGGTTTTGAAAAAGAGCCATACAGAACAAGATTCCTTTTCAACTTTGTCTTCGTTCGGGATACCCAAATACCTTAAAGCATATTAACGTATTTGGGGATACCTTTGAAGATATAAGTTTCCAGCGTCCTGTCGATTATCATTACTTTCCCAGTAACATTTTAGCATGTCATATTTTTCATCGTTTTGATACATATTTAAAAATAACATTTAAAACGCTTTTGTGCAAAATAATTTCATATCAAAGCGTAATGTCAAATTATTTAAACAATTGAAAACAATGACAAAACGCCAAGACGCAAGGCCAACTTGATTTGCATATTATAAGACAACAAAACTATAGGAGCATTGAAGTAGGATTTGACAGCAAGGCTTTCATGTCAATGGCGCATGACGTCATTCAACGCACACTAGACAAACATGAAAAACTTTAATTATCTCCGAAACCACTCAATCAAACTATAACATATGATACATCATTTTGAAAAGAATTCAATGACCAATTCGAAAATTAATTAAAATATAGACCATTCCAAAAGAAAAAATGCAACTTTATGTCATATCTCAAAAACTAAAAGTGACAGTTAAAACTTAATTTAGCGGGTGGATTCCCCGTGACAAAGTCTATAAAATTGCAATTTACTCTAAATCAAAATTTCCACTAATAACGAAGTTATAGACCCCCTTCCAAAATGCAGACTTTTCAAAAAGCCCCCGTAGCTCAAAGACGAGACGATATTTTAAAATACGGTTTTCACTATAAGCCTTCTCTTGAAATTTGAGCCACGCAATGCGTGGTCAGTTTTTCTCTGTCTCCCCTAGAAGTACCTTAAACCCCCTAAAAGTGCCCAATTTGGGACACCCTGTAGAGACTGTAGAGAACTGGAAAAAAAATAGTACTAGCAAAAAAGTTTATTGGATGTCTTGACAGTGTTTTAAGGAGTATAGAGAGATAAAAAATTTAACATATATGAAACAATAGTGAAACGCACACTGTTGTATAAAATAGAGACTTGTCGCGTAATAAAATAAATAAAAATACAAAAAAAAATAGAAAGTGTAGAACAGATCATATAAGAAATGAGAGAAAAATGGGATACGAGGGAAGTATAACGGATGACATTAGTAAAAGACAACTGATATAGTACGGCCATGTACAATGGATGAACGACGAAAGATTACGAAAGCAGATCCTAGAATGAGAACCAATAGGGCCCAGAAAAGGAGGGCGTCCTAAACTGGAATGGCAACAGTCAATCCCAAGATCAATAAGTCAAAAAAACCTGATAGAAGATGATTGTCAGGATCGAAGTAGGTGGAAAATAGGCGTCGGACAACGTAGAAAACCGTTCTAAACCGACGTAGTAGTACTGGAATAGTCAAGATTTAAAGAATTTAATAGAATATGAACTCTACGCAGTTTTTTTTACAAAATTGCATCAGTCAAAGTAGGACAGTTTTACAAAAAAAATAAATACTTAAGTAGTGTTCACCAAGAACGATGCTTGTTTTATTTTTAATCAATTTAAGTATCTCCAACAAATAAATGTTAAGTGAAAATTGCTCAAGAATAAAAAAGTAAATAACCGAAATTAATTTTACACAACATGAAAAAGAAATAAATGATTACAACACACATTTATTTTGATAACTGTATTAGATAGAGTGCTTATTGAAGTCACTGAAAATTCTTTTGCGGGAGAGCCCACTAGCTTCTGTAACAGGTGGCATCGTTGACAGTGGTACTGTCAAATCAAGTGGCCAAGGCTTAAACGTTACAAGCTACCAATTTGTTCAACACTTTAAATGACCAGTAAAATTATCAAAAGTTAATAAATTTATTATTTGTTACGATCTCTAGGGAACTTGGCGGTTCGTGGAGGAAGTATATACTATTAGCGTTTTTCTTAATTATATAAACAATGTAGGAAAATCATGCATACCTTTTCAATTTTCTTCTTTAAACTTCACATTTTTACTTTATAATATATTTTTGATTTTGTTGTTAATAAACTATTAAACTTTTGTATTCTAATATTTATACTCTTTAAACTTTTAGGTTTTAGAAACCTTTTGTATGTTTATTATAAATATATTTTTTAGCAATTTCTTAAACGTTGATTGAAAACTGTTTAATTTAATAATTATAACTGTTTAGGTTTGGGATATTATATTGATTAAAAATGCCGATTTTAGGACAACGAATGGTTTATATATGAAATATTTCCTCAGTTGGAAGAACCTCCCTTAAATCAAACGAAGTGAAGCGTACAAAAACCAACTAAAGATTGCTCTCAAACGAATTTCCTGTCTCAGAGAAAACAACCCTGCATTGCACTCATAGCTTGCCGTTGATTGGTTTAAATCCTAAGAGATAGACTGTGCCTTGAACGCTCCAAACAAAGAGATAAAATACTAGGGCAAGCCAGAGACGCGTCGACTTAGAAAACCGTTACAGATGAAAATTACAAAGTATGTTTTTTAAAAATTGAAAATAGTTTGGTAAATTTGTTTCCAGTTACAAAATATGAATTATTATGATGTTAGTGGCTCAAAGGACAGATTAGCCGAATACAACTTTTATTAACATACAGCGATCCTGAAAACCATGTGTAAAAACAAGTCGCTGTGTTGCAAAAAATTTTACTTGTTCTTAACCTAGTCTTGCATGTAATTAATGCTTGTAGATGTCGAAAACAATATTTAATAAAAACCTACTGGCAAAAATACCATTTATATTAAAATCCCTTTTTTTAAACTTCATTGCAGTATTAAGATTGTCCAATAGTATCCAATGCCCCTTGGAGCTAGAGCTAAACATCTTAATTAACAAACCAGGAAAAATAAATATAAATACCACAATATAGATATTATTTTTCAAATGTTATTTTATATCGACTTGTCCATGACTCATGTTCGTAGTAATTAATCGCTGTAGTCTACTTTTCTTAATTAGTTTGACCAATTTTACTTAAAATTTGCTAATATATAATGACAGGTCAGGTCGTTAATAAAAGTAATAATTAAATGACCAATATTGATAGGTAATTAATTTTAAAAAATCGTTAAAGTTAATAATAATAAGACTTACTACTTAGTAGGTAAAGCCATCAAATTTATGGCGACCATGACTTAAAAAAGAAACTTATTGATTTTTTTAAACTCTTGGCATTTAAAAAAAATGCTTTTTTATGCAAATTACTTATCCTTTTTATACCATGTTATCATACAAGGCTCCGAACCAGTCCTGGGGATATCATATAATGCTGGCCAAATCAACTTTATTAGATTAGAAAATAGCTTCCAACAATACTGGATAAATATACCAGAGCTGGTAGAGTTTATTAAAGCACCTGGTAGAAACAGAGCCAGGAACATCACTGGACTTAACAGACAGGAGATACGTATAGTGACTGGTTTTTTTGCGGGTCACTGTCGACTGAGAGTACCCATGCACAGAATGGGACTAACAGAAAAGACCGTAAGATGTACACTCTATACTGTATGGAGGATGACGAAACAGTCAGACATGTACTGTGCGAATGTCCGGCTAGTGCACGTTTACGTCAGAACACTTTCGGTGAAATTCAGATTGACTCAGAAAATCTGAACAGTGTCTCACCCAAACTGATAGCCGTTGGCTTTTCTTCATCTTGGAACACCTAAACAGTTTATTTTTGGGTTTATATGCGTAAATCCACGAAACATCACCACTGACAATGCTGTAATAATTTTTCGCCTTTCCTGCCTCAAAGCAATCTAGAGTTTTCTGACACCAATATTCTTCCTTCTGTTCTTCGATTAACAGATGCGGTATCCAGCGGGAAGGGACTTTAAAGAACCTCAAGGGCCAAACTAACCAGCTTACAACGACAAGCCAATCTTGCCATATGTGGTGCAATGAGTTCTAGCCCATCGACTGCGCTTGAATGCTTACTAAACTTACCTCCGCTTCACATTTTCTTAGAGGCGGAGGCACGAAGAGCAACATACAGAATAAGAGCCAACCACCAGGATGGCAGGGCAAACAAATTGATATCAACAGCCCTAATAAAGGAACAAGAGTTGGATGCAACTCTAAGAATACGGTGTACAGCAGAAAGCTATACAACATTATCCTCCCAGAGAGGGAGGACTGGTTAAAGAACAGGACCAATTTTTCAAATAACGATAGCTTCTGGTATACCGACGGATCCAAAATGCCTTCGGGCGTTGGATTTGGAGTTGTTCGTATTCAAGAAAAAGTCGAGATTAAACATAGTCTCGGCCAATTGGACGAATGGACCAACAGGACAATAAAAATCTTCTCCGACAGTCAAGCACCCTTAAGAGCGCTTGATTCCTATACGGTCTCATCGAGAACCGTGAGGAGCTGTAAAGATTCGCTGAATGCGCTTGGTAGCGCTCACAATGTGCAGACCTAGCAGCGAGGGAAGCGGCATCTGTCGAATTTTTCGGCCCCGAGCCAGCCCTGGGGATATCATACAATGCTGCTAAATCAACCTTTTTGAAATGGATGGAGAATAGCTTCCAACAATACTGGATAAATATACTAGAATTGGCTCACTCTAAAGAGTTCATTAAAGGACCTTGTAGAAACAGAGCCAGGAACATTATTGGACTTAACAGGCAGGAGATAGTATAGTGACTGGTCTTTTTACGGGTCACTGTCGACTGGGAGTACCCATGCACAGAATGGGACTAACAGAAGAAACCGAATGTAGACTCTGTATGGAGGATGACGAAATAGTCAGACATGTACTGTGCGAATGTCCGGCTATTGCACGTTTATGTCAGAATACTTTCGGTAAACCTCAGATCGACTCAGAAGATCTGAACAGTGTCTCACACAAACTGATAGCCGGCCTTTTTGGAGGATTAGGCATACAGTGGTGAGAAACCACTCAAAAGTGAGCCACAATAGACCTACTGGTGGTCGCAGTGGAAGGGCTGCAAGGCCCACTCACATATGAATCATCATCAATCATCATCATCCAGCGGGGAATTTTTCTTACCACTAATTCTTCATGCAATTTTTTTTTAATTGAGTTTTTTGAAATTTCTTATGAAGCCTCAATCTCGCGATTTGTCGATCGCCCGTGATGAGCATGCGCACAGCATCGATGTTTTCCTGGATGATAGCCGTTTTTAGTGCACCTGGCCTTGGATTGTTACTAGGGCCAATCCGTCCACGATTGAATTCTCCATACCAACGAGAAATTGTCGACTGATGTGGTGCTTCATTATCGAAAACTCGGCAACGTATTCTTGTTTAGATAATAAAAAGAAGAATATCGAAAAATAATTTTTTCTTTGGTATGAAATACTTTTTTTACATTTACAAAATAGTAAATATCTAGCACCTGCCGGTCATGGTTTTCGAATTTCACGCAAAATTTAAAACGCACTGAATTATCAAATTAAAAGAAAATATAATATTACCGCAATATAACATATTAACTAAACAATGCGAATATTTATAGTAATAGTGGTAAATGTATGCATTTCTTGTATTAGGTACCTATCTCTTCGAGGCTTGTAAAAACTTTCTCTAATTTTTACTTTGATAGTTTGTGAGAAATGTGCTTAACAATTATAATTATTTAATTAACGAAAATGCATATTTTATGGCGTTTTAAACATAATGGTAAACATAAAATTAACAAAAAAAAGTAATTTTTAATTTTACTATTTCCTGCATGGGTTTTTTTCCTTATATTACTTCCTATTTAAAAGCTGTGTCAAAAGCAATCCTAGCTACGAAAATTTCTTCCTTGGGATATAGACCTATCAATATTTGAAAATGGGTTAAACTCAGTTCAGCCTCACAAATTACCTTATATTAACCGATTTTATCGTTAACTTAGTCAAACTTACTACTACTATGTCGGTTTAGGACGTTTTTTACGTCGTCCAACGCCTATTCTCCACCTTCTTCGATCCTGACAATTAACTTCTGTCAGGATTTTTCTGCGCCCTATTGGTTGCTATTCTAGGACCTGCTTTAGTAATCTTTCGTCGTTTATCCGTTGCACATGCCCGTACCATATCAGTTGCCTTTTAGTGATATCATTCGTTATGCTTTTCTCGATTCCCATTCTTTCTTTTATGATCTCATTTCTTATATGATCTGTTCTAGATACTCTCATTGATCTTCTTAATCCATTTCCACACTTTCCATTTTTGTTTTGTGTTTTTCTGTTGCGCGAGAAGTCTCCATTTCATACAACAGCGTGCTTTTCACCATTTTTTCATATTTGTTTTACATTCTTTTTTATCTCTTTGCTCCCTAAAATACTGTTAAGATATCCAATAATCTTTTTTGCTTTTACTTTTCTTTTTTCCGGTTCTTTACAGTCTATTCCTGTCTTATCAAATGTACATACAAATTGCATAGAGATATTGTTTGTCCATTGTCCAGTTCCAACTCAGTTGATTCGTTTCCAATACATAAATACTGTGTCTTGTCCACGTTAATTGTTAACCCCCACTTTTGGTATTCTTCCGTTAACTTTTTTATCATACACTCCATGTCTTCTTGATCATTAATTACAATTACTTGGTCGTCAGCAAACTGTAGTGTCTATATGGTAAATCGGTCGTTAAGTTGTATTTCCATACCGTGTACTCTAAGTTTCCAGTTTTTTAGAGCTACTACGATATATATTTAAAAAAGAGTTGAAAAGATACAATACAACGCGATAACACATTTTCGGCGTTATCTGAAAAAAAAATTCGTCAAAAATAATACTTTCTCTAGTTATTGCTTGGCGGGCTAGGAAGGTAAAAATGAACTAGGAATTTAATTTAAATTTGGAAAGATTCCAAAAAACAGAAAAAATTAATCTATGCACGATTTTCTTTTCTCTCTCTTTTTTAAATTTCATTCACCAGGAAAAGGTGAATGCTGAAGATTGAACCCATAAGAATAGGCCTCAAGCAGTAAATAAAAAACTTTCTGTCTCTTTCACTCATGATTTTTACCATTATCGGCACGTATTGAATAATTTGTAGACAAGTGCGTTTATCTTTCTCTTTTTTGTTGCTGTGTGAAGCAAATTAAATTTTCTGTAAGGAAATGTCAAGAAATTGTTATTATATAAAAAAGCAACTTTCACACAGACAGACGAGACGTACAAACTAGTTAAAGATCGAAGATAAATTATACATAATGAAGAGTAATAAGTACGAACTGTACAGACTGATAATTAGGGTTACAGCATGATTCAACAGACCCCTTTAAACTTCCATCTTTAATACGATTATTTGTTACTTATTTCTTCCTGGAAATGTTTGATGTCATCCTCTTCAAACCTCTGGCACCAGCCTGCTTAAGATCATTTTTGCTTATATTATAATAGCTTAGATGATTTTTTTAGAGATGACAAAAGATTAATGGTGAAAATCTGTGATATAGAACTGTGATAAATACCTAAGCTAATTATGTTTTCCTTTTAATGTGTTAGAGCTGTATATAGTAGATAGTACCTACTTATTACTTTTTAAAATTTTAAATGTATCCATTGTAAAAATGTTGACGTGCAATCTTGTATATTGTAAAACTTTTGTGTTGATTCTATTTTTTATATCTATAAACCACCTTATACGAACGAAAAATAAAATTCGATTCTATTCTATTCTATTGTAACGTCCATATGGGCTCCCCCTGGGGCCCTGGCTCCCCCCCCCCAAGAATAAGATTTTTATATATTTGGGGGCACCCAAGGCATATTCCTGGGTGAGCCACTGCGTTTATCCTCTCGATGATGGTTTCCACACACGGTGGATAGAATAGACCGGTGTTCGGATCTTATATATATGGTGAATTTTTCACGTCACTGGTGGTCCAGCTGATTTTTGTAAACAAAAGTTAGATATGATATGAACAACGGAACAACTAATATTTTTTGAATTTTTGGTAAACTAAGGCAATTTTCCTACTGTTTTTTAGTACATTCTTATAAAATATAATTTTCTAGACGTATTGTCGTTATTTTCTTTTAACCCGCTTTATTTTTTATTACGCAAAACTTAAAGTACAAGTCAAACTGAATGTGATCGTTTAGTATGAAAGGTGAACCGAGGACTTGGAAAGTAAACAAAGATGTAGGTCAGTGGATTATTTTTGAAGCTGAAACGAACACATTATTTTCTCAGAATTTTAATTCTTGTGTAAAGAGAAATGAAGCGAGCTAAAAAAAATAACGACTGGTATGTCTAAAAAATATTATTTTATAAGAATATACTAAAAAATAGTAGGAAAATTGCCTTAGTTTTCAAAAAATTCAAAAAGTATTAGTTGTTCATATCATATCTAACTTTTGTTTACATAAATCAGCTGGACCACCAGTGACGTGAAAATTCGACATATATTTATAAGATCCGAACACCGGTCTATTCCATCCACCGTGGTTTCCAATACACACCTGACACTGCTTCTAAAAGAGAGTGAGATCAATGTAGCTCTAATTCATAAACCGTGGATTTGTCAAGATGTCATAAAGGGATGGAGGTTGCTTATTGGTTGTACCCTCTAAGAAGGGTTTTGGTAATTTAAGGTTTTCAAGGTATATCTTTGAGCCAAAGCGTTAAGCCTAAATCATTTTTGTTGTAGGTACGAGCGGGCACAATGGTTCCATAAGGGTCTGGATGCAAGGAGGTTCAGTTGGACCTGTCACCACGTAAATACAAAAAATATCAATACATCCTCTCTATATGTTCTGGCCAAATATATTTTTTCTAAAAGTGTGGGCAAAGTAGCTACTTTGCGTACACGTTTGTGTCGTCAACATCTATCCTCTCGATATTTCCTGCCAAAACTTTTTTTATTATACATTTACCTATGTTGATATAACTCATTAATTTTATATAGCTAAATTAATTTTCATCCCATGGCGGAGATTCCTTGGCTACAATTGCTTTTAATTTTTCCCGCCAATATATTCTGTAGAAGCTTACATTTGGGCCTTCCATTACGTTGCCAAAATATTCCAGTTCTTTTTATTTTTTAGAGTTAGTATAACTTCTTCCTCAGTAACCAATGCTATAAGTAGGTAGGATCTTTAGAGATGTAATAGAGAATTATTTTCATAAACAAGAAGAAAAAGAGCAAAGTGGGTTTCGTGCAGGCAGATCTTGTAGTGATAATATTTTTTGTTTTAAACAAGTAATTGAGAAAAGAAGTGCCAGAAATATATAGACTCATGTTACATTTGTAAACCTACAAAAAGCAAATGATACCGTTCCACTAGACAAATTATGGGCAGTGCTAGAGCGATAAAAGAACTATACAAAAGGTCAAAATCTAAAATTCAAACTGGAAATCGACTTTCAAAAGAATTCCTGGCAATGAAAGGCTTAATACAGGGATGTTGTATCTCTCCAACTCTTTTTAAAATATATATTGCAGTAACTCTAAAAAACTGTAAAGTACACGGTATGGGAATATAACTAAACGACCAATTTACCATATACACGCTACAGTTTGCTGGCGACCAAGTAATTGTAGCTAATGAGCTAATGGATAACAATGGATGAACAACGAAAGATTACGAAAGCCGGTCCTAGAATGGCAACCATAGTACCATCTTTGTGAGCACTTTTTTTTGTTGGCCTGTTTAATAAGTATTTGCACTCTACTATGTCTTTATCTTGTTGGCGTAACATCGAACCATGTTAAAAGTGAAACCCCGATTAAATAAATGAATTATTTAGGAGGAAGAGCACACAAATTCACGAAGACGTTTGATATTTACCTTTTAGTTAGATTTATTAACTTTTGGTCGAATGAACATTGCTAAAATCACGAACAAATAGAAAGCTGTTATTTGATGATGAATCGTTAATATTCTTCTTCACTTTAAACATTTAGCTTTTTACACACATACTGTAGCAAATCACTTTTACAGGGTGCACAAGTTTTATGTAGCTTAGGTAATTTAACATGAAAATTCTATTGATCAATATTGGTCAAAATTATGCGAAAGTTTAATTTCAATTCAATTCCTTTTATTGTTCTAAAAACGAACATCGAGTATTTAGAGTGCTAATTTGGAGAAACGCTCGGACACGTCGATTTTTTTTGCGAGGGGACTCTTTTTGAAATTTTCGTAGCAATAACCCTCTTCGAGGGGTATACTTTACCCCTATATTTTCAATAGGGAAAGTGGGTCTAATGTTTTGTTGTTTTGAAGGCCTTTGGAATGTCCTTACAACCGTGTAAAAATTTCAAAAATCTAACCATTAGTTTTTGAGATAATTCCTTCAACCTTTCAAATTTAACATGGACTGAATTTTAACTAGAATTTTATATTTTTCGAATTTAATTTTTATTTAGCCAAAAAGTGTCCCCCTCGCAAACAAAATCGACTTGTCCGAGCTTTCTCCAAATTCGCACGAAAAATAGCCAAAAAAGGTTCTGTTTCGTTGTTCGTGAAACACCTTGTATTGTTTTATATAATAGAGTACGAACAAGTTAACAATATCAATTTCTTATTACCTAAAATTAAGCAAAACAGAAAAAAATGTTTTAAAGGTAAAAGCTAACATTTCAAAAGGCTAAAGTAAAATATTCTGGATGAAAAGCTATGTGATTTTTTATTAAACAAAATTTTATACTTGTGATCTTAAAAACAAAGCCCGCATTTTTGCTCTTCAAGAAAACGAAAGTATTGTTTGGCTTAAAGCTCTTCCCTCTTCCTCTTGATGATACTTCTTTTCAGATCTCGCTCTTAGAACCGGACAACATGTGCGCAAGACTCATACCTAGCCTTGGATCGTTCTCTCAAACGGGATTCATGGCGTGTCCTGCCGAAAATGTGCTGGTAGATGGTCGTCACAGTTGTATAAATGATATAATAAAAAGAACTCAAGTTTCTGCTGAAATTCTAGCTATATTAAAATCTCGTAGATCCGGTCCTTCACTGATATCATTGTCCCGAGAAAAGCCAATAGTTTGTGATGCTATCTGTTTTGATACTATGGCAGTTTTCTATATAAATTTTACTTCAAAGAAAGAGAAATTGGTAATGGTAAATGGTATTTTTTCTGCGGGGTAAATTATCTAGGCCTAAATCCACATTATTAAGGTAGTAAATTTGGTTTCACCAACAATTTCCCTGATCTGATGCACTTTTAACGATTTGGTGCTTTTGGAAATAGTTCATGTGAAGTTGTGAAGACGAAACTTTGACCTGGTTGGATAGGTTTCACTTAAATATGAAGTTTTGCGAGTGATGAAGATAGACCAATATCAAAAATATTTTAATCCTTTAAAGAATTCAAATCATTGCGTGCCAGGTATCGCCGAATTAATTCAAAAGGACCTGAAAATGTTTCTTGATGTTTATGCGGTGTGACAATTAAATTATAAGAATGGCCCCCGTACTAACAGGTTTTAAATCTCCACCCCTCGGGCGGTTGGAGTTAATCACCTTGATGTGCGTTCTACTACCGCGCGCAATCTTGTCGCCTTTCCTCTACTAGTTTGGCTTACGCAGTGGTCTGAAGCGGATAGTGGATAGCTCATTTGCCGGAATAATGACAAACGAAAAAATTGAGAAACGTATGAATTTAAAAAAAAAAAAACGGCTACTGAATACTTTCAATGTAATGATTTATATAAAAGCTTCTTCGAGGGTCGTGAAGAAGTTAAAGTTGCTCAACGAGAAGGGCACGCCAGCACATCCATAACAGCGGTGCTCAATATTTTTTTTTCGATATTATGGGTGTTATTTTTATTGAATGCGCGCGTGAGGGTCAAACAGTGGACCAACATTTATATTTGGAAGTATATATGTAGCTAAGGGAACGTGTAAGAAAAAAACGTTCAGATTTATGGAAGAACAACGCGTGGCAGCTCTACCAGGACAATGCACCGGCCGACAATGCCCTATCAATTAAGCAGTTTTTAGCTAATAAGAAGATCCCCGTCGTTAGCCACCCACCATATTCACCCGACTTGGCGCATTGCGACTTCAACCTTTTTCCGAAAGAGAAAAAATCGTTAAAAGGAACCCGTCTCGAAATATTAGAACACGTCAAGGAAAAACGGCAAGACTTTTTAACAGCCTCTCTTCTGAGGATTTCTAAAATTGCTTCCAACATTGGAAAAGAACGCTTGCAACGCTGCGTCGATAGAGAAGGGGACAACATTGATGGGGAACATCATTAAGTTGTATTAGTATATAAATAAAGTAGATTTTTTACAACAGTCTTATAAATTTATTGTTACACCTCGTATCTAAAGATTTTTCTCAAAATGAACACACGAAAAAGGTATCCATGCTATTAAATAACGCATGTATCACAGAGATCCGTCATTATCGCTGTGCGATGATTATTGCCACCATCTCCTCCTGGGAAACAGGAACGGGTTGCAGACAGACCAGAGAATTCGTAGACCGTCCAAAAGCGACCAGAATTAGATGGATGCTAGGACAGACACGAAAAGACCTCGGACTGCTGATAGGTATTCTAACCGGACATAACCAGTTGAGGAGGCACATGACACGTATAGGAGTCGAGAATGACCCTACCTGCCCAGCCTGTGGACAGGAAGAAGAGACATCAAGACACCTCGTGGCATAATGCGAGGCCTACGCAAGGATGAGACAACAGGCACTCGGAGCGCCATCTCTGAGCGAGGAAGAACTGCACATGCTCAAATGGGCAGACTTACTGAACTTTGTAAAGAGAACAGGAAGGCCCGATGAGTTACCCGACCATCAAAGGGAAGTGCCGAGAGTGGGTTAAGGGACAGACTTGGGGCATGGCAAAAAGGGCATACTCTGGCCTACTTGTCAGACCTGCGGGTCAACCCCCCCACTACTACTACTGCCATCATCTTTACTCAGTAGGTATATTTTCTATTTTTCTATAATTTTTTACGCTTAAATGATTTTACATAAAATAACAATTTTGTATTTGTAATTATTTTCTCATAAATTTTGATGACTAAAACCTTGTTTTGTCACGACTCGTAAAATATTGAATGTAAATAAACACTTAAAAAATTTTAAAAATGCATAGGCACAAAAATAAATTAAAAATTTCACTCTTATGGTAATTATTATTGACTGTAGATTGAATCACCATTCTCTACTTTGTCTTAAAAATAATAGCACGGCCACACTGTAGAATCTACATTGTGCATGGTATACTAATTAAATTTAATTTTTAGAATTTAAAATAGTTTTTAGAGAACGTGTGCTTAAAATTGCATATTTCTTATTTTTCTTTTTTTTTGTCTCCTAAAAAATACTTCATGGTTCATTTTTCTTTCTTTTAAATTTATAAAGAGATATCTTAGACAATACCTATGTCTTATAATTTCTTTGAATAAATTTGTTTATTAAAATATTTATCCAATTTAAAAATATTTCATGGAAATATCCAAACAACCAAACGGAAAAATAATAGTCTACAGAACATCGCTGGCTAAACCAAGCGGGCTATTTTGGGGACAATGTTGCCATTTACTTTTAAACAAATTTATTAAGTCACAGAAAAAAAAATTGCCGAATACTAATTCTTTAAACTTACTTTTTTTCATCTGGTAATTTATGAGATGAAAAAAGTAACAGTAAATAATTAGTAACCGGAAAATTTTTTGTCTGTGACTTAAAAATTTTATCTGAAAGACAATGGCAACATTGTCCCCAAAATTGTAAGCTTAGTTTAATCAGTCCAAAGCTTGAAAGATTTCTGCGCACGCCTACTATGTTAAGAATCACTTTCAAGATAATTTTCCCAAAGAAAAAGTTGAGGGTTTCGATAAAATGAAGTTTTTTACAAAAAATCAGCCTATTACTGATTACTTAAAAAGTAAGTGTTAAAAGTGTACTTTGGACTATAAGTTTATCCTCAGTTTTATGTATGTACATACTTTAACGTATTTGATTTGCAAAATATTAAAAAATACTAATCAAACAAGTTTCGTGGCTAATCGGGTAAAAAGGAGTTTTTGTTTCTCTTATATTTTTCCGTGGGTAGCTTGAAAGCTTAACCTCACGGGGGTCCAGGATCTAATGGACACCTAATAAGTGTTGACAGTTAACTGTTTCGTCCTTATGGGACTCCTTAGAACACTGCTTGGTCAATGTGACACTTGCGAAGTTAATTAGATGGTTTTGTCTGTAATCCTATGTAAATAGTGAGAACACTCTCGCAAGAAGCCCCATCTACCGAGATATGAGAGAAACCAGAACAAGAGCAGGCAAAATTAAACTGCTATACATATCGATCAATAAAAAGATCGATTACAAATAAAAAAACAAACTAATCTGTGGCCTATGACAGCACTTCTGCCTTTGAGGCCAGATCAACGCTGATTGCGTTTTTACCCGCCATTAGACACGTGAGCGTCAATCAGCCAAATTTTTAAGCCAAATAATACTAACAAACGTGAAATTTGGTACCCGTAAATTTAAAAATCAAACAAGTTTCGTGGCTAATCGGGTAAAAACGAGTTTTTGTTTCTCTCATATTTTTTCGTGAGTAGCTTGAAAGCTCAACCTTACGGGGGCCAAGATCTAATGGACATCTAATAAGTGTTGACAGTTTACTGTTTTGTCCTTTTGGGACTCCTCAGAACCCTGATTGGTCAATATGACACTCTTGCAAAGTTAATTAGACGGTTTTGTCTCTAGTCCTATGTAAAAATATTAAAAAATAAGTTTCAAAATTTTTAAGTAACAAAAGAGACCAATTTTCTTTAAATAGTGGGGTTATGTTTTTGTTTATTTATTTTTATTTTTAATTTTAAGTTTGTGTCAATACAAATTAATGTAGCAAGGCGGATCGTAAGGAAGATAAGGTAAAAAAATATAAAAAAAAGCATAGAAGAGGAAAAGTACACAAAATCTTCACAAACATGGCCTCCTTTATTATAGATTTAACGAAGCTATAGGAAACCAAAACAAGGGAACCTCTCGATCTCTATCTATCGAATATCTATCTTTGTCTACAATCCCCTAAAATGTTTCGACCGCCTTAAGTAACACTCCTGTTGATTATCACTTAAGCCGTGCTGGTGTATACAGGGGTAAGTGGTAATCTCTAAATCGTCGAGGAACTGACCCTTAGACATTAACATTATTTATTTTATCATTTGTATGTTATTTAGTTTTATTTATTTGAAAATTACAAATTCAATTTTCTAAGAAAATTACCTTAATGCTGCATATAATAATAATTAACACTTCGACATACGGCAGATGAGAACTAAACTATAAAAAAATCTTATGTAACATGTTTAATGTTAAACTGTTGTTACGTACATGATACCTTGCTTTATTGTAAACATTCAGTAAAAATTACAAGCAATTATTATCTTAAAAGTTAAGTTTATGTAACTCAAGCTTGAAGAAAGTTTTTTTCCTGTCTTAAGAGCCAATTACTTATGCCAAACCAACATTGTAAACCTTTTTTATTTAGGTTTATGTTACGTCGACTCATACATATCCCCAAGGCAGTTAGGGCCAATATAACACATATCTTCTATCTAATTTAGGATTATTTTTGTATAGTTAAACCTTAAATCTTATAACAAAAGGAGTTTATAAAGTTTTTATTTATGTTCAATAAGGATTTTTCTTATGAAACCAGACCAAAAATGAACCGTCAATAAGTCCCCAACCCCAAAATTCATAAAATTACCTAATTTAGTAAAACTTTTAAGTTCTAACATAATAGGGACTTATTGCAATAAAGCCAGGCAATAATAGTGCCGGACACTATTATGACAGTTTTCCATTGAAAACTGACAGTTGATCTTTCAAAATTGACAAGTCCCTATTAGGGACTTATTGCAATAGTACCGGGCACTATTAAATGGAGAATAAACGACTCAACAGTCAGTTTTCAATGGAAAACTGTCAGAATAGTGCCTGACGCTATTACTGGCTAGCTTTATTGCAATAAGTCCCTAATAATTGCCTAAAGTTACCTTTTATATAGGTTTACAATGTGAAGAAATCTATTTGAAGAAGTTTTTGACCCAACTATGCGGCAAAATGTCAAATTTATTTACTAAATCCATTAGTTATAACACCAACACTTTCGCAAGATACTTACTATGTAAGACAAATTAATATTTGGTGATGATGACCTTTGCATTACATGTTTGTTCTCTCAAAAAAAAATTTCTGCATTGTAACAACAAAGGCGCGGTATAAATTCTTGTATGAAAGCTCCAGCAATAAAATTTTGAAAAATCGTGGTTACCAAAATTTAAGTTTTAAGAAAATAATATTTTCAATAATAAGAGCACGGACTTGCAGTCTGCTATGACCATATACAATAATAGTAAAGGCAAGATTTGGGAAAATCCACTTTCTAGAATCATTTTATATTACTTTTTGGTAAATGGTCAATTCCCGCTATTTCGATCCCGCTGAATCCGAATATCCCTGTTGTCACCTCGAAATGTTGACAGATATTCAAGATGGCAGCCAACATGGAGGCGAAATTTTAAAATTGCCGCTGTAAAGCCCAAATTGACACAGGTATACGTTTAAAATATATATTTAGAAAACTAAAAAATAAAATCATATGTTTTTTTTAATGGCTGTCTGAAAGTTTGAGGTATTTTGTAATTTTCTTAAAAACTAAGATTTTAAGAGAAAAATTTATAATATACTTTATTGTAGACAATAAAATTCCCTTTTTATCAAACTATAGGCTGTTAACAAACTTTCCAGTGGCGTCCGTTAACTGAAGTAATTTAAAAAAGTTGAAAAAATACCCATGTTTTTCCTAAGATTTATTCGATTTTTTTAAAACCTAATCTCTACAAGAAAACGTGTTATAGGAAATAAAATTTCCCTTAAAGTAGTGCATAGCATGATCAAATTGGTTTCATAATTAAAACTTCAGGGGCATCTGTAAATTAAATCAATTTTAAAAACACAGAAAATAAACCATTTTTGTTACAAGTTTTATCTAATTTTCTGAGAAACTAAGCTTAATATGAAAAAATATATATTACACTTTATTTTAGACAGTGAAATTTCCTTTTTAACAATATAAGATTCGGTGGGGTTTGACTTATAACAAACTCTCCAGCGGCGTCCGTAAAAGTTTTATCAGGTTTTATCCAATTTTCCTACAAACTAAGCTTCCTACGAAAATATGTCTTCTTAACTTTTCGGTGGATAATAAAGTTTCCTTTCAAACAGTGTATTACAAAATGTGGTCCATGTTATAGAAAATTCTCCAGGAACATCCTTATTCAATTGCAAAAATTACAAAAAAAAACATTTTTGTAAAAAAAAATTAAAAATTAAGGTCAGTAGGAAAGAATAATATGTACTTATTTTTGCAATAATTTTTTAAGTTTACTTTATCTCGAAGCGCAATAAAAACTTCATTTAAATAGATATCTTTAGTTTTTGTATTTTAAACTTACTTTCTAACAGATAGTAGTTTTTTTCTATAGTGTCGTCTATTTACGACAGCGTCCTGTCTGCCACTGGAAAAACTCTCGTCCGTGTGCCAAAAAGTTGGGAAGGAGCGCCGGCCGGAAAAGGTAAACAAGACCAAGCTCTTAGTATAGAGGGACCCTAAGTTGTATAAATCTCCTGGTATATATCTATTCTTTACCAGAAACCCATCAAACAAGAGAAACCCGGCAGACATCTCACGTGTAGCCATAAAATATGTGCATATTACATGGCAAAAAGGCGTTCCGGTTTGCTGATGACGTAAGGGCGACAGACAGACAAAAAGACATACCAGACACAGGCGAGAGAACGCCTCGTGGTTTCCGGGATTCTAGCTTTTTTGCCCTACCATAAATACAAACAGCTATGTGCCGTAGAGAACATAAATAACTAGATAACAATATAACAATATTTCTGATTGTAATTGGAAAAACTTATTGGAGATTTAAAAAGCCTAAAGTTTAGGTGATCCAAGCAAGATAATTTTACACAAAATTTTCATATTTTCCAACATCATCAGATAGATGTGGAGGCTTTCCAGCATACCCCTACTCCGATATTTGTGTCTTAAACGGACACAATTTTTGATTGCTGTTTAAAATAAGGTAAAAAAAAGAAAATATTAATTCATACCAACCAGAACCGGTTGTCATTTTGAAAGCTTAGGCAGCTGTCTTTATCAGTGTTACGTAGCTGTGTATGTTAAAGAGAATATGATAATTTGTTTTAAACAAGTACTTGAGAAAAGGAGGGCTAGAAATATTCCTTGTTTTCAAGTAGGCGTTCATTGCAGTACAAAATAAAAATACAGGAGGGAGCAAGACGTAATTTAGCGATTTTTAGGATTTGTACTAAATTTTCAAAAATTATTTTTAAATAATTTTTTTTTACGGGTATGCGCACTTGCAAGGAGATCCCTATCACGCTCGAGAAGCGGCAAGTGCGCGGAAATGTTGGTGTATGTTGGTTTTGAAACGGTTCAGGTTGTAATCTGCAGGGAAAACTGTCGCAGGGAGTCCATTCCACAGCGATGCTGTTCTCCATAGATATGAATTCTGATATAATGAGGTTCTTGGTGCCTCTATTTTGACAGTAAATTGATGGTTACCTTTTAGGACCTATAAAAAGCAAATGATACCGTTCCAGTAGAGAAATTATGGACAGTGTTAGAGCAAACTAATATCAATCATACATATAAAAGCCATAAAAAAAATATACAATGGGTCAAAATCTAAAATTAAAATTGAAAATCGACTTTTAAAATAATTCCTGGTTACGGAAGGGTTAAGACAGGAATGTTGTATTTCCCCAACTCTTTTTAAAATACATACCGCAGTAGCTCTAAAAAACAGAAAACGTAAAGTACACAGCATGGGAATACAACACAACGAGCGATTTACTATATACGACGACCAAGTAATTGTAACTATTGGTAAAGAAGATATGGAGTATATGATGAGAAAGTTAACGGAAGAATACCAAAAGTGGGGGTTAACAGTGATCGTGGACAAGACACAGTACTTATGTATTGGAAGCGAATCAAATGAGTTAGATCTAGACAATGGAAAAACAATATATCCATGCAATGAGTATGTATACTTGGGAGTAGCATTTGACAAGACAGGAACAGACTGACATAATAGTAGTAGTACGTAGCTGTGTTACCTATCTTTTCCCTGCTCTAAAATGAGCAGCTTACAATAATTGAAAAAACTTCAAAAAAATCTGTTCTGGTCAAGCGGTCTGGGCCTAAATCTAGGGGGGAGGGGGGTAATGGTTGACGGAATAAATATTTGTGCACTTATTTTTTTTTAGAAGGGAGGGATAATATTTACTAACTAAAAATACATATATTTTTTTCTAGGGTTGTAATTACCACGTGACCTACCCTCCTCAAATCCGCGCTTAGTTCTGGTTATCTATGACACGTAAAATTAAAAATCAAACAAGTTTTCATGGCTAATCGGGTAAAAACCGAACCGAACCGAACCTAAAAGACAATGTGTGCCGTGGGTCACGTGATGGATCTGTTTCAATCGATATTTTAATCGATCGATGATATAGCAGGTTTACTCGCCTGCTGCTGTTTTAGTTTCTCTCGTATTTAGTCAGATGGCGCTTCTTGCAGAGTACATGATTTTGTTTTCTCACTAGAAACAGAAGGTGAGAGACATAACCGTACACTTCATTTAGCAAGGGTGTCACATTGCCCAAGCAGGGTTCTGAGGAGTCCCATAAAGACGAAACAGTTAACTGTCAACATTTACTAGGTGTCCGTTGGATCTTGGACCCCCGTGAGGTAAGGCTTTTGAGCTACCCACGGAAAAATATGAGGGAAACATAAAAACCCTTATTTTTAGTCGCTAACCCACGAATACTTGTTTAGTTATCTATGACTGTTGGGAATCACGATATATCTACATATATTCAGCTATTTTAAAGATAGAAAATGTATATACAAGTCGGTCTTTGGATTTACGTTTTAGTGCAATGTTGCATGAGTCATGCGAGATTGGCGGCTCCAGCAATTAAAACGTTAAAGGGCAAAACGCTTCTGGGTCTATTCCGTTTTATCCTAATCAGTTCTCATAATTAGAAAAGTAAAACCAATAGATTCAGTATTTAAATAAAAAATAAACACAAGTTTTCTTTAAAAAACTTTTATTATGTTATCCAAATATTTTAAACTAGGTGTCAATTTCTGGGAGATAATTTCAAGAGCTGATCTTGATGCATTTTCTCATAAATTGCCACATGTCCTTTAAGTTTTCCTAGATTAGAAGAATCTTAGGAATTATTGCATGGTCTTCTTTGATCCATCTTTGGACATAGGCCTCCCCCAATATCTTCCACTCTTCTCTGTCTGTCTTTCATTTTCAGTTCATCCATCTAGTTCCCGCATGTTTCTTTAAATCGTCCGCTTATCTCATTTGGGGTCTTCCCCTACTTCTTTTATTTTCCCAAGGCCTCCAGTTTATAATAGATTTATTCCATCGATCGTCTTTCTGTCTGATATTATGACCGGCAAATTTCCATTCTAATTTAGCTACTTCCTCTCTGTCATATTTTTCTTTTGTTTTATTTTTCATCCATTCATTCCTTTTTCTATCTATTAGCTTTACATGTAGCATTTGTCTTTCCATTGATCTTTGGGCTCTTGTTACCTTATCCAGGTTTGGGAGAGTACAGGAAGGATATTTTGTTATTTTTAATATGTAGCTTAATTTACCGAATACTGCTCAGGCCAATCTTACTCGTCTTTTGATTTCAGCTGTTTGGTCTTCTTATTTTAGTTTAATAATTTGTCCCAGATATACTTGTTCTCTTTTTTCTTGGTTTACTCTGATCGTGATATCTTCATCTGATTTTAGTTTTACTGTAATTCATACTTAAGCCTACTATCCATTTCTTCCATTATTTTTATTAATTCTTCTTTCTTATACGTTCTTAAGGCAATAACGTCAGCATATCGTGGTTCAAATATTGTTCGCTAACTTTGATGCCTAGTTTTTAAAACCATCTTCTAGGGCCTGATTAAATTGTTTAGGGGATATTGTGTCACCCTGTCTGACACATTTTCTTGTTTCCTTCGAAGATTTTGATTGATGTAGTTACTTCGCTAAATATACAGGATGTTCGGCACATGAACCGTCAAAATTTTTTGGGATATTGTCATTTGCTACCTTTTCAATCTTGGAACTTGGGTCCTTAGAGTTACGGCTAAAGAGATATGAATTTTTTATTTTTTTTCTAAAATTACCCAAAATCCCACCTTTAAACCCTCGTAAGCTTTTTATTAATGTCTGGAAAAGCATCATTTTTTTTTATAATTCTGTAATCTTATGCTACTTCAACTAATTAATAGATTTGTTAAAATTTATGTACCGAAGGAACATACGAGGTTTTTTATTAAAGAACATTAGTGATTTTGTGATAGAAAATCAATTTCAAAATTAAAAATTAAAAAAAGTATCGACACTTGAGAACTTCATTTTCTTTTAAAAACTTCTCTAGTTGATTACCTTTCTAACGGTATGCTACACTTTGATTAAAAAACACAATTCTGCTTTAAAATACGGATATTCCGTGAGACGGGCAATAATCGTTCGGAATGGATAAGAAAAACAATTTGATGTTTATGATCGTTTCAAACAAAATTTATAAATAAAGAACAAAATACATTATTGTTAAAAGTTTAACTTTTGTTTAAGTAGGTAAACGATCATAAACATCAAATTGTTTTTCTTACCAATTCCGAACGAGTCTCGCCCTTCTGACGGAATATCCGTATTTTAAAGCAGAATTTTCAGAATCAATGTGTAGCATACCGTTAGAAAGGTAATCAACTAAAGAAGTCTTTAAAAGAAAATGAAGTTCTCATTTGTCGATACTTTTCTTGATTTTTAATTTTGAAATTGATTTTCTTTTACAAAATCACTCACCCTTTGGTACATCAATTGTAACAAATCTATTAATTAGTTGAAGAAGCATAAGATTACAGAATTATAAAAACAAAATGGTGCTTTTCCAGACATTAATAAAAAGCTTACGAGGGTTTAATGGTGGGATTTTGGATAATTTGAGAAAAAAAATTAAAAATTCATATCTCTTTAGCCGTGACTCTTAGGACCCAATTTCCAAGGTTGAAAAGGTAGCAAATGACCCCAACAATATCCCAAAAAATTTTGACGGTTCATGTGTGTGCCGAACACCCTGTATATTGGCTATTAAGTATGTGTATCTGTGATCTATTCGACTATTAATTAAGGATGCTTTTACTGCATAGTGCTCAATATTTTCGAAAGCTTTTCCAAAGTCTATAAAAGTAATATACTGTACTGAAACGTTTTCTGAATCCTACTATCTGCATAGTTTTGAATAAGTATCTTGATTTATTAAATTTATTGGTTTTTTCAGCTAAAATCTCTTTTAATTTCCAAACCAGTCTAGGTACAAAAAGTAAGCGATTTTTTTCGAGTTTGCCACAATAATAAAAAGAACTAAAAAACATTCTTTGTCTAAGCATTCTAGTAAAACGGTTAATTTTTAAAAAATTATCTTTACCAGCAAGCAGCATAGATAGATATCCAATTTCCGAGTTTTAGCGCTATTTACAACAGTCAGTTGGCTTTTAGCGTTCTTTTCCACCGTAATAGTTATGAACATTCGACACGCGAACTTTAAAACGGTTAGGAAAATGGCAGTAGGAATAAGAGATAGAACATAATATATCGTTTGGATGATGTGAAGAATGTTGTTTGTTATCGGATGACGCACCTTTTGTAGATAAGTTACTCTCTTAGTAGGGTTTTAGACAGACCAGAGAATAGGGTGTTTGACAGTAGTAAAAAATAAATATATATTTATTTTTGGATATCTCTTTAGGTCTTGGGAATGCTAAAAACAAACTTTTTTGTTTAATTTTTTCTCAAATTCATAGTTCTTTTAATTAAATACATTCATTGAATGAAAACTATTAGCCACGTGATTCAAAACAGGAACCTATTTTCTGAGTTATTTTCTTATGGATGGTAATGTTTGCTTTGGTTTAAAGTGCGAATTATCGTCCTAAATTAGATTTTATTTTGTGTTTTGCTTATACAAAACATTTTCAATGTAAAACGGATTTTCCAAAGCCGATAGGTCCAACTTGCCAATGCTGAATTTCTTTATGGTGGCAGGCTTCTTTGCCAACAACAGTGATTTTTGTTCTGCGGAATTTAGAAACATTAAAATTTTGATGTAAGTATTCGATGAGTTGTTTTGTATATAACTGTACGATTTTTAACGATATTCTTCGCCTACTTTTACTCATTTAGATTTTGAGGTTAGGTTATATGTTTTGCTGTTTTATTTAATATGCCACTTACAATAGATTAAGAAACAATCAAAAATTGCTTTTTTTAAATGTTTTAAATACATTTTGTTTCAAAGAATTCTTATGACCCTTCACAATCAATATGCACTGCCTAGTCTTACATATGCACTGCTCAGTCCTACATTTAGCCTGCATGTGCACTGCCTAATCCTGCATTTAGAGGTACTCCCTAGTCCTGCCTAATAACTGCCTGGCACTGCCTAAACATTTTTACACCTTTCTGCCTATTATAGTTGTTCACCCCTTGTAATAAACATAACCTCAAAAATTTCATCGTCATTTGCGAAATAGTTATATATATTATAGACAACATGAGAAAAATTAATAGAAACAATTTACTTATACTCACATCAAAGTGATCTTCACAAATGAAGACCACAGGCAAAGAAGGCGCTATGTCAAAAAACGGGATTTCGAGAAAACCCGTTCTAAAGCATGTTCGTCAATATTACAAATTGAAATTACTCCTGACTGAGTGCAAAAACACAGACAAAAAACAAACACTTAAATGCCGTGTATCTGTCCGCGAATTCACTGCGCTGTGACGTCATTGGTACGCCATGCTAGAAATGAGTTTTAGCGGCAAATTCAAATCGGAAATTAGAAAACTTGATTTTAAATGTAGTCATGATAAAATATACTATTTTAATAATTTTGCGTAGCAAATTGGGGATTTATATATCATTTTAAACTCTTTTCTAAAATTTGTCAAATACCCTATTCGTAGACCGACCAACTTTTGATAGGTATTCTAACTGGAAATATCCGACAAGGCCGTCGTAATGGGTGGCGTGGAGGAGCAGCCGCTCCAGGTGGCCGATTTTGGGAGGGGCCGATGGCCGCCCTTTATCTTTGAGTTAAGATAAGTTTCAGGCGGCCGCTGGCCACCACGCACGTATCTTGGATTCAAAGATGTAAACGTAAACTAATGAAAGGAATTTTGTAATTTTTTTCTTATTATTTAAAGAATGTGTAGCAGAATAGAAAAAGATAAATAAAAAGTGGTCGGAGAATTTAAGAAAATAAAGGACATGAAAAATACTTGGTTAACTTTTGAGATGGGAAAAAGTTTTGCGCGCAAAGAATCTTATTTGTTTAAAATTTTTAAAGAATAAAATAAGCGCTCCAGTTGTGTATGCAGGTATAAATGATCGGGCTGTGCAGGGTCTTTCATTATAAACGTTCTTTGAATAAAAGTTTTTTGCTATTAGTCCTACGAGGTTCAAACTGTTAGCATTCCTTTTTTCACAGCAATTCTGTCATATATGATGTTTATAGTTTACACGGTGAGTACAAATTAGATATATATTTTTTAATGGAACACCCAGTGTATTTTTGATTTTTTTAAATATACTGAAAATTGTCTTTTCAACACGATCACTCATTGTTTTTCTTTAATTGTTTATAAAATATCGCCAGTTATTTTAATTAGCAGCTTGTCAGCTTCCAAAAATTTGTAATTTTAATTTTCTTAGATTTGCTACATTGCAAATCCGATTAATGTATTTTTTTATGTTTTCTTTAATTTAACTGTTGATATTTCATATGCCGTTAAAGAAAAATGTACTAAGCGTGGTATTGTTGAAAAGGGAATTTTTAGTAGATTTCAAAAATATATATAATTTGTACCCACCGTCAGTGGCGGATCCAGGGGGGAGGGCAGAGGGGCCCGGGCACCCCCCCTCATCCTCCCTGACATAAAACTTTTTTTTAGTTGATGGGAAGCAAATGCCAATGCATCAACCGCAAGTTTGAATAAAATTTACCCCCAACATTTCTAAAAAACATTGAGTATTTCAAAAATTTTCGTCTGCGGCGCATTTTGTCACCTGTAATTTTACATTTCAGACCCAAGAATTATAAAAAATGAACGCAAACCAACAACTAATTCGATTGTTTCTTCCTTGGCCCCTCCCCCCTAGAAATCCTGGATCCGCCACTGCTCACCGTTTAAACTTTAAACGTCATATTTAAAAGAAGTGTAAAATGTGCAAAAGACCTTCTTTTCAATGCTTTTGGTTTAAACCTCCTACCAGTTAGGCTCACGAAAATATGTTTAATTTATTGGGTAACACATACCGAATTACCCAATTCATTTAATCACCTAAATATTACCTAAATCATGCATTTGTGTCAAACATTGCGGGTCGGGCAGATAATACTCCAAAATCTCTCCGACCCATAAGCCTCACCTCTTTTCTGTTGAAAGGCTTGGAAAAAATAATAGATGCACATATTAGAGGTGGCGCCTTAATGGCCCATCCACTTAATGCAAACCAATATGCATACCAAGCAGTCAACAGAACTAGCTTTAAATAACCTTGTTGGAAAAATCAAGGAAACCCTCGATGCAAAAGGCGTCGCAGTGGGCATCTTCCTTGATATAGAAGGAGCATTTAACAATGCACTACCCAATTCCCTCTTTGAATCAGCGTGCGCCCGAGGAGTTGAATCCACCATCACAGGGTTCATCAGGTGCACACTCGAAAATCGAGTGATTGAAACCACACTTAACGATGTGATGGTAAGTTTTAGAGCGGCTAGAGGCTGTCCACAAGGAGGAGTTCTGTCTCCCCTCCTGTGGTCTCTGCTGGTCGATGATCTTCTTGCCATCCTAGAATCGCTGGATGTAGAGGTATTGGGCTACGCGGATGACGTAGGAGCAATCATTAGAGACATTCCAGAAGAAGAGTTCTCTGGAAAGATACAAGAAGTACTAAACACGGTAAAAGACTGGTGTGATAGGGAACAGATGTCTGTTAATCCCTGCAAAACAATCATTATACCGTTCACCCGTAAAAGAAAGCTAGACTTCCTGACTCCTCCGGAGCTTAACGGTGAAATAATTCCATTTGCGTCAGAGGGTAAATACCTGGGGATCACCCTAGATAAAACTCTCACCTGGAACGCCCATTTGGAAAAGGTAATCCGCAAAGCCACACTGTCCCTATGGACGTGTAAAAGAATTTGCGGAAAAACCTGGGGCACTAGCCCCAAACAAATGTACTGGCTGTATATAACAGTCATTAGACCAATGATTGCGTATGGTGCAATAGTCTGGTTTGAGAAGGGACATCAAAGAACCTCGAGAGCCAAACTAACCAGCTTACAACGACAGGCCAGTCTTGCCATATGTGGTGCAATGAGCTCTAGCCCATCGACTGCGCTTGAATGCTTACTAAACTTACCTCCGCTTCACATTTTCTTAGAGGCGGAGGCACGAAGAGCAACTTATAGAATAAGGGCCAACCACCAGGATGGCCGGGCAAACAAAGTGATATCAACAGACCTAATTAGGGAACAAGAGTTGGATGCAACTCTAGGAATGATATCCGACGTCATGCCCAACACGGTGTACAGCAGAAAGCTATACAACATTATACTCCCAGAGAGGGAGGAATGGTTAAAAAACAGGACCAACTTTTCAAACAACGATAGCTTCTGGTATACCGACGGATCCAAAATGCCATCAGGCGTTGGATCTGGAGTTGTTAGTATCCAAGAAAAAGTCGAGATTCAACATAGTCTCGGCAAATTGGCTACTATATTTCAGGCCGAACTCGTAGCCATTGAACTGTGTGCCCGGTGGATTACTGACCACGAATGGACCAACAGGACAATAAAAATCTTCTCCGACAGTCAAGCAGCCTTAAAAGCGCTTGATTCCTACACGGTCTCATCGAGAACCGTGAGGAACTGCAGAGACTCGCTGAATACGCTTGGTAGCGCTAATAAGGTGTCATTAGTATGGATACCAGGGCATTCTGGGCACGAGGGAAATGAGGCCGCGGACCAGGCAGCGAGGGAAGCGGCATCTGCCGAATTTTTCGGCCCCGAACCAGCCCTGGGCATATCATACAATGCTGCTAAATTAACCATATTGGGATGGATGGAGGACAGCTTCCAACAATACTGGATGAATATACCAGAACTGGCTCACTCTAAAGAGTTCATTAAAGGACCTTGTCAGAAGAGAGCCAGAAATATCATTGGACTTACCAGACATGAGATCCGTATAGTGACAGGACTTTTTACGGGTCACTGCCGACTAAGAGTACCCATGCACAGAATGGGAATAACAGAAGAGACCGAATGTAGACTCTGTATGGAGGATGATGAAACAGTTAGACATGTACTGTGCGAATGTCCGGCTATTGCACGTTTACGTCAAAACACTTTCGGTAAACCTCAGATTGATTCAGAAGATCTGAACAGTGTCTCACCCAAACTGATAGCTAACCTTTTTGGAGGATTAGGCATACAGTGGTGAGAAACCACTCAAAAGTGAGCCACAATAGACCCACTAGTGGTCGCAGTGGAAGGGCTGCAAGGCCCACTCATATATGAATCAATCGTCAATCAATAAGGAGGGTGGTGAGGAGAGAGGGAAAGGGAGGAGGAACTAGTAAAATGGTGTTGAAAAAAATCTTAAAGCACGTGCAGAAAGAATTTTTGAAATTGCCCAATATTTAATAAAAATATGCGAATATGGTTTTTAAAGAGGGTGGGGGAGAATGATAGAAGGGGGGATGGGGGGAGCAGGGAGGACTACAAAGTAATTACAGCAAATTAGAGGACATTTGCAATGGCTGGTCAAAGGAGTTTCATTAAAATCTCCTGAAATTTAGGTAATTTGTGACAAAATGGCGTCTAGCGACCGCCATTTTGCTTGCTGTTAAAAAAAATATAGCCAATAGCACCTTCGGGATCAGTAGCAATCCAATGACACCTTTTTTGTCAAAATCGGTTCGGTTCATTAAGCCTCTAGCGCGACACAAACATACATATTTACATACAAACACTCGTGCTCATAAAAATCTCGTATATAAAAATTTTTATTGATAATTGTTGAGTGTAGGTTACTGAAAATCCAGCTAAGATGCCTTGGAATTTTTAATTTTTTTATGACATCCAAAATGTCAAAGTCAATTTTTTTCATGTCATTTGGTACTATAACTATAAACTTAATTAAAAACAAAATATTAGTAGCCTAGTACAAATTTCCGTGTACGGGTTTTTTATGAGCACCAGGTACATATCCCAAGCGAAAAATATTACCCTTCTTTCGCCGTGCAGCAGTTGGGTAAAAATGGAATAGAAACAGTAGTCTTTTTTCTCAAAACTGATTAATATAAGTATAAGCCATTAATTTTAATTTTCTGTAACTTCCTTGACTTTACACGAGAACAATTTAAAATCTGTGTAAGAAATAAACTACATAAATTAAGCGAAACAAGAACAATATTTTTGTTTATCCTATATTTCAGCCTATTATAACCCTCTTGAATCTATTATAAGTCCTCTATATTTAAAATAGACATCGTATTAAATACAAATCAAGTCAGCTGAGAAAGCGGTCTTCACCTGTTTTTATTGCTTTCATCACAACCTGCCTGTCCATAAAACAATCGACGAAAGAAAAGACAAAAGAACCATAAAAAGCTATGTAGAATGACTTGAAGAAAAGAAGACAAAACAAAAGAAGAACAAGATTTATTGACATTTAATGGAAAGGGAAACTTCCGCTTGAATCGGTTTTAAATTTACCTTTTCATAGTCTAATTCTAATTTTGGGAATTTTAAAACATTGAGAGGGATAAAACAGTGCCGTAACAAGGGAGGTGCCACCGGTGCCCCCGTACAGGGCGCCATCGCTAGAGGGCGCCGTTGGTCGACTTCTGAGTTGATTTTTGTAAAGGGGAGGGGGCGCCAAACTTTAACGAATTTTATATAAGGGAATCCCACAAAAATGCATATTTTAAAAACTATATAGTTTATCAACAAAAGCATCGAGTTGCAGTATGTAGGGGCCATAGAGATGCGAAAAAACCACTTGAGTTAAGATTCAGAAAAACGTCATAAAGCGAATTTTAGGGTAGGGAATCTCATAAGATCAAAATGGCCAAACTTTGAAAATTCATATTTTTAAAACTATTCAGTTTATCAGCAAAAGCACCGAGTTGCAGTATAGTGGCGGCATAGAGATGCTAAAAAACCACACCCCAAGTTAAGATTCGGCAAAACGTCGTTTAGCGAATTTTAGGGTAGGGAATCCCATAAGACCAAAATGGGCAAATTTTGAAAATTCATATTTTAAAAACAATACAGTTTATCAACAAAAGCACCGAGTTGCAGTATGGTGTGGTCATAACGATGCAAAAAACCACACCTTGAGTTAAGTTTCGGAAAAACGTCATTTAGCGAATTTTAGGTAGGTAGGGAATCCCATAAGACCAAAATGGCCAAATTTTGAAAATTCATATTTTAAAAACTATATAGTTTATCAGCAAAAGCACCGAGATGCAATATGGTGAGGCTATAGAGACGCAAAAAAACCACATTTCGTCTTCAAATTCGGAAAAACGTCATTTAGCGAATTTTAGAGTAGGGAATCCCATAAGACCAAAATGGCCAACTTTTGAAAATTTATATTTTAAAAACTATATAGTTTATTAACAAAAGCACCGAGTTGCACTATTTTGGGGTCATAGAGATGCGAAAAAACCACACCTCGAGTTAAGATTTCGAAAAACGTCATTTAGCGAATTTTAAGATAGGGGATCCCATATGGCCAAAAGACCAAAATGCTCAAACTTTCAAAATTCATATTTTAAAAACTATATAGTTTATTAACAAAAGCACCGAGTTGCAGTATGGTGTGGTCATATCGATGCAAAAAAACCACACCTTGAGTTAAAATTAGTGAAAACTTCATTTAGCGAATTTTAGGGTAGGGAATCCCATAAGACCAAAATGGCAAAATTTTGAAAATTCACATTTTAAAAACTATACAGTTTATCACCAAAAGCACCGAGTTGCAGTATGGTGTGGTCATAACGATGCAAAAAAAACACACCTTGAGATAAGATTCGGAAAAACGTCATTTAGCGAATTTTAGGGTAGGGAATCCCATGAGACCAAAATGGGCAAATTTTGAAAATTCATATTTTAAAAACTATAAAGTTTATCAACAAAAGCACCAAGTTGCAGTGTGGTGTGGTCATAACGATGCAAAAAAAACACACCTTGAGTTAAGATTTCGAAAAACGTCATTTAGCGAATTTTAAGATAGGGGATCCCATATGACCAAAAGACCAAAATGCTCAAACTTTCAAAATTCATATTTTAAAAACTATATAGTTTATTAACAAAAGCACCGAGTTGCAGTATGGTGAGGTCATAGATACGCGAAAATAACATATTTCGTGTTCAAATTCGGAAAAACGTTAATGAACAGAACCGAACCGAACCGAATCCCCAAAGACCAAAATGGCCAAATCTTGAAAATTCATATTTTAAAAACTATATTCTTTATTAACAAAAGCACCGAGTTGCAGTATGGTGTGGTCATAACGATGCAAAAAAACCACAGCTTGAGTTAAGATTCGGAAAAAACGTCATTTAGCGAATTTTAGGGTAGGGAATCCCATAAGACCAAAATGGCCAAATTTTGAAAATTTAGATTTTAAAAACTATAGTTTATCAACAAAAGCACCGAGTTGCAGTATGGTGTGGTCATAACGATGCAAAAAACCACACCTTGAGTTAAGATTCGGAAAAAACGTCATTTAGCGAATTTTAGGGTAGGGAATCCCATAAGACCAAAATGGCCAAATTTTGAAAATTTAGATTTTAAAAACTATAGTTTATCAACAAAAGCACCGAGTTGCAGTATGGTGTGGTCATAACGATGCAAAAAACCACACCTTGAGTTAAAATTCGGAAAAACGTCATTTAGCGAATTTTAGGGTAGTGAATCCCATAAGACCAAAATGGCCAAACTTTGAAAATTCATATTTTAAAAACTTTATATTTTATTAACAAAAGCACCGAGTTGCAGTTTGGTGTGGTCATAACGATGCGAAAAAACCCCACCTTGAGTTAAGATTCGGAAAAACGTCATATAGAGAATTTTAGGGTAGTGAATCCCATAAGACCAAAATGGCCAAACTTTGAAAATTCATATTTTAAAAACTTTATATTTTATTAACAAAAGCACCGAGTTGCAGTTTGGTGTGGTCATAACGATGCGAAAAAACCCCACCTTGAGTTAAGATTCGGAAAAACGTCATATAGCGAATTTTAGGGTAGGGAATCCCATAAGACCAAAATGGCCAAATTTTAAAAACTATACAGTTTATCAACAAAAGCACTGAGTTGCAGTATGATGTGGTCATAACGATGCAAAAAACCTACACCTTGAGTTAAGATTCGGAAAAACGTCATTTAGCGAATTTTAGGGTAGGGAATCCCATAAGATCAAAATGGGCAAATTTTGAAAATTCATATTTTAAAAACTATATATTTTATCAACTAAAGCACCAAAAACTCTAATTTTTTTACCTGAAATTTAAATTTAACATTTATTTGCTAAACCTTCCTGTCCTCCTTTTGAGAGAGACAAAGGTTAGGAAAATACCGATTTCGACTTCTCAAAAGGTGGAGAGTAAAAATAGTTTAGATAGTAAAAAAAAATCGATTTAAAAAAAAATTGTTAAAATTTTTTTTTCCGTAAGTAACCAAAAGTTCCTCAATACTGACACTTAAAAAAATTTCTGGAAATGGTAAAAAAAATGTATTTTGAAAAAAAAAATAATTTGAAATTTAGGTTTTTTCAAAAAAACATCCGAAATTTGCTTTCACAAGCACGTTTTTGATGAAAAATTAAAGTTTATCGAAATATAAGTAAAAAGATTTCTAAGATCTAAGTGCAAGTTACGCACTGCACAGCTCGTAAAAGTCAAAAATTATTATTAAAAAATCTCGTAAAATACCGGATTGTTTCGCAACCCGCTTAAATTGACACCGATCCGTTCGTTTTGTTTGCTATATAGGGTAACGCCATTTATGGATTTTCTGAATTATTTGACAATAATAAGCATAGGTAAGTATATAGAGTGAAACATTATTAACTTCTTCCCTGAAAAGCATATAGTTTAGGCAAGATTCGAGAAAATCCACTTTCTAGAAGCATTTTATATTACTTTTTGACAAATGGACAATTCCCTGTATTTTGACCCCGCTGAATCCGAATATCCCTGTTGCCAACTCCAAATATTGACAGGGGCTGCGGTATTCAAGATGGCGGCGGAATTTTAAATTGTTGTACATTCAAAATATATTTTTGTATAATTAAAAAATAATAACATATTTTTTTTTAATGGCTGCAAAAACCTCCAAGAACCCCCCCAGACCCCCCAAAATCTGAAAGATTGAGGTTTTTTCAAATTTTCTTAAAAACTAAGCTTCTAAGAGAAAAATGTATTATACTCTTTATTGTAGACAATAAAATTCCCTTTTTAACACGGTATAACACAGTAAAGCTAGACTAATAACAAGCTCTCCACCGGCGTCCGTTAATTGAAGTAATTAAAAAAAGTTGAAAAAATACCTATTTTTTTCCAAGATTTATTTAATTTTTTTAAAATCTGATAACTACAGAAAACCATGTATTACATTTTGGTATACTCAATAAAATTTCCTTCAAAATGACGTGTAACGTGATTAAATCGGTTTTATAAATAAAACTTCAGGGGCATCCGTAATTAATTTTGAAAAAACAGAAAATAAACCATTCTTGTTACACGTTTTATCTAATTTTCTCGAAAACTAAGCTTAACATGAAAAAACTTGTTCCACACTTTTTTGTAGACAGGGAAATTCCCTTTTTGAAAGTGTGAAACTCGGTGGGGTTTGTCTTATAGCAAACTCTCCAGCGACGTCCGTCAATGGGGGTGATTTCAACAGATCATTAAAAAAAACATGTTTTTCATACGTTTTATTGAATTTTCTTAAAAACCAAGCTCTTTATCAAAAAATATACTTCCTCATAGCCAATAAAATTTCCTTTCGAACGATGTATAACAAAGTGAATCTTATTTTATATTTACCGCTCTAGTGGTGTTCAAAATTTAAAGAAATTATTTAAGATCAATCCAAACTAATCAATTTTGTGTCTTATTAGCTTTTCGGTGGATAATAAAGAGCGGCGGATAAAAGGTCGAAAGTACAAAAGGTCGCAAAAATAAGGTCGAAAGTACAAAAGGTCGAAAATACAAAAGGTCGAAAGTACAAAAGGTCGAAAGTACAAAAGATCAAAAAACAAAAGGTCGAAAGTTCAAAAGGTCGAAAGTACAAAAGGTCGAAAGTATAAAAGATCGAAAGTACGGCCGCGGGTCCACATCGTCTTGATACGGTAAAAACACCTGTGTCAAAGTTACTACTGTTACTTTCTGCACAAAAATATTGCTTTGGGGCGGCCATGGCTCCTATGCCCCTCCACTTATAACCACCTATGTTTTTTTTGCTTACAAGAACTTATTTAAATAAATCAAAATATCTAATCTAATCAAAAAACAGTTTATTTTAATTTGGAAATATTTTATTTTAGTAGAACCTTTTTGAAGTATTTATCATAACATTAACCTCACTTTGTACTTTATCATTTAAAAAGAAATTGTCTTATCCTCAATAAAGAATAAAAGCACATTTTTTTCTGAAAATCTTAGAAAAGATATTCAAATATGCAAGAGAAACTGATTATTTCAGTTATTTTTGAAAATAAGTTTATATTAGTACGCCCCTGAAGCCTTAAATATGGCAACAACCCGACATTTTAATAAAGTTTTTAAAAGAAAATGTTATGTTCTACAATAAAGTATACCACATATTTTTTCCTAAAAAGTGTAGTTTTTGAGAAAATTTTGAAAAACCTATAATAAACATGTTTTTTCTAAATAATCCCAATTTACGTACGCCACTGAGAAGCTACTTGCTTTTTCTAACATTATTGACCAATACATCGTTGGAAAGGGAATTTTATTCTCCACAAAAAACTGTTCTTTGCAATTTTTGATAAAAAGGTTAGTTTTCGAGAAAATTGCATAAAACTGAAAAAAAACAGTTTTTGGGAGTTTGGGGGGGACTTTCTCCGTCCCTGTCAATTTTTCGAGTTGGCAACAGAGATATTCGGATTCAGCGGGGTCAAATTAGGGGGAAGTGGTCTGTTGCCAAAAAGTAATATGATTTGCTTCTAGACCGAAAACGGAAAGCCTTTTAAAATATATATATAATCTGACTATAAAGGTTAACCTATATTCTTGTTTGCCCATAAATATCAGTATTATCTGAATAATATTAACTTAAGCAACTTAGTGCTACCCCTGGACAGAGTGTATACAAGATACACTGTGCCATGGATAAAGTATGACAAGTCGTACGACATCTCGTAGGTATAGGGCAAATATCACGCCATAGCAAAGTTCTGGAAAGGATCTAAACAGTACTTTATTCAGACAGGAAACTAGCCTGCGTTATAATCTTCAATCGTTATCCCTAATCTTAGTATGTCTAGCAGTAAAGTAGAGGCCGAGAAAACAGTAGAAATAAATATAGACAAGAAGAGGAACACGAATATTAAAAGTAAAATCTTTTACTCAAGTGAAGACATTATTATATGAATTTAAAAGAAAAATATAACCTATTTCGTCAAAAAAAAAGTTACTGTTCTTCGATACATACATATATACATATACCGTACGATACAAATCCAAATTGAAAAATTCCATAAGCTTAATCCGTGTTCAAACAAAGCAAAACATTTTTAGAATGGTAATAGAGACTCAAACAACTACAAAATTTATAATGCTACAAAAAATAAGACAGCTTGGGGATATTTTTAGAATTATTATCAATAGGAATACTAAAAGTGTAAAACTGGAAAGTTATTAACAAAGATAGAAGGAACTGGAGTAATATAGTCGAAGAAACTGAAACTCAATGAGGTATATGTAGTATTAGAATTTATTCAGACAGAAATCTTGTTAAAATACAAAAGGACTGAATAGAGTATGACAAGTCGTACGATATCTCGTAGGTAGTAAGTTCTGGAAAGGATCTGAACAGTACTTTATTCACACAGAAAAATAGCCTATTAAAACATAATATGATCTTCATTCGTTATACCTAATCTTAGTTTGTACAGCAATAGAGTAGTGGTCAACGAAACAGTAGAAATAAATAAAGACTAATTAGCAGATAAACACAAATATTAAAAGTAAAATCTTTTACTTATCTTGGTTTATCTATAAATAAAACTACCTGATAAAGTGAAGAAATTATCATATGAATTTAAAAGAAAAACATAACCTATTTCGCTAAAAAAAAGTTACTGTTCGTCGATACATACATATACCGTACGATACAAATCCAAATTGATAAAATTCCAAATGTTTGATACGACCCGTGCTCAAACAAACCAAAACATTTTTAGAACGATATTTGGAGACTAAAGCAACATTAAAATTTACAAAGTTACAAAAAATAAGACAGCTTACGGATATCTATAGAATTATTATCAATAGGAACACTAAAATAATTACAGATGGAAAGAAAGAAGTTTTAGAAGTTCAACACAGTTAAAAACTGGAGAGTTATTACCAAAGATCGAAGGAAATGAAGTAAGGTAGTCGACGAAACCAAAACTGAATGAGGTATATGTATTATCAGATACTATTTAGACAAAATCTTGTTAAAATACAAAAGGATCTTCATTCATTATCCCTAATCTGAGTATGTTCTTCAGTAGTAAAAACAGTAGAAACAAACAAAGGCAAAGCAGCAGTAGAGGAACACGAATATAAAAAGTTTAATATTTGACTTATCATAGTTCATCTATAGATGAAAGTAATTCATTAAGCAAATAAATTAACATGAATTTGAAAGAGAAACATAGACTATTTCTTCAAAAGATAGTTACTTCAAAACCGTAAGGTACACATCAAAATTGCAGTGTAAGGTTGATACGACACTGCTAAAGAAAATGAAGCAGAAAATTTTTAGAAAGAAATAACTATAAGTCACCAATAGCGACAGAACGTATAAAGCTATAAATTATAATCTGGCTCAAAATATAATAAATTTCATAAGAAACACTAAACATGATTACATATGGAAAGCCAAACCTTGCAAGATCCGCAGAAAAATCAAAAAATAAATTAATTTTAAGATCAATTTGGGGTTCAAGAGAGTAAACACTGTAGGAGAATAGCCGAAAAAAAAATAAAATGTACGTTGTGCACCACGTACCTACTGTGTGCGACTCTGATAATAATTTAAATACTATCTAATAAATAGAACCTAGTAGACTTCAAATTATATTTTAGGCCAGAAATTTATCATGATATACCACATAATGGCATGGTTGTAGCCTAAGACCAATGGTGGGTGATAGATAAACCTTTTCACATAATCAAAAGAGTACAGAGAGCCACAATGTGCGCGGAATAACTACTAGCTCCAAATAAGGACTCCATATACCCGGTCCAACGTGGTGATTTTCTGAATGACCAGGTCACCAAATCCAATCAGAGAATCACCAGATTAACCCACCCCCTTTACCATAGATGTATTCTGGTGTGATCCCAAAGGTTTCAGTTTAATTTCTTTTTGTTAACATACTGGTCAGAGCTCGTCCGTTACCAGACTACCCATTTATGCATGAGTCGAAGCTCCTGCAGTCGCCTCTTACGACAGGCCTAAGGGTTACCTTGATGTTGTTCTTATCTCCGGACACCATACGGACCCTCTTTTGCGATTAATGTTATAAATGTGGACAGGAACACTAATATCAAAAGCATTGCTCACTGTGTATAAACTAAAGGCAGGTTGTTTATTTGACTTTTACTTTCCAAGCGAATAGCATTTTTCCGTGGCTAAAAGTCGTAAAAATCGGGCAGGTTGCAAAATGCGCGCGATTTCGGGCGAAATAGATTTGGAATGTGTTGAGCGAAAATTTTGGCTGTGTTTCGTGTCAGATATGAAATTCGTGTGGCACGATATTATCCTTGAAATAAATTTTTAGGGCATGTATTTTAAAAAAGTAAACATAAATGATAAATGTAAGTATTTTAAGTTGATTTATTACAGGAAGGAAAGAGAACTTGTATATGTATATATCCAGAGGCGGCTCGCGGTTTTGAAAAATGGTGCACAGCTAGTACTATTAATGTTAGTAGTAGTAGTCTCCTTGGCATGTCCCAGGCCTTTCTTTTAACCCACTGTCTGCACTTCGATGTCCAAGTATTCTTGCGTATTCTGCCTCAAGGTGCAGTGGTGTCTCTTCTTCCTGTCCTGTATTCTCTTAACCAGCTATGTCTAGCTAGAAATGATTGATTGATGATTAATGGTTTATCATAAGCCCAACATCTTTACGTCCCAGCAACTACCTAAGTCTCGTTTCTTTAGGTCATTTTTTTCTATTTTCTAGAAGTTTGTTAGTACGCTCTGAACTTGTTTTTGGAAATGCCGAGAAGTGAGTCTACCCAGTCGGTTCCTACTCCAATTTGCGCGAGTTCATCCGCCATCTCCTTGCTTGGTATTCCTGTATACCTCGGAACCTAAGCCAGCGTCGCCCGTTTGCCATCGATTAGAGTCTTCAGGGCCACTGCGCATTCTTCGACCAATGCCTCAGCAATATTAGGTGCATTGAGCGCCTTCAGGGAGGATTGGCTGTCAAATCATATATATTTGCTTTTCCATGCCAATCCTGACCTTCTTTAGGGTTGTTGTCATTATTATGAAGCGCTCCTGTGCTTAATAAATAGTAGCCTGCTCTCCGAGCGGGTGGTTTTACTAAACTTCTAGTTTGGGAGTATACGTGTCGTTTGCCTCGCTAATACTTTAGTTCCATTAGTGTAGCAAACTAAAGGGCTCTTGTCAAACATTGTTTCTTCGCTTTGGCAGGTTTTCCTATCTAGGATGTGCCTTGTCAGGTCATATATGACTAGATGCCTAGTTGATTGCCCTCTTTCTCTCTAGCTGTGTCCTCACCTCCTTCTTGAACCAAGGGCCACGATCGGTGTGGTTGTCTTTGCCAGTTACCACTACAGTCGTCACCTTCTGCAGGCTTCTGATATTATGGACGGTAAAGAGCTAGTTACTTAAGCAAAATAATATGGGCTTAATACCATATTTGTACTCATTTTTTGTAAAACAACTCGATATTTTTATCCTTCTGGGGACACAAACTTGTCCATTGGTTGCCTTTACAAATAAAAGTTCGATTTTATCCTCTCTTTTTTTACACGATTAAAAACTAAATGAAATCAGCAAAAGATCGCCAACGATCATCAAACTAGACTAGGTAATTTTAAAACTGTCCTTTATCTAAATAAAATCAATGATTACATAGTTTTGTAGTCATTGAAAAAATGTAGAGTTAGTAGCATAAAGTAAAGTGCTAATAGCGTTAAATAGTAAATTATAATTTTTAAAAATTTTCATTTTATTTTCTTTTATTGTTTGAATCCTTAAACATTAAAACAATTAATTAGGCTATAATTTTTCTTTTTTTCAATGTTAAAACGTCTGTCATTTTATACTATTAGATTACGCGTAGATGTTTTTTAAAAGCCATTTATTATGCGCGTGCCTCTATTTTATAAACCCGGATATCTTTAATTTCAAACAGATAAATTATCAATTTTATTTAAACTCACAGAAATACCACATATATAAATTTATTTATCGAATCTTAGTATTAAATCTAATATTAATAATCCCTAGAGTGGAGCAAGTTAGAACTGCAGCACAGGTGGTACCCGTAAATTATTCTCTTTGATACAATTTACTCTGTTATTCCGGCGCATAACGGCAGCTAACATGTCAAAAAACTTCTCGTTATTTAAGATATATTATTCTCGAGATATCCCTCTATAGGGGAGACCGGGGCTTGGTGTTTAATAGGCTGGTTTTCAAATCGTCGAACTCAATAAATGAGCTCACCGATCGGCGCACAATGAGTTATATGGGAGAGCGAGCACTACATTAGCCCTGTAAATGACTTTAAATTATGAGATCCAAGGCCACCCAAATGTATTTCTCTTTAACAGAACCCTTAATTTGAAAAATATTTTGGGAAAAAAATTAATGTATTTTTACAGTATTTTTAAATAAAAAAAATTACAATACAAACAGCACTTTTTGGGTATATAGGTATAAAGTGGGCATAAGCAGTAACTGCACTTTTGAAAACTACTAGTTATTTCCTAATTCCAAAACCCTTTTTATGGTTTAAAATTTTTTAATATAGCAAGTTTATTTTCGTCTCTATTTTTTTTGTAAAGCCTGCAGAAACGAGCTTAGCAATGCTTAGTAAAATATCCACCAGAATATTAGAGAGTTGGGTTATTTTACTCAAAAAACAAAAAATTTGCTGCTCCTAGCTGCTCCTTTTTTTTTGGGTAGCCCTAAACACTGCCATGTTAGAGGTTTTTAGGTATGTTTGTTGTGTTGTATGTAGTAGTCGTTGGAATGGATGGATTTGTGCCGCTGCGTAATCCATCAAATACTGGAAAAGTAATTCTCCTTGTTTAGTTTTGAAGAAAAAAAGGAGATCATTGAAAATGAAAGGCCAACACCTATTTTAAATAATTTTAGGTAAAATGCCCAAAATAAGTAAAATAAAAAATAACCTTTCTTTTTAAAAAAGATTTTTTTATTTTTCACAAACTTATAATAGCAGAAAATACGGCATCATGGGGTAAGGTAAAAAAAACGCCACTGTTTTTTGCACGGCTCCTTTTTGTTAAACAATTTGTTTGAAAACATTTTTTATGGATTTTTCTCACAAAAAAATTGAAACACGATGAATATTTGGTAGGATTATTTCCTGACTGAGCAAAACATATATAATATTGTAAGTTTTTATATTAAATAAACCCATGAATAAATTTACTCACTGGATATTACAAATAGATAAAAAAACCTTTTTTTTGTAGCAAAAGTGTTTGGTTTTGTTTGATTTAGTGTATTAGTTTTCTACTATACAAAAGTTTGCGACAAAAAAGGACACCACAAGATACTAAGGTATGATCCACAGTTTCACTTCTTGTCTCTCACTTTTATTTCTCTCTTTCTCTAATGGAAAAAGTCGGAAATATAAATTGTATCTTTTCTCTTTCTATTAAAGGAAGAAGGAAATAGAAGTGAGCGGCAAGAAGTAAAACTGCGGACAAGGCCTTAAACCTCTTAAATTTTTGGGGACGTTTCAACGGAAGGAGCTGATTACCGTTCCATGCCTTAAAATTTAATGTGGTAATTTTTTGTTTTAAAGTATTTTGCAATCTTTCCTACTTTAAAACAATTTTTGATGTTGAAATGCGTTTTTGTAATAGGTTTAAAATCACAGGACGAAAAGAATCAAAAGAAAAAAACGAACACGATATGTACTATATAGAGTGAAGCAAAAAAATAATTTTTAAAATTTACTAAATTTTGTAAAAATTTTAAAAAAAGAACTTGAATAAAATCGAAAAAACAAAGAGGTTTGATGCAAAATGTAAAATGATTTTTTCTACATTTGACTTTTCCTATCATCCCTCAAAGTTATATAAATTACACCCTGTATATTTTTAACAATCGCAAAAATTATTTTCCTAATCAGCCTTAACCAAAACCAATTCTTTATGCTTTAACTAAAAAATAGACAAAATATAATTCTGAGAAAAACGTGGTTGATGTTCGTTTCACAAGTTTGTACCTAGTATTTAAAATTTTAAGTGCTTCCTCTAAGTTTTTATTTTTAATTATACCATAAGCGCAGTTGCGTTTGGCGGTTCTAAGAATAGCACTAAAATTAATAGCAGAACTCAGCGCATCATGATGTAGTACCGTGGAACGTACATAAACATTAAGCAAACCACCAAACCGTAAGTTTGGGCTTTCAGGAAATAAAATATAGTAATTAAACATTAAAAATGGCTTTTAGTCAAGAATTCTAATGAAACCTCTCAAGCTAAAATTTAACAAAAATAAGGCCAGTGGTAACATATGAGGACCTTGCGTTCAAAAGCGGCTATATCCGTTTTTCTGCCGATGTGCTTTTTTGCTATTTTCGGTTAAGTTTCACAAGATTTATCAACCGGCACGTTCATTTGTGTTCAAAACGGGCTACTTGTATTTTAAAATCGTATATAAAGTCGGCCCTTTGTATCCAAACCGGCTATATCCCCGTTTTGCAATCAAAGGTGGTTATATCCAATAAGCCCAGAAATTCTTTACCAGATAAGAAGAAACCTAGTCTTTGAAGGCTTTTAAAGGAGCTGTTCGGTGAAAATTGGATGTCACGAGCAGATCTTAAATGGTATAAAGATTTACTTATTTCCAGTAATGAAAATACTGAAACTAGCGACCAGGAAGGAGATGAGAGCGAACAGGATGTGCCATGTGACTGTTTAGATGAAGAAGCTGCTCTTCTATATAAATATTTTAGGTTTCTCTTGTTTTTGTTAATTTTTATAATAAAAATATCTTTTGAGTTATGGTTTTATAATAAAAATATGTTTTCTAGCGTTTTAATTTTTATTATGTTGAGAATTTTTAAGGCTTTACTATCAAAACCGGCTATATCCAGATTAATTTTATTTTTTTTCAAATAATATTGATATTTGAGAAAAAAATTCCTAAAACACTACAAATAAACTTTTTTTGCTATCTCTATGTATAATGGTGAACCGACGAGAAGTTTTTCTCGATTCCTGAACATTTTTTCGAAATGGATATAGCCGCCTTGGAACGCAAGCTCCTCATATGGGTTTCAATCTTTGAATCATAAACCAGGGCTATCAAAACGGACGGGCCACGATCTATAACTTTGTTGACGTCACAGCGGAAGCTGAATGTCTTTTTGATGGTCACGTTACGCCACAGCTGATTGTGTTTAAAATATTAAAGTTGGAATGACGGTTGGTAAACATTTGATTTTTTTTTAATAAACCCGGTTTTGAGATTGTTTTTACCATATTCTTGTAAAACGATTTGTTTTAAATGTTTAGTAATCCTTAATTTTTCAAAGCCGTTTCATTAGCTATCAAAAAAATTAAATTTAAAGCAGAAGCGAATGTGTTCGTTTCTGCGTGAAAAGTAATCGGCTCACCTGCACCTATTTGATTGTATAACTTTTAAAGCTCATTTGGATGTGTTTACAAAAATTACAACATCAAAAAATGATTTTTTTAGTGTAATTTTGTTTTAAAAAGATTAACATTGGTATTTTTGGGTTTTAAATGAACTTTATTGTAAAAAGTCATTAAAAAATCGAATAAGTTTACATAACAAGCAAATAAATAAATGACATGACAAACAATGGCAAAGTCATATCCATGTCAAATACTACAGTTGGTGTGCTGTGCATGGCGGGTAATTTGAATTCAAAATAAGGAATGCTAAATCTTGAAGATTTTAAATTTTCAACCATCTTTCATCTTTACAAAAGTTTGGTGGAATATCGGATTGTCTGAGAATGTTTCACTCAAATTTCGCGAAAATCGATAGTGTCATTTTGAAAATATCACAAATAAAATCCGCTCATAAGACCCAATTTAAATTCAGCCCACCAAAAACAGCTGATTTTTTCCATATACGTAATAATCAAATACTCCCTGTTACTTATTTACACAACGGTATGAAAAATGCACAGATACCAAATTTACATAGATAGAGTTTTTGTCAACTGTGAGCCGAATATTTGACATGACGAATACACGAATAAAATAATATGCATGTGTAAAGTATAAACACTCAGGACATTATAACTTAATGATCGCAAAAAGGATAGACTTAGTGTCCATTGATATTGCTATTTCAAATACGTTTGCATTCTGCATCGTAAGGTACTCGGTAGGTATTGCAATAATACGGACTATATGGAAATAATATGCATATGTCTTTGAAAGCAAACAATCAGGTCTTTTTTGCTTAAAGACCCTAAGGCCCTCGTGTTTGCATCATGAATGGGCAGGTAACGTGGGTATTGAAATATTATGTATATGATTTTTTCAGGGTCCTGGTCTGTATTTTTTTGTTGGCCTTGCATAAACTTTACAAAAACAAGAGAAAAAATACTGCAAATATTTTAAATGATTAAATTGATGGAAATACTAAAAGAACTTTTTTTAGTTCTTTCAAACAATCATAAAATATATAATTTGATTTTCTGTTATGCAAATTCTTTTATAAATCAGAACGAGAAACCAGAGAATCTTATTATTCACAACATTATTAATTTACATTTTTGAGGTGCCAGGAATAAACAGGCGTAACTCTCCAATTAATGCTTTATGGTCTTTCGCCTTCTACTATCTATTAACATACTAGGTGACTATTTTAACAGAACTAGAGGCTAACACCAGTATTTACAAAGACCTTAAGACTTAGCATTGTAGACCGGGTTTAAGTATCAAGTCTATAACAGTGTTACGAAGACAGCATTTTATTCCTCTTTACGCTTTTTGTGATACTAGGTGAAATGGAAGAGTTACAAAAAGGAAAAAGCTAATGCATAAATGACATTTTTGGAGGGTGACAACAAGAAATAGAAATAAAAAGGCGAAGGAAAAAATTACGAGAGCAAAAAGCATTTAAGTATCTGCTAGTAACACAGGCTGAAATCTAATGAGAATTATAAAACCAATAGGGAAAGAAGAAGGTGCAACCTTATAAATAATGAATGAAGCTTAATGGCAATTTCACCGAGAAGAAAAGAAGATATTTTATTACAACTGATTGCGCAATGATGCACTTTATGATTTTCGCTGACCGCCAATTATATCGCCGAGAAATAAAATGAAGAGAAGAGATCCAGGTGGTGCGTAGAGCCCGGTTTGCGGCGCGGTGAAGAAAGAAGCCCATTATTGCATAACAGTGTTGTAATGATGATCATAGCTCAGTGATTTCGTTTCCGGGCTCAGGACTGCGTCGAGACGCCGGACATTGTGGGTTATCTCTTTTTGTACAACCTTTTCAAATGTCATTTGTATATTTCATCCAAGTAATTTTATTATTTGTCCTAGTGCCAATTTCCTTATCCACTCTCTGCACTTCAATTCGATTTCCAAGAACCTCATTGGGCCTTCCTCTTCTCTTTAAATATTCCAGTATATCAGCCCATTGCTCCTTGCTCAGAGTTGATGTCCTGAGTGCCTGTTGTCTCGTCCTTGCGTTGGCCTCACATACTGCCATGAGATGCCTTAATATCTATTCTTCCAGACTGGGCAGTAAGATTTGTTTTCGGCTCATATATGGGTTCAGTTAAAATACCTATCAGCCGTCCAACATCTTTTCGAGTCCGTCTAGGCGGTTTGAGTCAGTCTGTAAATTAATTACCACCAATTTCTTCTAGACTTTTGGAAAATTCGACTCGAAATACAGTTCCAAAAGCATTTTACAAGTCAAGAAATACAGTTAGTAATTTTTGCCATTTGCTAATCCTGGCACTGAATAAGAAAGGAACCAAGGAAGTGGCAGTGGAACTTAGCTAAGGATTGCCAGGCAGAAAGAAAGAGGAGAAGAAAAAATAACCATCTGATCAATAAAAGATTCAAGACAAAATATGTTACTGTCCTAATAGCTTAAAGCTGTTAGCTAGACAAACCACAGGTGCAGAAGTTCCTTATAGAAGAATTATTCTCTGCTGCCCAATAAAAAACCGAAATAGGCTGAATGTAGCCAGAAGACAATAGCTTTTTCTAGCTAAGGATTATTACAATAAGCAAAGGTGACTTTCACAAGAGATAAGCGCTGTAAGAAACCCACTTACATCTGATTCGTTGTCATTATTAAATCCTATAGGCAAAAGAGGAAAGAAAAGAGGATTTAAAAAATTATAGAGAAACCTTTCTTGCAACCTTAACTGTCCCAAACAGAAATCTAGAGACCTGGCACTGATTCGGGGTCATTCAGCGATGCGTGGGTTCAAGAAATTACCGGACATTTACCACAAAATAGTAATACCTATTCATAGTTTGAATGAATTCCAGCTGAATGTTTTCCTTAGATCTCATTAATCTTTAGTAAAAGCACAAGTTCCTTCATTTCAAGCAGTTCAGGTTTCCTTTGATAAAATTATTTAGCTAAAAAAAAATTGATCTTAGAAGTAATATGTCAATAACACTCTAGCAACAAAATTAATGCGTATGTGGTTCATTTTGCTAGGAAAATAATTTTGGCTGACTAACTAAACTCTTCTCAGTTAACTTTCTTGCCCGGTGTGACTTACAAAAATTCTGCGGGCTTTACTGGATTACTTAAGTCTGATGAATTGTAAAATCCAAAATCTAGTTCTTTTAAAATCTCTGGTTTTTCTAACATTAAAGGATCTATAAACCTTTTCATATCTTCTACACCATCAGATGAATATAAAAAAAAAATTTGTGGAAGTTTTATTGCAAAAACCCCGTACATTTCTATAAATTCTGTATGTTTTACTTAGAACTGTCAACAGCAATCCTTTTAGTACTTTGCTCTCGATCCAATGCCAACATTCTTAGTCTGGTTATATTTATACAAATCTACTTTTTCTTTTTGAATTAGAATTATTAAAATTATCGTTTTGCATAATACTTACAGGGTGTGTTCTTGTACTTATGTATAAATTACGCAATTGCATAGAATTGCTTCTTTGTAGAAACGTTTATAAAATTAACCACAGCCCATACCCTTGGTTAATAAAACGGAGATGCATAAAATGATAAAACCCACAAATTTTGCCACTTTTATTGGATTCAATTATGTAATAAAAACCGGTATTATTTTTTTTTGTTAGATTTCACTTTCATGGTATCTTTAGTGTTAATCATAAACACATTTGATTTTCGTGGTAGAACACGATTATAACAGTAAAAAACTTATTTTTTTTTCAAAAATTATATGGATTAAAAAAGATTACAAAATCTTTTTGTACCTCATTACTTTTATCTTAGGATTATGTATGGATTATACAACCAACAACAAATTTTGAGATGTAGGTATATCATATCTAATACCTTACAATAATGAGTGGTCCTGCAAGAGATTTTAAAGTCACGGTTGTTTTCGCAGATTTTGCCATGGAATCTTGAAGTGAAAGAAAAAAAAAATCTGCTTTGGAAAGCGTTGGAAAACACAAACATAAGCGTACAACTAATTAAGGCCATCAAAGAGTTATACCGCAATAGTAAGGCAAAAGTTAAAATAAAAGCAAAACTAACCAGGGGCTTTCAAGTAAATAAAGGTCTTAAACAAGGTTGCTGTATCTCGCCTACGCTCGTCAAGATATACTTGGAACAAGTCCTTAAGGTATGCAAGAGAAAATGCCGAAACATGGGAATTCCGTTGGACGAAACCACCTTGTATACTTTATGTTTCGCCGATGATCAGATAGTAGTGGCTCAGGATTATGACGACCTCGAATATATGACACGAAACCTAATAGAAGAGTACAATAAGTGGGGACTAGAGGTTAATCTCAATAAGACGGAGTATATGTGTTTCGGTGGAATGAAACAGGATCTAATCTTAAATACCGGGCAGCGAATTCAGTCCTGTGATGAGTATACATACTTAGGTCTAAAAATTACAGCTGACGGAATACTAGACAAAGCTATGAAAGATCGAAACGTACAAGGAAGAAAAGCAATAACTTTATTAAATGGAATAATTTGGGACCAAAGTATATCAAAACATAACAAAAAGCTTATATATAACACCATTGTAAAAAGTATTATTACATAAGGCTCAGAAGTATGGCCAATCAAGGATAGAACAGAAAAAATGCTTTCCGCTACGGAGATGGACTATTGGAGAAGAGCAGCAGGGAAATCATAAAGAGAAAGAGTTACAAATCAAAGAATAAGAGAAATTATGACAGTGGGTGAACGTACTTTAGTGGATGATATAAGAACAAAACAACTGGTGTGGTACGGACATGTACAAAGAATGAATGATGAAAGACTACCTAAACAAATACTACAATGGAAACCAACTGGCCGAAGAAAACGAGGACGGCCAAGGAGAAGCTGGAGAGAAGGAATAGACAGTGAAATAAGAATAAGAGGGTTAGACGACAAATTATGGGCAAACAGAAACGAGTGGAGATTGGGTATCGGAAGACGTCGAACGTTGTGAAACCGATAAATATATATCTTGAAGTGCGTATTTCATTGAAGAAATGCTGTCGAGAGTATTTTTAGCAAATATGAATATTTTTGAGAGTATCTGTCAGACAGTTTCGATCGACTATCAGAAAGTGCGCAAAATAAGGGTTGCTTGCTAGTGGTTAGATTAAATTTGATATCTGAGAGCAACTCTTGGACTCAATTGCTTTAAAAATGCAACGGTACTATAGCAGAAGTTGTGGATGGAGCAGAAAGAGAGGGAGCTACTAATATGCAGGTTTACTCTTAGGAACTCTCAGATGAGCACACAGTTTCTTGATACTACTTTTTAGTGAATAATCTCATGTGGAGATCATATACAGTGTATTCACGGATTGAGAGCAATTAAGGGTTAAATAACACAAAAAAAGGAAGGAAATGAGCCAAATCAATTCATACACAGGGTGGCTTAGTAGGCTGATTTGATGATGTACCTAAGTTATAAATGACACAAACATTTTGATTTAGTTTTTGATTTTCTGGAAATTGCTCCTGCTTTGTTTGAAACTAAGACCCGTAACTTTTAATTCTAAATAGCGTTTCCAAATAACCTTTTCGATATCTTTTAAATCGAAGGTACTTTACTCGAAACACTTTTTATCAAATCCCCGCCCGCTTGGCTCATTAAAAAATGTTTTGTTATTTATACCTTAACTGCACTCAATCCGCGGACACACTGTAGATAAATTTAAAAAAAGAAGATATTACACTGACTCTAAAAAATAAAAAGTTTTGATACTTTGATTACGTAGGTAATGAGTAGGTAAAAATACAAGCTTTAATGGATAGTGTATGATTAAAAAATGTTCTACAGCGTTTTTTTGTTCAAAAAATTATAGGCTAAGGAGATACATGTGGCGAATCCAGAATTTCCAGGGGGGAGGGATCAAGGAGGGAGCAAAAACCAGAATATTTTTTGGTTTGCGTGCGCTTTTAATATTTCTTAGATCTTTATGCAGCGGCGTAGCGTGCCTGAAGGGGCGAGGGGCCGACTGCTAAAAAGGCGCCCCTCAGAAATCTTGCGACAAAAAAAAAAGAGTCAACATATCTTCTTTGCCGGCCTCTTAATTGCCGTTGCCGATCCTGCAACTAAGCTTAGGGCGCTTCGGCCACCCATGGGGCGCCAATACCCTCGGGGCGGGGGGGGGGGCGACGAACCCCCTGCGACCCCCACGCTAGGGGGGGGGGGGCGACGAACCCCCTGCGCCCCCCCCCCCATGCTACGTTACTGTCTTTATGGTATATTTACAGAAAACTGTTTTCCAGGCGGATATTAAAGCTTGATTTACCTGGAGTATAGTAACGGGTAAATACAATAACTAAAAAAAATTGAGAGAAGTTTTTGTGCATATTTACAGGCTTCTTAATAATTACAGAAAATAGTAATATTAGCACTATATTTTAATTTAAAATAATTTAATTTTTGGGGCGCCAATACCCTCGGGGCGGGGGGGGGGGGGCGACAAACCCCCTGCGCCCCCCCCCCACGCCAGGGGGGGGACGAACCCCCTGCGCCCCCCACGCTACGCCACTGTTTTTATGGTATATTTACAGAAAACTGTTTTCTAGGCGGATATTAAAGCTTGATTTACCTGGAGTATAGTAACGGGTAAATACAATTACTAAAAAAAATTGAGAGAAGTTTTTGTGCATATTTACAGGCTTCTTAATAATTACAGAAAATAGTAAGATTAGCACTATATTTTAATTTAAAAAAATTTAAATTGTTGAGAAAAAAACATTTCGAGAATTTTGCATTTTTTTAAATTTAACAATTAACAATTATTGCAGTATTTAAGGAAGTTAGTACAAAAAATCGAAAAAATGTTAAATTTGAGACCTTGTGTCTAAAAAACAAAGCGATGTGTTTGGAAAATTTTAAGGGATGTTTTTCTTCTTTTGACCTTGCTCATAACTTTGTAAATTTTGGTGCATATTTTAAATTACACCCTATATATCAATGCAGTAGCTCTAAAAAACTAGAAACGTAAAGTACACGGCACGGGAATACAACTTAACGACCGATTACCATAAACACACTAGTTTGCTGACGACCAATTAATTGTAGCTCATGAAGTTAACTGAAGAATCCAACAGTGAGGGTTAACACTGAAAGTGGACAAGACACAATAGTTCTGTTTTTAAAACGAATCAAGTGAGTTAGAGTAGAGAACTAGACAATGGAAAAACAATATCTCCATGCCATGAGTATAGTTGGGTGTCACATATGATTAGACAGGAACAGACTGTGAAGAACTGGAAAAAAGAATAGTAAAAGCAAAAAAGTTATTGGATATCATAACAGTATTTTAAAATACAAAATATATAAAACAATGGTGAAAAGTATTCTGTTGTATGGAATAGAGACTTGTCGTGTAACAGAAAAATACAAAATAAAAATGAAAAGTGTGATCTAGAACAGATAATACAAGAAATGTGACCATAAAAGAAAAAATGGTTGACATTACTAAGAGACAACTGATATGGTACGGCCATGTACAACGAATGAATGACAATAGTTATTTAAACAACAAGGTTTGAAAACGACTCTTTGCACACGATCGAGACAGTTTGGTAGACCGAGCCGAAGGCGAGGTCTACAAGTCGAAGGAGTGTGCAAAAAGGTTTTCAAACGAGTTTTTTACAATATTTTTTATACGACTGCTAATAAAGAATGAAAAATCAAATTTTAATTTAACTTGTTTTTATTTCCGACATTTTTACAACAAAACTTTAAAAATTCAACAATTTTTTGACGTATCTAATCAACAAAACATACGAGCAGTGACGGTTGCTACGGAACTAAGCGAACTTATATTGATGGGTGACAACAACAAAAATCATAATGACGGGAGACCCGTATGCAGAAATGACATAGGCGTGCGCAAAAATGACATAAGCGTGTGCAAAACGTTTTGCACACAGCGTGCGCAAAATGCAATTTTCAGATCGTGTTCTCCGTGCGCAAAACCCCCTTTCACAAGACAGTCGTATAAAAAAGATTATTAAAGCAGGTTCTACCTAGAATGGCAACCAAGAGGGCGTAGAAAAAAGAAAAGAGGACATCAGAAACTGGAATGGCAACAGTCAATCCAAAGAATAATGAGTCAAAAAACTTGACAGAAGATAATTGTCAGGATCAAAGGAGGTGGATAATAATCGTCGGACAACGTAGAAAAACGTTCTAAACCGACATAATAGTTGTACTAGTATATTAAAGGGAAAAATGAATGATTGAAGTAATTTTTTACATTACGATTCTAGTGCCAAAGCTTGCGTTAGCCTAAAGGATTCCTTTACTTTAAGATCATTAAAATTATAACTAAGTAATTATTTAAGAATAAAAAAGTTTAAAATTAGCTGACAAGAAATACAAACTAATATTTCTAATAACTCGTATGAAAAGCATTTATAGATTTTGAGAACATCCTCTAAGTCACGCACTGTTAAACAGCTCTTATATTGAACATATTTAACCGTAATTTGAACACTGCGTTCATCAGTTCTCAGTTTAGTTTTATTTAAATAAATAAATACTTTATAAAACATTAAGTTAGATTTACAATGCAACGGTATAGGAACCTATTTTCAGCCAGGAAGCACATTAATGGCCCATTGCATCAACTTCTAAAATTTCCTTTCTTAACTATGGATTGCTTTAATTTAAGCATGCCTTATTTTTTAATTTGTTGCACCGAGCGAAAATCTCCTCTCCTTTGTTAAGATGCGACGACTTCAGTCAGGCAACTCCACTGTTTCAACCAACCAAATGTTTAAACTATGAAATAACAACAACACACAGTACTTCCCAAAATAGTTTTCTTAAAAGCAATTTCTCTGTATTTTTAAAAATTTATTTAAAAAAATGAAAGTTCTTGAATTTTGGGAAAAGTATTTGGAAGATGATAAAATCGAGATGGTGATACTCGATTTTGTGAAATTTGGGTGTTCGCGTCGGTATAACCAAAGGACTAAAAATTATAATGAATTTAGGGTAAGGCAGAAAGGCAAATTGTCTTGTTACAACAACAACAACAATATCGATACATAGGTATAATAATAGAAATATTGTCAAAAGAACCAAAATCCAGCCTTATCTTTTGCAATAAAGTTTTGCGAAATCATTTTTATTAAAAAAAAAACATGTTTCTTACTTGATTTACTCACGAAACACAAAAGAACACCTTCAATTTAATCACAACACTCTGCTTATTGGTAGGTATTGTCGGTTGCTATAGCTATGCCAGACGGGTAACATTATGTGACCAGCATCTTATCTTTAAGCAGATCTTAAGGAATAGTAAAGTCACAAAAAAATGACTTAATTTTAACAACACTAAGTAAGGATTAAGTCTGCCTTTAATTTCGGTGCAACAAAATTTTTTGAAATAAGGTATTCTTTAGGCTAAGAAACAAAAAAAAAGTCGGTGCGATCGGCACTAAAAATGTCGACACAATTTTTAAAGCTGAAGTAATTTCAGAAGGTTTCTTGTCTGCTCTCCTGTTGATATCTTTCTTGTAATATCTTAATGTTTTTTTTTAGGCTATTTAAAGAGTTTTATAATTCTTTTTTTTCTTGGATATCAAAAAAGTTTGGTTTTTTTGATCTGCGGTCTATATACAAAGCTTGGCCATCCATATAGCAACGCTTACTAGTTATATTTAAAATAAATGGATCCATGACGGATCTGATACGGCCGTTTAGGAGCTATCGTTTAACGGACAGAAATAATATACACACACACACAGACAGACATCACGATATTGCTGGGATAAGTTAAAATATATCCAAATAACACACTTTGGGCGTTATCTCAAAATCTATTTTTAGCCAGGGACGTCATTCAAAATATCGAAAAAACTTTTAAAATTGAAGTAACTTTAGAAGGTTTCTTGTCTGATCTCCGATTGATATCTCTCTTTTAAATCCAATATTTTTTTTTTTTTCAGTTTATGTAAAGAGCTTTAATATTCTTTTTTGTCTGCGGTCTATATACGAAGCTTGCCGATCCATATAGCAACGCTTATTCCTTATATTAAAAAAATATATATCTAATAATAATCATTATTATCTACTATTAAAGTACGTTCTTCCCTTAACGAAAGAATAGCAAAAGTGGGGCTTAACAGCATAAGTGGACAAGATACAGTAGTCATGTATTGGAAATGAATCAAGTGAGTTAGAACTAGATAGACACATTTGATAAGACAGAAACAGACTGTAAAGAACTGGAAAAAAGAGGTAAAAGCAATAAAGGTTACTGGATGTCTTAACAGTATTTTATAAAGTAAAAGATAAATAAGAATATAAAATTTAACATATATGAAACAATGGTGAAAAGCACGCTGTTGTATGAAATAGACTTTTCGTGTGCGTAACAGAAAAATACAAAACAAAAATGAAAAGTGTCGAAATGAATGGAATAAGAAGATTATCAAAGCAGGTCTTAGAATGGCAACCAATGGGGCGCAGCAAAGAGGGCGTCCTAAACTAGAATGGCAACAGTCAATCCAATGAGTCAAAAAAACCTGATAGAAGATGATTGTTAGAATCAAATGAGATGGAGAATAGGCCTCAGACAGCAGCGCTGGAAAAACATTCTAAACCGACATAGTAATAGTAGTACTATTAGTTCTTTTTTCTTATTTACACTTTTGAGGTTCCCCTTAAAAGCCACTAGCTTGCTCAAGGAAGGGTTAGAATCATTTTTACAATCAATTGTGTTAAGCAAGCGACTAATCATCTGCACTATAATGGAAGAAAAAATCCCAAATACCTCTTAATTTACCCGTTTTCTAGCAACGAACAAAATAACACAATAAAATGGAGGAGGTTTACTTGCGGTCACCCATTCTAGTACTTTTTTCGACGGGCGATGCTTGAGACTGTAAAAATTTTACGCCGTTAGCCACCCATATTCGTTGCAAAGTTTCAATTATTTTAAAAGGTTTCTTGGCTGCTCTCCTGTTGATATCTCTTTTTTAAATCGCAGATTTTAATACTTATATCAACTTAAATGAAGAGTTTAAATTTTTTAAAGCTTTGGATTGCTGGAGGTTTTGTCTACTTAGTGTGCGTTTTCTTCACAAAGTTTGGCGATCCTTGTAGTAACGCTTATTCCTTATATTGCACCTTAAAAAAATCTGAAATAATGCCTATCATAACAAAAACATTTCATGTAAAAAGAGTACGCGAAAATGGCATTCCGAAAAAAGAATTGAGATAAAAGTAAAGTCAAGTTCTCCGATACAAATTTCAAAATGAAAGGTTCTTACTAAATTGGATTTTTTTTTTTAAACTTTGCTATTACAGCCAAATTTCTTTATGGTCAATTTAGTGAAATTGTGCCTAAGAGCCATTTGCAGCCATAATAGCCAAGTTTAGAAAAACATTTCCATACTAGTAAAAACTTTTCATTTTGAAATTTGTATTGGAGAACTTGGCTTTACTTTAATCTCAATTCTTTGTACGGAATGGTATTTTCGCGTACTTTGCTTTTTTTTATATGAAATGTTTTGTTATGATTTCGCTTCTTTTTTAAAGGAATTTGATAATATTTAATTTTTAAAGTAGTAACATATGCAGAATATTGTTCAAAAGTTTTGCAATGCCTTATTTAAAATTTTGAGGATTTTTTCCCATGGTTTTATCATAGTTCCTATCAGCTCTCTAACGTTTCTGGAAGTGTGCACTGTTACTTTTACATAACTTTATATTTATAGGAGAAGGAAGTAAATTAAGATCTTGGAGTTTTTTAATTTTTTCCTGTAGTTTTATCATAGTGCCTTTCAGTCTTAAGAAGCTCAGCTCTTTAGCGTTTCTGGAAGTGGGCAGTGTTACTTTTACATAACTTTACATTTATAGGAGCGGGAAGTAAATTAGAATTTTGGGGTCTTTTAATTTTTTCTATATTTTTATTATAGTTTCTATCAGCCTTTCAAAGCTCAGCTCTCTAGCGTTTCTGGAAGTGGGCAATGTTACGTTAACATTACCATACATTTATGGGGTAGGAAGGTAAATTATAATTTTGGGATTTTTAAATTTTTTCTATAGTTTTATCATAGTTCCTATCAGTCCAATAAAGCTCAGCTCTATAGCGTTTCTGGAAGTGGGCCATGTTACTTTTACATAACTTTACATGTATAGGGGAGGGGAGTAAATTAGAATTTTGAAGTTTTTTGATTTGTTTCAGGAGTTTGGTCATAATTTCTATCAGTTTGCCAAATTTCAGCTTTGTAGCATGTTTGGAAGTACAGTTGAATTTTGATGATCTATTCATGAGTGAGTGAGTGGCAATTTCGACGTTTTTTGAAATTTCGTAACTACTTTACTACTTTATGGAAGTCCATAAAACTTAGAGGGGTTGTTAACTCTATGGAGATTTACGACTGTGCAGCTCATTCCGAAGTAGAGTTTTAGATAGGTTAAATATGGACTGAAATGTTTTAACAAAAGATGGTACATCAGCGCGAACTTGGCTTCACACTTTTTATTGACACCCTTTATGTTGCCGCTAAAAGCTACTAGGTTATCTTAGGTAGGATTCGCAAATATTATCACAGTCAACCACCTTGGGAAAGTGGAAATATATCGATGTAACTAGAGTTTGCTCCGAAATGCACAGAAATTCCTTAAAAGCCTATCATATAGAAGTGTATAGCAATGACATAATTCATACAGTTAAGGTAACCCATCCATCCACTGCCTTCGCAGGGTAATGCTTAGCATTAAACTGTGGAAAGTGTAGGTTTACGCCATTAATCGTTGCAATGTTAATTTTTTTTTAAAAGGATTCTTTTCTGATGTCCTTTTTTAAATCCCATATTTTAAGACTTTTATCAACTTAAATGAAGATTTTTTTTGACACTTGGATCGCAAGATGTTTTTTCTACTTAGACTGCGATGCTCGTCACGAAACATCGACACATCGCGAGATTAAGGCTTTCTTGGGGATTTCAGAGACCTCAATCGAAAAAAAAATTATTGTGTGTGCTTAAGACCACACGGCAGAAGTGTAAACTTCAACAAGGCGAAATGAATAATACTGGCCCATAACATATTCTGCAAACCGGACCGAACCGAACTCTTCTGTGTACTGGCCTTCATCTGCATCATCATATCGCTCGCTGAATGTTTCTCACAGTTAGTCGACTCGAGCCGATTTCACCCGAATGAGCGTTACATAGCCGAGCCTGACGGCTCAGTTCAATTCACTACCCACAGAAACTGCTAAACGCGCCTAAAGAAGTTTACACTTCAAAAATTTTGCATGAAGAATTAGGGGTAGAAAATTAGAATCCCGCTGGATACCGCATCTGTTAACCTGAGAATAGAAATAAGCTAAGGTCAATTGCTGTCAGAAAACTCTAGACCGCTTTGAGGTAGGAAATTTGAAAAATGTGTACAGCATTGCCAATGGTGATGTATCATGGATTTACTCAGATGAATCCGAAAATAAACGTCAGTCGTTTGTATGGATAAAGAAAAGCCAAAAGAAGTCATCCGTTCTCGATGTGTATCCAAAAAAATGGTGGCGAGATTTGTCTCAAAAGCTCATGCAGCAACAATTCCTCTGGAAGATCAAAGGACTGTTACTGCCGGTTGGCACATCACCATTTCTTTGACGAAAGTCATCGCTAATCTTTAAAAAACGAACTCCGAACGACGAATAATCCTCCACCAAGACCATGCCAGTTCGCACAAAGCACAAAAAACCATTGAATTTTTAACCCAACAAAACGTCGAATTGTGCGACCATGCTCTATACATTTCCAACCTAAGACCCAACAATTTCTATACTCTTCCAAAAATCAAGAATCGACTGAAAGGTCAAAGATTTCAGCTAACAAAGGAGGCAGTCGACGCTTTCAATAATGTAATTTTGACAGTACCAAAAAATAAGTGGAATTAGAGCTTTGACAACTGGTTTGAGCGCATAAAAAAAGTGCATTAATTTTCATGGAGAATACTTCAAGAAACAATAAAGGGTTTAAAAGTTATCTACTGTTTTATTCCAGCTGTATATGCAAAACTTGAAAGACAACCCTCTTATTTCTTATAATACACCTTGAAAAATCGGTCATAATAATATCTATAAATATTAACATTTATTATAATTTTCATTTTTAATTCACACCTACACCATGGTAAAGAAAAATATAGAAAAATAAGTAACAAAATTCAAAAGTGCAGGCTAAACTGGAGAGGAGAAATAGAAAAAGATATTTAACCAACAGGGGTAAAAAAATGAAGGGAGATTAAAAATTATAAATTGTTAAAGAACATTATTAATTCAATAAAAAAGAAATTAGTTTGATTTACCAGTGAAGAGAATACTTTGTGGTGGCGTTCTTCTTTTAAGATTTAAATGCTTCGATGCCAGTGATAAGCGGGATTAAGCTTGTACCAGATGTTAAAAACAATTTTACGGTTAGAATGGAATAACATTTGTTTGCTTTTTGTTCGATTATTGAATGATATAATCAACGGGACATCTTTATGTGTTTATACAACTCTATTTATTTACTTTGATTGTGTCTATTAAAAAAAATCCAACACCTTTACACCATCACATTACACACAAGGAAACATAATTGCCTCTTGCGGCTAGCAAGTCAAGCACTAATATGATTGAGTGAAAAGAGAACTACGTCTTGTCTTTAAAATTGCTAGATAAACTTTTAAACGGATCTCCAACTTTACCAGTTCTTTGAGTAGTTAACTGTATTTAACTTTTATTTTAGACGATCCCTGAAAGAAAAATTTATGTTGGGTAAAGCATGTCTAGAAAAAAATATCAAACCTAATATTTTAGAAGCTTTTTTTCCATTTTGAAAACTCAAGCCTTTGGAGCTTGAAACTAACTTATTAAATCAAGAGAAAGTTTTTACCTTATAACTTTTTTTAAAATTTAGACATCGCAAATGGGGACAAATTTTCCTCTAGCTCCTCTAGAAGTACTATAAACCCCTCAAAATGAGTCTAATTGGATTTCTCGGTTCTTGTAAAAACTGATGATTCATTTCTGGAAATCGAAAGAATTTCTTAAGAATTTTAGACCCGTTTTTTCCTGTACTAGTCTCAGTCAAGAGCTGGAACAGAGGCTATAAAGAAATACTTCTTAGTGGATAAGCTCTAGCGGATACTGACGCTTTAGTAGACTCCAGCAAACTAGCTACAGCATTTTTTCAAATCTCAAATAGATTGGAATATAATTTTAACTGAATATTACTAAGTGTTTGTCAAACATAAATAAACATGTGTATAAGAAAAGGTACTACGCGTACTATTTACAATAGTACACACTAACTAACTAACGGGGACAACACAGTGCAGTTTTAAAAGCAGTTAAACTTATTAAGCAAATATCAGAAAATATTTCGAAGGTCTTTCTTTATCTAACAGTTATCTAAAGTTTATTTGGAATTTAAATTTAGATAAATGTTAAAAACATACAATTAACATGAAAGTCTAATAATGAACCCAACCTAATAATTCCTTGTGTCTAAAAACAAGCTTAATTGATATAATCCAGTTACTCAAATGCTGACTCTCGATTTATTTCACTATTTTTAACAAAAATTTACTGCAATTTATTTAAGTGTCTTTATTTATTTTAAATGTTGCTCAAAATCGTTTGTCTCCTTTTCTAATTTATATTTTCTTCTTTGCTTTAAAGATTGCCGGATAGATCGATGCTTACTTTGCAAATTTTGTTCAGGTTATACTTTATTTTGACCTAACCGAAAGTTTTTACTGCGTGCTAATTTACTTATAATTAATTTATTCTTTAGAAAATCTATTTATTTTTTTTAGATTTTTTAAAATTATTATAGATTCGTTGCACTCTCTGCAAACCAGTTTTTTTAACGAAATATAAGCTTGTTTTGTGACACACATAAACTACCTTTTATATGACGAAATTATACAATTTTAAGTCGTATTTCGATTGGTATAGAAGCCAAGATGGGTTTTCTGTGCTTAAAACTGGATATTTGAATCGATTCGAATTTAAAATATTTATTAAATTTAAATTTTCTATAAAAAACGAACAAGGGAAAACTTGGTTCTATTAAACTTTTTTAGAAAAGTCATTGGCTCAAGCTGGGTATTAAGATGCAATGCAAAACCATATTTTAGAAAATTTTGTCGGGAATAATAAGCCATCTCTTAAAAAGCCCTTATATTTAAAACAAGTTTAATCGACGCCTGTTGCTGAAACAATCTTCTTTAATCGATTTAAAATATAGTAATTATCAATATATCATTTACATTTTGCATAACATAACCAAGAATATTACGAAGCAAAATAGGTATTATGTAAAGGAAATGCATTTGAATTCCTTGTCTTGTATAAAGGTCAGGAATACTATCGCTTAAACGATCTACTAGCTGGTAAAATGCATTTAATTATATACCCTTTGTAGGATATAACGTCAAAACAATAGTGTACATATAAAATATAGAGGTTAACATAATTTAACATGCTTGAGATTTTGCATTGGTAGTCAAAACTCTTTGCAAAAATATTTATCGCAATTTTTTTGTTTCAGAAAATGCGACCCATTCAAGATGCCTATCCTATTATCCCGGCAACCATCCACAGGCTCCCTGTCAGCCATTGTGGAAAAGAGTCAACGCTACCCCTTCAAACGCCACTACAGTACAACCTACAACTGAGAAACAACCAATTGGAGATCATTTTGGTACCTAAAAATCCGGAATCATCGAATGGTTTCAGAGATTTGGACAGTGATAGTCAGGAAGCATTCAATACTATCAAACGAAGTCCAAACATTGGTTTAAAAAATTTGGAGTCACCTAAATCAGTAAAAAATGGTTTATGCACTACAAGGAATCCATTAGAAGTATTAAAACACCACCCTAGTTCTTCAGATGAAGGATTTGAAAGCGACCTAGATAGCATCTCTCTGATATCTTGCGAAAATGAGTCGTTTATAGAAAAACCTCCTGCCAAACATGGGTTAGCGGAAACCGACTCAGCAAACGGAGGTAGTGGAACTGACTCTGAATCAGAAGGAGATAAGGCTAATACATTAACTCAGAAAAATGTTTCTCTTATACGAGAAACATTTGAAAAACAAATTAAAAACCAAACAAATCCAAAAGAAAAAGAGAGTTACAACTTAAGCGATTGTGTTTGTTATACAGACGTTACTCACCCAGATATTTTAATTTTTGTCATTAAGAATGAAGCCTTAGTTTTTAGATTTGAAAACCTGACAAATTTAAAATTGTTTTATAAAAATTTTAGTACTCTAAAAGCCATATCAAACCAAAAAACTTATAACATAAACAAAAATCAAAACATGCAAAAGTTTAACCTGTTACAAAGAACTGATATCAATGGAGTAACACATATTGAGATTAAAAAACAAAATTCACAAGAAAATTTAATTAACAAATCTAACTACTTTGATGAAGTAGACAGCGGACCATCAAGTATAATCAGTATTGATGCACCACATATTAAAAAATACGTTGATGAAGAAGTAAAAGCTGAAAAAAATAATTTTGTAAATAATGAAAATCTTGTAATTAAGGGAGAGAAATTTTTACCCGAAGACAAAATATTTCCTAATACGAAATTTAAAGAATTTCGCCCAAGAAGTACAGAGCTTCAACTATTAAACGATGTTAAATTTAATACAATAAATAATAAAGTGGGACAAAAGAAAATGATAACCAGAAGTAGTAGTATAGAAAATATTTTAAACTTAGATAGTAAGGAGTCAAATCTAGTCAATGAAGATTTTAGAAAGCTGAGAAAGGTTTGGAATAGTGCTGAAGATCTTTTGGGTAAGTCCATTTTTATTTATTAATAAGTTTATAAACGTCCTTGTCGTTTTCTGATTTCCTAATTTCATTATTCTCAATCCATTTGTTATTTTTCTAATATCACCAGAGAAAAATAGAGAAAGATCGGCATAAAAATATATATTTATATAAAGTGCGTTTTAGAGAAGCAAATAGAATAGAACAAAATGAGTAAAGTCGTCGTTATTATTGTTTCAGGGTCCGATGCCCCAAGAGACCAGAGCGCAGGAAAAAGAAAAAACCGGCACCTCAGCCTCCTCAATCACCAGTCTCTTCTCCAGAAACAAATGAAGACGTCTTCAGCGGTCAATTTGTAAGAGTTAATGTTAACATTGATAATAATAATGTAGATAAGAATAGATTAGTTGTAAAAAGTGCACAAAATGAGTCACACCCCAAAAAGCTAAGTCAAAATTTCAATCTTTTAAGTACTACTAAAAGCAATTTTAGTAGTTTTTTAAAATCAACGCCATCCAGACCAAATTCTACTCAAAATAACCTGCAATTTTCTAGGTTTGTGCCTTCTTTGGATGTGCAAAAGGCCAGGGATTCTGTACAAAATTTTAATTCAAGTACGCTTAATCGACCCAGCTCTAGAACACCTTTGTATGAAAAAAATAGTTCCTGGACAAACTCAGTTCCAAGAATTTTAAAAAAGTCCTCTAGAAGTCGATCTGAAACACGAACTACACCAAATTTTCAACCTATGGCTTATAGGTATATTGACACAACTTTGGATTCCAACAATAAAACAAACAAGGCATTAGCTCCCACCATGCAAAACAATGCTATGTTTTTAAATACAACTGGGTTAAAACCGAAAATATCTAACAACGAATCTTTTCAACCTAGATTATCTTATGGTTATAACGTTACAAATTTACCAAACAACCGAGGTTTTCCAAAAACTAATAACTCAAACATAAGCAACCGAGTATTTGGTTTGAGTCCAAAGTTAAGGGATTTTACCAAGGAGGAAAAATTAAAAAATAGTCACAAATGGTCGAGTGAGACAGATCTAAAATATCTAGGAAATGACGGGGACAAAAATTTAAAGTCTAGTATAAAAAATTGTGACAATGGTACTAATAAAAAGAAAAATGAAAAGAAAGTGACTTTTAGTGCGTACACGACAGTTCAAGTTGTTTAAATTTTGAAAGTGAAGTCTTAAAGCATTGCTTAAATAAACAGTGCTGAAAGAAAGCTCAAACAAGATAGCTTTTCGCTTATTTTTTTTTTCTTATGACTTCATTTTTCTTAGACAAAAAATAATGCAGGTGGTATTTTTGTGCAATAATAGAACTGAAGAATTTGGAAATAGGATCCTTCATTTTATTTTTTTTGTTAGTTAATTCTCTTTTCTGTTTTCCTTATTGGTTTTTGCTCTACTTAAAGGATAATGCACAGATAACATGGGGTCTTGCGGATTTATGGATTGTCCAATTTTTTTGACATGTCGCAGGGCATTTAGTTCTTAACAACTATGTTTTTTCTTTAAAATATTGACTGAAATTTTTCTGTAACAATTTTTTGAAATATTTTTAAAAGCTGCGGTAAAAAAATTTGTTACTGACGTATCAGTAACTTATTTACCAAGAGACAAAAGTGGGACTTTCTATCTCAAGTCGAAAAATTTATTGCCTAAGCAGAGGGAGAGCTACAATTCATCCTTGGATAAAAAGAGACTTCTATCACGAGTTTTTAATATTTTTATTTTGAAGTTTTCAGATGTCTACATATTTGTTAGCATCCCTAATAGGTTACTTGATATCCCGATTTTTACTTCTTATCACTTATCCGTTACTTTTTATACTACTACTATGTCGGTTTAGAACGTTTTTCTACGTTGTCCGACGCCTATTCTCCACCTCCCTTGATTTTAGTTTGGAATGCATCCTTCTTTTGCGCCCTATTGGTTGCCATTCTAGGATCTGCTTTGTTAATCTTTTATTGTTCATCCATTGGACATGGCCGTACCATATCAGTTGTCATTTAGTGATGTTATCCGTTATGCTTCCCTTGATTCTCATTCTTTCTTTTATGATGTCATATCTCAATTGATCTGTTCTAGATATTCTTATTGATCTTTGTTTTACGTTTCCAGTTTTTTAAAGCTACTGCGATATATATTTTAAAAAGAGTTGGAGAGATATCCCTGTCTTAAGCCTTTCGTTACCAGGAATTCTTTTGAAAGTCGATTTCCAATTTTAATTTTAGATTTTGATACTTTGTATAGTTCTTTTATCGCTTTTATGATTTATATTAGTTTGCTCTGACACTGTCCATTATTTTTCTACTGGATCGGTATCATATACTTTTTGTAGGTCCATAAGGGTAGTAGTAATAGTAGTAGTAGTAGTGGTGAGACCATTTTTGGTCTGGCGACTAGGCACACGGCGCGCCCTTTTTGCAAACGCCAATTTGTCCATACATCATATATCAAACTGATGCATGTGCCGCTTAGGATGCAAGTTTACTTTCTCTAAGAGAACTTAATTTTGCCTGACTCCTCTTTCAACAACAACAACAACCTTGCGAGAGAGCGCCCACGGATAAGGATCCCCTTCCAAAATATTGGATGAAAACCCCCATCCGCTTGCCAACCTCACCCCCACTCGCTATCACTTCGAGTGGTCCTCTCTCCAACTTATCCTACTGCCGAGTAGCCAAAGTTGTATCTGAATAAAGTCGAGAGCAGGGATCTTTATACTGTGTAGCAAGTATTCACAGTGGACCCACGCCTTTACACCCCCTACAAAAGGTGGTCCTGCTACATGTTAGACTTGCATCTATCTGACACCGCTATCGTCCCAGCAGAACTTGGTTTTAGAGGATAGAATTCTTTACAGTTTACTTAGAGTACTGGTTACTTACTTTTCATCAGGGGCATAAAAAGTGATACTTGCTGGATAAAAAGTAAACTTATCATAACTAGAATCACCGTATGTGATAGATATTCATACTTAAAGTGCGAAAAATATAATTATTTATAAATTTTTAAATAACAAAAACCAGCATGTCATAATCTTTAGGAAAAACATTGCGAAAAAGTCCATCTTTTATCGCTTATAGGTACCTCAAAAACCGTAGTCACCGAGAAGAGCAGTTTGCTATTCTCGGGTAGTACCTACAAGATTTGGTTTAATTTAAAATTTCTTCAGAATTATTTGCAATTCATAAAGCCCTAAGATCACATGTTAGCCTTTTGTTATACTTCTGTTATTGTTTTGTTGTATGTTCAAAATACTGTTTTTTAATTAATTTTAAAGCATATTATCACTTTCATTTTAAAAAATGTATATCATTATTATGCACATAAGAACAACTATTTCTTTTAACGGTCATGTCAATATGCTATTAAATCCTGATCGGTTCACTTTCATTCGAAGCAGAAAAAATTAGTCTCAGACATGTTATTAATCAAATTTTTGTTCTTGTTTGGATACACATATTAAGATTATGGATGAAAATATTAGCCTACGGTTAAAAAGGAAGTTGTACCTTTTTAAAGTAGATCGTACACGTTTTTCTATAAATTATTGAGCTCTGAGAGGTCCTAAATCTTTCAGGGGCGCAATTAGGAGGGGATAAAAATTAGCCCCCTCAAACGAATTGAGCATAATGTATTAGGAGCAAACTGCCTGACCAAGTTTCCACTACCAACTTCCGACTACCTCCGATTTTATTTTTCGATTTTTTTTTTTCGTTCTTACCAAAAATGTATTTCTTTTTGGTGCCGTTATTTTGAATACTTACTAATTTTTTCTCAAATTCTTAGCGCCATGTTTTCCAAAAAGTCTTAATTTTTTTTAACTTTTACGCCTTCAACCTACACCTTGGAAACTAACGAAATCTTTGCAACATTTAATTTTTCATGAAAATTATTTTCTTTAAATAATTTTATTTTTTGAAAATTTGGATTGGCATTTCTTTTTCTTTTGATCAAAGCTTTTTTTCTTTCGCGCCATATTTTTCAAACAGCTTAACACACTTCAAGATGAAGAAAAAATTGCAATATGTATTAAAAACTACCAAAAAATTTATCAAAATTAAAAAAAAAATGGAACCGCAAGGAAAAATTTTAATTGAATAAGTTCTTTTTAAAAACAATGGCACCGCACCGCAAATATCATTTTCTTCAATAATAAAAAATACAAAAACATTGACAAAATTTTGCCGTTTGAGGGCGAAATTTAAAAGAAAATAAGTACTTTTCGGAAAAAAACTGCACCGTAGTAATTTTTTTGATAAAAACAACAGCATGATTCCACAAGTAAAACTATTAGAAAAATTAAATAATTTAAAGAATAAATTCGCCGCAACCCAAAATTTTTTATAAAAAATTGTATCAATCGCAAAATTTTTTGTTCAAATATTTAAAAGCGTCGCAGTTCGAATTCTTCTACGACTTGTGTCAGTTCGTTCCTGACAATTGATTTAAGCTTGGGGCGGCAAAGCCTCCCCTCTCCTCCTCCTAATTGCGCCCCTCGATTTTCCTTTGTTCGGCACCTGTTTTCGGGTCACAAAGTTTTAGCGTTTATTTTAAACTTAATATTGTCCTTAAAAAGATTGTTGTGTACGATCTGCTTTATTATGACTTTGGCAATATAAAACATGTCTTATAAAACGTGACGATCAAGTTTTTTGATTTTTTTATGATCAAAGCTTTATGTTTTATAGATTCACTTTCTCGTTTCTTTCTTTGATTATTAATAGACCTAATATACCTTTAATTTGGTATGACAAAACTAATTTTGTTACATTGATGTTTTACGAAAAAAAAAATGTTTAAGTGTTTGTTTTGTTTTTATTTCTCTACACACGAGTTAAATTTCATATTTTTGTAATTGAAAATATGAATTTTTGCACCTCCATTTATAAGTATGTACGATTTTTGTCACGTTCACTTTTATTTTCATTTTTTGCACCTATTTATGAATAAAGAAATGTTCACTAATGTCAGGCAACTCAAACTCAAGCTTAATTTTGAGCAATGCTTTTGCAGTATATCTACCTATATACTTATATGTCCCGAATAAAAGCAACTACATTAGGATTTCGGAAACGGTATGAGATACGAGTTTGTTTAAATGAGGAAAAAGTTGCGCTATTCTAAGCCCAATCAGATGCCGTATCAACATTAAAAATATCTACAGGGGTTTTTAAAATTTGAGTAAAAACTAAATAAATTGTGTTTTTTGAAAAATTGAAATATTGCCGTCATCTTGCAAACAAATTTAATGAAATTTGGTAGTTTTGTATAAGCAACTACGGTTAATTGAACGACGTTAACAATTTTTTTCTAGGCCTTCTAGTTTTTTTGAAACCATAGCCAACTTTGTAATTTTTTATGACCGCCATATTGGATTTATACTTCAATAAATAGAGCATAAAAGGAGCTTTTCAACCGTGTATAATGATTGGATGACGGAAAATGTGAATTTATTAAAAAAATAGTTTTTCACTTAGTTGGCTGTGATACAAATGCCGTAGTTGTGTTTGTTATCATACCTACGTAACTACCAGTAAACTTTTCCATTTATTTGATTTATATGCAAATCTTTGAGGCCCTTATTTTTTGATTTTTCTCTGGCTAAGAAATAATATAATTTCATAAAATCTATCTTTTATTTCTGAAACAAAAGTTTGCATTTATTATTTAATTTAAAATAAAACTAAAAACCGATAACAAGGCATTGAATTATATAAGCAAATGTTCGAAAATTCCACCGTTGTTATTCATGTAAATTCTGCATCAATGAATTAAAAACATGCATGAATCTTTAACCATTTGTTCAGGAGTTTCTTCTATGGCTTGAACAATGGCTGCCCCAAGTTCGTCTATCGTATTATAAGTAGTAGATAAACTTTATCCTTTAATTATCCCCAAATACAAAAATGAAGAGGCGTAAGGTCCGGCGAACGTGCAGGCCAGGCAACTGGACCTCGATTTCCGATCCAGTTATTTCCATGTTGCTGATTCAAATAGTCGGTTGTGATTTTTGCATTATGTAGAGGTGCTCCATCTTGCTGGAACCACATCTACATCTTGAAGAGGCAAATTTTCTAAAATTTGGTCAACGTAATTTTGTAGAATTTTTAGATATCAAGGTGCCGTCAAAATATTAAAAATATTAAATAGTATGTGTCCGTTTATGACTCCTAACCATACATTCAAAATCCACCTAACTTGATGGTGCACCTCACGATTTAAAAACGGATTTTCATCAGCCCAGTACACGTATTTCTGTCTGTTAAACACCCCGCAGTTTGTAAACCTGCTTTCATCGGACCAAAGAACCTTAAGCGGAAATTGAGGGTTTTCTTGCGATTTTTGTATGAATCAGTTGCAAAACAAGGTTCTTCTTTCTAAGTCACCATCTCGGAGTGCTTGATTAATATGTGTTGTATATGGATGATACTTAAATTTTTAAAGAATTCTTTGTGCAGTTGATTCGGGTACTGCAACAATATTTTCCAGTTCACGGAGGGAGATGCGAGGTTTGTCAACGACACTTTGTAAAACCAGAGCTTCAATATTTTCATCAGGTTGTCGATTACGATTTTGTTTTTTAAAGGAACGTCCAGCTCTTCCAGTATTCTTATTACAGAAAATATAACATTTATATATATCTACTTTCTCCCAATTTGGAAATCTTTCCATGTTAAATTTGATTGATAATGTGACTCAAAAAAAATCTAATTTAGAAACTTTAAAACTCAACCAATAAATCAAATAAATGACAAAGTTTTGACAGATAATTACGTAGTTATGACAACCAACAAACGCAACTATGGCCTTTATTTCACAGACAACCAAGTGAAAAATAGTTTTTTAAATAAATCCACATTTTCCGTCATTCAAGGATAAGCTTATTAAGGCCCTTTCAGGGCCTTATACAACTCAATGCTTATTATACATGATTGAAAAGTTCTTTTAATGCTCTATTTATTGACGTATAAATTCAATATGGCGGTCATAAGAAATAACAAAGTTGGCTATGGTTTCAAAAAAACTAGGCCTAGAAAAAATTTGTTAACTTCATTCGATTGGCCGCAATTGCTTATACAAAACTACCAAATTTTATTAAATTTGTTTGCAAGACGGCGGCCATATTTCAGTTTTTCAAAAAACACAATTTTTAGTTTTTGCTCAATATTTTAGTAACTCCTGTAGATATCTTTAATATTGATACAGCATCTGATTAGGTTTAGAATAGCGCAACTTTTTTCTCATTTAAACAAACACGTATCTCCTATCGTTTTCGAAATGCCCATGTAGTTGCTTTTATCTGGGATACCCTGTATGTTACAAATTTTTTTAAGTGTGACCTAAGTACCGACATTTATTTGTTGTTAGAGATAACGTAAAAATCTTAAAGATTTTCACTAATTACCCATCGCACAAGTTTAACTGTCATTTTGTGCACTTTATAAAAAACATCAACCTAAAACAAAAATCAAAGTACGTTTTGCAATATTAACATTTAAGTAAGTGTAATATTAATTTTTAAAATTATGATGCCATTCTATACTACCTACTTGATAGTAATATGTACTTTTTAAATCCATGGTTTATTAGTAGTTTACCAATTTAACACATTTTGTAGCGCAAAACATTTAACTAAAAATACTGTTACTTAGTAGTTATAAAATCATTTAAACATTGGTGTTTAAAAAATAATTCCTGTTTTTTTATAAACGTAATATTAGCTGTTTACTTAACATGATGAATTTTTGACTAGTTTGTAGTAATATCCAATCTAAATATGAATTTTAAATTGGCAATGGCAAATATAAATACTAAAGAAAATAGTAATAAGTAAACAATTTGAAACTATGTTTATGAATCTAAATGTCAGAGAGAAATTTATTAAATATTACCTATTTTAAATAATATTCTTTAATAGTTATTAACGAAAGTGTCACTTTATTATTTCTTAAATGTAATAAAAAACAAACGAGGTCTTTCAAAAATTAAACATATTTTTGTTGTTTTTTATATATAAAAAATGCCACTTTTGTTTCTTTGTAAATAACAAATCATGATCCCTAGATAATAGTCATAGGGGTTTGTTTTTTTTAATAAAAGCTAAACATAATTAATTCCGTATATCTACCTAGTTAAAATCATATGACATATTTTATAGGGTGTTTATTAAATGCATTAAAAAAAAAATACGGCGACTTATTTTGTTTGTCATAAAAATACGTAAAAACAGCAATATTAAAAATATAAAAATCTTTGCATCTACTGTAGTATCACCCTGTAAAATATGTAGTAAAAAAACCTGTTATATTAATTTGTACAGTGCCCTGTATAATTTTTACTTACTGTTGTAAATACTATGTAATTACCTTGTATATTATACTCTTTTAACTCAAACCATGCATATACCTACGTACTTGAATAAATAGTTTCTATTACCAATTAAATTTTGTGTTTTTTTAGTACAACTCATTTTTTTTTTGAAAACACAAATAAAAATTTGTTTAGAAATCATTATAGACAAAAAAAAGGATAGAATTGTTTCAGGGTAGCCAGACCCACAATCAATACCTGTCCTCTGTGCGCCCCGGTAAATTAGAAGGAGGAAATTTCATGGCTTGAGCTAGAAATTGCGTCAAAAGCAAATACCCACATCTCACCTGTTTTGCTGCACATGACGGAATGACGAAAAGCTTCGTGAAGATAAGAGGTCACAATGTATTACCCAACTTTTTCACTACCAGCCGAATATTGATCTAAAACAGCGAAAAATATTTCAAGACACCGCCCAAAATATATTTTTCTCTATTTTACTTCTCTCTTACACACGTTACGCACAGAATCAGTGCATTCTTGAAATTAAAAGGCTTGCTCCTTACAGTCGTTGATGCAACCTTTTATTGTAATCACCTCAAGATCAATTCCAATATAATTAAAACAAGTAATTTTTTATGACAAATGTTATTATTGTTTCACCCTAGCCTACAAAAAGTAAAATACGGCTTCTGTAACTTAAGCAGTAACTAAGTTGCACCTGAATCAAGATTTTGACCCGTGAGAAACTTAATACCAGTAGGTATTCCTTACTCAAGGGCGTAGAATCATGCCATTAAAGTTTTAATTAAAAAATAGTGCGAGTTACAGATTTTAAAAATGTGCCTCAATGAGATTAAAGTTTTTTAATAGGGACCTTTGGCACGCCCTCCTTTAGCTAACTTTAGAGTCCCTGTATGTTGACATGTTTGGTTGTATTAATATAACCAAATATGTCAACATACAGGTACTCTAGCTAACCTTTATAAATTGCGACATTAAATGACAGATGTCACGTGATATTTAGAAGCCCAATTTTGAAATTTTGCCGACGCAATTTTGTAGCCTTATACCCTGTTTCCTCCAATGCATTCCCACCCCGATTCAAAAAACGCATCAGGTGACGCTGCATTTAATACAGGTGCAAATCCATGGCCCATCACGTGATGCGTTTTTTATATCGGGGTGGGCATGCATTGGTGGAAACAGGGTATTAATTCTTTATTTATGTCAAAAGCCCGTTTTGTGTTCTGTAGGTAAAATTAATTTAAAAGTTCCGAAAACAACTAGGGAAAAACTGAAAGAGTGAAAAACTGCCAGGAAAATATAGGATTAGGTCTCTGTTTACTGTGTACTTCTTATTTTTTTTACATACTTCACAGAACATTGATGACTTTAGGTGAAGAATTTTGCCAAACATCACATAACCACGAGTTTTTATAAAAAATAATTTTGAATAGCTGGCATAAAATTAAATCTTTGGATTACCCCGCATTGGTAGCTCTTGAAATAATTGTATGTTATCAAAAATATTTGAAATTTACATTACATTTTGCCATAACCTTATATGCGCGGCAACACTATCTAAATAAAGGAATTAGTAGCCTGCGTTATTGGAGCACAAGTAAGATCAAACCCTATCCTTTACTAAAGGATAAGAGTCAAACCAGGTTACTGCGCATGCCTCAAATAGAAGATAAGAGAAAAATAGGACATGCAAAAGGTCTCTAATATAAAGCTTTACATTTTGCACAAATTTCGTAATTATAACATGTCGTTTAATAATATAAAAAATAAAATAACTAGGTATTTAGGTACTTAATAAAATTTAAATCAAAACATTTTATAAATTTTTTCTCTAATTAGAAAAATGGAATCTAAAAAGTCAGAAACGTAAGTAAGAAATTAGCCCATAGTATGAGCAGAAACAAGATAAATTGTTTTTTTGCAAACAAAAGGTGTTGATTTAATTATTTTTTTGTGCCCAGATAAAAACAAACGTGTATCTGTTCTATTGGTATGATACATAAATGGAAGAAAACAGTGGATTTTTGGCAATCGTGATAGTAGTCTACATTATTCTAGTTAGGCTCAGATTCTTAAACTACAATTTATTCTTTAGCAAGTCAGTAAGGATTTTGGGTTTCGGACACACAACGACAATATCATTTACGTAAATGTTGAATCAATTGAAAAACAGAGTCATAGGAGGGATATATTGGCGTCCATTTTTGCATTTAAAGACGTTGCAGTAAATTTATTTATAACTAAGAAATAAAAAACACTGAAAAGTTCTTTCATTGTATTTTTCCTAAAAGGACTGAACGTATGCAAAGCCCTCTGTCATGCATTTTTAGTGGATTTTAGGAAAAGAATGCACCTACATATTAAAAACTTTGCCACCAAAACATATAAAACAATGTGCCCGACAAAAATAAAACAACTCTTTCAAGCCATGCGTTTTTGATGACTAAACTATCTCCAGACGTAATATCGATCGGTTTTAATAGACTAGGCCATGTGGTCTAGTTACATAAGCAGAAGTGATTCGTGTCAACGGAATATTTTCTTATTTTAGATTAAATAAAAAATGATTGTGTTAAGGTGATTCTTCTAATACTTTTAATAACTAAAAATTCAAGTATTTATCGCTTTGCAATCTTATAATAAGAAAAAAATAAATGATCTTTTCTTTTTTATTGTGACTAGTCTATTTGGTAAGCTGGCATAAGAGAAGAAATCAGAACAAAAAGAAATCCGTCATTTTGGATCCGCCCTATTGGATCGGCCATTCTTGTAATAAAAAACGTTAATTGTACTGTTAACAGGTTACCACCCACATAGCACAATCACATGTTTAACACGTAAAAAAGGAGTGACAAAAAAAAACGTTGATTTTAAAAGCTGCTAGAAAAAAACGTTTATTTCATATATGGAAACAGGCTTAATAGTTCATCCATTAACGTTATAAAAAATAACGTTGCTAAAAACTACGTTGTAATAACACCATTATCAAATTAAAACGGCACTGTTTTTACGTTAGTTTCAAGTGATTTTTATCAACGTTGAAATGACATTAGATTTACGCCTTTTCTTCACGAATTTTAAAACGCGACTTGCATGAATTTTCTACCGAATAATTTTGAGAATTTACTAGCAGCAGCGCCACCTATTGACGGCATTTTTCACTATGACAAAATCTATCAGACAGTGCTTTGGCCTCTAAACTCCAAAAACCTGTCAATAAACTGATCCCTGATCCTTTACGATCACGACCCATCAGTCATTTAACCTGATAAAGACACATTAATACTCTGTAAAAGTGTTTACTGTTAAAAAATCTTCTTTAGCTTTTAAAAAAACATAATGTATATAGATAGATATATAGATATTTTGTCTTGCCTTGAGCGCCATCTTTAAAATTGTCTTGAAGTGTTTTAGTCTTAAACTGGTGAACTTTTACACCTTCATTTCTCTTTTAAGTTAAAAAAATATTATTAAAAAAACGTGACTAAAAAAGACGCAGGAAGTAGGTTTTAGAAGTCTTAATCTAGTGGCGTTTTAGAACATGTTGTTACTTGGACTTTTCAAGTGTGAATTTGGTACATGAAAATAACGAAGGTAAAAAACACGTCATATACACAGCACCGGAAACTTCAGCAAAAAGTTCATCTTTATAGCATGATTTCTCCTTGTTTTTAAATTATCTTTAAGCATGTAGACTTAACAAAATAAATATTACATGGTATGAGGTTGTTTTCAAGTAAAAAAAAACTTTGTTATTTTTGTTCACGTGAATTTAACGTTGATGTGATTTTTGTGCTATGTGGGAACTCTGTTGAAAAATCACATTTTTCGTATTTTTATGTAAACTTGGTTGAATTTTAGTTACCATCACCCAGGACTATATGCTATAATTAGATTATTTTATCATGGTAAGATGTTAGTACCATGTCGGCCACCCAAGAAAGGCCGTTTGTGTGTGAAATGCATTATGCATTAGATTCTTAATCGAAAAATAATATTTAGTAGGGAGCATCTTCTTCAATATGGCGAACAAATATACGGTTACCACACACTTCCACTCACATTACACTGTTGGTATTCCTATCATTAATTTTGGGGCTAATCCTCAGAAAGGGGTTTTTTCTTCTTTTCGGCTCTTTCTCTAACACTCCTTGTTCTTATCCGTCTTTATGGTTGTCTTATAAATTAAAATTTTCTTGATTTTTATTTTCTCTTTATTAAATAACTTTTCCACCGTTTGTTTTCGTGATATACCATTTTTTGCTGACAATTTTACGATCCTTTATCCGAAATCGATATCTGAAAAAAATTGGAATGTTCAACATACAAAAATCTGTTTTTAGAAATAGCGATTGGCAATGGCATGGATTGAGTACCGGTAAGATATAAATGACAAAATAAATTATTTAGAATCTAATTTTCTGGGAATTGCTCTTAAACTAAGATGTCAGGAATATAAGCCAAATCAATTAATATACAAGGCGGTTTAGTAGGCTGATTCGATGCAGATACCCTGTATGTATGAGATATTTTAAGTATGTATGACATATTTTAAAGATAAAAACTCTTCAAAGTCAAATTTACTTAAGTCAAAATCAAAGGATGAAAATATCGGTCCTCTATATTCTAGCGATGTTTAGAGAGATGTTTCTCAATTCATAAGCGTCGGAAAATAAAAATAAACGATTTTTAACAAAACACATACAGGGGGTGCGGACAAACGTATTTGTTTATATGTTACATGATGATTGATGTCACTCACCGCTGACATTTTAAATGATTTTAGTGGAACGCCAATGCACTTGGCAAGAAAATAACATAACCAAAAAATGTTAATTTCAATGACTTTAATGCGTCTCTCTTTTGTAAAAATATGTCATACATACAGGGTCTCAAATTTGATGATGTAAGGTATAAATGACAAAAAAATTTCGATTTAGATTCTGATTTTCTGGGAATTGCTCCTGCTACGATATTAAAAAATGAATAAAATCAATTAATCTACAGGATGGTTTAGTAGGCTGATTTAATAAAGTGGATTAAATCATAGTAATTTTTGTTACCTCAAACATATCTTTGATATGTCTCTAGATACGTCGAAATTATTAAATGTCAAATCATAAAAATTATTGGGGTGACACAAGATGGTATACAAAATTTTTTAAAAAATGTAAAATTTAGTACCCGTAAATTAAAATTCAAACAAGTTTTCCTGGCTAATCGAGTACAAAGAAAAATTAAGGGTTTTTGGTTTCTCTAGTACTTTTCCGTGGGTAGCTCGAAAGCTTAACCTCACGGGGGTCCAAGATCTAATGGATACCTAGTAAGTGTTGACAGTTAACTGTTTCGTCCTTATGGGACTCCTCAGAACACTGCTGGTCGATGTGACACCCTTCATAAATTAAGTATACGGCTTTATCTCTCACCTTACATTGTTAGTGATGACTTTGTTTTACATTGTAAACAAGCGGTATCCTTCTTTCTTTTAACAATACAAACTTTTATCAATTACAGTCGAACCTCTATAACTCGAACTTAAAGGGACAACCAAAACAGTTCGAGTTGTGGAAAGTTCAAGTTATAGAAATTCGAGTTAAAGAGGTTAAAATACATATAAAAAGTGCAGGGACCACTTAAAATGTTCGAGTTATAGAGAGGTTCAAGTTTTGTAATTTTCATCAAAGTCTGTAAAAGTTCTTTTTCTATGGAAAAAATTGCCAGCGCGGAAAGTTTATCTTGTGTCATTTTTTATCGTAACTGGAATAGTTAAAACAAGATTACAAAGTTTTTTAGTTTCACTAAACATTTCACATAGATTTAACTTTTAGGCATTTAAAATGTTAGTCTTTATAAATTACTGATAATTAATTTTTTAATGTGTCTATATAAAAAAAATTTATATGCATTTTCTAAACTATCAATACATTTTTGGAAAAATTTTTCGAATATTCATCGAACTTGGAGGTGTGTAGTACAGAAACAAATTCTAATTTTTTAAAATCTTTAATCCTTGTTTGTAACTGAAAAGTTATATTATCCAAAATTTCGTAATATAATAAATTATATTCCTTAAAAATAGTTTCCTCAGAATTTTTAAGGACAATTGGAGCTCCTGTTACATGTTTAGTTGTCTCGAATATATCTTCAAAAACTTCATATTTATCTTGTAATCTTCAACAGCATATTTTAATTTGAGTGATGCACATATTTTATATCTACGTTAACTTGTTGCTAAAATTGATACAGGATATTTTAATAGTGGTAAATATCTTAAAAATTAAAATCAAACAAAGGAATTTAAAACTTTCAGTTTTTGAGAAAACCTTGTGCCATAAGTGTAGACTCTGATTTTGAAGCTTGGAGAAAACTCCTTGCCACTTTTTGTTTGTCTAGACTTAAAATATTTAAGTCTGGCGTTGGTCTATTTTTCAAGATTTCCGTCTTTTCAAAATTACTGCGGCGTTGAAATGGTACATTTTTTAAATAAAAATACAGCATAAGCAAAGTCTTAATAAAAGCTCAAAACAATGACTAATTAGGTAATCGGTTGGCGAATGACTCAAAACTGGTGGCGGGTGTTACATAATTTGCATGGATGCGACAAAATCTTACCAGCAATTTATTTAATTGATAGATTCGCATTATAGAGTTTTTAGTCTTCGAACGACTTCAATAATTTTCCGCCACGTGATGTGGACCAGACGCGATATGACCACCCGCAGCGTAAGTGAAGCGGAGCTGCCCACCGCCTCATGGAAACCCAAAATTTAGCGAATTCTAAAGCCAAGTTTATGCAGGGAAAAATATTTTTTTGAAATATTTTATTATTTCATATTATATTGTTAAAAGCATTCCAGTAAAACAAAAAACTAAGGGTTTTGTGCTTTAAATTATGTAAGGCCAGCGTGGCATGCTGATGCACACAAATTCATCACTTTTTTAATCGCCTCACCTAGCCATGCAGTCAAGCGCGCGAGTCACAGAAGAGTTCGGTTCAGTCCGCTAGGGCGCGAGTTGCGAATGACGATTCAGTTTATTTATTCATTTCATGTTGTAGGTTCCTTTTTATCTGGGGATTTAATGAAAAAACACAAAGTTTAAGTAGCAGAGGCCAAAAAAGCTTGATAAATAATTTAAAATTTACTTTAATTTTTTTCAAGTTGGTGAGGCACTGCCTCATCTGACGAGCCGCCACTGCAGGAAAGTAACCGTAAAACCGTAAACATGCGATGGGCGAAGGAATGATTATTTCTGAAAAATTGCGGAATCGAAGGGAAGGTGTACTTTAGTCCATTCTCTTCTATAGACCTCCGTCTGCCGTTTTAATTGCGAATGGCAAAAAGAATAATTATTATTATTGAAGGTTTAATTGACTTCATTGGTCTCGAGGCTATAATACCAGTGTGTCTCTGATTATTACACATTATCTGCTCATTGGGAATCGCTATGCATTATCTAAAAGACAAAGAAAAACCCAATCAAATGAATTCAGTAATGATTCCAAACAGGCAGAAGACGATATTAAAGGTAATCATGACAAAACACCTCTAGAAAACCTATAAAACTTTGAAAAAAAACTTTAATGGATTTTAACCAAAATCCAGTAGATTTGTTAGAGTGTCGAACATTAGTTTACCTAAAAATTTTATGAAAATCGGTTCAGCGGTTTAGAAGCTATCGTGTTACGGACAGAAATACACTACACGAGCGGGTGGGGGGTGGTAGGATGCCTCAATGCACCTAAACACAAAGAAAAACATTGCAATATAAATAAACTACTGGAAAGTTGAAAAAAATTGTTCTATAGGCAAATATTGCGCCCTCTGCACCTCCTGGATCCACCACTGAAAACACCAAATTTTTCTTAAATTTTCCCTTGCTGCGCCATTTTTCCGTTATATTTATTTTTAAAAAAAATTCCGAAAATTTGTTACTTTTTCTAAAACTTTTGCCTATGGAACAATTTTTTTCAACTTTCCAGTAGTTTATTTATATTACAATGTTTTCCTTTATCTTAAGGTGCATTGAGGCAACCTACCACCCCCCCATCCCGCAACCGCACGAGTAGTCCGTAACAAGATAGCTTTTTGGGTAAACTAGTGTTCGACACTCTAAAAAGCTGATTGGATTTTGGTTAAAATTCATTAATGCTAATGACAGTTTTTCGCAGTCTTTTATGCAGTTTTAAGAATTTAAAACCCCATTGCGATAAGGGAAACGGTTCTAGACAAAACAATGTTACAAAAATTTACTCAAAATTAGGTGAACTAGGCACGCTTTTTGAGGGTTGAGTTTTTTTTATTTATTTTTATTTAAATGCGCGTTCAGGTATACTTTTCTTTACTAGTTGTCAAAAGTTTTATCAAAAAAAATAAATACTTTTCCCATAAAAGTGTTATTTCAAAACCCTTAAACGCGCGGAGTTCTCTCCTAGGTCCTAAAATACACAGAATTCATTTATTCATTTAAAATTCATTCGTTTACTGCAGCAGAGCAACCATTTCATTTTTACTGCAGCAGAGCAACCATTTCTCATAATCAAACTTCAACAGAAATGTCCTTGTATAAAGCAATTAAAAAAGAACTTCCGTCTCTAAACTAAATAGTAGTACTTAGCTGATTTTGTTGTGGGACTTTAGTGTCTATGTATTGCCGTAAACAGGAAATACTCAAATAAAATACCTCATCATTAATTTTTTCTCATCTTGCTGGGTTTCAAATTGTATACTTACATTTCAATTTTTTCTTGACCATGGGTGCCTAATTGGGAACCATTTATTAAACCGGGTACTATTTGACCATGCATGGGCATAGAATACCAAGTATGGCGAGGTAATTTTGTAGATGCAATCGATCATTGCTTGATTGATTGATTAATTCAAAATTAAATATTTTGGAGATTCTTCCTATTGTTTGCCTTCAAATGCATTCCTTTATCAAACAAAAAAATTATAAGTTAAAATTTAATTATTTGATTATTAATTTTTGAACAGAGAAAAACAATTTTTTTATTTGGTATTTGAGCCTCTTAATTATATACTTTGCAGTAGATACCTAGTAGTAGACTCTGTATGTTTTGACATAAACAAATAGAGACCCGAGAAACTTTTTAATGTCAAATTTATCATAACAAAAACATTTATTGTAAAAAAAGTACGCAAAAATGTTATTCCATAAAAAGAATTGAGATAAAAGTAAAACCAAGTTCTCTAATAAAAATTTCAAAATGAAAGCTTCTTACTAGTTTGAAAATGTTTTTTTAAACTTTGCTAATACAGCCAAACTTCTTTATATTCAATTAAGCACTGTGCCTAAGAGTTATTTGCAGCCGTAATAGCCAAGTTTTAAAAAACATTTCGAAACTAGTAAGAACCTTTTATTTTGAAATTTGTATTGGAGAACTTTGCTTTACTTTTATCTCAATTCTTTTTACGGAATACCATTTTCGCGTACTTGGTTTTTTTTACATAAAATCTTTTTGTTATGATTTCACTCCTTTTTTTTAAATTTGGATAATATTTAAGTTATAAAGTAGTAAAATATGCGAAATATTGTTCAAAACTTTTGCAATGCCTTGTGTAATATTTTGAGGTTTTTTTCCCATGGTTTTATCTTAGTTCCTATTAGCCTTCTAAAGCTCAGCTCCCTAGCGGTTCTGGAAGTCAGCAATATTACTTTTACATAAATTTTCATTTATAGGGGAGCAGCGGCGTAGCGTGGGGGGTTCGTCGCCCCCCCCCCGCCCCGAGGGTAGTGGCGCCCCATAGGTGGCCGAAGCGCCCTCAGCTTTATTAAGTCGGGCCGGTAACGGCCAATTGAGTGGGTGCCAAAGGAAAGTAACGACATGAAGACCTTTTTTTTTTTTTTGGTCGCAAGATTTGTGAGAGGCGCCCTTTTGACTTATCGGCCGCCCCCGCACACATGATGACTTTTTTTTTTGTTTGGTCGCAAGATTCGTGAGAGGCGCCCTTTGGACCTTTTTGTTTTTTTTTGTCGCAAGATTTTTTATCAGTTTTCAGAGGCGCCCTTTTTAGCTGTCGCCCCCCCCCCCCGCCCTTTCGGGCACGCTACGCCGCTGTAGGGGAGGGAAGTAAATAAAATTTTTAGGGTTTTTGAATTTTTTGCTTTAGTTTTATCATATCCTAACAGTATGCCAAAGCTCAGCTCTCTAGCGTTTCTGGAAGTGGGCAATGTTGGTTTTACATAACTTTACATGTATAGGCGAGGGGATTAAATTAGAATTTTTGGGTTTTTGATTTTTTTCAAGGGTTTGGTAATAATTTCTATTAGTCTGCTAAATTTCAGTATGTCTAAAATTACAGTCGAATTTTGATGATCTATACATGAGTGAGTAAGTGAGTGACAATTTTGACGTTTTTTGAAATTTCGTAACTACTTTTACCTACTCACGTGCGGTAAAGTAATTACTTTACCGCACAGTGTGCACATTCAATTTTTTGAAAAAAGAGGTACTCATAGGTAAAATATTGTACCTAACACATGCGGAAAGTGTCTTTACCACCCTTGACGGCTTGACCGAACTCCGCTCCGCATCGTTCGACCAACTGCCGTCGCGTGCCGTAAAGTATCACTTTCTGAATTTGTTAGGTAAATAACTATACTAATTTATGGAAGTCCATAAAACTTGGAGCGGTGTTAACTCTATGAATATCTACGTCTGTGCAAAGTTTGAGTTTCATAGCTTATTCCGAAGTAGTGTTTTTCAAGAAAAAATCAGTTGCACAAACTTAAAAATAAAGGCGTTTTTATTTATTTATAGACTGAATCAAGTTTTGACATTTTAAACCATTCCTGCTAGGACCGATAAATCTTACAGAAGAATAAGCAAAAAAAACGAAGAAGGTCAACCCCACACAGCCTGTCTAAGTCTGAAGAAAGCAGAGGAAGAAAGTCATGTCTTCATCTGTTCGAAATCTTTCTCTCAAGCTTACATAACCGAAATGATAGTTGTTTTGTCTATTTTTGAACCAATTCGTGGGTTCACACTGTAATTAACTCCTAAGCCGATCCAAATTTGATGTAATTTATAATTCCCGTTTAAATTGGATGCATGTTATCTTACGTAATATACAGGGTGAACCTCAATACCAATTTTCTTAAGATTATTACTTATTTATACATCCTTACTTTCTACGAAGTGTGATAATAAAATTATAAGACTTTTGTAAAAATTCTACTTTATTTAAATACTAATACAACTTACTGATGTTCCCCATCAATGTTGTCCCCTTCTCTATCGACGCAGCGTTGCATGTGTTTTTTTCCAATGTTGGAAGCAATTTTAGAAATCATCAGAAGAGTTAAGAAGTCTTGCTGTTTTTTCCTTGACGTGTTCTAATATTTCAAAACGAGTTCCTTTTAACGATTTTTTTACTTTCGGAAATAGGTTGAAGTCGCAAGGGGCCAAGTCTGGTGAATATGGTGTGTGGCTAACGACGGGGATCTCCTTAGGAGCTAAAAACTGCTTAACATTAATGGATAGAGCATTGTTGGCCGGTGTACTGTTCTTCCACAAATCTGGACATTTTTGTCTTACAGGTTCCCTTAGCTACATAAATACGTCCAAATGTTAATGTTGGTTCACTGTTTGACCCTCACGCACCCATTCGGTAAGAATAACACCCCTAATATCGAAAAAAAAACAATGAGCATCGCTATTGTGGATGTGCTGGAACGCCCTTCTCGTTCATCATCTTTAACTTCTTCACGACCCTCGAGAAATATTTTGTGCCATATAACAATCATTGCACGAGACATACACTGATTTCCGTAGACATCTTTTAGCATTTGACAGTAGCCGTTTTTTTGAGTTTTACTTTAAATTAATACGTTGCTCAATTTTTTCGTTTGTCATAATTCCGACAAATGAGCACGTTCCGCTTCAAACCACTGCGTAAGCCAAACTAGCAACGGAAAAGCGACAAGATTGCACGCGGTAGAAGAACGCACATCAAGGTGAATACCTGTTAATACGGGGGACAGTCTTATAATTTAATTGTCACACCTCGTGTGATATTTAAGCCCCTCTTTTCTATTCCCGTAAATCCCCACCTTATTTCACTGAAGTCAATAGAATGTCGTCCATGGGTGACGATAGAATAGCGATGTATATGAGAGAGGGAGTAAGAGAGGTAAGATGTTCACGGATTTTAAAGTTTAGGCACGTCTCAGTCCTACGATACTTGGTATCGTATCGGAAAGTATAGAAATCGAGAAAGACCCTACTTGCCCAGCTTGTCGAAAGGAAGACAAGACATCAAAGTACCTCTTTGCAGAATATAAGGCCTACAAAAGGATGAAACAACAAGTACTCGAAGCACCAACCCTGAGCGAGGAAGAGCTGCATTTACTGTATATTTGTTAATAATATAATAATAATAATATAATGCAATGCAAAGTAAATGCAAAAATAATGTAGAAGTCAGAAAATTTAAACTTAAACTAAGGCAAAAAAAAACAAAAAAAAATATGGACCGGTTTACAAAATATATTATTAATAAAAATATATATTCTAAAAAAATAGATAACAGATAAAAATAATAATAATCACAATATAAGAGTTCAACCTTTGCTAAAAAAACATTGAAAGAGGATGATTCTTTGACTGTAATTGATAATCTATATTATATTTATCAAGCCATTTGTAAAACAAAAGATGTTGAGTATTGTACATTCTAGGACGAGGAACATGCAACTCATTATGGCTCTTCTTCTGTAATTATTATGAATTTCAGATCTAAAAGTTATGAATTATTCGAAATACTTTGGTTGAAAATTGTTTAAGATTTTAAAAATAAAAATCATCTTATATAATCTAATCTATCAGGAACAGATATCCACTGTAGGGCGTCCAACATAAATGAAATATTTGTATATCTGTTAACCCGAAGTATAGTTCTTATTCCTCTATTTTGAAGTTTTTGCAATGACTATTTTATTTTAATCAAAAGAATACAAGACGCTTGCCCGATAGTCAAAGTGCGGCTGAATTATGCATTTATATAATGTTATTGTAGCAAACATTGACAGAGAAGATGTAATTCTCGAATAGAAGTAAAGTTATCAAATACCAAATTGCAAATAATGCAAGGACCTAAAACTATAAACAACAAGTGAAATTAAAGAAAGAAAAATAAGAAAAAAGTTATTTGATAATTATATTGGCAATCGCTTATCACAGTATGTGAGCAATTAGACCTAAAAATCCAAAACGATTTTTTCCAACATAAGAAAATACACAAATATACCTGGACCAAACCCTCACAAAACCTGAAATCCGTCATTGATTATCTTATCACTAAACAAAAGACAAAACTAAAAATTCAAGATGTCAGAACAAAGCGTGGATCAACATGCGGAAGTGATCACTATTTTCTGGAGACCAAAATTCTCTTTCCTTATCAAGGCCGAAGCCTCCATCAACAAAATCATGATGATACAGTGAATGAGGAAATTGATCACTGTCAATATAATCTACTAAGCCTAGAACATGACAGCGTAAAAAACTTATTCAAAAAGAGACTGAACGAAAGACTTAATTCAAGTTCAGGTGAAACCCCAGATGAGGAATACGAATGTATCACATTAAGCATCCATCAAGATGCAAAAGAAGCACTAGGATTAGTGGAAGAAACTCCTAAAAGAACAAAACTATACTGGTGGGATGCTGAGATTGAAAGTGAAATAGAGGAAAAAAGGAAATTATATCACACGTACTTATCCCAAAAGACAGATAGAAGCAGAGAAGAATACAAAATCGCGCAATCAAAGGTGAGAAGAATGATCAGTGATAAGAAGAATCAATCATGGATGCAAAAGTGCAAGAAAATAGATTCTTACTTAGGAGGTAGGAGAAGTACCGAAAGCTGGAAAACTATAAGATCGATCAAAAAAGAAACATGCAGATATATTATTTCACCAATACCAGACAAACAAAACTTTTAACTGAAGATAGAGCAGAATTCAAGGAAGACGAAAGAGACAATATCATTAGAACGATGGGATCTCCAGTACCCCTCACAATATCTGAGGTCAAAAACGTGTGCAAAACCTTAAAAAGCGGTAAATCTGCCGGACCCGGAAATATCCCAGCTGAACTTATTAAATATGGCACTGAAGAATTGTTTTGTAGATTACGGAATCTTTTCCAAAGATATTTAAATGGAGCTGTAATACCAACTGAGTGGAAAACGTCATATATATCCACAATACACAAAAAAGGAAGGAAAGATATATGTGACAATTATAGAGGTATATCTGTAACTAGTACGCTAAGCAGAATATATGGCAAAATAATAAGAAATAAAGTGGAGAGCGAATATAAAGATATGGAGGCAGAAGAACAAGCTGGTTTCAGGGCGGGTAGATCGACTTCAGATCATCTCTTTTGTATAACCCAAGTTATTGAAAAGAAAATGGCATACGGACAAGAGCTCTATCTACTTTACGTAGATTTGCAGAAGGCATATGATAGTATACCACTAAATCTACTTTGGAAAGCGTTGGAAAAGACAAACATAAGCGTACAACTAATTAAGGCCATCAAAGAGTTATACCGCAATAGTAAGGCAAAAGTTAAAATAAAAGCAAAACTAACCAAAGGCTTTCAAGTAAATAAAGGTCTTAAACAAGGTTGCTGTATCTCGCCTACGCTCTTCAAGATATATTTGGAACAGGTCCTTAAAGTCTGGAAGAGAAAATGCCAAAACATGGGAATTCCGTTGAATGAAACCACCTTGTATACTTTATGTTTCGCCGATGATCAGATAGTGGTGGCTCAGGATTATGACGACCTCGAATATATGACACGAAAACTAATAGAAGAGTACAATAAGTGGGGACTAGAGGTTAATATCAATAAGACAGAGTATATGTGTATTGGTGGAACGAAACAGGATCTAATCTTAAATACTCTGCAGCGAATTCAGTCCTGTGATGAGTATAAATACTTGGGTCTAAAAATTACAGCTGACGGAACACTAGACAAAGCTATAAAAGATAGAAACGTACAAGGAAGAAAAGCAGTAACTTTATTAAATGGAATAATTTGGGACCAAAGTATATCAAAACATAACAAAAAGCTTATATATAACACCATTGTAAAAAGTATTATTACATACGGCTCAGAAGTATGGCCAATCAAAGATAGAACAGAAAAAATGCTTTCCGCTACGGAGATGGACTATTGGAGAAGAGCAGCAGGGAAATCAAAAAGAGAAAGAGTTACCAATCAAAGAATAAGAGAAATTATGACAGTGGGTGAACGTACTCTAGTGGATTATATAAGAACAAAACAACTGGTGTGGTACGGACATGTACAAAGAATGGATGATGGAAGACTACCTAAACAAATATTACAATGGAAACCAACTGGCCGAAGAAAACGAGGAAGACCAAGGAGAAGCTGGAGAGAAGGAATAGATAGTGAAATAAGAATAAGAGGCCTAGATGATGAATTATGGGCAAACAGAAACGAGTGGAGATTGGGTATCGGAAGACGTAGAACGTTGTGAAACCGATAAATATATATATTGGCAATCGCCCATTTGCGATCAGAAATTTTAACACACGAAAAGGTTCGGTTCGGTTCATCGTCATTCGTCTAATTTGAGTTATCATACCTTTGACAGTGGGAAAGAAGAATTAAAGAGATCATTTGGATGACTTGGTACCCTGAGAATTTCTCGTTCTTGTATTGAGACACCGCAGCCTGCATAGATGGAAGTTTTCCGAAAATTAATGTAATGGCTTCAGTAGTTCAATGTTTAGAATGTTTGCCTAAAGAGATCCTGGGTTCGAGTCCCGGTCGAAGCAAAAACTTTTTTCTTATTTTTCCTTCTTTAATTCCACTTGTTGTTTGGAAGTAAAGTTTTTTATGATTATAATTGAAGTGAGCACTAAGAGTTGCCTAGCATAAAGCTCAGATACTTGAACTCATCCACAACTCACCTGCCACTTTTACGACCAACAGCTTTGTATTAATGTGGGATCGTTTAAACTTAGACGAAATTAACATCCATTTAGCTTTCCGATAGTTAACTCAGAATACTTAAATAGTCTGTTAAGTAAAGCTCATAATCAAAAACAGATAGCAGGGATATCGGAATTATAGGAAATCTTTATTAAAAGTCAAACATCTGGAGGCGGATTTAAAGAAAAAAGATCATAGGAAGTAGAATTATACAAAAACGGTATCCGTCAGGGCACTAATTTTTCCCCACCTGCTCTATCGCCTTTCTTGTATAAAATAATGGTTATTGATTATTTCCAGTTATTTGGGATTTTTTTTTGTATTTTATTCAGGAGAATATGTAGGGTACTAACTACAGCTGTACCATTTTTTTGAATGCTCTCTTTATTTCTGCTTTGCTTATTTCAGGTTGTAGCTCTGAGTTTATGTTCTTCATTTTTGATTGGAGTTTCTTCGTGGTTTCTCGTGATGGTTCCCTTTTTGTGTGGTATAATTCTGTATAGAATAGTTGTGTGATATTAGCTCACACTACTACTATACTATATAGTGTGAGCTATGGTGATCCTAATTTTTTCGAGAAAAAAAAAGTTGCTCCGATTTCAAAATTTTTTATATATCTTTGCGTTTCAGATGATTTTGAAACTTTTTGTCTTGCTGTCTGTCTGTCTGTCTGTCTGTCTTTATGTCTGTCTGTCTGTCTGTCTGTATGTCTGTCTGTAACGACCAACCCGCATAACTCAAAAACCGCTTGTCCGATTTTAATGAAATTTGGTACCTAGGCTGAGTCTTGGGCCGTGGTGGTTCCATTAAAAAATGAACGAAATCCACCGAACGCAAGTTACATAAAAGGGTGGGGGTAGATTTCAAAAATGAGAGTTTATGTGAAAATATGGCGTGTGTGACATCAAACGAAAGGTAATTAAGTCTGGAGTTAAACAAAATGAATTTTAAGTTATTTTAAAAAAAGGGTGGGAGTAGATGTCAAAAATTAGAGTTTAAGTGAAAATATGGCGTGTATGATATCAAACAAAAGGTAAATGAGTCTAAAGTTAAACAAAATACATTTTAGTTTTTAAAAAAAGGGTGGGGGTAGATTTTAAAAATTAGAGTTTATGGCAAAACATGGCTTGTGTGGTATCAAACGAAAGGTAATTGAGTCTGGAGTTGAATAAAATATATTTCAGTTTTTAGTTATATTAGCTCACACGTACACTATAACTACAGTACTTAGTGTGAGCTTAGGTGCCCATAGATTGGCACAGTATTTATAATATCATCTATAACGTTAGTCTCTATGCCGTTCAGATTCTTTATTTTAATTATTTCATATCTGGGCCTTAGGCATTTTATATTTCTGTTATTTTGAATAACTCTCTCAACTTTTATTTTTTGGCTCTTTCTTTTTATAGTTTTATTGTGTATTCTATCGATGTTATTTTTCCTTCTTTCTCTAGGTTCCGCCTTTTTTCCATCAGTTTCTTTATTTCTTCTGATATACAATTCTCTCTCTTTTTATCTTTTTGTGTGATTTCTTTTTATTTTTAAATTATATTCAAGTGTATTTTTTTTTGTTCACCCTGTAGAAACGAAGGTAATTTCGAAGATGTTCGTACTCGCAAATAAGGTGTGTTCCAATTAAATCTTATTTTGTTAGTTTGCTTCTTTAAAGTTTTTGATAAAATCGCATGTTACATTATGTAAGAGAATTTTGTTTTATTCTTAAATTATTATTTTAGATTTACTTTACCCAACCTTTAGTGTAATTGAATAACGATGTAGGTACACGTTTATGCTCTTAAACTGATACAAAAAAAATTACACAAGCAGGCACTTGTAGCCATCCATAAGTCCTAGTCATATTGCAGTATTATTTTTGTAAAATAAAAATTTCAATCAATTTGGAAAAACTGCGTTGGTAGGATTTTCTTTTCTCAAAAATTGTGACTTTGGCAAGCTTTGATACCAGTAAAAGTTCTGTCATTTCAAAAAGCCGCACAAAAAACTGGCGCGTGCCACCCTAATCATAATAACCATTTTGGGATTTGCAGGAGTCTGTGCAAAAATTGGAACTGTTTTCAAATTTTGGGAAGAATTTCTGTGTTTTAAGCAGGACTAGGTATACATCATTCTTTAAAGTTAAAGTTTCGAACTTACCTTATACCATTCTATAAGTACCTAATTCCTTCTCGAAATATAGCAAAGGTTTTCGAAAGGTACCACCTGCATTATTTAATACAGGGTCAAACTCATTTTAAAATTGTTAGCGGTTGTGTTTATATTACGGACTTGAATTCATGTTATTATTATAGTGACATTTTCATTATTATTGTGAATAATAACAATTATAAACCTGTATATTTTAGTTTGTTTTTATAAGTAAGGACCTAGTAAGTGATATTAATAATGGCGTTTTGGCGGCCATTTGAAACACCACAAATAAATTTTTGGAGACCATTTGAGGACCAAGTAGGAGAAGAACTGGTGGTATCATTAGAGTCTGCGGTTTTACAGAAACCAAACCTTAACCCTAAAAAGTAAATGGATGCATGACGGAACTGACACCTTCCCCGCTAGCCTATTATCAAACTTCAAGTGAAGCCATGATAATATATTAGCCTAGAAAACAGTTTTTTTAAATATCTTAGAAACTAAAGCTCCTACGAAGTTTTTGGTAATAATTATTGAAGAAAATATAGTCTACTACATTTTAAAAACAATGTATTAAGACGATGCTCCATTAAAAAGTTAGCATTTTTTAAAGTTTTTAATTGTCAAAAAACTGTCATTCGCATTAATGGATTTTGACCAAAATCTAATAAGCTCGTGAGAGTATCGAACACTATTTTACCTAAAGATATATATATATATATATATATATATATATATATATATATATATATATATATATATATATATATAATATACACACACACGCAGACAAACATCACGACGATATTGCTAGGATAGGTCAAAATACATCCAAATAACACATTTTTGGCGTTATCTTAAATCGTCGAAAATAATACCTTCTCTCTAGCCTTTGCTACGCGGGCTAGGAAGATAAAAATATCCAAAGGGCAAGGCAAAACTTTTAGAAACACATTGTACTAGGAAAACTCAAGCTATTATTTTTGATATGTATATGTAGTAGAAAATTACGGAAATCGTTCCAGAATATACGAACGTATTACACATATTACAGGGGCAAGCTACATAGTATATAGTACCTATCTAGTAATGATTATTATACGCATTAAGCAGCAACTTTTATTAAACGTTTTATTTAACTTGACTATATACTATAAACAGTTCCCAGTCCGGCCCATATTCTCTTTTATTTGTTTAGGATTTCTTAATGGGTTTCACACTTCAAATTTTATTGTGGTTTTTTTGGCGGCTTTTTGAAATGAAAGGACTATACTATGTCAGTTTAAAACATTTTTCTACGTTGTCCGACGCTTATTTTTCACCTCCTCTGATCCTGACAATCATCTTCTGTCAGGTTTTTCTGACTCATTGATCTTTTGGATCAACTGTTGCCATCCCAGCATAGGACACCCTCTTTTTCAGCACCCTATTGATTGCCATTCTAGGACTTGCTTTGGTAATATTTCGTCGTTCATCCGTTGTAGATGGTCGTACCATATCAAGTGCCATCCGTGATGCTTCCCTCGATTCCCATTCTTTCTTTTATGTCTCATTTCTTATATGATCTGTTCTAGATATTTTCATTGATCTTCTTATTGGATCCATTTTGACACTTTTCATTTTTTTTTTGTGTTTTTCATTTAAGCGACAAGTTTCTATTCCATACAACAACGTGCTTTTTAACATTGTTCCATATATGTTAAATTTTACATTCTTTTTTATCTCTCTGCTCCATTAAATAGTGTTAAGACATTCAATAACCTTTTTTGCTTTTACTATTCTTTTTTCCACTTCTCTATATCTCTCAAATTAACATGCATTTTATAGCTGTATCACACAGCCCTCCCGTAAAAATATATTAAAGTAAAAAAAATATATTAACGAAAAGTATGTATTATAGGGATGACAAATTTTCTGCTTATACCATTATAAAGATACATATACATATTTTTTTTCTTTGTTTTTTTATTTATAAACTATATCTTATTATAATTATCCCAACAGTTTCTTAACCGAGCAAGTCAGCAACTACGTATATAAACAGAAAATTCCTGCTAATAATTATATTTTCTCGTTTTCTCTCTGCCCTGCTCTCGCTGTGTGACATTCCGGGGTGACATTCCTGTCGCGTTTCGAAAAATATCCTCTCATTTTTACTATAAAATTTTAATTTCCTTTTTGCAATAATTTTGTTCTTTTAAGGACAGTGGTGTATTGATATAAGTGCTCGATATAATAACTTCAACTTTTTTTGAATTGGCGACATCTTGTGTCTGTAAAAATATGTCACTTATTAAAATTATTATGGACATATTGTCACGTATGGTTTACGTAGAGACTCTGTATAAGATTATAAATATTTCATACATACAGGGTCTCTAGGATATCTATGCTATCTTTTTTAGAGGCTGTTCCATTTTGCCAGTGGACAGAAAAATAAAAAAATAGGTCTACTAAATATTTATTTGTTTTTTATTTTATTTTGTTAAATCTGGGGGCACCGGAGTGCCCGCATAGCCGTAGACTATCATAGAGTTAACAATCCCTCCAATTTTCATGGACTTCCATGAAGTGGTAAAGTAGTTACGAAATCTCTGTACTTCCGCACATACTACAAAGCTGAAATTTGTCAGACTGATAGAAATTATGACCAAACCCATGGAAAAAATCCTTCTTCTTCCCCTTCCCCCCATATACATGTAAAGTTATGTTCAGTCCAATGTCTTGTTTTTTCTGTGTGGATTTGCACCCGATATGAGCAACTCCTTGTGACAGTTATTAGGAAAGTTGTTAATGTACAGGGTGTCCCAAATTCGATGTTTTTGGTGGGTTTTGGATATGTTCAATGATCTATATATATATATATATATATATATATATATATATATATATATATATATATATATATATATATATATAACTGGATAGGCCTTTACATATATGCAAAGTGAGGCAAAAATATTGATATTTTTTTGTAGAGAGAGCAAGCTGCGCAGGAGCTGCTACCTTTCCTTTTTCAATTTTACGCTCCGATGATCTTCTGTGGTTTTGAAAGTTCGCGGACGTTTGATTTTAATTTATAACTGGATATATACTGCGACTAGGTACAAACAAAGTTTTTTTTAATAATCAAAGCTACTTACTTCAAAAAAGAAAACGGCTTTTCACTCCTATAAAACTCGTTTTTGCAAGCAACACATCGTGTTCCCATTTTTTATTTTTGTTCAACAAAAACAATTTCAATAATAACAGACACTTTAATGACAAATCACAAATAGGCCAGTAGAATAACCATATATTAAGATAAAAAAAATATATTTACTAACAGGACTTAAAGCATTGGAAATTGTAGAGCAGTGAAAAACGAAGTTAAAAAAATAAATGCGTGAGCAAGGGGGTTAGGTTTTGGGAGGGTTTTTTTTGCAAAAATAATGTCAGTTTAACAAAACTTGGTTCATTCACAATATTTAACAAACAAAAAATTTTTAAGTTTCTAAGATATTTGTTTTTCCGCTCAAAAAAAAGTATAGGGAAACCCATAAGACCAAAATGGCAAAACTTTGAAAATTCATATTTTAGAAACTATACAGTTTATCGAAAAAAGCACCGAGTTGCAGTATTGTGGCGTCATAGAGATACAAAAAAAACAACTGAGTCAGTTGAGATTCCAAAAAACGTCATTTAGCGATTTTTAGTATAGGGAAACCCATAAGACCAAAATGGCAAAACTTTGAAAATTCATATTTTACAAACTATACAGTTTATCAAAAAAAGTACCGAGTTGCAGTATTGTGGCGTCGTACAGATACAAAAAAAACCACTGAGTGAGTTGAGATTCCAGAAAACGTCATTTAGCGATTTTTAGTATAGGGAAACCCATAAGACCAAAATGGCAAAACTTTGAAAATGCATATTTCACAAACTATACAGTTTATCAAAAAAAGCACCCCGTTGCAGGATTGTGGCGTCATAGATACAAAAAAACCACTGAGTGAGTTGAGATTCCAAAAAACGTCATTTAGCGATTTTTAGTATAGGGAAACCCATATGACCAAAATGGCAAAACTTTGAAAATTCATATTTCACAAACTATACAGTTTATCAAAAAAAGCACCGAGTTGCAGGATTGTCGCGTCATACAGATACGAAAAAACCACTGAGTGAGTTGAGATTCCAAAAAACGTCATTTAGCGATTTTTAGTATAGGGAAACCCATAAGACCAAAATGGCAAAACTTTGAAAATTCATATTTTACAAACTACAAAGTTTATAAAAAAAAGCACCGAGTTGCAGTATTGTGGCGTCCTACAGATATGAAAAAACCTCTAAATGAGTTGAGATTCCAAAAAACGTCATTTAGCGATTTTTAGTATAGGGAAACCCACAATGATCAAAAATTTTCAAAATCAAATAAAACAAGGGACATTCCATAAGAAAAGTTATAACTTTATGCAATATCTCAGAAACTAAGAAAGATATATAAAAACCATTTATATATAATAACAATTATATTAAAGCTTTTTACACGAAAACAAAATTTTCATATTTAAAAAAGTTATGGACCCACTCCCATAATGCAGACTTTTCAAAAAAACCCCATAAAAAAAAACAGACTGCTATATCAAGCAGTGGCGGCTGCCACAGTGAGGTCAACGGGGGCAGAAGGAATGTTTGTTTTAGTTGACGTCGGCCATATTCATCGTGCCAAACCGTTCGTTGCCCTTCCTGCGTGTTACTGGTTCTATCCTTAGTAAAGACGTATAAGTTTGTTTTGATTTGGGGTACGTCAGGGTCAGTACTTAAAAGCCTTGCCGGTCGCGTGTCCATTGTTTTTGTTTGTTTTCAAAATGGAAATAAATACCGTCGATTATATAATTAACATTGTAAATTTAAAACGTTGATATATAAACTTTGATTACAAAAAAAATCTTTAGGGCCACATAGACCAAACCAAAAAATCCTAAAAATTAACCAGAATTTTAGTGCAAGTAATAAAAAATTGTACGATGCTGTAAACTGGTTGTGCGGTTGTGAAAAACGAAATGCTTTTTTTTGCTTTATTTGTCTTATTATGAAAAATCCACGATGTGATCCTGCATGGGTGGTAAAGAGAATGTGTGATATCAAGCACTTTAGTGAAAAGATAAAGACACAAAGTAAGTGCTACTTATTTAAATAACCACATAGAATTTTCTATCCTAGAAGAGACTGATATTAGGTGGCAATTGGATAGTGCCTATAGGCAGAACATTACCGAACATAATGAAAATGTGGCAAAAAATAGACATATACTTAGTAGGTTAGACTGTTTAAAATTCTGTGGAATTTTTGAGGTTGCTCTACAGGGCTATGATTAGTCTGAAACTGGTGCTAATCCGAGCACTTTGCGCATGTAAAAGAAGGGCGAATAGATTTTATTTATAAACAAATATACTAAAAACTACACCAAGTAGCTGCTTGTTTGTAAAATGCTAAAATAAAATTGTTTAGGTAAGTTTTTTAACTCCTTTTCCATGCAATATAAATTTCTGTCCCCCCCCCTAATTTATAACCAGCCACCACTGATATCAAGATGCGGTTTTGACCTTGAAGCTTCTCATTCAAAGGGTGGTCAGTTCTTCCTATCTCCCATAGAAATACCCGAATTTGAGACACCCTGTACATATAAGAATGTATTTTATGGCATTTTATTGATACAAAAATGAGAGAAAATACCTATCGGTCAAAAGTTTTTTGCTATTTTTTAATTTGATATATGGGTTTTTTTTTAAATAGTTATTTTGCAATTCACCATTAAAAAATTGGAAGAAAAATCTTCTTCTTGTGAAAGACACCACATGAAGCACATTCTAAATGGTTAAATATTGACATGGCTTGGCTAGGTTCATTACCATTAAGGCAATGAAAAGAGACTTTATTAGAACTGCCAGAGCCCTTCTTTATTAGTCACTCTTCGTTCTTATATTCTTCCTCTGCTATCTATTTAAAATAAGAAGAAAAAAGAAGAAAGCCATTTTCGCTTTGCTTTAAAAAGATACCGCGCGGCACAAGACATGTATCTACTTACATAATTACTAACATAACTAAGACCAGCATCAGTATACTATTTTCTGGTAACTAAAATGGAACATCTGCCCTTGATAGGTGTTTTAGTACTACAGCTACTAAGAAGAACAATAATATGGACTGGAAAAAAGACTTTTGTGTGTGTGTTGTGACATACTCTTCTCGACTTTTCTTTAGACTCAAATATCAATATTCTTATTTGATGATTGATGATTTAGGTGGGCCTTGCAGCCCTTCCACTGGGACTACTAATGGGTCTATTGTGGCTCACTTTAGAGTGGTTTCTCACCACTGTATGCCTAATCCTCCAAAAGGTTCAGTTTGGGTGAGACACTGTTCAGATCTTCTGAATCAATCTGAGTTTTAACAGTTAGTACATGTTTAACTGTTTCGTCATCCTTCATACAGAGTCTACATTCGGTCTCTTCTGTTATTCCCATTCTGGTTGGGTACACTTAGTCGACAGTGACCCGTACAAAAAACAATTTGTCATTAGCTGCTCAAATCTTGGATTAATTTAGCAGTCAGGTCAATGGGTGCTTTTTAGAAATTGAAAGAAAAATCTGAGGGACATAAGTGAAATTTAGGGGTCAAAAATATTTTGCCTCTCACTTTGCATGCATTTATATATAAAATAAGATTTTAGTTTTTTTTAGAAAATAGAATATCTACTAAACCAAAATTTAATTTCAGCATGTTTTCAGCTGAAAGAAATGCGAATTGCCCATATCTCTACTATTTGTCACTACTAAATATTTTATTATTTTTGAATCCTAAAAATTTCGGGGAAGGATTGATCCCCTTCTAGGTACGGCCTTGATTGACAGCAAATCAACGCAGATACTACCTATGCGGATCAAGAGCGTAAATAAGGGAGGGGGCAAGGGGGTAAAGTCCCCTTAAGCAGGTGTCCCTACCCGCTACACTCATGTATGAAAAATGTGAAAAATGCAAAAGCGAATGGAAAAAAACTAGAAGAAGAAGAAAGTATATTGTGCACTTTTTTCATTTATCGAAGAATTAGCTGGTAAATCCCAATCGGAAAAATTATATCATCTTGGGTCAACAAAATCCGTTAGAAGCTGTCGATATCTAATATTGCAGGGTCTCTATTTTCTAGCATCCAATGCATTCCTGAGGTCTATTCTCTCAGGTAAATCCTGCTGCTGCCTAGAAAATAGGTTCAGGTGGAACCTGCGTGTATCTAAGGCCCAGATATTTTTATCAAGAACAAGACCTTTTAAGAACTTTTCCACGATTTGAAAGATAGGTCAGTAGTTTATTGACTATCTTAATGAGGGTTGCAGGAAATAAACGATGAAAGGATACCCAACCACAGACTTGAATCCCTGGACACTTCTGATAAGGATAATATCTAGACACTTAAAAAAAGATCCACACAGTAACCTCTAAAATAACTTAAGGCATTATTCATAATAAGAAAGCAGATGTTTATATTACCGACCCTAGAGGAGATTAAGCAGCATTCTTTAAAATAGTCTGACATAATCTTTGCAACTAAGACACAGACATCTGTGGAAAAGCCTATTCAAGTCATATTTTAAGGCCGTTATGGTAAAACATTCACCTTAATGGCTAATGATTCCATTTTAGCAGGCTCCATATCCTCCTAATTTCCAGGAAATAAAAAAGTGTCTTGTTAGGGTTCGCAAGAAGTTCTGGCAATCAGTCACTTTATTAGTTCAGTTCTTATCTTTCCATATTGCAGGGTTTTCTTCACGTTGTCTTCAAATTGTCGAGAGGTAATTTCTATTTAAGCTCAATGCAACGTCAAGAAGAGGAGCCGAAACCATGACAATTCGTTAACCAAGACCAAGTGTACTAAGTACGTCAGGTTATCTCCTGGCTATCTTGAAGAGGCTTTATATGTTTTTATTAGGTTAGGTATTTTTAACTGAAATTATTCGTTCTACTACTACTTCTATGTCGGTTCAGAACATTTTTCTACGTTGTCCGACGCCTATTCTCCACCTCCTTCGATCCTGACAATCATCCTCTGTCAGATTTTTTTGACTCATTGATCTTTGGATTGACTGTTGCCATTCTAGTTTAGGACGCCCTCTTTTTCTGCGCCCTATTGGTTGCCATTCTAGGACCTGCTTTGGCAATCTTTCGTCGTTCATCCGTTGTACATGGCCGTACCATATCAGTTGCCTTCTAGTGATGTCATCCGTTATGCTTCCCTCGATTCCCATTCTTTTTTTTATGATCTCATTTCTTATGTGATCTATTCTAGATATTCTCATTGATCTTCTTATTGCATCCATTTCGACACTTTCCATTTTGTTTTGTATTTTTCTGTTACGCGACAAGTCTCTATTCCATACAACAGCGTGCTTTTGACCATTGTTTCATATATGTTAAATTTTACATTCTTTTTTATCTCTCTGCTCCATAAAATACTGTTAAGACATCCAATAACTTTTTTTGCTTTTACTATTCCTTTTTCCAATTCTTTACAGTCTGTACCTGTCTTATCAAATGTGATGATGATGATTGATGATTCATATATGAGTGGGCCTTGCAGCCCTTCCACTGCGACCACTAGTGGGTCTATTGTGGCTCACTTTTGAGTGGTTTCTCACCACTATCAAATGTGATACCCAAGTATACAAACTCATTGCATGGAGATATTGTTTGTCCATTTTCTAGTACTAACTCACTGGATTCGTTTCCAATACATAAGTACTGTGTCGTGTCCACGTTCACTGTTAATCCCCACTTTTGGTATTCTTCTGTTAACTTTCTCATCATATACTCCATGTCTTCTTTATCATTAGCCACAATTACTTGGTCGTCAGCAAACTGCAGTGTGTATATGGTAAATCGGTCGTTAAGTTGTATTCCCATGCCCAGCACTTTACGTTTCCAGTTTTTTAGAGCTACTGCGATATATATTTTAAAAAGAGTTGGAGAGATACAACATCCCTGTCTTAAGCCTTTTGTTACTAGGAATTCTTTTGAAAGTCGATTTCCAATTTTAATTTTAGATTTCGACTCTTTGTGTAGTTCTTTTATCGCTTTTATGTATGTATGATTGATATTAGTTTGCTCTAACACTGTCCATAATTTTTCTACTGGAACGGTATCATATGCTTTTTGTATGTCTACAAAGGTAACATGAGTCTCTATATTTCTGGTGCTTCTTTTCTCATTACTTGTTTAAGACAAAAAACATTATCACTACAAGATCTGCCTGCACGAAACCCACTTTGCTCTTCTTCTTCTTGTTCATAAAAATCATTCTCTATTAGATCTCTATGAATCCTACCGTACAATCTACTTAGAGTACTGGTTACTGAAATTCCTCTGTAAGTGTTGCAATCCAGCTTGTTTCCTTTTTTATGTATTGAGGATATGAATGCAATTTTCCAATCATTAGGTCCAGTACCTGTCCGTTTATGCATTGGTTAATAATATATGTGAAATTTTCGAGCAGTTTCTCTGATCCATATTTGAGTATTTCAGCATATATTCCCCAGGTCCGCTAGCTTTTCCGGATTTAAGCTTTTTAATATTATTCTTTCTCGATGATTACTTCCTCTTCATGTACTTCTATGTCTCTTTTCGGAGAGGCTGCCAGATATTCGGGTCTCGTCTCCTGCAGCAGTCCCTTGTAGTGTTCTGTCCATTGTTCTGGTTTGATTATCTGGATGTTTATTCGTTCTACAGTTGCAAATCCTTACTAATCGCTCTCTAAATTAGGGTATCTCACGACCATTGTTCGAGAAGTTATTTTAATCAGTGACCAACGTAAAAAAACGTTGATCCCTTTCGCTCCGTTTGATACTGTAGGCCTTTATTTTCTGCTGAACACAGTTCAGCGGCATCAGGGCTGCTGTTGCTGCTGCTAGTATAGAGAAAAGCAGAAAAATCACACGCTCGAAAGCCCGATTGGCATCCGATTTATCATTGAATTTAAAAAGGATAAACGAAATAAATAAACAGGGTCGAAGGGCTTGTTATAAACGGTCAACATTACTAAAACAAATCAAATCAAAAGTAGCTCTCTATCTATCTATTTATCCTTCTTCGATACATCTTTGGACATACGCCTTCCCCAATATCTTCCACTCTTTCCCGTCTGTCGCCCTGTTCATCCATCTAGTTCCCGCATGGTTCTTCAAATCTTCCGCCCATCTCATTTGGGATCTTCCCCTACTTCTTTTACTCTACTTGTTCTATTTTTTCTTGGTTTATTCTGCTCGTGATAACTTCATCTGTGTTTGTTATGATTTTAGTTTTAGTGTAGTTCATACTCAAGCCTATATTTTTAGCTGCTGTATTCAGTTCTTCCAGCATTTTGATGAGTTCTTCTTTCTTATCTGTTATTAAGGCGACATCGTCAGCATATCTTAGGTGGTTCAAACATTGTCCGCATAGGATCTTCATGATTAATAGTTGGTCAACTGAAAAGTTGCTTTATTTGTTCTAAAATATACGGTACTATTCCTTCTTAGACGGCAGTGTATTGATTAATTAGGTTTCGACGAACCGGACACTTCCGGTACTTGGCTAATTGTAGTTCTTGCTGTGGTCTTTTCTAATATAGGAAGTTTGAGAACTTCGTAAGGCGTAATTGTGCCTTTATTTTAGGTTTCCCTGACAGTGAACTTTATCATAAGAATCTTTTTCCAGGAGGTTTCTTGTTCTGATTCGGATCAGTTGGTCTGCAATTGGGCTCATAAGATATTTGGTAAAGGGGTTAAGTCAGTATGCTGTGGAGTTCCAAATACAAATTCTGGACCTATAAATGATTTGGTATAGTTACTATCCCCATAGAAAGTTTTGAGGAGTAGTACTGCAATTACAAAAATTGGAACACAGTTGGATTAGTGACTGCAGAAACTGATTTACGAAATTGTTTCTATGATTATGACTTTGATATTAACTGAGTAAGGATCAGGTGATTTCATTAAGCATTGAAATACAATCTTGGCTTAAGATGCAAATCAGAGTCTATTGCATTCTTTTGGATGTAACAGACAGCTGATCTTCGGCCTTTTTCTGGTAGTATTTATTAATCTATAAGAATATTATATTGTTAATTTTTATAAGTTGGTGGAAAATAAAGACCTTTAATAATAATAATGATCATAATAATCAAGTTATAATATGAAACATTCCAAATTTTTCCACGCTCATCAGTAGCTTGTTTAGTATTTTTATCGACAACCATCTAATGGTCAATCATATCAAAGGCTCTGGAGAAATCAAAAAATATTCACAAGGACATCAGCTTAGTAGAATCTATAAGGTACTACACTGGATGGAGCGTATTTAGTCTGTGAGTTGTTTTCTATATGAATTGAGTTCAGGGAATTCATTCATAGACTTTTACAAGTAATTCAACGGCATTCCTGATTGAGTGACGATGCGACGCAAAGCGAGGGGTAAAGAGCCTAGTCAGGAAAGTAATCTTCTTCTTAAGATCACTACTCTGAGTAGAAGTTAATTACGAACTTTACTTTATCTCTAAGCTGATATTATTAAAAATATGCGCATATAAACAGAAATAAACACCTTTTTGAAATTAGGTAGGGCAAATTGAGTGGTAATTCAAGAATTTTGAACTGTATTAGTTTTTGGACCATAAAGCACTTTATTCATTGTCCTAACTAAGAGCTAATTAAAATCTCTGTTATGAAATTAATTGCTCCTTTAGTTTGGAAATTAAAGCCTGTTAGTTACTAAATATTTAAGTTCGTAATGCAAGGATCAGAGTACTAAAAAACTAAGTTTTATAGAATTTTTTAAGTATATTTCTAAGTAGTTGGGTGGCTATGAAAGATCTGAAGATGCTTCTAGGCGCTAATTTTTATCAACTGAAAGTAGTGACTTTATAGCATTGGCGGTTCTAGGGATGCGGAAGTAAAGGGGGCAATAACCCCCCCAGAACTCGAAAAAATATACAGGTACAGGTAAGTAAATGTCTGAAAAAAATTATATTTTTTTAGCCTTCCCTTATCAGAAATGCAATCAAGGAAGAAATCGCCTGTGGCAAAAGTGCACATGGAAAAAAGCTCACAGAGGAAAAACTTAAAAAAGTAGTATCCACACCTTGATGCACCGAATACAAATACGGGGTTTGTTTTGTCCGTACCTCAACAAAATTTTGAATAAATTGCAAAAAACTTGATTAAAGTATTTTCAAAGCCATCAAATCAATTTACTACGAAGAGCTTTTTTATAAAGCAATGTTGACATCATTCAAAAAAGTTATCCCGTTTTTTTGTATCCGCGCGAAAAGTTGCAAAGTTTTTATAGTATAAGGACACCGGATAGACCACAGATACAGACCACTTTTTTATTTTATATGCCGCCGGTGTAAATATTACCTACGACCTTAGGGTAAGGAAAAATATCTTACTCTAGGCCTACGACCTACAAATAATACTAGTCAATTGGCTCATTTATGCTCTTAGGGTAATTATGAACCTAGACGTAAACCATAAGAGGTTTTAAACAAAATTTACATAGTTACGAAAATTTCCAAAACCTTTCACAAATAATAAAAGATCTTCAAGTTTTAAATATTTTTATAATTTTTAGAGTTTTTATGAATTTCAATAAAAAAAATTCAGATAATTTTAAAATTTAAAAACTTAAAATTTTCATGGATACAGGGTGTTCCATAACTTAGGAGCCATAGTGCAGCAGGTGAATGATGAGGTTATTTCTGATAAAAAAAGTTTATATACCATGAACATTCATCTGTGTTTAAGATATAGGATCTTTAAAGTTAGAGGTGGGGGAAAACATTTTACAAAAAAAAGACAATTTTTCGCAGTCAAATGAATACTTAGCTATAATTGTGATTCAAAAATGTATTATTTATTTTTTGATAAAATTACAAGTTAAGGAGATAGGCTGTCAAAATAACCTCCACAAATGTATAAAAAATAAAAATATTTAAAATTTGATAATTTTTGCTTACTTATTTTTTAAAAATATCAATGATATTTTATTAATATGTCAGAAAAACATACATTGCGTTTAATAAGACATTATAAAAAAGTTTGTACTAAAAAATAGTTTTTCCTAAAAAAAATTGGCCACATACATCTTAAAAAAAAATAACTCCACTTATTGCTGTGGTTCTAATACACGACTTTTAAAAAAGTTCAAGTTAAAATCGCCAAATGTAATGCTCTGTATCTCAAGAAGGTTGCCCTATGGCCCCAAAAGTTACAAAAAAAGTACCATTCTAAATCCAAAGACTTTTATTTCATTATGATTTTTCTATACCTCAAAACTTTTCTTTGTTTGATTTTGCTGTGCGCTGTTTTACAATGTGCGCTTCTTTCTATGCGCGCTTTTTTAAGGTGCGAATATATCCTTTTTGCTTGTGTCTTGTGCGTTTATTTACGGTCAACGTTTCACCATTACCTTTGTTCCAGAACCGCCCTTGATTTATAGTATATTTTTATTAAAATAATATGGATTTCTAGGGAATTTGACTGACCCTGATTATTTGTTTCTTAAGTCACCACCCCTTTCAGCGTATTCAATAAAATAATAGGTACTTTTTGTATACAATAAACATTTACAAATCAAAATTGGACTCAATAAATTGCGTTCAAGAGCCGAATAATGCATTAGCGATACGAGAAAGTTGTTATTTTAATAAATTAAGTTGCCCGCAGCTCTTTCTTACATTATTAAATCTACCACCTACTTTGTCTTGTAGGTTCTCAATCTCGCTGCCTTTTTATTGTATTTTTTTGCTTCACAACAGACCACCAATGGTGATAATGAGTCAAATATTAAGTTCGTTTATGGTCAAAATAATCCCACAATCTTTGGAAAACCGGGACAAGAAGGAGGATATAAAGACCTATTTTAGAGCATTTACGTGTGGTTCTAAGAGTAGATTAGGAGCTTTATTCTGTAAAATATCTCCCAGAAGTGAATCTTTATGGCAGCTCTTTCTTACATTATTAAATCTACCACCTACTTTGTCTTATGGGTTCTCAATCTCGCTACTTACTGCCTTTTTATTGTATTTTTTTGCTTCACAACAGATCACCAATGGTGATAATGAGTCAAATATTATGTTCGTTTATGATCAAACTAAATCCAATAATCTTTGGAGAACCGAGACAAGAAGGAGGTTATAAAGACCTATTTTAGAGCAATCACTTGCTTCTAACAGTAGATCAGGAGCTTTTTCTGTAAAATATCTCCCAGCAGTGAATCTTCACATCAACCCACGGTTACCATTGGTCGAAATCAGACATCTGAGATTAATTTGATAGTAATGATATGTTTTTGTAAGTGTTTTCAATAGAAATATCACTTCAAAGTTCTTCTACAAAGCAGAAGAGCAGTTATGTCCAATGTTCACCCAAAAATGATCTCTTCTGCGTCAGTTTAAAGTCAGATACTATAAACTGACGAATGGTAACTGTGGATTGTGGACGTGAACATTTACTCCCGGGAGAACCTTTATAGAATAAGGCACCACAGGGTGACTATTCTGGGTCTTGAACGATGTGATAGTTCCCGTCACATGCTTTAGCCAATGGCAAGATTTAAATTAGTTCCGAGCCGTCACGTGCTACACGGAAAGACCTCCATTGCGCAAGCTTCTCCTACGATCCTACCGCGGAACGTTCAGTCGGTACGCGGTAGCAGAACTTCTGAAGAGCGGGCGACTATGCCATTGGTCGAGACAAGTCATTTCGCACAGCACGTGACCGTTTCGAGTTTGCTATTGGTCCAAGCGTGTGATGTGGATGGTCACATCGTTCAAGACTCGCTACCCAGGGATGCGTTCAGTGCTGGTAAAAGCCAAACCAAACGCGATTTTACTAGGGTCACTGCATCCTCAAAGCCTTAAACGTTAAGCATCCATGCAGTGACCCTAGGTTTTACTCCTTCTACTATAAATCCAAAATTAGTTTTGGCATTGTCCAACCGTCTTTGATGTTCGAAAACTAGAAAAACATCCAAATAAAAACGGAATACCATTAGTAGAAACTTTCATCTATCTATTTAGCCTTCTTTAATTAATTTTAGGACTTAGGCCACCCCTAATATCTTCCACTCTTCCCTGTCTGTCACCGTGTTCATCCATCTAGTTCCCCCATCTCATTTTGGGTCTTCTCCTACTTCTTTTATTTACTACTTCTTAAATTTCCATTTTAAGTTTGTTACTGCTACAATCCGCAGCTGTCAGACAGGGTAACACAATATCCCCTAAACTATTTAACCAGGTCCTAGAAGATGTTTTTAAAAACTTAGATTGAGAAGAAATAGGCATCAAAGTAAGCGGACAATACTTCATCTACCTATGATGATATCGCCGTAATCACAGATATGAAAGAAGAACTGATAAAAATTGTGAAAAAACTAGATACAGCAGCTAAAAATATAGGCTTAAGTATGAATTACACTAAAACTAAAATCATAACAAATACAGATGAAAATATCACGATCAGAATAAACCAAGAGAAAATAGAACAAGTCGTGGAATATCTATACCTGGGACAAATTATTAAACTAAAAAAGAAAACCACAAAAAAACAACTGAAATTAAGACACAAGTAAGATTGGCCTGGGCAGCATTTGGTTAATTAAGTTACATAAGTATTAAAAAATAAAAAAATATCCTCAGTACCTCAAAACGAAAGTGTAAAACCAATGTATCCTTCCTGTACTTACCTATGGATCCCAGACCTGGACACTTACAAAATCAAACATGGATAAGGTAACAAAAGCCCAAAATGCCCAATGGAAAGATAATGTTACTTGTAAAGCTAACAGATAGAAAAAATAATTAATTGATAATAAATAAAACAAAAGTAAGGGATGTCAGAGGAAAAGTAGTAAAATTAAAATGGAAATTTGCTGGTCATAATATCAAACAGAAAGACGATCGATGGAACAAATGTATTGTAAACTGGAGACCTTGGGAAAATAAATGAAGTACGGGAAGACCCCAAATGAGATTGGCGGACGATTTGAAGAAACATGCGAGAACAAGATGGATAAACACAGCGCCAGACAGGGAAAAGTGGAAGATATTGGGGGAGGCCTATGTTCAAAGATGGATCGAAGAAGGCAACAATTCCATTGTGAAGTAAAGAAATCCGTCGGGTGGTAGTACGGCCTGTTTTATTTTTATCAACTAAAGGTGGCCGTAATTGGGGTTTGGCTAAAGTAGTAGATATATTTTCGTAACGTAAAATCGATATCGATAAAAAAAAAACGTTTTGATCAGAAAAGAGAGTGGAAATAGACAGGAATGTGAACCAATTAGCAAATTGACCAGTCTCTACAGTCGATATTAAAATCACGTAACTTGTAAACTAAAGCCCTGTAGCCTTTAAGTCCCGTAGTACGTTGATCTCGATCTCACTGGCATTGAACCACAGACAAGTAGTAATAAGTTGCTTTTTGTAAATTGCTTTCTGAAAGCTCCTTTTGAGACGAAGCAGCTTGCAACTGCTGTCAATTAGATGTATAGTGAGTTGGGGTCCTTTGCTCCACACTGAATTCTTAACAGTGAAATAAAACTACGTTTTTTAGCAAAAATGCAGTCTGTATTTCTTACCCTTGACGCGTTTCGGTCTTAGCGACCATAATCATAAGGGCTTAAACAAAGTGTCGAAGAAGTCCTTCTTGCAAACGCCACATCATCTTAACTTAAATTACATCCAATTTAATAAAACGAACATTAACTTAATTTAAATTTGTATGTTTTACACTGAGTGAATCTAACCTGCTGTCAATTACTTTGTTTTTGTGGTCTATTAAACCGATTTTATATAAAGACGGTTTGATAATGTTGCCGCAAACACACTTTTAAAATCGTTTAGGCACTAACTAAAGAAGCAACTTTTTGAACCATCGCATTAGACTTAGTGAAGAAGACGTTGAGTTTTTTATTTGTAATTGAAAATATGCTAACCTTTTACCGGAGCATCACATCAATATGCAATTTTCAGAATATAGTAGAACAAGTTTTTCTCAATAGTTTATATAATTACTAAAAATTTCGTTGAATCTTCCGTTTTTCAGATATTTATAAAAACTCTTTTGAATGCTGATATAGCATGGAGTTCACTTGGAGTGTGCTAATGGCCTAGGATGGTATCAGAATCGTGTTGGATCCATTTATACTACTACTATGGGCGTCTTTATATCACTGCTTAGGATGGCCGTGGTTTAGCCTATTTTGAACAAGGGTGAAAAAAACGATTTGAAAAATTATTATACTATCTCACATCAGCAAGATTTTTGAAAAAGTAATTCATAATCAAATAAAATTGATTTTTTAGAAAATCATAACCTGCTTTCAAACAGATAAAACGGATTTAGAAAGGGAATGTCTACAATTAGAGCCTCAGATCCTTGATAAAATTCTTAAGCCACTGAACTTTAGGAAGCAGATTGTGGCATTATGAATCGACCTGTCCAAGGCGTTTGACAATGTACATTACAACATTACTGACAAAACGTAGCAGATATGGGATTAGACGCCTTGCTGGGAGAATGTTTAGGTCTTATCTCGATGGAAGAATGTAGTTTATTGAAGAAACATCAATGGACGGTAAAAATCAGATTTAGAAATAATATAAAAAGGTGTGCCTCAAGGGTCGATCCTGGGTCCTCTCCTTTACATACACAAACGAATTCGAGAGCGTCATAAATAACGAGGTATTCACGTTTGCAGATAACAACAACCTCTTGATCAGTGAGGAGAGTGATGATAGAATAAAAACCGAAGTAGTAACTACCTTAACTGGCAGGAACTGGCAACCTCAATAAGAAAATATAGCTATGCCTTGAGAGTGCATGAGAGAGATATAGTTGACTCGGAAGCAGCACTATCCTCGTTTCAGGTGCGGGATTATATTATATAACTCAACAGAAGCACCAACAATCCTAAAAATATAAAAAAAATGTATCAGGGTACTGCTAAAACTAAAAAACACAGATAGTGGTAAACAACATTTTATAAATTTACAAATCCACACAGCCTTTAAGTTATCTATACTGGAATGTGTAAACTTTATCACAAAAACTACGATATCTTTAAGAGAGACGAAACTTCTCATTCGTACAATACCAGACTACTATTATAGCTACATTAAAAAAAAATATTTCCCACAATATCCTAAAAATTTGGAATACCCTTCCACTAACTGTAAGAGAACTCCTGCCCAGACAAATTCAAAACAACATAAAAAAAATTCTTAAAATGAGGGTCTATTATAGCTTAGATGATTTTTTTAGGGGACAAAAGATCAATAGATCAATGTAAAAAATCTGTGATATATAACTGTGATAAATTATTAAGCTAATTCTGTTTTCATTTTATGTGTTAGAGCTGTAAGACTTTTTAAATGTAATGTATAAATGATGACGTGCAATCTTGTATAAAAATGTTTTGTTCATTTTATTTTTTAGATCTGTAAATGACGAGTTCTACACCTTATAGGTATATTATGTAAAATAAAAACGAATATTCTTAGGTATTCTAGGGTATTCTTTTGTGCGGATAGTACGTGGTTGGCAGCCGAGATTTCACTTTGTTATTTATTCGCTCAGGATGTAAATTATTTGATTTTTTCCCGTTTTTGTCGTTTTGGACCGATTTTGCTGCCGCAGACAAATAATTAATAGACGGATACTAAATATTATTACAATTATTATTATTAGAGCAAATTACTAAATTTATTGTAGAGATTGTTTTTATTTGCAATAAAAATCGGGGTAATGAGGTAAAACTAGATATTTTTTTACAATAACCGATTTAAGTTCTATGGTGACAAAACAGTTCTTGTCACAATCCTTCTTAGAGATGCCTTTTCTCTATCGCCTTTATGTCTCTCTCTGTCTAAAAACTTTTACTTTCCAAACATCTTAAGGATATCTTTGTTTTTTCTGTAGACACCCATTGTCGCCTTAGCGTCGGCTTCGTCATAGTGTTAGAGCTAAATAAGAAGTTGTTAAATTATTTTCCAGATCAAATTGAGACCACAACATGTGGACATTATCCCACTAACGTATTGTAAACACAGCAACGTAAACCGAACCGAACCGAACCGAACCGAACCGAACCGAACCGAACCGAACCGAACCGAACCGAACCGAACCGAACCGAACCGAACCGAACCGAACCGAACCGAACCGAACCGAACCGAACCGAACCGAACCGAACCGAACCGAACCGAACCGAACCGAACCGAACCGAACCGAACCGAACCGAACCGAACCGAACCGAACCGAATCGAACCGAACCGAATCTAAACGTCTTGGAATATCTTCTACATAGATCGCATAACTAATTAAAACACTTTTTTTTAAAAATCGAAGTTTGAATATGTATGCGTTGTGTGTTTAGTGTAAAATTCTGTTTGTTTTTTATGTTCATTGCACTACAACCTTTTCCATCTTTTTTTTGCTTATATAAGGGTTTTCCTTTAAGTTTTGCATATATAGCTGGAATAAAACAGTAGATAACTTTTAAAGACTTTATTGTTTCCCAAAGTATTCTTCACGAAAATGCATGCACTTTTGCATGCGTTAAACCATTTGTCAAAGCTGTAACTTCACTCGTTTGTTGGCAATGTCAAAATTACATTATTGAGGGCGTTGGCTGTTTTCTGTGGTTACTGAAATCTTTGACCACGAAGTCCATTCTTGATTTCCGGAAAAGTATAGAAATCGTTGGGACTTAGGTCGGGATTATATGGAAGGTGGTCCAACAATTCGACGCATTGCTTTGTGCAAACTTGCATTGTCCCGGTGGAGGATGATTCGCCGTTCGGGGTGATGTACCAATCGGCAGTAGCAGTCCTTTGATCTTCCAGAGGATTTGTTGCTACATGACCTGCTATTGAGACAAATGTCGTGACCATCTTTTTGGATACACTTCGAGAACGGATGACTTTTGTTGGCTTTTCTTCAACTTGGAACACCCAAACAGACGACTGAAATTTATTTTCGGTTTCATATGAGTAAATTCACTATTCGTGACCACTTACAATGCTGTTTAGAGGTTCCTGCCTGAAAGCGGTCTATAGTTTTCTAATTGACCCTTCTTTCTGTTTTTCGATTAACAGATGCGGTATTCAGCAGGAAACTAATTTTCTTACCACTAATTCTTTATGCAAAATTTTTTGAATTAAGGTTTTTGAAATTCCCAATGAAGCCTCAATCTCGCAATATGTCACATCCGATCTTCGGGGTGAGCATGCGCACAACATCAACGTTTTCCTGGGCGACAGCCATTTTTGGTGCACCTGGTCTTGGATCGTCGCTAAGGCTAATCCGTCTACGCTTGAGTTTTCCATACCAATGAGAAACTGTCGGCTGATGTGGTGCTTTATTACCGAAAACAGAAATCAACTCGGCAAGGCATTTTTGTTTGAGATAATTTCCTTCGAAAATTGTAAAAAATTATAGTCTGAAAATTTTATTGTTTAATTCCATTTTTCGACTGATTTGTTAACTAAAAAATTCACTGTAGCTACAAAACTATATGTATCACACTGACGATGACGTTTTGAATTTAGCTTAGGTAAAAATTCGGGTATTCTGTTCGAAATTAACGAATTTTTTTGAGGTTTTTAGTGTTTTGAAAGGTAGCGTTAAATAAACCCATTTAAGGAAATGCATTTACGAATTGCTGTTGAAAAAAAACGACATAACTTTCACGTTGTTAAGCTTGTTTATGATTTTTTTCATGGCAAAATTAATTATAATTCTTTTTGTACAGAAAAAAATTAACAACAACACGCACGTATATGAATACACTAGATATTAAATAACTTTCAAGTTACATATCGCAGCAAGCATTCAATTACGTCAGGAATGTAAAAAATGAAATTTAAAATAATTTTCTATCATAACACTAGCAGGATCTATAATATTTTAAAGATAGTTTACTGAGGTGCCTGTTTTTACCCAACTGCAGCACGGCGAAGGAAGAGTAATATTTTTCGATTGTTGTATGTATGTAAATATGTATGTTTGTGTCACGCTAGAGGCTAAACGGCTGAACCGATTTTGATAAAAAAAGGTGTCGTTGAATTGCTACTGATCCCGAAGGTGCTATAGGCTATATTTTTTTAAACAGCAGTCAACATGGCGGTCTTTAGACACCATTTTGTCACATGATGTAGGCTTTAAGGCATATAAATTATCTAAATTTTAGGTGATTTTATTGAAATTCCTTTGATTACCCATTACAAATGTCCTTTAATTTGCTATAGTTACTTTGTAGTCCTCCCTGCTCCCACCCATCTCTCCTTCTGTTATTCCCCACCCTATTCAAAAATCATATTCGCATAATTTTATCAAATATAGAGCGATTTCAAAAATTCTTTCTGCATACGCTTTCAGAATTTTTTCCAACACCATGTTACTAGTCCCCTCTCCGCCTCTCCCTCTCTCCTCCCCGCCATCCTTATTAGTAATAGTTGTAGCTATACCTTTCACAAATATAGAGCGATTTAAAAAATAATTTCTACACACGCTTTAAGACTTTTTTGCCAACATCATTTTCCTAAGTTTTGTGAAACCAACAGAAACAACTACTCCGAGGGAAAATACCCCTGCCGGCATTGAATTATACTGATGGCTTGATGCTTTCGTTGGGAACTTGTTAAAACTCTTTGGTTTTCACTATCTCCAACGTCGATCACAAGGATACGAATGATCCCCGACTCAAACACTTCCTGACAATCAGGAACAAGTGATCCATGCCAATCCACGACTGGTTTCGACCTTTTGGGCCATCCTTAGGTGAATGTAGGCGATAGCTCCGTGTAGAGTATAAGTTTTGTGCGAACGAAAGCTTGATCATCAGTATAATTCAATGCCGGTAGGGGTATTTTTCCTCGGAGTAGTTGTTTCTGTTGGTTTCACAAAACTTATGCTCTACACGGAGCTATCGCCTACATTCACCTGAGGATGGCCCAAAAGGTCGAAACCGGTCATGGATTGGCATGGATCACTTGTTTATGAATCTCAGGACGTGTTCCAGACGGGGATCATTCGTATCCTTGTGATCGACGTTGGAGGTAGTGAAAACCAAACAGTTTTAATAATTTTCCTAGTTTCCATCTTCCTCGCCCTCTCTTCTCCTCACCCTCCTTATTAGTAATAGTTGTAGCTATACCTTTCACAAATTTAGAACGATTTCAAAAATTCTTTCGGCACACGCTTTAAGCTTTTTTCGACACCATTTTACTAGTTCCCTCGTCCCTCTCTCCTCCCCCACCTTCACTCAATGGAAGACAACACTGTTCGCGTCCATAGAAAATCTACACGTACTTTTTGGGTAAAGCTAAATTAATTGTAAATGCATAGTGCGTTTTATAAGGCTGAATAAGAATTAAACCTAAAAGTTGGAAATAAAAAAAAATTTAATAAAAAAAACACACAACTGCTAAATTTACTTGTAACTACTAGCCAATAACTTGATTTATGAAAATACAAAACTGTATCAAAACTAAAAGTTGAAGCCTGTCGTACATTATAGGTATACCTATCAATTTTGTACTCAACTGCGACTAGTAGTAGTTACAAGTAAATTTAGCAGTTGGGTGTTTTTTTTATTTAATTTCTTTTTATTTATGATTTGATTATTCCTGCTCTCGGTTGCCGTGAACATAAATCTTTCAAAATCAATTATACATTTTTGTTTCAACGGCAACTGCAACAAATAATATCAACTGAAACTAACAACTGAAACACAAGAGTTGCTTAATCTTGCTTCAGTGGAAACGTAGCTAAACTGGCGACAAGAAGCTACAACCGGCCTAATCTTTTAAAAATACATCATCAACCAAATGTGACAGGACAATAAGCAAATGCATTGAGAAAAAGTGTGCAAGTATATCATAAAAGAACAAAAAAATCAATTTTTTCGCAAATGATTCAAGATGGCTTATTAAAATTACATAAATTAGTTATATTACTTTAAAAAGGTACTTTAAATTACAAACGTTTAACTCCAAGTGCCCTAATAGTATTACAATTGGCTTGAAACAGAAAGCGGCGGAAATTGAAAGCGTGACGTTGATATGAAAATGTTAGGATAATATTAAAATTTAATTGAAAAAGGGTTTGACTTGTTTAGATCCTGACGTTGTTCTTTTTACAGCCACTACTATATTATTAATAACCTTTTTCTGATCACTCGATCGCTTATGTTGTTGTAACAAAAAACAAAAGCCAGCTAGCCTAATTGATATCCGATGTGATGATAATATGATTCACTGTGAGCTGTATTAAAAAATGAGGTTTAGATATTGACCAGGGCAAACTTTTGAAAGATATTTAAATAAAAACGCTCTTTTTTGTTCTAAAAGAAATATTCAAAGTGACGGAAATCCGAAGAGAAAACACTTGTCAAATTCATATCAGATTTGTCAAACAAACATTGCCATCACCAAACTTATACTTGTCGCGAATTCATTAAGGCCCAGCTACAAAATCAGACTTAATTTATGGGCAGAAACCGCCATCTTACATTTAATTTTCAACTTAAATCTTTTGTGACGGAGATGGGGTACATATACTGTGACAATCAATATTTAGGATTTGGTGGCATTTATTAAACGTAAATTTTAGCACCCGTGAATTAAAAAATTGAACAAGTTTTCGTGGCTATTCAGGTAAAAAGAAGTATTTGTTCCTCTCATATTTTTCCGTGAGTAGCTCAAAAGTTTAACCTCACGAGGTTCCAAGATCTAATGGACACCTAATAAGTGTTGATAATTAACTGTTTCGTCCTTATGGGACTTCTCAGAACACTGCTTGGTCAATGTGACACCATTGCAAAGTTAATCAGACCGTTTTCTCTGTCATTCTATATCTATATAGAGAAAACCCTCCCAAGAAGCGCCATCTACCTTGATACGAGAGAAACTAGAACAAAAGCAGGCGAGTATAAACTGCTATACAGGGTGTTTCCTAATTGAATGTCAATAATTATGGGGGTGATTTTTGGGCCCATTTCAAGTAAAAAACTTTATATGAACATATGTCCTAAACGTTTTACCTTTTGAGATACAGGGTGGTAAAGTTTTCAAAAATAAATCATTTATTATTAATATCTACAATATCACTTCAGATATTTTAATAAAATTTGTCGTACATGTACTATGAATCAAGAGGCATTTTTTAATGTATCACTTTTTTTTTTAATTTCCATCAGTGGCGTTCGTACGTAATTTGACCTGCCTATTTTGGCAGACATTGATGGCACGCCACTGATTTTTCCTGAAATAAAAATTATTTTTGAAATAGCCAATCATAATAATTTTTTTTAAATTCCCATCAGTGGCGTTCGTACGTAATTTGACTTGCCTACTTTGGCAGACATTGATCGCACGCCACTGATTTTTCCTGAAATAAAAATTATTTTTGAAATCCCCAATCATTTCTAACCAAAGTTGATCACTTGATTTTTTTTCAACCCGATGCACGGTTTTCGCTTAAAAAAATAAAAACCGTTTCTATCATAACAATATCGTTAATATGACAATATCATCATGCAGAGACACGTAGATTTTATTTTTAGCTCACACATATACTATACTATAGTAGTGTGAGCTATGGTGATCCTAATTTTTTCGAGAAAAAAAAAGTTGCTCCGATTTCAAAAATTTTTATATATCTTTGCGTTTCAGATGATTTTGAAACTTTTTTGTTGCGCCGTCTGTCTGTCTGTCTGTCTGTCTGTCTGTATGTCTGTCTGTGTGTCTGTATGTCTGTCTGTAACGACCAACGCTCATAACTCAAAAACCGCTTGGCCGATTTTAATGAAATTTGGTACCTAGGCTGGGTCTTGGGTCGAGATGGTCCCATTTTAAAATGAACAAAATCCACCGAACACAAACCAAATAAAAGGGTGGGGGTAGATTTCAAAAATTAGAGTTTATGTGAAAATATGGCGTGTGTGATATTAAACGAAAGGTAATTGAGTCTGCAGTTAAACAAAATACATTTTAATTTATTTAAAAAAAAGGGTGGGGGTATATTTTAAAAATTAGAGTTTAAGTGAAAATATGGCGTGTGTGATATCAAACGAAAGGTAATTGAGTCCGGACTTTAACAAAGTACATTTTAGTTTTTGTTTTTTTGTAAGGGTGGGGGCAGATTTAAAAAATTTGAGTTTAAGTCAAAACATGGCTTGTGTGGTATCAAACAAAAGGTAATTTAGTCTGGAGTTGAATAAAATATATTTCAGTTTTTAGTTATATTAGCTCACACGTACACTATAACTATAGTACCTAGTGTGAGCTTAGGGGCCCATATATTGGCAGAGTATTTTAGATGAAACCCGTGAGTCGGGCAAAAAAAATTCCATAGATTAAATTCGCTCATAATTGAATACAGATTTAAAAAGTACACTTTACTTGGTATTGTAGATATTAATAATAAATGATTTATTTTTGAAAACTTTATCACCCTGTATCTCAAAAGGTAAGACGTTTAGGACATTATGTTCATATGAAGTTTTTTTCTTAAAATGAGCCCAAAAATCACCCCCATAAATATTGGCATTCAATTAGGAAACCATCCGTGACCTACGACAGCACTTCTGCCTTGCAGGCCAGGTCAACGCTGATTAGCTTGTTTACTTACCTTCAGAAGTGAGCGTTAATGAGCAGAATTTTTAAGCCAAAACATTTATTTTTGCATTCTGTACTAAAATTGAGAGTTAAAATAAGGCAGATTACAAAAAAATTGCATTGAACCGAACCCATCATTATAAATTGTATGTGTATTTAGTGACAGAGAGACAAACATAATAAACTGCAAATGTGACGCATCACAGAGATATAAAATTCAGTGTTGTAAAACAAAAAAACTTAAAAGTCATAAAGTTTTTGCACATTTATGTTTACGCCTGAATTAAAAGTTATTAAAAAGGACCTATAAATGTTTTATAACATAAAAATTAAATTATAAAACAGACAAACCCTGAGAAAGGTACAAGTTCATAGATTAAATTTATCAATCTACAAAGAATCCTAGACAAAGACAATCGTCGTATTTTCTTTGGGAAACCTATTAAAGAATTTCTTTTAAGTTCTCAAGGAACAGCAATTAAAAATGATATTCAAACATTGTTTTAATTGTTTAAAATTCTCTTATTTTGTGAAAACATCTTCTGTGCATCATTGTGTATGTCGCAAATTAAGACGGAAGGAAAGGATTTTTTTCTTATTTCTTTTTCATTCGTTTTCAAGTATAATAGAATTTATGAGTTGTCATATATATCCATCATAAGGTGGGATCTTTTGTTACAACTAATTGTTTTTTTTTAGAATTTTTGATTAAAGGAATAGATTTAACTCGTTTAAATTATAAATACCTATTAACTAAATTTGTGTAATAGTTTGATATAAAGACTGTAATTTAAATGATGCACTAAATTTTAAGGGGTAGTAGAAAAGGTCACAAGTAGAAGAAAAAATCCTACTAATTTTACATCAATCCTTTGTGTTTTTTGGCAACCGGGTGTCAAAGTTAAGAATGTTGTATTTAAACTTTCTTAAAAATTACCTTAATGATTTTAAAACTAAAAAAAAATTAATGCCGTAAGAAAATACTCTGCCAATATATGGGCCCCTAAGCTCACACTAGGTACTATAGTTATAGTGTACGTGTGAGCTAATATAACTAAAAACTGAAATATATTTTATTCAACACCACACTAAATTACCTTTTGTTTGATACAACACAAGCCATGTTTTGACTTAAACTCAAATTTTTGAAATATACTCCCACCCTTTTTTTAAAATAAATTAAAATGTATTTTGTTTAACTTTAGACTCAATTACCTTTCGTTTGATATCACACACGCCATATTTTCACATAAACTCTAATTTTTGAAATCTATCCCCACCCTTTTATTTGGTTTGTGTTCGGTGGATTTTGTTCATTTTTAAATGGGACCATCTCGACCCAAGACCCAGCCCAGCTATCAAATTTCATTGAAATCGGCCAAGCGGTTTTTGAGTTATGCGCGTTGGTCGTTACAGACAGACATACAGACAGACAGACAGACAGACAGACAGACAGACAGACAGACAGACAGACAGACAGACAGACAGACAGACAGACAGACATACAGACAGACAGACAGACAGACAGACAGACAGACAGACGGCGCAACAAAAAAGTTTCAAAATCATCTAAAACGCAAGGATATATACAAATTTTTGAAATCGGAGCAACTTTTTTTTTCTCGAAAAAATTAGGATCGGTTCGGTTCGGTTCTATAGTATAGTATATGTGTGAACTAAAATATACTACTACTATGTCGGTTTAGAACGTTTTTCTACGTTGACCGAATGTTACATTCTTTCTTATCTCTCTGCTCCATAAGATCCTGCTAAGACATCCAAAAAGCTTTTTTGCTTTTGCTATTCTTCTTTCAAGTTCTTTACAGTCTGCTCCTGTCTTATCAAATGTGACGCCCAAGCATACATACTCATTGCATGGAGATATTGTTTGTCCATTGTCTAGTTTTAGTTCACTTGATTTGTTTCTAGTATATAGGGACTGTGTCTTGTCCACGTTAATTTTTAACCCCCACTTCTGGTATTATTTCGTTAACTTTCTCATCATATGTCCATGTCTTCTTTATCATTAGCTACAATTTTTTCGTCGTCAGCAAACTTTAGTGTGTGTAGATTAAATCGGTCGTTAAGTTGTATTTCCATACAGTGTACGTTGCGTTTCCAGTTTTTTGAAGCTATTGTAATATATGTTTTAAATAGAGTTTGAGAGATACAATATCCCTGACTTCTATCTATTTTTATATTAACAATTACTTTAAATAAGTTTATTCCTGATCACTCTATTTAACCTCAATAAAGGGACACAAAAGACAGAGTACAGCAGTGTCAAAACGATCCTATTCTTAATTTCCAAAAATTGAGGTGATACACACAACAATGATATTTGCTTGGTACCTCTATAAACTTAGCATTACCACTTAAGAATTGGATATTCGCAATATATGCATTAATTGTCGTGAATTTGTCGTAAATTTGTCGTGATAGAAAAAAATTTGTCGCGCCACCCGTTTTCCTGAAAAGGGTATGTATTGCTAAGTTAAGTCTCAACTTAGCACTACTACCCCAGAAAAAATTAAAATTTTCAAAAACTAATCTATGGAATAATTGTCGTAAATTTGTCGTAAATTTGTCGTGAAAAGAAAAATTTTCACGCGCCACCCGTTTTCCTGAAAAGGGGGTGTCATGGGGGCATGGAACTTCGTCGGCCGTGGGAGCATAACAGTGCGCAGTTTTGGCGGAAGTATTTATGTGAATCCAGTATTCTTTATTTTATTAGGAGTCGCCTATTAATTACGTAACAGGATTTGGAGTGCTTCCTAAAAGTTTGGCAAAGTGTAACAAGGGGTAGGGAGGGCTTCTCGACTTTGTTAGGTAAGAACTTTCGCCTACAATAAAATAAATAAAGCTATACAACTAGTAGGTACCTAGTGTTACTAGAAGATGGTGTTTTGTTAGTATGAAACATATTTATATCCGTTCTTTGTAGCAAAATGCCTATGATTGTTAAAAGGACAACATAATATTTCTTGAGAAGTTCGCTTTTTTTCGTTAATTCTAAAACAACGCAAAATCCTGGCGTTAGCTTGATCATTGAAAATAGCGAGCAATTAATATTTATATTAACACCACAAAGGGTAAGGGTAAAAGTAAAAACAGCACGTAATATAACGATTGTTTCACCAAAAATTTACAATCGCGCGACAAGGTTAAATATACTACATCTTCGTATTGTGAAAAAGCTTAAAGATCACTGAGATTTAGATTTAGATCTCAAAGATGCTCACTGCCCGTTTCCGGGAAAACGGATGACGCGACAATTGTTTTTATTTTACGACAAATTTACGATAACTTCACGACTATTAATGCATTTATTAGTTTTTGAAAATTTTAATTTTTTCTGGGGTGGTAGTGCTAAGTTGAGACTCAACTTAGCATTACATACCCTTTTCAGGAAAACGGGTGGCGCGACAAATTTTTTTCTTTCACGACAAATTTACGACAAATTCACGACAATTAATACATTTATTCGTTTTTGAAAATTTTAATTTTTTCTGGGGTGGTAGTGCTAAGTTGAGACTCAACTTAGCATTACATACCCTTTTCAGGAAAACGGGTGGCGCGACATATTTTTTTCTTTCACGACAAATTTACGACAAATTTACGACAATTATTCAATAGATTAGTTTTTGAAAATTTTAATTTTTTCTGGGGTGGTAGTGCTAAGTTGAGACTCAATTTAGCATTACATACCCTTTTCAGGAAAACGGGTGGCGCGACAATTTTTTTTCATTCACGACAAATTTACGACAAATTTAAGACAATTAATGCATATAAATGTTTCGTGAGAAGTTCACTTTTTTCATAATTTCTAAAACAACGCAAAATCCTGGCGATCAATGAATATTTACACAAACACCACAAAAGGTTATATTGAAAAGTAAAAGCGGAACGTAATATAATGATTGTTTCACCAAAAAATTACAATTGCGCGACAAGGTTAAATAGAGTAAGTACATCTTCGTATTGTGAAAAAGCTTAAAGATCCCTAAGATTTAGCTGCGAAATCTCAAAATTGCTCACTGCCCGTTTTCGGGAAAACGGATGACGCGTCAATTGTTTTTCTTTTACGACAAATTTACGACAAATTCACGACAACTAATGCATTTATCAGTTTTTGAAAATTTTAATTTTTTCTGGGGTGGTAGTGCTAAGTTGAGACTCAACTTAGCATTATATACCCTTTTCAGGAAAACGGGTGGCGCGACAAATTTTTTTCTTTCACGACAAATTTACGACAAATTCACGACAATTAATACATTTATTAGTTTTTGAAAATTTAAATTTTTTCTGGGGTGGTAGTGCTAAGTTGAGACTCAACTTAGCATTACATACCCTTTTCAGGAAAACGGGTGGCGCGACAAATTTTTTTCTTTCACGACAAATTTACGACAATTATTCCATAGATTAGTTTTTGAAAATTTTAATTTTTTCTGGGGTGGTAGTGCTAAGTTGAGACTCAATTTAGCATTACATACCCTTTTCAGGAAAACGGGTGTCGCGACAAATTTTTTTCTTTCACGACAAATTTACGACAAATTTAAGACAATTAATGCACATAAATGTTTCGTGAGAAGTTCACTTTTTTTCATAATTTCTAAAACAACGCAAAATCCTGGCGATCAATGAATATTTACACAAACACCACAAAAGGTTATATTGAAAAGTAAAAGCGGAACGTAATATAATGATTGTTTCACCAAAAAATTACAATTGCGCGACAAGGTTAAATAGAGTACATCTTCGTATTGTGAAAAAGCTTAAAGATCCCTAAGATTTAGCTGCGAAATCTCAAAATTGCTCACTGCCCGTTTTCGGGAAAACGGATGACGCGTCAATTGTTTTTCTTTTACGACAAATTTACGACAAATTCACGACAATTAATTCATTTATTAGTTTTTGAAAATTTTAATTTTTTTCTGGGGTGGTAGTGCTAAGTTGAGACTCAACTTAGCATGACACCCCTTTTTCAGGAAAACGGGTGGCGCGAGAAAATTTTTCTTTTCACGACAAATTTACGACAAATTTACGACAATTATTCCATAGATTAGTTTTTTTAAATTTTAATTTTTTCTGGGGTGGTAGTGCTAAGTTGAGACTCAACTTAGCATTACATACCCTTTTCAGGAAAACGGGTGGCGCGACAAATTTTTTTCTTTCACGACAAATTTACGACAAATTTACGACAATTATTCCATAGATTAGTTTTTAAAAATTTTAATTTTTTCTGGGGTGGTAATGCTAAGTTGAGACTCAACTTAGCATTACATACCCTTTTCAGGAAAACGGGTGGCGCGACAAATTTTTTTCTTTCAAGACAAATTTACGACAAATTCACGACAAATAATGCATATATTGCGAATATCCAATTCTTAAGTGGTAATGCTAAGTTTATAGAGGTTTGCTTGGTTTTCATCAGATGTCTCTACTTAATGATAGAAGAAATTATTAAAATTTTAAAACATGACGCATTTCGACGGATTTCTGAAGAAGACTGACTGAAATTTCGCATGTATTTTTTTAACAATTTCATACGTTGTTTAAAAAACGCATTTAATTAAAAATGTAAAGGAATAGGTAATTAAAAATATTTAAAAAAGTGTGAATATAGACTGGATTCTGCAAACCAATTAATATGACATTAGTGTTCTTTTACGAGTATTAGAACCAAATGGGTTAAAAAATAAAACTAATTCATGAAAACAAATAATAATAAATGCGGAAAAATGTTAAAAATGATGCAATAACGCAAATAGTGCATATGAAAAACTGAAAACTGTATTGAATAAGAACAGTTAGTTATGTAACTTTTTATCTTGTCCGCCTCGTTTTCCTTGACAATTATATGTAAGATATTTGCAAAAAATGTCAATAAATTTTTTCTTCTAGGCAGTACAAAGCACACTTATAAATATCTAATAACTGATTAGATACTTCTGGTTTAAGATATTTATATGTGTGTGTGTGTGTGTGTGTATATTATTTCTGTCCGTAACACGATAGCTCCTAAACCGCTGATCCGATTTTTATAAAAAATTTTAGGTGAAATAGTATTCGATACTCTAACGAGTTGATTAGATTTTGTTCAAAATCAATTAATGTTAATAACAGTTTTTAATAATAATTTTTTTAAAAGAGCGTCGAATCAATATGTGGTTGTCGGAATATAGTAGACTATATTTTGCACAACAATTTGTGTTATATATACAAAATATTTACAAAAAACTGTTTTTAAGGCTGATATATCATGACTTCACTTGCAGTGTGCTAATATGCTAGCTAAGAAGATCAGATCCGTCATGGATCCATTCATATTTAATAAAAATGTTATTAACATTGATACTGCCACGGTAAATATAGAACAATTAAATCTCGAAATCCTGTAGACTGTTTTTTTATCATCCCTGTTTTATTTGTAAAGTTTGGTGCTCTATTAAAGTCAGTAGAGCAATAATGTTTTTTTTAAAAGGGGTACCTAAAGCGGTTCTAACAGTGTGAATGTTAAGGAATTAAATATTTTATCACTTTATTTACGTTTAATGTGTATCTTTCTCGTCTTTACGATGGCTATTTCTCAACTAAAGCTAGCAGAGCAGCAAAAAATTTGTTTAAGATAAATGTTACCAACACAGTGGTGCTCTGCTAGAGCCAGCAGAGCAATATATTTTTTTTAAAAACGGGTACCTAGAGCGGTTCTAACACTGTGAAAGTTAAGCAATTAAATATTTTATCACTATTTATGTCTTACGTCCTAAAGATTGGTGCTCTGCTAAAGCCAGCAGAGCAATATATGTTTTTTTAAAAAGAGGTACCTAGAGTGCTGACACTGTGAATGTTAAGCAACTGAATATTTTATTACTTTATTTCCGATTAATGTGTATGTTTCTCGTCTTTGCTGTGGCTATTTCTCGACTTAAACTAGCAGAGCAGCATAAAGTTTTTTAATTAAAAATGTTACCAACGTTGGCACTAACACGGTAAATATTGAGCAATTAAATCTCAAAACCTTGTAAATTGTTTTTTTATCATTCCTGTTTTATTTCTTACAGATTGGTGCTCTGCTAAAGCCAGCAGAGCAATATATTTTTTTTTAAACGGGGTACCTAGAGCGGTTCTTCTTACACTGTGAAAGTTAGGTAATTAAATATTTTATCATTATTCCCTGTTTTACTTCCTAAAGATTGGTGCTCTGCTAAAGCCAGCATAAAGTTTTTTAAATAAAAATGTTACCAACGTTGGCACTAACACGGTAAATTTAGAGCAATTAAATCTCAAAACCTTGTAAATTGTTTTTTTATCATTCCTGTTTTATTTCTTACAGATTGGTGCTCTGCTAAAGCCAGCAATATATCTTTTTTTGAAAAAGGGTACCTAGAGCGGTTCTAACACTGTGAAAGTTAACCAAATAAATAGCTTATCACTATTTACGTTTAATGAGTAACTTTCTCGTCTATGCGATGGCTATTTCTCAACTAAAGCTAGCAGAGCAGCATAAAATTTGTATAATAAAGATGTTACCAACGTTGATACTGACACGGTATCTATAGAGCATTTAAATCTTAAAACCTTGGAGATTGTTTTTTTATTATCCCTGTGTTATTTTTTAAAGAGTGGTGCTCTGCTAAAGCCAGCAGAGCAATATATGTTTTTTTTTTAAAAGGGGCACCCAGAGCGGTTCTAACACTGTGAATGTTAAGTAATTAAATATGTTATTACTTTACTTCCGATTAGTGTGTATCTTTGTCGTCCTTGCTGTGGCTATTGCTCGACTTAAACTAGCAGATCAGCATAAAGTTTTTTTAATAAAAATGTTACCAATGTTGATACTGACACGGTAAATATAGAGCAATTAAATCTCAAAACCTTGTGGATTGTTTTTTTATCATCCTTGTTTTATTTCTTACAGATTGGTGCTCTGCTAAAGCCAGCAGAGCAATATATGTTTTTTTGAAAAAGGGGTACCTAGAGCGGTTCTAATACTGTGAAAGTTCAGCAATTAAATATTTTATCACTTTATTTACGTTTAACGTGTATCTTTCTCATCTTTGCGATGGCTATTTCTTAACTAAAGCTAGCAGAGAAGCATAAAATTTGTTTAATAAAAATGTTACGAACGTGGGTACTGACATTGTAAATATAGAGCAATTAAATCTCAAAACATTGTAGATTGACTTTCATCATCCCTGTTTTATTTCTAAAGTTTGATGCTCTGCTAAAGCCAGCAGAGCAATATGTGTTTTTTGAAAAGGGTTAGCTAAAACGTTTCTAACACTGTGACTGTTAAGCAGTTAAATATTTTATCACTTTATTTACGTTTAATATGTATCTTTCTCGTCTTTGCGATGGCTATTTCTCAACTAAAGCTAGCAGAGCAGCATAAAATTTGTTTAACAAAAATGTTACCAACGTTGGTACTGACACGGTAACTATAGAGCAATTAAATCTTAAAACCTTGTAGATTGTTTTTTATTATCCCTGTTTTATTTCTTAAAGAGTGGTGCTCTGCTAAAGCCAGCAGAGCATTATATGTTTTTTTAAAAAGGGGTACCTAGAGCGGTTCTAACACTGTGAAAGTTAAGCAATTAAATATTTTATCACTTTATTTACGTTTAATGTGTATCTTTTTCGTCTTTGCGATGGCTACTTCTTAGCTAAAGCTAGCAGAGCAGCATAAAATTTGTTTAATAAAAATGTTACCAACGTTGGTACTGACAAGGTAAATATAGAACAATTAAATCTAAAAACCTTGTAGACTCTTTATCTTCCCTGTTTTATTTTTAAAACGAGTACTTAGAGCGGTTCTAACACTGCGAATGTTAGTGTTTCACTAAACTTTGATGGGACAAAGGGGTTTTAACCTAAACTTTTAACCAGAAGTTGAATATTTTTAATATTCTCGTACAGTTCCTAATTCTATTAAAATTACATTTTCAAAATGTCATTGGTGGACCCTTTTCTTAAAGTTGTTTGCTTTAAAAAAAACCAAGCTTAATATGATAAAGTATTAACATTTTAAAATAAGTTCCCTACTAGGGTATCCAAGTCCCGGGACCAAATATGTTTTCGGGACTTCGGGACTTCGGGACCAAATTTCAGGTCCCGGGATTAGTTCCGGGACTGGTCTCGAAACTAAAATAAAAGTAATTAAATTAATTTAACACAGAACAGAACACAGGTTTATTAATATTGGTAAATGGTTAACATAAAAACAAATTGATAAATGTAGCAAATAAAAAAGTAAGTATAGGGAAACATTACTTTTGTCCAAAGTGAGATTTAAGTGCCACGAGTGCATTTAAGAACTCATCATTTTCACTGAAATTAAAGAAAGATTTAAACAGCTTTTGCGATCCTTTCGCGTTTATGCAATAGATGGAGCTGCGTCACGCTTATTATGCATGTGTCTGGTATAATTTAGCGGTTTCGGGACCAAGTTGAGGTCCCGGGACCTTCACTGAGTCCCGGGACCACTTTTTTAAGGAAAACCCGGGACTGGATACCCTATTCCCTACAAAATAAGAAAAAAAATAATTAAAAAAAATAATTTTTTTTTAATATATTTATTTAAATCCTAGGTTGGGTTTTTTCCTTAATTCTGTAGTATAGACCGAATGATTTTGCGTATTTTTCTCCTCTGACTTTTTTTGAAAAAGTTATTAGTTTCGAGAAAATCGAAAAAAACTGATTTTTAGAACATTTTGATGCCTTATATTTAGCGAAACTCAATGACGATTTTGGCGGAGAATATAGAATTAATGTACAAAAATCCAGCTTGCACCTATTTTTTCCAGGTGAATTCCTAATATGACTGGGCTAAATATCCAGCGAAAAATTCTTCGATTAAACAGACAATAAACATTGTAAAGAGCTCATCACTATAAAGAAAAAAAATTACTGTTATTTAAAGGACATAATTTTCTATCTCTTTGCAAACAAATCTACAATAAATATAGCTTATAATACCAAAAGTTTTTTGGTAATACCTATCTTTTTTAATAAAAAAGTTTTTCAGATTTAAAATTGTAAAGTGACTTTTGACTCATACTATTTTGACTTGCTATTATAAATTATTCTTAAATTGTTTTCAGTTTTATATGCGTCGGATGTTATATATCACGTGATTTAGACTTTAATAATGCACCTACGGGTCAAATGCTTAACTTCGCTGGGAGCAAATAGATTCAGAGAACGAATTCTCATCTAGGAACTGCGCAATCACACTTGCTTGGCGCTGCAGATCGCTTGCAGGATTTGTGTATCGGTTTGTAAAAAGTATCAGCATGCGGCTCAATGGTCTAGGGGTATGATTCTCGCTTTGGGTGCGAGAGGTCCCGGGTTCAAATCCCGGTTGAGCCCGAATTTTTTTATTTTATAATGTGCTATTGAATAGAATATTAAGTATGGGATGCTACAAATTAGGATTGGGAGTGGCCCCGTGTTGCGTTCCGTATGTACAGTTCATATCATTATTTTTGAGACAACTTTTTACTTGTTTTTGTTGGCCTATGCTAATTGTTATGGTAACCAGCTGATAACTGTCAAAAAGTTATCTCAAAAGTTATGATACGGAGAATCAAAATAAAATTTTTGGCTTTAATTGGCAATTAAAAATTTTAAGGAAATAAATTTAAGATTGCTTGATAACAATGCATCTTTTTATGTGGCATGGGCGCACCCAGGGGGGGAGCGGCCTTGGGCCCCGGGCCCTCTTAAAGCTAAGATTTTTTTAGATGTTTTCCACATATTTCATGAATAAAAAGTGGAATCGCCCCCCCCCCCCCCCATACATATTCCTAGGTGCGCCACTGTAGGTGGTGCATACCTACTCGCCATCTTTGAATTTTTATTCCTTTGTAAGGGATAACACGAATTTGGCACGGAAAGTATACAGCTTTCGTAATAAATCCATCTGTTTTTCTAGATGTGAAACGGATTATTATACCATAGATTGTACCATCCTGTTTATTGAGGACAAATAATTTAGTTTTTCCAGTCCTTAAACTGGCGCCATGTCAAACTGGTAAAGCATAAAATTATGTGCCGTTTTTTTTTTAGAAACCTATACTTATAGTTTTTTACTGGAATGGGTCGTCCATTAGCGATTTTTCCCAGGACGACCAAAGGTTGGAGGAAAGGCCTGTAGTTGGGGTAGTAACGCAAGCGCGGATTTGAGGGGGGAACGGGCTAATTACCCCCCTAGACAAAAAATAAGCACTTTTTCCTAATAATTACATGGAAAACAGAAGAATTACCCCCCTACAAAAAAAATTATATTGCAAAAAAAATTTCGTCGACTATTACTCCCCCCCCCTACATTTTAACCCAGATCCGCGCTTGTAGTAACGTTGATAAAACTTAAAATAAGACACATGTAAAGTTTAGTACCCGTGAATAAAGAAAACAAGAGTTGTTATTGTTTTCTTTATTCAAGGGTACTAAAATTTCCGTTTGTAGTATTTTTGGCTTACATTCCGCTGACTCGAGATAAAATGTCGCGAAGGCGGCAAAAATGCAATATGCATTGACCCGACCTAAGGGACAAATTAAGTCACGGTCATGGGTACTGTTTTTCGTTTTATCTGCCCGCCTTTTGTTTTTACTTTGGTAGTTTTTTTGTACTTGGTAGATGCACCACTTGCATGAAAGCATACGGTATCGCAGGAATTATTTTTCATTTCTCTTACCAATATCGTAAGATGAGATTTATATACCGTCTCTATAGTCTTGAAGAAGGGTCACATTGACCATGCAGTGTTCTGAAGAGTCCCTTAAGGACGAAACAGTTAACTGTCAACACTTAATAGGTGTCCATTGGATCTTGGACCCCCGTGGGTGTACAGCTTTTTGTAATGCTTGTTTGGTTTTTAAATAAAACATTATAAAACATTAATTAGTAAGAACCTATACATTTATTATATAACATCATATTTTTTATAATTATGTATCTAAATCTACGGACCTTTAAAATCTAAACTGAAATATTTACAACTTTATTTAAATAACCACTTATCCAAATAGAATAAAATGAAATTTTGTATTAGGCACATCCCTAATTTATAAAAATTTTGCAATAATTTTTTTATAAAAATGGCACTATCAAATATTTTTTGAAAAGTAACTAAATAAATCTATTTATGGAAAAAACACCAAACATAAAAAAAGTTATATAATATTTACTCAATTTTTAATAACAATATTATCTTGAGCACATTTTTATTAAGTTAGAAATCAATACATTTAATATCAACATTTTAAAATATGTATATTCTTCTATACAATAATTAAATTATATACTATTACCTAGATATTTTTTTTTAATTCAATATCAATATGGTTTAATAATAAATCTAATAAAATTTAAGTCAGATTACAAATAAAGATTATAAAATAATTTGAGTGAGTAAACTCATTAATTGATTTTATTAAAACTACAGTCATTTATTGTTATTAAATAAAAATTTAAAATATTTTAATAAAAAAGGATTAGCACACAATAATAATAATAATAAAAAGGGTAGTTCTTTTTCATAACAGGTACAGTGTGATCGATTATTACTTTACACCTTAAAAATGTTTTTGGTAATACTTGTAAAACCTTGGACCAAAAAGGGTTAAAAAAAGAACCTTTCTTAGTTTATTTAGCTCATTTACCTGTCAAATATGACATATATAACCTCCTATCCTAGTAACATCGACATAACAGGAACGTACTTTTTAGGGCCCTTTAGGTCTCAACGTCCCCTTACCTAAAAAGTACGTTTTAAAAACGTCCAAAATGGGTCGATTAAAAGACGTTCATTTTGGAGGTTTTTGAAACATAGTTTTAAACTCTTAATAGGTCTCGAGATTCCCTTAGCTAAAACGTACATGTTTAAAACCGACTAAAAGGGATGTTTTTAAAAAATCGCCAAACAGGACGTTTTTAAAACGTACTTTTAAGATCCCTCAGGGCCCCTACATTTGGGTAGATACCTAAAAAGTACGTTATATAACGTCCTTAAAACAAGCGCGGATTTGAGGGGGGGGTAACGTGGTAAGTACCCCCCCCCCCCTAGAACCAAAAATATGCACTTTTGTTATTGATTAAAGGGAAAATTGGCGAATTACCCCCCCCAAAAAAAAAAAATTGTGATTCCCGCGAGAGTCTCGTTTTTGAGAGTCTCGCATGCGAGACCCGCGAGAGTCTCGTAGTCTCGCATGGTCCAGACCATCTAAACGAGACTCTCACGAGAGTCTCGCGGGCATCACTAAAAAAATTATATTACACATAATTTTTTGTCGACTATTTTTCCCCCCTAAATATTCACCCAGATCCGCGCTTGCCTTAAAAGAAAGTTTTAAAAACGCTCAAGTCAGCACGTTTTCAAAACGTACTTTTTAGGTCCCTTTGGGCCTTAACCCATAAGTAACTAAAAAGTATGATTTAAAACGTCCCAAAATGATGTTTTAAAAAAGTGTAATTAAGGACGTTTTTAAAACTTTTTTACCGTAACACTCAAATTGGAGAGGAGTAAAATTTTAGGCCCTGATTTTATGGGGTCTCTGGAGCGTTTTTAAACGTCACCTGAACGTTTTTTAAGAGTCCCCTGAAAACTTATTAAACGTCCTCTGAAACGGTTTTTAAACGTCCCATAAAACGTTTTTTAGATGTCACTGGAACGTTTTTTGTACGTCCTCGAAACACTTTAAAATGTTTTCGACTGTCACTGAAACGTTTAAATAAACGTCCCAAATTTTGCAGAAGGTATAAAAAATTTAATTTGACAAACGTTTGAAAAACGTAATAAAATAAAGACCCACAAAGACGTTCCAGGGACCTTCCGGGGACTCCTATCGCACCCTGAGAGATCTAGACGTACGTTTTTAAAACGTCCTCCAGCTCCGAAATGGACATTTTAAAAACGTTTTTAAAACTAGCTTTTATGTGACTAAAATATTATTTTTTAAACGGAACACCCTGTATATTTCGTTTTATTTTTGAATAATGAATACTTCTTTGATAATTAAAGCTTGATAATTACATTTAAAACAAATCTTTTTTTTAATTTTAAGATTTGTAAGTACCTAATAATGTAATTTTTTCAAGATTTGATCATCAAAAAAGTTAAAAATAATATAAATAATTATATAATATATAATTATAATATATTTTTATTTTTACTTTGCCGTTGGGCTAAAGTTGGACTAAAGTTCGGCTTTGCCATACGCACAGATAGAGATAATTCATCTTTATCTTTCGCCTTTAGAGAATCGTAGTCGGCCACGTGCGTCATACTTAAGTTGGTTTCTTCTTTTATTTTCATTTTCATTCTGATTTTTTTTCCTAATGACAAAATCATTCAGAATACATTAGAGATTCCATTTAAAATAAAAAAACCGTCAAAAAAATTAATTTTTGAGGTTATTATTACCGAACGGTAGCCTATAAATCGTCACCCTAATTCTGAAACGTAATCCAAACCAACTCAACAAAATTTTACAGGAAAAAGAAAAGCAAATTACATAGCGTAAGCATTATGCGACTTATAAAAAATCGCGGGAATGACCGTTTTATATATTTTTTTGGTTCAGAGGATTTATTATTTAGGATCTTTGGTAACCTTTGACTCAAAAATATGAATTTTCATTTTTTTGTGGTTTACGTCGTTTCAGAATAAGGGTGACGAAATGCTGCAATGCCGTTTACAAACTATGAACTGTCAACGTTAACGGTGAACGGCACTTTATAAATGCGGTTGGATCTGTTTAAATAAAAGTCACGAAACCGTTTTGTCGGTTTGTCGTTTGGTTCGATAGTCAACAGAGGGAGCTAGAGTGCTTGTGTCGCCTAGGGTCACTGCATCCTGGAAGCCTACGCCAGGCATTCAGGATGCAGAGACCCTATGTGTCGCCTGGAGCTTTTACCAGCATCTAAATATATTTGATTAAAGGCGCTTGGCACTTATAATGCAAAATTTAGGTTTTGGCGCTTGGCTCCTTTCCCAGTAGTGCTCTCCAAATCAGGAGTGAGTTTATAACCGATAACATTGTACCTAACCTACTAAAAATGTAGTTACTACTACAGGTAAATTTCAAAAATATATAAATCAGCGCCTTATTTTTCAAATAAATTAAAAAACAAATCTCATTAAAAATTATATGATATTTATATACAAATTTATTTAAAGAATAGTCTCACAGGCAGTGGCAGATCCAGAATTTCTTGGCAATCCCAAATATTTTTTCATTGCGGTTTTTGATAGGTCTAAACTGTGAAATTTAGCATCGAATGGATATTAAAAAATCAAGTGGATTTTGTAGACAAATTTAAATACAGTGAAACCTCCTATAAGCGGACACTTAAGGTTTCATCGATTTTGTCCGCTTATTGGAGGTGTCCGCTTATGAGAGAGAACTGCGAAATTTTAATCCATATTTATTAATAATTTCCGCTGCTTGAGTTTTTGCGATATTAAATTTTTCAGCGATCTTTCGTGCTGATAGATGTTCCTTCTCCGAAACGTTAACAACTTCCATTTTTTCGCGTAAACTAAGAAGTTTTTTAATAGGCGTCATTTCAAAGAGATCTATTATTACTAATACCCAACTAAACAATAAAAATAAAAACAGCAGTCCCGCTGAATAAAATATGTTGTAAATACGACAGAAGTATTTAGTCTCCGCATTAAAACGAAAAGAGGTGATTCCCCGGCTTTTTTTATATTTAGAAGTGCATGGGGATGGGGTGCCCTCCTCTGGATTCGCCAGTGCTCCCAGGGCATAAAATTGCAAAAAAATTTCAACTATAACCATAGCTTAGCTTATTCTACCCGATATTTTATCGTCTGTGACCCCTATGTCCATTAATTTGTGCCCCTGTGACAATGACAGGTCCTGGGGGTAGGGGTCGCGGTTCGTACATATTTCTGGGCACTTCTGATCTTTCCAGCTCATCGCCTGATAAATCCAGATCTTGCACCATTTGCATTATTTCTCTTTCTTTTTTGAAATCTTCTCTGTCTTCAATCTAAAAAGATATGGCAATTTTATATTTTTTATTAAAACTAAACTAAAAGTGATACATGAAATTTAGTTTGACAGTTGACAGATTGACAGAAACTTTATAAAATAAAATCCTGAAAAAGTCATTTACACCAAAATAAGATTTTGCACACACCAGGTCCTTAGTATTATTACAATTTAGCCTAAATCTTCTCTGCCAAAAAGTCGTCCTACTGACTGTAATAAACAATGATTTTTTTTTACCTTACAAATACAAAGAGCATTACTAAATTGAAAGATTTGAAATAACTTACATCATGACCATTTGGTATCGGAGTTGCAAATTTCAAATTGGCCAAACTTCCATAACTCCTACTTCTGTGTTCTTGCCTTATGGAGTATGAGAATGCCCGCTCATTAAGGTGTCCTTTTTTCCTACAAAAAAGTTTGGTTTGTTATTTTAACAAATAATTTTTTATGTTTAAATTTAGGTCCGTCAGTTAAAATCAATTTAATAGTAAAGTCGCGAGATGATACTAAAATGTCTTGTTGCTTCTCGTTAATATCTCGTCCCGTCTAGAGATCTTCTTCTGCGACTTCGAGACGAGATAAGACTGTAGATATCGAGACAAGATGGCCCAACTAACATTTATAGTAGCGGCTACATATTCTAAAGGCTTTGCTACTTTCTTATAGTAGAAATGTGGTGATCCCAACCAAAATTTGTTACTTTTTAGTTCTAACTACTATTTAGTATCAGGAAATAGTAGATGTTTCGTAAAAACGACCCTCTAAACTACTTCTTAGGATTGTTTCTTGATAGTCGATTCTGATAGTCTTCTCTACCACAATAGGCCGTTGCTAAAGTTTTACTTTCTTTTTAGTCGTTATTTCGTAGGTTTTAAAACAAAAACAAGATAAATTAATTTCCATTAGAACAATAAATGAAGTCCCAAAAAAAGTGTTTTTTAAAAATGTATGTTGCAGTCGAGAGCATGATCCCTATTCTTGAATTTCTAGGAAGTGTTGGTCAAGGAACTAAAAGAACGTAGTCACATCAATGAAATCAACTTATTGTTACTTTTTTTATTTACACATTGCCCTCACAATTCGTATGTAGTATTTTTTATTGTTTTTAGATATTTTGGCATTGTCAATATTCAGTAATTTTTATTATTATAAGCCCTATAAGTAAGAAAACAATCTCTCAGACTTGTTAGATCGCTTAGAAATCCGCATGTAACCACGATATATCTAACTTGTTTTTTTATTAGCCGCAAACAGCGCAAAAGTTCCTGGATGAAGTATAGCATATCCCAGAGGTTATTTTAGGGGCCGTGCATAAATTAGATATTAGGGGCCTATTGCAATAAAGCCTGGCACAAAACACAGCACAAATTTAAGGTTATTCACTTCAAACCAAGCTTTAACAACAGCACAAATTTGAAGAAAACCAAAAAGACAAATGACCCAAGCTCAACACATAAAATGAATCACAGTGAGCACGACACGTCAGCGCAAGAGGCATAGATAAACGAATTCGGTTTAGTCCGCACAAGAGGGTTACGATGGCGATAGGGTGGTGCCACAGCACAAACCACGAACGACCGTAAAGACAGTACAAGAATAGAACAGCAACAAGTAGCGTAAAAGATTAAGGATGGAGATTAAGCATGGACCAGGGAATTCTTAAAATCCGTGTGTGGTACTCAATACTTTGGATCAATATTTTGCATTTTGATTGTTTTGCACAATGGTCAAGCAATGAGCTCGAAACAATGGACTGCTTAAGGTTGTGGTAAAAGTTATAATGTAGTTGTCGGATACACTTGTTTGGGACTCCAATGAAGCTTAACTTTCTAGTGGTAATTAAGTAGGATATAAAAGTGAGGGCGACTACGAAATAACGACTAAAAAGAAAGTAAAACTTTAGCAACGGCCTATTGTGGTAGAGAAGACTATCAGAATCGACTATCAAGAAACAATCCTAAGAAGTAGTTTAGAGGGTCGTTTTTACGAAACATCTACTATTTCCTGATACTAAATAGTAGTTAGAACTAAAAAGTAACAAATTTTGGTTGGGATCACCACATTTCTACTATAAGAAAGTAGCAAAGCCTTTAGAACATGTAGCCGCTACTATAAATGTTAGTTGGGTTTGCACTGCTATTTTAAACACTTAGTCTGTATATTGGATGGTCATAGATATTACCGAGATATTACCTACCAGAGTTTTGCAAATAGAAGATACGCATTATCTTTCTCAGAACCACAAAAACAAAATTTAATTATTTAAATTAAAATATTATCGTTAGCAATAATTTTCCAAAAATCAGACTTTTAACAACTAATGCTTATAGTAAGAGAGGCCGTGAAATTTTTTGGAACTTATTTTCTTAGTCAGCAAATATTAATAGAATTGTTCAGTGAGCAATTCTAAGAAAAAAATGTCTTTATAAACCTTTTCTATTTTCCCATGGGTTTAGTCGCAAAATGCAAAAGAAGATATGAATTCGAGAACTTTTTTTCTTAGTGTTGCATATATATTTATTCATAAAAGCAATACTTAAACTAATTATAAAAAATAGTATGACTAATCTCTAAGTATAGGAAATATCTCTGGCAAAATGGTCAAAAAATGAAACATTCAATTTTTGACAATTTTGCCAGAGATATTTCGCATATTTGGAGATAAATCATACTATTTTTTATACTTAGCTTAAGTATTGCTTTTATGAATAAATATATATGCAATACTAAGAAAAAAAGTTCCTCAAATTTATAACTTTTTGCATTTTGCGCATAAGCCCATCGGAACCCCCCCTCCCCCTATTTATATAACAAATTTTGCTTAGAATTGATCAAGGAACAGTTTTATACGTGAATTTACATCTGTATTACTGACAAAGTGGCATTCAAATTATATTTACAAAAATGCGTATCCGGTTTCCGAAGAACATTTTAAATACACATTAAAAGTGAATATTCCCTGTTTTTATTTCTAATGCTTTAACTAGCCCTTTTTTGTCCTAATCTAGAGAGATCAAGCTGCTCCGAGTTACCAAATACTCTAAATGATGGTTCTTAGTTTAAAAGATATAAGTACCTATAAATGCCAGTATTAAAAGGACTCTCATCGGAAGCTATATTCGGATCATCCAAGCCGTTCATACTTTGAGCTAATTTTTTGTTCATCTTTCCTTGTTCCTTAGCCATGGATCTTTCTCTACTGCGCTGCTTTTGTTTACCTGCTAAATTAGAAAAAAAAGGTCATTTATAGCTACCGTGTGGGCCACTACTACAAACATTAAAGAAAAATTTAGGTACAAGTGTCCGTGCCATCATGTCTTTATTGTCCTGCACTTTTACCGAGGTCTACTTTCCATACCTTCTCTTTCCATGGTTGCATATTGCTGCTGCATCAAATAGGCCGCCTCATGAGGAGGGAGCTGAGGGGGAAAATTGAATGGTGGACTCATCGCTCTACCGTTTGCCATATAGATGGGCTCATCAACCTGTAAATCAATTTTAAAATGTTCTTTTAAATAAACAACTGTTTCTCTCAGTAGTAATATTTTGGATTGCCTTTCTAAAATACAGAATTTTCTTTGGAAAGGGCATATCATATCATAGAGAGTAGCACAAATTGTTTACAATCTTCAATTACAAATCTTTGAATACCGTTGTAAAACTCCATAACAAAAATCTCTAAGTAACAATTGAAATATTAGTGCTAATCCACTGAAAGGTAAGCGCATGTCAATCCTCCATATCCATATTGTCTTTGCTTGGTTCGGAAGATGTATTATTTTCAAAACCAATTTTCTAGCAAGTCTTGATGATTATTTCATTTTTAGAGCGCAGAATGGCATTTATATTTCCACTTCTGCTTTGCTTTTTCAACTTCTAAAGTCATTTAGATTTCTGGTTTCTTATGGAATTTTGATTGCAGATGTAAATTCTTACCAGAATCGGTTGACTCCTGTGATGCTTCTTCTTATTCTTAGTTAGTGTTGTGGGTGCAGGAATAATCATGGGCCCCATAGGACCCATGTGTGCCCCCATCGGAGGACCGACTGGTGGCAGCGGGGGCCCACCATTCGTCATCATCGGCACCATTGGTGGAGGAATGGGGCGAGCGGGAATTAGCATTTTACCACGAGGTCTGTGAGAATAGGTTCCTAAAAAAGGGGGTCATTTCTATAAGGGCCATATTAATTATGTAACAGAGAAAACCACTACTTCTTGCTCTTTAGATCATTGACTATATTTCTACGACTGTTATGAAATTTATGGATAAGGCAACTTAAATAGAAGTAGTAAGGTCAGAACAATTCAGGTCAGGAAAGTCATCTACAATTTTCCCCTTTCCTTTTTGGTTTCACTAGTTTTTATTGTCGAATTTAAGTTAATTTTTACCATGCTTAAAGAACTTTGGATTGGGCAAAGTTCCCATAGGTGGGGGTGGTCCCATAATATAGATGGGTTGGTGATGAGGATGGTGAGGTGGTCCTGGTGGGGGCATGCTCATTTGATGCGGCATGTGGCGGGGTCTCATCAGTGTTCCAGAGATACTACTCGCCTAAAATTATTGAAATATTTTTATAGCAGGATATTTTTTTGAAAATTGCAGTAGAAATTTTCTTGAATATATTATTATCCATCTTTTCATTAAAAACGATATCCATACCTTATCTGAGGGGTACCGTCAGCTTGACAAACTTGAAATGATATCTTAAATAAAAAAAGTATTATACTAATTTGTCTTGATAATATTTTCGTATATTTATTTTTATTTTAAATGTATATATTTATTTTGTTTACTTTTCCATTCATTACAGGATGATATAGCTCCTCTCTACTTCCTGCCAACGATTTGGAAAGAGTCTTATTTTTCTTTTTCTTTTCCTTAACAGGCGGAGGGGGAACTGGGACGGGTTGAGCTATCTGTCGTGGCCTGGATGGTCGACTAATTGTTGATGAGGCATATACATCATAAATGGGACCATCTAGATTATCCTGACTTCCAGCCCAGACCTGGAAAAAAATTAAGGGTTATTTAAGTAAATGAGCATCGCAGAGTATCTTTCAATGATGACCCTTAAACGGGACTTGAATAGGTGGTCTGGAAAGATACGGAAGAAATGAAGCAAGCCAAACTTTTTATGAAGAGGGGGAGCGCCTCTACAGCGAAGTTCTTTTTTAAACTTTGAAGAAAAGACCGGAGACTGGTGACAGAGCTTTAAACCCGACTTACGAATCCCCCCAATATTCTTGTAAATGTTAAAGACTTGAAGGGTCGTGTGTAATAAAGAAGCTCTGCGTTTAGACCTAGCAATATCAGAAAGACATTTATTTTTTGCCTTTAAAACTTTACTAATTACTCTGGAATATTTATTATTGGCATTCATGTTTTAAGACATACTATAGCGTCTGTGGAGTTCTTTGAAATCTAAAGATTATATCAGTAGAATAAACTGTTCTATTCATGCTCTCGTTAAGATTACTTAAATCCCATGAAGTTGTTGAATTAGATTCCACTTACCTTATGGTTTTCGTCTCCATTGTAAATACTGACATCATCCTTTCCTATGGTATTTATGGTCATTGTTGATCCAGATTGTGACCTAGTGTTGTTCATTTGCTTCCATTCATTAATCTAAAGTAGAAAATAAATATTAATATTTTATCAGTAGCCGGATGTCAAAAAATAACTATAAACTCAAGATTTACGAGAGAAACGTTACTTTTATATGGAATATGCAGATATTTGGATCTAAGAGTATCAGAAAGATCTACTGGACAAATGGAATAAGCCTGGAGTATTTATTTTTTCAAATCCATTTTTTTTGAACAGCTATAACAAATAATTTTTACAGCTATAACAACCATTTTTCAAAGCTTGGTCACTTGTTATTTCACTATAGTATCTACATAGGATGCTTTGAAACTGCAGAATTTTTTTACCTTTTCTTTACTAGTGAGCCTTTCTGAAGCCAGAGTCCCATAAAGGCTACCGGCAGTGTCGACTTGTTTGGCATAACTGGAATCTGCGTAGGCATGAAAACAGCATCTAACCTAAAAATTAAAAGAATACATAAATATTTTCATTCTGGATTAGTAGTAGTAGCTAGTGGAGTGTGTAGTATTGTAGGCTAATGTTTCCTACGCAGAAATCTACGCAGGAATCTGCCTGTCTTCTGTACAAAGGCCACCTTAGATTCAAAAAGGTCAAAGGCCTTCTCCTGAAGTAGCTCTCTTTTTGCCTCTTTGTATGCTTCACATGATGTGAGGAAATGCGTCGAGCTCTCATCCTCGGCCAAATATATCTTGCAAACATAGTCGAATCTTCCTTCACTTTAATCTTCGCTTGTAGCAGAAAGGAGTATAATTTATATCCTCGTTTTTGCTTGTAGGATGCAGTGTCCGGTGACGAACCCCAGTATGTCTCCTACCTCTATTCGTGTTCTATGGAGTTACCAGTCCCTACGAGACTTAAGGTTCATATGCAGGTCACGCATTCTTTCGCCTATCTTGTGTTTCCTGTGCTGGCCCATTCCTTTTGTGTCTCTTTTTGGGCCCACTCTGCTTGGGTCGACTTGAGCTGCTCTATTGTGAGCCCCAGGAAAGGCCCTGGTCCGACGCATCCGCTTTCTTGTTTCCTGGAATTTCCGTGTGGTCCAGGACCCATGCGAGCTCTTCCTCTTTTTTTTACTCTGGATTAGGAATCCATCAAAACATGTACCCTTGTCTCATGACTAGTATCTTATACTAAGTTCTGTTGTGTAAACTCCGCTATTCCTTTATGTCTTATACCCGGTTTCCACCTATGCGTGGCTACCCTGATTCAGAAAACATATGAGGTAAAGCTGCATTTAAAACCGGTGCAAATCCATGTCACGTCACGTGATGCGTTTTTTTAATTAGGTCGGGCACGCATAAGTGGAAACTAGGCTTTACATAGTTACATAGTTAGTATAAAATATTATTATTATTTTGTACTTACTAAAGCGTTTGCTGCAACCTCCCTCTTGCAAATAAACGCGTGACATTCCAAGACTTTGATGCCAGTGGTCCTTCTTAAGATTGCGGCGAACAGGGGCGGATGAGTGGGGTTTGGGGCTCGAGCGAAGGGGGAGTCCAGGGGAAGGAAACGAGGTGAAGGCGCGTTGAGGGTGGACTTTTCTGGGACTAAAACATATCTAAAAAACAAGTATAATTTACAGACATTAAAAATAAATTCATCATGATTGGTACCTCGCCTACTTTTTGAAGTGTAGACTTCTTTAGGCGCGTTTAGCAGTTTTTGTGGGTACTGAATTGAACTGAGCCGTCACGCTCGGCTATGTAATGCTCATTCGGGTGAAGTCGGCTCGAGTCGACTAACTGTGAGAGGAACAGTCAGCAGAGCGATATGATGATGCAGATGAAGGCCACTCAGAGCAAAATTTACCAGAGTAATTTATACCTAATTATAATTATGTAAATGTTATTACTTTGTATATTACTTTGTCAATATACAACGCAAAAAATCTTGTATTTCGTATTATTAATTTTGCCTTGTTTAAGTTTACACTTTTGCCGTGTGGTCTTAAGCACACACAATTTTAGCTCACACATATACTATACTATAGTAGTGTGAGCTATGGTGATCCTAATTTTTTCGAGAAAAAAAAAGTTGCTCCGATTTCAAAAATTTTTATATATCTTTGCGTTTCAGATGATTTTGAAACTTTTTTGTTGCGCCGTCTGTCTGTCTGTCTGTCTGTCTGTATGTCTGTCTGTCTGTCTGTCTGTCTGTCTGTCTGTGTGTCTGTATGTCTGTCTGTAACGACCAACGCGCATAACTCAAAAACCGCTTGCCCGATTTTAATGAAATTTGGTACCCAGGCTGGGTTTTGGGTCGAGATGGTCCCATTTAAAAATGAACAAAATCCACCGGACACAAGCCAAATAAAAGGGTGGGGGTAGATTTCAAAAATTAGAGTTTATGAAAAAATATGGCGTGTGTGATATCAAACGAAAGGTAATTGAGTCTGGAGTTAAACAAAATACATTTCAGTTTATTTAAAAAAAGGGGGGGAGGGGGGGGGGGTAAATTTCAAAAATTAGTGTTTAAGTGGAAATATGGCGTGTGTGATATCAAACGAAAGGTAATTGAGTCTGGAGTTAAACAAAATACATTTTAGTTTATTTAAAAAAAGGGGGGGGGTAAATTTCAAAAATTAGTGTTTAAGTGTAAATATGGCGTGTGTGATATCAAACGAAAGGTAATTGAGTCTGGAGTTAAACAAAATACATTTTAGTTTAAAAAAAAAGGGTGGGGGTAGATTTGAAAAATTAGAGTATAAGTCAAAACATGGCTTGTGTGGTATCAAACGAAAGGTAATTGAGTCTGGAGTTCAATAAAACATACTTCAGTTTTTAGTTATATTAGCTTTCACGTAGATACACTATAACTATAGTACCCAGTGTGAGCTTAGGTGCTCATAGATTGGCAGAGTATTTTTTTATGTCATCTTCTTTGTAAATAATAAAGAAATTGCCTTAGTAACACTAGACCTCTCAGGGACGTACTTTTTAGGCCCCTTTAGGTCCCAACGTCCCTATAATACTATACTAATACCTAAAAAGTACGTTTTTAAATTATTCAAAATGGAACGTATGAAAAACGTCCACTTTGGAAGTTATTAAAAGATACCTTTTACTTTTTTTTAGGACCACAATATTCCCGTACTGAAAAACATGCAAATCTAGATGTTTTTAAACTGTACTTTTTACGTCCTTCAGGGGTCTAACTTTTGAGAAACCTGAAAAGTACGTTTTTAAACCAATCCAAAAAGGATGTTTTAAAAACGTATACGTACGTTCGTATTTAAGAACATCTGAAAAAATCGTTTTAAAAACGAACTAGTCAGGAAGTTTTTAAAACGTACTTTTTAAGTACCTTAAGGCCCTAACTTTTGAGTATCGATAAAGCACATTTGTAAAACGTTCCGAAAAGGACGTTCTAAAACGCGCTAGTCAGGATGTTTTTAAAATACACTTTTTAGATCTCTTATATAGGGCCCTAACTTTGGCGTACATAAAAAGTACGTTTCTAAATGTCCCGAAAAGGATGAAGAAGATAATGTGATTTACAATAAAATAACAAACCAGAACATATTTTCAATAAACTACACATAGTCATAAATGGATAAGTGGAGTTTTGTGGGTAGGAAGAAGCCCATGCAGTTAGTATATCTTGCTAGGCCCGTTGTACCCCACTATTCACTGTTTCAACCCTGAAAACCCGCCCCCTTAGCAGTGGGGCATATTTTTCTGGGTTAAAAAATTCTGATATTGCTAGGACTAAGCACACAGCTTCTCCAATGCGACTGTCTTATCGCAGCGAGTGTAAAGTACTTTATCGCAGCGAGTGTAAAGTACTTGGCTAAGACATTAACACTCCAAATCTTCAACGATTTCCAGAATCCTGAAGTGTTTATTAAGGCGACAGTATACTAGTCTAAGCCATGTTGCTCGTCTCATATCTTTTTCCCCAAGTGTGAAAAAAGGAGACGCTCACCTCCTCGATGAGGAGTTTGGCTTGCCTTATTCCTCCCGTGTATTCCCAGAGCACCTAAGAGAGCCGGTTTAAGTCACAGCACAAGCGCGGATCTGGGTCAAAATCTAGGGGGGGGGGGGTAGTAATCGACAGGATTTTTTTTTGCAATATATTTTTTTTCCAATTGAGTGTAATTTTTCTGTTTTCCCTTTAATTATTAGGAAAAAGAGCATATATTTTTTTCCAGGGGGGGGGGTAATTACCCCGTTACCCCCCTCAAATCCGCGCTTGTCACAGCATGGGTTCTGGCTCTACTGGATTAGCTGTAATCCCATTCTAGCTAGTTGGTCCGCCTCCTCGTTTCCAAGTATGCCTTTATGTCCTTCATAGTTATAAAGGTTTAAAAATATATCTGGTAACACTAAATAATCTAGCAGATCTGGAAAAATACGAATCAAATTAAAATGTTGTTTTCACAAGTTTCTGTACGTTTGGTCACATTAATATCGAAAATATTTTTGAATGGAACCCATTCATTGGCCAAAAACTTGCTGTATCAGTTACTTAAATATGCAAGTATGCCACAACACGGGTCCATTAGGTGACAAAGACATTAAAAAGCATTAGATGTTACTTATGTCTTCTGATGGAATTGAAACATGAATGTACAGTAGTGGCGGTTAGCGGAGAGCCACAGTGTGCCCGCACCAGCTGCTAGCTCCAAATAGGCACTCCATATGCCCTGTCTCATGTGGTGATTTCCTGAACGGCCAGGTCACCGAATCCATTTAGTGAATCACCAGATTAACCCACCCCTTTACTATAGATGTTATCTGGTGTGATCCCAAAGGTTATCAGTTTTAATTTTTTGTTAACATACTGGTCAAAGCTCGTCCGTTACCAGACTACATATTTACCCATGGGTCGAGGTCCCTTTAGTTGCCTCTTACAACAGGGGTTACTTTGGTGCTATTCTTATCTCTACAACTAGTACTATACTTGTTTCTGCTTAAACTATTTACAAAATTAGGATATTTATCCAAGGACAAACAGCAATTGCTGGGGCATAACCATAAGTCGTTTGGAGGAGCAAATATTTTGCTGTAGTTTTTACATACATGCCTTGAGTGGCGACTGTTCTGGTTTCTTTTAATTTCTTCGACTAAATTCAAAGAGCCGGTACCTGGGCCTAGTCTTTAGAAATTCAGTGTTGCCCCCCAGGCAACCACCTGTTATTTTTATAGTCTGGCCAGTCAGATACCAAATATTTTCTGTAGATCGGTATGCTTTTGTGGCAAAATTCTTTCTGCCATTTAAATGATCAGCTTAGGTATAAATTTCGTGGTTCGTTTTTTGATTAATTTTTTTAAATAAAGAATACACTCGTTTAGGTTTTAATTATTATCAATTTTTAGTATACACCAAAAAATAAAAGTTTACATGTAGTTACGCCCCTTGTTTCAGGATAGCCAGACTCATAGCCAATACCTGTCCTCTGTGCGCCGCGCTAAAGTAAAGGGAGGAAATTTCTGAGACCGATTGTTTCCGCTAGCGGAAATTTGGACAATAACTACATAACGTATAATCCTTTTTTTAAGCTTGTGGTTTTTTATAATATCTAATGCTGTGTCTACTACAAACTAAAGTTTATGGCTTCCCCAGCGGAACAAATAAGAGAGGGGTCTGTTTTAAAAGAAAATTCTTACATATAATATTGATTTAAGAACTACCTAACGAACTGAATTCTCAAAAATACCACCGCTTTGTGCTAAACAGTATTCGACCCTGTTATAAAATTCAGTTTGGCAAAGCTTCTGCTGCGGCACAAATAATAGATTCGCGCCGTTCCCATTCCTCTTCCGTTTCGCGAACCACTGCATTTGTGGAAAAAATTGACACGTCCTGTTCGTTGGAAATAGGTCACTATTTTTTGGACAGCGCTACGGCTTGGAATATCCCTTCCCTCAAACGCGACAATAAATAAATTTGCCACATTTTTATAGCTATTTTCCCGGAAAAACCATTAAACCATTTGTACTTTTTCCTGAACGTTAAATTTAATACGCGGCATGGCTTGCGCTAGAATTTGCGTGAAACACAAATACCCACTTCTCACCTGTTTTGCTGCGCACGAGGGTATGATGAAAATCTTTGTAAAGACGAGAGGTCACGATGTATTTCCCTACTTTCCCCCTACCAGCCCGAATACGGGCCTAAAACATCGAAAAATATGTCAAGACACGGCACCGCCCAAAATATATTTGTTCTCATAAGAGCATTTAATTTTTCAAAAATTTCTTTACAGCACAGTTTAAATAAAATAGATAAGGAAACGAAACTAACGGTTAAATTTTGGTGTGATTATGGATTTTAGATGATTTGCAATTTATAAAATTCTAAGTTTTTACAATTTAAAACTTTTATTGGGTTGTAATACGAGTACTTATAGTATTACTTTAAATTCTTTAACTCTGTATGTTCGACAATCATCTGTGACAAAATACTCAACAGTATTCAACAATTGAACAATTTAAACTGTTTGTTTAACACAACGAAATTGTTTGTAAAACGTTTTTTGCCATGCGTAACCAAACGTTTCTTTTTATTTATTTTTGTTCGGTTTATTTTGTATTTATGTGACTGAACGATGAATGCATTTTTTTTTCATTTATTTTATTTAGACAATAATGTTTTTATTCTTGTAACTGTTTAACTATAACAGATTTTTCGGTGTCAACATAAACTAGCGTTACAAGAAAAAATAACACTTTTTACCTTGCAAAAATTAAAGAATGTTGACTTCCAACCTTGAGGCTATCGGCATAAGTTTATAACGCTAAAAATATGTACATTTTATATAGGGTTAAACACAAAGCTATCCTACTTATTGTGTTAAAGGTAGTGCAAATTTAATATGTCTTATATTAGCTTTAAAATCTCTTAAATTAAAGAGACATCACCAGTTAAAGTCGTAAATACTTTTATAATTTATTTGCTATCTATCTATCTATCTCTTTATATCTTCTTCGATCCATCTTTGAACATCAAAGTCTCCCTCAATATCAGTCTTCTCTGTCTGTCGCCGCGTTTATCCATATAGTCCCCGCATATTTCTTCAAATCGTCCGCGCATCTCATTTGAGGTCTTCCCCTGCTTCTTCAATTTTCCCAAGGTCTCCAGTTTACAATACATTTGTTTCATCGATCGTCTTTCTGTGTGATATTATGACCGGCAAATTTCCATTTTATTTTGCTACCTCACCTCTGACATCCCTTACTTTTGTTTCTTATCCATTCATTCCTTTTTCTATATATTGGCTTTACATGTAACATTTGTCTTTCACTTGATCTTCTCCAGGTCTGGGATCCATATGTGAGTACAGGAAGGATACATTGATTATACACTTTCGTTTTGAGCTACTGAGCATAATTTTTATTTTTTAATACGTAGCTTAATTTAAAGAATGCTGCCCAGACCAATCTTACTCGTCTCTTGTCTTCAGCTGTTTGGTTTTCTTTTTTTAATTTAATAATTTGTCCCACGTGTAAATATTCCTCTACTTGTTCTATTTTCTTTTGGTTTATTGTGACCGTAATATTTTCATCTGTGTTTCTTATGATTTTAGTTTTAGTATAGTTCATCCCTAAGCCTATATTTTTAGCTGCTGTATCCAGTTCTTCCAGCATTTTTATCATTTCTTCTTTCTTGTCTATAATTAAGTCGATATCATCAGCATATCTTATTTGGTTCAAGAATTGTTTACGTTACGTTTACTTTGATGCCTATTTTTCCCAATCTAAGCTTTTAAAAACCTCTTCTAGGGCCTATTTTTTTGATAAGTCGGTACATCTGTGATCTATTCGGCTGGTAATTAAAGATGGTTTTACTGCCCAGTGCGCAATGCTATCGAAAGCTTGTTCGAAGTCTATAAACGCAATATATAGTGGATTGTTGTATTCGTTGGCTCTTTCTTTTAGGATTTTCATGGTTAATAAGCGGTGAACTGTACTGAAAACTTTTCTAAAGCCTGCTTGTTCCTTTGATTCATATCCGTCAGATTTTGTTGTTAATGATGATGATGATTCATATGTGAGTGGACCTTGCAGCCCTTCCACTGCGACCACCAGTGGGTCTATTGTGGCTCACTTTTGGGTGGTTTCTCACCACTGTATGCCTAATCCCGCAAAAAGGCCGGCTATCAGTTTGGGTGAGAAACTGTTCAGATCTTCTAAGTCGATCTGAGGTTTACCGAAAGTATTCTGACGTAAACCGACATTCGCACACTACATGTCTGACTGTTTCGTCATCCTCCATACAGAGTCTACATCCGGTCTCTTCTGTTGGTCCCATTCTGTGCATGAGTACTATCAGTTGACAGTGACCCGTAAAAACAAATATCTTTTGCCAGCGAATTTGAATAGAGATTATCCACACCAAAATGTATACAGGGCGTGGCTGAGTCTAACTTTATATTTTATATTTTACTGTGTATGCAATACTGTTGAGTTAATCTGAATTGAAAAGAATTCAAAAAAATATGTTGATTATTATTGTTATGCAAAACCAAGCATAGGTCCATTGTAATTAATTGATTTCAAAGTGACAGGGAGTCAAATCGATATAATAGATTGATGTGATTAGGGAACACCCAACATTTTAGTATGTGATAATGAGGCAAGTAACTACCCAGATTAGGATGAGATAAATGAATCAACCACTCTATAAGAATCTGGGGGCACGGCAGTGCCCCGCCAAGTTCGCGTAAACTATCTACAACTCTACTTCCGAATGAGCTACGAAACTTGCACAGTCATAGATCTTTTTAGAGTCAACAACCCCTCCAAGTTTCATGAACTTCCATGAAGTAGTAAAGTAGTGACGAAATTTCAAAAAACGTCGACATTTCCACTCACTTACTCCCTTACTTACTCACTCATGTATAAACTGATAGAAATTATGACCAAACCCTTGGAAAAAATTTTAAAACCCCAAAACTCTAATTTACTCCGCTTCCCTGTACATGTAAAGTTATGTAAAAGTAACATTGTCCACTTCCAGAAACGCTAGACAGCTGAACTTTGGCAGACTGATAGGAAATGTGATAAAACTATAGGAAAAAATTTAAAAACTCCAAAATGTTAATTTGCCCACTTCCAGAAACGCTAGAGAGCTGAGCTTTGGAAGATTGATAGAAACTATAATAAAGCTATAAAAACATATTTAAAAACACCAACATTTTAGTTTACTTTCTTCGCCTATATATGTGAAGTTATGTAAAAGTAACATTGCCCACTTCCAGGAACGCTAGAGAGCTAAGCTTTAGAAGGCTGATAGGAACTATGATAAAACCATAAGATTAAATTAAAAAACCTCAAAATTTTTAATAACATTGCAAAAGTTTTGAACAATATTCCGCATATTTTACTACGTACTTTAAAACTTAAATATTATCCAAATCCTTTAAAAAAGGAGTGAATAAGCCAAGTACGCGAAAATGGTATTCCGAAAAAAGAATTGAGAAAAATGAAAGGTTCTTTCATTTTGGCTTTACGTTTATCGCAATTCCTATTCCAAAAAATATCCGCAAAAAGCATCAAGAAAGACGAAAAAGAAACTGCTGAAATAAAAACGTAGAATATTATAAACAGATGAATCAGGACATAAACCAAATAAGTATAACTTCAAGAAATATAACTAGTTTTTAGTGATAAATAACGGTTAAAATTAATAAACTATAACCAAAAGAAATACAGTGAAACCTCTCGTTGCGGACAACTCTATTAAGCGGACACTCCTTTTATGCGGACAAATTTGTTGGAACAAAGCTTTTCCCTATTTTTTTACATGTAAAATTCACTCCTAAAACCCGACACTCTAATAACCGGACGCGCACAATTTTTTTTTATAAACTGAAAACTCCCTTAACCGGACGCGAACTTCTGACAACGGGACGGAGCGTTGCACGACATGGGCATAAATATTATGTCGTATGTTGACAATAACGCACTCTGCAGCCAGGAATTACTTTTTTTTGTTTTAATGCGTAGCCTAAACATTTCTGTCGTATTTACAGCATATTTTATTCGGCAGAACTGCTGTGTTTTATTTTTATTGTTCAGTTGAGTAGTAATAGAGCTCTTTGAAATGGCGCCTAGGAAAAAACTTCTTAGTTTACGTGAAAAAATGGAAATCGTTAACGTTTCGGAGAAGGAACATCTATCAGCACGAAAGTTCGCTGAAAAATTTAATATCGGAGAAACTCAAGCAGCGGAAATTGTTAAAAATATATATTAAAATTTCGCAGTTCTCTCTCATAAGCGGACACCTCCAATAAGCGGACAAAATCAATGAAACCGTGAGTGTCCGCTTATAGGAGGTTTCACTGTAAATGTATATGTATGTAGATAAATAAATTGCGAACAAGTAAGCAGTAATAATAGCAGGTAATCTGCTTGACCTTTCTTGCAGAACAATAAACCAAATAAATAAGCGTGGTAATGTCGAAACTAATACATGCGGTCATTCATGATGGTTTGTGTACAATCTATAATGTTACGGTTTTCTTGGTAACCAAAATATCATCAATCATTCTACATTTCTTCTCTATGCCAGATAGTTACTCAGCCATCCTATGGTTAAACAAAATATTAAAGTTACCAATTATACTGCCGTTTGTTTTTATAGGATTTTTAGTATTATTAAAAATTATAATATATAAGTATTCACTTTTCAGCTTCCCAGATTGCTGGCATCTTCTTCTAAGTCGCCATTTTCACTATACTCTTCAGAACGATATATTTACCTTTACACTAGCAGGGGCGGATCTAGAAACTTTATTTGAAGAGTGGGGGAATATAATAAATATTTCATAAAACTATTTCGCATAGTGACCAGGAGGTGTATTCTGTGTGTCCAAACTAAATATATTTTGAGATTTGGGGGGGAATTTCTCCTTTTTTCCCTTTCGTAGATCCGCGCCGGACACTAGAGGTATTTAAATCTAAAAATGTATTTCTCTTTTCTAACTTAAACTCCAGAACTGTATTTAATTTAGGCTCCACACCAAAGACTTCTGTTTTTCCTTCTATTTATGATTTCCCTCAATCAATGAGTTATTTCACTTTACACTACAGTTACATATTTGTTTAGACTCTATCTCAAGGACTTTTTCTTTTATCTGCAGCTGAAACTAATACTCCATTTACTTCTGTAATTTTAACTTTTAAAAACTGTATTTTATTTGGAATCCACACGAAAAAGTACTGTTTTTCTTCTCTTTTTGATTTACCTTTATCATTATGTTCGTGTAATCTGTTATTCTTGTTCCCATCCTCAACTAATTTTACATATATATTGAATTTTACCCTACTACTTTAGGAAATTTTTTCTTCTTTCTACATCTGGCTAAAACTCCATTATCATGTTTTCTAATTTATATAGGTGATTTGAACTCTCACAAACTGTAATTTATTTAAACTCCACAGAAAAGACTTCAGTTTTTTGTTATCTTATTGATTTACTTTTATCATTATGTTCGTGAGCTCCGGTATTGCTCACATCTTCATCTGATTTTCCATGTATATGTAATTTGACAGTACAAGTGTATACTTGGGTTAGACTTTACTTCAAAGGCTTTTATTTTCTATCTACATCTGAAAAGAGTACTTCACTATGATTTTTTAAATATTTTTCTGTGATATGAACTCTCAAAAACGGTATTTTATTTATACTCCACACCAAAGACTTTTGTTTTTCCTCAATTTTTGATTCACCTTTATCATTGCCCATTGAGATCCTGAGGTCTGTTATTTCTCCCATCTTTATCAGATTTCTCATATATATTTAACTACACTACAGGTATGCATTTACTCCTACATCTAAAAATAATACCCCATTATTATGTTTTTTAATTTGTTTCTGTGATTTGTGTGATGATCTCCAGAACTGTATTTCATTTAGACCCCACACCAAAGGCTTCTGTTTCTCTGGTCTTTTTGATTTAACTTTTTTATTGATTTCGTGAGCTCTGTTATTGCTTTCATCTTTATCTGATTTTTCTTATATATTTAACTTTATACTACGGGTATATACTTGGTTAAGACCCTATTTCATAGATTTTTTCTTCTTTCTAGAGACTCGATTTCAAAAGATTTCCATTTTCATATCTATTTCTGATTTACCTTTATCATAGAGTTTATGAGCTCGGTTATTGTTTGCGTGTTTTTAAGCGTTTTGCATACTTGAATGAATGAATTATCCTTTCATTACCTAGGAATTTTCTTTTTTATGGGAGTGGGAAGTATGTAACTGTTTTTAAAGGAATTTGTTATCGTTACTTTAATTTTACTGGCCAGTCCCCCAAAATTTAAAAATGCTAAATTTGTTTTGGGTTATACGCAGCATTGAGCTTTTTTTTGTTAAGATTTATTTCTTTATTTTAGACTTTTTGCTTCCTTCAAAGCAACGAAATTTATTAGTTGTTTACTCATGTTTCCTATTATTTAAACAACAGTAAGAATTTTTTGTTACGATTTGTTTGCATTGAGTCACTATCTGGTCTTTTAGACAATGATTCAATTAACCAAAATTAGTTGTTTACACTTAACATTCTTTTTTTCATGCAACTTTTTTATACGATTAATTTCTTCTTGCTGCCGTAAAGATAAGACTTTCAGAAACAATTATAAATATTTTGTTTTCATCAAAACTGTAACATATCAACTTGTAGGTCTCTGTTTCGCCATACTGCCCACTTTCCTTGAAAGTTTTCATCTTAAATTGAAGATCAGCGACAAAAAGCAACAACCGGTATTTGTTTATGAAGCATAGAAGAACATTCAGCAACCTTGAGGAATTTTTTTGAAAACAGGCAAAAGAAATATAAATGTTCAAGATTTCTTGAGAGGAAACATAGCCACACCAGAGCCACACCAGCTCTAACCGCTATTTGCTTCCAAAATATAGAGGCATTATTGTGCTTTAGTTTGTATAAAATATATTGTGCCTTAGTACGTACAAAACTTTTCTTGTTTTGCAATTGATACACACCGTACCACAACTATTTCCATCTTCTTTTTTTACTATTATTATTCCTAACACATCGCTTCCTGTAGGTAACTCATCACACCATCTTTAATACCAATCAAACCAGTACCTAATACCCCATGGCTAGTTGAGAAATTTTCTATAAAAAGTTACGTAAGATTCTTCATTTCCCCCATGTATGAAGATAAAAATACGTATATCTTGAATGTTGCATTATAAGCTAAAGATGAAAACGCCCAACTCGTTTTTAAGGAAAAATCTGTTATTTTCGTTAAACGGGTTCCACTTACCACACATTACCTAAGCTATATCTTTTTCTATGCTTCACCATGTGTTAAATAAAGACCAAGATACATAAGTTAGTGATTTAAGTAAGTTTTAGGAATGTAAAGAACAAGGTATGGCATAAGCAATATACAGGAATTCAAGTATGAAGAAAGATAGTCTAGATTTATGTTTTATTCATTAAGAATTCTTCAGATTGGTGATAATTATTCGCTGCGTTGCCACGTCTGTTAAAATGAGTCGATCGAAAGAGATGCAAAATGTCAAATAACTTACCTAACAGCAGCACAGTAGTGTAAACTTTCTATTGGGAAAAATCTTGTGACTTTCTTGTGATTTTCATCTACGTTTTCTAAAAGGATACCATTGGACCATACACTAAGCCAACTGTCGATACCTTTGGCACCCGTCGCACCCTGAAAGCAAATTGTAAAGGTCCCTTCAAACATTCATGAAACTCAGGTCAAGTCAAAAACGCGCAAGTGGGACATCTAGTTTTTAGAAGACATGTATATTGGTTTAGTAGAATGTACTCCAAGAATTGTCCCCGCGGCGAATCGACTGCGGCAAATTGGCGGCGGCGAATTGTCCTTTTACCCACCACATAACTTTTGAACAATATCACCGATTTTAATAAAATGAACTACAATTTGCAGGTAATTAAGAAGGTTTTTAAACAGAAGTTTGCCTTGTTCGTTATCTTCAAATCCAAGATGACGGGCAGAATCACAAAAAGACTATATAAATATATGAATCAGTTCTTATACTTTTGTTTAAAGTACTAATAAAGATCTATTCTTTGCGCGTACAATAGAATACAATTTATTAAAATCAGTCGAGTAGTTCCCAAAGAATTCATTTTTGTTGCAAGCAAGCAAATTTTTACAGATTAGATATGCTGATCCCTTCTCAATTTTGTCTGCTTTCATTTGCTTATAAATTCTTTATTACTGAACCTATTTTAACGAATTAAGAAGCATCATGGTAAAAATCGATTGCTCTAAGATACCAATTAAGATTTGTCGTCGTTTTGAAATCTAAGATTAAGAGGCTCGTTTATTCCAATGTTTCGTAAAACTTTTTGACTTTTTTTGACTTGGTAAAAAATCATAATTGGTAAAGTGGTTCTTTAAATAATACATTTTGGTTTAACCATTATTGTTTTACCAACTATACGGTTGTTTTGTTAATTCTGTCCGCATTAAATTCCCTATAAATTTATTATACCCAAACCGATTTCGATTTAATAAAAAGCATCATGGTAATAAGGATTAATTGATCTTTAAAAAGCGCTTTAAAACAGAAATTCGTTGTGATTGACCTTCAAAGGGAAATAAATCTTTACCATGATTTCTTGAATGAATGAATGGAGTTTTGTAAGCGGAAAAAGTCACATGCGCTTTGGTGGGCCTGTTGTACCCCACTGTTCACTGTTCAGCCCTGAAAACCTGCCGCCTTAGCAAAGGAGCAGATTTTTCTTGGTCGAAACTTTCTAATATCGCTAGAGCTAAGCACACTTCATAGCTATGATGTTTTATTATATACAAATCGGTTCAGCTCTTTTCACTTTATGAAGAAAAATGCAGAAAGAATTCAGAAGGTAATCGTAAAATATCTAAAATAATGGTTTAAAACAAAAATTAATATTTCGGAAACGGCTGGACTGCTATGCGCGGCGGAGAAAAAGCTTTTTTATAAATTAAAATTGAAGTCCAAAATTTTTTCGAAACAGGAGAATAAATTACCCTAAGTCTGATCCTGTCCGTCATCATGGATATTATGGCAGGCATGTTTTATATCGATCTTCTCTATAATGCTCTATATTCAAATAAAATCGGTTTAGAAATGCAGACAGATTTGACAAAACAATCAGGTAATCCATAAAACAATGGTTGAAACATAAATACAATTTTTAGGAACCACAGAACGGATTTTGATCATTTGCAGCATGTTGTGGCTGATAGAAACAGGCTTTTCCTCAAGTTCAAAGAAGTATCAAAAAAATTTTGGAATATTGGAATAAAGGAGCCTATTTTAAGATTTAATTTTGATTCTTAAATTAACAACATCCATGTTTTGTATAGTTTTGTTGCAAATAAATATATTTATTATTATTATTAATTAAATCCCTGCAAAACGCAGTGTTATAAAAATTGTTGTATGTTTCAAAAGTTATAACGAAAAATATTTGGTCTAGTTTTTTTGGCCCACCCGGTATAAAATTCATAATTTGTATAAGGCCTACCTGATCGGGATATAATTCTTGTAAAGGTTCCTGAATTCCTTGTAATCCATCTTTTGTCTGCTGAGGTACCGAAGATCCCAAATACAGTACCCGACACCTGCAGATGGGTGTCGATTCATCCATTGTTGAAGATTTGTGACTTGTTTTGGTGATTTTTGAGTTTTAGGGGTAATTTAGAAGTTCTAGCTAGCCATTGCTTGCTTCTGAAAAAGAAAAGAAAAATAAAAATTAATTTAGTTCATGATTAAACCAAAACATTTTTTACTTCCTTTGTAGGGAATATTATATTTGTGAAAAAAATCCTTTCTTATATAGGCATTTTTATGATACGAGATCCTATTTCCGTTGTGCTGCCTGTCCGTCCCTCCGTGCGCCTGCCTGTGTGTCTGTCGTTCATGATGGTGCCGCTATAACTAACGAATTCGTAAACCTACTTCAATGAAATGTAAAAAAATATACAAAGGGTTATGTTTTTAAGAGTCCCATAGATTTTCAGCTCATTGAGTTTTTTCAGGAATGCTACGAATAAAATTTTATTACAAAATTCATTGCAAATATCTCTACTAACAAAGAATTTAACAAGGAAACGTCTGAAGTTATTAATTAAAGAAGATAAAATTATCCGTCGAAAGGCGTAAAAACTGTTTACTTGAGAGTATCTGTGGTACAGTGAAATTCTTTTTGGTAATGTGTTTTTTTTAATTTAATTTATTTATTTCCTCAGTATAGACCAGGGCAGATACCTTTTGGAAGAAAAAAAAAGGAGCAGCATGAATATTTAGAAAAATTATCGCAGCCAACAGGAAAATAAAACCAACTTATTGGGGATTTTTGGGGTGGATAATGTTTCTTTACGTCTTTCAGCTAAACTAGATCTTCTAACAAAAAAGTTACAAAGTACCAAAGTTGTAGGCAATAGAAAGGTTTACAACTTTTGAACAAATTTAATAATACTACCCAGAAAAGTTCATCCCATTTCACATTAATAACGCAGATTGAGTCTAATTAGTTTTTCCTGTTGGCTACAATATATTTCCTTTAATTTTTATTAGTTTTTGTGCTGTTGCTATTTTTTTTGCCCTTTTTTGCCTTTTTAAAAGGTCTCAACTGGTATGCCAGTCCAAATAATATTTTTAGGCATTTTTAAAGTGTCTATTAACACTCCACCTACTCGTATAATTTCTCGTATCTTCTTCAAATCACACAATCACACCATCTCCACACAATTGAGCATAAAAATTTGCATTGACTTTCAAATTCGTGATTGTTTCAAAATGTTGGACTTCCTTAGATGTTAGATTATTTCAGGGGAAACCATAAAACTTTTTAGTACGTACGGTCATTTTTCGATATTTTATGGTTTCCAAGAGTAAAAAGGTACTTTTGCGCAATGGAAAAATATTTTACTACTGCTGATACGTCAATTAAAAATTGACACTTTCAACGGACTTCCTAAATAATAACGCACAATGAACGTAGGTCCATTATCATTTATAAAAACGCTAATCTGCGTTGATCTGACCTGAAAGACAAAAATGCTGTCAAAAGTCACAGATGGATTATTTTCTTTTCAATCGATCTTTTCATCGATCGATTTATATAGCAGTTTCTTACTCGCCTGCTCTTGTTCTAATTTTTCTTGTATCTCGGTAGATAGCGCTTCTTGCGGAAGTTTTCTCAAAATGGACATAGCATAAGAGACAATTAACTTCGCACGGGTGTCGCATTGCCCAAGCAGTGTTCTGAGAAGTCCCTTAAGGACAAAACAGTTAACTGTCAACACTTATCAGGTGCCCATTAACCCCCGCGAGGATAAGGATATGGATAAAAGAATCTTGTTTGAACCACTGTCGTGAAGAATATGTTGTTGAAAACAAAGTTAGTAACAAAAAAGTTAATGACAATATTTTTCAACAAATTTTCAAACCAAACATTCACAAAAACATTGTTGCGAAATTTGTCTCCAACAAAATGTTGCTGGCATTGTTTTGTTACTCCTGTGCAAATGCATTCGTCGTGCTTTTACTATTTTTTTTTCCAGTTCTTTACAGTCTGCTCCTGTCTTATCAAATGTGACACCCAAGTATACATACTCATTGCATCGAGATATTGTTTTTAAATTGTCTAGTTCTAAACCCACTTGATTCGTTTTCAATACATAAGTACTGTCTTGTCCACGTTCACTGTTATTCCCCACTTTTGGTATTCTTCCATTAAGTTTCTCATCATATACTCTATGTCTTCTTTATCATTAGCTACAATTACTTGGTCGTCAGCAAACTGTAGTATGTATATGGTAAATCGGTCGTTAAGTTCTTCCCCTGCCGTGAACTACGTTTCCAGTTTTTTAGAGCTACTGCGATGTATATTTTAAAAAGAGTTAGAGAATTGCAATATCCCTGTATTAAGCCTTTCGTTACCAGGAATTCTTTTAAAAGTCGATTTCCAATTTTAATTTTAGATTTTGACCCTTTGTATAGTGCTTTTACCGCTTTTATGTATATATGATTGATATTAGTTTACTCTAGCACTGTCCATAATTTTTCTACTGGAAGGGTATCATATGCTTTTTGCAGGTCCACAAAGGTAACATAAGTCTCTATATTTCTGGCACTCCTTTTCTAAATAACTTGCTTAAGACAAAAAAGATTATCACTACAAGATCTGCCTGCACGAAACCCACTTTGCTCTTCTTCATGAAAATCATTCTCTATTAGATCTGTCAGAATCCTACCGTACAATCTACTTAGAGTACTGGTTATTGAAATTCCTCTGTATTTGTTGGAATCCAGCTTGTTGTTGTGTTTTATGTATTGACGTATAGTAATGCAATTTTCCAATCATCAGGTACTGGCTGTCCGTTTATGCATGGATTGATAATATATGTAAGATTTTCTAGTAGTTTCTCTGATCCATATTTGAGCATTTCAGCGTATATTCAGTTAGGTCCTCTAGCTTTTTCGGATTTAAGCTTTTTAATACTATTCTTTATCATTTCTTTTTCAATGATACTTCATTTCCATGCACTTTTAGGTCTCTCCTCGGAAAGGCCGACAGATATTCGGGTCTCGTTTCCTGAAAAATACGGCCTGAAGAGGACACTTGGCGGATGCCTATATTATACATTTTTTGCCTACTACAGCAAACATTTTTGCCACGACAATAATGAGGATTTTTTTTATGTTCAATGCAAAAAATGTTGGCTACTATGGCTAATAATTTTGTAGTACATGCGCCAGCAACGTGCCTGTCTCGTATTTCTCTATGTAGATTAGAGCAACTTTAGCATAGATGAGACAAGCAGATAATACTATTTGATAAATTCTGTTGTCAGATATTATATTTCCTAAGTTGGATATTGCACAAATAAGAATGAATTGACAAGGTTAAGAGTTACCTAGGTTTACCTACAGTAAATAATTAATATTTGTACCTCAATTAAAACTGATGATTACAATCAAAATATATAAAATTAACAGTAATTAAGATTGCTCAAAGATACGTTTGTGTTAGCAGGTTGGTTATTTAACAAAAAGTGTAAAAAAAGTAAAGGTCTTCTTTACTAATATAATCAATTGGGAACTATTCACTATTTCCCGAAATCATCGCTGTAATATACAGGATAATCAAGAAGGTGCCACTTTTTTAGTTCAGGCCCTACATCCGAGATTCAAGCGATGTGCTGCGTTTAAGGAGAGAAGCAACACACTTGGTATTGATAGACATAAGAATCGCCCGAAAACTTGACGAACGCCCCCCAACCGTAACTGGGGGGTGGTTCCCCCCCTTAAACGTGCTTTTTGCACCCACCAAGAGTGGGCGGATGGTTCCCCTTGTTATATTTTCGGGGGAGTATATTGTATATTCATACCAAGTGTGTTGCTTCTCTCATGGAATGCAGCATGTGTATTAGTACACTGTTCCAACATGGTTGTCGTAAATGAAGTGTATAGCAAATTTGAACATTTTTGGTGCGTCTATGCTAGATCTACCGCTGCCTTAAGGGGGGAGTAATATACATCGTTGGAAAGGACATTTCTTTAGGTTTAAAAATTATAAGTTTTAAAACCAGACATGTAGGACAATAAAATTCAAGAAAATTAAAAAAATATTGTTTTTTCCACACGTCTTAATTATTTAAATGCCCATAAAAGGTGCGTCACTAATGTAAGGGGAGCGTGTTATACATCGTTGAAGAGGAATTTAGATCAGCCTCAATAACCATTACTTAGTTGTTTTTGGTCAAGTGAAAAGTTTGCAAATAATTTAAAAAATAATGTAAAAGATCACTTTTGAGGGGGGTGAGAGGGGAGTTGTCCCCTCCCCCCAATTTAAATGAATTCAACTCGAAAAATTAAGTTTTAAGTTAATACTAATGAAAAATATTTTTTACTCACTTTGAGTATTATTTACTGAGTTACAAAAATGAATGTTCATTTGTTCATTCATTGTTTGATTTGAAGATTTCTACAAACACATTTATTTTTATTACAAGGTGGCTACTTTAAAAAGTTATGTCTAATTAAATATTTAACTGTATACAATCAGTTTTTAAAAAAAATACTTTTTTGAATAAAACAATATGTTAAGGATACAAAATGCCACAAATAAAATAAAAAAAACATATTTTAAACATTTTTGACCGTTTTTGAGTTAATAGCAAGAAGCTATCTATACCAAGCGTCTTGTTTCTATTATTAAACGCAAGTATTTTAAAGAACTTTAAAGAAGTTGCTGAGCCACCGAGTGGTTCCCTCACTAGGTGGCGCAGCAACTTTTTTAAATTTCTTTAAATTTACAATTAAAGCTTTTCGGGCTTTGCCACAGACTCCTCCCTATCTATGTTACCAAATTATTTAGTTTTTGGAGTGTGACGAATATAAGGCCCCATTTTTTTTATATTTCTGACTGGAGGACCTTAAGATAAACCAAAAAATATATTGAAGACACAGGAAGAGGAAATCTTGCAATTAAAGCTAATTATCAAAAAGATAAAATACACAATATACGTTTCTACAAACAACGCTTTGTATTGGAAAGAAAGTGTGTTTTTGGAAGGAAGTAGGTTTATTTGACCTTCATTTGCATAAAATAAATAAAAACCTAATTTAAAAAATGTATAATTAAGCAACATTTTCTCAAAGCAGATACATATAGACATATCTTTTTTTTTTCACTTTAACCGCTAGCCAGGAATCAATTAGCACTATCGCGATAGCACAAGACACCTTACAGATTTTTATTGTATTTATGTCTTGCGATCAGCACAAAACATATTTCAAGCATTTTAATTTTCTGACATCTTACAGACATCTTAAAGACATTCTAAATAAGTAAATTGGTAATGAAAACATTCTAGGAATGTATTTTAAGGACTTTGAACATACGTCAATTTTCAAGATATATTTGGGTTGTCTTTCCATAAATACAAGACGTTCCTAAAAAGGCTGTTACGTCCTAGAATGGACATCTTTAAGATATATTTAAATGTCCTTATGCTATGTGCGAACGTTATAGGTTTATTTATTTATTTATTTGGAATACTAACAGATAACAAAATTCTACACTACTAATCTAAATTGTTTATAAATTGTAAAAAAAGCCGAAACTAAAGAGATACACAAAGTAAAAAATTAAACAGTTGAGTCTTATGATTTAAACATTAATTTAATTTTGGTCTTAAAAGTGTTTAAACTGACACTAAAGAGCAAGGGGAACGTTTTGATGTAAATTCGTATTTCTAAATGAATTAAGAAACGTTTGGTGGTGACGCAATTGGCTTTTGAGTACATATATAAAAGCTAATTAAATAAAGAAGCTGGGTGCAATTAGTTAAACCATGTATTATTTTATAAAGAAAAACTAAATCTGGTCTGTCTGGGAAATGTATCATAATCACTATTTATATATTCACCTTTAATATAAGAAAGGTATTTGTTTTGTACATTTTCCAATCGGTCTATGAAAACTTGATGTCGTGGATTCCAGAGAGAAGAGCCAAAGCTCAATTTACTTAGTATGAAAGAGTTATTTAAAGGTGACAAAGCCCTGTACGATACATAATCTTTATATCTCAGATTGAGCATGGATTTTTTGCAATGTTTTCAACGTTATTTCCAAATAACATTTTTGAGTCGAGACTGCACTCGTTTTAAGGATACGTTTATAAGTTTATATTAAAAAGTATGGGTTTAGTTTTTCTTGTAAAAGTTATAGTTTGATACTTATTGAGATCGAGGAAAAAACTCTTTTTCTGGCAGTATGAGGCAAACTTGTCAAGATCAGACAGGACTTTGAGACAGTCAACATTTTTTATAACAAAATAGACCTTGAAATCATCCACGAATTGAAGCATTTCTAGATCATTAAAACAGTTTTTTAATATAAATGTTAAAGAAAAGTGGTCCCAAGAGGGAATCGTAAGAAACACCAGACGAGATGGATATCTAACTGGAAGAACAGCCATGCATATCCACATATTGCTTCCGGTCTGTCGTGTACGATTTTCCCATAAAAGCACACTGCCACCCACCCTGATTACCACAATTCTCCGGGTCAAAATATTATGATCGATTTTGTCAAAAGCCTTGCTAAAATCAGTGTTGATGGGATTTACGTCCATGAATATAGATGCATTATTATATTTTACTAGTACTAGTACTCCCAACAAGAGACATTATGTATCTTAGCCAGTCTAAAGATATAAACAAAATAAAAGGTAGGACGTTCGTTCACTAGAAAATAGATTATTTTATTTGTCCTGTTGTTTTCCATTATAGGGATGTATAGAAGTCATCTTTTTTTTTGTGCCTTTCTGAATCATCTTAGTTTATGTAGCATTTGTTTCGGGATTAATCCATTATTTCTTAGGATTTTAACTTCAAATATATTTAGATCTTCTGTTTATTCAGAGACTTCTAAAAATTCTTCTAAGTCAGTGGTATTTTCCATGTCTCGCTCCAATTTATGATTACTATCCATATATCTCGGTTTTGTAGATCTAGCAACTGATGGACTCTATACGCTTCTACAGGCTGATGGACTCTACACGCTTCTACAGATATATTAGTACCTACTGGTTACGTTTTACGTAACCAAGTAGGTACCTATTATATTATTTAACAAAAAATGCAAATAATTACGCGAAAAAATGCGACAAAATCCTATTTGGTTATCAACAAATACAAAATTGCATTCAAGTATGAAAACGTACTTTCGCCTATATGCGTTAAGTTGAATTTAAGTATTTTGTTTTCACTTTTAATCGATTTTGTCACATAACACAACAAACGTGGCATAGTAATATTAAAAACAAATTTAGAACTGTTAAAATGAATACGAGAATTGATAAAACATGGTGTTAAATAAAATAAGTGGACACCTACTTAACAGTTTTTAAAAGTGGAATAATGTTTTGTAATCTTTTGCAATAACTGTGTTGCTGAAAAAAAATTTCCTGTAGGTATGGGAGGGGGGACTATACGCCGTGGTCCATTCGCAGCGGGCCGATTCGCCGCGGGGACAATTCGTCTCGGTCCGATTTGTCGCGTGAACAATCAGTACAGTGCCGGATCCAGGATTTCCAGGGGGCTGAGCCAAGGAGGAAGCATAAACCAAAATATATTTTTTTTGCTGTTTTTTACGTTAGTCTTAGCTCTGAGATTTAAATTGATAGGTGAAGAAAATCCACCGGAAGCGAAAATTTTGGGAACAATAAGTAATTAAAAAAAATTTTTTTGCGAAAATTTTTGGAGTTCTAAGGAATTTTTGTGATTCTTTTTTAAGTCGTGTTTGGGATACACTCTGTTAAAAATTGCAGTTAAAGTTGACTTTTTTCTCCCGAGAACTAAGGAAGGGATGGGGTGCCCGGGCCCCTTTGGCCCTGCCCTGGATCGGCCACTGGGGACAATTTTCCATCGACGAAGTCTAAGGTTGCAATTTTCATTATTTCGTGTAGTAAACACATTTTAGAAAAAAATATTTAAAAAAAATAATTTTTAATAAAAAACACGGGTTTTTTTTATAAATTAGCTTTTGGAAACTGCTTTTAAAAAAGTATTATTCAAAAAATTTATTGTTTTTGTTTTTTTATTTAGTTTTTTCAAAACTTTGTATTGAAAACACATTATTAATACATATACTGAAGCAACATCATCAATCAAAATCCACGAAGGAACCCAGTCTATTTGCATAAGAAGAGGCGTCAGACAGGATGACACAATATGTTCTAAACTATTTGCCAGGCCGTAGAAGATGTTTTTAAAAACGTAGATTGGGAAGAAATATAAATCAAAGTAAGCGGACAATACTTGAACCACCTAAGATATGAAAAGAAAGAAGAACTGATAAAAAATACTAAAAGAAATGAATACAGAAGCTAAAACTAAAGGCTTGGGTAGGGTATCTATCTAGCCTTCTTCGATCCATCTTTGGACATAGGCCTCCCCCAATAACTTCCATTCTTCTCTGTCTGTCGCCGTGGTCAACCATCTAGCTCTTGCATGTCTCATTCAAATAATCCGCTCATCTCATTTGGGGGTTTCCCCTAATTTTTTATTTCAAGTTTTACAATACACTGTTCCATCGATCGTCTTTCTGTCTGGTATTAATACCGGCGAATTTCCATTTTAATTTTGCTACTTCTCCTCTTACATCTCTTACCTTTGTTTTATTTCTTATCTATTCCTTTTTCTATTTGTCAGCTTTACATGTAACATTTGTCAGTCCATTGATCTTTGGGCTTTTGTTACCATATCCAATACAGTGTTATACTTTATTATTGCTGGCTTTAAAAGGTGATAAAAAATTTCTTTTTCATTTGACATACAAACCCATCTAGAAGGCACATAAAAAATGTTTATTTGTACTATTAATTTACTGATTAAAAAATATACGAGTAGTAATAAAATAAATAACCTTCAACAAAATGGTATTGAACAATACATTGGAATTTTAAAAAGTAGCAATTATTTCATATATTTTTGTAATTACTTATTTATTCTAAAATGATAATAAATTTATAAACATTTATGTTTCTTTGATTGACGCAAATTTGCACGGTAGTTGTTTATATTTTCAAAATCTTTACAAAAAAAACTTGCTCGAATCTGGCAAAAATCATTCTTGCATTGGATTAAGTCAGCAAAAAATTGTATTTTTTTTATATTGTAATTAGCGGCGTAGCATAAGGAAGGGGCACGGGGGGGGGTTCGCCGCCCCCAGAAACCCCCCCGCTCCGAGGGTACTGGCACCCCAATGGGTGCTGCTTAAGCAGCAGGGCCAGAAAAGTGAGGGGGCGGAAAAGGCAACAGCAAATCGGCTGTCTAAGAAAAAAAAGAGTGAACTAAAAACATTTTTTTTTTGGTCGGAAATTTTTTTAGGGGCGCCTTTTTTAGCCTTCGACCGCCCGCCCCTTAGAACAAGCTACGCCGCTGATTATAATTAGGTAATTAAATAAAGTAAAAACAAGGAAGAAATGTAATAACCACAAAAAGTCTTTACAAACGTATTTCTAAGCCTAAAATAAAAGCAAACACCATAAAATGTACAGTTGATTTATAATATTTATTTTGCATAATAAGGATATAAATATAAATTATAACCCTATTTTTATAATAGTGTAATACTTGCATTAAATAATAAGGTGACCAAACTTGGTGGTTCAGTGCGTTCGCGCATTGAACATAAATGAGTTAAAGGAATCTCGCTTGCTACAGTGGCGGGTTCAATTCCCGTCGGTTGCCGAGGTCGGATGCGGCAGACATTTATAGGATTCCGGGGGAGTGTAAAATGTAATATTTTCCTTCATTCACGGCGGTAACCAGTGGTTTTGATTACGGTCGAATATCTTGTGAAGGCGGACTTTGCTAAACACTCCTTCAGTCGGTAGGCCATTCTAAAGGACAAAAGGACCGAAAAAAAAAGACTCGGTCTGGGGTTCCAAAGGTGGCCGATGACCCGTTCAACGAGGCGTTCAGTTTTATAATAGTGTCATACTTGCATCAATTAATAAGATAATTAAACTTGGTGGCTCGGTGCGTTCGCACATCGAACACAAGTGAGTCAAGGAATCTCGCTTGCTAAAGTGGCGGGTTCGATCCCCATCGGTTGCCGAGGTCGGGTGCGGCAGACATTTATAGAATTCCTGGGGAGTGTAAAATGTAATATTTTCCTACCGCTTCATTCACGCCAGTAACTCGGCCGGATGAGGTTGGCTATCTCGTGAAGGCGGACTTTGTTACACACTCCTTCAGTTGGCAGACCATTCCAAGGGACAAAAGGACCAAAAAAAAAAATACCCGGTCTGGGGTTCCAAAGGTGGCCGATGACCTGTGGAATTACGCGTTCCGAAATGGCGGCCTTAGTGTCGGCGAAAGAGTCACGGTTATCAAATAAGAAAAAAAGGTGACCAAATTTCTTGATCATTTAATTTTTTTTTTTAACGCACAGATCTTAATAAAGATAAGATATCATTAGTCGTTTAAATAAAAAATTGTGTGTGCCTAAGACCACACGGCAGAAGTGTAAACTTCAACAAGGCGAAATTAATAATACGAAATACAAGATTTTTTGCGTTGTATATTGACAAAGTAATAACATTTACATAATAAAAGAGCCAAGTGGATGAAGGTGCCAAGTCGCAAATTATTTTTTTTTGCGCATTTTATGGAAAAAACTCAATTTTGGTGAAAATACGACATGGCACCTTCATCTACTTGGGTCTTCAATTATAATTGGGTATAAATTATCTTGTAAATTTTGCCCTGAGTGGCCTCCATCTACATCATCATATCGCTCTGCTGACTGTTCCTCTCACAGTTAGTCGACTCGAGCCGAGTTCACCCGAATGAGCGTGACGGCTCAGTTCAATTCAGTACCCACAAAAAGTGCTAAACGCGCCTAAAGAAGTTTACACTCGAAAAATTTTTGAACCTAAAAATTTTAATTTTTTACAAATTAATTTTTTTTGTATAAAGAGACAATTCCAGTTAACTTAACACTGTTGGTCACCTTAATTAAGCGCATTATAATGCATTAAGTATGCGAAGTTATGTGATTTCAGCAACCTGTATGGCTTACTTTCAATTTGCGTTCGACTTATCATGAGATTTCATAAGAAAATATTCTGAGAATTTTATCCGCCTTTTTGTTTTATTTTAAGCAATTTTATGCCAGGTCCATATCAAACCAACAAAACAAAAAGTTCAACAAAACAACAACACAACAAAACTGCAAGTTTTTGAAAACACGAATAAATTGTTAACTGCTGTCCACATATTGGAAAACAATTGTGAACTCTGAAACAAAACTTTTGCCAGCTTCGGATTTGTTCAATAACCGATAACTTCTGTGTTCTCTTTGGAACTGGCTATTGATGTTTTTTATTCTTCTGTCCACTTCCTCTGAAGACGTATCACACATATACATAATATTCCAATACCCACGGTAACTGCCCATTCATGATGCAAACATGAGAGCCTTGGGGTCTTTAAGCAAAAAAGACCTGATTGGTTGCTTTTAAAGACATATGTATATTATTTCCATATAGTACGTATTATTGCAATACCTACGATACTTTACGATGCACAATGCAACATATTTGAAATAGCAATATCAACGGACACTAAGTCTATCCTTTTTGCGAGCATTAAGTTAAAATGTCCTGATTGTTTGTACTTTACACATGCATATTTTTTTATTCATGTATTTATCATGTCATATCATCGGCTCACAGTTGACAAAAACTCTATCTATGTAAATTTGGTATCTGTGCAATTTTCGTACCTTTATTTCTGAATGTTTGCATCAAACGCCAACCATTGTTAAATACGTAACAGGGAGTAATGGAATATTACGTATATGGTATCACACAATGTTCCTATTTCCTTTAAGATGTCTGCTATTTTATAACGATTTTTATAATCAGGGTATCTGGCGTCAGATAACAATCCAGCTTCTCGATAAAGTTCAATTTATTTACAGGTATGTTCAACACACCATTTAATTTTTTCTCCGGACATGCTGACAGAAACTACAAAAACTAAACGGCGATGTTTGTTTCTGTTTTATTCGCGTACAGACTAGACCAACAAAGTTGGCCAAAAAGAAAACATCAACACTTTAATGTTTACCGACAGGCGACGGGAAAATTAAAAGTGGCTGAAAACACCAACAAAACAAAAAAGTTGCCGAATTGTTTTCATTTTGTTTCAAAAATGTTGGAAAACATTAAGTTTCAGCTGTTTTGTTTTTGTTTTGTTGGTTTGGTGTGGACCCGGTATTACAAAATTTTTCTAAACTCTTTATTTATATTTTGTATATATCCTTTCTAGCAGGAAATGTAAAAAAAATCATGACGGATCTGATACCTTCCTAGCCCATTTCCATTAGCACACTCCAAATAAACTCCACGATATATTTATTTTAGCATTTAAAACAGATTTCGTTAATATCTCAGGAACGGAAGCTCCTACTATGTGTATGTTTAACTATATTTCGGATAAATCAAACTGAATATTGATGGATGGATTGATGGATGTTGCGTTAAAAATTTAGCATTCCTAAAATTTTTATCTGTCAAGAAACTGTTATTAGCATTAATGGATTTTGACCAAAATCTAATCAGCTAGTAACAGTGTTAAACATTATTTTTCAAGAAAATGTAACGAAAATTGGTTTAGGGGTTCCGTAGCTATTAAACAATCTTTGACACAAACTTTTTTATCTTCCTAGCCCGAGCAGTAATGAATACAGAAGGAATTCTTAGTGTATTTTTACCTTCTTAGCCCGCATAGCAATGGCTAGAGAAGGTATATTATTTTCGACAAAAAATATTTTTTTGAGATAACGCCAAAAATGTTATTTGGGTGTATTTGGAGGAATCTTAGCAATATCGTCGAGACATCTGTCTGTGTGTGCGTGTGTGTGTGTCCGTAACAGGATAGCTCCTAAACCGATTTTCAAGAAATTTTCAGGTAAAATAATGATCGACACTGTGACGAGCTGATTTTTGGTTAATATCCATTGATAATAATGAATTTTTATCAGTTTAAAATTTGAATATACCCACATAGCACAAAAATCACATCAACGTTAAATTAACGTGAACAAAAATAATAAGTTTTTTTTTACTTGAAAACAACCGCATACCATATAATATTTCTTTTGTTAAATCTACATGCGTAAAGATAACTTAAAAACAAGGAGATATCAAGCTATAAAAATTTACTTTTTGCTGAAGTTTCTGGTGCTGTGTATATAACGTGTTTTTTACCCTCGTTATTTTCATGTACCAAATTCACACTTGAAAAGTCCTCCACAACATGTTCTAAAACGCCACTAGATTAAGACTTCTCAAACCTACTAACTTTCTGCGCCTTTTTTGGTCACGGTTTTTTAATAACATTTTTTTAACATAAAAGAGACGCGAAAGGAAGTTATAAAAGTTCACTAGTTTAAGACTACAACACTTCAATACAATTTTAAAGATGGCGCTCAAGGCAAGACAGAATATCTGTATATCTATCTATATACATTATGTTTTTTTTTAAAGCTAAACAAGATTTTTTAACAGTAAACACTTTCACAGAGTCTTAATGTGTCTTTATCAGGTTAAATGACTGATGCGTCGTGATCGTAAAGGATCAGGGATCAGTTTCTTAACAGGTTTTTGGAGTTTAGAGCATATACGTAATATTCCAATACTCCCTGATACCTATTTACACAATGGTTGGCGTTTGATGCAAACATTCAGAAGTGAAGATACGAAAAATGCACAGATACCAAATTTACATAGATAGAGTTTTTTTCAACTGTGAGCCGATGATTTGACATGACGAATACACGAATAAAATAATTTTCATGTGTAAAGTATAAACAACCAGGACATTTTAACTTAATGATCGCAAAAAGGATAGACTTAGTGTCTATTGATATTGCTATTTCAAATATGTTTGCATTCTGCATCGTAAGGTACCGTAGGTATTGCAATAATACGTACTATATGAAAATAATATGCATCTGTCTTTGAAAGCAACCAATCAGGTATTTTTTGCTTAAATACCCCAAGATTTAGAGGCCAAAGCACTGCCTGATAGATTTCGTCAAAGTGAAAAATGCCGACAATATGTGGCGCTGCTGCTAGTAAAATCTCAAAATTATTCAGTAGAAAAGCCATGCGGTCGCGTTTTAAAATTCGTGTAGAAAAGGCGTGAATCTAATGTGATTTTAACGTTGATAAAAATCACTTGAAACTAACGTAAAACAGTGCTGTTTTAATTTGATAATGGCGTTATTACAACGCAGTTTTTAGCAACGTTATTTTTTATAACGTTAATGAATGACCTATTAAGCTTGTTTTCATATATGAAATAAACGTTTTTTTTTCTTACGCCTTTTTTACGTCTTAAACACGTGATTGTGCTATATGGGTATGCTAACTTCTTAACGAAGCATCGCATCAACATCTTCGTAGGAGGCTTGTTTTCTGAGATATTTACTCCAGTTTACGATAGCTCCTAAACCACTGAACAGATTTTCAATAAATTTTTAGGTAACACTGTGAAGAACTGATTAAATTTTGCTCAAAATCTATTAATGCTAACTAGTTTTTTGACAGTTTAAAAATTAAAGAAATGATAACTTTTTAACGGAGCTAAGCATCAATCTTCTCTTTTCGGGATATAGCAGAACACAGCTTTCTAAATAATATTTGTTATTACTAAAAACTTTGCCCGAACTTTCGTTTCTGAGATATCTACAAAAAACTGTTTTAAATGCTGATACATATAGTGTGGAGTTCACTTGGTGCGTGCCAATAAGCTAACAAATCCATTATGGATCCATTTATTTTAAGTTATTTTTTTTGGTGTAAAATAACTTGAATTTCCCTTCAAAATTCTTGAGTATTTATTCAGGGGTGTTTAAGTTATTTAAAAAAAAAATCTTTTTATTTATAACACCCGGTATAAATACCAAATGCCCACAAAATTTCAATAATTGCAAAATTTAAAATCACAACTCTACCCATTTACCTTGAAAAAGCCAGGTTTCGTAAGATTTTGTTAAAAAACACAACACTGCTAAAATAAGGTAAATCCAACCTACCTGTTTTGTTTTTGATTATAAAAAACCAGCCAGTATAAAATAACATCCAGTTATTGATGACAAAATATACCCACAAGACAAACGTAACCTCAGGGGGGTCTAAAGGGATTCCCAATCTGTTTTAGACTCAACAATTGCCCCCCCCCTGCCAGATTGTGATTTATACATATTGACATATACCGGGGAGACCCCCAGAATGTTAAAAATAAATATATTTTTGGGTAATACTGTGTGTCACATAAAATGAAAAAAAAGTCAATCGATTGGTATACCAGTAGCGTATTTAGGGGAAGGGGGCGGGGGCCTGCCTGCCTCCACGTTTAAATTAAAAAAAATATTTGTCACATTTTTCATGAACAAAAACTTTTAAAAAAATAGCATAGAATACGGTATCATGTGGTCTCGGGCTCCCCCCAAAACATTTTTTTAAATACGTCCATGCATATACTCCACGCCACTGTTTTAGAAACACGTTTATCGATTTCGTGGTCAAAAACATTAACATACTTAACATCTTTTTGGTTTCTAATTCTCACAAGTTTTAAAGATTTTTTAAGATTTATGTATATTCAAATAATAATTATTTTTAAAATTTTAGAAATTGAATATTAATTCCTATACAGGGTGACTGAAATTTATCCGGTTTAATCAATTTAGTATGGTTACCAAAATTAATCAATTTATTCAATTGAATCGTTTAGGTAGAATATTTTTTTTGACAAAAACCGAACCGAACTTTCTAGAGAAAAACTTTAATATTAACATAAAAATGACAGTGACTGGCTAAAAAAAATATAATAATACGTAATTATGTTAAAAGTATACAACTTACCTTTAAATTGTTGCTTTTAAACACATCAAAAAGTTTCTTGAGTTCAAAAAAGTATCGCGCGAAAATATGAAACACGCAACAAAAAACACTCCTCAAAACACAGTTATTTCATATGTGTTTAAAATTCAAAAAGAAGCAAAAATTTTTGAACACACCTTAGACACAAATTCCTTCCTACTTTGACTTTATCGTTGGCACCAAGAAGTCACGTGTTTTTGCTTGTTTTTTTGCACTAAATCACTAGAAGATTCGTCAATTTATTTTTTTAAATATCCAGCATTCCTTTTTTTTATGTCTACGTGCAAAATATTGCAAAAAAAACTTGTTCAAAAGTACTCTGAAGTCCACACCTAAAATTCTTCAACATCTCAAGACAATTTTCTTGAGTACCACCGGAATCCACGTCACATTTAACCCAATAAAACCACTAACAATCAACTAAAACTAGTACTAGACCCTGAATAATCCTTCAGTGCATCGTTTAGGTCGTTTGTTCAGGGTAAAACAGTACTTAAAAGTCACAAAAAGCGTCAAATATTTAATCAATAACGGTGCCACACGGAAAAGGTACCACTAGCATGGCTACTAACGGATTCAGAACCGTCCGTGGTTGTACCGACGACGTTGCAGACTTGAGACAGTGACGGGTTTAAGGATCTTCAAGACTTAGGATTTCTCATATCATACTACACATACTACTTACATTTCATGTAAAAAAAAGCCAAGTACGCGAAAATGGTATTCCATAAAAAGAATTGAGATAAAAGTAAAGCCAAGTTCTCCAATACAAATTTCAAAATAAATGGTTGTTACTAATTTGAAAATGTTTTTTTAAACTTTGCTATTACAGCCAAACTTCTTTATGTTTAATTTAACACTGTGCTTAAGAGTAATTTGCAGCCATGATAGCCAAGTTTAGAAAAACATTTCTAAACTAGTAAGAACCTTTCATTTTAAAATTCGTATTGGAGAAATTGGCTTTACTTTTATCTCAATTCTTTTTACGGAATACCATTTTCGCGTACGTGGCTTTTTTTACATGAAATGTTTTGTCTGCCATAATTTCAGCTTTGTAGCATGTCTGGACGTACTGTAGAATTTTGATGATCTATACATGAGTGAGTGAGTGGCAATTTCGACGTTTTTTGGAATTTCGTAACTACTTTACTACTTTATGGAAGTCCATGAAACTTGGAGGGGTTATTAGCTCTATAAAGATCTACAGCTGTGCAATGTTTGAGATTCGTAGCTCATTCCGAAGTAGAGTTTCAGATAAAGTATCTCCCAGCGGAGTGCATAATGTAGGCAGAAAGGCGTTTGTAATAACTCAACCCAGTGGCGTTAATTGAAAAAGGTTTTGGGGGGCCCGAGACCCCATGAGGCCGTAGGTTATACTATTTTATGTTTTTATTCATAAAATACAGTCGAACTCTCGACTCGAACCTGAAGGGACAACCAAAACAGTTCGAGTTATGAAGAGTTCGAGTTATAGAAATTCGAGTTACATAGGTTAAAATACATGTAAAAAGTGCAGGGACCGCCTAAAAGGTTCGAGTTATAGAGGGGTTCAAGTTATAGAGGTTACTGCCTTTTTTCATAATTGGGCAAAATTATTTTGATGGAATGAAAGGGTAGAAACAAAAAAACATAAATTGTTTCTGGGTCTTGCTAGACCGGTTTCGCCTTACAAAAGCATCTTCAGTACATTCAACACTAAAATATCAAGTGACATTCAGTCAACAGTGGATGGCTTTTTTTAAGTTTTGTCGTTGAGAAAACTATTTTTGTTATAATTTTGAAGAATACCGCGATTTTTTTTCATTCCATTGAAAAATTACCCACATGGACACCCTCCACGAAGTGAGAAAATCATCTTGATTTCATGATAGCTATTACAAACTTGCTAGATTTTTTTCAGAGCTTCGAGGTTTTGTGTTAGCTTATTTTATTTATTAGCACTCCTCAATGTAGTTTTTAAGCTGTTTACGAAAATATTAACTAACAACAAAATTTGACGAATATCAATCAAAAGAACAAGAATAGTTTTCAGTACAGTTGACCACACATTAACCATGAAAATCCTAATAGGCGATTAATACAACAATTCACTGTATATTGCGTTTATAGACTGACTGAGCAGTAAAAGCATCTTTAAATATAATAGCCGAATAGATCACAGATACACAGAATTAACAGCCAATATATATAGCGATGCAACAACATCAATCAAAATCCACGAAAGAACCAAGCCAATCCGCATGAGAGGAGGTGTGAAACAGGGTGACACAATATCCCCTAAACTAGAAGATGTTTTTAAAAACTTAGATTGGGAAGAAAGAGGCATCAAATTAAGCGGACGATATCGCCTTAATAACAGATAAGGAAGAAGGACTCATACAAATGCTGGAAGACCTGGATACAGCAGCTAAAAATATGGGCTTGAGTATGAACTACACTCAAACTAAAATCATAACAAACACAGATGAAGATATCACGATCAGAACAAACCAAGAAAAAATAGAAGTAGAGGAATATAGACATCTGGGACAAATTATAAAAGAAAATCAAACGGCTGAAATCGAGCGAAGAGTAAGATTCGCCTGGGTAACACTCGGTAAATTAAGCTACATATTAAAAAATACAAAATATTTTCAGTACCTTGAAGCGAAAGTATATAACCAATGTATTCTTCCGGTGCTCACATATGGATCCCAGACCTAAACGCTTACAAAATCAAACATGGATAAGGCCAAAGATGGATAATGGAAACGCCCAAAGATCAATGGAAAAACAAATGTTACATATAATGCTATCAAAGAGAAAAAGGAATCAATGGATAAGAAATAAAACAAACGTAAGGGATGTCAGAGGAGAAGTAAAAATTAAAATGAAAATTTGCTGGTCATAATATTGGATAGAAAGACGATCGATGGAACAAATGTTTTGTGGACTGGAAACCTTGGCAAAATAAAAGAAGTAGTGGAAGACCCCAAATAATATGGGCGACAGACAGAGAAGAGTGGAAGATATTGGAGGGGGAGGGGGGTATGTGCAAAGATGGATCGAAGAAGGCTAAATAGATAGATAGATAAATAGAATTACTTTTCGATTTGAATCGCTAGTTTTTACTGGGGCAAATTGATCATCAAATCAGACCCTGATCAACCAACGTTGCAGACCTGTGTCAAGAAAAGTTGACGTCACTATGGTACCAATACTCGCGAGCCGAGGTAACCTCAAGTACCAAATAGCAATCGCGAAGGTACAGGTAACTTGCATTAGTAAGGGACCTAACTATTAAAAATCTAAATAAATTATCATGCCTTATATTGTTTTATGCTGGGCCAGTTTCAGTCCTAAAAATCGGCAGCCAGAATAGATTTTTTGTACATACTGAAGTTTTCTATTATCGCTAGATTGTAGCATACCACTTCCCAAGTCAGACTTTGGTGAGTGTTGTGCAGCTGATTTCAAAAAAACTGATATGACTCTTTAAAGTACTTTTTCCAAAATTTGAGCAGTGTATTCTAAGCCACCATTAGCTTCCACAAAGTCAGTATTGTGTGTATTGTGTCATCAGTTACAGAATAATAAATACATAAACATAGTATTTGATTCAAAGAGGTAATCACTAAAATTGTTACTAGGTTGGAAATGGTTGGTCCTTTCCAGCGGTAGCCCAGCATTTTAACGTAAGCTGAACAATAGTTTTTTCTATAAATAAAAGATGGATAAAAGAACAGTCACTGAAAGGAAACAAGGATGATTTGGTATGCAAAAAGTAAGTCAAGTTCGGTAAGATCAGGCGCTACTTCGAGTACTCTAAAATGACCATTTCGAGAGAGCAAAGAATGCAAAAATTTTTTCACAGTTTCTAGGCAGCTAAACACCCATTTACCATAGATTTCAGTCATCAAACCTCAGGTACTGAATTGGAGTAAAAAATATCGAACTTACTTTTTAAATGTGGTATTTACAAAGCTAATAAAGATATTTAATTCAAAATTAAATTTAATTTTACAGAAACAAGCACGTTTTTTCTAAAAACGACTAAAAATATATTGCTAGCTGGTTTTTATCAAGTTTTATTTTATTTATTTTATAAACATGTAATAGGAAAAATAGTCCTCTTATTGGACGTTTTAACACTACTGTAAAATGTAAAAAATATGAACCCAATACAATATTGGTGAGTATACTGCGTAAAATAAACAACGAGGTTTTCCATTCGTGTCAGATTTTTTTGAAATCCGCTGTACATTAAGCTAAGAGGTGTAGACGAACCTTTATCCTCCATATGCCAGGGACACTGCGTGTCTTTAAAATTTCTTAAAATATTTGAGGTTGCTTGTCCTGCTACAAGCCCTGTAACCAGTCTTATATATTGTGTGCATGTTTACGTCACTTTTTAGGGTTGTCATGTAGAGATTATCCGCGTTGCCCATCAAGGGTTCTGGCCTGATCAGCTGATAATCCCCCCAGGCTGAATGGTGATCCTTCTTGTTCCCAAAAATGCTTTTATGCCCTGGAACCCTGAGGAGACATACCTTTTTGTGTCCTACTAGGGCCCCTAATACATTAAGCTACAAATGCAGTGCTTACTCTGACAGATTTGGTACCAAAAAATTTAAGTTTAAGTCACTCTTTAGGGTCGTCATGAAGAGATACACTGCGTTGCCCATCACGGGTTCAGGCCTGATCAGCTGATAATCCTCCCTAGCTAGATGGTGATCCTTCTTGTTCCCAAAAATGCTTTTGTGCCCTGGAACCTTGAGAAGATCTAATTTTTGTGTCCTGCTAGGGCCCCTAATACATTGGGCTACAAGTTCTAAGCTTACTCTGACGGATTTAGTACCAAAAAATGAAGCTCTGCTGGTTGAGCATGTTTAAGTCACTCTTTAGGGTCGTCATGAAGAGATACACTGCGTTGCCCATCACGGGTTCAGGCCTGATCAGCTGATAATCCTCCCTAGCTAGATGGTGATCCTTCTTGTTCCCAAAAATGCTTTTGTGCCCTGGAACCCTGAAAAGATCTAATTTTTGTGTCCTGCTAGGGCCCCTAATACATTGGGCTACAAGTTCTAAGCTTACTCTGACGGATTTAGTACCAAAAAATGAAGCTCTGCTGGTTGAGCATGTTTAAGTCACTCTTTAGGGTCGTCAAGAAGAGATACACTGCGTTGCCCATCACGGGTTCAGGCCTGATTAGCTGATAATCCCTCCTAGCTGGATAGTGATCTTTGTTGTTCCCAAAAATGCTTTTGTGCCCTGGAACCCTGAGGAGATTACCTTTTTGTGTCGGCTAGGGCAACTAATACATTAAGCTACAAATGCAGAGCTTACTCAGACAGATTTGGCACCAAAAAATGAAGCTCTGCTGGTTGAGCATATCGTCGGCGAAATCCGAAGTGTGTTACTCCAATTTGACAAAATTTACAGGAGAGACCAAAAACCCTTTTTTTAATAATTGGATAACAGCTGACTGGAGTTTTTTTAGTTAGTTACATATTTTTCGGGTTTCCCCAAGGATATTATATAGATCTAAAAGCCCATTTTCCTAGTCTATACTTACTTTGTTTTTCGCATAATACTACTAGAAAAAACTTTGGGGATTTTTTAACAACTTTTTGTTAAGAAGTTTTTCTAAAAAGCCTAAAGAATATAATTATTTAAAATGCATAAAATTTGTAGGTTTTAAGAGATCACAAAAAATTAAGTGCATTTCAAGGTAGGCTAATTTCACGAATAATTTGATTTTTTGTATAAATGAAATTAGAAGCAATTAAGCAAAACTGCAATGGTACGTGCGTTTATTAAAATGAGGATGATGTTGCCAGGTTGTTAAATATTCTTATTAGTTAATTACTTCAATCATGAGCGTATACAAGGGGTGGATGAGTGGGCCTGAGATTCCTTAAAGATCTGGAATGTTTTTTTTTAAATATGTAGGGTGTAATTTAAATGATGAACCAAACTTAAAGGGATGGTAGGGACGGTCAAAAAAAATCTATTATATTGTGCCTCTTTCTTTTAGTAACAGAAATTTACAGTTTCCTTTCGATTTTTTAAAAATTATGTTAAATGTAATGTTAATGTCTGGGGACACGGCAGTACCCGGCTAAGTTCAGGTAAACTGCTGTATCATCTTTTCTTAAAATATTTCAGCTCATATTTGACCTATCTAAAACTCTACTTTGGAATGAGCTACAAAACTCAAACCTTGCACAGTCGTGAAATTTGGCACACTGAGAAATTATAACCAAACCTTGGAAAAAATCAAAAAACTTCCAACCAAAATTCTATTTTACTCCCTTTTTCTATAAATGTAAAGTAGTGTAAAAGTAACTTTGCCCACTTCCAAAAACGCTAGAGAGCTGTGCTTTGGAAGGCCGATAGTAACTATAGAAAAAAATTATTAAATTTTAAAATTACTCACTTCCAGAAACGCTAGAGAGCTGAGCTTTGGAAGACTGAAAGGAACTATGATAAAACTATAAGAAACAATTTAAAAACACCAACATTTTAATTTGTATTGGGAACTTGGCTTTACTTTTATCCCAAATCTTTTTACGTAATACCATTATAGCGTATTTTGCTTTTTTATATAAAATGTTTTTGTTATGATTAATATTTTCTGAAATCAATAAAAGGCCTTAAGATATAAACAAAAAAAAATCTTTGCATTTTTTGGCTCATAAAAAAACAATTCTTTAAAAAAATTACAAATAGATACTACTAAATAAGCAACATAATATTTTTTGATCATAATTTGGTCATTATTAAAATTAACATTCCTTTTAACCTTCTCCACCAACCCTTAAAATTTATGCATTATTTACATTACACCCTGTATATTTTCCTGTTTTAAATGGGTATCAAATATTACTCAAGCCCCCCAACGTCATATTTTATATACGCCACTGTTGTATTTAAACGCTTAGTAGGTAAGAGTTTATTTATAAGTATTAAAAAGTAGGTAGGTTTTAAAACTATTAATATGGGTTAAGTATCGAAGTACTTTAATGGTAATGGAATCATCACACTTACTTAGGTAGGTATACAGGGTGAGGAAAAAGTACCGGGACCCCTAAATATCTCGATAACTAAGAGTTATTTGCAAAAATGGTCTAAATAAAAGTTTTAGGACTGAATTTGTTCTATTTGGTCGTGACATTGACATTGACGTATCTGTCAGCATTAGGAGTTTTTCGGAGGTCAACTTTAAAAATTTAAATGAAAACCATATTTTTTTATTTTACCATTCGATGGAGAATAAAAATCTACGTTTAAAATGACATTGTAATTTTGTGTCAGAATGACATTTCGAAGAATATAAATTAAAGTTGACCTCCGAAAAACTCCTAATGCTGACAGATACGTCAATGTCAATGTCACGACCAAATAGAACAAATTCAATCCAAAAACGGTACTAGGGGTCCCAGTACTTTTTCCTCACCATGTATATCTAGGAAGTTTTGTAAATGGGTTTTTTCCACCAGTGCAGTGTTAACAAAAAACAAGAGCTTAAAACTAAGTTCTTGGATAATTCCTTGTTTTTAAGTTTACAAGTTACAAGGATCTATTATAAGTGGTTCTCATATTTTGCTATCATACAGGGTGTCCCAAAAGTCCGAGTCCTCCCAAATATCTTCTGAACTATTGAAGATAACTGAATCATATTTGGCAGTGATTTATAACATCAAAAGATCTATTTTATGAAGAGGTAAGTGTGCTGCCTTTGCACTAGGGGGCGGCATAAGTACAGTCAACTTTAAATTTTAAAATTGAATCCCCTATCGAGTGATATCTCATTTTAAAGGTATTTGAAAAACTAACATTTTGACATAACCGTTAGATGTCTTCGTTAAATATATTAAAAGTTATAGACCACCATACCTATTTCATTTTCAGTTTTTGTAAAAATTCTGAAGTTTGTTGTTTTAAAAAAAATTCTACTGAGTGATATCTTATTTAAAAGGTCTTTGAAAAGTCAACATTTTCGCCTAACTGCCCCTTGCTTATGTCAAACGTGTCAAAATCTATCGACTGTCATACCTATTCTTTTACCAGTTTTGATAAATTTTGCAAGTTTTGTCTAACCATAGCTTGTTCGAAAGGTCTTTCAAAACCTAACAAGTGGACGTAACTGTCACTTGTTTACGTCAAACATGTTTTTTACATCTTTTGATAAACTCCGGTTTAAGGTGTTCAAAATGACACGATCAAATGAAGATAATTTTAAAATTATTTTTTTTTATGTGCGAACAAGATGTTATAGGAAAACTAAACGTCTTTTCAACAATGCGTTTACTGACAGACCTGTGCTCCATAAAAAATCATTTCAACTTGGCATCTTAAAACACTTCAAACTGAAGTTTGCCAAAAAATGTAGAAAACATATTTGACATAAATAAGTGGCAGTTAAGGCAACATGTTTTTGAAAGCCCTTTCGAAGCAATGGTTAGACAAAACTTTGTTATTTGTTAAAAATGGTAAAAGATTAAGTTTGACAGTCGATAGATTTTGACACGTTTGACATAGGCAAGGGCACGTTACGCCAAAATGTTAGTTTTTCAAAGACCTTTTAAACAAGATATCAATCAATAGGCCTTTTGTTTAGAACAACAAACTTTTTAATTTTGACAAAAACGAAAAAAATTAAGTTTGGCAGTCCATAGCGTTTGACAGATTTGACGTAGACGACTGACAGTTATGTCAAAATGTTAGTGTTTCAAGGTCCTTTAAAATGGGGTATCACTCGATAGGGGTTTCAATTTAAAAAATTTAAGTTGACCGCTTCTACGCCGCCCCCTAGCGTAGGGGCGGCCCTTTCATAAAATAGACCTCTTGATGTCATCGACCATTGCCAAATTTGGTTCAGTTATCTTTATTAATTCAAAAGTTATTTGGGTGCACTCGGACTTTTGGGACACCCTGTATATATACGAATTAATCCTAATGTGGATTGGAGAGGAAGCACTTTTTGTAATAAACACAGGGTTAAAGGAATAATAAACCTCCTCCTCTAGAAAAAAAATAAACTCTCAAATAGTTTTTTTTGTCGACCAATATGTCTCTCCCCACTGCTAGAGTTTGGCATTAATCTGCGCATGAATGACCTGTTGGTTTTATTTTTATTTAATTTATCAATTTTTATCAAACATTACCTCAAGTCATTTTAAACCACATACATGTTTAAATTTGATTATCACGGTAATCAAATCGAGAAACAAACATCAAAACAATTTTTTATTTAAAACAAAATTATTACTCAATTTTTTCTAAATTAGAATTTTGGTAGGTCATATATTCAATTTAACCGTTGGCTTCTACTTGATAACTTAAAAACTGCTTCATGAATTTTGATAAAATATTCACTAAAGCTACTTTGAGCTAAGTCAGGGATTGATGAATCTTTCCATCTGTCCCTAGTTGTGAAGTAAAGTAAAATTATTAATCAGTATTATATTTAAAATTTTTGGTCATGTCATCGGCATATACAAATTATATTAACAGTTGTTTTTTGTGGAAGTACTCAAGAACTGCTTAAAAAATTTTGATAAAAAGTTTACAAAACATTGTCCAAAATCACTTCAACAACTTGGGAAAGCAAGGGGCTCAAAATTAGAGACAAAAATTTAGACAGACTTTACATTTTATCTATCAAGCTAAGTGAAATGATTAGTAAATATTTTGTTAATTAAAATTTTGGAAAGGTCATCGACCTATATACCAAGCAACTGTTGTTTTTCTGGGATAACTTAAAAACCGCTAAACAAATTTTGAGAAAAAATTTTACAAAGCATTCTGTAAAGTCATTCTAAAAGTTAAAATTTTATAATCAAACTGAGTGATTAAAAAGTTAAAAAAAATAATTTGTCAATATTTCGTAAATTAAAATGTTGGTAGGTCATCCACATATATACTTTTTAACTGTTGGCCTTCGCAACTGGCTGACGAATTTTAATAAAATGTTCCCTAAAGCGTCGTATTTAAACATATTAAAACTAAAAATCACGAAGCTCAAATCATGAGTCAAAAATTGAAAAAGCTTTCAGCTAAAATTAAGCAAAATTATTAATCAACACTTTTAGTTTTTATTTTTCGCATGTCATCCACATATAGGTATACGAATTAACTATTGCTTTTTGTGGGACAACTCAAAAGCTTCTTAATAAATTTTGATGAAAAGTTTGCAAAACATTGTCCAAAATTTCTTGATTAACATGGGAAACCATGGGCTCAAAAGCAGAGCCAAAAACTTAGACAGACTTTTTATTTAAAGTTAACTAAAATTATTAGTCAAGATTTTGTTAATTAAAATTTTGTTCGGTCATCCACATATTAAACTGGCTGTCCATGGACGTATTATCCGCGCGAATTTTTTTCTTCAGGCTTTGATTGGCTGAATCTTTTAGATCACCAATCAGAGCCCAAGAAAAGATAAATCGGCACGGATAATACGCTCTATAGACACCCAGCCCATGGATAACCAAATTGTTTGGTGATCCGTGTCCAGCCTATACCAATCAGCTGTTGGCTTTATAAACCGGTTTATATAGTTTGACTAAATTTTTAGCAGACATTTTTTTAGCAGACATTAGGGACAGTATTTAGACCATTTTACATTGGAATATAACAGATGATCTTTCAATATAATCCCTTTGTTTACTATAAGAACCGGAATATAGACTGCCGTTTTTAATTAAAGATAACTAAAGACCTTATATTTAGAGTCGACTTTGTTATATCTATTTTGAAAGACCAACTGTCAGTCTGCAATGTAAATCTGACCAAATACTGCTTGACATTATTACTCCCTGGTGTAATCCCAATAAGTTTCTAATGTCACTTTAACACCGTGTTAAACGCAAAAAAACTTTAAAGCTAAAAATTAAGCCAATTTAACTTTTTCCATAATCAAGGTAACCGAATCTACTACTACTATGTCGGTTTAGAACGTTTATCTACGTCTTCCGAAGCCTATTCTCCACCTCCTTCGATCCTGACAATCATCTTCTGTCAGGTTTTTTGACTCATTGATATTTGGATTGACTGTTGCCATTCTAGGTTTTGGATTGACTGTTGTCATTTCATCTCTTTCTGCGCCCTAGTGGTTGCCATTCTAAGACATGCTTTGGTAATCTTTCTTCGTTCATCCGTTGTACATGGCCGTACTATATCAGTTGTCTTTTAGTAATGTCATCCGTTTTGCTTCCCTCGATTCCGATTCTTTCTTTTATGATCTCATTTCTTATATGATCTGTTTTCTATTTTGCTATTATGCGACAGCTTGCTTTTCACCATTGTTTCATATATACTAAGACATCAATAACCTTTTTTTGCGAATCTTTTGCACATTAAAATTTAGGTAGGTCATTCACATATATACAAGAATTAACTGTTACTATTTGTGCGTAACTTGAAAACTGCTTAACAAATTTCATTTAAATGTTCACTAAACATTTTCTTAATTAAGTCACTTGAACAACTTTGGATAATAAGAAGTTCAGAAGGCTGGCCACAAATTAAAAAAGGCTTTTCATTTTACCTGAAGTTAAGTAATATTATTAGCCAATTTCTTGTAAATTAAAATGTTGTTGGTCGTCTTCATAGATACGAAGTACCTGTTGCTTTTTGATGGATAAGATGTAAAAAATAACCCAAAAAATAAATTTTAATAAAATGTTTACTAAACATTGTATAAAGTTGAAATTAACAACATGTTAAAACTTAATATTTAATTAATTTGATTAAATTAAATTATTGCAGGTTAACTTAAAAACCTCATACGAGATCTTGCTAAAATTTTCAACAAATATTCTGAGATTATCCTAATAGCATGCTAAATTTAACAAAAGTTCACAATGAGTGCCGAAAGTGTCAAAAATATTTTAATACAAAGTTAAGGTACACAAGACATTTTTTATTTCTTTGAATTTAGTGCCATCTATTTTAGGTTAGTCTAAATTTAAAATGAACCTGAGTAGTACCCTACTAATACTACTAAAGTTTCTTTGCTATCCGCACCAATTAAACAGCTTTGAGTGGTACCGGGCGGTACCTTGCTTATAAGAATACTCATTAGTTTTTTCACTGTTTTGCAGATGTCGCTGTGTGTACCTACTTTATCTTTGGAGGCTGAAAATTAAAAGTTCTTAGTATTTAAAATAAAATATTTAATTTTAGTTTATAAACAAAAATTGTTTTTATTTTAAACATGAATTTTTATATATTTTTAAAACATTTCTTTTAATTATTAGAGAAAAGCTAACCAGAAGAGGTCAGTTAAGTTTCTTGTCCGCCAAAATGGGGTTAAAAAAGTGCTTTATAAAAACGTTTATTTTTGAGAAAGAAAAAATCAGATTTGAAAAGAAAAAAAATGTAAGTATGTATAGAATAATAACCATTTTTATAAAGGATAATATCATAACTAAATGTACAGGTACAGCAAAAAATATGCCAAAAGTTATTTTGTAGTCCTTACAGTTTTCAAACTACGAGGGAAAATTCAAAATTTCATATATCTTTGGTATTAGGGCAGATATGTCAATACTGCTAAAACTTTTCTCCATAAAGTTGTTTATGATGTATGTATAAATTTTTAGGGACCCACTGTAAATCAAAAATTAAAGGTATTTTACTTATTTATTTTTTTTCTGAAATCTCAAATCAGACTCGACGTACCAAAAATTTGCCAGGACCAACTTTCTGTAGAAAAATTTTAACAAAATTTAAGAGTCTGCACCAATAGCAAAGGTATGACAGGAATTCCTAATTTTTTAAATTTTTCTTCGTATAGCTCTAAAACTGCAAGGGCTAGAAAAAATACTGTTAAAATATTTTTAGGTCTCTAAATGTCGTAGGCTGGGGGGGGGGGATTCGCGGGGGGTTTGTCGCCCCCCCCCCAAAATCGGATATTGCATATTATACGATTGCCTTGCCAATCATGTCCTCTGCATTTATTTCCTTATAAATTCATTACTACTAAACCGATTTTAATGAAATAAAAAACATCCTGGTGAAAATTTAAAGATCAGGATCAAAGTTTATCGCCATCTTAAAATTTAAGATGGCGGACAGAATCATACTTGATTCTTCAAAATGGCGTGTTTATTCTTAGTTTCCGAAAATGTTTTAGGTTTTTTTTAATTTATAGAAAAGCACTACTTTTCCCCACACAACGAGATGTAAACTTGTAAAATCGGTGCTGTGGTTCTCAAGAAATCTATTTTTGTTTCAGCCATTGTTTTACAGATATACGATTGCATTGCCAATCCCGTCTGCAAGTCATGTTAAGAATTGATTGCTCCTTAAAGATTATAACCGAAATTTGCCGCTATCTTAGAATTTAAGATGTCGGACAGAATCATACTTGATTCTTCAAAATGGCGTGCTTATTCTTGCTTTCCGAAAATGTTTTTGTTTTTTTTTTTTTTGAAAAACATTACTTTTCTCCCACATAAAGAGATAAAAATTAATTAATTGCTTTTCTATATAAAAAAAACTAAAACATTTTCTGAAAATAAGAATAAACGTACCTTTTTGAAGGGTCAAGTATGATTATTTCCGACATTCTAACTTCTAAGATGGCGGCAAATTTCGATTGTAAACTTTAAAGAACAATCAATTCTCACCATAATTTTTTCCATTTCACTAAGATCGGTTCAGTAATAATGAGTTTATAAAGAAATGAATGCAGACACGATTGGCAATGCAATGGTATAATCTGTAAAACAATGGCTGAAACAAAAATAGATTTTTTTGAGAACAACCAAACCGATTTTACTAATTTATACCTTGTGGTACGGGGAAAAAGTAGTGCTGTTCTACAAATTAAAAAAAAAACTAAAACATTTTTAGAAAATAAGACTAATAACGCCATTTTGAAGAATCAATTATGATTCTGCCCACCATCTTAAATTTTAAGATGTTAATAAATTTTGATTATGATCTTTAAGAAGCAACCAATTCTCACCAGGATATTTTTTATTTCATCAAATCGGTTCAGCAGTAATAAATTTATAAGGAAAAATGCTGCTCTTTTAGTGATTTTAAAATAATGTTAAAACATGTTCGCAACACAAGAACAAACGAGCATCTTTGAAAGGTACAATTTTATTTCGTCCGCCATCTTGGATTTTGAAATGGCGGACAAAAAAATTTATTTATTCAAAACTCTCTTTATTCAAAATTCTCTGGCAAATGCAGTTGTCTCATTCAAATCGATGGTATAGTTAAAAAGTTATAATGAAAAAAAAATTGACTGGTTTTTTTTGGCCCACCCGGTATACAAGTAAAAAAGATCAACTTTTTTGTGCACAAAAAATATTTATTCTAAGTTTAAAGTTTTATACAGTGTGTCTCTCTGTCGCTATGTAACACCTTAACCAGTAAACCGACTGTTGTGACAATTAGGTGTACAGCAAATCTGAGATATACATATAAGGGAAATTCATTGTCTTTAGGAGATACTACTTTTATCGTTTTAAAATATTTCTGACTGTGTCCTTTTTTTTAGTTCAAAAACGACAATTTCTAATTTCGAAGCGAAATATTTTGAAAACGGTTAGAACTATGGAAAACGGCTTCACGAACACTTCGGGTTAGGTTTAACCTGAATTTCCGATTTTCCATTAAAACCGGATGTGGTCGTGATTGACGTCAATCGATAGATAATTAAAAATAAGGATAGGGACATGTAAGCCGTTTTTTCATAGTTCTAACCGTTTTCGAAAAATTCCTCCTCGAAATTGCAAATTTTCGTTTTTGAACCGTCAATATTTCGAAAATGGTTAGATTTAGGTTGTACAAGAATTATGTCTAGAATTTTCTGAAGAATCCAAAAAATAAATAATTTACAGGTGGTTGCGTTTAAAATAAGAAAGTTGGTATTGGCCACTGTCACATGACATACCCTATATAATAGGGTGTTTGACAGTAGTAAAAAATAAATATATTTTTATTTTTAGATATCTCTTTAGGTCTTGGGAATGCTAAAAACAAACTTTTTTGTTTAATTTTTTGTCAAACTCATAGTTCTTTTAATTAAATAAATTTATTGAATTAAAACAATTAGCCACGTGATCCAAAACAGGTGGTCTACCAATCAGCTGCGAGTGACGTCACAAAACAGTAAACGCCTCGAACGAACCTATTTTCTGTGTTATTTTCTTATGGGTGGTAATGTTTGCTTTGGTTAAAGTGCGAATTATCGTCCTAAATTAGATCCTATTTTGTGTCTTGCTTATAAAAGCATTTTCAATGGAAAACGGATTCTCCAAAGCCGATGGCTCCAACATTGCATTGGCAAGCTGAATTCCTTTATGGTGGCAGGCTTCTTTGCCAACAACAGTGATTTTTGTTCTGCGGAATTTAGAAACGTTAAAATGTTGAATTAAGTATTCGATGAGTTATTTTGTATATAACTGAAAGTTTTTGTACGATATTCTTCGCCTAATTTTACTCATTTAGATTTTGAGGTTAGGTTATATGTTTTGCTTTTTTGTTTAATATGCCACTTAAAATAGATTCAATTAAATACCTAATCATTATTTTTTTAAGCATTAAGAAACAATCAAAAACTGCATTTTTAAAACAAAATTTTCTAAATATATTCTACATACATACTTGTCCTGTCTATGCACACCTAGTCTTGCATATGCACTGCTGAGTCCTAATTTAGAGGTAGTCCCTAGTCCTGCCTAATAACTGCTTAGGACGGCCTAAAAATGTGTACACCTTTCCGCCTATTATAGTTGTTCACCCCTTGTAATAAACATAACCTCAAAAATTTCATCGTCATTTACGAAATAGTTATGTATATATTAAAGACAACGTGAGAAAAATTAATAGAAACAATTTAGTTATACTCACATCAAAGTGATCTTCACAAATTTAAAGTGAAGATGTATTAGATACCAGCGCGGATCTGGGTCAAAATCTAGGGGGGGTAATAGTCGACGAAAAAATTATTTGTAATATATTTTTTTTTTCTAGGGGGGGTAATTCTCCTTTTTTCCCTTTAATTATTAGTTAAAAAGGGCATATTTTATTTTCTAGTGGGGTAATTACCCCGTTACCCCCCTCAAATCCGCGCTTGATTAGATAAGGCCCTTGGGTCAAGTTCTAGTCGCTTTTTCCGTTCTTTTACTGCTATAGGCACATGAATAAATAGTTTTTCAGGTGTTTTTATGCTAGTATTAGAAGACTGAGGACTTATAGGATATTTTTTTATATAAAAAACAGTAAAAACACGGACGAAAAACAAATAAACACTTAAATTATCCGTAAATTATCTGTCCGCGAGTTTACTGCGTTGTGACGTCATTGCAACTCCATGCTGGAATTGAGCGTTTTAGCGGCAAATTCAAATCGGAAATTAGAAAACTTGATTCTAAATGTAGTCATGATAAAATATAATTTTGCGTAGCAAATTAAGGATCTATGTATCATTCTAAACTCTTTTCTTAAATTTGTCAAATACCCTATTATTTTTTTTTACGAAAATGCGTATTTAAAAATACAAATCGACGTGTCCAAGTCCAATCTCACAACATTTATTCGTTATCGAATTTATTACATTTGGCTGTTTCACACTGTATATGTTTATATTGCTTTTTTCAAACCTAAACAGAAACCAGTTCTTCTTTGTTTGTTTATTAGTAAAAACACACTTAAATAAATAATAATTAAACCATCGCAAATAAGGATATCCCAAATTTAATTCCGCAGGAACAAGTTTCTTTATTTATTTATTTTTTGTAAAAAAAAAACAAATATTTATAGAAGTTAGATCTTTAAAAAAATTCCATTAAGTAGGACAGTGAAACCTCCCATAAGCGGACACTCACGGTTCCGTCGATTTTGTCCGCTTATTGGAGGAGTCCGTTTAAGAAAGAGTACTGCGAAATTTTAATATATTTATTATTAAACATACAAGGTTGTATTACTTATAACCGAACCAATCCGAACCGAATCGAACCGAACCGAACACAAAGGGAAAACTAAACAACACTTATTAATAGAAAGCAGGTAAAAAACAGGTAAACTTAAATTAAAGCTTTTTACTAGGCGCCATTTCAAAGAGATCTATTGCTGTCCAACTACACAATAAAAATAAAACACAGCAGTCCAGCCGAATAAAATATGTTGTAAATATGACAGAAGTATTTAGTCTCCGCATTAAAACGGAAAGAGTTAATTCCCCGGCTGCAGAGTATGTTGTTGCCAACATACTACATAATATGTATGCCCATGTCGTGCAGCGCTCCGTCCCTTTGTCAGAGGTTCGCATCCGGTTAAGGAAGGTTTCAGAATTTTTCAACCAAAAATAATTGTTCGAGTCCGGTTATTAGAGTGTCCGGTTATAGGAGTAAATTTTACATGTAAAGAAATAGGCAAAAGCTTGGTTCCAACAAATTTGTCCGGTTTAAGGTAGTGTCCGCTTAATAGAGGTATCGGCAAGGAAAGGTTTCACTGTATAGGTATAAAATTATCCTTGAACTTTTATTTCAACTCCTCATCTTTTATTTTGTTATTTCTTTTTTATATTTATGGCATGTTTTTCACATTTTGTGCAAAATTATCATATTTTACTCTAGTTTGGAAATTATGGTAATAATGCAAACCACATAGTGCCATTTTATATTCCGGTATAGTACTTGCAGAAGTACTTACTCAGGTAAGATTTTAAATTTATTAAAATTTAGAGTGGGGTTTATTTATATAGGGTGTTATTGAATAACATGGCAATATTAAAGGAGGTAATTTTTAGGACTCTGTGAAAAAAACTAGACACGTCTTAACTTTTGAGATACAGGGTATTTAAGAAAATCTCTTCTCTATGTATACTATCTATTCACCAATAGACATTTTATTTTAACGAGTGGCTTTCGTGCGGGAATTGCTATGCATAGTCAAATTTGTTTAATCAAAATCAGAAGATGGAAATATCGGTCCTCTATACTCTAGCCTTGTTTAAAGAGAGACACACATTCCGTCCTTGTTAATTCATAAGCGTCACAAAATAAAAAGAAACGATTTGTGACAAACATTTACAGGGGGTGACGGAAAAACGTGTTTGTTTATATGTTGCATGATAATTGATGTCACTTAGCGTTGACAACATAAATTATTTTAGTAAGACGCCAAAGAAATTGGCCAGAAAATGGCATAACATAATTCCCACGCAAACTACACTGCCCAAAAATATGTTGTGCTCTCGTCCACTTTTTTAATGTCACTTTATGTTTCCTACATTTTTAGAATGCAAACAAAGAAACACTGCATGGCTTAAAATAAGTATCATAATTTATTAAACGATTTTCTTTAGCAGATTTTAAAGCCTTTTAAAATGTCAGGCTTTCCAGACGAGATTAACAGAAAGCGTGTACCAAATTACGCAAAAATTTCCATAGCAGTTTCACAGATATTAGGGACTTATTGCAATAGTGCCAGGCACAAATTGTGCCGGGCACTATATTGACAGTTGCGCATTACAAACTGACAGTTGATTTTTCAAAATTGACATACCAAAGTCGAATTTATAAATCCCGTCATTTATTTTCCATTATTAGTGGCGTCACTATTAAATCCGGCTCGTATAATACACAAAGGCCTAATTTTGAAAGGACACAGCTGTTCTTATGATGATAAACTGTCAATATAGTGCCCGGCACAATTTGTGCCTGGCACTATTGCAATAGGTCCTTACTATAATAAAGCCAGGTAGTAGTAGTGCCGGGCAGTATTTGGATAGTCCATTAAAAACTGATAGTTGATTTTTCACATAGAGAAGTCGTATTTATAAATCCAGTCGTTTGTTTTCCTGTAATTGCAGTATTAATTCCCCTTCTTATAATACACAAAGGATTAATTTTGAAAGAAAACAGCTGTAATATACTGCCTGCCGCTATTACTGCCTGGCTTTATGGCAATAAGTTCCTATTAATAAAAAAATGATTTAAAAAAAACTTTAACGCCTCAAAAGATGAGACATTTAGAACAAAGATTATAGATAACAATATATATATTATTACAACATAATATGTTTACATACACTTTTGTGACTTTGACATGAAATAAATATACTTCCTAACCAAAAATATATTTGAAATTAAATATGTCATGTTTTAAAACAATGGTATAAAACAAGGTTTTACACAGGGACCTAGAGTATTGACTGAGCAACTTTAATCAGATTAATTACGTCACCGAGTTGCAGTCCTCCAGTAAAGTTCACATGAATGGTCAAATTTTGTAGGCAACCTGTGTAAAAGTATAGAGGACCTTGGGTATAAAATTAAAGGTAAAACTGTCACTTTCTCTGGATGAGCAGATGCTGACTGTATGTTAACAAAAAAAAATGCACAGGTAATATTAAAAAATAATGAAAAATACAGGCCACGACCCTGAAAAAATCAATTGTTGTTGGGCGGGCTGAATTTTACATTGGGTCTCATTTGTGATGTTTTCAAAATGGCACTACAGATTTACGCGAAATTTCAGTGATATATTCCCAGACCCTATACCGATATTCCACCGAACTTTTGTAAGGATGAAAGGTGGTTAAAGGGTTAAAATCTTCAAGAGTTAGCATTCCTTATTTTGAATTCAAATTGCCCGCCATGCACCGCACACCAACTGTTATATTTGACATGGATATGACTGTCATTGTGTGTCATGGCATTTATTTATTTGCTTGTTATGTGAAACTTGTTCGATTTTTTATTCATTTTTTACAATAAAGTTCATTTAAAATCCAGAAATAACAGGGTAAATCTTTTTAAAACAAAATTACACCACATTTCCACGCAGAAACACATTTGCCTCTGCTTAAAATTTAGTTTTTGTGTGAGCTAATGAAAAGCTCTGAAAAATTAAGGATTACTCTACATTTAAAAAAAGGTTTTAGGAGAATATAGTAAAAACAACCGTCATTCCAACTTTAATATTTTAAACACAATCAACTGTGGCGTGACGTGACCATCAAAAAAAAATTCAGCCTCCGCTGTGACGTCAACAAATTTATAGATCGTGGCCCGTCCGATAAACAAATAGGACTATTTTTTTCTCTCAAAATAGACCAAAGAACAACGTCTGTCAATATAAGGATCTAATGCAATACCACCAGAGTTTATAACACCCTGTATTGAACGTAAGATATTCTTGAAAAAGGTAAATAAGTTTTACATTTAAATAAATTGAAAAATAAGGAAAATTCCCCGAAAAATAATAATAATGTGTTTTTACTTAATTTTTAATAAAATAGATTCTTGATAATTGGATAATTTGCTTGGATCACGATATGTTACTTCAAATAAATCAGATAAAATTCAATAAATCCAAGATCAACCCACATATTTTATATCTATTAAAATTAATTTACAAATCATACCAGAAAGTCAATGTTCTTCCTTGTTTTAATTTGAAAAAAATTTAAAATTCAACATCATAAATTTCAAAGACCTTTTTTAGCTCTAATTGATATTCTTATCACTCTCAGAGTATTGGATTTAATAAGGTCATATTCAAAATTGTTGGCGTGGAATATACCGGGTGGGCCAAAAAAACCGGACAATTTTTTTTCATTATAACTTTTGAAATATCCCATCAATTTTAATGGGACAAACTGCACTTAGCAGAGAATGAATCAGAACTTTGACCAAATATATTTTTTTGTCCGCCATCACAAAATCTAAGATGGCGGATAAAATTAAATTATACCCTTTAAAAATGCTTGTTTATTCTTGTGTAGCGAATATGTTTTAATTATTTTTTTAAATCAGTAAAGAAGGTGTATTCTTGCCACGTACAACAAGGTATAAATCAGCGAAATCGGTTTAATGGTTCTAAAAAAAATTGTCCGATTAACTTGCCAATCATGTCTGCATTTTGAAGAATCAAGTTTGATTCTATCCGCCATCTTAAATTTAAAGATAAAAAAAAACTTTAACCATACACTTTAAAAAGAACTCAATTCTCAACAGAATGTTCGGTTCAGTTGTAATAAATTTATAAGGAAATAACTGCAGACATGATTGACAAAGCAATGGAATAATATGCCAAACAATATTTGAAACAGAAATAATTTTTTTTAGAACCACGAAAGGGATTTTGCTAATTCGTACCTTGTTGTGCGTGGCAATACTGCAGCTTTTTTACTAATTTAAAAAAATAATTAAAACGTGTTCGCAACACAAGAATAAACAAGAATTTTTGACGGATACATTTTAATTTCGTCCGCCGTCTTGGATTTTGAGAGAACGGACAAGAAAATATATTTAGTAAAAACTCTGATTAATTCTCTGCCAAGTGCAGTTTGTCCCATTAAAATCGATGGTATAGTTTAAAACTTAAAATGAAAAAAAAATATTCGGTTTTTTTTGGCCCATCCGGTATGATTAGTTCGGTTCGGTTCCTAGCCCGCCCAGCGATATCTATTTACCTTCCTAGCCCGCGCAGCAATAGCTAGGGAAATAATTATTATTTTCAACAAAAAAAAATTTTTTTGTGATAATGCCGAAAATGTGTTATTTGTGTGTATAATATCAAAAAATATTGTTCAATGCTGTAAAGAGCTGATTTGGTCAAAATCCATAGCTGAAATAGTGCGGAGTTTACTTGAAGTGTGCTAATGGGCTAGGAAGGTATCAGGTCCATCATGGGTCCGTTTATTTTAAATAATCTTTGTTCGAATTTGATGGCATTTAGTTATTATTAGCTATAAATTAAAATTTTATATGTGACTTATGTCAAACAAAGCAAACCAAAATTAATATATTTATTGCATTTTTTTAAAATGAATTTTAAAATTGATGGATTCTAAGAAAAGTTATTTCGTTTTTAAATATAAATATCCCTGCCCATATAATTAATTTTAACATATAGGTAAGTAATTTTAATTTATTTTTTAAAAAGTATCTGTGTATGTGCTATAAAAATTAATTGGAAAATTACCAAAACTTATTAATGTTATTGATATTTAAATTCCAATATTGCGCATTTTGTTTTTTGGAGAAAACCAACCAGTTTTAAACCGAGTTAAACTTTTTTAAAAATTATAATCAGGTCCTCTAAAATTACCAATATTAAAAATTTAGGTTCCAAAAAACAAACGTAATATTAATCTTAAAATAAGTGGTATCTATAAAACAAATTTAGTATTAATCTTAAAAAAATTGGTATCTAAAATTTTTAAAATCTACACATTACAAAAAATAAACAGACACAGCAAAGATAATCATAATCAATTCAAAAATTAAATCTATAAATAGTATTTACATTTATTTTGTTCTTGAGAAATCCAAAATTTCGATGTTTAGGAAGTAAAGTTAAATGGAATTTCCGATATGGCTTTTTAGTCATATATTTAAAACAAAAAATATGATAAACTAATAAAATTCACTGATTCTAATATAAAATTTATACGCTGAGAATTTGTTTTGCTTTAAAAAATACTCTGCCAATATATGGGCCCCTAAGCTTACACTAGGTACTATAGTTATAGTGTACGTGTGAGCTAATATAACTAAAACCTGAAATATATTTTATTCAACTCCAGACTAAATTACCTTTTGTTTGATACCACACAAGCCATGTTTTGACTTAAACTCAAATTTTTGAAATCTACCCCCACCCTTAAAAAAACAAAAAACTAAAATGTATTTTGTTAAACTCCGGACTCAATTACCTTTCGTTTGATATCACACACGCCATATTTTCACTTAAACTCTAATTTTTAAAATATACCCCCACCCTTTTTTTTTAAATAAATTAAAATGTATTTTGTTTAACTACAGACTCAATTCCCTTTCGTTTGCTATCACACACGCCATATTTTCACATAAACTCTAATTTTTTAAATCTACCCCCACCCTTTTATTTGGTTTGTGTTCGGTGGATTTTGTTCATTTTTAAATGGGACCATCTAGACCCAAGACCCAGCCTAGGTACCAAATTTCAGTAAAATCGGCAAAGCGGTTTATGAGTTATGCGCGTTGGTCGTTACAGACAGACATACGGACAGACAGACATACAGACAGACAGACAGACGGCGCAACAAAAAAGTTTCAAAGTCATCTGAAACGCAAAGTTTGAGCAGCATTTTTTGAAATCGGAGCAATTTTTTTTTTCTCGAAAAAATTAGGATCACCATAGCTCACACTACTATAGTATAGTATATGTGTGAGCCAATACTATAATAAATTTTATTTTTTCTCTTTTACTGCTTTGAATTTTTTTTTCTTATTTGTCGTCTTAATATTCTTTTTTTTTAAATCATTGAAAACTGTTAAGTTGAAGTAAAAATTAAATTTTATACAAGCATCTGTCGAAGCGTTTTCATATCCAGGAATTAGCATATTTTCGTTCTTTGAATGCTTTGTTCTTTTATATCACCATTTTCTGAGAAGATTATATTTAAATCAAGCATAATATCTTGGTATGACACATGATACCAAATTGCCCTCAGAAGCACATTAAAAAAATAACTTCAGTTCTATGCACTGGCTCATTGGAAAGAAGTCCAATTTAACCATTCATAACAAATAAGTTACTGCATCATCATAGACAAATACTGAAACCAGTATGGCTCTATAATTGTAATTAAATTTTTACCATACGAGAATAACATACCAGCTTTTAAGATTTCAAAATAAAGTACAAACCTAGGTACTTACTAAGAATCATTCAATTAAACTTCATGGGTTTCTATTCAGAAACTGAAACTGTAGTAGGGAGATGCAAATCTGGAACTAATGAATCTCACTATACTAAGAAAGTCCGTTGAATAAAAATATAGAAGCCGTTTAAGATAACAAACTAAATAAAACAAAATAATGATGTAATACAGTTGAAGCAAATCTGGAACCTGAAACGCGGAAAGAATTTCTCGCGAGAATTTGTGTTTAATTATTATTTTATTTAACTTAACTTCTTTTTTCTAAAATCTTAGATCAAACCCTGTGGTAAACCTAACCGTCGTCAATTAATTTCAAACATATCCGAACCGGTTCATATTTGTCTGGACGACCAACATTTTGAAAAAAAAATGACCCTACAAAAAAAATGGTTTTCGAAAAAAAACCCTTTTTTAATAAGCAATTTATTATTGAAAATAATACTTTTCTAAAAAGTAGTTATTTCAAAAACTGATTTATAAAAAAAAAATTTTGGGATTTTTTTTTAAAGCATTTTTTCAAAAATTTATTAAAAAAATATATGTTACTACTACACGAAATAAACAAAATAGCACTCTTAAAACTCGTCGGTGAGGAATTGTCCTTGCGGCAAATCGAACAGCGGCGAGTGGTCCGCGGCGAATGGGCCGCGGTAAATCGGCTGCGCTGAATTAGTAAGTTGGCTTTTAAGGGATCTAAAAATTGGGCTTGTAGCAGACACATGTGAATGTGCAAAACAATGGAGCTCCTAGAGAACGCTAAGCTAAAATTATAAGACTAAAAATAAAGAAGCCGTTTAAGCTAGTAAATTAGATAAAATAAAATAGTCATGTAATCACAACAAAATTGTAATTAAAAGTTAAAGGAAAGTTTAAACTGTGGGAAGAATCTTGCTATGTGCAAAATGGAGCTTCTAAATAATGATGAGCTGAAATTCAAATAGAGAAACCGTTTGATCTAGTAATTACAACAAAATTGTGATTGCTGAAGGATATTTTGAATTGTAGGATGAATGCTTACAGCATTTGAAATGATGAGTAAACTTCATCGGGATTTAAAAACTTAAGCTGTAGCACGGATATGTCAAGTTCAAGGACTAAAAATAGAGAAGATAAATTTGTGATTCTTATAATTGAAGAAACTTTGGAAATCTAAGATGACTTACGAAATACTAAGTAAACTTTATTAGAATTTAACATTTAACCTGCTGAAGCAATGCAGGTCCTGGACAATGCTCAGCTAATTCGAAGACTGAAAATAGAGAAGCTGTTTGAACAAGTAAACCAAATAAAACAAAATAATCACTGTAGGATGAATATCGTGAGTAATTTTCTTCGGGATCTAAACATTTAAGCTTTAGGAAAGACCTGGGAATGTGCAAGTCATGAACTTTTGGCGATTGCTGAACTAGTTCGGATACTAAACATAGAGAAGCTGTTTGAGCTAGCTTTAATTAACTAAAACGAAAAATAATTGAAGCTTCGTAAATTTTTCTTTGAAGGAGATTGAAATCTGTAGAATTAATCTTGCTACGTTTAAAATCGTGAGTAAACTTCATCTGGATCTAAAAATTAAACCTGTAGCAGAGACATGTGAATGTCCAGACAATGCTAACTTCGAAGACTAAAACTAAAAAAAATAAAGGGATTATGTTATCACAGTGATGCACAGTTAAAGCAAATTTGGGAAGAATGTGGCATAAATCTTGCTGTGTGCAAAATATTTAGTAAACTATCAGAATCAAGAAACTGAACGTGTAGCCGAGATATGCGAGAGTGCAATCAACGGAGCTCGCAGAGAATACTGAGCTCAAATTCTAGAAAATGGAGAAGCCATTATAGCTGACGAACTAAATAAAATAAAATTATCATGTAATCACAACAACATTGTAATTTACGGTTGAGACAAATTTGGAACTTTACGTTGAAAGAAAACTACTTTCGAAATATTGAGCTAAATTAATCGGTAAAAACTGAATCTGGAAACCAAAAATTAGACACGTCGTTTGAGCCAGTAGGCTAAACAAAACAAAATAATGATGATGTTAAAATAAAGTCGGGAAAATTACAGAATAAATCTTGTACTAAATAAAATAATCTAATGGCGTAGTCACAATAGAATTGTGATTTATATTTGGAACTAAACAATTAATTTTGGTACGTTCAAAATAAAGAGTACTTTATCCGGATCTAAAAATGTGAAAGCATTGGCGTTTCTAGAAAATGCTGACTTAGTTCTTCTTAGATAGAGAAGATAGAAGTTGTTTGAGCTAGTAAATTAATCAAAACAAAATTGTAATTAACTGTAGGGTAATCCCAAAGCTTCGTAAGCCTTTCTTGCAAATACATTAAAAAAATTGCTGGTTGGTCTTACAAACTAGATCGTAATATAATGTATAAATAAACACTACTGTTTGTTTGATAACCAAACGAAAATAAATAATTTGAGATTCATTGGCCACAATATTTACTTATAAATCGGTTTCTTTGGTATTAAACTGCTTTACTATTATTTTAAAAGCTTAAAATTTTTGTTTTGTGAAAGTCATCAAAATATTTACGTTGCCGGTTTCTAGTAATAAATAAAAGTTCATCTGGAGTAGGATATTCAAGAGAAAAAGGGAAGAATTAATAATAAAGTAAGAAGTATAAAACTGAAGAAATTATATAATAAGAAATTTACCTAACCTAATCAATGACTAAAGAAGGTATTAAGATTAAGACTCCTGTAAGAAGAAGAAAGAAAGAGCAAGTCATGGAATGGGATAGTTAAAGAAACCATGGATGCTCGCAGTGTGGAGGATAATTACGTGGATGTTAGGAATGCGAAAGACAATCTACGGGTAGACATTAAGCTATATTTTGTTTATTTATTGTAACAGTTCTTAATAAATATTGTTTTGGTTTTATAAATCAGTGGTACTGGTATCAAGGATTAAAAACGCACCGCTGTTTTTCCTGCTTGACCGCAACTCACTATATAAATATATAATATATAAACAAGCTTCTGAATAAATTCAAGATCATTTACTTTATAGACTTCAGTTTTTCTGCAATATTAAGTCGTGTACACATAGGGGAAAATTACAAAAAATAGTTTTGATAAAAATTTTCCTTTTTGACACGAAGTTACTGGATATTTTAAAAGTGTTTTTTTTTTAAGTTGTTTTGATCCAGAAGTTGCAGGAAAAGTTTTAAGGAATTTTGAAACGTTTTTTAAAAAATGGTGAGTTTTTGTGATAATTTTTTAGGCAAAATATATTTGATTGTGGTACCTGTGCTTAATGTAATTATTTATCTGTATTATTAATCTTTAAATTTTTCGAAAACTCTTTTTTTAAAGCTTTTGTTATTTACTTAAATACTGTGTTACTGATTGTAAATTATTGGTTTAAAATAATCCACAATATTGTGTCGTGTACACATAGGGGAAAATTACAAAAAAATATTGTTTTGATATAAAATTTTCTTTTTGGCCCGAAGTTATTGGATATTTTAAAAGATTTTTTAAACTTGTTTTGATCCAGAAGCAAAAAACTTTTAAGGTCTTTTGAGAATCATTTATAAAAATGGCGAGTTTTTTTTTAACAAATTTTAAGCGAAATGTTTTTGATTATTTCTCTGATTATTTATCTCTATTATTATTATTCTATAAATATAAGTCCTTTTGCTTATAGGCATTTTTTTACTATTAAATGGGAAACTGAGACATTGTAAAAGATACAAACCTGGGGACTTCACACTACTGTCCTCAAATTTCGAGACCTTAAAAAATATTCCAGACCTTGTAGTTTTGGAGTTACGAGGGAAAATTTAAAAATTCGGAATTCTAAAAATCGTTCATATACAGAAAGTGGATCCTATCAATAAACTGAAGTCAATTTTTGGTCCGTCGAGTTAAAGGCGAGATTTCAGAAAAAAAATTAATAAGTAAATTACGGACCCAGACTTTTTTTTGCTACACTTTGAGTTCCCAATTAATCCCTAGGCATCAAAAACGAAAAGAAAATCTATGTCCGTATTTGTTTTGTTAATTTTTTTCTAAAATCTCGAATTCGATTTAACGGACAAAATAATTAACTTTCTATAGAAAAGTTTGACCAGAATTGAAATATCCGCCCTAATAATGGATATCTGGGACTCCAAAATTTTGAATTTTCCCTCGTAGCTTGAAAACTACAAGGGCTAGAAAAAAACTTTTGTTTCAAACTTTAATTCCCAGTCCTCTATCTTTTATAATAACTGAGTTTCCCATCCAATACCATCAAAAAAGGGACACCCTGTACACATAAGTTTACAACAAAAGTTTGAAGTACAAAAAATTATTTTAACACTGTTACTTGTTTTAAGTGGTTTTGATCCAGGGGTTGCCAAAAAACTAAAAAAAATTGTGAGTTTCTTCAAAAAAAATGTTTAAAAAAGATTCTGAATTAAATTTTGTTGATTATTTTTGTAATTATGTAGGTATATTAATATTATTCACATAAACAGTTTTAAAACTGTTATTGCTTAAGCTTTGATTATTTGTTGCAAAATACAGATTAACAAAATAAATAAAAAATAAGGAAAATAAATAAAAATTGAATTATATTATCGAAATTTTTAAGAAATTGTGAGGCCGGTTTTAGTTTCTATTATTTCTCCTGACTCAAATTTAAGTAATGTATTATATCTAAAACGCCCGTTCAAAAAAGCGTTTTTGATTTGATTTTTAAATTAAAAAATGCTAGATAATTAAACAAAAAAAAATAATATAAGGTTAAGGTACTTACCTGTAGGTGCGCACAAAATATAGTTAAAAAATTAGTCATTTTATCAAAGAGGATTTTACAAAATTTAACAATAAGAGAATTATTTTAATAAAGCCAGGCCATAATAGTGCCAGGCAGTATTCAGATAGTTTCATATTAAAAACTAACAGTTGATCTTTTAAAATTGACATACTTAAATCCAATTTAAAAATAAGTCGTTTATTTTTAAATAGCTTTCGATAGCATTGAGCACTGGGCAGTAAGAGCATCTTTAATTAATAGCCGAATAGATCACAGATAGACAACATCAATCAAAATCCACAGAGGAACCAAGCCAATCCGTATAAGATGTGTCAGCAGCATGATATATTTCCTAAACTATTTAATGTTTTAAAAAACTTAGATTGGGAAGAAATAGGCATCAAAGTAAACGGACAATACTTAAACCACCTAAGATATGCTGATGATATCGCCTTAATAACATATAAGAAAGAAGAACTGATTACAGCAGCTAAAAATATATATTTGAGTATGAACTGCACTAGAACTATTAACTAAAATCACGACAAAAACAAGATATCATGATCAGAATAAACTAAGAGAAAATAGAACAAGTAGAGGAAATAAAACCAAACGGTTGAAATCAAGAGACGATAACGATTGGCCTGGGTAGCATTCGGTAAATGAAACTATACATTAAAAAATAAAAAATAACCTCAGTACCTCAAAATGAAAGAGTTTAACCAATGTATTCTTCCTGTACTTACCTATGGATCCCAGACCTGGACACTTACAAAATCAAACATGGATAATGCAACAAAAGCCCAAAGATCAATGGAAAGGCAAATGTTACATGTAAAGCTAACAAATAGAAAAAGCAATGAATGGATAAGAAACAAAACAAAAGTAAGGGATATCAGTGGAGGACTAACAAAATTAAAATTAATATTTGCCGGTCATAATATCAGACAGAAAGACGATCGATGGAACAAATGTATTGTAGACTGGAAAATAAACCTTGGAAAAATAATAGAAGAGTGGAAGATATTGAGGGAGGCCTATATCCAAAGATGGATCGAAGAATGCTAAATAGATAGATAGATAGTTGCCATTTTCCCCTTCAGCTGATGCTCCAAGATCTAGAGCGCCACAATATTTGAATAAAAAAAAACACACTCGAGCTTTGGCTGCATTTCGAGTCTAAAGAGACCAGTTTTCAATAACCTCATCAAAAGACATTCTTACCCACAACAAACTAATGCAATGGTTTAGAACTTGTTGCTAAGACACCAGTTCAATCCGAAAAGGAAAGATCACACAGACAGAAGGCGTTAAACTATCTTGGAGGGAAACAAAACAATAACAATTGTGATATATGATTATAAGACCAAGTTTGAATTTAGAAAAATAATTGATCACCTTAGTTTTTAATTTATTTCAAACTGTTATTTTTGGATCCTTTGTTTTATTTAAAAAATTGTTTGTTTATACTTAGGTTTTACTTTTTTAAATAACTGTTTTATGTGCAAAAAACGGATAATGTAGAGTAGTTATTTCTAAGATCTTGTCACCAATGAGTATATGACCCATACAGAGTGGCAACCGGTGAGCCTTGCAGCATTGAGGGGCAGATTGCGCTGAAATAAATTCGTCTGGTACGCAATATTTAGGGACTACTAGTACGATTTAGTTGCATGTGCGAGTTTTAAACGAATTTATTTCAGCGCCATCTGTCCTTCGATGTTGCAAGGCTTACCGGTTGCTACTCTATATGGGTCATATACTCATTGTTGCCACTTAAAATTAATTAACAATGTTTTAATAAATGTATTCGATAAGCTGTCTCTTGAAAAAAATGCAAACTAGACCCATGGCGCGCGGACGCGCGGCGTTTTATCCCGACAAAAAATTTGCAAGGCGGCAAGTTGAGCCGGCGGCAAATCGTGCGGTTGGTGAGTTCGCATGGTAACAAATTGTCTCGTCGGCGAATGGTCTCGTCGGCGAAGAGTCTTGTCGGAGAAACGGCCGCGGCGAGTCGTCGGCAGCAAATTGTTCTAGACCGACTGATACCGAGGGAGGCGATCTGTGAAAGCTGAAAACTAAAATTCTGGACTGTTAATAAGCCATTTGATAGAAAATATTGTAAAATTAAAACAAAGTTCTAATTAGTATGTGATCCATACACTTTTACAGCTAGGTCATTGGTAATGACCTTAACTCAGTATGGTAATTAAACAATTTCACACAACATTTGGCAATTTTTTGTTTAGCTTTAAGGTTGCATCGCAAAAGTGTTTAAAAACACGTCTCATACATATGTTGCAATTTTTTTTTAGTTCACTCATCTACATACCAACTAGTGTTCGTGAAAACATATAAAAAAGCCTCTGATTCTTTTTTAAAACATTAGGTGTCTATATCTATCCATTAAGCCTTTTTCAATCCATCTTTGGACATAGGCCTCCCCCAATATCTTCCACTCTTTTCTGTCTGTCGCCGTGTTCATCCATCTAGTTCCCGCGTGTTTCTTCGGTCCGCTCATCTCATATGGGGTCTTATTTTACAATAAATTTCTTCCATCGATAGTCTTTCTATAACCGGCAAATTTCCATTTTAATTTTGCTACTTCTCCTCTGACATCTCTTACTTTTGTTTTATTTTTTATCCCTTCATTCCTTTTTCTATCTGTGCTTTACCTGTAATATTTGTCTTTCGTTTTGAGGTACTGAGAATATTTTGTATTTTTTTATATGTAGCTTAATTTACCAAATGCTGCCGAGGCCAATCTTACTCGTCTCTTGATTTCAGATGTTTGATTTTATTTTTTTAGTTTAATAAATTGTCCCAGGTATATATATTCCTCTATTTGTTCTATTTTCTTTTAGTTTATTCTGATCGTGATATATTCATCTGTGTTTGTCATGATTTTAGTTTAAGTGTAGTTTATACTCAAGCCTATATTTTTAGCTGCTGTATCCAGTTCTTCCAGCATTTTTATTAGTTCTTCTTTCTTGTCTGTTATTAAGACGATATCATCAGCATATCTTAGGTGGTTCAAGTATTGTCCGCTTATTTTGATGCCTATTTCTTCCGTATCTAAGTTCTTAAAATCATCTTCTAGGGCCTTGTTAAATTGTTTAGGGGATATTGTCTCACCCTGTCTGACACCTCTTCTTATCAGGATTGGTTTGGTTTCATCGTGGATTTTGATTGATTTTATTGCTTTGCTGTATTCGGGTATTATTTAAAGATGCTTTTACCGCCCAGTGCAGTGCATTAGGTATATGAAGGAATAAAATAAATATGTTCCCAAATACTTCCATTTGTCCCTGATAGTCCCAAAGCCTGTTAATCTCAGATGGCGTGTTTTTGGATTTTTCCAGAATTTTACCCACCAGAAAATTTATTTCAACCGGTTCGCTTTCACTGTATATTAAAAACGTATTTTCTCGACAATCCAGGGCTATCAAAATGGACGGGCCACGATCCTCCACTTTGTTGACGTCACATCCGGGGCTGATTTTTTTTTGATGGTCACGTTACGACACAGCTGATTGTCTTTAAAATTTTGAAGTTGGAATGATGGTTCATGGAAATTTGATTTTTTGTTATAAAGCCGTTTTTGAGATTGTTTTTACTTTATTCTGGCAGAACAATTTTTTTTAAATGTATAGTAAGCCCTAATTTTTCATAGCCGCTTCATTAGCTCACACAAAAATTAAGTTTAAAGCAGAAGCGAATGTGACAATCACATATGACAAAGTCAAATACATGTCAAATATAACAGTTGGCATGTGGTACATGGCGGGTAATTTGAATTCAAAATAAGGAATGCTAAATCTTGAAGATTTTAACCTTTTAATCATGTTGCTTCCTTACAAACCTTTGGTGGAATATCGGGATGGTGTCTGAGAATATTTCACTGAAATTTTGCGGAAATCTGTAGTGCCATTTTGAAAATATCATAAAAAAACGTCTGACCTCCCATAAGACCCAATGTAAAATTCAGCCCCGGGAGAACAGCTGATTTTTTCAGGGTCGTGGCCTCTATTTTTGTGTTGGCCTTGGACAATCTTATAATAGTTATTAGAGTTAACAATAGATATAATCATTGCAATTAAATAATTGGCAAGACTAAACTAAAAGAAATGCAAAATATCGTATTTTTTAAATCAAAAGTTCCTAATAAAACAAAACATTTATTTTTATAAATTAGTCGGTATGATTTTCTTGGAAAAAAACCAATGTATTTTAAAGTGCGTATACACCAAACTGCCCCGCGAATGCGTGCCTGTGTTCCGCTCGCGTGCTGTATGTTCGCCGCTCGCCGAGTTTGTTTCAACGAACTTTCTACGATCCACGAAAAAACAGTAAACATGCATTGAAATGAAAACACGACAACAAACTGCCGATGCCATCCCAAAGAATCAGCGAATACACAAAGAGGAGCCGAAGAAAGCTGGTTTTTGGCAAATGGCTTGCAAGCGGCGCGCGCGCAACTTAAAAGCATGACGACAGGAGGAATGCGTTTTTGCGCGTTCGTGGAGCAGTTTGGTGTATACGTACTCTTATAATAAAAGATTTTGCCTTTAGTGAATGCCAGATTTCAAAATAAATAAATCTTCTTTTGAAGCGGATATTGCTGTGGTGCCAAGAAAACTAGTTTTTTTTTTTAGCCGTGTTCATTTAGCTTTGATATAAATTTATTTTCGGTGTATGCACATCGATTTTTTTTAAATTTCTGAAATAGTGTATTTTAAATTTTTTACTTTTTTCAGGTTTGTAGAAAGGCAGTAAGCACAGTGGTTGAAGTGCCAAGCGTCAATCAACTCCAAATAATCATGCGAGATATGAACGAAGTAGGTGAAGACAAACTTCTACACAACGAAAAATTGATCCAAGAATGGATCAGGTGCCAACCACACTTTCCCACATATATCGGTAAGTGTTGTAAAAATACTCATATAATAATAGGTTAGGTAAGGTGGCAAGTACGGATGAATCGATGGAACTGGACCTGTTACTTTGGAACAGGTATCGCCAACCTGTTCCGTGTACCTGTTACCTAATTTGAAATATACCTGTACCGATACCGGGGATTACAGATTCCGGTTTCGATTAATTTAAAATTCAAACTATCAAGTCCAAACCGGAATCTGTGATACGCGGAATTGAAACAGTTATTTTTGGTAAGAGGTTCACGAAACAGGTTGGCGATACCTGTTCCAAAGTAACAGGGTCACGGCTGCTGACTGAGCAACGGACAGAATATCAACAACCACAACATCAATACTAAAGAAGTGAAACTGATTTGTTAATCACTGAAAAACAGAAAATCTCCAGGCCCTAGTAACATCCCTATAGGATTACTTAAACACGGCACAGAACAGCTATATAGACAATTAACTAGCCTGTTCCAGAAATGCATTAATTGAGAAAGAAGAACGGAAAACGTCGTAAATAATAACGATACATGAGAAGGAAAGTAGAGACGTATGTGATAATGATAGAGGAATCATTCTGCATAGTACTATTTTAAGAGTCTATGGTAAGCTAGTGAAAAAATAAATTGACGATGAATACTGTAATATTGAGGCCGACGAACAAGCTGGATTTAAAGCTGGTAGATCCACTGTTGATCAGTTATTCACAATAATACAGATAATTAAGAAAAAAGGGTACGTAATCAAGAAATATATCTCCTTTACGTAGATCTCAAGAAAGCGTACTGCAGCTAAAACTTTGGGAGGCTCCCGAAAAAACCAACATCAGCATAACATCAATAAAAGCTGTTTAAGAACTCTATAAGGACAACACAAGCCAAATATAGAAAGGACAGGGTTAAACAGGGTTGTTGCTTGTTACCAACATTGTTTAAGATCTAATTACAACAAGCCCTGAAAACATGGAAAAGAAAGTGCGAACAGATGGGAATATCACTAAACGATTATGTATTGTATACTTTCTGCTCCGCTGATGATCAAATGCCCTGGCTCAAGATTATGTTTTAGAATATGTCTCGTAAATTAATTAAAGAATACGATAGTCGGGGCTGGAAGTAAATCTTCATAAAACGGAATATATGTGCATTGGTGGGGGCAACAGGACCTTATCTTGGAACAACAACATAAGATAAAATAATGAAAAAGTACAAATATCTGGGAATGCACATCACTAATGACGGTAGTTTAAATGAAAAAATCAAACACAGAAATGACCAAGGAAGACAACAATTAGACAATTCAACAGTATTCTCTGGGATAAGATATGATTCCAAAAAACGATATTTGCGGTTTTTAAGGTATTAAATCTCATAGGGTCCATGTAACTTTTTTTTTCAGATATAATTTTTGAAAATAGTCCATATTATAGTCGAATCATGAAATTAAAATCAAACAGATCATATATACACTAATTTTTATTTGTTTTAAACAAAACTACACTAGCACAAAATCGCGAAAACTGGTTAGAAAACTTAGAATACTTACCTACTAAAACGGTTAATAGACATTAAAAAAATTCTGGAATTTTGTGTTAATTTAGTTTTTATGTAATGTATCTTGAAGGTGTAAATTACTACTTACGAAACATGTCGAGACGATTTGTTTAAAACAAATAAACAATTGTTGGGGAAGACAATCACCTGTTTGATTTTAATTAAAAAATTATATTGAAAAATCTACCTGTATTATATTTAAACAAATGGTCCGAGTTGTGATAGGTTCTGTCGGCCCATCTTAATGCTGGAAAAAAACTTCAAAGTGTGAGTGATTCCAAAAATTTACCATTTTTAACGCATAAATCCCTGAGCGCCAAATTGCGAAAATGTTATTTGAAAATTATACCTTGTGCCTGACCCTGTGTAATAAAATATGAGAGAAATTAGTATAAATTAAGAGCAATCAAATTGAGAGTTATTATTTGTTTATTTATAAATACTTTTTATAACTTAATAACCGGGTAAATTATCACCATTTAACTAGTTCACTTTAAAACTAATTATTAAAAACTTTTTTCAAACAATTCTTTTGGGACAGTTTTCAACGAACTTTGATAGTTAATATAAAAACGCAAATTGAAATATTTAATGTAATTTTTTTTATGTAAAAAAATCTACTGCGTAAGTAATATATTTTTTAAATAGAAAATACTAGAACATTTGTATACAGTTTGTCCCATCGTTGAAGATATAAAATAGGTTTTTTTTTAAAGTTGCATATATGTGGTATGTGTCTGGTTAAAAATTATCTTATTATTATAGCTTATAATACACGGTGTTTCACGAACATCGAAACTGAGGCCTTTTTGGGTATTTAGATTGCGAACTTGGAGAAACGCTCGGACACGTTGATTTTGTTTGCGTGAGGCTATTTTGAAATTTTTGTAGCATGAAGACCCTTCGATGGGTATACTTTACTCTTATATTTTGAATAGGAAAAGTGAGTCTAGGTTGTTTTGAAGGCCTTTTAAATGTCCTTACAACCGTGTAAAAATTTCAAAACTATCCATTAGTTTTTGAGATAATTGCCTTTAAACTTTTAAATTTAACATGGACTGGTAAAATAAAAATTTATTTATTTTATCATTCCATGTTAAATTTGAAAATTTGTAAGCAAATATCTCAAAAACTAATCGATAGATCTTCGAAATATTTACACGATTGTAAAGATATTCAAGATAGCTTTAAAACAAGGTATTACTACACCTGAACGCATCTGTTCACTAAACACATTTATTATATTATTATATTTATCATAACAAAAACATTTCATGTAAAAAAAGCGAAGTACGCGAAAATGGCATTCCGTAAAAAGAATTGAGATAAAAGTAAAGCCAAGTTCTCCAATGCAAATTTCAAAATGAAAGGTTCTTACTAGTTTGGAAATATTTTTTTAAACTCTTAAAGTCTTATTAACAAAAGAAAATGTTAGTAAGTTCCTGTGATCTTTTTGATGAACTCGATTTATTTACGATATTTTTGTGTTTTCAAAACGCGAATATTTTTAAAATGGTTCTTTTTATAATAATATCGGTACTTACTACCCTAATAAATAAAACGACGACTCCCATTTCCAATCGATTGGCGGTAGTTGCTAAAATAAAACTATTAAATTTTCATACATTTGCTTACATTTTAATTTCCCATAACAAATAAATTTACTTTTTGCTTGATACTTTAAGAATCCCTGTATTGGGTTTTTAAAATACCAAGCAAAAACTATTTTTTTTAATCTGAGGGCACGGCAGTGCCTTGCCAAGTTCGTGCAACTGCTGTACCATCTTTTCTTGAAACATCTCAGCCCATATTTGACCTATCTAAAACTCCACTTCGAAATGAGCTACGAATCTCAAACTTTGCACAGTCGTAGATCTTCATAGAGCTAACAACCCCTCATGGACTTCCACAAAGTAATAAAGTAGTTACGAAATTTCAAAAAAAGTCGAAATTGCCACTCACTCACTCATGTGTAGATCATCAAAAATCTAATGGTACTTCTAGACATGCTACAAAGCTGTAATTTGGCAAACTGATAGAAATTATGATAAAACCCCTGGAAAAAAAATCCCCAAAATTCTAATACCATTCTCTATACATGTAGTTATGTAGAAGTAACATTGCTCACTATCAGAAACGCTAGAGAGCTGAGCTTTTTTATCTTAATTCTTTTTATGGAATACCATTTTTACGTATCTGCCTTTTTTTTATGAAATGTTTTTGTTATGATTAAAATATTTTCACAACCCTTTAAACAAATTGAATAATATTTTTCTAGGCATTCTATTTTTTTAGAAACTCTTTCCAAAATTGTTGTTGTTACTTCAATCTGGGACAACCTTTATAAATGTGTATTTATTACTAACTCGTATACTAAAAATGGCAACTAACTATAAATTCAATACTACAACATATTTTTGTTACTTAAACTTCCTGAAATTTTATAATTGATTCTTCTAGAATTTTCTCGCATAATTTAAGAGAAAAACAAACCGTTTTATAAAGGTTTATATTTATGACTAATCATGTAAAATTATCATCAACTCTTGTTCTAAAATAAATAATTTAAAGCATATTAGCAATTAACATATTTTTTCAATTATTGTAATAAGTAAAAATCTGAAATGGAAAAGAGCAATCTGAGAAGGTGATTAAATTTGTCCTTATTTTGATTTCCTTGATGCTTTACAAGATTGTATAAAATTATCGCACTGATTCATTTTATAGGTCTACAACATTATATAAAACCAAAAACTGATGAATCTTATCCTCCTGTCTATGATAAAACTATAAAATTAGGCCCGGTTTTTTGCCATAAAAGACACAAAATGTTTCTATATGATTTAATGCGAAATATTATATAGCAAAATCTATCTACTCCACTGGATATTTTTTAATTTGTTTTTATGATAATGGAATATTTATACCATATTTTGGAATGCTCCACTTGTTTTTTTTACTAACTATATTCCACTTTTTGGCGCAATATTTTTAATTAACTTCGCTAATAGGTAAATATCTATGATAAAACTATAAAATTAGGCCTAATACAATTTTTTTTGCCATAAAAGACACAAAATGTTTCCATATGATTTAATGCTAAATATTATCCCTCACCATAGCAAAATCTATCTACGCCACTGGATATTTTTTAATTTGTTTTTATGGTAATGGAATATTTATACCATATTTTGGAATGTTCCACTTGTTTTTTTTTACTAACTATATTCCACTTTTTGGCGCAATATTTTTAATTAACTTCGCCAATAGGTAAATATCTATGATAAAACTATAAAATTAGGCCTGATACAATTTTTTTTGCCATAAAAGACACAAAATGTATGTATATGATTTAATGCTAAATATTATCCTCACCATAGCAAAATCTATCTACGCCACTGGATATTTTTTAATTTGTTTTTATGATATGGAATATTTATAACATATTTTGGAATGTTCCACTTGTTTTTTTACTAACTATATTCCACTTTTAGGCGCAATATTTTTAATTTACTTCGCCAATAGGTAATATACCTATGATAAAACTATAAAATTAGGCCTGATACAATTTTTTTTGCCATAAAAGACACAAAATGTATCTATATGATTTAATGCTAAATATTATCCTTCACCATAGCAAAATCTATCTACGCCACTGGATATTTTTTAATTTGTTTTTATGATGATGGAATATATATACCATATTTTGGAATGTTCCACTTGTATTTTTTTACTAACTATATTCCACTTTTTGGCGCAACATTTTTAATTGACTTCGCCAATAGGTAATATATTATGTTCATAGATTTGTCACATACCCATACAAGGATATAATTATTGAATCTGGATATAATTTATTAAATACCGGGTATGCACATTTTAATAAACTCTTTAATTAAATGCGAACCAGAGAAATTTCCGTTTAATATACAGGATGATATACCACTGGCGAAACACAGTAATATTAAAACAATATTCTCATATGGAAATACGACAAGAAGTTCTGTAAGTCAGGGACTGTCCTTAAATGACCTAACCCTCTAGGGGGGAGGGGGGTTTTTAATGTGTTTTTTTTTGTTGAAAATGCGTTACCAGCAGGGGAGGTGGGGTCAAAAATCCTAAATTTTTGCGTTACGTAATTAGTGTAAAGGAACATACAATAAAGTACCCAATTAGGGGATAACGAAAAATCCAGCTTAACGGATCCTGCTTGGTCAAATAAACACAGAATTCAGTGGTCTAAAGCAAAAGTTTTGCATAAGGAGTCACATTGGCGAAAACGAAAGTTTATTGAAGCTGCAGCACGCACATACACGAAACATTTGGAATTTAACCCTTATAAAAAACTAGTTCCTTGGGATTAAGGGGCTGGTCGTCGCACTTGACTACACACCAAGTAGCATCAGTTAGTAGTAGCCTATAGGCTGGATTGTTTTGTTAACACTGATACTAACCGAAACGTCGGTTTTAAATTAAATAAAGATAATACAATAATAGGGACTTATTGGAAAAAAGCTATGCAATAGTAGTGTCAGGTCGTATTTTGACAGTTTTGCACTGTAATATGGCAACTCATCTTTTAACATAAGGATTTTGTTTATTACACCAACCGAAATAAATATTGTCGACTTTAATTATAGATAAATAAACGACTTTTTAAATCCGACTATGGTATGTCCATTTTAAAAGATCAACTGTCAGCCTGCAATATAAATCTGTCAAAATACTGCCTGACACTATGATTGCATCGCTTTATTGCAATAAGTCCCTAATAGGTCCGAAATTTGGTTTTTAAATGAATATTGTTCCACAAAATTTAAAATATATTTTTTTACAGATAAAGGATTTATTCGAGGTTTTCTGAGAGGCTGCAAACATAGCCTGGAAAAAACAAAGCGACAATTAGAACAGCACTTGGCTGCTAGAAATATCTATCCAGAAATGTATTCTAACAGATCACCAAACGCTAAGGATGTGGCCCTTGCTATGGATGTTGTGTAAGTATCCCTCTTCTGAAGTATCTCATAAGTATGCCTGATCCCAGGTAGCAAGGGGTCATCAAATGACGTCTTTTTTTTGTCGAAAAGGGTCATTTTGATGACCAGCAGGTCATCTACTAAAAAATGTTGCCTTTAAGGCGTCAGTTACTTGACGTCTTTTCGTAGTTTAGTTTTTGACGTCTGCAAAACGTCATATATTGGTCACTACCCACACTGCACACTTTGTCCAAGGGCCATAGACTCATACTTACATAGATGGTGCCCCAGTCAGTACTTGACCGGATTTATACGGAATGTGGGGGTACGTATGTAAAATAAATTAAATATTAAATCAAGACTAACTTCGAGGCTTCTTTCGCTTCAAGGTGGAGATGTGTAAGTCTAGGTATAGGTCTATTTTGATCTGTACCTCACAGACGAACACTGTACCTGTTCCAGTACTTCCAGGTCTAAGTCACAGAAAAGCCACCTTCTGTGTCTAAGTTTCCTTCAGTGTTCTCAACTGCAGGGAATATTTCATATATTCAGACGAGTTTAAAAAAAAGTCATAAATAGGTTTGTGTCTGTGTGTGTGTCTAATGTTCTGATTTGGTCCCAAATACGTCATATTGCTGACGCCTTTAAAACGTGTAAAAATTTTTTGGGTGTGTCTTTTGAACGTCATTTAAAGGTCATTTACACGTCAAATTAGAGACGTCAATGGTCATTAAAAATGACCTGTTTTTGACGTTTAAAAAACGTAACCTTGCTACCTGGGATGCGAACACAAGTAATAAAGCAATAAAGCTATTGCTAAGTTATTTTTAGGGTTTGCTCTTAAAGGCAATTTTTGTATTCCCACATAGGACAATCACGAGTTTAACATGTAAAAAAGGCGTGAGAAAAAAAACACTTTTATTCTAAAAGCTGCTAGAAAAAAAACGTTTATTTCATATATTACAACAAGCTTAATAGGTCATTCATTAACGTTATAAAAAATAACGTTGCTAAAAACTGCGTTGTAATAACGCCATTATCAAATTAAAACAGCAATGTTTTTACGTTAGTTTCACGTGATTTTTATCAACGTTAAAATCACATTAGATTCACGCCTTTTCTACACGAATTTTAAAACGCTACTTGCATGACTTTTCTACCGAATATTTTTGAGATTTTACTAGCAGCAGCGCCACCTATTTTCGGCATTTTTCACTTTGATGAAATCTATCAAGCAGTTCTTTGGCTTGGCCTCTAAACTCCAAAAACAAGGAACTGATCCCTGATCCTTTACGATCACGACGACGCATCTGTTATTAACCTAATAAAGACACATTAATATTCTGTCAATGTGTTTAGCTTTAAAAAAAATAAAATGTATATAGATAGACATATAGATATTTTTTCTTGCTTTGAGCGCCATCTTTAAAATTGTTTTGAAGTGTTGTAGTCTTAAACTAGTGAACTTTCATAACTTCCTTTTGCGTCTATTTTAAGTTAAAAAATGTTATTAAAAAAACGTTACCAAAAAGGACGCAGAACGTTAGTAGGTTTGAGAACTCTTAATCTAGTGGCGTTTTAGAACATGCTGTGGAGGACTTTTCAAGTGTGAATTGGGTATATGAAAATAACGAGGGTAAAAAACATGTTATATACACAGCACCAGAAACTTCAGCAAAGCTTGATTTCTCCTTGCTTTTATGTTATCTATAAGCATGTAGATTTAACAAAATAAATATTACATGGTATGAGGTTGTTTTCAAGTAAAAAAAAACTTTGTTATTTTTGTTCACGTTAATTTAACGTTGATGTGATTTTTGTGCTATGTGGGTTGTATATTTTTTTTATTTCAGAAACGTATCAGTTTTTCCAAGAATGACAGAATGCGGGTACAGACTGTTACATTTTGGCCTCAACAGATTTGATCCTGTGGAATTCAGTATGCCACACACTGTTAAACTCTTTTTCATGATATGTAAGTATAACCACAACTAGTGGCCCTTGATACGTGAAAAAACTACACTGTAAAAAAAATTGGCAGATGAAAGCAAATTGCTTTGAAGTAAAATAATTTGTGCTTTTGCTATTCACCAAGAGAATATTTTTTTTATTAAGCACAAAAAATGTCTTGCCTCTCTATTTTAATGTGAAACAGAAATTGTTTTAATTTAAATTGGAACGGAATTCTCTGGAAGCAAAATATTTGATCATTCAAAACAAAACATTTTTCATTCTAATGCCAAAACAAATAATTTCCTTGACTTAAAATCGAATAATGAAAATGTCTATAGTTTTCTTTCAAGACAATTTTCTTTTTGAAGTGTAAACTTCTTTAGGCGCGTTTAGCAGTTTTTGTGAGCAGTGAAATGAACTGAGCCGTCAGGCTCGGCTATGTAACGCTCATTCGGGTGAAATCGACTCGAGTCGACTAACTGTGATGATGATGCAGATGAAGGCCAGTATACAGAAGAGTTCGGTTCGGTCCGCTTTGCAGAATATGTTATGGGCCAGTATTATTAATTTCACCTTGTTGAAGTTTACACTTCTGCCGTGTGGTCTTAAGCACACACAATAATTTTGTTTTGGGTTAAAGGAAGTTTTTTTCAAGACCAATCTTTACTTAAATTCAAAAATTTACTCTCAAATCAAAACAAACCGAGCATTGTATTTTTTTTTCCAAGATATTTCTTTTCTTAAAAATGATAGTAAATATGTTTGTCGATACCTCAGCTTATTTTGCTATTGGTCACTACTAGGTTTTTTGCTAGTTAATTATACAGTTTTTGTTAGTTTACTAATAAATTTATAACATATATATTTATTTCTTCGATTAGGAGCTTAATGCATACTGATCTGATGCTTATATAAAATGAATTAACGCAATTTACCTGAAATTAGCAAATTTAGTTTGTAAAATAGGTGGACATAGATATCTATACCTAACCTTTAATGCTGATATAACATCACCTTCCATAACATGGAAGCACTTCACACCTTTCGAATGTTGACTATAAAGCCCGCGCTAAGTACAGGTATTCAAAAGATCAAGTCTTCTGTATTTACTACGTGGGTAATTTGATGTGTGACGATTAAAAAATTAAACAAATGCAATATATGTATGAAAAAAAAAACACAAAATGTATATACTGTCTAACATTCTAAAAGTATGAAAACAAAAAATATATTTAATCTAATTCTGTCGGAAACATAACAATAACATACCTAAAAGTACTACGAACGGGAACATCTTAAGAAACATAGTCTTATATTAAAGTATTTTCCATATTTCTATAGACGTTCAAATCAAAACACTATTACCGTTTCGGACAGACTTATTTGGTACTCTTCCGTTAACTTTCTTATCATATACTCCATCTACGGCTTCTTTATCATTAGCTATAGTAACATAGTCGTCAGCAAAGAGCAGTATGTATATGGTAAATCGGTCGTTAAGTTGTATTTCCATACCGCCTACTTTACGTTTCCAGTTTTTTATAGCTACTGCGATATAAATTTTTAAGAGTTGGACAGATAAAACATCCCTGCCTTAAGCCTTTCGTTACCAGGAGTTCTTTCGAAAGTCGATTTTGGCCCTTTTTATAGTTTTTTTATCGCTTTTATGTATGTATTAGAATTTATAACCAAAATCGATCGACCAGACCTAGATAGTTGCTGGAAAGGACACAAAAAGAGGATAGACTGACGATAATTATTTTACCTGGACACAACTGTTTGAGCTGAAGCTTGGTTAATTTAAATATATAAAAACGTACAATTTTTTTATTTTATTTTCGTTTTACAAGTTTTCTTGGTAATATTTATATTTCGTTGTTATTTTTAGATGAATTACTAGTATCCTCGGATAACCCAGCGTGTGGAGACATAGCCATATTTGATGCTCAAGGCTTCTCAGCTGCACATTTGACAAAATTTGCTGGACCATTCTTCAGGTAAACTATACAGTGTGCCACAACTAAAAAGCTTAGTAGAATAATCATTTAAACGTTAGGTAACCAAAGGTAAAATCCTTTTTTAAAAGAGGAACCAAAATAAAAAAACTTTTAACTGCTTATAATCTAATCAACATAAGGACGTGCGGTCCATGGAAGAAATAGAAGCAATTCAATTGCTAGCAAATCACAGATATTAAACAAAAATCTTGGTTTTTATACTGGGATATTTATATTTTGTTTTTTTTTTTTCAGAACGATGTGTATTCTGCTCAAAGAGGCTTACGCAATCAGATTAAAGCAAATCCACATTGTTAACGCCCCATCTATATTGGGTAAAATGCTGACCACCATCAAGCCTATAATACACCAAAAAGTCCGAAATTATGTAAGTAGCTCTTTAATAAGATGTGCGGCATTTGGTAAATGAAGCTACATATTAAAAAATAAAAAATATCCTCAGTACCTCAAAACGAAATTGTATAACCAATGTATCCTTTCTATATTTACCTATGGATCCGAGACCTGGACACTTACAAAATCAAACATGGATAAATTACCAAAAGCCCAAAGAACAATGGATAGACAAATGTTACATGTAGAGCTAACAGATAGAAAAAGGAAGGAATGAATAAGAAATAAAACAAAAGTCAGAGAAAAAGTATCAAAATTAAAATGAAAATTTGCCAGTCACAATATCAGACAGAAAGAAGATCGATTTAACAAATGTTTTGTAAACTGGAAACTTTGGGAAAATAAAAGAAGTGGGGGAAGACCCCAAATGAGTTGGGCGGACGATTTGAAGAAGCATGCGGGAACTAGAAGGATGATCACGACGACAGACAGAGAAGTGTGGAAGATATTGGGGAGGCATATGTCCAAACATGGATCGAAGAAGGCTTAATAGATAGATGATAGAGCTCTTTATTTGTTGTCCTCTTGTTAAAAAAGTTATGATTTAGTGATAAAAAATTATTTTTCCCCCACCCCTGACACCATTTTTGTGTAGTCTCAAATATAACATTTCTAAAAAAAGATTATAACAACTAGATTACAAACTTTTTACCACACCTAGACATAATTTTCACAACATAAAAATTTTTATTAATAATAAAGACCACGGAAATCTACAACATTAAAAAGGACTTACAACAAGAATGGTTATTTCGAGAAATTATTAAACCTAACGATCTCCAAAATTAAAAAAACCAAATGTAGCAAATTCTCAAAATAATAATAATTTGTTGGGTGTTACTAACATTTCATATGTTCAAGGGATTTCAGAAAACATAATAATATGACAAATAGGCAAGCACTGTAATGTAAAAATAGTATTTTCATCGGGAAATACAATAAGGAGTTTTGTAACTAAAACAAAACCAAAAAATCCCTAAAATTATAAGGAATATCACACCAGAAGAAGAAGTCACATTTGAAGCTACATTTATAATGCAGAATAAAGGAGTTTTCAGTCAAGGGAGCACGGATATACCAATCATATGGAACCCACTCCTTAAGGAAAACAAGCGTCTTAGGATTAGAAAAGGGGGCAGGCCGTCACACCTGACTGCACGAGTAGTGTAGGTAGTAGCCCGTGTACAGGATTGTTTAGTTCACACTTGAAAACTAACCGAAACGTCCTGTTTAAATAAAGACAATGGAAGTCCGAAATTTTATTTCTATAAAAATCTAATTTGTGCTTTGTTTTATTTACAGATTTATGTACATAAAAGCACCAAAGACCTACTAAATATTTTTGGACCAGACCTACTTCCTTCAAACTATGGTGGCAATTTAAAATCTATCAGATCAATAGCCCAAGATTGGTACGTATAAAGATTACATAGATTTATTAGCGCTATTAGTTTTTTACTTCCTGATTTCGATAAATTTTAATTAATTTAATTAAATGTTTGTATTTGCCTACGCCTGTGATTCCAAAATATTTCTACGTCACATACGATCTCCACAACAACGGACCAATAAAAATCAATCTGCGATTGGCAGTTATCTAACGAATTATCGACTAGGTGAAAGAAAGCATTAGGGGTCTCGTCAAACCCAAAATAAAAAAATAATCTTATAGAAGCAACGTTTTTTGCATTAAGTAATACATAATATAGAGTTTGTCAAACCAATTCAGAATTTTAAAAACTAATCATCAATAACAAACTTAAATATATTCATATTTCTTTTATTTTTAGGTATGAGGTCCTTAATGATAATACAGACTGGTTCGATGAGCAGGAAAATGTCAAGATTACCGAACTTCCAAGCAGGATAGAAAAAGTACTGTACTTTCAAGACCAATTAGGGGTTGAGGGTAGTTTCAGGAAACTAGAAATCGACTGAAATATTTATATTTTTGTCTTATCTTAGTATTGTTTTCCTACTTTTGAAAGCCAGTATGTAATTTGAAGTATTTTAGTTGTTTTTTATTATAGGTATTTTTTTTAAACAGGGCAATTTTTACTTTTAAGTTAACTGTTCTGCTTTTTATGTCTGTGTTGTTAGAAAAGTAAGTTTGTTATAAGGGACCCTAGCTTTTGTATTTATTAATTTAAAACTTGCTTTATTTTTATTTAATTATTTAATTCAGTGGTAAACTTGTAGAAAATTAAAGTTATGTGATTTTTTGTTACAATGTAACATCTTATATTTTCTTTTAACTATATTAAAATAATGTCAACAATTTATAAATTTTATTTATTTTTGTAACCTGTTATCCTAGGATCATTTCTTGTACTAAAAAAACTATAACACTGTGTTTAACCTTTCCAAAATATAGAAAGAAAATGTTTTATTCATTTTGTTTTATTATAATGCAATTTATACAAACAGAGATTTCCAGTAATGCGTTGCAGAAATTTTCCTGGTATTTTTATTTCGTAAATTGTAATTTTATCCAGCAGGAAAAGCTATTACCCTGGAGCAATCCCAGGAATGCATCCAGTTGCTAAGCAATTTATTGTTCCATTATTGCTGAAACGGTTCATTTTCCTGGACAGTAAGACAGTAAAAGATATCTAAAACTAAAGCCATGTTTAGTTTTTTAACAAGAATCATTAAATAAATATTAATTGAATGCAACTCACAACTGTAAAATTTTTTAAATCAAAATCACATAATGGTAAAGCGCCCTCGAGACGATCAATTAAATTGACAATTAAAATGAGAATCACGATTGACAATCGCGATTGATGGGGCTTCCATGAACACTTCAATATTTTATCAATCGTCAGTTAAGTGAATCAATCTCGCGAGTCGTTCATTGTTTATAAACGGTATGGTCTCGAATGTCGATTTGGGCTTTTTGTCCTTAACTTTGGCAGTTTACAGCCAAAAAAAACCAAGACAAAAGAAAAGAGGAGGTCGAAAGAGTGGTATAAACTGAAAAGCAATACTTTTTTATTTTTATTCATATAATCCTTAGATTTTACTTTCCACAACTCTGGGTGATCGCGCTAAAAGTACAACAAGATCTTTATCCGCGATGTTTTCGGAGTCCACGGGACTCAACGAGGTATCCATTATCGTGGCTGTGAAGCAACTGGCCGAATGATTGTCAATTGCTCGATTAGACGATCAATTGCGAGCGTCAGTTAGACCCCTGAATGTGCTTCAATCAAAAGTCCTTCAATTGTCGTCAATCCATTGATCAATCGCATCAATCGTTTTCGACACGATTAATCAATGCATCAATGAGACCGATTGTCAATCGCGATTGTTAATTTAATTAATCGTAAGTTAGTAACTGTCTAATTGCTCTTAGTGACATATAATCATTGCTCTTTTTCTCTTTCCCCATGTAAATACAAATACTGTCTGGTACTCCTTTTTTCCCAGGGCACTGGTCAGTTGCCTTGCAGGTAGCCCATTACCCCATCCGTAGATCCAGTCCTGATTATTTAGATTTGTGGCATTTAAATAAATTTAGGATGCAACCTATTCAACAGGCTGTGGCAGTCCGTTGGTAGCCTTGGATATCCACGGGACGTCTAGCGCTCGATTCACGAGGAAGGGCACACCGCGACGCCAAGCTACGCTTAGCAACGTGCCTTACGTCGGCGTCGGTGACAGATATTTATACACTAAAGTTTGTTTTTTCTTTTATCTGATTCAGTTTAGAACGATTTTCTACGTTGTCCGACTTCTATTCTCCACCTCTTTCGATCCTGACAATTAACTTCTGTTAGGTTTTTAACTCGATCTTTGGATTGACTGTTGCCATTCCTGTTTAGGAGGCCCCCTTTTCCTGCGCCCTATTGGTTGCCATTCTAGGACCTACTTTGCTTATCTTTCGTCGTTCAACCATTGTACATGGCCGTACCATATCAGTTGTCTTATAGTGATGTCATCCGTTATGCTTCCCTCGATTCCCATTATTTCTTTTATGATCTCATTTCTTATGTGATATGTTCTAGATATTCTTATTGATCTTCTTATTTCATCCATTTCGACACTTTCCATTTTTGTATTGTATTTTTCTGTTACGCGCCAACTCTCTATTCCATACAACAGCGTGCTTTTCACCATTGTTTCATATATGTTTAATTTTACATTCATTTTTATCTCTCTGCTCCACAAAATACTGTTAAGACATCCAATAACCTTTTTTGCTTTTACTATTTTTTCTTCCAGTTCTTTACAGTCTGTTCCTATCTTATCAAATGTGACACCCAAGTATACATACTCATTGCATGGAGATATTATAAATAAATAAATAAATAAATAAATAAATAAATAATGCCTTTATTTAGATTTATAAGCATATAAACAAATTTCTTACAAAGTAAGTGGCGAGGTCTAGCTTAGTGCTACTCTATCTAACCACTTATATACACTTTACTAATATAGCGTAAATACACGATTTGAATCGAGAGAAACTATGAGTAAACCATAAAGAGAGTAATAATTTTTTAAATAATATAGAGTGAAATACCGCAGTTTTTTGTTGCCTAAATTCATGTGTAACGATCACTTACTCAAATAGAAAAATATTTCTTTTCATGTTAAAGTTCTAGATTTGTGGAAACCCTTTTTAAAGGATGTTAGCGACGGTGCCATAATAAGATTATTTGGGAGCGAATTAAAGGTCTTTGCTGCCTGGTAACTAAATGAGCATTGGTATAGTGCGGTTTTATGCCTAGGAATCACAAATTTATTATCATGTCTGGTTTTCCGTTGATGAATATCCGATCCTTTTACAAGCTTTCTTCGTAGGTATTCAGGTTGAGAAGTTTTTTCAATTTTATAAAGAAGACTGCACATATGGGAAAAAAATCTTTCATCTAATTTTAGCCATTTACTTTCAGAGTATAGATGAGATATATGATCAAATTTTCGAACTCCATAGCAGAACCGTAAGCAAGAATTTTGTAATTTTTGTAAGCTACGTTTTTCGCGGTCCAAAAGAGCCGGCCAAAATAAAATGTCACAATAAGCTACGGATGATAAGATCAGTGAGTCACAAAGCCGCAGTTTTACGTCCTCACTAAGATAATCTTTGTGAATGTATAATGATTTCAGTTTATAATAACACTTTTGTAACAACATTCCCACATGATTTTTAAATCTTAGAGAGGAATCAAATAGTACTCCTAAATTTTTCGCACATTCGACAGTTGGCAAGTTAACGTTATTTAAGGTAATATTTATATTGGTTAATTTATCACGATCCTTGCCAAAAATCATCAGCTGGGTTTTGCTCTCATTAAGAATTAGACCATGGTTTTGAGAAAAATCCTGAATGGAGCGTAAATCTTGGTTTATATGGCCTACACTCTCGTCTAAATCTTCAATTTTAAAGGAACATCTTAACTGAACATCATCAGCGTACTGATGTGAAGCAAGAGATTTTAAGCAGTTTTTTATATCAGCTGTGTATGTGCTAAACAGCAATGGCCCCAAAATACTCCCCTGGGCAACACCTTTTTGAATTTCTACCCTAGAAGAAACATCAGAAGACAACTTCACCTGTTGGTATCGACCAGTTAAATAATTACTCAAAAGATCAACCGAACTCTGAGCTAGACCAAAATAATGTAGCTTGGCACTTAGAAGATCGCGATCAAGAGTATCAAAGGCTTTACTATAGTCAAGTAATATAAGACAAGTATTCAACCCTCGATCGCAGGCTGTGTAAATTTCGTCGGTCTCATGCAACAGAGCGGTCGTCGTACTGTGTTGTTGGCGAAATCCCGACTGAGTGTTAGGTATTATTTTATTATCAAAGACGTATGAACTAAGCTGTTTATGTATAATCTTCTCAAAAATTTTTGACAAAGCTGGGAGTATGCTGATGGGTCGGTAATGTTGAAGCTCAGTTGGAGTGCTAATTTTAGGGACGGGTATTACATTTGCGTTCTTCCAGACACTTGGAATTTGCTTGAGTCTAATGCAAGAGTTTATTATGTAAGTAATATGTGAAGTTAGATAAGGAACTACCAGGGTAATCATTTTAAGTGAAATACCGTCTGGACCAATGGCGTGAGATTTTATTTGCGATATTATTTTTTCAACATCTTGTTCACTGACCTCATAGAAATTTAGCTGAGGGATCGTTTCTGAAAATGTATTATTATTATACCATTCAATGGTTTTCTGATCTGCTGCTATCTGTGGAATACTGTTCATAAAATACTCGCTAAACTGTTCAGATGTACCCGCCTGCCTAGGATCACTCCTGGGCTTTGCGTTAATATTTAACCATTTTAGGGAGTCCCAAAAGCCCTTAGGATCATTTTTAAATTTTTTGTTAAGATAAATCTTTTTTTCAGTTCGTAGTGCATAAAAAACTGTATTTCGTAATTGTTTGTAAGCTTCCCAGCTAGAAACGGTTTTTTGTTTTTTATATTTAGTTAAAGCTTTATTACGCAGGCGCATCATTAATTTAATGTTAGGTGTTATCCAGGGAGCGGGCGTTTTCGAAAATTTAGACGTTTTATAAGGCGCGTGTTTATCAAAGAGCCTTAATAAAGAAAAATTAAAAAATTCAATCATCCTATCAACAGTTTGCAAAGAAATAAGTGTGTTCCAGTCAATACTGCGAAGGTCTAAAACAAAGGTATTGTAGTCAAAATCGGTAAAGTCACGGTACGTCCTAAACTTTATTGGAGGGCGTATTTTTTGGATCTTTAAATCGCACGATATTAATTTGTGATCACTGATACCATCCATTGGAATAACGTGAGGGTTTACAGCAAAGTCCCGGTCACTTGTAATTATTAAGTCAATCAATTTGTTTGTATTATTAGTTACTCGAGTCGGTTCATTTATTATTTGAAATAACCCATACTTATTGACAAATTCAAGCAACCTATCGCGTCCAGCATTATTTGACAAAAAATCTACGTTTAGGTCACCTCCAAATATCATACAGTCGCAGTCAAGTACTAGTTCGACAATTGTGTTCTCTAGGTCTTCTAGGCAATTTAAGAGATTAGTGTCAGGGGGGCGATATAAACTACCTAGACACAACGTCTTTCCCTGTACTTTAATTCTGAGCCAGATCTGCTCCAGGCGAGATTCGCAGCGAGGTATTCTAATTTGCTGTACTTTGTACTCGTGTTTTACATAAAAAGCCACTCCCCCGCCGTGAGTCTCCCGGTCACTACGAAAGATATTATATCCTTGAATATTAACCAAACCGTCGGGAAAAACATCCTTCAACCAGGTCTCCGACAAACCTATAATATCGAGATTTTCAGAAATTACATAGTCAGAGAACAAGTTAAAATTTGAGCAAAGTGATCGAACGTTGCAATGACTAAAGCTAATAAACTTTATATCACTCTTATTCATACTTTCTCTCTCTTACTTTATTTACTTGAGCACCCTATATAAAAAATAAATTAAATCGGAGATAAACATGAAAAATGTATGTTGTAGGCAATGGTATTTTTCTTTAAGCAAACAGTAACGCAAAAAACTTAAAAATGAACAACCATTAATAAATATTTTGCTTTAAATAAAATAAGGTAAAAAACTTGAATGTTTTGTAGCAAAAAACTTTTTATATTTACTTGATAAAAGGCACATAAACAATTAATACTGTATCGGGTCAACGTAGCCGTGGCCAATAAAGTTTTCATTCTAAATCATCTAGAGAGTTAATGGTTACTTTTTTGTTTTCTTCTTCGCTCCAATAAATTATTTTGCCAGCAGTAGTCCATACATTTTGTTTTCCGAACTTCTTCTTGGATAGTATAGATTGTAACGAGTTTTTGTTAAGTCTTCGTGAATAGATTGTTGTTTCCCTTTAAGCTTTCTTCTAGCTGCCAGTACTTCATTTCTTTTGGGCAATGAAACGAAGTTTACAATAATGGTTCGAGGTTGTGTTGATACCTTCCCTACTCGAAACGCGCCCTCAATGCAATCAACAGGGCACGAGACATTTAACATATTTTGAATAAACTTTGAAATAATTGGCTTCAAGTTTTCTTGTTGTTGTTCCTCTATGCCACAAAAACGCAGGTTTTGTCGTTTGGACAGCTGCTCTTCAATGTCTGCAATAGCAGTCTTGTTCTCAGCTACCCCCGCCTCTACGGTAACTACTTTTTCACATACCTGCGCAAGATTTTCATTAAAGGCGTCAATTTTACCTTCCAGTTGACTAAACCTTGTATCCATTTTGCCTTCTAGGCTTTTAAGAAGGGTAACAATACTGTTGGTATCACCATTTCCACTGGCCTTGTTACTTGTAGATGTACTTCGAACCATCTTGGTAGACCGTAGCTTGATCGACCCGGACGGAACTGCTCTTTTCACCAGTTTTTTATATTGATTAAAAAATATCGGTTAACTAATAGTGTAGCAACTCAAACTATAAATCCAGGGATGGAAAACACTTTAAACTAACTTTTCTTAAAATTTCAATAATTTAGCACAGAGATCTCCAGAGTTATTAAAGAATTTCACGGAGCTCAAATAAAACGTGTTTACTCGCTATGCATGTTATTTGTATATTACTTGTCCATTGTCTACTTGTAACTCATTGGAGTCGTTTCCAAGGCATAGCTACTGTGTCTTGTCCACGTTCACTGTTAATCACCACTTTTGGTATTCGTCCATTAACTTTCTCATCATATACCCCATGTCTTCTTTATCTTTAGCTACTATTACTTGGTCGTCAGCAAACTGTAGCGTGTATATTGTAAATCGGTCGTTGAGTTGTATTCCCATGCCGTGTACTTTACGTTTTAAGTTTTTATAGAGCTACTGCGATATATATTTTAAAAGGAGTTGGAGAGATACAACATCCCTGTCTTAAGCCTTTTGTTACCAGGAATTCTTTTGAAAGTCGATTTCCAATTTTAATTTTAGATTTTGACCCTTTGTATAGTTCTTTTATTGCTTTTATGTATGTATGATTGATATTAGTCTGCTCTAACACTGTCCATAATTTTTCTACTAGAACGGTACCATATGCTTTTTGTAGGTTCACAAAGGTAACATGAGTCTCTATATTTCTGGCGCTCCTTTTCTCAATTACTTGTTTGAGACAAAAAACATTATCACTACAAGATCTGCCTACACGAAACTCACTTTGCTCTTCTTCTTCTTGTTTATGAAAATTATTCTCTATTATATGTCTAAAAATCCTACCGTACAATCTACTTAAAGTACTTGTTACTGAAATTCCTCTGTAATTGTTGCAATCCAGCTTGTTTCCTTTTTTATGTATTGAGGATATGAATGCAATTTTCCAATCATCAGGTACTGGATGTCCGTTTATGCATTGATTGACAATATATGTGAGATTTTCGAGTAGCTGCTCTGATCCATATTTGAGCACTTCAGCATATATTCCTCCAGATCCGCTAGCTTCTCTGGATTTGAGCTTTTTAATACTATTCTTTCTCATTTCTTTTTCGATGATTACTTTCTCTACATGTACTTCTATGTCTCTCCTCGGAGAGGCTGCCAGATATTCGGGTCTCGTCTCCTGCAGCAGTCCCTTGTAGTGTTCTCTCCATTGTTCTTCTTAACTAGAGTGTATGTTAACTATAACCTGTCACACTCACCGGCGCTATTTAAGGGCTGTCCCGGCGCCGACGCTATACGTTACTCTTTTGTTTTCTCGAGATCTTTTGGAAAAGCATATGGCTAAGTTTGGGCTTCAACAGTTTGCTCCCAGACACGTGGCCAAAATCCAGGGGCTTCCAAAATATTGCAAAGAAATATCCATCAATCTTTTTTAATTAAGATTGTGTTTTATGTTGTTAAGTTTGTGTGTTTTTTTAACTGGTAAGTTTTTTTTTGTATTTTTAGGAGAAACAAAATAATTATCTAGTGTATCATTTAAATTTTCCTTTGTCCTATCCCAACAATTTACTGATTAAGTATTGTACATTGAAGGACACGAACAAATCTATCGACTGTGTAGTTTTTTCATTATGTATTTACGTTCTATTATAAATAATTTTCTATGGAAATAAACAACCCAAGTTTTGTAAATCATTCTGAAACTTTATAATTTCTATCGCTTGCTCTATGTTTGTTTTTCGGTCTATCAATGCACCGAAACTTCAATTTTAGACGATTTCTGGCGGTTATCGCAAAACTTTTTTAGAATTTACTCGAAATTTTGTAGATAACTTTTTTTTATACCCCGTTCTAAATTTTATCTTCGACCAACCAATAATACTAAATTATTTATATAGTTACGAAAATTTTCAAAAGTTTTTAAAATGTTCAAAAATATTTGAATATTTTACAAAATTCTCCAAATTTTCAAAAAAATTCAAAGTTTCCTTGTGCGCTGTTTTATTATGTACGTTTTTATCTTTGCGCGCTTTTTTGGTCTGCGCTTTTTTTTGCTTCTGCTTTTTCTGTATGGACTTTTACTCCCTTGAACTGAAATGGGCCCTTTGCAGAATTAGAAATTAGCAATATTTTGTGGGAGATATGGTATTAAGGGGATTTTGTTGTTTTTTTCTTGAAATTTTTGGCAGGGCAACTTTTGTCAGGGTAACGGAATTTTTTTCGAAACTAAGTTTTTTAACTTTAACATAAATACAAAATTATTCATAATTTTCAACAACACTTTTTAAAAAAATCGGTTTTTAAAAGACATAGGTAATATTTTTGAGGAAAAAGAAACATTTTTTTGAACCTAATTTTTTTGAAAAGCAACATTTTGAAAGACATTTTTTTCATACGATTTTTTTTCAAAAACATTTTTTTAAATTTTTTTCTAAAATTTTATCAAAAAAAATATGTTTTTGAAAAAAAAATATTTAAAAAAAATATATTTTTGAAAAATGTTTTTTGAAAACTTATTTGCGAAAAAAAATTTGGTTTAGGATACAGATAAGTAAGAAAAATCCGAAGCTTTATTTATAATTATATTTATATTATAAAACAATCAAAACAAAAGATTCTAAAGTCTTTTCTTTTACATAAACTTTTTTGATAAATTGTACTTTAAAACTTTTTTGCAATAAACTGAAAAGCCTCTCTTTAAATTAGTTGGAGAGAAGCTTCGTCTTAAAGTTTTGCAATAAAATTTGATTTATATTTGTAAGTATGCTAAAATTACCTATCCAGTCTTTAAAGGAAACTTTGTGAAGGTAAAGAAAGAGACAGCGGCGGCATGTGTATTAAAGTGCGGTAATTTTTGGAAAAAATGTTATTAAAAAATTGTGTTGTATCGGACAAAAACACAATATTTAAGTGTGCCTATCTATTTATCTATTTCGCCTTCTTCGATCCATCTTTGGACATAGGTTTCCCCCGATATTCTTCTCTGTCTGTCACCGTGTTTATCCATCTAGTCCCCGCATATTTCTTCAAATCATCCGCCCATTTCATTTCGGGTCTTCCCCTACTTCTTTTATTTTCCCAAGGCCTCCAGTTTACAATACATTTGTTTCATCGTTCGTCTTTCTGTCTGATGACCTGCAAAATTCCATTTTAATTTTGCTACCTCTCCTTTAAAATCTTTTACTTTTGTTTTATTTCTAATCCATGCATTCCTTTTTCTATCTGTTAGCTTTAGATGCAACATTTGTCTTTTCATTGATCTTCGGGCTTTTATTACCTTATCCATGTTTGATTTTGTAAGTGTCCAGGTCTAGGATCCATATATGAGTATACATTGCTTATACACTTTCATTTTGTGAGTATATTTTTTGTTTTTTAATATGTATCCTGGTATTGGTTTCTTTTTTTAGTTTTTGGTCCCAGATATATTTATTCCTCGACTTTATATTTTTTCTTGGTTTATTCTGATCGTGATATCCTCATCTGTCTTTGTTGTGATTTTAGTTTTAGTGTAGTTCATACTCAAGCCTATATTTTTAGCTGCTGTATTCAGTTCTTCCAGCATTTTTATCAGTTCTTCTTTCTTATCTGTTATTAAGGCGATATCGTCAGCATAAGGTGGTAGTTCAAGTATTGCCGCTTAATTTGATGTCTATTTTTTCCCAATCTAAGTTTAAAAAAAATAGGGCCTGGTTAAATAGTTTAGGGGATATTGTTTCCTGGCTGACACCTCTTCTTATGCGGATTAAAGGGGACTTGATTCCTTCGTGGATTTGTTTGACTGATGCTGTTGCTTCGCTATATACCGGGTGGGCCAAAAAAAACCGGACAATTTTTTTTCATTATAACTTTTGAACTATACCATCGATTTGAATGGGACAAACTGCACTTGGTAAAGAATTAATTAGAGTTTTGAATAAATAAATTTTTTGTCCGCCATGTCAAAATCCAAGATGGCGGACGAAATAAACTTGTACCCTTCTAAGTGCTCGTTTATTCTGGTGTTGCGCCTTTTTTAAATCTCTAAAAAAGCAGCATTCATGCTACGTACAACAATGTATAAAGCAGTAAAATCGGTTCTGTGGTTCTAAAAAAATATTTTTGTTTTAACCATTGTTTTGAATATTATACGATTGCCTTGCCAATCATGTCTACATTTATTTCCTTATAAATTCATTACTACTAAACCGATTTTGATGAAATAAAAAGTATCTTGGTGAAAATTGATTGCTTTTTAAAGATCATGATCAAAATTTCTTATTATCTCAAAATTTAAGATGGTGGACAGAATCATATTGGATTCTTCAAAATGGCGTGTTTAGTCTTATTTTATAAAAATGTTTTAGGTTTTTTTTTAACTTGTAGAAAACACTACTTTTCCCCCGCACAACAAGGTATAAATTAGTAAAATCGGTTTGGTGGTTCTCAAAAAATCTATTTCTGTTTCAGCCATTGTTTTACATTACATTATACGATTGCATTGCCAATCTTGTCTGCATTCATTTCTTTATAAACTCATTATTACTGAACCGATCTTAGTGAAATAAAAAAAAAATTGGTGAAAAGTGATTGTTCTTTAAAGTTTACCATCGAAATTTGCCGCCATGTTAGAAGTTAGGATGTCGGAAACAGCGGCGCACCCAGGAATGTGTCTTGGGGGAGGGGTCCGAGGCCTCTTGGGTGCACCCATGTCGGAAATAATCCCCTTGACCCTTCAAAGAGGCACGTTTATTCTTATTTATACAAAATATTTTAGTTTTTTTTAATTTATAGAAAAGCACTTAATTCATTTTTATATTTTTATGCGGGAAAAAAGTAATGCTTTTCTATAAATTAGAAAAAAAAACTAAAACATTTTCGGAAAACAAGGATAAGCACGCAATTTTGAAGAATCAAGTATGATTCTGTTTGACATCTTAAATTCTAAGATGGCGGCAAATTTTGATTATAATCTTTAAAGAGCAATCAATTCTCAACATGATATTTTTAATTTCACTAAAATTGGTTTAGTAGTAACCAATTTATAAGAAAATTAATGCATACAGGATTGGCAATGCAATCGTATAATCTGTAAAACAATGGGTGAAACAAAAATAGATTTTTTGAGAACCACCCCACCGATTTTACTAATTTGCACCTCGTTGTGTGCGGGAAAAGTAGCGCTTTTCTATTAATTAAAAAAAACTAAAACATTTCAATCAAGTATGATTTTAAGATGGCGAGAAACTTTGATCATGATCTTCAAAAAGCAATCAATTCTCATGGATGGTTTTTATTTCATTAAAATCGGTTAAGCAGTAATGAATTTATAAGGATATAAAAGCAGACATGATTGGCAATGCAATCATATAATATGCAAAAAAATGGTTAAAACAAAAATAGTTTTTTTAGAACCACTAAACCGATTTTGCTAATTCGTACCTTGTTGTGCGTGGCAAGAATGCGGCTTTTTTACTAATTAAAAAAAATAATTAACACATGTTCGCAACACGAGAATAAACGAGCATCTTTGAAGGGTACATTTTAATTTCGTCCGCCATCTTCGATTTTGAGATGGTGAACAAAAAATACATTCTGTCGAAACTCTGATTAATTCTCTGTGTGCAGTTTGTCCCATTAAAATCAATTGTATAGTTCAAAAGTAATAATGAAAAAAAAAATTGTCCGGTTGTTTTGGCTCACCCGGTATATTGGATATTAAGTCTGTGATCTATTCGGCTTTTAATTAAAGATGCTTTTACTGCCTAGTGCTCAATGCTAGCTTTTTCAAAGTCTATAAACGCAAAATATAGTGGAATGTTGTATTCGTTGGCTCGATCTATTGGGATTTTTATTGTTAATAGGTGGTCAACTGTACTAAAACCTTTCCTGAATTGTGTACATTTGAAAAATAATTAGATGTAAAACTTAATTTACAGCCAAAAAATATCTATCCACTTCATGGTTTCAAAATGGTTTATCATCATAAAAATGTTGGAAAACTACGACTTCTTATTTATAAAAAAAACCCACAAACATGGTAAGTTGTAGCTTTTTTTCTGTTTTTTTAGAAAATAATGGTTGATTTTGGTACCACAGGGTGCTCCAGCAGGTTTGTTTGTCCCAACGACAGGCAGTTGGCTTTACGTGCAAAGTAAGTAGATAATTCGAGCCACAATAGACCCACTGGTGGGCTGCAAGGCCCACTCACATACACGCAGTGGCGGTTTCTCCATAAGTGCACATGTGCACGTGCACTCCCAAATTTTACTTAAAAAAATATTAAAATTTGATCATTCTTTAATTTAATTAATAATTACCCCAAACGAAATTCAGTAAAGACTGGTATATTACCTACAAATTAATACCCGGAATGTACGTGTTTCTATTCGTGTTCAAACCACCTGCGGTGCATGGCGGATGCGCTATATAGTCACTACGAATCTAATTATGCACTTTTATTTGCACCGCATTCTAATTACGAAATATAGAAAGAGAGCACGACATGTCCCAATAGAATTTTACAGTACATAGAATCTGAACCTTCCTTCGGCAGTGTCTTGTACAAAAACTAGCCTCGAGGCTGCCCGCACCCCTGTGACGTCCCCCGCGCCCATGGTTTGCGTTGCATGTTAGAGCAGCTCACGGGCACTTTTAATTAGTGCGCTTAGACAATTTGGCATAGTGATGTGCAATAATTACTTTTCCAAGTATCGAGTAGATACTGATACTCCTATTCGAGTATCAGATTTTTGTATTCGGTACTAAGTAATCATTATATTATCAGTAAATCCAATAAATACTGAGATTTTCTATGTTGTCAATCGTATACGTATACGAAATAGTTCATTTAATAATTAAACTAAATAAATATCGGTCAAAATGATTACAAGTACTCGAAACTCGTTACTCATACGGCCGATGCCGATACAATTGATACGAAATTAACACTTAGGCTTCGGTCCCATTCGGGATTCGAGTAACGAGTATTTGGCGTAAAAGGATTCATTTACTTCGAATCCGCCCATGTATCAGATATTAAAGTATCGAGTAGATAGTATTTGCACACCACTAATTTGGCATTATCGGTCGGGCGCTGGCGGTTTGTTTTGATTTCGACGATTTGGTATTTACGACAATGGCGGAAGTTTCTAATTCTGCATTAGCGTGCAATATTTAAAGGCAATTAAATTTTTATCTTTGCCATTAGAAGAGAAAAGATTTAAACCAGGTATGATACATTTATTATTTATTTATAATTTCAATAATAATGAGTAGGTAACTAATATCTAACTAAATATCTTATTTTTTAATTATTTGCAAAAAAAAAATCCGCCTGCGCCGCAATTTTGTATTTTTTTTTGGTGTGCATCCGACAGCTTTTTACCATGCGCCGCCACTGAACAGATGCATTTTTGGGTATTTAGAGTGCGAATTTATAGAAGCGCTCGAATAAGCCGATTTTGTTTGCGAGGGGGACACTTTTTGGCTATCCTGAAATTTTTGTAGCACAAACCCCCTTCGAGGGGTATACTCCCTATATTTTGAATAGGTAAAGTGTGTCTAGTGATACCTTGTTTTGAAGCTCTCTTGAATATCTTTACAACCGTTTAACAACTTCGAAATTCTATCAAGTGGTTTTTGAGATATTTGCTTTCAAAATTTCAAATTTTACGTGGAATGATAAAATAAAAATAAATTCCGAAAAAGTTTTTATTTTATCAGTCCATCTTAAATTTGAAAGTTTGAAGGCAATTATCTCAAAAACTAATGTAAAGACTTTTAAAATTTTTACACGATAAGGACATTTAAAAGGTCTTCAAAACAAGGTGTTACTAGACCCACTTTCCCTATTCAAAATATAGGGGTAAAGTATACCCCTCGAAGGGGGTTCGTGCTACAAAAATTTCAAGATAGCCAGAAAGTGTCCCCCTCGCAAAAAAAATCGACGTGTCCGAGCGTTTCTGTTTTGATGTTCGTGAAACACCGTGTATAAATCATCATCAAGTAGATATTTTTAAATTTTAACAAAACAAAAAGACTTTTTAAAGGGATGAAAATTATTTTTCGCGTGTTCCGCATTTTTAGAAACAAAATCGAAACGCGTCGTGTTTAATAAAATTATTTGTGAAGCAAGCAGCACGTTTTTTTATGAGCCTGGAGAAATTTACGAATCCTTAAAAACACGTTTTGTTGGTCCCAAAATATTTATTGAAGGCGAAATTTTTTTATGTGTTCGTTTTAAAAAAATAAAAACAAGCAGATTTTTTTTAAAGCTTATTATTTGTTTTGCAAAAATTTTGTGAGATATGGGAATGACGTCAAAAGAGGTACCCCATTTTTAAGGTTATAAAAGAAATCTGAAAAATCAGAGAATGATAAGAAAAAAACTAAAAAAGTAGTGTCATAAAATTTGGAATTGACCATACGGAAAATAACGTTGATATTAGACGATTTTCTCATCTCCACTTAAATTCTACGAGCCAATAAAAATTCGAGTTGAGTGTGCGTATAAATTTTCTATATAATTTTTATGTTATATTTTGTTTTATATAACTTTTATATATATCTTTGTTCAGCATTTTATAAGGTTAAAGACAGGGTATTTCAGAGTTGTATTGGCAAAAGCCTAGGGTAGATTCATCATTAAAATATGAAAAAAATTTCATACGGACATGTGTCCTAGAATGCCTCGTTTTAAGAATACAGGGTGTTAAGTTTTATAAAAAAAAACTTTTTTTTAATATCTACTAAACCACACTAGATATTTGTCTAAAATTTGGTACAGGCATTCTACTTAAAGGAAAAAAGAAAAAAAAAAGGAATACACAAAAAAGGAAGGAAGGAAGGATATATGTGACAATTATAGAGGTATATCTGTGACTAGTACGCTAAGCAGAATATACGGTAAAATAATAAGAAATAAAGTGGAGAGCGATTATAAAGACATGGAGGCAGAAGAAAAAGCCGGTTTCAGGGCGGGTAGATCAACTTCAGGTCATCTCTTTTGTATAACCCAAGTTATTAAAAAGAGAATGGCATACAGACAAGAGCTGCATCTGCTTTACGTCCATTTGCAGAAGGCATTTGATATTATACCACTAAATCTACTTTGGAAAGCGTTGGAAAACACAAACATAAGCGTACAACTAATTAAGGCCATCAAAGAGTTATAACGCAATAGTAAGGCAAAAGTTAAAATAAAAGCAAAACTAACCAAAGGCTTTCAAGTAAATAAAGGTCTTAACAAGGTTGCTGTATCTCGCCTACGGTCTTCAAGGTATACTTGGACCAAGTCCTTAAAGTATGGAAGAGAAAATGCCATAACATGGGAATTCCGTTGGACGAAACCACCTTGTATACTTTATGTTTCGCCGATGATCAGATAGTAGTGGCTCAGGATTATGGCGACCTCGAATATATGACACGAAAACTAATAGAAGAGTACAATAAGTGGGGACTAGAGGTTAATCTCAATAAGACAGAGTATATGTGTATTGGTGGAACGAAACAGGATATAATCTTAAATACTGGGCAGCGAATTCAGTCCTGTGATGAGTATAAATACTTAGGTCTAAAAATTACAGCCGGCGGAACACTAGAGAAAACTATAAAAGATCGAAACGTACAAGGAAGTAAAGCAATAACTTTATTAAATGGAATTATTTGGGACCAAAGTGTATCAAAACATAACAAAAAGCTTATATATAACACCATTGTAAAAAGTATTATTACATAGGGCTCAGAAGTAATGGCCAATCAAGTATAGAACAGAAAAAATGCTTTCCGCTACGGAGATGGACTATTGGAGAAGAGCAGCAGGGAAATCAAAAAGAGAAAGAGTTACAAATCAAAGAATAAGAGAAATTATGACAGTGGGTGAACGTACTTTAGTGGATGATATAAGAACAAAACAACTGGTATGGTACGGACATGTACAAAGAATGAATGATGAAAGACTACCTAAACAAATACTACAGTGGAAACCAACTGGCCGAACGAGGACGGCCAAGGAGAAGTTGCAAAGAAGGAATAGACAGTGAAATAAGAATGAGAGGCCTAGATGATGAAATATGGGCAAACAGAAACGAGTGGAGATTGGGTATTGGAAGACGTAGAACGTTGTGAAATAAGGGAAATTTTTTTATGGACAGCAACTTTTTAAATTTATTCCAGTGCTATCTGTACGAAACCTGGACTCAATTTCTTGTTGAAAAAATAGTACGCCATTGTTTTTTTGTAAAATAAAAAATATTTTTGAAATCGTTGTATATTTTGTAACAAATGTTGTCTTTGGGCTTTTTTTGTAGACTTAAAAAGAAATAAAAACGAGATCGCCAGAATTTCATTGATAATTTTTTTTCATGAAAAAATTGAGTCCAAGTTCCGTGCGAACGGCACTGGTATAAACTAAAAAAAGATACTGGCCATTAGAAAATGCCCATTGATTCGTAGAATGCCTTTAACAAATTTTATACAAATATCTACAGTGGTTTAGCAAAAAAATATTTTTGTTTTTTATAAAACTTAAACACCCCTTATTTTCAAAACGAGGCATTTTCATGAGAGGCATCTACCCTGAGCTTTGGCAATATAATTCCAAAACACCCTATATAAAGTACTTTATTGCAATAGTAGAGAAACCATAGGGCGTCATTATTTCTTGGCATCCCGTCGAGAAATCAGCCACGGCGTCGCTCGGCGTCGTCAGTCTAATAGACGCCGACGTCTTTTAGAGAATAATTATGAGCCTGTAATTGTTTTTGTTTTATCTTTCCCTTTTTGCTCTGTTTTAGTTAATTTAATTTGTATCTATCGATCTCATGAAAACAAAATAGCTTTTCTACGAGCGTGAGGAATGTGTACCCTTTTCGTACGCATTTTAGTTTTGAAAGTGCCACTTTTCCGTACTAACCTTAATAATAATACAAACGTAAAATTTAGTACACGTGAATAAAGAAACAATAATTTTTCGTGGCTAAGCGGGCATAGAAATATTTTGTATCTCTTGTATTTTTCCGTGGGCAGCTCGAAAGCTGTACTCGCACGGGGGTCCAAGATCTAATGGACATCTATTAAGTGTTGACAGTTAACTGTTTCGTCCTTAAGGGGCAAAAGAAACTACCAGAGTAAAAATAAAAGGCAGGCACATGAAATGAAAAATAGTACCCATGACCGTGATATAATTTTTCCCTCAGGTCGGGTCAATGTATTTTGCAGTTTTCACCACCTTCGCGACGTTTTATGTCGAGTCAGCGGAGTGTGAGGCAAAAATACTACAAACGTAAAGTTTATTACCCGTAAATAAAGAAACTACAATTTTTCAAATATCTAGGAATTATAGTAGACTCAAAATAAAAGTTTAATTTATATAAAATAGCAGAAAAAATTGGATATTTAGAAAAAATAAGTAATTATTTATAATTTTTCTCAAAAAAATGTTTATACAACACAATAATTTTGCCATATTTTTTATATTGCTCATCTATTTTATAGTTACTCAGTTAATGAAAACATTCTGGAAAATTTACAAATTTCACAAAATCGTGCAATGAGGATAATTTAAAATGCAGATAGATATATCAAAATAAAAACAATGTTAAAGAAATTAAACTGACTAAATGTAAAAAATGTTATATTTTATAATGTTTGTTTTTTATTTATAAAATTAATAATAATTTACTACCAGAATTATAAAAACAATTAAGCACTACATCAAAAATCGATATTTTCAAAAGGCTTGAGATTACAATAAATTAAAAGGGTCATTTAAAAATTACCCAAAAGTTTTTAAAAATATTTATTTTTATTACAATTTATATAAAGTAATTAAATTTTATTTAACTATATTAGTGTTAGTTTATATATATTTATTTATTTCTTTTGTAAATTTAAATATTAAGTGTACTTTTAAGTTAATTTAAAAAAACATTGTAGCAAAATTGCTAAATAAACGCTTAAAACAAAAGTTTCTTTTGTATTTGAAGATATCGCCACTTTTGTAAATGCATACGGTATTGCAGGCATTATTTTTTATTTTTCTTATTAATATCGTAAGATGAGATTCATATACCGTCTCTGTAGCTTTACAAAAGTGTCATATTGGCCATGCAGTGTTTCAAAGAGTCTCTTAAGGACGAAACAGTTCTGTTAACACTTAATAGGTGTCCATTAGATCTTGGACCCCCGTGAGTGCACAGCTTTCGAGCTGCCCACCAAAAGTGACACTTTCCGCACTTGTTTGGAATTATACTATTTTCACATTCGCGGTATTTACGCAATATTAAAAAGAAGAATGGCAGCATATACTAGGAAAAGGAGAACATTTCCTCCTTTTGGATACCATATGGCAACCCTAGAAAACAACAAGGAACACTAGAAATATTATTTTGAAGCAAAATATATATTGGGAAGAAATTAATTTTGCCTGTTCCCCTATTCTTGCAGGAAATAGCTTGGTATTAATAATTGTGTTTCCTTGTGTTACATTATTTTGACCTTCTTTTTTATTGTTTCCGCTAAACCCACATGTTGAGGAAAATATTTAGCTTCTGCGAGTCGGAAAATCGTTGGAACAACATTGTTTTTTCATTACAATGGTAAATATCATAGTTTCCCATTGCTGTTGAATATTACCTGGAACTAGAAGGGTATAAGAAATAGCCAGGACATATTAAGAATTTTAAAGGAGGATCTAGTTAGTTTCAACTCTCTGTCTGTCTGTGCTGAAAGTACTATCGGGAATTTGAGGTCTCCTAAGAGTTTCTCATTAAAATAAGCTTATTTCTCTGGGACATTTATATACCTAGATGCTATTATAGGAAAAATAAAGTTTATTGGAAATTTTCTTAAAACGGTACTTGAGGGGGCAAACTTTACCCGAAACCTTACCATCTGACAACAGTGATATCCAATTTTTTGGTCAAATCTTTGTGCTTATAGAATTAGAAAACTAGAAAACGGAATGCGTCGAAACTTTGCTCTGTCGTTTTTTAAAGCTTTTTTAACAAATGCATCTTAGCAGTTTTTCGCTAAATCATCTTATTAAAAAAATAAAAAATATATTATGGCAAAAAACACGACAAATATTTCAAAACAATATTAAACATTTTAATAGCTTAGTTGTGTTATAGAAAACCGTAGCGAAGTCGCTTCCCTTTTTTTGTATTTTTTCGAAACATAAAAAAGAAAATCAAAAATCTAACAAGATACATTTGACAATTTAAAAAAATCTTTTATATGAACAGAAAAAAATGTTAAACTTTGCTATTCCAGCCAAAATTCTTTATGTTCAATTTAGCACTGGGCCTAAGAGTCATTTGCAGCCGTAATAGCCAAGTTTAGAAAAACATTTCCAAACTTGTAAGAACCTTTCATTTTAAAATTTGTATTGGAGAACTTACTTACTTTTATCTCAATTCTTTTTCCGGAATACCACTTTCACATACTTGGCTTTTTTTACACGAAGTGGTTTTGTTATGATTTCACTCCTTTTTTAAAGGCTTTGTATAATATTTAAGTTTTAAAGTAGTGAAATATGTGGAATATTGTCCAAAACTTTTGCAATGCCTTATTAAAAGTTTTGAGGTTTTTTTAATATTTTCCTATGGTTTTATCATAGTTCCTATCAGCCTTCTAAAGCTCAGCTCTTTAATGTTCCTTTAAGTAGGCAATGTTAATTTTACATAACTTTATATTTATAGAGGAGGAAAGTAAATTAAAGTTTTGGTGTTTATTTATTTTATTTTCTATAGTGTTATCATACTTCCTATCAGTCCTCCAAAGGTAAACTCTCTAGCGTTTCTGGAAGTGGAGAATGTTACTTTTACATAACTTTACATTTACCTATAGGGGGGGGGGGAAGTTAATTAAAATTTGGGGTTTTGTAATTTTCTTTTATAGTTTTATAATAGTTCTTATCGGCCTTCCAAAGCTCAGCCGTCTAGCGTTTTGGTAAATGGGCAATGTTACTTTTACATAATTTTACATTTATAGGGGAGGAAAGAAAATTAAATTTTTGGGGTTTTTAAACTTTTTCCTATGGTTTTATCAAATTTCCTATCAGTCTGCCAAAAGTCAGCTCTCTAGCGCCTCTGGAAGTGGGCAATGTTACTTTTATTTAACTTTACATGTATAAGGGGAGGGGAGCGAATTAGAATTTTGTTTCTTTTTTTTTGATTTTTTCCTAGGGTTTGGTCACAATTTCTATCAGTGTGCTAAATTTCAGCTTTGTAGCATGTCTGGAAATACAGTAGAATTTTTCGACAATTTCGACGTTTTTTGAAATTTCGTAACTACTTTACTACTTTATGGAAGTCCATCAAATTTACAGGAATTGTTAACTCTATAAAGATCTACGACTTTGCACAGTTTGAGTTTCGTAGCTCATGCTGAAATAGAGTTTTAGTTAGGTCAAATATGGCTGAAATATTTCAAGAAAAGATGGTACAGCAGTTTCTGCGCGAACTTGACGGGCACTGTCGTGCCCCCAGGTATTATTGCTTGTATTGAAAAAACTCGGTAATTTCAAAAACTGAAACTGGATTGTGCAATTTTTTTGCTGAAGTGGGGGACCCCTAGTCAAATGTTGATACCGAGCCCACTTAGGTCTTGCTACGCCACTGAATTTATTGTCGCTAAACTGATCTTGCTCACCTCTGATAACAATGCATTGTCCTATTTTTGATTTTAAATGAGGTACGTATAGAGGAGCCCGTAAAGGATACAGTTTAGATAATTAATTGAATGCCCTTCCTGAAACCCGACATGCCAATATGTGGGTAATTAAATTATGATGTTCCTTCACATGTCCACAACACCGGAGGCTCGTGTCCAAAACTTCCCAAGCTAAACTCTGATATAAACTTTAAAAAATCAAATTGGATTTTTAATAAAAAACAATAATGAAGGTATTCAAACCAAACAGATATTTTTTGAGATACCGCATGTTGGACGTACGATAGGTACGATCCAAAACATCGCAAAACTCGCTTTTTCGTGGCCAACTCATCATGATGTATAAAAACTAAAAAAGCCCGATTAAGGTGATCCAATATAAAGCATTATTTAAATCCTACCCTTGACGAGAGACCCTATATGTATGATATATTTTAAAGAAATAAGGTTTAATCGGGCTGGAAGGAATCAAGCAGCGAAGCTGTTGGATACCAAGATAATAGAAATAACAATGTGGTGGACGGAGGAAATACAGGAAATTGTCAAAGAGAAAAACTCACATACTTGAAATTATCAGTACTAAAGAGCAAAAAGTCCTAAAAATCTACAGGGAAACCAGAAGACAGCTGAGAAATTTGATACGCACAGGAAAAAATTAAATGTTTCAGCGCAAATGCCAAGATATAAATACACACGTAGGAGGTAGGATAGTTCTGAAGTATGGAAATTCATCTCTATAGTATAAAACCCAACAAAAGACAAAGTAAACATCCAGATCATCAAACCAGAACAATGGACAGAACACTACAAGGGACTGCTGCATGAAACGAGACCCGAATATCTGTCAGCCTCTCCGAGGAGGGACATGGAGAAGAAGTAATCATCGAAAAAAAATGATAAAGAATAGTATTAAAAAGCCTAAATCCGGAAAAGCTAGCGGACCTGGGAAAATATATGCTGAAATGCTCAAATATAGATTAGATATACTACTAGGAAATCTCACATATATTATTAATCAATGCATAAACAGACACTCAGTACCCGACGATTGGAAAATTGCATTCATATTCTCAGTACATAAAAAAGGAAACAAGCTGGATTGCAACAATTACAGAGGAATTTCAGCAACCAGTACTGGTAGGATTCTTAGAGATCTAAAAGAAAATGATTTTCATGAATAAGAAGAAGAACAGCAAAGTGGATTTCGGAAAGGCAGTCCTTGTAGTGATAATGTTTTTTGACGTAAACAAGTAGTTGAGAAAAGGAGTGTTAGAAATATAGAGACTCATGTTACCTTTTTGGGCCTACAAAAACTTATGGACAGTATTAGAGCCAACTTATATTAATTATACTCAAAAGCGATAAAAGAATTATACATAGGGTCAAAATCTAAAATTAAAATTGGAAATCGACTTTCAAAAGAATTCATGGTATCGAAAATCTTAAGACAGGGATATTGTATCTATCCAATTTTTCTCGAAATTTATATCGCAGTAGCTCTAAAAAACCGGAAAGTAAAGTACACGGTATGGGAATACAGCTTAACGACCGATTTACTATAAACACATTACAGTTTGCTGACGACCAAGTAATTGTAGATAATAATAAAGAAGGCATGTATGTGACAGTATATGATGAGAAACTTAACGGAAGAATACCAAAAGTGGAGGTTAACAGTGAACGTGGATAAGACACAGTACTTATAAATTGGAAACGAATCAAGTGAGTTAAAACTAGACAATGGACAAACAATATTTTCTTGCAATAAGTATGTGTACTTGGGTATCACATTTGATAAGATAGACTGTAAAGAACTGCAAAAAAGGGGAATTGATTTCTTAACAATATTTTATAAAGCGGAGATATTAAAGAATGGAAAATTTAACATATACGAAACAATGGTGAAAAGCACGCTGTTGTATGGAATAGAGACGGCAAATTTTTCAATTTTCGTAATTTTGTTAGCGCAGCCCACGAGAAAGACCGGCCCGGGCGCGGAAATATCACGTGACCGTAGGAGGGTCACAAAAGCACGCCTCCCGGCCAGCTGTCATTATAAAACATGTGTGTTTTTAGTTTTGGTATGTTTGTTTACGTTGATTTTTTTTTAATTCGGGCATGCATTTTATGTGAATTTTATCAAAGTTATTAAAATAACGCAGCCCACGTAAAAGACAACAATGCTGCGAACGTGTAGTGTTGTTGGTTGTCGGTGCAACTATAAAACTGAAACCGAATATGTGTCAACTTTTAATTTGCCAGTGGACAAACAAATGCATAAAATTTGGTTGCGAAAAATTCGTAATGATTTAAGTATCTTAAAACGTCCACAAGTTTGCATCAAACATTTTCCTAACGAGCAGGTTATTTGGTTTGATAAGTCTGTTGTAAATGGAGAGTGTTGAAAATGTTCCGAAATACCTAAGTAGACAACCTGTATCTACTGTTCGATTAGCTGATGTCGAGAGGCAACAACTGGAAACTGCAATACAAGAAAGTGTTAAAACACTTTGAGCTCATAAGAAATCAAAAGTTTTATCAAATATTGAGGACATTTCAAAATTTTATTGTTCTAATACCAAAATAAACAAAAATTGGATTTTTACCCAAGAACATGACACAGTCTGCCTGTGCCTGATGATATTTTTGAACAATAATCCATTACTGTTAGCATCTCTAGTTGTTGAGGGAGATCTGTCATTTTTTTACAAATGTTAACAATGTGTCCATACCAAAAAACAAACTGCCAAAAAAGTTGGAGTTTTATTTTTGGACAGCACCGATACACTTGAAGAGCTAATGCAGTTTATTGAAATGAAAGTTACAAACGGAAAAGAAGTGGTAAAAGATAAGATTGATCAAGTAATAGACATCCTTAGTGACATTTTCGATAGTGAGAGTGAAAAATGTGCTCAATTGTCATTTCTTATTGAACAATTAGGTCTCTTGGAAAGGTCACCTGAGAATCGAAAATATTGTGGATATACTTTAATGGTTTGTTTATCCAGTCATCCAGTGCATACATGTCAATTTACAAAACTAAGGTAATATGTCTTCTGCACCCTAAAAAACTGATTTGTAAAATATCGCTAACAGATAGTAATCTCTCCGGTAGTGTGCAATATTTAAAAAGTAAGATACAGCTTTTAAAAGAACATGAGTTGGTAGTTAACTTACACATTGATGAAATATATATTAAACTTTGTGCTGGGTAATTTTTCAAAAAATTATTGACGACCAATACATTCAGTTTATTGAACGTGAAAACCATCTCCCTTATTCATAAAATGACTTGTTACTTTTTAATAAATTATTGTGAAATGTTTTATATTTAAAAATTTTCTTTAGATAACTCTAACGAGTGTTTTTGTGGAGAAAAACTATTGTCAAATCTTGAAAAAATTAGTTTAAGGGCATGTAAAGTTTTTTAAAATAATTTTATTAAAAAGCATAATGATTTAGTGTCTGCTAATAAATCTTTGAATAAGAACACAGACAAAGATGATGACACTCAAAGAAAAATTAAAAAACTTAAAGCTTAGGTTTGTTATGTCCAATTTTAAAAGACTTGTATAGATTTGAAGTAACTAAAGATATTATATATCTATAATAAACACATACATTAGCAAAATATTTTTTTTCAATTTTTGCCTATATGAGAACAAAAAATTTTTGTCAATTTATTTAAACTGTGTAAAAACAGATAATATATTAAGCAATACAATAAGAATCCTGGAACTCCTAAGATCACGTGACGGCCGACTTGCTTATAACGGGCCCTGGCCGGTCTTTATCGTTAGCTGCGTTTTGTTAGTTAGGTCCCTTCGTGAGAAAGGCGACGATATTTTAGTGTATGGACAAGCACGGTTCAAAATTTAAAACTGGTAACCGGAAGTAAAATATTTTTTCAATAAATCCACGGACTATAAAGGAAAGGCAGGAAAATAATGTGAAACCATAATGAATAATGTCACACTTCAGTAAAAAGGTTTTTTGCCATTCAGATAAAAGGTTTGTTTTGTACAGATAAAATTTCATTATTCGTTTTATATGGCACACGTGGAAACTAAAATATAGGTAATTATGATTTTAATGAATAGATTTTGTTCATTTTTTAATTTAATTTGCTCACCAGTTCATTGTAATACAAGTAATTTTCGGATATATCGAAAGCATAATTTACATTACAGGTTAATTAAATTCCATAAGAAAAATAGAGAGAAATAAAAAAGAGAAAAATGTATCTTGGGCGGTGTCTTCAAATATTTTTCGCTGTTTTAGAGCGGTGTTCGGGTTGGTAGTGTGAAAGTAGGGAAATACATCGTGATGTGGCGTTTTCACGAAGTTTTTTGTCATTGCGTCGTGTGCAGCGAAACAGATGAGAAGTGGGTATTTGTTTTTCACGCAAATTCTAGCTCTAGCCAGACCGCGTATTACATTTAGCGTTCAGGAAAATGTACAGTTGATTTAATGGTATTTTGAGGGAAAAAATAGGTGTCAGAAATTTCCTCTCGCTACTTTACCGGCGCGCACAGAGGACCGGTATTGGTTGCGGGTCAATTGGCGTAACCGAGTGTAAACTTCTCTCCTTTTTTCTTACATACTACATTTTTTATACATATGTAGTTAGTGCTTATCTTACATACAATAATAATATCCCGTTCTTATTTACATATTATTGATGTCCCCTTATTCGTGGCCTCCCTCTTGCTTTCCTTCCTGCAGGTCATTTAGCGAATTTTAGGGTAGGGAATCCGGTAAGATCAAAATGGGCAAATTTTGAATATTCATATTTTAAAAACTAAATAGTTTATTAACAAAAGCACCGACGTGCAGTATGGTTCGGTTCGGTTATGGAGACGCCAAAAACCACACCCCGAGTGATGATTCGGAAAAATGTCATACAAATTTTGAAAATTCATATTTTAAAAATTATATATCAACAAAAGCATTGAGTTGCAATATGGTGGGGTCATAGAGATGCGAAAAAACCACAGCCTAAGTTAAAATTTGGAAAAACGTCATTTAGCGAATGTTAGGGTATAGGAAATCCGATAAGACCAAAATGACCAAACTTTGAAAATTCATATTTTAAAAACTATACAGTTTATCAACAAAGGCAAGGAAAATTTTGTTTATCTAAAAGGCACCGAGTTACAGTATGGAGGGTTTATAGAGATGTGAAAAAACATACCCTAATTTAAGATTCAGAAGAACGTCATTTAGCGAATTTTAGGGTAGGGAATTCCATAAGACCAAAACTTTGAAAATTCATATTTTAAAAACTATACAGTTTATCAACAAAACCACCGAGTTGCAGTATGGTAGGGTCATAGAGACGCGAAAATACCATATTTTGTGTTCAAATTCGGAAAAACGTTATTTAGCGAATTTTGGGGTAGAGTATCCCATAAGACCAAAATGGCCGAATCTTGAAAATTCATATTTAAAAAAAAAAATAGTTTATTAACAAAAGCGCCGAGATGCAATATGGTGAGGCTATAGAGACGCAAAAAACCACATTTCGTGTTCAAATTCGGAAAAACGTCATTTAGCGAATTTTAGGGTAGGAAATCCCATAAGACCAAAATGCTCAAACTTTGAAAATTCATATTTTAAAAACTATATAGTTTAATAACAAAAGCACCAACTTGCAGTATGGTAGGATCATAGAGACGCGAAAATACCATATTTCGTGTTCAAATTCGGAAAAACGTTATTTAGCGAATTTTAGGGTAGGGAATCCCATAACACCAAAATGGCCAAATCTTGAAAATTCAGATTTTAAAAACTGTAATGGATAGGGTGAATAGATTTTCTTCTTTAATTCATAGCGGACTGTAACTTTCTTTAGGTGTAATTTTCTTATTTAATATTTCTTGATCGCGCAACCATACAAAAGCAATAGAAAAAATGGCACCTACATTTTGATGGGTATTTCTCTGCTTGCGGGCCCGCTCTGGAAGTAGTCTCACGTTCAGTCTTTGTATTGAGGATGGTAGCACTTAATAACTAAGGTTTTTATGTTTATTAGTTAATTTTCGAAAGAAAATTAGTCTTCGAAAGAAGAGAATGATTTTTCACGAGTTCACGTGTTTTTTCGCTTGACAGAATGTGTCATTTCATGCGCCGTTTGCGCATGTCCTTAGCACCCGCGTTGTTTCGACGGCGCAAGGTGCCACAATTTGAATTTGTATGGCTGATTATTTTTGAGGCGAAATAGATAAATTATAAATAAAATAAAACTAAAGAAAATTGCAGTAACAAAAACTAACTATATAGTTTATTAGCAAAAACACCGAGTTGCAGTATGGTGGGGTCACAGAGATGCGAAAAAACATAAACAAAAATAATAAAATAAAAACTATATAGCTTATAGTTAGTACCATAATCACCGGGTCGCAGTATGGTGGGTTCATGGAGATCACATTCACGTGTTAAGATTCGGAAAAACATTATTTAGCGAATTTTAGGGTAGGGATTCTAATAAGACCAAAATGGTCAATCTTGGAAAACGGGTATTTTAAAAACGACATATTTTATTAACAAAAGCACCGAGTTGCAGTATGGTGGGGTCATAGAAATGCAAAAAAACCATACCCTGAATTAAGATTCGTAAAAACGTCATTTAGCGTATTTTACGGTACGGAATCCCATAAGACCAAAATGGCCAAACTTTGAAAATTTATATTTTAAAAACTATATAGTTTATCAACAAAAGCACCGAGTTGCAGTATGATTAGCCCTAGAGATGCGAAAAAAGAAAAATAACATTTTAGATTTTTTTACTTCAAGAGGGAGGGGCGGCATTTTATACACTTGCCCACAGTCCCGAAAAAGCTGGGATCGGCCTTGTGATGTGTTCAAATGGCATTTTCTTTTTGTGTATTATTAAATTTCGTTTTTGACGACTATTGCGTTTTTAACACAAAACAAATCAGCCTAAAAACAGCCTAAAAGTAAATGCTATACAGACAGCTAATTTACTTGGCTATAAATGACCCTGGCGTAAACACGATAGGGCTTTATAACTTTAAAAGCATTTTCCAATATTATCGGTAGTGGCCTTTTAAGGGATCCGTTTACATCGACACATTTAGAGAAGGTCATTCTTAACGGTTTGTTAGTAGTAAAAGGAATAGAGGAGTTTTACCCTACAAAGGGTCCGGTAGTTCTGAATTTTGGATATGTTATTAAGGTCGAAAGGGTAGTTAAAAATCTGAGTTTTCGTCACTCCCATCCCTGTGCTTCCTCCGCCATCTTGAGAAAACCATAAAAAATTGGCACTTTTTGTAGTTTTTTGCCTGTAACTTCGTTCCAGTACTCTAAATCGCAAAAAGAGTTATATAAAATTTTTTAGAGGATATAATTATCTACAATTATGTGGTACCATGGTTGTTCTGCGAGCAGTAGTAACGGAGTTAGGTAATTTCCAAAAATGAATAAAATCACGTGCTTGTGCAAATTTTCAGATTTTTTCTACTTTAGACTTAAACAGAAATATTATAAAATGTAGAATTTTTAAACTCATTTTTAATAAATGTTTAGGTCTTAATTACTTTTTTGTGTAAAAGTACTTAAATTTCTTTTACAAAAATCTATTTTTAAATCACCCTGTAAAAAAAAACATATATTAAAGCTTTATAAAATATTAAGCAGGTGCATTTTAACCTATATCACCATAACCAATACACATTATTTTTGTTTCTAATATTTTGGGTGTTTAAATAATTATTTTCGACATTAGCTCCATTTGGCCACTCTGTGCGCCGCCGAAGAGTTTATAAATAGTTGACCCCCATCGAGTTGTACCCTTTTCAATAGGAAATTTCATTGTCTACAATAAAGTATATTACACATTTTTCTCTTAGAAGCGTATTTTTTGAGAAAATTTGAGAAAACCTAAATATGTTAGATTTTGGAGGGTCTGGGGGGGTTTTTGAAGAGGTGGTTAGTTTAAGGAGGTGTTTGACCCCTAAGCTCTCTTACCTTTTAGTACGTCACTAAATTTATCCAAAAAAATAAATCAAAAACGTGCCGTTTAAAGCACTAAATTTTAAAAAATTATTATTTTCTAACTTACTTACTTTAAGTTAAAAGTTACTCCCACTCCATTACAATATTTAAAAATACATTTAAAGAATGGATTTTGTAGCTGATAAAATTCTCTACAAGATATGTTCTAAGAACTTTGACACTAGAACAAAGTATTTCGGAGCTTATGCCGTCTAAATTAGAAAAAATCTGAAAATTTGCCCAAGCACGTGATTTTAGACATTTTTGGAAATTACCTACCTCCGTTACTACTGCTTGCAGAACAACCATAGTACCACCCAATTGTAGATAATTATATCCTCTAAAAAATTTCAAATAACTCTTTTTGCGATTTAGTGTACTGGAACGAAATTAAAGGCAAAAAACTAAAAAAAGTGCCAATTTTTGATGGTTTTTTCAAGATGGCGGAGGGAGCACAGGGGTGAGGGTGACGAAAACTCAGATTTTTAACTACCCTCCTGAGCTTATCAACATATCCAAAATTCAGAACTACCGGACTTTTAGTAGGGTAACCCCCCTATTTTGGCCTCTATTCATTGAACTATAGGTTAAATGGTTTTATTTTAAAAACTAAAAACTAGAATTTTTGAAATGTAGCGGAACCCAGATACAACATGGTTAGATGTTTTTATTAGGTTATTGTAAATAGGATATACCGGGTGGGCCAAAAGAAACCGGACAATTTTTTCTTGATTATAACTTTTAAACAATATAATCGATTTTAATGGGACAAACTACTGTACTTGACAGACAATTAATCAGAGTTTTGACTAGATGTATCCTTTTGTCCGCCATCTAAAAATCCAAGATGGCGGACGAAATTAAATTGTACCCTTCAAAGATGCTCGTTTATTTTTGTGTTGCGAACATGTTTTATTTATTTATTTAAATCAGTAACAAAGCCGCATTCTTAACACGCACAACAAGGTATGAATTAGCAAAATCGGTCCGATGGTTCTAAAAAAAAATATTTTTGTTTCTACCATCGTTTTGCATAGTATACGATTGCCTTGCCAATCATGTCTGCATTTATTTTCTTATAAATTCATTACTACTAAACCGATTGTGATGAAATAAAAAACACTCTGATGACAATTAATTGCTTTTTAAAGATCATGATAAAAATTTACCGCCGTTTTAAAATTTAAGTTGGCGGATAGAATCATACTTGAATCTTCAAAATGGCGTGTTTATTCTTATTTTCTGAAAAATGTTTTAGGTTTTTTAATCTATAGAAAAGCACCGCTTTTCTCCCGCTTAACAAGGTACAAAGTAATAAAATCGGTTAAGTGGTTCTCACAACATCTGTTTTTGTTTTAACCATTGTTTTACAAATTATACGATTGCATTGCCAATCCTGTCTGCATTCAGTTCTTTATAAATTCGTTATTACTGAGTCGATTTTAGTAAAATTAAAAACATCATAGCGCAAACGGATTGATCTTTAAAGTTTGCACCATGATGTTTTTTATTTTACTAAAATCGGTTCAGTAATAATGAGTTTATAAATAAATGAATGCAAACAGGATTTTGTGAGAACCGCTACACCGATTTTATTCATTTGTACCTCCTTATGCGGGAGAAAAGTAGAGATTTTCTATTTAAAAAAAAAACTAAAACATTTTCTCAAAATAAGAATAAACACAATAAAAATCTTTAAAGACCAATCAATTCTCACCACGATTTTTTTTATTTCGCTAAAATCGGTTTAGTAATAACGAATTTAAAAGGAAATGAATGCAGACAGGATTGGCAATGCAAACAATGGTTGAAACAAAAATAGATTTTGTACGTCGTTGTGTGAGGTTAAAGTAGTGGTTCTATAAATTTAACAAAAAACTAAATTATTTTCGGAATATATGAATGAACACGCCATTTTAAAGAATCTATAGGTCTCTCTTTACTGATCGTGGGGCAGGCATATCTCCGCGTCATAGGCTGCTGAGTTCTTATTGGCTGGGAGTTACCAGACAACCGGTTTATTTACGGACCGTGAACCTAGCTAACTTTGCCCTTTCAAAAATAGCTATTGCAAGCTAAATAAAACCAATTGAAAAAATCAACATACATACCTAATAAATTTTTTATCTACAAACATTTTATCACAGCTTTATGGCTTGACATTTGCTCCTTTCCAATCGCAAAAACAAATTTAGCATGGTAATCAATTTTGTTTGTACATCGTAATCATTTATACACGTCTGATAAGAATAATTACAAACATAAAACATTATTATTATTTGTTTGTGTGGAGATCTTATTGTGGGAGTTATTTTAAATGATGTAGTGGTCTCAAATTAAAAAATATTCGACTATAATTGCTTCGCTATTTGCTCAATTCCTTAATACTTTGGGTTCTCCTAAAAAATGAGTGACTGAGAATAAGTTTGGAATCCTTGAAGACACAAACTAACTTCCAAAATTTTAAAGAGTCACAAAATAATTCTAAACGTTTTAAACTCATTTCTTCCAGGAAGTGTAAAATACTTTTGACATTAAGGTTTAGTTTATCTTTATGTTATTCTTATTCGACTAAAAGTTATAATTTATTCTTTTCATTTAAGGTTAAAAACAGGATGGAGTAACAAGACAGCCAGTTTTACTGGTTACCGCTCAAATTCTCTAAATCAATCTCTGGATGAGTCAGAGCAACAAACTATAGTAGAGGTCATACAGAGGGCCGAGAAAATTGATGTTAATGAACAAGAAAGAGTAAGTATGATATAATAATATCAAACTGTAGCTCGAAACAAAACAAAACAAAAGTCATATGAAGTTAGAAAGGAGATTCGTACTTAACACACGAATTTTGTATGTTTGACTCTCATGCGCTAGAGAGAGAGAGAGAGAGAAAGAGGAAGCAGAAGGATTTGTTTCTGGTTAGTCAGCATCCCCAGACATACGAGGAAGATTTTTTTCCATCTATTTTTGTCCATCGGTGCATTTGCGATGCAAACAGTTGGTTGGCAGCTGACATATGTCATCAATCTGACGTTATTTCTGAGTGCATCAGATAAAGTCATCAGCTGAAAAAAAACCCATCGGCATCACGCCCACAAGAGACAAGTCAGGAAAGGGACCTTACTCAACTTGTTTCGATTTTTCAACATCGTTTTTCACCTTAGACTTTTCGAAGAAAAACATGTCTCACGAACAAGAAATTCTGATAGCCCTTGAGGTACCTAATATAAAAATGAGATTCTGCCCAAATTCTTTAAGTTCTATTGGGCAACTTTCAAAGATTTTTCATTATTCGGTTTCTCTTTTCATTCTCATCTTCAAAAAGTTGATAATTGTCAAGAATTTCGTATAATAAGTTCATTCCCTCTTGTTCTTCTTCAATAAACTCAGATTCATTTTGACGAATGACAAAGTTATGTCACACGAAAGCCGCTACAATATACTTATAATATTCTCTATTATAGATGTGAACGGTCCTCTTCTGAACTACTACTACTACTAACCTCCGGTAGGTTTAGCGCAATTGTGACCGCAGCCCTATTTATTGCAGACATGCTATTTTTTTAACTCGACTCTCAATGACCAAAATGTGAGGTTATGTACTCCATCAAAACCTTCCACCGAATCCCAGACACGGTTGCAGTAGATGGCAACATTTGGTGGCATCGAAAATCAATTAGAAAAATATAGTAACTTGATTGATTGTTGGTGGATTCCACCGTGATTCCATCGGAAAAATTTAAGAACATGATGCCATTCAGTGTTGCCAGGTCCCACAGAAATATTGAATGAGAAATATTTCGAGAAAGCATAAGATTTCAGAAAAAAAGCATGAGATGGCGAAATTGTCGCTGTTGCCTCTAGCATGGTGGCATTGTAGGCACTTCTTACCATGCATACATTGTTCCCTTCCTACTGCATTCTATTCTTACCCAATGAAACTCAGGTAACTTTGTCTTTTTAAAATGTTGTTTGTGAATCATTTTCTTCTTAGCCGAACTAGGTCCGGGCAGGTTTTGGTCAGTTTCACTACCACTGCTAGTAGCCCTATCACTTAGTAGGACGCGTACGACGTAAAGGTGTGGCACAGAACAGAATAATCGATTATCGTTTTCGGGGAATATCCGACAAACTCTCAACCAGGCGCGAGGTTGCAATTTGCGATTATGAAACACGATCCAACGATGTCAAATGCCGGGTTACAAATTTTTCGTGGCACTGTTTTGTGACGTAAGCCGAATTCTCTTATGATTAATTTGTAATTTGTAGTTCATAGTTACCTCTATAAATAATTTTTAAGTATAATTTATTTTTTTCTCTGTATGCTAAAAAGCATGCGACCTTGCGATAAAATAATGATAGCATGAGATTTGTTTGAAAAACATGAGATCTCATGCAAAAGCATGAGACCTGACATCACTGATGCCATCGGAAATCGATCTGAAAATTTTAAGAACTTAATTGTTGCCACCGGTTGCTGTTTGGTAGAAAAAAAACTTCCCCTTCCTGTGTGTTTCACGTCAACAGTCGAAAACAACATGCCGTAAGTAGGCCTACCTAATATAGGAATATAATTTAGGGTCACTGCATCCTGGAAGCCTGGCACACTACGTCTTCGTGATGCAGTGACCCTAATATAATTAAGTGCGTAGCGCCATCTAAAAGCTAAGCATACTAAAAGCTAATTAATTAGCCGAAAAATTAAAATTGAATTTGCCTGAGACACCACTATACCATCGGAAGCAAGCCTCGTTTATTGGTGTGGTTTTAAGACCACGTAACAACTAAAAGGGCGAACTGTTCAAATTTAAATAAAAAGAGAGGTCGAAAAGTTGCAGTGTGTTCGTAATAAAAATCATAAAGGAAATTCGTACTTAACATACCTACAAGTTTTGTTTGCTTGACTCTCATGCAGCGTTGCCAGGTCTACTGATTTTTCAGTAGATCTACTGCTTTTGGGTGTTTGTCTACTGAATACTGTTTTTACGGCGGACTCTACTGCTTTTTTCGGTTTTCAAGAAATATCAAGAAAAATCAAAGATAGAACAGAAAAAATGCTTTCCGCTACGGAGATGGACTATTGGAGAAGAGCAGCAGGGAAATCAAAAAGAGAAAGAGGTACAAATCAAAGAATAAGAGAAATTATGACAGTGGGTGAACGTACTTTAGCGTATGATATAAGAACCAAACAACTGGTGTGGTACGGACATATACAAAGAATGGATGATGGAAGACTACCTAAACAAATATTACAATGGAAACCAACTGGCCGAAGAAAACGAGGAAGGCCGAGGAGAAGCTGGAGAGAAGGAATAGACAGTGAAATAAGAAAAAGAGGCCCAGATGATGAATTATGGGCAAACAGAAACGAGTGGAGATTGGGTATCGGAAGACGTAGGACGTTGTGGAACCGATAAATATATATATATATATATATATATATATATATATATATATATATATATAGATCTACTGTTTTTATTTTTCAAGAAAATTTATCTGGTATCTAGTGTACCTACTTAGTTACGTATTCAAATTATTTATAATTTTTGCCTGTGAAAAAATTATATAAAAACGCCCACCTCCGTTAAAACATCTCCATGATGTATTTTATGTCTGTGGTCAATTTTGAATTTCGCACTTTTTCGTGGAATGTAAAAAATGCCTTTTTTTTACGGGTATGCGCACTCGCAAGAGATCCCTATCACGCTCGAGAAGCGGCAAGTGCGCGGAAATGTTGGTGTGTGTTGGTTTTGAAACGGTTCAGGTTGTAACCTGCAGGGAAAACTGTCGCAGGGAGTTTATTCCACAGCGATGCTGTTCTCCAGAGATATGAATTCTGATATAATGAGGTTCTTGGTGCCTCTATTTTGACAATAAATTGATGGTTACCGTCTGTTTGACGTGTTCGCCTAGTAGGTGCTACTCCCGTGGGCATCATACGTGCCAACTCTTCAGAGCATTTTCCGTGATAATACCTGTAGAAGAGAGATAGATCGCCCACAGTTCTTTGATGTTCGAGACTATCTAAGCTACGGGTAAGTGCGGGGTCATTGATCAGCTACCACCTATGCGTGACCGCCATGATTCAAAAGACGCATCACGTGACGGGACATGGATTTGCACCGGTTTTAAATGTAGCGTCACTTGATGGATTTTTTGATTCAGGGTAGGCATGCAAGGGTGGAAACCGGGTATAAGTGCGCGTCTGGTGATATTTGTGTCGGTTGTCGTTGTCGTCACGCTACGTTTGAGAATTGATTGAATCAAGTCTTTTTTTTCTTTGTTTATCACTAAAAGAATCATGAAACGCTTTTTTGGACTGCAAAAAAAATCTACTGTTTTTTTACAAAATCTACTGCTTTTTATATCTATGATCTACTGCTTTCTTAAAATTCGACCTGGCAACGCTGCTCTCGTGCGCTAGAGAGAGAGAGAAAGTAGAGGAATTTGTTTCTAGTTAATTTTATTTTTAGTGTTTCACGTTATCAGTGAAGCATATAAAATAAATTTTGGTTCACATTTTAGATTGGCAAGCTGGTAGATCGCCTGGAAAACATGCGAAGAAACGCAATGGGTAGAGGTCCACATCAGTGTCTACTCTGTGGTGATAGTTTTGGACTTTTAGGACCTCAAAGATTAAGATGTATTGATTGTAGAAAGTTTGCTTGTCCCAAGTGTGTGATAGATGTTAATAGCATCAATGGAAAAAAATGTAATTTAAGGTAAGGATATAAATATTTACTTTTCTTTTCTATAGAGTATAAAATTATTCTGCTGTTCTTAAATTTCCCCTGTACCACAATTTTCCAGAAGCAAAGGGATAAAGCACAATCTACGAAATTATCATCCACCAATATAGCAGGACAGACATAACTTTTGTCTGTCCCAGTGGCGGCTGCTACAGGGAGGCAGCGATGCCAGATGTCAAATATAAATTTGTTGCACAGCGATGCCAGAATGATCGAATTTTAGGAAAAATTATGGTACAAATTTCTATTACGTTCTTGTTCCTCATCCGAGTCTGATTCAGACAATTCAAATGCATTTTTCTACGAGCTTGTCGCCATTACATTAACTAATATATTAAAAATTTAACAAAAAGGCAAATTACAATAACCACCGACATAGATTGTATCAAAATTGTAAAATTCCATGACCGAAAACCACAATAGAAACAAAAGCAAAGCATTAACCAGAATAATTACTGGGTATTCCCCGAACTTTTGCAAGAGAGGCTAACCATTTGTAAATGTATGTAACAAACCAGCAGTGTTGCGATGAAGGGCAACATTTGTTTATTTATAAGCATATTACTTAAAAGAATATTAGTATTTAGTGTCAAGGTCGGGAATAGGATATGATCATTTGCTTAATATTTGTTGAGCAAAATGTTGAATTGATCGAAATTATGGTACAATTATTGATTATGGTACGTTTAAAAAATGATAAAATTTAAGGTAAAAATGATGGTACAATTCCATAACTATGGTACGTCTGGCATCGCTGCAGGGAGGGCAACGGGTCAGTGCCCTTTAAATACGTTGATATATGAACTTCGATTACAAATAAAATCTTTAGGGCCACATAGACCGGACCTAAAAATCCTAAACATTAACCAAAATTTTAGTGTAATAAAAAATTATACAATGCTGAAAACTGGTTGTGCGGTTTCGAAAACGAAATGGGTTTTTTGCATTATTTGTCTTGTTATGAACAATCCACGAAGTGATCCTGCGTGGGTGGCAAAGTGAATGTGTGATACCAAGCACTTTAGTGAAAAGTTAAAGACATAAAGTAAGTGCTACTTATTTAAATAACCACACAGAATTTTCTACGCTAGACTGATATTAGGTGTCAATTGAATAGTGCCTATAGGCAAAATATTTCGGAATATAATGAAAATGTGGCAAAAAATAGACATATACTTAGTAGGTTAATAGACTGTTTAAAATTCTGTGGGATTTTTGAGGTTGCTCTACAGGGCCATGATTAGTCTGAAACTTGTGTTAATCCGAGCACTTTGCGTATGTTAATGAAATGCGAATAAACTCTATCTATAAACAAATAAACTAAAAACTACACCAAGTAGCTGCTTGTTTGTAAAATGCTAAAATAAAATTGTTTAGGTAAGTTTTTTTATCTCCTTTTCCATGCAATATAAATTTCTGCCCCCCCCCCCCAATTTATAACGTCACTAGCTGCAACTGGTGTTCTTAAGTTAAAGTTTGGTTATAAGCACTAAATATTGACGAGGGATCAATTCAAAAGGTAGTATGTATCAAACTTTCCCAGCAAGCGTACTAACATGAGTGATATATTTTTGTGGTGTCTTTATATTTCAGTGCTTCCAAAGATCACTTCCTGTGTATGATATGCTCCGAGACCAGAGAAATTTGGAAGAAATCGGGAGCGTGGTTCTTCAAAAGTCTTCCAAAATATATTCTTCCACACGACAACACCAGTAGATTTAAGAGAAACAGAAGCATGAGGTAAAAAACACGTTTTGCCAATAAAATTTTCTTTATTGCGGAGACATTATAATAATTATGTTTCACTAATATTTTTGCTTTATCACTTAACTCATTTCGAAACCAATATTTTTCTTGCAAATTAAATGATAAGTATTGTTATTTTTTCAGCAAATACTGTATTATTAAATTTTTTTACCTTTTTTCTTTTTGGTTTTAGTTTTATTGTTTTGAATTTAGGAGAATCGTCTTATCTATAGTGTACTCTTGTAAATTGTAACCCACTATACAACAATACATTAGATATAATGTCTTCAATTTATTCTTAAAACTTGATCTTCTTATATTAAAGAAAATCGAGTCTGTGTCGTTATAAAGAAACTACAAATTTTCGTATAGACCTTTGCTTTTCGAGGGTGTGCTTCTCCCGGTTTTCTCCAATCCATAGACTCTCTTTTGGATAAGAGGTCATAGTAAAGAACCATTGTCTTATCCTCAATGACAATTGACCCCAAAAAGTTCTTAGGGTTGAGGTTGTGTTCCTCAAAAACTCCCGGCAACAATCTACTCGTGCCCGCTTTTGGGCAACAGAAAAAATTCTGGGGACCCATCTAGTACTGACTTTATTCATCTGTAAATGATCTTCAATTATACACTCTCTTAGATAGCACCAACCTCGCTGCAATCTCTTTAGTCTTCAGCCTTCGATCACTAAGCAGTTCAGCCTCAACAGTTTTAATATTCTCTGGAGTGGTCACTTCCACTTGTCGACCCGGTCAAGGCTCATCTTCAAGGGTTATCTATAGTGTACTCTTGTAAATTGTAATGATAGTTCATCGTGTTGGGGTACCTTTTGTAATAAATAAAAAAATAAAATAAAAAAACAATAATTAATAACCCACTATACAACAACACATTAGATATAATGTGTTCAATTTGTTCTTAAAACTTGATCTTGTTATATTAAAGAAAATTGAGTCTGTGTCGTTATAAAAAAAAACTACAAATTTTCGTATAGAATATCCAGAAAGTACATGAGAGATGATGACAGCTCTTCTGAAGATGAAAGAAGGATGCAGTGGAAAGGCCTACATCAAAGAAGAAATTCTGGAACTGAAAGTAGTCATGGTAAGTGATGTTTTTATATCTAAATTGCAAGTAAGACTTATTAAATAAACTAGCACGGACATACCAAACATATGGAAAGCACTTTTTTGGAAAACAAGTATTTTAGGCAAAGAAGAAAGATGAAAGATGTGCTGTGTGTGGATCTATAAAAATCAAAAATAATTTTATACTTCACACAAAGATGTGTGTGCTTAACTCGTGACTGCCAGAAAGAGAAGGAAGGGTTGGTATTGGTTAGTTTCCAACTTACATAAGGTAGCATCTCCAGACGTACGTTTCTGTGTGTTTCACGTCATCAGTGAAGAACAGCATACCTAAGTAAGCCAATTTGAACCAATACCAACTCCTACAAATGAGTTACTCGCATCCGTGAGATACGAGCAAACTTAAAGGTGTGGCTCCATCTAGCGATCTGGCCCGAGCACTCGAAAGTTGAAGCACACTGGTATTGTCTTGTCTGAGACGCAGCTGCGCCATCTATAGACAAGCTTAGTCCATTGAATGTGGTTTTAAAACCACGTAATCACGTAGCAACTAAAAGGCCGTACTGCCCAAAGCATATGCAAAGAAAAAATATGAAATATGTGCTGTGTGTGGATCGATTAAAATCAAAAAGGATTTTATACTTCACACAAGGGTGTGTGTGCTTAACTCGCGAGTATCAGAAAGAGGAGGAAGAGTTGGTTTGGGTTAGTTTTCAACTTACACAAGGTAGAATCTCTAGACGTACGTTTCTGTGTGTTTCACGTCATCAGTGAAGAACAGCATACCTAGGTAAGATACGAGCAAACCTAAAGGTGATAAGTATTTTAGGACTAAGAATGCGAGTTGTTACAGTTGACTAGGTACATTCAGTAGTATTATAAGCCTGTAGACTGGATTCTTAGTTTACACTTGAAAGCGGTTAGAAATGCTTACTAACCGAAATGTCGTGTTTAAAATAAATAAAGTCATGCAAGTCCAATATCTTGATTCTACTCAACCATTGCTACAACTTTCAAACAAAAAAAAGATAAGTTTATATTAATTTTTTGCGTTTAGAAAATAACTTTTTAATAAAATTTCATAAAACAGGGTCGAAATCAATACCTTTTAAAAACCACAAATATTAGTTATTTATTAAACCTCGGTCTTGTTTTTCATAATTCGTATTTCACTACCAGCATTTGTGTACACTTTTGTGTTCGCACACCGTGCACTCCATAATTCTGACATAACAGACATAGAGACGAGTTAAATCGATCCAAGTATTGTGGAATGCGCTCATATAAAAAGATATTAAAATATTAATGAGGAGATAAGTAGTAGTGTAAGTTTAATAATGTTCTATTTCGAGAAACAATTTGTTAGTCGTTACTCTAATACGAGTAAGTTGTTATAAGTAGAGTTGTGGTTGTTAAAATATAGAGTTACCTTGACACAGCTTTAAGTTTCTTATGATGATCTAATTCTAAAAGGAAACCATTATTTAATTTTCCTTTAGAAATAAGTAATTTAAAACCTATCAAAAGCAGTTTAAACTTTGAAATTTAAAAATACGGAATTTTGTTTTCTTATAATGTGGGTTTTGTAGTGCTCTATTTTTTTTTTTTACAGAACACCCAGATATGGATAGCGCTAACTACAGTTTATCTAACAATATGAGGTAAGTTCTTTTGTAGATTTATTTTAAGGGTCCCAAAGGAAAATATTGTATAAGACACCCGGTCTTTACAAGCAGAGCCCAGGTAGTATCGGTTTCCTACCAACTAAAACCCCTCGATCACTCCAACTTGCCTGGTGGCGAACAACAGTCACTGCACTCCAGTCATCACTAACTCTTTGTTCCTAGGCTAGCCACTCCTTTTATTATGTCCCCTTTACAAATACCGGGCTTGTAGAGGTCCCTGACGTTGCAGGCCCCAGTTGTTGTTGGGACTGCAATGTTATTAAGAATAATAAATAAAACACACACAATTTTATAGTAGGTCGTTAATTTAGGCTTCCAACTACGGCCCCATGCTAAGTATGTCACATGGCGCGTCATTGTTCAGCCACCCCATTTTCCCATGGGTCGAGGCTCATTTAGTCGCCTCTTGCGACAAGCCTAGGTATTACGCTGGTGTAATTCTTATTTCCAGATACCATACGGAACTTTTATGTTGATATATTTATCTACTTTATATTAATCGTATAATTTTTTACCAAACATTGTTTAACTTATTTATTTTATTGGCAACTTTCTTGTGACTGTTAGTTATTTTTTATACAGATGCTTTTCATTTATTGTTATAGCAGGCAAACGAGTTCAAGCGATTCTCAAATTTCCAAAGAACTGGAACCTCTAAGAAACTACATGGGTTCAATGACCTTAACTAATGACTCAACATCCAAATCTTGGGAGGAGTCAGGAAATGAAACAATGAGAGCTGATTCAGGTAATACTAACAACTAGCAATGCTTGAGTATATCGTCTGTGTAGTGTATTCTTAATATTATATGATCTCTTTCGAAATACCGACACGAAAAGTTTTGACTAGGACTGCAAATGTCCCGAACAGGCCAAGGTGGGCATGGGTAGGCAATTTTGAGTCGCTTATAGCTCATCGCTGTCACTGTGTCATGACATAATTGTGCTGACACATTGTCTTGATAGAGCAAGTATTTCCAGCGTCATTGTATCGACTCGTGAAAATTTTCTGTGGCCTAATGCATCGACCAACGCACCTATATATCCGCAAATGTAAATAGGAGACTATTTATTTCTTAATTATTTTTATTTTTTTATTATAGATCATTTTTATCAAGGCTAGTTGTTTAACAAACCTCAATCCATAAGTCAAAGAAATATCTCATGCGTTACTGTGTGTAGACAAATATTTTTCGGAGTACAAAGTCGCTGCTGAAACTTTTGTTCGCTTAATAAAGTATTTTTTTAGATTTTAATTAACGTTGTAGGTAGCTTAGAAACTCTAAGAAGAGAGTCTATGGCATCCCGATCGACTTTAGACTGTAATTGGAGTGATACAAAAAGCACCAAAAGTGGGGAAGAGAAGTTATCCCCAAGCTCTGCTAGTATTAGGGTAGGTGCTTTAAATTGTTCATTCTTTACGGGTACATTCATTTATTAATAATGTCCCAAAAAAATTGTATGCATATAGTGATTGTAAAAACCCAGATTCTAGTTTGTATCTTACACAAAAAGTCATATTGGCTACCAAGCTTCCCAGCACCCATACCTGCAAAATATTAATAAGTCGTTCCTGTTCATTTCTAGAATAGCTGCTTATACTTCTTTGCTCATATAGTTAAAAACCGTTTTAATTGTCTTTTCCGAGGAGTTTCGCTCCGGTATTTTTATGTAGTGGCTTTTGATTAGTCCGAACAAGGGCTCTGGTCCTCAGTAGAGTATTGCTTCCTTATTTCCTTCCTTTTTTATTTGGAAAATCCCAAGTCAGCTCGTAAAATTATTTTAATCCATAGCAAAAGATACCTATCATAAACAAAACACAGCAAGTGTATTAGGCTTATATATCACTCTAAGGCTATTTTACTTGAGACCCTTGATTGTTAGGGGAAGAAGGGAAAGGGGTCTTTACCAGACCGGATTTATGTCACGTCAGAAAGAATGTCAAAAATGACTTGACAACCAGACTAGTGCACTTGCTCTAAGTCGGAAATAAGAACTCGCAACCATACCAGATGTTACGAGTTTTGTGTAAAAGACCTATAACCAGACAAATCACCTGCTATTGGTTTAAGTAAGAACTAATAGTAAACAGACGGTGCACTTGCTGCTAAAAATAATAATTGCCAGAGTCTCACGCTCTGCTAGCAGGTATGCAGGTGTGCTAGGGGCACAACAGTGAGAAGCAACAATCAGTTTGAATCTGTTTAATTAATTGCCAATCGATTGTTTATGTATACAATAAATACTTATTAAGCTAGAATCAATTTGCCTTATTAACACTATTTAAAATATCGTATTTATAATAAATTTGGTAATTATAATAATTCGAAATATCGTATCCACATACATATACAGATGTAAAATAAATATATAAAAATAATAAAATGTTCCATTTTGGATAAAGTAGGGGTGAGCTGAAATTACATTGTTATCAAATTAGCTTAAATTTATGACCCTAAAAATATCATTGCTACATATCTATACATCCGAGTGTACATACTTTTAACTTCACTTAATGCATTATAATTGTCTTTTTCCAAATTTATTACAGAGTACCAATGATTCCATAGATCAACATTCTAAAACAGTGGATACTTCGATGGGCATCATAGAACTATCGCTAAACTACGACCAGCTAACAAACATCTTGCACTGTACTGTTTACAGGTAAAAATATTTGGCTTTTTGTGTCAGCAATATTTTGCCCGTTTCTTTAGTTTAATTCAAATTTTCGTCTGCGTTCTTCTTTTGGTCCCATTGATTCTAAGCAAATTGCTTTAGAATCTTATCTGCTTCTTCAATAATGATGAAAGAAGTAGAAGAATATGATTTTCTGAGAAAGAATCTAAACTTATTTTTTTTCCTTGCCTTTCCAGCTACTCGCGTGTGATCACCGATGGCTAAATCGATTTACTGCTTTTATTCAATTTTTTTTGCTTTTTAGGGCCAAAAATTTAATACCTATGGATATTGGTGGGCTTTCTGATCCTTTTTGTAAGTTGAATATTCTACCAAATGCCAAAGTGTCTACCAGACTAAGAACCAAGACTGTACACAAAACAAGGTACTTACGTTATTATTGTTTGAACATTTTCTAAATCCACTATATTTTTTTATAACTTTATCTATACCTATTTGTTTTGTTGATTTAGCACTAAATACTAATTTCTTTTGTTTAAAATGTTATATCCGTAAATAAAATCTATTCTATTCTATTCTAGAAACCCAGAATTCAATGAACATCTAACATTCTATGACATCACAGAGGACATTCTTGCCACAAAATCTCTTCATGTATTGGTAGTGGATGATGACAAATACGGTCATGATTATATGGGTGAAGTTAGAATCAAGTTGGCTAAGCTCAAAGTACAGAACACCATTTATGTAAGTAAAGAAGGGAATATGCTTACATTTTTAATATATAGCTTTTTTGTCTCTTGAGTTTTTACCTATAGGTAGTGATATTAAACTACAGTGAAACCTCTCCTTGCGGACACCTCTATTAAGCGGACACTCTAATAACCGAACGTGGACAATTCATTTTTGTAAAAAAATTCCGAAGCCTCCCTTAACCGGGCATGGGCATAAATATTATGTAGTATGTTGGCAACAACACACTCTGCAGCCGGAGAATTAGATCTTTCCGTTCTTGTGCGGTTACTAAATACTTCTGTCGTATTTACAACATATTTTATTTGGCGGACTGCTGTGTTTTATTTTTATTGTTCGGTTAGGTAGTAATAGATCTCTTTGAAATGGTGCCTAGTAAAAAACTTCTTAGTTTACGTTTCGGAGAAGAAACATCTATCAGCACGTAAGATCGATGAAAAATTTAATATCAGAAAAACTCAAGCAGCGCAAATTGTTAATAAATATATATTCAAATTTCGCAGTTCTCTCTTAAAGCGGACACCTCCAATAAGCGGGCAAAATCGACGAAAGAGTGCGTGTCCGCTTATAGGAGGTTTCACTGTATTCTTAAATAGAAACTTGTAAAAACGAGAGGTATGAGAATAGTACCAACTTGGGCTTGAGTGACTACGTTTTTGAACCGCTGCTATCATTGTGTATCAGAAGTGTTCACTATTGATTTGTTTTGTCGATTACAACAAAACTATAATAAAAATTTTATCACTTAAAAGACGGTCAAAAAATTTGAAAAAAATCTAACATCTATAAGTAATTGTTATTATTTTCGGAAGATACCTCACCATTCAATAGACAGCTGAAATTATTATTTCTATATTTTTAAAATCTTTTTCCAACAGCTAACAGTGCCTTTAGAAAACCTTCGCCCAGAGCAAAAAGGTCCTCTTCCTGCTCCGGAACTGAACCAGTGGTTTGATTTCGACTTGTGGTCACGTGGACAAATTCTTCTCTCTCTCTGTTACTCCACCAAAAAGAGGTCGCTACTGGTCACTGTCGTAAGGTGTGCGAATCTGTTGCCAATGGATAACAACGGGTATTCGGACCCGTTTGTGAAACTGTAAGTATACTTAGTTGTTTCTATTACCTACCTATTTTAAAAATATTTTTGGATAGGGTGGATAGGATGTTTTTTTCCGAATTAGGGTCCATTAAAAAAGCTCCGTCCTTTCCGTGCTTAAAAAGATTAAAATTGATCATGAAATGCAAAAGATAGAAGGAACTGAACAAGGTAACTTTCAATTTCAAAAAGAATAAGTGTTGATTTGATCAAAAATGAACAGGTAGAATTGCTAAAACATCGTTGATTTTAATAATTAAACACGGCTAATCGGGTAAAAAGAAGTTTTTGTTTCTCTCATGTTTTTCCGTGGGTAGTAGCTTAACCTCACGGGGATTAAATATCTAATGGACACCTAATAATTGTTGACAGTTAACTGTTTCGTGCTTATGGGACTCATGAGAACACTGCTTGGTCAATGTGACACCCTTGCGAAGTTAACACGTTGGCTACCAAGCATGATTTTCGCATCCTGGTCCAGGGTACCATACGAATCACCGGTGACTCGTACAGTACAGTTTACTTCTGTACTTTATACATCACCGTTGATAACGAACACAAGTTATTTTAAATGCTTGTAAAAAACTCCGCTGTATAAAGAAAGGAATGACATAATGACATTTTGGGTATGGTACAGGGATGAACTAAAACAGGGGATAGGTGCGACTTTTTAACAGTGGGCTGTAGGGACACTCGGGCTATGTATCACCGGTGACTCATATGGTAGCCAACGTGTTAATTAGACGGTTTTGTCTCTTATCCTATGTCTATAGTGAGAAAATTCTCGCAAGAAGCGCCATCTACCGAGATACGAGAGAAATTAGAACAAGAGCAGGCGAGAATAAACTGCTATTATATATCGATCGATGAAAAGATCGATTGCAAAGAAAAACAAACCATCCGTGACCTACGACAGCTCTTCTGTCTTTTAGGCCAGAGCAACGCTGATTAGCGTTTTTACGCAACGTGACGCGAGCGTCAAATCAGTGGAATTTTTAAGCCAAATAATACTAACAAACGTGATTTGATTTTTCAATTCACGGGTACTAAAATTCACGTTTGTGGATTTTAATAATTTTTTATTTTTCGTAATTGGTGATTAATATTAAAAATGTATGCATTTTAAAAACATAAAGAACCATGCTTTTTAATGGCGGCATCTTCAATTTAAGCAGCCTGATCTAGAGTATGTGACAGATATTGGCGGTTCGGTTCGGTTCATATTTGTCACAGTTCGTAAATATATTTTTTTTAAATAAAAAGTTCTACGTCTATGTCAGATAAAGAAAGACGATCGTTTCTCTTTCCAAACGCGGACAGTAGAGTATTTCCGATATACTCATCTTTATTACTTTGAAAAGCTTGTCGTGACTCTTATTCCGCCAATATCTGTCACATACAGGGACTCTAGCCTGATCCTACTTTGAACCAGTAGCGGCGCGTGAGGTTTAAAAGTGGCGGTTCTGCAAAGTGGGGAACAAGACAATTTTTAAAAAATCCGGTAAATGGTTCAAATCGTCAGCATCGGAAATAGTTCACTTTGAGTCACCACCAAATGTAAAACAAGGAAAACCAAATAATTTGTTTTTTACACTGCACCCACAAATCCATTTAAAACGCTTATAAACATCGCGAGAGAATTTTCTTATATAGTTTTTGCCGCGACTTTTTCCCCCATAGGTACGTTATTTCTAAATCTGGTAAGGGAATTAACGTCCTTGAATTACGTAATGCAAAAATTCAGGATTTTTGACCCCCTACCCCCCTCGTAACGCATATTTAAGTAAAAAACCATTAAGTGTAATGCAAAGCCAAACCCCCCCTCTTACCCCTTGAGCGTTACGTAATTTAAGGATAGGCCCTAAAGGACGACCTTTTTATTTGATTTTTAACTTTTCGTTAAAAAAAAGGTAAACTTTTCGTTAAAAAAAAGGTAAACTTTTAAAATCCCTGTGAGTAATGGTTCATACTCGGTAGTTTTCATGTTTTATTAAAGTTTTTTGTACCTACCACACACTGCACTTATAAAACTAATTATTAGAAATGCTATTGCTTTGGCAAACACTAAAATATAATAATAAAAGTACCGGAATGACGTAAATTATGTCAACACTCAACTAGGTACAAATTTGCAGATCCCATCTGCACTACCCCGATTTTCTAAAATTTTGCATAGCTGAGACGTCAGTTGAATAGTTCTATCCTTTTTAATGTGTGGTACAATCTGTATTCGTCCGTCCTTTATTCGGGGGAGTTTGGTTAACAGACCCGGCAAAATCTACCGCGCATGTACACAGCGTACATCGCAAGCAGAGCGATGAGCCCACCAGACCCAAGAGCCCGAATAGCAACAGGCTTGCCCCTCGTACCAATTATACAAATGTTGTAGGCATGTGCCTGCAATTAGTAAGAAAAAAAGAACAAAAAAATTCTGTACTAAAAAATATATTACTGTACTCAAAATTAGCCGGGGCTGCAGCCCCGCAGCCCTTATTGAATAACCGCCACTGCTTTGAACTGAATGATTGTGGAAGACTGACATTTTCATTATTTTCTTGTCAGCCTATTTTTAGATCTGTCAGCATTCGACCAAAGATTATAGATTATAATATATATCATTCGACAATATTGCTTTTCAAAGCAGGATTAGTCTTATTGTAGAGAGATATTTATACAAATAAACTGTTTTAGGCAATTAAAGCCAGATCCCTTCCATCGTAAACACAAGACTACCATAAAATGGAAAAACTTGAATCCCGTATACAATGAAGAATTTGCGTTTGAAACTAGACCAACTGAACTTTATATGCAAAGCTTGTATATTCAAGTTTTTGACAAGGATTATGGAAAGACTAACGACTATTTGGGTGGACTGATTCTTGGAGGAAACGGTTCTAAAGGTAATTTTTTGATATTAACAGAGAAGATATACCAACATTAACCAATAATCAGAATTTTGGACTTAAATATAGAGGTGCCACCGGCGAGCTTTACTATATTGAGGGGCAGATGGCGCTGAAATAAATTCGTGTAGTACGCAATATTCAGAGAAAACTATTATGATCTAATGGCATTTTTATGATAGGCATGAACCTCGGACCTCGCACATGCAACTAAATCAAACAGCAGTCCCTGAATATTGAGTATTAGACGAATTTATTTCAGCGCCATCTGCCCCTCAACATGACAAAGCTCGCCGGTTTCACCTCTATAGGGATCATATACTTAAAGCGTCAACCTTGACATCTTACATATCCTTTTATCATTATAATTGGGGGGTTATAGTTTAAATTATACGCATTTGTAATGACGTCACCAGGTGAGAAAAAAACGTATGGCGTAGATTATTTTTTATATTTACTATCGTTGTTGGGCTCAATTTTGTTGCATCTGCGGCACATTTTCAAATTGAAGTGCGATTCCATTTCGGACTTGTTCCCTTTTCGGTTGTTCATTATATCTATAATATTTGTTTCTCGGCATTTTACAACTTTTTAAAATAATTTTCGACAAGTTGACAAACTCATGTTTTTGATTGACAGTGACGGATAATTCACAAAACCATTTACCTACCTATTTAAAAAATGAATTAATCATAGACACTACTTTTTTAAAAAGTTTATTGTCACGGCTGTTTATAATATACTAAATAAAGATAAACAAAAATGACGTCATTACAAACGCGTATAATTTGTACTATATCTGGTAAACCAGAATTTAGTTCTCTAATTTTTTTTTGGATTTTAGGGCAGAGACTAAAACATTGGTTAGACATGATTCGTTATCCCGACCATAGACACGAACAGTGGCACAATTTAACAGAAAATCCATTGGATTAATATTAAATTTAATATAAGATATATATTTTGTAATATTTGAACACAAGCTATTATTTATATACATAAGCAGAGGTGAAACTAACATAGTGCTTTAAAAATGTTCCAAATTTAAATAAATTTTGACCTCTTGTCTACTATGTATTCTAAAACATGAACAATTGTATTTTTGCTAAAAATGGTACGGATAGCTCATATTTTATAATTTGTCTTTTAAAAAGTGAATAAAACATAAGTAATATGTTGGTACAGCAAATATCGCTTATAACGATATCGGACAATACGACATATCGGTTATAGCGACAACATATTAAGGTCCCGACCGAGTTCTATAATATAACCCATTTTGTTACTTTTTTACTCAACTGCAGCACGGCGAAAGGAAGGTTTATCTTATCCACTATAGAGGTTTTTCTATTGTTGTATATATGTAAGTAAATATGTATGTTTGTGTCACGGTAGAGGCTAAACGGCTGAACCGATTGTGACAAAAAAGGTGTCGTTGAATTGCTACTGATCCCGAAGGTGCTATAGGCTATATTTTTTTAAACAGGAATCAACTTGGCTGTCTTCAGACACCATTTTGTCACATAATACTGGCTTTAAGGCAGACAAATTATCTAAATTACAGGCGATTTTATTGAAATTAATTTGATTACCCATTGCAAATATCCAATAATTTGCTGTAGTTACTTTGTAGTCCTCCCTGCTCCCACCCATCTCCCCTCCTGTCATTCACCCCACTCTATTCAAAAACCATATTCGCATAATTTTATCAAATATAGAGCGATTTCAAAAATTCTTTCGGCACACGCTTTAAGATTTTTTCGACACCATTTTACTAGTTCCCTCTCCCCTCCCACCTTTCTTCAATGGAAGGTAACACTGTTCGCGTTCGTAGAAAATCTGCACGTACTTTTTGGGTAAAGCTAAAGAGATTGTAAATGCATAGTGCTTTTTATAAAGCTGAATATGAATTAAACCTAAAAGTTGGAAATAAAAAATCTTTTAAATAAAAAACACACTCAACTGCTAAATTTACTTGTATTACTTGTAGTCGCAGTTAGGTACAAAATTACCCAATAACCTGATTTATAAAAATACAAAATGTTGAAGCATGTCGTACATTATAGGTATACCTAACAATTTTGTACTCAACTGCGACTAGTACTTACAAGTAAATTTAGCAGTTGGGTGTTTTTTTATTAATTTTTTTTTATTTCTCTATAACAACGCTCTGTTATAACGCCCGAAATTATTCAATTCAATGTCGTTATAACCGATATTCACTGTATCTGCAGAACGGATGGGAAGCGTGCGAATGGGGTCTCCTTGATTCCTTGGAGATCGGGAAGGAGTTTGGTTTGAGGTGCTATATACAGACATACTCTTGCCGAATCCTATATTGATAGAACATCTAAAAAGGCTGGTATGGCTGCATGTTTAGCTGGAAATATATATATTTTTTTAAATACGAAGAGCTTTCAGACCGCTACATCTTCATACCATTTGCAGTGGAAACACACGGTCCTTGGGTTAAGGAAGCAAAGAAATTATTAAAGAATTTATTAAATAAAGTCATTTTAAATGCTTGTTCACCAAAAGAATTAGTATTACAATCCAGCGAGGAAATGCTGTTGGTGTTCTGGGTACTTTGAGTCAACGGCATGATTCATGTCTGGAAATGGTTGTTTTATGTTTGTTAATTTGTTCCTGATTTTTTTTGTTGATTTATACTTTTTAAATGTATTTTTTATTTTATTGTTAATTTTAATTTTGTTATATTTATTATTTCCAAAATATATATCATATTTAAAAAAAAGATTAGAGGTGCCCAATGAACTTATAATGTAGGTTTCTAGTTCTTTGTATTTTTTTTTTATTTGCACTATTTTTAAGGTTTAAATAAAATATGAACTGTTTGTATCCGAAACTTCTAGTCAAACCAAGTCTTGTATTTTAATTTTCTTTATTCTTAAATAATTTTACTAACTATAGGTAAATATTTATATATGTTTTTATTATAGTTAAAACAGATTTAAAAGGTAAATAAAGGATTTAAATTAAACTTAAAACAAAATATATTTAATTAAAGAAAAATTCACTTACGTACCCTTTTCACAAAAACTTCGCTTATCTACTTACTACTCCCATAACTTAGGGGCCAAAGTGCAGCAGGCGATAGAGGAGGTTATTTCCAAGAAAAAAGTTTATATAACATAGGGGTTCACACACATCTTTTTTTAAGATATAGGATCTTTAAAGTTAGAAGACAGGAGGGTAAGGTTTACAAAAAAAAAAATCTGTCACAGCCAGCTGAATACTCAGCTAATTGTGATTCAAAAATGTAATATTTCTTTTTTTGATAAAATTACAAGTTGATGAGATACAGGCTGACAAAATAATCTCGAAAAAAATTAATTTTTGCTTACTTATATTTTTAAAAAATAATGTAAGACTTGTTTTTATTAACAAAAAATATAAAAAAAACATTGCTTATGGCATTTATAAAAGTTTTTACCAAAAAAATAGATAAAAAAAAAAAATTACCAACTAATTTTTTAAAAATAATTTCTATTTCAATTTATTGCTTTTGTTCTAAAACACGACCAAATTTCATATTTTTATTGCGTTTTTTTTAAAAGTTATAATCAAAAAAGTTTCAAAAATTGCCATCTTTGATGCTCTGTATCTCGACCAAGAAAAAGCTTTGACCTATACATTATAGGAACTTTTTTATCAGGCATGACCTCCTCTATCACCTGTTGGCCTATGGCCCCTTAGATATGGGACATCCTGTATAGATAAAGATTTTATTAAATAAATATCACTTTTTAGAAATATTGCACATACTATGCAAATTTTAGGTATAAAATATAGTATTAAATACTAAAATACAATTAAAAATCTAATTTAAATAAAAATTATTGCAATAAGTACCTAAAATTAGAGTAACCTATAAAGCCCTACAACAAACTTTTCCCATAATTGCACCTATCCCAAATAAATAATAATGTGTATATTGCCACGTATCCCAAATATATTTTTATAAAAATATATTAAATTACTTTAATAATACCTACCTAATTATATTGCACGTAAAATACTAGAATAATTTTTCTATGTAGAATAAAAATAATAATATTTTATTTTACTAATGTATGGCAAAAAGCTATCTAAGCATAAACGTATTGAAAAATAATTATATAACAAAAGGAACATGAATTATATAATTTTTACTAAACTAGAAGAAGGTACAGAAGTAGGCAAAAACATTTACATAAGTACATATAATTTATTTTATTAATGAGCAAGCAGAAAAATGTATGTTTATTATACTAGTTAAATATCTATTTATTAATTTCAAACAAATATTATACTTTTATTTAATTTGTAAATATTTTGTAGTCACGGGCTCACCCAGGGGTAAAACCTCGGAGCCTCGGGGCCCGGCCCCCGCAAACGTAAGATTTTTTTAGATATTTTCCACAGATTTCATGATCAAAAAGATAAAATAACATAAAATATGACAATATGAGTCCTCGGACCCCCTTGAGGACTTGGGCACCCCTTGAGGCCTTTGCCCCCCCCCCCTGAGGCCTTGGGCCCCCTCACAAGACATATTCCTGGGTGCGCCACTCTGTAGCAAGCAGTATAAACTAGAGACTCCGTATGTATGATATATTTTTAAAAAAGAGAGACACGACAAACTCTAAAAGCTGACATGTTTTGGTCATATTGTTTTCTTCTGCATTGACGTTTCCCAAAAATAATTTAAGTTATCAGAGCTAAGTGACATCAATTAACATGCAACATATATAGAGTCGGGGACTTTTTAAATTGCCGCCCTAGGCAATAAAAAATATTCCTACTTAAAATTCGGAAAAGTAGTTTAAACCAAAACAAAAAAATTGTGAACCTTACCTCTCTGTATAGGTACATACATATTTAAAACTTTATTTTTTTCGATTTCTTTAAATGATTAATTTTGACAGAAAAAAAATACAACTGCAATTTAAAAAGTCCCCGACTCTACAAAAACGAACACGTTTATTCCTCACCCCCGGTATATATTTGTCAAAAGATTAAAAAATATATTTATTTCTATTTCTATATCTATAAGCGCCGGTACACACACGCGTTTTTCTGCAGCACGGTGACGCCGCGGTGCCGCAGCATTACCGCAATTGCGCTATGTGGTGCCGGTACACACATGCGTTTTTCTGCAGCGCGATGTCGCAGCGGTACCGCGCTGCAGAAAAACGCGTTAGAGTACCGGCACCACGGACCGCAATTGCGGTAACGCTGCGGCACTGCGGCGTCAACGCGCTGCAGAAAAACGCGTGTGTGTACCGACGCTAAGGACGCAACGTGCATCCCTCTCTAAACAATGATAGAGTATAGAGGACAGATATTTTCCTCCTTATTTTTTGACTTTTATATGTTTGACTTTGATAAGTTCGTCGCTTCTCTTTAAAACATATCATATATACAGGGTCTTTAGCATAACTATTATTGTTTAGTTCTTACTCAAATTTTTTTTTAACTAGTTAGGTATCATAAAATTATCAAGGCAGATAGCCCAAAGAATTTTCAATATTAGAACTCATGTTTCTGGTATTGCTTATGGGACTGACTTCTATGTAGTCCACTGCTGGACTTCTGGCTCTTCCGCCGCCATCTTTATATCTGCTACTGCTATTTGACATTTTTCGGCGTGGTTCGTCAGATACCGTGAGTTTTTTGCCTTCGCTTAAGCTAGATCTAAATAAAAAAATATTTAATTAATAAAATACGTTTTGGTCTTTTGAGTTTTAAATAAATAAATAATAATATTTTATTAATTGTGAAAAGGATTATATTTTTAGTATGATTTTAGAGAACTTTTTTTGGTTAACTTTCAAAACGTAGACCCCATTATTTTTATGTTAGTTACAATTTGTACACTATTTAAAAACCTCAAGGTTTCTGCTTTGGTAATAAGGTAACAAAAGTTTAAAGAGCAATGGAATGATAAATGTTACATGTAAAGTTAACAGATAGAAAAAGGAATGAATGGGTATGAAATAAAACAATAGGAAGGAATATCAGAGGAGAGGAGAGGTAGCAAAATTCAAAATGGAAATTTACCGGTCATAACATCAGACAAAGAGATGAACGATCGAACAAATTAATTGTAAACTGGAGACCTTGGGAAAATAAAAGAAGTAGGATAAGACCTCAAGTGACTTGGGCGTACGATTTGAAGATACATACGGGAAAAATAAAAAGATATTGGGAAAACCTATGTCCAAAGATGGATCGAGGAAAACTAAATAGATAGAGAGAAAGTGATATTTATTTCTACAAATCAATACGAGTTTGCTTTTAATTGATAAATAATTGTTTACATGTGATAAGATATTTTTGTCTCCGTCTGAAACACTTCAATTTGTACAATTATTCTCCTAACAGCACTTAAAGCTCAACACTTTTCAGTAAATTGAATAAAAAAACCTACCTTCTACTTTCATCGGACTGACTTTGAATTGTATACAATCCATTTCTTGTTGAGTACAGGTGTGATTTGTTCTTGGTGGTATTTGAGGTTCTACCGCCTGCAGAGGGTTTGTAAGGAATTGCCGCTTGTGATTGTTTTTGAGATTTTATGGGTTTACTAAAAACATATTTAAGATATTTACTAAATATCAAATCCTTCAATCAGCTGCTTTAATTTTAAGATTATTAACAACTCTGGTTGGGTCCTGGCCTTCGCAAGATTCTCTTTACAGTGGTCTCTTTGTAAAGCAGCGACTTTCCAATTTGGCGACCGATGTTTTTGACGTCTGCCGTGACATTATCTTCCCATCTCAATTTTTGCTGTCCTGGTTTTCTTTGGCCAGTTGGGCTACTCATCACGTCTAGGCCACCGGGGTTATTATAGAGCTCGTACAACTCGTACAAATCTCCTCCTCCAAACCCCATTTTCGTACACGCCTTTAAAGATGGTTCTCAAAATCCTTCTTTCAAAGGTACAGTGCAGTTGGACATTTGTTTTTCTGGTAAACTGGTGATTTCAGCTGTTTTAGTATTGGAGGAGTTGACTAGCCACCCCAGAAACACGAACACATTCGAGATTTCAAAATTTTCATCACCGATGGTAAGGTTTTGACCAATATATCTGTGGCGTTCTTCTGTTAATGCTACCATGAGTTTCGTTTTGGCTTCGTTGACTTTAAGGCCCATATTTTCAGCAGCACTTGTAAGTGAAACAAATGACTCTCTAAGACTGGAAAGAGATCGGGCAGTAACGTCGACATCGTCAGCATATGCAATATGGTGCCGTTGGTATCAATCTTAGATTCTTTGATCACTTTCTCGATGGTGATGTTAAAAAGTAAGCAAGCAAGTGCATTAAGTCTTGAACCATTTTTGCTTTTAAAGTTTCTCCTTGTTGTGTTCTGCAGTCCTACTCTGCCTACTACTTTTGTCATTGTTGTTTTAACGAGTTTGATTATCTTTTCCAGAATGTTAAGATCATTCATTGCATCGTAGAGTCTAATCCTAATTATGCTGTCATATGCTGCCTTGAAGTCGACGAACATGTGATATGGGTTAATATTAAATTCAAGGGTCTTTTCCAAAATTTGTTGAAGAATATTATACATTAATATATACCTACTATATATCTCTACCTACCTATAGTTTGCTTGCAGACTGTTCTTCTCATAAATAATCCTACTATGAGGTCCACTATCGTCCTCATAAGCTTGCGAAGTTAGATGCGTAATATCTGTGGTCTGGCTTAATTTTATGTCGCCAAACATTGCAGCCATTTCTGCAGATTTTTTTACAGAAAGGGCTTCAGTGCATGCTCCCGCTGTAATGGCTGACTGTATGCTTTTGGCTCCACCTATAAAAATAGATCTGTTACTAGAAAGATTCATTACTCAATTTACCATTATTCTGCCACTCATTTTAAAATCTGTTGCGAGAAATCTCAAAGTTATTGCTAAACATTGTGTAACACTTATAGCATTTCTGAAGTTAGTATTTTTTTGGCAACTGCGGGACCAATCAAGCATATGAGATTTTCTAATTCTGCACTAGACATTCTTAAAGAATTCTTGAAGCTTGAGCGAATCTCTCCATGTAGGCCTACATCATCCCTACGCAAGTCGCTTAGCAATTGATCCAAATTTTGATTCTGCCGTTTTTTTTAGGCTTGGTCTTGCCCAAAAATGTTTAAGTTTTTTCCTGGACGGTAGACAGGATAAACAAATCACTGGAAACAAGTCTCAAGGTGAACCGCCACATGATGAATCAAACATCACATCAGCTTCACGGGCTACTACTACTACACAAATTTTTGTTTTTTAAGTGTGCAATGTAGACAGGTTGTCTCAGTTTTGTTGCTGATTTGTATTTGTTTTTTGTTTCAGTCTTGTTGTAGTTTTGTTTCAAAATCATGTTTCGGTTTTGTCTACTTGGTCTGAACCCGGCTTTATATTTTTATTACTTACCGCGTCCATTAAAATTTCCTTTGTAGTTTTCGTAACTTCTTGTGCCAGCCCAATAGTCTCTTAGGTTCTCAAGGTCTCCAATGTTGCCACCTTTCGTAAGTTTCAGTAATTCATAGTCCATTGCTGATAATTTTCCGCCTAACGAATTAAATTCTGTATAGAACATTTTTAAATTACGTTACGCAAAAATTCAGGATTTTTGACTTTCCCCTTCGTAACGCATTTTAAAGAAAAGCCACAATAAAAGCAGATTGAGCGTAACGCAAGGCCAAACCCCCCTTAACCCGTCTTGCGCTTTACATATTTTAAGGATAATGCCATACCTGCTGCAGTTGCCAACATTTTAGCATTGTTTCCTCCTCCCAAGTCCTTTTGGATATCTTCCAGGGCTATCAGATTCATTTCTTCAAAAGTTTCTACTCTAGTGTTCACACCCGAGTGACTGTTCCGTCTCGTCTTCGTTAAACTAAAACAAATAATAAATACCTCTGTCTTTAAGTTGTTTAAAAATAAGTTTTATAAAATATTGGTAAAAGCTTTTCTGTCCATAGGATAGCTCACTTAGAAAGAGACAGATAAATTTTTCCGATAAGAAGTTCAAAAGCACAAATCCTCCACTGAACCAGTGTTGCCAGCTTTAAAGGTTTTCCTTTAATATGAAGGGCTTTGGATTTTGGCTATTGAAGGATTGAAGGTTTTTATCCGAATTTGAAGGATTTTGAGTATTTGAGGCAAAGTTATTTATTTTGCAAAAATGCCAATAATTTTACCAAAATGAACTTATGTAGGTAAATTTGTACACTTTAATTTTAATTTTGGTTTTTATAACTTATGATTTAAGTTATAAATCTTTTATTTGTTTGGTTTTTTCTTCCATTTTTTTTTAAAAATTGTTCATCATATAAACTTTTTTTTTTGGTTTGGAACACTTGCAAACATAGTTTATATGGACTGTAAAAGTTTTACCTACATTGTATCTCCTTTGTTACCTGTGTTTTTCATAGTAATTAGTATGTCCGACTCTCTCACTACCAAACTTGCTTTTGCTTCTTAACTTTTCGTAATAAGTCTCACTAGGATTGCTCATATATTCCAAGCTTTTAGTGCTTTTTGTATGCGAGTTTTTCTTACAAAGCTTCTTGTGCTTGATGTGTGAGTGGTGCTGGTGGGGTGCAGATTCTCCTAAAAATAACATTTCTTGTATAAAACAACCGCAAAAGACCAAGTTAAGTAATGTTTTTATACTACAAGCAGAAGAACCGTCGCCTACTAAGGTTAAATCAATAAAACATTTAATTGCTAAGAACCCAAGTTCTAGTATAAAAAATAAAAATTTAAACATACTCATTCCAGCTTCCTCACAACCTCTATGTCTATGCTTTTTAGAACTTGAGGAATGCATCTTTAGGTTACTGTGAGAAGCTCTCCTATTTTTCGAGGACGCTGCTAGACTTTGAGGTCCGTAGGGACAATAGCATTTGTTTGATTCTGCGCAGGAGTCTGTGTCACACCCGCATAGTATCAAGTCTTCACTGCACAAGCAGCGTTCTCCTTAAAAATAAAATAGGAAATACTACAACGTAGCTTAATCATTGCAGCCCGTATTTGCCCAAAAGAATCTTAAGAGTTTTGCTAAAGCTGTAATAGGTTAAAATGTCATAGATTTAGGCGAGTAAGCCAAAATATGTATTTTATCTTCTGAATTTAATGTTGTATAATATATTCTTATAAGTTTTACCAAAGTTTTTTATGGTTGCTCTAGATTCAGACGAGCAACCCAAACTTTATTATACATCTTCTGAATTTGAGGCAACCATACTTACTGCTTCCTCTTTTACTACTACTTCCAAACTGGCTCTTCTGCTGCCCCAAGCTACAGTAGCATTTGTCTGCAGAAGTACACGTACAAGTATCACTATCATAGCTACACTCTGAACAGCTCACATATCCTGAACTGCTGTTTCTATTTTGGTTGATGGCCACAAGGTTGGTATTTTGAGAATTGAGTTTTTGTTGGCGTTTCAGCGAAAAAAAGTCGGACTCTTCTGAGGTTGACGTACGGTCTCGACGACCTCGGGGTTTATTAGGGTCAGCTAAAACATAAAACATTTTCGTTGAACCAAATTAATAATATTAACTCCAAAAGAACTGTATTTTTAAATCCATAATTTATTGGTGTTCTCTTCCACAATAATTTTGAAAGAATTTTTATCTTCTTTTTCTTTTCTTTTAATATCCGAACCGAACACGTATGTGTGTTACCATATTAAATGACCTTAGAGTTCTCTATTTTTATTTACTTACCCATTGTACTTTTCTTCCTGTAATTTTGTTTTTTAACTCCTAGTTCTTCCTTTGTCCTAAACTGCCTAGTGTCATAACTTGAACTATCTATACTGCTTTCAGGTAGCTTGGCGTTAATTTGGACGTCTACCGAACCCTCCACGTTCATTGGATTTTCTTTGTATTGCTTACGAAAGGATGCTGGAGGCGGTATCTTCAAGTTTTTTTGAAAGATATGTTTAAGGCGTTTAATTTTGGTGGATGATAGAAGGTTTGGGCTTCTTTTTGCACTAGAGGACCTAAAAATTATTATAAATTAAGACATGTCTTAAACTATTTAATTATAATAACCTAAGTTTGTTATAAAACTAACTAATACCTTTTGATTTGCTTCTTTTTTTGCCTCCGCATTATGCTTTTACTCTTTAAATACAACTCGTCCTTCGTCAGAGTTACAGCTAGTTTGAGCAAAAATTCCTTATAAATTGGTTTTAGATCATTAAAGGACATTCCATCGGGGTCGATAATGACGGATAGAATATCATCCATAGAGTGCAACCCTTCTTGAAGAGATAATTCGTGAAATATTTCTTTAAAACCTAAAGGTGAGCCTCCGCTTGTAGAGTCGTTATTCCTAAAACATTAACATTTTACTATAAAATTAAATAACACTAATAATTTTAGTAATAGGTTAGAAAGAGCAAAACATAGTCTTCTAGATACCTTGATATTTTGCTTTTGTATCGGGTTAGCCCTCCAGTATTAAGGAAACTTCCACTTCTAGGAATTGTTACTTTTGTAAAAATATCACCGGAATTTTCTTTGCTTCTTACGGAGTCTTCTGGATTGAAAATGCTTTCAGTCTTTTTAATGTCTACATGTCTTAGCCCTTAAATTAAAAAAAAATCTGTTACGTATTAAATTATAGAAATGAAAAATACAAATAAATCAAAGACAAGATAGCGGAAATAGTGGGAAAATAAACAAAAACAAAGTAGAAGAGAGTAAAAATATCAGCTTCTTAAAATTAAGAAACAATAAAGAACAAGAGAAATAGGTAAACGAAGGTTGCAATTAAGTAAAAAGTTAGCTGGAAACTATTCGAAACAAAGGTTAAGTTTTTTATTTTGATTTTTTACCCTTATCAGGATTGTTGATCTTTTTCTTTAGTTCTTCAGCTATTTGTTTTTGTTCTTTGGAGATATAGGCACTTAATTTATCTACAAAAGAAACCACACAAACTAGTTCTTACAAGTCTTTAATTAACTCATTTTTTATCACAACTCATAAAATATTAAAATTATTACCTGAAAAGCTCTTGGGTTTTCTTTCGGTCACATCATCTCCATTACTAACATTGTAACTATTACCGTTTCTACTATCACTTCTTAAAATGTTAACTGGCTCTTCATATGGAAGAATTGCATCCATATCATCTTTTGGAGGACTTGGAGCTTTTGGAGCTCGTCTGGCTTTGGTGGAACGTTTTGGATTTTTGTCTTGGGAGTCCAAGATTGTTTGAACATCAGCCATCTATAAGAAAAATTAAATGTATTTTTTTTATTACTTCCTCTACATTGAGTGAGATAAACAACTTTACTAAAATGGTTTGGTGATGTTGGTAGTTTGCTCTTTACAAACAGATGCTTAAAAGAAGGGAAGTATTATAGTTGTAGCTAACTTACATTTGCAATTGAGTTGCTATCACTAGCAACACTGGAGCTGTTGCTTCTTTTCTTCCTTGGTGGCCTAACCGGAAGAGGGTTTTCATCTTTTCCGTTAATTTTCTCTGTTATACTTGAAGTGGTGGACATGCAAGTTGTTAAACCGTTTTTGTTTTGAGGCTTTCTCTCTTTGTTTTTCATGTGGCTTACTAAGGATTTGTACAGGGTTGCTGCGATCACAATGGCATCTTCTGATGTTTGACACACAAAACTAAAACAGAGAGAGTTATTTTTTAAATTAGAATGTATGTGGATTAGAATTATGTTAAGTCTTACCCGTGGCACTCCAATTGTTTTTGAACTCCAAATTTCCTCATTACTACAGCAAATAAAGGAGAATGATTTTCATCGCTATGGATATAACGTTTCTCATTTTCCTCCAGATTTCTGAATAACATTTGCTTATCCATGTTATCAGGATCAGTAATAAGAGGAAGAAAAGCGTAAGTTAGACCATTTCTGCTAAAAGAATAAAAATTAATTTAAACAAATTCTCGATTAAACTTCGTTGATTGTTAGTAATCTATGGCTACGTGCCAAAAGGTCATTATTTTAACATAGTAGAATCAACAGTGTGTCAGGACTAAAAACATATTAAAATAAATACCTGCTGTTAATTTCTTGTACTACAAATTTAACGGCACTCCACACCGCGATGGTAGGAAAACTGTTCATTTGCTCCAGATCTCCAGTCTCTCCTTGATACTGCACTTTTAAACCTTGGGAGGAAATTTCCAGTCTTCCCGATAATTTCTGTTTGTGTTTAGCCTGTCGTTTGTAGGAAAAGTAAAGGTCTTTTAAAGGAGTTTGGAGACCATCCAGACTGGTGACTTTGTCATGGAGAGGTATGCTTCCTGAAAATATATTGAAAATGAGTTATAAAAAAGACTGAAAAACTTCAAACGGTAGCTGGCATAGATTTTTTATTGGAAAACAGTGCCGGTTTTCCAAAGGAAGTATCTATTTTGACTAAGAATTGGGAGGTTTTTATTTGTATTTTTGAATGGAAAATAAAGTTACCTAAATAATCCACTGAAAAGTTATGCATTCCGATCTGATGTGGCTGTATTCCCGAATCCTTGGCAACATCAGAAAACATTTTCTCAATTTTGGCCTGTACAGAATTGTGAACATTGTTGGACACTTGACTAGAGGTGTCCGATTCGAACATTGAGTCAATTTTTTGCTTATAGATGCTGTAAACGCTGCCTGTCTCCTCTTTATCATGGAAAGAAGTGGCAGATGAACTATTGTTGTTACCTATCAACAATTAGATGTATTAGATAGAGGCTTGTGATTACGTCGTCTTTATTTTTTAAAACATAGGACTTTTTTTACATACCATCTTTTAGTCGAAATCCACCACTCCTTTGGGAAGTAACACTTCTCCCGCTAAGCTTAGACCTTACGCTTTCATTCCTCATGATAATTTTACTTCCTTCCACCAGCTTTTGTGTGATTCTTCTTTCCTCCATAATCGACGTTTCTTGATTTTGATTGCTGGCAGCTTTTTGTGATTGAGGAGGTAATGGCGGAGGTGTTGTATGGGTTGACTGGTTCAGTATTTTTCGCGTTTCTTCATATCTGTTGTTTAACTCACATGCTTTGGAATTACTAAGTTCATTGTTTATAACTTTACGTGTCTCTTCATAGTTTAAACTTATTTCAGCACTACTGTTTTTATCATTATTACTTATGTTGTCACTTTTGTTATTTAAATTTATATTATTTAGATTTTTGCTTAAGACACTTTCAATTTTTTGATAAATCCCAACATTTTGAGGGTTAGTAGGCCTATAAGATGGAGGTAAAGGTGGTGGAGTATTGGGAGCGGGCAAAGATGGAGGTATTTTTGAAGGTAGAGCTACCAATGGTGGAAGAGGTAAAGCGGGAGCTTTTGGTATTATTAGGGATTCTATTGCACTCATCATAACCATGATGGTTTAGCTTAAGCCTTGAGTTTGCCAAATAAGTTCTTACATATTTACCATTTGTTTTTGAAAATCTTCTACGGGGACTGCTTAAAGCTTATGACCTGAAAAGAAAAATAATAATTAGCTTTAAAAATAGTAAGCAGAACAAATAAAATAAAATAGGAAATAGGTATCCTAACAGTCCAGAAATTTCACTTACTTTAAAGACATTATTTTGAAACTGAAAGTGAAACATTGCTAGTGTTTTTATGTTTTCCATTAAAATATTTATTATATCCGTAATAATTGAGTACCATTAACTGATGGGCTGTCTATCTGCCACGCTTGTATGCACGCCTTTTTAGCTATTTTACATTGAATTTAATTTAATAAACATTATTTATCTTCTATATTAAAGTATGTTAAAAGCTAAAATTAATATTAAAGAAAGTAAAATATTTATAAAAAAAATATAATTTAGTTTATTATGGAATATAAAACAATAAACTGAGGACACCGAAGATAGACCGAAGACCTTGATAAACAAATTAATTTTTTTATTCATTAAAACAGATTTAGAAAACTTAGTGAAGGAATAACAAGACTTACTTTCTAAGTAAGGAAATACTACTAAAGAATTTCGAATTTTCCCGAATAAATTCAAACAGAATATAAAAACACTTAAATATGAAAGAAAAATTCTTAATGTTGCCAGAATAACAAACAAAACGCCAACCAAAAAAGAAAGTGATGGTAGAAAAATGTACAGCACATTCCAAAACCTAGAAGCTAACCTTTAAAAAATCGAAACCTTTGATAAATTAGGACAAGGTGAAGAACCAGATAAAATATAAAAAAAATAACCGAAGAATACTCAAACAAGGAAAAAAAGAGAAAATTAGAACAGGCAACTGAAACAATTAACAAATCAAAATTCAACTGAGAAAAAAAGATATTTATACTCTGAGAGTATCAAAAAACCAAATAAGAAAAAAACTTTTAAGTATAACTAATAACTTTACTTTTTATTCTAAGGGAGGTTGTCAGATATATACAAATATACCCTGAACTGAACTGCTTATTATTTCGGATGCTTCTAAGGCCTTAAGTGCCTTCCATCAAAAAGTTTATACTCGTGATCACTTAAGCGAACCGAACCGAACCGAACCGAACCGAACATGAAACTTCGGAATCGCACCTTTTAACTAATCCCAATCACTTTTTAAAGAAGTTTTGAAAATTTTTATGTGGTTCTTGGGTTACGTTAGTTTACAACATGTTTAGTTCGATGTCGAGTTTAGTTTGATTTATTTACGTTCAAATCCTTTTCATTGATCAGGAATCAATGAAGTGCAACGATTTGCCATCAGCGTCGATATACATAATTAAGTCTTTTGCAGCAATATTGTCAGCTTATTTGTTACGCAATAATTTAATCTTGCTATTTTAAATTTATGTTTTAAAAATGTACGTTATATTTTTTTATAGTCTAATAGCATTTCAGCTGTAAAAATCACTCGTTTGTAACTTAATTTTATTTCCTTGTATGTTTTCTGGTTTGCTTTCTTTGATTAATAAATGGATGAACTAATAGGAAAACCCTCGTTGAGTATAATTTAAAGCTAGGAAACAAAACAAAATGTAAATAAAAGAAAAGTTTTAATTTTAGTAAGAAACAATTTTTATTGTTTTATTTCTTTTGATTTTTGATATCTAATTTTTTGTTTCCTAAAGTATTTTTTCTTTATTGTTTATTTTTATTAGGTACCTGATTTACTAAAAGTCCTTTTTGTCCCCGTCACTTTTTTATTTCCTTTTTTCGAGGCGAATGTTTTTTTTTTTTAATTTAATTCTCTCTTCGTATTATTTGTTATGATTTCTTTATTTACCCATATAGAAAATAGGTTTAAATTTACTTTGTAGTTGCTTATCTTTCATAGTGTCCATGTATTTCTTTAAAGTTTTATACTAATTATAATTGTCTCTCTTGTACGTCAAATCTAAACTAAACTTTAGTTGTTTTTTTCTCTATAACTTTAAAACCCTTAAGAATTAAGTTTTGACAATTGGTGTACTGTAAAAACATTTAAAATTATACAGTTTCCAAATAAAATAGCAATAACCTGAAGAGTAAAAGAATTCTATTTCTTACCCTCCTATGCATGTGCCGCCACTGAATAAAATTTTTAAATTTTTTATTTATAATCTTATTTACCATTACATTATTACAGAGTACACCAATTTTTAATAATTAATTGTAAAGAGTTTTAAAGTTGTAGAGGAACAATTGTTATTAAGGTGTCATCATATTCAAAGGGGCGTAGTTCTCTAGGGAAGCATTTTCGGACCGAAAAGAATAGGGACTTTTTGCGCCTCCAAAAGAATGCCGCCTAGTTTTGAATCATCCTGTATATTACTTTATAAAATTAGACATGATTTTACTAATAGGTAGCTTAACAAATAAAAAAAACTGTTAAAAAATAAGATAGACAAGCAGATAAAAATCGAATTGAAATAAAAGGAATAAAACGGTATCGTAGAGAAACCGTATCTATCTTCCCGATAAAGTAAAATAAGTACCAGTGTCAGAATGACTGAGCAGTACTAAAAAGTGGCTTAGAATAAGAAACACTGAGATATACGTTTATAAATTTCATTTATCTATCAACTGTGAGAACCTCTACAAATGTTGGTACATAGCATTTTTTTTTAACATAACCTGAATTTGGCTACCACATGCGAAACAAAAGAAATTATTGGAGCCTTTTTCAATTTTATTATAAAGAAACGGTTGGTTAACTTTAGTTATGACAAAACTTAAAGTCGCAAATTATTTAATAGAAAAAACCATCAAAAATATTTTTAACCATGAAAATGTCCCTTCGGTAACATTTCACTAGCGGTTTGTCAAGTTTTAAAATACTAATATTGCCTTCAAAGTGCTAATAACTCAAAGTTTTCTAAAAATTTAAAGTTTGTAGATTTGTAAACATATAGGTTTTGATATATTGTATCTACAGAAAATTAAATAAAAAATAAAAAAACTTGTCACATGAAATCTGTCCCGCGGCGGTAACAGCCAATTTTTACATAAAGAAAATTAATTCCACCTGGCAACGTTAGGTTTTAGTATAAACACTGGTAGTGACTAATAGAGGACGGAGGCGAATAATTTGTTTTGTTTTTGAAAAATAAATATTTATAAGTTTGAGGTAAATGAAGTTGTTTTTTCGGTAACGTGATTATCTTCCTTATAATAAACTCAACATTTTTCCGAACAAAACTGTTGAAATTTTGAAGAAAACTGATAAACAAAAGTTTTGTTATAAATGTCCCATCGGTAACACAATTGGTCCCGTTCGGTAACGCTCTTTTTCGATGTTACAGATATTTTCCTATGTTACAGATCGGGATATTGCGAGGGGTCATCGGCACCCTAAAATTTTGTACAGCGTCCAAAAGGACTTGGGTCCTGTCGTGTACTGTTGGGTCCTGTTGAGTACTGTTGGGTCCTGTTGGGTCCTGTTGGGTCCTGTCGTGTACTGTCGAGTACTGTTGGGTCCTGTTGGGTACTGTTGGGTCCTGTCGAGTACTGTTGGGTCCTGTCGTGTACTGTTGGGTCCTGTTGGGTCCTGTTGGGTACTGTTGGGTCCTGTCGAGTACTGTTGAGTACTGTTGGGTCCTGTTGAGTACTGTCGAGTCCTGTTGGGTCCTGTCGTGTACTGTCGAGTACTGTTGGGTCCTGTTGGGTACTGTTGGGTCCTGTCGGGTCCTGTCGAGTACTGTTGAGTACTGTTGGGTCCTGTCTGGTCCTGTCGCGTACTGTTGGGTCCTGTCGTGGTACTGTCGGGTCCTGTTGTGAAATTTGTACAGTACTGTTGAAAGCTGATGACCCCTCGGAATATTGATTTTTTTGGGAATTTAGTTGGAAAATAATTGAACTTATATTTTGCCTTAATGTTTTTAACAGTTATATATCTTTGTAGTTTTGTTTTGTGCCATAAATTGTTTACTTTTTAATTTTTGTTCGTTTGGTAACGTTGATGTCCCTTGTGTAACACCTAAAATGCCTATTTTTGTCAAATTTCCAGTGTTATTTTAAACCAATTTTTTTAATTTTAAGTTGTTCTTTAGATACAATTTAAGTAAAAGAATAATAAATTATTTTTCAGATAAGTATTTTATGCATTTGTAAGGAAAAAGATACTAGACATTCTTCACCTAGATCTCTAAAAATTAGTTTTTAAGAAATATTTTTCTAGTCATTATAATGAAATTACTGGGCTGTGTGTTTTTTTACTCATGCATTTTTTTGCTTTATTTGTCTTATTATGAACAATCCACGAAGTGATCCTGCATGGGTGGCAAAAGGAATGTGTAATATCAAGCACTTTAGTGAAAAGTTAAAGACACCAAGTAAGTGCTACTTATTTAAATAACCACATAGAATTTTCTATGGTAGGAAAGACTGATATTAGGTGCCAATTGAATAGTGCCTATAGGCAAAACATTCCCGAACATAATGAAAATGTGGCAAAAAATAGACATTTACTTAGTATGTTAATAGACTATTTAAAATTCTGTTGGATTTTTGAGGATGCTCTACAGGGCCATGATTAGTCTGGAACCGGTGCTAATCCTAGCACTTTGCGAATGTAAGAAAAGGGCGAATAGACCTTATTTATAAAAAATAAACTAAAACCTACACCAAGTAGCTGCTTCTTTTTAAAATGCTAAAATAAAATTGTTTAGGGAAGTTTTTTTATCTTCTTTTCCATGCAATATAAATTTCTGCCTTCCTCCCCCCCCCCCCCCCGATTTATAACGTCACCAGCCGCCACTGCTAAAGACATGATACCTTTTTGTTTTTTTTGTCGCAAATTTTTTTATGGCCGCCCTTTTTAGCCTTTGACCGCCCCCTCCGCCCTGTTATTTAAGGCACGCTACACCGCTGGATTTTGGGTAAGTAATATGGCAAAAACTATCGCGTTACCGAGGGGACAAAAAAATGACTATTCCAACAGACTTTTCATTAAAGTTGCAACTCACATAATTATATCTAACTAGCTTTTGGTGCCACATGAAAAAAGTCTGTTGTTTACAACAAATTTTGCATATAAAAACACTTCTTTTTTTCAGCAAAAATTTTAGGCCCACATGTATGCAAAATAAACTGCTGTTTACATTTTTGAAATTAAAAGTATATTTTCGTTTTTAAATCCTTTCTGTACCAGTAAGCTTTTACCACAAAATGAAACAAAAGTCAAATTAAAGTTAGCGATCCAAAATTAAATTGGAAATCCAGAATTATATTGAATTTAGCAGGAGATTAAAACATTTATCGACTTTAAAAATGCGCCAGTTATTTGATGATAGATTTATTATACTCAATCTGTCTCCGTTATTCTTCTGTCTAACCTGTTTAATTATACATCTGACCAATTAAAACAAAGTGGCCAATTAAGTCTACGATAATCGCACAATATAGATTCGTGATCTTGGTAGAAAAAGAGTTCTCTAAACCTGAGCATTTACAGTTTTATTTTATATGTTTGTTAGTAACCTTTATAATAACAGCTGTATTAGCAAAATATATAAATTGTCATGTAGAAAAGAGATAGAGAAAGGTTTCCAAAAATGCTAAAAATCGTTTAGTGGCAGTGATACTACCTATATTTTAAATCAAAGAAACTATAAAGAACATGCTTTTACCTTAAAAATAAGGCAATCTGATTTAAATTGGTAATCCATAGAATCTATATTTGATTGTAGGACTGACACACTAGATATGTTTATTGGGTTGTTAGATTGATACAGTTTTGCACTTTAGCTGTTTTCGATGACACAAGAATATATCAAGTTGGCTTATTTGGTTCGTCTCATGAAATTAAAGCTGGGTTGCTGTTTTATAATTTTCTTTTCGCCGTATTCTTCAAGTTGGAAGTTGTATGTGCAGTGCCAACTGATAAAAAATAAAAAAAATTTTAGCTGGGACTGACATGAAAAGACTTCGGAATTTTAACAGGACATAACTGGCTGAGTAATCACATCACTTGAGACGTATTGGAGTTGGAACGATCTTACCTACTTGCTCAACCTGTGAGGAGGAAGAAGAAACATTAGGACACAGATACGTCGTAGCAGAATGTAAAGCAGCATATTGAGTACTTGCCAAGTTACTGGACTTGGATTATACTTGGAAAGTAACTGGTAAAATCCAAGACTTGTTCAAGTAAATTGTAAACAATATGTGCGTACTTGAAAGTGTCATATTTTTCCTTTTGAGCTGCATCTGTTTTCGGACAAGACATGGGAAGTACAAGGAACTCTTGATGTCAGTTTGGGTTGCCTTACAAACTACTTCCCACTTGCTAAGTACTCGCTTCAGCGATTAGCTGACTTTAGGCATACTTAAAGAGTAGATAAAGCAACATGCTCAACAAGTAATTGAACATAGAACTTTTCTAATATGAAAATAGGATGGTCCAGTATCAAGGAGAATCGAGCTGCAGACTATGCAATCAGGAATTGGAAACAGTAGAATAATTAATATGATAATTCGAGGTACCGAATCATAAAAAAGAGTGATGACATTTGAGCAACCTAAACAAGACACAATAGCGACTAAGGACTACTTCATTAAGAACCTATAGAAACTTGTACAGATACGAATATAATGAAGTAATTAGCCTAGGAACCAATATGGTGCACAATGACCCAGTAATAGCTGCAATGCATTGACTGTGGCTTGCTCCTGTTGGAGTTACAATTGAGGGCAAGGAATCTGACACTACACGGCCTTTCCTGATGGAAGAGAAATGACTCTGGCAGTAAAGTAGGCCGGGTGCCTTATGCAAAATTTCCTAATACCCTTAGAAAAAAAACAGAGAACATAAGACACTGGACATCGATCGAGGGAAAGAACAGAGACTGGGTTAAAGGTAGATGTGGGACTGATGTCAGAAAGAGCCTACCGGGTCAATTTGCTGGAACTGCGGGTGCTACTACTACCTACTAATCAAAAAGTAAATAATATAGCAAAAGGGAATAGAGAGATGGTAGATGATAATGATGTTTAAAAGTTGTAGAAATTAAAATACTGCTACTACTATGTCGGTTTAGAATGTTTTGCTACATTGTCTGACGCTTATTTTCCACCTCCTGCGATCCTAAAAATCATCTTCTGTTAGGTTTTATTGACTCATTTATCTTTGGATTGACTGTTGCCATTCCAGTTTAGGACACTCATTTTTTCTGCGTCCTATAATCATCTGCGTTCATCCGTTGTAAATGGCCGTAACATATCAGTTGTCTTTTAGTAATGTCATCCGTTATGCTTTCCTCGATTCCCATTGTTTCTGTTATCTTATTTCTTATGATCTGTACTAAATATTCTCATTGATCTTCTTATTGCATCCATTTCAACATTTTCCATTTTTGTTTAATATTTTTCTGTTACGCAGCAAGTCTCTATTCTATACAAAAGCGTGCTTTTCACCATTGTTTCATATATGTTAAATTTTACATTCCTTTTTTTCTCTCTGCGCTATAAAATCCTGTTAAGACACACAATAACCTTTTTTGCTTTTTACTATTCTTTTTTCCAGTCCTTTACTGTATGTTCCTATCTTATCAAATGTGACAAGCAAGCATTGCATGAAGATATTGTTTATCCATTGTCTAGTTCTAACTCACTTGATTCGTTTCCAATACATAAATACTGTGTCTTGTCCACGTTCAGTGTTGATCCCCAGTTTTCGCATTATTCAGTAATTGTATTATTATTATATACAATTACTGGGTCATCAGAAATCAGTAGTGTGTATATGGTAAACTGGTCGTTAAGTTATTCCCATGCCGTGTACTTTACGTTTTCAGTTTTTTAAAGCTACTGCCATAATATGGCATATTATGTGAGATAAAACATACCTTTTGTTACCAGGAATTATTTTGAAAGTCGATTTCCAATTTTAATTTTAGATTTGTAAAGTTTATTTATTGCTTTTATGTGTGTATGATTGATATTAGTTTGCTCTAACAGTGTTCATTATATTCCTGAAACTCCTTATCTCAATTACTTGTTTAAGACAAAAACATTAAATATAACTACAAGATCTGCCTGCACGAAACGCACTTTATTCTTCTCCTAGTTCATGAGAATCATTCTCTATTAGATCTCTAAGAAGCCTACCGTACAATACAATCTACTTTAAAAAGAATGTAAAATATAATAAGAATAAATGATATTTAGAAGGTGAAAGATGCTAAAAGTGGAAAATTTTTAAACCAATTTTTATCCAATATAAAAGCACAGACAAAACACGAGCTCATACAATATAACTTATTACTCGTTCCAGTTGACTTAGAGATATTTAGATAAATTATTGTAATTAATAATATTAAAATATCTAATAATATCTATTACTCCCAATATCGATACCTGCAAAAGTAAAAGGCAAAGTTCTAAAAAAAAACGAACCAAATGGCCTTTAAAATTAAAAAATCCGTTATTAAATATTCCTGTAGTCAGTGTGTAATGTAAAATAATAGGCAATATGTTAACTCGATCTGAGTTATTGTATTTCATTAAGGGTGATTTGGATTTAAGCTATTTAATTGGGACAAAAAATTTTACATAATAAGTAGTTAGGTGCATAGTTTATGCAATTATGTTTATTTGCATTATTATTGTTTAAATAATTTTGCAATAACAACGACATACTTAGTTGTGAAATGTTTCCAAAATTAATTGGTTTGAAAAATAAAATTTATAATAGTCCGTAACATTTAAAAGAGAACGTTAACTTAAACAGGTACTTAACTGTAACATAAAATTATTTAAACAACATTTATGTCAATATTTTCAACGCAAGAAAATTATAGCAATTATAAAAATATTTACTACCAAAGACGAGGATTAACCTTTAACTAAGGAAGTTAAATAATGCATTTGAATGCAATTTTAAAACGTTTAAATAAAAAAGGAAGAAAGATGTTCAAGAATTATCGAAACCAGTGAATAGCAATGAAATATTCATAAATTCTACCGACTTAAACACAGCCTTGCTTACTTACAACCAGAGGAATATCAAATAACGAGTAAATATCTTTGGGCTACAATTCTTTCAATTACAAATATGGTAAATCGTTGCAAAAAGAAAGGTTTTACCGCAAACAACAAAGAAAAATATCGCCTGCCTACACGTGTTAAATAGGTGTTAATTAATTAAGAAAAAAGTAAGTAGCTATCTAATAATAGATTATACTAACCTAAAAAAGATAGACACAGGCGCAATTTAAGGGGATAAGGAAAATTTTACTTTTGAGGCAGAAAAGAAAAATATATTTATGAAATCTTTGGGCTGGATTTAAAGGGTATTGCTTGAAGTTTTGCTGATGACATGTTTGTTTTTGTTTAAACTAAATCTTAGGGTGAAACAAAACACAATGCTGAGGAAGATTTAAAAAAAGTAAAAGATTGGTTTGACTATAACACATTCACTTTAAATACAAGTAAGACCAATTTTATTACATTCTCTTCTTATGCCTCTGGAGCTCCCGAAATAGATAGCTTAAAGATATCAGACTTGAACACTGTAAAATCCACAGAGTCTGCCAAATACCTAGGAATTATAATTGACAAACATTGGAATTTGCAAATAAAACACTTAAAATAAATTGAGATACCAAATATCTAGATTTAAATATCTCAGAATGCACCATAAATTACTGGAGCTTAGAACACTATATTATGCTTTGGTTCAATCTCATTTGAACTCTGGTATTTGTGGGTAGGAAGGAGTCAACGAGTTTAACAATAACAAACCAAAATCCACTCATGGATTATAATTGTAATCTATAATAAAAACCAAAAATATCCAACTGAAAAGTTTTTTGATGATTCTAGATTTTTAAACATAAGGCAATTATTTTGTCAAAAAATTGCCATAATAATTTTTAATAGAAAAGAAAAAAAATAAGATTTACCACCACCCAGAAGAAGTTGTAAAGCAAAAAACCAAAACCCTAACGTCGAATAAGGTTTTAGGAACCAAATGCATTGTACCAAAATTATTTAACGTCATACCTAGTGAAATTAAAAAAGTAAAACTATTAAAAAAATATAAATTCCTAATGAAAAACTGGATATACAATTCCAATATATAAACTGAAAATTTGTTTCATTAAAACTAATATTTTAATTATGTACACATTTTTTCATAAAATGTGTCATGAATTTCAAAATAGTGTCTTTAGAAACCCGATAGTGTCTCTTAAAACCCAATAGTGACAATTTATCCCGATAATGTCAAGTTAACCCGATAGTGACAAGCTAACCAAATAGTGACAAATTAACCCAATCAGTTAAAAATAAAACTCTAGATTATGACTTAAAAATCTTATGGCTTATACGCCACAAGTGGGTAAACCACTTCATGTGTTTTTGTTTATTTTCACTTGTTTTTCTGTTTCCACTTCTTTTAATTTAATTTAGTTAAGTTAAATTGCTGTACCTAAAAAGATTGAAAATAAACATTTATTTATTTAGTTATATTTACTTAGTTAGCCCAACACTAGAACTTATATTAGCATGCGGCAAAAAGTAGAAGAAACCTCTCAATATATCTGAACTGTCTGGCCTATTTTTAAATCCTGCATTATTTTGTTAAAATTCTAATTGCTAGTTCTACATTAAAAAAAACTAATAAACAGGTGACCGGGTCAGCTCTGTATCTCATCGTTAATATAATAAATAGAGTGTTATCCTAAAAATCGAATAAATGTTCACAAAAGACTATGGATCGATTAGATCCAACTTTATTGGACATATATCATCCTAGTTTTGCATCTCTGTAATTTTACTTATTTCTTCATTTTTTTTTACTATTCTGATCTCTTTTTAACCTTATTTCTCTAAACCCTTATATTTGATGTTTTTAAATCTTTCCTAGACCCTGGAACAGTTGCCAATATCTGGCCTACCTGTTCCCATTTTCTTTGGTTTGCTTCAGGAGCCTTTAGATTTGTTTTCTTTGTTTCTCTTTCACCAGTTATTAAATTTAAATATCCCAGACGTGAACTTTTTTTAACTGTCATAAAACGAACTATGTCTATATCTTTTATCAGCCTGGTGTCCATAATAATAAAGACTAATGAAGTCAAAGGCCTTCCAAAATCGAGTAATTAGATGCGCCTATGTGTTTTAAACATGTTGAGAATAAAAAACCGTACATTCTCCAATTCGAAAACAACATATGTCGCACGATGATTCTATCAAATAAAACCGTCTAATCATTGCAACATTCATTCCTTTAGTTTTTCAACAATTAAATAGTGGTTTATCCGACATGACTTAAGTTTCCCCGTTACTCGAGACGACCTTAGCAATAACGGAGGTAACCGGATTTTTAAGATCGGATTGGTCTTTTTTGTCGTTTTTCTTATTTTTATTCTCTTGTCCGTCGTCACATACAAGTATTTGGCTTTTTTACTTTGTATTGGATCATTCGCCTTTTAATATTAATTTTTCATTTTTGTCTGCATCGGATATCTTTTCTCTTACACCTTTATTCCTAATTTTAAATTACGAATTTTCTCTTCACTATTGTTTTCTTTATCGATATCTTTAGGTGAATGTAAACTTTATTTAAATCGGATAAACCATACAACTATATGCCGTTCCTTTGTATCAGATCATTCGTCTTTTAATTTTCCATTTTCATTCCCGTCTGCGTCTGATATATTGTCTTCTATACCTTCATTCCTAATTTCAAATTACCAATTTTCACTTCACTATTGTTTTCTTTCACTATTGTTTTCTTTATGGATATCTTTAGGTAAATGTAAACTTTATTTACATCAGATAATACTTATGCCTTATGTACCCAGAAACGTAATACACAATGGCTAGAGTCAGTTAATAATAACCAAGCTAAAAAAGATAAAAAAACACTAAAATTAAGTACTAATTTATTAATTGGCATTTACTACACAAACATGACAAAATGATGAAATTAGCACAAAACCAATGGGGTGAAGGCATAGATGTGAAAGAAAGGAACCATAATTTGAGAGGTAACAGATTAGTTACAGAGTAGACTAACAAATTTGTCACTTGTGAACGCGCTTTAAAACTTTGAGCCAAACTAGCTGATTTTCGAAATTTTTGGCTTTTTTTGTAGAGCAAAGATAAAGCTTTGGTCGCCCGACTCAAAATTGGACATATGTTAAGAATCCAAGATGGCAGAGAGCTTTTAAAACGGGTAAATTTAACCGACGGATCACTCAAATTGTTTAGGAAATAAAAAACACAAAACTTTAAATCAGGAGTATTTCTTTTAAAAAGTGACAAATTTCTTGCCTTCACACCATCCAATCCCTGTTTTCCAGCAAGATAAAACAAAAAATTAGTATCCTATTTAATATTCGACCTGATAATACTAACTTCCTCCTTTGTCAATTGAGCATGTCTTGGACAAGATTGATCAATATCTCTCACAGGTCTAGACTGTCCCATTTTATAAGTTGGCTGAAAATAAGACAACTTAAAAAGATAACGACGCTGTATTGGAACCATAGCTAGGTGTATTCACCAGTGCATCAGAAATATAATCCAATAAAAGAGAACCTGACTTTAAATTATTTTTTAATCTTATAAATTCAACTATCATAAAGAATTTTAAGAGGTTAATATAATACCATAGATGAATATATGAACTCAACTATCTATCATAAAGGATTTTAAGAGGTTAATATAATATCATAGAGGAATATACAGTATATATCTATGATAATATTTACCATAAATACTCCACAGATACAGATTTTTATATACTTGAGAGGAATCATAAACAAAGAAATCTCTATACAGGAGAAATAAACCAGAAGTTTGTCAACAAAAGCAAAGTCTTTTACGCTCATTAAAAACTGCTAAAGTCAAATATTCCAACGAAATCTCTCAAAAAACATCTAAACTACAATAATTAGACTGGTAGTGACACATGTGTGCAAATTATGCAAATTTACAAAAGTGAATGGAGAAACACTAAAAATATTTGAAAGAAAGATCATTGGACCACTGCAAACAGAAGAAGGTTATCGGCGCATACATATGAATTATGAATTAGAATAGCTAATAGATGGCATAAGAAAAGAACACCAAGCAAAATAATGAACTGGATACCTGCAGAAAAAAAAGGGGGAATATGGGAATAAGAAGATGGCGAAGACTGTACTTAATCAGGCTAAAACCCATCAGAGGATTTAATGTCACTTGAAGAAGAAAAAGTCCACAGATTAATAAGCTGACCAAATATCGCGCCTTCAAAACAACAAAGACCTAACTCAAAAATTTGTCAAAATCTGACTTAAAGCTACCTATCGATTACTAATAAAATTAATGCAACATTTTGATTATGTGACCGGAAAGTGCTTTACTAAGTCACTCCAGTCACTAAGGCCAAACTTTTTTTTTCTTCAAAAATCTTCTACCTATTTTTAATGTACACAAAAAATAGTTAACAATTTTCTTAGATCAAACATTTCTTAACAAGCATCCAAAAAAAAATTGTTCAGTCATCTTCGAAATAAGATTGAAATATATAAACAAACAAAAGCTACAAATAACCTATCATCAGTTATTTGCGTTTCCTAAAAAGTCGTACGTTGATTATGCTTTTGAAAAATCACATATAATAAATATTAAATGTCCACTAGCCTCTAGTTTTTCAGTTAAAAACGACTTTAAATCTGCTAAGAATATTGAAAAAATTGACTTTAAATAAATTAAGGAAAGTAAACAAAGTCTCATTAAATATTCAATTTCCAAAACGGTTTATAACCTAACTTGTGGGAAGTTCTGTTGTGTAGGTACAAATATTGTTGATGTTACTGACATCAACAGTTAACACATTCCAACGAAATAGATTTTTTGTCAGTTTAATAACGAATATTATTTAATAACATCTGGAAACCACATCAAACCATCATGCTACACACACAATCATCAAGATAAATTCTTCTCAAAACTCGCTATTACTGAACATTTTTAAAGTGAATAATTTTAATAGTTGCTGTACACTAATCTTAGCTGGAAACTTATTGGCAATATGGTCTACAGGGTGATCTTAATCAGATAGATATATCGATAGACAATGTTCTTTATTGTCATATTAACAGTTGGTTTTGTGGAAAGCGAAGAAAGTAAAACTAGTCACATTCTAAATAGGGTTTGCCTATACTAAAATACATATCATACACAAAAAACTACATTAAAAAGTCTAAAAGTTAATACTGCAATGTAAAATTTATAGAAAAACAATTTTAAAAAATACATATCAAAAAAACATTAAAAATTCTAAAAGTTAATACCGCAATGCAAAATTTATACAAAACAAACACATTAAAAAAATACATGTCACATTTTAACAATACTAGTTGGAATCAGACAGTTTTTTTTTAGTTTATCTCTCTTTCTTAGCTTTTTTTTTAGATGTATAGTGAAATATGTAACCAAACCAGCTAATCATTGTGTCAAAATCTTAATAATATTCTTCGAGACTATAATAGCTCCTATCAACAAGTAACATTGTAACCCTTTCTTTAAATATTTTTAGATTAGGTGACATCTTAATGTTTTGAGGCAGATGATTAAACAAAAGTTGCAAATCTCTCTGTTGAATAGATCTTGTGTTGTATCCACTTGATAGACGAAAAAAATCACTTTGATGTGTATATATATAAGAGAAACAGATTCTAGAAGTATTTTTTTAGACACAAACAAAGGCCTGCATGACAGAAGCAATGTTTTTGCTTAATATACGAATATGATTCTCAAATTTCAAGTCAGAGTCAATCATTAAGCCTATGAATTTGCTTTGATCATGCTCTGCCAGAGAATCACCCCCCACTTTAAGGTAATCTATACTGCATCTAAAACACACTATATTAGTTTTATCAACCTTTGAAGTTAAAAGATTTGAATCAAACTTCTATCTAAGAAGTTCCAAATCCTTTAAAAACATAGTTCTTAAAGTGGTAACATCACTACAAGTCCACAGAATTGTAGTGTATATTGCAAGATCATTAAAAAATATTAGAAAAAGGAGGGACCTCTCCAATTCAATATTTCCCGGTTTTGATGGCTGATCATTAACAATTACTTGCTGTGGAAATTTTTGAGGAGGGTTAGAGAAAAGCTGATGCTTTTATGTGGCTCTCAAGTTTATAGAAACAGCAACTTTAGTCGTTTTCGAGCTAGAAGAAATATCAAAAGTTTGAATTTTGAGTCGATAATGATTCATATGTGAGTGGGCTTTGCCGCCCTTCCACTGCGAAAATCAGTGGGTCTATTGTGGTTCATTTTTGAGTGGTTTCTCAGTACTGTATGCCTAGTTTTTCAAAAAGGCAAGCTATCAGTTTGGGAAAGGCACTTTTCAGATCTTTTGAATCAATCTGAGGTTTACCAAAAAAAAGAAGTAAAAAAATTAATGAAAAATTAAAGAATTGATTGTGATTTATCATTTTAAAGGAAATTTTACGCTAGTTTTGAATATAAAATATTTCACAAATAAAGGCCAACCTTTTGAGCTGACAGATGATCATTAACAATTACTTGCTGTGGAAATTTTTGAGAAGGGTTCGAGAAAAACTGATGCTCTTATGTGGCTCTCAAGTTTACAGAAACAGTAATTTTAGTCGTTTTCGAGCTAGAAGAAATATCAAAAATTTGAATTTTGAGAGTCGATGATGATTCATATGTGAGTGGGCTTTGCCGCCCTTCCACTGCGAAAATCAGTGGGTCCATTGTGGTTAATTTTTGAGTGGTTTCTCAGTACTGTATGCCTAGTTTTTCAAAAAGGCAAGCTATCAGTTTGGGAAAAGCACTTTTCAGATCTTTTGAATCAATCTGAGGTTTACCAAAAATAAGAAGTAAAAAAATAATTGAAAAATTACAGAATTGATTGTGATTTATCATTTTAAAGGAAATTTTACGCTAGTTTTGAATATAAAATATTTCACAAATAAAGGCCAACCTTTTGAGCTGACAGCTGAAATCGAATTTGATAGTTCGATTGTTTATAAAAAAGCCATAAAAGTAATTATACAAAATAAAATTTTGATAATTATAAAACTTACAGAATCACATTTAAAATTTTAAATTCGCTTAAAATTGAAACTTTGAGAAGAGGGTCGGTCGGTTTTCTCTTTCTATCCTGGATATGCATTAAACCCGCTCAAAAGTTTCCAATGTGAATCACTACTACTATGTCGGTTTAGAACGTTTTTATACGTTGTCCGACGCTTATTCTCCACCTCTTTCGATTCTGACAATCATCTTCTGTTTAGGACGCCCTCTTTTTCTGCGCCTTATTGGTTGCCATTCTTGGACCTGCTTTGGTAATCTTTCGTTGTTCATCCGTTGTACATGGTCGTACCATATCAGTCTTTTAGTGATGTCATCCGTTATGCTTCCCTCGATTCCCATTCCTTCTTTTATGATCTCATTTCTTATGTTTAGATATTCTCATTGATTTTCTTATTGCATCCATTTCGACATTTTCCATTTTTGTTTTGTATTTTTTTGCAATGGAACAAGTCTCTATTCCATACAACAGCGTGCTTTTCACCATTGTTTTATATATGTTAAATTTGACATTCTTTTTACTGTTAGGATATCCTATAACCTTTTTTGCTTTTTCTATTCTTTTTTCCAGTTATTTACAGTCTGTTCCTGTCTTATAAAATGTGACACCCAAGTATACTCATTGCATGAAGATATTGTTTGTCCATTGCCTAGTTTTAACTCACTGAATTCGTTTCCAATATATAAATACTGTGTATTGTCCACGTTTACTATTAATCCCCACTTTTGGTATTCTTCTGAATGTGAATCACCTTGTAGACTAATCATCGCTTGAGCCTTATTGGCAATATGTTTTACAACGATTTTTAGGTAACGGTACTGAGATAATGATCCTTCGTACAACAATTATATAAGTAGTATTAAGATGACTAGTGTTTCAATAAGAAAATACAGTTGAAGATTTCTACAAAACCAAACAGCCGTTTATGGTCTGTGTTTTTTTGTTAATTTTTTAGTAAACAATTTTTTTTTTAATTTATAATTGGCGGTATTTACAACCAGAATTATTAGTTTCATAAAATTAATTTATCTGCTGTTTCTTAATTTCGTTTGCAGCTACTAATTAATTTTTGTATTTTTTTTCTGAAAGCCTCATTTTTTAGCAAAGGTTTTAAATATTCATAGTGATTTAAATATAATAGCGGATGCTTTAGAAAGTTAATAATATTATTAGGTCTCTTCTGTTGATATTTTCCCTCCACTATATTATGTAAACTGCCCAAAAATTAAACCGAACCGAGCCAAACCCCATTTTTTTGGAAACCCTTAAAATTAATTTATTTTCAAACTTAACAGACAGTTTTCAAAAAAAAATGTGTGATATAGCGTCGGTTACCCTCTTTTAATATCTGGTTTTTTGTTGTCCTTCCCTTAACAGGTCGCTTTGCAGTGTGCTAATAGAATCGTGATGTATATATAGATGAGGCAAGAACACCAAGAAGGATAATGAATTAGAGACCTTCAGGAACGAGAGTAAGAGGGGCCTCGAAAAAAGTGGATAGACGATGTCGATGAAGATGACATCTAAAAAAAAAGAAAGAAGATGATTTGGATCTGGATCATGTTTTAAAAGTTTTACTTCTAATTATTATTTGTCCCTGCTTCAAAGAATTCCTTCTAATTGTGGTTGACCAGATAGTGATCTTCGTTTTCGTTTAATTATATGCCCAGATATTTCAAGCGTGACACTTTTTCTATTAATATGTTATTCATATTTAGAATTCTAATAACGGCGCCTTTTGGAATCTTCGTTATAATCATATATTTAGTTTTATTTAGATTCGTCCTCGGTTCTTATAGAATTAGTTAAAGATCTAGTAGAATCTCAGTGTTACAGCGGTATCATCATTAGGCAAATTTAAAACATTAATAGTTTTGTAGTCACTTAAGCATCGCTTAAGAAAGAATGAAGCAGTCTTGGTTTATCTTAAAAATAAGAGTGCCCATATCTTAGTGAAAAGGCAATAGGTAAAAAATAAACGATAACAACTGAGGATCCTGCAGTAACTCATCTTCTGAACATCTGCTTTACAAATGTCCCGCCCTACTTCGCAAAAGGCAAAAATCTTAAATAAGATACTTTGTCGCCTTAAGAAGTAACTCAACTAGCTGCCAAGAAATAGCTTTGCTTGCAATTCTTGGAGGCAAAGCAAAATGCAAGGACATGCACATAGTGCAACCTACAATCTATGACGGAAGAAGAGATTCTTCTATCGACGTACAGGCTAGCGATGCCAGAGAAGCAATTAAGGGAGAAAAGAAGATACCGCGTAACCATACCGCCTTAGCGAAGCCACGGTCTGACTGGAATTCTACCGGTGCAGGACAGTACGCGAAAAGTAAGGGTATTGGAAAAAGCTACTCGCTGGGATCCAATGCAACAGTCTTTCAGGCGGAGGTTTACGCTATACAGACAGTAACATGAGAGGAAGAAATTAGGAACGAAACAGGAAAGCGCCTCTGCATCTGTTCAAAGAATCAAGCTATGCTGAAAGCATCGTGCAAACCAACCATGTTTGCGGGTTTGGTACAGAAGTGCGCGGATTCACTTCAGGAGCTGGCCGGAGTAAGAGAGGTGGAGCTCGTATGTGTCCCAGGCCACATGAGAGTCACAGGAAATAAGAAATCGAATGAATACGCCAGGGGTGGATCCCGGCAGAAATGCGTCAGGCCAGAGCCTTTCCTACCCTAACAGAGTGGGCCCAGAAGGACAGAGAACCACAGACAGGCGAAAGAGTATGTGAAAGAATACCGCAAGTCCCGTAGGGACTGGTTGATCCGTAGAACACGAAGAGAGATAGGAGCCGTAGTTCGCGTCCTAACCGGAATCTGCGTAAGTAAAAGAGGACGCGACGTGCGAGCGATATTGGGCCGAGGACAAGACCTCAGCTCATTTCCTCTCATCATCAAATAAGGAGGCAAGAAGAGAGGTATTCGAAGAGGATGACTTTGAGACGGAGAACCTTCTAAATCTGAGGTGGCCCGATATTCTGGCTTTTATACAGAAGACGGGCAGATTCCTTAGTAAAGGAAGGACGCAGTGGGGGACATGCCCAGGGGTTGGCGAAAAGGGCGCTTCATGTGCCTAGGCGCCAGGCCTAGAGCCTACCTCACACTACTACTACTACTTACCACGGCCCAGCTCATGTGTGAAGTGATGACCAAAAAAAAACCTAACTAAACCTTACTCTAAATACTCCTGCGGATTCTTAGAAGTGTTGTCAAGTCTATATAGGTCATGCCAGATGCTGCCAAGTCCTATCAGGTTATACTTACTGATTCTAATCACTCTTCAGGCTCTTTTAAGTTCTCAGTGGCCCTTACATTCCCTTAAAAGCCATGTCGAGATTTTGTAAAGGTTCTTAATTATTGAGCAGCCCTTCGAACAATCGTTTGTGTTATTTTTTTCTTTGCCTTAATAAAAACATCATTCAGCACGCGCTAGGAGCTACAAGCACTAATGACTATAATGCCGATCGTATAAATCAACCTCTGCATATTTAAGTAAGGCAATCTTCATGAATTATCTGCTCTACTATGACAGTTTATCAATTAGGATGTAATCTAGTAGTAGCAATAGTATTTAGAATACAAGATTCTTGTTTAGTGTTTCAATTTATTACCATTTTATTAATGGAATCGTTTCTGATGTCAAGTTTTTATTAACTAGAGTAATATCTTGATTTATTAAGCCTCCGAGGTGCTAATTAGAATTATGTTTTACGACTAAAGACATTTAAAAATTCATTTAGTTTCTTACATGAATTCATTAAAATTTATTACTACTTATTGCTTTCTTCTTTTTCTATCCGTGGGAAAAGATGGAATATTTTTTGTCGTAAAAAAATCAGTTGCAAGGAAAAAATTGTGCTCGTACTTTTCTCTTTAAAACTTTTACTGGCTAGCGAATTTTGGAAATAATCATGACGATTCATAATAGATTCCACATCATTTCATGATTTGTGATTGTCTTGGTCCTTGATATGTTTAGCATTTCACAATGTTACAGCATATTTCAAAAGTTTAAGTCTGTTTATTTTATATTTTTATTGGCCATGCCTCAGCTCCTTTCAAAAATATTGTCCCTATTGCAGAGAAATGCATCTTTACAAAAACTTGCCATTTTGATTATTTGCCTAATGCAATTTCTTGAGATTGATTAATGTTTTGGTTTATTCTAGATATTTGTAATGTCACTCTCCCTTTGACGACTGTTTATCAATATTCGTTAAAATATTTCCAAAAACCATTTGCATTCAAAATACGTAACAAAGTAAGATCGACTACAAAGATTTTTTCTCAACTCTGCGGGATAAATAAGACAGATCATTGAATCTGCAAACCCTCAGATTATGTTCTCAGGACCCTACTAGAAGAAGTAAAATTTAATTAAGCAGTTCCTTATATTTTAAAAACCTAAATCCAGAAACGATGATTACAAACACTTAAAAGGTAATTTTTATATTTCTGAATGGCAATTTGGTATTGTTTTTATGGGACCTGTCAGTCAAATGAAGGAATTGTTTTTTATCAATCATACCTGTCACTCAGGAAGAAAAAGTGGAATCATACTAATTCGTTAGACTGATAAAACAAAGAAAGAATCAACATTCTAAAATTTGTCTTATTATAACAACAACCTTCCTAAAAGCAAATAGTTTTGAAGCATATTCAAACTAACAAATGATTTAAAATTTTGATTATAAACACCTTCAAAAATATCGCTACACCATCTTCGCTGAGTTCTAATACTTTAGTTGGTAATTGAAAAAGATTTCTGCAAGAATTTAAATGAATCAACATTGTTTTTTTAATTGTCAAGGTCTTTGGTATTTCCCGTTTGATTTATATCAAATTCATTAAGAAAACAATATGTTTCATCCGTTTCTATAAATTTATCTAGATTTCCATTATTCTTTGCAATTGACACTTTACGATCCTAATCAGTTCCATTCGAGAAATTATGATTTGATATTAATGGGAGTTGTAAGTATGTGCTTTTTCAGTGTAATAAATCCTTTCCCGTTGGTAATATGATAGCTCTTTGGTGTGTCTGTAGTAGACAAAGTAGTTTATGTTAAAAAATTGCTAATTTTGTAATAATAGGGCGTTTTATTCATTACCAGCCAGATAATACGATGGTGATACCACTTCGTTTTGTACACACTCTGTTTTACTGTTTATGAAATGTTTTGGAAGATCCAGAATACATAGTGCGTAAAAAAATCAAAGAATATGAGAGTAAAAATTTTAAGATGAGCACGAAAACAGCAGATTATAAGTTTTTGAGGCAATAAAATATACTTCTAGTTTTGGACCAACAATAGCAGAAATGTACCTTTAAAAAAATAAAGAAAATACCCAAACCCCTCTGAACAAATAAAACTGAATTTTGAAACCACTTGTAGTATTGTATAAATTTATCTAGATTTCCACTGTTTTTTGCAATTGACACTTTACGATCTCAATCAGTTCCACATTCGAGAGATTATGTTTTAATATTAATGAGATATTTATATGGCTTTTTCATTGAATAGATCTTTCCCCGTTCGTAATATAATATTTATTTGGTGTGTCTAACTAGACAATTTCTTTAATTTTTAATGGTTCATAAAATATAATTAGTGGCTTATGTTAAAAAATTGTTAATTTTGCAGTAATGAGGCGTTGTATTACCAGCTAGTACCATGGTAATACCACTTTCTTAATGATTAAGTTTTGTACAAATTCGGTTTTTCTCGGGTTTCATTGTTGTATTCCTGGCCCTAGATTTGGGAAGCTTGGAATGCATAGCTCGTAAACTCATCAAAGAATATGCAAGTGAAGATCTAGAGGTTAGCATTAAAACAGCAGATTATAAGAAGGCTTTAAAATGTAGTTTTGATTCTGGAACAACAATTACAGGAATATACCCTTTAAAAAAATACATAAAATTGCTAAATCCCTCGGAACAAATAAAACTGAATTTTGAAACAACCTGACGACACAAAAAAAAGAGAAAGGTACTGAACTGGATAGAGTGGGTTAATAAATCTATCAGAGCAAGAAAGGTAAACAAGGAAACTCGCTCTATGTTATTCTGTTTTTCTCGAAAATAATGACAAAAAAAAGAAATTGATTTCTGGCCAAAAGTTTGTATCAGATTTAGAATTTCTTTAAGTGCATTGTCTCCTTCAAACGTTGGCAGCAATTACCGATCTATACTTTGTCTACTGCAACCACCAACGAAGCACTCGAGTCCGGACGAGAACGGACAGACTTCAAGACGCTTGGGCTTGTTCAATTCACTTGTTCGATTCATCCATGAACCTCCCGCATAGTATTCTAGCTGTCATATTAACCTGGCGTCCTTAATATTTGTATACCTGAAGAATACCTCCTACAACTGAGTTCTTATTAATTAACATCCATTCGGTTTTTTTGTCTTTACATTTAAACCAAATTCTGCACTATTACTAGTCCTTTGAAGTAAAATCTGAAGACCTTCTGGAGAGTTTGCGACTGTAACTGTATAATAAGCGTATCTAAGATTGACAACTTACTTTCAAAGTAATTTTGAAATAATTTGTTTAAGTAAATGTTAAAACGCAATGGTCTATCAGTCTGTAATAATGCCGGATATCCTTTTTGATTCGTACCCCGTCTGATATTTATTAGTCTACCTTAATTTGTTTACTTTGGTTTAAGTTACGCAAACGATGTGTCACTATTAAGTTAAATAGATTTAATCTTGAAAAATACATATTTTATTTTATAAAAAAATCAACCACAATTGTAAATTTCCTTTTTGTATTGCGACGCTGATCCTTTGGGCAATAAAGCTATATATTTTTTATGTTTAATATTATTTGATAAATCAGAAACAAGTTTTTCCACATTATTTCCCCAACGACCAAAATATTCTCTAAAAGGAACAAAAACGAAACGGGTTTCTAAAACTTTGTATTGGTTTAAGTAGATATTTGCGATTATCTTGAAGCCTCTATCATCCAGGCCTAGATCTTTTACAATGTCCATAAGATTTTTGTGTTGCACCCTGTCAACAAGTGCTTTTATAGTCTACAAAGCAAGCAAGACACATCACTACATCTTTCGACTAACACTTAAATACTAAACAGGGTCTCTTTTGTACCGAACGTGTGAGGAAAACCATGAAGGACTCGCATTCTTCAGGAATGTCCTAACAAAGTGATTCATTAAACTGATGGGGCGATTAAAACACAGGTTAACAATTTGTAATGCTTTATACAGATACATTTAAAAGCCTAACTTAATTTGTTCACTTCTCGTCAAGCTATGCAGTCCTGCCGGAGACCCCTTTTGATTCGTACTCAGTCTGATATTTATTTGTCTACCTGAATTTATTCACTTTGGTTCCTGGAGATTTTTGCGATTATCTTGACGTCTCTATCATCCAGGCCAACATCTTTAAACATTTTCATAAGATTTTTATGTTGCACCCAGTCAAAAGTGTTTCTATAGTCTATAAAGCAAGCATAGACAGGAACAGAGACATCCCAACATTTTTAGATTAAATACTAAACAGGGTATTTTCTATTGTACCGAACCCGTGAGGAAAACCAGGCTTAGATTCGCCCATGAAGGACTCGCATTCTACAGGAATATCCTAAGAAAAAGATAAATTAAACTGATGAGGCGATTAAGACACAGGTTAACAATCTGTAATACTTTATACACGCACATTTATTGGTCTACCTAAATTTGTCAAACTATGCAGTCCTGCCGGAGATCCCTTTTGATTCGTACTTCGTCTGACATTTATTTATTTACCTTAATTTGTTTACTTTGATTCCTGGAGATTTTTGCGATTATCTTGAGATCTCTATCATCATCCAGGCCAAGATCTTTAAATATTTCCATAAGATTTTTATGTTGCACCCTGTCAAAAGGGTTGTTATAGTCTATAAAGCAAGTATGGAAAGGAACAGAGATATCCCTACATCTTTGGAGTAACACTTGGACACTACACAGAAGATTTTTATGTTGCATCCAGTCAAAAGTATTTCTATAATCTATAAAGCAAGCATGGACAGGAATAGTGACATCCCTATATCTTTGGACTAACATTTGGATACTAAACAGTTGTCAGTCAGTCTCTATTGTAACAAACCCGTGAGGAAAACCAAGCTGAGATTCGTGCATGAAGGACTCTTATTCTTCAGGAATATGCTAAGAAAATGATTCATTAAGCTGATGAGGCGATTTAGACCTAGGTTAACAATTTGTAATGCTTTGTTATTGAAATGCGTTTCGGTGTCAAAAAATGAGGTTCAAGTGATTTAAACTGTACTTTTTTGCATTGTTTCTTAAGTGGTTTTTAGTTCAAGCATGCCTGTACATTTATGCGGCGAATTTAAATGAAATACAAAATGATACTTGAGCTATCTTCTAGTTCTTTTATGCGTCAGAAAAGAGCGTTAACAACATCTCTATTGTTCAGATTATGATCCGCAAAAATTATACGGATCCACATTTCCCATCTGTTTTTAAACAACATTGCTTACCGAATTCAAGTTCTTTTATACCAAGGGATCCAAAGTTCTTATGCTCATGAACATCATTTTTAGCTATAGTTATTGAGATCGACCAAAAGAGTATATTACATAACGAGAGAGGAAATTAACATATTTCACACGAGATTGAAAGTCTTTACACCAGAATTTAAGAAAATAATTTTCATTATTTTCTGTATAATCAATTAATAATTAGTTGTTTAACCAACTGATTTTTATTTGGTTTATAAAATTAATTGGTGACATGTGGAAAAATTTTATGAAAATCGGCTAAACGGTTTTAGAGCTATTGTCAAAGGGACTGACAGATATAATTTTTCTTGGTAAAGAAAATAATTTTTTCACCAAGGACGAAAATAAAAAAAGTCCATTTACTGCAATAGGGCTTGTTAAGCTAAATTACATTTATTCGTTGTTGCTTTTTGTTGTTTTTTTTAGTAATCTAATTGGTTTTTATTATTGAAATCATTAGTTTAATAATTCTGTGGATGCGTTTTGGGTGTTAGCCTGTTGTATTTCCTATATCCACCAAATAAATAAATTAAATAAACATAAATACTTTTTAACCCTCAACAAGCCAATTTTTTTTTTAATAATATCAATCTTAAATTTAGGTTAGATTGTTAGAATGTATTGAGAAATGTAAACTTTTGAACAGGGCCACGTATCAAAATTCAGATTTCAGGATAAGATAACCTAGGTTTTTCTAATAATAGCTTATATCATTACCAAAATCTCAATCAGAATATTAGTTTTTAAGGTGTTAGAAAACAACGCAATAGGTCAATGCATATTGCATTTTTTCTGCCTTCGCGACGTTTTATGTCGAGTCAGCGGAGTGTAAGCCAAAAATTTGAGCTGCCGACGGAAAAATACAAGAGAGACAAAATCTTTCAATGCCCACTTAGCCACGAAAAATTGTTGTTTTCTTTATTCACGGGTACTAAACATTACGTTAAATGAATAAATGAAAAGGTCTTTACTTTCCAGCTTTAAAAAAACAGTAAATCCATGTAACTAATTCCTAGTAGTTTTACAAAAACAACTTATGCCAGAAAAAAGCCGAAGTTCCCCTTTTGTAAATTGCGTCATGGATTTAGAATATTTACGGTATTACCATATTTTTATATAATCTGGAATAGATCAAGAATCTATTTTATACATTTATCTAGAACCATAAAACTAAAACGCAAGTCCAGTTAGGGACTATAAAATTAAAAACGTTAATTTCTATAGCAAAATACTGAAAACAACATCAAATACAAGCGCGTAAGTCGTAAAATGTATTAACCCAGAAAATGCGATCAGATGCGAAATCATTAGAGAAGTAGAAATTCGAAATGATTCAACATATGCGCATCCAGGGGGCCCGTGGGCTTGCCCCTCACCTAAGATGTACTGAGTGACAAAGAAAGGAAAACACCCATCTATATTTCTATAGTCTAGATGTAAACAGTCTTATCTCCACATTTGGCTAGTTTGAGTTATGTATATTTAAAATCAGCATGTCCGATTTAATATCGAAGATAAAAACCGTAAGTCCTGTATTCCTGATTGCCTATGTTTTTAGATTTAAAATGATGCTTGAGTGAGGTGAACGAAATTAAAACTGAGCTAAGAATTAATTTTACTTCACATATTACTCGACTTTTTGTTTTATGGACATACTATCCTTTACCTCTCGGCTACAGATTTGATATATTTTATTACTTAGTATTTTTATCAATCAATACTTAGTAAGTGATTAGGTTTTCAGCCAAATCGGCTGATCATTACCAGAATTACTTTTGATAATGTGTTGAGGACCCTCGATTTCTTATACACTCGTTCGTACGCCTGGGCATTGTTCTGATGAGGTGGTAGATATCCTCTTAAGGTATCACATTCCACACTACCTCTAATACTGTAAATTTAATAGCCTGCGACCTAGAATATGCCACACATGTTCAATCGGGGACATCAGGCGATCTTTGTGGCCATGGTAAGGTTACTCCAGCGACATGCAGTATGACGTTGTCTTGTTGAAATATGGAGTTTTCGAGCATCTCAAGATAGGGAAGGACATGTGGACTTCTTGGATGTACCGGAATGCTGGCATGTTACCTCTAATAAAGACTAGAGGTGTCCTGCTACCATATGCGATAGCAATTCATACCATAACACCCACTGTATGATGAACATGCCTTTCCATATCATCACGTATTTCACCACGACGCCTTCTTACTCTTGCTTGACCATGATGCATGCCAAAACAAAAGCAAGATTCATCGCTGAACATCACTCTGCAATTCCTGATCTGACTGCAGTCTTTCTCTGCACCATTGTAGTCGGTTGCGTCGATGCTCAGGGTTGAGTGGCAACACCCAGTGTGGACGGTAAGAAAAAAGTCTAATACTTTTTACACGGCGAAGCACTGTACGCATTCCAATCACCCATCGATGTTCTTCAAACCACAGATCGGCAATGGTCCGAGTAGAACTAAACCGGTCTCTAAGAGCCAAAAGTCTAAGTCGGCGATCTTGACGCTCTGTTGTTCCCCTATGACGTCCATTGCCTCTAGCTCTATGTTCTCGGCCCACTCGGGTCCAAGCCTGATAATATCTTAAAATGGTATGGAAAGATCGGTTGGTTCTTCTCGCAATTTCTCAATTTGATAAATCTGCCCCGCGTAGGCTCACAATCCGCCTTCTCTCAAAGTCGTTAAACTGACGAATACGAGCAACTCTACGCACGCATGGCATTATGTCGAGGAAAATGGAACACTTTGCAACAAACTCTGTAAAAGTTCAACCACATCTACGACCTCAAATTTGTAAAACTAAAATTAAACACGGCCAAAAAGATTTAAAAAAAAAACGACAAAACAAGTCGTTGATAAGGTTGAAAATTTAATCAATTTTACTGGACTTCAAATAAACATGCCTGCAAATAATTATTAAAATAGGATTATAAACACTGGGTGTTTACCTTTCTTTGTCACAGTATATTATAGTATATATCAAAAACAAGAGCAGCTAGGGGAATGTAGTTTTTATAAATAAATTGAAAATAATATTATCAAAAAAAAAAAAAAATAAAGCTACGAAACCACCCAAAACTACTAGGTCCTATGTATGTCTGTAGGTGCCTCCTGGCGTGAAATTTTTTAAATGCGAATGTCTTAAACCCTTATAATAGATTTTAAATATAGTCTCAGAACAGTAAAGAATTTGAAAATCCAACAAGGTATTATTTTTATAAAGTTAATTGAATAATCTGTAAAAAACCATATTATACAGAAGAGGTATTACCTACATAGGTTGTACGTATCAGTGATTTCGCAAGAACGGAACACTCATGTTACATGGATAAATGTTAAGAAACTTTTAATAATTATTGGAAATTATGATTAAAGTGTTTATAAATAATTAATAACAGGTAAACAGACGATCTAATAGTAGTAGTACCAGTAGTAGTAGTAGTACTAATTAAATTGGCAAAAGGTCTGTTATTACTTGAAGCAGCACAATCTTGCAATACACTTGCACTTGTAAGGTTTTATACAGAGTGTATCAACAAAAACAACATTGAGCAAAATTATTTAAGAAAAGCCGGACCTGTCCCTCACCCCCTCCGTATTTTTTGATTTTTTGTGAGCCTATTACCTACCTGGAGGATAGACAAAAGCTAAAATATTGGCTTTTGAAAAAATTTATTGGCTAAGTAATAGCCATTTTGCTGTTTTTTATACATAAGAGACTCAGATATTTTTTCAAGCAAAATGTTAAAAATCGGTTCGTTGATATCGAAATGATTAAAAAGCAACTTTTCTCCAAGAAATGGGTATTTTTTTATAAATTTTAGGGGTTTTGGCCACCATTTTTATGGCAATTTGTCCTAGGTCAAATTATTAACCAAATTCTTGTTCTTTGTTCACTTCTACATCAATGTACACATTTTCAACATTTTACTGCAAAAAACTTAGTAGGTAGTATGCCCACAAGAAATCAAGAAAATCGGAGGGGTTGAGGGACAGGTCCGGCTTTTCTCAAATAATTTTGCTCAATGACTTTATTTCTTGATGGAATTTGGAAAAACCCTTGGCTTGGACACCTCCATTTTGGTTGCAATATGCGATAATTTTGAATCTTCTTGAATTGTTTGTAGCACGTTCCTCTTTCGAAAGGTAGACTTTACCCTTATATTCAGAATGGGAAAAATTGGTTGAGTAATACTACTACTATGTAAGTTTAGAACGTTTTCTACGTTGTGCGACGCCTATTCTTCACATCCGTCGGTCCTAACAATCATCTGCGGTCAGGTTTTTTTGACTTATTGATCTTTGGATTGACTGTTGCCATTCAAGTTTAGGACGCCCTCTTTTTCTGCGCCCTATTGGTTGCCATTCTAGGACCTACTTTAGTAATCTTTCGTCGTTCATCCGTTGTACATGGCCGTTGTCTTTTAGTGATGTCATTCGTTATGCTTCCCTCGATTCCCATTCTTCCTTTTATAGTGTCAATTCTTATAATGAACTGTCTAATATGTAGATATTCTCATTGATATTTTTATTGTATCCAGTTCGAAATTTTTCATTTTTGTTTTGCATTTTTCTGTTACGCGACAGGTCTCTATTCCATACAAGAGCGTGCTTTTCACCATTGTTTCATATATGTTTACTTTTCATTCTTCTTATCTATATGCTCCATAAAATACTGTTAAGACATCCAATAATCTTTTTTGATTTTACTATTCTTTTTTCGAGTTCTTTACCGTCTGTTTCTGTCTTATCAAAGAGATATTGTTTGTCCATTGTCTAATTCTAATTTACCATGATTCGTTTTCTATACATAAGTACTGTGTCCGAACCAAGCGCGGACCTGGGTCTAAATCTATAGGGGGGGTTAATGGTCGACTAAAAAAATAGTTATATTTTTATTTATTTTTCTAGGGGGGGGGGGAATTATCCGTTAAGTCATTTATTTATTAACCGAAACTGCATATAATTTTTGTAGGGGGAGGAGTGATGACCAGGTTACCCCCAACCTCAAATCCGCGCTTGCGTTAAACCGGACTGTGTTAGAAAATATTTGCAAAATAAGTAAAACGCGGATAGGTATTAATATTCATGCAAATATATTTTCGAATGTTTTTTCCTGATACCTAATAAATCTTTAAATTTAGAAACAGAAAATATTCTTAATTGATGCCATATTTTATATTTCTAAATATTGATTAGGTGCCACTTTATTTTTGACGTTAATTTATTTAATTTAATTTAAAATTCTGAATTTTATTTAAATCTTTTAAATCTATCGAAGATTAATTGAATACAACCCGGCAATCGTGTTGAACTTCATTTTAGTGACCCAAAAAGAAGTCGTAAAATTTGGACAGATGTTTAATGCTTTTTTAAAAATACTGATTAGCATATTATTTAGCCATCCATACCGTAGTTATGGAAGGGTATGGAAGGCTACTCGGACTGTAAAAAACCTGTTTTTCATTCAAAATAAGTAAGTTGGGTCAAAAACCTCCTAAATAACAAATTTTGTGATGGTGTTTGTCTGTCGGTGAGATAGGTTAAGTCAAAAACCGATAAATTGATTTTAATCAAATTTGGCACAAAAGTTTTGCATTACCCTTGAATAAAGCCATTACATGTTGGTGAAGGCTGCAAAGGGGGTTCGAATATCTAAAAAATAATGATTTGAAAAACTAATAAAATAAGGTTTTGATTAGGTACTGTATTTTCAACCATATTTGTCCTAACGTCAACGTGTAAAGGCTATTCGGATATAGATAAGTAATTTGGGTTAAAATGCCTAACAAATTTTGTGATGGTGTTTGTCTACCCGTCTGAGATAGGTTAACACAAAAACCGATAAATTGATGTTAATCAAATTTGGCACAAAAATTAACCATTACCCTTGAATAAGCAACGTCAACGTGTAAAGGCTATTCGGATGTAGATAAGTAATTTGGGTTAAAATGCCTAACTAACAAATTTTGTGATGGTGTTTGTCTACCCGTCTGAGATAGGTTAACACAAAAACCGATAAATTGATGTTAATCAAATTTGGCACAAAAATTATCCATTACCCTTAAATAACCAACGTCAACGTGTAAAGGCTATTCGGATATAGATAAGTAATTTGGGTTAAAATGCCTAACTAACATTTTTTGTGATGGTGTTTGTCTACCCGTCTGAGATAGGTTAACACAAAAACCGATAAATTGATGTTAATCAAATTTGGCACAAAAGTTATCCATTACCCTTGAATAAGCCCGTTGCATGTTGGTAGGTGTGGGGGCTGCAAATGAGGTTTAAATATTTAAAAAATAATGATTTGAGAAACTAACAAAATAAGGTTTTGTAAGCTAGATTAGTTACTATATTTTCAACAATATTTGTCACAACGTCAACGTGTAAAGGCTATTCGAATCGTAAAAAAACTTTTTTTTATTCAAAATAAGTAATTTGGGTCAAAAAAGGTTTAACAAATTTTGGTGTTTGTCTGTCCGTCTGAGATAGATTAACACAAAAACCGATAAATTGATTTTTATCAAATTCGATCTTGGAGACTATGTTGCCATTTACTTGTAAACACATCTAATCACAGCAAAAACATAGCCGGTTACTAATTCCTTAACCTAATTTTTTTTTTTAGTGACCCAAAAAGAAGTCGTAAAATTTGGACAGATGTTTAATGCTTTTTTAAAAATACTGATTAGCATATTATTTAGCCATCCATACCGTAGTTATGGAAGGGTATGGAAGGCTACTCGGACTGTAAAAAACCTGTTTTTCATTCAAAATGAGTAAGTTGGGTCAAAAACCTCCTAAATAACAAATTTTGTGATGGTGTTTGTCTGTCGGTGAGATAGGTTAAGTCAAAAACCGATAAATTGATTTTAATCAAATTTGGCACAAAAGTTTTGCATTACCCTTGAATAAAGCCATTACATGTTGGTGAAGGCTGCAAAGGGGGTTCGAATATCTAAAAAATAATGATTTGAAAAACTAATAAAATAAGGTTTTGATTAGGTACTGTATTTTCAACCATATTTGTCCTAACGTCAACGTGTAAAGGCTATTCGGATATAGATAAGTAATTTGGGTTAAAATGCCTAACAAATTTTGTGATGGTGTTTGTCTACCCGTCTGAGATAGGTTAACACAAAAACCGATAAATTGATGTTAATCAAATTTGGCACAAAAATTAACCATTACCCTTGAATAAGCAACGTCAACGTGTAAAGGCTATTCGGATGTAGATAAGTAATTTGGGTTAAAATGCCTAACTAACAAATTTTGTGATGGTGTTTGTCTACCCGTCTGAGATAGGTTAACACAAAAACCGATAAATTGATGTTAATCAAATTTGGCACAAAAATTATCCATTACCCTTAAATAACCAACGTCAACGTGTAAAGGCTATTCGGATATAGATAAGTAATTTGGGTTAAAATGCCTAACTAACATTTTTTGTGATGGTGTTTGTCTACCCGTCTGAGATAGGTTAACACAAAAACCGATAAATTGATGTTAATCAAATTTGGCACAAAAGTTATCCATTACCCTTGAATAAGCCCGTTGCATGTTGGTAGGTGTGGGGGCTGCAAATGAGGTTTAAATATTTAAAAAATAATGATTTGAGAAACTAACAAAATAAGGTTTTGTAAGCTAGATTAGTTACTATATTTTCAACAATATTTGTCACAACGTCAACGTGTAAAGGCTATTCGAATCGTAAAAAAACTTTTTTTTATTCAAAATAAGTAATTTGGGTCAAAAAAGGTTTAACAAATTTTGGTGTTTGTCTGTCCGTCTGAGATAGATTAACACAAAAACCGATAAATTGATTTTTATCAAATTCGATCTTGGAGACTATGTTGCCATTTACTTGTAAACACATCTAATCACAGCAAAAACATAGCCGGTTACTAATTCCTTAACCTAATTTTTTTTATCTTATAATTCATCAGATTAAAAAAGTAGCAGTAAAGAATTAGTTGTTAGCTCCCGCTAAATTTCGCGGTTCTTTTTAAATTTTAAAATCTCACAATTGTATGAGAGACAGAGTACATTTTTCCGTGCTTGGGGCATGCGCAACAAGAATCAGAGAGATCCTTTTACGACCGCCGAGAAAAATGGCGTGTTAATTACTTTCTCCAATTTATTACAATTTTCTATACTTCAAAGTGCTAGTTTTGTGCACTAAACCATAGAACTAGAAGCTTTAGCCCTTCAGCTACGTGGTGTCGTCATTAGATCCTGACAGGGGCCCCTGGGAAGTGAAGAAATTGGCTGCACATTGGTGAGTATTTTTGTTTTCGACTTTCCGTTGTGTGATTTAAAGCAATTTACCTATGGACTCTTAATGTTCGTGATAACGTATCAATTATTATGTTTGTTCGCGATTTCGTTTAATAAAATTATATACAGTCCATTGCAGCTATCGTTTTTCTTGCTGCGGGCAAACATTACTAACCGCAAATTTTTTTTTGTGGCTTAATCAATGTGTTTGAAAGTAAATTGCAACATAGTCCTCGAGTGTTATAGACGACAGACCTCTTTCCTTTTCAGCGCAACAGTCGTGGTCGTCGTGAGTTGACGGTAGGAGATTTATGCTGGCGCCATCCTGGACTATATAGCACGTATAGCAGGCTCCTGGGTTATTATCCCTGGTTCCTCGGTTGGCTGCGTGTCGGCTCCTGGACTACACCGGCGTATATTCTCGATGTTCAAGGTCAACTTATATTTTTGCGTTCATCGCATCGCATGCTTATTTGATGACGGCTGTTGAACGCTGAAAAGGAAGTGGGCGACAGGGCGACGGATTTTTTGTTTGTTTTTGCATCGTTATTCAGGACGTGAGCCTGGCACCTTCTGCATGTGAAGCCGACGACCATACCACGGCACTACCCTGCCGCCTTTTTAAAGTATAATAAATACTTTATTTTTCGTGATAAAATAATTTTAATTTTTATTTAAATAATTTTAAATCAATAATATTTAAATAATTTTAAATCAATAATAATTATTTAGTGTTATTAGTTATAATTGGATAAATGAGGCTTTTGTCAATGTCTACTTTGGTAAACTGACTAATAAAGCCAAATTTTGTATTTGAACATAAATAAAATTATGGCGCTAGCAATTAAAAGTAGGTACATCAAATGTTAGTTAAATTTATTTTTAAACTTTATTTAGTTTTTCTATTATTGTTATTTTGATAGGGATTAATGTATCTCCATAGTTTGATATTTGTACTTTAGATAAGCAAGGCTTTGTCAATGTATACTATTGTATTCTGACTAATAAAGCTAATTTTGATTTGATTTGATTTGAAAAGTAAAAGGAATTTCTCGTATTACTTATAAGAAACCAAATTGAAATTTGCATAAAAGTAAAATTAAACAGTGCAATTAAACAAAATTATTTCAAATTATTCATTTATGCACTTATCTAAACCTAAGAGTTTATAATTGTAAGTAGTGTAATAGCAAGTATTTTTTCTACTTTTATGTAAGAATTTAAAATATAATCATTTTTAACAAGAAAAGTATATGATTTTAGGTTAAGGTACATAAGGTTGCAGAATACTAACTGGAAATGTTAGCTGATTTTAGTTTGACCTTCCGTTAGGTTTCAACCAACTTTCTACGATCTACAAAAAATCAGCAAACGCGCACTGAAATGAAAACTCGACAACAAACTGCCAATGCCGCCCCAAAGGATCTGCGAACGCACAAAGAGGAGCCGAAGAAAGCTGGTTTTCGGCAAACGGCTTACAAGCGGCGCGCGCGCAACTTGGAAACACGAAAACAGGACGAATCCGAGTTTGCGCGCGGAGTTTGGGCAGCCCCACATACGGCGCGTTTGCGTTTGATATATACGTACTCCAAGATATAAAGCTAATTTCTTTACTATATTCATTGCTGTTCTCTTGCAAACAAAAACCTTATTTACAGTTTTTCAGTAAAACTAATTTAGCAAAAGTTATTAGCCAAAATTAGTTTAAAAAAATTGAAAATGATTTTGGATTAATGACGTCATATGGGCCCTCCTACACGCAAATTTGAGGCAAACACCTGGCGACTTAACATTTTTTATAGTTTTTGACATATTAAGCTTACTAAAACGACAATTCAATTGTTGCTCTATTGCAAACAAATCATAACCTATACAATATTTTTGTAAAAACTTGGAAAAAATAGCAATCTTGGATATATGACTTCACTAGGGCGCTCTAACTCAAATTGGAGGCAGACATTAGTCTAAAAGTTTCTTACGCATTTTTCTGTTTTTTGGGTAAAAAAACTACTTTTTAGTAGTTTAAAACAAATTAATATCTTTGTGAGTTTGTAAGATATGAAGCTCATTTCTTTACCATTTTACTTGTTGTTATATTGCAAACAAAAAAGCTAATTTAGAAAAACTTATAAGCCAAAGTTTGTGAAAAAACAAATAAAAAAACCGCCATATTGGATTTATGACGTTACACCGGTCCTCCTACTAAAATTGGAGGCAAACACCCGGTGACTAAAAATTTTGTGATCTATCACCAATCGACCTAGGATCGTTTAAAAAAATCTTCCACAACTATCCCACGGGATACCACAGGCCTATAATTAGGTCCATGTAATGTCAGGTACAAATTGATTATATCTCCCTTAATTAATTTATTTAAAAGAAAGGTATTTTTTTAGAAAAAACTAGTTTTAAATTAAAATTTAAAATATGAGAAAATACAGAAAACAATTACGAAAAAAATTAATGGATCATGACGAATCTGACAGATTCCTAACCAGCCTATTATCACACTTCAAGTGAAGGCATGATAATATATTACCCTTGAAAACAGTTTTTTGTACATATCTCAGAAACTAAAGCTCCTAAAAAGTTTTTGGTTATAACACGAATTATTGAGCAAAATATAGTTTACTATATTCCGAAAACAGTATATCAATACGATGCTCCGTTAAAAAGTTAGCATTTTTTAAAGTTTTTAATTGTCAAAAAAATTAAAAAATTAGCATAAATGGATTTTAACCGAAATCTAAGCAGCTCGTAAGAATGTCGAACACTATTTTACCTGAAAATTTTATGAAAAACGGTTCAGCGGTTTAGGAGCTATCGTGTTACGGACAGAAATAATATACACACACACACACACAGACAGACATCACGACGATATTGCTATTATAGGTCAAAATACATCCAAATAACACATTTTTGGCGCAAATAATACCTTCTTTAGATTTTTTCTTAATCCAAGTTTAGCCAGTTATGAGCACAGCAACTGGTCTATAAAAATTTTCGTATCATAAAAAGACATAATTTGTTTCAAGAAGATTTTAGTAGTCTTGTTTTTTAGTCATGTGCTACCAACAACATCATATATAAAATATACATTTTTGGCCCAATATAAATAAACATTCTTTGTATTATGTTTATACTCAATTTATCATAATAACGATTTTTTAAGTTTATAACAAGAAGAGAAAGAAACCGAAATTTACATAAAAATCATTGGGTTGTATCGAAAATCGTGCGCAGTGCCTCTGTACAGCCTTAGCTGAAGCAAATACCGTTTTGGTGTATAATTTTTACTAACAGATGTAGGAATTGATAAAACTGGTAATATATTTGATTTTAACTTTATCCTCGAAAGGCATTACGCAAACGAGGTTGAGAAAACGATTTGTCAAGAACAGATTATTAATATAATATAATATATTCTATAATCTTTGACAGATTAGTAGTTATAAGCCCGCGTAGCAATGGCTAAAGAAAATATTATCTTCGAAAAAACATTTTTTTTTGAGATAACGCCAAAAATATGTTATTTGGATGTATTTTGACCTATCCTAGCAATATCGTCGTGATGCCTGTCTATGTGTCTGTGTCTGTGTGTGTCTAACACGATAACTCCTAAACCGCTCAACCGATTTTCATAAAATTTTCAGGTAAAATAATGTTCGACACTCTTAGATTTTAGTCAAAATCCATTAATGCTAGTTTTTTGACAATTAAAACTTTAAAAAGTGCAAACTTTTTAACGGAGCATCGTATCAGTATACAGTTTTCGGAATATAGACTACATTTTGCTCAATAATTCCTTCAGTTTCTCAGATATTTACAAAAAACTGTTTTCAAGGCTGATATATTATCATGGCTTCACTTGACTTGTGCTAATAGGCTAGCTAGGAAGGTATCAGATCCCTCATGGATCCATTATTTTTTAATTATTTTTTACAATAGTATTAATTCTATGGAAATAATCTATAAGAATTATTCTACACAAGAATGGAGATGGAGCATTCCTAAATAACACTCCTCAATATAATTTATAGGCATTTTTACAGGAATTTTAAGAGATAGACTAACCATAAAATTTAACGGATATCAATCAAAAGAACAAGCAGGGAATGTTACATGTAAAGCGAACAAATAGAAAAAGGAATAAATGGATAAGAAACCAAATTAAAGTAAAGAATGCCAGAGAAGAGGTAGCAATATTTTAATGGAAATTTTTTGGTTATAATATCAGATAAAAACGCGATCATTGGAATAAATGTTATGTAAACTGAAGACCTTGGGAAAATAATAGAAGTAAAGGAAAACCCTAAATGAGATGGTCATGCGGGAACTAGAAGGATGAACACGGCGACAGGTAGACGAGAGTAGAAAATATTGTTTTACCTTAAAACAATTTGTTTTGAATAAAATATTTATATTTAGTTCAACGCCGCGTTTAATCTTGAAATGAGACTTTATTGTTCTCCTATAATTGTTTTGTTTCAGTATACTCCATTTTGTAACAAAGCAAATTATCTATATACAAGTAATATTTTGCTTCCAGAGAAAACGGTGCCTTAGATTCATTCAGTTCCAATTTTTAATAAAACAATTTCTGTTTTACATTAAAATAAAAAGGCAATACATTTTTTGTGCTAAATCAAGAAAATAAGCTCTTGGTGAAAAAGATGTATCGAAGAAAGCTCAATTGATTGAATAGGTAGATTAAATCTATCGGGAATGATTTTTTTTACGATTAAAAAAAATAATATATTTCTTTCCGCATGCAAATGAATTTGTAAATAAATGCGGTAAAGTGCATTTTACCGCACGGGAGTAGCTAATATATTAAAACACTCCATGTATTAATGAATTATAATTGAAATGATGCAACTTTAGTTTCATACTAAAAACCGTGACAATTTTGTCTGTAAACAACAATAATAATTAAAAAACCAGCAATTAAACACGTCTTCTGCAAGTAACTGGCATACAAATACCTATTGTCCTACTTATGATTTTTTTTGGAAAATAAAAAAAATTACGGGGTGTATCAACTTTAAGGTACCTTTGTGTTTTTATGTATTTTTCGTGGAAATTTAGAAAAAGCCTTGAACACGTCCATTTTGTTTGCAAGAAGGACAATTTTTGGATTTTAAAATTTTTGTAGCGTTTCGAGGGGTGAAATTTTCCCCTAAATTTTAAATAGAAAAAGTGGGTCGAGAAATACCTTTTTTTCAAAAGCCGTGTAAATTTTTATAAATACGTTAATTCATTTTTGAGATATTTTCCTCCAAATTTATCATATAGACATAAAAAAAATATTTGTTTATCTCAACATGTATCGACATTTGAGAGAAAAGTTTAAAAAATCCTGAAACTCGTCGATTTGATTTTTTGTTGTAGCAATTATTTGCAGTTCATGGTTTCTGTTTTACTTTTTTTTTATTTTACTTTGTGGTAAATATGGAGGTAAATATCTCATAAATGAATCACTGGACTCCCGCAATTTTTGCAAGAACAAGGTCTCAAGGTCTCACTGTTTAAAGTGAAGGAGTAAAGTTTAAACGATATGCTTTAAAAGTTTTAAAAGAGCCAAAAAACAAATCGTCGTGCTTGAACATTTTTCTAACTTAAATAAAAATACTCAAAAACAACTAACTTTAAGTGGAAACGCCCTGTAAAAAAAGACAGCTATTGCCAGTAGTATTAAAAACACGTCTTGTTCCGTAAATATTTAATTTAAAAAATTTTCGCACTTTGGAATAAAAAGTTTACATTTAATCCCGCATTTTAGGTATAAAGGAGTCATTTTTTATCGCCGAATGCAAAATAATGGATAGAGAATGAAAAATTTTAAATAATCGTAATAAAAAGTAACATATAAACATAAAAAAGTAAAGAATCTAACAAAAATGTAAAACTCCAAAAAATAAATAGATCCATGACAGATCAGATACCTTCCTAGCTAGCCTATTAGCACCGAGGGGTGGCTCGGTATTTCTTTATGGTGTACAGGTTAGGGGAAATACCAGGAAATACTTGGGAATTACTGGGAAATATAATAGGAAATACCATTGAAATTTGAGGAAATACTGGGAAATACTAGGAAATGCTGCGGTTTATACCGTAGGTATTTCCTTTTGGTGTTTTACGTAAATATCTCAGAAACGAAAGCTCCTACAAAGTTTTTGGTTATTAAACAAATTATTGCGAAAAATGTGTTCTACTACATTCCGAAAACCGCATATTGATTTAGCATATGCATAGCAAATTTTTTAACTGTCAAAAAACTCATTGTCAACAATGGATTTGTGCATTTCAGCTCGTTAGAGTGTGGAACAGTATTTTACCTAAAAATTTTATAAAAATCGGTTCTACGGTTAGGGGCAATTGGTTAGGGACAGACATACACACAGACAGACAGACATGATGACGATATTGCTAAAATAGTTCAAAAAACATCCAAATAACACAATTTTGAAGAAAAAAAATTTCATCGAAAATAATACCTTTTCTAGCCATTGCTGCGCGGGCTATAAGAAGTTAAAAATGTACTTTTTATCCTTAAATTGCGAAAAATTAATATATTTTGTATATAAAAAATTGCAGAAAGACAAACAAAAATTGTGTTAGATGCAATATGCACAACAAAAATGAGTTGAAAAAAAAAATCGAGATTTTCTGACATGCCTATAATAATGAAACATACAACATCTCAATTTAAAATTCCAAGCCGAAATAGACTGTAAAGCTTAATTATTATAAGAAAAATTATACGAATTATAAAACTCATTAACAACCGGTTCAGATTACCTCAGCAGTAAATACCTCTTCTTTTAATCCGTGGATAAAAAAAAGATGAAATTATATATTTTTATGAAAATTTCGGATTTGATTAGGCCATTTCGTGGCTCGTGATAATTGTTATGTTTCTCTTGCTCGCGATATTTTATTAAAATTTTCACAGATATGAATTAAACAAAAGTTTGTTATTACTTTTGCTGCAAATGGCCTTATTCCAGGTTCGTTAGATACCGGTATCGTTTCGCAACTCTAGAGTTTCTCTTGCTTATCTCCAAACAATTACCACCAAGTCGCTGATTGTTGCTCTATAGTTAAGGCAAGATTTTGGAAAATTAATTTTCTAGCATTTTATACAATACTCTCCCCTATTTTGACCCCGCTAAATTCGAATATCCCTGTTGCCACCTCGAAATGTTGGCAAGGGCTGAGATATTCAAGATTCAAGGCAGTCAACATGGCGGCGAAATTTTAAATTGGAACAGGTTTACATTTAAAATATATATTTATATAACTGAAAAATGTTATGCAAAAACCTTCAAAATCCTCCCCAGACCCCCCAAAATCTGAAAATTTAAAGTTTTCAAATTTTCTTAAAAACTAAGCTTCTAAGAAAAAAAATTATAATAAACTTTATTGTATACAATGAAATTCTCTTTTTAACAAGTTATGTTAGACTGATAACAAACTCTCCAGCGGCGTTCATTAATTGAAGTTATTTAAAAAAATCCCATGTTTTTCCCAAGATTTATTCAATTCTAATGTCTGTATAAAAAGATGTGTTATATTTTATTATAGTCAATAAAATTTCCTTGAATGATGAATACCATGACGGATTGGTTTCATAATTAAAACTTTAGGGCCATCCGTAAATTAAACTATTTTTTTTACACGTTTTATCTAACCCTCTCAGAACCTAAGCTTTATATGAAAAAATTAATACTAAACTTTATTGTAAACAATGAAATTCTATTTTTAACAGAGTAAAATTTAGTGAGTTTTGACTTATAACAAACTCTCCAGCTACATCTGTAAATGGGAGTGATTTAAAAATATAGTTATCGCTCCAGCCTCCTTGATTTTAAGTAATTATTTAAACTCACCAAACTAATCACTTTTTTTACAGGTCTTATCCAATTTTCTTAAAAACTAAGCTTCTTACGACAAAATGTCGGTGAATAATGAAAATTCCTTTTAAACGATGTATCACAAAATCTTAGAGAAAATACGGCTATACTCTCCAAAGACGTCCGTATATTAAGGTCACTCTCAAAAATTACCAAAAAACGATTTTTTGTAAAATTTTCTTACAAAACGAAGGTCTATAGGATAGAATAACTTAAAATGTATTTTTTTTTCCTAAAAAGTTTAAAATACATGAAATATGTAACAAAAATGGAATATTTTGATTATTTTCGAAAATTTAATTTTATAAGTACGCCCCTGGAGACTTTCTTGTAACATAAAACCCCACATTATATTACAGCTTTTAATAGGAAATTGAACTTTCTACAATAAAGTTTAGTACATATTTTTTCCAAAGAAGTGCAGTTTTTGAGAAAATTTTATAAATCCTATAATATACATGTTTTTTCGAAATATTCCCAATTTACGGACGCCACTGAAGATCTACTTGCTTTTCCTAACTTTTTGACCCATACATCGTTTAAAAGGGAATTCTGTTCTCCATAAAAAACTGTTATTTGCCATTTTCGATAAAAAAGTTAGTTTTCTAGAAAATAATTAGAGAGGTTTTTGGGGGTTGGGAAGGATAGATTTGTGAAGTTTTCACACGGTTGTAAGGACATTTAATAGGCCTTTAAAACAAGGTATCACTAGACTCACTTTCCCTATTCAAAATATAGGGGTAAAGTATACCCCTCGAAAAAGGTTTGTGCTACAAAAATTTCAGGATAATCAAAAAGTGTCCCCCTCGCAAACAAAATCGATTTGTCCAAGCGTTTCTCCAAATTCGCACTCTAAATACCCAAAAAGGGCTCTGTTTCGATATTCGTGAAACACCCTGTATAACTACCTCTATGTTAGTAGGATGGTTCCTAAAAATAATGCTTACCAGTTAAAAACTTTTTTGAATCCTTGAGAATCTGTTAGTATGTGTTTACGATAGTGGCACATGCTTCATACTCCTAAATACGAAACAATTAATTCTTCTTAATAAAAGTCGGCAGAATAGAAAGTGAACATAAAAAATGATCGTCTAAAAGCTTGTCGAAATAAATAACACAAATAAACAAACTATTATAGTCAATTAAAATCTCTTATAATTCATAGATAGCTCACTAAAAAGTTCTGCAAATTGTTTAAATAAAATTTTTGTTTTTTAAAACTGTTTTTTTCTCACTAAATTATAAAATAAATCACAGTATATTACAAAAAAAAATTAAGTCTATAATATTTTTTTATTTTACGCAAAATTTTTTTAGAACTCGCGGTACTGCCAAATTCAAATTAAATCATCCGTGCACGGAAAGCGTAAACAAATAAAATTCGTACCGGTCGTACATTGCGCAAAAAATCATGTCGATGTCGTACTGTGGCCGTGCTACTGTGATTTCTTCGAGCACGTTGTGTACACGGTCGGTCTGCAGGGGCTCCCGTCCAGCGGTACCATATAGTTCTGCTGCAATTTGGTACACAAAGTACTGCTGGCGGGCGCAAAACAGAATGCAGGACACAGTTTGTAGAATCAAGAAATACAAGTTGGTTACCCACTAAGCACAAAATCGCAAAAAACGTTAAATAAATGTTGAAAAAGAAATTGTTTTTTCTAACACAAATTTGTGTTAAAATTAAGTCAACTTTTGACATTAAAAAATCATGTAGAAAATCCTAACGAAAATTTCATGTAAAAGCATTACCAAAAATATATTTCTTAATAACATTAAGAAACCTGCATTAAAAAAACCATAATTTCACTAACATTAAAAATAATACCTTCAATATATGGGTATTTTTATAATGTTTTTCCTAGATCTCACTTCTAACGTTGAATTTAAGATATATGAAGCTAATAAATGTTTTGTTTTTTAAACATTAAAAAAATATATACTATAGAGGGCGCGATGGCAGCGCCCTCTATAGTACAGCAGTCCCACTATCTGAACATCGCCATTAGTTGCGTTTCGCTGCGAGTTGATACGAGTCGGTAGCAAAGACGCTTTTTATAATTTTGGTTAAAATATTTGCATTTTGCAGAAACAAACATGGCCAATTTAAAGCACAATTATTAATATTGATAGTGAATACATATTTGTATCGGAATGTTACTCCGGTTGTTTGGCAAAGAAGGTATAGTTAAAGAATAACAAATGTGTGTGCCGTGATCTAAATGAAGCACCACAAAATCAGGTAAGAAAAAGTAAACAAAAGAAAAAATGGTTTTGTATGAAATATCGCATACCTATAGGTAATCAGACAGGGAATGCGACAATTCACCGCGGACGATTAGCCGCCGGACCTTAAGCCGCGTATTCATTTGAGGCAGAATAATAATAAATCGCCTTTATTGATAAATAAATGTTACATAGGCGAGGTTTAGCAAACTGCTACTTCGCAAGCCTCGCAGCGGGACAAAACGAATGCTTCGTTTGAATTCATGCTAAAGTGAATACGCGCCTTGAAATTGTTTGCCTTGTATTATTCACTTGATCATGAATTGTTTGGCCTCGTAGCGAGGCACTTACTACAAAATTATTGTTTACATAGAATTTAAAATTTTATATTCGCGACGAGCCGAATTGCCTTTACTGAGTGTACGGACTGTTGCTGCCCTGCGTTTCCAAAATAGAAGAATTTTATTTACATTATTTATGTTACCTTATCTTTAGAGATATTTGAAAAAAATATTATTTTTAATTTTATTTTTATTTTTCAATGTTAGAAAAACATTTCTTTTTCACTGTTAAAAATCAATATTTTTTTAACGTTCGAAAAACACTTATAAAATAACGTTATAAAAACATAAGATTATTTTTCTAACGTCAGAAAACGGGTTATTAAGCTTCTTTTTCACTATGAATATGACGTTAGAACTAACATCCAACCTAACGTTATGTTTTTAACTTATACATTATTTCTTTTCTCAGTAGATGGCGCTTCTCGCGAAAGTTTTCTCACTATTTACATCGGATTAGAGACAAAACCATCTAATTAACTTCGCAAGAGTGTCACATTGACCAAGCAGTGTTCTGAGGAGTCCCAGAAGGACGAAACATTTAACTGTCAACACTTATTAGGTGTCCATTAGATCTTGGACATAACACCCTGTATGTTGAAAACGAAGCGTTTGCGGAAAGAACCTATGATTCTATAAACTTTTTATCTTGAAATCGGTTAAGAAATTCAACACTAAAATTATTATGTTATTGAATTTTGAAATACCCTTTATAGTCTTCACCAATCTTATATTTTAATACCTACCTTAAAAAAAATTGATAATCTATAAAATGTTCAAATGTTGTCTCTTTTTATTGTAATGTTGATTAAATTCTGTATACTTTAGTTTCTGACCAAGTAGTTGGTAGGTACTTATTACATTTTACTTCAGTACGCACTGCCTATACCTGTACTTTATAAAGACAAAAACGAGTTCTTTTTAAATGATCTATTATAGGTACTTTTTTCTTCAATCAGGAAGTATTAGAATTCTTTTAGGTACTGCTAGTAAGTACCTGATAAAGCGACTAGTTGTTAAGTACTCCTGTTGAAAAATAGGTTCTTGGGAAAGTCAACTTTTTTTTAATTTACTGCCTATGTTGTAGATATCAGTGTTTTTAATACATTTTAGTCAGGGTTTTATTATTTTTAAAAGACAGTAACTTATTTAACTTAATATAGGAAGTTCAAAATTCGATGCGCTTTTCGCAAAAAAAAAAATCTGTAAAATAGAATTTAATATACTACAGACGTTTCTTTAAAATGCTAGAATTGTCTTTAATATTTTTAATAAATAAGATATATATTTTTTTAATTGATATACATTTTTATAGGATTTTGTTTATTATATTTTATCCTAAATAATTTTATTTTTATTTTGCTGTTTTTTCTTTATTCCTGTTTAAATCAAACCCAAAACTTTGCATTGTTGTATTGGTTTATCACCAATACCAAATAAAAATATGTTATATATATTTCTTTTTAATTTTATTTATTCTTATATAAACATTTTTAACTAAAAATAACGATCGTACAACTACTCAATTAGGTCACTAGATATGTGTTGAAAAAATGTTATGAAGAAGATAATAAAATACACTATTCCAGTCTTTAAAACATTGTAAAAGGCTTTACAAGAAATATAAAATTAAATAAAATAGGCAGTGGACACTGATCCTTAAATGATCTACTTTTATCTTTTAAAAAGTTTTAAAGACCGAAAAAAAGTAATTAGACTTGTAGATTCCAAAAAGTTTTCAAAGAAAATAATCCCGATCTATGTTGGCACTGTTAAGAATTACTTGATATCTTATTAAAAATATATCTTTTTTAAAATCTAACTTATTCTAATAAATTTACATGAATTAAAAAATAAAATATACAAACTAAAGCTACAGTTAAAATATATATCTTTACACAGAAAAAACTCTACGTCTTCTCCACCAGTCTTTATTGTTTCAGGTTTTATTTAGAACATATTTCGAGTCTATAGAGATTCATCATCTGCTTTTAAAACCATTCAAAAGACACTGATACCTCCAGCGAGCTAATGCGAGGGTTCAAAAAGTTGCTAATACTAGTTGAAAATCCAGCGAAAAAGAGGTTTCCTGAGCAGAAGTGGGAAGTAGAGAATTTACATTGGTTGAATCACTAATTAATGTTTACAACAAATGTGAATTCTCCAGTTCCCACTCCTGCTCAGGAAACTTCTTTTTCGCTGGATTTTTAACAAGTATTAACAACTTTTTAAACCCTCGCATTAACTTGTTGGGGGTATGAGTGTCTTTTGAAAGTTTTTGAAAGCTGATGATGACTCCTTTAGTCTCGAAACATGTCCTAAATAAAACCTGAAACAATAAAGAATTTAGTGGAGAAGACGAAGAGTTTTCTCTTTGTAATTTGCAAACTCCACGTTGAGAAATGGACTAAGTATTTTTATCATCAAACAAATTTTGTTTTGCCCAAAGCCGCGTACTTATTAACTAGTTGTAACTCTAACAGCAACTGTAACTGCAACCAAAGTCCCCCTGTTGTCGGTTCACTGCAAGCGACTCAAACGGTGCTCGCAAACATGATGCCGGCAGAGGGACTCGGTTGCTATGACGGTTGCTGCTCATCAATGAGTACGCGGCTCAAGCAGTGATAGTGAGGTTTAGTAAGGTTCGTAAAAATAGGGAAAATTTACTTTAGTTGAGTCAAACAAACCTGAAAATAAAGACTACTTACCTAAGTTTTATATTTTTAATAGTTAACAATGATTTTTGACTAAAGTTCTTACATAACTAAGAATATACTATAATATACAGCCGTATGGTAGAAGGGTTTTGAAGAAATAAATCTTTATCATACTCTAATTAAACATTCTTAAGCTTGGATTAATTTTTAGAAATTGACTTTTTCAATTTTGTAATATATACAAGTAAATGATATTTATGTAATCTCAGTTTTAACCAATAAAAAACCAAAAGCCCACACTGACTTCTTTATTTCTTTACTTTAGCTAGAATGTTGCTGTCTCCACGATTTATCCAACTTCTTTAACTCATTTGAAGACTTTTCCAAGATAAAATCAATCCAGTCTACATCTGGAGCTACAAATCCTGCAATTTGTCCCTGTTGCCTGCATCCAGTGTCCCACGTGTATACACCTGATAAGACGTAACGGCCGGAATCATCTGCGCATGCTAATGCACTGCCGTAGTCCACCTGTGAAAAAAAGTCTTATTTAATGTTAAAACTATATAAGATAAACTTAAATTGATAATTGTAAAGCATGCTTTCTTTTAGACAAAAATAGCATTCTGTTGTTCTTCAAACCATCGTTCGATACTCCCAGTTTTTACATATTCAGAATCTCGAAAATTTAACAGCCACATCTTATATATTTCCTTTCAGGTGTTAGAAAAGAGTTAATCTAGGGGGCCTTTCCCTTCCTCATAAGAAATATTGTCTGCCTTATTAATTTTCTCTTAATCTATTGAGAGCAATGTGTGCCTTTGTCCAAATAAATTACACTTTTGGATGGATGGACATGTCGCGAGCCCTTTTTTTGATCGGCCTCATGATTTTCAGAAACGTCCTCATATTTCAAAAATAACAAACTAATTGTTATGATTCCACTAATGGAACATTGAGCAAAGTTTTATTACGATTTATCTTCTTATTGCCGTAAATATTTAATATTAGTTTGTTAGTTACCTACTAATTTTATTTGTTATTGAAGCACCATTAAGTAAATTTTTTTACGTTGTTACTTTTAGCTATTTTTTGCTGCGATGGGCATATTGGGCATATTCAATTAAGAAATATTTACATCAGTTTTTTTAACAGAACGTTATTATTTTAAAGAAGTATAAGCACGACCTGTTGACAAACTATAATCTATAGCTCTCTACATCTTATATATTTTTATTTTTAAAAATAAGTTTTAATTATTCTTCACTAAATCTTATCATATCTACTTACTCTGCAGGCGTCTATTTCTGAAAATCCACACAACGTGTTTGGACTGTAATTTTGAACAGAATTCGGGAAGTATTCTGTTAACATTTCTTTACACTGATTGTTGTCCATCACGTTTACATTTATTTTGTGCATTAGGGCGTTTCTAGCATGAACTACAAAAATAAAAACAACATATATAAATATTATGTAAAATAAAATGTTAAAAAATAGTATGGGGTGTATTCTTTATGATTATTGGGGAATTAAATGGAAAAATTCTTCTGAATCAATTGAAGCTAAAGCACTGTAGGTAATATTGCACAATCATTATCGCAAAAGATAAATAATAAGACCAAACTTACGTTGTAAGATTTTCTTGCCCCATCCTGTACTGATGCAATTTCTGGTTGGAATTTGGTTGGGTTGAGGAAGACAAATCTTTCCGACGTTTTGGACAAACCTAAATGTAACAAAATCTTGTCACCGTCTAATACATAATTAGTTATTTCTTAAAAGTTTAAATTTTATAAGTAGGTAGTCGTAATACTAATGGGGGACGTCATGCCCCAGATCTTATCCTTAACTCGCTCTCTACACTTTTATTCGATGAGCAGGTTCAGGTAACATACTGGGCTTTTTGTTCTGTTTACAAAGTCTATGTTCGACCATTTAAGCAAGTGCAGCTCTTCCACGCCCCGGGTTGGTGCCTCGACTGCCTGTGTTTTCATCCTTGCGTAGACCTCATATTCTGCTACGACGTCCTTGATTTCTCATCTTCCTGTCCACAGGCTGAGCACTCTGGGTCGTCTTCAACGGCTACATGAGTCATCTGCGTTTTTAACCGGTTAAGTCCAGCTAGAATACCAACAACAGAACAATGTCTTTTCGTGTCCGTCTCAGCCACCAGATGTTTTCCTTAACTCGCTCTCTACACTTTTATTTGATGAGGAGGTCCAGGTAGCGTATTGGGCTTTTTGTTCTGTTTACACCATTTAAGCAAGTGCAGTTCTTCCACGTTCAAGTTTGTGGCCTGAGTGCCTGTGTTCTAATCTTTGCGTAGACCTCATATTCTGCTACGAGGTCCTTGATTTCTCATCTTCCTGTCCACAGGATGAGCATTCTGGGTCGTCTTCAACGGCTACATGAGTTATGTGCTTTTTCAACTAGTTAAGTCCAGGTTCAGGTAGCGTACTGGGCTTTTTGTTCTATTTACAAAGTCCATGTTCGCCCATTTAAGCAAGTGCAGCTGTTCCATGCGCAAGGTTGGTGCTTCGAGTGGTTGGTGCTTCGAGTGCCTGTGTTCTCATCCTTGCGTAGACCTCAAATTCTGCCACGAGACGCCTTGATTTCTCATCTTCCTGTCAACAGGCTGAGCACTCTGGGTCGTTCTCAACTGCTACACGTTGTCTTGTGCTTTTTCAACCAGTTATGTCCAGCTAGAATACTACCAGCATTACAAAGTCTTTTCGTGTCCGTCCCAGTCACCATCAAAGTCTGGTTGCTGGTCGGTCTACGAATTCTCTGGTCTATCCGTAATCTATTCCTGTTTTTCAGTAGTTTATTGTTGCATCCTGGGCCCAATTATTAACTCCGTTCTGTACTTGTCTTTTGGTCACGCTCAGAAGTGGCTTTAGGCCTACATAGTCCTTATTTGATCTAGACATTAATTGGATAAGATTGACCTTCTTTTAGAGCTGTAAATTTCTTAAATCTCATCTTAATGCAAGAATGTATTTAGCAATGTTAAATTTAAGCACTAAATAACAAGTTAAAAGATCACTGTTCTAAAACGACCAACGCTTTATCTGTGCCTCAGATTCAGACTATAATTAGTTTAAAAGTTAGTTTTGAGATAACTGAGTTTAACATATTTTCCTTGCTGAAAACGCATTAATATTATTTATATAGTCTCATTAACAGAACATATGTAACTCATATTCGGCAAAAATGGATTTAAACCATAGTCTGGCTCTAAGGCAGAGATATAAGCTTTTAGCAAGAGTTCGTTTTTGGAATTAACTCCAAGCGCTGCTAAGCACGTGACTCAAAGGTGAATTTTTTAAATTTACACCATGTGATAAAGATAAGCCCATGAACATGCAGCTTCAAAACAAAGACACTACAAGATTACCTGAAGTTTTCTTCCAACTTTAAAATTGCTAAATCATTAAGAAGTGAGCCAGGCACCCAATCAGGATGTCTGATGATGGCTTCCACCTTTACGATTTGGAATGGAAGAGGTTCTTCATCGATTCCTAGTCTCCATTCTCCACCTTTCGCTAGAACTTCATTGGTTTCTAGTCTAAAAGATTAATATAAACTTTAAAAAATGTCCACAAAATATGTTAGTCAATCCATAGTATTTGCAAAGGTACAGCAATAAACCAATTGATTTTTAAATAATTAGAAGTATTATTGTTTTGAAAATTCCAAAAGTTTAAGTCATTTAACCAAATTTCATATCAGACTATTTTTAGTCTATACATCATCAGTGATGACTTTAAAACCTCAATTTTGCAATATGGACTACTTCCTCAATAATATTTTGTATTCTTATTAACAAAGATATTATTGAAGACTATAAAGCAGATAACCATTACATACTACAAAGTGAATACAAATAAAAAAAGGGTCTAAATATAAATCCAACCAAAATCCAACACGATCAGTATTACTGACAGTATTTTTATATAAATAAAAATATCTACTGCCAGTAATACTGATCGTATGAGTGTTGCTTTAATTTTTGGGGAAGAGTCAATAATAATAATAAAAATAAAGCCGCTGATTTTTACTTAAATAAGATTAAAAGTAAATAAAAGTATTTGAAAAGTATAGCTAAGTAAATACTTGGAAATATTTACATACCAGAAGCAACACAAAGAAAACAAAATGGTTATGACAGTGGAGATGATCTCTATCTTACCCTTGAACGCAATGCGCAGAAGTCAAAACAGCATTCTTTCTAATAATGACTCCTCCGCAGAGCAAACTTCTATTAGTCTCCCTCAAGATCATAGCTTGCCATGTGATTTCCGCGAAATTGGCATCAATTGGACGTTCACCTGGTGGCTTGGTGTTCTAAAGACAAAAAGTATTTCCTGTTTAGAAAAAACATTTCGCGCTATTTAAAAAAATCTAGTAAAAGTGTCTAGCAATTACCCTCTTCGAAATATAAAACTTCCTGAAGAAAAAGCTCTTCGAGAACGAGGGGAGGAGCTATTTCTTAACGCAAAGTCTTCAAATACATAGCTGCAATGTTAGAGAGTTATAATAGTCAGGAAGATTTTCAGAGGGGTTGAATTTGCGGTATAGGTTTAGAAAGTTTTATTGCTGATTCTGGTAGACCATGAGCTGTACTTTAAGGATCCGGTTGATGAAACTCTGGCACTCTTTAGCATTTCGCAATATTCAAGATGGCGCCCAAGTGGGGATAAAAAAATTAGAAATCATAAAAATTTATAATACATAAAAAATAGATAGCTCTTGGGACACAGTAAAAACCCCGACTCCTTTCACTCCAGAAGTATTGTTAAAATGATGCCGCCATCTTTACTTAGCCTTGTACTCAAAAAGCACTTGTTATATACAACGTTTCTGAAGGGAGAGGGGTCGGAGCTGTTACTATGTTTTATGGAACAATAATAATAGTACCCAGATTTGATTTTATATTTTTTAAAACTTTTTTATGTTTTTAAATTCAATCTGCCGCCATCTTAAATATTTCAAACTAGTTAAAGATGCCAGAGTGTCATCAATCGGATTCTTCATTTAGAGCCCTTAGCAATAAAATTTCAACACCTCATATCCAGATTAGAATTGATTGTTCCAATTATCTTCCGAAATATAACCTAGTTGTAGAAACAAATCAATGAATAAATCTACTCACAAGGTTCCTAACGCCACATTCATCGTCACTAGCTGCTCGTTTAGATCTCTCCAAAGCCTTTGATACGTTTTTCCTAAGCACTCGTTTTTTAATTACTTTTCTGGCTCTAGTTGAATTTGTGCTTGACCTAGCGATTCTGTTGTTGTAGACATCTAAAAAATAAATAAATATTATCTTTGGATAGACTACTAGCAAAAAAACTTTTACATATATGTGATATTAATACAAAAATATTTAATATTTAAATCCTGCTGTTTTAAAGAAGCTAAAAGTTTACATATACTAATAAAACGAAATTGCAAAAGTAACAGAATCAATACTGTATAGTTGGTAAGTACTTAATACTAACATCATCGATTGAAAACTTTGTAAAAAATTTCAACACATTGATTGTACTATTGCAAAATAATCAAGAAGTAAATACGCAAAAATAAATTGTTTAATAGAATCTTAAAGCTAAAACTTATTACATCATCTTACTCATCCATCTATTTATGGTATTATACCATTAATTTTGTGTTTTTTTGTAAGTATTTGAATGAAATTTATTACCTGTCTTAATTAAGCTTTGACGTTTTAAAAAAATTTACACTTTTTTTATTATTTCAAGGTCATTTCATCTGATACAGCCTTATGATTATTTCTTTTTTTTTGTTAAAAACTTGTCGGGTCTTTATAAGGTGCTTAAAAACTACTTAAAAAATAAACAATTTGCATAAATATTAATAATGTTAAGTGGGCTAAAGAAGGTATCTGAAGAGAATTTCTTAGATTATTTTTGCTCCAGGGCATTTAGGTAAAAACCACATTTTTGGAATTCTTTAAAATGATTGGAATTTTTGGCAAATTTGGTATGCTATATTTTTCTCCGATATTAAAGAATATACTTTTAGTATATTATTGTGCTCATTATTTATTTTTTCTTTAAATTTGCGTAAATATTGTTATAGTAATTTTTTTACATTTTTAAAGAATATCTTTTTGGTATACTATTATGCAAATGATTTATTTTTTTTAAAACTTGCATAATGTATTCTTATAAACTAAGTAATAATAAGACATTATTTATTCTTTACAAATTGAAGTATATATTTAGGTAAAAAATTCTCCTGACAAAACAATTTTACATATAATAAATAGCTACCTAATTTTAATTTACGATCTATTAATATAATATACTTAAAAATACACAAATTGACAAAACAAACTAAGTAAATCTGAATTGCATATGATAAACAGATGAACATGAGTATTTTATTTTAAAGAATTTAAAGCTATTATTAAAAAATCACATTTTATATTACAATTAAAAAATGCTACTTCAGATTTTTTTTGATACTAATAATGGCACTTGAAATTTTTCTAAAGTATATAACTAGAACTAAAAAAATGGCAGTTTTTTATTTGTTGTGTAAGTGCCTTTTATTATTTTCTAAATTTCACTGGCCATAACTATAAAATACATCCATATTATTATGTGTGTAGGTATAATTTTATCTACAATTCGGTTCTTATATTTAAGTTTTTTTGAAATGTTTATTTAAAGAAAAACCGAATTGCAAATTCGTTCAATAATTTTTACCCTACTTAACTAAAAAATTGATGCAAATAAAAATAAATTAGTATGTACATTTGTGTTTTGGTTTTTTTAAAGAATACACTGGTCTTCATCCCACTTAGCACAAAAAGCAAAACCACGTAAAAAATGCGATAAAAGAGCACTGAAATTTTGTCTAAAATTTCTAATCTTACAGTATTCCTGGTTTTGGTTCTTTTACTCGGTTATCGTACGTATAAAAAATAGAAATCGTATCTTAAAAAAAATATATATATTTTATGAAATAACTTTTTTTTTGCCAAAAGAGATGGAAATTACGTCAAAAATTATAATATAATGAGAAAATTACAAGAAGTTAGGTAGATTCCATACCATCTACTTCTAATTGGTAATTGTTGTATGTATTTCACTTAATTATTTTTTTTATTAAGTTTTTGCTTTTTAAATTTATGTGGATTTGATTTGATCATATACGTAATAATGCAAATACTCCCTGTTACCTATTTACACAATGGTTGGCGTTTGGCGTTGGCAAACATTTAGAAATTAAGGTACGTAAAATTCACCGATACCAAATTTACATAGATAAAGTTTTTGTCAACTGTACGCCGGTGATTTGACGTAACGAATACAAGAATAAAATAATATTCATGCGTAAAAGTATAACCAATCAGGACAGTTTATTTTAAGGACTGCAAAAAGAATAGACTTACCCAGTGACATTGGTATTTCATATATGTTTGCATTATGCATCATAAGGTACCGTAGGTATTGCAATAATACGTACTGTATGGAAATAATATGCATATGTCTTTGAAAGCAACCAATCAGGTCTTTTTTGCTTAAAGACCCCAAGGCCCTCATGTCTGCATCATAAATGGGCAGTTACCGTGGGTATTGGAATATTATGTATATGGATTTGATACCAACGTGCCTGTGCTAAAGGGGAATATTTCTATTTTTTAATATTTCTTGTTTGTTTCTATTTTTATTTGCATCCTTAGACATAACACATTTTTCATATATATAAATTTTTTGTATCCTTTGCTTAAGGCATTTATCTACTTTTTATTACCTTGATATTGACCTAATGTATCATCTTCGGCATACTGGCCATCATCGATTCCATTTTTCAAATTCGCAGAAGGCCATGCGTCCTGGTAGTTGGAGTCTCTGCAACATACGCCTAGGGAGCCTGATTCGGGTTCTTTACAGATCTAGAAAAAGGAAAACACAAATGCTTTGACATAGTTATATTACTTGTTTATTTTAATCTTTGTTTAAAAGTTGTTGACAATAGTTGAGGTAAAACAAGATTTCGAACTTGCATTGTCTTTATTTATTTTAAACACTATTTTTCGCCGTTTTAGCTCGTATTCGGGCGGGTAGTGGGAAAGTAGGGGAATACATCGTGACCGCTTGTCTTCATGAAGTTTTTCATTATTCCGTCGTATGCAGCCAAACAGGTGAGAAGTGAGTATTTTATTTAACGCAAATTCCAGTTCGAGCCATCCCGCGCAATACATTTAGCGTTTAGAAAAAGTACAGATGGTTCAGTGGTATTTCGAGGAAAATAGCTGTCAATTTATTTGTTGTCGCTTTTGACGAAAGGGATAATCCAAGCCGTAGCACGGCACGGCACCCATTTCCAACGAACAAAATATGTTAATTTTTGCCACAAATGCAGTGATAAAGAGGCACGTCCTGTTCGTGAAATAGGAGAGGACCGAGAACGGCGCGAAACTATGATTTATGCAGCAGCAGAAGCTTGCGTTCCTGTTCCAGTAAGACAATTATCAATGATGTGGGCGATGATATTTCACCCTTAACCGTCTGACATGGGTACCATAGTTTTAAAGTAAAAAAAAAACTAAAGAATTTTTTACAGATGATTAGTTCGAAGAATGTTTTCAATTCATGTTCGTCACAATCCTTCGGTTGTTTGTTTGTGGTCACGGAAAAATAAATATTTGCATACTGCAGAACGGACCCTTACAAACTGGGACTTGGATTTTGGGTTAGTTTACACTTAAAAACAGTTAGAGTTACTTACTAACCCAATCGTCGGGTTTAAAATAAGTAAAGACAATGCAAGTCCAAATTTTTTATTCTTTTATATTTAGACAACAGTAAATTTAATTTTATGTTTAATTTTTTCTCTAATGAAATGAATATCTACTATCTAAGCTATTATGACAGGTTAATATAATCGACGCACAAAAAAAGAAACAAAAAAAAATTATAGAGTTAAATGTAATATCAGGATAGTTAAACATTTTACCAAAATTAAGATAGCTGATGATTTTCCAAGTTCAGAAAAATCCACAATAATAAAAACATTAACTTACAGTTGTAGGTACTCTGAAAAGTTCTTGTTCTTTGGTTAGAATCACAGGAGTTTGGCTAATGGTGCCCTGCGGACTGCAGTAGATTTCTTGCACGCACTTCATTGCTGCGGCACAACCCACTGGGATCAAACTAGCTTCTTCAATCGATTCGCTTCCGGTATAATCTGTAAAATGTTATGTTAGGTTAGACCTGATTTATTTTAAAATTAAGTTTGTTCTGGAAAGCGTTGGAAAACACAAAAAAGGCTTTCAAATAAATAAAAGTCTTAAACAAGGTTGCTACGCCCACGGTCTTCAAGATATATTTGGAACAAGTCCTTAAAGTATTGAAGAGAAAATGCCAAAATATGGGAATCCAGTTGGATGACCCCACCTTGTATACTTAATGTTCCGCCGATGATCAGACAGTGGGGGCTCAGGATTATAATGACCTCGAGTATATGACACGAAAACTAATAGAAGAGTACAATGAGTAAGGACTAGAGGTTAATCTCAATAAGACAGAGTATATCTGATGTGTATTGGTGGAACAAAACAGGATCTAATCTTAAATACCGAACAGCGAATTCAGTCCTGTGATGTAAATATTTAGGTCTAAAAATTACAGCTGACGAGACACTAGACAAAGCTATAAAAGACCGAAACGTACAAGGAAGAAAAGCAATAACTTTATTAAATGGAATTATTTGGGACCAAAGTATATCAAAACATAACAAAAAGCTTATATATAACACCATTGTAAAAGGTATTATTACATATGGCTCAGAAGAATGGTCAATTAAAGATGGAACAGAAAAAACGCTTTTCGCTACGGAGATGGACTATTGGAGAAGAGAGTTACAAATCAAAAAACAAGAGAAATTATGACAGTGGGTGAATGTACTTTAGTTGATGATATAAGAACAAAACAACTGGTGTGGTACGGACATGTACAAAGATTGGATGATGGAAGTTAGTTCTTCTAGCGGAACCTTGGCCCAATTCTCTTAGGTCATTAAATTATACCTATACTATTTAGGATCACTAGATCCTGGAAGCCAGGCCAGGCTTCCAGGATGCACTGACTCTAATACTATTGGCCAGGTTGCCTTGCTATTCTTATATCTCAATTTACTTTCTAGCTTCTTCAACCCTTTTCCAGTTTCTTACTTTTCAACCAGTCTCTAAGTCTTCTAATGTTATCCAGAGATCTAAAAGAGGATATTCGGTTTCACAACAAATTTTTACATTGTATAAATTAGGAGAATCAACGAAAATTTGGCGGGTTATATACATACCGGGGATGTCGGTTGATAGCAACTTCTTGCTTTCCCTGACGTCACGTAGATGAAAATAGCAAAATGAGCATGTAGTTAAAAAAGATGAAAGAATCTTGGTAAAATTGGGCCAGATCAGATTTGTCACATTTTCAAGAAAGTTTCAAGTTATTACAATAAAACCAAATAAAACTAGCCAATAGATCTAAACCAATTTTTAAACATTTGTGCAAAATTTTAAGTTAAGATTTCTTGGACACTTATCGCCAATCGAGGAAGCAATACTAAACATTTTAGCAGCATGTAAATGTCGCTATTCTGTCATCTAAAGGACGTAATGCGCCTCGGAAAAGCATTTTGATCTGCGTTGCTGACATTCGTGGTCTATATGATATTACCTGGTTGTCTAGGTCTATCCGGTTGTCTAGGCGTCGTTGGGTAAGATGGTGGTGGTCTGACTGTGGGTTTGGTTGGTGCTGTTACAACGTATTCATTGTTACCGGACTGCGCAGGATTGCGATCTATATAATATAAAATAGTTAACAAATTATTAGCCTTATTTATAAAATCTTAACTCCAATTCTTATATTTTATTAACAAAAAGAAAATTACTGTTTTTCTGTACTTCTGTTTTTAACCTAAATTATTCTTAATATCTTACTCACCTGGGGTATCCTCCTCAGTTCTGCCGTCTTCGAAAGATGGTGTTGGTTTCGGATAGTGGTACCCTGGCCTCGTTGATGGTCTAAAAGTTTGTTTAGTAAAACCGTTAGTAGAGGGAGTCAGTGTTGTTGATATTGATGGTATTCTACTTGTGGTGGTGGATGGTGGTGTTCTACTAGGTGTACTACTAGTGAATGATTCACATGCATGAGTTAAATTCGAGTAATACTGTCCAAATCCACATTGTGTTGATGCTGGTGGTGTGCTGGTGATCTGAGTCCTCTCGCATTGACCTGAAGGACTCAGTAATGATCCGGGCGGGCAACGAGGTCTTTCACAATCCCCAGAAGGAGTAGGGACCAATCCGGGAGGACAGGAAATTGGTCTAGGACTTGAAGGTTGAGTTACAGGTCTTTCGCATCCACCAGAAGGTGATTTAAGAAAGCCTGTAGGACAAGTGGTGGGCTGAGGATATGTGGTGGGCTTTGTACAACCTCCGTAGGGACTTAAACTATAACCTGGGGGGCATGAAGAGGGCCTAGGACTAGGAGCTTGGGCTGTAGGTTTTTCACACTGACCTGAAGGTGTTTTAAGAAAACCAGGAGGACAAGTGTTAGGTTGGGGAAATGATGTGGGTTTTGTACAACCTCCATAAGGTCCTACACTAAATCCTGGGGGACATGCAGTGGTCCCAGGACTTATTGTAGTCTTTTCGCATGCACCTGAAGGTATTCTTACAAACCCAGGAGGACAGGAAGAAGGTTGTGGACTAGTAGGTTTTATGCATTCTCCCGATGGACTTTGACTAAATCCAGGAGGACATCTTGTGCTAGGAAATCTAGTGGTTTCTTCAATAAAAGGAATTGTGGGCTTAGGATATTTATACCCGGTAGGTTTATAGGTTGTGGGCACATAAGGCGTCGTTGTTCTAAAGCTGGGTTCGCACTGGCCAGTTCTAGGATTGTAAGGAGAGCCAAAGGGGCACTCCGGTGTGGGTTTGGAAGTGGAGGGTGTGCCTACGGGTTCGCACCTCCGCGTTTGAGGATTGAACGGACTTCCAAATGGACACTGTATGCTTGTGGTAACTTTAGGAGTTGTGGTTTGAAAAGTGGGTTCACATTTGCCAGTTCTAGGATTGTAAGGAGAGCCAAAGGGACACTGCGTTGAGGGTTTGGATGTGGAAGGTGTACCTACAGGTTCGCACCTGCCCGTTTGAGGATTAAGTGGACTTCCAAATGGACACTGTATGCTTGTGGTAACTCTAGGAGTTGTGGTTTGAAAAGTGGGCTCACATTTGCCAGTTCTAGGATCGTAAGGAGAGCCAAAGGGACATTGCGGTGTGGGTTTGGATGTGGAGGGTGTACCTACAGGTTCGCACCTGCGCGTTTGAGGATTAAGTAGACTTCCAAATGGACACTGTATGCTTGTGGTAACTCTAGGAGTTGTGGTTTGAAAAGTAGGCTCACATTTGCCAGTTCTAGGATTGTAAGGAGAGCCAAACGGGCACTGTGGTGTGGGTTTCGATGTGGAGGGTGTACCTACGGGTTCGCACCTGCGCGTTAGAGGGTTAAATGGACTTCCAAATGGACACTGTATGTTTTTGGTAACTATTGGAGTTGTGGTTTGAAACGTGGCTTCACATTTTCCAGTTCTGGGATTGTAAGGAGATCCAAACGGACATTTAATACTGCTTGAAGGTAAAGAGGGAGTTGTAAAAGTGGCTGGAGGTTGAGTTGAAGATGTTTTAAAACTTGGTTCGCATTGTCCCGTTTGTGGATTAAATGGAGATCCAAACGGACAAACCTTGGTTGTTGGAACGGGTCTTCTAGTAGTGGGCTGAGTGAATTTTGAGTCGCATTCTCCGGTTTCTGCGTTTAACTCTGTTCCAAATGGACAGAACTTTTTAGCCCGACCCGATTCATCCACACAACCAAATCCTGTTTTTGCAGGTATTTGCCCTTCGGGGCATATTTGACCCGTTACAATAATTCCACAGTGATTTGTAATGGGATTTAATTTCTCTCCAAAACGACACGCTCTCTGAGTTGGTGTAGGTAACGTTGTAGTGGGTCGTGGGTAAGTGTAACCAGTTGAAGGCTTTTGTGTTTTGGGAGGCTCACACTGATTCGTAAAGGAATTAAGGATATATCCAGAAGAACAGTATTTTGGTGTAGGAGCTGTAGGTCGAGTTGTTTGTTGTTCGCACTGACCAGTAATTTTATTCAGTTGGGAGCCGACAGGACAAGATTTTGAAGTTTCTGGATATTCGCACTGATTGGTCAATTGATTAAACTTTTGACCAAATCCGCAACTTTTTGGAGGTGGACGAGTTCCTGGTGTAACGCATTCTCCTGTAACAGGGTTTCGTGAAGCTCCAAATGGACATGAGGGTTGAGTACTTGGTGTTAAATTTTCACACTGTCGTGTGGCCGGATTTAATTTTTGATTAAAGCCGCATGTTTTTGGCCTTGAGGTGGTGGGTGTGGGAAAGGTAACAGAGGGTTTAGGATAAGTGTAACCGGTCCTGGTTCCCGGTGCTGATGTTGAAGTTGGTCTAGTTTGTGTCTCACATCTCTGGGTATTGGAATTAAATACTTGATTATATGTACAAATTGGTTGCTTTGTAGTTGGTGGAAAAGTAGGTCTGGTTTGTACTGTTTCGCATTGACCAGTAACTGAATTTATTTGGGTTCCAAACGGGCAAGAAGGGATTGGTTTTGAGGTTGAGGGACTAGGAATTGGTCTTACACACTCACCAGTAAATTGATTAAACTGAGACCCAGGTGGACAGGACTTAGAAGTAGAAGGTGGTAAGGTAGGGCGAGGGCTTGGCTTCTCACACTGACCTGTTACCAGGTTAAATTGGGTACCAAATGCGCAACTTTTCGGAGTTGAAGGGGGACTAGGCGTGGGTGGATATTCACACTGATTGGTCGCTGGGATAAATCTTTGGCCAAATCCGCAAGACTTTGAAGTCACAGGAGGTGAAGTTGGTCGATGAGTTGGAGTTACACATTCTCCAGTTAGAGGATTCCTTGAAGCTCCAAACGGACATGAGGGTTGCGTACTTATATATTCACATTGTCCCGTAGTAGGATTAAGTCTTTGATTATTCCCACATGTTTTTGGCCTTATAGTGGTTGGCGTGGGAAAAGTAACTGAAGGTTGAGGGTATGTATAACCAGTTCTAGTCGCGGGTGATAATGTAGAAGTTGGTCTAGTTTGTATCTCACATCTCTGGTTGTTAGTGTTAAATACTTGACCAAATGAACAACTTGGTTGTCTCGTAGTTGAAGGTGTAGTGGGTTTAGTTTGTCGTGCTTCGCATTGGCCTGTTAGTGGATTTCTTTGAGTTCCAAATGGACAGGAAGGAGAGGGTTTGGATGTTGATTGGATGGTTTTTACGCATTGTCCAGTAAACTGATTAAATTGTGATCCAGACGGACAAGATTTTGGAGTAGGAGGTGGCAGCGTTGGACGAGGGCTAGGCTTTTCACATTGGCCAGTAACAGGATTAACTTGAGTACCAAATACACAACTTTTGGGTGTTGGAGTAGGACTTGGGGTGGGTGGATATTCACACTGATTAGATGCCGGGTTAAATCTTTGCCCCAATCCGCAAGATTTTGGAGTAACAGGAGTTTGAGTTGGACGAGGTGTTAAAGTCACACAGGCTCCAGTAAATTGATTAAATTGAGATCCAGGTGGACAAGATTTGGGAGTAGAAGGTGACAACGTTGGACGAGGACTAGGCTTTTCACATTGACCAGTAACGGGATTAGGTTGAGTACCAAATACACAACTTTTGGGTGTTGGAGTAGGACTTGGGGTGGGTGGATATTCACACTGATTAGTTTGTGGGTTAAATCTTTGCCCAAATCCACAAGATTTTGGCGGAGTAACAGAAGGTCGAGTTGTTAAAGTTACACAGGCACCAGTAAATTGGTTAAATTGAGATCCAGGTGGACAAGATTTGGGGGTAGGAGGTGGCAGCGTGGGACGAGGGCTAGGTTTTTCACATTGACCAGTAACAGGATTAAGTTGAGTACCAAATCCACAACTTTTGGGTATTGGAGTAGGACTTGGGGTGGGTGGATATTCACACTGATTAGTTGCCGCGTTGAATCTTTGGCCAAATCCGCAAGATTTTGGCGTAACAGAAGATGGAGTTGGACGAGGTGTTAAAGGTACACAGACACCAGTAAATTGGTTAAGTTGAGATCCAGGTGGACAAGACTTGGAAGTAGAAGGTGGCAACGTTGGACGCGGGCTAGGTTTTTCACATTGACCAGTAATGTGATTAAGTTGACTACCGAATCCACAACTTATTGGTATTGGAGTAGAACTTGGGGTGGGTGGATATTCACACTGATTAGTTGCTGCGTTGAATCTTTGCCCAAATCCGCAAGATTTTGGCGTAACAGAAGGTGGAGTTGGTCGAGGTATTGGAGTTACACATTCTCCAGTAATAGGACTCCTTGAAGCTCCAAATGGACAAGGAGGTTTAGTACTTGGTGTTATATTTTCACACTGCCCTGTAGCAATATTAAGTTTTTGATTAAATCCGCATGTTTTTGGCCTTGAAGTGGTTGGTGTAGGAAAAGTAACTGAGGGTTTGGGGTAAGTATAACCAGTCCTAGTAGCAGGTGGTAATGTGGAAGTTGTTCTAGTTTGTGCCTCACATCTTTGGGAATTAAAATTAAATACTTGACCAAATGAACAACTTGGTTGTCTTGTTGCTGAAGGTGTAGTGGGTTTAATTTGTGGTACTTCACATTGACCTGTGAATGGATTTATTTGAGTTCCAGATGAACAGGAAGGAGAGGGTTTGGGTGTTGATGTTATTGGCCTTGCGCATTCCCCAGTAAATTGGTTGAATTGAGATCCAGGTGGACAAGGTTTGAGAGTAGAGGGTGGTGGAGGTGGGTGGGTACTAGGCTTTTCACACTGACCTGTGATATAATTAAGTTGAGTACCAAATGCGCAGCTTTTGGAAGGTTGAGTAGGACTGGGTGTAGGCGGATATTCGCATCGATTAATCGATGGGTTAAATCTTTGGCCAAATCCGCAGGACTTTGGAGTAATAGGAGGTGGAGTTGGTCGAGGTGTTGGAGTTACACATTCTCCAGTTACAGGATTCCTTGAAGCTCCAAATTGACATGACGGTTGAGTACTTGATGTTATATTTTCACATTGTCGTGTAGTGGGATTAGGCCTTTGATTAAAACCACATGTGTTTGGTCTTGAAGTGGTTGGAATGGGAAAAGTAACCGATGGTTTAGGATAAGTATAACCAGTCCTAGTTGAGGGTCGAGATGTAGAAGTCGGTCTAGTTTGTGCCTCACATCTGTTTGCGTAAGGATTAAATATTTCACCAAACGAGCAACTTGGTTGTTTTGTTGTTGGGGGTGCAGTAGGTTTTGCTTGAGGTGATTCGCATTGGCCACTCTTTGGGTTTCTTTGGGTACCAAATGGACAGAAAGGTGTAGGTTTCTCGGTGGATGGACTAGGAATTGGTCTTACACATTCTCCTGTAAATTGGTTGAATTGAGATCCAGGTGGACAAGATTTAGGAGAGGGAGGTGATACGGTTGGGCGAGAACTAGGCCTGTCACACTGACCAGTAATAGGATTTAGTTGGGTACCAAATGCGCAACTTTTAGGTGCTGGTGTAGAACTAGGAGTGGGTAAATATTCACATTGATTATTAGTAGGATTTAGACGCTGTCCAAATCCACAGGATTTTAAGGTTGGCGAAGTCGGCAAAGGACTACTTGGTTTGGGATATATATAACCAGTAGAAGGTTTTTGAGTCGCCTGTGTTTCACATCTATTAGTATATGGATTTAAAGTTTGTCCAAATGGACAACCTTTTTGTGTTGTTGGTCTCGGCGTGGAAGGTTGAGTAACCCTTTCACATTCACCAGTGACAACATTTAATCTTGTTCCTAACTCGCACACTTTTGGTGTAGATATTTTTTCACATTGGTTTGTTCTAGTATTTAGTGTTTCGCCAAATCCACAATTTTTCGGTTGTCTTCCGACTGGCTCACACTGTCTTGTTTGAGCATTAAATTTAGATCCAAATCCACATGTTTGTGGTCTTACAGTTGTGGGTCTACTTTCTTCAAAGGGAGTGGATGGCTTTGGATAAGTATACCCTGTTGTCGTCTTTGTGCTTGGTTCACATTGGTTTGTAAACACGTTTAATCTTGTTCCTACAGCGCAAGTTACGGGTGGACGTGGACTGGACGATGTTATGGATTCACATAGGTTTGTTTGAGGATTTAATCTTTGTCCAAATGAGCATCGTGGAATTGTAGGTTGTGGAGATTCGCATTCGTTTGTTTGTGGATTTAGTCTTTGACCAAAACCACAAGATTTAGGTGTTCTAGGGTATTCGCAGCCAAAACCGCTTGGTGATAAAACTTGCCCAGGAGGACAAGACTTTGGTGAAGGAGAAGAGGGAATTGGTTTTGAAGTTGGATTCTCACAGTTTTTGGTATAAGGATTAAGAATTTGACCAAACGAACATACAGGCAGTTTAGTAGTTGGTTGTTTCGTTACTAAGGGCTCACAGCCTCCAGTAATTGAGTTAACAGTTTGACCAGGTGGACATGTAATACGCGGTTTTTGAGTTTCGCATTGATTTGTGTAAGTATTAAGTTTTTGACCAGAAGGACAAAAGGTTTGTGGTTTTGCTGTCGTCTGAATAGGTATGGTTTCACAACTATTTGTGAAATGGTTTAGCTTAGTTCCGGGTGCACATGTTTGTTGAGGTTTAGAAGTAGTGGGCTGATAGACCTGTTCACACTGTTTTGTGTTCACATTAAATCTTGTTCCAAATGGACAAGATTTAGATGTTGGATAACTTGGTCTCGGAGTGGTTGGATAAATGCATTGGAAACCATCGGGACTTAATTGGGAACCTGAAGGGCACGATTTTGAAGGTTTAGGAACACAGCCGGGGCCGTTAGGATTAGGTACTTGCCCCACACCGCATTGCGACTGAGGTCTGGGTGTAGTGAATCGAGTACTAGATGTAGTGAAGGTGCTTAGTGGAGGTGCAGTTTTGGTGAAAGGTGCGGGTGAAGAGGTTGAAGGTACATACTTTTCCTTATGAGGTGGTAAATATTCGGGAGCAGAGGTAGTCGGAGGTGGCTGTGGTCTTTCACAGTTTCCTGACGCTCCTAAGAAAGTTCCCGAAGGACAAGTGGGTCTTGGGGTTGGTGGAGGTTGACACTGTCCTGTGGGTGTTTTAATATAGCCAGGAGGACAAGGCGCGGGCGGAGGATAAGTCGTTGGTCTCTGAGTAGTTGTTGGCCGTTGACAACCTCCGTAAGCTGTTGGGAAACTGCCTGGAGGGCAAGTAGCTCTAGGTGTTGTTATTTCTTGGCAACCTCCGTAAGGGCCTAGTTGTGTTCCCGGTGGACAAGTGGGCCTCTGAGTAGTTGTTCTTGTCGTTGTTGGTTGACAACCTCCATATGGACCAGGTTGAGTTCCAGGAGGACACGTTGGTCTTTGAGTGGTGATTGGAGGGGGACGAGTAGTTATTTGTTGACAACCTCCATATGGACCAGGTTGAGTTCCAGGGGGACACGTTGGTCTTTGAGTAGTGGTTGGAGACTCACATTGACCGAGAGGTCCCAGTTTTTGACCAGGTGGGCAGGTTGGTTTTGGATATGTGTAACCTAAAGTTAATAAAAGTTTTGTAGTTTTTACACCGGGGTATGTCAGTAATTAGGTTATACAACTACATAGGGTGTGGCATAAATTTAATTTTTGAGTACATTTTCTGAAAAAAAACTTTAAATGGAGATATGTCCCAAACGTCTTAAATTTGAGAGAGGGTGTTTAGGAATTTCAAAAAATCTGTTGCGATACTTTTGTCAAATTCTATACGACCTTTCTATTCTTCATTACTCAATAGGCATTTTTTGATGCATAATATATTTTTTATATATATCTCAAATGCTAAAAGTGACAAATATAATTCAATTTGACAATTTGACTTTTTTTATAACAATTTCTATAAAAGAGCAATTAACACCAAAATTAAATTTTGATAAATAAAGAAGTAGTAGAACCCTGCGTAAATGCAGACTTTTTAATATCCCTTCTTAGGTGAAAAACTACGAGAACTATCAAGAAGCGATTTTGATTTTTCAAGAAGACATAGAATATGCCCATTCTTTTGTGAATAGTATCTCTATCTCTTATAATTGTCTATAATTTTGTCACATTGAATAATAAACAATTAAAATAAATTAATAAATAAACAACTGCCCTTTTGAGTTTTGTGAAAAATAAGGACGCAGCTTAAAGGAAATCACTATTCAAAGACTCACCAGGAGTTGGCTTGCTGGTAACTGGGGTTTGAGTCGGAATATCAATACAGCCTCCATAAGGTCCAGGTCTCTGTCCAGGACGGCAAGTTGGTCTTGGTGTAGGTCTAGGAGTTATTTGCTGACATCCTCCATGTGGACCAAGTTGTGTTCCAGGAGGACAAGTGGGCCTAGCAGTAGTTGTTGGGGGTTGACAACCACCATATGGTCCAGGTTGAGTTCCAGGAGGACAGGTTGGCCTAGGGGGGGTTGTCGGAGTTTGACAGCCACCATGTGGTCCAGGTTGAGTTCCAGGAGGACAGGTTGGCCTAGGGGGGGTTGTCGGAGTTTGACAGCCACCATATGGTCCAGGTTGTGTTCCAGGAGGACAGGTTGGCCTAGGGGGGGTTGTCGGAGTTTGACAGCCACCATATGGTCCAGGTTGTGTTCCAGGAGGACACGTTGGCCTAGGGGTGGTTGTCGGAACTTGACAGCCACCATATGGTCCAGGTTGAGTTCCAGGAGGACACGTTGGCCTAGGGGTGGTTGTCGGAGCTTGACAGCCACCATATGGTCCAGGTTGAGTTCCAGGAGGACACGTTGGCCTAGGCGTGGTTGTCGGAGCTTGACAGCCACCATATGGTCCAGGTTGAGTTCCAGGAGGACACGTTGGTCTTGTGATTATTTCACATTGTCCCAGAGCACCCAGTTTTTGACCAGGTGGGCAGGTCGGTTTTGGGTAATCGTATCCTAAAAAGGTAATTATAATTTTCATCACAGATTTGTTAAAATATTGCTTAGATTTTGCAAAAATTTAAGGCATAGGTTGTTCCGTAAGTGTTTGCAATTCGTGCTTACCAGGAGTTGGTCTGCTGGTCACTGGAGGTTGAGTCGGAATATCAACGCAGCCTCCATAAGGTCCGGGTCTTTGTCCACGAGGACATGTTGGTTTTGGCGTAGTCGGTGGTTGAATATTTAGACAACCTAAAAATTAAATGGTTTATTTGTATAAGAGTTATTTTGTGGCCCTAGTTGTGAACTCTTCTAATACATACAACATAACCTAGACCTAGTGCGCTTCTTAAAAATATTACAATTAAGAAATCTTATTTGTATTTCTAAAACAGAAGAGAAAACCTTATGTTTTTCTGTGTTTTTTTTTACTATTTTTTTAGGTTTTGCATGAAAAAATTTGCTTTTGATTTTTTTTATAATATGGGTAAGGACAATAAACAGTAGTAGTAGTAGTGGAGACCTTGAGAAAATAAAAAAAAATAGGGGAAGACCCCAAATGAGATGGGTATACGATTTGAAGAAACATGTGGGAAATAGATAGAGAAGAGTGCAAGATAATTGGAGGAGGCCTATGTCCAAAGATAGATCGAATAAGGCTTAATAGATAGACAGATAGTAGTAGAAGCAGTAGAGAGATGACCCTCCGTTTCGGTGAGAAAGTCAGCATAGGCCATATTTGGCATGTCCCAGGCCTTTCCCTTAACTCACTCTCTGCAGTTTTATTTGATGTCCAGGTAGCTCCTTGGACCATCATGTTCTCTTCACAAAGTCTAGAATGTCAGCCCTTTTAAGCAAGTGCATCTCTTGGGGTCACGAGGTACCAAGATGTCTCATTTTAAAATCCACATGATGTAAGGGTCCTTCTTGTCTCCTAATCGTGTCATGTGCTCCCTCAACTGGTTATGTCCAGTAAGAATACCTATCAGCAGTCCAACATTTTTTCTAGCTTGCTTTGGAAACAATGGCAAATTTAGATTGGTACGTAGACACACAGCTGATGTGTGAGTGGACGCCATACTTGTTGTTGATTTACATTTTGCGGTGTTTTGCGTTTGTCGTGTAAAATTGTGTAAAAAAATTACCACGCGCATTATTGAGATTTACAGATATGGTCTCTGAGCACCTTGGGAAAGAAAAAGAAATGTCCAATTATAGAGTCCTGTAAGATATTTTGTGGACAATCTTATGGGCGGTGGTTAGGTATTGTTTTTTGAGATTTATATTGATTCACAACATCCACCTCTACACCCATGTCGGGAAAACTATAACCAGATCCGGAAGATGCAGAAAGAAATACAAAATCAGGCTCAACCATGGAAGTTCCTTTTTTTGAGGGAGGGACATAATGAGCCGCTCTATACTTCTTTGTTTCCAGTTCCAAACATTCCTCTTCTAACTCCTCGATGGAATGTAAAACAAGCTGTGTTCCAAAAAATGGTGCCAAATGCCTAATGTTTATGTCGAGCTGCACATCAGCGGGAATATTTCCGTACGTCGGAACAAACCATTCATGTCAGTTAGATAACTAACAATTGACTCCGACCATTGAGTTGTATAACGCCCTTTTAGGGTATAGAAGTCAATGACTCCGACGGATCTTGTGTGCGATCCAACATATGTTTAATGAGCCGTAGTTTACAGTTTGTGTCTTCATAATTCTCTTTAAGTCTTACAACGACTTTTGTTCGATCTATACCACTAGCAGATTCAAAAAGTTGTGCCTCTGTAACATGACAAGCTATCCTAAGTTATTCTATTCGCTCCAAAACACTGTGTAGGAATTAAGGAGGGTCCTTGCTTCAAGCAACGCATGTAAGAATGCATGGGTATGCCGTGTTTTTATGTTCAAAGGTGTTTGGGGCATTCGCATGCGTCAGCAATCTTAGTTTGCTCTTCCTTGCCATTCCTGACCTTCACAATTAGGGCGACAATTTGATCTAGATTTAGACATAGCTGTCTAGTGAAAAATTGGAAAATATTTCTTATATTTAACGATTATCTTAAGTTAGGTTTACGGTTATTCACCTCCATATGGTCCGGGCTTTTGTCCCGGAGGACAAGTTGGTCTGGCAGTGGTGGTTGGAGGTTGTGTCGGAATGTTGATACATTGACCATTGTAACCTACAAAAAAATTAAAAATATTAATTTGTTTTAAGGTTCTGACATAGGGACAGAAAAAGTAGAATTATTTATAGTGTCAACATTTTGCTTCTTCTGCCTCTCCGCAGATGGGTGAAAATTGTGCAACATGATGCAGAATTCGAAACTCTGGTCAAAAACATAAAAGTTTGAATTTTAAAAGGGATATAATATAATACGATGTAATATGGAAAGGAATTTCTACGAATCTTTTATTTGTTTTTTATAACTGTATTCTTGTTATTTCAGACACCGCTTATTTATTAAATTATAAGAAAATACTCTGTCCAAACCTAGTTGTTGTCCGGGAGGGCAAGTGGGCCTTGGTATGGGTCTTGATGTAGTTGGTATGCGTTCACATTGTCCAAAAGATCCCAGTCTTTCACCTGGAGCACAAGTCGGTTTCGGATAGTCATAACCTAAAAACGATATAAAAGAACGTTTTTACTTTTAAAATTGTGATATGCGTGGGTATAAAATGAGTATTGGACCCTTTTTGTTTTAAATAAAATCTAATTTTGGCTACAGAAGGGACAAAAAATGACCATTCAAACAAAAACTTCTTATAAAAAACGAAACTCATATATATCTTTTGGTGACACAATAGTTTAACGTTTATTTTTTCAGTAAAAAATGTTATTTTGTATTTTTCTCCAAAGAAAAAGTGCCATGTGCGTGGGTATAAATTCTTTAAATAAACACCAACAAAAACTCCTTTTTTTTTCTTAACAAAATTTAGCTACCTTTTCTGACTATCTAAAATTTTACACCTACCAGTAGTACTTGGTGGTCTGGTGGGGATAACTTCACAACGTCCAAAAGGTCCAGGCCTTTGTCCAGGAGGACAAGTAGCGGGTCTAGGCGTGGTGTCTACGTGAGGAGTAGTTATTTGTACACAGCCTCCGTAAGGTCCAGGTTTAGTTCCGGGAGGACAAGTAGGTCTAGGCGTGGTGGTTGGTTGAGGAGTAGTTATTTGTACACAGCCTCCATAAGGTCCAGGTTTAGTTCCGGGAGGACAAGTACGTCTAGTCGTGGTGGGTGGTTGAGGAGTGGTTATTGGTACACAGCCTCCATAAGGTCCAGGTTTAGTTCCGGGAGGACAAGCAGGTCTAGCGGTGGTTGTTGGGGGACGGGTAGGTATATCTTCACAATCACCGTAAGGACCTCGTTGTGTGCCAGGAGGACAGGGGGGTCTGGGAGTAGTAATTTGTTGACAACCTCCATAGGGGCCAGGTTGCGTGCCAGGAGGACAAGTGGGTCTAGGAGTAGTGGTTGGAGTTGGAATATAGACGCATTGGCCGTTTGGTCCTAGAAAAGTTATTTAGGGAAAACAAAATTAATACAAATAATATTTAACGTATTTAAAAAATCTTTTATGCAGTGTGTCCTGCTAACTTGCGAACGAATTGAAATATCGATTTTGAACAAAACTCATTTTTAATGGAAACACTTTTACTACGTGTTGCTCATAAATATCGTGCTGACATAAAACCGTAAGGTCACTGAAACCCAAAATTTTTAAATGAAATGGGGGGGTCGAGTGTTACCTTGTGTGAAAGGTATTTCAATTGTCTATTCATAACTGTCCATCTTTCAAAAATCGGTTTGGCAGTTACGGAGTTATGATGCATTTTATCTATAATAACAGTACCTCCTCTCATTTTCGAAAGAATTAAGTTTGTGATTTAAAAAAAAATGATTTTATTGGTAATGCCTTTGCCACTTTCTGATACCGGGTGGGCCAAAAAAAACAGGAAAATATTTTTTTCGTTATAACTTTTGAACTATATAATCGATTTTAATGAGACAAACTGGACTTTGCAGAGAATTAATCAGAGTTTTGACTAAATATATTTCTTTGTCCGCCATCTCAAAATCCTAGATGATGGACGAAATTAAATTGTACCCTTCAAAGATTCTCGTTTATTCTTGTGTTGCGAACATATTTTAATTATTTTTTTTAATTAGTAAAATAGATGCATTGTTGCCACGCACAACAAGGTACGAATCAGCAACATCGGTTCACTAGTTTTAAAAAAATATATTTTTGTTTCAACCGTTGTTTTGCATATCACACGATTGTCTTGCCAATCATGTATGCATTTATTTCCTTATAAATTTATTGCTACTAAACCGATTTTAATGAAATAAAAAACGTCCTAGTGAGAATTGATTGAAATTTTTAAAGATCATGATCAAAGTTTATCGTCATCTTAAAATTTAAGATGGCGGACAGAATCCAACTTGCTTCTGAAAAATGGAGTGTTTATTCTTATTTTCCGAAAATGTTTTAGCTTTCTTTTTAATTTATAGAAAAGCACTAATTTTTCCTCAAACAACGAGGCACAAATTTGTAAAATCGGTGTGGCGGTACTTAAAAAAATCTTTTCAACCACTGTTTTACAGATTATACGATTTTTTTATACGCATCGTTCTGTTGACGGCATTTGCGTGCGAAAAACTCGATTTTCTGCACTTGTTAGGAAAATTGCTATTTTTCAATAATAAGGAATAATACTCTAAAGGTTCAGTTACATTAAAGGTGTGATTGACTTACCAAGTCTTTGTCCGGGCCCACAAGTTACAGGCCTGGGTGGAGGAGTGGGCCTAGCAATGCACTGTCCTGAGGGACTGAGAATCTCTTGAGGACCACAAACTGGTCGTGGGGGTGGAGTAGGTCTAGGGGTAACATCGATACAACCGCCGTATGGTCCTTCTTTTTGGTTAGGACCACATCTGAAAAAAATTAGGACCCTATATCTCTGGCACATGTCATTGCAGGAAGATTTCTCACTATGGAAAGAAGATTAGAAAGTCCTAGCATTATTTCAAAGCCTATGATTAATCCAAAATAAATCTTAAAACTAGTGTGTGTATACAGCACGGTTAGCAGCTATAGGGCTCATAGACTGTGCTTGATGTGGGTAAGAAATTTCGGCGGTGTCTTGAAATATTTTTCGCTATTTTTGAACCGTATTTGGGCTGGTAGTGGGAAAGTAAGAAAATACATCGTAACCTCTTGTCTTCTCCCAGGTAGCAAGGGATCTTCAAATGATTTCATTCGTCAAAAAGTGGTCATTTGGATGACCAGTAGGTCATCTACCAAAAAATGTTGTCTTTAAGGCGTCAGTTATTTGACGTCTTTTCGTAATGTAGTTTTTGACGTCTGAAAAACGTATATATTGGTCACTACCCACACTGCACACTTTGTCCAAGGGACATACACTCATACTTACATAGATGGTGCCCCAGTCAGTACTTGACCGGATTTATACGGAATGTGGGGGTATGTATGTAAAATAAATTAAATATTAAATCAAGACAAACTTCGAGGTTTCTTTCGCTTCAAGGTGGAGAGTGTAAGTCTAGGTGTAGGTCTATTTTGATCTGTACCTCACAGAACACCACTGTACCTGTTCCAGTACTTCCAAGTCAAAGTCACAGAAGAGTCACCTTCTGTGTCTAAGTTTCCTTCAGTGTTCTCAACTGCAGGGAATATTTGATATATTCAGACGAGTTTAAAAAAAGTCATAAATAGGTTTGTGTCTTGTGTGTGTGTCTGATGTTCTGATTTGGTCCCAAATACGTCATATTGCTGACGTCTTTAAAACGTCTAAAAATGACGTCATTTGGGGTGTGTCTTTTGAACGTCATTTAAAGGTCATTTACACGTCAGGTTAGAGACGTTAATGGTCATTAAAAATTACCTGTTTTTGACGTTTAAAAAACGTGACCTTGCTACCTGGGCTTGTTCGTCAATTCCCAATAATGTGGAGGATGATCACCCTTAACCGTCTGAAACGTTTTGAAAAAACATTATTTAACAATTTATTTTTTTCTGTTTTTTTAAGCTTTGAATGTTGTTTAGTGTTATGTGACTGTTAATCATTTTGTTCACATTTGTTTACCTCCTGGATAATTAACTAATCTCCCCTTGATGATGGAATTGAAAAATTTCCTAAACACATCGGAGTATGAATAGAAATAAATAATCTATTCAAAAATTGTGTGGAGTTTAAAATTTTTTCACTCCTTTTCCAAAATTACAAAGATTCTCCACGACGGAGAATTCAAACAATATTTATCATGACACTTTGCCTGTGAGAATTTTAAATGAAACGTTTCCAACGCTGCTTATTACAAGCAGGCAAGGAAGTATCAGCTGGCCTCCGAGATCACCAGATTTGGTACCCAATGATGTTTTTTTATGGGGCTATGTAAAGAGTCAAGTTCATTCACATGGTTATTTAAGAGCTACCACTTTAGATGAATTCTGGGAAAAAATAATCACCACTCTACAATCAGTGACACTTAAAATACTAAGTAATGGCCAAACTGAAATTTATAAAAGGCTTGGATACTGTTTGTGATATTTTTGAGAATTTACTTCTTAAGGTAGTTGTTAAATCAATATGAAAGAACTAGTTTTTAAGACTGGGAAACCCATAAACTTTAGTTTGTGTTAGACATGACATAAAATGTTATAAAAAAGAACAAGCTTGAAAAAAAGGATTATACGTTACTTAGTTACAGTCTAAATCTCCATTAATGTATGTACAACTACCCTCGATAGATTTTCTAAGTAAACTGTCGAAATAAAAGATCGCCGCGCTAGGGGAATCAATCGGTGTCAGAAATTTTCTTCCTTCACTTCACCGGGGCGCACAGAGAAGAGATATTGGCTGTGTGTCTGAGTATTCTGAAACACTTAGCATTTAATCCTGCTGTATGTCTTAAGATGTATATTAGACCAAAGATTTTTAGTTTTTACCTGGGCCTGGGTGGTGGAGTAGGAATAACTTCGCAACCTCCAGATGTAGTGGGCCTAGATCCATGAGGACATTCCTTTCGTACAGGTTCGCAATGGCCTGAAGCAGTTTTGTAAAATCCAGGTTGACAGGATGCTGAAAATTAAACAATATATTTTTATTTTTAAATATTTAATTAAGGTTGTAACCTAGAGGTGTAGGCGATAGGGGATAGAAACATAAAGACCGCGGCATCTTCCTCTACGTCGAAAACCTAAACATGGGCGCACCATAGTTAGTTTGTTTGCTTTTATCTATAAAGCTGGTTAGCTATTTTGAGTCTTTAACGATGTGACCATCCACATTACACGCTTTGACCAATAGCAAACTCTGAGCGGTCGCGTGTTGTGCGAAATGACTTGTCTCGACCAATGGCATAGTCGCCCACTCTTCAGAGTTACTGAATTTTACGCGTTTGAAGTGATGCGGTCGGATCGCAGAGCACGTGACGGCTCGGAGCTAATGTAAGGCTTGCCATTGGCCAAAGTATGTGATGGGAACCATCACATCGTTCAAGACCCAGAATAGATACCCTGAGGTGCCACCATGACTAAAGACGTCTTCTCAAGAATCATTAGGGGTTTTGCGGTAGCTTCTTACACAGCGCCATAAAAGGGACTAAAAAGCCCTTGAAGAAATCTCCAATGTTTCTTGGTTGGCTAGCCATTAATACACCATGCGGCCTGCTTAGCATGGGGCCGTAACTAGAAGCCTAAATTACCGATCTGCAGAGTTCTTCAAACTAGAAGATGGTATGTATTACAATTGCGATTCGTAATTAATCAGAGAATCCTAACACTAACATCAATTTATATACTCTATATAAAAGTTTAGAAATGTCGCGTCAAAACTTAAATTTAAGGGCGCCTCTGCCTGTTCCCAGAACTACGCTGGTCGAGTAATCTTTAATTTATGAAGGTAGAAAGGTATTCAACCAGTTAAGTTTAACAGTCAGACTTGCGACCTCCATCAAACAATTTAGAAAACAAGTCAAAAGTTTCTGCTTGACAAGCCATATTCACGGACTGATTATTATGATGATCAACTTAGATAATTTAAATTGTTGCCTTCAGACTCTATAGATTTGCTCTTCTTATATTTATTTTATTTAAAAGAAAATTGTCGTTGTGATTATAGGTATTACATCATTAAGAAAAAAATATTGTCTTAATATTGTTAAATCTAGAAATATTTAAGGGTTTTGATTTTAAAAATGTGATATTTTTTCTTTTATAATAGTTTAGTTTTAGTGTGTTATTGTTTTATATAGTGATTTAATTAGCTTATTTATAAACCTAGTATTTTTTGTTAGATGATTTTTGATGACAATAAAGTACGTTTTGATTGATGGATTGAATAAATCTAGGAAGCATGGGTACAAAATGTCTTATAGGCATCGGCGTAAGGTTTACCCTGTGCATAGGTTGTAGACAAATAATTTGTTTTTTGGGTCTTACGACTCGGAAAGGGGAAATCTACCACTTGGACGTCATCTACAAATCTAAAAAAGTAATCTACTGTCCGTAAAAAGGTTTTGGTATTTTAATTGTCAGTCATAAAGGTTTTTTTGTCTAGATTCTCTTTTTATTTAAATAAAACTTACTCTCTTTTGGAGGCAAATAGTCTTCTCCATCAAAGTCGGGGTTGTATCTCACATTTGAATCAACGTTGTCGTTGGAGTAGTCTGGAGTGCTGGAGAACTGGAATCCTCCTGAGCCGGAGATGTCTCTTGTTGGTTTAGAGGAAGCAGAGGGAACACCAGATTGTCCAATGAAATTTAGTTGGATACCACCTTGGTTGACCTAAAAATGTTTTAAGTCAATAAATAGTTCCATTGATAAAATTTAAATCAGGTTTGACGCTGAGGTCGGGCAAGTATCAAACCAAGTTTGTTTCATGCCTCAGCATTTATTTTTTGGTTTGTTTTAATTATTATCTGATACCAAAGAGCATAACTCATTCTCATTTAATACAAGGGGCTGTGGGCTCTCTTCATCACACATTGGCATATAAACCAACCTTAGTCGAGTTAAATGTATCCCTAGGTCTTTAGTGAACATTTTGGCCTGGCAAGGGTTTGGAATACCTCTTTAAGTTTCTAAAAAATATATCTTACCTCAGAGTTTCCTCCTAGTTTCTCTGGAAAACTCGATTTTCCACCGGTGTATACCAATTCATTGATATTGGAGTGTAAAGAAGGATTTCCTGCTGGCAAATTACAACAAACTTCGTTGTCATTACAGATTTGAGCCTGGAAAAAAAGTTAAATGGTTACTTCAATCAAAAAGTAGAACTAGCAGTGGTAAATTATACACCAAGGCAATTTGTATTGTAGAATCAATGATAAAACAAGTAAATTTATATTCAAGGGTCTAACTCGGGATAGGCAAAGGTAGATAGATCAATAGATTTTGGTGAAACTAAAGAACTTTACAGTAGCTAATATGGTGGGAGATATTTTTTTGGTAAAAAATAACAGAAAGTAGAAACCTGTCAAAGTTTTAAATTAGGTACTTAATAAATTTTTTTGTTTAAATTTTGTTTTGTAACATGCGTCTTCTTTTTTTAATTTTCAGTAATTACCATGTCTACCTTGTAAATTATCATAAAGATGTGTTAAAATTTAATAAATTTGATTATGTAAAAAAAATATTTTTTAATTTTATAGGATGTTTGTGTCTTTAAGTTACAAGGTCGTATCTTATAAAGTTGATATCTTCAAAATTACGAATCTTCTTTTTTTGTTTGCCTTACGACTAATGTTGGATCTAAGCAAAAGCTAGAGCCTCTCTTTACTCCTTCTTTATTGGAATATCATGCAAGCCTTTGACGATTTTGTGTTGCATCCATTTTTGTGATCCATGATCCAAAGATAGGTTAAGACTGGTATATACATTATAATTGTTCTTGAGACATTAGCGTTTAGGAAATACGAAATGATAGTTTTAAACTCAGATATCTTTAAAACAGATTTTTAATGCTAATAACAGTCTAATAGTTTGTATACCTCAAAAACTTATTGGTAATTATAGGATGTAAAAACGCTTTTTACCTTATTAATTTTGAGATCAAAATTTCATTAGAAGGCAGGGTCAAGTTTTTTTTAGAAGGATGAATATATTATTTTAATAATTTTGACATATTCCATATCAAAAGACGACTATAACCCGTATTTAACCTGTCTTAATATGTGAGAAATAATTTAACCCGCGGGGTGTTTAGTAATTTTTGGCTTGAACTTTACCTGCTATTGCATCGGTTTGGTTTGACTATTGTTTAACTAATGTTTTAACCTTTTTATTGTTATTAGTACAGACCGACAAACATTAAATTGCGTTTGATGATTTTAAGGCCATTTTACACACGAATACCAACAACGTAAGTAAAAAGCTTTTACACAAATAAATTATAAAATTACTGAAAGACAGGGCATCAATAATAGTAAATTCTTAATAAACAAACAGCTAAATTGAGAATTAAAGAACAGGTGTCAGATGATCAATCAATACCTAGAGTAAATCAAGCAGTTAGTTGTGAAGAGGGGGCTAACTGAGAATGTTGAAGTTTATAATAACCAATGGTATAAACAACAAATGAAATCTGATTTTTCTTTTTTTTATTTCACTTGTTGTTTATGGTTTTAGGTCCTTACATTATTTGCAGTTTGGTATTTGAAAATACCGATGGTATCTTACAGACAATAATCTACAACATTTAGAAATATAAAAAGAAAGACTAAGCGCAGCATGTCAGAATTATGCACTGCAGTTAAATTCTAAGGAAACTATATATATATAAGTATACCAAAAAAATTTAACGTCATTGTACATCTAACTATTGATCACACACCAATAGAAAGAGAACTAGAGTAAAAATATCTAGGCATATATATAAACAAAATACTAAACTTTAATAAGAAATAATAAATGCTAGGGTGAAGTCTGGGTTGTGAGATTTTTAGGGCAGATAGGAAAGGTCCAGAAAGTCACGAATCTGAACATCAGTCTGAGAAATTGTGGCATTGTGGGCAGGGTATTCGTCATGCACAATATGAAGATCTCGGTGCAGTAGATCAGCTTAGGATAATGTGGCCATATGGAAAGGATCTACAGCGACAGACTACGCGGTTCCAAGTTATACGTTTAATAAAAAATTTTCTGCAATATATTTGAAAGCGAAGAAAAGAGGTCGGCAAATTTTGGCCGTCATTCCGATCTTTGCAGACGGCTCAAAAAAGGATGAAAATGAAGGGTCAAAAGTGTTTTCCACAGAGCTAGGATTTGCGGAGCTCTACAGTCTTCTTGATTACTGAACCATCTTTCAGGCGGAGATATTTGCAGTGCTGGAAGCAATCAATCTCCTTAACCTATGCCTAGGTGTATCGCAATTTGCGCGGACATTCAAGCTGCAACTAAGGCGCAACTCCTGCAGCAATAACTGGAAACTTATTGTTGTCAGAAAATTTTCTATTAGTTGGAAACAGACATCGGGTTATTCTCTGTTAGGTTGTAGGTCACTCAGAAATAGAAGTTAATCGGCGCCTGATAGACCCAGAGCAGTGTTAGTGCGTCCTGGAGGCGCCAGGCTTTCAGGATACAGTGATCCTAGCCAGAGCAAGTGAATTCGAAGTCCAAATAAACAATACATTGGCCATCTTAATAAACATGGCCAAATCTCACATTAACAATACGATGGTTGAGCTAGCAGAGAAAATATTGGTAGGGTTAGAATTAGCCAGCATTTCAAGGTAGCTGTGATCAAAATGGAATGTGAAGGGGACAGATGCCTTAAGGTACATGCGGAAAATTGACTGATTATTACAAGTCGCTACCTCTTTAAATCGCAGGATACTCGACTAAACATTCTAGTAAATGACAACAGCTGTCGTAGTTATATAGAAAAAGATAAACCTGAGAGTTGGACGAAACTTGTCTATAGATGACGCAGCTCCGTCTCAGACAAGACGATGTCAGTGTGCTTCAATTTTCGAGTGCTCGAGCTAGATGGCGCCACACCTTTGAATTTACTCTTATTTCACGGATGCGAGTAATTCATATGTAGTTGGTTTTGGTTGAAATAGGCTTACCTAGCTATGCTGTTCTCCACTGATAACGTGAAATACACAGAAACGTACGTCTGGAGATGCTACCTTGTGTAAGTTGAAAACTAACCAAAACCAACTCTTCCTTCTCTTTCTGACACTCGCGATTTAAGTACACACACCTTTGTGCAGTGATGCCAGGTGATGCTTTTGCATGAGATCTCATGGTTTTCAGACAAATCTCATGCTATCATTATTTTATTGCAAAATCTCACAGAGACAAGAATAAATTATAGTTGAAAATTAATTATACAGGTAACTATGAACTACAAATGACAAAGTCATAAGAGAATTCGGCTTACGTCCCGCATTTGGCATCGTTGGATCGTGTTTCATAATCGCAAATTGCAACCTCGCTCCTGGTTGAGAGTATGACGTACAAATCAGCGGTTCGCTTATTCGGGGATTCCCCAAAAAACGATTATCGATTATTCTGTTATGTGCCACACCTCTACTACATGCATTTGGCCAATTAAAAAAAAAACATGCGTATTGCAACATAGAATATATAGCTAAATATATACGTATATTATGTATGATGTGCCTACAATAATAGAACTTATTGCAATAAAGCCAGGCAGTAATTGTGCCGGGCACTATTCTGACAGTTTCGTATTATAAGCTGTCTTCTTTCAAAATTAGGCCTTTGTGTATTGTAAGAGCCGAAATTAATAGTGCCGCCACTATTAATGGAAAATAAACGACAGGATTTATAAATTCTACTTTGGTATGTCAATTTTGAAAGATCAAGTGTCAGTTTTCAATGAGAAACTGTTAGAATAGTGCTGGCAGTCCCTAATGAATAAGCACTGTGCAGCATGCCAGAGGCAACAGCGACAATTCCGCCATCTCATGTTTTTTTTTTAATCTCATGCTTTCTCGAAATATTTCTCATGCAATATTTCTGTGGGACCTGGCAACACTGCCTTTGTGTGAAGTATAAAATTCGTTTTGATTTGTAAAGCATCTGCTGAATGCCCTGAGCTCTTGCTAGGACGAGATTTAACGCTCTAGGTTGGCCTGACCTTCAAGATCCAGAAGAACTGAGGGACATATAGCCAGGCGTGATCTATAAACAACTGTGGCTTGTTTAATTGGGCACCCAAGCTCTCCGTCATATCCACACATAAATTGTTAAAGTTACCTTCGTAGACTGAACTGAAGAAATGAACCAGGAGGTCTAGGTCTAGCTGATGTTACCAGTTAGTGTTCTGCCACCGTGGCTAACCTAACCTGACCTATGGACAGTAAAATCGTCGTGCACTATATAAATAGTTCGGCACAGTAAATCTTGCTCCTTTTTTTATTACGTCTCGTAATTTTATTATTTATATAGTAATGTCGTGTAGTAATCAACTCAATCCTGGCATGTTGCAAGATAAGTATGCGGATAAAGATACGTAGAGATATTCAGGTGGTAGATAATCTGAATATTTTTAATTAATTTTAATTTGGGCATGGCTAAAAGCAATAAAAAATGAAGACGCAAAAGAAGTGGTGTTATTGAAATATTGCAGCGATACACCTTACTTTGCAATTATTTAAAAGCTTTCTCCAAAAAGATAATTATTTTCTTTTTTATTTATTTTTATGTAGCGAGTTATTTTGGGTACATGCACCTGTACGCCCACATTGGTTTAATAATAATATTTTTAAGAGTCCGAGAGGCAGCAATTTTTTTTTGGAACTTATTTTTTTAGTCGGTGTATATGTATAAGTATGTCCTCAACAACTTTTCGGGCTGGCATTGATTTTATGATGGATTTAAAATTAAAGAATGACATGAGTCGACTTCTTATAAGAAAAGCAATAAAGTGGTGGAAAATAAGTCTGGCTAAATATTTGCAGATCTAAAAATTGTACTGATTAATGGCAAATTATTTTCATAGGCTTGAAACTCAACGACCACGTAAACTGATTATAATTGATAACTAAAAAATAGTCTGGGTGAGATGGTAGTTGTGCCTCGCGGCGTCTTAAAAACTGAAAAATTAGTAATTTTTTCTTAGTTCTGATATTTTTTTCACATAATAGATTATAATGTATGAAAAAAATTTTCTGGAAAAAATTTTCTGGCTGTTAGTTGCAATCATAAAAAATCCAATTTAAAAAATAAATAATATTTTTTTTCTCGCTAACGGTTGCAGATGCTGAAAAACCAAAAAGTTTCTAGATAAAACAGGAAATATATTTTATATTTTGGAGTCTATTAGAAACACACCAGGTTCAGGGGTGGGGGAAAAAGTAGCATTTCCGCTGAAAAAATTATTTCCTAGTAGATTTGAGTTATTATTTGACATACCTAATGATATGTAATCTGTAGCTTAATTTGAGTTTTAAATTTAAGCTAAATATCTTAAAAACTGCAAGAACCCTAAACAAAAAACAAAAAAAAAATACATTTTAACACTCTGTAGATCGGCAATAAAGCTTTTGGGGATATATGTCTTAAAAATAATCACTCCCATAATCAAATGTGCCAATAATGACCAAAATAAGTCTGGTAAGGCTTTGGGGCTTTCAAATAATAGCCAAATTAAATTTTAAGCTTTTGTTATAAAACAACAAACCATCCCATAAACTTTCAAAACTGAGAAAATAAGGACACTCATATCCTTTCCTTTTTCACTTGAAAGAGACATTGGCCATACTAGAAGTTTAGCGAGATTATATTTTTTAGTTAACTTTAGTGTACCTTTTACTAGTAAAACTATTTTTATTTTTAAGAAAAAAAGTTCCTCCTATTTATAACTTCTGAAGCATTTTCCGCCTGAACCCAGCGAAAAATTTCTACCTATTTATATAAAAAGTTTTGCTTAGAATTGCTCAATGAACAATTCTTTCGATGTTTGTTGAGTACGATAAAAAGTTCCAAACAAGGTTGCACACAATAGGGACTTGCAATAAAGCCAGGCAATAATTGTGCTGGGCACTATTCTGACAGTTTCGCATTATTATAACGCTGTCTTTTTTTTTAAATTAAGCCTTTGTGTATTATAAGGGCCGGAATTAATAGTTCCACCATTATTAATGGAAAATAAACGACTGGATTTTGAAAATTCGACTTTGTTATGTGAATTTTGAAAGATTAACTGTCAGTATTCAATGGAAAACTGTCAGAATAGTACCCGGCACTATTATTGCTTGGCTTTATTGCAATAAGTCCCTAATATGCTCCACGACTATAAGTAGGCACTTAAAATACGGTAGTCATTAAAAAAAATGGCGACATTTGTCAAATTTGTAATGAACAATAATTACGATAATTTAAAAGCTGCAAATTTAAAATTATTAAAACAAAATTACCATGTTTTATGTTTACTTTTTTTAAAGTTGTGTAGTTTCACGAACATCGAAACAGAGGCCTTTTTGGGATTTTGTTTGCAAGGGGGACACTTTTTGGCTATCTTGAAATTTTTGTAGCACAAACCTCCTTCGAGGGGTATACTTTACCCCTATATTATAAATAGGGAAAAAAAAGGGTGTAAAAATTTCAAAAATCTATCCATTAGTTTTTGAAATAATTGCCTTCAAACTTCCAAATTTAACATGGACTGATAAAACAACATTTTAATTAGAATTTTATTATTTTTCAGATTTAATTTTTATTTTATCATTCAATGTTAAATTTGAAAATTTTAAAGCAAATATCTCAAGAACTAATCAATGGATTTTCAAAATATTTACACGGTTTTAAAGGTATTGAAGAGAGCTTCAAAACAAGGTGTCACTAGACCCGCTTTCCCTAATTAAAATATAGAGATAAAGTATACCCCTCGAAGGGGGTTCGTGCTTCAAAAATTTCAAGATAGCCAAAAATTGTCTCTCTCGCAAAAAATATCGACGTGTCCGAGCGTTTCTCCAAATTTGCACTCTAAATACCCAAGAAGGCCTCTGTTTCGATGTTCGTGAAACACCGTGTATACAATGTGTTTGTGCAGGCACTCAAAATTTTTGTAGTGATTCCAGAGTCTTGTGGAGGAGGCCCGGGCTCCAGCTCCCCTTAACACGCCACTGTTTGTTTAATCCCCATCTAGACATCTTTTGCCAAAGGTCAAACCACGCCATTACAATTACTTATTAACTTAATCTTCATAAAGATGTTACACAGATACACTAAAGGTGTTTTAAAGATAAACAGGTTCGTAAATTTGGATTAGAAAAAAGTGCTTAGATAAAAAATGATGTAATTAATGGGTTCGGTTCGCTTTGGAAAAGACTTTAATAAAAATAGAAATTTTTTAAAATTTCAAGATGGATATAATGGATGGAATTTTGTGACTTATTTTATGTTAATATAGAGAATTTTTAACATAATTGAAAATGAAAAAAAGGAGTTGGTGAATTTAAGAAAATCAAGGAAATTAAAATGAGAAACCTTTTAATAGATTAGGTTATTCTACATTTAGTCTAGTTGTTGTTGTGGTTATATTTTTACTGTTACTGTCTAGGAGAGTAAAAGGAGTTTATTACATAACACGGCACTTGCAATAAGTGGAAGACCTTATTACCAGATAAGACCTGTCAGTCAGGACATTGAACATTGTAATGAGGTAAAGATAGAGAATAGTAATTTCCAGAACGCAGTCTCACGCTCTGCTAGCATGTATGCTAGAGCGAAAATAGACTTTGGTTCAATGCAATACTGAGAAACAACTGTAAGTTTGAATAAATGCTTAATCATATAATTCTCATCATTTGTAATAAAAAGTAATAGGTTTGCAATAAATTAATTAATATCCTAAGTACTTCTATGGATGGATAGATGGACAATATCTTAGGCTCAGAGAATCTTTAGGCAATATTATTTTATGAGATATTTGTTTAAAAATTTTTAAGCTAAAAATAAATTTGTTTACGGTACCTATGTAATTACATTTGTCATTGAGTACCTATCTATATTAATTATTTTATAAAAATATATTTAAATAGTTTATAATAATTATTGATTCTCGTGCTTACTTTGTTATTAACATTTTTAACCGCGAAATAACGATTGCACATCAATATATTCACATACAAAAATTTCGAAACGCGGTTTTATAGCGAGTCTTGACATTAAAGAAAATAAAAATTTTTCCATCTTGTATCATCGCTTGTAACATGATGAAAAATGCCTACACTACATTCTTTATATATTTTAAAAAATGTGATTCAATAAAAATGAAATACCGAGCTGTCGTATATCTACATATATATCATATTCACAAGAGACAAAAAAAAATCACATAAACAAATTGTTTAAAGAATCAAAAACAACGTGACATAATTAATCCTTGTTTACCGAAAAATTAATTCAGAAAAAATTTTTTTTTTTTTTTTACAACTAATTTATTGAATAACAAATTACACAAATATTATGTTTATAATATTTTGGTTAAGGAATACTTGCATAGATAAATAAAATAATTTATTATAGACAGAGTTTTTATAAACAAAAACAAACTGTGGTAAGGCTCAAAAACGAAATACACAGAAAAATTCTCAAAAAGATATGTGATAATATGCTAGAAACCAAGAGAGGACAGAATTTTCGTAGATCTAGAAATATGATTTTTTAAAATTAAAAAAAATAGTTCGTAATCGATATTTTTTGTCTGGTTTCGTAGCTCGATGTGGTCTGCAGATATTATTTTTTACCTATAAAAATCAAGGCATTATCACGCAAATTAATTTTTAAAATAAATAAAAAATAATGTCGCTATTAAAGAACATGTTTTGGCAGCTTTATGTGGTGTAGAAATGTGGTTTTCGGTTATCAAAAGAATATATATTTTTTTTAATATATGTAGTGTGCTCTTTTTTTACGACGGCAACGGTATTATAATAGGAAATTTAGGAGAATCGCTGGCCAAAAGCCAATACTATCGATTTGGGAAATTGGCGTACTTTCCAACGTTGATTCAAAAAAAAGTTTCTTAAAGTTATATTAGTTTAAATTTGTGTATTTTTAAGAGTAACTCTTACGTTTATACGACTTCGTATAACGATGGGGTACTTTAAACCTTTGAGTTAACGAAGGGTTAAATTAAAATAGAACTTTACTCTTTAGGGTATTTACTAAAAATAACTAAATTAAGTTGCCCTTTTTATTTCATGTAGTATTCATTTTATAATTTTTAAAAATGTTTTTCATCAAACAAAGAAACACTTTTTAATCATGAAATTATAATCCCTATAGTTCAAGAATTTATAAATAATTTTTGCCCGTTTCGGCCCTTTTAGATTTTTTTTTAAACTATGCTATTTTGGGCGTTTTTACTTCGTTAATAGTTTTTACGAATTGGCAATAGATTTGTTCTGCAAAACATTTTTAACCCATTTGACATATTTAGTTTCTAAATTAAATTTAAGAAAAAATAATAAATTACCGTGTTAAAATTCAAGGTGACGAGCGTTTTAAAAGTTTATTACGCTGATGAAAAAGAGCTAATATTTGTGGGCCAATAACTTCTTTATCTCTTGAAATATTTTATCAAGTAATACACTGCCGCATGTGGTACAAATGAGGCACTTTTTGGCGCACTTAAATAATTTTAAGGGGGGAGAGATATCTGTTTTAAAGAAGTCCACCATTTTCACGAGACAAATTTTTTTGAAATTTTACACTGTGTTAAAGAAATTTTTACTCAGTGAAACTTTTGGTGTTTTAGGAAAACAACAAACTCAGTATATTTTTATTTATTGGGGGGAAAAATAAGTATTATAAGAGAGTTTATATGATATAAATGATCTGTTTATTCTTTTCAATTCTCTAAAAAATTTAATTTTTTAATTTAGCGAAAAAATAGTGATATTTATTTGTCAGTGATATTTATTTGTTATTGCGGAGATACGATTCAAAGATAAAGATGCATTTCTAATAAATAGGCATTGACAAAAAAACAATTTTTGACTATTTTAAATAAAAATTTGTAGAAAACTCGAAATTACTTTGACCAGCTATTATCTAAAATGTTCCTATATGCGCCATCGCAAAATGATCGCATTATAAAATCCCAAAAAAGAAAGTGTTACGAAATGTACTATTATCATTATAAAATATTATGTTATTATTACTATAAATATCTGTCGTTATTCATTGCCTTAAGACTCCTAAGTGGGTTGAAGATGCGACCCTGTTAAGCACTTAAGATATTTTGCAATGACCCGCGACTAATTTTGGAAAATTTTAATTTCAATATTTGCATGACCAAAACTATAAGGATTATTTTGTTATACAATAATAAAAAGTAACTATTTAGGTCACCTGTAAATGTAAACATTTGCAAAATATGAAAGAGCATATATTTTTTTATTTTTTTATAAATTAATATGTAAGTATATGAACCATAATTTTTTTACTAAAATAAGAAAAGAGAAATAAAAAAGGGGGAAGACAAAAGAAAATCAACAATGTAAAAGAATAAAAAAAAGGAAATAAAAAGCAAAAAAGGAAAAGAAGCAAAGAAAAAATAAAAGAAAACAAAGAAAAAAAAAGAAAAACAAAAAAAGAAAAAAGAAAAAAAAAATTAAAAAAAAGGAAAAGAAATAAGAAAAAATAAAAAAGAAAAAACAAAAAGCAAAAAAAATTGAAATAGAAAAACAAAAGAAAAAATAGAAAAAATAAAGTAAAGAAAAGAGTAAGATTTATTTTTTTGAATTTTGATATTAAAAGAGTATCTGACAATTAAAAAAGAATCGCTTAATCAAAACTTGTGGACAAAACAATACCCATCAATAGAAAAATGAAATGCCACCATCTCAAGCACCTTGCTGGGTAGATTCTTCCTTAATTTTTATATAATAATTAAGAACAATAAATTACAATCTGACCTTTAATGAATTCTAATTTGATTAGCTTTCCCCTATTAAAACGACGATATGCAAAATTAAGAATAAATTTGAGATATACAGAGTCGTCCAAAATCCAACTAATATATATAAATAACCATTTTGACTAATTTTATGGAATTTTAGGCAAAGTGGTGCCTTCCTAAAAAGTTTTGCAAATTACCTTTACACCAACTACTTTTTTCGTTTTTCGAAAAAGTAATTTATTCAAAACTATTTTTCCAACGCGAATATTTCAAAAATAAATAAATACATTTTGAAAACAATAGTGTAGCACTGAGAATGCAATATAAAAAACTTTTAAAAAATTGTCACTTTAATAATGTCCCCTAATAATTTTAGGCGTTAAATTTTACCCCTTGGAAGGACAGAAATAAACAAAAGTAACTAAAAATGTCTCCCTTGCAAAAAATCGATGACTTTTAAAGATTTTTAACCAAATTTACTAAAATATGTTAAAATTTTCTTAACATGTTTAGACTCACCCTGTATATTTATCAATATTCTTTTTGAAATACCAATATTACGCACATGAAATTACATAATTTTTTGAAATTAATTTGATTTATTTGAACTCATCTATAGTTTGGCAATATTAGGAGCTCCCACATTTCAAAGTTAATTATTATCCGTTCAAAATTAATTTTCCGGTGGTTTGTGTTTGTTATTTGGCCAATTATTAAATGAAAGTACAAGATGTCTAAAGGTTAGAATAATTTTATTAAGATATGTAAACATTTTTAGAAATATCTAGAAATATAAAAAGCCTTAACTAATTTATGTATCTGTAAAAATAACTTTAAAAAATTAACACAAACACCAAGTTATAAACTACCTAGAATTATTATTTAAAAGATAAGAGAAACAAAGTCAAAAAGTCGTATATAACTCTACCAAAATATTTTAACTTTATAAAATTGAATGTAATATGTAAAAACTACAAATAATAAAAATCAATTCTTAAAGCCAAAATCTCATTTACTAATTTTTATTATAGATAAAACTGCGCAAAAACCTTTTAAGAAGGTATTTCAAACTTGTTTACGTAATATCTATTACAAAATTCAGAGACTCGAATACATGCTTCAACAAGCAAGTCTTTAGGCACTGTTAAAACAATTCTCATAAACCCTTCAATTCCAAAACATTCTCCTGGTAGGCAAAATACAGATTCTTCTTCCATTAACTTCTTTACAAAGTCGAGGGTGTTATTAAACTTTGGGAATCTATGAAGATGAATTTCGACCAACATATACATAGCTCCATCTGGTAGGAATGGTGTTAACCCTTTACAATCGCCCAAGAGGTCATGAGCAATGGTTGAATGTTCATATAGAGTATCTATTAAATCGTCGTGAAATTTCTGAGGGGTGTTCTTAAAAATCGCACTTAGCGCACCTTGTATTAAGGTATTGCTTCCGATAGTACGTTGGGAGAGACTCACCAATGCTTTACGTACGTTTTTAAATGCTTCAATCGGGTCATCTATTACAATCCATCCTAGTCTCCATCCTGGTACCAGAAATCTTTTTGCTAAACCTCCACAGATTAATAGCGGTACACCAGAGTTTAGTGATGAAGTAGAAACAAAATTTACTCCAGGAAACACTAATCTTTCGTAGATTTCATCAGCGATAACTGGTATTTTGTGCTTCAAAGCAATTTCCAAAAAATCTTCAAGATGTTCTTTGGAATAAACACTTCCACAAGGATTGGAAGGATTGTTTAAAACAACTGCAGCAGTTTTAGAATTAATTTGCTCTTCTAAGTCACGCAAATCAGCTTCAAAATTATTTTCTGGTATCAAATTATAATATCTTACTTCGACTCCAATAGATTCGGCCAAAGTTCTGTAAATAGCAAAACCCGGTCTTGGTATTAAGATATTTTGATTTTTGGACCCGTCACACAAAGCTGTAATACATAACTCCAAAGAACTTGAGCATCCGGAACATAGAATAACATCTTTGGAATCAACTGTCACATTGTCAAAACTTAGATACTCAGCAACAGCTTTTTTGGCATCGTCATACCCAGTTGAAGGTGCATATCCATTGAAACAGTTTTCTTGGATGGCATCAACCACTGCTTGCAACGTTTCTTTTGATGGTCCAAGATTCTTGTAAACCGTAGGATCGCCAATAGATAGCGCTATTACGTTCTTTGCTGGGTTTGGTTGTAGGTCAAGGGTATCTACGATTTCTCTAATAAAGTTTCTACAGTTTCTCGCGGTAGTGGAACTTTCTACCGCCCATGGTTCTAGTTCGATTGGTTTGACGTCAAGAGGAATGGAGGTTGATGTATCAAGGATGCTCACTTCACTATTATGCGTTAGTTTGTCTAGCATTATCACATACAACAATTATTTTAACTTCTTTTTTACACAAACACGAATAAAAATACTGTCAACGTATGTTTACTTAAGAGGTTTTAAAGGTTGAATGAAAGTATAAGATTGTAAACAGTATGCTAAATATGTGATTTTAAAATGAGAAAAAATTCCTGAATATATAAAATTTTGCTTAGCAGTTGTTAGTGCTGTTTTGAAACTTGTTTTGTGGCGTATCAAGTAAATATATGTATATTTAAATTTTCCAATTCCAAGACACTTATAATACCAGTTTTTAAAAACACGTGATTTTATTGAAAAAAAATAGGAATATGCGTTCAAGAATCTTAATCTTTCGATTAATATTTTTCAATATTTCTGAATTCCATTTGTCGAATTTTCTCTTAGTTCCGGGATAATTTATCTATCTTTAGACTTCACTTTATTATGCCAAGCTTGTTGTTGGATATATTAATTCTTTATGTTTTTCTGATTAATATTTTAAGTTTGTATTTGCTTCATATCAGTAATCCATCTCTAATTGACATTCACATATGTTGAGTATGTTAAAGTAGCTTATGAATTTAAAAAGGTTTTTTTAATTTTTACGACTAAAAAATAATTTTGCAACAAAATGTCACATTTAAAAAATAAAATATATATTTATTGAAATTGCATAATTATCTTCATTTTTCGGCCTCAAATAAAATTTAATTGGCTAAGATTGGCAAAGATTGGCAAACAATGAATATTCATTTTAATACATTAACCTTTTCATTTAATAAGAACAATGATTGTAATCAATATTTTAGAGATACTATATGTCGCATCTCAAACCACTTGTACTGAATCACAATTAATTTAGGCCAAATTCCTAACTGCAAGTAGTGATGGGTTGCTTTTTAATAAATTGCTCTTTAAAAGGGCAAAGCAGCAGCAGTTTTTAAAGCTGTTTTAGGGTAGAAACAAGTAAAGTTTAAAAACAAAAATTTCACGTAAGGAGTTTTGTATCTTTTTGGTTGTTTTTTTTTTGAAGCAAATGTAGGTCGGATGTTGGGCAAAGGAAATTTCCAGGTGATGACCCCTTTTATCGGAGATCAGCTTCTTCTTGAGGCAAAGCTTCTTTTTAGGCAAAAGTAAAGTAGGACGTTATGAACACAAAATTTTCACGTAAAGAGTTTTTATTCAATTTTTTTATCTATTTTCAAGGAAATTTCTAAAACGTTACGTAGAAAACTGCTAACTAAAAGTCCATCACTAATAATTGCAAGGTATTAAAAATCTAACAGTGTGGAGTTATAGGTAATATTATTTTGGGGTTAATACGCTTTAAAATTCCACTTTCATCAGTGTATCTTTCCATATCCTAAAAGGCTGGCTTATGTCCATGAACTCATTGGAAATGAAAATAGAGAAGAATAGAATAGGATATATTTGTTCAATTACCTTATAGGTGTTATAGTAAAAGTGTCGTATAAATAGAAAATATAAATGCATTACAAATTAATAGTATTACGCGACAAAGTATATGTAAATAAATATATTATTATGTTCAAATAAATATAAACATTTTCCCAAAAAATAAAATCTAAATATTTAAAATTTTGTTAGGTTTTTGGTTTGTGATACATCATATAAATTTTAACAGGAAATAGTCTTGTAGGTTATAAAAGGTATTCTGGAAAAGAACGAATTTCAAAGTTTATGCTCAGGCAATTTCGAGTTTAGTAATTATGGTTTCTTATTCTATCAGTAAAAAGAGGTTTATTTTTGACATAAAAGTTCCCGTCAAGTCAAGCGGAGTTTCCGTTTTTATCAAACCTGAGACTAAAGAGTATTTAGTGTTAGACCATTTTCACAAAATTCTGCACAGTCAAGGATCTGACATTATCTGCAGTTTTTCAGATAAAATGGCCTTATTATCATCTACAAGCTAGACCAATTTTTCAATAATATAGTTTGGCAGCTTGTTGTTATGCAGAATGTAAAAAGGGCCCAAAATTAAGCCCTGCGGCACCCCTTTCCTATCCTCAAGTTATTCTTATCTAGAAATTTAACCCTCACTGTTTGTTTCCTTAACAGAGGAAGCCAACTGAAGATTCACCCCTAAAACAGGAATTTTACCAAAAAATTAAGAATAAATCGTTCTCCGCTCAAGCTTCCCGCTTAGGTTCCATCTCTGTTTATCGATCGGCGCTCATTCCCCAGTCCCCAGGATGTATTTCTACGTACTCCACTGGATTTTAAATAAAGAATTTGTTTTTATAGTATTGCGCTTCGGAAAATGGGAATCCACTTGAACGTAATCTAGAAACTCTCCAATCTACAGCTAATAGAAAGACCCTATAAGTTCACTTGTAAGATTAATAAAAGTTGAATTTCTACCTTATTGTCCCAACAAACCTAAATGATTAAAAAATCAACAAAAAACATAATTACTCAAAAGTTACTCACGTTTTTCCTTAAAATTCCATCAGCGTTGGACACAACTCCGTTGACGCATGCGTTTTTAAGCGCGCAGACTTTTCCAATACCGGCGCATTCACCATTTTTTTGTTGTCCCCCTAAAACAGTAGCAGATGACGTATAGTGACCGGCGTGGGGGAGTCTACTCTTGAGATTTTTGAAGGGGATAAATGGCTGGACCCCCAAGAACCCGTTTTCGTTCAGCACTCGCTCGCCGTTGGCTGCGGGAAAGAGACAAAAACAGGGTGGTGAGTCCAGCAATACATACAAGGAGATAAAGATAGAGAACGAAAAAAGAGTAGAATAAAGTGAATTGGTTAGTTATAACGATAACTACGTAATTAACTAAAATTATCCAGAGGCCCAGAGATAGAGAACGAAAAAGGGATAGAGTAAAGTAAATTAGTTATAACGATAACTACATAATAAACTAAACTAATCTAGAAGCCGTCGATACAATTTGACAGTTGTTACAGATCCGTCAATTATATCCAGGGCCTTTAGAATAAACTTTAACTACTTTAAAAGTCAAGATGGTAAGGGAGGCTAAATTACTAAAGTGATCGCTACTAGGGTTAAAAAACAGAACTTACCCACTGATACAAGTTGACCAGACAAGAAAGGGTTGCTTCCTAAACGAGCCCCACTGTGGAAAGCGGCAATTCCACCTAATAACAAGAAAAGACGCAGATTAGTTTTAAGCTACGGCAAAAGTGACAGATAGTTTATGATTCGGTTCATGTCTCCCTAATATTTGTTAAGAGGAAACTATTTTTCCTGTTAAAAGTATTTACGGTTCTATTATAATTTTCACATAATCCGTAACATTTTAACTCTATCGGGATAAAGTTGCTGATAACTAAAGAAAAAAGGATTTTAACTGAATGGTTTTTTTTCTTTTGGTCTCTAATCCTTAATGGACCTTGTCGATTGTTATAATAACATACAGTTTAGTAAATGTTTTTCAGGCTTGTATATTTTTCTAAGCTAACTTGATTTACCTGAAGGCTCTGAGGCACTCCCAGTAAGGAATACGTTTTTGTCGACCTGGATTGGACCGAAGCTGTCGGCGTCTCCATGCGAAGCAGAGCCACCACAACCTCCTAGAATAATTAATAATCAAAAATAAAAAAATATATATTAGGATTATAGGTATTTATAATAAAAATGCAAAATCACATTTTTCATAGTGAAGTATAGAAAACTTCGCAGGAGGCGAGATCTTCTTCAATGAAACTAAAGGATGGCAAACATTTGAAGAGGAAATTAATAAAATAAACTTTTTAGTTGACAAACTAACTTAAGGTAAAAATTGCATGGAGAACGATAGAGGTCATCATAGAATACTTGTTGACCTAAATGCGCTGATTTAATTCAGTTTTTCACTATGTTGCAACTCATATTAATGACATTTTGAAACGCTTATGTGACCTTTCGTTATGGTTATTACTAAGGCTGTCCAGAAGTAACTTGATATTCCTTTATCTTTATTAAACGTAACGAAGGGGGAAGGGGGAGAGGTCTGAAGCAAGGGTGTACTGCAGAACCACAGGAGCGAGATTTCATTTTGTTCTGCGTAAGTATCCCACTGTTTTCCAGGCAGAAGTATACGCCGCGCCATTGTGATGTGTGATTATAAGAACTTAGAAATGTCTATCTCAGGAAAATACATCTACATATGCTCAGATAGTAGAGCTGCACTGTTCGCCATCAAATCGGCCATAGTAAGCTTTAAACTTATAGCCGAGTATACGGATGTACTAAAAACCCTGCTTTTAGTTCCAGGATATGAGGAGGGCATTCTTGGAAACGGGGAGGCTAACCAACTAGCTAGATTGGGATCATCATCTGATCCAATGGGCCAGAATTCATGGTGGGCATCGCAGAGTGTCTTACCATGATGACCCTAAAACGTTACTCAAACAGGCGCTCTTAGGCTCTCTGGGAAGACACGGAAGGAATGAGGCAAGTCAAACTTCTTATCGGGGAGGTAAGCACCTCCAAGGCGAGGTCTTTTCTTACACTAGAGAGAAAAGATATGACTGGTGACAGAGCTTTTCACAGAACACTGTCGCCTAAATAAATACCTAAGCATTCTGGCAATCGTTGAAGACTTGTAGTGTCGAGGATGTATGAAGGATGACGAATCTTCTCTACGTCTCTTAACCGAATGCACTCGCCGCGTTAAGACATTCCTATTTGCAAAGCTGTATACTTAGCCCTAGCGATATGAAAAAATCTCATCCCAGAAAAAAATGCTCCTATGTCAAGGCGGCGGGTTGTTAGTGGACAGTGGGGTACAACAGCCCAGCAAGGTAGCCTAAGTGCATGGGATTTTGTCTGTTAATTTGGGAGACGTTTCTTTATTGTTATAGTTATTTTGTACAATTAACCAATAAGTTTCTCTATGGATCTTCTTCGGTGGTTATGAACAAATTTTTAGGTTAATTTTAGGATTAGTTCGTGATTGGACCCTCCGGGCTTTTGACGATCAAGCACCAACATAATAATCCAAACAGCGATTGAATTTGGCACGATAAAGCGTTTAAAAAACCCTTTATTTGACTTTGATGATTTTGTGGTTGTGTCGTTAATTAAGTTAACGAAAACCGACGATAACGGGTGTTCAAATTATTAAAATAAGCATTTCAAAATTACTGAATCTTTTATTTCTCTAGATTCTTGTTTTTACTAAGAATTCCAAGCTATTTAAAATGCATTTTTAAAACTATTACTTACCGGAAGAGGCGCACCTCTTGAACACATCGTAACTCTTTTTTAGCGGACTGTCATCCGCCTCCCACCAAAAACCTTTTGCTTGGAGGCCATTGTTGATTTCTTCAGGTTTAACCGCTTGGCTTGCTTCGGCACTCCATGCGGTGAGTAGTGCTATTGTGGCCACTAAAAGCGGCGGGGTGAACATGCTCCTAACTGTAACAATAAAAAAACGAAATAAAGATTTGTAATATGATGAAAGGAACAAAGAATTCATTAGTTCTAACATGCAATACATTGGGGTCCATCTGTCTCTTTTGTCATTGCTCTAATAAAAGCATGTTCTCTCCTGTCTGACATTTAATATTTCATTCAGTGTAGGTCTTTCTCGAACACACGCCTGTATATAATAGTTATGCCCCTGTGTCGTCACTCAAAGCTTTATTAAAGACTAAGTTTTTTGTTACTTTTATTTATAAAATGTTTCGACGATTTGCCATTTCGAATGCTAATTATATTCTAAAAAACGTGTTTGGTAAAAAAATTAACTACCATTATACGAAGCGGATCTTCTTCTCGCATTTATCAGACAGAACAGATTACGCTAAAAAAAATATTTATTTTAAGAAGCGCTTACCATTTATATACATATTATTTAACTTTTGGGTTTTTGTTTAATTGTTTATTTAGGATTCTGCTTTGCGGCGCTAATTTTTTAAGGTACCGGTAAATTTAAAAATTACTTAATATAAATTTCCAGAGCAAAAAAAATTAATGACAGATTTATGGGGGATATTTCTTTTTCTGTCTGTGAGCTATACAAAAATTCGTCTTGTGAGCTTTTTTTTGTGTTTTTATATAATACAACATATTGAAAACTAGAAAAAGTATACTACAACTATGTCGGTTTAGAACGTTTTTCTACGCTGTCCGACGCCCATTATCCACCTCCTTCGATCCTGACAAGCATCTTCTGTCGAAGACTGTTGCCATTTCAGTTTATGATGCCCTCTGTTTCTGCGCCCTATTGGTTGCCATTCTAGGACCTGCGTTTGTAATCTTTCGACGTTCATCCGTTGTACATGGCCGTACCATATCAGTTGTCTTTTGGTGATGTCATCTGTTATGCTTCCCTCGATTCTTATTCTTTTTTAACTCTCTGCTCCATAAAATATAAGACATCCAAGTATACATACACCGTTTTGCTTTTATTATTCTTTTTCCAGTTTTTACAGTATGTTCCTGTCTTATCAAAAGGTACAGATACTCATTGCATGGAGATATTGTTTGTCCATTGTCTAGTTCTAACTCACCGGATTCGTTTCCAATACATAAGTTCTGCGTCTTGTTCCGGTTTACTGTTAACCCCCACTTTTGGTATTCTTACGGCAACTTTCTCATCATATACTACATGTCTTCTTTATCATAGTTATAATTACTTGATCGTCAGCAAACTGTAGTGTGTGTATGGTAAATCGGTCGTTAAGTTATCCCATGTCGTGTACTTTACGTTTCCAGTTCTTTAGAGATAATTCCAGTCTTTTAGAGACAAAACATCCCTGTCTTAAGCCTTTTGTTACCAGGAATTCTTTTGAAAGTCGATTTCCAATTTTAATTTTTTAGATTTAGATATTATTTTGCTATAATACTGTCAATAATTTACGGTATCATATTATGCTTTTTATAGGTCCTCAAAGGTCTCTATATTTCAGGCACTCCTTTTCTCAATTACTTGTTTAAGACAAAAAACGTCACTCACTCATCACAACAAGATCTGCTTGCACGAAACCCACTTTGCTCTTATTCTTCTTATTCATAAAAAAAAAAATTATCTATTAGATTTTTTAGATTCCTACCCTACAATCTACTTAAAGTACTGGTTACTGAAATTCCTCTGTAATTGTTGCAATCCAGCTTGTTTTTATTTATTGAGGATATGAATGCAAGTTTCAGGAACTGGATGTCAGTTCATGCATTGATTGATAATATATGTGAGAATTTTTAGTAGTTTGATGATCTGAATGTTTATTTTTCCTTTTGTTGGGTTTCTTACCGTAGAAATGAATTTCCATACCTCGACACTCTGCCTACCTCCTACGTGTGGCATTTGCGCTCGAACATTTAATTTTTTTCCGTGCGTACCAAATTTCTTTCCTGTCTTTTGGTTTTCCTGTAGATTTTTAGGTCTCTTTGCTCTTTAGTACTGAGTCATTAAATATGTGCCTTATTCTCCTTGACCATTTCCTCTATTTCCTCCGTCCAGCACATCTTATTGATATTTCTATTATCTTGGTATCCAACAGCTTCTTTGCTTGCTTCCTTCAAGCTTTTTACTATGTTTGTATATATCTTTTCAAATGAGTGTTCTGTGTTTATTAGATTTTCATCTAATCGTTTCTGATACAATCTTTGGTTACTTTACTGTATTTTTAAATTTCTTCGTTTCATTCTAGATTTTCATTTTCTACAATTCTTCCGTCTTTATTCGTTTTTCTTTTCCTATGTGATTAAATAAGATATTGTGTTCTTCGTTTGCATATTTGACCGAAGAAAATTTTTGTACGCCAAGTTGGCCGCGCCCAATTATCGCAGACCGTGTATAGGTATAGCGTATAAGCATTAAATGTAAAACAGTTACGCCATCGTGTTATATACCACATATGAAAAAGCTATACGGGCCATAGTGAAGCCTTTTTCGTATAAGAAAAACTAATCTATCAGGTCTTCAGATAAGAATAAAAATATAAGTTTTACACCCGATCTCAGCAAATCCCGCCGGTCCTTAAACTAAAAGTTAAAAAAAAGATAGGGAACACCGGAGGAGCAACTGTTCACCAGAGTTGGCGGAAGAACAATCTCGCGTTACGACATTGACATTGTATTTTCTGTTATATCGGCCTAGTAGACAATCCAATGAGACTCATTCAACACATTCTTTCCTATGGCCAGTATAGCTTTTTCCTATATGGTATGGTTCGGTATGATTTTCTGAGTATTGTATAGTCGCTTGTTAATACCCAATAAGAGGTATCTCTAAAATTCATCGGATAAAAAATCGTGTTCAAAAATTACACGGATAGGCGTAGTAATTTATAATGTTAACAGATTGTTAACCAGAAAATGCTACCTTAGAGCATAGCAATTTGTTTAACAAATTGGCGAAAAATTTCTCACACTCGGTAATGAATTTAAGCACTGTTTTAACCATGATTTATTAAGATAATTATATTGCATAATTTGTTAATTAATTTTTTGCACTGTTAAAAACTTCGGTTTATAGATATTCTTCATATTCTATTGACTTCTATAACAATTAGGTCTGACTATTAAAAATAAAACGTATTTTAATATTATTACACACTAGTACACTTCTTAGATTTGAAAACGATAGGTATTTGCCAGCGGAACACGGCCTATGACTCTTTAGGGCTTCAGTTTGGCATTCTGTGTGGGATGAGCAGAAACAAACACAAGCACTTCTACGAAAAATGATCAAACCAGATAAGGGTTGTAAATAAAAGTAGTCTACCAATAACAGGTTATACAATAATAAACCCTTTTCCTACTCAAATTTTGCTTAAAGTAAAGAACCTTTGAAAACCCCTTTGAGGGATGTTAATATTTTGGTATGCACAAATTTACTTTATTGTTGGAAAGTATATCCTTTGTGAATTCTTCTTAAAAGGAATAAAAGTCTTATTCGGAATTCCTCAAAGCAAAATAATTTTTTAAATGTTCAAAATTTATTTTACGCCATACGTTATACGGGTATTTGTTGGAAAACTACCCTATTATAAGAAATCTTGAAAAAAAGCATTCAAATATATTTTTATACCTACATCTTTGCTGCAAATTATATATACGAAAATATATTACTTAAAAGAATAAAACCAATCATAGAAAAACAAGAAATTATTCCTTCCCATTAATTTGGGCTTCACACACAATTACTAATAAAATTAAAAACAGCACTAGAAGAGGGACAAGTTTTTTCTAGAGTCTTTCTGGATTTAGCATAAGAATTTGACAAAGAGTGGCATAAAGGCCTTAATTTTAAACTAAAACGTTTTCTGTTCAAACAATATTCTGATAACTTCAGAATAAAACAGGAATACTTATACTCAAATTTAAGAGAAATTCAGGCAAGCGTGCTTCAGGGTAGCGTACTGGGACCTTATCTATACTTATTATTCACTTGCGATATCCCAAAGCCAGAAAATTGTCACTTAGTAACATTTGTCGATGATACTAGTATATTGACGGTAGAAAACTATTAAAGTATCAATAGAAAAATTTCAGGACGTAGTCACCAAAGTTATTAGTTGGACCACAAAGTGGCGAATAAAATTAAATGAAACCAAATAAATTCATGTTGATTTTACAAAGAATAATGTAAATCACATACAAATCACAATTAACAACATTCCTGGACCATATTCAAATCAGGCAAAATATCTCTGACACTCTCTCTATGAAACTTGATGATGCACATGTTAAGAAAAAAAAGAAAATCTTGAGATAAGGTATAGAAAAATGAACTGACTAATTGAAAGAAAATCCAATTTAACAATTCATAATAAGTTACTGCTTTACTCAATACTGAATGCACCTTGGTACGTTCGAAATAGTGACTCATCGGAACCTAAAAATTGAAACTGTAGCAGAGACAATTGAGTTTTTAAACAATACTATGCTAGTCGAAGACTAAAAAGAGGGAAGCCGTTTGAGCTGGTGAATTAAATGAAATATAAAAAACCAAATAATGTTAGTTAGTTATAGATACAGCAAAGAGGGGAAAACTGTTTAGTAAACTGTAAAATGAAGTTTAAATTTAACTTTTCTAGTAAATTGAGTTAAAACGAAATTGCTTAATGTCCAGATTGTAATTTAATAAACACAGTGTGTTTGACAAATTTAAAAGAAAATACTTATAAGCATTTTCAGTCAGAATTTTGATAAAATTAAAATTTTTCTAAGCTATAAATACCTATTTTCAACATTTTTAATATTCTAATAAATTTTTTCAACCTTTAAAAAAAACTGTTATGGTTTTAAATAAAAAATAATTAAGTGTCAACTTTTAAATTAAATGATCGGTTTTGTTAAATTGTTTTATTTTAGTCTTTTAATTTATTCAATTCAATCATTTTTTATCTTGGAACTAATCATAAAATATGCAAATATTATTATCGTATCTAACCATTTTCATTAGTGCATCATATATATAAGTCTTATCAATACATGGTGTCCCAAATAAAAGCAACTACATGGGGATTTCGGAAACGGTAAGAGATACGAGTTTGTTTAAATGAGAAAAAAGTTGCGCCATTCAATGTTGCGGTTGTATCAAAATTAAAAATATCTACGGGGGTTTTTAAAATATCGAAACCATAGCCAACTTTGTTATTTCTTATGACCGCCATATTATATTTATACTTTAATAAATAGGACATAAAAGGAGCTTTTCAATCGTATATAATAAGCCTATCTTTGGATGACGGATAATGTGAATTTAAAAGAAAATAGTTTTTCACTTAGATGGCTGTGAAACAAATGCCGTAGATGTATTTATTGTTATACCTACGTGACTTTTTTTCAAAACTTTTTTATTTATTTGATTTATATGCAAATCTTTAAGACCCTTTTATTTTTCTCTGGATAAAATATAATAAAATTTCTTAAAATCTATCTTTTATTTCTGAAACAAAAGTTTGCATTTAATATTTAATTTAAAATAAAACTATAAACGGATAACAAAGCATTAAATTATATAAGCAAATGTTCGAAAATTCCACCGTTGTTATTCATGCAATTCCTGCATCGATGAATTAGAGACATGCATGCATCTTAAACCATTTGTTCAGGAATTTCTTCTATGGCTTGTACAACGGCTGCCTCAAGTTCTTCTATCATATTATGAGTAGTAGAATAAACTTATCCTTTAAGTATCCTCAAATGCAAAAATCAAGAGGCGTAATGTCCGGCGAACGTGCAGTAAAATAAAGGAACCATATTGAATTAAATTATTTCCAAGTATTCTAAGGATTGACAAACCTGGTTGTCGTCTTTTTGGATATCTCTGAAAGTACATAGCTCTTCCAGCATCCTTATTACACACAATATAAAATTCACACATATCTACTTTCTCCCAATTTGGAAACCTTTCCATCTTAAATTTGATTGATGAATCAAATAATTGACAAAGTTTTGACAGATAATTACGTAGGTATGACAACAAACGCAACTACGGCCTTTGTTTCATAGCCAACTAACTGAAAAACAGTTTTTTAAATAAATTCACATTTTCCATCATTCAAAGACAGGCTTATTATACATGGTTGAAAAGCTCTTTTAATGCTCTATTTACTGATGTATAAATTCAATATATGTCATATGTTGGCTATGGTTTCAAGAAAACTAAAAGGCCTAGGAAAAATTTATTAACGTCATTCGATTGGTCGTCGTTGTTTATACAAAACTGCCAAATTTGATTAAATTTGTTGGCAAGATGGCGGTGATATTATAATTTTTCAAAAAACACAATTTTTAGTTTTTGCTCGATATTTTAGTAATCCCTGTAGATATCTTTAATATTGATACAGCATCTGATTGCGCTTAGAATGGCGCAACTTTTTTCTAATTTAAACAAACTCGTATTTCTTACCGTTTCCGAAATCCCCTTGTAGTTGCTTTTATTTGGGACACCCTGTATACCTTCTACGCTAACTATGCAACAATAGTGATGAGGGGTTGGTCTTAACAGATAACGCTTACTCTAAGTGTGCCTGGTACGGTAACAGCGGGCGCGACGATGCCGCGTTTTGCTCAAAGTATTAGTCTTTGGGGAAAGCGTGCGCTACTTAGCATCATTTTCAAATGGAACTACTATAAATACGTTGTTTTCTCTCATAAATCGAGCTATTTTGGAACATCTTCTACCAGTTGAAATGGAAATAGCCTAATTATTGGTAAAAAGTTTCACTAAAATGTCTTGTTTCTATTGAACTGACGTACTATGCTCTAAGAGATCTAGGATGCCACGATTATTAAAATAACGTTTTTATTAGTGTGTAGTTTGCTAGATCTTTACCTTGCCTATGGCACCAACCGACGCTGTCATAAACAAAATAAAATATCTTTTGAATAAGCAGAGAATAAGGAAGCACAAAGAATATAAATAATAAATTATTTGTTTCCTCATAAATATTTGGTAAGATACCTACCTCACGTTATTATAAAAGATGAGTATTGATTGGTAATATCAAAAACTATTTTTTTTCCTTGTGTTTTTTTTTTTAATAAGAATCAGAAGGTCAGTCACATTCTTACACGAGGATGTGCGAAACCTTGACATCTTGTATATTTTTTAATTTATTGATTTTTAAAGACAAAATTATGAAAATTTTGGAAAAACGTCACATAATGATTATGGTCCTGGTTTGGTTACGTCATTCAAGTTTTCTTTCAACATCAGTTCATATTTCAAGTATCCTTATTTAGTCAATAATTATTTCTAATATAGAAGAAGCTACCTGCTATTAGTTTAGTCAATAGTTGAACAAGTTTTTGTTCATTGAACTAATCAAACATAATTAAAGAAAATCAAGAAACCGACCAAGATAATATCGAATTATTTGGGATGCATTTTTCAAATAGGATCCCAAGAATAAAGTTGATGATGAATTTTAATTTGAAAATTCTTAATAAAGAAATCTCATTCATCCCGATAAAAAGACGTGTGAATTAAACTCAATTAAAAAAAATAATAGGCATAATTTTAATTCAAGCATTTTATTGTTAAAGGATTTTAAACAGAATTTCTGAATTAAGGCGGATTTTGATTCATATGAATGAACACCTGTAATATTTGATTATTCTCTTTCATTTAATATTCGTTAAGATTGTCAGACCTCTTTTTAAGTGCCTTAATTTTTATTTGAGTGTTTGGTCCGTAAATTTTGTTCACAGCTTTTATAAATTTAAGCTAACAAAACAGTCAAAAAATGGAAATAAACCAAGAATATTTTCAGCTAGAATTTTTGCTAACTTTCGAAGGAAACTATCTTAGCAAGAACAGCTTGCCGATTTGATTTCTGTTTTCGGTAATGAGGCACCACATCAGTCGACAGTTTCTCTTTGATGTGAAGAATTCAAGTGTGGACGGATTAGCCTTAGCGGCGATCCAAGGCCAGGTGCATTAAAGACAGCTGTCATCCAGGAAAACACCGATGCTGTGCGTATGCTTATTACAAAAGATCGACATGTGACATATCGCGAGATTGAGGATTCATTGGAGATTTCAAAGACCGCAATTCAAAAAAATTTTGCATGAAGAATAAGGGGTAAGAAAATTAGTTTTCCGCTGAATACCGCATCTGTTAACTGAAGAACAGAAAAAAGCGAAGTTCAATTGGTGTCAGAAAACTCTAGACCGCTTTTAGGCAGGAAACTTGTAATACATTGTCAGTGGTCATGAATTGTGGATTTACTCATATAAACCCGAAAAAATAAACGTTAGTCGTCTGGGTGTTCCAAGATGAGGAAAAGCCAACAAAAGTCATACATTTAATACAAGAACAAATACAAGTGTATGCAAAAAGATGATCGAAACATTTGTCTCAAAAGCAGGTCATGTAGCAGCAATTCCTCTTGAAGATCAATGGACTGTTAATGCCGATTGGAACGTCATTATTTGTTTGCCGAAAGTCATCGCTGAGCTTCGAACGACGAACTCCAAACGACGAATCATCCTCCAGCAAGACAATGCAAGTTCGCACAAAGCACAAAAAGCCATTGAATTTTTAACCCAACAAAATATTAAATTGTCGGACCATCCTCCATACAGTCCCGTGGAATTACAGCTTTGGCAACTGGTTTATGCAAAACTGCATTAATTTTCGTAGAGAATACTTAAAAACAATAAAGCCTTTAAAAGTTATCTACTGTTTTATTCCAGCTGATATGCAAAGAGAGATAACCTCGTATTACGCACACAAGAATAAACATAGCATAATTAACATAGAAAAACAAACTAAACATTTAAAAGTTTGGTTAAAAATAAGGGACAGCAGTATAAAAAGTATGTTCCGATAGCTCATTTGTTTTAGCCGCGTTCAGCTCTAGCACTACTTAACCTTATTACTGCTGTAATTGCCAATAACTCTCTAGTATCATTCTTATCTATTTATCTTATTCGTTGTTTAAGAGACTCCTTCAAATGTCTTATTAAAAAAAAAAATACATAATTTTGCACTTTTACAGATTTTTTTGTATGTCCGGTATGTCTGCAAGAATGATAAATAAACAAAGATAAAACGTGTCTTAAAAATCACACGACTTATACTAGAACCATTCTCTGCATAGGTACTTTCCACTAGACATCACCATAAAAATAGTAGGAGTTAAATCCAAACATTAACATAAAAATATTTAGTTTGCCTAAAAGTGTAATAACTCACAATTTATCTTTAAAGCTTTCTGACATATAAGTACAACCATTAATAGCATACACATGTAGGTTAATGATCTTAGTTCAGGCTATACAAATTTAAAAATGCATACATTATGGGAACTTGTGATGAAACAACTATGATAATTAATTTAATGAACTTTTACGCTAATATTGCTGGACGAAAATGTCATCTTCAGCGAGGATAAGGACACTCATCGTAAAAGCTTGCTTTACGATGAGTGAGTGACCTTAAGGATTACCGATTCTAAAATTGGACTATTGAAATATGTGTAAAGTAATAGTTTTATAAAAATTTCCAAATACAAAAATTGTGGAACGTCAAATTCTAGATAAAAATAATAATTTACTCATCAATTTGGACATTCAGAATCTTTAACTGTTTGAAAAACAAACTAACTTTGAGACAATAGATACACTTATTCCTAAAGATATAAACTGTGAAGGATATAATTCATTTTTTTCGTGAATTAGTTTTACCAAGGAAGTATGGTCCAATTATTCCTCTCCTTTGGTCATGGCCTTAAAAAAAAACAAAAGTATTGCTGTATTTAAAGACAACTTTTTGGGCATCCTTGAAGGCCTTTAAAAACTCATCAGAAGACGGCAATTTTGCAACTAGAAATGTGGCATTTCAGCTTTACAGTGCTTCAACAAAGCCGGTATTTATTGTTTCCCTGTGCCTGAGCAAAGTATTCTGCGGTTTTGGAACATGTGGCCAATATTATGCAATCTAAAAGTTTAGATTTATGCCAATGTGAAAATCACATTAAAAGAGTATTAGATCTAATTAAACATTATCGCGAATCTGCAAAAAAAGTCATGAACACTATCTTAGCTGAAGCCAGAACACATGCCGAAAACCTTGGAATAAAGTTACAGGTGCCAAGGATAGTTGAGCGACAGCAAAATCGTATGAACTTTCCCGCAAATAACCAACCAGAGCACTGGAAAAAATCTTTATTAATACCTTATTTGGAACGTCTGATAATGTCTTTAAAGTATCGCTTTTCCGATGAAAATCTATCAGTTTATGAACTATTGGCACTACGTCCATTTCTTATGCTGGACTTCAGTACATATAAGATGAGCAATAAACAATTTTCAGAATTTTATCCTTTAAATGGGCTTGATGATGTGGCTAAATTGTGGAAAGACAAAAAAATTAATAAAGAGGAGTTAAAAAGTTTGGAAGTAGCAGAAATTGCAAAGCAAGCGAAATTTTTTTTCCATCAACACTAACTTCTCTACATCTTTTTCTAGCATTGCCATGTAGTACCGTAGAACGATCTCGATCAGGGGATAGATTATGCGGATTGTGCAAGCAGAGTGTACACCAGAAATTAGTTTCAGAAAAAAGAAACAAGGTTTATTTTAAGAAGATTTAAGCAGATTACCTGAAGAAAAATAAAAGTTTCAGAATATAATTTAAAAAATTATACCTACTTACTAGTACTTGCAATTAAAACTACAACAAATAATTACTAAAGGCCAAGGTTGGTGGCAATTATTAACATCTTTTTGCTATTTAAAAACCTTTCAAAAACGTCAGGTCTACCACTATAACTATTACCTATCATATTTTACAACCTCCTGTTTGTTTTTCTTCTTCATTTAAACAATGCAATTTTGTTATGGATATTGTCATTGATAAATATGGTAACAATATTTAATACCTTACAATGAAAACAAATGCACTTATGTACAAATTAATCAAGCTAATAGATCATGGGATATAATCTTAAAATACACTAGCATAAAAAGCCTTTTATTTGAAGAGATTTCCTATTAGGTTAAATCCTCAAATTTATTTTTTTTATGAAAAACGTTTTATTACAACTGCTTTTTTGCTACAGCCTGCATAATTATGTAAAAGCTACAATTATTCACTTAACAATTTAAGAGATAAGATTAGGATCCGGCTAATCGCTAGGTCTGTCGAGGTGACTAAAGAAGCCTCGACCTCTTGGTGAATGGGGGAGGTGACTAAAGAAGCCTCGACCTCTGGGTGAATAGGGTTGGGGTGGCTGATGTGACAAACTTAACATGGGTTCGTTTCTAGAACCCTAAATTAACGACCTGCACAGTTTTTTAAACTGTGGGATTTTGTGTGTTTTGGTTACCATTCTTAATAACTCTGCAGTACCAACGGCAACCGGGGATTGCTTTATTAAGGACCTGTAAAAGCTGGTACATGTACCAAGGAATGGAGTGATTAGTCTGGGAATCAGGAGGATGCACAATAGGTCAGTAATGGCAGCAGTGCAGTGACTGAGACTTGCCACCAGGAAACTAATTCTTGAAATGTGTTCGTGTGACATTTCATGCGAATGCTCACTTGGTTTGAGGAAGTGATCGTCTGTTTGTATTCATAAACGCCCGAGGAGTTTTCCCGTCCGTTCAAAGTTCCCGGTGAACGTTCTTGTGCTATGAGATAGGAGAAAGGTGGCGTAATCGCAGGGAAGAGCAGAGAAACTTGCGCAGAAAGCGAAACGTTTGGCTTGGCATATTCCGTTTATATGTCAATGTTTGTTTGTATCGTTGTTGGATAGAGGATTTGTGTATTCTTTTTTTCCTTTTTTGTTTCATAACAATCGTTGTGTTGTATAGTCCCGGTATGGCTTTTAATCTTCCAATTATCGTTTCCCATAGTTGTAGGCCAGCTTTATACTTAAAACTCGAGGAAAATGTCCTCCCGCAATTTCGGATGCTTTTGCAAAAACTCAATTAGCATTCTTTTTTTTAATTGAGTTTAATGAAGCACATCTTTTTACAGTAGTTAATTTCATTAGTTTTAAAAAACTGACATGCTTAAAAAAACAAACGGGCTCTTTGTTGTTTTGTATGTGAGCAACTAGGACTTAACCGCGATTAAGTGACTAATCCAAGAAACGTGCTTACAGTGCATCTAGGAGTTAAAATCACTGAAAATGTACGGTTATGCCCGTTATCGTTATAAAATGCACAAAAACTAATATGGTTAGTTTAGAAAGTAGGTCATTCGTATGTAGTAAATCTGGCAACCGTATGCCTAGTCCGGGAACGTTAAAAAATTCGAGCAATACTTATCGAGAGAAGACGATGTGATGGGATCAGACGAGAGAACAATTCAAGAATTAGCTTCCAGGCAGGATGGAGTCACGATCGGGGGGTTTTAGTCGGTAGGAATCCGACACAACCCGGGCTCTCTTGGTAGAGGAGAAATAACTCTGACACGAAAGTAGAACAGGTGTCTTATGCAGGGATTCCCCTCGATACCCTTGAAAAAGAGAACGAAGAGAAGGCCGGGACAACCTGTACATTTAACTCATGTAGGATTATGACCCTTCAGGTTTCTTTTATTATTAACTTATTTAATGTGATTAATAAAATCCCAATCATCATCATTCATCAATTTCTTAACTGGTAATTCTTCAACACCTTTTATGTTATCCTTGACATCAGAATTTTTTTAGCAGCATTTTTTTTGTAAATGTCAGAACAACGCACAAGTTACATCCGTAAAAATAAATTTTAGGAAAGAGGATGTTTTTCAGAGATTTTATTAGATATTTAACCTTAGAATTTTAATATGATCAATTAACGCTTACGTGATGGATCTTAAAAAAATTGAATTTAAAGTAAGGGGCACTGATAAAAAATTCATTATTTATATACCTAGCACTGAATATATTATTGTTTAAAATATGCGATTAAAAAAGCCAACCCAAGCCAAAAAAAGAAGAAGAAGAAGACGTTCCATTAAACATGTGTTTCTGTCGTCCCGTCAAAGAATCAATACCTGAAATTCCTAAAACTGATTTCGCTGTTTTATACATATCCGCTAGTACTACTTGCACGCCAGCGCTGGTATGGTAGTACAGCTTTTTATGCTATTCCAGGGCTGCTTGCCTGGGCTTGGTCGAATTTTTTTTCTCCGCGTCTTCCACTTGCTATTTTTTGAAGCATGTCTGATTTTTTTCCAAATTCTTTTTTTAAAAATCATTTAGACGCTCGTCATCATGGACGTACACAGCAAGGGACAGGAAGGGGCATTTGCTTCCCCTTCCTAAATGTTGAAAATAATTTCCAAATCAATCAATCACATTAGAACTATACATTTATTCCGATCTACATAATATTAGGTATACAAGAGACACACTTATATACGATATACAGGGTGAGGAAAAAGTACCGGGACCCCTAAATATCTCGATAACTAAGAGTTATTTGCAAAAATGGTATAAATAAAATTTTTAGGATTGAATTTGTTCTATTTGGTCGTGACATTGACATTGACGTATCTGTCAGCATTAGGAGTTTTTCGGAGGTCAACTTTAAAAATTTAAATGAAAACCATATTTTTTTCCTTTACCATTCGATGGAGAATAAAAATCTACGTTTAAAATGACATTGTAATTTTGTGTCAAAATGACATTTCGAAGAATATAAATTAAATAATTGTTCTTAAAGTGGCCTTAATACTTTAAGAAACTCGTAGATTATTTAATTACCCCTGTATTTTATTATGCATGTAGCTGTGACAATGACATTATATCTTAATATTGTGTCAAAACAAATCGCAAATTGTTTCTTGTTTGAAGGATATTTGTTTAAAAGATTCTTTTTTCCAAAATGTTTCATCTTACAGAACAGGAAAGAATTTCTCTGCTGATGATGAGAGGATGGGGAGAGAGGCTAAGATCATACAGCCATGTAAAATTACTTTTTAACGCCAGTTTTCGAAATCACAACAACGCAACTTTAATATCAAAATCCACTCTAGAAAGGACGATCAGGAGGTTTTCGGAAACGGGAGCCGTTAAATCCAGGCCCAAATCAGGAAGACCAAAAACTGCAACCAATCCTGAAACATCCTTTAACGTGGTGATGTCATTTGTAGAAGATCTTCACACTTCAACAAGAAAAGTGGCTTTAGAACACGAAATAGATCAAAAATCCGTTTTGAAGATATTAAAACAATCAAAGTTTTACCCCTATAAGCTCCATTTACTTCAAGAATTAAATGAGAATGATTTTAACAGACGCTTAGAATTTTGTGAGTTGACGATGGAAAAAATAAATGATGACAACAATTTTATATCAAAAATCCTTTTTACGGATTTTGCTTAAATGGGCATGTTAATAGACATAATTGTCGCTATTGGAATAACGAAAATCCTCACTGGATTTATGAGGCTTATACACAGCATCCCCAAAAATTAAATGTTCGGATAGGGATTATTGATAATGGGATAATTGGTCCATTCTTTATCGAAGGAAATTTGAATTCAGAAAAGTATGAAACAATGTTAAGAAATCAGATTATTTCAGCTGCACGTAATACTGTAGGGGACAATTTTGAAAACATATGGTTTCAGCAAGATGGGGCTCCCCCTCACTATGCTCGGGACGTTCGCCAGTACCTGTGTTCCCTCATCGGTGGATTGGTAGAAGAGGTTCTGTAGAGTGGCCTCCTAGATCCCCGGATCTTACACCAATGGACTACTTCTTATGGGGATATTTAAAAGATAAAGTATACAAAACTATTCCACAGGATCTCAATGAATTAAGAAACAGTATAATTCAGGTAGCAGCATTCATTCCTTTAGATTTCATCAGAAATGCCGTTCAAAGTTTTTACCACAGAATAGCCATTTGCCAAACAGTGAACTGAGGACAATTTGAGCAGTTGATTTAATTTTAATTTTTTACACTTAAATTTGAATTTTGAAAATCTTGTTAACTTTTTTAATTAAATTTATTTAAAAAATGACTAATATTATGTTATTCGTTATTAATAACAAAACTTTGAATTATTACTGTTATGATTTTAAAACAGTAGGTACATGTTTTTAAAAGAAATGTCTGGCCGTATTTAAAGACCTTAGAGATGAAGAAAAAAGGTCACTAAAACTTAAAATTAATTATTTTGTTTAATTATCCATTCATTTTTCAACGTCAGAAAATGACATTTTAAACGTAGATTTTTATTCTCCATCGAATGGTAAAAGAAAAAAATATGGTTTTCATTTAAATTTTTAAAGTTGACCTCCGAAAAACTTTTAATGCTGACAGATACGTCAATGTCAATCAAATAGAACAAATTCAATCCTAAAACTTTTATTTAGACCATTTTTGCAAATAACTCTTAGTTATCGAGATATTTAGGGGTCCCGGTACTTTTTCCTCACCCTGTATACTGTGAAGGATATAATTCGCTTTTCCGTGAATTAGTTTTATGAAGAAAATATGATCCAAGCGTTCCTCTCCTATTCTCAAAAATACAAAACTATTGCTGTATTCAAAACCAACTTTTTGGGCATCCTTGAAGGCCTTTAAAAACTATCAGAAGACGGCAATTCTGCAACTAGAAAGGTGGCATTTCAGCTTTACAGTGCTTCAACAAGGCCGGTATTTGTTATTTCCTTGTGCCTGATAGCAAAGTATTCTGCGCTCTTGAAACCTGTGGTCGATATTTTTCAATCAAAAAGTTTAGATTTATTGCAATGTGGAATCACTTTAAAGGAGTATAAGATCTATTTAAACATCATCGCGAATATTCAGTCTTGAACACTATCTTAGCTGAAGCCAGCACACGTCGAAAACCTTGGAATAGAATTACAGGTGCCAAGGATAGTTGAGCGACAGCAAAATCATATAAACGTTCCCGCAAATAACCCAGAGCACTGGCAAAAATATTTATTAATACCTTATTTGGAGCCTCTGATAGTGTCTTTAAAGATCGCTGTTCCTATGAAAACCGGAAGGTTTGTTATGCTGGACTTGTCATTCAGTAAATTTAAATTTAAGGTGTGTAGTAAACAATTTTCAGAATCTTATTATAAACGGGCTTGACGATAAGGCTTAATTACTGTACAACGGGTGGAGAGAAAAAAATAAAGAGGAGTTAAAAAGTTTGAAGTGGCAGAAGTTGCAAAGCAAGCGGATTTTTTTTTCATAAAAAAAACTGATCTAAATATTTGGTCAGCTTTGCCATGTAAAGTAGTAGTTCTTTTGATTTGCTGAAGATCAAAGACTTTCCGTTTTACTGTAATAGGTTCAGATTTCGAATACTGATATATGTGAGTTTCGCCAATTCGCTACACTTGTGGAAATAAAATGCTTCATCACGACCAAGAGAGGGACTGGTGCCAGATACTTGATAAGTATAAACCAGGCTTTGAAATGGGGAGGTTGCTTATTTATAAGATCTTAGGTAAAGAAAGGCATTTATGTGGTCTCCAACCCATGCTATAGTCCACACTTTGTTCTTATCAATGTCTCTTTATATTCCTAAATGGAAAATCAGATTAAAGCAATGCATTAGGAATATTATGGGGACATCCAAACTATCCCAGAAACGAGTTTAAACATGAAACTTTCAAAAGGATGTAAGGCTCCTTTAAATTGCAAAAATTGATGAAAATGTTGCAACAGGGGACATGGGCCTTTTCTTGAAGATGCTAAAAACCCTTTTCTCGGCTTTTGGTATTAATTATTTTTAATTTTTGTTAACTATTTGAATATCCTAACGAAATTCTTGAATTATTTTTACACATCAGTTGGCTTCTGTTGGTATAAAAGAATGGATATCACATTTCAATGTAAATTTTGTTAGTCGTAATCTCATCCCAAATCTTTTTTTTATTCTTTCATTACTTACCAACTTAACATTATTGTGATTCAATGTTGCTGCAACTAGTTGCTAGAACAAACAGACACATATTTAAATTTTTGTTTAAACAATGACTATTTGGAAATGCATAGTAGTAACAGCTGAGTCTGTTTTCTTATTGGCCAAATATTTGCGTGTGTATTAGTTTTATGTTGTTGCAAATTTTCTTTTTATATATCCGATGTAATAGTATCAAGGAGTTGTCTATTAGTTGCTCACATAAACTATTTGGAAATGCATAGTAATAAAACTGAGACTTTTGCCTTATTGGTAAAATAATTCAATGTGCTTTACTCAAGGTTTTATTTTTATTTTAATATAAATTTTCCTTATATTAAGAATGAAGTATCTAGATGCAAAAATAAATAAAGTAAATTCTGTCGGAGAAAGAAAACTTTTGGGAAATTGAAACAAGTTGTAAAGAGACCCGAGAATTCGCCTAAATACTTGATGGGCGGACAAGAAAAAAAGTTGGACTGTAACACCAGGAAATACTAATTGGTAAAAAAAAGCATTTTACGCACATCAAAAATTACTTTAGAAATCAAAATTATAAATAAGCCTTCTTAAGTTAAAAATCACATCAGCTAACATTTTTATAACATTAAATAATTACACATGAGTTTTAGTTGGTAACTTAATGGTATAACCAATTTCTTGGAATTGATTAACTACTACTACGTCGGTTTAGAACGTTTCTCTACGTTGTCCGACGCCTATTCTCCACCTCCTTCGATCCTGACAATCATCTTCTGTCAGGTTTTTTTGACTCATTGATCTTTGGATTGACTGTTGCCATTCTATTTTAGGACGCCCTCTTTTTCTGCGCGCTATTGGTTGCCATTCTAGGACCTGCTTTAGTAATCTTTCGTCGTTTATCCGTGGGACATAACCATACCATATCAGTTGTCTTTTAGTGATGTCGTCCGTTATGCTTTCCTCGATTCCCTTTTTTTCTTTTACGATCTCATTTCTTATATGATCTGTTCTAGTTATTCTCATTGATCTTTTTCATTATAAGTTAAATTTTACATTACTTTTTATCTCTCTGCTTCATAAAATACTACTTTTTTCCAGTTCTTTACAGTCTGTTCCTGTTTTGTCAAATATGACACCCAAGTATACATACATACTCATTGCATAAAGATATTGTTTGTCCATTATCTAGTTCTAACATTCGTTTTCAATACATAAGTAATGTGTCTTGTCCACGTTCACTGTTAATCCCCTTTTTGGTATTCTTCCATTAACTTTCTCATACAATACAATACTACAAACTGTAGTGTGTATATGGTAAATCGGTCGTTAAGTTGAATTTCTATTCCGTGTACTTTACGTTTCCAGTTTTTTAGAGCTACTGCGAGAGAAAAGAGTTGAAAAGATACAACATCCCTTTTAGCCTTTCTTCTTTTGCCCTAACACTGTCAATAATTTTTCTACTGGAACGGTATCATATGCTTTTTTAGGTTCACAAATTTAACATGAGTCTCTATATTTCTGGCACTCCCTGACAAATAGTTAATTTATATAATAGCATTTTAGATCACTTACACTTTTATTACCTAAAGGCAAAGATTCGATACCCAAGTGCAGAGAAAGTCACCTCAATATAGGAAGATTTCCAATTTTGTTGCGCGTGCACATTCATATTCATCTTCATTTTATGCGACCTGTTATTATTTGGTTTTTGCATAATATGGTTTTAGAAGAAGAAAATTTTTAAGAGAATACTCCAGAGAAAAATGCACTTACAATTGCAAAATCCTAACAATCGTCTTCTGTCAGATTTTTATGACTCATTGATCTTTGGATTGACTGTTGACATTCTAGTTTAGGACGTCCTCTTTTTCTGAGCCCTATGGGTTTGCTTTGTAGGACCTGCGTTGGTAATCTTTCGTCGTTCTTCCGTTGTACATTACCGTACCATATCAGTTGTATTTTAGTGATGTTATCCGTTATGCTTCCCTAGATTCCCATTCTTTCTTTTATAATCTCATTTCATATAGGATCTGTTTAAGATATTCTCATTGACACTTTCGATTTTTGTTTTGTATTTTTCTGTTACGCGACTCTATTCTATACAACAGTGTGCTTTTCACCATTGTTTTATAAATTTTAAATTTTACATTATTTTTTATCTCTCTGCTCCATAAAATACTATTAACGAATAATTTTTTGCAGTTCTTTACAGTTTGTACTTATTTCGTAACGTAAGATAATTGAATTATAGATGGTAAATAGTTTAGTTTGTTGGAGTTTCAATGAAGAAACGTCAAAAAACAACAATTATTTTAAAACAAAAAGTGTTATTTATCTTGTTTTTCCTTATTTTTCTGTGGTATGTTTTATTTGAATTGACTGAGTAGGCTTCAAGAACCAGAATATAGAAAATGCAAGTAGGACTAAAGGTTAAGTAGGCTTAAGTTCGTCATTCTTTATTTCCGTATCACTGCAGCTGCATATTCTGAAACACTGTATGAATAAAATTTAATTCCTTAGTAGAAATCATATTTAAGTGTGTAACATTTAAGAAACCTTAACACTGTTTGAAACTGTGTTATTTGGCTAAATCAAAGTAGATAATTGGTCAAACGTAGAAAAAATTATGGGTATACAGAAGAATAAAGCACTCAAGGCTCAACACTGGGTCGTTCGAATAATTTTTTTGAAAAATCTTTTATTACTAAACATTTAAAGATTTACTTGTTATTACTAAATGCAGAAAACTGCAATTCCTGGTGATTCGAGTTAAATTCGCATGATGCAAGACAAAATTCAAGGAACCCGAAATATGGGAGAAAGACGAATATCTTAAGTAAGAAATTTACGAGAGAGAATTATATAGAACTTTTTAGAACTGCTTTATTCAATACTATAATTGCCAAGATGATTGATGTCAACTTTTGTTGTAAATATGGCATTTAGAGGGAAAAATACAGTTCGTCATTCAAGAACATAAGTCATTTAGGGATAGTGATTGTTTCTTAAATTTTGTTTTTAGAATTTAGCAGTCTGTAGTCTTTACAAAATCGTGATTCGCCAATTTTTTTATCAAGATCATCCAAGACAAATCTATTTAATTAAAAACTTTAAGTAAGGAGAAATATTCAAATATTAACCTTTCTTTTTAATACAGTCAATTTTTTTTCAAAAACTTTCGCCAGTGTCACGAGCATACAACCTTGTTTCTGTTACTAAAAAAAATTAACAAACGTGATTTAGAACCACCTATTAGTTAAATTACATTGAGATATATCTTAGCTAGCTAAAAACTATACATGGATTGAGAAAGTAAATGGGTACAAGCTTGTTTTTCGAGCCCAAAAATAATCTAATAACGGACCTAAAGTAATAACTTATTATTGTTGTTGTAATTCCGTTTTATTTTATAAATTCTGCCGAATAAGGGCTTTTGGGAATTCACCTCCAATAATATCCATAATTGTTTTAAGCACTTTGACACATAATTTATGTACGTATGTGCAATAAATCAAAAGATGCTAAAATTTGCATTGTTTTTTATGAACGCATCTTTTGTTTCATGGATTTATGTACCTCTATTTCTAACCACAGATAAAACCGTCGCGTATAACCTGGATATCGCACGCTCACACGATGTAGCGACATTACTTCCTGCATAAAGTAAGTACTAAGTCTTTTATTTCTATAACAGTGGGAGACACTGATCGAATGTCACTACCAAAACTTAACCTCAATCTTTGCTTAACCTAAATTTAAAATGTCAGTGCGATTCTAATAGTTTTATAGCTACAGTAAATTTTTTAAGTTAAGAAATTAGTGGAAAAATGGAGTTAAACCGAGGTATAATTTTTTAGAACTTTCGAAGGAAATTATCTCAACAAGAATACTTTGCCGAGTTGATTTCTGTTTTCGGTAATAAAGCACCACATCAGTCGACAGATTAGATGGATTAGCCTTAGCGACAATCCAATGCACGAAAACATCGATGCTGTGCGCATGCTCCTTAAGAAAGATAGAAATGTGACATATCACGAGATTGAGGCTTCATTGGGGATTTCAAAGACCTCAATTCAAAAAAAATTGCATGAAGAATTGGGGTACTGAATACCGCATCCGTTAAGCAAAGAACAGCAAGAAACTAATTTGTGCTAGAAAACTATAGACCGCTGCGAGCAAGGAAACTCGAAAAATGTGTACAACATTATCAGTAGTGATAAATCGTGGATTTACTCATATGATAACGAAAATGAACGTCAGTCGTGTTCCAGAATGAAGAAAAGCCAACAAAACTCATCCGTTCTCGAAAAAAAGATGATCGCAAAAGCAAAAGATGATCGCAAAAGCAAAAGCAAGTCATGTTGCAACAATTCCTCTAGAGCATCAAAGGACTATTACTGTCGATTGGTACATCACCATTTGTTTGTCGAAAGTCATCGCTGAGCTTCGAAAAATGAACCTTGAAAAGGAATCATCCTTCACCAAGATAAGACAAGTTCGCGCAAAGCAATAAAAATCATTGAATTTTTAACCCAACAAAACAGTACCAACAATTTCTATACTTTTTCGAAAATAAAAAAAGGACTGCGTGGACAAAGATTTCAGTCGCCAGAAAAATCAGTCGACGGTTTTAAGAATGCAATTTTGACAGTACCAAAAAATGAGTGGATTTACAGCATTGACAACTGGTTTGAGCGCATTCTAAAGTTCATTCATTTTCGTGGAAACAATAAAGTCTTTAAAATGTATCTACTTTTTCATTCAAGCTTTATATGCAAACCTACACTGTGCTTATACCCTGTTGTGCTCAAAAGGACCAAATGTATAACAAAGATGAAATAAATAGATAAGATTGTAATATTGGTTTTATATTAGAATATTAGATCATTACTAGACTTTTTAATGCATGAGGAGAATGTAATTGAGCGATCTCAGACTCACTGTAATAATGAATTGTTATTGATTTTATTTTGTCTTGGTTATCGAATTGCAATATCGATTTTTTGAGAAATATTATGTAACAAGATCTGATAGATGTAAAAATAGTCGCTAGTTCATTGAAATAAATTAATATTTTTTAACAATGGCCAAACAACTGCATATTTTGCAAAGATACATTTGATTTTTAAACAAGATCCCTTTTATTTTGGTAACAAGATAAAAACGGAATAAACTGTCTAAGCCAAAAGTTTGATTAATCAAGATTAATATGATTAATATTTAAATTTCAGTAGTATGCCGCTAAATTAATTTTGACACTTATTTTGTTTAGATAAGCTTTAATTGATTTGAAAGTCAAATTTTTTTATTTTAATTAAAATGTTTGAATTAATTTGTTCTATTAATAAATCTGTTTTTGGGCTAACAACCATAGTTAAAAAATATATATTTAATTTTACGTATTTTTTAGATATTTTTATAATTAAGTTTCCTAATATAATCGAAATGCATGCAGAAATTTTCATTGAAGACACATTAATTCTAATTATCACTTAGAAGTGCAACCATGGTACAGAATTTTGTAATTAGTTGTTTTGTTTATAAAAATATCAATTTTCATACAATGTTAAGTTAAAGAGCCTTGGCGAGATAGAGGTGTAAAAACAAGAAAACACATTTGCAAGGTTTTTAATTATTATTTAACAAATATTATTTAATTTTATATTTAATATCTAATGATATGCTTACACCAAAACAAATAAAAAACAATTCTTGTATGTTAAAGGATTATTTCAACTTGATACAGTGCAATGTGAGCATCAGTTCTTTTTTCTTGTTAAAAGCTAATTAAATGTTTCATTTCCAAATTAAATGCTCTTCTAATTTAGAAAACATAACCTAGTCTTCTAGCCACCTAAGATATGCTGATAATATCGTCTTAATAACAGATAAGAAAGAAGAACGGATAAAAATGCTGAAAGAACTGGATACAGCAGCTAAAAATATAGGCTTGAGTATGAACCGCACTAAAACTAAACTCATATCATGATCAGAATAAACCAAGAGAAAAGAAGAAGTAGAGGAATATATACACCTGGGACAAATTATTAAACTAAAAAAATAAAAACCAAACGGCTGAAATCAGGAGACGAGTAAGATTGGCCTGCGCAGCATTTGGTAAATTAAGCTAATATAATAAAATATAAAAATATCCTTAGTACCTCAAAACAAAAAGTGTATAACCAATGTATCGTTCCTGTAATTACCTACGGATCCCAGACCTGGACCATTACAATCCACCAAATCAAACATGGAGAAGGTAACAAAAGCCCAAAAATCAATGGCAAGACAAATGTTACATGTAAAGCTAACAGATAGAAAAAGAAATGAATGGATAAAAAATAAAACCAGAATATGTCAGAGGAGAAGTAGCAAAATTAAAATGGAAATTTGCTGGTCATAATATTAGACAGAAGGACGATCGAGGGAACAAATGTATTGTAAACTGGAGACTTTGAGAAAGTAAAAGAAGTAGAGGAACACTAGAAATAAGATGAGCGGACGATTTGAAAAAACATACGGGGGCTAGAGGGATGAGCACGGCGACAGACAGTGAAGAGTGGAAGATATTGGGGAAGGCCTATGTCCAAAGATGGATTGAATAAAGCTAGATAGATGGATAGAACCTATTCTTCTAGCTATAGTTTGGTTTGTTGCTACTGTTAGTTTTTCTTTAATAGTACTTTTAACAATAAGACCAATTAATTACCCAAGTGTAATTATTCTTGATCAAATGAAGTTATTTTATCACTAAAAACCTTACAGACGAAGAAAAACAAGGAAAACAATATATAATACTTACTTATTTGTACAAAGAATAGAAAAACATTTTTAAATGTAGTGTAGACATCTGCAGATTTTTATTATCATAAAGTAAAATAAATAAATAATTAGAACAATTTTAAAATTCCAAAGTTGGAATAGAATCAATTACGACAAATGTGGGCAATGAAAAAAATTCTTCGAGATTATTATTTTTCAAACTTGGTCAGAGGAATCTCTATAAATGTAATGTTGTGTACTTAAATAGCTCATCTTTGATACTGTTGTTTTAATTATTGTATTTTTATAAATAAAACAAAATTAATATAGAAATAACTTGGATACCTACATATAAAGTACCTACCTTCATTGCATCTGTCTTTAAAATTTTCTTTTGTTGTTACAGATGTTTTAAACATATTTCTTAAATAGTTTTCAAGTATTTTCTTCTGGATTTTGTAAAAAATGAAAATACATTTGTATGCTTTCTTGAGGAAGAATATTTAGTATATTCCTTCTATTAGTAACAACATAATCATCCTATTATTTGTTGCAATAGCGTGTGCAATTTTCATCGAAACTTCAATCAATTTCTCAAGAGGCTGTATGACTATCACATCATTCTGATAAAAATTTGTAGTACCGTCATGATTCTTTATGTCTTTGTTATCTGATGAATGAAAAAAGTTGTGAGAAAACTAATAGAGTTTTATACTAAACGCAGGACATTGAAGAAAAGGAGGAAGAAGAGAATTTCGAAAAGAAAGGAGCTGCAACACCCGAATGTGGACAAGAGCCCCTCTATGGACTAATAAAAATACAAGCTCCGGAAAAACCAGCTTCTAGAAATGAACAATATTGACTTAAGACTGCTCGCCTGAAATTGACTAGTCAAAAATCACTTAAAGGCAATAGATAAGACCAACGATGACATTTTCAGATTCTGTAGCAGAGCATCAGAGATAGCTGAGCATTTGCCCTGCGAATGACCTGCCTTCCTTCATAAAACTTGAAGGAGGTACTCTCTCGCCTCAAGAATTTAGCCAACTAACTCTCAAGAATAGTTCTATTCAGCAGAAGCTCGCGAATCTTAAAACAAAATGAGATGTAGATTGAGCTATAGGTATAGGTGCTGACCGGCTTAGTAGCAAAACTTATACGACTCTCTATGATACTAAATTAAAAAATAATTGAGCTACGTTGTCGATGTCCAAACTCAATTGTCGAAGAGCAAGCAGAGTGGTAGGTTTTTTTGAAGTGAGTTTTTGACGTTAACACAAGGCGCGTAAACGCGATTTTGTTACTGTTACTTGAAACGTGTCTCATAACGAGAGCAATAATTAGAGATAAAAATTTTTATGAAAACAAAAACATGAAACACAATGTTTTTGTTAATGTTTTCTTTTATGAGAAACACAGAAAAGGAAAGAGTTCTTCGATTAGAAAGAGGTACATATTTTGGGAGTATATTAATAAGTATAAGGTATCACTAATAATATTTGTTTTAAAGGTTAAATTAAAATTTATTTTTTTTCTGCAATTTTTGGAGGATAATTTGACAACTCGTATATCCTGCTCCTCATTTTATTTAAAAAAAGATTGTTACATTTTTGATCATAAGTTAAATATTAGTCAATAAATTGAGCATGGTAGATTTTCTACTTTAGGATGGTACGCATTATACAGAGTGTTTCACGAACATCGAAACAGAGGCCTTTTTTGGCTATTTAGAGTGCCAATTTGTAGAAACGCTTAGACAAGTCGATTTTGTTTGCGAGGGGGACACTTTTTGGCTATCTTGAAATTTTTGTAGCATGAACCTCCTTCGAAGGGTATACTTTACCATTATATTTTAAATAGGGAAAATGGGTCTAGTGATACCTTGTTTAGAAGTCCTTTTGAATGTCTTTATAACCGTGTACAATTTCGAAAATCGATCCATTAGTTTTTGAGATAATACCTTTAAATTTTAGAATTTAACATGAACTGATAAAATAAAAGTTTAACTAGAATTTTAGATTTTGAAAGCAAATATCTCAAAAACTAATAGATGGATTTTAAAAATTTTTAGACGGTTGTAAAGATATTGAAGAGAGCAAAAATTTCAGAATAGCGAAAAAGTGTCCCCCTCGCAAACAAAATCGACGTGTCCGAGCGTTTCTCCAAATTTGTACTCTAAATATCAAAAAAGGGGTCTGTTTCGATATTCGCGAAACACAGTGTATATTTCCTTAGCTCACGATTAGATAAGTTAATAATAATCCTGCAAAGTACGTGATGATTTCTAATTATTCGATTTTCCATTGAAAACAGTTTGATACCACTGGTGGCGTCCTTAACATTTTCTCGGATAAATATATTAAAAGACGGCCTCAAGTTTATAACCACGTATTAGGTATAACCAGTGGCGGCAGGTGACGTTATAATTTGGGGGGGGGGGGGGGGCAGAAATTTATATTACATGGAAAAGGAGATAAAAAAACGTATGTAAACAATTTTATTTTAGCATTTTACAAACAAGCAGCTACTTTTTGTAGTTTTTTGTTTATTTGTTTATAGATAAAATCTATTCGCCCTTCTTTTACATGCGCAAAGTGCTTGAATTAGCACCAGTTTCAGACTCATCAAGGCCCCGTAGAGCAACCTCCCACAGAATTTTAAACAGTCTATTAACCTACTAACCCAGGTAGCAAGGAGTCATCAAATGACGTCTTTTTTCGTCGAAAAGTGGTCATTTGGATGACCCGCAGGTCATCTACCAAAAAATGTTGTCTTTAAGGCGTCAATTATTTGACGTCTTTTCGTACTGTAGTTTTTGACGTTATATATTGGTCACTACCCACACTGTACACTTTGTCCAAGGGACATACACTCATACTTACATAGATGGTGCCCCAGTCAGTACTTGACCGGATTTATACGAAATGTGGGGGTACGTATGTAAAATAAATTAAATATTAAATCAAGACATAGTTCGAGGCTTCTTTCGCTTCAAGTGGGGTACACATCTCCAGTAGTCTAGGTTTAGGTCTATTTTGATCTATCCCTCACAGAACACCGCTGTACCTGTTCCAGTACTTCCAGGTCTGAGTCACAGAAAAGTCGCCTTCTGTGTCTAAGTTTCCTTCAGTGTTCTCAACTGCAGGAAATATTTCATGTATTTAGGCGAGTTTAAAAAAAGTCATAAATAGGTCTGTGTTTGTGTCTGATGTTCTGATTTGATCCAAAATACGTCATATTGCTAACGTCTTTAAAACGTCTGAAAATGACGTTATTTTGGGTGTGTCTTTTGAACGTCATTTAAAGGTGATTTACACGTCAGGTTAGAGACGTCAATGGTCATTAAAAATGTCTTGTTTTTGACGTTTAAAAAACGTGACCTTGCTACCTGGGAAGTATATGTCTATTTTTGCCACATTGTCATTTTGTTCGGTAATGTTTTGCCTATAGACACTATTCAATTGGCACCTTATATCAGTCTTGCCTAGCATAGAAAATTCTATGTGGGTATTTAAATAAGTAGCACTTACTGTGTGTCTTTAACTTTTCACTAAAGTGCTAGAGATCACACAGTCCTTTTGCCACCCACGCAGGATTACTTTATGGATTGTCCATAATAAGACAAATAAAGCAAAAAAAGAGCATTTTATTACTTGCCCTAAAATTTTGGTTAATTTTTAGGAATTTTAGGTCCGGTCTATGTGGTCCTAAAGATTTTATTTGTAATCGAAGTTCATATGTTAACGTATTTAAATTTGCACAGCTAATTATGTAATCGACGGTGCTTAATTCCATTTTATAAACAAACGATAACAAAAACAATGACACGCGACCGGCAATGCTCTTTACTACTTACATAGCCCAAATCAAAACAAACTCATACGTCTTCATTAAGGATAGAACCGGCATCATGTAGAAGGGCAACGGACGTTTCCGCACAATGATGATGGCCGACTTGAACTAAAACACACATTCCTCCCGCCCTCGCTCGAGAACATCCACCCATACCCCGCTGAAAAACGGATGAAATAAAAACCTAGCCCTGGGCAGCGCTGCCGGCTTGTAATTATTTACGCTAAAAAAGTTCACCCAATTAATCGCTTGATGTTAACCACAGATAATAAAAACAACTAGACAATCATGTCGTAGGGAAAGATTTGACTTTTTTAAATAAATCAATTAAAAATACTGTTTGTTGACTAGTTTTGGGATGGCACTGCCCCGTTGCCCTCCCTGTAGCAGGCGCCACTGGGTATAGCGCTATAGATGATTATGCAACACGTATAAGTGAGTATGGGGCCGGTCATCTTTCCATAATAGGCGCGAAGAAGCGTAAGAACATTGTATTTAATAATTTTATACAGTGTCGGTAAGCCGAATATTTTAACAATTTTTGTATCTTGTTTGTCATTAAGCTTGTACACTCGGGTAACGGGTTCATAGTTGGTGTGAAGTTCGGAAAAGAGGGTTTCGACTTTTTTTACACAAAACACTTAAAAATAAATGTCATAAATGCCACCTGATTAGCCTGAAACGGTCTAAATTTAGAACAAGCTAACCGCAAAAATGATCCGCAAAAAAACACAAATTGTCACGTGATGTCGTACCTCCAACCTGCAGTGATTTTCAGCCTCAATCCGTCCGTGAGCCTGCAATATCTCTCAGCTAATTTTTTTTTCATGTCGTTATCTACTATATGAAAAACTAAACTACAGGAAAAAAAAATTAAAAACTTTAGAGAACTACCTGGAAGTCATTTTTTAAAGTACAGTTACCAACAAAACTATGTGGAGTTTCAGAAAAATAAACATACTTAATTTCAGTTTTTATTTTACTGATGGTGGGAAAAAGTGTATCTAAAAGTAAATTAATAGAAAAAGGATACATTTAATCAAGTTGAGAAATGAGCCATAAAATAAATAATAAAACTAAATGACATTAGTTCAATTTACGTTAACGTGAATCACATAAAAGTCACACTTAACAACATACTATCTTAATATGAAATTGCACCGAACACAAGAACTTGATTTGAACTGCAGAAAAATGTGCTGGCCCCTTGGGCTTTTGACCGTTCATAATAAGTTACCGCTTTCTAGGCGAATACTGAAACTAGGTACCATTAAATTACTCAAGAGGATAACATATTAGTTGTACAGATACCTTAATATAGAGTACTAAAAAACATTGTCAATGCACCTCGAAATATTTAAAATAGCGATTCCCATCGAAAGATAAAAATTTAAACTGTAACAAAAACTATTAAAATATAAGCAAACATTCATAAAAATTGACTTTATCTGCATGTGAATGTGAAAGAGATTGAGCTTTTAAATAAAACTTTGCTAGTTCGAAGACTAAAATAGATATGTTTGAGTTAGTAAACTAAATAAAAGCAATGAAAGACAATAATGCTAAAAATACTACAAAATTAAAATTTACAAATGATGTTAAGAAGGAAATTGGAAACCAGTGACAGGAAGCAGCAATCGGCAACAATTTGCTTGCAAAACAGTGAGGCACATTCAGGAACTTTGAAGAATAACTATTAGACTTAGACACATAAAATTTACTTAATATTACTTCAGGTAAAACATATCTAAATCAGTAAAAAGAAGCTAAAAACGGCATTCCTAAAAATCAGCAGTGAAAACACAAAAGATGTTCAATGTTGCTTTCGTGAAACCGTAGCCTTATAAAGACATTGTAGCTTATATTTTATGGGAGCGATTAAAAACGCTAAAACGACCGGCGAAAATATCTCTAATAAAATGAAAAACGTTGTTTAATACAACAAACCTTACATGAAAAGAGGTAAAGGTGTCAGCAATAAGTGTTAAAGAATCGTTGTCTACATGAAGCACTGATTTTCCTTAATATTTCGCTTGACGACGGTGTATTATAAATACAAAAATGTAGGTATGTTTAAGATGGTACATGTATGTATTTTAGTATGCTAAAAGTTATGTAAATGTTTGCTAACGCGATTAATAAGTTTTCGAATTTTAATGGCTCCTTCAGACGCTGGTCCTGTCTAATAAATTTACTGAATTTTTCAAACAACAACTTGTACAGAGTGATTCAAACTGGACCCTTTTAATTGAGTTTGGTTACTTCTACGGGAGATAAATAGAGAAAAACCACCCTCCATGTGCGAGACTTAAATTTTAACACAAGACTTTAGCTGGGTTTATACCGAAACATGGCATGACATAAGACACAGCATGACTTAACATAACAGAGTAGAGTTTATGACAAACCCTGTTGGTGTTTACAGAAAAATAACTTTTATCCTTTTATTTAAATAATTAATTAATACTCGTTTCTGGTCATGCTATGTCTTATGTTATGCTATGTTTCTGTATAAACCCAGCTGTATAGTAAAAACCGCATTTGGTTATGCTTTCTGAAAAGTCTGCATTTTGGATATGGCTTCATAACTTTTTTGTTTCTAAAATTTCTTTTTTATGTAAATTGCTTGTTTCTCGTTTTTCTAAAGGGGAAAAAACTATTAAATCGAATTTTAACTTTTCATTCCGAGATATAATACAAAGTTTAATTTTTTCTTACAAAGTTACTCTGTTTTTATTTAAAATTTAATATCAGGAGATTTGTGGCTGATTTTATATCTCGGAAATTAAAAGCGATACATAAAACTCGATTCGACAGTTGCATTCAGCCTTAAAAGTCTACAAAGAAGCAATTTATACCAAAGTGAAATTTTGAGAAATAAAAAAGTTCTCAACTCAACATATCAAAAGGAGGACTGGTTTTTTCTATATCCCCTAGAATTACCCAAACTCACTTAAAGGTGGCTAATTTAAATCACCCTGTACATTGCGTTGAAGTTATTTGCCAAAAATAGATTTTGTTTTTTAACCTTTTTGGAAATTCCAAATAAATGACGTAATTCAAAAAAGATTTACGATTATTTCAGTATTTATTCTACAAAAATAAATTTACCAAATAATGGAAAAACATAATATGTGGGGACAAAATATAAATTATTTATTAGGGATTCACTAAATAGGTACTAGTTACATAAAACTTGTATAATAAATCAAAAGGAAAAAGGTATTATTTTAACGCCAAAAAAATTATTATAATAAAAGAAAAATAAAAGGAAAGAGAAGTTATGCGAAAAGAAGAACATCCTTCTGTCTTAAGAACTTAAGGTACGGCATAACATCAAATCACTTGTTTAGACCAGCAGCAAATCACATTAGAATAGCTATGATTAATTCTGAACTACCCTAGGAAACATAACTTCTAATCGAAGAAGAATAGGTACACATTACTTTTAAAGAACTAAAAGAATGAAATTCTAACACCATTATGTTAATAATTACAACAGAATTAAAAAAAAAACTCGTAAACCGTTGACAAATACGTACTGAAAATATACATACAATGGAAACCCAAGAAACACTCGGCTTATTGCTTATGGTAAAACATCTGCTGCATTTTCATTCAATATTAGGTGACAACAAAAATGCAATAATTGTGGTCATTGAATTCATGATAAATCAGAACAGCAAAAAATCAGAAAAAATTAATTCTAAAATACAAAGTATGTCTGAGGTAAGTTTTGAAAGCCTCTATCATGTTTAGAAGCATTGATTGAATACAAACGTCTCAAAAGATTGAATTTGATCAGCGGCAAAAGAATGTGTAACGAATATTGTTTATTGATATATTTGGAACAAGTGCTTAAAGTCTGGAAGAGAAAATGCCAAAACATGGGAATTCCGTTGGATGAAACCACCTTGTATACTTTATGTTTCGCCGATGATCAGATAGTGGTGGCTCAGGATTATGACGAACTCGAATATATGACACGAAAACTAATAGAAGAGTACAATAAGTGGGGACTAGAGGTTAATATCAATAAGACAGAGTCTATGTGTATTGGTGGAACGAAACAGGATCTAATCTTAAATAGTGGTTTGCGAATTCAGTCCTGTGATGAGTGTAAATACTTAGGTCTAATAATTACAGCTGACGGAACACTAGACAAAGCTATAAAAGATAGAAACGTACAAGGAAGAAAAGCAATAACTTTATTAAATGGAATAATTTGGGACCAAATTATATCAAAACATAACAAAAAGCTTATTTATAACACCATTGTAAAAAGTATTATTACATACGGCTCAGAAGTATGGCCAATCAAAGATAGAACAGAAAAAATGCTATCCGCTACGGAGATGGACTATTGGAGAAGAGCAGCAGGGAAATCCAAAAGAGAAAGAGTTACAAATCAAAGAATAAGAGAAATTATGGTTTATGGCCGATCAGATGATTCATAACTGCAATGGCGTTGTGATAGTTTTCTTATGTGCCGCCAAGGGTTTGGTGGCGCCACGTATCCAAGCCAAGGCCAAGAGTGCAAATTGACAGCGAAGCGAAGAACCGAACGCAGAAATCACGATCGTCATAAATGAGAAAGATCCGGATCCGCGAGCCGGTTCAGTGAGTCGGCTCTTTGTACTGACCCGGATCCGTTGAGCCGGATCTCAAAAAAGACCCGGATTGCCCATCACTAGTTAAGAGTGGTTTATAGATGCCATTAAACACTCTTCATGGTGTAATCAATACAATACACACAATAAATGTGCACAATTAATTTTAGAAAAACTACAATTTTTATCCACAATTTAATAAATTTTCACCCAATCGACTAGTTTAGTGGATGATATAAGAACAAAACAACTGGTGTGGTACGGACATGTACAAAGAATGGATGATGGAATACTACCTAAACAAATATTACAATGGAAACTAACTGGCCGAAGAAAACGGAGAAGGCCGAGGAGAAGTTGGAGAGAAGGAATAGACAGTGAAATAAGAATAAGAGGCCTAGATGATGAATTATGGGCAAACAGAAACGAGTGGAGATTGGGTATCGGAAGACGTAGAACGTTGTGAAACCGATAAATATATATATTGTTTATTGTAAAGCATCTAGCATTTTCAATCAATATTAGATGATTAATTTTACCTTTAGTAAATTTTGAAAGTATCCCTTTTTAACAGCGTTGATTGAAAATTCTGTTAAAAGTAAATGTGGTGATTGATTTTAATGACAGTTTGGGGGAAAACGAGATATAAAATAAATTTAAATGCATAATATCCATTATTATACTAAAGTTTTCGCAAAGATTGATTTTTAAATTCCAAGTAAATAATTCTAATTCTAAAAATTGCATAATAATTAATGTTGTATGTGAGGATTCCCTAATAGTTCCGGAAACATAATAACTAAGTAAAGGTCATAACATTAACATATATTCAATAAGTGTCCAAAAAGGTAATTTTAAATTAACGACAAACTTCTAATTGCCAGTGGCGGCCAAATATTTTTTTAAAAAATTTAAAAAACAATAATAAAAAATTAATTTTGTTTTTTGAACAATTGTTGAAGATCTTTTAATGTTAGCAGAAGGACTAAACGCTGCATGACATTCTTATGAACTGAAGATTAATCTTAAGAACCCTAACTAAATGAACATAAGAAAAAATCTAAATGCCGTTGAAAATCTGACTTTCAATATATGTATATACCAATAGATAAAAATTTACACTACAAATATTTGAATAAGTGTGTAAACGAATGCATTGGTCAACTTATTAAATAAGATTAAGATAAATTGGCAAGAAATACTTTTTAAAAAAATTAATGAGAAATAGCGAATTATCTTTCTTAATTATGCGAAGCATAAAGAATTACTTACTAAACAAACAAATAATCAAATAATAAGCATTTGAAAAATGAAGCTATTTTTAAATCAGTAATCGATGCAGAGACTTTAAAGGGAAGTAAGAATTATACTAACTATAAATGAAAAAGATGGAATATCTCCTGGTCATTTTATAACAAGCTGGAATTAGAAGCTATGACAAATTAAAATGGAAATCTTTTCACTTGAGTGGAATCGCATCAATTATTTAAAGCAGGAACAAAGAAGACGATATAGATGCAACTTTTATAAAATAAGTTAAACCTCTCAAAGTTTCCAAGTTTCCAAATTCTTAGCCTTCCAGGTGAGTACGCCAGTGTATTTTTGATTGTTGACGATAACCCACAACTATTAATTCAACATTCCTAATATACCGCCAGACTTGCGATTTTATGAATTTTACATAATTACATAAAATTTTAATAACAGATCTTAATGCGTCAAGTACTCACATATTCTTGCTAAAAATATTTATGTGATCTCATACAAGACATGAGAGAAAAATAAAAAAGAGCTTTGAAGCAAATAGATACAGTACTGCAAGCAGGATTAAAGGTATGCTCAGTTGGCTAACAATTCACGTACTCGGTAAAGGTAGTAACGTTACCTGAATTAATTATTTAATCATTCATGATGATGTAGTTGTTGTATCTAATTGACAACTATTTCTTATTTAAACATGGGTCAACCGCAAACATTTAAGTTATAGCTGTATAAAATTAAATAATTCTAATGCATTATAAGTCAAAAAAATGATTTTATAAAAAATGCATTTAAAATAAGAACGATAAACCACTGCTTACACCCGAGAATAGCCTTGGCTATTCTCGGGTGTACATAGTTTTAAACAATGGACAACCTGAGGCTTAGGAAGGCCTTAAACGATAAAATATCAGGATAAAAGATGACCGCCAGCTATAAAAGGAGACACGTTTTATCTTAAGTTATGACCAAATGTGTAAACCTAAATTATCTAAGGGTACGTGTGTACTCTCGAGAACTGCTTTTGAGAACACTTCTCGCAAATAAACACATTTTAGAGAGTAACTTTCAAACATTTTTGATCAGACAGCTCGAGAGTGATTAAATTTTATGTCAGAGTGCAAGTCTCGAACTTACAATAAAATTTAGATTACAACACAGCTATAGAAAAAGCCGTAAGCAAGAAAAGACTCTTAGGAGAGAAATAAATTTAAGAAAATTTAATTTTTAAAGTCTCATTATCATCAGAGCATCTAAGAAAAAGAACACTAACAAGCAAATGATGAATTCTTAGGAAAAAATATAAATAATCAGGGAATGAGCATTTAAAAAAAGAACAAGCTCTCGAATAGCCTGTAATCTTAGATAAAAATATCAATATTATAGAATATTTTCAAGGAGAATGCAAGCCGAAAACTTAGTATTTTATCATCGTAACAATTACTTTGGTACAGATAAATTCGTGACCTTAACTCTAAAATAATCTACAAGAAAATTGCCACAGCCTTCGAAGATCCGAGGAGTTTGTGTAAATCAAAATTTATCCCAAATTTTAATGCAACCAGTGGATCGCTACTCACGGAACTACTTAAAACATGGGAACTATATAAAATTTACAATTTAAGAATTCAACATATTTCTATCCTTATATTAATAGATGTTAAGCCAACTGAGGTTTTAGTTTTTCGTACTTATTTTCTTGTAATGATAATGTTTTTCGTTTTAAACAAGTAATTGAGAAAAGTAGTGCCAGAAATATACTCATGTTACCGTTTTGGACCTACAAAAAGCATATGATACCATTCCAGTAGAAAATTTATGCACAGTGTTAGAACAAACCAAGATCAATCAATAATCATAATCAATCAATAAAAGCGATAAAAGAACTATACAAAAGGTCAAAATCTTAAAGTTAAATTGGAAATCGACCTTTAAAAGAATTTCTGGTAACGAAAGGCTTAAGACATGTATCTCTCCAACTCTTTTTAAGATATATATCGCAGTAGCTCTAGAAAAACTGGAAACGTAAAGTACACGAAATGGGAATATAACTTTATGACCAAATGAGCATATACATACTACAGTTTGCTAACGACCAAGTAATTATAGCTAATGATAAAGAAGAATACCAAAAGTGGGGGTTAACAGTCAACGTGGAGACGACACATTACTTATGTATCCGAAACGAATCAAATGAGTTAAAACTAGACAGGCCAAAAAATATCTCCATGCAATGAGTATGTATACTTGGGTGTCAAATTTGTTAAGACAGGAACAGACTGTAAAGAATTGGAAAAAAGAATAGTAAAAGCAAAAAAGGTTGTTGGATGTCTTAACAGTAATTTATGAAGCAAAGGGATAAAAAAGAATTTAAAATTTAACTTATATCAAACGATGGTGAAAAACACGCTGTTGGATGGAATCGTGTAACAGAAAAATACAAAACAAAAATGGAAAGTGTCAAAATGGATGCAATAAAATAAGACCATAAAAGAAAGAATAAGATTCGAGGAAAGAATAACGGATGACATCGCTAAAAGACAACTAGTATGGTACGGCCATGTGCAACGGATGAACGACGAAAGCAGGTCCTAGAATTGCAACCAATAGGGTTCAGAAAAAGAGGGCGTCCTAAACTGCAATGGCAACAGTCAATCCATGAGTCAAAAAAACCTGACAGAAGACGATTGTTAGGATCGAAGGAGGTGGAGAATAGGCGTCGGACAACGTAGAAAAACGTTCTAAACCGACATAGTAGTAGTACTTATTTTCAAATAAATTGTGATCTAACAAACTTCTAATTGTTGCAGTATTTACGAAATTTTTAAAAGGTAGGGTAGCTGCCTAAGACAAGCGCGGATTTGAGGGGTTAGTAACGGGGTAATTACCCCCCCCCCCCCTAGAAACAAAATATGCACTTTTTCCTAATAAAATAAGGGAAAAGAGTAAAATTACCCCCCCTAGAAAAAAAATTATATAACAAAAAAAAATGTCGTCGCCCATTGCCCCCGCCCCCCCCCTAGAATTTGAACCAGATCCGCGCTTGGCCTAAGAACGTGCCTTAAATAAAGCCAAAATTAGAAAAGTTTATTTCTGTTACTTAAAGCAACCGCAGAATAATTTTATTATTTGTGTTTAAACTTTGATGATTAAATATTGTTCATTAATTAAATGATCAAGCAAATTTGCTGGGTTATTTAACTAACGGCTAAAGAACATTTGCTTTAAATCTCTAGGTATATACCAGCGAAGATCCGCAAACCTAACCGAAGATGTCCAGTTCAGAACTGGTTTTTTTGCCCAATAGGTCAAAAGCCATTAAAAATCAATAAGCTTTATTATAGATACCGATGGGTTTTTTCGGTCGTTTAGATGGTAATTTTTTTGGATGACAAAAAACAACAAATGGTAATCTGAAAATTAAATTATTCAAATTTATGACATAACCAAAGCATCTGAAAAATAGGTATTGGAAATATTTGGCTAATTTATGGAGTCCAAATACGAGGTATCTTAAAACAATTATTTTTTCTCCTTCGTCTTCTTTTTTACTTATTCTTCTTTTTGTTTTAGTTCTCCTCTTTCGTCTTCTTTGCTTTTACTTTTACATTTTCTATTTCTTTGAACTTCTCGTTTTTCCTTCTTCTTTTTTTGCTCCTGTTTCTTTTTCGATAATTTTTTCTTTTTGTACTTTTTTATTTATTTCTCTTTTACTCTTTCTTTTGCTTCTTTCTATAGTGCATTATAGTTGCAGATATTGGCGATCATTGCTTAAACTGCGCGGAATAATTCAGTGGTTTTTATAAAAATTATGTTCTTGGGTTCCTCCTTATTATTTAAGAGTGTTTTTTCATTTAATATGTTTTGTAGTATATCCTATCTATCCCTAATTACCATAAAATATAACGGTAAAAAAATGTTTTAGAAGTCGCACCTTACATAACTAACATTAATAAGTCTCTAATTTTATTAAAGTTGTGATTTGCTAATAAATACATGCTTTTACGAGAAAAAAGTAGGGGAAGGAAGGGGGTTATTTTTAAGAACTTGTCCATAACTTCTGTCTGTCTAACAAATTCCAGCGCTCTAGCATTTTTGGAAGTGAGCAATATTATTCTTACATAACTTTACATGTATAGGCCAGTGAAGTAAAATAAAAGTTTGGGTTTTTTTTTTGATATTTTTTAATAGTTTTGTTATAATTTTCATTAGTCTGCCAAATCTCAGCCCTCTAGCGTTTCCAGAATTTCACATAATTTTACATGTATATGGGAAGAGACTGAATTAACATTTTCGGCTGTTTTGATTTTTTCCAACGGTTTTGTCATAATTTCTATCAGTTTTCAATTTCAAACTTCTAGCATTTCTGGAAGTATAGTAGAATTTCGATGATCTATACATGAGTGACTGAGTGTACTACTTAACTGCTTTATAAAAATCACTAAAACTTGTAGGAGTTGTTTGCTCTATCGAGGTCCACGACTGTGCAGAGTTTTTATTTCGTAGCTCATTCTGAAGAAAAGTTATAGATAGGTCAAATAAGGACTGACATGTTTTAAGAAAAGCAGTGCGCGAACTTGGCGAGGCACTGCCATGCGACCAGATTTTAAAATAAAACATTTTTTAAGGTATCTATATAGAAATATATATCAGAAAATGTGTTAGAATTCCACAAAATAATTGAGTTTGAGATAAAAAAAACAAAATAAATTGTTTTACCCAAAATATTTAAAACTTAGTTATATTTTAAATAATCAAAATAGACAGATATTAATCCATATATTTTTTTAAGTCCTTATCAATTTGGAGATATTGGTGATAATAAAATAGAAATAACAATTCTAAATTTACCAGCATTTAAAAATGGATATCTTTAACTGGCACTGTCTTTTATGATCTATAATAAGAACTTCCTTTAAAATTTATTTCTTAAAAAATTTTAGTATAAATAATAATTTCTATAAGAGATAATTATATTCCCTTATTGTCACCCATTATTTCAATATATTAAAAAGGAAACATTTATAATCGTAAATATCCTTGAATCGACAAAAAATTAGAAAAAATTGTCTATTTTGATCAGTGGATCCTAAACTTTAAATTATGTCGTATAATTTGTTGAAATTGAACTATCAAGAATTTAAGATATTTTGTTTAGAAAAAATTATAGATTATTTTTTTTAATTTTAAATAAAATACAACTAACAAAAAAAACATTTAAATTCACTAAAACATTTTCCTGCAACACTTTTTCAAAAAAACCACCACCAATAAAAAAATTCACAATTTTTTTCACTTACATAAAAAATCCAATATATCCCTAAAACTATAGTTGAGAAAATCCTAGATATAAAAAATCGGCCCACAATAAAACGTATCCTTTTTTGGCACTCTCACTTTTGCTTAAATTTTCGTCACTACTCGTCTCCGAGACGTACTCTTCGCTTTTATATGAGAACCATCTTTCCGATGGTACTCGCTAATTCTTTAGGAATCTCTTAGTCACCCGCATGTCTCCCTCTCTTTCTGTTGCACACTTAAACAAGTCACCCGGGCGACCTTGTCAAGGAAACATAATAATCCGGATTTTAGTGAGGGATTTTTGCAGGATTTTTAAAAGGTATCATCTTTAATTAATTTTTTGGTCATTTTCAGAAAATCTTTCTTTTTGTATTACTCAGGAATTCGAAGTGTATTACTTTTTTTTTGTTCTTCATTTACTCGGGCTAATTTTTTTCTGGATATTATATATCAATAATTTCTATCAGCCCTGTCTTTCCGATGGTACTTGATAATTCTTTTGCAATCTATTAATCACCTGCATGTTGCCGTCTTGTTCTTTTGTACACTTAAACAAGTCATCCGGGAGACCTTATCAAGAAAATATAATAATCCGAAGTATAGTAAGGGATTTTTCCAGGAATCTAAGAAGGTATCATCTTTAATTATTTTTTTGGTAATTTTAAGAAAGTTTTACTCCTTGTTTTACTCAGGGATTCGTGGAATATAATATTTTAATTTTTTTCTCTATTAGTTTTTACCAAATATGGTGTGGATAATTTTTAAAGATAATTGAAAGAACTGGTCATGCAGGTCTAACCAGGACCATATTCTCCTTAAAAACGTCTTCTACCCATTTCAGGATATCAATTTCAATATGCCACATGTTTCCGATGATACTCGCTAATTCTTTAGCAATCTCTTAGTAACCCGCATGTCTCCCTCTTTTTCTGTTGCACACTTACACAAGTCACCTTGGCGACCTTAAAAATTAAATAAAATAATCCAGATTTTAGTAAGGGATTTTTGCGGGGATCTTAAAAGGAATTATCTTCAAATCCCAATTAAGGGTTTTTTAATAATTTTTATTTTTATAAAAATATTTAAGGGAAACTTTGCAAATTTATATTTTACATATTATAACTACATTTTCTAAAAAAAATAGAGAATTTTAAGTCCCACATTGCTAAACCTTAAATATGGATCATCTTGTCATATTTCCTAATCTTCCGAAAAAAAAACCATTTATGATTCTCATTTTTCCTGAGTCACTTACCTTGTGAAGGTCGATTTGATACAGATTTTTAGAAAGGAATTTATTTATTTCAGATTTTATATTAGTTGTTTATTTCAAGATATTTTTATTGATTTTTGGAATTTTGCAGTAGTTTCCAATGAGTCAGGGTTTCATTGAAACCTCGACATCAAATTTGAAAAAATTACTGTGCAGATATTTTTAAAATCATTTCAGATTATTATTTCACATACAAATGCCGACTTTTAAAGCTATTATAATTAAGTTCTTAATGTATTAAAATATATTAGTTTCTTGATGTTCAAAAGTACCCACACGGTGCTTAACTTTTTTTTGTAAATGGGAGGCGAGAGATATTCAAATTTATTGTTATTGCAAGGGCAAGAACACTTTAAACATTTTGTGCGTTTTTATTATTACTTCCTTCTTCGATTCTTGTCTTTAAAACGAAAAAAAAAAGATTTTCCATAAATTTTATTTAATGTTTATTTGTCGCAACACATCTATCCACTAAATCCAAGTTAGCCAGTTTACCTTCATTAAAATTGCCCTTTAAATCCTTTAATAATTAAGTATATGTGGTAGTTACATCCAAAGATTTGACCATTAACTCTTTAATTAGCCTTAAATTAATAATAATTAAGGATCAGAGACAAGTTTAGAGTAAGTAGGCACTTTAGTAAAAATTGCATTGTTAAGGTTACGAGTATAGAGGGTGTTCCAAAATCTCTATATTGGAAAAAGGTTACCTCAACTACTGCTACAACTACTAACAGTTCCGTCATCCTCTTATCAAACTTGTCGACCAAAAGAAAAGGTTTCTCTGCTTAGGCAGTTCAATCGCTTGTAAAAAAAATGAGTTCTTACTGTTTTCTTCCCGAAACAGGCGTAAGAACCTGTTCCCTTCTTTTCGTTCTTAAAAACTTTAGTGGCCCTAGCCGGGCAGCATTTAAATATTTGAGTATAGGATTTGTTACCTAGATATATATTATGATTGTTTTATTTTAAGTTTTGGACCAATAGGATCGGAATGTAACTATAAAAACAACCAGCGCCAGCGTTAAGTATCGAATCTAAAGTCAAACTCCTACAGATTTCCTAGCTGCAGACTGGAATGTTATTAAACCAGTAAGCTGTACAAGTTGCTCAACGTAGGAGAAACATTTGGATATTTGGCATCCATGACGTCATTATTCGCTTGCTTTCCTTTTTTTCTTATGCAAATTATTTCCTTCTTTCTTCTTCTCATGTTACTAATATGTACGATTTTTTCAAATAGCTTCTTTGTCCTCCTTCTAAAATGTCGAAAAAGGCATTAACCTTGACCAATTGAGCAAGGTGAGGTGAACACCGATTTCGACCTCCCAAAAAGTAAAGTCACTAGAACACAAAGTTTAAAAAAGTGGAACTATTTTAAAAAATCAATTTTAAATACACACAACAATTTAGTTACGTGAGAGGGAGAGATATTAAGAATAAAATTTACTTGAGAGGTAAAAAGTAACAATTGTAACCAGCCACTGAATACTGTAATATTTGAGGCAACATTTGAGGAACATTTTAGGTTTAAAATACCGGCACTGAAGGAAAGATGTGCCAACAACTGTCCATAGCCCCGCCCAAATCTCAGTGTGGAGGATAGTACACTGCTCAATGAGTCACAAGTGGCCTGTAACTAGTAAGTATTTCTTTTATGATTCATACATAAGTGGGCCTTGCAGCTCTTCCACTGCGATCATCAGTGGGTCTATTGTGGCTCACTTTTAAGTGGTTTCTCACCGCTGTATGCCTAATTCTCGATAAATGTTAGCTATCAGTTTCAGTAAGACCCTGTTCAGATTTTCTGAATCATTCTGAGGCTTACCAAAAGTGTTCTGATGTAAACGTGCAATAGCCGGACATTCGCACAGTACATGTCTGACTGTTTTGTTAATATCCATACAGAGGCTACATTCGGTCTCTTCTGTTAGTCCCATTCTGTGCATAGGTACCCTTGTCGACAGTGATCCATTAAAAGTCCACTATACGGATCTACTGTCTGGTAAATCCAATTATGTTCCTGGCTCTTTAAGGAACTCTAAAGTAAGCCAGTTCTAGTATATTTATCCAGTATTGTTAAAAGCTGTTCCCCATCAATTTTAATATGGTTAATTTAGCAGCATTGTATGATATTCCCCAGGGCTTGTTCAGGGCCAAAAAATTCGGCAGATGCCGCTTACCTCGCTGCTGGGTCTGCGGCCTCATTTACCTCGTGTCCAGAATGTCCTGGTATCTATAATAATCACACACGCTAATCCCTGCAGCTCCTCGCGGTTCTCGATGAGACCGGAAAAGAATCAAGAGTTTTTAAGGCTGCTTGACTGTCCGATAAGATTGTCCTGCTGGTCTGTTCGTGGACAGTAATGCACCGGGCACACAGTTCAATGGTTACGAGTTTGGCCTGAAATATAGTTGCAAATTGGCCAAGACTATGTTTAACCTCGACTTTTTCTTCGATACTAACAACTCCAGATCCAACGCCTGATGGCATTTTGAATCCGTCGGTATAGCAAAAGCTATCGATATTTGAAGAATGTGGCCTATTCTTTATCCAGTCCTCTGTCTCCGGAAGGATAATATTGTATATCTTTCTGCTGTTCACCGTGTTGGACATGACTTCGGGTATCAGTCCCAGAGTTGCGTCCAACTCTTGTTCCCTAATTAGAGCTCTTGATATCACTTTGTTTGTCTTGCCATCCTGGTGGTTGGCCTTTATTCTGTATGATGTTCTTCGTGCCTCTGCTTCTAACTCTTACCTTATTCATTTGCCTAAATCCGCCCTACAAGTATTTTTTTGTAAAACTAGAATATAATTTAGTTTGGAATTAAGGTATTTAATTGGCATGTAATAAGAAGATAAATTTTGAGCTTTAGTGCTAACTTCAGAAACGTCAAAATTATTATTAAATAAATCTGCCTTTTAAATAAATTAAATACTTAGTCGATTTAAGCAAGTAAGGCTATAAAATTTATTTACGGAAAAACATTAATAACGATTGATTTGAACAAAAACATGTTAACATTCAAATAACAAATACGTAATCTAAGTAATTTTGACGGTTTTTTATCAAATACAATCTATATAAAAAAATACAACAGCTAAAGCTTTATATATATTATTTAAATTTAAATTTAATTTAGCAAAATGACGCACGAGTTTAAAAAAAAAACAAAACGGAAATTATACAAATCAAAATTTTTTAAAGAAGATGATTAGGTACATCTACGACTTTGAGAAATATTTTGTTAATTTTCTTTCACCCTTAATTGGTGACGAACTGTCTGTGAGACTGATGATAATAAAAAGCATAGTTTAAAACGCCAACGCGGATCTGCGCGCCCAAGCACATGCGTTAAATTTAATCATCTAATCTCATGCTAAAAGTTTTGTTGGAAATCTAGTAAGAGAAGTATATGGGTGTGTAGAAGATAATATAAAGAATAATCTAAAATCACATTTTGCTCCTAACGCCTCCTTCGGGTCATTTTTTTATATCAACCAAAGAATCACTACTTAAAGGCCGATATGCGTGACAAATTTTATTTAATAATAAATTTTTTATTTGTATTATCGGGTACGATTTTGGTTTAAATCAAGCCCTTAAACGAGGGTACCGTAGTAGATCTCTCTCTCTCTCTCTCTCTCTCTCTCTCTGTATAAAATTAATACAAAACAGTCTTAAAAACGTTACAAACTCCAATTAATACAAAATAAATTCTGTTGCGATTTACAAGACTTTTTTATGACCTATAAAACAAACCAAACCCAAAATATTAAAATAAAAACTTAACTTAACTTAACCAAAATAGCAAACTCCAAAATATTCTTCAAATAGAAAAATATTAGGTTTCTTTACCATGGGCGCACCCAGGGGGGGGCCCAGGGGCCCGCCCCCCCAAGCCTTAGATTTTTTACATATTTTTTACATATTGCGTGAAAAAACACAAAAAATAGCTTAAAATTCGATGTCATGACGCTTCGGCCTCCCCCCAAGAGGTCTCGGCCCCCCCAAGACATATTCCTGGGTGCGCCACTGTCTTTACTGACAATAAATTTGGAGGTTTTAGTTTAAGTTCAATTAAACATAGAATGTGAATACCGACTTTTTTTATTGGAGGGAGGCTGGATCTAATTAATTTATTATTCCTTTTTTGAAGACCTTGAAGAAACCAAGTCAGAGGCGTTCCTAATAATACTAAAGTTTAATTTACTTTCCGGCTAATGAGCTAGATAAGAAAACCTAAACATTTTCGTATCTCACAGTTTTTCCATAGACAATCACATTGAACGAAAAATCCTCCATCTTCCTGAAGTATCCTCTTGCTTAACCATTACAACTCCCACCCTTAACTTTTCAGTAGTTTTTCTCTCATCAACGACCTGCTGTGTGGTAGGTGGCACCTAGACGTTTACCATTATGGAGATAGGCGGAACCGTTTTTAATCTCTGCAAACCCATGTTTTACGCTTTTCCTTTTTCCAAGCTGGTTTCGTACAGTGGCGTTCAGTCAAGGGTAAATTGTGTTTCTGACAGTATATTGTTCAGGAACTTATTTTTTTTAAATAAACATATTTTGAAAGTATTAGAGTTTGTTTTATTATTAAAATAATAAAATACGATAAATTCGTAATAAAAATGGTTGTTGGAACCCATATGGGCATATCGCTCTTACTTTCACCACATCACCAATCAAGGGTTAAATTCCATAGATACCTATTAATAATAATAATTTTTGTTAAGTTTTATTAGTTTTTATACTAGACCTAACAATACTATAGCTCAAGAAACACCTGGTTGTAGAAAACATGATTACCAATATTCTTGATTTTTGTATAATCTTTATACCAATTAACATTTTTATATAATATTGTACAATAAATTAAATACTTTTTGTTAATTTAATGATATTTTAATCGGTGATTACATTGCGGCCAAGAAAATATAAAATTTTATTTTGTTTTTGGCAAAATCTGAATACTATTAACCCACAAAAAATTGTATTATTGACACAGAAATTTTAACCCAAAATATTTAAGATTCTTTTGTATAGGATTTGGTAACAACATATTACGTTTGAATATCTGAGTTTTATAAGAAGACAAGAAGACGTATTTTTTTTTGTTTTATTCTTCGTCTTCAAGTAGCATTACAACCCCTGGGTATCTAGATCCGAGCCGTGCGAAAAGACTTCCATTGCGCAAGCTTCTCCTATAATTCGACCGAAAAACGTTCAGTCGGTACGGGGCAGGAGAACAGAATTCACTTCAAACGCGTAAAATTCACTAACTCAGAAGAGCGGGCGACTATGCCATTGGTCGAAACAAGTCATTTCGCACAACACGCGACCGCTCAGAATTTGCTATTTGTCAAAGCGTGTGTCCATTCTGGTCCGATTCTTCGCCGCCTTCTTTTTTCCATATTCTTAATGTCGCCTTCGACATCATCTATCGACCTTTTTCGTGACCTCCCTTTTACTATTCTTCCTGCATGTAACCAGTTCATTATTTTTATTGGTTTTCTTATCTCATCCATTCTCTGCACATCTCTCAACCAAGCTAATCTTCTACATTTGATAAATCTGAAGATGTTTGTGCCATCTACTAGCTATTCTAATTCATAATTATTCATCCGTATTCACCAATAATCATCTTCTCTTTGCACTGGTCCAAAGATTTTACAAATAATTTTTCTTTCCAATATTTTTTGTTGTTCTTCATTCGCTTTTATAAGTGTCAATGATTCGTACCCATACGTCACTACCGGCTAAGTTGGGTCGAAAAAGGCCTAAAAAATTTTTTTTTTTGCAAAATTGATTTGTCATAGTTAAAAAAAGTTGTGTAACGGGTCAAAAACGCTAACGTATTTTTTTTTTAATTTTTAAAAGTATTTCTAGCCGCGCCCCTGGGAGGTAAAATGGGCAGTTTTTTTACATTTTTAATTAATAGCCGAATCGATCACAGATACACAGATTTAATAGACAATATATATATATAGCAAAGCAACAATATCAATCAAAATCCATGAAGGAACCAAGCCAATCCACATAAGAAGAGGCAGAGGTGTCAGACAGGGTGATACAACTATTTAACAATGTCCTAGAAGATGTTTTTAAAAACTTAGATTGGGAAGAAATGGGCATCAAAGTAAACTGACAATACTTAAACCACCTAAGATATGCTGATGATATCGCCTTAATAACAGATAAGAAAGAAGAACTGATAAAAATGCTGGAAGAACTGGATACAGCAGCTAAAAATATAGGCTTGAGTATGAACTACACTAAAACTAAAATCATAACAAACACAGATGAAAATATCACGATCAGAATAAACCAGGAGAAAACAGAACAAGTAGAGGAATACCTGGGACTAAAAAAAGAAATCAAGAGACGTGGAAGATTGGCCTGGGTAGCATTCGGTAAATTAAGCTACATATTAAAAAATAAAAAATATCCTCAGTAACTCAAAACGAAAGTGTATAACCAATGTATCCTTCCTGTCCTTACCTATGGATCCCAGACCTGGACAGAAACAAAATAAGGTAACAAAAACCCAAAGATGAATGGAAAGACATACATACATACATGTTAAGCTAACAGATAGAAAAAGGAATGAATGGATGAGAAATGAAACAAAAGTAAGGGATGTCAGAGGAGAAGTAGCAACATTAAAATGGAAATTTGCCAGTCATAACATCGACAGAAAGACGATCGATGGAACAAATGTATTGTAAACTTGAGACCTTGGGAAAATAAAAGAAGTAGGGGAAGGCAACAAATGAAATGGGCGGACAATCTGAATAAACATGCGGGAGCTAGATGGATGAACACGGCGACAGATAGGGAAGAGTGTAAGATATTGGGGGAGGCCTATATCCAAAGATGGATCGAAGAAGGCTAATTAGATAGATAGATAGATAGAAGAGTATGCAGGGCAGGGAAGAAGGGAGGAGGTGGGGGTGGGACTCGATATACAGTCAGTGGCGTATATAGAAAAAAGTTTCGGGGGGGGCCCGAGACCTCATGACGCTGCATTTTATGCTATTTTATGATTGTATTCATGAAATATGTGGAAAATATCTAAAAAAATGTTAGCTTCGGGAGGGGCCCGGGCCCACCAGCCCCCCCCCCTTATACACGCCACTGTATACAGTTACCTCCACGCGGTTAGTTCTGGGTTGAAAAAGCGATGAATAAATTTTTTATATCCATTCATAATGATTATATTATATCATCTCTTTTCCAAGCGAAAAACTGCATACGTATTTAGGGAAAAGTGCTCAGGGGCGCGGTCAATTATTATAATAATTGTCATTTTTTTTAGTGTTCGTGTTCCTTAGACACATAAGATACATTTTATAACTATTACAGCCCTTACTTTAAATTTAAAATTTATTATTTTTTAGGAAAACAAAAAATCATTTATTTTCTTGGCGGATTTTACATATTTTTAGAACTATGACAAAATTTCAAATTTTTTTTTTTCGACCCAACTTACTACCGGCCTAATTAGTGAAGTGTAGATTTTTTTATTTGAGAGTTCTAGAACCGCTGACTTAAGCAGTTTCTGATGAGTGTAAAACAATTTGTTTCCGTTGATTATTTTCTGTCGCTGATTTTTGAGAAGCAATTTAGTTTTTGACTCATTTATTTTCACTCCTCATTTTTTTACTTCTATATTAAGCACTGGTCAAAGATCTTTTATGTGTACTACGAAGACCAATATCATCCGCTTAGTCAGCTCTCTGTGTTGATTTGGTGCCGATATTTAGGGGAAAGGGTGCAAAATGGGATACGGGGGTAAAACGGGACCGCAGTTTTAGCTAAACTACGCAAGAATAAAACCTCTTAATTTCAGATATTTTATCCTCATGACTTGTTCAACTCTCTGCAATATGATTGGTGCCGGTCGGCTGAGCTTAAGTTGGTTTTTGCTTAACATGTGATGTGTTTATTGTAAAAATAGCTTGCGCGTTTTATGACAGTAAGTACATTTTTACAGACTTTTCTGGGCTTATGTTAAACGCTTTGCCCGTAAAATTAGCCTTTTACTTTGTATGATTTTTGTTTGAATTTAACTGGTGGTTTGGGGCAAAACGGAGTTTTGTCATGGGGGCCAAACGGGATACCTTGCTATACCTAGTAGCGCCTAGACCCCATGTTGTCTAAAATAAGTTTTTTGTTTTTTTTGGTACCATCACTGAAAGTTGTATTTTATGTTGTCTTTGCAAGAAATGGCCGTAAAATCCGTGTAGGAGAGTCGACAGCGATGACTAGGTCGCTGTAATTCTTTTTATAAATTTTGTAAATACTAAATTTAATTATTATAAATATATTTTTTATTACAACTTTTTATTTTCAAATAAGTATTTTAAACTCCGTTAGTATTTTAATTAATTATACAACCGCTCCGCCCGTATATGAGTTTCTCATTTTAGGTCGCATGCGGGGCAAAATGGGGCAAAGTCAACTTTTCACAAAAAAAAAGCACGATAAAGTTTTAAATGGCTTAAACTGAAAATTAAAACATAAAGCCAAGATATCTGACCAACTTAATTCCAAATGACGAACGCAATGATAATCATTTATTAGGAGAAATAAGCCTATAAAATTAAGTAACCGATTTTGCCCCCCTTTCCCCTACTTTTATTATTATTATTAAAATATTATATTTTATTATTATGCGCATTTGTTAAAGAAAAAACGTTACATTTATTAATGATTTTTATTTTTATTTTGATTACGCGTACTGGTTCGAAAATAACGAACAACATTAAATCGTTAAGTTATTCGCCGTAAATAAAAGTGCTGCGTTTTCTTAATTTTTTTCATTCTTATTTATTGCTAGTGCTCGAAAGAGTCAAAACAATCACAAAGATGATAATGTAGTTATTTTTTTACCAAATGTTCATAATCAGAAACAAAAAAGCCACAAGAATTGCTATTTAGAGACAACTTTACTGACCAAAAACACTTTTTTATCATTTATTTATTGAGGACCTAAAAAAAATAAAACGAAAAATCGCACAAATTTTATAAAGTATCCCGAACTCCTCATATACAGGGTGTAATTTAAATGATGCTTGAAATTTTAAAAAAAATTGTTGATCAATTTTTTTTTGTTTCCAAATTAATTTTTTTCAAGTTTGATAAGTGGAGGAAAACTGTAATTTAAAAAAAAATTGAAAATGTCAAATAATTTTATGATTTATTATGGCCAAAAATATTCTACCGCTTTTTTTACAAAAAATTATCCGTTAAGGAAATGCAGTTTAGCCAAATAATATTTGCAATAAGTTTCAATATGTAATTTTCAAAAAAATATATGTAAAGTTTTGTACATATCTAAAGGTTCCTTGATAATTACAGAAAATAGTAATATTAGGTTTTTAATTTAAAAAAATAAATGTTGAAAAAGTAACAGATTTTGGTAATAATTTTGAGTATTTTTTTCTTTTAAATAACTTTAAAATAAATGGTAATTTTGACAACCAGTATCTAAAAAAACTAAGAGGTATCATGCAAAATGTAATAGGAGAATTTTTCTTCTTTTGACCATTCCTGCCACCCCTTAAAGTTTGGTGCATCATATAAATTACATTCTGTATATTAGGTATAAATTTGATACTTAAAAACGGGCCTCTAAATTTAACTGGGGAAAACCCAACTAAATTCGCCGTTCTTAAAAAGGTCCATAAATTTTAAAACCAAAAAGGCACTATACTTACCAGGATGTATTCTTTAGAAGCAGAACGAAAAAGGAAAGAAACAAAAGCAAAAAATGTCGAAGCAGTAAACAAGAAGATATATTTAACAAATTTTAAAGAATGAAAGAAAATCTACATTATAAACCCTTCAAAAAGCAAAGATAAAAGAAAAATTAATTACATTTAACGCAGTTTGAAAAAAAAAATAAAAATCTGGCATGAAAGAAAGGAATAAAAAAATATTAATTGTTTTAAAAGACCTTCTGTTTATTTCTAGTCTCATAAATTTACAGCCACAAAGACACTAAAAACAATTTGCACCAGGATACATGTAATGTAAGCAGAAAAAAGAAAAATAAGAATAAACAGAATAAAAAGGAAGATATAACTAATTAATTTTTAAGGTTTCAAGAAGATCTAGATCATAAACCTCAGACAAACACCTTTAACATGTTCTGAAGAAGAAGATGGGCAACTAGCATGAAACAAAGAAATAAAAACAAATTTTATGTGTATTCTTGTTTTTCTTCTTTTAGAAATAAAATCCAAGAACAGCCTCTCGGCTAAAACCCTGGATCAGTGTTGGCCTCTTGGATTACCATGGGCCTTTTTCTTCTATCTTTGGTTAATTTATTTCATGACCATTAATGCTTGACTGCGTTCTGTGAGACCGATGATACAGACAAACCTGGTTCAAAATGACGACTACTACTATGTCGGTTTAGAACGTTTGTCCGACGCCTATTCTGCACCTCCTTCGATCCTGACAATCATCTTCTGTCAGGCTTTTTTGACTAATTGATATTTGGAATGGCTATTGTCATTCCAGTTTAGGACGCCCTCTTTTTCTGCGCCCTATGGGTTGCCATTCTAATACCTGTTTTGGTAATCTTTCATCGTTTATCCGTTGTACATGGCCGTACCATATCAGTTGTATTTTAGTGATGTCAACCGTTATGCTTCCCTCGATTTCCATTCTTTGTTTTATGATTTCATTTCTTACATGATCTATTCTAGATATTCTCATTGATCTTCTTTTTGCATTTATTTCGACACATTCCATTTTTGTTTTGTTTTTTTCTGATACGCGACAAGTCTCTATTTCATATATATGTTAAATTTTACATTCTTTTTTATCTCTCTGCTCCATAAAATCCTGTTAAGACATTTAATAACCTTTTTTTTTAAATACGGACTCTTGGGTCTCGGCCTGTCTCAAGCCCACCCCGAAACTTTTTTCTTAATACGTCACTGAAAGAACAGAATGTTTTTCCTACGTTCAGTCCTTTTAAGAAAAATTCAGTGAAGGAGGGGTCAAAAATCCTGCATTTTTGCGTTAGGTAACTTAATTATGTTCCCTAAGATTGTGTAAAAGAATATTCAGATTTTTTTAAAATTTTTAACGGAGTATGGTTATAGAGTCCTTAAGAAGGACACCACATGTTGACCAGTAAGTTGTTACTTAATTGACCACATTCTTAAAGTTATATTTCATATTGTTGCCATTGTTTAAGGTCATAAAATAACATTTAGACATTTGTTTAACAACTACCATAAATCGTAAAAATACCATAAAATAAAAAAATCTTCATGTTATTAATTTTAATACCCAATTTGATTTTAACGAAGAACTAGATATAATTAAACAAACAAAAAACATGCTCCTTTTTGCAAAGGTCAAGGGTAATTAATAGTGAAAAAAAAATAATTTGCCTAAAAGTAGCTTCTTTAAATTACTAATGTTTTTTAATTTAATGGACTTTGTAATTTGTTTTGACTAATATTTTGAAACTTTGTTTTGCCAATGCACGTGAATATGTGTTGGTGTTTTACTAATTTAGGTGTCCTACTTTTAAGAGTATCGTTATTGTCAGTCTTTTAATACTATATTTAAAAGATACATTACATATTCTATAGTGAATCACAAATTAATATTTGACATAAAAAATAGCTATATTTCCAAACTGTACTTATGTGTGTCAGTAGAAAAAACTTTATTTTAAATAACATTGATTGCTATAAACCAAGTAATTGTAGCTAATGATAAAGAAGACATGACAAAGACAAAGTTAACGAAAGAATACTAAACGTAGGGCTTAACAGTGAACGTGGACAAGACACAGTACTTATGTATCGGAAACGAATCAAGTGAGTTATTTATACTTGGGTGTCACATTGGATAAGACAAAAAAGTTATTGGATGTCTTAACAGTATTTTACGGAGCAGAGAGATAAAAAAGAATGTAAAATTTAATATATATGAAACAATGGTGAAAAGCACTCTGTTACATGGAATAAAGACTTGTCGCGTAACAGAAAAATACAATACAAAAATGGAAAGTGTCAAAATGGATGCAATCATATAAGAAAGGAGATCCTAAAATGGAATTGAGGGAAGCATAACGGATGACATCACTAAAAGACAACTGATATGGTACTGCCAAGTACAATGGATGAACGACTAAAGATTACCAAAGCAGATCCTAGAATGGCATCCAATAGGGCGTAGAAAAAGAGGGCGTCCTAAACTGGAATGAAAACAGTCAATCCAAAAATCAATGAGTCAAAAAAACCTGACAAAAGATGATTGTCAGGATCGAAGAAGGAGAAGAATAGGCGTGGGAATAACATATAATAGAAAAACGTTCTAAAACGACACAGTAGTAGTACATTGAACTAAGGTCACTATATAACGAAGTAAGGAACTTCGTTATACCGTGATCTGACATTGAACACCAACACCTTAAAGTTAGTAATAAGGAAATCGGTCACCGGAAAGGTTTTTAGCTTAAAAATTCTTTAATTGCTTACCAAAAACGTTAAGAGATAATCTACTAAATAAAATTTTCAAAAAACAAATCAAACAGTGGATAATCGAATCAAACAGATTATGTAAAAATATTTAAGTCTATGTCTGGTAACTTAAAAAAAGATTTTTATTGTCTGTAAAATTTTATATCTTCAATAGTGAAAATAATAGTTTTGAAAATTGACAGTAATCCCGTTTTAGACAAAAAAGTCTAAATTGTGACATAAAATAGTCCTTAGTAAATCTCTAAAAAAAATTGTATAGTTTATATGTACTTTTTCCGTTTGCCCTAACAAGCAATTCATTTTGCTTCAGGGCCAAATTGTTTGTTTAAATCTTTATTTATACTAAAAATTGTTATTATTGATTGATAAAAAAAACTCATTCATTATTTATTATATTATTTATAACTATTTTTGCACGGACATCATTTTTCGATATTTTATGATGTAAAATGGTACTTTTACTCCTTGAAAGGCGTAAAAGTATTTTTATGCCTGCAAGTATGTCTATTAAATAAGGACATTTTTGTCGGCCTTTCGGGTCAAACAAGGCCTAATAGACAAAGGTTGTGTAATCATTAACATTGATATAGGTAGTATTTTACGTTTGTTGTAGGAGAAAGTAATTATCTAACGCCACCTTTTGATAAAATATGTAAATTATAATAAAAATACTAAATTTTACAGGGCGGACATTTCAAATATTTTTTTTCATTTGTCAATATAACAAAATATTTATTACAATAATTTCTTTACATACTTATTTTTCATACCTTCACAATGTCGTACAGTCACCTCAGGAAAAAACCCTTTGTCGCGCTCTTGCCCTTGGTACAAAAATAAATATTTTTAATTTGATTTTCAGTAGCTAATAACCCAAAACATTTTATCAAAAAGGTAGGGTTAGATTTTAACAAAAAGATTAGGCAAATCTATATTAACTAACAAGTACAACACAATTTTTTCGCGCAAAAAAAATATCTATTTTTTGTTCCAAAAATTTGTAAAACTAAAATCTGAAACGCTAAAACAAAGGTCATCTTAATCATAGTCTTTCTTTGACCTCAAATCGAAATGGAAAGTGAATCTTCCTACAGCAAATCCTCGTAGATATCACACCTTTAAGAGACAAAGAATTACCAAAGTAACATTCACTGATCATTGAAAGAAAAGAAAAGAAGCTTTCTTTTTATAAGAGTTTTATAAAGTTTGACAAAGTGGCATTTTGTTGTCTCATTGTTTCCTCCATAGCAAAAATCTTCTTTAGTAAATTTCCAGACAATTTTTTGCTTTAAAAAGATTCTTAGAGCGATGTTATAAGACTGGCTTATAAAGGCGTATTTATCTTAGGTTGGCAAGATGGCATTTTGTTGTATCATTGTTTCCTGCATAGCAAAAATATTCCTTAGTAAATTTGCAGACAATATTTTGTGTAAAAAGTTACACAGTTAACACAGTAAAAAGACTTGTGGATTGCTTTTTTCGATCATCCCTATTTTATTTTAAAATTTTGGTGCTCTCCTAGCAGAGCAATATGTTTTTAGCTCACACATATACTATACTATAGTAGTGTGAGCTATGGTGATCCTAATTTTTTCGAGAAAAAAAAAGTTGCTCCGATTTCAAATTTTTTTATATATCTTTGCGTTTCAGATGATTTTGAAACTTTTTTGTTGCGCCGTCTGTCTGTCTGTATGTCTGTCTGTCTGTCTGTCTGTCTGTCTGTCTGTCTGTCTGTATGTCTGTAACGACCAACGCGCATAACTCAAAAACCGCTTGGCCGATTTTAATGAAATTTGGTACCTAGGCTGGGTTTTGGGCCGAGATGGTCCCATTTAAAAATGAACAAAATCCATCGAGCACAAACCAAATAAAAGGGTGGGGGTAGATTTCAAAAATTAGAGTTTATGGGAAAATATGGCGTGTGTGACATCAAACGAAAGGTAATTGAGTCTGGAGTTCAACAAAATACATTTTAATTTATTTAAAAAAAAGGGTGGGGCATCTTTCAAAAATTAGAGTTTAAGTGAAAATATGGCGTGTGTGATATCAAACGAAAGGCAATTGAGTCCGGAGTTTAACAAAATACATTTTAGTTTTTGTTTTTTCTAAGTGTGGGGGTAGATTTCAAAAATTTGAGTTTAAGTCAAAACATGGCTTGTGTGGTATCAAACAAAAGGTAATTTAGTCCGGAGTTGAATAAAATATATTTTAGTTTTTAGTTATATTAGCTCACACGTACACTATAACTATAGTACCTAGTGTGAGCTTAGGGGCCCATATATTGGCAGAGTATTTTAAAAAGGGGTATCTAGAGCGATTCTGACACTGTGAATGTTTAGCAAAGTGCAGCAAGCAAAGTGGTAGGTCGTGGTCCATCTGTTGAAACACCCTGTATTTTATTTCAGTTTTAAATCCGTCTTTTCTTTGTGATTTTAAAAAGTGACACTTTCCACCTGCTAGTAGAAATAGTTATTTGCCTAACAAATGCGGAAAGTCGCACTTTTCCGCGCGCGATAGCAGTTGTACGAACGACGCGGAGCGGAATTCAAGCAAGCCGTCAAGGGTGGAAAAGATAGTTTCCGCAAGAGTTAGGTACAATGTTTTTCCTACGAGTGTTTTTGTCCTTTTTCTTTATCAAAAAAACATGTTTTAATTCGCAAAGATTTTATAATAATGCTAAAAAATAATACATAAGATAGAATAGTTACATAAATCATTCAATTAATCCTAAATGTTTTCATTTTTAACAAAACAAAAATCGTCGATTTTTTTACTTTTTAAGACGATTTTTTTATGCTCGGAAAAATAATGAAACAGGATTTTTTATCATGACCCACATACCACAATTCAAATCAAGGTTAAAAACACACACTTTTGTAAGTTTAATAGGTCGCTTTTTAACGTTATTAGCTCACACATATACTATACTATAGTAGTGTGAGCTATGGTGATCCTAATTTTTTCGAGAAAAAAAAAGTTGCTCCGATTTCAAAAATTTTTATATATCTTTGCGTTTCAGATGATTTTGAAACTTTTTTGTTGCGCCGTCTGTCTGTCTGTCTGTCTGTCTGTCTGTATGTCTGTCTGTCTGTCTGTCTGTCTGTCTGTCTGTCTGTATGTCTGTCTGTAACGACCAACGCGCATAACTCAAAAACCGCTTGCCCGATTTCAATGAAATTTGGTACCTAGGCTGGGTCTTGGGTCGAGATGGTCCCATTTAAAAATGAACAAAATCCACCGAACACAAGCCAAATAAAAGGGTGGGGGTAGTTTTTTAAAATTAGAGTTTATGTGAAAATATGGCGTGTGTGATATCAAACGAAAGGTAATTGAGTTTGGAGTTAAACAAAATATATTTTAGTTTTTTCTAAGGGTGGGGGTAGATTTCAAAAATTACAGTCTACGTAAAAATATGGCGTGTGTGATATCAAACGAAAGGTAATTGAGTCCGGAGTTAAACAAAATATATTTTAGTTTTTGTTTTTTTAAGGCTGGGGGTAGATTTCAAAAATTTGAGTTTAAGTCAAGTGTGGTATCAAACGAAAGGTAATTTAGTCTGGGGTTGAATAAAATTTATTTTAGTTTTTAGTTATATCAGCTCACACGTACGCTATAACTATAGTAGATACCTAGTGTGAGCTTAGGGGCCCATATATTGGCAGAGTATTTTTAAAACCACGTTAAAATCACACCGAAATAACGTGGTTTTGAAAATAACGTTAAAAAGCGACCTATTGAACTTAAAAAAGTGTATGTTTTTAACGTTGTTTTGATTTGTGCTATGTGGGGATATATTAAGAAACTTTATGTAGAGAACATTTAATTAACAATAACGAAAAAGTTAACGATGGTAAAAATTGAAATTGAAAGTTTACTTTGTGTTTGTTGCACGCTGCAATATAGCAGATGCCACAACATCTTAAAGAACGTCGCTTCTTATTTGAATTTGATTGGTTGGTGTTTGGCCCACTACAGAAATGCCTTGATAAGTTTGCTGTTGAGAATTACTAATGTAGTAAATGGAAGAAGTTATATTGGTCTGTACAGGCTGCAACACAGGACAGGATTCTTCCTTCGGTGCTTCTGGTAGCATCGGTATAGCAGCACTTCTTGAAAATGAAACTTGGGTGTAGGAGGACGGGAACAGGAGGATTCTTGCATTTTGGACGTGCGGGAAATAATCGTACAGGAAAGTAAAAATGATGCGAAAAAGTAAAATCGTGCTTAAAAATACATCTTTCCAAACGAAAAATCGTGCGGAAAAGTTACTTTTTCGCACGCTCGTAGGAAAAAAGTATTTTCTCCATTTTTTACTATAATTCTCTATAGATACCTACCTTACGGTATTAAAGCTACTTATTCGTGTGACCCAATCTCTACTCTAGGTATTAAATAATACAATTTTATTGTTTTCTTATTTATATTTTGAACTTTTGACACTTTCATAATGTTATGCTATTATTATTACTCGTTTATCGAAATTGCCATAATATTAAAAAATAAAATAACTCACAGCCCCCTTATTAACAAAGGTGACCTTCTATGAATTGCAAAATTATCGACGACTAAATTTTTTTTATTATTGTCACACGGTCAAAGAAGATATATCAACAAGAAGCGAAATACTGTCACTCAAAGCATTATTCATATGGGAAACAAAATAAATATGTGACGTAACGCTTGGACCAAATGACACTAATGCAGTTATATTAGGTACACTGAGAAAAATTTTGTGTAACTGTGGTTTGTGGTGCATTTTTATTACACGAAAAAAAAAATTAAATTAAGAGGGACATTACAACGATATAATCATATAACTATGGTCATAGAAAATCGACCCTTTTTAACTTGTTATTTGATTGTTTGCAAAAACGGTTATATATTTTTACCGAGAAAAATCGGTTACGGAATTAAATAGAAAAAATAATAACTAAAAATACACAATAGAGGAAAGTCGCCTAATTTTGGATAGTTGCCTAATTTTGGATACCGCATTATCTCAAAATCCGTTTACAGTTTCCTTCAATTCAAACCACAAAATGAAGCGTAACAAAAAATGATTCTCTGTGAAGCGCATAGTTCGACTGTTCACCACTAAGTGGTGCCATAAACTTATGTGTTTAATTTTGATAACGAGTTTTTTGTTGCTCCACGTGAAACCGTTATTAAAAGGTACGTACTTAGCCTAGGAAAGTGTAATTTGGCAAGGATGTACAAGAATAGTTGTAGAACAAGACTATGTATTTGAAATAAGAATTTCTCTCACGGAATTTTTTGATAATAGTCACATAACCTAGAATATAAAGGTTGCCTAATTTTGGATAGGAAGGTATACCTGTACTGGAAATTTTTCAGATGACCAGCTTGGAGAAACCTAGATACACTATTCACTTTGCATCCAATGGGCACACGAAGACCGTGCTGGTAGTGAGAAAACAAAATTTTGGGTAGGGTATCCAATTTTGAAAGTGCTTTGTTTTACCTTGGTCGAATTTTTGTATTCTTTAGGGTTGAAATACATATTTTTGTGAGATTACCCTGTTTTTACTGACGTAACAACATATTTTAGGAACAGAAGAATAAACAAAATATGTTTTCGTCACACAAAAAAAGTTAAAATAAAAAAGCTATCCAAAATTAGGCGACCTTCCTCTAATTATTGTAATATTGACAATAAAACAAATTTTGTTAAAGTAGAAATTTTTATATCTCCGTTATATATTTTTATTGTTTTAGAAACAGGAACAAACCCAACCACAATTGAGAGAAAATACAATTAATATATTTTTAAAAAAGGGACCGTAAAAATAGATTTTCCGGCCTCTTTGTTCTTTTTTCGTGCCTTTTGAAAACGGAAAATTAAAAAATATATATATACGCAAAGTACTTGTTTTCCAGTCCAGTTCTAGTGTTTATATAACAAATTCTAACTAATATAGAAATAAATTAGGTTGTCTTAGGCGGGGGCAATCGCCATTTTTTTTCCAGAGAACTTCAAAAATAAGGGGCACATTCTGGTGTATTACACACCTACATGCTATTCTTTTATGTCAACTTAAATAAAATTTCCCCTAGACACTAGAGAAATGGATTAGTCGGATAAAATGTTTTGGAGTCAGCCGCGCTAGATCAGTTGAAAGGGATAACAAATATATTTATAGGCCAAAGTGAAACATGCATCCCTGTATACAGGACGTGGTTCCATTATACAAATAAACAAATAAGGTTACCATTGAAACAAAGTACATTATAGGGATCCCTGACAATATGTAAGTGTGTAATAGTACTGCATTACTGTCATTGAGGTTTTGTCGCTTTTTGTTGATATATTTTCTTTGACACGGTGTCTCTCAACCAGTTTTAAGTTTGGTTAGAAACATCCCAAAAAACTAAAAATGTGGTTTTGTAGGAAAGCTTCCCTAGAACACAAACACATAATTTTTAAAATCGCAGCTGATCTTTCTTCGAGTTTTTTTGTTATTTTTCCAAAAAGGATCAGGCACACCTCTTACTCACTTTATAAATTTTAGATCTGTCAGCCTCCGACAGTGTTGCAAGCACGGATCTGGGTCAAAATCTAGGGGGGTAAAATTCGACGAAATTTTTTTTTGTTATATAATTTTTTTTTCTAGGGGGGGGGTAATTCTCCAGTTTTCCCTTATTTTATTAGGGAAAAAGTGTATAATATTTTTTCTAGGGGGGGGTAATTACCCCGTAACCCCCCTCAAATCTGCGCTTGATTGCAATTCACAGATGGATCAGGCCTGTTAATTTAAGGGTGTAGCTCAATTTTTTGCATTTTAGGGAAAAATTGCATTTTATTTTACTTTAGAGACAAAGTTGTTATATTTTCTGACTTAAATTTAATAATAATAAAAAGAAGAAAGAACAAGTAAAATAAATGAATCCATGCCGGATCTGACACCTTCCTAGCTAGCCTATTACCACACTTCAAGTGAAGCAATGATAATATATTAGCCTTGAAAACAGTTTTTGTAAATATCTCAGAAACTAAAGCTCCTGCGAAGTTTTTGGTTATAACACGATATATTAAGCAAAATACACTCTACTATATTCCGAAAACACTGTATTGATAAGATGCTCCGTTAAAAAGTTAGCATTTTAAAAAAATTTTAATTGTCATTAGCAATAATGGACTTTGACCAAAATATAATCAGCTCGTAAGAGTGTCGAACACTATTTTACCAGCAAATTGTATGAAAATCGGTTTAGCGGTTTAGGCGGTATCGTGTTACGAACAGAAATAATATACACGCACACAGACACACAGACATCACGACGATATTGCTAGGATAGGTCAAAATACAGCCAAATACCACAATTTTGGCGTTATCTAAAAAAAAAAAATTTTTCGTCGAAAATAATACCTTCTCTAGCCATTGCTACGCGGGCTAGGAAGGTAAAAAGGGATGAGAGATAAAAAGGAAGAGTGATAATTAAAACCAGTGGGAAAAGAAACAAACGAATATATATTATTACTAGATATAAACCACATAGCACAAAAATTACATTAACGTTAAATTAACGTGAACAAAAATAAAGTTATTTTTTACTAGAAAACAACTTCATACCATGAAATATTTGTTTTGTTAAATCTACATGCTTAAAGATAACTTAAAAAGAAGGCGGAGTCAAGCTATAAAAATGTAATTTTTGCTGAAGTTTCTGGTGCTGTGTATATAACGTAATTTTACCCTTGTTATTTTCATGTGCCATATTCACACTTGAAAAATCCTTCACAACATGTTCTAAAATGCCACTAGATTAAGACTTCTCAAACGTACTAACTTTCTGTGTCTTTTTTGTCATGTTTTTTAACTTAAAAGTGACGCGAAAGGAATTCTAAAAGTTTACTAGTTTAAGACCAGAACACTTTAAGACAATTTTAAAAGATGGCGTTCAAGGCACGACAAAATCTCTATACATACATTATGTTTTCTTTAAAAGCTACACAAGACTTTTAAACAGTAAACACTTTTACACAATATTAATGTGTGTTTATTAGGTTAATAACTGATTCGTCGTGATCGTAAAGGATCAGGGATCGGTTTATTAACTGGTTTTTGGAATTTAGACGCCAAAGCACTCCCGCATAAATTTCCTCGAAGTAAGAAATGGCGCCAATAGGTGGCGCTGCTTCTAGAAAAATCCCAAAAATATTCGGTAGAAAAGCCATCCAGTTCGCGTTTTAAAATTCGTGTAGAAAAGGCGCGAACCTAATGTGATTTTGACGTTGATAAAAATCTACTTAGAATTCACTTAAGAATAACGTAAAAACCTTGCTGTTTTGATATGATAATGGGGTTATTACAACTCCGTTTTTATAACGTTAATAAATGGCCTATTAAGCTTATTTTCATATATAAAATAAAACTTTTTTTTCTAGCAGCTTTTAAAATCAACGATTTTTTTTCTAACGCGTTTTTTACGTGTTAAACACGTGATTGTGCTATGTGGGAAATAAAAAGAAACGGTTTTTATGAAAAATACAACATTATAATGTTGCTAATAATTGGTCAGAAAAAAATTTCAAAATATATACTTAATTGTTATTTTTTCTAGCCTTGACCTATTACCCCGGCCGTTTTTATTTTATTACATAAAAAGCTTTTATTATGAGAGTAAAATAAACTAAATACCCACTGTGCAAGTTTCCATATTCATATTAAGAACAAAAATAACATTTAAGTATAGCAGCAATAAGAAGATGACGAAAAACAGGTATTATAATCGTCTAAGATATTTTGAAGCCCCACAAGAGCTTGATATAAATATACAGTCGAACCTCTTAACTCGAACCTCTATAACTCGAACCTCTTTATAACTCGCACCTTTTAAGTGGTCCCTGCACTTTTTGTATGTATTTTAACCTCTATAACCCGAACTCTCCATAACTCGAACTGTTTTGGTTGTCTCTTTAAGTTCGAGTTATAGAGATTCGACTGTATAGGGTATAAAGACTGATGGCTCTTACAGATAAGCTATAGTCTCAATAAAGAATATTTTTGTTGACTTGCCTTATAAAGAACCCGAAAATAAGCGCAAAGGAGAAAAGCGCACAGGAAATATCTGCGCAAAAAAAAAACGCGCTACGAAGATAAACTTGCAATAATATCATCGGCATACAAAATGAAAAAGTGGTCTGTACATTTGACCAGAGCTACTTTTCGGTGGCTTTAGAATAAATTGCGATTGATCAAAATATTGTAATTGTAAAGTATACATACATGATGAAAATAACAAAAATGTTACCTTTTCATTCAAGGAAAACAAATAAATTATTTACATTAGACTATGGTTCGTCCCGCCTTCCTTTTTGTAAATATGTTCTTTTTACTATAATTTACCAAATTGGTTCGAATTAGGCTATTTGGTGATTCACTAGAGCATTTTCTATTTTTTGTTTATTTAGTATTAATTAACTAATTAAGTACTTAAAATTACTGGGTTATTTGCATTTGAAACTCCCGCGGTTTTAAAGGCAAATATTACAATTTGCTATAATCAATTTACTTTACATAAAATGCATTTTGAATTACTAAGGTTCCTAGTTCCTTTAATATGGACCTTCGTAATCTCATTCCCTCCTACTTATTCCCTTTTCTCCTACGCCTATGGATTAACGACGCCACTGGGCGCCATGTGGGAGAATGAACGCAGCAGCGATACCTGCTGCCGCATCACAGAGAACCGTTTCGCCTTCGAACGATAATACACGCGTGTTAGCGACTCTCCTACCACAGGCATGTGGGGTGCAAAAACTACGGTTAAACAGCGTGTCCTCCCATGAGTTCCACTTCCTGTATAAAAATGGTAAGTGAAAATGCATTATTTTTACCTTACATACATTTGTTTATTGCTACACTAACCTAGAAGGTAAACTAGACCATTTCAGAATCCCTTGTACCAGCTTAGCCTATGACCTTATTCCCTTAAAATTACAGTCCACATCTGACACCGTTAAATTCCAGACAACTCTCCTATCTGGACCACCAGGGAGCCCCATTTTTTGATCCTTAGCGACCCGGATTTCTGGAATCGTTTTTTTTGCCTTTTTAGGTTAGTTTTTTTTTACTGGTTTCAAATGCAAGAAAAACCCTTGTTTTTCCTAAATGCCTTTTTTACTGGTTTCAAATGCAAGAAAAACCCTTGTTTTTCTTACATGCCTACTTTAGAAAACCCCTAGGTTTCTAAAATACATTTTGCGATTTTTTTTTGTGTAAAAACAAATGCAAGAAAAACCCTTGTTTTTCTTACATGCCTACTTTAGAAAACCCCTAGGTTTCTAAAATACATTTTGCGATTTTTTTTGTGTAAAAATTAAATATTTTTAACAATAAATTTAGCCTTTTCATGCGAAAAACCAAACACAGATAAAATCTGTAAACTACTATGCTTTTTTTTGTTTCGAATAAATCAAGTTTTTTCGTTTCTTTTTTGTAAAAAAAAAACCGTATGGAATTTGGGTGTTTTTTTGTTTGTCACTGGAAATAGTTTAAAATAGTGTCTGCAAAGTGCTATTATTTTAGCCGTTGTGCCTTCACATTTGTGGATTGCTATAATTATATCCAATTTGCTCGAAAAAAATCTCCAAATTGCCATATTCATTTTTGCTTATTGCAAATTGCTATGACTATATCCGATTGCGGATGCTTTACTATATTCGTTTTTGCGTAAAAATTGCTATGAATATATCTATTTCTAATTTACTATTATAATATCTGTCTGCGAATGGCTATGATTGTATCCATTTTTTGCGTGCATAATAAATTTTGAAGGAAATTTAATTCTTAACTTGAGAATTTGTTTTCGTGTAAAGGCAGATAAATAGTTTTACCAAATTAAATGCTTTTGATTTGTAGGTATTTATTTTTAAATATAATACATAGTAGGTACCTACTTATTTGAATTCGCGAGGCGAAGATAAAAAAACTTATACACAAGTTTTTTGTTATCATTAGTTTGCATCGGGTATTTTCTTTACTTTTGTGCGCTTATAGTTTGATTATTGTAATTAAACGTAGGACATTAATATTTATACAGGGTGTCCAAATTTTGATTTTTTTTTCAGTTTACCTAATTTTTGTCAATTATTTTTTGGATTTTTTTTTAAATCATGTCTAGTTCGGATAAAATTTTAAAGGCTAAAGCCTTGCGCTATAGTGCGATTTCACAGCTGAATTTGATCATTGAATCCGCGACCCTCGCAAAAAATGACCCTGCCTATCACAGCGGCTTTAAAGTCAAATTTCGGACATTGTCAAAAATCAAAAAAGATTTTGAAAAGCACCATAATACTTTGTTGACGTTGGTAGCCTCTGATGAGGATCGCTTAGTAGTAGAAAACAAAGTGTTTATGGACTTTTGCAAACGCTGTGACGAGATTTCCACTATATTTTACGAACTTTTCGAACTACCCTTTGAAGATGGAGGGCTTTTGAGCAGTACGATAAATCCCATGGGCAGTCCCTGTGCCTCCACAGACCAGCATGGTTTACTGCCTAGGATAAAAATACCTCTTTTTCAAGGGGAATTTAAGGAGTTTCCAACCTTTTTGCAAGCCTTTAATGCTACCGTGCACAATAATAGGTCGCTGGGAAACTTTGAAAAATTCAATTTGCTTTTTTCTAATTTAAAGGGCCCTGCCCTGGATGTCATTTCTGACATTCCTATCCTTGCTGAAAATTATTTAAATGCCTACCACACCTTGGTGGATAGGTATACAAATAAACGATTACAAGCTTACCTTCACTGGAAGGCAATTGAAGGCTTCTCTCCTCTTACTAAAGAGAATGCTACGAATTTGAGGAATTTGCTTGATTGTTTTTCGAAAAACTTAAGTGCTTTAAAAGTCATGGGTTTTAAAACGGAGTTTTGGGATTATATTATGGCACAAATGCTCTTGGATAGGTTGGACCCAACCACGCGCAAGGCATTTGAGCAAAAGTATTGCTCCAATGAGATCCCCTCTTATGATAAAATTCGTGCTTGTGTTTCTAGCCATTGCATTGCGTTGGAACAAATACAACAAACTCAAGATTACTTAAAAAATAAAGATTTGTCAATTTCAAGTCAGAAAAATCAAGCAAAGTTTCAAAATCGATCTGCTTTGTTTGCTAATACTCAGAGAGCCTCCAAAAATGCCTCCCAGTCTCCAAATGGCCAAAGTGGCTTAAATAATACTCCAAACCCTCAAAATTTTTGTTTTCTCTGTAAAAGTGGCGATCATATAATATACAGATGTCCTAATTTTTTGGCGAAAACTCCCCAGCAACGTTTTGAGATTGTTAAACAACATAAAGCGTGTGTCAACTGTTTGGCCTCAAAGCATAATTTACCCCAGCAATGCAAATCAGAAAAAAGATGTTTACATTGTGGCCAATTTCATCACAGTCTCTTACATTTTTTTCCTATTAATTCTACACCTAGTTCTGCGAGTAGCCCCTCTACTTCTGCAGTGCAACCCCCGAGGAGCCCCGTGGCTACCGAATTTAATAGAACCACTAACACCATTGTTACTGGTATGTCTTTAAATGATCGCGAAGTACTTCTCTGTACCGCTTTAATACAAATACAGGATGTTTTTCAAAATTGGCACACAGTGCGCGCCATCTGTGACTCTGGTGCTCAATCTTCATTTATATCTAAGTCATGTGCTGATAGTTTGGGCCTTCCTAAATTTAATATCGCCAGGACTCTACAAAGCTTAGATCGAATGACAACTTCGGCAAAATCTGGAATTAATTGCAATATATCCTCTTTGCGTGATAATAATTTTGTTTTTAATTTTGATGCGATAATACTCGATAAAATTTGTAGTGATTTACCTCATTCCTCATTTTCGATTAAAAGTTTTCCTTTTCTCGCCAACTTAGAACTAGCTGACCCAGGCTTTAATAAAAGCGATAAAATTGATTTATTGTTGGGCGGCGATGTGTACCCTTACATTTTGCTAGATGGTCGTTTGTCTACGGGACCCAACAACCCCGTCTGCATTAATACTATTTTTGGGTGGGGAATAATGGGCAATCTTTCACTTTCACCTTCAACTACAAATCAAATTAAAACATTTTTTACTACGTCAATGAACGATTCTTTTGTCAATTTAGATAAAAATCTACAACGATTTTGGCAAATAGATGACATACCTAATGTCAAGGCCATTGACCCCGAAGATGAGTTTTGCGAAAATTATTTTTTGAAAACTACCTCAAAAAATGAGGAGGGGAGATATATTGTATCTTTACCATTTAAAGTTACTGCTCCAGATTTTGGCGACACTCGATCCATTGCCGTACGTCGTTTTTTCTCCCTTGAGAAGAAATTGCTACAAAACCCTGATTTTTATGCTGCCTACAGCTCTGTTTTACAAGATTATTTAGATAATAATCATATGCAACCGGTTTCTGCACCTTTGCCGACCGAAATTTCAAATCATTTTTATATTGCACACCATGCGGTGTTTAAAAAAGATTCTACTAGCACCCCCCTGAGGGTGGTTTTTGATGCGAGCATGCACGCCCCTGGCAAAATCTCGCTCAACAACGCTGTTTATACTGGGCCCCCTTTACAAAGGGACTTACAAAAAATTTTATTACTTTATCGTTTGCATAAATTTTGCTTTTGTTGCGACATCCGTCAAATGTACAGGATGATTTTAGTTGACCCTAGTCAAACTAATTTTCAAAGAATAGTTTGGAGGTTTGATCCTAACCAGCCTATTCAAGACTTCGAAATAAATAGAGTTTTATTCGGGGTCTCTTGTAGCCCCTTTTTGGCTATCAGAACTTTGCTGCAACTTGCTAGAGAGCATGAGGACCTTCCTCTTGCCTCAAAAATCATTGAGGAGGCAGTTTTTGTCGATGATGTGATTTCGGGAAGTGATGACTTTTTTAAGGCCACTGAGATGAAAAATCAATTAATCGAGCTACTTAGCCGAGGTGGATTCGAATTGCGTAAATGGGCGAGCAATTGTCCCGAGTTACTATCCGATCTTCCTGAGTCACACATTTCGATGAAGGCTCTTTCTCTCGATTTAGATGCTGAAAATTCAACTTTGAAAATTCTCGGTTTAAATTGGAACCCTCATACTGATGAATTTTTTTATACTTTCGACTGTTCTCTCCAAACATGCACTAAAAGAACAATTTTAAGTAATTTGGCCCGCATTTACGACCCTCTGTCTTTTTTGGCGCCAATAGTTTTAATTTTAAAATTAATTGTTCAATACTGCTGGGCAGAAGACTTAAACTGGGACGACCCTGTCAGTCCGGAAATTGTTTTTAAATGGGAAAAATTTAAAAATGAATTAAAGTTTTTGCATTCTGTTAAAATTCCTCGTCAAATAATTTTGCCTAATGCTAGTCAAATCCAGCTAGTAGGATTTTGCGATAGTTCAGAACGGGCCTATTGTGCTGTCGCTTATATTCGAATTTTTTATTCTGATGGAAACATTAAAGTTTTTTTTGTTTGTAGTAAATCTAGAGTCGCACCGTTGCGTCGTAAACTAACTTTACCAAGACTAGAGCTTTTAGGAGCTGTTTTGTTGGCTAAATTAATGGATTTTTTACTAGAAACGTTCTCGGAAAAAATTAAATTTGATAAAATTCTTGCTTTTACTGATAGCACAGTGACCTTATCTTGGATTCAGGGATCTCCTCACAAATTTAAAACATTTGTTTCGAATAGAACTGCCTATATACAAGGAAGAATTAGCCCTGAGTTTTGGCATTATGTTCCTACTGAACAAAATCCTGCTGACTGCGGTACTAGGGAAATGTATCCCTCTGATTTACAAAGATTTTATTTTTGGTTAGAAGGGCCTTCTTTTCTAAACCAACCTACAAATACTTGGGATTTTATGACAGTTACTTACGATGGGAATGCAGTTTTGGAAGAACAGCGAAAAAATATTTTTAACGTTTTTACTTGCGAACAAACAGTTGAATATTATGTAAACAACTTGTTTGAAAAATACAGTTCTCTTTTTAAAATTAAGAGAATAGTTGCTTACTTTTTGCGAGGGTTACAAAAGTTTAAAAATCCCTCATACAATTTTGCTACTGATTACCTTACAAATCAGGATTACTACAAAAGCTTACTTTTTATTTCGAAATGCGTACAATCTTTTTCTTTCCAAAAAGAAATTGAATTACTAAAAGATAAGAAACAGCTTCCAAAAGCTTTTCAAAAATTATGTCCATTTTTGCATAATGAAAGCTACGATTTGCTTCGTGTTGGAGGCCGTTTATGCCATTCAAATTTATCATACGATAAAAAATTTCCAATTCTTTTGCCTTCTAGTGCAAAATTCACTGAATTACTGATTTTAGATTTGCATCGCAGCAATCTTCATTGTGGTATACAGACCACAACTTTTTTACTAATGCAAAACTTCTGGGTATTGTCTGCTAAAAAGGTAGTGAGAAAAGTTTTAAGTTCTTGCCATACTTGCTGGAAAACTAAACCTAACTCCCTTCAACCCCCTATGGGTAACCTACCGAAATTTAGAGTTTCCGAAGCAAAGGTGTTCGAAAATGTAGGTATAGATTTTTGTGGTCCGTTCACGATTACTCTTGGTCGGACCAGAGGTGCAAAAACCATGAAAGCATATGTCTGTTTATTTATCTGTTGCGCTGTTAAAGCCGTGCATTTAGAGTTAGTCTCTGATATGACATCAGAAGCCTTTCTGGCTGCTCTGCGCCGCTTCATAGCTAGAAGAGGACTATGCTCAAAGATCTCTTCAGACTGCGGGACCAACTTCGTGGCCTCTGAAAAATACTTGCGACAAATTTTTTCTGATTGCGTGAAGGGGGAAGGTATAGTTTGGTCTTTTAACCCACCTGCTGCTCCCCACATGGGAGGCATTTGGGAATCAAACATTAAATCTTTAAAGACTCATCTTCACAGGGTAGTTGGAAATCAAATACTCACCTATGAGGAATTAAATACGGTTTTAACCCAAGTTGAAGCCATAATGAACTCACGTCCTTTATGTGCCTTAAGCACCGATCCTACTGATCTGGCGGTCTTGACTCCTAATAATTTTTTAAATTTGAGGCCTCCAGGTACAATACCCGATCCAAACTACTGCGATATTGCGTTAAACAGGCTGTCCAGGTGGCAACTGTTGCAAAGAATGCACCGCGATTTTTGGATTCGCTGGCATCGCGAATATTTGCACACTTTGCAACAGCGAGCCAAATGGCACCAACCTCTTGCTTCCATTGATATTGGTACTATGGTACTGATCAAAGATGAAAATTCCACTCCATTGGATTGGCCCCTAGGCCGCATTGAAGACCTTATTAAAGGTTCTGATAATATTCCACGGGTTGCTATTGTAAAGACTACTAAAGGTACCTACAAACGGCCTTTGGTAAAACTATGCGCCCTGCCTACAAATTAAACTCTCTGAAATGCCCCTGGGCATTCTCAGGGGGGTGGGAAATGGTTCGTCCCGCCTTCCTTTTTGTAAATATGTTCTTTTTACTATAATTTACCAAATTGGTTCGAATTAGGCTATTTGGTGATTCACTAGAGCATTTTCTATTTTTTGTTTATTTAGTATTAATTAACTAATTAAGTACTTAAAATTACTGGGTTATTTGCATTTGAAACTCCCGCGGTTTTAAAGGCAAATATTACAATTTGCTATAATCAATTTACTTTACATAAAATGCATTTTGAATTACTAAGGTTCCTAGTTCCTTTAATATGGACCTTCGTAATCTCATTCCCTCCTACTTATTCCCTTTTCTCCTACGCCTATGGATTAACGACGCCACTGGGCGCCATGTGGGAGAATGAACGCAGCAGCGATACCTGCTGCCGCATCACAGAGAACCGTTTCGCCTTCGAACGATAATACACGCGTGTTAGCGACTCTCCTACCACAGGCATGTGGGGTGCAAAAACTACGGTTAAACAGCGTGTCCTCCCATGAGTTCCACTTCCTGTATAAAAATGGTAAGTGAAAATGCATTATTTTTACCTTACATACATTTGTTTATTGCTACACTAACCTAGAAGGTAAACTAGACCATTTCAGAATCCCTTGTACCAGCTTAGCCTATGACCTTATTCCCTTAAAATTACAGTCCACATCTGACACCGTTAAATTCCAGACAACTCTCCTATCTGGACCACCAGGGAGCCCCAGACTAGATAAAACTAACTTAAATAACAAGAATAAGAACCGAAACTAATAGTGCCGTCTTTATTAATGGAAAATAAACGCCTGGATTTAGAAATTTGACTTTGTTATGGCAATTGAAAGATCAACTGTCAGTTTTTAATGGAAGACTCTCAAGTTTCCGGCACTATTACTGCGTAGCTTTATTGTAATAACTCCCTATTAATGGCGATAACCCTTAAACAGGTCAGCATTAATGCGCAAACCGAGAACGCGGATAAACTTGCGCTTATCGAAGTAGCAACCGATTATGTATGGGCGGAGTTACTTTATTTATTTATGAAAATTACAAACAATAGCCCTAAAGACCGGTGTTGCACATTAAATAAATTGCTAAAAAAAAATTTTTATTTTATTATATAAAATGCACTAAAAATTAAAAAATAATTTTTTAACATTCTAATATTATCATAATAATAAAAGCGATGGCCGACTGATGGAAATTTTGACGATGTTAGCAGGATAAGATATCCGTATCAATTAAATATCACTATTTGCAAGAATCAATCTAGCAGAAAAATGCAGAGGTACTATTAAATGAAAATATTTGTTCAAAAACAGAACAGAAGAGTTTATTCTAGATTATAATGAAATCGCTGATCGTGAGTTGTTTGGAAACTCATTTTTCTATTGGGGGTGAGGGTAGAGGTAGAAATATATTTTTTGTTTGGGCTGTTTTGCCATCGGACCTTTATGCATATACCAAATTTTATAAGAGTCATTTGAAGTGAAGTGTGTCAAAAACGCATTTTTCTATAGATAGGGTGGGGGTAGGAGTGGTAGGATTTTTTGTTCAATGTTGTATTGTCATCAAACCACTAGATGTATACCAAATTTCATCCAAATTGGATAATGGGAAGGGTGTCAAAAACGCATTTTCTATGGAAGAGTGTAGGGGTGGGGGTGGGAGGATATTTTTTTTAATGTTGTATTGTCATCGGACCACTATGTGAATACCAAATTTCATCCAAATCGGATAATGGGAAGTGTGTCAAAAACTCATTTTTCTATAAAAGGGGGTGGGGGTAGGGGTGGGAAGATATTTTTTTCTTAATATTGTATTGTCATCGGATCACTATATGAATACCAAATTTCATCCAAATCGGATAAAAAGAAGTGTGTCAAAAACAAATTTTTTTATGGATGTGGGTGGGGGTAGGGATGGGAGGATATTTTTTTCTTATTGTTGTATTATCATCGGACCACTATGTGTATACCAAATTTTATCCAAATCGGATAACGGGAAGTGTGTCAAAAACACATTTTTCTATAGAAGGGGTGGGGGTAGGGGTGGGAGGATATTTTTTTCTTATTGTTGTATTATCATCGGACCACTATGTGTGTACCAAATTTCATCCAAATCGGATAATGGGAAGTGTGTCAAAAACGCTTCACAAGATTTGATAGTTAGTTAGACAGAACATCTGAAGCTAAATAAAAGCTTGTAATAAAAAAGAAACAAAACTACATAATAAAATCTAATTGTAAAGGAATGAAAAAACTAAATAACATATGGAAATCATACTAATCACAATATTTAATTGCACTTTGCTATTATTGATAATATAATTTACCCAGTAGTATAGGACGGTCATCGATTTATTTAGTTGATTATTAAATTAGTTAATTTGTTCTTGAAGGAAGGAAAACTGGAAAACACCATCCTTGTAGATGGACCTATTGAATTGATTCCAAAGTTTTACTCCAGTACTCCATGGTGAGCTAAACCCTATACATCTAAATTTGAAGGGTTCAATTTTGAACCGATGAGCGTTTCTACCTATATTCGAGGGTGGTTGTAGTAAGCTTTTGGACGTGAACACAATACAAATGCATAGCGGACTCAACAACTGGGTTCAGTATACACTCCTGGGAAACAGTATCAGGTTGCAGATAGGCCAGATAATCCGTAGACCGACCAGATAGTTCGTAACAGCGACAGGACTTACATTGTCGCTGGGACGAACAGGAAAAGACGAAGGACTCCTAATAGGTGTTCAAAATGAATAAAATCGGTTAAGGAAGCACATGATACGTGGGTTGAACAGTTAAAAGATAATAGTCCCTGCATGTTTCTTCAAATCATCTGCTCATCTTATTTCGGGTCTTGCTTACTTCTTTTATTTTTCCAAGGCCTCCAGTTTACGATGCATTTGTTCCATCGATTGTCTTTCTTTCTAATATTATGACTGGCAAATTTCCATTTTAAATTTGCTATTTCTCCTCTGACATCCCTTGCTTGTACATGTAACAATTATCTTTCCATTGATCTTTGGGCTTTTGTTATTTTGTTCATGTTTGATTTTGTAAGTGTCCAGTTTGTGATCCATAATATGTAAATACAGGAAGGATACATTGGTTATACAATTTTGTTTTGAGTTGCCGAGGATATTTTATAAGTTTTTTAAAACATCTTCTAGGGACTGGTTAAATAGTTTAGTTATATTTTTAAAACTAGAAGAGCATTTAATTTTAAAATATTATTTTGATGAATACCTTTTTTTATTAAACCATAGCTTTACCAATTACCCTGAGTACGTTACCTTTCTTGGATACCTTTTATTTATTTTAATAATTTGTATCCTCTTTATGTTTATCGCTACAAAAGTCGTGGGTGATATTAAATGAGTTTGTTGAAATGATTTGAATTTTTTTTAAAGCTAGATCCTGATAGAAGTTATAATTTAATAGCGTTATTTCCTTTTTTGCTATTTAACTTTTATAACCGGACCATAAATGGATAATTTGTTTTCTTTTTAGTTAAGCATACGTAAGGGTAATCTGAGAATTATTTAACACAAATATTTTATAAAAAACTATACACCATTTATTATTTTTCATCTCTGCGATATATATTTTTGAAACCACGATAAAGTGTATCGTGTTCTAAACGATATTTTTGTTTGTCCTGTCAGTCCTTAATGGTCCTAATCAGTCCTGACTGGTACTGACCAGTACGTTTTGGTCCCCAGGAATTCTCAGTGGCGTATCCAGTGGGGTTCGGTTGTATTTTTCTTTATACTTTATTAATAAAGATAAGACTACAATTTTAATCCAAATTTTGATACTTTTTCACCTAATTAACTAGTTTTTAGAGAAAAAATAATCATAACAAAAATATTTCATATAAAAAAAGCCAAGTACGCGAAAATGGCATTCCGTAAAAAGAATTGAGATAGAAGTAAAGCCAAGTTCTCCAATACAGATTTCAAAATGAAGGGTTCTTACTAGTTTGGAAATGTTTTTTTAAACTTTGCTATTACAGCCAAACTTCTTTATGTTCAATTTAGCACTGTGCTTAAGAGTCATTTAAGCCGTAATAGCCAAGTTTAGAAAAATATTTCCAAACTAGTAAGAACCTTTCATTTTGAAATTTGTATTGGAGAACTTGGCTTTACTTTTATCTCAATTCTTTTTACGGAATGCCATTTTCGCGCACTTGGCTTTTTTTTACATGAAATGTTTTTGTTATGATTTCACTTCTTTTTTAAAGGAATTGGATAATACTTAATTTTTAAAGTAGTAAAATATGCAGAATATTGTTCAAAACTTTTGCAATGCCTTTTTTATATTTTTGAGGTTTTTAAATTTTTTTCCATGGTTTTATCGTAGTTCCTATCAGCCTTCTAAAGCTCAGCTCTCTAGCGTTTCTGAAAGTGCACAATGTTACTTTTACATAACTTTATATGTATAGGGGAGGAAAATAAATTAAAATTGTCGTGTTTTTAAATTTTGTCCTATAGTTTTATCATAGTTCCTATCAGTCTTCCAATGCTCAGCTCTCTAGCATTTCTGGAAGTGGGTAATGTTACTTTTACATAACTTTATATTTATAGGGGAGGAGAGTAAATGAAAATATTGGTCTTTTTAAATTTTTTCCCATGGTTTTATCATAATTTCTATCAGCATTCCAATGCTCAGCTCTCTAGCGCTCCTGGAAGTGGGCAATGTTAGTTTTATATAAATTTACATTTATTGGAGAGGGAAGTAAATTAAAATAGTTTTATCATATTGTCTTTCAGTCTTAAAAAGTTCAGCTCTCTAGCGTTTCTGGAAGTGGGCAGTGTTACTTTTACATAACTTTACATTTATAGGGGAAGGAAGTAAATTAGAATTTTGGGGTGTTGTAATTTTTTCCTATAGTTTTATCATAGTTCCTATCAGTCTGCCAAAGCTCAACTCTCTAGCATTTCTGGAAGTGGGCAATGCTGCTTTTACATAGCTTTAAATGTATAGGGGAGAGGAGTAAATTAAAATTTTGGAGTTTTTTGATTTTTTCCTATAGTTTTATCATAGTTCCTATCAGTCTGCCATAGCTCAGCTCTCTAGCATTTCTGGAAGTGGGCGATGCTACTTTTACATAACTTTAAATGTATAGGGGAGGGGAGTAAATCAAAATATTGGGGTTTTTTGATTTTTTCCAGGGGTTTGGTCATAATTTCAGTCTGCCAAATTTCAGCTTTGTAGCATGTCTGGAAGTACAGTAGAATATTGATGATCTATACATGAGTGAGTGAGTGAGTGGTAATTTCGACGTTTTTTAAATTTCGTAACTACTTTACTACTTTATGGAATTCCATGAAACTTGAAGGGGTTGTTAACTCCACGGAGATCTACGACTGTGCAAAGTTTGAGATTCGTAGCACATTCCGAAGTAGAGTTTTAGGTAGGTCAAATATCGGCTGAAATGTTTCAAGAAAAGATGGTTACGGCGCGCGAACTTGGCGAGGCACTGCCGTGCCCTCAGATAGACAATTCTCAATTTTTGACAATTGTCAAATCATGTAGTGACGTAATGGAGTGTGTTCCAAAACCACCAAAACTGACACATGCGCAGTAACCGAAAGCCTGTCTACCCGAAAAAGGAATATTAAGAATTAAATGAGGGTCCTGGCTTTAAGCATCGCGTGTGTGAACGCATGGGTATGCCCCATATTTATGCTCTAACGAATTTGATTTTCCCCAACGATTTGTTTTTTCAGTAAAAACATAGAAATAGAGGAAAATTAAAATTTATGAAAATTATGAGCAATGGAGACATATGATAACACTCTGTTAATACTTATTCTAAAGTGTACTTAAGATTAAAGGTTAATTGCGTTAATTTTGCTGAATCCCCTTTTATTTTGGAATCCCCATTAGATTCTTCCTATTTTTAACATCCGTTTTGTAATTAAAAAAATCAATAAATGTGTCATTTGTGGTAATATGGCCAATAGTTTTTAAAAACCACAAAACAATTCGTATTTTATTTGGGAATATTGAAAACATCATTCCACGGGTTTTCTAAATATAACAACACCTACACTGAAAAAATATCGTTGGCGTGAAATAAATATTTATTTGATATAAGTACAGTGTGTCCACGGATTGAGTTCGGGTAAGGTATAAATGACAACTTTTCGATTTAGATTCTCATTTTCTGGGGATCGCTTCTGCTTGGTCTTAAACTAAGATGTTAAGAAAATGAGCCAAATCAATTATTATACAGGGTGGTTTAGTAGTCTGTTTTGATGATGACAAAGAATTTTCGGTTCTTCTGGGAATTGCTCCTGCTGGGTCGCAAATTCGACTTTGGTATGTCAATTTTGAAAGATCAACTGTCTGAATGCAATGTGAATCTGTCAAAATACTGCCTGACACTACTATTGCATGGCTTTATTCCAATAGGTCCCTATTATTTTTAAACACGTGTCATTTTCTCGAAACCATGTGTTCTAATACAATTCTTGATTTGTAAAATCACGAGGACGTCAGATAGAGTCAAATTATAGGCGAATGGCTTTCTTTTTCATATACTTTTGAATTGTTTACCTCGCACTTGTGACTTTTCGAAGAAGAAAACTGAAGAGGAATACGGAACATATCAAATGCATACCGGGTATTCCCGCAATTGATTCTTAAAAGCCAAAGTTGTATCCCACATTTAATAGATTCTATTGAATACCCCGTTCCAACACTAACAGTAAAGCAAGCAAATAAGGTACGAGGGCCGGCGTCGAGCCCTTTAAAGGCGACGCGCGACGATGCAAGCCATCCCCGATTTTGACGACTTTTGATAGGGATAATAGAAGGGGAATATATACTGAAATGCTCAAATATGGATCCGAGAAAGTACTAGAAAATCTCACATATATTGTCAATCAATGCATAAACGGACATTCAGTACCTGATGATTGGAAAATTGCATTCATATCCTCAATACATAAAAAAGGAAACAAGCTGGATTGCAACAATTACAGAGGAATTTCAGTAACCAGTACTCTAAGTAAATTATACGGTAGGATTCTTAGAGATCTAATAGAGAATGATTTTCATGAACAGGAAGAAGAAGAGCAAAGTGGATTTCGTGTAGGCAGATCTTGTAGTGATAAAGTTTTTGGTCTTAAACAAGTAATTAAGAAAAGCAGCGCCAGAAATATAGAGCCCGTGTTACCATTATGGACTTACAAAAACATATGATACCATTCCAGTAGAAAAATTATGGACTGTGTTAGTGCAAACTAATATAAATCATACATACATAAAAGCGATAAAAGAACTATAGAAAGGGTCAAAATCTAAAATTAAAATTAGAAATCGACTTTCAAAAGAATTCCTGGTAACGAAAGGCTTAAGACTGGGATGTTGTTTCTCGTCAACTCTTTTTAAAATATATATCGCAGTAGCTCTAAAAAATTGGAGACGTAGAAGTGCCCGGCTTGGGAATACATCCTAACGACCCATTTACCATATACACACTACAGTTTGCTGACGACCAAGTAATTGTAGCTAAGGATAAACAAGATAAAGTATATGATGAGAAAGGTAACGGAGGAATACCAAATGTGAGGATTACCTGTGTGGACAAGACACAGTACTTATGTATATTGAAAACAAATCCAGTGAGTGAGAACTAGGATGTATACTTGGATGTCACATTTGTAAAAAACTGGAAAAAAACAGAAAAAGCAACAAAGGGTATTGATGTCTTAACATTATTTTATGAAGCAGAGAGATAAAAAATAATGTAAAATTTAACATATATGGTGAAAAGTAAGCTGTTGTATGGAATATAGACTTGTCACGTAACAGAAAAATACAAAACAAAAATGGAAAGTGTCGAGGCAATAAGAAGATCAATGAGAATATCTAGAACAGATCACATAGGAAATGAGATCATAAAAGAAAGAAGGGGAATCGACAGAAGCATAACGGATGACATCACTAAAAGACAACTGATATGATACGTCCATATACAATGGATGAAAGGCGAAAGATTACCAAAGCAGGTCCTAGAATGGCAAACAATGGGGCGCAGAAACGAGGGCGTCCTAAAATAGAATGGCAACAGTCAATCCAAAGATCAATGAGACAGAAAACCTGCCTGAAGATGAACATCGAAGGGGATGGAAAATAGGCGTTGGACAACGTAGAAAAACATTCCAAACCGACATTGTAATAATAGAGGCTACCTTAAAAGGCGGGGTCACGAAAAAAAAGATTAAGATAAAATATATATTTTTTTTTAAATTAGAATAAAATTTTTTTAAGAAAAATAAAAAATTCTTTACCCACCATTCAGTCAATATTAATTTGCTTAAGTAGCTCTTCAGTGATTCATAGAGGTTGGCGTTTAAGATATAAAAATTGCTTAGATATTACCTTTAAATTTATCAAGAATATAATAACAATACCAAGGTACGCATAAATAGCCATGAAAAAAATTTCAAATCGTTCATATCCCACGCTTGGTGGGTGCGATCAAGTTTAGTTGCATCCTTATGTAATAAATTATGTATTCTAATAACTTAATAATTTATGGCTTATTCAACTGCTACCGAATTGTATTTAACAAGGGTACCTTGTATTCAGTGTAGTACGCAGAAATTGATCCTGCATGGGCGCACCCAGGAGGGAGGCCCGAGCGCCGAGCCCCTGCAAAGCCAGAATTATTTTAAAGAATTTTTGTATTTAATTAATAAAAAATAAAATAGCATAAAATACAGCATCATAGGGCCCCCCAAAACATATTCCTGGGTGCACTACTGATCCTGCAGGGGGGTTTCAGCGCGGATCGATACCTTTTAATTTTAATTTTTGGAGAAGTAATAGAGTAATTTTCATGGATCAATAATCACTTGTGCCTACGCCACTGCTGTGTTTTTTTTTAAATAAAATATCAGGAAAAAGACAAGATGAAGTCAGGTCCGATTTAAGTTCGTGAGCAATTAAGCAAGCAAGCACGTTTTGACAGAAAAGTCTCTATGCATATGTCAATGTCTTGCTTATAAGTGACATTTGACACTTGCATTAAGGGTTTTCTGTCATTCCGTGTATGCTGTCTTAATTGCTTACGAGCTTAAATTTGCCTTCATAGTAAAGCAGGGTGTTGTTTTCTCCAAATATTTGCAGTTTTGTTTGTCTTGCCTATAGCGCAATCAAATAAGCGTGTAATTTCTGATAGTATTTAAGTACTATTATTTTTAAGTACTCTGAGAAATTTACATCACAAACCTTATTGTATTTTATTTTAGGTAGCTATATGTGCAGGCTTCTTCCAAACATTGCTGCTCCCTCAAGATACCAATTGCAAAGAAAATAAGGGAACAAATTTTTCAGAATAGATTCAAGCACGATTTTCCAGGAACTATTTTTTCTGGAAGGAAACCAGTTATTCTTTTTAGAGCTAGGTACTATGATGGACCGTTATGTACCGGAATCCAGGATGAACTAACAATTTCCTGGAAAACAGGAACAGATTTCAGACGGACGAAGAAACCAGATTAGGTGGTGACTGAGACGGACATAACATAACATAAGCACACGTTCATGTTACGCATAAGAGCTGAAAACGACCCTAGATGCCCAGCCCGGAGAATGTGAGGATTATGCAAGGATAAGACAACAGGCACTTGAGGTCCCACTCGATAAGAGAACAACGTTATCGGTGGAGAGGGTAATGGATCTGTTGGAGCTTTGTCTTCGTAACTCTTACTTTTAAGTGAAAGATAAGTTTTACGCGTGAAATGATGAACTTCCAATGGGTTCATCTCCTTCGCCAGTGGTAGCAAACAACTACATGGAGTGGTTTGAGGAACATGCGTTCAACACAGCAAGAGTCAAGCCAAAACTATGGCTACGATACATGGATCATTTATTTTATGGCCGGAAATATATGAATTTTCTAAACCATCTAAAGGGTATTCGACCAACAATCAAATGCACAATGAAAATTGAAAAAGATTCCGCCTTAACTTTTTTGGATGTTCTTGCCAAACAAATAGACAGAAACATTCAAACCACTGTATATAGGAAACCTACACATATGCGACATGGAACAGTACCTAAAAGTCTGATCATGCTGTTGCTACAAAACAAGGAGTTATAAGAATTTTGTATTTAAGAGCCGTAAATATTTGCAGTATTATTGAGGAAATTACCACAGAAATTAACAACATTAAAAAGACCTATAACAGGATGGTTATTCCGAGAAATTAATAAGCTCAACGATCTCTAAAATTAAAAACAAACCAAACGTAGCAAATGCTCAAAATAATAATCCGTTGCGACTTATTAACTTTCCATATCTGCAAGGTATTTCAGAAAACATAAGACGAATAGCCAAACAACATAACATAAAAACAGTATTTTCAGGGGAAAATACGATAAGGAGTCTTGCTAATAAAACAAAACCAGAAAATACCTCAAATGATAAGGAATGTATTTACCAAATTCCGTGTGAGTGTGGTAAATCATATGTAGGTGAAATTGAAAAATCCGGTTTAGCGGATCATACATAGTCAAATAATCACAGGACTCAATGATCAGAACCTAAAGTTTCCCGTAAGGAGCATTGGCGAAAACGAAAGTTTATTGAAGCTGCGTTTGTAAAGCAGAATAAAGAAGTTTTCAGTCAACCAAGTACGGACATACCAAACATATGGAAACTACTACTTAAGCGAAACAATCATCTTAGGATTAAAAAGGGAGCGAGCCCACACCTGACTGCACATTAAGTAGACTGGATTGTTTATTTTACACTTAAAAACGGTTAGAAAATTAAATACTCACTAACCGACACGTAGTGTTTAAAATTAATAAAGACAATGAAAGTAAGAAATTTTGTGGCTACTCAATCATTGTCTACGAATTTCAAATAAAGACATTTTGGAAAGTCGCAGGTTTTGGTTGTTTGCCAAAATTTTTCTGCTTTAATTTGATCAGTTTACTAGTAGAAAAAATGAATTTCTTTTTTTTTATTTATTATTCCATTAGGTTAACTTATTACTAAGAAGCTTTAAGATTCCCGTTAGATATACAACGTACAAGTAATAATTATTTTTTTGCGTACCTACCAACGATCGTTTGTTCGTTAACAATCCTATAATTAATAATATAGGCAATCTTCAACATTCAGCGACCTTTGCTTCTTTTCTCTTCTATAAGTTCTTCTTATAGGCAACCATTTTAATTTAAACCATTCATTAGAAGATATCCTGAGAGGTGGAGGGCGCACCCTTCTTTTTATTACTCTGTAAAGTCATTCTTACACTTGGAATCTTATCTATTTAGTATTCTTCAATCCATCTTTAGACAAAGGCCTCCCCCAATATCTTTCACTCTCCTCTGTCTGTTCCTGCGTGTTGCTTCAAATCGTCCGCTCATCTCATTTGGGGTCTTCCTCTACTTTTATTTTCCAAAGGTCTCCAGTCTACAATACATTTGTTCTATCGATCGATTTTCTGTCTAATATTATAACCGACAAGTTGCCATTTCAATTTTGCTACTTCTCCTCCATCCATTCATTCCTTTTTCTATCTGTTAGCTTTGCATGTAACATTTGACTTTCCATTGATCTTTAGGCTTTTGTTACCTTATCCATATATTTGATTTTGTAAGTGTTCAGGTCTGGGATCCATAGGTAAGTACAGGAAGTAAACATTGGTTACAGACTTTCGTTTTGAGGTACTGAGGATATAGATATTTTTTTAATATGTAGCTTAATTTACCGAATGCTGCCCAGGCCAACCTTACTTTCTCTAATTGTTCTACTTTCTTTTGGTTTATCTGTGTTTGTTATAATTTTAGTTTTAGTGTAGTTCATGCCCAGGCCTATATTTTTTGCTGCTCCATCCAGTTCTTCCAGCATTTTTATCAGTTCTTTTTTCTTGTCTGTTATTAAGGCGATATCATCAGCATATCTTAGGTGGTTCAAGTATTGTCCGCTTACTTTGATGCCTATTCTAATTCCTATTCCAATCTAAATTTTCTAAAACATCTTCTAGGGCCTGATTAAATAGTTTGGGTGATATTGTGTCACCCTGTCTGCCACCTCATGGAATCTCATAGGATTGGCTAAGCACTTAGCCATTGAGCTCTTTGCCTGACTGATCATTGGTCACAATTGGAACAACAGGAAAATACTTGTGTTTAATTTCCAGTGGCGGCTCGTGAGGTAGTGCCACGGTGCCAGAGCTCTACCCTATTTTTCTGCAAAACACGTTTCTTTTTTAAAAATATCTATATAAGTTTTTATTTAATTTTATGCATTTCTTTTTAGTTTAATAATTATACGAAATTCGGTAACCCTGTGCAATTCTATGAATCACACTCCGACTTGACGCGACGCAATGAATGTGCCACTAAAACGCAAAGCAGTGTGGAACACGCTATCCAATGAGTATTTGCCACTTTTCTGTTCGCTGCTTCGTATAGAGATGGATATTATTAGCAGCCTATACGAGCGACATAAGAGAAAATTTTGTGCGTGACTCAGGCCATCAGTTATTCGTATTACTCGCATTTTTTTTGTGCGTGGATGTTATAATTTACGCTTTTTAGTCGTAGTGATAATAGCGAAAAAACCACACCCTGAGGTAAAGTTCAGAAAAACGTCATTTAGCGAATTTTAGGGTAGGTAATCCCATAATTCCAAAATTGCTACATTTTTAAAATTTATATTTCAGAGACTAAACACTTTATTAACAAAAGCACCGAGTTGCAGTATGGTGGGGCCATAGAGATACGAAAGAACCACACACTGAGTTAAGATTCGAAAAAACCTTATTCAGCAAATTTTAGGGTAGGGAATCCCTCCCATAAGACCAAAATATCGAAGCCAGGAAAACTCATATTTAAATAAATATACAGCTTTTTAGAAAAAACACCGAGTTGCAGTTTGGTGGGGCCATACAGATGCAAAAAAACAAATCACAAGTTAACATTCGGAGAAACGCCATTTAGCGAATTTTAGGGTAGGGAATTCCATAAAACCAAAATGGCCAAATTTTGAAAATTCATATTTAAATAAATATACAGTTTATCAACAAAAGAACCGAGTTGCAGTATGGTGGAGCCATACAGATGCGAAAAATCCAAACCCTTAGTTAAGATTCGGAAACACGTCATTTAGCGAATTTTAGGGTAGGGAATCCCACAAAACCAAAATGGCCAACGTTTGAAAATTCATATTTAAATAAATATACAGTTTATCAATAAAAGCAACGAGTTGCAGTATGGTGAGGCCATACAGATGCGAAAAAACCAAACCCTTAGTTAAGATTCGGAAACACGTCATTTAGAGAATTTTAGGGTAGGGAATCCCACAAAACCAAAATGGCCAAGGTTTGAAAATTCATATTTAAATAGATATACAGTTTATTAATAAAAGCAGCGAGTTGCAGTGTGGTGGGGCCAGAGGGATGCGGAAAAGCTACACCCTAAGTTAAGATTCGGAAAAACGTCATTTAGCGAATTTTAGGGTAGGAAATCCTATAAGACCAAAATGGCTAAATTTTGAAAATTTATATTTTAAAAAGTATACAGTTTGTCAACAAAAGCACCGAGTTGCAGTATGGCGGGGCCATAGAGATGCGAAAAAACCACACCCCCAAGTCAAGATTCCAAAAAACGTCATTTAGTGAATTTTAGGGTAGGGAATCCCATAAGACCAAAAAGGTCAAACTTTGAAAATTCATATTCCAAAAACTATTCAGTTTATCAATAAAAGCACCGAGTGGAAGATTCCAAGAAACCAAAAAACGTCATTTAGCGAAATTTAGGTTAGGGAATGCCATAAAACCAAAATGGCCAAATTTTGAAAATTCATATTACAAAAACTATACAGTTTGTCAACAGAAGCACCGAGTTGCAGTATGGTGGGGCCATAGAGATGCGAAAAAACCACATCCTGAGTAAGGATTCGAAAAAACTTCATTTAGCGAATTTTTGGGTAGGGAATCCCATAAGACCAAAATGGCTAAACTATGAAAATTCATGTTTTAAAAACTATACGGTTTATCAATAAAAGCACTGAGTTGCAGTATAGTAGGGCGACAGAGATGCAAAAAAAGCACACCTTAAGTTAAGATTCGGAAAAACGTCATTTAGCGAATTTTAGGGAATCCCATAACAGCAAAATGGCGAAACGTTGAAAATTCATATTTCAAAAACTAGTCTCTTCTCTAGATCTCAGAGTTTAATGAGAACTACTTATCCTTAGGAAATCCCTACCCTATCCCATGAGACCAAAATGGCTGAAAATTCATATTTTAGAAAGTATACTGTTTTTCAACAAAAGCACCGCGTTGCAGTATGGTGGGGCCATACAGATGCGAAAAAACCACACCCTAAGTTAATATTCGGAAAAACGTCATTTAGCGAATTTTAGGGTAGGGAATCCCAAAACACCAAAACGGCGAAACTTTGAAAATTCATATTTCAAAAACTTGTCTCTTCTCCAGGTCTCAGAATTTAATGAGAACTACTTATCCTTGGAGATAACTTTCGAAAATCCGCTTTTCTGCGGTACTATCAATCGCTTCACAGTACCTTCTTCACGATTCTCTCTTGGCTTTCCGCAGTCCTTTGTTGTATTCTGTTGGGCGGAATACAGCCACGTTTCCAGTTATTTTTGCGTTATTAACCTTTTTCCTAACCTCCTAGAGTTCCACCAGAGTTTTTCTGTTAGTTCCTCTGCAGCCATATCCAGATCGTTTTGACTTTTTACCGTCCTTAATATTTCCCGGGTCTCACATCCAGGTCTAGTCGGAAGACTTCCCAGTTTGCTTTCCTCGGGTTCCGATATGTCGTGATTTTCGAGTTTATACCGGATATTTCAAAGCATATGTTCCTGCTGTGGTTCCTGTGTTTGCTGGATGTTTAGTTTACACTTTAAAACGGTTAGAGATACTTTCTAACCGAAACTTCGTGTTTAAAAGAAATAAAGACAAAAGTCCGAAATTGTATTTCTACAGATAAGTTTAGATTGCTATTAGCCGAAGTTTCTATCTCACAAATCTGGTGTAATATTGTTCTTATAAATAATTGGTTTTGTGTATGGTATTCTTTAAAAATATGTCGAAGCAAGTCAATAATCGTTTCTCCAAGACAAGTAATTATAGGATACTGGTATTTAGGTTTGTTTGGCATTGGGTATCTAGTATCTATAAGAGTAAAGCCTAATAAAATCAATATGTATGCCATTTTCCCAATGATAAAAATTTTTTTCGATAATCATGTCCTAAAGACCATCTAAAATTTCCAAGTTCTTTAGGTTTCACCGATACTTACTTCATCGTGTAGTGCTACCTCTACCGATCTATACTTGACATGTTGCGACTTGCTTTTTGCAAACCTGGACAATTTTTTTTTGCAAGTATATTATCCTCTACATGTTTTTTAGTAAATACGAATAAAGGCTGATCTGAAGTCCTTGGCAGGCTCGTGGTTAATTTTTCTGACTTTTGGATAAAAAATACTTTAACTTGCTTGTTACTAACTGGTCCATACGATGATCTCAAACTGCTTCGGTAGATTTTCGAAAGCCAAAAAGATACGGGATACTCTTTGTTTACTGCAGCATAATAGGCATATTACAGTCTGGCCCCGATGACTTCAATAATTCAAAAGGCTCAAGCTCAATTCACGGAATGGGCATAGCTTTAGGACCAGTTAGATTACCCGGAAAATACGTCTTTAATTTAATATGGTTTGAAATGGTTTCTTCATTGTTCTGAGTAAAGATACTTTCTCTTGCTCTTAGGTCATCAGGAACGCAGGGTTCCTTTAAGAACATATTCCTTACTGTGACGGCCTTGTGTGTGTTCCACACACTAATTCTAAATGCTTGTCATAAAGAGCTTTGGGTTTTTTTAGGGCTTTCTTACTTAGCCTTTTAGAGCATTTTGGTGGGCATCTAAGTCTAGCTCATTCCTGCTTGGAGCCTTAATATGATTCCTTATTATTTCTTTGTTTTTCTGAGCAAAGATTCTTTCACTTGCTGTTAGGCCAACTGACCCGCAAGACTTCTTTGAGATGATTATCCTGCATTTGATGACCTCACTTATCTCCTTTCTCACATACTAATGCTAAATGCTTGTCATAAAGAACTATAAGCTTCCCTATTCTTATAGATTAAGAAACATTTTATCGACGTCTAAGTCCAGCTCATTTCTGCTTTTAGCCGTATTGAAAAGCCTGCGCATTTGGTTCCTTAGTTCGCCGTATGGTTTTCACCTACTTTTTCATTCTTTTTGATTTACTTTGCTTTTTGTAGTCAGTTTGATTCACTGTAGTCTGACTGAGTGGATCTGACTGACTGAGCCACGTTGAGGATGGAAATGCCTTTTTCCGAAACACCGGTATTCGTGGTAGACTTTACCCCTTTGAAGTTGCCTTTTATACATTGTTAACTCATTTCTTTCGGTTCCGAACCGACGCACGGAGGTCAGCTTGTCTAATTTAGACGATCGAAACCTCAATATCGAACTAAGTCTTAAAAAAGTGCCCAATTACCTTATTAGTAGACTAATGCAGAAAATCGATCAACTAACTCGCTGTCACTTGTTACGACGACAAGTCATAGGCCATTTGATAAACTGCATAATGATCCGCACTTATTCCGCGCAACAAGGCGATTTTCAAAAGTGCTCCAAGTTGGTAAACCAGAGATTATATGGTGATTTCTTAACGTATATTTAAAATATGGGTTACTATCTTTAATTTTTACTATTAAACCATTTGCAAAGTTTTAATTTGCCTATTAAAAAAATTAGATAAAAGTTATGTATTGATTTATTATAATTTTTCAAATATGTATTATATATATTGGACTGAAAAAGTCTGGATTGTCACGTATCAATTGCGTTTGTGACTTTATTATTTCAATCCTGTATCAGGGGTTGTATAGGTGCTACATTCAGGTGCCAATTCTTGCCGCTCTATAAGCTATGATTTATTGTTTCAGCGTTGGCGCATGGGATTGACTGACGTAATTTATTTAAAATGTGGCACAAAACACCGGTTTCACACTCCGTTTTGACCTATGTATGTGAAAATAGCGAATATAAAGACTACGATAACGAATATCAGTGCGTGGTAAAATATATATATATATATATATATATATATATATCTATATATATATATATATATATATATATATATATATATATATATATATATATATATATATATATATATATATATATATATATATATCTATATATATATATATATATATATATATATATATATATATAGAGTATAGCAAGATTAATAAATTTAGTTAAATTTTTATAAAAAAGCTATGTTAAATAAAAACAGTTTCAAGTTTTTTGCTTTAGAGGAAAAATACGATACGCAACATTATTTTTGGAGTCGACTGTACCATCTCCAGAATGCACAGTACATTAAAATCACATTTTTTAAACGCTAGTTGACATTTCCTAACTTTCAGCATCAATTTGTCAAAATTAAAATCATAAAATAATTTCGATCGTTCAGAACCGACAAGCTGACCACCGTGCGATGCTGTGGAACCGATGATAGCATGGTCTGGTTAAACTGTGACGAAATGTCGTCTCGCCATGGACTGGAAGTTTCCTTGGTTTACTGTCGTTTGCCTCTTTAAATTAATAAATCGAATTCACCTATTTTTTCGTTCTTTCATCTTGTTAGGTATTCATTACACAATAAAAAAAAGAAGCGACAAATAATAAACTTTTAAGATTGTTCAAGTTGCATAAAAATTCATGTTGGTTTTTGTCCTTGGTTGTCCTCTGTGGTACGCTTCGTAAACTTTTTATTTCGATAATTTTAATATCATTTTCGTTGCCTCCCTTTTCTCTTACTTTCCTTCCTTCAGGTCTCTAGTTCATTATTTTTCTTGGTGTTAAGCCGGCTGTCCATGGAGCGTATTATCTGCGCGGATTTTTTTTCTCGGGCTTTGATTGGTCCAAATTTTTAAATCAACCAATCAGAGCCCTAGGAAAGATAAATCCGCGCGGATAAAACGCTCCATGGACACCCAGCCTTATGGTTTCATTCATTCTCTGTAGATGTCTCAACCAAACTAATCTTCTACTTTTGATGAATCTTATGATGTTTGCGCCATCTATTGAAAAGAAATTAAAGGATTAATATTAGGTTCTATTAATTGTAAGAGTATTATTTTATGTTATCGTAAAAAATCAATTTAGTAATATTGGCCATTGTATCGGATTTCATGCCATGGAAATTTTGTAAATCAAAATAATAAAAAAACAATACTTTAACAATAATTGATAATTAAGTTGTCGTTTTAAAATTATATAAATCGATCAATTTGGGTATAAAGGTCGGCTAAAAGTAGTTAAACGAGCCTAAAAACTTTTTTTGTTTAAAAAAAAACGAATAAAAAATCATGGGGGACTACAAGTTATATTTTGTAATTCTAGCTTCGGCTCTTTTAGTAATTTTGAGCGATGTTGCACAAGGGCAAGATTCACTCCAAAGTTCAATACAACGACAAATACCGGTTGATTCAGTCGGTAAGTTATACTTTAGTTTATAAAACAAAACACATATAGGTTAATCAAATACATATTTAAGTTGGTAAAATACAGCGTGTCCCAACTAAAAGCTAACAAAGGTATTTTTGGGCTTTTTTTGTGGGAATTTGGAGAAACGCTCCGACACGTCGATTTTGTTTGCGAGGGAGACACTTTTTGCTTATCCTGAAATTTTTGTAGCACGCACCATCTTCGAGGGGCATACTTTATCCCTATATTTTGAATAGGGAAAGTGGATCTAGTGATACCTTGTTCTGAAGTTCTCTTGAATGTCTTTACAACCGTGTAAATTTTTTTTTAGATTTTGAAATATTTGCTTCATTTTTTCAAATTAACATTGAATGATAAAATAAAAATTAAATCCGAAAAACATAAAATTCTGTTTAAATTTTTATTTTCAGTCCATGTTAAATTTGCAAGTTTGAAGTCAATTATCTCAAAAACTAATGGATAGATTTCTGAAACTTTTAGACGGTTGTAAACACATTCAAAAGGCCTTCAAACAAAGTATCACTAGACCCACTTTCCCTATTCAAAATATGGGGGTAAAGTATACCCCATGGAGGGGGTGCGTGCAACAAAAATTTCAAGATAGCCAAAAAGTGTCCCCATCGCAAACAAAATCGACGTGTCCGAGCGTTTCTAAAAATTCGCACGAAAAATACCCAAAAACACCTTGATGATTGATTGACCCGTTACCTGCAGAAAGAAAGTCTGTGGACGTGTTGAGAGGGGCGAGACGGCTAGCAAGACGTAGGCTATCGATCTACATTAGCTGTGGGCATCAGGATATGACTACTCCTATGTCGATTTAGAACGTTTTTCTACGTTGTCCGACGCGTAATCTCTACCTCGTTCGATCCTGATAATCATTTTCCGTCAGATTTCTTTGACTCATTGATCTTTGGATGGACTGTTGTCATTCCAGTTTAGGACGCCCTCTTTTTCTGCACCCTATTGGTTGCTATTCTACTGCTTTGGTAATATTTTGTCGTTCATCCGTTGTACATGGCCGTACCATATCAGTTGTATTTTAGTGATGTCATCCGTTATGCTTCCCTCGATTCCCATTCTTTCTTTTATGATCTTATTTCTTATATGATCTGTTCTAGATAATGTCATTGATCTTCTTATTGCATCCATTTTGACACTTTCTATTTTTGCTTTGCATTTTTCTGTTACGCGACAAGTCTCTATTCCATACAACAGCATGTTTTTCACCAGTGTTTCACCTTTTTTGCTTTTACTATTCTTTTTTCCAGTTATTTACAGTCTGTTTATTGTCTTATCAAATGTGGCACCCAAGTATACATACTGATTGCATGGAGATATTATTTGTCCATTGTCTAGTTCTAACTCACTTGATTCGTTTCCAATACGTAAGTACTGGTATCTTGTCCAGGTTCACTGTTAACCCGAACTTTTGGTCTCTTCTTTATCATTAGCTACAATTACTTGGTCGTCAGCAAACGGTAGTGTGTATATGGTAAATCGGTCGTTAAGTTGTATTCCCATATTATGTACTTTACTTTTCTAGTTTTTTGAGCTACTGCTATAAATATTTTAAAAAGAGTTGGAGAGATACAAAATCCCTGTCTTAAGCCTTTCGTTACCTGGAATTCTTTTAAAAGTCGATTTCCAATTTTAATTTTAGATTTTGACCCTTTGTAAAGTTCTTTTATCGCTTTTATATATGTATGATTGATATTAGTTTGTTGTCCATAATTTTCCACTGGAACGGTATCATTTGCTTTTTGTAGGTCCACAAATGTAACATGGTATGAAAACGGCGTAAATTTTTGTATTTTTTACAATTTTATGGACTTTTCGGAGTTTTTTTTTTGTTGTAATGGACCAGGCTCCAGAATGCCATTGTTCCGCCTTTTTTCTATCAATTTCTTTATTTTTACTGATGTACAATTTTCTCTCTTTTTATTTTTTTATGCGATATCCTTTCCTACTTTGGTCATAGCTCTTGTCAGCGTGTCATTTATTTTATCTATATTTTTATTTTCGCGTCTTAAGTTTTGAGTCCGCTGTTCTATTAGCCTTTCTTTGCATATTGCTTTATTTTGTGTAAGTTTCTTCATGAAAAGTTGTTTATTGTTATTATTAATTTTTCTTTTCATTTCGAAATTGCTGCAATGCAGTTTTTGTTGTGGCCATCCTGTGATCTCTAATGATGTCTTATAGTCTCAGTAGTTAGTGTGTAATTAATTTAGTTTTTTTTTATATTATTAGGGCTGAGACATCCACTCTCGTGGCGGTTTGTTTCTATAGAACGAATTCATTGCATAAGGGTGATTCATTAAGGTTGTGCCTCTGTCATTCCTTTTGCCAAATCCAAAATCCCCTATTTAGTTTCTTTTATTTGTCCTTTGAATAGGACACCTTAAAGAAGAATAATTCTACCACGTCGTCGCCTTTCTCACCAAGGGGCCTAGCATTTGGCAAATTCGTCAGGAGAGCTAAAAAACGAAAAAGGTATGGGTCGGTTTTTGCAGTTTTTTTAGTTTTATTTTATTAACCAAAGCTGAACTATTTTTAAAGAAGATATGCCACTTCATGAGACCAAAAAGTTGCATTAGAACAGTTGGACCACAAAATATTCAAATTATTTCAATTCTCGTAATTTTGTTACTAAGGTCCCTTAATCAGATAGGCGACGACGTGTGCATCGTTACCTGATAAAAAGATTAGAACATTAGAACATTTTCTCTAAATTGTTCCAAAAAAACAAATTGTGAAAGGCTTTCGCGGCCATCGTCCAATGGTGGGTGTGCTTTCGGGCTGTTCGGCCGTCGTCGTTGGAAATTCGTTCTCGACGTTTCGCCATCTCGAGTGGATGGCATCTTCAGGAGATGTTGACTGTTTGTCGGCTTCTCGAAGACTGGTGTTCCAAAAAATCTTAGTAATTGTGCATTTTTTTCTATGGTAATGCACATTTTTTTATCAATAAAAAAACGGAAATCAGAAAATATTCGATTTTCTCATATAGGATGAGTCTCTTTTTTACGTACAAAACGCTAAAACTATATAATTACAAAACAAAGGCGCAAAAACCAGAAGAATAAAAGAATTAGGCATTTTTTATTAGTTATTTGGGTGTCCATTCTTCATTTCAAGGCGTCACAACTGGCAGCATATAGTCCATTCATTTAACACTGAGAAACGATAAATCACTGAGTTTTTTGTTGGTTTTTTTAAGGGACTGCATTTTGGCAAAGACCTCTGTTCTGCAGTTTAAGTTGGTAACAGTTTTAGAACAATAATGTATAGTTTTTGCAAAGTCAGTTGAACAAAGGTTAAAGCCGACCATCGGCATATCCTTTAAAGAAAGTGACATGGGCGGCGGTAGAAGTACTTATGAAAATTATTTCATTTAATTATGGCGTAAACTAAAGAAATAAAAGTAGATAATAAAACTTTCTATTCCTACACCGACAGAAACGACACTGATTTATTTTCTAACTCTGCATACTGCCGACTAAAGGGGTCCCGAAATGAACACCTAAAAGCAATTAAAAGCGTATCTCAAAAAAATCTGCCAATCAGCCTCTGCCGTCTATCCACCTGTGCTGGGTCGGTCAGAAAACAAATACTTTGTGCTCGGACCGCAAAGAGCCGCGCATTTTCTCTGTCGGTAGGGTTGAAATTATACCAGGAAGATTTTATATGAATTTGGATAATTTTTGAAGGGCAGATTGAAGCAAAATTTCATGAAATCGATAGAACCCCGTATTAGCAGCTTTTCTGGTGACTTTGCAAAAACTATACCTACTTATTAAAAACGTCACGACCAAAAAATATGGGCCCCACAAAAACAAAACAAATCTTTTAAGCCATGCCTGTGGCTGCCTATATTACCAGACGTAACTATCGATCAATTTAAGTAGACTAGGCCATGTTGGTGTGATTAGATAAACGGAAATTATTCGTGGTCAAAAACGATTGTGTTCAGATTATTCTTCTTATACTTTTAATGTAAAAATACAAGTATTTATCCTTTGGAATTTTGTAGTAGGCAAAAAAGTAAATGAATTTTTCTTTTTTATTGTAACTAATCGATTTAGTAAGCTGGTATCGTATAAGAATTCCGGGAAGATAACCACAAACTGACCGACTAACAGATATGTAAAGCTATCTCTTTATCTAACCACACCAACATGGCCTAGTCTAATAGTAGTAGTAGTAGTAGTGTGGGGTAGGCTCTAGGCCTGGCGACTAGGCACATGAAGCGCCCTTTTCGCCAAACCCCGGGCATCCCCCCTACAGCGTTTTTCCTTCGCTGAGGAATCTGCCTGTCTTCTATACAAAGGCCAGAATATCGGGCCACCTCAGATTCAGAAGGTCCTCCGTCTCAAAGGCTTCCTCTTCAAATACCTCTCTTCTTGCCTCCTTGTATACTTCACATGATGAGAGGAAATGCGCCGAGGTTTCGTCCTCGGGCCAACATCGCTCACACGTCGCGTCCTCCTTCACTCTCATCTTTGCCAGATGTCCCTGTATGACGCAGTGTCCGGTTAGGACTCCCACTATGGCTCCCATCTCTCTTCGTGTTCTACGAAGCAGCCAGTCCTCACGGGATTTGCTGTATCCTGTCATATACTCCTTCGCCTGTCTGGCGTTTCCTGTGTTGGTCTATTCCCTCTTTCTGGGTCCACTCTGTTAGGGCCGACTTCATTTGCCCTCTTCTGAGCCCCAGGAAAGGCTCTGGCCCGACGCATTTCTGCCGGGATCCTCCCCTGGGCCTAGTCTAATAAAATCGATCGATAGTTAGGTTTGGTAGCATAGTAGGCATCCAACATGAATGGCTTGCAAAAGTTTTCTTATTTTTGTGGGACGCACTGTTTTTCTGGTGGTGACGTTTTTAATAGGTAGATGAATTATTTTCCCAAAATTGTTACCAACTAAAACTACAGAACTCTTTGCTTTGCCAAAGTTCAGTCTTTTAAAAAAAAATTCAGCGTAAGAACATGTTAGTCTTTAATTTTCGGGCTAATTCTCAAAGTTGTCATGATAGCCGCAGACATAATTAGGTTTCCGCCTTGTTAGGGTTCAAAAATTCCTTTTATAAACAGTGGCGGATCCAGGCGGGGCCAGAGGGGCCCGCGCCCCCCACCTCCTTGACATATAACTTATTTTTTAGTTTAGCAGCATCACTTATTTAAAATTTGTCACAAATTTTACTTAATTTTTTAAAAAATTTCGCCTGCGGCTCCATACATATTCTTTAGTTACTAAATTTCACACCTCAGATCTATCAAAAACCGCTTATAAAAAATGATGTTTGCTGCCACTTTGGCCCCTACCCCCCGGAAATCCTTGATCCGCCACTGTTTATATTTAATATTAAACCTGGGCTTAGGATACCTACTACGACTGACTTTAGCTGTCTCCGTAGTGATGTTAGATGTTTGTCTCAGATCCGAGACTACCATAGCTGATACTGCAAACTGGCAGTTGATTTTCTAAAGTGGGTGTTCACATTTCATTTTTCCTTTTCAGTTTTCATCATCTTCAATTCATTCCCTCTCCACCCATTATGGTTAAACGTACTGATGAACCTTAACAAGGTGAAAACATAATTATATCTGCGGCTACCATGACCCCTTTGAGGATCAGCCCGAAAATTAGTTTATTTGGTCTTTGACTTCGCCTCGAAAAATTCCTTTTATATTTAATATTAAACCTGGGCTTAGGATACCTACTGCGATTGATTTTAGCTGTCATTTATCGTTTCTCAGTGTTAAATGACTGGACAATAGGACAATGGACGTCCAAGAAATGTTAACGTTAGCGCAGGGAAGAAAAGTAATTATCAATTGCCCATCCCTGTCTTTGCCAGAGATACCATTTGGAGTGAAAATTATACCAACCAAAATTTGTTTGTCAATCAGGAAGAAAACAAACCAAATATTAACCTTCTAGAAATAACATTCCTTTTAATGTCGCCACACTATATATAAAATATAGGTATCTACCAGTCTAGCCCCTATGTTTCTAATGTACTATTTTGTTGTAGCTCCCCATGCATTGAAGATGGTTAGCCGCAAAAAAAGAGGTAAGTACTTATATGTCACAGCTATTAGCTCACACTAATACTATACTATAGTAGTGTGAGCTATGGTGATCCTCATTTTTTCGAGAAAAAAAAAGTTGCTCCGATTTCAAAACTTTTTATACATCTTTGCGCTTCAGATGATTTTGAAACTTTTTTGTTGCGCCGTCTGCCTGTCTGTCTGTATGTCTGTCTGTAACGACCAACGCGCATAACTCAAAAAGCGCTTGCCCGATTTTAAAGAAATTTGGTACCTAGGCTCGGTTTTGGGTCGAGATGGTCCCATTTAAAAATTAACAAAATCCACCAAACACAAGCCAAATAAAAGGGTGGGGGAAGATTTCAAAAATTAGAGTTTATGTAAAAATATGGCGTGTGTGATATCAAACGAAAGGTAATTGAGTCTGGAGTTAAACAAAATATATTTTAGTCTGTTTAAAAAAAAGGGGTGGGGGTAAATTAAAAAAATTAGAGTTTAAGGGAAAATATGGCGTGTGTGATATCAAACGAAAGGTAATTGAGTCTGGAGTTAAACAAAATACATTTTCGTTTAAAAAAAAGGGTAGGGGTAAATTTCAAAAATTAGAGTTTAGGTCAAAACATGGCTTGTGTGGTATCAAACGAAAGGTAATTGAGTCTGGAATTGAATAGAATATATTTCAGTTTTTAGTAATATTAGCTCACACGTACACTATAACTATAGTACCTAGTGTGAGCTTAAGTGCCCATAAATTGGCAGAGTATTTTTATATAAACTGTTGTGGATGTTTAAAATTCGATTTTGTGCTTGTGGCGCGTATATTTTACGTAATGTGTCTTCTTATCTAAGTATATATATATATATATATATATATATATATATATATATATATATATATATATATATATCTATATATATATATATATATATATATATATATATATATATATATATATATATAAGCACAATTCCCCTACCGCAAAAGTTAGGAATTTTTTTTTGTCTCTGATAAAGGATATTTTTAGGCATACTGTCAAACATGTTCGACTACGTTGCAGGCGGAGTAGATCCAAATGAAGTGAAAGAAGTAGAAGAAGAAGATATTCCAAAAATTGAAGTCAAAGAGAGATCATTGATTATGCTTGTCTTAAAATCCCTGTTTGTTCCAGTAAGAGCAATTTGGAAATTCTTCGAATATGTTTTAAATTGGGGTCCATTAAAAGTAATTGGATTCTCACTTAGGATGATGGCAAAACCTTTTCAACTATTCGTTAGATTATTAGTCTTTATCACTAAAATTTATGTAATTCCAATAATTTTGTTAATTTCCCCCATTCTTATATATTTCTGGAGCACAAAAGAATTCATTAAGTTTTTCACACGTATTCTTCTGTGGTGATGGTGACACTGGCAACCCAGTCAATACATTAATAATTTTTGTTAACCAGTTTTAGTTTAATTAAAAAAATGTAATTAAAGTGATTTTTTATTCAAGTACGCCGCACGATGATCAGCTTTTCGGTTCTGAACGATCGAAATTATTTTAAGGATGTAATTTTGACAAATTGATGCTAAAAGTTAGGAAATGTCAACTAGCGTTTAAAACGGTACAGTACAGTCGCCTCCAAAAATATGTCAAATCGTTTTTTTCCTCTTAGACAAATAACTTAAAAATTGATTGAGAGTGTGTGTATGTAATTAGCTTAAAGCTTTTTTTATTTAATATAGTTTTTTCATAAAAATTTAACAAAATGTATTAATCTTGCTATACTATATATCAAGAATATCAGTGCACGGTAAAACATTGATATATAGTATAGCAAGATTAATAAATTTTTATAAAAAAGCTATGTTAAATAAAAAAAGCTATACGCTAGTTACGAACACACTCTCAAAGTATCAATTTTTCAAGTTTTTTGCTTAAGAGGAAAAAAATGATATACAACATTATTTTTGGAGGCGACTGTACTATCTCCAGAATGCACAGTATATTAAAATCACATTTTTTAAACGCTAGTTGACATTTCCTAACTTTCAGCATCAATTTGTCAAAATTAAAACCATAAAATAATTTCGATCGTTCAGAATCCACAAGCTGACCACCGTGCGCCGACGAGCGCTGTGTTGACTAGGGACACTCATCGTAAAGGCAAGCTTTATAGGAAGCGAAGCTAACGTCAGGCTTTCTATTTTTTGGTTATTATTTTTGAAATGTTTTCCTCGGTTTCGCATTGGCGGTTCTGTTTTATTTTGAGCATGTTGTTTTACACAGTATGAAGGTACCTAAACTTTATATATTTATGTAATTAGAATTAAAAAGTTATGCTGCAAACTATCATAAAACTGTATCATTATTAAATAGATCTTTAGACTGCGTTAAAACCACATTTTTAAAATAACAACGAGCCGCCAATGCGAAACCGAGGAAAACATGTCAAAAATTATAACCAAAAAATAGAAAATTAGAGTTATGCTTCGCTACCTGTAAAGCTTGCATGACCATGAGTGACCTTTGTGTTGACGGACTTCTTAACCATAAAATGGATAGCTAACGATAGGGCTGTCTAACAAAACATATGATCAAATCCAAGATGTCTTCCATAGGACAAACAAACCGATTTCCCATAAGCCGTAATGTTAACAAAAACGTAAATTTTACAAAAACGACAAGAGCTTTAGTCTCAAAAATTAATCAGTTTTAAGAACAGATCCTTTGCGCATATGGGAAAAATGCGATTTTCTTAAAAATATTAAACTAAAGCGAGAAAATCTTAAATAAAAGGGACCATGTTTTCTTCAAAAAAGTAGGTTATGTTTTTGTTTATTTTGTTTTTTTTTTAACTTTTTTTCTAGTTTTTTCACTTATTTTGAATTATTACATGGGCGCACCAAGGGGGCGGGGGGCTAGGGGCCCGGACCCCCCCAAACCACATATTTTTTTAGATTTTTCTATATATTTCATGAATAAACAGAAAACAGCATAAAGTACAACATCATGAGACCTCTGGGGGCCCCCCAAAGGTATCGGGCCCCCAAAGGTTTTTGAAGTTTTTTGACCAATGAATCAGCCCAAGGTAGGAGAAAGTAGTCCTATTCAAAGAGCTCACTTCAAGGCTCACTTAACAGAGACGAAATTGAAATAGACTAAACTTTTCTCATCAGATTCAGGTTTTCTATTAGGATCTTTTGTTGTACTTGACTAAACCTTTTGCTAAGTAATAGGCCTTCTATAGCGTTAAACTGTGAAAAATATTTCACTATGATTTTCAGGTTTAGACAAAGTTTAATTGTTTTAACCCTCCAGTAGTGACATGAGAAAGAGGCACGACTTATAGGTATGTCAGTCCAACAGATCAATATGCACATATGAGTTCCAACGGAGGTTGGTCAAGCAAACTTCTAATAAGTACTTTACAAAATATGTTTATTTAAAAAAATATAAGTAAACATTATATAAAAAAAAACTTGCAAAATTAAAATACAGTTTTTCCTTGTCATTGGCCTCACACACCGTACATCACCATATGATTTTCCATGAGCTATAGTACATAGGGCTTAAGTACGGTCAAACCTAAGGTTCATCAGCTCACAACAGTAAGTACTGTTCAAATTTTACAACAGTACAATATTCGCTGTTGTATTACTACTGTTACTATTACTTTTATTACTGTTTTTTTGTAACAATATTTGCTCAATTATGTATCTAAAAGTTTATGCAAATAAATATATACTCTACTCTACAATTGGGCGTAACAGCATATGACCCATTAGGACTATTAGAACCCAAGTTTTTTTGAGAGAAATTGAAAAAAATATCTGAGAGAACTTATTTGTTTTCTTGTGGTCATCAAAGTCAACAAAGATTACTTTTTTTTCCATCTATTATTAATGATGCCATAAAAAAAATTTTTTGGTAATAAGCTCAGAACAGTACTGTAGAAATTTCACAACAGGACTTGTAATTGGTCTAGTCAGATACTATACAAATTTTACGGTGTACAAGTTTTAGGTGTCAAAAAGCATGGAAATAAAGGAAAATTTGCACCAAAATAGTTTAAGATAAAAAGAGGTTTGAGTTAGGGAGATTGTCAAATTCACCATTTTATTCTAAACTGTTTTGAGGTCTGTAAAATAAGTATTTATTAAAGAAAAAGAAGCTTTGATGATACAGGACTTCACTCGACACTATACAGGATGCTACACTACCAAGAGTTTATTTAAGAGTTCTGTAGGATGGTGTACAAATTTGTTTCAGCTCATTATTCACACTTTAACCTCATGTTGTTTTCCTTTTCTTTCTTCTCTGGACCCTTTTTTCAACCATCATTTTTAAAATTTTTCAACCGTTTTGAAACAATACTCCATTTAGGAGAGACCCAGTAATGGTCATTGCTGTATTCTAGTTTTGAAAGTTGCTTGCCTAGAATAGGAAAAAAATCATAGTGAAATATTTCTTACAGTTTAACACAATTCTATGTTGCCAAAATGGCAGTTACACATTTATCCAAAACAAACCTGACAAAAAACTTTCGAATATTTCAATTTATCCTCTGTTAAGTCAGGTAATAGAGCACTTATCCACTTTCTCCTAGTTCATTTAAATGAAGATGATTTTTTAAGGTCAAAATACATGGCATTCCATCAAAACTAACATTATCAAGCTCTCCCCAGCTGCCACAATTCATAACAACACAGAAACTAATAATAATGATTCAAACTGAGTAAAAAACTGGAAAAAAAGTTAAAAAAAAACAAAAGTAAATAAAAACATAACCTGACGTTTGAACAAAACATGGTCCCTTTTATTTGAGATTTACTGGCTTCAATTGATTTTTTTTAAGAAAAACGCATTTTTCCCATGTGTACAAAGGTTCAATACTTAAAACAGCATCTTTGTTGTAAATTAAATCGTTTCAATTTTTTTTTAAATTACGTTTTTGTTAACATTGCGGCTTATGGGAAAACGCTTTGTTTGTCCTATGGCGACCATCTTGGATCGAAAAACAGCTGATCGTGACAGTTCGTTAGACAAGCTAATTGTTCTAACAAACCAATGCACCATGCGTTTAACGTCGTGGATCTTATTTTGGTGGCAACACTGATTTTATTGTTACCATACTTATACGAGGGCTGGAACATAGAGAGCAACACTGATCCAATGTCGTTACTAAAACTTAACCACAATATTTACGTAACCTAAATTCAAAACGTCAGTGCGATACATATAGTTTTGTTTCTACAGTTAATTTTTTAAGTTAAATTGAACCGAGAACATTTTCGAGCTATAATTTTTTACAACTTTCGAAAGATATTATTTTTTTTATTTATTGAATTAGTCTTACAAAACACCAAGTTTTACAAAAGGTAATTACAATATAAGACTAGAGGTAGCAGAATTGTAACATACTCGTAAAATATAGATTTTATCTAATTTAAAACACATACTACAGCTACAAATTTCATGGTGTTTTTTCACCAGGTATCAACTACAACATTAGCTTTTTGATTTCTTTAATGGTGGTGTTAAATCTCCGAGTAAATCTCCCTCTCTTTATATAAATTATTACAATATTGCAACATTTGGTTTAGAGGACTATCTAAAGAAGATTTAACACTAAATAATTTATCTTTCCTATATCTAAGATTCACTTTAGGAACATGAAAATTGATATCATTTATTATTGCACATTTATGGTATTTAACATTATTTAATAAATAATAAATAAAGACTACTAGATTAACAGAGAGGATCCTCCTGTATGTGAATGCAGTGAAAGACTTACAGCGAAACACATCTTAACTTCTCCATCGTGTCGTAAATTTGAGGACCGCCAGAGGTTACACAAGCTTCATAACCAACTAGGAAAAACTCTGAAAAATAACGCTGAATCTGTCGAACATCTAATTAACTTTTTAAAAGACTGTAACATATACTATAAAATTTAAATGTACCTAAAATTGTTGCGCTAATAACCCTAGGTGGTTGATGCGCATTGCTCTTTAAATAAAAAAAAATAAAAATAAAGACTACAGACTGGTATTTTCTTCTATCACAGAGTTTTTGATACTTATATGTGTCTAACATGCTTTGATAAGAAACCAGATAGGGGTAGGAATTATTATCTTTAAGGTACATAAAACGGAGAAATTTCTTTTCAATGCGTTTAATTCGCTCAATATGACATTGAGCCATAGTTCAAAAGAGCGATATTTAAAACAGCGACATTCAAAAAAGCGACATATCAAAACGGCGACATTCAAAAGGGCGATATATCAAAACAGCGATATTCAAAAGAGCGACATCTAATAAAAACAGCGACATATCAAAACAGCGACATTCAAAAGAGCGACATATTTTTATTTAATTTTTTATGAACGACTTCAATTAAGAATTTAGAATCATTTTACCTTTATCCATTAAATATTGCGTTACTTAAACTATTTTAATAATAAAATCTGTATAAGATTAATTCATAATAAGACTAGGGCCAAGAATACGGTATTTCTTATTTTATATTATTATTGCTCCAAATTTTATAGAGGACCCTAAAATGACATTCTAAACACTTTTTTCAAATAACTTTTTTCGATTTAACCTCACTTTTTGGGTTTTCATGCTAATTTTTTGAATTTGCCGCCATGACAGTGAGCATGTGACAAATGTCAAAATGTCTTCTTAGGATATTCAACAAGCAGGATTGATCGTATATAAAAATTTTTCCCATATCTCACAAATAAAAATTTTTCCCATATGTTGAGAACATTAGAAACACTGTATATCTCCCCTCTAGAAATAACACCTCAAAAATATCGTCTTTGGGACTGTATACTATAGACCTTTTGAAGCCGTGCACCGTTCTGTTATTAGTACTGTAGTTATTGTTTAAATTTGAGAGTCAAACAGACAGCGCTTAACCAAGAAAAACCAATAAAAACGCAACTCCGGTGCTAGAAAGAGGAAAAATGAAAATTTATAGTTTTTTTGCGGTTCTCTGTTTGATTCTCGAATTCAAACGAAGAGATCTAATAACCGAACCGTCCAGCGCTTGAAAAGGTCTAATATTAACGAAAAAATAAGTTGCAAATAAATACAAGTACAATTAATTAACAATAGTGATGGGCAAAACTGTTTTTTGTTTTTCAAAGAATAGCAGTAAAATCAGTCGCTGTTCTTTTGAAATAAGCTGTTTTTTAAGGCGCGATTCATGCTATACGTACCCACACCGTCACGTCACCTTACCGTTTTTTGTTGTGGTTTTTGAGGTTATGTTTTCCTAATCGGCAATTAACTCCAACAAATGGTATTTATTATGTGCATTTGGTAACCTTTAATTAATTTGCTTATAAAATAGTATGCCTCCTTAATATAGTCACAAAAAACGAAAATAAAATTATTAAATTTTCTTCTTACAAAAAAAGCATGGCGTCCCAAACAATATTCCCTAATAATCGAAAGGGTAACTTGAAAGTGAGCCTAAGTTGCAGCAACGTAATAAGAACCATTTTTATGGCAGTGTTTCCTGTTAGTTTTACATAGCACACTCGAATTTCTACTCTTCCGTCGCGGAAACGTAGTAGTCCCAAGCTTCCCCCATTATAAAAACACCTTCACAGTAGTAGGTACTACGCGATAAGCAAGATCACTACCCTTAAGTTATTGGGATGAAGCCAATTGTCATTTTTGTCAACAACAATGCCTAATCCTTGTTTTTGTAGGATCGTGATTGTGTGAATTTGTCAGTTTTTGTTAATATGAATGACGAAAATCCGTCTCGTAGTCGTAAACTATAAATCTCCATTATTTCCTATTATTACAGGTTTGTTTACACATTTTAGTTTACATTTTGTACTTTCGGGGGAGCCACATACCGGGGAGAATACTTTACAAAAACCAATGCAAGTACTGTATTTCGAAAACTTATACAAGTATTGTATTAGAAACCAAAATAAATATTGTGATTTATTTTACTAGAAACTGATGAAGCAAGGTCCCCTATTCTAGAAATTGTTATCAAGGAGCTAAACGAATGTAGTCATATACATAAAATTAACTTATTTTTTTATAAATTTACGTTAATAGTATTTCGTTTCAAGCCAGGGGTGAAATTAAAGAACGATAAATTATTTAACAAAATTAAGTGCCTCGGCCGGGACGCGAACCCGGAACCTTGGGCTGCATAAATCAACGCCATATTAATTGGCGTACATATCCAAACGTTCCTGGTTCTAGTCACGGCGGAAGCACAGAAAACTTCTGTTTCTATAATTTTTCATTCTTTAATTTCACCATGTTCACCCCTGGTTTTGAATTGTTATTTATCCTTTTGAGTAAAACCTTGCATTATTGCACTTTGTTAAGTTGTATTTTGTTAGTGTTTGTCCGTATACTATATATTATTAAGAAATATTTGTTAAATGTTGAATAGCGTTCATGTGAAGTTGTATTTCAATTAGGATAAAAAAAAGAAAATACAGTAGTAGTATATGGTACTGATGATGCTGCATTGCGAATGGTCTACCTGAAAATATATGGTGTGGGGACTAAAAGACCGATTTGAACCCTTTTATCTATGTTTTCTTTCTTTTTATCCTGGTTTTAATATTTGTGACTATAACTTAAAAAATTAGTACTTATTTATAAAAGGAGCCACAAAAGTAGGGTTAAGAATAGGCGCGACCAAGATGCGACTGCAAAATCTCTATGTTTCCAAAGTAGAAACAGGAGGTACTTTAAAAGATCGACACTAAAAATAAGTCAAAGTATTTACGGCTTTCAAGTTCTTGCAAAAAGTTATTTTCTCTACATTATTACATCAGATGTTACTATGATGACACAAACTTTTGTGCTAAAAATGAAAGTAATAATGTAGTTGTCGAATACACTTGTTTGCGACTTCAAGGAAGCTTAACTTTCTAGTGGCAATTAAGTAGCAAACAAAAGTCACGGCGACTACGAAATAACGACTAAAATTAAAGTAAAACTTTGGCAACGTCTTATCATGGTAGGGAAGACTATCAGAATAGAGATCAAGTTAAAAAGAAGTAGTTTAGAGGGTCGTTTTTACGAAAGCTACTTTTTCGTGATACTAAATAGTAGACAGTACTAAAAAGTGACGAATTTTTGTTGGTATCACCACATTACTACCATAAGATATTAGCAAAGTTTTTAGAGCGTGTAGCCGCTACTATAAATGTTAGTTGGGAGGTGTCTTACTGAAAACGAATTATAATATTTCTCACGTTCATTACAATATTTAAACATTGATACGTATTCAATTTTACAAAGACAGTTTTAAGTTATTATTTTTTTTCATTTAGCTTTAAATATTTTACGATATAAAAAACGATATCGCCTTAATAACAGATAAGAAAAAAGAACTAATGAAAATGCTGGAAAGACTGGATACAGCAGATAAAAATATAGGCTTGAGTATACTAATACTAAATGCATAACAATCAGAATAAACCAGACAAATTATTAAAAGAAAACCAAACAGGTGAAATCAAGAGTCGAGTAAGATTGGCCTGGGCAGCATTCCGTAAATTAACATACATATTAAAAATCACAAAATTTCCTCAGTACCTCAAACGAAAGTATATAACCAACATATCCTTTCTGTACTCACCTATGGACCTACCTCCCAGACCTGGACACAAAATCAAACATGGATAAGGTAACAATTTTTTTTTACGGTGAAACGCACTCGCAAGGGGATCCCTATCACGCTCGAGAAGCGGCCAGTGCGCGGAAATGTTGGTGTGTTGGTTTTGAAACGGTTCAGGTTGTAACCTGCAGGGAAAACTGTCGCAGGGAGTTTATTCCACAGCGATGCTGTTCTCCAGAGATATGAATTCTGATATAATGAAGTTCTTGGTGCCTCTATTTTGACAGTAAATTGATGGTTACCGTCTGTTGGACATGTTCGCCTAGTAGGTGCTACTCCCGGGGGGATCATACGTGCCAACTCTTCAGAGCATTTTCCGTGATAATACCTGTAGAAGAGAGATAGATCGCTCACAGTTCTTCGATGTTCGAGACTATCCAAGCTCCGGGTAAGTGCGGGGTCATTGATCAGCTTGATAGCTCGTTTTTGCACGGTGTTCAAAAGCATTAAGGTATGTTTGGGTGCCGCACTCCATATATGTGAGCAGTACTCCATAGTTGGTCGAATCTGGGCTTTGTAGAGTGTGGCTTGGTGTATACAGATGTCTAATACTAGTAAAGTAAGGAATGTCAAAGGAGAGGTAACAAAATTAAAATGGAAATTTTCCGGTCATGATATCAGACGGAAAGACGATTGACGAAACAAACGCATTGTAAACTGGATACCTTGGGAAAATGAAAGAAGTGGGGGAAGACCCCAAATGAGATGAGCGGACAGTTTGAAGAAACACGCTGGAACTAGATGGATGAACACTGCGACAGACAGAGAAGAGTGGAAGATTTTGATGGAGCCTTGTCAAAAATGGATTAAAGAAGGGTAAATAGATAGATAGATAGCATAGCAGCTATCAAAACGCAATATAGAAAAAAGTTTCCCATCACTAATTCACACGTATTTTTTTATGTTATAATAAAAATATATAAAATATGAGTGGTTGTATTTGATTTAACACCAAATATAAATTTTTTTAATTAAATTGATAAAAAAATAATAACTTAACAATTGTTTTATTAATTAGCTACAGCTTTAAAATTATATATATTAAATAATTTAGGTACAAAAGCAAGTTTTTTGTTAAAGTTACGAACACTTTTTATTTTGTTTGTTGTAAAACAAATTCACCACTAATAAAAATCATGGGGGGCTACAAGTTATATTTTGCACTTCTATCTTCGGCAGTTTTACTAATTTTTAGCGATGTTGCCAGAGGACAAGATTTACAACTCCAAGGTCCAAAAACAGCTATTGATTCGTCCGGTAAGTTATCGTTTTCTTTACAGAAAAAAAGAAACGTAGAAACACAGTGGTGCACAGAATTTTGTATTAAGGGGGCAATGGATAGCATAGTCAGAATGGCAAAATTCGCAAACTCAAAAATTAGAAAACAGTTTGCTTGCTATGAAAACTGGAAAAAAAGCTTTATGGTATAACTTTAGAACTATACCATCGATTTTAATGATGAAAGAAACTATATTATTTTGTTTTAAAATCCAACATGGCGCACAGGATTAAACTTGAGTAATTGAAGGGGCTCGTTTATTAACTTATTATTATTTTTCAATATACAGAAAAGCTCTACCCGTAACGCACAATTTGTTTTCGCTTCTCTTATTTTCACATTTATTTTCTTATAACCAAATTTGAATGAAATAAAAAGCCTCATGATAAAAATGGATTGCCCTTTGAAGAGCACTATAGGGACTAGTGAAGCCTTGTACTTAAAAAACCTAGATCATTTACAAATATGTTAAAAACAGCTAAAAATTTTCACATAAAAAACGACTTTTTTTAGAGAGTAAAATTCCGCCATTTTGGAGTTCAAACGGACTTTTCGAAAATCACTAGACTAATTTGAATAATTGACACCTCACGTGGAGGAAACATATATGTTTTTACCAAATCAAACATTAAAGCATACATTTTTAAAAATATTATTGTCATATTTCTCAAATAAAAAAATTAAATAGCACAAATTCGGCAACATAGTGTCTTAAGTCCCCGAACACCCTAAGACTCCCCCAGGACAAAGGCCCCTTTGAAGAATTCAGTTTGATTCTGTCCACCATTTTGGATTTTAGGACTTGGACAAAAAAATATTCTTGCTGAGAAGCCCGATCCATTCCCTGCAAATTTTAGTTTGCTCCAATAAAATCGGTGCTATAGTTTGGAATTTTTAACAAAAACATTTTTTGCTCACTTAATAAATTAGGAGATGGGCGAGCCCCCTGGGCCTGCTCGTGCGCACGTCTATGTGTTGAGGTTAATCACATAAACACATAAGTTTGAAAGGTAATATTTAAAGTATAAGGTAATACGATGCCACGGAGTAGCTTAAAAGTTTTTGACACATGGCCACGTCGCTTTCGAACAAACAATCGTACACTCAGTTTTACCAATAATGTCACAAAAATTTCCTAGGTCTGACGCTTTTTTAACAATTTGGCAGCAAAGCGGGTATCACAGTTAGATATAAAGAAGTCAGACTGAATGGTCGTATCAAAGTCTATAGTTTTTAAAATAATCGATTCTCCTCATTAGCATGTTACTAGTTGATATTGCAACAGAGTAGCAACATCAGTTGTATATTGTATTGACAGCTGAAATAAAGTCCTAATCAGCGAAGTACGCGACTTGCTGCAATACTGAAAATTTAACAAATTTTAGTTAAATTTTGTGCTGAAACTAAACGCAATGTTATTGGTTTTCAAAATATATAATATAAGAATATTTAGCGCGTTTCGTTCAATACCTTAAGTCAACAAAGTTCTAGAGCGGCAGGACAACCTTGAAGGATGAACTTTGACACGGCGTGCCTTCCACTGCGGGTACCCCAAATTGTAAGGAAACTGGCGAACGAAAATGATCGAGAATCGAGTTTTGAAGATCACATACGCCCAGCAACCAGAAAATAGAATTTTTCATCAAGCAGAGGGTTAGAAAAAAATTATAACACCCTGTATCTAAAAAAAAATACTTACGTTTAATGCAAAATGAAACAGAGCCCTGTTTCTTTCGTCCTTTTTAGCATTCCTTCAAGTTTGTTACTCATTTAAATATCCCCCTGTATAAAATGTGTCTACCATTCTATCTCTGTTTTTGTAGGTTCCAATGCATTGGTGCCACTTAGCCGCTCAAAACGAGGTAGGTAGGATACATTTACTTTTAAGGCGCGTATTAACTTAAACACGAATCCGCATATCTCGCTGCAAGGCCGAATGAACGCCTTGTTCGTTTAAATTTTGTTGTCGAGGCAAGGCTACTGCGGCAGCGAACGAGGCAGCGATCTATCCATACGTAACGTCTAGCAGAGACATGATCGGGGAATAGCACGGTCATTAAATAAACCGGTTGTCTGGTAACTCGGTGTCATGACAGCCGTGACGTCAGAGCTACGTCACAGTTTTCCTAGGAAACAGCAGTCAAACGCTGTTTATTGGGTAATTTTGTCTTTTGCCAGGAAATTTTGTAGATTTTATATATTTTGGGTCTTGTCGTCTTGTAAGTCATGTTTATACCTGTTTCCTGCTTTCTATACATGTTTTAAAGACTAACTAAAAGAGATTTTAGAAAAAGATGGTTTAGTTTATATTGCAAGATTTTAGCACGGAAGCATCACAATGAGTTCCATGCCATCTTGGGTGCAAAGCCTTTTTTTTTCTAGGCTTAACTAAGCCTTTACCATCATGGAAAGAAAATGTTAACAAAACGGACAAATGGTTCATAAAATTGCATGGTGGCAATTTTAAGTTTAAAACAAATATTTCTATTCCATATAAATTCGTAAATTTATTTGTAAAACAAAGCGTGATGATAAGAATCAAATTTATAAATACCAAAAAGCAAAATGAATCCACAATGAAACGAAAGCTTAATGATACAGGGATTGATGAGAATCGAAAAATAGTAAAAAGTTTAAGAAAATTATTTTGTAACTATTCTATAACTAGATAGGTACAGTTTTTTGTTACTTGCAATATGATTTAAAAACAAAACTGATGTGGACCATTCTTAAATTATATACTGGGTGTTTCAAGTTAAAAGTCCAGCATTGCTAACTTTGTTATTATTAAAAATAGAAAATAATTTGAATTGGCAAACTGGTAGAATTTTTGAAAATTATAAAAAATGTTTAAATTAAAATTGGTTTTATGTTTTTAAAAAAAACTCGATAACTCAATGTGATTTTTTTTTTATTTGAGCATCTTAACACCCTGTATAATGCTCAAGTAGGAGGGAAGGTATATTAGCGTTACAGTCAATGTATTTTTATTATAATTTTTGTTGAAATGCTTTAAGAAGGGGGGATTAAAAATCCTTGTGTTATGTAATTTATTGACTTAAAGTCATTTCAATTTCCTTTCTTTTAATTTTTTTGATAAAATTTCTCTTCTCTTTCTTCTCCTATCCACAAAAAAAATCAATATTGCAGTGTTCGGCGAAAAAAGTTAAATTAATATGGACAAGAGTGTCGAATTAACTTAGGAAAAGTATTTATAATTGTGTCCTAAATCTGATATTATTGGATTTTTTAATAAATTTTGGTATTTTTACGGCATCTATCTTTATTTCTCTCATAATATAACGTATAGGTCTCTCTTTATTGATCATGAAGCAGGCATATTGGCGCGTCATAGGCTGCCGAGTTCTTAATGGTTGGTAGTTACCAGACAACCGGTTTATTTACGGACCGTTCACCAACATGGCCTAGTCTACTAAAATCGATCGATAGTTACGTCAAGTAATATAGTAGGCAGCCAACAAGCCCTTGAATTTTTGAGGGGCGCATTGTTATATATTTTTTGGTCGTGACGTTTTTAACAGGTAATTGCATTATTTATACACTTGCAGAATAGAAAGCTTTGCCTATACGTTCAGTCCTTTTAAAAAAATTCTGCAAAAAAACATTTCAGCAATTCATCGTTTCTCAGTTTCTCAGACAATGACTATAACCTGTCAGTAGTAACATTTCTCAATGTAAAAATGGACGCCCAAGAAATCTTAACATTAGCGAACAGTAATCTATTTCTTTTCCATCTCTCTGATGTCGAAACAGTCCCGATATCCTAATTTTCGAACAAATTTCCGCGACCCGTTTGATACGTTTTTTTTTTTTAAGGAAAATAAGACCAATCCTTTATATTTCGTTTTTATTTCGGTCCAAAGCTTCAAAAAAAATCAATTCCGGGCCTTCAATAGGGACTTATTGCAATAAAGCCAGGCAGTGATTGTGTCGAGCACTATTCTGACAGTTCCGCATTATAAGAACAGCTTTCTTCTTTCAAAATTAGGCCTTTGTGTATTATAATAGCCGGAATTAATAGTGCCGCCACTATTAATGGAAAACAAACGACTGGATTTATAAATGAGACTTTGATATGTCAATTTTGAAAGATCAACCGTCAGTTTTCAATAAGAAACTGTCAGAATAGTGCCCGGCACGATTACTGGCTGGTTTTATTGCAATAAGTCCCTAATATCGAAGCTTTCGGTATTCAGCCCAAAAGCGGCATTCGCACGTAGCACATAGGAGTATTCGTATCATAAAAAGGGTCAACATTATTTCTTGTGATTTTTTGCAATTTCTTTGAATGAAAAACAAAGTTTTATGATAATAAACAGTTTATATTAAAAACATATCCATACAGGGTGTCCCACATGTCATGGATCAAACGGAGTGAGGTGATGAGGTTGAGGTGATAAGAATAACGATATAAATATATTGTAATCAGGTTTTTAATAACTTACCAAGTTATTTAATGTTTTTTATGTCAGGCGCAGATCTACGGGAAGGGGGGGAAAGGGGAAATTTTCCCTCCCAAATCCAAAATTATATTCAGTTTTGACAAACAGAACACCACTTCTGGTTCCTATGCAAATTTCTTTTAAAGAGTAGCCATTATTACCGTCCCAAATAATATTTCTAGATTCACCCCTGTTCATGTTAATTTTTTAAGATATGATATTACTTTTTACGATTATTAGTCACCGTTTTATACACTTTTATATACTAGGCGTACACTAAATTTTTTGCTTAACCAAAAAATGGTTAGATAATTATTCACTGCATTTAATTAATGAAAATACGTTTTTCACATCTTTTTTTACACGCATATAACTGCTTTAAACGCATATAAGCCAAAACGACGGACGTAGGCGGACAATTTTTTGATGAGCCATAATTGACATAAGCCTAAACTTCATGTCTAGTAAAGAAATAAAGCTCGGCAAGACCCGGCAGGCAACTAAAACGCTTTGATAAGGAAAAAATTAGGTAGATATTAATACCCAAATAGGGCATTTTCAAATATTTCGTAAACGTACAATGTAAACAACAAAGGACTAAAATTACGTTTTAAAATGTGGTACATAACCTTCTATTTCTATTTTAAGTAATTGGTTTTTCTAATAAGAGCCATACGAAAACACAATAACAACACTAACTAACACTTCAAAACAAAGGTCGAGATCAAAGGCTTGTGATTCCAAAATTCATTAAGTTTCGACTGACCTCACGACACGATGCAAGTAGAAGGGGAAGTTTTATGGAGTAGGCTTCATTCAGTGGCGTATATAGAAAATTGTTTCGGGGGGGGGGGGGGGGGCCCGAACAGTTTCGGGGGGGCCCGAGACCCCATGAGTCCGTATTATATGCTATTTTATGTGTGTATTCATGAAATATGTGAAAAATATCCAAAAAAAACTTAGCTTCGGGGGGGGCGGGCCCCCCAGGCTCCCCCCTTATATACGCCACTGCTTGATAGATAGGTTATTGGACTTGAACAAAAAATTGTTACACGATAGTTTTGAATATCTTGGTAATTTTTACTTTTAACCAGTTCTATTATACGGATACTCCTCTGTTCGTAGGTTCAAGTCACGCAGTTTTAGAGCGTACACTCCAATCGCGAATGCCTAAACGCGTGTGTGTACCGCGCGACAAAAATTGCATGCCACACGCTTAACACAAAAGCAAATACGTTGGAACATAAATATGGGGCGGGTATACCCATGCATTCTCACACGCGATGCTTGAAGCCAGTACCCCTATTTATTCTTAATGTTCCTTTTTCGGGTACCGTAAAACGAGGTTACTTTGCGCCACCTGGTCTTACTTTGCTCCATTGCGAAAATCTGTTCTTAGATATTCCACATTAAAAATCTGCGCATGCACCACAACGCAACCACGCGTGAATTATCCGTTGCGAATTTGACTTTTCAAGGACGCGGTAGCCGCTGTTTTCCGCTTAGTCATCTCGAGTTAATACCAGAGTGGAAGTGCAGCTTGAAATTCCTTTAAACTTTGACCTCGGAAAATTTGGTGTCTAGTGCAGTTATCGATTTCTATGCAATAAAAACTTAAAAGAAAAGAACAATTATTTTAATTTTTTATTCACCATTTTGAATGTTTGGGGAAAAGCTAACTTAATATTGGGTGTAGTTTGCGCCAACATATAAAACACCCATGTTTTTTTTTCATATTTTATAAAGTGGGGCAAAGTAACCTCGGACTATGGGAAACTATGCTCCACTTTCAATATTTATAATACTAAGTATATTGTAATAAAAATGTCGTTTGTTAATTACCTATACCATGTGTTTTTCATTAAAACCAAAAACATTTTTTATGGTAATATTTTTGGTTATTTCTTTGAATTTTTCGAATTAACTCAAAAAAGTGGAGCAAAGTAACCTCGTTTTACGGTAGACAGAATTTCAGTTACTGCGCATGTGTCAGTTTTGGCGGTTTTCGATCATACTCCTTTACGTTACTACATTATTTGACAATTGTCAAATGTTTAAGGTTATGTCTATTATTTTTTTTATCTAAACACTAGTTAATTGGGTGAATTTTTATCAAATGGTGGATTAGAATTGTAGTTCTTGTAAAACTAAATGTGCAGATTTGGACACAAGGAAGAATGTTTAATGGCATCTATAAACCACTCTTAACTTTATTAAAAAACCGCTCATGTTTTACGTGAATTCTTTCCCATTTTTCACAAAAAAAAAACATAACTTTACACGACAAACGCAAAACACCGCAAAATATCAATATGGCCTCCATCCACATAGCTGTGTGTCCACATGACAAAATTCACATCCGCGAAATTAAATTTGCCATTGTTTCCAAAGCCAGCTAAGAGTGCTTCACTTTTCTATTCTTGGGACATGTATTTATGCTATAAGGTGACTTGGGGCAAGTGCGACTCTCGGGCAAGAGCAACTACAACCTTCAAAAATAAAGCTATGTGCAATAATTACAATTTGTTTAAATAAACTATATCCTACTAGGCTTGGCAACACCGCGTAGATACTAGATCTGAAGCAAAATCGGCTTTTGTCTGCTGCCCTAATCAGTACAGTCGCACATCGAGTACATGTGTCATTTTTTAAATCAGTTTCCTGTCGATTTTTTTTGTGAAAATTTTAGTTTGGCCTGTTTGAGGTAAATCTTCTAGTCTATATATTGCCATTTGATAATGTTTTTCTTGTTTCCTTTTCGCGTTTGTAGAATGGAGCATAAGTCGCACTAGCCCCGCCGAAATGCGCTACCGGGGCTAGTGCGTCTTTTGCTTGTGGGGTAAGTGCGTTTTTCAGTCGCACTGTTAAATATGCGAGACAAAGCCCCTTTCTTAAAAAAAAATACGCTTTTTACATACCCCCCAATTGAAGATATTTCAGATGTTCAAAAGAATGACATCATTTCAATTTTACCTGCTCCAGTACTTGGGAGAAGAGGCGAAATGAATTTTCCAGTTTGATTTGAGACCTACAATATTCAGTAGATTTAATATTCAGGGATTATATGCTGCCTGTTAGCTCAAAAAAGCTGTTTAGTTAGTAATTTTTTCAGGTTTTTTTTACTTTGTAAGTTTATTTCTAAGTTTCTGGAAGTTTCCTCGTGTTTCTCTTTTTGGTTTAATTTTATGAATATAAAAAGAAGATTTAAAAAACAATTTTCCTTAGTTTTACATTCTTTAAAAGTTTGTAAAATGTTAACGGTTAAAGATAAAATCATTCTTCAAAAAATAAAAAAATCAGAAACATTTGCAGTAAAAGGCTATTCCCCCAATAAATCTACCACAAATTTAGTTGTTCTGTGTAAAATCGCTCTTGCCCCATTTGAAGGGGCAAGAGCAATTTTGGTCACCAACAAAAAAATAAATTTACAAAAAATTCAGGGTTGCCGCTATTTAATCAATAATTGTTTATTTAGTTAAAAACACTTCAAAAATATTATAGAAAAAAACTTTGAAATTCTGAATAAATTTAAAAAAACATTGCGTTCTAAAGCCGTACTAATAGAAAAAATGGTTGCACTTGCCCCAACTCACCTTAACGTATTTGCACAAAAGTTAAGAAAGATGTTCATCTGTTTCTTAAAATGTTTTTTAGGCCTTCTAGATCTGTTTAGATCTCCTCCAGAAACAAAAGAAGAAGACGTCGTAGTCGAACATAAAGCCTATACGTATACCGGACTTTTCCTACAAGCCCTTTCTTCTCCAGTATCAGTACTATGGCATGCAGCTAAACAAGTCTTAGATCTTGCTTTCAGTTGGGGTCCACTTAGTATTTTTAAATTCGCGTATAAGGCTATAGCATTCATGTATGGATTAACAACATTGCCGTTCAGAATGATGAAAGGATCAGTTAAATTTATCGCCAAACTTTGTGTTGTTCCAATACTTTTGATTGCGTCTCCTCTTCTTGTATGGAGACTTGGACTAAGAGGGTTCTATGGATTGGTGAAGTCTGTTTTTAAGTGGTGAACGTAACCTAACTATCAGAGTATTGAAAGTTATTGTTAACCTGTTTTAAGTTAAATTATATGTATCTAATTAAATAAGTATTTTTTTTAGCTCACACATATACTATACTATAGTAGTGTGAGCTATGGTGATCCTAATTTTTTCGAGAAAAAAAAAGTTGCTCCAATTCCAAATTTTTTTATATATCTTTGCGTTTCAGATGATTTTGAAACTTTTTTGTCGCGACGTCTGTCTGTATGTCTGTCTGTCTATCTGTCTGTCTGTCTGTCTGTCTGTCTGTCTGTCTGTCTGTCTGTCTGTCGGTTCGGTTCGGTTCGGTTCGGTTCGGTTCGGTTCGGTTCGGTTCGGTTCGGTTCGGTTCGGTTCGGTTCGGTTCGGTTCGGTTCGGTTCGGTTCGGTTCGGTTCGGTTCGGTTCGGTTCGGTTCGGTTCGGTTCGGTTCGGTTCGGTTCGGTTCGGTTCGGTTCGGTTCGGTTCGGTTCGGTTCGGTTCGGTTCGGTTCGGTTCGGTTCGGTTCGGTTCGGTTCGGTTCGGTTCGGTTCGGTTCGGTTCGGTTCGGTTCGGTTCGGTTCGGTTCGGTTCGGTTCGGTTCGGTTCGGTTCGGTTCGGTTCGGTTCGGTTCGGTTCGGTTCGGTTTGGTTCGGTTCGGTTCGGTTCGGTTCGGTTCGGTTCGGTTCGGTTCGGTTCGGTTCGGTTCAAATTATTAAAAGAAAACCAAACAGGTGAAATCAAGAGTCGAGTAAGATTGGCCTGGGCAGCATTCGGTAAATTAACATACATATTAAAAATCACAAAATTTCCTCAGTACCTCAAACGAAAGTATATAACCAACATATCCTTTCTGTACTCACCTATGGACCTACCTCCCAGACCTGGACACAAAATCAAACATGGATAAGGTAACAATTTTTTTTTACGGTGAAACGCACTCGCAAGGAGATCCCTATCACGCTCGAGAAGCGGCCAGTGCGCGGAAATGTTGGTGTGTTGGTTTTGAAACGGTTCAGGTTGTAACCTGCAGGGAAAACTGTCGCAGGGAGTTTATTCCACAGCGATGCTGTTCTCCAGAGATATGAATTCTGATATAATGAAGTTCTTGGTGCCTCTATTTTGACAGTAAATTGATGGTTACCGTCTGTTGGACGTGTTCGCCTAGTAGGTGCTACTCCCGGGGGGATCATACGTGCCAACTCTTCAGAGCATTTTCCGTGATAATACCTGTAGAAGAGAGATAGATCGCTCACAGTTCTTCGATGTTCGAGACTATCCAAGCTCCGGGTAAGTGCGGGGTCATTGATCAGCTTGATAGCTCGTTTTTGCACGGTGTTCAAAAGCATTAAGGTATGTTTGGGTGCCGCACTCCATATATGTGAGCAGTACTCCATAGTTGGTCGAATCTGGGCTTTGTAGAGTGTGGCTTGGTGTATACAGATGTCTAATACTAGTAAAGTAAGGAATGTCAAAGGAGAGGTAACAAAATTAAAATGGAAATTTTCCGGTCATGATATCAGACGGAAAGACGATTGACGAAACAAACGCATTGTAAACTGGATACCTTGGGAAAATGAAAGAAGTGGGGGAAGACCCCAAATGAGATGAGCGGACAGTTTGAAGAAACACGCTGGAACTAGATGGATGAACACTGCGACAGACAGAGAAGAGTGGAAGATTTTGATGGAGCCTTGTCAAAAATGGATTAAAGAAGGGTAAATAGATAGATAGATAGCATAGCAGCTATCAAAACGCAATATAGAAAAAAGTTACCCATCACTAATTCACACGTATTTTTTTATGTTATAATAAAAATATATAAAATATGAGTGGTTGTATTTGATTTAACACCAAATATAAATTTTTTTAATTAAATTGATAAAAAAATAATAACTTAACAATTGTTTTATTAATTAGCTACAGCTTTAAAATTATATATATTAAATAATTTAGGTACAAAAGCAAGTTTTTTGTTAAAGTTACGAACACTTTTTATTTTGTTTGTTGTAAAACAAATTCACCACTAATAAAAATCATGGGGGGCTACAAGTTATATTTTGCACTTCTATCTTCGGCAGTTTTACTAATTTTTAGCGATGTTGCCAGAGGACAAGATTTACAACTCCAAGAGTCAATAGGTCCAAAAACAGCTATTGATTCGTCCGGTAAGTTATCGTTTTCTTTACAGAAAAAAAGAAACGTAGAAACACAGTGGTGCACAGAATTTTGTATTAAGGGGGCAATGGATAGCATAGTCAGAATGGCAAAATTCGCAAACTCAAAAATGAGAAAACAGTTTGCTTGCTATGAAAACTGGAAAAAAAGCTTTATGTTATAACTTTAGAACTATACCATCGATTTTAATGATGAAAGAAACTATATTATTTTGTTTTAAAATCCAACATGGCGCACAGGATTAAACTTGAGTAATTGAAGGGGCTCGTTTATTAACTTATTATTATTTTTCAATATACAGAAAAGCTCTACCCGTAACGCACAATTTGTTTTCGCTTCTCTTATTTTCACATTTATTTTCTTATAACCAAATTTGAATGAAATAAAAAGCCTCATGATAAAAATGGATTGCCCTTTGAAGAGCACTATAGGGACTAGTGAAGCCTTGTACTTAAAAAACCTAGATCATTTACAAATATGTTAAAAACAGCTAAAAATTTTCACATAAAAAACGACTTTTTTTAGAGAGTAAAATTCCGCCATTTTGGAGTTCAAACGGACTTTTCGAAAATCACTAGACTAATTTGAATAACTGACACCTCACGTGGAGGAAACATATATGTTTTTACCAAATCAAACATTAAAGCATACATTTTTAAAAATATTATTGTCATATTTCTCAAATAAAAAAATTAAATAGCACAAATTCGGCAACATAGTGTCTTAAGTCCCCAGAAGACCCTAAGACTCCCCCAGGACAAAGGCCCCTTTGAAGAATTCAGTTTGATTCTGTCCACCATTTTGGATTTTAGGACTTGGACAAAAAAATATTCTTGCTGAGAAGCCCGATCCATTCCCTGCAAATTTTAGTTTGCTCCAATAAAATCGGTGCTATAGTTTGGAATTTTTAACAAAAACATTTTTTGCTCACTTAATAAATTAGGAGATGGGCGAGCCCCCTGGGCCTGCTCGTGCGCACGTCTATGTGTTGAGGTTAATCACATAAACACATAAGTTTGAAAGGTAATATTTAAAGTATAAGGTAATACGATGCCACGGAGTAGCTTAAAAGTTTTTGACACATGGCCACGTCGCTTTCGAACAAACAATCGTACACTCAGTTTTACCAATAATGTCACAAAAATTTCCTAGGTCTGACGCTTTTTTAACAATTTGGCAGCAAAGCGGGTATCACAGTTAGATATAAAGAAGTCAGACTGAATGGTCGTATCAAAGTCTATAGTTTTTAAAATAATCGATTCTCCTCATTAGCATGTTACTAGTTGATATTGCAACAGAGTAGCAACATCAGTTGTTTATTGTATTGACAGCTGAAATAAAGTCCTAATCAGCGAAGTACGCGACTTGCTGCAATACTTAAAATTTAACAAATTTTAGTTAAATTTTGTGCTGAAACTAAACGCAATGTTATTGGTTTTCAAAATATATATTATAAGAATATTTAGCGCGTTTCGTTCAATACCTTAAGTCAACAAAGTTCTAGAGCGGCAGGACAACCTTGAAGGATGAACTTTGACACGGCGTGCCTTCCACTGCGGGTACCCCAAATTGTAAGGAAACTGGCGAACGAAAATGATCGAGAATCGAGTTTTGAAGATCACTTACGCCCAGCAACCAAAAAATAGAATTTTTCATCAAACAGAGGGTTAAAAAAAATTATAACATCCTGTATCTAAAAAAAAATACTTACGTTTAATGCAAAATGAAACAGAGCCCTGTTTCTTTCGTCCTTTTTAGCATTCCTTCAAGTTTGTTACTCATTTAAATATCCCCCTGTATAAAATGTGTCTACCATTCTATCTCTGTTTTTGTAGGTTCCAATGCATTGGTGCCACTTAGCCGCTCAAAACGAGGTAGGTAGGATACATTTACTTTTAAGGCGCGTATTAACTTAAACACGAATCCGCATATCTCGCTGCAAGGCCGAATGAACGCCTTGTTCGTTTAAATTTTGTTGTCGAGGCAAGGCTACTGCGGCAGCGAACGAGGCAGCGATCTATCCATACGGAACGTCTAGCAGAGACATGATCGGGGAATAGCACGGTCATTAAATAAACCGGTTGTCTGGTAACTCGGTGTCATGACAGCCGTGACGTCAGAGCTACGTCACAGTTTTCCTAGGAAACAGCAGTCAAACGCTGTTTATTGGGTAATTTTGTCTTTTGCCAGGAAATTTTGTAGATTTTATACATTTTGGGTCTTCTCGTCTTGTAAGTCATGTTTATACCTGTTTCCTGCTTTCTATAAATGATTTAAAGACTAACTAAAAGAGATTTTAGAAAAAGATGGTTTAGTTTATATTGCAAGATTTTAGCACGGAAGCATCACAATGAGTTCCATGGCATCTGGGTGCAAAGCCTTTTTTTTCTAGGCTTAACTAAGCCTTTACCATCATGGAAAGAAAATGTTAACAAAACGGACAAATGGTTCATAAAATTGCATGGTGGCAATTTTAAATTTAAAACAAATATTTCTATTCCATATAAATTCGTAAATTTATTTGTAAAACAAAGCGTTATGATAAGAATCAAATTTATAAATACCTAAAAGCAAAATAAATCCACAATGAAACGAAAGCTTAATGATACAGGGATTGATGAGAATCGAAAAATAGTAAAAAAGTTTAAGAAAATTATTTTGTAACTATTCTATAATTAGATAGGTATAGTTTTTTGTTACTTGCAATATGATTTAAAAACAAAACTGATGAGGACCATTCTTAAATTATATACTGGGTGTTTCAAGTTAAAAGTCCAGCATTGCTAACTTTGTAATTATTAAAAATAGAAAATAATTTGAATTGGCAAACTGGTAGAATTTTTGAAAATTATAAAAAATGTTTAAATTAAAATTGGTTTTATGTTTTTTGAAAAAACTCGATAACTCATTCTGATTTTTTTTTATTTGACCATCTTAAAGGGCATCAAAAATTCGACTAGTTTGCCAATTTAAACTTTTTCCTATCTTTATTAATAAAAAAGTTAGCAATGGTGGACACTCAAGTTGGAACACCCTGTATAATGCTCAAGTAGGAGGGAAGGTATATTAGCGTTACAGTCAATGTATTTTTATTATAATTTTTGTTAAAATGCTTTAAGAAGGGGGGATTAAAAATCCTTGTGTTATGTAATTTATTGACTTAAAGTCATTTCAATTTCCTTTCTTTTAATTTTTTTGATAAAATTTCTCTTCTCTTTCTTCTCCTATCCACAAAAAAAATCAATATTGCAGTGTTCGGCGAAAAAAGTTAAATTAATATGGACACGAGTGTCGAATTAACTTAGGAAAAGTATTTATAATTGTGTCCTAAATCTGATATTATTCGATTTTTTAATAAATTTTGGTATTTTTACGGCATCTATCTTTATTTCTCTCATAATATAACGTATAGGTCTCTCTTTATTGATCATGAAGCAGGCATATTGGCGCGTCATAGGCTGCCGAGTTCTTAATGGTTGGGAGTTACCAGACAACCGGTTTATTTACGGACCGTTCACCAACATGGCCTAGTCTACTAAAATCGATCGATAGTTACGTCAAGTAATATAGTAGGCAGCCAACAAGCCCTTGAATTTTTGAGGGGCGCATTGTTATATATTTTTTGGTCGTGACGTTTTTAACAGGTAATTGCATTATTTATACACTTGCAGAATAGAAAGCTTTGCCTATACGTTCAGTCCTTTTAAAAAAATTCAGCAAAAGAACATTTCAGCAATTCATCGTTTCTCAGTTTCTCAGACAATGACTATAACCTGTCAGTAGTAACATTTCTCAATGTAAAAATGGACGCCCAAGAAATCTTAACATTAGCGAACAGTAATCTATTTCTTTTCCATCTCTCTGATGTTGAAACAGTCCCGATATCCTCATTTTCGAACAAATTTCCGCGACCCGTTTGATACGTTTTTTTTTAAGGAAAATAAGACCAATCCTTTATATTTCGTTTTTATTTCGGTCCAAAGCATCAAAAAAAATCAATTCCGGGCCTTCAATAGGGACTTATTGCAATAAAGCCAGGCAGTGATTGTGTCGAGCACTATTCTGACAGTTTCGCATTATAAGAACAGCTTTCTTCTTTCAAAATTAGGCCTTTGTGTATTATAATAGCCGGAATTAATAGTGCCGCCACTATTAATGGAAAACAAACGACTGGATTTATAAATGAGACTTTGATATCTCAATTTTGAAAGATCAACCGTCAGTTTTCAATAAGAAACTGTCAGAATAGTGCCCGGCACGATTACTGGCTGGTTTTATTGCAATAAGTCCCTAATATCGAAGCTTTCGGTATTCAGCCCAAAAGCGGCATTCGCACGTAGCACGTAGGAGTATTCGTATCATAAAAATGGACAACATTATTTCTTGTGATTTTTTGCAATTTCTTTGAATGAAAAACAAAGTTTTATGATAATAAACAGTTTATATTAAAAACATATCCATACAGGGTGTCCCACATGTCATGGATCAAACGGAGTGAGGTGATGAGGTTGAGGTGATAAGAATAACGATATAAATATATTGTAATCAGGTTTTTATTAACTTACCAAGTTATTTAATGTTTTTTATGTCAGGCGCAGATCTACGGGAAGGGGAGGAAAGGGGAAATTTTCCCTCCCAAATCCAAAATTATATTCAGTTTTGACAAACAGAACACCACTTCTGGTTCCTATGCAAATTTCTTTGAAAGAGTAGCCATTATTACCGCCCCAAATAATATTTCTAGATTCACCCCTGTTCATGTTAATTTTTTAAGATATGATATTACTTTTTACGATTATTAGTCACCGTTTTATACACTTTTATATACTAGGCGTACACTAAATTTTTTCCTTAACCAAAAAATGGTTAGATAATTATTCACTGCATTTAATTAATGAAAATACGTTTTTCACATCTTTTTTTACACGCATATAACTGCTTTAAACGCATATAAGCCAAAACGACGGACGTAGGCGGACAATTTTTTGATGAGCCATAATTGACATAAGCCTAAACTTCATGTCTAGTAAAGAAATAAAGCTCGGCAAGACCCGGCAGGCAACTAAAACGCTTTGATAAGGAAAAAATTAGGTAGATATTAATACCCAAATAGGGCATTTTCAAATATTTCGTAAACGTACAATGTAAACAACAAATGACTAAAATTACGTTTTAAAATGTGGTACATAACCTTCTATTTCTATTTTAAGTAATTGGTTTTTCTAATAAGAGCCATACGAAAACACAATAACAACACTAACTAACACTTCAAAACAAAGGTCGAGATCAAAGGCTTGTGATTCCAAAATTCATTAAGTTTCGACTGACCTCACGACACGATGCAAGTAGAAGGGGAAGTTTTATGGAGTAGGCTTCATTCAGTGGCGTATATAGAAAATTGTTTCGGGGGGGGGGGAAGGGGCGAACAGTTTCGGGGGGGCCCGAGACCCCATGAGTCCGTATTATATGCTATTTTATGTTTGTATTCATGAAATATGTGAAAAATATCCAAAGAAACCTTAGCTTCGGAGGGGGGGGCGGGCCCCCCAGGCTCCCCCCTTATATACGCCACTGCTTGATGAATAGGTTATTGGACTTGAACAAAAAATGGTTAGACGATAGTTTTGAATATCTTGGTAATTTTTACTTTTAACCGGTTCTATTATACGGATACTCCTCTGTTCGTAGGTTCAAGTCACGCAGTTTTAGAGCGTACACGCCAATCGCGAATGCCTAAACGCGTGTGTGTACCGCGCGACAAAAATTGCATGCCACACGCTTAACACAAAAGCAAATACGTTGGAACATAAATATGGGGCGGGGCATACCCATGCATTCTCACACGCGATGCTTGAAGCCAGGACCCCTATTTATTCTTAATGTTCCTTTTTCGGGTACCGTAAAACGAGGTTACTTTGCGCCACCTGGTCCTACTTTGCTCCATTGCGAAAATCTGTTCTTAGATATTCCACATTAAAAATCTGCGCATGCACCACAACGCCACCACGCGTGAATTATCCGTTGCGAATTTGACTTTTCAAGGACGCGGTAGCCGCTGTTTTCCGCTTAGTCGTCTCGAGTTAATACCAGAGTGGAAGTGCAGCTTGAAATTTCTTTAAACTTTGACCTCGGAAAATTTGGTGTCTAGTGCAGTTATCGATTTCTATGCAATAAAAACTTAAAAGAAAAGAACAATTATTTTAATTTTTTATTCACCATTTTGAATGTTTGGGGAAAAGCTAACTTAATATTGGGTGTAGTTTGCGCCAACATATAAAACACCCATGTTTTTTTTCATATTTTATAAAGTGGGGCAAAGTAACCTCGGACTATGGGAAACTATGCTCCACTTTTCAAGTTAAAATATTTATAATACTAAGTATATTGTAATAAAAATGTGGTTTGTTAATTACCTATACCATGTGTTTTTCATTAAAACCAAAAACATTTTTTATGGTAATATTTTTGGTTATTTCTTTGAATTTTTCGAATGAACTCAAAAAAGTGGAGCAAAGTAACCTCGTTTTACGGTAGACAGAATTTCGGTTACTGCGCATGCGTCAGTTTTGGCGGTTTTGGAACATACTCCTTTACGTTACTACATTATTTGACAATTGTCAAATGTTTAAGGTTATGTCTATTATTTTTTTTATCTAAACACTAGTTAATTGGGTGAATTTTTATCAAATTGTGGATTAGAATTGTAGTTCTTGTAAAACTAAATGTGCAGATTTGGACACAAGGAAGAATGTTTAATGGCATCTATAAACCACTCTTAACTTTATTAACAAACCGCTCATGTTTTACGTGAATTCTTTCCCATTTTTCACAAAAAAAAAACATAACTTTACACGACAAACGCAAAACACCGCAAAATATCAATATGGCCTCCATCCACATAGCTGTGTGTCCACATGACAAAATTCACATCCGCGAAATTAAATTTGCCATTGTTTCCAAAGCCAGCTAAGAGTGCTTCACTTTTCTATTCTTGGGACATGTATTTATGCTATAAGGTGACTTGGGGCAAGTGCGACTATCGGGCAAGAGCAACTACAACCTTCAAAAATAAAGCTATGTGCAATAATTACAATTTGTTTAAATAAACTATATTCTACTAGGCTTGACAACACCGCGTAGATACTAGATCTGAAGCAAAATCGGCTTTTGTCTGCTGCCCTAATCAGTACAGTCATTTTTTAAATCAGTTTCCTGTCGATTTTTTTTGTGAAAATTTTAGTTTGGCCTGTTTGAGGTAAATCTTCTAGTCTATATATTGCCATTTGATAATGTTTTTCTTGTTTCCTTTTCGCGTTTGTAGAATGGAGCATAAGTCGCACTAGCCCCCCCGAAATGCGCTACCGGGGCTAGTGCGTCTTTTGCTTGTGGGATAAGTGCGTTTTTCAGTCGCACTGTTAAATATGCGAGACAAAGCCCCTTTCTTAAAAAAAATACGCTTTTTACATACCCCCCAATTGAAGATATTCAGATGTTCAAAAGGATGACATCATTTCAATTTTACCTGCTCCAGTACTTGGGAGAAGAGGCGAAATGAATTTTCCAGTTTGATTTGAGACCTACAATATTCAGTAGATTTAATATTCAGGGATTATATGCTGCCTGTTAGCTCAAAAAAGCTGTTTAGTTAGTAATTTTTTCAGGTTTTTTTTACTTTGTAAGTTTATTTCTAAGTTTCTGGAAGTTTCCTCGTGTTTCTCTTTTTTGTTTAATTTTATGAATATAAAAAGAAGATTTAAAAAACAATTTTCCTTAGTTTTACATTCTTTAAAAGTTTGTAAAATGTTAACGGTTAAAGATAAAATCATTCTTCAAAAAATAAAAAAATTAGAAACATTTGCAGTAAAAGGCTATTCCCCCAATAAATCTACCACAACTTTAGTTGTTCTGTGTAAAATCGCTCTTGCCCCATTTGAAGGGGCAAGAGCAATTTTGGTCACCAACAAAAAAATAAATTTACAAAAAATTCAGGGTTGCCGCTATTTAATCAATAATTGTTTATTTAGTTAAAAACACTTCAAAAATATTATAGAAAAAAACTTTGAAATTCTGAATAAATTTAAAAAAACATTGCGTTCTAAAGCCGTACTAATAGAAAAAGTGGTTGCACTTGCCCCAACTCACCTTAACGTATTTGCACAAAAGTTAGGAAATATGTTCATCTGTTTCTTAAAATGTTTTTAGGCCTTCTAGATATGTTTAGATCTCCTCCAGAAACAAACGAAGAAGACGTCGTAGTCGAACAGAAAGCCCATACGTATACCGGACTTTTCCTACAAGCCCTTTCTTCTCCAGTATCAGTACTATGGCATGCAGCTAAACAAGTCTTAGATCTTGCTTTCAGTTGGGGTCCACTTAGTATTTTTAAATTCGCGTATAAGGCTATAGCATTCATGTATGGATTAACAACATTGCCGTTCAGAATGATGAAAGGATCAGCTAAATTTATCGCCAAACTTTGTGTTGTTCCAATACTTTTGATTGCGTCTCCTCCTCTTGTATGGAGACTTGGACTAAGAGGGTTCTATGGATTGGTGAAGTCTGTTTTTAAGTGGTGAACGTAACCTAACTATCAGAGTATTGAAAGTTATTGTTAACCTGTTTTAAGTTAAATTATATGTATCTAATTAAATAAGTATTTTTTTTAGCTCACACATATACTATACTATAGTAGTGTGAGCTATGGTGATCCTAATTTTTTCGAGAAAAAAAAAGTTGCTCCGATTCCAAATTTTTTTATATATCTTTGCGTTTCAGATGATTTTGAAACTTTTTTGTCGCGCCGTCTGTCTGTCTGTCTGTCTGTCTGTCTGTCTGTCTGTCTGTCTGTCTGTCTGTCTGTCTGTCTGTCTGTCTGTCTGTCTGTCTGTATGTCTGTCTGTCTGTCTGTCTGTCTGTCTGTCTGTCTGTCTGTCTGTCTGTCTGTCTGTCTGTCTGTCTGTCTGTCTGTCTGTCTGTCTGTCTGTCTGTCTGTCTGTCTGTCTGTCTGTCTGTCTGTCTGTCTGTCTGTCTGTCTGTCTGTCTGTCTGTCTGTCTGTCTGTCTGTCTGTCTGTCTGTCTGTCTGTCTGTCTGTCTGTCTGTCTGTCTGTCTGTCTGTCTGTCTGTCTGTCTGTCTGTCTGTCTGTCTGTCTGTCTGTCTGTCTGTCTGTCTGTCTGTCTGTCTGTCTGTCTGTCTGTCTGTCTGTCTGTCTGTCTGTCTGTCTGTCTGTCTGTCTGTCTGTCTGTCTGTCTGTCTGTCTGTCTGTCTGTCTGTCTGTCTGTCTGTCTGTCTGTCTGTCTGTCTGTCTGTCTGTCTGTCTGTCTGTCTGTCTGTCTGTCTGTCTGTCTGTCTGTCTGTCTGTCTGTCTGTCTGTCTGTCTGTCTGTCTGTCTGTCTGTCTGTCTGTCTGTCTGTCTGTCTGTCTGTCTGTCTGTCTGTCTGTCTGTCTGTCTGTCTGTCTGTCTGTCTGTCTGTCTGTCTGTCTGTCTGTCTGTCTGTCTGTCTGTCTGTCTGTCTGTCTGTCTGTCTGTCTGTCTGTCTGTCTGTCTGTCTGTCTGTCTGTCTGTCTGTCGATTTTAATGAAATTTGGTACCTAGGCTGGGTCTTAAAAATGAACAAAATCCACCAAACACAAGCCAAATAAAAGGGTGGGGGAAGAGTTCAAAAATTAGAGTTTACGTAAAAATATGGCGTGTGTGATATCAAACGAAAGGTCATTGAGTCCGGAGTTAAACAAAATACATTTTAGTTTTTGTTTTTTTAGAGGTGGGGGTAGATTTCAAAAATTTGAATTTAAGTCAATACATGGCTTGTGTGGTATCAAACAAAAGGTAATTTAGTCTGGAGTTGATTAAGGTATATTTCAGTTTTTAGTTTTATTAGCTCGCACGTACACTATAACTATAGTACCTAGTGTGAGCTTAGGGGCCCATATATTGGCAGAATATTTATACGATTGCCTTTGTGAATGGAAACTTACTCTGAGAGTGATAATTTGAACATGGATATAATAATCAAAACAAAAACATTTCATGTAAAAAAAACCAAGTACGCAAAAATGGTATTCCGTAAAAAGAATTAAGATAAAAGTAAAGGCAAGTTATCCAATAAAAATTTCAAAATGAAAGGTTCTTACTAGTTTGGAATTTTCTTTTTAAACTTTGCTATTACAGCCAAACTTCGCTATGTTCAATTTAGCACTGTGCCTAAGAGTAATTTGTAGCCGTAATAGCCAAGTTTAGAAAAACATTTACAAACTAGTAAGAACCTTTCATTTTGTAACTTGTATTGGAGAACTTGGCTTTACTTTTATCTCAATTCTTTTTACGAAATACTATTTTTGCGTACTTGGCTTTTTTTACATGATTTTTTGTTATGATTTCACTCCTATTTTAAAGTACTTGGATAATATTTAAATTTGAAAGCGAGGGGTGACTCGATCGCCAATTTTTGTACACCAAAAAGACCTACGGTATTCCTGGTATTTTACAGTATTTCCCAAGCAATGGTATTTCCTAGTATTTCTCCCCCTAGTATTTTTAATGATATTTTCTAGTATATTTCCCAGTACTTCCCAAGTATTTCCTGGTATTTCCCCTAACCTGTACACCAAAAGAAAATATTGAGCCACCCCAGGGGTACTACGAAAGTAGTAAAATATGCGGAATACTGTTTAAAACCCTTGCAATACCTGATTTGAAATTTTGAGGTTTTTTAATTTTCTTCCTATGGTTTTATCATAGTTATTGGAAATATGAAAATAGTGGAAATATTAGAAAAATAAGAAAAAAGGGAATATTTATTTATAAAAATCATAACAAAACACCGGAAAATGCAAAAAGCTTATACATGAATACAAATCAGGAGTTATTCTTCAAACAAATAAACAGAAATAAGGTCAAATTTGTACAACGAGAATCTTATTCTTGACAAAACTACACTATTCACTAGTCGAGCCAGAGGCATATCTTCATCGCTGTCATCAGCATCGCACTCAATAACATCGTCTTGCCAGTCTACTTCCTCAAAATCTTCAACAGTATCGGAAATAAAAATTATTCTATTGTAGGTTTAATGCTTATAGGGTTACAAAATATAAAAAATAATATGTTTTTAAATATTTTCAATATTCCCAATATTTCTAATATTCCCGAGACACAGATAAATTTACATTTATAGGGGAGGAAAGTATAAGTATAGTTTTTTCATAATTCCTATCAGTTCCTATGTATAATTTTTGGTCATGAATTAATTAAAAGTATTTATTTGGATTCGTAAAAAACAATTTAGTTGTTTAAAAACCTCTTTTCCCACCCGCTTTTTTTATGGACCTCGCCTTCGGCCCTTAATTTGTCGCTCTTGTGTGAAAACAGTAATTTTCAAACCACATTGTTAAATATACTATTAACGAATGACAGAATAAACAATTAGAAAATGACTGTGTTTCAATTTTAGGCGTTTTAATTAAGTTTAAGTAATTAAGTCGGTTTACTTATGGGTAAGGTCGCACTCTTTTTAAATGTCCTCGTTGCGTTGCTAAGCCACACAATATTTCTTTGCATTCTTCAAATGTGAGAAAAATAAAAGGACAATAAAAAAGTGGACCAGTGTACCTATTTTTGGTTTCAAATCTTGCGATAGGTTTTTCAACAGATTCTCGATATGTTGGACACCACACCAAACCAAGCCCGCTGACAATAAAATTTAGAGTTTTGTTATATATACACAAATTTAAAATGGCGGATTCAAAACAGCAAACGTCTGTCTGTCTGTCTGTCTACTTTATTGATTTGAATACTATAATGCACCTGGACTGGTATTCTCATAAATTGGCTTAAAAACGTTACGTTTTAAAAACGCTAAGCGAAACGCACAGCGCCCTTCTAAACGCGCCCTTGGATGGAATTTGCTAAGCATCCTTCAAACTTTCGCTTTTTGTTTATGTTTTTTTGACATTTGTGGCATACATTAGAGATTTTCTTCACCCCAGTTAGTTATCTTTTGTATTTATTAATAAAAACATTGAAAATCTAGAGAAGGTGAATGTTCGAAATGGTTTTAGTGAGAAATGTTGGGCTAGCAGTTTCTGAAGGTTGAATTTTATTTATGGAGTAACTGTGACTAGTCTCATTGCCTAACCAATAATACTAGTTTTTTAAGTGTCCCAAATTGTGATGACCCCTACAAACACTCCTCGGAGATAATAATAAAGATTATATAAACGTAAACCATAAATTTTCTTCATATTGTAACAAATAAAATAAAGTTTCAAAAGAAAATTTAGTTAAATCTTTAACAGGTATCAAAATTAAAATTTTTGCAAAGTTTTGGCATCTTTTCAGTCATTATTTATTATCATTCCATTGTTTCAATTATATACACTCGCTCGTTTCTAGGGTGTTTCCAATAAGGCTTAAAGGCTCGGGTACCTACCCTACTGGGTATCTTTACATATAGAAGTGTATAAAACTTGCCCATAAACAATTTTTAATTCTCCATTTGTCTGTACCACTCAAATAGATTCCAGTAAATTTTTATTCACAAACTCCTTAAAATCCTTCATTTCTATCTTGAAAAATAAGAAAGGATATTGGTATCTTATTGTGCTTAAAGTAGAGGCTGAAAACACGGATCACCTAACAAATGTTCTGTGCTGCCTCCTTAACAACTATAAATACAAAATTGGCTAAAAACAATAAAAACTGTGTGCATAATACTTTTTATTAAGATTACATTTTTTAAAAACGCCAAGTGATTTCCAAAAACAGATGCCAATTGGTAGGTGTTTTTAAAAACGGTTACCATTTTAAAAAAAATGCTCAGCGCAATCGTACGCGAATACCTTTTTTTGCACTTTTGGTCAGGTGCTTAGCTGATTTGACGTCATAAAACGGTGATCGTCTTAAAAACGCTATGCGTTCTTGATTACAAGAATACCTGTCCTGTTCTATGTTTAAGCCAGAAACGAGTTTTTATTAGTTTATGGTTTAAGCTATGTTGAAGGTAGTTGATTTCAGTTAAAAATCTATAAAGGCAATTTTTAGCGATGGACCGTCCAGTTTTTCGTTCTCTTCCTTTAAATGCGAGAATCTAACAGAGAGTGTTTAAACAAGAAACTTCAAAAATCATGCATTTTCATTGTTTTATTAACCATTCATAACCCTACTACGAAGGTAGGTTATCTTTGGTTAAAACAACAATGAAAATGCCTGATATTTTGACATTTTTTGGTTAAACGCTCTGCGTTAGAATAAACGGACGGTAAATCGCTAAAAATCCCCGTTTTTGTTCAAAAAAGAGAAAGCAAGCATCAATGAGTATATGAGCCATATAGAGTGGTAACCGGCGAGCCTTGTAACATTGAGGGGCAGATGGCGCTGAATTAAATTCGTCTAGTACGCAATATTCAGAGACAACTAGTACGATGTAGTTGCATGTGCAAGTTCCGAGATTTATGCCCATCATTGAAGGGCCATTAGATCATAGTAGTTGTCTCTGAATATTGCGTACTTGACGAAATTATTTCAGCGCCATCTGCTACACAATGTTGCAAGACTCGCAGGTTGCCACACGAGCGGCTAGTTCACAACTTTCATTCCATTTGCTATTGGTTGACATAGTCAGGCGGGATTTTTAAAATTAAAACTCTCCTGTCCTCGTTTTGGGAGGTTGAAATCGGTGTTAAACCAAACTGAAGCAAAACCTAACCGTGGTCAATTGATGGGAAACATATCCTAACCGGGGCGTATCTGGACAGGTTAGGATACGTTGTCGAATAATTTATCAGGGTTAGGTTAACACCGATTTATAAGAACAGCTGTGTCCTTTCAAAATTAGGCCTTTGTGTATTATACGAGCCGGATTTAATAGTGACGCCACTATTAATGGAAAAAAAAACAACGGGATTTATAAATTCGACTTTGGTATGTCAATTTCGAAAGATCAACTGTCAGTTTGTAATGCGAAACTATCAATATAGTGCCCGACACAATTTGTGCCTGGCACTATTGCAATAGGTCCCTAATATGTTTTTAAAAAACAATAAAAAAAAACTCATCGGTATATGCATAGATTTAGTTAAATTCAATACGTATGTACTGCACAAACCACTACACTTTTTAATCAGTTACAACTAGTATATATTCGTATTTTACGCCGAAAGCTGTAAACATAATGTTTGTTAAATGCTTGACTGGTGGCACCATCTCTTAATATAATATAATAATAATCTTAAACGCCAACGTTCAACATCAAAAAGTCAGCTGACTATTTCGACCAATAGCAAACGGAATGCAAGTTCTGAACTAGCCGCTCATGGTTGCCACTCTATATGGTTCATATACTCATTGATCCAATGAAAAGGCGCCTAGTCAAAGCCTTGTGTTTAGGTAGGGATAGATGGAACTTCATAACTCCCTGGTTGAGAGAAGACGAGCGGCTAGTTCACAACTTGCATTCCATTTACTATTGGTTGACATAGTCAGGCGGGATTTTTAAAATTAAAACTCTCCTGTCCTCGTTTTGGGAGGTTGAAATCGGTGTTAAACCAAACTGAAACAAAACCTAACCGTGGTCAATTGATGGGAAACGTATCCTAACCGGGGCGTGTCTGGACAGGTTAGGATACGTTGTCGAATAATTTATCAGGGTTAGGTTAACACCGCTTTCGACAGGAAAACAGGATAGGGAAGCTAATTTAAACTATATATCATAATTTTTGAGATAACTTTTTGACAGTTATCAGTTGTTTACCATAACAAAAAGCATAGGCCAACAAAAAAAAAGTTGTAAAAAGTTGTCCCAAAAATAATGACATGAACTGTAAAAGAATATATTATGTTTTTAAAAAACAATTAAAAAAAACTCATCGGCATATGCATAGATTTAGTTAAATTCAGTTATAGGTATGTACTGCACAAACCACTACACTTTTTAATCACTTACAACTAGTATATATTCGTATTTTACGCCGAAAGCTGTAAACATAATGTTTCTCTTAATATAATATAATAAACGGCAACGTTCAACATCAAAAAGTCAGCTGACTATTTCGACCAATAGCAAACGGAATGCAAGTTGTGAACTAGCCGCTCATGAGAGAAGTGACTGGCTATCCTTTTCATGTTCTTTCGCATTGTATACCTTATTTGTTGTCCTCTTGTTCTCTTGGCTTTTCGATGCAAAAATTAAAGTGGAACAGAATCTATAAGTCAATAAAAAAAAGAGGGGGTGGAGGAACAATGGTTATAACATGTTTTTAACAAAAAAATGTTAAGCTATGTGATATCTTAGGTAGAAACAGCTTATGGCATTACTTGGCATTACCCATATAAAATAGCATGACATAACTTCTATAAGACTATACAGCGTATCCCATTTTCGATGGGATTAAATGGAAACTCGGTTATTCTTAGTATTTGAAAAAATTGCATTTTTAATAATCCTTTATAATTCGCTCATTTTGCGAGATATTTTTATTTTGTAGAAACGTTTTTATGGCACTTTTTGTAGAAGAAAATATAATGACGTTGTCAGATTTTTAAAATATTGTTTAGATTTTAAGATATGGTATTTATCATAAAAAAATTAAATACGGACCTGGATTTTTTTATGACTATTTTGATTGGTTTCTTGCTATTATTATTACAAAATATTAAAAAATTATTATTTTTTTGTTTTAAGGTTAAAAAAAAAATTTATATAAAAAAAAATTAATCCGAACCTAGAAATTTCCAACATAAATATAAATTGAAAATTGCTAGTTTAACGATTTTTAGTTTTGTTTTGATACTTAGCAAATTAAAATGGTTTACGTTAATTTAAAGATTTATTTGAAACAAAGTCTACGACAAATACAAAAAAACTCATTTTTCTTTAATGATATAAATGTTCAAACCACAAACTAATTCTTTGTGGTTCAAACTGATTGCCATTATGTGTAAGACATTGTTGGTATTTTTGAGTAATTTTTCTTAAAGCATTTTACATAAAAATATTTCTGCCGTTTAAATATTGGGATTTTGTTGCCTGAATACATCAGTCAAACATATCAATTTTTAAAAATCTGGATATGGTCGATTTCTAGCCATTTTAGAATAATTTTGATTTTTGTTTTTCCATGTTGAAGTAAATTTCATGAGTTGCTGTGCTGCCATCAAATAATTACTATGATATTATTCTTGTAACTTTTTAACGTTTTTTACTTTATTTATAAATATTTTAATTAGCGTTTCAAAACAGATAAACTAACAATCGTTCAACTATGTATGTGTGTATGTCTTGCAATTTTTAATTTATATTTACGTTGGTAATTTTCAGGTTCGGACTAAAAATTTTTTTTAATAATAAATATTTTTTTTAACCTTAAATCAAAAAATATTAAAGAAAAATATTTTAAGATTATAATAGCATAAACCAATCAAAATAGCAATAAAACAAATTCAGGTCCGTATTTAATTTTTTTATGATAAATACCATACCTCAAAAACTAAACATTGTTTAAAAAAATTGATAAAATTGATATTTTATTCAAAGAAAGTTGCCATAAAAAGGTTTTTACAGAATAAAAATCTTTCAAAATAAACGAAATATCAGGGATTATTAAAAATGCGTTTTTTTCAAAAACTCCCTGTATTACCGAAACTACGGGGTACAGTAAAAATCAGTTTCACCATGTTGGTACACATTAAAGAGAAGAAGTGGCAAGCACAAGTGCTATACGTGTAAGCTTAGAGTCTCCTTAATTGAGTATTTTTTTATATCATCATAAAAATTTAAAAATATTGACCTATTGTAATTGATTTCACGCAGACTAAAATTTCGTTAATTGAATCAATAAAAAAATAACAACTTACTTAATAATCGATAATAATAATCTTTAGTTCTTTACTAGTTTAAAAAAACCGGAGTTGGCTTTCTTTATTACAAAAAACATATCTATTATAAAGGTCATGGGGAGCCACAAGTTATATTTTGCAATTCTAGCTGCGGCAATTCTATTAATTATCAGCGATGTTGCATATGGGCAATATAGTACACAACTCCGAAATTTATTAGTTAAACAAAATGATGTTAATTCGATCGGTAAGTTATCTCTTTAAGCAAGTATAAAAGGCAACTTCATAGGGGTATAGTCAACCACGGACACCGGTGTTTCGGAAAAAGACATTTCCATCCTCAGCGTGGCTTGCCTGACACAAAGTAGAACAAACTGTCTACAAGATACAAGGTAAATCAAAAAGAATGAATTAATATTATATTTTTCCATTCTTTTTGATTTACCTTGTATCTTGTAGACAGTTTGTTCTACTTTGTGTCAGGCAAGCCACGCTGGGGATGGAAATGCCTTTTTCCGAAACACCGGTGTCCGTGGTTGACTATACCCCTTTGAAATTGCCTTTTATACTTGCGTAACTCATTGTTTTCGGTTCCGGAACCGATACCGTGGAGACGGTGATAGCATGGTCTGGTTGAACTGTGACGATAAGTCTTTCTACCTTATAGACCGGTGAACGTTTTCGTCCCGCCATGGACTTGGTTTCCTTGGTTCGCTGTCGTTCACTCGTAGAATGAAAAATAGGGTTCACCTATTTTTCCATTCTTTTTGATTTACCTTTAAGTTATCCCTTTGTTTATGACAAATAAAAATAAAGCCGTTAATCAAATACCCATTGGTCCATACGTCCAATGTACGAAGCATACTAAACACTTCTCTACGTCTAATAGAAGTTTGTTTCTGAACATCAAGGGCCGTCCATTGGGCAACCTTTGACTGTCCAACAGACATATTTTCTATGTTTGTGTTGTGGTTTTCAAACAACGCACTGCTTCTTTGTATTACTACAAATGTACAACAGAGGGATGACATTAAAAAAGTAGGCCCATGTACGTCTTGTTAGGTATAAGAAATACCTATTCCGGCTGATTCCTTCTTTGGAGTGGATTATTCATCTTTACTACAGAATTCCAATGGATATCTACTTCGAATCCTTGAAGTTAGTTAACTGGAAGACATTTACTCTTCATCCTAATATAGCAGTTTTATCTACATTGTGTGCGACACCAAGGGTTGGATACCACTACACTACGGACGTCGATATCAAGGGTTGGCTCATGCCCTATTAGACTGACCAGGGCTGCATCCTTTTCGAGCTGGTGCGCAACCTCATTGCTCTCATGTCCAGGGTAACCTGTAGCAATATTTTTAAATTTCCCACAAATCTAAGGAAAACGAGCACTCTTCCTCAAATAAATTCATCTGATTGGTCTATGCATTATACACCACTCCCATTCCCTTTAAAATCATAAACTTTTATGGAATTCGGTTGTTTTGTTTTTTCTCACGAAAGACCAATAGATCAATTTTTATTGAAAATGATGTATTAATTGTAATAATAATGCCATCGAACCAATCAGAACGTGTATTCGAGAGAGATGAATAAAATTTCCTCAAAAATCAAGAATAGTGCTACAGGTGTGCATTCCAACAACAATGTTTGCACTTTCAAACATGTTCCGTGTGTTCCTGTAGCTTCTTACGGTCCTCGATGAGGTCCTGTAGGAAACAAATGCACTTATGGTCGGGCAGCAAAACAATTTTTGGCTTTTACTGTACTCTTAGCTGCGTTTATCCTAAAATCAAAAACAGCTAAGATATTATGTGACAATATCTGTCACATACAGGGACTCTAGTCTGTATAAGACCATGTAACGCAACTTTTAAAAATATTTTTTTTATATATATAAAGAAAAATAATGTAAAAACTTGAATTTTTGAACCATGTCAAAAAGTTCCTGAGGCAAATTTTATCTGACGTACTTTTTTTCTTTCTTTTGTCAGGATATACCTCACCTTTTAAAATTTGAAAAAATTTTGCGGGGAAAATGTATAGCATAATCACAAAGACCAAGCTGTCGCATTTTTCGCAAAATTCAAGATTTTGGACTGCTTATACACAACAAAAAAATCTTTATTTGATCAAAACTTAAAAGAGTTTTTATCGGTTCTGATAGAGAACTAAATACGAAATTTACTCCCCTAAAAAAATATAAATATAATCCAAAATATTTAAAAATTTACCGCAAATTTGGAAAAATCATTGGTTCAAAATAATGGTTTTTTAACCAAAAATTCCACTTTTGGAGATAAACAGCTGAGGATTTCTTATTTTGTGCTTAATTTTGGGTCCCTCTAAAACCTTTGTTCTACTATAGACAACTTTTCAAGCAGCGTAATTTATTTTTCACTATATACTTGTTAAGTGGTGGCAAAAAGCGTTTAAATTTGGCTATTTTTCAGTTTTTTTTAAATATTGAAATCGTATACTGGTCGGTCAGTTAGCCGCAATTTTCGTCAATTTTTGGCCAGGTTTGTACATCGACTTTAATGAAGTAAAAAATTTAAGAAACATAAATATAATCCAAAATATTTAAAAATTTTCCGCAAACTTGGAAAAATCATTGGTTCAATCTAAGCTGCGTTTTATTGCCCTTAACTTTCTAGTTTGCACCTGCTCACTTTTTTCAAAATAACTCAAAATCAAAAAGAGACAAATTATTTTTTATTACGGTTTTAATTAGGCAATCCTGTCTAACAAGAAAAATTATTTTAAATTAAAAATATTATTCTTTTAAAAATTGAATTTTTTAACTCTGTCTGTTTTTAAATTTCTATTGGGAGTTTTATCTTCCTTTTGGGTCTGCGCTTTTAAAAATAAGAAAAAATCTTGTAGGAAAAATCTGTAGCAGAATCACAAATACCAAGCTGTTGCGTTATTCGTAAAATTCTAATACTTTGGACTACTTATACATACCCACTTTTTAAAACTTTATTTGTTATTCGTGATTCTGCTACAAATTTTTCCGGAAATATTTTTTCATATTTTAAAAAGTGTAGTAAAATACTCTGCCAATATATGGGCCCCTAAGCTCACACTAGGTACTATAGTTATAGTGTACGTGTGAGCTAATATAACTAAAAACTGAAATATATTTTATTTAACTCCAGACTAAATTACCTTTTGTTTGATACCACACAAGCCATGTTTTGACTTAAACTCAAATTTTTGAAATCTACCCCCACCCTTAAAAAAAACAAAAAACTAAAATGTATTTTGTTAAACTCCGGACTCAATTACCTTTCGTTTGATATCACACACGCCATATTTTCACTTAAACTTTAATTTTTAAAATATACCCCCACCCTTTTTTTTTTATAAATTAAAATGTATTTTGTTTAACTGCAGACTCAATTACCTTTCGTTTGATATCACACACGCCATATTTTCACATAAACTCTAATTTTTGAAATCTACCCCCACCCTTTTATTTGGTTTCTGTTCGGTGGATTTTGTTCATTTTTAAATGGGACCATCTCGACCCAAGACCCAGCGTAGGTACCAAATTTCATTAAAATCGGCCAAGCGGTTTTTGAGTTATGCGCGTTGGTCGTTACAGACATACAGACAGACAGACAGACAGACAGATAGACATACAGACAGACCGACAGACAGACAGACAGACGGCGCAACAAAAAAGTTTCAAAATCATCTGAAACGCAAAGATATATAAAATTTTTTGAAAGCGGAGCAACTTTTTTTTTCTCGAAAAAATTAGGATCACCATAGCTCACACTACTATAGTATAGTATATGTGTGAGCTAAAAAGTGTTTTAGATTAGATCCGCCTCAAAAAGATTTTTTTGACAGGGTCCACTACTTTGGTAAACTTGTTTTGACTTTGACATATTTTTTTTTAATCGATAAATATTTTTAAAAGTTGTACATTGAGAGGGGCCCCAATGAAAACTGTAGCACTAAATATCTTGTTTTGTTTCTGTTTAAAAATGTTTTGAAAAAAGTGAAAGGGTACAAATCGAACGTTCAATTTTTCATTTTTTACTTTTCTTGGGTCGATATAAAATCTACCAAAAATTGACAACAATAGCATTTTGCTTCCCTACAATTAGGACTCCCTGAGTATCTGCAGTGTGCACTAGTCAAAGATTGCACTAGTCCTTGATTGTTTGACCGGGCAGTGTCCAGTAAATACTTCGACCGATAATATTAGGTCATTTCTGTTCATTCGAAAATTCACTCGGATATCTTTACGGTTATGGTAATAAATCGTTCCATTTCTGCGGTCCTGGAGTTTATCGTCAATAAAAGCAATGGCCACTACACATTAAATTCTATGAATTCATTAGTTACCAGATCTTTAAATTTTACTTAGCTGGATGGGCCCCCAACAAATATCCAAAGTGTAAAAACATTTTAATTTTTTGTTATAGACAGCGCGCTACAGTTTTAACTTTTGTCTTTCTAGTTCTACCTACCGAATAAATTATGTGTATTTAATAGGTACCCTCTGACCCGGAGGGTAAGCACCTGTCTAGGGTCCCTCTCCCACGGATACGGGAGAAGACCACACCGGTATGAAAGGCAGGGAGGAAGCAACTCGGTACGGCGAATATAGCTTAGGTGGCAACCCTTCTTTTTCGGGAAAATAAAAAAGAAAAAATCACAGTAGCACTGACAAGGATAAAATGGGACATTGTAGGCCTGTCAGAAATCAGAAAATCGGATAAAACTGAACTTCGGTAATCTACTTTATCATAAAGGTAATGAAGATAATAGCAACTTCGGAGTAGGATAAGCAAGCACATCGATACTATTACAGGAATCTCAGATCACGTTGCCTATCTTACACTCAAAATGAAAAGAACATCACCTAAAGTAATTCAGGTATATGCCCCCACTTCTACCTATGATCACGAGCATATCGAAGCATTCTACGATGACATCTCAACAGCCATTGACGAAAACAAAACCCATCTGACACTAGTAATGGGAGATTTCAATGCCAAATTAGGTAAGAGGATTAACATCGAAGAGACTAAAATAGGAGAATTTGGATATGGAGAAAGAAATGAAAGGGGCACAACCTTAAGGAATTATCTAGAGGAAAAACAGCTTTATTCAATGAACTCGTTCTATAGAAAGAAACCGCAACGAAAGTGGACACGGCTTAGCCCTAATGGAATATCGAAAAACGAAATTGATTACATACTGACTGAGTCCTAAATCGCTTTTCAACAGGTAGTGATCACAGGATGGCCAGAACAAAAATCTGCATTGATAGCAATTTTGAATTAATTAATAATAACAATGAACAACAAAGAAAGGCTAAAGGAACAGCTAATCCAAAACTTAGGATGCGAAAATAAAAATATAGATGAAATAAATAATATGCTGACAAGAGCTATGACCAAAGTAGGAAAAGACATGGAACAAAAAGATATAAAGAGGGAAAATTGTATATCAGAAGAAATAAAGAGACTGATGGAAAAAAGGCTGACCCTCGAGAGAGAAGGAAAAACAAAACATCTATAGAATACACCGAAATAAATAAAACTATAAGAAAAATGATAAAAGAAAATAAAAGTAAGAGCCAAGAAATTAAAGTTAAGAGAGTTATTGAAAATAACAGAAATATGAAAGGTCTAAGGCCGACTCTAGATAGATATGAAATAATTAAAATAAAGGATATTAACGACATAGAAACTAATGTTAAAGAGGATATCATTAAATATCACACAACTATTCTATACAGAATTATACCAAACCAAAAGGGAACCATCACGAGAAACGCAGAAACTCCAAACAAAAATAAACAACATAAACTCCGAGCTACAACCTGAAATAAGCAAAGCGGAAATAAAGAGAGTATAAAAGAAAATTAAAAATAACAAATCACCTGTAAAAGATGGAGTAACGGCAGAAATGCTCAATTACAGTGGTAAAGCTGTGGTTAATACCCTCCATATTCTCCTGAATAAAATACTAAAAGAAAAATAGTCCCAAACAACTGGAAAGAATCCATAACCATTATTCTACACAAGAAAGGCGATAGAGCAGACCAAAAAAACTATCCACCTATAACACTCTACAATGAAATTTAGCTTTTTACGAAAATATTAACAAAATAGGAACAAGCAGTACAGTTGACCATCCTCAGTACCTCAAAACGAAAGTGTATAACCAATGTATCCTTCCTGTACTTACCTATGAATCCCAGACCTGGACACTTACAAAATCAAACATGGATAAGGCAACAAAAGCCCAAAGATCAATGGAAAGACAAATGTTACATGTAAAGCTGACAGATAGAAAAAGGAATGAAGGGATAAGAAATAAAACAAAAGTAAAGGATGTCAGAGGAGAAGTAGCAAAATTAAAATGGAAATTTGCCGGTCATAATATCAGACAGAAAGAAGATCGATGGAGTAAATGGATTGTAAACTGGAGACCTTGGGAAAATAAAAGAAGTAGGAGTAGACCCGAAATGAGAAAAGCGGACGATTTGAAGAAACATGCGGGAACCATATCAATGAACACGGCGACAGAAAGAAAAAAGTGGAAGATATTGGGGGAGGCCTATGTCCAAAGCTGGATTGAAGAAGGCTAAACAGATAGAATAAAATAGAACGAAAACGAAAATGAAAAAGAAAAGGAAGAAAGCAGCAAAGAACGTTAAGAAATACAAAAAGTAACTTTCTAGCCCCTATATTTCTAATAGACTATTTTGTCGTAGATCGCAAGCCATTCGAGATCGTTAGCCGCCAAACTATTTTCAATTGGGTTTTCATTGCTATTTTTTTGGCTGACCTATTTCTTTCGGGTACGTTTTTGAGCGTTTTTATGTTTATTTTGTATAATATAGCCCAGAAAAAATATTGTTTTGACACACTACCATCGTTTAAAAGAAATTCAGTGTTGCCAACAGAAATTGTCCCGCAATGGCGGACGTCCATCCACCTGTCTTTTCAAAAACAATTCTCATATCTCAATCCATTTTCTTTTTGAGACATCTGAGGATTTTTCACATATATATATGATATATATGATATTTTTTGCAGGGTTAGTAATAGTAAATACTATTTTGTTTTGATTTTCTGATGAAAAAATCACATTAAAATCAAAAAATTTGGACTGTGAACAGGATTAACCCGTGACATTTCAATATTTAAAAGCAATGGAGAAAGAAGACCGATAAAATAAGCTAGATGGTAGCTGAAGGATTACCTGACCTCAGCTTGCTTCAAATTCTATTATTCAGGAATTTTGGAACAACTAAATACTGCTTGTTTGAGTTCTTGTAGTGTTTTTTTGTTTAAACCCTAGACAAAAATTGTTTTTAAAGATCCAGTGACACCACACTAAAATATTTTTTAAAATTTCAGTGTCGCCATTTTTTAGGACATCCGTGACCTTTACTTAATTTTTATTAGGTCTAAATTTGTTCAACAGTCCTGTACCCATATCACAACCTCACACTTTTTCACTAGACCTATTTTTTCAACTGCTTGTTTGAGTTTTTTTTTGTGTCTTTGGACCCTAGACAAAAATTGTTTTTAAAGATTCAGTGGCACCACACTAAAATATTTTTTAAGAATTTCAGTGTTTCCATAACCATAACTTAATTTTTAGGTCTAAATTTGTTCAACAGTCCCGTACCCACACCAAACCAATAAAAGACCTATTTTTTCAACGGCTTGTTTGAGTTTTTGTTGTGTGGTAGACCCTAGACAAAAATTGTTTTTTTAGTGACACCACACTAAAGTATTTTTTTTAAATTTCAGTGTTGCCATTTTTTTATGACATCCATAAACTTAACTTAATTTTTAGGTCTGTTCAACAGTCCCGTAGCCACATCAGATCCTTTGGCTATTATCCGCCTGATATTTAATGTCCTGATTTTTCCGCTAAAAGTGATATTTTTTCCACTAAAAGTGATATTTTTTCCAATAAGAGCTGTTTGGTATATTATAACGCTGCCTGTTAGAATCGTTTTTAGATTAGCGAAATATTGATTCATTGTATCTCTAAGCTTTTGCTGACACCAATTATTTTGATTTTGTCCCCATATTTAATATATAAAAAGGGAATAATAGGTTTTATTAGGTATTTCGCAAATTTTGCTGTATCGGGATGGAGAGGCCTCCTGTCATGGATTTAAGACCATTATTTAAAGTGCTAAGTTTCTAGACTAGGGAGGTCTACATTTTGGTCGATAAACATAGGAATATTAAATAATAAAATGGGACAAAATCAAAATAATTTGTTGGGTTTTTTGCAATTTCTTTAAATAAAAAACAAAGTTTGATAATGATGAGCTATTTATTTAAATATATATCATAATAAAACATTTTAAGCCAAGTTTTCCAATAAAAATTTAATGAAAGGTTTTTACTAGTTTGGAAATGTTTTTTTAAACTTTGCTATTACAGCCAAAATTCTTTATGTTCAATTTAGCACTAAGTATGCCTAGGAGTCATCTGCAGCCATAATAGCCAAGTTTAGAAAAACATTTTCAAACTGGTAAGGACCATTCATTTTGGCCTTACTTTTATCTTAATTCTTTCTACGGAATATCATTTTCGCGTACTTGGCTTTTTTTACAAGAAATATATCTGACTTCTTTCTGAGAGGATTTGGATAATTTTTAAGTTTTAAAGTAGTAAAATATGCAGGATATCGTTCAAAATTTTTGCAATGCCTTATTAAAAATTTTGGGGTTTTTTAACTTTTTCCTATCGCTTTATCATAGGAACTACCAGCTTTCTAAAGCTCAGCTCTCTAGCGTTCCTGGAAGTGGGCAATATTACTTTTACATAATTTTACATTTATAGGGAAGGAAAATAAATTAAAATGTTAGTGTTTTTGTTTTTATTTTTCTATAGTTTTATCATAGTTCCTATCGGTCTTTCAAGGCCTAGCTCTCTAGCATTTCTTGAAGTGGGAAATGTTATTTTTACATAATTTTACATTTATAGGGGAGAGAAGTTAATTATAATTTGGATATTTTTTAATTTTTTTCTATAGTTTCATCATATTTATTATTAGTCTGCCAAAGCTCAGCTGTATAGCGTTTCTGGAAGTGGGCAATGTTACTTTGACATAACTTTACATGTATAGGGGAGGGGAGTAAATTAGAATGTTGGTGTTTTTTTATTTTTTCCAAGGGTTTGGTCATAATTTCTGCTTTGTAGTATGTCTGGAGGTACAGGAGAATTTTGATGATCTATACAAGAGTGGCAATTTCGACGTTTTGTGAAATTTCGTAACTACTTTACCACTTTATGGAAGTTCATGAAACTTGGAGGGGTTATTAACTCTGAAGGTCTACGACTGTGCAAAGTTTGTTTCGTAGCTCATTCCAAAGTAGAGTTTTACATAGGTCAAATATGAGCTAAAACGTTTCAAGAAAAGAAGGTACAGCAGTTCGCACAGCACAGACATGGATCAAACAGAGTGAGGTGATCGAGGGGGTCATTTGCTAATAAAATAACTATATAAGTATATCGTAATCTGATTATTAATAATTTTAAAGTTATTTAATGTCTTCCATATGTTCATAAATACGTAAAAAAATAAATAGTTAAAAATATCCTTTTTCAAGTAAAAAAAATATATTTTTATATCAATTTTTTACGTGACCACCACTGATTTGAATTTATAAAAGTAAAAATGGTGGATATAGGCAGACAATTTTGTGAGCCATGATTGGCATAAGTTTAATTTAAATGCATATTAGAAAAATTTCGCTGGACACTACCAGACACGCAACTTAAGGCGCGTTCTCACGAAAGGATTTTAGTTGATCAACTAAAATCGCTCAAGTTTTTGTTCAGATCACAACCAAAAAATCGATTAAATTAGTTGAATAAAAATGGCGCCAGGGGCCGTGATACGTGTTTGTACATGGTTCTTATTGTTTTTATTTTATTTTTAACATCCGCTCCCGGGCCATCACATTTAAAGCATTTTCTCTAGCATCTTTATTTTTGTAACATCTAGTCGATGATTCCAAAGACGTCATTACTATTAAGGTCACTATATAACGAAGCTTCGTTATACAGTGACTTTAATTCCTATGGTATAGTTCTAAAAATTTGAACATAACACCCTCTGACCACTTTAAACTTTGTTTTGCTTTTAATGGAACAATAATTCTTTTTTATTATAACATTACTCTACAAAACAACAAAACTACTGAAAGCGGATGGCTCCCGAGGTCCCTAGGTAAAATGCAACAAAATACAGTGATTTAAGTCGACCAACAAACGTTCACACGCTTAAAACAAGATTCGACTCGACGAAAAATATTGATGACTCATAACTTGAACGATAAAGTTTGAATGGATCAAACTTTTGTGGAATCGACACAAGTTGACCGATTAAAGTTGAAGCATATGTTCTCATGGTTCTTTTTATTCGATTTTAGTTGATCAACCAAAGTTGATCAACATAAAACCGATTCGTGAGAACGCCCCTAAACTTTTGTGGAATCGACAAAAGTGGACCGATTAAAGTTGAAACATATGTTCTCACAGATCCTTTTATTCGATTTTAGTTGAACGACCAAAGTTGATCAACTAAAATAGATTCGTGAAAACGCGCCTTTAAACTCAGTGATTAGAAATATTTTAGGCAAATTAAAATACCCAAATAGGATACTTCAAATTGAAGTGTTTTGGTTAAGATTTTTGCCAGTCTGTAACCATTACCTTCATTCTGCGAGGGGACAGCAGCACCATTTCATGCTGTTATCTTTATTATAGGTAACGACAGGCGCTAATTAGTAGTGTTGCTGCGAGCAGAGACGAGACGAGAGAAGGCCTTCTCTCGTCTCCTTATGCGAGAGAATGGGTCTCTTGTCTCGACGATAGAACTCTTCAATCGCTCGAGAGAGCCTTTCTCTTGTCTCGTGTCGTTATACGGAGTTAATCTTAGGGGAAAATTAAAAATATTTGTACTGCCAGAAAAAATAATAATTATAATAGCAACTTCTCTTTCCAACTGGAGCCGTATTCTTCAAAGTTTGTGAAGGGAGTGCTCCCGGGAACGTTCCCGGCAAATCAAACTCACTTTTTCTCCCCGGAATGAAAATGTCGTATTTTTGAACGTTCGAAGCGGTTTGTGAGTGCAGGGTTTAGAATCACGCCGTGCAACTCCAGTGCACCACGTTGCCGCGTATCTCGCAACTAACCAAAGTGCGTTTTATGCCATTTTACTTTTGAATTCAGGAAGTTTTTTTTAAAATTAGGGACTTATTGCAAATAAAATCAGGCAGTTATAGTGCCGGGCACTATTCTGACAGTTTTCCATTGAAAACTGACAGTTGATCTTTCAAAATTGACATACCAAAGTCGAATTTATAAATCAAGTAGTTTATTTTCCAATAATAATGGCGGCACTATTAATTTCGGCTCTTATAATACACAAAGGCCTAAATTTGAAAGAAGACAGCTGTTCTTATAATGGGAAACTGTCGAATAGTGCCTGGATTTATTGCAATAAGTCATTAATTATCTAAAAAAAATTTAGCTTTAGGGAGCCCTGGCTCGAGATCCTCCCCCTTGGTGCGCCTATGTCTACATAAGCATAACTCACACTTCTTTCTGTCAGTTATTTCAGGCCAAATGGAGTTATGATTATTAATGTTTAACACTTTGTTTATAGAGGCATATTAAACTGCTTTTATATAAGGCCACTTTAAAAATGTAGTTGTAAGAACACTGCACTATTTTAAACCGCCTTTAGGTTCAGATAAACTTTTCTCTGGAGTGTCAAATTAATAAACACGCGGCTTTTTAAGATGAAATATAAAATGTTATATAGGAACACATTTATATTATGCATTAAATTAAACAGTCTCACTAAATTGGGTATGAAAGTGGAGATATTGCTATTAATCTATGCACCGCAGTATAGCAATTTAGTTTCAATGCATATACATACATATATCTAAATAGGGCTTTACCTAAAAACTATATTTTTACTTTCGCAAAAAAAAACAAATCACAAAACTAATAAGTGAGGTTAGAAACTTTCCCGGGAACTCGTTTTCACCTCGTGAGAGGTGGTGAACTTGAATTCACGGGAGTGTGCTTTGGGGAATAGAGCATTCACCTTTTTACGGTGAGGACTACTCACATTCTCCTCCCAAAAATTGAAGAATACGTATCCTTTAGTAAAGCCGTCCGGTGGAAAAACGAAAAAAAGAGAGGTGAAAACCATAAAGAAGATTCTCTGTGGAAACGATAAATCGCGGTTTTTTTTTTTTCGATGACAATTGTCATATGTCAAACATTGACAGCACGCACGGACCCCTAGCGGTAGAACTACGCAGCGAAAGGTTGGGGAGCGTTCACTTTTTAGTCGGCCAACGCTACTATGGAACGAAGTAGGTAATATTTTCGTTAAATCAAAGCCAACACAAAAATAGAGGCCACGACCCTGAAAAATCAGCTGTTCTCCCGGGGCTGAATTTTACATTGGGTCTTATGGGAGGTCAGATGTTTTTTTATGATATTTTCAAAATGGCACAGCAGATTTCCGCAAAATTTCACTGAAATATTCTCAGACACCATCCCGATATTCCACCAATGGTTTGTAAGGAAACAACATGATTAAAAGGTTAAAATCTTCAAGATTTAGCATTCCTTACTTTTAATTCAAATTACCCGCCATGTACCAGATGCCAACTGTTATATTTGACATGTATTTGACTTTGTCATATGTGATTGTCACATTCGCTTCTGCTTTAAACTTAATTTTTGTGTGAGCTAATGAAGCGGCTATGAAAAATTAGGGCTTACTATACATTTAAAAAAATTGTTCTGCCAGAATAAAGTAAAAACAATCTCAAAAACGGCTTTATTTAAAAAAAAATCAAATATCCATGAACCCTCATTCCAACTTCAATATTTTAAAGACAATCAGCTGTGTCGTAACGTGACCATCAAAAAAAAAATCAGCCCCGGATGTGACGTCAACAAAGTGGAAGATCGTGGCCCGTCCATTTTGATAGCCCTGGTTAAATGGGCAACCCAAGTATATGCTTATGTCAATATTTTAGACACCTTACGAATATGCCATTTTTTATTTCTACATGATTTTGCCATTGATGCATTTGAAACGTAAACAAAAAAACTTTTTTTTAGCTTTTTATTCTCTTTTTTTATGCATATAAAATGGTCATTATGATGAATTTTTAACGTTCGATCGATTCTGCATAAAATTTTTCAAATTTGAGAAATTCTGTTTTTTTACAAAAAAATTCATTTAATCGAAAAACACAACGGATCTGTGGCGCGTGTGTTTTTTAGAACCAAGTCTATATATAATTATCAATAAACTTGACAGCGTTCTTGTTTTCCATCCCCAAGCATAATTTTTTTCACATATATATTCCTTGTTTTTAGTTGTTGATATTCGAATTAGTTTTCGGAAAGTGTCCAGTTTATACTATAGTGTAGAATACGGTTGATGCTATACCTTGGGTTAAAGTAACGACTATTTTGTGAACAGAAAAAGAACCTTTAGTGGAATTCTTAGTTGATTTCAAGTTAAACCATTAACGTTAAAACAACGACCAACTAAGACCCATGGTTAAATGGATAACGTTGTATAAACCCTAAAATGATTAACCATATTGGTGCATAATGGAGTCGTAGCAACGTTGAGGCATAATTCGCCCGTGTAATCATAGTTAGTCGCCTAACGAATTTGAATACGTCGGCAAAACGTTAAATTGCTGCTTGGGTTACTTTTACCATTAGAGAGCCAACCACCTAAAACCCACTGTATCACGTATCAAACCAACCAAATTATGGTAATCTAAGATCTATACGTTTGAAAGTTTGTTTCTTTGGATTTTTTTATTCTTTAGATGACAGGGAGCTGCTGCGCCCGCGCAGAATAAAGGCAAAGGTAACAGACTGGCAAAAAACCTGAGCGAAATCACTCTATTTAAATAAAAAAAATTCTTAAATTGAGAAACATACGATTTTTTTGTTAAATTGAGACTGCATACTCAAACTCTCAAACTCAAACTCAAAACATTTATTGCCGACAAAATCAAAACAATGTTTGACAAAGCAACGTCAAAAATTTGTACAAAATAGTTGGAACAATATGTTATTTCATTTTTAAATAACTAAGTAAAATACTTAAATAAATACATATAAACATTTTTGGTAAAGATAGTTTTTTTGTAGCGTTTTTAAATTTTATTTCATTCTCAATTGATTTGATCTCTGTTGGTAAACTGTTGTAGGCTTTTATAGCTTTATAAAATAGTCCCTTTTCAAAAAATGTTGATCTATGCATAGGAATAGCGAGCTCAGCTCTGGGTCTGGTTTCAACAGTCATATTACTGCCCTATCTGTCACTATTTGTTGGAAAAAGGGCTTTGTGTTTTTTAACAAAAATAACAAGTTGTAGGAAATATATAGATGGCACTGTCAGTATTCTTAGTCTGGTGAAGTGCTGAGCACAAGAAATGCCTGATTTAAGTTTTAGTAAACACCTTCTTATTCTTTTTTGCGCTCGGAAAACATCCATTGCAAAAGAGGAGGACCCCCAAAAAATAATACCATATTATGAGAGTACACTATGTATACTTGCATAATAGTATGTTTTGAGACTGTCAAATGAAACCAGATCTCTAAGGCGCCTTATAACAGCACAAGAGCTATTAAGTTTGTTTTTTAATTTATTTATTTGTTATGCCCAACGGAGACATGAATCTATTGTGATTCCTAAGAAATCTGTAAATTCTAAAACTGGTATAGACTTTCCATTGAACTGAACATATAAAGATTCATCAGTTTTGATTTGTTTGCGAAAAGTTAGTAAGCCAGTTTTCCCCATGTTAAGCCTAAGAGAATTTTCTGTACACCAGTTTGACATTTCATTGGAAGCTTGAGAGCATTTTTTAGAAAGTTCTTGACTATTACGTCCAGATGCAGTCACAGCTTTATCATCAGCAAACCAAATACGATAGAAACCTTCATAGTAAGATCATGTACAGCGTGTCCCATTTTCGATGGAATTAAATGGGAAACTCGGTTATTATTAAAGATATCGATTTTCTGATTGCACCTTACCGTGCTCTTTTTTGGAGCCCTTAAGAATGGTGTAATCAGATTTTTGCTATACCCCGTGGTTTCGCTAATAATTTGAAAAAATTGCATTTTAATTAATTCCTTGTATCTCGCTTATTTTGCAAGATATTGTTATTCTGTAAAAACCTTTCTATGGCAACTTTTTTAGAGCAAAATAATGACGTTGTCAATTTTTTTAAATATTGTTTAGTTTTTGAGATATGGTATTTATCATAAAAAAATTAGATACTGACCTGGATTTTTAGCTCACACATATACTATACTATAGTAGTGTGAGCTATGGTGATCCTAATTTTTTCGAGAAAAAAAAAGTTGCTCCGATTTCAAAAATTTTTATATATCTTTGCGTTTCAGATGATTTTGAAACTTTTTTGTTGCGCCGTCTGTCTGTCTGTCTGTCTGTCTGTCTGTCTGTCTGTATGTCTGTCTGTCTGTCTGTCTGTCTGTCTGTCTGTGTGTCTGTATGTCTGTCTGTAACGACCAACGCGCATAACTCAAAAACCGCTTGGCCGATTTTAATGAAATTTGGTACCTAGGCTGGGTCTTGGGTCGAGATGGTCCCATTTAAAAATGAACAAAATCCACCGAACACAAACCAAATAAAAGGGTGGGGGTAGATTTCAAAAATTAGAGTTTATGTGAAAATATGGCGTGTGTGATATTAAACGAAAGGTAATTGAGTCTGCAGTTAAACAAAATGCATTTTATTTAAAAAAAAGGGTGGGGGTATATTTTAAAAATTAGAGTTTAAGTGAAAATATGGCGTGTGTGATATCAAACGAAAGGTAATTGAGTCCGGACTTTAACAAAATACATTTTAGTTTTTGTTTTTTTTGTAAGGGTGGGGGTAGATTTCAAAAATTTGAGTTTAAGTCTAAACATGGCTTGTGTGGTACCAAACAAAAGGTAATTTAGTCTGGAGTTGACTAAAATATATTTCAGTTTTTAGTTATATTACCTCACACGTACACTATAACTATAGTACCTAGTGTGAGCTTAGGGGCCCATATATTGGCAGAGTTTTTTTATTACTACTTTGATTGGTTCCATGCTATTATTACTTTAAAATGATAAAACTTTAATATTTTTTTGATTTAAGGTTAAAAAAACTATTTAATATTTGAAAAAGAAATTATAGTCAGAACCTGGAAATTTTCAACGTAATTATAAATTAAAAATTGCAAGACACACTAGTTGAACGATTTTTAGTTTATCTGTTTTGAAATAATAATTAAAAGATTTATAAGTAAAGTAAAAAACGTTAAAAAGTTACAAAAATAATATCATACTAATTATTTGATGGTAGCACAGCAGGTCGTGAAATTTACAAACAAAAGCGTGGAATTGACATTGTCATTTTACTTGTCATTTTTGTGAATGGCTCACAATTATTTTAAACTGGCTAGAAATCGACCATATCCAGATTTTGAAAAATGTGATATGTTTGACTGCTTCATTCAAGCAACAAAATCCCAATATTTAAATGGCAGAAATATTTTTATGCAAAATGCGTTAAGAAAAATTACTCAAAAATGCCAACAATGTCTTACACATAATGGTAATCAGCAAAATAAGCGAGATACAAGGGATTATTAAAAATACAATTTTTTCAAAAACTCCCTGTATTAGCGAAACTACGGGGTATAGCCAAAATCTGATTACGCCATTTTTAAGGGCTCAAAAAAAGAGCACGGTAAGGTGCAATCAGAAAATCAATATCTTTAATAATAACCGAGTTTCCCATTTAATCCCATCGAAAATGGGACACGCTATACAGAGATCATGTACTAAAAATTTTCGTGCTTCAGTTGTTCACAAATGGATGGCGCTGAAAATTTAGTAGCTTTAATCAGGGCTATCAAAATGGACGGGCTACGATCCTCCACTTTGTTGATGTCACATCGGGGGCTGATTTTTTTTTGATGGTCACGTCACGACACAGCTGATTTTCTTCAAAATATTGAAGTTGGAATGGCGGTTCATGAATATTTCATTTGTTTTAAAATAAAGCCGGTTTTGAGATTGTTTTTAGTATATTTTTGCAGAACATTTTTTTTTAATGTATAGTAATCCTTAATTTTTCAGAGCCGATTCATTAGCTCACACAAAAATTAAATTTAAAGCAGAAGCGAATGTGACAAACACAGATGACAAAGACATGTCAAATAGAACAGTTCGCATGCGTTACATGGCGTTAGGTTTGGTGGAATATCGGGATGGTGCCTGAGAATATTGCACTGTAATTTTGCGGAAATCTGTAGTGCCATTTTGAAAAAATCATAAAAAAACTTCTGACCTCCCAAAAGACCCAATGTATAAGTCAGCCTCCTGAGAACAGCTGATCTGTTCAGGGTCGTGGCCTGTATTTTTCTGTTGGCCTTGCTTTAATCTCCATTGCTATATTCAGGGCTACCTTGTTGGCCTTGCTATATTAAAAAAAACGTGTCGCCATCTATTCGCAAATTATCAAACTACTACTAACAATATTTTAGGGCGCAGAATCTGGAAAGGGCACAGAAAAATACTTCTCTTATCTGTGGAAAAGGGTAACAGACTGGCAATGAACCTGACTAAAAGAACCCTATTATTTCTTAAACCTACAATATAGACAACAAAAAAAAAACCTTCTATTTCCATATTCAATAATTGATTTTGGTGAAGTAAACGACACAAAATACAAAGGGACTTATTGGAATAAACCTTGACCTTATTTTAAAATCGGCAGTATTGTGACAGATTTACATGAAATGAAAGTTATCGACTTTATTTCTAAATTTGACTTTGGCCATATCAGTAACCATCTTGGTACCACTTTTACAAAAAAAAAATTAAAAAAAAAGGTTTTTGAAAAAATATTATATTTTTATAACATTTTTTTATGCTGCACTGCTAGCTTTAGTCAAACAATAGACACAGAAAATACGAGAAAGATACACATTAATCGTAAATAAAGTGATAAAATATTTAATTGCTTAACATTCACAGTGTCAGAACCGCTGTAGTTACCCCCTTTTTAAAAAACATATATTGGTCTGCTGACTTTTAGCAAATCACCAAATATTAGAAATAAGACATAATTGCTCTATATTTACCGTGTCAGTACCCATCTTGGTACCACTATTACAAAAAAATTAAAATAAAAAACAAACAAATTTATATTTATGCTGCTCTGCTAGCTTTAGTCAAGCAATATACACAGAAAAGACAAGAAAGATATACAATAATCGTATATTAAGCGATAAAATATTTAATTGCTTCATTCACAGTGTTAGAACCGCTGTAGGTACCCCTTTAAAAAAAACATATATAGCTCTGCTGGCTTTTAGCAGATTACCAAATTTTAAAAATAAGACAGGGATGATAAAAAAATAATCTACAAAGTTTTAAGATTTAATTGCTCTATACTTACCGTGTCAGTACCCGTATTGGTACCACTTTTACAAAAAAAAATATTTTTGATTTCTTTATTGTATTTTTATTACATTTTTTATGCTGCTCTGCTAGCTTTAGTCAAGCAATATACACAGAAAAGACGAGAAAGATACACATTTATCGTAAATAAAGTGATAAAATATTTAATTGCTTAACAATCACTGTGTTAGAACCGCTGTAAATACCCCTTTTTGCTGCTCTGCTAGCTTTAGTCAAGCAATACACACAGAAAAGATAAGAAAGCTCCACATTAATCGTAAATAAAGTGATAAAATTTTTAATTGCTTGACATTCACAGTGTTAGAACAGCTGTAGGTACCCTCTTTAAAAATCATGTAATTATTGTTGCTCTGCTGGCTTTTAGCAGGTCACCAAATTTTAGAAATAAGACAGGGAAGTTAAAAAAATAATCTACATGGTTTTAAGATTTATTTGCTCTATATTTACCGTGTCAGTACCCATCTTGGTACCAATTTTCCAAATTTTTTTTTTTAAATATTGTATTTTTATCACCTACATTTTTCTATGCTGCTCTGCCAGTTTTAGTCACGCAATAGACACAGAAAAGACGAAAAAGATCCATATTAATTTACAGTGGGAGAACCGCTGTAGGTACCGCTTTTTAAAAAACATATATTGCTCTGCTGGTTTTTAGCAGATCACCACACTTTGGAAATAAGACAGGGATGATAAAAAAAAATAATCTACCAGGTTCTAAGATTTGATTGCTGTATATTTACCATCTCAGTACCAATCTTGGTACCACTTTTACAAAAAAAAACTAAACTAACATCTAACGGTTTTATGACTCTCGAACGGCTTGAGGGAACACTGTTATATAATAGAAAAAGTGGCAAATAATGCTATAAGTATGAGCTTAGGGTCCCATCAATTGGCGGAGGCTTTTTTATGTTTTCATAAAAATTAATTAGTCTATTAAATTTGATTCAATACCCACTAAAATTTCCTTAATTGAAACAATAAAAAAGTAACACCTATATATAATAACTTTTAGGTTTTTACTAGCCTTAGAAAACGGAGTTGGCTTTCTTTGTTATAAAAAAAAATATTGGCAAAGGTCATGGGGGGCTACAAGTTGTGTTTTGCAATTCTTCCTGCGGCAATTCTACTCATTTTAAGCGATGTTGCCAGTGGGCAAGATGGTTCACAACTCCAAAATTTAATAGATATACAAAAAGCTATTCCTTCGATCGGTAAGTTATCCTTTGTTATTCTATGGTTTATCAAAAAAAAACTTAACTAAAATTCCGATTGGACGTTCAAGTCTGGACATTCTGGACGTCCATTGCTGGAAATTGAACGTACATTGTGAGCCAAATTCGATGTATTTTTGCGGTCTTTCTAGCCGAGATACATAAAAACGAGCGTCTTGGGCTCGATTTTAGAAATAGATTAAGCGGTTTTGCATGCGGAGTGTACACCGAAAAACAAGTAGAAGAAGGGGTTTTAAGTAGATTTGCTGAAGATCTCAGACTGAGGTGTATGTATGTTTGTTTTCGTTTTTTTTGTTCGTTTCAATAAAAAAATACCTATGTTCTAGCCCTTATGTTCAGGCGCGTGTCAAACGGCCCCGCAGACCCCGCCACGCGGGGTGCCACGGTATATTGGGGGCCCCCGGGCCCCCAATAAACTCTAAGAAAAAGTATTACCTACCTATGTATATAAAACAAACTGCAAAAATACAAATATGCAGATTTAAACATTTCAAATCCATATCTAATTTGTCACGATTTCATTCGAACATAAAAAATGTGAACGTCCAAACAATCAACCCTGGCTGGTCGAAACCTTAGTGATTCCCATAGGTTATGCCCCGTTTTAATGGGTTATTAGCGAGTCTTTGTTGTTTTACTTCCCATATAGCACAAAACTCACATCAACGTTAAATTCACGTGAACAAAAATAACAAAGTTTTTTTTTACTTGAAAACAACCTCATACCATGTAATATTTATTTTGTTAAATCTACATGCTTAAAGATAACTTAAAAACAAGGAGAAATCAAGCTATAAAATAGTACTTTTTGCTGAACTTTCTGGTGCTGTGTCTATAACGTGTTTTTTACCCTCGTTATTTTCATCTACCAAATTCACACTTGAAAAGTCCTCCACAACATGTTCTAAAACGCCACTAGATTAAGACTTCTCAAACCTACTGACTTTCTGCGTCTTTTTTGGTCACGTTTTTTTAACTTAAAAGAGACGCAAAAGGAAGTTATAAAAGTTCACTAGTTTAAGACTACAACACTTCAAGACAATTTTAAAGATGGCGCTCAAGGCAAGACAAAATATCTATGTATCTATCTATATACATTAAGTTTTTTTTAAAAGCTAAAAAAGATTTATGAACAGTAAACACTTTCACAGAATATTAATGTGTCTTTATTAGGTTAATAACAGTTGCGTGGTGATCGTGGATCAGGGATCAGTCCCTTAACAGGTTTTTGGAGTTTAGAGACCAACGCAATGCCTGATAGATTTCGTCAAAGTGAAAAATCCCGACTATAGGTGGCGATGCTGGTAGTAAAATCTCAAATATATTCGGTAGAAAAGCCATGCAAGTCGCGTTTTAAAATTCGTGTAGAAAAGGCGTGAATCTAATGTGATTTTAACATTGATAAAAATTACTTGAAACTAACGTAAAAACATTGCTGTTTTAATTTGATAAAGGCGTAATTAAAACGCAGTTTTTAGCAACGGTATTTTTTATAACGTTAATGAATGACCTACTAAGCTTGTTTTCATAGGTATGAAATAAACGGTTTTTTCTAGCAGCTTTTAATTTTTTTTTTCTCACGCCTTTTTTACGTGTTAAACATGTGATTGTGCTATGTGGGTTGTTACGTTTGAGTTTTGAGGTGATATTTAAAATATTAAAATGAGTAGTTCGTGCAAATATCTGAGTGGGGCTCAAAAAAGAAAACTAGTTGAAATAAAGGAGGAGGAGAAGAAGAAGATTGCCAAAATTCGCTGTGTTTTTTTACTATTAGATAATAATATTGTGTATAAATATTTACTATTATGGGTTATTTTTGGAAAATATAAAATATAATACAGTGACATATGGGGCCTCAAAAAAAAGTTCGCGGGGGGGGGGGGGGGGGGGTCCAAAAATTTAACACGTTACTGCTTATTTTTCTAATATACTATTTTGTTTTAGGTCGCAATGCATTGGAGATAATTAGCCGCAAAAAAAGAGGTATGATACAATTAATTTTATACTAGAAATTAATAAGCACAACAGAAGTATATCCTTTTAGGCCAATTCTGACCTAAAGCATTGAGTAAATAACCCATATAGAGGTGCCACCGGCGAGCTTTACCATATTGAGGGGCAGATGGCGCTGAAATAAATTCGTCTAGTTCGCAATATTCAGAGACAACTACTATGATCTAATGGCATTTGTATAATACTGCCGTCCTAAGTAAGACCCACCTATCTGCAAAAAAATCAAAAATGAGTTAGGACCGAAAATGGCTTTAAATAGATTCGGTTCATAATTTTTAACTTTTTTTTGTTTTATTACTTAGATATTGCTATTAAAAACCCATAAACATTTACCAACAAAAAAATATATTACTCTGTAACTCTTGGCAAGCATTTAAACTTTAAACTCGCTTTTCTCGAAATAAGTGAAAACGTAGATAGGTGGGTCTTACTAAGGACGGCAGAATAGGCATAAACCTCCGAACTCACACATGCAACTAAATCGTACTAGCAGTTCTTGAATACTGCGTATTAGACGAATTTATTTCAGCGCCATCTGCCCCTCAATATGATAAAGCTCGACGATTGCACCTCCATATGGGTCATACACTCAAAACCGAAAGATAGGATTCCCTCGGTTGATTACAAACATGAATCTATTTCCAACCAGTAGTCGACAAATTATTCGCCGCGACTTATTCGTTAGTGATCGTGGAGGGAGACGTTAGTTTATTTGTTCGTTTATTGCAAACAATTTGTCAGCTCAGTTCAAGATAATCGGATTCGAAGTCACATGGGGCCCGGTCAATCACAACTCATTCCCTCTTATATTTATACTACTTACATGGGCAGTGGTACAAAATAGCGCAGGCTAAAACAGCGCATGGCCAAAATAGTGCAGGACATAATAGCGCATGGTCAAAATAGCGCAAGACAAAATAGCGCAGGCCAAAATAGCGAATGTCCAAAATAGCGCATGCCCAAAATAGCCCATGACTGAAATAGCATATATGCGTAAAATAGCTTATTCCCAAAATAGCGCATGGCTTCTTTTCCGGGATTCTACAGGATATAAATCCGAACCGAACCGAAACAACCAACAAAAAAATAACTTCCCTGACTTCTTTCCCGGGATCCCAGAGGGTGTGAATCTGAACCGAACCGAACCGAGTTTGGTTTGGATTCACACCCTCTAGGATCCCGGGAAAGAAGTCAGGAAAGTTTTCCGAACCAAACCAAAATAGCATATTTTTTCAAAAATAAAACTCTCCTCACTTATTTCCCAGATATGAATACGTGGAACTTATTTTCTAATTAATAAAACTAGTTGTACTAGTAAAGGATTTACTCAAGTTAACTAAAAAATATATTCTGGCTATTCTCTATGGGTAGCCAATATTTCTGGCAAGTAAAAAAGGATATGAAATGAGGGCCCTTATTTTCTCAGTTCTAAAAGTTACTGAGATGATAGGTTGTATTATAACAAAAGCTCAAAATACAACCTGGCTGTTATTTAAAAGCACCAAAGCCTTGCTAGACTTATCTGATGCTCGTCAATTTGACACATTCAATGATGTTAATGTTTCTTAGACAGGCAAATGAGAAGGAGTGATTGTTTGGCATTTCTATGTATATAGGTCAGCAGGCGCTTCGTTGCCCATTTACAGACTGTTGAAATTAATTTATTTTTTCATTTTTCGTTGATAGCTCTCACAGTTTTTAAGATAATTAGCTCAAACCGAAAACCTTAAATTACAGGGTTTACGTCATTAGGCATGTCAAAAAATAATTAGAATCTGCAGGAAAATATTTCTTTAGCGAGAATGCTCCTTTTTTACCTTTTCTAAAACTGGTTCGTCTTTAATAAATTCCAAGATACAGAATAAATTCCTTGTTTTATCCAAAAACTTTTTGGTCTGTTGCAGTTTTCCTTGTATCTGCTACCGTTAACACAATGAATCCACCAACACTGCCTAGTGTTGTAAAATTTCCAGATATATATTTTCGGAAATATTTCCGGAGATATTTCCTAAAACATTGGAATTATATGGAAATATTGGAAATATATGAAATATTAAAAAAAATATGAAATAAGGGAATATTTATTTACAAAATCATAACAAAACACTGGAAAACGCAGAAGGTTTATACATGAACACAAATCAGGAGTTGTTCTTCAAACAAATATACAGAAATAAGGTCAAATTTGTACAACAAAAATCTCATTCTTGACACACTCCCTACTCACTAATCGAGGATATCTTCATCGCTGTAATCAGCATCACACCTAATAACATCGTCTTGCTTCTACTTCCTCAAAATCTTCAAAAGTATCAGAAATAAAAATTGTTCTATAGTAAGTTTAATGCTTATAAGGGCCTACCCTTAAATTACGTAATGCTCAAGGGGGTAGGGGGGTTTTGGCCTTGCGTTACACTCAATGTTATTTTAATGTGTTTTTTCTTGAAAAAATGTTACGAGGGGGGGGTGTGGGTCAAAAATCTCGAATTTTTGCGTTGCGTAATTTAAGCACGATCCCTAAGGTTACAAAATATGAAAGAGAATTTTTTTTTATTATTTCCAATGTTCCCAATATTTCCAATATTTCCGAGGCACCTTCGAAAATTTCCAATATTTCCAATGGCGTGCAGAAAATCGCTCGTAGGAAAAGTTTGTTAAAATATAATTTACTAGTTACGTTTTGAACCCATCGGAAAATTATTACCAGAATGAAAAATTGTTTATTATTATTATTAACAGAATATACTTATTAAATCATTAAAGATGAATGTGGCCGTTATAATTTTGGAGTAGGAATATTCAGCAGCATGTAGGCGGCTGGTAGTGCCGCGATGCTTATTTGGCCAGGAGCAATCGCAATGAGCGAGAAGAAAGTAGACAGTAGTGTTGCGCAAAGAATAATCATTAAATTTCTTACACGCGAAAACGTGAAACCTGCTGAAATTCAATGCAGATTGCGAGCACAGTTCGGAAATAAGACGCTTTCGTGGGTACCTGTAAAAACTTGGTGCAAAGAAATGAACGACGGCCTTGAGCGTGTCGACAACGTGAGTCACCCACGGCGTCCGCGTACCATCATTTCTGCAGGCGAAGTTTTAGCGACCGTTTTCTGGGACTGGAGAGGAGTTTTGTTGGTCGATTTTTTGCACGAGCGAATAACAATAAACGCGGCTTACTACTGCAACTTACTCGACCAGGTAAAGCTTGATTATCGCCAAAAGAGAAGAGCACACCCCATCCAAGACGTGTTGCTCCTGCATGACAACGCTAGACCTGATACGGCAGCTTTAACACAGGCCAAAATCAATGAAATGCACTTGACTGTGCTGGAATACCTTCCACACAGTCCAGATTTGTCACCTTGCGATTTTCATATATTTGGCCCACTCAAAGATTCACTGGGCGGGAAGCAATTTCAGACCAATGAAGAGGTGTAGGAATTCGTGCGCAACTGATTAGATACCAGCCCAGTTTCCTTTTATGAAACCGTTGGGAAAAGTGTATTAACAGAGGGGGATGTGTAGAAAAGTAAAAAAAAATTCTGTTGTGTGTCATGTTTCTAAATAATTAGTTTATAAACAGAGGCTTGTTTATATTTGATTCACCCTCGTCCATCAACTAAGAAAATAAGTTCCAAAAAATATTTGCGGCCTCCTCTACTCTCATAAACTTTATTTTTAGGCGTAGCCCCAACAGAACCCTTGAATGTGGCCAGCCTACTAGGTAAAGCCGTGACTCTTCCACTAAAAGTCCTGTCTATTCCAGTAAAAGGTATTTATTGGCTTGCATCACTACCTGTTAAATTTATTTATAATATTGTCAAACTATTAATTCATTGTTTTCTACTGACGCCACTAGTATTGCTTTTCATTCCATATTTATTAATAACAAAGGGAATATGGGGTTTTCTTAAGTATGCAAAGAAATTCTTCCTGTCGGGATGGAAACCATTCTTTTCAAGTCTTTAAGATCAGTATTTGCTAAAGGGTACTAGGTGCTAAGTTTATAGACTAGGTCTACATTTCCGTCAAAGATCTAACTAGTTTTTTTACCTTGAATAATGAATTTGACACTATTTTATATTATGACTACACGGATTAGATTTCCAAAAATATAACGCATGTCGCTACAAAATTTTTATCTGGTTTTTCTTTATTTTTATACTAGTTTAACTATTTTACCTGTGAGTAATAAAAAACTACACTTCAACTGGTTGAGATTAAGTCTATAGAATTGGTACTTAGACCCTGATCAAAGTACTTAGTTTCAAAATATTATTAAATACTGGTGTAAAAGTTATTAGACACTTAAAGTGGATACGCACTTCGAATCGCGTATTCGTTATCGTTGCTGGGTGAATCTCGAAATTTGATTGGTTGGGCGGGCGGTTGAGACGGTGCCTACGGGGCTGGCCAGTGTTGCCAGATTTTAAGGTTTTCCTTCAATATAAAGGGTTTTTAACAAAAATTTTGACTATTGAAGGATTGAAGGCATTTATCCGAATTAGAAGGATTTTGACTATTTTGAGGCAAATATAAATATTTTGCAAATATTCCAATAATTTTATCTAACTTAACTTTATTTTTTAATTTTGGTTTTTATAATTTATGATTTAAGTTATATTTTATTTGTTTGGTTTTTTGTTCCATTTTTATTTAAAAATCGTTCATGGTATAAAGTTTTTTTTTATTTGGTGACGACCACCGACCCGTTAGTGTTTTGAAGGATATGAAGGATTTTTGTCACTTGATTGAAGAAAAGTCGTCAGAAAAGTCTGGCAACACTGGGACTGGCTGAAATACGTCCGCAGACAATGCGCTTTACGACAACAATCCCTGCGAATCTCATACAGCGAAGAGCAGCGACGTAGTTAGCTGTCAAACACACAGTTCTGACCAATAAGATTACAGCATTTCTCAGTTACGTGAACGGCAACGTTTTACGAAGTGCGTAACTTTAAGTATCTATTGTTAATATTTTAGTTGTAGTTAATCTGTATGTAATTAAATTATTATTTTTTTAACACGACTGTCTTAGAAGTGTTTTTCACACTATACTTTATTATATTTCTTTTCACATTTGTAATTTTTTCTTCAATAAAATAAAAAATGTGTCAAAAAAGGGTTTCCACAAAATGTCTAATTTTTAATATATATTTTGTATAATAATAAATTTTAATATATTATTAATATAATATGATGAAATAAACAACTAGATAAAAACTGCTGAGTTTTATTTTATTAATAATAGTTATAATAATAAGTCTGTCAACCAAAAGATTACAATTTTTTCAAAGAAAATTAATTTAATTTAAATAAACAATTATGTGTGTCAATTATGAAGTGTGGAACACTTGTTGGGAGAACGTATTATTTAATGCGCTATGTAAATAGGCCCCTGCCAAGCTACTTTGCTGGCAAGGACGTATCCAGCTCAAAACAGAAGGGGGCAGGTTTGTGAATTTAATGGTTTTCTTAGCTTTGCCTGATTTTAAGAAATTTGATGACAAAGGAGGCCAGCTGCGCCTCTTGCCCTCCCCTGGATACACCCTTGTTTGCTGGGAATATAAAATGTACGTTTGGTACTTTTGGCATATAATTTTTATGAATAAAAATATCATTTTTTTTTCGGGATGAAAAAACTTGTGACACTTTTATCCCTTGGTTTATAATAAACTATTGCTGGCTTTGTTTTTAATCCCGGCAAAGTATTTTTACCTAAACAAAAACAAAAAGCTAAAATAAATGTCTTAAGATTTTAATAAACAATTTTTTAATTTTATTAAAATAGATTTTTAGTTAAAAACAATAATTTTCTAATTTAGCAAATAAAATTAAAAACTTCCAAATTTATTCTTTTTAGAACCCAAAAAAGCCGTAAGTGCGGAATATTTAAGATTAAAAAAGGTAGTTTTTGGTTTCTGAATATTTTTTTAAGTTCTGTACAGTTTTCTGTATTAGCCTAATATTCTTACTAGGGACTTATTAGGGACTTATTGGAATAAAATCTGCCCTTATTTTAAAATTGGCCGTATTGTGATAGATTTACATATAAAAAGCAGTTGGTTTATTTATGTATTTAAGAACCGGATTTATTAGTGTCTGTTTTTATTAAATGACAGTTAGCGACTTTATTTTTAGAATTGACTTTGGTATGTCAATTTTAAGAGGTCAGCTGTCAGTTTTCTTTGTAAATCTGTCAGAATAAAGCCGACTCTAAAATAAAGTCAGGTTCTAATAAGTCCCTACTGTATCTGAAAGTTTTTTTTATTAAAACGAAACAGTAGATTTTTAATAATATGATTTTTTTTTGTAATAGATAAAATCTTCCGAAATACATCCATACAACTTTCTTGCTGTTTCTAAAATAGTATATTAAATAGCCCGGGACAAAAGTGATACTTTTAAGCCCGAGTTGAAAAGTTTGTGGACCGACTGAAACGAGGGCTACAGTTTAGTTCGTCATACGAATATATAATATAAAAATTCAAGACCTTGGAGTGAAAAGGATCTATGCCACATGCAATTACTTTAGAGAAATTAATTTTTGAAAATCATTTTAAATCAACAAAATCCAATTTAAGTGCAATTTATTTGATTTTGATTGACCTTTATTTCTAAACTATTTGCACTTAAAACATAAATTTGTAAGTTTTTGTGGCTTGCACCCTTTTCACGCCAGTGTCTTCAATTCCAATAATGCACGCTCGCAAAGACGCGTTAGAAGAGGGTTGATCCCTGCCTCCCTGTGGAATCAACCAACGGCCCTTGCCGAACTAAGCCTACTTTCTAATTAGTGTTAAATTAAATTTAAAAAAATCAGTGCCTTAAAAACAATGTATTGTTAAAAACCTTTAACCTAAGTGAAGCTAAAAAGGAGTTACGACCACCCAAAGGAGACAAATCACAATCACACTTCATATTCTTTGTAAGGAAAACCTTTGAGGTAAGTCTTGTTTTCAATCATAACTCCCTTTGTAACGTCCCAGGCATATTTTGACAAAAAATTGGCTAAAAAGACTGGGCGATTCATATTAGCTATGAATGGAATGTCCCAGTATAAAAAAAATCATAAATCTCTTTAGCTTTAAAGTTATTTAAAGTTTTTGTATACTTTTGACCTTTCCCACTATCCCTTCAAGTTTGGTGCATAATTTAAGTTATGCCCTGTATTATAAAAGCTTTTGTTTTGTTGAAAAGCTATTTTTATGTTCTATTTAATTTTTCAAAATACAGAACTTTTACTTTGTGCTCGATATTAATGTGGAAGCTCTGTAGATATTTACAGCATCTGATTGGGATTTAAATGACGCAACTTTTTTCGTATTTAACTAAAATCGTATCTCTTACCCTTGTATAATTCTAGGATAAGAATTTAAAAATATATTTTTTAGCCAGTACATAAACAGGAACAAGAAAGCTTTACAAATTAAATCGAGGGTTCCTCTAACGGTCTACTACCACTACTAAGATATAATGCTTGTGCATGATAGGTATGTACCTCTTTCATTTCTAGTATGTACTGCAGGGGCCTCTTGTAGGGCCCCGGCCTGTTTCCGGGCCGGTACAGGAATGCATCCTGTACCCCGGGATATTGATGCCCCTCGAATCGTCTCATAAAACGATCCTTCTGCTCCTGGATTGTTTCTGGTACATCCTCAATGTTGAGTTCTCTCTTAATTAATTTATTTGTCGGTTATGCACAAACCAAAGGGCTCCAGCTATTTGTCTTACGACTCTGTTTTGGAAGCTTTGTAGCCTTCCCATTTGCATTTTGCACACTCTGTTCCAGCATGGGGCTGCATATGTTAGTATGAGGCGAAAGACTTGCCTCCATATTTGTAATTTTACTCTTCGGTGTAGAGTGTTGCTGGTATTTAACAAGAAGTTTAGTCTACTGTGGGCTCCCCTTGCTTTTGAAAGTGCATTCGATATCTGGTTTTTCCAGGTTAGTTTCTTATCAAAAACTTGTCGAAAAACAGGTATAAGGGTATCTGCATCCAAAAAGGAAGTTTGAAAGAAATGGAAGTATACCGTACCTTGCCCCCAGATTAAAGTCATCTGGTATACTGACGGTTTTAAAAAGAAAAGAAGTCTGGAGCAGGTGTGTACTGCAGAAATTTTATGTTGCCCTAGATAACTTCTCCCTGGAAGTTAATAAAAATAATTTTTAGCCACTACATGAACAAGAACGAGATACCTTTATAAATTAAACCAAAGTTTTTTTAAAGGTATCCAGTCTGTACCTGCACCCAGAATGAAGTGGTCTGCTATAGTGACGGTTTCTAAATAGAGGAGAGGTCTGGAGTAGGTGAGTTCTGCAGAACCACTGCACTGGAGTAAAATTTTGATTTTTCCCGTTTAATTTATTCTGGAATTTAGTAAAAATACTTTAAGACAGTACATGATTAGACATCCAGAATAAAGTGGTCTGGTATACTGACGATTTCAAAAAAAGGAGAAGTCTGGAGCAGGGGTGTACTGTACAAGGACAAGATACATTTATGAATCAAACTAAAGCTTTCTTTAAGAGTATCCGGTTTCTATACCCAAAAGGGCAGTCTGGAAGGAATGAAAGTGTGTACCTTGCACCCAGGATAAAGGTGTCTAGTATTATACTGACACCAGATTATTTTGAAATTTAACAAAAATACTTTTTAGCCAGTACATGAACAGGGACAATATAACCTAGGGCGCTCCCAGTCTTTTAAAAAGGGAAGGAAGGGATTTTTTGAACATGTATATAATAATATTTTTTTTGTTCCGTTGTATAATACACCAGAATGTGTCTCTTATATTTGGAGTTCTCTGGACAAAAGGGGGGGCAACCGAAGCTTCCTTATGGGTATCCAGTCTCTTTACTCAAAAGGGAATCTAGAAGAAATGGTAATGTGTACCTTGCACCCAGAATGAAATCGTCTGGTATGCTGACGGTTTCAAAGTATGGGAGAGGTCTGGAGCAAGTGTGTACTGCAGAACCACTGGAGCAAAATTTTAGTTTGCTCTGGATAATTTGTTCAATAAAAACTATTCTACTTTTTAGTCAGTACATGAACAGGGACAAGTTAACTTTACAAAATACTTAACCGAAGTTTCCTTTAAGGGTATCCAGTCTCTGTACCGAGAAAGGAAGTCTGAAAGAAAGTGTGTACTTTGCACCCAGAATGAAGGCGTCTGGTATACTGATAGTTTCAAAATGAGGTCTGGAGCAGGTGCGTAATTTAGAACTACTGCAGCGAAATTTTATTTTGCCCTTTATTGTTTATTCTGAAATTTAATAACAATACTTTTCAGCTAGGTACATAGATAAAATGCCTTTAAGAAGTCTGCAAGAAATGAAATTATGTACCTTGCACACAGAATAAAGGCGTTTGTTATACTGACGGCTCCAAAATTCTGGAGGGGTCTGGAGCAGGGTGTACTACTTGCAAAACTTTATTTATTCCGTGATAATTTATTCTCGAATTTAAGCAAAATAGATTTTAGCCAGGCACAGGGATAAAATCGCTTCATAAATTAAACAGAAGCTTTCTTTAAGGTTACCGGATACCCTAATAAAAATACTTTTTAGCCAGGAACCGGGATAAAGTACCTTTATGAATTAAACCGAAGGGTATCCGGTCTCTTTACCGAAAAGGAAAGTCTGAAAGAAATACAAGTGTGTACCTTACACCCCGAATAAAGTATTCTGGAATACTGACGGTTTCAAAATAGTCGGGAGGTCTGGAGCAGGTGTGTACTGCAGAACACTTAAACAAAATTTTGTTTTGCTTCCTATAATTTATTATTATTTTTTAGCCAGTACATAAACAGCGACAAAATACCTCTGCAAATTATACCAAGAACTTCTTTAAAGGTATCTGGTCTCTATACAAAAAGGAAAGTCTGAAAGAAATAGAAGTGTGTATCTTGCACCAAGAATGAAGCTGTCTGATGTACTGACGGTTTTAAAATAGGAAAGAGGTTTGAAGCAGGTGTGTGCTACTGAACCACTGAAGCGAAATTTTTATGTTGCAGACAAGATACTTTTACAAATGAAACCCAAGCTTTCTTTAAGGGTATCTGGTCTTGGTACCCAAAAGGGGAGTCTCGAAGAAATGGAAGTGTGTACCCTGCACTCAGGATGAAGTCGTCTGATATACTGAAGGTATTAACATGGGGGACATATCTGGAACAGGTGAGTAATGTAGAATCACTGGAGCAAAACTATATTTTGCTCCGAATAATTTACTCATGAATTAAATTTTAAAAAATTTTAGGTAAAGGGACAAGACACCTTTACAAATTAAACCAAAGCTTTCTTGAAGGGTATCGGGTCTCTGTACCCAAAAGAAAAGTCTGGAAGAAATGAAAGTGTGTGCATACCATTGACTTCTATACCCTACGGGTAGACCCGGCATGGGCCAAAATTGCCATTATATCAAGCTTTTATCGCAATTGACCAAATACAAGTAAGAATTTAATGAGCAAAATAGGGATGAAAATAGAATTTCGGTTTGGTGAGTCCGGAAACATGCAACATCGCAAAAATATTCTATTTGCTTGTCTTGGATAAAAAAGGGCAGTGGCGGCGCAAAATAAAAATTTTGAATTCCACTAGAATTTTTTTATCAACAATTTTCTGTTTGAATAATAAATAATTCATGAATACTTACTTGTGTGTGTTTACAAAATTCTCTTCAGAAAAAAAAAGAGTAAAAAGAATTTCTAAGCATGCTAAGTGCAGTGGATGTATTAAAATTATTGTTTTCATCTTAGAACTTTACAAATGTTGTACCTTCCAGGTAAAATATTTTCTTTCTTTGAACAAGGGTCTTCTTCAACTCTTCTTTTCTTGGGTGGACTACAAGTTATGCTCGAGTCAGATGAAATTTCGGAACTAAAAATTTCAATTCGAAATGGAACAACCGGGCGCCGGGCCAACTCGGCGCCGCCAACAGGGCGCCACGCCGGGCCTAATGGGCGCCGGGCCAACTCAGCGCCGGACTATTTTTTTTTTCGATAAAATGTGCAGATAAAAACAAAATAAATATGTTATTTATACAAAACTTTCAACATCTATTAAGTCGAGTGTTGAAATTTGGTAGGTTTAGTGTTCTGCGACTTGAAACACCGCCAAGTTCCATATTCGATACATATCGATGCATAAATAAGAAAGTCCGCCATTTTGGATCCGCCACTTTAATTTTTTTAAGGTTGTTTTTCATCTGCACATTTTATCAAGAAAAAATATTTTAGTCCGGCGCCCAGTTGGCTCGGCGTCAAGTTGGCCCGGCGCCCAGTTGGCCTGCCGCCCAGTTGGTGGCGCCGAGTTGGCGGCGCCCAGTTGTCCTAGACTGCAACACATTTCAGGGGTCTGGTACGTTTTACCACCTTTCTTAAAACTACGAAGTTTTTTGAAAAATGATAATTTTAGACCATTTTATAGTGATTTCTAAAAAAAAAATTGCGGATTATCGTTGATTTTGTTAAAAAAATTGAAATTGAAACATTCTTAAAACCCCATTAAAATCCATACAAATTGCTACAAAAGAAGCATTTTCTCATTTCAAACTGAAACAAAACGGTCCCTGACGTCTATCAGCTGTCAACAAAAACTTGAAATAACTAAGGTCACTGATCCAAATCGGGTCAGTTTTTTTGGTCCTTTTATGAAAATGCACAATTTTTAAAAAAGCATGAAATTCAAAACAAAATCAAGAAAATTATGATTCCTACATTTTTACAAATAAAAATTAGTTTAATTGAACATTATATCAATTTTTATTCCTTAAAACACTAAAAATTAATAATTATTTACTTTTTTAAAATTTATCGAAGGTCTAACTGAACAAAAGCAAACTGAACCCATCCGTATCGAAATGAACCAAATCAAACCGAATCTAACGGTTCGGTTTGGTTCGGTTCGATTTGCTTAAACTGAACCGAACCTAACCGAATATAGCTAAACCTAACCTAAACAATCCTAGCGGAACCTAACCGAACATACTCAAACTGAACCAACCTAACCCAACCTAACCCAACCTAACCCAACCTAACCCAACCTAACCCAACCTAACCCAACCTAACCCAACCTAACCCAACCTAACCCAACCTAACCCAACCTAACCCAACCTAACCCAACCTAACCCAACCTAACCCAACCTAACCCAACCTAACCCAACCTAACCCAACCTAACCCAACCTAACATAACCTAACCCAACCTAACCCAACCTAACCCAACCTAACCCAACCTAACCCAACCTAACCCAACCTAACCCAACCTAACCCAACCTAACCCAACCTAACCCAACCTAACCCAACCTAACCCAACCTAACCCAACCTAACCCAACCTAACCCAACCTAACCCAACCTAACCCAACCTAACCCAACCTAACCCAACCTAACCCAACCTAACCCAACCTAACCCAACCTAACCCAACCTAACCCAACCTAACCCAACCTAACCCAACCTAACCCAACCTAACCCAACCTAACCCAACCTAACCCAACCTAACCCAACCTAACCCAACCTAACCCAACCTAACCCAACCTAATCCAACCTAACCCAACCTAACCCAACCTAACCCAACCTAACCCAACCTAACCCAACCTAACCCAACCTAACCCAACCTAACCCAACCTAACCCAACCTAACCCAACCTAACCCAACCTAACCCAACCTAACCCAACCTAACCCAACCTAACCCAACCTAACCCAACCTAACCCAACCTAACCCAACCTAACCCAACCTAACCCAACCTAACCCAACCTAACCCAACCTAACCCAACCTAACCCAACCTAACCCAACCTAACCCAACCTAACCCAACCTAACCCAACCTAACCCAACCCAGCCCAACCTAACCCAACCTAACCCAACCTAACCCAACCTAACCCAACCTAACCCAACCTAACCCAACCTAACCCAACCTAACCAAACCTAACCTACCTATTGTTAATAAATATAGTAAAAGTTGTTAGGTTTATGTCCAGGGGGTAACCATTGTCAATAATCGTCGGAAATCGAGTTAGGATTAGTGTATGCGACCATAAACATTGAGTGGCGAGTGAGTGTTTGGTCTTCAATTTTTTTAGGGAAATTTTTCAAAATCTTTTTTTGCGCACTCTGGGCACCCTAATAAACCGTAATCTGGTCACCCTAATCCATCGCAATCAAAGAAAATGGGTAATCGAAGTGTCACAAATTTTTTGTTGGTTTCTATTCTTCTTTTATATTATGTAGGACAAAATTATTAATTAAACTAAGTGACCTTATTAAGTAAGACAGCATGATAGTCAAATGACATTAGAAGGACATAAACATATGATACCGGCCTGTAGACCGGTCGCGGTGGTCATATAATAATAAATATATACTTTCGCGATGAAAGACCAAAATTTAACTTAAAATTACTGTAAAGTCCGCAAAAAACATTAAATTTATCGAAATTTATAAAAACATAGATCAGTGTGTGTAACAATTCATCAAGATGTATGAAACTCGACCGTGACATGTCAAAAGTTTGGTTCGAAAAAACAAAAACAACTGGATAAAAATCGGTATGTAAGAATTTAAAAAGAAATCATTTTTAAGAAAATCAAATACTTTTTGTTAATTTTCATGCAATGCAAAAAAAAGTGCGGGGAAGTGACACTTTCTGAATCAAAATGTGTGAGGGTAAAATCGCACGGTCGCAGAAAAAACTATCTATCGTGACGCTACTGAACTTTCTCGTGTTTTAGGAAAAACTATCTGTCAAGACGACTTACCCATGAAATGTTGTTTTTTTATGGATTTTTTTTCTTCTTTTCCACAAAAAACAATTTTGGACCATGTTTAAACTCAAATAGTTACTTCTAAACTTGTTTTTAAACGTTTTAAGATTTCTTTTTGTAATATTCCCGCACAAAATTCAAAAAAAATCATTTCCGTACTTAGACAACATTGTCTATCAGTTTTCCCTGTATACACGGACTAACAGGTAGAATCACTCAAAATACGGCAGGTGGATTAAAGGTAGCCAGCTGCTTTTCTGTCGCACTTATGCCGTCAGTGTGAAAGAGATAAAAGTACCCTTATATTATCTAGGGTATTATTAGCATGCAAAATCACCCTATCTTTGTCCGTTTCACATGTTCAATAATGTCTATTTCTGTTTTTATTGTAAAAGAAATACCCGACCATAGGAACCAAATTGGATAGGGTCAATAAAAAATGCCTTGTCTTTCCGTCTCTAACGCCCTTTTAGGGCGTTATACAACTCAATGGTGCATACAGAATAAAGACTGTATACTCATAGCTCCAAAATTATGGAGAGGTCTGGAACAGGGTGTACTGCAGAACCCCTGGAGCAAAATTTTTATTTTGCTCGAATAATTAATTCTGGAATTTAAGAACCACGAAAGAAGAATGATCAAAATACATGTTCTTAATTAAAAAATTGCTTACCCATGTGTATCAATCGCAATTTTAAGTGTGGAATTGACAAACTTCATTTAATGGTCCTTAGGTACACATTTAATAAAAGAAGTGGGTGGCTTAGGGCCCCATTAATTGGCAAAGTATTTTTTTATGTTATCATAAAAACTTGGAACATTAAAATTATTGCTATATTGTTTTTGGTCCAATACCGTCCAAAATTTCGTTAATTAAATCAATAAAAAAATAATAACTTACTAAACAATTGATAATAACTTAAATTAGTTTTTTACCAGTTTTATAAAAACGGGCTTGACTTTCTATCTTTCACCAAAACATTTTGACAAACAAAAATCATGGTTGGCTACAAGTTGTGTTTTGCAGTTTTAGCTTCGGCTATTCTACTAATTTTGAGCGATGTTGCATCTGGGCAAGAGGATGCACAGCTCCAAAACACATTTTCCATTAATTCGGCCGGTAAGTTATAATTTCGTTTGTAAAAAAATTTATTCAATAGCCAGACAGCACAAAAACATCTAAGGTGGTTGAGGGGTATACGTACTACTACTATTGCTATGTCGGTTTAGAACGTTTTTCTACGTTATCCGACGCCTATTCTCCACCTCATTCGATCCTGACAATCATCTTCTGTCATGTTTTTTTGACTTATTGATCTTTGGATTGACTGTTGCCATTCTAGATTATGAACCCTCTTTTTCTGCGCCCTATTGGTTGCCATTTCTTATATGATCTGTTCTAGATATATATCTTCTTATTGCATCCATTTCAACACTTTCCATTTTGGTTTGTATTTTTTTGTTACGCGACAAGTCTCTATTCCATACAACAGCGTGCTTTTTACCATTGTTTCATATATGTTAAATTTTACATTCTTTTTTATCTCTCTGCTCCACAAAATACTGTTAAGGCATCCAATAACCATTTGTGCTTTTGCTTTTTTTTCCAGTTTTTTACAGTCTGTTCCTGTCTGATCAAATGTGACAGCCAAGTATACATACTCATTGCATAAAGATATTGTTTGTCTATTGTCTCGTTTCCAGAACATAAGTACTGTGTCTTGTCCCCGCTCACTTTTGGTATTTTTCCGTTAAATTTCTCATCATATACTCCATATCTTCTTTATCATTAGCTACAGTTACTTTGTCTTTAGCAAACTGTAATGTATTCCCATGCCGCGTACGTTACGTTTCCAGTTTTTTGGAGCAACTGCGATTTATATTTTAGAAAGAGTTGGAGAAATACAACATCTCTGTGTTAAGCCTTGCGTTACCAGGAATTCTTTTAAAAGTCGATTCCCAATTTTAATTTTAGATTTTGATCCTTTGTATAGTTCTTTTATTGCTTTTATGTACACTGTCCATAATTTTTCTACTGGAATGGTATCATATGGTTTTTGTAGGTCCATAAAGGTAACATGAGTCTATATTTCTGGCACTCCTTTTCTCAATTACTTGTTAAAAACAAAAAACCCTTTAATAAGGCCCACCCGTCGTATCTATGAAACTAAGTAAGCAATGTCAGATCTGGCAAGACATTAAAATACATTTTAGTGACGTGTGAAGTGCCGCGAAAAACCGCTATGTAATGTCGCAGCAGTTCCCATGTGCTTTTTGGTAAACAAAACAAAAAAAAAAACTGTCAGAAGTGAGAAGGTTTGACAGGATAGAACAATTATTTTTACCTTCCTAGCTCACACAGCAATGGCTAAAAAGGTATTAGTTTTGATGAAAAATGTGTTATTTAGGTGTATTTTGACTTATAATGTATGTCTGTGTGTGTGTGTCTGTCCGTAACATGATAGCTCCTAAACCGCTAAACCGATTTTCATAAAATATTTAGGTAAAATAGTGTTCGCCACCTTTCATGCTAATGACAGTTTCTTAACAATTAAAATAATGCTAACTTTTTAAAGGAGCATGATATCACTATGCGGTTTTCAGAATAAAGTAGAATGTATTTCGCTCAATAATTTGTGTCATAACCAAAGACTTCGTAGAAGCTTTATTTTCTGAGATATTTACAAAAAGCTGTTTTCAGGACTGATGTATCATTGCTTCACTTGAAGTGTGCTAATAGGCTAGCTAGGAAGATATTAGATCCGTCATGGATCTATTTATTTTTTGTTACTATGGGGGTTGCTTTACGTATTCTTGTACTAAAATTCTGTGGTTAATTACTAAATTTTCTTTATTACGAATTTAAAAACAAATAGGGTTGTCTGTTACCAATGGCTCGTCCACTCATAAGGGCCCGGCCTTACACTCAACAGTAGGCTTTATTATTAAACAATTTTCTTGCGTTTTTTGCAGGATGAAAAAAATAAATGGTTTAAATGTTAGGCAGGCAAGCAGTCACAAGATTTACGATACCAATTTCTCTTAACTTTCCAGAACTTTATGTCTAAAATATTGTCTTCACTTTAATAATAAAAATAATAATGAGAAATACACTGTAATTTAATGGGACACAATGCTGTTTAATGGGACTTATTTTTCAGCCTTATTTAAAGTATTGTAACCATATGCTTATATTGGTGGGCCTTGTTACCAACACAGATCCGGTATTAACGTCCAATGAACAATAATATATTTGTGAAAATATTTCCATATGTGTTTAAAAAATTTGATTTTATTTTTGTGAGGTTAGTTTGACAACTCTATAAAGCATTAGAAATTGCCACAAAAATATTAGCTTGTACTTTTGTTTTAACATAATTCGGTAAACATAAGGTTTGGACCTTATTGGACGTCCAGGTCTTTACATTTTAGACGTCCATAGACGTCAGTTTCAGAACATGACATCAAACCTCCTTTAAAGATCCTTTGACGGTCTAATGGAAATTCGTTTCTAGACATTAAAGGACGTAAATGGACATATTTTTTAATGTAGTGAATTGTAGGCGTCCACTGGTCTTTCAATGGACGTCAAATTTTATTTTACAGATGGGACAATTTCTTTATATTTTAACAAGCTTATGACGCAAATTTATTTATTTATAAATCAAGCTATACGTAAGATAATCCACGTTACAAAAAGAACAACAACATTTGCATCAAACCTTAAAATTTTTATTTTCAAACACAAAACGACTTTTTATCAATAATTAAAATACTCTCGAAAACGTAGTCCTTTATAACCCATTACTTCTTTTTGTACTAAGTTGCCACGTGGAATGATTTTTTTTGTGGAAAAATTGGTTTTTACCCCTGGGGACATATTTCTTGTGATAAGATATATATTTTTCATTTAATTTTCTATGCATAAAATCTGCAAAAAGCTGCATGTTTACAAATCTACAATCTTTAAACTTTTAAAGGTAACATTCAGTTATTAGCCCCACCACTTTAAAGGCAATATTTGTATTAAAAAAGTTGACAAGTGAAACGTTACCGACGGCACACAAAATTTGTGTTCCTTTGGACTAATTAATTGGCGATTTAAAATGCTTAGATAAGCATTTAACAAATATTTTTTTTCAGTGTGTGACATCCAATATTAGATTAAGTTCCAAAAAATGTGTCATATAAAAGTGTCTTTCTAGTCCCTATAAGCGACCCTGTATGTAGAACATATTTTAAAGAATTAGAGACGCGACAAACTCTTCAAAGTCAAATTTATTAAAATCAAAATCAAAGGATGAAAATATCGATCCTCGATACTCGGTTTTTAGATAGAAACAAACCTTCTGTCATTGTTAATTCATAAGCGTCGGAAAATAAAAATAAACGATTTTTAACAAAACCTGTACAGAGGGTGCGGACAAACATGTTTGTTTATTATGTTGCATGCTGATTGATGTTACTCACCGCTTACAATTTAAATTATTTTAGTGAAACGCCAATGAACTTGGCAAGAAAATAACATAACCAAAAAATGGTAATTTTAGTGACTGTGATGGGTTTGTCGCGTCTCTCTATTGTTAAAATATGTGATACATACAGGGTCTCTAGTCCCTATGTTATAATTCTAATATACTATTTTGTAGTAGATCCCTATGCATTGGAGACCGTTAGCCGCCAAAAAAGAGGAGGTACGATATAGTTATTTTTATAATAAAAAGTGATGAGCGCAACAGGGTTTTTCCTTTAGGGTCGATTGTCACTGCACACTAATCTTCAAGGCAAAAAATCTGAAAAGGAGGGTTGGGTTTAGAAACATTTTATATAAGTTTTTGGCAAACTGTCATTTTCATGGACTTTGTTCTCACTGAATCCAAATCTCATGGTTTTCCCCTCAAAATGTTGAGAGGGAGTAAGCAACATCCCCTTCTAAGCCCCCAAAAAAGATTTTTTTAGGTTTTATTAAATTTTATCGGAATATAACTTTTTAGCAAAAATTCAAAACAACTCTTTTTTTGGGCAAAACAAAATTCTATTTCCAACAAAGGTATTGATCAAAAAAGGAGAATTCTTTAGTGGCGTCCGTAAATTGAGATTATTTAGAAAAAGAAACAGTTTTTTTAAAAGTTTTTTAAAATTTAAACATACATATATATAACATATAAAAAAAAATGGCAATATTTTTATTCTAGAAAATTAAATTTTCTTTTAACCGCTGTTTTATAATGTGGAATTTATGTAACATATTATATTTAAATAAATTTCTAAACCTAACCAAAATAATCAATTTCTGTTACATATTGAAATTGAAATTGAAAAATGTTGTTATCCTATCCTACAGACATTGGGTTTTAAGAATATTTTAAACAAATTGTGTGATACACTTTTTGAAAGGAAATTTCATTATTCAACGCAAGGCGAAAAATATATTTTGTCATAAGAAGCTTAGTTTTTAAGAAAGTTGGATAAAATTTTTTGATGATTTTTAAAAATTATTTGTATAATATGTAATAACTTTCACCCTGTGATACAGCATTTTAACATATTAAAAGAAATTTATTGTCTACGATAAAGTGTGGAACACATTTTTTGATAAAGAGTTTTTAGAAAAATCGGGTAAAATATGTAAAAAACATGCTTTTTTTATAACGACGTCGCTAAAAGGTTTATTTTAAGTTGGAACTCAATCGACTTATTCATCGTTAAAAAGGAAAATTTTCTATCTAGAACAAAGATTATTTCCTATATTTTTTTTTATATTAAGATTAAATTCTAACAAAATTAGATAAAACTATTAGCCAAAAATGGTTTTTTTTCGACGCTCCTAAAGCTCTAATTATAAAAATAATCAGACAACGTTTAAAAAAATTTGGTTGTCTATTATAAAATGTTTACCTAACATTTTCCTATGAAGGTTGCTTTTTAAAAAATCGAATAAATAAATATTAATTTATAAATTACTTCAATTAACGGACGCCGCTGAAGGTTTTGTAATTACTATGACTCCGTCAAATTATACAGGGTTATTAAGAAAAATTTATTGTCTACAATAAGGTATCCTATACAGTTTTCCTTTCGAAGCTTAGTTTTCAAGGAAAAATTTTTGGGGGTCCTAAAGGGGCTTTAAAGCTAATTTAATAAAAACTAATATATATTAATTTTTGATCTACAATAGACAGATAATAGAACCCCATATAAACGCATGATGACCCGTGTATCCACCTAGTTGCCAGAAATGCAAACACACGATTTATCAACATGAATTAAAACACTGTGGCCATCTATATTGAACAAGTCAGGTTTCTTTGTTTGAAACTCGTAGACAATGATTGTGTAGAAATAAAATTTCGGACTTCCATTGTCTTTATTTCGGTTAGTAAGTATCTCTAACCGTTATCAAGTGTAAACTAAACAATCTAGTCTTTAGGCTACTACTTATACTACTTGGTGTGCAGTCAGGTGAGAGCCTTCTTTTTTTAATCCTAAGACGCCTGTTTCCCTTAAGGAGTGGTTTCCATATGTTTGGTATGTCCGTGCTTGGTTGACTGAAAACTTCTTTATTCTGCATTATAAAAGCAGTACGATAAACTTTCGTTTTCGCCAATGCGACTCCTTATGTAAAACTTTAGCTTCTGACCACTGAATCCTGTGATCATTTGACCATGCATAATCTGCTAAACCGGATTTTTCAATATCCCCTAATTGGGTACTTTTTAGATGTTCATTTACTCTAACCTGAAGAGGGCGTTTCGTTTCACCTACATATGATTTACCACACTCACACGGGATTTGGTAAATACATTCCTTATTATTTGAGGTATTGTCTGGTTTTGTTTTAGTTACAAAACTTCTTATCGTATTTCCCGAAGAAAATACTGTTTTTATATTATAGTGTTTACCTATTCGTCTTATGTTTTCTGAAATCCCTTGAACATATGGAATGTCAATAACACCTAACGGATTATTATTTTAAGAATTTGGTACATTTAGTTTGGTTTTATTTTAATATCCTTGAGTTTATTAATTTCTCGGAATAACCATTCTGTTGTAGGTCTTTTTTAATGTTGTTAATTTCTGCGGTTAATTCTTCATTATTACTACAAATATTTACGGCTCTTTAATACAAACTTCTTATAACTCCTTGTTTTTTTAGCATTCTGATTAGACTTAAAATTTAAGTACTGTCCCGTGTGTGTAGGTTTCCTATATACAGTGGTTTGAATGTTTCTGTCTGATCGTTTGACAAGAACATCCAAAAAAGGTAAGGCCGAATCTTTTTAATTTCCATGGTGTACTTGATTGTTGGTGGAATACCGATTAAATGGTGTAGAAAATTCTGTAGTTCGTCTTCATTTTCCGGCCATATAATAAATGTGTCATCCATGTACCGAAAGTCCGAAATTTTATTTCTAAATCAGGTTTCATCAAGCGACTTCACCACTGGCATGTGGCGCTGATGTAGCCAGTGTATAGAAGTCGACATAATTTGTTAAGACATAAAAGGACAATTTAATTCAGAAGTTAACAAGCTACTTTAAAAAATCGTACCTCGAGATTTTGATGAAGCTGCAGGAATTTGGTAGATCCGAATCCAGATAAGCAGGAATCCAGACGACTATTTGAAATCACAAAGAAACGAACTTGGGGTTGGATTGTTGGAAAATACAATAATAATTGTCACAACTTTTGTGCCATAACTTCTACACGGCTGGAGATAACACGTCGGTTTTTGAACTTCTCAAGCGATACGTCTTTAGTGGTAATAAAAATGTCAATATTACGTCTCGAAAAGGAAATCAGAGCGAGCGGTGTCTTTAGTTCCTAGCCTTAAGACCTGCCGTGTCTCTTCATCTTCAAAAATTATTACATCTGCTGTAGAATCCATACGTGTGTATCGTTGAATACAGTAATGTTTCGCCACTAGCCAAAGTCAAAGTCAAAATATGCTTTATTGTCTAAAAATCATAACGGTATTCTTCGTCGTCCATACAGCCACGACACTCCGAGTCTTCAACGATTCCCAGAATGCTAAGGTGTTTATTAAGACGACAGTGTCCTGTCAAGAGCCCTGTCGCCAGTCTCATCTCATCTTTTCTCCCGAGTGTGCAAAAGGTCCTCGTTCTGGAGGCGCTAACGTCCTAGAAAAGGAGCTTAGCCTGCCTCATTCCATCGGTGTTTTACCAGCGCTTTTAAGAGCGCCTGTTCAGTTCACATTATCTTTCGCTACTAATAGATAATAAATGTATTACGAATTTTAAAGGTTCCCCGCTTGCGTCTTCCACACTTCCCGCTATAAAAATAATAATCACAGGTTTATATGGGGACCTGTTATCTGTTTATTCCATATAACTTTAATACTACTAGAAAATCGTCTTCCAATGTGCCTCCATACTTACTAAGTTTGAATAAGGGGGCATATTTCTTTGTCGCCCAGTCAAAAAAATTATTTAGGTTTAAGTTCGCAGGGTAAAAAAACTTTTGTGTACGAACAATATTTTTTTTTGATATACTATATTTTCCAAAAGGGGGCATACAATTATTATTTTGCGCTCCACAAGGCGTAAAAGTATTTCTAGAGCCGCAAATATGTGAATTAAACATCGACAGTTTTGGCAGACTTCCGGGTAACCATTCGTAGGTTGTGTAACGATTAATATTTAAATAATTTTATACATTTATTATAGGAAAGAGTAACTCTTTAATGCCACCTTTTGGTGAAATATCCATGTATTAGAAAAAGGTACCAAATTTTAGATGGAAGTCATTCCAAATATTTTTCTCTTAATTCATATAAAATATTTATTATAATTTGCTACTTATTTTCTGCTCGTACAAAAATTTTTAAAAAAGTATTTGCATTATCTCTCATAATTTTTATTTTAGCTCTTCTAAACCTGTTCAGTGGAAATAAAGAAGAAGTCGTTGAACAAAGAAGTTCTTTCTCTCTTACCGGGCTTATCTTATTTCCAGTAAGAGCTATTTGGGCTCTCCTGACTTTTCCAGTAAGAGCAATTTGGTTTGTTATAAAATTACCTGTTACAATTGTTGTAACATTAGTTAAAGTTATATCAAAAGTTCTGACGGTTCCAATAATTTTGATTTTATCCCCATATTTATTATATAAAAAGGGCTTTGTAGGTTTTGTTGAGTTTTTGGGAAGGTTTGTTAAACATGGTTGGAGGGTATTTAGAGAATAATGAAAGTTATTGTTAAACTATAGTATATTATTGCACGACTGTCTTATAAAATTTACTCGGGAAACAAACGCTTTAATCTGCCCACCCTTGATCAATTTCTTACGCACACCACTGCAAAGTAATTTGCAGCCGAATATATCGCCTCTGTGCACGCATATTTTATTTATTATTATTTATTTGGTGTTGTGTTTTTGCAAAATATCCCATTTTAAACTAAAAAAGCATGAATTAGATAACTTTTTATGGCAGTCGTGGAAAAATGTTAGTCAAAAACTCATTTGAAAACCTCTTGCCACACTCGCTTGACTTGTCCAACTCGCCTTTGGATTAGTACACCAACTTGTCGCGCCTGTGTGTAAGGAGTCGCTTTCAAAACTTGTTATTTAATATACTATCAGCAGATCATGAAATAAACAATTATATAAAAATTGCAAAGTTTTTTATTTTTAAACCCTTTTATTTAGTTTTAACCCGTATTTCTTTATTCCTACGGCCACATAACATAAGAACCACCCAAGTCAAAGTTTACGCAATTAAAATATAAGTTAATGCACTTGAGCCGGCGGCCGACATCAAACGTCGAATCGCACACCTGTTTTGCAGCGGGTTATTGGCTGGTGGATCTTTGAACCGGCAGCCGACATCAAACGCCGAATCGCACATCTGTTTTGCAGTTACCAGCGACAGCCTACGTCGGCACGCGTTTAGTTTCTATATTTCCATTGATTTTTGACAAGTGCAGCAACTTATATTTTAATTGTGTAAACTTTGCCCAATTTACTAGCGTCACGTGCGCCGCCAACGGTAAAGACCGGCCATGGCGCGTTATAAGCAAGTCGGCGGTCACGTGATCCTAGGAGTTCCAGGATTCTTATTGTATTGCTTAATATATTATGTGTTTTTACACAATTTAAATAAATTGACAAAAATTTTTTGTTCTCATATAGGCATAAATTGAAAAAAATATTTTGTTGATGTATGTGTTTATTATGGATAAAAGAACTGAATCTACAAAATAAAAAAATATACAAAATTTGCACTCTAATATATTTAGGAACATATATTAGGTACATAATATCGTTAGTTACTTCAAATCTATACAAGTCTTTCAAAATTGGACATATCAAACCTAACCGTTTTCTTTGAGTGTCATCATCTTTGTCTAAGTTCTTATTCAAAGATTTATTAGCAGACACTAAATCATTGTGCTTTATAATAAAATTATTAAAAAAAACTTTACATGCCCTTAAACTAATTTTTTCAAGCTTTGGCAATAGTTTTTCTCCACCAAAACACTCGCTAGATTTATCTAAAGAAAAATTTTCAATATAAAACATTATACAATAATTTATTAAAAAGAAACAAGTGATTTTGTGAATAAGTGAGATGGTTTTCACATTCAATGAACTGAATGTAGTGGTCGTCAATAATTTTTTGAAAAATTATCCAGCACAAAGTTTAATATATATTTCATTAATGTGTAAGTTAGTTAACTACCAACTCATGTTCTTTTAAAAGCTGAATCTTACTTTTTAAATAGTTCACACTACCAGAGAGATTACTATCTGTTAACAATATTTTACAAATCAGTTTCTTAATATTGCGAGGGTGCAGAAGACATATTAACTTAGAATTATAAATTGACGTGTATGCACTGGATGACTGGAGAAACAAAGACGAAGCCAATAATAAAGTGTAGAGACCTAATTGTTCAATAAGAAATGAAAATTGAACACATTTTTCACTCTCACTATTGAAAATGTCACTAAGGATGTCTATTACTTAATCAATCTTATCCAAGATCTTATCTTTCCCGTTTGCAACTTTCATTTCAATAAACTGCATTAGCACTTCAAGTGTATCGGTGCAGTCCTAAAATAAAACTCCTGCTTTTTTGGCAGTTTGTTTTTTGGAATGGACACATTGTTAACATTCACAAAAAATTACAAATCTCCCTCAACAACTAGAGATGCTAACAGTGATGGATCAGGCACAGGCAGACTGTGTCACGTTCTTGGGTTAAAATCCAATTTTTGTTTATTTTAGTATTAGAACAATAAAATTGTAATGTTGTCAATATTTGATAAAACTTTTGATTTCTTTAATTGCAGTTTTCATTTGTTGCCTCTCGACATCAGCTTATCAAACAGTAGATACAGGTTATCTACTTAGTTATTACATAATTTGGGTTTTTGTCTTTTAAAATTTTTTAGCTCTCCATTTCAAACACACTTATCCAACCAAATAACCTGCTCGTTAGGAAAATGTTTGATGCAAACTTGTGGACGTTTTAAATTACTTAAATCATTAGGAACTTTTCGCAACCAAATTTCATGCACTTGTTTGTCCACTGGCAGAATAAAAGTTGACACATATTAGGTTTCAGTTTTATAGTTGGACCCACAAGGAACAACACTAATTACACGTTCGCGGCATTGTTTATCTTATAGGTATTTTCTTTATAATTTACTCATTAGCCATTAATTATTTTAACGCAGCCCACTTCAGTCTTTTTCGTAGGCTGTGTTATTTTAATAACTGATAAAATTTACATAAAATTCGTGCCCGAATTAAAAAAAAATCGACGTAAACAAACATTCCAAAACTGAAAACACATGGTATATAATGACAGCTGGCCGAGAGGCGTTCTTTTGTGACCCTCCTATGGTCACGTGATATTTCCGCGCCCGGGCCGGTCTTTCGCGTGGGCTGCGCGTCATGTGAGTTTCGAGACACACTAAACCCGTATTTTAGTTGTGAGGATTGCCGAGGTGTGGCGCTGTGTGTCATAATTATTTTCAACGACAGGAATATTAGCCTATATGGTACCTTCTGACAAGATTTCATGTCATGTTCAACTTTATTAAAGGTAAGAGACTTTGACGAAACGATTTTCTCAAACAAACCCTTCAAAAGCAAAAAATGAAAATTTCCCGCCTTTAAAATTTTTTTAAATCTCCCGCCATTACATGAGGGCAAAAAAAGAAAAACATGTTAGGCGCTTTTTTTTTATCAACCTTGTATATAAGGTTTTGGGATCGTCCACAAGGTGGTGCTGCTGTTTGCGTAAAACTAAAATTTGAAGTCGTTATGGTCAGGTTTGGATCTAAAAACCACTGGGTTTCTTGGTAATCCGTGGTCCGCCTTCGACCACGCGTTGGTAAGGTCCGTTTGCTGTTTCTAATAAAATGCGTTATTGAAAACGCGAATTATGCTATCCTATTGATTTTTGTCACTTATAAATCTGGCCGTTTTTGTAGAACGACTCAGATTTATTTCCGACAACATAAAATGTCAAAATTATAGGAAGTAACAGATAAAAGCAGGTTCTTGAAAAACAACAAAATTTAAAAAGGAATCTTCCAAAAGTCCTCTTTCTTCGGCTAGATTGTCTAGTCGAGCCTATTATGAAAATTAACTCTTGTTCCACATAGGATCATGTTGGGGGTAATAGTTTGAAATACTTCTGTAGTAGTAGTAGTAGTAGTGTGGGGTAGGCTCTAGGCCTGGCGACTAGGCACATAAAGCGCCCTTTTCGCCAACCCCCGGGCATCCCCCTTCTGCATTCTTCCTTTGCTAAGGAATCTGCCCGTCTTCTGTACAAAGGCCAGAATATCGGGCCACCACAGACTCAGAAGGTTCTCCGTCTCGACGGCTTCGAATACCTCTCTTCGTGCCTCCTTGTATGCTCCATATGATGAAAGGAAATGCGCCGAGGTCTCGCCCTCTTCCCAACATCGCTCGCATGTCGCGTCCTCCTTCACTCTCATCTTCGCCAAGTGTCCTTGTAGGACGCAGTGTCCGGTTAGGACTTCTACTATGGCTCCCACCTCTCTTCATGTTCTACGGAGCAGCCAGTCTCTACGGGACTTACTGTATCCCGTTACATACTCCTTCACCTGTCTGACGTCTCCTGTGTTGGTCCATTCCTTTTGTATCTCTTTCTGGGTCCACTGAGTTAGGGCCGACTTCATGCTCTTCTTTTGAGCCCCAGGAAAGATTATGGCCCGACGCATTTCTTCCGGGATCCACCCCTGGTGAGTTCGCCCACTTTCTGGTTTCCTGGGACTACCATTTGACCTGGGACCCATACGAGCTCCAACTCCTGAAGTGCATTCGCGCACTCCTGCACCAAACCCGTGTATATGGTTGGTTTGCACAGTGTTTTCAGCGCAGCTTGACTGTCTGAACAGATGCAGAGGCGCTTTCCTGTTTCGTTCCTAATTTCGATATCTCCTTTTCTCCCTTACCGCCTCTCTGGCATCGCTAGCCTGTAAACTTTTCTGTAATTTTATTTATTTATTAAAAAAAAAATGCTTCTTTAGTTTTTTAAATTTATTTATATTGTAACTTTACAGAAGGAAGTAGCAAGATCGGGCGATCTCGATGGCCATAACATAGTTTCCCGTGTGCTTATTAATCGATTAGGAACTAGATTATCAAGATATTCCCTAAAAAGACGCAGGGCAACTGCTGAAATTATGTTTCACCAAATCTCACCCCTAACAATTGTCTAGTTGCTGGTACAATTTCTTGCCGAATGGAGTATCTGGATACAGACATTCCATTCAAAGTGGTAATAAAAGACTGCCAATTATGGACCATAAAAGAACTACCGTAAGCAAGGAACGCTTCGGTCTTGTATTCAAATGGATCCAAGCTAGCGGAAGGAGCTGGTTTAGGCATAACAGGTTCGGTACGGTTCGTTTCAAGCTCTCTTTGTCAATGAGGAACATATCTACCATATTCTAAGCAGAAGTGTTTGCAATTAACATATGCGGACAAGAGTGCCAACTAATACTAAGTTATAATGCTTGTGCATGATAGGTATGTACCTCTTTCATTTCTAGTCTGTACTTTTCCATGTGGATTTACCTGAGCTTTGAAACCTCAATTTGGCGCCCTTGTGGCGCATCTTTGTTAGACATCCATGGGCCTTTTATAGGTCCTTGGCCTGTCTCCGGGCCGCTACAGAAAAGTAAATTGGGCGACAAGATTCCTATGTTCCTAGTTCGGTGAGTTAGGAGAGTGAACTTCGCTCTCTTTTCTATTTCAGAAAGAAGTATATTTCCAACGCATATTGATTTTTATTTTCGCCACTGGAGACATAATTTTAAATAAAATCTATATGTTTGTGGCGGATTCATTTTACAAACAAAACGTTATCTGGGTATTACACCAATATAAAAGAAAATGTTTGCATTAAGAAACCATTGCGTTTTTCCTAGAAAAAGAAAAATCACTAACTTGGCAGTGGTTTATAAGAGAAAATAAAAATTTCCCTAATAAAATTAGAAAATATTTTTGATAAACAACACAATAGAGACAATTCGATTGTTTTTCCGCAATCGTTCTTAAGCAACTCAAAAAAACTATTTTTAAATTATTATTTTATCATATATATTTATCGGTTTCACAACGTTCTACGTCTTCCGATACCCAATCTCCACTCGTTTCTGTTTGCCCATAATTTATCATCTAGGCCTCTTATTCTTATTTCACTGTCTATTCCTTCTCTCCAGCTTCTCCTTGGCCGTCCCCCGTTTTCTTTGGCCAGTTGGTTTTCATTGTAGTATTTGTTTAGGTAGTCTTTCAACATTCATTCTTTGTACATGTCCGTACCACACCAGTTGTTTTGTTCTTACATCATCCACTAAAGTACGTTCACCCACTATCATAATTTCTCTTATTCTTTGATTTGTAACCCTTTCTCTTTTTGATTTCCCTGCTGCTCTTCTCCAATAATCCATCTCCGTAGCGAAAAGCATTTTTTCTGTTCTATCCTTGATTGGCCATACTTCTGAGCCGTATGTAATAATACTTTTTACAATGGTGTTATATATAAGCTTTTTGTTATGTTTCGATATATTTTGGTCCAAATTATTCCATTTAATGAAGTTATTGCTTTTCTTCCTTGTACGTTTCGATCTTTTATAGCTTTGTCTAGTGTTCCGTCAGCTGTAATTTTTAGTATTTATATTCATCACAGGACTGAATTCGCTGCCCGATATTTAAGATTAGATCTTGTTTCGCTCCACCGATACACATTATACTTTGTCTTCTTGAGATTAACCTCTAGTCCCCACTTATTGTACTCTTCTATTAGTTTTCGTGTCATTTATTCGAGGTCGTCATAATCCTGAGCCACCACCATCTGATCATCGACAAAACATAAAGTATACAAGGTGGTTTCGTCCAACGGAATTCCCATGTTTTGACATTTTCTCTTCCATACTTTAAGGACTTCCAAGTATATCTTGAAGAGCGTAGGCGAGATACAGCAACCTTGTTTAAGACCTATATTTACTTGAAAGCCTTTGGTTAATTTTGCTTTGATTTTAACTTTTGCCTTAATATTGCGGTATAACTCTTTGATGACCTTAATTAGATTATCAACATAAACATAAAGCAGAGTAGGCAATATTGATAAAAGAATAATTTGAAAATTGTATATTTGAGCCTTTGAGAACGATTGTAGAAGAACAATCGAAACGTTGCAATTGTATTGTTTAATAAAAATAAAAGTTTACAAATTTTTTTAGGTTAAAATATTTATTTTTTCATAAAAACCACTGGAAATTTATAGGCGAAACGCAGTCGTTTCTCAAATAAAAAAATTCCTTAATAGTGGCGAAATACACAGATAAAGTTTTGTTTGTAAAATAATTTTAAATATATGTCATATACAGGGTGTTTCAGACCATCTGGGCATGCCGATTATTTTAAAAGGGATAATTATTTTTAAACATTTTTAAGAAAAAAACGGAAAGTAACCAAAATATTTACTGCCCAAACTTGTTGACCAATGACACATTTCCATTAAAAAGATTGTTTTTGCCTGTGTCATTTAATTTAGAATTTGGTTACTTTCCGTTTTTGTCTTGGGTATAACTGCGAAATAATTTAATATAAGTTGTTTTGAGGTTTAAAAAAAGCATTTTTGGGAAAAAGTTTTCGAATAAGACGTTTTAATTTTTCCGCGTAGAATTGAAATCCGCAATCAGAAATAGCATGTTCCATTTAAAAAAATCAACGTCGAGCGGAATTTTGACACTTCCTGTAAGGCTAGGACCTTAAAACCTACCTCATCAGAAAGACCACATCTCACTACCTTGATAGTGATTTAAAAATGTTTTAAAATAATTATTCCATTTTAAAATAATCGGCCTGTGTTGGTGGTCTGAAACACCCTACAGGGTCTTTAACTCACACTATAGCTAGCGCGAATTTGAGGGGGTAACGTGGTAATTACCCTCTTAGAAAAAATATATGCAGTTTTAGTTAATAAATAAAGGGCTTAACGGATAATTACTCCCCCTAGAAAAAAAATAAATGCACAAGTATTGTTTTCGTCGCCCAAAGATTTATGCCCGGATCCGTACTTGGTGGGGTCATAGTGATGCCAAAAACCACACCCTGAGCTAAGATTCGGAAAAACGTCATTTTGCGATTTTTAGGTTAGGGAATCCCATAAGACCAAAATGGCCAAACTCATAAATTATAATTACAAACATTATAGAGTTTATTAACAAATACACCGAGTTGCAGTATGGTGGAGCCATAGAGATGCAAAAAAAGCACTTTGGAGTAGGGATAAGACCAAAATGGCCAAAGCTTTCATATATCAAAAACTATAGAGTTTATCAACAGAAGCACCTAGTTGCAGTATTGTGGGGCCATAGAGATGCGAAAAAACCACACCCTAAGTTATGATTCGGAAAATCGTCATTTAGCAAATTTTAGAATAGGGAATCCCATAAGACCAAAATACACAAATTTTAAAAATTCATATTTCAAAAGCTATACAGTTTATCAACAAAAGCACCGAGTTGCAGTACAGTGGGACCATAGTGATGCGAAAAAACCGCACCCTGAATTAAGATTCGATAAATTGTTGTTTAGCAAATTTTAGGGCAGGGAAAACCATAAGACCAAAATAACAAAATTATGAAAATTCATAATTCAAAAACTATACCTTTTATCAACAAAAGCACCGGATCGCAGTATGGTGGAACCATAGTGATACGAAAAAACAACACCCTGAGTTAAGATTCTAAAAAACGTCATTTAAGGAATTTTAGGATAGGGATTCCAATAAGACCAAAATGAGGAAATTTTTTAAATTCATATTTTAAAAACTATACAGTTTATTAACAAAAGCACCGAATTGCAGTTTCGTGAGGCCATAGTGATGCGAAAAACCCACATCCTGAGTTGAGATTCGTAAAAATTTCATTTAGCGAATTTTAGAGTAGGGAATCCCATAAGACGAAAATGGCCAAATTTTGAAAATTGATATTTTAAATACTATAGTGTTTATCAACAAAAGCACCGAGTTGCAGTTTGGTAGGGCCATAGTGATGTGAAAAAACCAAACCCTGAGTTAAGATTCGGAAAAAAGTCGTTTAAGAGTAGGGAATAACATAAGACCAAAATTCCCAAATTTTAAAAATTTATATTTTAAAAACTATACAGTTTATCAACAAAAACACCAAGTTGCAGTATGTTGGGGCTATAGTGATTTGAAAAAACCACAACCTAAGTTAAAATTCGGAAAAACGTCATTTAATGAATTTTAGGATAGGGAATCCCATAAGACCAAAATTGCCAAATTTTGAAAATTCATATTTCAAAAACTATACGGTTTATCAACAAAAGCAACGAATTGCAGTGGGGTGAGGCCATAGTGATCCGAAAAAACCACACCCTGAGTTAAGATTCAGAAAAACGACGTGTAGCGAATTTTAGGGTAGGAAAACCCTTTAGACCAAAATTGCCAAATTTTAAAAATTCATATTTCAAAAACTATACAGTTTATCAATAAAAACACCGAATTGCAATATAGTGAGGCAATAGTAATCCGAAAAAACCACACCCCAAGTTAAGATTCGGAAAAACGACGTTTACCGAATTTTAGGGTGGGAAATCCATTAGGACCAAAATTGCCAAAGTTTGAAAATTCATATTTCAAAAACTATACAGTTTATCAACAAAAGCACCGAATTGCAGTATGGTGAGGCCATAGTAATCCGAAAAAAACCACACCCTGATTTAAGATTCGGAAAAACGAGGTTTAGCGAATTTTAGGGTACGAAATCCCATAAGAACAAAATTGCCAAACTTTGAAAATTCCTATTTCAAAAAATATACAGTTTATCAACAAAAGCACCGAATTGCAGTATAGTGAGGCCATAGTGATCCGAAGAAACAACACCCTGAGTTAAGATTCGGAAAAACGACGTTTAGCGAAATTTAGGGTAGGAAATCCCATAAGGCCAAAATTGCAAAAGTTTGAAAATTCATATTTCAAAAACTATACAGTTTATCAACAAAAGCACCAAATTGCAGTATGGTGAGGCCATAGTGATCGGAAAAAACCACACCCTGAGTTAAGATTCGGAAGAACGACGTTTAGCGAATTTTAGCGTAGGAAATCCTATAAGACCAAAATTGGCAAAGTTTGAAAATTCCTATTTCAAAAACTATACAGTTTATCAACAAAAGCAGCGAATTGCAGTATAGTGAGGCTATAGTGATCGGAAAAAACCACACCCTGAGTTAAGATTCGGAAAAACGACGTTTAGCGAATTTTAGCGTAGGAAATCCCATAAGAACAAAATTGCCAAATTTTAAAAATTCATATTTCAAAAACAATACAGTTTATCAACAAAAGCACCGAATTGCAGTATAGTGAGGCCATAGTGATCCGAAAAACCACACCATGAGTTAAGATTCGGAAAAACGACGTTTAGCGAATTTTAGGGTAAGAAATCCCATAAGACCAAAATTGTCAAATTTTGAAAATTCATATTTTAAAAACTATACAGTTTATCAACAAAAGCACCGAATTGCAGTATGGTGAGGCCGTAGTGACCCAAAAAAACCACACTCTGAGTTAAGATTCGGAAAAAAGACGTTTAGCAAATTTTAGTGTAGCAAATCCCATAAGAACAAAATTGCCAAACTTTGAAAATTCATATTTCAAAAACTATACAGTTTATCAACAAAAGCACCGAATTGCAGTATAGTGTGGCCATATTGATCCGAAAAAAACACACTGAGTTAAGATTCGGAAAAACGACGTTTAGCGAATTTTAGGGTAGGAAATCCCATAAGAACAAAATTGCTAAACTTTGAAAATTCATATTTCAAAAACTATACAGTTTATCAACAAAAGCACCGAATTGCAGTATAGTGAGGACATAGTGATCCGAAAAAACCACACCCTGAGTTAAGATTCGGAAAAACGACGTTTAGCGAATTTAGGGTAGGAAATCCCATAAGACTAAAATTGCCAAACTTTAAAGATTGATATTTCAAAAACTATACAGTTTATCAACAAAAGCACCGAATTTCAGTATAGTGAGGCCCTAATGATTCGAAAAAACCACACCCTGAGTTAAGATTCGGAAAAACAACGTTTAGCGAATTTTAGGGTAAGAAACCCCATAAGACCAAAATTGGCAAATTTTGAAAATTCATATTTCAAAAACTATACAGTTTATCAACAAAAGCACCGAATTGCAGTATAGTGAGGCTATAGTGATCCGAAAAAACCACACCCTGAGTTAAGATTGGGAAAAACGACGTTTAGCGAATTTTAGGGTAGGAAATCTCATAAGACCAAAATTGCCAAATTTTGAAAATTCATATTTCAAAAACTATACAGTTTATCAACAAAAGCACCGAATTGCAGTATGTTGAGGCCATAGTGATCCGAAAAAACCACACCCTGAGTTAAGATTCGGAAAAACGACATTTAGCGAATTTTAGTGTAGCAAATCCCATAAGAACAAAATTGCCAAACTTTGAAAATTCATATTTCAAAAATTATACAGTTTATCAGCAAAAGCACTGAATTGCAGTATGGTGAGGCCATAGTGATCCGAAAAAACCACACTCTGAGTTAAGATTCGGAAAAACGACGTTTAGCTAATTTTAGGGTAGGAAATTCCATAAAAACAAAATTGTTAAACTTTAAAAATTTATATTTCAAAAACTATACAGTTCATCAACAAAAGCACCGAGTCGCAGTATAGTCAGACCATAGTGATCCGAAAAAACCACACCCTGAGTTAAGATTCGGAAAAACGACGTTTAGTGATTTTAGGGTAGGAAATCCCATAAGACCAAAATTGCCAAAATTTGAAAATTCATATATTAAAAACTATACAGTTTATAAACAAAAGCACCGAATTGCAGTATAGTGAGGCTATAGTGATCCGAAAAAACCACACCCTGAGTTAAGATTGGGAAAAACGACGTTTAGCGAATTTTAGGGTAGGAAATCTCATAAGACCAAAATTGCCAAATTTTGAAAATTCATATTTCAAAAACTATACAGTTTATCAACAAAAGCACCGAATTGCAGTATGTTGAGGCCATAGTGATCTGAAAAAACCACACCCTGAGTTATGATTCGGAAAAACGACATTTAGCGAATTTTAGTGTAGCAAATCCCATAAGAACAAAATTGCCAAACTTTGAAAATTCATATTTCAAAAATTATACAGTTTATCAGCAAAAGCACTGAATTGCAGTATGGTGAGGCCATAGTGATCCGAAAAAACCACACTCTGAGTTAAGATTCGGAAAAACGACGTTTAGCTAATTTTAGGGTAGGAAATCCCATAAAAACAAAATTGTTAAACTTTAAAAATTTATATTTCAAAAACTATACAGTTCATCAACAAAAGCACCGAATCGCAGTATAGTCAGACCATAGTGATTCGAAAAAACCACACCCTGAGTTAAGATTCGGAAAAACGACGTTTAGTGATTTTAGGGTAGGAAATCCCATAAGACCAAAATTGCCAAACTTTGAAAATTCATATATTAAAAACTATACAGTTTATAAACAAAAGCACCGAATTGCAGTATGGTGAGGCCATAGTGTTCCCAAAAAACCACACCCTGAGTAAAGATTTGGAAAAACGACGTTTAGGGAATTTTAGGGTATAAAAACCCTTAAGACCAAAATTGCCAAACTTTGAAAATTCATATTTCAAAAACTATACAGTTTATCAACAAAAGCACCGAATTGCAGTATAGTGACGCCATAGTGATCCGAAAAAGCCACACCCTGAATTAAGATTCGGAAAAACGCCGTTTAGCGAATTTTATGGTAGGAAATCCCTTAAGACCAAAATTGCCAAACTTTGGAAATTCATATTTTAGAAACTATACAGTTTATCAACAAAAGCACCGAATTGCAGTATAGTGAGGCCATAGTGATCCGAAAAACCACACCATGAGTTAAGATTCGGAAAAACGACGTTTAGCGAATTTTAGGGTAAGAAATCCCATAAGACCAAAATTGTCAAATTTTGAAAATTCATATTTTAAAAACTATACAGTTTATTAACAAAAGCACCGAATTGCAGTATGGTGAGGCCGTAGTGACCCAAAAAAACCACACTCTGAGTTAAGATTCGGAAAAAAGACGTTTAGCAAATTTTAGTGTAGCAAATCCCATAAGAACAAAATTGCCAAACTTTGAAAATTCATATTTCAAAAACTATACAGTTTATCAACAAAAGCACCGAATTGCAGTATAGTGTGGCCATATTGATCCGAAAAAAACACACTGAGTTAAGATTCGGAAAAACGACGTTTAGCGAATTTTAGGGTAGGAAATCCCATAAGAACAAAATTGCTAAACTTTGAAAATTCATATTTCAAAAACTATACAGTTTATCAACAAAAGCACCGAATTGCAGTATAGTGAGGACATAGTGATCCGAAAAAACCACACCCTGAGTTAAGATTCGGAAAAACGACGTTTAGCGAATTTAGGGTAGGAAATCCCATAAGACTAAAATTGCCAAACTTTAAAGATTGATATTTCAAAAACTATACAGTTTATCAACAAAAGCACCGAATTGCAGTATAGTGAGGACATAATGATCCAAAAAAACCACACCCTGAGTTAAGATTCGGAAAAACGACGTTTAGTGAATTTTAGGGTAGGAAATCCCTTACGACCAAAAATGCCAAACTTTGAATATTCATATTTCAAAAACCATACAGTTTATCAACAAAAGCACCGAATTTCAGTATAGTGAGGCCCTAATGATTCGAAAAAACCACACCCTGAGTTAAGATTCGGAAAAACAACGTTTAGCGAATTTTAGGGTAAGAAACCCCATAAGACCAAAATTGGCAAATTTTGAAAATTCATATTTCAAAAACTATACAGTTTATCAACAAAAGCACCGAATTGCAGTATAGTGAGGCTATAGTGATCCGAAAAAACCACACCCTGAGTTAAGATTGGGAAAAACGACGTTTAGCGAATTTTAGGGTAGGAAATATCATAAGACCAAAATTGCCAAATTTTGAAAATTCATATTTCAAAAACTATACAGTTTATCAGCAAAAGCACTGAATTGCAGTATGGTGAGGCCATAGTGATCCGAAAAAACCACACTCTGAGTTAAGATTCGGAAAAACGACGTTTAGCTAATTTTAGGGTAGGAAATCCCATAAAAACAAAATTGTTAAACTTTAAAAATTTATATTTCAAAAACTATACAGTTCATCAACAAAAGCACCGAATCGCAGTATAGTCAGACCATAGTGATCCGAAAAAACCACACCCTGAGTTAAGATTCGGAAAAACGACGTTTAGTGATTTTAGGGTAGGAAATCCCATAAGACCAAAATTGCCAAACTTTGAAAATTCATATATTAAAAACTATACAGTTTATAAACAAAAGCACCGACTTGCAGTATAGTGAGGCTATAGTGATCCGAAAAAACCACACCCTGAGTTAAGATTGGGAAAAACGACGTTTAGCGAATTTTAGGGTAGGAAATCTCATAAGACCAAAATTGCCAAATTTTGAAAATTCATATTTCAAAAACTATACAGTTTATACAAGATTCGGAAAAACGACATTTAGCGAATTTTAGTGTAGCAAATCCCAGAAGAACAAAATTGCCAAACTTTGAAAATTCATATTTCAAAAATTATACAGTTTATCAGCAAAAGCACTGAATTGCAGTATGGTGAGGCCATAGTGATCCGAAAAAACCACACTCTGAGTTAAGATTCGGAAAAACGACGTTTAGCTAATTTTAGGGTAGGAAATCCCATAAAAACAAAATTGTTAAACTTTAAAAATTTATATTTCAAAAACTATACAGTTCATCAACAAAAGCACCGAATCGCAGTATAGTCAGACCATAGTGATCCGAAAAAACCACACCCTGAGTTAAGATTCGGAAAAACGACGTTTAGTGATTTTAGGGTAGGAAATCCCATAAGACCAAAATTGCCAAATTTTGAAAATTCATATATTAAAAACTATACAGTTTATAAACAAAAGCACCGAATTGCAGTATGGTGAGGCCATAGTGTTCCCAAAAAACCACACCCTGAGTAAAGATTTGGAAAAACGACGTTTAGGGAATTTTAGGGTATAAAAACCCTTAAGACCAAAATTGCCAAACTTTGAAAATTCATATTTCAAAAACTGTACAGTTTATCAACAAAAGCACCGAATTGCAGTATAGTGACGCCATAGTGATCCCAAAAAACCACACCCTGAATTAAGATTCGGAAAAACGCCGTTTAGCGAATTTTATGGTAGGAAATCCCTTAAGACCAAAATTGCCAAACTTTGGAAATTCATATTTTAGAAACTATACAGTTTATCAACAAAAGCACCGAATTGCAGTATGTTGAGGCCATAGTGATCCGAAAAAACCACACTCTGAGTTAAGATTCGGAAAAACGACGTTTAGTGAATTTTAGGGTAGGAAATCCCATAAGACTAAAATTGCCAAACTTTGAAAATTCATATTTCAAAAACTATACAGTTTATCAACAAAAGCACCGGATTGCAGTATCTTGAGGCCATAGTGATCCGAAAAAACCACACCCTGAGTTAAGATTCGGAAAAACGACGTTTAACGAATTTTAAGGTAGGAAATCCCATAAAAACAAAATTGTTAAACTTTACAAATTTATATTTCAAAAACTATAAAGTTTATCAACAAAAGCACCGAATCGCAGTATAGTCAGACCATAGTGATCCGAAAAAACTACACCCTGAGTTAAGATTCGGAAAAACGACGTTTAGTGATTTTATGGTAGGAAATCCCTTAAGACCAAAATTGCCAAACTTTGGAAATTCATATTTTAAAAACTATACAGTTTATCAACATAAACCGAATTACAGTATAGTGAGGCCATGGTGATCCAAAAAAACCACACATGGAGTTAAGACTCGGAAAAACGACGTTTAGGGAATTTTAGGGTAGAAAAACCCTTAAGACCAAAATTGGCAAAGTTTGAAAATTCCTATTACAAAAACTATACAGTTTATCAACAAAAGCACCGAATTGCAGTATAGTGAGGCCATAGTGATCCGAAAAAACCACACCCTGAATTAAGATTCGGAAAAACGACGTTTAGTGAATTTTAGGGAAGGAAATCCCATAAGAACAAAATTGCCAAACTTTAAAAATTCATATTTCAAATACTATACAGTTTATCAACAAAAGCACCGAATTACAGTATAGTGAGGCCATAGTGATCCAAAAAAACCACACCCTGAGTTAAGATTCGGAAAAACGACGTTTAGGGAATTTTAGGGTAGAAAAACCCTTAAGACCAAAATTGCCAAACTTTGAAAATTCATATTTAAAAAACTATACAGTTTATCAACAAAAGCACCGAATTGCAGTATAGTGAGGCCATAGTGATCCGAAAAAACCGCAGCCTGAGTTAAGATTCGGAAAAACGCCGTTTAGCGAATTTTAGGGTAGGAAATCCCTTAAGACCAAAATTGCCAAACTTTGGAAATTCATATTTTAAAAACTATACAGTTTATCAACAAAAGCACCAAATTACAGTATAGTGAGGCCATAGTGATCCAAAAAAACCACACCCTGAATTAAGATTCGGAAAAACGACGTTTAGCGTATTTTAGGGTAGGAAATCCCATAAGACCAAAATTGCCAAATTTGAAAATTCATATTTTAAAAACTATACAGTTTGGCAACAAAAGCACCGAATTGCAGTATGGTGAAGCCATAGTGATGCGAAAAAACCCCACGCAGAATTTAGATTCGGAAAAACGTCATTTAGCGAATTTTGGGTGGGAAATCCCATAAGACTAAAATAGCCAAAGTTTGAAAGTTTATATTTCAAAAATATACAGTTAATCAACAAAAGCATCCAGTTGCAATATGGCGAAAAAACCACACCCTGAGTTAGGAATCGGAAAAACGTCGTTTATCGAATTTCAGGGTAGGGAAGACCATAATACCAAAACCAAAATTATTATTTCAAAAATCATGCAGTTTATCAACAAAAGGACCGAGTTGCAGTATGGTGGGGCCATAGAGATGCGAAAAAACCACATCCTCAGTTGAGATTCGGATAAACGTAATTTAGCGAATTTTAGAGTAGGGAATCCCATAAGATCAAAATGGCCAAACTTTAAAAATTAATCAAACGTCAAACGGGGGGGGGGGGGGGGGGGCGGGCACTTCCTAAGCCTTTGATTATTTTACATATTTTATTTAAAACACAAAAAATAGCTTAAAATGTGACATTATGAGGCTTCGGGCCCCCCTAAGCAGCGGCGTAGTCTAAAAACATAATGACCTTGTTTTTTTTGTTTTTTTTTTGTTTTGGTCGCAAAGATTTTTGTGGGGCACCCTTTTTAACAGTCGGTTCCGGCCCACACACGAATGATGACCTTTTTTTTTTTGTTTTTTGGTCGCACGAGTTATGAGAGGCGCCTTGGTAGCTGTCGCCCCCCCCCCCCAAGACACATTCCTGGGTGCGCCACTGCTATTAACAACCTTATACAGCAGGGCTTTCCTTCTTTATAGGAATAGGATTTTTCTATGGGCCATAAGGATTGCAATTAAACGGAGTGGGTCTCTGTTCGTTTTCCGAAAACACGGTTATCGAAAACACTTTTTTCGAAGAGACATTTTAATTGAAAATGTAAATTACGAATGACATTTTTTTCGAAAACCGCAATTTCGACATTTTTTCCAAATGACGTTTTCTTCAAAAATATTTTTTCGAAAACATTCTTTTTGCAATGTCCAAAAATATTTTTTTTTTCGAATCCGTTTTTTCCGATAACGTTGATTTCAAATACATTTTTTTTGAAACACAATTTTTTTCAAAAAAATTTCCTTATAAGAGCTTATTTCCTGCTTTTGGGTTGATCTCCCAAAAGTAGGACAGAAAAGAAAGAAATAATTTCTCAAGAAAAATTCCTATTCGAAAAAAAATTAATTAAAAAAAAAATCTTCTATCGAAATAATTGTTTACGAAAAAAGTGTTAATCGAAATTTAGGTTTTCGATTAAATTGTCTTTGAAAAAAGCTTGTTTTTGAAATAAACGGGACAATCAGAAAAATACCTTAAAATTCGGTGTTCTCAGAAGTAAATAATTATTTTAAAATGCTATTTTGCTTAATAATTTTCGTCAAGTAATAACCCACATAGCACAAAAATCACATCAACGTTAAATTAACGTGAACAAAAATAACAAAGTTTTTTTTACTTGAAAACAACCTCATACCATGTAATATTTATTTTGTTAAATTTACATGCTTAAAGATAACTTAAAAACAAGGAGAAATCAAGTTATAAAAATGTACTTTTTGATGAGGTTTCTGGAGCTGTGTATATAACGTGTTTTTTACCCTCTTTATTTTCATGCACCAAACTTACACTTGAAAAGTCCTCCACAACATCTTCTAAAACGCCTCTAGATTAAGACTTACCTACTAACTTTCTGCGTCTTTTTTAGTCACGTTTTTTTAATAACATTTTTTTAACTTACAAGAGATGCGAAAGGAAGTTATAAAAGTTCACTAGTTTAAGACTATAACACTTCAAGACAGTTTTAAAGATGGCGCTTAAGGCAAGAGAAAATATCTATAATCTATCCATATACATTATTTTTTTTAAAAGCTCAACAAGATTTTTTAACATTAAACACTTTCACAGAATATTAATGTGTCTTTATCAGGTTAATAACAGATGCGTCGTGATCGTGAAGGCTTAGGGATCAGTTCGTTAACAGGTTTTTGGAGTTTAGAGGCCAAAGCCCTGCCTGATAGATTTTGTCAAAGTGAAAAATGCCGACAATAGGTAGCACTGCTGCTAGTAAAATCTCAAAAATATTCGGTAGAAAAGCCATGCAAATCGCGTTTTAAAATTCGTGTAGAAAAGGCGTGAATCTAATATGATTTTAACTTTAATAAAATTCACTTGAAGCTAACGTAAAAAAATTGCTGTTTTAATTTGATAATGACGTTATTACAACGCAGTTTTTAGCAACGTTATTTTTTATAATGTTAATGAATGACCTATTAAGCTTGTTTTCATATATGAAATAAACGTTTTTTTCTAGCAGCTTTTAAAATCAACGTTTTTTTTTTCTCACGCCTTTTTTACGTGTTAAACACGTGATTGTGCTATGTGGGAATTGTCGCTCCCAACAATTGTTTCAGGTTGTTACCTTTGGCAACGGTGGAACGCTTTCTACGGGAATCGTGCGTATCGCAGTCTCTTATTAATCAATGCTATACTATATCTGTTTTGTGTCCTGTTATAGAAATTGAGCCCCCTAGATGTGGACTGGTTCACGCGGTATAATTTCATGCAGACTTGCATATGAGGCGTTGAGAACTACCGGACCATCCACTTACTGACTTAAACATCAAACAAGTTTCGTGGCTAATCGGAGTTTTTGCTTCTCTCATATTTTTTTCCGTGGGTAGCTTAAAAGCTAACCTCACTGGGATCGAAGATCTAATGGGCACCTACTAAGTGTTGACAGTTAACTGTTTCGTCCTTATGGGACTCCTCAGAATACTGCTTGGTCAATGCGACCTTCTTGCGAAGTTAATTAGCCGGTTTTGTTTGTAATCCTATGTAAATAGTGAGAAAACTTTCGCAAGAAGCGCCATCTACCGAGATACGAGAGAAACAAGAAGAAAAGCAGGCGAAATAAACTGCTATAAATATTGATCAATGGAAAGATCGAAAACAAATAAAACGAAACAAACTAATCCGTGACCTACGACAGCTCTTTCAGGCCAGATCAACACTTATTGCGTTTTTACCCGCTATCAGACACGTGACCGTCAATCAACAGAATTTTTAAGCCAAATGGTACTAACAAACGTGAAATTTAGTACCCGTGAATTTAAAAAATCAAACAAGTTTCGTGGCTAATCGGCCTGATTAGCCATGATTTTTTAAATTCACGGGTACTAAATTTCACGTTTGTTGGAAATAAAATAGTTCACGGTTCGCTATGGCCAGGGGCGGCTCGTCCATAGGAGCGCTAGTGCACGCACACCCCCAGCAAAAATAAGAAAAAAATAAATACAAACTTATACTTATTATTAAATAATTACTGTTGTTTTTTATTTATTTTTTAATTATCTCGATCCCGCTAGTGGCATCTATCGGCCATTAACGGAAGTAATTAATATTTTTTCGACTTGACGCTTGCTGCCGCATACGGTGGCCTTCGATCGACTCGCCTCGCCTCGCTTGAATCTAGAGATATGAGAGGGCGGGCTTGAATCTGGAGTTGCGCGTGGATTCGGCGTTCCTCTTTAATCTAATTTTTGCCACGCAATTGGATCGGAAATGCTCGGGATATCGGCCGAGAAAAGGGCGGCGTGGTGCGCTAAATCAATACACACTTGCATCGTTTTTTTATAGTTCTCAGCTGATTACTGTTTATATTATCGTTAGTGTGCGTGTATTGGGCGTAATTAAAATTTATTTACGCAGTTTTTAAGTGAATTTTATGCTGTTTTCGGCTTCTTGTTTGTAATTTTTGGGTTCATTATTATCTACAAGTGTCGAATATGTCTGAGGCAGTTATAAGTTCGGGTTCGAGTAATCCTGGAAGTAATTCAAGACTTAATTGTGTACAAAACATTATAGCAAGCTTTTCCTCCTTTAATTTAAATCAAAAAATTGAAATTAAAAGATTAGGAAGGCCGACTCCAGAACTAGAATTATCGCAAACTTGCTCCGAAAGAAAAGAAGGTAGGAGTTTAAAAAAATACTTTAGAAAAGATATTTACCAAAAAGACAACTGGATTTGTGGATGTGATGTTACAGACTCGTTATTTTGTTTTCCATGCTTATTATTTTTCAATGCAAGCATGGATAAAAGCTGGAACCGCATAGGGGTAACTGACTTAAATCATCTACAGGCAAAAATTAAAAAGCATGAATTATCGAAATCTCATTTGCAAGCTTGCACAGAATTGGCGTTGCTCGGTAAAATTAATATTGCTTGGAGACCTGCTTTTTTTTACTTTGACAATCTTATTATCTAGTGGGCACCATAAGTTCTTTTATTTGGCTACAAATAAATATGCAAATTTTTTTAACTTTATTTCGACTCACTTATTATAGCTCACACCCATTCTTATACTTCACGAGCCGCCACTGGCTATGGCACCGATTTATCTTTGGTAACGCTAGCAAACGCTAGCTGTACCAACGTATCAAGTGGCACCATCTGTTATAGGATGCTTGCAACTCATATCGTCCACTGTGGCTTTGAAAAATTTAATATACGAGGTGTGACAATACAATTATAAGACTGGTGTAAAAAATTTACTTTATTTAAATACTAACACAACTTAATGATTTTCGCCATCAATGTAGTCTCCTTCTCTATCGACGCAGCCTTGCATACGTTTTTTTTTTCAGTTTTAGAAGCAATTTTGGAAATCATCAAAAGAGAGGCTGTTAAGAAGTCTTGCCGTTTTTTCCTTGACATGTTCTAATATTTTAAAACGGGTTCCTTTTAACGATTTCTTCACTCTCGGAAACAGGTAGAAGTCGCAAGGGGTCAAGTCTGGTGAATATGATGGGTGGTAAACGACGGGGATCTTATTAGCTAAAAACTGCTTAATGGATAGGGCATTGTGGGCCCCTGCATGGTCCTGGTAGAGCAGCCACGCGTTATTCTTCTGCAAATATGGACGTTTTTTCCTTAGACGTTAGCTACATCAATACTTCCTAATATATAAGTCGGGTAACTGTTTGACCCTTACGCGCCCATTCAATAAGAATAGCACCCCTAATATCGAAAAGAAAAATAATGAGCATCGCTGTATTGGAGGTGCTGGAGCGCCCTTCTCGTTCATCATTTAACTTCTTCACAACCATCGATAAAGCTTCTATGCCACATAAAAATCATTACACGAGACTCCGTAGACATCTTTTAGCATTTGAAAGCATTCACTAGCCGTTTTTTTGAGTTTTACTTTAAATTAATATGTTGGTCAATTTTTTCGTTTGTCATCAGCTTCAAACCACTGCGTAAGCCAAGTTAGTAGAGGAACCTGTTAGTTATAAAAGCTTCAGCTTTTTTTGGGTCCTCTCCCAAATGGCTTGTTATATCAAACCCAACTGTTTTTGAGGAAAACTCATTTACTCAGCAAATATATATATTTCTTGATTTTATTTATTAAGAAAAGTATTAGCAAACATTTTGAAGTTGAATTAAGCCTGGATCCCCATCCAAACAACTATGACCAAACAAAAACAAGGCACATTTTTTAAAGCATATTTTACAACAAGGTATAAGGTTCAAAACAGAATTTTATACATTCAGGTATAAGGTGTTTCCGTATTTTTAAACCAAGGTCTACTGTAATTATTCAAAGAAATAGAAAAAAAAGTTTTGGGCTTTATCCTATACCATCAAAAAAAGTTATAAAAAAACACAAACATTGTAAATCTCTTACGGAACATCCTACAAATTAATATGTTAATAATTTAACTTAAAAAAATAGATATTTTCTTTCTAAACTCAAAAATATATGATAAACTGCCATTTGATAAAGCCACTGTTAAAATATTAGTATCTACAATTTCTAGCGGTTTGGGACCTACTCTACATTTCTTGAAAATAGGTACCCTATTTTCTATGTCTTGAAATAAGTGCAGTAGACCTTTGTGAAAATATACCAAAACACTCTGTACATCTAGTAACACAGAAAACTTAAGTATACTCGATGATATAATTGGTATGCTTTAAATACCTATTCCGAGCTCAAACATTTTAAAAAAGTCAACATTACAGAAAAAAAAGCCCTGCTCAATTAGACTTTTTCAGAACTAACCACGGATGATTCTAATTAACATAAGAAATGCAACAAACATAAGAATAATAAAACAAAAGGCAAAAATGCCCTACTTTATTCAGACTTTCTTAGAGGCAACAAACTAATAATAAACTAAAAGGAACTCAAAACTCAAGACTAGGAAAAATATTGAAAATTTCACACTTATTCTATAACTGAAGTTTCTTCATTGGGGAAAATATGAAAAATATGAAGGTTTTTCTAAAAATATGAAGTTTTATGAAGTCTGAAAAAAAAATGAACATTTTCATAAAATATGAAGGTGCTGAGAGCGCTGCATACCGCCCGAGGCGTGGAGATTTAAAACCTGTTAGTACGGGGGCCAGTTTTAAAATTTAATTGTCACACCTTGTAAAGTAACCGATTTAGTACGATTTTACCTATTATTTCTATATTTTTCCCAAAAAAACTTCTAATACAAACTCAGCCTGTGTCTCCATAACCAGTCATAGGATCTTTTTGTGCCAATAAAACATTTTGATCAGAATATCAGGATCTACAACGTAACGAATTTGATTAAATTCATGAAATTTTTATGTCCAATAAACCTTTACGGTCCTTTAAACAGTGGCGCACCCAGGAATATGTCTTGGGGGGGCCCGAAGCCTCATAATGTCGAATTTTAAGCTATTTTTTGTGTTTTTTTCTGAAATATGTCGAAAATATGTAAAAAAATCTAAGGCTTGGGGGGGCCGGGGCCCCACTGGGTGCGCCCATGCTTTAAATAAAATTACTCAATCGCTTTTCAAAAAAAGTAGCATAAAAATAATTTTATACATTTTTATGTGTTAATTTAAATGATATTTTTTTATTGGTTTAGCTGTTTTTAACGAGCTATTCTTGATTTGTTTCGATAACCTAAAATAAAAATATATTTTAATTAAAATTACATTATAGTTATGTTTGGTAAAACAAAATCAAAAGATAATTAATTATTTTTATTTAAATTAAAGTCACTTGTGTAACAATCTAGTTCTGGACACACACTTCAATACATAAAGATATGTGTTCAAAAAAACAAGTCACGTTCCTTTTGGCTTTTTTAGTTCTGGACAATGTTTGGCAAACTCTTGCATACAGATATAGCAATGAACTTTTAGAGCAAATTGCGCAAAGCTTAGAAAGTACGTATGCGTTTTAAATCTGGACTGATAGCCCAGGGCCTCCAGACATAAGTTATTTTATAAAAAACAGAATATGTCGGATAGAGTAACACTTATACAGGGTGTTTCAGGTAAAAGTAACTATTATAAGGATTTCGGAAATGGTAAGAGATAAAATTTTGTTTGAATGAGAAATAATAATAATAATAATTAATGCTTTTATTGCCATATTCAATACAGAAAAATTACAGTGAAGTACTTAGTAATAAATGTAAATGTAACAATGTTCAGAGTTCGCTCTTTTTAATAAAAAAGATTATTAAAAAGTACGCTCTTCTTTAATCTGTGCATAAGAAAATAAAGTATTATAAGATATAATGAATATTCCTAAATGTTTTAAGTATTCCATGCAAGTAATAATAAAAGATATATAAAAAATTCTATTTAATAAAACAGCGATTATTAGATTGCAGACTGTAAAAATAGGTTTTGACTACAAAACGAAACATACCTACCTGCTTACTTAATATTATAATAATAATTAATTATGTGATACTTGATTGAGTTGATAAAAGGTTAAAAAAAATCAGAAAAAATAAAATGAAATAAAATAAAATAAAATGAAATGAATGAATGAATTTTTTAAAGGTAATAAAACCTAACGATTTTTTGTTGTATATTTTGGATATTGAGTAAGTGAAGGGTCCTTTATAAAACGAAGTTTTGCAACGAGGTATATTTATTTGATTTTTATGCCGAGTGTTTACAGCATGCACATTGTGCCTAAAAGAAATTTTTCTAAAGAGATATGAAGGCTCTCCAAACAATATTATTTTGTGATATAGTACTGATATATGTCGAAACCGTCTTTGTTTCATATTCAGCCAATTAAGCTTGCCGAGGGCTTCCGATATCCGATCTCGTCGTCTAAGCCCACAAATCATTCTGTCACAGGCATTTTGTAGTAACTGGAGCCGTCTAGCGTCATTTTGACGAATACGCTGATCATATATTACGTCACCATAGTTTGTGAGACAAAACCAGAGAATCGCAAAGAATAATTTTAGTATTTTTATTTAGATAATTTCTTTTACTATAAATCAATTTAAGATTAAAAAAGCCTCGTTTTATAAGCATAGAAATGTGATGCTCCAAGTTTAGTTTAGTCCAGCAGCATCCCTAGATTTTTCGCCTTGTCAGTTATTTCAAATAAGTTGGGCTATTTTAACCACAATCAGATGATATATTGAAATTATAAATATCTATGGGGTTTTTTAAAAGATCGAACCAAAACTAACAGTTGTGTTTTATAAAAATTGAAATATCTCTGCCATGTTGTAAATAAATTTTATAAAATTTGGTTTGGTTAACGAATTTTTTCTAGGCCTTCTAGTTTTTTGTAACCATAGCAAATTTTGTTGTTTGTTTTCGTCGCCTTATTAGATCTATGTGCCAAAATATAAATAGAGCATCAAAAGTGTTTTTAACCATGTAAAACAAGTTAGTTGCCTGTAAAACAAATGTTTTAATTGTGTTTTTTGCTACACCTTTTAGTACAATGAATAGAGGAGTTTTACCCTACAAAAGGTCCGGTAGTTCTGAATTTTGGATATGTTATTAAGGTCGAAAGGGTAGTTAAAAATCTGAGTTTTCGTCACCCCCACCCCTGTGCTTCCTCCACCATCTTGAAAAAACCATCAAAAATTGGCACTATTTGTAGTTTTTTGCCTGTAACTTCGTTCCAGTACACTAAATCGCAAAAAGAGTTATATGAAATTTTTTATAAGATATAATTATCTACAACTAGGTGGTACTATGGTTGTTCAGCGAGCAGTAGTAACGGAGCTAGGTAATTTCCAAAAATGACTAAAATCACGTGCTTGGGCAAATTTTCAGATTTTTTCTATCTTAGTCGGCATAAGTTCCGAAATACTTTGTTCTAGATTAAAAGTTCTAAAAATAATCTTGTAGAGAATTTTAACAGCTAGAAAATCCATTCTTTAAATGTATTTTTAAATATTGTAATGGAGTGGGAGTAACTTTTAACTTAACACGTTTTTTATTTATTTTTATTTTTTTGTGTAAATTTTGTGACGTACAAAAAGGCAAGAGAGCTTAGGGGCCAAACACCTCCTTAAACTAACCACCACTTCAAAAACCCCTCCAGACCCCCCAAAATCTAACATATTTAGGTTTTCTCAAATTTTCTCAAAAAAGACGCCTCTAAGAGAATAATGTGTAATATACTTTATTGTAGACAATGAAATTTCCTTTTGAAAAAGGTACAACTCGATGGGGTCAACTATTTATAAACTCTTCAGCGGCGTCCGTCTCTTTTTGCGATTTAGTATACTGGAAGGAAATTAAAGGCAAAAAACTAAAAAAAGTGCCAATTTTTTATGGTTATTTCAAGTTGGCGGAGAAAGCACAGGGGTGGGGGTGACGAAAATTCAGATTTTTAACTACCCTCCTGAGCTTAACAACATATCCGAAATTCAGAACTACCGGACCTTTTGTAGGGTAACCCCCCTAGTTTGGCCTCTATTCATTGAACTATATAAACATAACTTTCTGACGAAATTTTGCATATATTTTGATTTATCAATAAGAACATTTATTTTCATGGTTTTTTTTTTCGTTTTTTGAGCCAAAAAATTATGAAATTTCTTAAAATTTATCTTTTGTTTTAATTCTAAATTTAACAACTGAAACATTTATTAAGATTACCATTAAAACAAGACTAAAAAGCGTTAAAATTAATTAAAGTAAATGTTTATATTTTGATTAATTTTGTAATATTTAAAAACAGGTATTATTCGTACCTACCAAATACATATCTTGGAACCCTCCGGCGTTCTTATAGCACAACAAGAAAGGCTTATACACGGTAAAAACATGGTCTTAGTTGAAAGCAAATTGCTTAGTAAAATAATTTGTGCTTTCCTATTCACCAAGAGAATATTTTCTTGATTTAGCACAAAAAATATCTTGCCTCTTTATTTTAATGTGAAACAGAAATTGTTTTATTAAAAATTGGAACTGAATTAATCTAAGGCACCGTTTTCTCAGGAAGAAAAATATTACTTAGATGAAGACAATTTGTTTTGTTACAAAAACAATTAAAGACGAAAAATAAAGAAGAAAAATAAAGTCTCATTTCAAGATTAAACGCTGCGTTAAACAAAATAAATATTTTAATTCAAAACAAATTGTTTTAAGGTAAAACAATTTATTCAAGAAAAAACGCGTTTTCATTGTAGACAAAAATTTTTACCGTGTAAGTCCAATTTATTTCTAATTTAGAAATATTTCCACATTAACTTCAATTGGCAGCGTAACTTCAAAAATACCAAAATTAATTGTGATACTTTTAAACAAATAAATCAAATAATTGACAAACATTTGACAGATAGTTACGTAGGTATGAAAACAAACACAATTACGAGACAACTATGTAAGTGCAAAACTGTTTTTTTAAATGAACTCACCATTTCCATCACACAAGGATAGGCCTGTTACGCACAGTTAAAAGGCTCTTTTTCATCTTGATTTATGACGTATAAATCCAATATGGCGGCAATAAGAAATACCAAAGTTTGCTGTGGATACCAAAAATTAGACGGCAACGAAAAAATTTGTATATATCATTCGATTTACCGTAGTTAAAAATTAAATTTAAAAAAATTTGTTTTCAAGATAACGGAGTTATTTCAATTTTTTGAAAAATAGAACGTTTGGTTATTGCTCAATATCTTGAAACCCCCCGTGGATACTTTTAATTTTGATACAGCATCTGCTTGGAATAACGCAACTTTTTTTTTATTTAACCTAAATTTTATCTCCTGCCGAAAACCCTATGTAGTTACTGTTATCTGGGACCCCCTATATGTAGTATACACGCGTATACCTGCTTAGTTGTGTAGTGTGCCAATTTTCCGGAACCAGGAACAAAAGGTGAGAAAAAAAGGACTGACTTTAGTTATATTATAACGGCTAATTTTTACATATGTTTTGTGACGATTCACCAAAAAGGCATTAAATATTCCTTTAAAGTTATTATAAATTGCATGTGGAATTTTTGGTTGACGCAATTTAATCTAAGCAATTACGCAAACATCGTAATAGGTTCGTTGCTCTGGGTTCCTAGCCAAAAAACTAAGTTAACGCTGACTCTGCACACATTGAAGTAATTTCGCGTGTTTGCGATAATTGACCAATAGAACGGTTCCATGGTGGACTTTAACAAAGACGTGGAAGTTAGCTGTCACGTAAAACGATGCGAATGCTTCTAAGCCCGCAGAGCATAACAATATTATTACAAATTAATACTTAATCCTGCCAGATACCTCCCATGGACCAGAGCTATAGTCAGACGCTTTTTAATACCTCAACTTTAGTTCTTTCCTAACGCTTAATTTTAAAAAATGTTATTGGGCAGATGAATTCAAAACTATGTCTGATCAGCCAGATCAATCGCATGGACCAAACGTCCTCCCAGACACAAGGGGTACCCAGAAGGGATATTTCGAAATAGTCGATAGAGTGTGTTAAAATAGATATTTATCAATATTAGGCACAATACCCAAATTTGTATTGAAATATTTTAATCCCCCCCAATTTTTTTCTAGGCATGGCCCTGCCAGATATAATAATAAATAAATTAATGACTTTTGACAATATTGTCACGAGGGGGTTTTAACGTGACGTAACACAGTTTAAGAAAAGTTTACGTTTTTATTAACAATACTTATAATTACTGCTTACATTAAATACATCTTCCTAACAAAATGCGTATCCTCTAGATCGCTCGACTTCTGACTATTACTTGTCTTCACTGTACTACTACTACGTGTGAGACGTTACGTTCTCAGCTTACAACTAACTGCTAAACTCTTTTGGAGATGCTTTTATTAGAAGCCGTTTGCCATTAATAGGATATCGAGATGTGTTTTGTTTCCTGTATAAACATTATGGATGACCGGTCAATGGCTTATGGTTTTTATTCCGTATACAGTTTATTAAGGTTGTAATGTTTTATAACTTAGTACGATTGAATGGTTGGTTTGTACCACCAAGTTGGTGGTCCTTAGTATTCTAGTAAGTTTGCGTCTGCAATGTCCGCTTGAGCTTTGCAACTTCGATTCTGCAGTTTGTAGAAAAAACACTATATTACAAAAACTGAAGAAATATTATAAAATGCTTTCTTGTATTTTTTGTCAGAATCGTGGTTTTTGTGGTATGATTGCTCCTTTGGATTTTTCCTCATTTATTTCTTTAGTGGTCTAAACTTAAAAACTCCTATTTTTTGAGAATATTTGTAAAATTATAGTATAAAGACTAATAAATGAACTACAATGTCAACATTATTTATTAGTCTTAATTTTGTGCTTTTACAAATATCCTCAAAAAAGAGTAGTTTTTAGTTTAAGTTACTAAAGAAAAAAATTGGACAAAATCCAAAGGAGCCGCTAAACTTTTAAAATTATAACTCTAACACTATTGGTCTGACAAAAAACCCATGAAAACAGTTTTATATGAAATGTCATTGTCTTTAATAATTCTTAAATTATTACATTTTAATTTTATTTTAACCTCTTTTTTTATGGCGGCGAGCGGCTCAAGCGGACATAGCTTACAGACTGGCTTACTGGAATACTAAGAACCACCAACCCTTCACTTGCTTTAAGTTTTAAAACATTCTGACCTTGATTCTGACCTCTTGCAACAAAACAGGGCGCCAATGTCGCCAAAACTATAGTATTATTGTGTGTGGGAGGCCATTTGGCCCATGCGATTGGTTGATTAGTAGTAGTATACTATTACTTTGTGTAGAAAATAACTTAACTTCAGGTGGTTTTTTTAGACCTTTAAAGCTCTGGCCCATAGTAGGTGTCTGTCAGTGTTAAATATCACTTTATAGTAAGTATTATTATATAAAACATATTACGTAAAAATTAGCCGTTAGAATATAACTTAAGTTAGTCCTATTTTGTCTCACCTTTTGCACTTGATTCTGGAAAATTGGCCCACGACCCAACTTAACAGGTACCCCCACGTTTATACTACATACCGGGTGTTCCCAAGTGATTCTTAAAATCCAAAGTTGTTCCCCGCCTTTAGTAGATTTTATTGGATAGAGAGCGATGCCCCGTTCCGCTCCTAACGGTAAACCAAGCAAATGCGCGCGACGATGCAAGCCATCCATGATTTTGGCGGCTTTTGGTAGGGATAGCGGTATAAGTGCTATTCTATTCGATATATTTTTTGGACTAATCTACTTAAGGGTCTTAAAAGTAGCTTTAAAAAAGCTAGGGAAGGTGGGGTAAGTGGATATCTGTTTTACAAGATATTTGTAGGTCGCATCACAAAGTTAGATTTAAGTTTTTAGGTGTAAATATGAAGTATTTGGAATAGTCGTAGGCCATTTACACCAGATTTAAGGGTATCTGGGTAACTTCCGTCTTTTTTAAAATAATAAATAAATGGATCCATGATGGATCTGATACCTTCCTAGCTCATTTGCAGACTCCAAGTAAACTCCATGCTATATCAACCTTGAAAACAGTTTTTTGTAAATATCTCCGAAACGAAAGCCCCTACGAAGTTTTTGGTTATAACACAGATTTTTGAAAAAAATGTGGGCTACTATACTCCGAAAACCGCATATTGATGGGACGCTCCGGTTAAAAGTTTGCAATTTTTAAATGTTTTAACTATCATTACCATTGATGAATTTTAACCAAAATCTAATCAGCTCGTTGCAGTGTCGGGCTGTATTTTACCTGAAAATTTCATCAAAATCGGTTCATTGGTTTACGAGATATCGTGTTACGGACAGATATACATACACACATACATAGACACACATCACGACAATATTGCTAGGATAGGTTAAAATACACCCAAATAACACATTTACGGCATTATCTGAAAACATTTTTTTTTCGAAACTAATACCTTCTCTTGCCATTGCTGCGCGACCTAGGAAGGTAAAAATTGAAAACGCTATGAAGAAATTCGACAAATTTTAGCTCTTTTTTTGCCTTTTGTGTAAAATTATCTCTTTCGATTATGTTTTAATAGCATTTGTAAAATGGAGAGTTCGAAGTTAATACCCTTAAAACTAACCTTTATAATATGTGGCACTACTTATGATAGAAAATCTTAAAAATGTATAGTCATGGATTCGGAGGAACAATTGGTAAGGTATTGGCGCAAAGGACATAAGTTTCGGCTAAAGCACAGGAAACTGTTTTTTATACTTTTTCGTTCATTATTTTTACCCTTGGTTTGAATTCGTTTTTTGATTTAGATAAATATGGAGACACCCTTCCAAGCAACATATCCAGTCTCCTAACTGTCCCAAAAAAGCAACCTGCAGTTTTATATATTTATCCACCAAATTGTGAGTGTAAGGCTGTGCATCCAGGTAAGTTTTAAAATAAAAATCAGAATTTCTAAGGGCCGGTTATTTCAATAGATTATCCTTGGATCCTTTTTCGGCCGTGAGCCAGCCCTGTGGTGCTTAATCAACCATATTAAAATGGATGAAGAATAGCTTCTAACAATACTGGCTAAATATGCCAGAACTGGTTCACTCTAGAGTTCATTAAAGGACCTTGTAAAAACAGAGCCAGGGACATTATTGGACTTACCAGACAGGAGATACGTATAGTGACTGCTCTTTTTATGGGTCACTGTCGACTGAGAGTACCCGTGCATAGAATGGGACTAACAGAGGAGACTTAATGTAGACTCTGTATGGAGGATGACGAAACATTCAGACATGTACTGTAAGAATGTCCGGCTATTGCACGTTTACATCAGAATACTTTCGGTAAACCTCAGATTGACTCAGAAAATCTAAACAGAGTCTCACCCAAACTGTAATCGGCCTTTTTGAAGGATTAGGCATACAGTGGTGAGAGGCCACTCAAAAGTAAGCTACAATGGACCCACTGATGGTCGCAGTGGAAGGGCTGCAAGGCTCACTGACATATGAATCATCATCAATCACCATCATCCTTAGATCCTACACCTGAGAGCATTTTGCGCTCTGTATCAGCAGATTGGATTTTTTTATCGACCAGTCCCTCCTTCGGTGACATGACCTCTGATATCATACCGTGAATACAGTTGCCATCTAGTGCCCTAATCAGGCTATTTTATACTACCTTCTCTTTCTGACGTCCTGGTAATTAGACATTAGGTTGCTCTTTTTGATTATGCCTATTTTATATATTTTTCTATGTGCTAGAACTTATTGGTTCTAATATGGCAAGACTCGCTTAATATTGTACTGCTAAAACGAATTCTAAAGATACAGGATTGGCTATAGTATATTAGGACCCTCTCCAAGAACAATAAAGTCAATTATCGCTGATGGACGCTACCTTGGGTTTGTTTATCGACCAGTCGTCCCTTCGAGAGGCATGACCTCTGATTAGGGTATTTTAATTTTATGCTACCTTTTCTTTCTGACTTCCTGTACATAATTCTTTAGGTATTTTTTTTGATTCTGCCTATTTTTGATAGGTAATAAATCTTGGTCTTTGGGTAATAACTTATTGGTCTGAATATAACAAGGCTTGCTTGACGTACCGCTAAAATTAATTCTAACGAGACAGGATTGGGAAAAAGACCACATGACCCAAATAGAAGTCCATAATGACCCTCTCTTCATTATCATTAATGAATCCTACCTGCACAGCCTTATATATAATATAATCGATTTTTTTTAAGATCAAAAGGATTTCGGTGTAATTCCGTCTACAAGTGCGCCAAAGAAAACATTAGCACCTTTGCCTGGAGGAGGACGATCAATTCCAGCTTCCAGAGGTAAGACTAAAAGAGATTAATTGTGGGCGTGCTTTCGGGCTGTCAAAACAGTCAACATCTCCTGAAGATGCCATCCACTCGAGATGGCGAAACGTCGAGAACGAATTTTCAACGACGACGGCCGAACAACCCGAAAGCACACCCACCATTTGACGATGGCCGCGAAAGCCTTTTACTAAGAGAGATTAGTTAAGGCAAGGCCGTACCTAGTAGGATCAATCCTTTTCTTTTTTGCCGAGCAACAAAGATAAAAAAAATTGCTTAACACAAAAATATTTCATCCCTCCAATTTTTGTATGCCCTGAATTGAGGCTGTAGTTGTGACTTCCAATGTTGGACTGGCTCTATAAGGGCAGAAATTTTAAGGGGCCCATATATTTTTTACAAAAAGCCTGACAAGCACATACTAAGAAACAAAAAGACGTCAGACGGGAGATACTTTATCAGATATATTTTTAGGAAAATGAAAATATCATCATTGTGGGTAAAATCCCTGTGTGTTGACATATTTGGATATATTAATATATCCAAATATGTCAACAATAATTGCGGGTAGCATAAATTGATATTGTTATACATCGTTGGAAAGCTCTTAAAAAATAATAGCTTTTTTCCCGGACAGGTTCTTGCCCCCCTGATGAGGTCATACGTGTGCAAATAGGACACATTTAGAAATATTGAAATATCTTCATTACTGGTAGACATATCGAATACATCACTAGAAATTTCTTCAAAAATTGTATAAACATTTTCAAACACACTTTTCTCTTGGACGGGTTTACCCCCGCCCACCTACTAACTTCATCAATGTACAAACGGTTTGTATTAAAAAATAGACAAAATATAATGGGAGGCAATATTAATAAGTATGGTCCAAAAAAATGCTGCAAAAAAATTTCTTTGTAGGATTTTTTGAGGGTCTCTCAACGATCACAACAAACTAAGCTACCTGTAATGAACATATTTTGTATTTTTCTTAAATCATACCATTTGAACATTAAATAATGTTTGAAGAATTTTTGAGGAGCTTTTCAACGATATATTAAGTTATCCAATATTGTCACCTGCAATGGAGCTGTTTCGATTTTTCTAACTACATATTGTTTGCTCAGTGATGAACCCATCAGGAGGCCCGACCTTTCTAAGAAACAGGTTGCAGTAACGTTAGTTTTATCGTTTTCGAAGAGCTTTCCAACAATGTATTACAACGTCCATTTGTGCTGCTCATAATAGAGATTTCCATTTGTCCAGTACTCCAGTGTCTGAGTACTATATGGACAAGCATCGTGCTAAATTTCAAACCGATAACCAAAGTAAAATATTTTTAATCGTTTGTCAGTAAACCTTAGAAATATTTTGGAAAACTCTCTTAACAAATTTTTTATTTTTCCGGGATAGGTTCAAAATTTATGTAAAATGATCTTATTCTTCCGACAATATGTAGCCTTTATCCAGATGATGATTATAATGAAGCCTTACATCAGTGGACACTAATTTCCAATCTTCAGTGTACTTTACAGATTCTTCCAACCTCTCAAAAGGACTTTGATAAAGTAAAATCCGAGGCATTGGCGCATCATATCCTTTTGAGTTGTCAAGACTTACGTTCAAAGGCAAGATTTCTCGCATTTCAACGACCAGAAAATCCTGCTTGGCTTAATGCTTTACCACCGTATCCTTTGGGTACTCTCCTGGACGGTCAAACTTTCCGCGTTTCTGTCGCTTTGAGGTTAGACTTTGTCTGTATAGTCCTCATGATTGTTCTTCATGTGGCCAAACAGTAGATATTTATGGCTATTATGGCCTGAGCCACAAGATTGCAGGAAGGATGGCTCGTCACAGTGAACTAAACAGCAGATGCAAATCCCGTAGAAGTACGCCTTCTACGGGATTTGCATCTGCAGGATTCCCTTTAGTTCTTGAACCCGTTGGAGTATGTCGAAGCGATGGAAAGCATGTAGATGGAATGATTTCCGTGGAAGTCTGGCAAACCTCTCCTATCGGACGTCACTTGTAAAGATTCATTATGTCAGTCATATATCCCTTTATGTTCTCAAAAACCAGGAGAGGTTTGTCGTTTGTGTGAGTCTAAAGAATAACAAATATGAGGAACTGTTGGACCGCTTTTGCTTTGTACCCTTTTCTCTTGAAGATGCAATGCGACATCAATTCTTGGAACAGAGAGGTTTAAATGAACTATTTTATATTGAACGATTATTTTTTTCTTTGCTTGTTAAATTTTATTGTTATTTTTATATTATATGTAAAACAGTTATTATATTTAAATGCTATGCAATAAATATATAAATAAAGTTAAAAAAAAAACATAAAAAAAGGTTTTTCTCCTATACACTTTATGCGTCAAGACAGTTGATTGTTTATTATTACCAAGTGACCCATTTTAGTTTTTAAATGTAAGCCTTCTCTACCGGGACATTTGGGATGGGGGGGGGCTACCTATTAATTTCGCAGTTTTTTTGGTGGGTCGCTCAGCCCGGCAATGGCTAACAATACATCATTATTATAATTATGCTGATTTTATCTGAAGAGGTAGGATAAGTAACCTGTCGAAATTTCATATTAACTTATTTGTCAGATTTTGTTCTGTAAAATTTGGTGTTGATTTTCTAAATTGAAGAAATAGTCCATGTTGGGTGGAGGTGATTCATAAATCAAACAAGTTCAGTCGTTCTCCATTAATTTTATTATTACAACGACATGTTTCGAGAGGATTTAATTTTAAACCAATCCCTTCCATTGGGGGAGGGTTAACCTAAACATGTTCCACAGAAGATAGTTTTTCCTTTCTGTTTTGCTTCTTTTTTGTTTTTTCGTCCTCCGCTGGATTGCCCATGCTGCTGTAATTTGTTGTAAACCACTCCGTTGCACATGCTGCTGTAATTTGTTGTAATCACTTCATTGAAATGCTGCTGTAATTTGTTTTAATTTTTAGCCTACAAGCTATAGGCAACGGTGATGGATTATCTCCATCAAGTGTACAACCTGAAGATGAGAGCGTGTGCTCTAAAAAATGTCGTAGTCGTTAGTGGAAAACGACTGAACTTGTTTGGTTGATTTCTTAACTAAGTATAGTTTCTCATTTTGTATAAAACAAAACATTGTACTTTTAGACCCTGTTTCGTTAGAATGGTTTGCATGTTTAACAAGCAACATGGGATCATTTCCAGAAGCTGGTACTACCTATGTCGACGGTAAGCACTTTTTATTTAAATGTGGAAAATCAAAAAAATTGTTGTATTAATTGAAACAATGTAATGTTAATCCCGAAAATAAAAATTAATTCAACGCACACACAGGAAAATATTGTAGAATAGAAGGTCAAAAATATTTTCGAGCTTAACAAGCCTGTTATTTAAAATGGTGAAAGATTTTTTTTTAAATGTTAATTTATTAAAAATGCTTTTTTGGCTCAGCAAAATCTGTCAAACAAATGTCATTATTTTTTGGCTAAGATTAAAACTTTTTTTTATTAAAAAAAACTAAATAGAACGTATGTTTCCTCGCAAAAAATATTATATTATAAAACTTATAGTTTCTTCCCAATAAACAAAAATAAACGAAGTTTGTTTTTTTCCTTAAAAAAACGCCAAAAGTTTAATAGAGTATAAATTCCTTAAAATGAGTCAAAAATTTAAACTTTTTTGTGTTGTGGAAGAAAACATTGTAGTTTTTATGTTTTCTATGCCAGAGGCCATTTTTGTTCAAAATTTAAAATGGCGCACTACTTTAAAATAGATATTTTTCGCCCCCCTGAAACTTTTTTAAATGCTCCAATATAATAAAACCAAAACAGCAGCAAAAATGCCTAAAATTAAAATGGAAAATTGCCGGTCATAATACCAGACAGAAAGACGATCGATGGACCTTTTGAAAATTAAAGTGGATGAAGACCCCAAATGAGATGGGCGGACGATTTGAAGAAACACGCGGGGACTAGATGGATGAATACGGCGACGGACAGAGAAGAGTGGAAAATATTGGGGGAGGCTTATGTCCAAAGATGGTGGAAGAAGGCTAAATAGAATAGATAGATAGGCGTAGATAAAGTTTCGTTTGTAAAATCCACACGCAGACTGTTAAAAATATTTTTTCTTATTTAGATGGAGTTCTGATATATGACCAAGATACCCTTACATATTTTTGGGAAACAAAGGATGGACAAAAGATTCCTGTTAACAAAACCACCGGAAAAGTTAATACGCTACCGACCCAAGAGAATCCTGTCAGTCTTAGAAAACTTCAAGCAGGTAACAAGCGGTTTCTTTTTACTTTCCTAGCTCACGTAGCAATAGCTAGAAAAGGTTTTAGTTTCGACGAAAAAATACTTTTTGTGATAACGGTGAAAATTTGTTATTTGGGTGTATTTTGACCTATCTTAGCAATATCGTCGTGATGTCTCTCTGTGTTTGTGTGTGTGTATGTGTGTGTGTATATATTATTTCTGTCTGTAACACAATAGCTCCTAAACCGTTAATCCTATTTTCTTAAATGTTTCAGGTAACAAAGTTACCTTTACGAGCTGATTAGATTTTTTTGACATATAAAAAATGTAAAAAATGCTTACTGTTTAATGGAGCGTCGTATCAATATGCTGTTTTTGAAATCTAGTAGACTACATTTTACTCAAAAACTTCTGTTATAACCAAAAACTTCGTAATAGCTTTAGTTTCTGAGATATTTACAAAAAAACTGTCTTCAAGGCTGACATATCATGGCTTCACTTGAAGTGTGCTAATAGCTAGGACAGTATCAGATCCGTCATGGATCCATTTATTTATTTTTCAATTATTTTTTTTTCGGTTTTATTTGTTTTGTCTTTTTTGTTTTATCTTTTTTACTTACCCTTTTTGCTGTTTGTTTCCTTTGTTTTATTTCTTTTTAACCAGAAATTATCATTTTTAATACAATAATTTAAGAGTAGTTTTTTGTTGAATTTGTACTTTTTAAATATATTATGCAAATGTTTAAAACCAACATTGCGAAGCTTAATATCAAACACTTTGGTTATTTTTGGAGATCTCAAACAGCGACAGAAATGACAAAAGAGGAATGATAATTTTTTAGTGTATTTCTTTCGGGGAATGAAACAATAAAGCCGAACGTACAAATTGGTTCACAGAAATAGAAAACCATCATTTCGTACTGAAACTGCACAATGAAAACAACAAAATTAATGTATCTGATCTGATACTTTCCTAGCATATTAGCACACTCCAAGTAAACTACAGGTTATATCAGCCTTAAAAAGAGTTTTTGTAAATATGCTCCTATGAATTTTTTAGTAATAACATAAATTATTAAGAAAAACTTGTTCTGTTTTATTCTAGAACCGCATTTTGATGCGGTGCTCTGTTAAAAAATTAGCATATTTTAAATTGTTAAAATGTGAATAACCTGTCATTAGCTTTACCAGATTTTAACCAAAATCTAACGCTCCGGAACGAAATAGCGATGTACAAAATAGCGACATACGAAGTAGCGATGTAATGAAATAGCGACTATCAAAATAGCATAATGAAAGAGCGACTATCAAAATAGAGATGTACCAAATAGCGTTTGTAACAAAACAGCGATATATCAAAATAGCGATGCATCAAAGTAGCGACAACCAAAATAGCGACAATCAAAATAGCTATGTATCAAAATAGCAAAATAACGCATGGTCAAATTAGCATAGGCAAAAATAGCGTATGGAATGTGCAGTCCGAAATATCGCATGAATTCTTTCTTGGGATCCTAGAGGGTGTGAATTCGAACCTAAAGAGCATATTTTCAAAAAAACTTCCCTGACTTCTTTTCCGGGATCTTAGAGGGTGTGAATCTGAACCGAACTAAATAAAACCGAATTCGGTTCGGTTCGGTTCAGTTTGGTTCGGTTCGGTTTCACACTCCCTAGGATCGCGGTAAAAAAGTCAGGAAAGTTTTTTAATAGAAACAAATATGTTGTTATTTTGTTACATCGCTGTTTTTTTACATCGCTATTCTGTAGGTCGCTATTTTGCTACATCGCTATTTTGATAGTCGGTCTTTCATTACATCGCTATTTTGATTGTCGTTAGTTCGATACCGATATTTTAATTACCGCTATTTTGTACATCGCTATTTTGTTCCGGAGCCAAAATATAACTAGCTGTTTAAGTATTGTACATATTTTACTTAAAAACTTAATAAAAATCGGTTTAGCGGTTTAGGAGCTATTGTGGACCGGAGAGACATACACACATGGACAAAGATCACGAAGGTGGATCAAAATAAACCCAAATAACACATTTTCAACGTTATCTCAAAAAAAAAGTTTTGTCGAAAAGAATACTTCCACTAGCAATTTCTGCGGGGGCTAAGCAGATAAAAATAAAATTAGATTTTTTTTCTAAAGATTGTTTATAAATAATATATTTTTTTTTGCTTTTGCTTTGACTGATATGTAGAGTTTTTTAATTAAAGTAGCAAGTGAAAAATGATGAATAATTATATTTTCCTTTTCTAATCTGCCTAGACATCCTCAGATTAGGTAAGGAATTTAAATTACCCTTACTTATCCTTTCTCTACTTGTGGTTACCTCTCGCTTAACCATTACAACTCCCACTCTTAACTTTTCAGTAGTTTTTTTCGCATCAACCTCCTGCTGTGTGGTAGACGCAGCGTTGCCAGGTCTACTAATTTTTCAGTAGATCTACTGCTTTTGGGTATTTGTCTTCTGAATACTGTTTTTACGGCGGAATCTACCGCTTTTTTCGGTTTTTAAGAAATATGAGCAGTAGATCTACTGTCCTTGTTTTTCAAGAAAAAGTATTAGGTACTTAGTTAGTTACCTATTCAACCTCTGGCCTGTGAAAAAATGATATGAAAACATCCACTTCCGTTAAAACATCTCCGTGATGTATAGTGATGTAAATGGAAATATTTCCGTTGGAAATATTTCCAAGGAAATATTGGAAATTTCCGAACGTGTGAGAATATTGGAAATATTTAAAAAAATATCTTTCATATTTTGTAACCTTATAAGCATTAAACTTACTATAGAACAATTTTTATTTCCGATACTATTGAAGATTTTAAGGAAGTAGAATGACAAGATGATGTTATTGAGTGTGATGCTGATGACAGCGATAAAGATATGCCTCTTGCACGACTAGTGAATAGTGTAGTGTGTCAAGAATGAGAATTTTGTTGTACAAATTTGACCTTATTTCTGTTTATGTGTTTGAAGAATAACTCCTGATTTGTGTTCATGTATAAGCCTTCTGCGTTTTTCACTGTTTTGTTATGATTTTTATAAATAAATATTTCCTTTTTTCTTATTTTTTTAATATTTCACATATTTCCAATGTTTCAAAAAATATTTCCAGAAATATTTCCAAAAATATATTATAATATATATAAATATAACACTAGTGATGTATTTTATGTCTGTGGTCAATTTTAAATTTCGCGCTTCTTCATGGAATGTAAGAGCGCCTCGGGGGATCCCCGCGTCGTTTGTCATAAGCCTTTTTTTTATGCATTTATATTAGTGAGAAGCAGCATACCGCATTTCCAAGAAAGCTACTGAAGTATGGCAGAGCGGTATAGGGAGAGTATTTTCTTGTATAGTGTGGTATGTTGTTTCTTACAAATGCATTAAGAAAAGGAGAATAGGAAATGCGTTCCAGAATTGGTTGAATCAACTCATTTTTTTTGTTTATCACTGAAAGAAACATGAAACGCTTTTTTAGGCTGCAAAAAAAATCTACTGTTTTTTTTTTAACCAAATCTACTGCTTTTTTTATCTATGATCTGCTGCTTTCTTAAAATTTGACCTGGCAACGCTGGGTAAACGGCACGTAGACGTTTGCTATTGTGGAGCGAGGCGGAATCACTTTCTAATCTCTGCAAAACCATGTTTTGTGCTTTTTGTTTTTCGAAGCTGGTTTCGTACAGTGGAACAGTCAAGGGTAATTTACATCCCTGACAATATCAAATGCAAGAGTAGTGACGTATATAGAAAAAAAATTCGGGGGGGGGGGGCAACACAGTTTTCGGGGAGGCCGGAGACCCCATGAGGCCGTATTTTATACTATTTTATGTTTGTATTCATGAAATATGTGGAAAATCTATAAATATCTTAGCTTTGGGGGGAGGCGGGCGCCCAGGCTCCCCCTTATATATGCCACTGTGCAAGAGCAATGATATTTTATCGATATTTTTTACCACAATTCAATAAAAATAGAAATATTTTCATTCAAGTCTTTAGAGCCTGAAGATAGCTAACCTATATCTTTCTCAAAAAAGTATAACAGCGTTAGTAGAAATTAGCTTTGTTAGTAAAAGTTTCTGTATTATTACCCATATTTTTATTTTTAAAACTGTTTTTAGGATATTTTGAGTTTGATGCAGAAGGAAACAAATATTTTGTTGATTACACTGGCCAGGTATACTGGGTAGGACCCGACGGGTACATTTTGGTCGTACCATTTATTCATATTCCTGGTAGGTTTGAAATAGTTATTAGACACTTATTGGAATAAAACCTGACCTTATTTTAAAATCGACCTTATGGCGACAGATTTACATATAAAAAGCAGCTGCTTTCCTTCAAAATTCGGCCTTTGTGTATTTAAAAACCGGATTTATTATAGTGTCGGTATTTATTAAATGAAAGTTAGCGTCTTTATTATTAAGCTTGGATTTGGTGTGTCAATTTTGAGAGGCCAGCTGTTAGTTTTCTGTGTAAATGTGTCAAAATAAAGTTGACTCTAAAATAAAGTTAGCATTTATTCCAATAAGTCCCTATTATTTACCAAACAATTGCGAAAGGTCAGCCTTTACCGCACGCGACGATAAAGTGGATTTCAGACAAACCGTTAAGAGCTGAAGTCCTTTTCGCAGTGTTAAAAACTGCATTTTTTTTATTTAGTACGATAAAGGATTTTTACCACTTTACCGTTCCTTAAACGCCCGCGAAACCGAGTTTGGCCAAACCGTTAACGAGTTAAAATAAATTTACTTTTCGGACTTGTTAGGTTTTTCCTGTGAGCAAATGATTTTTGGACTATGTATTTAATTTAAAAGAAATAGAAGCAGATGTTGCTTGTTAAGAACTATACTTAAATATTTTAGCGCACTTCATCACACACAAGTGGAAAAAATATTTTTATAATTTTTAAATATCCAATGTTTTAAAAACTCTGGAAGCCATCATTCAGATTCACTTTTATGTTTTATTTATTTATATTGTATTTAACAAATCAAATGGCTATTGATCGAATTCCTTTTGCCATTGACTAAATTACAGTGAAACCTCCTATATAAGCGGAATCTCACGATTTCGTCGATTTTTTCCACCTATTGAAGGTGTGCGCTTAAGAGAGAGAACTGCAAAATTTTAATTTTTAATAGCTTGAGTTTTTTCGATATTAAATTTTTCTTTCCTTCTCCGACACGTTAATATTTTTTCACGTAAACTAAGAAGTTATTTACTAGGCGCTATTTCAAAGAGATCTATTACTAGCCAACTGAACAATAAAAATAAACAAAGCAGTCCCGTTGAATAAAATATATTATAAATACGACAGAAGTATTTAGTCTCCTCATTAAAACGGAAAGAGGTAATTTCCCAGCTGCATAGTGCGTTGTTGTCAACATACTATATAATATTTATTCCTATGTCGTGAAGCGCTCCGTCCCGTTGTCAGAGGTTCGCATCAGGTTAAGGGAGGTTTCAGAATTCTTTAAACAAAAAAATTGTCCGCGTCCGGTTATTACAGTGTCCTATTTTGGGAGTGAATTTTACATGTAAAGAAATAGGCAAAAGATTCGTTCCAACAAATTTGTCCGGTTAAAGAGAGTGTCCGCTTAACAGAGGTGTCCGCAAGGAGATGTTTCACTGTACAATATCCTTAAACTATTAAATGTTGTTTTGAAAATAAACTGGCACAGTTTAGCAAAACTTTAAAAAGAAGATATTTTTGTTGTTTATATTATGTGTTGACGTTAATTTAATTTTTAGGAAAATTCTATGTATATGGCGAATCCAACGCTCGCTATTTTACTTCCAGTGAGACTGGTCAAGTCTACGAAATAGATCAGAAAGGAATTCCAGTCGGGGCGCCAAAAAATTCTAAACTCTCAAAAGGTATTTATATTACAAGACCGGAAAGGTGAACTTTACAGGTCGACCTAGAAAATATTAAGGGAGAGCCTTAGGCGAGACCTGTAAACTCGGGAAGACCTGTAAAAAAAATTCGTTTATAGAACGTATCTTTTTTCAACTTACCTAAATCCTACCAAACAGGGAGGCAAAATGGAATAGTGAATTTTGCTTTATTTATTTTCTCCTATTAAATAATCACCTTTCATTCGCCATTTGGAATTAAATTGGCTAAATATATTATCTTTATGTTTTAGTTTTCAGTTTAAGCAATTTGGAACTCCATCATACTTTTATTTTTATTTTTGTAAAAAGTTGCCTTTGATCCATTTTGCCCCGCATATAGGGAAAAATAGGGTACCTATGTATATGTGTAGAAACGGGCGGTATGGTTGTGTAAGTTAGAATCAATATTTTTATAAGACAAGTTTTGTTTTGTAAAATACTAACCTAGATTAAAATATTTATTTACAAAATAAAAAATACATTTATAATAATTAAATTTAGTATTTACAAAATTTATAAAAATTACAGCCCTCGCTGTCGACTCTCCTACATGAATTTTGCGCCCATTTTTTTGCAAAGATAACATAAATTACAAAATTCAGTGTTAAATTTTTGGGGCAAAATGGGGTACAGGTTACTAAGTATAATAAAATACCCCATTTTGCCCCCATGAAAAAATCCCGTTTTGCTCCAAATCACCAGTTAACTTCAAACAAAAAAAAAAGTCTGTAAAAAATGTACTTACCGTTACAAAATGCACAAGCGCAAGCACATCATCACATATTGAGCACAAAACAACTTAAGGTTAGCCGACCGGCACCGATATTGCAGCGAGTTCAACCAGTCATGGGGATAAAATATCCGATATTAAAAAGTTTTATTCTTGCGCAGTTCAGCTAAAACTGCGATATCTCGTTTTACCCCAGTATCCCATTATGCCCCCCTTTCCCCTAAGTATTTATATTTAAAACCGAGATATCACACTCCACTCAAACTTACTAAAAAGCTAGTAGATCTATAACTATTAGAAAATCAATATTTTACTATACAGGGTGTCTCTAAAAGGTCTGTACAAAATCATAGCACATATTCCTGAGGTCAAAATAAGTCGATTTAAAGCAACTTACCTTAGTTCGAAATTGCTTCGTTTCAGAGATACAGGGTGGTAAATTTAAAAATTAAAAATCGATTGTCTTAAAATTTAAGAACATTTCTCAACGCATTACTTTAAAAATTGGTACTCGGGGGTTCTATGGGATGTGAAACCTAAATATGGATACCTTTCCACTGTGGCCGTTAGAGGGCGCTGCACAAAGCTCTTTTTATAGTTTAAAATTACTATAACTTTTTTCTCAGTGTAACTTTTAACTTTTTTTGTTAAGAAAATATTTTCCTAAATCTTTTTAAGCCAAAATGGTACTTCTGTTAACATGCGCTAAAGTAAGTCATTTTCGAGATATTTCCGTTTTTAGTGTTCGGTGCCGCAACGGAATACTGAAATTATTTTGAATGACTATTTCACTAGAGTGTTTTACACTGGTAAAATGTCATAGCAACGACCAGTTCTCTATTGACTATTGTTCTCAAAGCTTTATTCAAGTTTGATGCTTTTCGGCAATTTCGCTCATGAAATTTTTTAATTAATTTTTAAATTCGGCACCCTGTATCTCAAAAACGGAGCAATTTCGGACTAAGGTAAGTTGCTTTAAATCGACTTATTTTGAGCTCAGAAATATTTGCTAAGATTTTGTACAGACCTTTTAGAGACACCCTGTATAATTGACTATTGTCCAATTTGGGGTTAATTTTAAATATTTTCACTTCATATATATTAGCTAAAATATTTTGTTGTAAATAGCAATAAATTGAAAGTCTCAAATTTAAATCTATGAAACATGACAAATTTTTTTCGCATTTTTATTTTAAAAAACCTTTTAATATTTTTTAAAATCTTGTATTATTTTGATTAATTTTATAAAATCGGCTAAAATACTGATAGGTTTCTTGTTTTGCCCACTATTGATGTCTTTTTTAAAAAATAATTCTTTTAAGGTTCTTGTACAATTTTTAGTAATTTTTTTCTTTGTAAATTTTAGCTAATATATTTTTCGGTTTTTAGCATCTTTTTAAATCTAATATTCTTTCAAAATCAACATTTTTTTTTTATAAGTATAATAATTATTTAAATCTTCCAATTTTTTTATTGATTTTATAAAATCAGCTAAAAAACCAATAAGTTGAGGAAGTTTCTTGTTTGATCTATTATTATTATCTCTTTTAAAAAACAAGGTTTTTTAGGGTTCTTGTACTATTTTTTGAAATGTTTTCTTTGTATACATTTGATAAAATATTTTTCGGTAAATAGCAACAAATTTGAGTTTTTTAAATTTAAATCTATAAAATCCAACATGTATTTTTATTCGTGTTTTTATTTAAACATTTTTTTAATAGTGCTAAAATAGTTTTCTTGACTTATCCACTTATATATCTCTTTCAAAAAATTGTTTTTTAAAGGTTCTTGCAAATTTTTTTGTAGTTTTTTTCTTAGAATAACTAAGATCATTCACCGTACACAACAAACACATTTAAGTAAATATTTTTAACTTTTAGGGTCCATCTCACCGACTTTTTTTCGTTACTTAGCTTAAAGCGTTTCTTAATATAATCATAATATGACGTAATAAGGAACACTTAAGGCTAAGTAACGAAAAAAAAGTCGGTGCGATGGGCTATTAATCTATTAAGCCCAACACGTTTTTTTTCTATTTAGAATTTAATATAAAAAAAAATAATATTTTGATTTATTTTATAAAACCGGCTTAAAAGCTGAAAAGGTTCCTTCCTCTTGGCTAATCATGTCTTTTTTAATAATTTGTTTTTTTTAAATTCCTTGTGAATTGTTTTTTTAATTATATTTTAATTTACCGTAAATAGCACCCAATTTAAGTATTTTTTTAAAATTTTGAATCCATCAATCTCAAATTTTATTTCTACTCACGTTTTAATTTGATAAAACTAACAATATTTTGGTTAATTTTATAAACCGGGCTAAAAAGCTGACAAGGTTTCTTGTCTCCTCGACTATTGATATCTCTTTCAAAAAATTGCTTTATAAAGATTGTTATCAGTTTTTTTCAGGTTTTTTTCTTAGTGTATTTTAGCCTAGATCATTTACCGTAAATATCACTTTATTTAAGTAAGTCTTTTTAAATTTAAATCTACCAAAGCCTACATATTTTTTTTGTCTATCCGAATTGAAATTTTAAAAATATTTTAATAATTTGATTGATTTTTTTGTTTTATCTACTATGGATATATTTTTAAAAAAACTACTTTTATAAAGTTCTTGCAAGAATATTTTGCCGTAAATCGCTCCAAATTTAAGTAAATCTTTGTAAACTAAAATCTATACACCTACCTTTTATTTATTGCCGTTTTTATTGTAAAAATTTGATTTATGTTTTGATTTATATTATAAAATCGGCTAAAATTCGTATTTTTATTTTTAAAAAATTTAAAATTTTTTTACTGATTTTAAAAAATCGGCTCAAAGACTAATAGGTTGAGAAGGTTTCCTGTTTCACCCAATATTGATATATCTTTTTAAAAAATGAGTACTATTTGTTTGTAATGTTTTTTTTTGCATACTTTATCTAAAATATAATATTTTCTTTACTAAGACTAACAACTTTGAATCAGTCATTTTAAATTTAAACATTTTAAACTAAACATATTTTGCTATTCGCAATTTTATAATAAAACTCCTTACCCAAAATATTTTTAAAAATCGGCTAAAAAAAAGGTTTCTTTTCTGATACACTATTGATGTCTCTTTTAAAAAATTGCTTTTTTAAATTTAATGTACAAAGATAAGCTCTTTTAATAAGAGAAGTAAATTTAAGTTATTTTTTATTTATTTATAAGTATAAAACCCAACAGAATTAATTTTTCTTTCACATTTTATTTTTGAAATTTTTTATTTATTTTGATTACAGCCAAAAAAGTTTCTGATATATAGTTTTTCTTTTAAAAATTTGCGTTTTGAAGTTTTTGTACTATTTGTAATTTATTTTTTGAATACCTACCTTACTACCTACTTATTGATACCTTCTGAATGAATGTCACCACATTTAAAACATGAGAAAAATAAAAACTATTTATCAGTAAACTTAATATTCAAAGAAATAAGTTGAGAAATATTAATTTTTAGGTCATTTTTCGGTTGACCAAAACGGACGCAACTGGTTTACAGATAACGAAAATGGACAAAAATATTTTATTGACCAAAACGGTAATATTGAATCGATTGGATACGATGAAGAAGCAACTGGAAAGCGTTGCGTTTTATTCCATGGTAAGCAGTTAAACAAAATTTAGGATACTTATTTCGAAATTCGTTTTTTTGCAAACTTTACAAGACATTTTGCTAAAGACATGTGAGACTAATATTATCCTTTCCCTCTGCACTACCACGGAGATATCCTGAGGGACTTTGCTGCTTTTGAAGTCATCATTGGTAGTGTATTTCTGTCAATTAAAACTGAGAAGCGATGTTAACAAAAAAGAAAAAGTGAAAGAAAAGAAAATGGAAGCAAAATTGGCGACTGATGGATCTGCCTCGTCTTCGATAAAATTTTGACTTCGCTTTTGTCAAAAAGCTTTCTTAATTATGTTATGTTAACAGTTTGATGTAAAAAAAAAACTATTATTTTTTTCTTAGGAAAATTATGGGTTGATCAAAATAGAAATCGAATCTGGTTGGATTATGAGACCAAAACATTTTACTACATCGACCCCCAAACTAACAGGATTTGGCAAGGAAGTGGTAGATTAAGGGTGGAAAGAGGTAAATTTTAAATATAACTGTAGTTTATTAATAGCCGATCACCTCGCAAAATTATTCTCCCCCCCCCCTAGAGGTGTTAACTATTCGTTACTCGAGTACTCGTTACTCGGCAAATAACGGAGTAACGAATACCGATCCCAAATGATTACTTTCGTTACATTGATAACTTTCATTCCTTCGATTATTTTAGTATTCAGTAATCACTCGAAAGTCGGTAATCCAAAATCAGTTCAGTTTTTATTTTTGTCTCTATTTTTATTTAACTTTTAGATTTTAAGTATGGATTTCTTTGTATGTAAGGCATTAGATTTTCAAAACAAAGTTGTACACAGAACAGATCCTACGTAATTCCTACCTTTATTTTTTTAGTTTCAGCCCCCATTTTGAAAATTTCAATTGAATATTTCCATAATACAAACAAAAATATACCTTGAAGTAAATGATCTTCGAATTAACGACAGTCCGAAAATTTTGTACTAATTGTATAATTGAATTGAATACAGTTACTGTAATCAAAGTAACGATAGTAACGAATATATAAAATGACTTAGAAGTCGAATAACGATTAGTAGCGAGTATTCAAGAGTAACGAAGATCAACACCTCTACCCCCTACTGCGTCCTTCCTTTGCTAAGGAATCTGCCCGTTTTATGTACAAAGGCCAGAATATCGTGTCACCTCAGATTCAGAAGGTCCTCCGTCTCAAGAGTTTCCTCTTTGAATACCTTTCTTCTTGCCTCCTTCTATGCTTCACATGAAGAGCGGAAATGCGGCGTGGTCTTTTTCTTTGACCAACATCGCCCACACGCGACACGACGTCCTCCTTCACTCTCATCTTCGCCAAGTGTCCTTGTAGGACGGAGTGTCCGGTTACGACTCCCACTAGAGCGCCTACCTCTCTTCGCATTCTACGGAGCAGCCACTCCCTACGGAACTTGTTGTTTCTGGGCTTACTCTGTTATTGCCGACTTCATTTGCCCTCTTGTGATATCAAAATCCCCCATCGACTTGTGCTGAGTAGATGTCAATAAAGTTTTAAATTTTATTTTATTTTTGTTTTTAGGTACATTTATAACAGACGAAAGAGGTCAACACTGGTTTATGTGTGACCTCACTAAAGTGAAATACCTTATCGACCAATCTGGCAACATTGTTGGAACATTTAGAGGTGTACCTAAACGACCAAAACAAAGAGGTAAGTACTTAAAGTCAATATTCAAAATACCAAGCTGCAACTATGCACGGTATATTTAAAACTATACACAGGTATTCTCAAACTAGGGAAAGGGTGAAATCATTGCTATAAAAATCATCTGCGGTTCGTGCCAATAACACTAGTCAATAAAAACATTGTTATCTTTTAAAGACCGTTGCATCCTAGAACTCTTAGAACATGGTACGTTGGTTGGAACAGAAAAACGATTATAAACTTTTTGTCTATAAAGATGCTGTTTTTCCCTTTCAATTGATTTATCATGCGCCAGGAAAGCTTGATGTGTTTAATTACTTCGGTACTGATGTGTTTAATTATGAATAATTCATAAACCCACTAATTGTTCAATGTAAACAAAACTTTGAAAAGAATGTAAAAATGTACTTACCATCACAAAATGCGCAAGCTATACCAACTTAAGCTCAGCCTACCGACACAAATGATATTGCAGAGAATTGAACCAGTCATGGGGATAAAACATCTGATATTAAGAGGTTTTATTCTTGAGTAGATTAATTAAAACTGCGATATCCCGTTTTACCCTCGTACCCCATTTTGCCCCCCTTTTCCCCATTGGGTACGTACCTTTCTCTGGAGTGTGATGGCACGATAAATATCATATTTACTAAATAATCTCTATTTATTCCCTAATTCCTGTACCACCCTTAATAGCGGTTTGTATTGTTTTAAACTGTATTTTAATAAAATCAATTTTTGTTTCTTTCCTGCTTTTAATATTGAATATTTTAAAATGAAAATTATACAATAACAAAAAATACTATATATTTTTTAAACTTTGTCCCATTTGACTAAAAGTTACGAGGGTGGATCAAATATAAACAAGCCTTTTAAACTTACTAACGAAAAAGTCATTCAAGATGAACGTGGCCGCTATAATTTTGAAATAGGGATATTCAGCAGCATGTAGGCGACTGGGTGTGTCGCGATGCTCATTTGGCCAGAAGCAAATGCAATGAGCGAGAAGAAGGTAGCATAATCATTAAATTTCGGACACGCGAAAACCTTAAACCTGCTGAAATTCGATGCAGATTGCGAGCACAGTTCGGAAATAAGACGCTTTCGTGGGTATCTGTAAAAACTTGATGCAAAGAAATTAACGACGGCTGTGAGAGTGTCGACAACGTGAGTCAACCACGTCGTCCTTACCATCATTTCTGCAGTCAAAGTTTTAGCGACCGTTTTCTGGGACTGGAGAGGAGTTATGTTGGTCGATTTTTTGCACGAGCGAATAACAATAAACGCGGCTTACTACTGCAACTTACTCGACCAGGTAAAGCTTGATTATCGCCAAAAGAGGAGAGCACACCCCATCCAAGACGTGTTGCTCCTGCATGACAACGCTAGACACAATACGGCAGTTTTAACACAGGCCAAAATCAATGAAATGCACTGGACTCTGCTGGAATACCCTCCATACAGTCCAAAATTTTCACCTTGCGATTTTGATATGTTTGGCCCACTCAAAGATTTATTGAGAGGCGAGCAATTTCAGACCAATGAAGAGGTGGAGGCAACTCGTGCGCAACTGGTTAGATACCCGCCCAGCTTCCTTTTATGAAAAGGGGATTAAGAAACTGTCAAACCGTTGGGAAAAGTGTATTAACAGAGAAGGGGGATGTGTAGAAAAGTAGAAAAAATTTCTGTTTTGTGTCATGTTTCTAAATAACTAGTTTATAAACAAAAGCTTGTTTATATTTGATCCACCCTCGTATTAATTTTTCATTAGAAGCTACAACTAGTTTTTTTTTAGTTTTGATCTACGTTGACGAAAAGCGTAGGCTCTGTGTTATGCAAGAGAATAAAACTGTCAATATTCTACCACGAGAGGGAGGAGCTCCCATCGTAAATGATACTCTTGCTTCAGTGTTGGTACCTGATGGTAAGAATCAATGCAAATATCAAGGGTGCACTCAAGGGGGGGACTCGAACCCGGCTCGCCAAGCCTAAAATTTTTTAGTCGGCCCCCCCCAAGACAAATTTCTGGGGCAAACACTGCATATCGTAGTTGATCTTACAAAGTGACGTATCTCAGAAAAATGCAGTTTTGAGATAAGACAATAATACTACCTTATTTGTGTCGTTCTTTCATCTCACAAAGATCGTAACTCATAAAAATAAATAGCACAAAAATCGTTAGATCCAAGAACATTTTTAGTGATATGAAACCAATATAAACTATCCCTAAAACTTGAAATTGCTCTCTTGTAAAATTACAATAAATGAGATACGTTAGTTTGTAAGATCAACGACGATATATGGATTAAAATATCATCCGATTACAGTTTTTTTTCAACTTTAAAAATTGAAGAGAATTAAATAACTTATAACATAAATACAGGACATATACAGGGTGTTCGGCACATGAACCGTAAAAATTTTTTGGGATATTGTTATGGTCATTTGCTACCTTTTTAACCTTGGAACTTGGGTCCTAAGAGTCATGGCTAAAAAGATATAAATTTTTAATTTTTTTTTCTCAAATTATCCAAAATCCCTCCTTTAAACCATTGTAAGTTTTTTATTAATGTCTGGAAAAGCACCATTTTGTCTTTATAATTCTGTAATCTTATGCTTTTTCAACTTATTAATAGATTTGTTAAAATTGATGTACCAAAGGGACATAAGAGGTTTTTTATTGATTTCAGTGATTTTGTGAAAGAAAATCAGTTTCAAAATTAAAAATCAAAAAAAGTATCGACAATTGAGAACTTAATTTTTTTTAGCAACTTCTTTAGTTGATTACCTTTCTAACAGTATGCTACACATTGATAAAAAAAAAACATTTCTGCTTTAAAATACGGATATTCCGTCAGAAGGGCGAGACTCGTTCGGAATTGGTAAGAAAGAAAATTTGATGTTAATGATCGTTTACCTACCTAAATAAAATTTAAACTTTTAACAATAATGTATTGTGTTCTTTTTTAATAAATTTTGTTCGAAACGATCATAAACATCAAATTGTTTTTCTTTCATTAACGAACGATTATTGCCCGTCTCACGGAATATCCGTATTTTAAAGCAGAATTGTTTTTTTTTATCAAAGTGTAGTATACCGTTAGAAAGGTAATCAACAAGAGAAGTTTTTAAAAGAAAATGAAGTTCTCAAGTGTCGATACTTTTTTTAATTTTTAATTTTGAAATTGATTTTCCTTCACAAAATCACTAATGTTCTTTAATAAAAAACCTCGTATGTCCCTTTGGTAGATAAATTTTAACAAATCTATTAATTAGTTAAAGTAGCATAAGATTACAGAATTATAAGAAAAAAATGGTGCTTTTCTAGACATTAATAAAAAGCTTACGAGGGTTCAAATGTGGGATTTTGGATAATTTAAGAAAAAAATTAAAAAAATTTATATCTCTTTAGCCGTGACTCTAAGGACCCAAGTTCCAAGGTTGAAAAGGTAGCAAATGACCCCAACAATATCCCAAAAAATTTTGACGGTTCATCTGCCGAACACCCTGTATATACAGGGTGTCCCATAACTTAGGGGCCATTAGCTAACGGATGATAGAAGAGGTCATGTCTGATAAAAAAGTTCATATGATGCATGGGTCAAAACTCTTTCTTTATCGAGATACAGACCATCAAAGTTGGCAATTTTTTAAACGCAGCCAACATATGAAATTGTGCAAAGTCGTGTACTAGAACAAGAGCAATAAACTGAAATAAGTTATTTTGAAAAAAATTAGTCGGTCAATTTTTTTTAGAAAAAACTATTTTTTTGGTATAAACTTTTATAAATACCATATTAAACGCAATGTTTTTTTATATTTTTTGTTAATAAAAACAAGTCTTTAGCTAGACATAATAATGATATTATTGATATTTTTAAAAGAATAAGTACGCAATTTTTTTTTTAATTATTATTTTTTATACATTATTGGAGGTTATTTTAACAGCCTGTATCTCCTCAACTTATAATTTTATCAAAAAATGGAATACCACATTTTTGAATCACATTTAGCTGAGTATTCAGCTGGCTCTGACAGATTTTCTTTTTTTTGTGAAACCTTTTTCCCCCACTCCTTTAACTTTAAAAATCCTATATCTTAAAAACAGATGTGTGTTGACCCCCATGTTATACAAACTTTTTTCTCGGAAATAACCTCCTCTATCACCTGCTGCACTATGGCCCCTAAGTTATGGGACACCCTGTATATAGTCAGGATTCCCTTTAATTCTTAATGTTCCTTTTTCGGGTGGACAGGATTTCGATAACTGCGCATGCGTTAGTTTTTTTTGGTTGTGGAACATACTCCGTTACGTCACTACCTTATTTGACAATTGCCAAAAATTTATTTAGCTATGTATATTTTTTTTTCTTAAACCTAGTTGATCCGGTGAAAATTTATCAAATTTCGGATTAAATTTGTAGCTTTTCTAAAATTAATTGTGCAGATTTAGTGTTAATACCATAAAGAGTATTTTATGGCATGCATATACCACTCATAATTTTATTTACAAATTTTATTTTACAAATTACACTCTCTTACTCATTCAGGACATTTTTTCACAAACCCCAAGTTATTTCCCATTTGTTACAGAAAAAAAAACACAGCTTTATAAGACAAACGCAAAACACCGCAAACTGTAAATAAACAACAAATATGGCGTCCACCTACATTGCAACTATGTGTCTGCGTGCCAAAACACATGCATGCGCACTTAAAATTTTGCTTCTGCGAATTTAAAATTACCATTGTTTCCAAAGCAAGCTGTGATTGCTTGACTTTTAGCAATTTTAAATAAGTATTTATGCTCTAAGGTATTTAGAAAGAATAGATTTCGAAACGCTGGAAAGTTAAAACAAGACAGTGTCCGAAATAAAAAAACAAACTAGCCTGTGTAGATTTTGCCTTGTTCTAGGCTAAGATGAGATTTCATTTTAGTTGAGTGGCCGATACTCAAAAATAACACAATACACAATATTAAGTCATTGGGTGTTTGCCTCCAATTGAGGGTATTTGTAACGTCATAAATTCAAGATGGCAGCTTTTTTCGTGTTTTTTCACAAACTTTGGCTGTTTAAATTAGTTTTACAGAAAAACAGTAAATACCTTTTTTTGTTTGCAAGAGAACACCAATTATTACGCTCAAAAACTAACAAAGATATAATTTATTTTTTGAGCAAAAAAAACTTTTTTTGTTGTATTTTGAAAAAAGTGTATATATTTGATGGTTTTTAAGATATAAAGCTAATTTTTCTTTAGTATATTACTTGATGTTATCGTGCCAATAAAAATTGTATTTACAATTTTTCTGTAAAACTAGAGCCAAAAGTTTATAAAAAAATAGAAAATTGTGCCATTTTGGATTTATCATATCATACAGGCCCTCCTACTAAAATTTGAGGCAAACACCCAGCAACTTAAAATTAAGTAATCCATCACCAATCGACCGAGTTTAGTCTTAAACTTTCTTGATCCATCCCGAATTTTTATACTATTTTTAATATTTTAAAATAAAACAGTATCGTTTTCACAACAATTTTTCATGGCTAAACAGGTATAGAAAAATTTTGCTTCTATTGTATTTTTCCGTGGGCAGCTCGAAAGCTGTACAGCCACATGGGTCCAAGATCAAATTGACACCTATTAAGTGTTGACAGTTAACTGTTTCGTGCTTAAGGGACTCTTCAGAACACTGCATGTTCAATATGACACTTTTGTAAAGCTAAAGAGACAGTATAGAAATCTCATCTTACGATATTGGTAAGAGAAATAACAAATAATGCCTGCGATACCATATGCTTTTTATACAAGTGGCGATATCTACCAAATACAAAACATACTACTTGAGAAAAAACAAAAAATCAAGCAAATAAAAAGAAAAACAGTACCCATGACCGTGGCATAATTATAATTTATCCCTCAGGTCGGGTCAATGCATATTGCATTTTTTCCGGCTTCGCGATGTTTTATGTCGGGTCAGCGGAGTGTGAAATAAAAAAAAATTTGTGGGTAAAACTCGAATTAGCACATTGATTTGCATTTTCGGTAAGACTGAGGAGGATATGATAATATATGTTCAGTTTAATGTTGTTGGTATGACAAAAAAACTATTTTTTTAGGTTTCGCAGTAATAGGTTCTAACCTAAAAATGTACTGGGTGTCAGAGGGTTCACTGTTTAGACCCCGCCAGGCCTACATGGTGGATACTAATGGAAAGATGCCGTTGACTGATGAAGATCTTAAGGACCCTTGGCTTAGATTTGTCGATAGAGGTAAGTTTGTTTGTATTTTAGGTTGGTTTCTAACCAGGCGTCAGCTATAATTATGAATAGATACCTCGCTTAATTCTTAGGTGGCTCCGGACATGTTTCGTTACCAGGTTTTGGTAATTCTTCGAAAAGTCAATCTTCCGCGAACTATTGAGACCTCAGAAATTACTTGGTAGGTAGAATAAGAAAAGGTAGTAAGTCTGTTAAGAACTATCCAATATAGTATTGTCGCACCTCTGCTTTCGCGCTTGTGGGGTGCGCTTATTGGCAGGGTCCTTTGGAGACGGGCCCATACCAACACTTTGAATAGCTCTAGAAATTATTTAATTAATTTTATTTAGATTTGGGATTTATTTAAAAAAGAGATGGAAATGACGAATCGTTTGATATATTATTAGTTGAAATGAAAATTTTCATTTGCATTTTTCCACAAAAACTATAAAAATCTTGATTTAATTTACATAGGAATAATTAGTAAGACAGGACCAATATACCGCATTTCATTCTTACTTTTTACAACTACACCTTTTCACGGCTACGATACGGTTCAAAAGAGCGATATTTAAACCAGGAATATTTAAAACAGCGGTCTCATATAAGCGATATTAAAACCAGCGACATATTAAAAAAACGGAAAGTTAAAACATCGACAATTCAGCTGGCGACTAGGCCTGCAGCGCACTTTTCGCCAATTCCCGGGCAACCCCCTACTGTGTCCTTTCTTTGCTAGGTTATCCGTCCCTCCTCTGTTTAAAAAAAAGTATATATATATATTTAAAAGGTACTCTATCTCAAAGGCTTCCTCTTCAATTACCTCTCTTCTTGCCTCCTTGTATGTTTTACATGATGAGAGAAAATGCACCGAGGTCACGCTCTCGACTCAACATCGCTCGCACGTCGCATCCTCCTTCACTCTTATCTTCGCCAAGTATCCTTTTAGAACGTAGTATTCGATGAGGACTCCTACATCTCTTCGTGTTCTACGCTCCTTCGCCTGTCTGGCGTTTCCTGTATTGGTTCCTTTCTTTTGTATCTCTTGCTGGGTCTACTCTGTTTGGCGCGACTTTATCTGCCCGATTGTGAGCCCCAGAAACGCTTTGGCCCGACGTATTTCTGCCGAAATCCACTCCTGGCTTGGCGTACTAACCTAACCCGGTAACCTAGGACAGAACAGCTATAGTACTAACCTAATTATTTTAGATTTAAAAAAAAAATTCGCTGTTTATAAGATTGTTATTTTACGATTTCACTCTTTAAAATGTCGCTGTTTTAAAACGACATTGTTGTTTTGATGAAGCCTTTTGACTATCGTCGTTTTAAACGTCGCTGCTTTAAAAATCGCTTATTGAAACCGGACTCACTTTTACAACCTACTGATCCCGCTATTAAGCTATTAGCTCGGTATTACAGCTTTCTCCCTTTCAGTATTGTTGCTTAAGTTGAAAACGCGCAAATTGCTGACAGTTTGTTAATTGGGAGAAAATTTTGCATTTTCGTCAGCATTAAGCTCAAATTAAAATTAAAAATAGATAAGAATAAATTAATTTAGGAAAAAAACTGGAATGATTATAGTTCCTTAAGAGCAGAGTTGTCCGGTACTTCAAATAAAATTCTTAAAACTGTACCTTAAGTAATCAAATACCTACTTTACCTAAAGTACAATTACAATTTTTGTACTTGTTACTTGAGGTATTTTTACAATGTAGTTGATTCTGTCAAATAAAGTACTTCAAATACAACAAAACGTACTTTAAGTACACTAAAATGTACTTACAGGACTAAGTAATTTTATATGTTCTTGATAATTAAAGTACATTTGAAAAGACAATGTTCGTAAAATTTCAAGTACTTTTACATTTGTACTTTAAGTACTTCAACAATTTACTTGTGACAGCCTATATATAAAGATTACTATCTGCAAAACACCCACCAATAAAAATATCATTTGACTTTGTTTTTTTTTATAGGTGTCTTTGTTGTGGATGGCTTAGGGTACCTTTACTGGTACTCTGAAAATGGATATTTCTTTTTGCTGAATAGGATGGGATTCATCACGAAACAAATTGCCTTACTTCCAGGTAAAAAATATATCTATAGTTACCTTATATTGTTGAAAAAATGATGCTATCTGTATCATAATACCAAAAAACGTTTTATGATACAGCGTTACAGTATTTAAGAATTTATACCATCTGTATCATATATTAAAACGTGTATTGGATTATTCTCGCCTCTATTAATTCAGTATGAGTCCAAACAGTTTTCAGTGACTCTTTTGAACAAAACAAACAAGAAATTGAAGAAAGCAAGGGATAAGAATTTTAGAATTTAATTTCGTCTGATTCATCGAAAGTAATAGTATATTACCTAACAAGAAAAGAAAATGACAAATTTCAAATGAGTGTGAATGTTGTGAATGAGGCGCTAGCCGAGTGAAAGAACACACGAGTTGAAGAAAATTACTTTCTATCGAGTTGTTGTGGTGTTTTATAGTCCTCAGAAAATACCTACGAGATCTCTTAAACTTTCACGAGTTTTTTTTTACGAGATTAGACGCGCCATTTTAGACAGGGAAACTAACCCATTATTTATTTGCTTTGTTTGTCCTTCAATCCCTACTAGGTAGGTACTCTATATATCACGAGGGGGTTTTATCGTGACGTAACACAGTTTAAGTTAGGTGTTGTGGTTTTATTTAACAATACTTATAATTACTACTTACATTAAATACATCTTTTCTACAAATGTGTATCTTCTCGATACGCTCGACCTCTTATAACTTCTGACTATCGTACTACTTGTCTTCACTGTGAACTACGCCTGGGACGTTAGGTTCTCAGCTTACCACTAACTGCTAAACTCTTTTGGAGATGCTTTTATTACAAACCGTTTGCCAATGATAGGATATCGAGATGTGTTTTGTTTCCTGTATAAACATCATCGGTGACCGTTCAATCGCTTCTTGTTTATAATAATTCTGTATACAATTTATTACACGCTTAATACAATTTGAACTATATACAGAAGTTCATTTCCTGAGATTGTTTAGGGTTAATTTGCAGTTGCTTATTAACATAACTTGTGTCATTTAGTTAATAGGACATTATTTTCTATCCTGACAATATTTTTGTTTTAGGAAGACTTGTGATATACCCTGATGGAACATGGTTCTGGGCTGACCAACATGGTGATCGGTTCGCAATTGTAGATGGACTCGTCGTCGGATTACCCGAAATGAAGGACTGTAAGTAAGATTTACCTCCATTAGTTTAAGATCACTTCTCAATTTATCAAATCAAGTGCTGCTTAACAACAAATAGGACCCTTATAAATATTACAGAGAACTTCTATGAAATAACATACTCTAAGCACGTCTCAGCGCCGGCATAAATTTGTATAAAAAACACAATAAACAATATCTCTTTAAATTTGCGATTGTTTTGTTACGTGAAAAAGGATGATTTTAATAAAACATTAAAACATTGCCTAAAAGAAACTTTAGAAATAGAAAAAATGTCTCGAACCCGTTATAATCTGCGATAAAATTTTTATAACACCAATAATTATCAAAATAACTTCACTTTTCATGGTGTTTTTTTTTCGAAAAACAGTAGATAATCTATCTGACTAAATTTGATAAATAAATTATACAGTGTGTGCAAAAATTTGCTTAACAAATCGGGATTTTCTTTAATACTACGTTATCTAAAAAATTATTTCTGCAGAAACATTTTGCTTGTACCAAAACTTATTTAACACCAAACAGATCAAAGTTACCAGACACAGTATACAGGGTAGAACACAAAACACATATTTTGTATAATAAGTGTCCCTTAATAATACAGTGAAACCTCCTATAAGCGGACACTCACGGTTTCGTCGATTTTGTTTGGAGGTGTCCGCTTATGAGAGAGAACTGAGAGATTTTATTATATATTTATTAAAAACTTCCGCTGCTTGAGTTTTTCCGATATTAAATTTTTCAGCGATCCTTCGTGCTGATAGATGTTCCTTCTCCGAAACGGTTACAAATTCTATTTTTTTACGTAAACTAAATAGTTTTTTATTAGGCGCCATTTCAAAGAGATATATTACTACTCAACTCAATTAAAAATAAAACACAGCAGTCCCGTCGAATAAAATATGTTGTAAATACAACAGAAGTATTTACATAAAAGGAAAAGAGGTAATTCCCGGGTTGCAGAGTGCCTTGTTGCCAACATACTGAATAATATTTTATGCTTATGTCGTGCAGCGCTTCTTCCCGTTGTCAGAGGTTCGCGTCCAATTAAGGGAGGTTTCAGAACTTTTTTTACCAAAAAAAATTGCCCGTGTCCGGTTTTAGGAGTGAATTTTACATCCAACAAATTTGTCCGCCTAAAGGGAGTGTCCGCTTAATAGAGGTGTCCGCAAGGAGAGGTTTCACTGTAATTATATCAATAACGAAATATCAAAATATGCGTTTCAAAAGAAGCTTCAATAACAATATTTTGTTTTACATTTCCAGGTAGATTCGGTTATCACCCCAACTTCGGCTACTACATGGCAAAGAACGGCTTCATGTACCACATCATCAAATCTGGTTTTATCATTTTAAAAACGATTAAAGATATCTCCGAACTGGAAAGTTTGCCAAGCACATCAACAACTCCAGCACCAACTCGAGCCACTCTGCGACGTAAGTTTCGGGGGGTATCTAATATTTTAGAGAAATAGAGACGCGACTAGGGAATCCAATCCAGAAAATGCGGGATCTCACAGAAATTTCGCAGGATTACCGTTGCAAGACTACCCGCGCCGGATCTGCGGGATTTGCGAGACTTAATATCAAATTTCCGAATTCGAGAATCAAAGCGCGAAATCACTGCACAGTTTCGCCTACAGGAAAAACTGTACGTGTGTGATAACCTTAACCGATCGCGTTCAAGGTCAATTTTTACAGACCCGACGTGACGTCTCAGGCGTTTGGGATTCCCATGACTTTTGAAAATAGGTCAAATATAAAAAGGTTAGTTTTCTGACGTTCATGCGTAAGTGATGACACATTAGATATGTTATCTTTCCCTCGGATATATTTTCAAATTTCATGTAAAATGTCACTTTTAAGCTATTGCAACTGTTGTATTTTGTATTGTATCAATATGCGATAAATATTTTCTTGCTACTGTACTCTGTTTTTTATTGCATAAAAACTTTTATTAGCATATTTAGTAGGCTGAGTACAAAGAATATAACTACTTTTTGCAATCCCGCAGTTTCACGGATCCACGAGATTAATGGCTATAATCCCGCGGATTTGCGTGATTGAGGTTTAGGTACGGGTTTGGGTTCCCTAGATGTGACAAACTTTTGCGGCCCGAATGGTCAATAATTAGTAATGGGCAATCCGGGTCTTTTTTGAGATCCGGCTGAACGGATCCCGGTCAGTACAAAGAGCATACTCACTGAACCGGCTCGCGGATCTCTCTATAATTAAACTCAAAGAATAGACTCCCTAATTAACCTTAAGAATAGACCTCTAGGGTCCACGGGGTTGAGAGGTGGCGCCACCAAACCCTTGGCGGGACATAAGAAAACTATAACAACGCCAGTGTAGTTATGAATCATTTGATCGACCATAAACAAAATATCAAGAAACACGTCCTTTTGTTTTCTAGTAATAATATTATCATAAAATTTTGCCGTAAAAAATAAAGTTTTTAATTAAAAGTTGTGCTCTTTACGCAGCCTCCCTTCAGTGCTCTGTGTCTTTGCGATTCAATGCATTCAACGGATCTCGGATCTCTTCGGTCTCTTGATCTTTTCGAGCGGCTTGAGCTGCGGTTCAGTTGGGAGTTCTGTGGTCGGAAGAGTTCGAGAATATTCGGACGCTTTCTCAATCGTCAGATCGTCACAGATCGCGGCTCAGTATAAAGATCCGGCTCTTTCTTCATTCGCGAACTAGAGTCCCTGTATGTGACAGATATTGGCCAATATCTGTCACATACAGGGACTCTATCGCGAACGACCCATCACTATCAATAATGTTGTCACAATGGTTGAGCAAAAGATTGAATGAGTTTAAGCAGTAACGGCTGCTACAGGGAGAGCAACGGGACAGTACCCTCTTAAAACTAGACAACAAACAGTATTGTTTGCCACCCACGCAGGATCACTTCGTGGATTGTTCATAATAAGACAAATAAACCAAAAAAAAAAAGCATTTCGTTTTTCGCAACAGCACAACCAGTTTTCAGTATCGTATAATTTTTTTTACTTGCACTAAAATTTTGGTTAATTTTTAGGTTTTTAGGACGGGTCTATTTGCCACTAAAGATTTTTTTTGTAATCTAAGTTCATATGTCAACGTATTTATATATGCACAGTTAATTCTGTAATCGATGGTATTTATTTCCATTTTATAAACAAACGATAACAAAAACAAACACGCGACCAGCAATGCTTTTTATTACTGACATTCCCCAAATCAAAAGAAAGTTATACGTCTTCACCAAGGATAGAGCAACGTGTAGAAGGGCAACGGACGTTTCCGCACGATGATCATGGCCGACTTGAACTAAAACAATTATTCCTCCCGCCCCCACTCGAGAACAGCCACCCATACCCCGCTAAGAAACGGCTGAAATTGAAACCTTGCCAAACGCGGCGCTGCCGGCTTGTAATTATTTACGCTAAAAAAGTAATTAATCGCTTGTTGTTAACCACAGATAATAAAAAGAACTAGACAATCATGTCGTAAGGAAAGATTTAACTTTTTTTAAATAAATCAATTAAAAATACGGTTTGTTGTCTAGTTTTGGGAGGGCACTGCCCCGTTGCCCTCCCTGTAGCAGCCGCCACTGCAAACAAGTTACTCAAGCACAAATGCTAAAGTATAGAGGACCGATTATCTTCTTGTGATTTTGACTTAAATAAATATGAGTTTGTCGCGTCTTTATTTGTTTAAAATATGTATTTTAATAAAATTATTTTTAATATAGCCGACCAAGTCTGTCCAGGTGATACTGTGCTAAATCTGGACACTGGCAAATGCGAATTAGGCGAACCAGGTAAGAAAGATTTACTAATCGTACATTTTTGTAGTAATTTTTTTAAAAAGAAGTATAACTGGTGAGTCACCAATGCAATAATTGAGGTGTTTAGACAACAATTGATTAAGTTGCAATTTTTCCAAAAGTTAAGTTTAACTGGACATCCATTAATAGCTACTTTACTGCATAAACAAAACTGGATTAAATCCTTTTGATTAATATGTTAATGGTTATTCTCAATATTATTGACGCCTATTCTCCATCTTCGATCCTGACAACATCTTTTTTCAGGTTTTTTGACTTATTGATATTTGGATTGGCTGCTGCCATTCCAGTTTAGGATGCCCTCTTTTTCTGCGCTCTAATAGATGCCATTCTAGGACCTGCTTTGGTAATATTTCGTCGTTCATCCGTCGTACATGGCCGTATTATATCAGTTGTGTTTTAGTGACGGTATCTGTTATGCTGCCCTCGATTCTCATTTTTTCATTGATGGTCTTATTTCTTATATGATCTGTTTTAGACATTCTCATTTATCTTCTTATTGCATCCCTTTCCACACTTTCTAATGTTGTTTTGTATTTCCTGTTACGCAAAAAGTCTCTATTCCATACAAGAGCGTGGTAATATTGTTTCATATATGTTAAATTTTACATTCTTTTTTATCTTTCTGCTCCATAAAATACTGTTAAGACATTCGGTAATCTTTCTTGCTTTTACTCTTCTTTTCCCAATTCTTTACAGGCTGTTCCTGTTTTATCAAATGTAATACTCAAGTAGACATACTCACTGCATGGAGATAATATTTGTCCATTGTCTAGTTCTAACTCACTTGATTCGTTTCCAATACAAAAGTACGATGTCTTGTCCACGTTCACTGTCAACCCTGATTTTCAGTATGCTTCTGTTAACTTAATCATTATATACACCATGTCTCCTATATCATTACCTTTAATTACTTGGTCGTCAGCAGACTGTAGTGTGTAAATGGTATGTATGGTTTTATTTTCTTACTTTAGATATTAAACAGCAGCGGAGACAGTATGCATTATTATGCGAACTCCTTCGGACATTTGGCAATTAACTTTTATTTGAGCTGTCTAGTTTCAGTATAGATTATCAATTAACTTTATATCTAGGGTTGCCAAGTGTCTCGCATTTTCCGAGATTGTCCCATTATTGTTCATGAACTGTTTATATTTAACAATTCAACATTAGTTGTTGGCTAAAATTACCTAATTATGTCATATTAGTAATTATCTTGCTAGGAATTTTATTCGAAAATTAAAAACAATAAAGATCTCCTTAAGGTTGCGCTGCCGGCTAGTAAACATTAAGTATGGTTGATTAATTATCATTATGATACCATTTTTTATCTCATTTAAACAGTTTAAATATATTTATTTTTAAAACAAGTCCCTTTTCTCGGCTTGTCCCATATTTTAGCTTTTTTTTCATTCCAGTCCCGTTTTGAACTAAAACCGATCTGGCAAGCCTATTTATATCTCGATTATTCAGAGTTCTTCGAGAGATAGTTGGGTAAATACGTAAAGTTTTGATACTGCACCTTTGGCTAGCGCTCTGGAATTTTGAACATAGGATCTTATCTAAAGGCCCTTCTTTATAACGGTTCCAGTCAAACAAATTTTTGGTCACATCGAACATAAATTTTTCTTATGGCTCCAAGATACTACGTACAAAATTTCAGACCGCTATCCAAAAGTTCAGTATTAGATTGATCTGGATCGTAAAGATTTTATATGAGCTATTGGTGTTAGACTCGATTAAAGGCCTTCTCATAATCTATACATCTCTTTCTTTTTTAGAATTAATATGCCATCCTGGCTTCGAGTTAATCAAAACACCGAAAGATGAATTCATATGTATATCTGTCAATACAGCAACAACCACTTCGCGATATATTCGACCTAGGGTTATGCTAATGAGAGAAGAAGATGAAACGGGTAAAGTGCTACCAAGAATTGGAGGAGACTCTGACAACACTGAGGACGTAAATGACAAAACAAATGATCTTCCACCACTAATAGAACCCATTGACACTGGTAGTAGCACAGCAAGCAGTGCAAGTTCTAATTTCGTACTAGACGACGAAGTTGACGCCAGTAAGACTCTAGATCACACACATCCAGATGATAATTTGACAGACGAGGAAGTAGAAAATATTGGAAAAGATAATGGATCCGTCGACGACGTAGAAGAAAACAATTTGACAGATAGTGAAGCAGTCGAAGAAGTAGAAAACAGCACAAGCAACACAAACGAACTAAGCTATGGTATGTAATCATAAAGGGGCAAAAAAAAATAGGTTCCGAATATTTATTCTATTATAAATGCATTTTATCATTCTTATTATGCCCGTTACAAAAAAGTTTTATGTCTAGTTGTATAACTTTATGCATACCGCCCTCTATAACAAGCCTGATTCTCTTTTGAAATGCAACATTGTCGAAAGCCTTTAGATCTAAGAAATTTTTAAAGTAACAATAACAAAGTAATAGGCTGACAAGAAAACAATAAGGCGCTAGCTAACTCGTGACGTAGCTTTAAATTTGCGCCCCGACATAAAGTGTAACTTTGGAACGTACTCATTTGCATCTCTTTTTAACACCCAGTTAATTTTTTATTCCTGTCCAACTCATAGTGATGCCCAGTGGGCTCCCGAACCTGATTTTTAACCAAAATTAGAAAACTATGAAATGAATAAAAAGTAATTATCAATTAAAATGACTGATCCAAAGTGGCGAAGTTTCCTATTTATCAACCGATAAATATGAAATTTATAACTTTGGAATAAAATAGTCGCTAATTAGTATTTTTGAGTTAAACTTAAAAAAATTAATACTACGGTTTTAAAATTTTAAACTTTCCTATTTATTTACCAATATGTATCAAATTTAGAACTTTGGCCATAGAGTAATATATAACTCTATGCTACTACCATAGTGAATATCATTTTACCAGTAAACTTGTCTGAAATAAGAACATATAAACGATATAAGTAATGGCAAATTTTAATACACTATATCTCAAAAAATAGACATTTTTAAAATGAGTAAATTTAATAAACTATGAAATGTTTTTTTTAATGTACAAATTGGTCGTAAAGAAAAATAATAAAATATAAATTACCAACTATCTGAAATTAAAAATTAGTTTTATTTTCAAAATCATAATATTGTATTTGTTTCCGCAAATTTAATGGTTTGTTTTTAAAACAATAATATAGTATTATTAAATCTACTCGTTAATTAAATTTTTATAAATATTCAATTGTTTTTAATCAAAAATTCAGTGTTAAAAATATTGCTACTTTATTATTATATTTTTATGAGTGGAAAAAAATTGTAACCCAAGTTTTTGTACAGATTAGTACCGGTAAAAAAGCTTAAAAAATAACAGAGTGCGCGGGAGCAGAAATCTTTTGAACTTCGGACTGACCAATCCAAGTGTGTAATATTGGAGATTGTTGTAATTTACTTTTAAACACATATTTTAAGCCACAGAAAAAAAAACAAGTTACTAATTCTTTTTTTATTACACTTTTCATCTCGTAATTTATGACATGAAAAAATAACAGTAAAATTGTTTTTTAAATGTTTTTTAACGTAAATGGCAACATTGTCCTCAAAATCGCATGCTGGGTTTAGCCAGACTGAAGCTCGATTTCTCGAAGATTTCTGCGCCCGCGCACTTTCAAGAATTTTTTCAGAGGAAAAGTTGGACGTGTCGGCAAAGTAGAGTTATGTACGGAAATTTAGCCTGTTACTCATCTCTTAAAAAATAGACCGGTGTACTGTGGACTATTAAAACACAATTCTCTAAAATCTGCTTCTATAGATTATCTGCAACCAAATGCTTAGAAGATACAGGGCGCCAAATTTGCAGATATATTTTTTTTTCTATTTTATGTGAAAACGGTTCTAGAAAAAAACTTTATTTTTAAAAAATCTGCGAAATTTAACGCCTTCTATCATTAACAAATATAGTAGGGCTGTAACCTAAAAAAAGTAATTTGTTGTTGTTAACAAAGTTTTTCTATGAGAAATACGGTTTTCGAGACTATTTGAGTTTTTCAAAAACGCTCAAGAGGGGGCGGGATTAAACAAATTTTTCTTAAGCTATTCTTATGACCCGTCATATATGAGACAAAAAGAATCAGCGTTACTATTTTTTCCAATCAGTTTGCCAGATTTGCAGTTGTGTAGTTTTAGTTTGACGAAAACAAAATAATATAACGCAGATATTTGTTATGGAGCGCCCACTAGTTGTATTTTGGGCTTTTTTTTTCTTTTTTTGTTGTGTCGCTGCAGCTAATGTTAAAGGTAAGGAAACTCGATTGTTTCTTTTTTTATGAGGTATAAGTGAATATAATGACTTTGATTTAAAAGAGCCATTTTTAAAACAGCGATAGTTAAGATATTCAAAATAGCCACACTTTAAAACAGCGACATTAAAAACAGGCACAATTATTTATTTTAAATCTAAATTGGTTAGGTTATTGGTATAGCTTTCCTGTCCTCGAACGGATTAAATGAATGAATTAAAGAATACTATCTGGGTGGGAAATGTCCCATGCACTTAAGCCACCTTGCTGGACACGTTGTACTCCACTGTTTCAGCCCTGAAAACTCGCGGCCTTGGAAAAGGACCAGATTTTCCTGAGTTCAAATTTTCTGGCAGCCCTGGTGAGGTCAGGCTTCCCAAAAGCCACCGCCTCATCACGGCGATTGCAGGAAACTCGGATAGGACATGTAAAGGGGATTCTTCGTCCTCGATACACCAGCGACACTCCGAGTCCTCAACGATTCCCAGAATGCTAAGGTATTTATTAAGGCGACAGTATCCTGTCACGAGCCCTGTCGCCAGTCTCATATCTTTTCTCCCAAGTGTGAGAAAAGACCTCGCTCTGGAGGCGCTCACCTCCCCGATAAGGAGCTTAGTCTGCCTCATTCCGTCCATGTCTTCCCAGAGCGACTGATCGTGCATGTCAAGTCACATTTTAGGGTCGTCATGGCAAGACACTCTCCGATGCTCATGGGTTCCAGCCCCTTCAGAGGAGATCAACCTTCTTGTATCCTGTCAGGGTTTTGGTACATCCCTACACTACAGAGCTTACTCTGGCCGATTTGATGGCAGACAGTGCAGCTCTACTGTCTAAGCATATGTAAATGTCTTTTCATAACAAAAACATTTCTAAATTCTTTTGACCACACATCAGAGAGGGGTATACCTTTACCTGGAAAACAGTGGCAAATTTGCCAAGCACCAAATGAAATTTGGCTCCTGTGGTCCTGCAGTATACTCCCGAGGGGTGGTTCGGTATATTCTTTTGGTGTACAGGTTATAAGAAATACCAGGAATAACTCGGGAAGTAGTGGGAAATCTACTAGGAAATACCGAGAAGGGCTTGGGAAATACTAGGAGATATATAGATATAGATACCTTTGAAATTTGAGGAAATACTAGAAAATACCAGGAAATACCGTAGGCATTTCCTTTTGGTGTACAAATATCGGCGATGGAGCCACCCCTCGTATACTCCTGCTCCAGAACTCTTCCCCATTTTGGAGCCGTCGGTTTACCAGACTACCTCATTCTTGGTGCAAAGTATGTTCCTTCCATACTTCCCTTTCGGGTACAGAACCTTACAGGAAGCTTCGGTTTAATTTTGTGAAAGTATCTTGTATACATATACCTAATATTCCAATACCCATGATGCAAACATGAGGGCCTTGGGGTCTTTAAGCAAAAAAGACCTGATTGGGTGCTTTCAAAGAAATATGCATATTATTTCCATATAGTACGTATTATTGCAATACCTACGGTACCTTACGATGCAGAATGCAAACATATTTGAAATAGCAATATCAATGGGTAAAAGTCTATCCTTTTTGCGGTCCTTGAGATAAAATGTCCTGATTGGTTATACTTTTACGCATAAATAATATTTTATTCTTGTATTCGTTACGTCAAATCATCGGCGTACAGTTGACAAAAACTCTATCTATGTAAATTTGGTATCCGTGCATTTTTCGCACATTTATTTTCTGAATGCTTGCATCAAACGCCAACCATTATGTAAATAGGTAACAGGGAGTATTGGAATATTACGTATATGATCTTGTCCCAGATCATCGCCGGCTCGAACCGGGTTAGGTTAATATACCAAACCTAACCAAATCAGCTTTCAAAAGCTATTAATAAAAAAGCAAAACAATATTTTTTTACAAGTATGGAATAGGTATCATATTCCAAATAATTAACAAATAAAACAAAAGGATAATTTTATGTATTTTTGTCATTTTAGGACCAATACCAGACATACCACGAACAGCGGACTTGATAGGGAACAGAGAGCTTCCACAGGCGGTTCAAGGTAATTTATCTGAGTAAACACTAGTCAAAATATTTTATTTTATTTATACAGTACGGACGTAAAATGCACCCCTGTAACAGGCGGCTGTGTGACAGTGGTACTGTCACCTCAAGTGGCCAAGGCTTAAATGTTGTGAGCTACCAACTTAGGCTACAACTTATATAAATTATAAAAAGGTTAAATGTTATTAAATTTACACGATCTCGAAAGGGAATTTGACGGTTCTTGGAGGAAATAAATGTTATAAACGTTTTTCTCAAATGTATAACCAATGTAGGAAAATCATAGATACCTTTTCAATTTTCTTCTTGTAGCTTCACACTTTCACTTCTTATGTTTACTAGTTGAATCTCAAATTTTTTTTGTACTATTAAACTTTTGTATTCAAATATTTACACTTCTTAAACTTTTAGGCTTTATAAACCTTTCGTATATTTGTTGTAAATATATATATTTATCAACATTTTAAACGTTGAAAATAGTTTAGCTAATTTGTTTCCAGTTACAAAATATGAATTATTTTGATGTTAGTGGCTCAAAGGACATATTAGCCGAATACAACTTTTACTAAAATACAGCGAACCTGAAAATATGCCAAAAAACAATTCGCCGGAGTTGCCATAAATTTTACTTAATCTTAACCTAGTTTTGCATATAATTAATGCTTGTTGATGTCGAAAACAATATTTAATTAAAAATCTTTAAAAACTTATAAATGGCAAAAATACCATTTATATTCAAATCCCCCCTTGATAAATTTAAAACTGTATTAGATATTCACATATCACAATCACGTGTTAAACGCGTAAAAAATTATCATGATGTCGTATTTTATGCTTATTTTTGTGTTAGTTCATAAAATATGTAGAAAGTACCAAAAAAAAATCTTAGGCTTGGAACATGTAGTTCTACGTACAAATACGTAGGTAGCTCAACTGAAACTATCTAATATTCTTTGTTTGAAACTCGGACAATGATTGAGTAGAAACAAAAATTGAAAATTTTGTTTCTATCTAATATTACTAAATCCCATTACCTACGTAACCAAGTTAAAGAAAACACATTTTGCGATATTTTAAAAACATTTATTCATTTTTTTTTTATTTTAGATAAAAGCAATTCCAAAAGTAATGCTTCTAAGTTTAGTTTTTTAAAGCAGTATTTTATAGAGTGTAGCATGGGCGCACCCAGGGGGGCCTCAATCTAATGCTAGGGGGGCCTCGGGGCCCGGGCCCCCCCTAGCATTAGATTTTTTACCCCCAAGAGGCCTCGGCCACCCCCCAAGACATATTCCTGGGTGCGCCACTGGATTGTAGTTTTTTGAATTTTTATTCCTAACAAAATCCTTTTTAACATTAAATCTTTTTTTATTTTGGTTGAGTATTTTCTTTTTCGGTGATATTTTATTATTAAAAGTTATGAGTAGGTAATTTTCTAAATTATTAACAAATAAAATGAAAGGATAGTTTTGTTGTAATTTGTGTCATTTTAGAACCACACACAAGGAAACGATCTGCAGACTTCAAAGAAAAAAGAGAGGCTTCGATTTTGTTTTCAGGTAATTATTAGGGACTTATTGGAATAAAACCTGACCTTATTTTAAAATCGACCCTATGGTGACAGATTTACATATAAAAAGCAGCTGCTCTCTTTCAAAATTCGGCCTTTGTGTATTTAAATACCGGATTTATTAGTGTCGCTATTTATTAAATGAAAGTTAGCGTCTTTATTATTAAATTTGGCTTTGATATATCAATTTTGAGAGGTCAGCTGTTTTCTGTGTAAATGTGTCACAATAAAGTCGACTCTAAAATAACGTCAGGTTTTATTCCAATAAGGACTTATTGGAATAAAACCTGACCTTATTTAAACATCGACCTTATGGTGACAGATTTGCATATAAAAAGCAGCTGCTTTGCTTCAAAATTCGGCCTTTGTGTATTTAAAAACCAGATTTATAGTGTCGGTATTTATTAAATGGAAGTTAGCGAATGTATTATTAAATTTGGCTTTGATATGTCAATTTTGAGAGGTTAGCTGTTAGTTTTCTGTGCAAATGTATCAGAATAAAGTCGAGTCTAGACTAAAGTCAGGTTTTATTCCAATAAGTCTCTATTATCACATTTTTTTTAACCGTGAACCATTAGCTAAACATAGTTTTTAACCAGTTTTTCAAAATGTTGTGCTAATTTAGTTTGGTAATGCCCCTGAAGATATAAGTTTCTGCTTACGAAACATGTCGGGACTATTGGTTTAAAACAAATAAAAAATTAGTGGATAAAGACAATAACCTGTTTGATTGTCTATTTAACGATTCCACCATAATATGGACTATTTCCGAAAATTAAAACAATTTAGTCAAGAAAAGAACGTGTTTTTTCATTGTACACAAAGTTTTTTACCGTGTACGTAACCAAATTTAAAAAAAAAACACATTTTGCGATATTTTAAGAACATTTATTAATTTTTTTTATTTATTTTAGATAAAAGCAATTCCACCAAAAGTAAGTAATGCTTCTAGGTTTAGTTTTTTAAAGCAGTATTTTGTAGAGTGTAGTTTATTGAATTTTTCTCCCTAACAGAATCCTTTTTAACAGTTAATGTTTTTTATTTTGGTTGAGTATTTTCCTTTTTTTTCTTATTTGATAACCGTGGCTCTTTCGCCGACACTAAGGCCGCCATTTCGGAACGCCTAATTGCACGGGTCATCGGCCACCTTTGGAACCCCAGACCGGGTATTTTTTTATCCGGTCCTTTTGTCCCTTAGAATGGCCTACCGACTGAAGGAGATATCCGACCTCATCCGGCCTGGTTACCGGCGTGAATGAAGGGGCAGGACAATATTACATTTTACACTCCCCAGGAATCCTATAAATGTCTGCCGCACCCGACCTCGGCAACCGACGGGGATCGCACCCGCCACTGTGGCAAGCGAGATTCCTTAACTCCCTTGTGTTCAATGCGCGAACGCACCGAGCCACCAAGACTTTCGGTGATATTTTATTATTACAAATAGGTTATGAGTAGGTACCATTTTCCAAATTATTAACAAATGAAATAAATGGATAGTTTTTTTGTAATTTGTGTCATTTTAGGACCACACGCAAGGAAACGATCTGCAGACTTAATAAATAAAAGAGAGGCTCCCATGCCGTTTTCAGGTAATTATTATTTACGTAGTATTATGACTCCTTCCTTAGTTTGGTAGTTTTGTATATGCTTTTTTATACGACTGTCTTGTAAAAGGGGGTTTTGCGCACGGAGAACACGATCTGAAAATGGCATTCTGCGCACGCTGTGTGCAAAACGTTTTGCACACGCTTATGTCATTTTTGCGCACGCCTATGTCATTTCTGCATATGGGTCTTCCGTCATTGTGATTTTTGTTGTTGTCATCCATCAATATAAGTTGGCTTAGTTCCGTAGCAACCGTCACTGTTCGTATGTTTTGTTGATTAGATACGTCAAAAAATTGTTGAATTTTTAAAGTTTAGTTGTAAAAATGTCGGAAACAAAAACAAGTTAAATTAAAATTTGATTTTTCTTTCTTTATTAGCAGTCGTATAAAAAATATTGTAAAAAACTCGTTTGAAAACCTCTTTGCACACTCCCTCGACTTGTAGACCTCGCCTTCGGCTCGGTCTACCAAACTGTCTCGATCGTGTGCAAAGAGTCGGTTTCAAACCTTGTTGTTTAAATAACTATTGTGTAAAACCTAAAACTTGCTTATTAAAACTATATGTAACATTGTTGCAACTTTTTGGCGTACATTTCATTACCGTAATGGTACATAAAGAAGATAGGGATATTTTTAAGAGATTTACCTATATTCATTTTATTTATTTTTAATTTCAGATAAAACCAATTCCACCAAAAGTAAGTAATGCTTCTAAGTTCCTGATAAATCAAAAAATTATTTTTTTAAAGTAGCATTTAGCATAGGTTATGGTTGTAATAAGAATTTTATTGACTTGTACGGTCGCCCACTTCTATTCAGTATCTGTTTGGTATCTTGGATTTAAAGAATGCAGACCAAAATGTAACTCTGCTTAAAGCCCGGTCTAGACATACCATTTTACCATACGTCTTGCCTGTTCAGTCAACACGCATCAAGTAAAACTTTGTGTGTAGAGTGAAAAACGGACGCTTTACTTGAACTGATTTAATTTCATTCCAATAAAACGATCGTTTTGTCTCAAAAACTGATCTAAAAACGTACGTTGAAGCCCGGTCTAGACATAACATTTTACCTTACGTCTTGCCTGTCAGTCAAAAGGGTCAAGTATGACGGTTGAAAGACTAGCGTACACACTTGATAGTTTTAGCGTACGTTTTTAGATCAGTTTTTGATACACCATGGAGCACTGCTTTTGTCAATAATGTTTTTTGTTTTAAATGTCTATGACTTAACCGTTTCAGAAGCTAAACATAGTTTTTTAACCAGTTTTTCAAAATGTTGTGCTAATTTAGTTTGGTAAGGTCCTCTGAAGATGTAAGTGTCTGCTTACCATGTCGGGACTATTTGTTAAAAACAAACTTGAAAATTAGTGAAGGAAGACAATAACCTGTTTGATTTCCTAAAAAATTATCTTATCTAATGTCGGACGTTTCGTATAATAACTTCTAAGTTGCACTCGAAAGGAATTAAAGTTGTCTGCACTAACACAAGAAATGCCGCTAAAACTGACGTTTTACCGGAAACAAAGCCTCTACCGATCAGTTCAACAGGTCCGACTTCAGTCCTGTTCAGTTCAGGCAAAACGTACGTTTTATTGTCTACACGAAAGGTTTTGCCTGATCCGTTTTATCTGATCAAGTAAAACGTCAGGCAAAACGTTATGTGTAGACCCCGCTTAAAACTATCAAGTGTGCACGCTAGTCTTTCAACCGTCATACTTGACCCTTTTGACTGACAGGCAAGACGTAAGGTAAAATGTTATGTCTAGACCGGACTTAAAAGCCTTATCAATTCCCTGCAAGGTGCCGTTTGTCTTATTAAAATCGATTTAATATTCCAAAAGTAATAAATGAAAGCATTTTGTCTGTTTTTTTGGCCCATCCGGTATATTGTCTTTTCGTAACAATATTTTATTATCAAAATTATTAACAAATGTAATGAAAGGATATTTTTTATGTAATTTGTGTCATTTTAGGACGACTGCCTGATCGATCGGTAGACTTTAGAGATAAAAGAGAGGACCCGCAGCCATTTGAAGGTAATTATCTAAATAGGGGAGACCGGGGCTTATTGTCACTGAACGGCATTGATAAATCACGGGGGCAATAACTCTCATTCTACCTCATTTCAGCATGCTTTAAAATGTCAAAGAAAAATGTGTAATTGTCTGTTTAGGACATAAATAGTTAATTTTTATAAAAATAATAATTTTTACGTATCTATAATATCAAATATGGGTTTTATAATAGCGTGATATTTTTTAACAATAAACAATAAATTAATATTTTTTAAGGGTTTTGAAGAAGTTTGTTTTAGATTGACGTGGGGGGGGGGGTGTCACATGCAAATCAAATGGAGGTTATAGTTGAGCTCCATCCTGAAAACCATGCCTAAAAACAAGTCGCTGCATTGCAACCTCCCTTTTACTTTGTTAATATTTGTCATAAAAAGTGAATGACTGATAAAGTTATTCAGGTTTTTATCACAATTTCAATTTTTTTATAGGCCATATTAAACATTTTTAGAATCAGAACGGAAAGGCAATTCTAAAAATCTTAAAATATACAGGGTGCTCTCTTTAAAAACCTGATTAGCGCCTATAAAATCAAAAAAAAAACTGTCGTGGTTAAAACCTAAATAATTATGTTTTATATTTTTAAAACAAATATTCAGACAGTTAAAAAAAGGGGAAGGGGTTGCGTTTATAAATGATCACCATTGAATCAATCAATGTTTTTTGTTCATTGGCAGAAAATATATGTTTAATTCATTCATGTTACGTATGGGTAGATAAATTATGATGTCAGTGGCGCACCAAGAAATATGTCTTGGGGGGAGGGGAAGGCGAGGCCTCATGATGTCATATTTTTGTGTTTGTTCATGAAATATGTGAAAAATACCACAAAAAATCTTGAGCTTGGGAGGGCGGGGGCCTTAACATCAAAATTCAAACAAAACGTGAAGCACTATATCGGATGTTAACGTCTAGTTCTACGTACAAATACGTAGGTAGCACAACTTAAACTATCTAATACTGTTAAATCCCATTACCTATGTAACCGATTTAAAGAAAATACATTTTCCGATATATTAAAAACATTAATTTATTTTTTTTTATTTTAGTTAAAAACAATTCCACCAAAAGTAAGTAATGCTTCTAGGTTTAGTTTTTTAAAGCAGTATTTTATAGAGTGTAGTTTGTGGAATTTTTATCCCTATCAAGATTTTTAGTTTTGTTGTAATTTGTGTCATTTTAGAAGCACAAACAAGCAAACGATCTGCAGACTTAATAGATAAAAGAGAGGCTCCGATGCCGTTTGCAGGTAATTATTATCTACGTAGTATTATTGGCAATGGTACAAAATAGCGCAGGCCATAATAGCGCGTTCAAAATAGCGCAGGCCAAAATAGCGCATGGTCAAAATAGGGCAGGACAAAATAGCGGATGACCATAATAGCGCAGGTCAAAATAGCGCATGCCCAAAATAGCGCATACCCAAAATAGCGCATCCCCAAATTAGCGCAAAACTTATTTTCCAGGATCCTAGAGAGTTTGAATCTGAACCGAATTGAACCGAACAGAACTAACACATTTTAAAAAAATTGTATATTTTGGGCATGGGCTTTTTTGGCCTGCGCTATTTTGGCCTGCGCTATTTTGGCCTGCGCTATTATGGCCTGCGCTATTTTAGCCACGCTATTATGGCCTGAGCTATTTTGGCCTGCGCTATTTTGTACCACTGACCCCCCTTTAGTTTGGTACTGTTGTATATTCTTTTGTGTAAAACCCTGTATTTATTTATATAGGGGTATATTGTCAGTGGCGTGCGGTGAAATTTAAGACAAGAAAAGCCGTTTTTTCTTAAACTTGCTTGCTTGTATTTTTCTATCCTTTTTAGTTTTCGATAAACGTTTATTTCTTGTTTTAGCCTACTGTTATTTATGATTCCTATTTATCTTTTCATTAAAACTTTGAGAAAATATTTTTTTTAACAATAATACACAAAAACACACTTTAGGACTACGTTCGTATACCAACTCTAACGTCTACCAAGGCCTCTAGAAATCATCGTGTACCGAAAAATCATCAGTCGTAGCCATCATTATCGAAATCAAAGTATAATAGGGGATATTTTCACCACCCTAAGAAGAAATTGTTTATATATTATTTTATCAGGATTTACTATTTAAATCACTAAAACTGCTATGATTCCAGACACCCATTTTATTAGCAAAAAGTAAACAAAAGGCCATCAAAAAAGTTTTTTTTCTCACAACCGGTTAGCCACTTGTATTGCTCACACTTATCGACACTAAAATGTCGTGTGCCAGTTTTAATTTTCGTTGTAATCCCTTTAATTTCGGGCTTGAGCCTACCCCTATTTATGATATTTTTCTTTTCAATAAAACTTTGGCAATTAGACTTTTTGTTAATAAAAAAAACCCTATGCAATCACACAACTGTATGGTTTTAACGCCCGTTCCAATATCTTTGACCGAAACCGAAGCCCCTTGCTGACGCGCCATTGTGTACTTAATTGAACAGACTTAGACTGCTTATTTAAAGGCTAAAGGGCACGAACTGAACTCTCGCATTGGGCTCTCATGCATTGAAAGAACGCCCCTGGTGATTGATTGAAAGGTACTTTTATGACGCGTCACTGCTCTTATAATTGAGCAGGTTGAGATATTAGGGACCTATTGCAATAAAGCCAGGCAGTAATTGTGCCGGGCACTATTCTGACAGTTTCGCATTATAAGAAGACCTGTCTTCTTTCAAAATTAGGCCTTTGTGTATTATAAGAGCCGGAATTAATAGTGCCGCCACTATTAATGGAAAATAAACGACCGGATTTAGAAATTCGACTTTGGTATGGCAATTTTGAAAGATCAACTATCAGTTTTTAATAGAAAACTGTCAGAATAGTGCCCGGCACTATTATTGCCTGGCTTTATTGCAATAAGTCCCTATTGAATTATTGCTTTTTCGTATATTTCGTAGGTGTAACGTTAGTGTAATATGTAATAAGGTAACTGAAAACTTAATACCTATTTTTATATCAAAATAATACCTTTTTCTAGTGTCTTTTTTAAATTTTACTGAATTTTATATTCCAAAAAAGGTAAAAAAACGTCGGGGATATCTATCGTAGTTGATATTTTGCATCCCATTACGTAACAAATTTAAAGATATTAGAGACATATTTAGTCAGTTAAAATAACAGAAAATTTGACAGCTGTTACCGTTATTGTTACTATCGATATAATTTGGAACACTAAAGATAGCATAACACAAACGTTAATTTAGTAGTTTCACACTCCTTCATATTTTTTATTTATATTTTTTTATTTATTTTTGTTAGATTTATGGGTTTTTACAAACTAAACTACCGAATTTGAGTAACACAACTGCATTAAAAAAACAATACAAAACTAATCTTAAAAAATAACGATAACATTAATAGACGGCCACCGTAGTTACCGCGCGCCGTAAATAACAAAAAAGGGGCGAGAAGCTGCTAATGCGCAGACTCAGTAATAATAACGGTAACAAAGTGTAAAATACGCGACCCAAAATTATTATATATTGCGACATATTTAGAGATTTACCCTTATATATATATTTATTCTATTTTTATTTTAGATAAAAGCAATTCAACCAAAAGTAAGTTATCCTTCCGTTAAATTAAAAATTATTTTATTATTTAAAGTAGTATTTTATAGACATAAATTTGTTGAACTTTTATCCGAACAACACTTGGTTAACATTAAATATTTTTATTTTTGTTAAGTACAGTGAAACCTCTCCTTGCGGACACCTCTTTTAAGCGGACACTCCCTTTAGTCGGACAAATTTGTTAGAGCCAAGCTTTTCCCTATTTCGTTACGTGTATATTTTTTGTTAAAAAATTCTGAAACCTCCGCTAATCAAACGGAAACCTCTGACAACGGGACGGAGCTCTGCACGACATGAGCATTAATATTATGTAGTATATTAGCAACAACGCACTCTGGAACCGGGGAATTACCTTTTTCCGTTTTAATGCGGAGACTAAATACTTCTGTCGTATTTACAAAATATTTTATGCGGCGGGCCTGCTGTATGTTATTTTTATTGTTAGTTGGGTAGTAATAGATTTATTTCAAATTGCGCTTAGTAAAATACTTTTTAGTTTACGTGAAAAAATGGAAGTTTTTAACATTTCGGAGTTCCCTCTCATAAGCGTACACCTTCACTGTGGCGTAAATAAAGGGGGGGCCTGGGGGGCCCGGCCCCCCCTCGAAGCTAAGATTTTTTTAGATATTTTCCACATATTTCATGAATACAAACATAAAATAGCATAAAATACGGCCTCATCGGGTCTTGCCCCCCCCCCGAGACTGTCCGGGCCCCCTTCGAAACTTTTTTCTATATACGCCACTGCCCTTCACTACTTCACTAAGCGGACAAAATCGACCAAACCGCGAGTGTCCGCTTATGGGAGGTTTCACTGTATATTATTTTTTGGTAATAATATTTTATTATTACAAATAGGTTATAAGTAGCAATATTTTGCAAATTATTAACAAATAAAATAAAAGGGCGGTTTTTGATGTAATTTGTGTTATTTTAGGACCATATTTAAATAAAAGATTGGGAGACTTAATAGACAAAAGAGAAGCGATATCGCCGTTTTCAGGTAATTATCTAAACTAGGGAAGGGTGAAATTAAATACCAAAAAACTTAAAAAATATATTTTTTGTGCTTTAGTTTCATCCCCTCCTTAGATTTGTGTGTGAGTAGACAAAACCAGGACACTCCGACTTTTAAATGTATTTTATGTATTTTTGTTAAATGTATGCACCTTTCGCCAAGCCAAAACAGTCGATTTAAAATCACAAAGACAATTTTGTATTTCATAAAATCAAAAAAAAAGTCTCTAGGCTATAATCTAATACTAATCTGGTTCCCCAAACCCCTCTAATAGTCTAGCAGAATGCGCCAAAACAAGCAAATTAAATTAAAAACAAAAAAAAATCTCAAAATATTAAAGACAACTTTGTTTCACCAAAAACTTATATAAAATTGAAAAAGAAGTCTCTAGGCGCTAATCTTGTACTAATCTGGACCCCAACCCCCTCTGATAGTCTAGCAGAATGAGTCAAAACAGTCGATTTAACTTGTGGGTAAGGATCCGAGGGGTATTTTGGTGAGGGATTTTGAGGGCATTCAGAGACATTGCCTTGGTTGGTCGTCAAAAATTCAAATGACTAGACACCCGAAGAACTTTTTTTGCTTAAGTTATTTGGCAAACAACTTTTACTTTTGAAAACTTCGATGTAACTATATTTTAAAATATCAATTATAAATAAAATAAAAGTATATTGTATCTCAATGATAAGGATAAGAATATTAATATCTTTTAAAAGAAATGCCAATGAATTGCTTGAAAAACTAAAAAAATATTGAAATTTTTACCTCGATAGCAAACATCAGCTTTTTAATTTGCAGGGACAAATGGTAAAAACCACATGATTTAAATTATAAACAAAAAAAATGTTGGACACTAACTTTAAAATTATCAAATTAGTAGTATTTTCCACGCCATTTCAGATGTTAAAATTAAAATTGGTATAAAATTTAATGAGTAAATAAATAAAACAAAATTAGGGCCCATCGCACCGACTTTTTTTTCTGTTTCTTAGCCTAAAGAATACCTTATTTCGTAAAATTTCGTTGCACCGAAATTAAAGGCAGACTTATTCCTACCTTAGTGTTAAAATTTAGTCACCTTTTTTCGTAACTTTACTGTTCCTTAAGAGCTGCTTAAAGATAAGATGCTGGTCACATAATATTACCCGTCTGGCATAGCGATAGCAACTGACAATACCTATAAATGAGCAGAGTGTTGTGATTAAAGTGAAGGTGTCTTTTTGTGTTTTGTAAGTAAAAAAAGTAAGAAACATGTTTTTTTTTAACACACCCAAATTCCACAAAATCGAGTATCACCATCTCGATTTAGTCATCATCCAAATATTCTTTCAAAAATTCAAGAACTTTAATTTTTTTTAATAAAAAAAAAAATTTTTTAAAGACACAGACACAGAAAAATTTATGGCTTCTAACAAAACTATTTTGGGAAGCACTGGGTGTTGCTGTTTTTCTATAGTTTAAAAATTTGGTTGGTTGAAACAGCGGCGTTGCCTGATTGGGTCACAAGGTGGTCGCATCTTAACAAAGGAGAGATTTTTGCTCGGTGCAACAAATTTAAAAATAAGGCATGCTTAAAATTAAAGCAATCCATAGTAAAGAAACAAAATTTAAAAAGTCGGTGCGATGGGCCCTTTTTTAAGAAGTATGTAATTCTAAAAAGACATTTTTTTTGTTTACTTTTTTTTTATTACAAAAAAGGTAAAAACAGGGGTTGGTGGGGTTATATTTTATATCGAGGTTTAAATTTATCTAACGTCGAACTAACCTAGTCACTACCATCAGTGGCGCACCCAGGAATATGTCTTGGGAGGACGAAGCCTCATGATGACGTATTTTAAGCTATTTTATCTTTTTACTCATGAAATATGAGAAAAATATCTAAAAAAATCTTAGGCTTGGGGGGTTCGGGCCCAGGCCCACCCTGCGTGCGCCCATGATTGCCATATATTAATTTAAAGAAAAAAACCCAGTGACATTTGCAACTTTTTATAAATATTATAAAGAACCATAGTTACATTTATTTTTTTTATTTTAGCTAATAACAATGTCAGCAAAAGTAAGTAATGCTTAATCAAACATTATCTTTTTCTAATTTTTAAAGTAGTATTTTATAGAGGGTGTTTTGTGGAATTTTTGCCCAGATCAAGATTTTTATGAAACCAACACTCAATAAACGTTATTTTTTAAAAATTAGGTAACTATATTTTATTATAACATACAAATAGGTATTTGCAATGGTTACACAAGATGGCTCTGCAGTGTCATCATTGGAACTACATGAATATACGACAGAGCCATCTGTCCGCTGCTGTTATTAAGTTTGTTGGGTTGCATACCGATAGAAGTTGTGTAATGATTGGTATTGAATAGATACCTACAATTAGAGACCCTGCATGTATGTAGAGACCCTGTATTTTAAAGAAATAGAGACGCGACAAACTCTTCAATACGAACCGAAGTCAAATTTATTTAAGTCAAAATCAAAGGATCAAAATATACTCTACCGTTGTTTAAACAGAAAAACCGATACGGGGGGTGTGGACAACCATGTCTGTTTATAAGGGAAGTGTACTTAAAATGGGATAGTAAGGTAAAATGGGATACCGGAACTTCTGACCAAACTAAAGGTGGCAACCTTGCACTGTATCGCTAGATTTGTTCATTGGGATCGACATAGGCCGCCGATTTTTTTTAGCCATTAGATGGTTACAAGTTCGTGCAGTATTTTTTTAAAATTTTGTGTGTTCCGCTTGTAAATTTTATTTAAATGCTGTAAGAATGGACTACTGAACAAGGTAAGATATTTATATTCTGCGGTTGATATTTGTAAAGCTTATAGTCTTGGCTAACATCAAACATGCTGTTTTTGGCTAAATAAGAAACAATGATAAAGTATTTACTATTACTATTTACGAACGATTTTTTGTTTTCGTTAAGTCTCTGTGTCTTTTTTTACAATAAGCATTATTGGAATTATTTTACTGGTTATTATTAGGTTATTATTTAACCAAAAAATAATTTGTTTTAGTTATACTTATCTTTGTGTCATATTAAGAATAAAGATCATATTATTGTTAAGATTCCTAGATGATTTGTTTATACAAATTATATCTCATTTTAGTTTTATCTTTGTGCCGTTTTTTTTTTATAAAACCAGTTTTTTGTGTTTTTAATGTTAATTTTATAACCCATTTTACTTGCACCCTCAGGGTAAAATGGGAAACTGCAGTGGTCTAAGTTTTTCAAAATAAAAAATTGTTTTTAAGAATTTAAAGTACTACAAATGACCTATAACAAACGAAAAAGAATATTTCAATAACAGCATAACGTTTTAAACCAATAACGTCAAAACTTTTTTTTCTATAAATTTTTAAACCTTAAGTATATAAGTACACTTCCCCTATGTTGCATGATGATTGATGTCACTTACCGCTGACAATTTAAATTATTTTAAGACGCTGACTCGTGACGTAGCTTTAAATTTGCGCTCCAGGATAAATTGTAATTTTGGAGCATACTCATTTGCATTTGCACGTGCAACTTAGCACTGCACAATGGGCTCCCTGACCTAACTTTTGACCAAAATTAGAAAAATAGGTTTTGTAACAATATTTTGTTTGAAATGAGAAAAAAGTAAATATCTATCAAAATGGCGGATCCAAAATGGCGAAGTTTCTTCTTTATGAACCGATAAGTATGAAATTTAGAACTTTGGAGTGTTAGTAGTCGCTAATCATGATTTTTGACTTAAATTTAAAAAAAATTATTTACCAATAGGTATTGAATTTGGAACTTTAAAAAAATTTCGTGACAGATCCGAAAGGGCAGAGTTTTCTATTTATAAACCGACATGTATCAAAAATTGGAACTTTTAGGTGTATAAAGCCGATAATTAAGTTTTCTGACTTAAACCTCAAAAAAAAATCATTTGAAATGGAGAACTTTTACATTTATGAACAGATATGTATTAAATCTGGAACTTTGCTGTGTTTAACGTCGCTTATTAATTTTTTAGTCAAACAAACATAGCGGACCCAAAATCTTTGTCCTATAGACCAACCTATTTATGAAACTATTTGTGTCAAACTTGGGGTTGCTTAAGGTTAAATTGAGCTCACCGTGTAATGGGTAACAAAGCTGCGGTGGAAAGGATAAGGAGTTTGCATAATAATATAAGCTAAAAACCAAACTAAAAATTCAAAATATTAAAAAGAGTCAAACGGTATTGTTCTTTGGCTGTAACAAAAACTAGAAAATAATACGAACGTAATCATGACTTTGTAGCGGATAAGAACCTGCAAGTTTAACGACTGTATAATCAAATAAGGATGATTTTTCTAGAAAAATGTTTTTGTCTGCAAAATAAATATTTTTAAAGCGTCCACGTTTTTATATTGTTTTGTTAAAAGTCAGGTCAGGTAAACTGCGGATGATTCAAAATAGAACCGTTTACCTTAAAAGTTTTTTACCTATACCAAAGTTGCATCACTCAAATTATAGTTTTTCAAGGCCTACTGGACTATCTACTTTTGTTTACTAAATTTGTTTATAAGTTTCAGTATGTTTTTAATTTAACGCTTTTTGGCGAAAAATCAGGTGCGCGAGCCCACTGTGTGCTGATGGAACAATGTCGATTAACATTTATTGTCAAAATGACATCTTCTATATGCAAAATAATCCCATGACTGTTTTAGATTGGGTACGCCTATCCCACTACTTTGAGTTAAAAAGAGAGAGTAAGCAGCTGGATGAAAACGTGTGAATTTAGTAAATAAAACTACCGGACCACAGTTTAGTTATTAATCGCCCTTACTAAGACATTAGTTTTAAAAGAGATGGTATAGTCCTTTCATTTTAAAAAGCTGCCAAAAAAACCATAATAAAATTTGAAGTCTGAAACCCATTAAGGAATCCTAAACAAATAAAAAAAAATACTCTGCCAATATATGGCCCCTAAGCTCACACTAGGTACTATAGTTATAGTTTACGTGTGAGCTAATATAACTAAAAACTGAAATATATTTTATTCAACTCCAGACTAAATTACCTTTTGTTTGATACCACTCAAGCCATGTTTTGACTTAAACTCAAATTTTTTAAATCTACCCCCACCCTTAAAACAAGCAAAAACTGAAATGTTATTTGTTAAACTCCAGACTCAATTACCTTTCGTTTGATATAACACACGCCATATTTTCACTTAAACTCTAATTTTTGAAATATACCCCCACCCTTTTTTTAAAATAAATTAAAATGTATTTTGTTTAACTCCAGACTCAATTACCTTTCGTTTGATATCACACACGCCATATTTTCACATAAACTCTAATTTTTGAAATCTACCCCCACCCTTTTATTTGGTTTGTGTTCGATGGATTTTGCTCATTTTTAAATGGGACCATCTCGACCCAAGACCCAGACTAGGTACCAAATTTCATTAAAATCGGCCAAGCGATTTTTGAGTTATGCGCATTGGTCGTTACAGACAGACAGACAGACAGACAGACAGACAGACAGACAGACAGACAGACAGACAGACAGACAGACAGACAGACAGACAGACAGACAGACAGACAGACAGACAGACAGACATACAGACAGACAGACAGACAGACAGACAGACAGACAGACAGACAGACAGACAGACAGACAGACAGACAGACAGACAGACAGACAGACGGCGCAACAAAAAAGTTTCAAAATCATCTGAAACGCAAAGATATATAAAAATGTTTGAAATCGGAGCAACTTTTTTTTTCTCGAAAAAATTGGGATCACCATAGCTCACACTACTATAGTATAGTATATATGTGAGCTAATATGGGCCGGACTGGGAACTGTTTTTCATATATAGTCAAGTAAAATAAAACGTTTAATAAAAGTTGCTGCTTAATGCGTATAATAATCATTAATAGATAGGTACTATATACCATAAAGCTTGCCCCTGTAATATGTGTAATACGTTCGTATATTCTGGAACGATTTCCGTAATTTTCTATTGAGTGTTGCACATATCATGAATAATATCTTGAGTGTTCCTCGTACAATGTGTTTTTAAAAGTTTTGCCTTGCCCTTTGGATATTTTTACCTTCCTAGCCCGCGTAGCAATGGCTAGAGAGAAGGTATTATTTTCGAGATAACGCCAAAAATGTGCTATTTGGATGTATTTTGACCTATCCTAGCAATATCGTCGTGATGTCTGTCTGCGTGTGTGTATATAATTTATATACGTCACACGATAGCTCCTAAACCGCTGAACGGATTTTTCTTAAATTTTCATAGTGTTCGATACTCTTACGTGCTTATTAGATTTTGGTTAAAATCCATTAATGGGAATGACAGTTTTTTGTCAATTAAAAACTTTAAAAAATGCTAACTTTTTATTGGAGCATCGTCTTAATACACTGTTTTCAAAATGTAGTAGACTATATTTTCTTCAATAATTCGTGTTATTAACAAAAACATCGTAGGAGCTTTAGTTTCTGAGATATTTAAGAAAAACTGTTTTCAAGGCTAATATATTATCATGGCTTCACTTGAAGTTTAATAATAGGCTAGCCAGGAAGGTGCCAGTTCCGTTATGGATCCATTTATTTTTTAGGGTTAAGGTTTGGTTTCTGTAAAACCGCAGACTCTAATGGTACACTTCTTCTCCTCCTTGGTCCTTAAATGGTCTCCAAAAATTTGTTTGTGGTGTTTCAAATGGCCGCCAAAAGGCCATTATTAATAGCACTTACTAGGTCCTCACTTAGAAGAACAAACTAAAATATACAGGTTTATAATTGTTATTATTCACAATAATAATGAAAATGTCACTATAATAATGATATGAATTCAAATCCGTAATATAAACACAACCGCTAACAATTTTAAAATGAGTTTGATCCTGTATTAAAGAATGCAGGTGGTACTTGTAGAATGGTATAAGGTATGTTCGAAACTTTCACTTTAAAGAATGATGTATACCTAACCGTGCTTAAAACACAGAAATTCTTCTCAAAATTTGAAAATAAATTTTTAATTTTTGCACAGACTCCTGCAAATCCCAAAATGGCTATTATAATTAGGGTGGCACGCGCCAGTTTTTTGTGCGGCTTTTTGAAATGACAGAACTTTAAATAATCGGATAATATTGTATAAGTTCAGGCAAGGCCAACACAAAAATAGAGGCCACGACCCTGAAAAAATCAGCTGTTCTCCCGGGGCTGAATTTTACATTTGGTCTTATGGGAGGTCAGACGTTTTTTTATGATATTTTCAAAATGGCACTACAGATTTCCGCAAAATTTTAGTGAAATATTCTCAGACACCATCCCGATATTCCACCTAAGGTTTGTAAGGAAGCAACATGATTAAAAGGTTAAAATCTTCAAGATTTAGCATTCCTTATTTTGAATTCAAATTACCCGCCATGTACCACATGCCAACTGTTATATTTGACATGTATTTGACTTTGTCATATGTGATTGTCACATTCGCTTCTGCTTTAAACTTAATTTTTGTGTGAGCTAATGAAGCGGCTATGAAAAATTAGGGCTTACTATACATTTAAAAAAATTGTTCTGCCAGAATAAAGTAAAAACAATCTCAAAAACGGCTTTATTTAACAAAAAATCAAATATCCATGAACCGTCATTCCAACTTCAAAATTTTTAAGACAATCAGCTGTGTCGTAACGTGACCATCAAAAAAAAATCAGCCCCGGATGTGACGTCAACAAAGTGGAGGATCGTGGCCCGTCCATTTTGATAGCCCTGGTTCAGGCAATGGCACGATTAGATTAGATGGTGGTACGTTCCAGAATCTTATTTTGTGTTGGGGTGTCATGCTACGTCACAGTCAGCGCCTTATTTCAGTAACTTTGATGGGTTCGTCGCGTCGGGTCGTGTCTCTCTTTTGTAAAAATATGTCATGCATACAGGGTCTCTACCTACAATATCACAAATTATTAACACATGAAATATAAATAAATAGTTTTTATGTAATTTATATAATTTTAGGAGCACTAGTGGATAAAAGATCGACCAACCTAAGAGATAAAAGAGAGTTTGCGCAGCCGTTTGAAAGTAATTAAATTCTCTAAGATTAAGTTAAAATATTTTATGCACTTTAGGAACTAAAGAGGTCACTTTTGTCCCTAGTTCTAGGGATTAAAGTGAGCCTTTAATTGCTAGGGATTAAAACCTACTTGTCAAGACATACTCAGATTTGAAGTTAAATATCACACCTAACTATAAAAGACTGTCAATCATTAGGGTACAGGGGCGTGCAGTCCATGTAAACAAGGAAAGCATTACTTTTCTTAATAAATCAGACATAATAAAAATTAACTTGTTAATAGTTCACTATTAAAACTTGACGTAATTCGAGCCAGTCCTGTAGGAGTCGTAAGACTGTATCAAAAGCAATATCTTTTGAGCATACCTATGTCCTAGAAAAGCGCCATCTTATGTTATATACCTATTTGTACGATCGTGGATCAAATATAAACAAGCCTTTGTTTATAAACTAGTTATTTAGAAACATGACACAAAAGAGAAATTTTTTCTACTTTTCTACACATTCCCCTTCTCTGTTAATACACTTTTCCCAACGGTTTGATAGTTTCTTAATCCCGTTTTCATAAAAGGAAGCTGGGCGGGTATCTAACCAGTTGCGCACGAATGCCTCCACCTCTTCATTGGTCTGAAATTGCTCGCCTCCCAGTGAATCTTTGAGTGGGCCAAACATATGAAAATCGCAAGGTGACAAATCTGGACTGTGTGGAGGGTATTTCACCACAATCCAGTGCATTTCATTGATTTTGGCCTGTGTTAAAGCTGCCGTATCAGGTCTAGCGTTGTTATGCAGGAGCAACACGTCTTGGATGGGGTGTGCTCTTCTCCTTTGGCGATAATCAAGCTTTACCTGGTCGAGTAAGTTGCAGTAGTAAGACGCGTTTATTGTTATTCACTCGTGCTAAAAATCGACCAACAAAACTCCTCTCCAGTCCCAGAAAACGGTCGCTAAAACTATGCCTGCAGAAATGATGGTACGCGAACGACATGGGTGACTCACGTTGTCGACACGCTCACGGCCGTCGTTAATTTCATTGCACCAAGTTTTTACAGGTACCCACGAAAGCGTCTTATTTCCGAACTGTGCTCGCAATCTGCATCGAATTTCAGCAGGTTTCACGTTTTCGAGTGTAAGAAATTTAATGATTATTCTTTGCGCAACACTGCTGTTTACTTTCATTTCGCTCATTGCGATTGCTCCTGTCCAAACGAGCATCGCGGCACTACCAGCCGCCTACATGCTGCTGAATATACCTACTCCAAATTTATAACGGCCACGTTCATCTTGAATGACTTTTCCGTTAATAAGTTTAAAAGGCTTGTTTATATTTTATCCACCCTCGTATATAATAGAAGGGAGTATAAGAAGAGACAACCATGAAAGCAGTTGTCTTTGTTGTACGCGTAAAAAACGAATAAGAATTCATTGACTATCGGTCTTGATTTGACCGAGAGCAGCGTCGCCTTCGCGACAACCGCTGGCTACTCGCGCTCAACGCGGAAGAGACAATTGCTTCTCTGGTTAGGTAAAACATAGTAGGGCGTCAATGCATGCAAGCCCAAAGCGAGAAATTCTGTTTGCGCCATTTAACCTTGAAATAAGCTGTCTGTTTGTTGGATTACGTACAGGGTGTCCCAAATTGGGCACTTTTGGGGAGTTTAAGGTACTTCTAGGGAAGGTAGAGAAAAACTGACCACGCATTGCAAGGCTCAAATTTCAAGAGAAGACTTATAGTGAAAACCGCATTTTGAAATATCGTCTCGTCTTTGAGCTACGAGGGCTTTTTGAAAAGTCTGCATTTTGGAGGGGGGTCTATAACTTCGTTATTATTGGAAATATTGATTTAGAGTAAATTGCAATTTTATAGACATTGTCACGGGGAATTTAACCGCTAAATTAAATTTTAACTGTCACATTTTTTCTTATGGAATGGCCTATATTTTAATTAATTTTCGAATTCGTGATTGAATTCATTTCAAAATAATGTATCATATGTCATAGTTTAATTGAGCGGTTTCGGAGATAATTAAAGTTTTTTATTTTTGTCTAGTGTGCGTTGAATGACGTCATGCGCCATTGACGTAAAAGCCTTGCGGTCAAATCCTACTTCAATGCTCCTATAGTTGTGTTGTCTTATACTATGCAAATCAAGTTGGCCTTGCATCTTGGCGTTTTGTCATTGTTTTCAATTGTTTAAACAATTTGACATTACGCCTTGATGTGAAATTATTTTGCACAAAAGCGTTTTAATTTTATTTTGAAATATGTATCATTTTTAGCTCACACATATACTATACTATAGTAATGTGAGCTATGGTGATCCTAATTTTTTGGAGAAAAAAAAAGTTGCTCCAATTTCAAAATTTTTTATATATCTTTGCGTTTCAGATGATTTTGAAACTTTTTTGTTGCGCCGTCTGTCTGTCTGTCTGTCTGTCTGTCTGTCTGTCTGTATGTCTGTCTGTCTGTCTGTCTGTCTGTGTGTCTGTATGTCTGTCTGTAACGACCAACGCGCATAACTCAAAAACCGCTTGGCCGATTTTAATGAAATTTCGTACCTAGGCTGGGTCTTGGGTCGAGATGGTCCGATGATGAAATGAACGAAATCCACCGAACACAAACCAAATAAAAGGGTGGGGGTAGATTTCAAAAATTAGAGTTTATGTGAAAATATGGCGTGTGTGATATTAAACGAAAGGTAATTGAGTCTGCAGTTAAACAAAATACATTTTAATTTATTTAAAAAAAAAGGGTGGGGGTATATTTTAAAAATTAGAGTTTAAGTGAAAATATGGCGTGTGTGATATCAAACGAAAGGTAATTGAGTCCGGACTTTAACAAAATACATTTCAGTTTTTGTTTTTTTGTAAGGGTGGGGGTAGATTTCAAAAATTTGAGTTTAAGTCAAAACATGGCTTGTGTGGTATCAAACAAAAGGTAATTTAGTCTGGAGTTGAATAAAATATATTTCAGTTTTTAGTTATATTAGCTCACACGTACACTATAACTATAGTACCTAGTGTGAGCTTAGGGGCCCATATATTGGCAAAGTATTTTTTTTTTACTTTTTATAACTAGGCTTTGAGGGCCGTCAACTGAAATTTAATTTTTTCAAACCAGCCTTACTTTATTTGTGTCTGTGTAAAATAATAAAAATACTGGAGTGCCTTTACCTGCCTCAGCAGGAAATCATAGCGCACTAGAAATAAGTGAAAAAGCTGAATATCTCCTAAACCGCTCAATCAAACTATGACATATGATACACCATTTTGAAAAGAATTCAATGACAAATTCGAAAATTAATTAAAATATAGGCTATTCCATAAGAAAAAATGCAACTTTATGTCATATCTCAAAAATTAAAAGTGACAGTTAAAATATAATTTAGCGGATAAATTCCTCGTGACAAAGTCTATAAAACTGCAATTTACTCTAAATCAAAATTTCCACTAATAACGAAGTTATAGACCCCCTTCAAAAATGCAGACTTTTCAAAAAGCCCCCGTAGCTCAAAGACGAGACGATATTTCAAAATGCGGTTTTCACTATAAGTCTTCTCTTAAAATTTGAGCCTCGCAATGCGTGGTCAGTTTTTCTCGGTCTCCCCTAGAAGTACGTTAAACCCCCTAAAAGTGCCCAATTTAGGACACCCTGTACATACGCGTTTCACAATGACGTGCCAGCAAGAAGCTTCGGTTTCGGTAAAAGATAAACGGCGTTTAAAACTATACAGTTGTGTGATTGTATGTTTTGTTTTTTGATTAAGTTTTCTTCCCAAAGTTTTAATGAAAATATAAATAGGTATCATAAATAACGGAAGGCTAGAGCAAGAAATTAAAGTTTACAGAAAACTGAAAAGGATAGAAAAAAGCAAGTTAACAAAAATTGCTTCCCTTGTCATAAATTTCACGGCACGCCCCTGCCAGATTATCGTAAAATGTTAAATAGCGTTTCATTATTTTTCTTTTAAATTATTTTTCCTATACTAAAGTGCATAAAGTAGTATATAAACCACGTGACTAAAATTCCTTTTAACCCCTCAGCGAAATGTAGCTCTCCTTTTAATTGGTCTACAATTTGCCTCAGGATTAAAAGTATCACTTTAGTCCCTAGGTTTATAATGTACTATTATATTACTAAATACACTGATCGGCATGAAAATCGGCCCTGACACCATTCTTGCCGATTCTTATGTAAAATGACCTCCTGAATCCAAATATGAACTCCGCTTTTCCCCATCAGCCCCCATTTTCGGGGGAGACCCCCCTACCTATTTTTACTGCTTTTCGATCATTTGGTGGGACGGACAGGATTTTTTTTGACCTTAACATCATTATTTCAGAGAGACTGGAGAGTTTAGTGTTCTTAAACATTAATATTTATAGTAAGGGGGTAAGCCATTTGTTTTGGGGCCGGGGGGGGGGGTGTTTTGCATAAATGGTAAATGGACATTTTCGATTTTGCCGTTTTATATGCATTTTCTAATTATTTTTATAAAATTTTAGCTGCCAGCAGCTTAACGGTAAAGGTAATAAACGTTATAGCAAAGTATAAAGCAACATATTAGTATATAAAAGTATATACATACAAAAACCACTGGCGTATACAAAAAATCGCCTTGGAGGGGCTTGGCAATTTTTTCCACTTTTATATATTAACATATTAAAAAATAGGATAATAAATAGTTTTAACATAATCCATTTTTAGATTCTTGGGGGGGGCTTTCGCCCTCAAGCCCCCTCTCCCCTTGTATACGCTCATGCAGACACTATAATAAAAAATAAAATATTGTTGCTTTATTTGTGAATGGGACAGCCGAGCACGGGACAAACATTACATTGTACGGAACTGGTCTTTGCGAGAAAGATTTACTCCCGGTCAGAAAAATGTCGCCAACGATCCTTATTAGTCCCGCAAGATAATATTTACTTGTCGCCTTTGCACATCAAACTTGGATTGATCAAACAGTTTGTAAAAGCACTGGACAAAACAGGCGACGCATTCATATATTTAAAAACTAAATTTCCTCGTCTAAGTAATGCTAAAATCAAGGAAGGTGTTTTTGTGGGGCCCCAGATTAGACAACTTTTCAAGATTCGACGTTTATTGAACACCTGAATCAAAAAGAAAAACGAGCTTCGTTTGTATTCCAAAACGTGTGTAAGAACTTTTTAGGTAACCATAAAAGTGATGATTATGTCGCTCAGGTCGAGGAATTGCTCTTAGCGTACAAGGCCATGGGATGTAACATGTCCCTTAAAGTGCACTTCCTTCACTCGCATCTGGACTTCTTTCTTGAAAATTTAGGAGCAGTCTTGGATGAATACGGTAAACGGTTTCATCAAGACATCGCTAAGTTGGAAAAGAGGTTTTCAGGGAAGTGAAAAGCATGTTGGCGGAGTACTGCTGGTTTTTGAAACGAGAGGGTTGTACCTCAAGGTATAAAAGAAAAGCAAGCACCAACTGAAGGTACGAAAGTTCTTATTTATCAGTGGCGTACCCAGGAATATGTCTTGGGGGGCCGACGCCTCTATAGCCTCATGATGTCAAATTTAAAGCTATTTTTTGTGTTTTTTTATGAAATATGTGGAATATATCTAAAAAAATCTAAGGCTTGGGGGGGGGGGGCAGGCCCCTAGGCCCCCTCTGGGTTTCCCATGTATTTATTATAGTTTGAAACTAAAATAACTCTCTTTATACTTAAAAATTTTAATTTATGTCGATAATATTATAATTATTATCGAAACATGATAAAAATAGGTAAAAGGGCTGCTCCCTCAAAAATGGTGGGTGGTAGTAGAAACGCAAGCCATATTTGGCTTCAGGGCGTCGTCTTACATAAGAATCAGCGGAAATAAGGCCAGGGCTCAAGAATTTTTTTTGCAGACTAGTAATATTTAAACGAATCCCTAGAAAAGTGACCCTAAAATGTTAGGTCCTCGGAGTTGACTGATTTGACGTAAATTATTATTTAACGTTAAAAATTAAAGTGAAACTTACATACATTACTAAAACTACTTGTAACGGTTCCATTTAACTAAAATGTCTTGACTCAACTGACAGTTTGCATCTTTGAAAACACCAGGCTACAGAAAATATTCATAACTCTATAAATTTTAAAGTTTTGGCTCGTTGATCAAGTTGCTTGATGCTTGATGTACTAGTGAGATTTTTTTATCCGAAATTTATACCTATTACCACTATGTCGGCTTAGAAAGATTTTCTACGTTGTCGGATGCCTATATTTTCCACCTCCTTCGATCTTGACAATCACCTTCTGTCAGGTTTTCTTAACTCATTGATCTTTGGATTGACTGTTGCCATTTCAGTTTAGGACGCTTTTTTTTTCTGTGCCCTATGGGTTACCAATCTAGAACATGCTCAGATATTCTTTAGTCGTTCATCAGTTGTACATTTTTTTTTATTTTTATTGATCTTTTTATTGAATCCATTTCGACACTTTCCATTTTTGTTTTTTATTTTTCTGTTACGCGACAACTCACTATCCCAGCAACAACAGCGTGCTCTTCACCATTGTTTTATATATGTTAAATTTTACGTTCTATTTTATCTCTTTGCTCCATAAAATACTGTTAAGACATCCAATAAGCTTTTTTGCTTTTACTATTCTTTTTTATAGTTTTTTAAAGTCTATTCCCGTCGTCTCATCAAATGTTATACCCAAGTATACATACTCATTGCATCATTCTAACTCACTTGATTCCTTTCCAATACATAAGTACTGTGTCTTGTCCACGTTAACTGTTAACCCCCACTTTTTTATCTATTGGAAAAATTCAATAGGTACAGGATATAAAGAAACCCAATTACATCATATGCCAGTTATTTAAGAGATCCACTCATTCATCTTTCTTTTTTTTTTAATTTTAGATAATTCCAATAATACCAAAAGTAAGTAATGCATCAAACTTATAGGTAAATAAAAATTTACTATTCTTTATTAAAGTAGTCGGGGAAGTTTTATACAGGGTGTCTCATTATATTTTTTCCCACCCTTTTAGACCATTAATAATTGATATAGGAATGAATATACAAGAAATTGTGTTCGAATTCGCGAAATTTTTACTTTTAAATTGCATCTTGACTTTATTCCTGATGCTTACCATATTTGACAGGCGCTCAAATTTATAGTTTTTTTTTATATTATTTAATTAATAGATTAGGCTTGGAACATATTTTTAAAAAATACCAGATATGCCGTAGTTTAGAGCCATAGTTTTTGAGATATTAGCAGTTATAAGTACCGCTCTTGTTAATTTTAGTGTCCTTATTCCAAATTATATTAGTCCCCATGTATCAACAGTGACTTTGTTGTCGTTACCGGTTGTCATTTTGAGCGTCATTTCAAAAAAAATAGTTGTCATTGTCACTGTTTATACATGGGGACTAACATAGTTCGAAATAAGGAGACTGAAATTAACAAAAAAGTGGTAATGTTAGTTTTTTATCATTTAAAAATTTATCGCTAATATTTCAGAAACTATTTATCAAAACTGCGACATATGGGGTATTTTTGGAAAGTATATCCCAAGCCTAATCTATTAATTAAATAATATAAGGAGCATCCAATTTACAAAAACTATAAATTTGAGCGCCTGTCAAATACGGTAAACATCAGGAATAAAGTCAAGATGCAATTTAAAAGTAAAAATTTCGCGAATTCGAACACAATTTCTTTTATATTCCTATATCAATTATTAATGGTCTAAAATGGTGGGAAAAAATATAATGAGACACCCTGAACAAAATAAAATTAAAAATTAATGTTTTTATTACTTTTTTGTTTGTTTTCTTTGGTTATCAGGGGCATTGATAATTGTTTTTCTTGGGAACGGAAAGGCTTCTCGATTTAGGAAAATAAAAAAAATACATGCTGTCATATACCGTGTGGGCCAAAGAAAACCAGACAATTTTTTTTCTTTATAACTTTTGAAATTTGGATAAACCGCACTTGGCAGAGAATTAATCAGAATTTTGAACAAATATATATTTTAGTCCGCCATCTCAAAATCCAAGATGGCGGACGAAATTAAATTGTACCCCTCAAAGATGCTCGTTTATTCTTGTGTTGCGAAGATGTTTTAATAATTTTTTTTTAATTAGTAAAAAAGCTGCGTCCTTGCCACGCACAACAAGGTACGAATCAGCAAAATCAATGTAGTGGTTCTAAAAAAATATTTTTGTTTCAACCATTCTTTTGCATATTATACGATGACTTTGCCAATCATGTCTGCATTTATTTCCTTATAAAGTCATAACTACTGAACCGATTTTAATGAAATAAAAAGCCTCCTGGTTAGAATTGATTACTTTTTAAAGATTTATCGCTTTCTTAAAATTTAAGATGGCGGACAGAATCATACTTGATTCTTCAAAATGGCGTGTTTCTTTTTATTTTTCGACAATGTTTTAGTGTTTTTTTTATTTTGTGGAAAAGACTACTTTTTCCCCACACAACGAGGTACAAATTGGTAAAATCGGTCTGGTGGTTCCCAAAAAATCTATTTTTGTTTTAACCATTTTAATCCTGTCTGCATTAATTTCCTTATAAATTTGTTATTATTAAACCAATTTTAGTGAAATAAAGAAAATCATGGTGAGAATTGATTTCTCTTTTAAGATTATGAACAAAATTTGCCGCCATTTTAGAATTGAAGATGTCAGACAGAATTATACTTGATTCTATAAAATGGGGTGCTTATTCTTATTTTCCGAAAATGTTTTAGTTTTTTTTTTAATTAATAAAAAAACACTACTTTTCTCCCATACAATGAGGTACAAATTATTAATCCATTAATTGGTTAAGTGCTTGTCTGTAAATTAAAACAAAAATATTTTCGGAAAATTCTTTGAAAGGCCAAGTATGATTTTGTCCCACATCTTAACTTTTAAGATGGCAGCAAATTTCGACAATAAGCTTTAAAGAACAATGAATTTTCACCATGATTTTTTTTATTTTACTAAGATAGGTTCAGTAATAATGAGTTTATAAGGAAATGAATGAAAGATTGGCAAGGCAATCGTATAATCTGTAAAACAATGGCTGAAACAAAAATAGATTCTTTGAGAACCACCATACCGATTTTACTAATTTATACCTTGTTGTGCGGGGGAAAAGTAATGCTTTTCTATAAATTAAAAATAAAACTAAAACATTTAAAAAAAATAAGAATAAACACGCTACTTTGAAGAATCAAGTATGATTCTGTTCACCATCTTAAATTTGAAAGAGGCGAAAAATTTTGATCATGATCTTTAAAAAGCAATCAATTCCCACCAGCATGTTTTGTATTTCATTAAAATCGGTCACTAGTAATGAATTTATAAGGAAATAAATGTAGACATGAATGGCAAGGCAATCGTATAATATTCAAAACAATGGTTAAAACAAAAATATATATTTTTAAAACCACCAAACCGATTTTGCTGGTTCATAGCTTGTTGTCCGTGGCAAGAACGCTGCTTTTTTACTGATTTAAAAAAATATTGAAAACATGTTGGCAACACAAGAATAATCGAGCTTGTTTGAAGGGTACATTTTAATTTCGTCCGCTATCTTGGATTTTGAAATCACGGACAAAAATATATATCTAGTCAAAACTCTGATTAATTCTCTATCAAATGCAGTTTGTCTTATTAAAATCCATTGTACAGTTCAAAAGTTATAATGAAAAAAATTTGTCCGGTTTTTTTTGGCCTACCCAGTATAGTACCATAAGTTAAATACACTTATCCTTGAGAAGCGTGGTCATTACACAAATACGATAAAGCATAAATATTCTCACATGCGATACTTGAAGCCAGGACCCCTATTTAATTATTAATGTTTCTTTTTCGTGTAGACAGGATTTCGGTTACTGCGCATTCGTTAGTTTTGACGGTTTTGGAACATACTTCGATACGTCACTACATTATTTGACAATTGTCAAAAGTTTAGGGTTATGTCTATTACTTTTTTCTAAAAACTAGTTCATTGGGTTAAAATTTATCAAATTGTGGACTAAAATTGTAGTTTTTCTTAAACTGACTGTGCAGATTTATTGTGGACACCATGAAGAAACCACTCTTAACTTTATTAAAAAATTATGAAGTAAAATACAAGTAGTTTACCTATAACATGGTACTAAACTCCCTTTGGCAACATTTTTCCACACACCGCACATGTTTTACGAGAATTATTTCCCATTTTTCACAGAAAAAAAAAACATAATTTTACACGACAAACGCAAAACACCGCAAAATGTAAATAAGAAACAAAGATGGCCTCCAGCCACATGGCAGCTGTGTGTCTACATGACAAGACACACGCCTGCGCACTTTAAAATTCGCGTACGCGAATTTAAATTTGCCATTGTTTCCAAAGCCAGCTATGAGTGCTTCACTTTTCGATTTTTTGAACATGTATTTATGCTATAACGTATTTGTAATTACCATTACCCACTTCTGGTATAGAGTGTATAACTCCAATAGCAGTATAATTTTTATGTAATTTGTGGAATTTCAGAACAACTTGCGAACAGATCGAGCGAATGGCGAATAAAAGTAAATCAAGAACAAGGTAATTAAATTTGACAGCTCCACAAAAATAAATAAAACGTTGTTTGCGGGGACTTGACCTACCGTACTATACAGGGAGTTACTGGCGCACCTAATATCCTGTGTCATTGAGTAAATAACCCATATAGAGGAGCCACCGGCGAGCTTTACCTTATTGAGGGGCAGATGGCGCTGAAATAAATTCGTCTGGTACTCATGCCTCATTCTCATGCCCCTTATACAAATGCCATTAGATCATAGTAGTTGTCTCTGAATACTGCGTAGCAGACGAATTTATTTCAGCGCGATCTGCCCCTCCATATGGTAAAGCTCGCCGGTGGCTCCTCTATATGGATTATTTACTCAATGCCTGTGTCCACTAATGCATGCCCGCACCGATTCAAAAAACGCATCACGTGATGGGCCATGGATTTGCACCGGTTTTAAATGCAGTGTCACCTGATGCGTTTTTTAAATCGGGGTGGCATGCATTGATGGAAACAGGGGCAAGGAGGAGATCGGGTCAGGCCTAAAATTCGGGATTGAAAATTATAAAAAGTAGTAAATTTGACATTTTTTATGTATTGAGGATATGAATACAATTTTCTAATCACCAGGTATCGTATGTCCGTTTATGCATTGATTGATAATATATGTGAGATTTTCTAGTAGTTCTCTGATCCATATTTAAACATTTCAGCGTATATTCATCAGGTCCACTAGCTTTTCCGGATTTAAGCTTTTTAATGCTACTCTTGATCATTTCTTTCTCGATTATTACTTCCTCTACAGATATTCGGCTCTCGTTTCGAGTAGCAGTCCTTTGTATTGTTTTGTCCAATGTTCTGGTTTGATGTTCTGAAGATTCAATTTTTCCTTTGTTGGGTTTTTTACCCAAGAAATGGATTTCCATAATTTAGAACTTCGCCTCGTAGGTGTGTATTTATATGGTGTAATTTGCGCTCAAACATTTAATTTTTTCTGCGCATATCAAATTTCTTAGCTGTCTTCTGAGGTCCCTATAGATTTTTAGGCTCTTTCCTCTTTAGAACTAAGTCATTTCAAGTATTCGCGTATTTTATACATTTTCTGTGTTTCCTGCGTTCACCACATCTTATTACCAGTGACGTATATAAGGAGAGGCCCGGGCCCCTCCCGAAGCTTAGATTTTTTTTAGATATTTTCCACATATTTCATCAATACAAACATAAAATAGCATAAAATACGACCTCCTGAAGTCTCGGACCATCCCCAAAATTGTTTCGGGCCCACCCCGAAACTTTTTTCTATAGACGCCACTGCTTATTACTATTTCGATTATTTTGCCATACAACAGCTTCTTTGCTTGCCTTCTTCAAGCTTTTTAATCTTATTGTATATATATCTTCTATTTTCTTCAATGCATTCTAAGTTTTCATTTTCTCCAATAATTTCATCTCTATTTGTTTTTCTTTAAGGGAATAATATTTTTGCTTTTACCATATGGTGGTCAGATCCACAGGTCACGGGTAACACCACGAATTGCTCGCACAACATACCGCTTTAATTCCAAGTTTTGTCCACCTATAGCATGATCAATGAATGTCTTAAGATTTCCTAATGGCTGAATCCAGGTATATCTATGAATATCCTTATCTTCAAAAAACCACATTATTTATTTTTAGGATGTGTGTTTCACACAACTACATCAGTCTCAAGTCATTATCATTTGTTACCTCATCTCCAAAGTAGTACCTTGCTTTGAGTTTGTCTACCAGTTGACTATTAATATCGCAAAGCATAATTATTTTCCTGGTATTGCCGATTTTGGTAATAGTCTTATCAAGTTGGTCGAAAAACATTTGTTTTGTAGCTACTCTTTCGTCATCTGATGGATTCACACATTATTTTTAAGGTTTTTCTTTATAAATAAAGATAAAATCCTCTGGCTGCTCTCCTTTCTTTTGAGACTCCAGTGAATATTTCGACAACCAGATGTACCTGTTATTTTCTTTTTTTTTTCTCTGTGAGTGCAATAATATCTATCTTACCATTCTGCACTGCAGTTGCATTTTTGTCCAACTTTTGGTTCACTCCCTGTACGTTTCGTGTAGCTATGTTCAGCTATATATTAGCTCTTCCAATTCATTATTCATCACATCACCCTAGTCCACTAAAATATTGTACATCATTTCGATGACTCTCTGTAGGTATAATCGAGCATGTTTCAACCGAATGGTGTAACCAAATCCAATCACTTCAGAATTTTTTCGAGATTTGAGACAAGTATACTACCAGAAACATTCAAAAGCTCTGTGGGCATTCCTATACATAAAATAGAAGAAAAGTTTGACCCAAAAACTTTATACCAAAGAATCTGACTTTCATTATCTGCAAAAGCATGGAGAGGATTACAGCTTTGGAACTAAGACTTTTTACTTGAGCATAATCTAACACTGTTTGATCAACATGGGTTTGTACCACGAAGATCTGTAGTACCAAATCTGCTTAGCAACCTCGAAGCATGGACTGAAGCTCACAGTGAAGGCTATCCAATTGATGTTATATATGTAGACTTTAAAAAGGCTTTCGATTCGGTGCCAATACAGATTAGTATTAAAATTAGAATATAGTGGAGCTAGAGGAAAATTATTAAATTTTATAAAAGAGCAGCTGACTGAAAGACCTTTTTTAAGTGCGAATAGAAAACGGTCTCTCAAATAAACGACATGTTTTAAGCGAAGTACCACAGGGTTCAGTATTGGCAGCATCGCTGGCATGTCAGGAAACGGCCTTAGTAGATTAAGCTTTTTCTGTTGGGATGCTAAATTTTGCAGCGACTCCTCCATACACCCTCAATGCATCAAGTCCCATTAGAACTCAAAGAATGGACAAGGAAATGACTTATCAAACTAAACTCCAGTTAGTGCACAGTGCTACATATTGGCTGTAACAACCCCGATCTCACATGCTTTAATAACAACCAAGAGCTCAAAAGTGTCACAGAGCAGAGAGATCTGGGTGTTAAAATCAGTCGGTACTGGAAACAAGAATCTCATGTCCTTGATTTTTTTAAAAATAATTCATTTTGAACACACTGTAGAACCATAGACCGAAAGAGGTATTACAAACATATTCATTTTTAATGTTTTATCGCCCTTAGTTTCGTTGTCACTGGGTTAAGGTTTTTTTGGGTTTTTGCTATATGTTTTATTTCATTTTATGCTTTTAATTCTCTCTATTTTTTTACATTAGAAAAAAAAAACCTGTTGTGATGGGGATCAGTGCCTTCTCTACGCAAGAGCACGCGGGGCCAGTGCCCAGGTTCCCGAGTCACAGGGGCGCCCGAGCCTCTAATGGACAAAATTTTATTTTTCTGATTAAATATTTGAGTTAAAAAGTTATCTACCTAAAAATCTGCACAAAAATTTTTTTCAAACAGCCAATCAACAATATTCTTATTTAAAAAAAAATTATGTAGAGATTTTCAATTTTTCTCTTGTATTATGACTACATACCTAGCCCAATTTATTAAAATTAGTAAGGCTTGCAAAGGTTTATTTTTTATTTAGTTTATTTATTTAGGTACAATAACAGGGTTGCCCCCAAGTAGTACATTCCTTAATTACTATAAAAAACTAAAATCTGAAGTAAAAATACCAAAAAAATAATTTGTCAAAAGACGTTACACAAAAATAACATATTCACGGATCTAAAAGTGACACAATATCGGTTAATCGCTTTAATTACATAATTTTATAAATCTTACGCTTAAGGGATAAATTGCTGCAGGTAAATATATCAATATCGATAACTATTTTTTCCTATATCTGTTTTATAAGAATTTAAGTAAAATAATCTGGTACCTCTCTTTTGACGTAAGGTTGCAAACAAGTTTAGAAGCGATAGTTATTTGGGACAGTTAATTTCGTTAGCTAAAATTTTATCTTAACGCAAGCTTGTACAGTTTTTTGTCTATCCCTAATTTAAACAGCAAAAAGTTGAAAAAATTACGCTGTACTCTTTCCAACCTATTATTGTTAATGTCATAATAAGGTGACCAGATCATGCAGCAATATTTAAGCTGGCTTCTAATTAATGAGAAATATAATATTTTTAAAACCTCAATATTCTTAAATTCACCACTTGACCGAATAACAAACAAAGGTTTATATTAAGAATCAAAAGACGGTCCCCTGATGGGGATATAAGTATGGTTCAGGTCCTTGCAAATAGATTTTTTGTAGAGCTGTGTTATATAAGCATCAGTTAAAATTTCTAAATTATTTTTATACAAGGTAGGTCTGTAATAGATGCTTTTTCGGATATTTGTTTTAGTTTTTGGGAAAAATAATCGAACACGTCCATTTTGTTTAAAAGGTTTACACTTTTTCGCGATCTTAAAATTTTAAAGGGGTAAACATTACCTCTATATTTTGAATAAGAAAAGTGAGTCATAGTCACTGGTTTCTTGAATGTCTTTACTACCTGTGAATATGTGGACCAGTAAAAATTGATACGAATAGGGACAATAACCACTATTGCTACATTTGCCTAACAAAAAAAAAATAATAAAGCGAGTTAAGGGACCGATTTTATTTGCTCCAGAGAGATTCTAGTTCCAAATCAGTTTCAGTGTTGGGTAGGTTTCCTGAGGACCCCGGGTTGGGCAGAAATTTCGTTTGATTTGAGGGTTTTGTTAAAAAAATTATGTTGTTTTCTTTTAATTTAATTTATTTAAAATTTTTTGTTATTTATTACATTTACACTGAAAATATTTTTATTTCATAATAATTACCATTAAAAAGAATACATTTATATGAAGTTTGTTTTATTTTAGTACTAGTACCTAGAGAAGAACCTGGATCAGAAGTAGATGTAGAATTATGTGGTAAGCATTTATCATTTTGACTAGAATATTTTTATACAGGGTTACAAAGCCCAAATATTGCACGGGAAAACCCGTTTGTTCGAGTATAGATCATAGAAATAGAAAAATAAATAGAAAACTTGTCAAACCTGAGCAGACTGGAGAAAATAGCAAAAAAATAAAATCTAGATTTTTTTTTAGATTGAGCAGTGCCAACTTTAACGGGCACTATTTGAAAGGCATTGAACTAAACTAGCGGTAAAACATCAATTTTAACTCTTGGTAGTCAAGAAATTTTACCACAAAGAGAAGTCAAGCAAAAAGACCCTTTTCGTTTGGGAATTAACAATATTATTAGATCAATTAGATCATTTAAATCACAAGTCAATCCTTGATATCTAGATGATTGTTATTTCGCAAGGAAACCAGAGGAAGCCCTGGAAAATTTTAAAATTATAATTATAGCAAGCAAACATGGAGTTAAATTTTGTTAAATGTGAGATTTTTTTTTCAAATAATATAGAACATAATAATTTTAAAATATTTAAGGATATTGATGAAAATGTTAAAAATACATCAGTAGAATCTTTAACTTTATTATGATGCCCGTTTCTAAAACATAAGTAACTGAAACTTTAAATTCATAAATTTTAATTCTTGACCGGTTTTCAAAAAATCTTAAATATCTAAGTTCTTATATATGTTTTTACCTTTTAAAACACTCTTTCTCCACTCCAAGACTAACATGCCCACTCAGATGTGCTCCTTGCTGGATAAGTTCTGATAAACTGTCTAGTTATGACTTAGTCTTAAAAACAACTCTACAACAAATAACAAATTGGAATTTTGAAAATCTATCGTGGCATCAATCAACACTTCCTGTAAAATAAGGTGGCCTAGGAATACGCGAATCATCTAAATTATGTTTGTCAGCCTTTTTAGGATCATGTAAAAATGTACAAGCTTTGATTGAAACCATTCTTCCAGCATCAATTTTAAATACTTCAGACAAAGATTATGATTTCGCTTTCAAATCCTGGACTGGTTTGTGCAAATTTAACGAAATTCCTATTGAACAACCAAAAAATGAAACACGCTATTTTTGCTGTGTCCTGTTCGCTGTGCGTGCCTCTTGCAGTGCACTTTGTTTGTGTTTGCGCGCGAAATATGAAATGAGAAAATTAATTAATTTAATGTTGCGTTTACAGTGTTCGTTTGGCTTTCGCTCGCCGCATAAATACTTACCTTGTTTCTTTCAGATGATAAAATTATCAAACGAGAAGCTGGATCTATCAATGCAGAAGCAGAGGGTAGTGCCTTAAGTTCTGGTAAGCTTATAAATAAGGCAAAAAACCTAAACAAGCTCTACGTTTTCGGTCTAAAGGCATTATATTTTACTTTAGTAATTGGTATGATTTCCCCATATTTTGACCATCGCTGAATACGAATATCTCGGTTGTCCCCCCGAAAACTTGACAGGGACTAATAAAACCCCCATTAAGCACCCCAAAACATGGATTCTTTAGGTTTGAATTAATTTTCTCGAAAACTAACCTTTTTATCAAAAATTGCAAAGAATAATTTTTTGTGGAGAAAAAAAAAATTGTTTCAACAACTTGGTCAATAAAGGTGCGTTCTCACGAATCGATTTTTAGTTGATCAACTTTAGTGGATCAACTAAAATCAGTCAAGTTTTTGTTCAGTCAAGTTTAGTTGATCAACTAAAATCGATTCGTAAGAACGATAAAAAAACCGAAACAGAAAAACTTTTTTCTTATTTTTCTTTCTTTAATTTCCCTTGTTGTTTATAGTTTTGGGTCCTTGAATTGTTTGCAATTTGGTGTTTGAGAACGCGCCTTAAAGTTAGGCAAAGATAGTAGGTCCGAACCGAATTTGACTCAAAGTCAACGTTAAACACGATTTATTGCTACTTGGAAACTGAAACACCGATTTCGATCTTCCAAAATGGGAGCTATAATTTTTTTTGAAAAGTCGACAAAAATTGCTTTATAAATTGTGCTTTAGTACACAGAATAGGTTGGATAACATTCCTATATGACAGACTACTACCTACTGTATTAACCTAGCTAACGGACAGATACGGCTACATAGTTCCAGGACACAAGTATACCAGATGTTCCAAAGAAAGTCAAAGTTGTAACCCGCCTTTAACAGATTCTATTAAGTATAGAGCCCCGCCCTGTTCCGGCCCTAACAGTAATGCAAGCAACTGAGCACGAGGTCCAGCGCGGCGCCTTTTAAAGGCGACGCGCGATGATACGAGCCATCCCCGATTTCGGCGACTTTTGGTAGCGATAATAGTGGCCACTTTAAATGGCGGGGTCACGAAAAACAAAGTCTTTGTTGGATACATCTATATTTTGGATTTCTTTCTCGCAGTTTAATAGAAGAAGCTTTTAAGAATTACGTTGGGACAGGTAGTATAAAGTTGTTTGCAACGAAAATTAGAAGCGAAATGTTTCTATCTATTGAAATCCTTTGCAACAAGTGCTGATGCTTAACGCAGTGATATCACGCGTTGCAGAGGCTTCTCTTCTGTTATGACGTCAGTCGGGGCAAATTAGCCATGCTCAGAGTAAATTCGCAATAATATGGTCAACTTATCCAAGCGGGTTTAAAAGTGAGTGCCACTATTATTTCTAGTTTTACACCATAGTTTTTTTTTAGAAGGTAATGTTGGTGAAAAACAAGGCATAGAAGAACGTCAGATGAACATGTTTGAAGTTTACAATGAAGCTTATGGTAAAGGCGGACCCAAACGAACACAGAGATGTAATTAATTGCTAGAATGGAAATGTATTCCTACAATATTTTATATTTATTTTGCTTTAACTGTGAAATTTGTAAATAAAACTCACAAAACATTATATGTGCTTTTTATTATAATTTGGTTGCGATAACACTTTTTTAGGGAACCAAACCAAATTTTTTTCTAAAAAACTTTAAACCATCGAATGTTTTTTTAAATAAATATGTCAGACTTTAAATTATTATGTCACCAAAACCTTGTAAGATACATGTATATGACTTGAGTTTTTTATAAAGAATATATTTGCTTTGAGGAAAATTTGGTGGAGCACTTGGGGCACTGTTCTTACCGTCAATAATTTCTAAATCACTCATAGAAAGTAACTATTTTTATAATAGCCCATAAAACTGCTTAAAACTTGTTTTAATCAAACTAAATAAATAAGCATAACAAACGTAAATATATAAGCAATTTTTTTAGGTGTATCCAGTCAGACTAAATAAATTTTAGGGTTCTTTAAACCAACCTCCATCAAACGTAGAAATTAAGTCTGCTGCAAGGCGAGTAGGTGGATCCCCAAAAATCGAGTTGCAAGTGAAATATATCTGCACTGCCGTACTACCGACACCCTTCAATAGATGGCATGACTGCAAGCGCGGATTTGAAGGGGGGGGGGGGGTAACGAGGTAATTACCCCCCCCCCTAGAAACAAAAAAATGCACTTTTTCCTAATAAAATAAGGGAAAACAGGAAAATTACCCCCCTTAAAAAAATTATATGACAATAAAAATTTTCGTCGACCATTACCCCCACCTAGATTTTGACCCAGATCCACGCTTGCATGACTGCTGTAGTAGTTTCTCACACTGAATTTGAATTTCACGTTCCACGAAATAATAAAGGTGCATAGGTACAAATAATTAAGCCTATAGGCATTATTCTTTGGATAAGTGTAATAAATTTACGATTTTTTGGGCGATTTATTAAGACGTACCTATCAAGGTTGCTAAAATACTGGACTTCCCTGCCAAGTTGATAAAAGAACCGGATAGGTGGCAACCCTGAGGTTACCTTCAGCGGCGTAGCGTGCCCGAAAGGGCGGGGGGGCGACAGCTAAAAAGGGCGCCTCTGAAAACTGATGAAAAATCTTGTGACAAAAAAAACAAAAAGGTCAAAAGGGCGCCTCTCCCAAATCTTGCGACCAAAAAAAAAACAAAAAAAGGTCATCATGTGTGAGGGGGCGGCCGATAAGTCACAAGGGCGCCTCTCACGAATCTTGCGACCAAAAAACAAAAGGTCATCATGTGTGAGGGGGCGGCCGATAAGTCACAAGGGCGCCTCTCACGAATCTTGCAACCAAAAAAAAAAAAAGGTTTTCATATCGTTAGTTTCCTTTGGCACCCACTCAATTGGCCGTTACCGGCCCGACTTAATAAAGCTGAGGGCGCTTCGGCCACCTATGGGGCGCCACTACCCTCGGGGCGGGGGGGGGGGGGGCGACGAACCCCCCGCGCCCCCCCCCCACGCTACGCCGCTGTACCACTTGTCTTTGGCGCATTACAGTAATATCTCACCTATATCTACTTCAAGAATATTTTATTGTACTTGAAGTATTTTTAATGTACTTGAAGTACTTTGAATGTTTTTAAGTACTTTGAAAGTACTTGAAGTACTTTGAAAGTACTTGAAGTACTTTGAATGTACTTGAAGTACTTTGAATGTACTTGAAGTACTTTGAATGTACTTGAAGTACTTTACTTGACAAAATCAAGTACATTTCAAGTACATTTTTAAAAGTACTTTAAGTACCAAGTATAATTACCAAATTGTAGATGTACTTCAAGTACAGTACTTGAAGTACAATTTCAAGTACTGTAATTGAAGTAAAATTTCAAGTACTGTACTTGAAGTACCTGACAGCTCTGCTAGGAAGGTATCAGATCCGTCACGGATTCATTTTTTTTGTCTGTGATATTTAAAATTAAGTTTGTTACAAAAAAAGTGCCATATTTCTTGTTAGATTTCGTTTTTTGTCACAAGAAATTTTATTTTTTATTTAATTTTTTATGGATAAAATATACCAAAACCTATATGTATGTTAACAAAACCACAAACTTTTTTAAAAGGTCACTTTCAATTATTAGCTCCATCAATTAAAGGAAATATTTGGTTTTAAAACTTGACAAACCTCTAGTAATACGTTACAAACGGGACATTTTATATTCCAAAACATTTTTTGTTGCTTTTTACTAATTAATTGACGACTATAAATAGTCTCATGATTTGTATTCTTTATAGATAAATTTTAGAAGCTTAGATAAGCCTTCAATAAATATTTATTGTCTGTAATATTTAAAATTAGTTCCAAAAAAATGCCGTATTTCCTGTTAGAGCCCGTTTAATATTTTAGGCAAGGAAATAGTGTTTTATTAAAAAATATATTTTAATTTTATTATTCATACAATTTTATTTACAATAAAAATGTAATTAATAAAGTTTATAAGGTAAAATTTATAAAAGGTAAACAATTCAATATAACTCATTTATTCATAAATAATGTCGCAACCTAAACTTATATCTTTTAACTTAAATAATATTCCTGACCGTTAAAATTGTAAATTATTTTAGATCCTAGGAATCCGTCAATAAAAATCTATCTTTTGAGTTTGTGACGCTTTAGTTTATTCAACAATCATCAGACATATTCTAAAATTGAAAGTTCTATATTCAAAATATATATATATAATTTGTTTTTAGACAAAACAATAATTTAGAAAAAAAATAACATTACAAGCACCACAGTTAAACGATGTCAAAAATGACATGAAGAATGTGAGAATAAAAAGGTGGTGAAGACTCTTACCGCTCTTACCCGAGGGAAATACAGCTTGGATTTTTTTTAACTTGACGTGCAGATGCAAGGGCAAATACCCCCAATATCTTTTTCTGTTAATACTTTAATACAAAATTGGCAATGATCCCGCATTGATGCCAAATAGTGCAATTATTCTTAAAAAATGTCAAATCTAGGAAAGCTTTTGCGACATTATGTATAAACTCGAGTGTAGAGGGCTATCTTTTATATTTTGCGTATAGGAACATAGAGGGCGACACTGATCGAATGTCGTTACTAAAACTTAACCTCAATCTGTAACTAACCTGAAATCAAAATATAAGTGCGAAATGAACGAGAACATTTTCGGGATATCATTTTTTACAACTTTCAAAGGAAATTATGTCAACAAGAATGCCTTGCCGAGTTGATTTCTGTTTTCGGTGATGAATCATTACATCGGTCGATAGTTTCTCGATGGCATTGAGAATTCAAGCGTGGACGGATTAGCCTTAGCGACAATCCAAGGCCAGGTGCACCAAAAACGGCTGTCACCCAGAAAACATCCCACTGGATCGCATCTGTTAACCGAAGAACAGAACGAAGCTAGTGTAAATTGGTGTTAGAAAACTCTAGACCGCTTTGAGGCAGGCAACTCAAAAAACTCAACAAATTTAGGCAAATAATAAACAATACACATAAGTTGTTAAGGTTAGAAATTAAAGAATTGATCAAATGCGCATGCGCGTTAAATTTAGTCGTCCTATTTCGAAGGGTGCAAAAGTATGCATCCGGTAAAAATTCCCCAGGAATCTGAACGCCAGAGTAAACTCTTACCAAATGCATACCGGATGCAATCTAAACGGCCAGGACGCGCCCGGGCCACGACCGACGTCTAAACTGAAGGCGCTCCAGAGAAAGCAGTCGACGCCTTCAACAATGCAATTTTGATAGTACCAACCAACGAGTGGAATTACAGCTTTGACCATTAGTTTGAATACATGCAAAAGTGCATTAATTTTTGTGGAGAATACTTTGAGAAACAATAAAGTCTTTAAAAGTTATTCACTATTTTATCCCAGATGTATATGCAAAATTGAAAAGATAACCATCGTACTGTCCTAAATGTTTTACAATAAACATTTAATTGGATCTAAAATGCTTAATTATTTCAAAATTTTATATAAATTTTGATATAGCTTATATATATACAACATTATCATTATAAAACTAAAATTTTGAGCAATGTGTTAAAAAATAATATTCTTCAAAAAATACACAAAGATCAAAATAATTTTATGAATATCAAAAAATGTTAGCACCATAAGTATTGGCAAAATCAAGCGTGTTTCAAAATTCAATAACATAATTTTAATGTGGAATTTCTTAAATGATTTTTTTATTAACCCCTTGGTTTCGAGATACAGGGTGTTAAGGTTTCAGTTTTTTTTATAGTTTTTTGTTTATAGCTCATGCAGTTTTTGAGATATTTAGCTCAAATTTGACACGTGTATTTTGCTATAGGCACTATACTATTTAATATTCCAAATAATAGTAAAAATTGTAGATTTGATTGGGTGATACTTTTTCAGGAATTATTTCGACTTTTCCCCGGATTTCTTTTTTGTTGTAAGCCACAAAAACAAGAAATGAAATCCTTGTTTTAGTTGCAACCTTTTTTGTTTCCTGCAATTTTTTTGCATCTTTAACCGTTTTAGAGAAAATTGCTGTTGCAGCACAGAAGAAGTAGAACAAACTATAGTGCCTATAAGTAAATATACGTGCCAAATTTAAGGTAAATATTTCCAAAACTGCAGGAGCTATAACAAAAAACAGAAATAGCGTTTGTGAACCTATGTTTATATGAACTTTTTGTCTTAAAATCATTAAAGGAATTTAACATTAAAATTATGTTATTGAATTTTAAAACACCTTGTATAAAAAATGGTAAAATCATGACTGTGTCTTGCAAAAATAAATGAACGAAAAATATATCCGTATCTGATTTCGAACAGAGACACAACAGATTCATATAGGGTTAAACTAATTAAATATACAGGGTGATTTTTCATCCTTGAGCTAATTTCAGTAAGGATGTACGCTAGCTATTCCGACCCTTGGATGTAAATTTGAGACAGAACTATTCGCCCTGTGCACAAAATTTTCCGAAATTTTGTTTTTGCTATTTCCAAAATGTTTGTCCCTTAACTTTGGTTCTGCAAAACTGTGCCTATATCCAGCAGGGGCATTTTTCATTAGTTTTTGTGGATTTTTGACAAATTTTGGGTCGTATTTTGGCATTTCTTGCATTGCTGAAGATATTTTGTCCAAATTATAAGCGGATTTTGAGTGATGATTTTCTGGTGAAAAATTTCTAAAAAAGTAAGTATATTATTTTAAATAAACGAGTGTATAAAAAACGTCACACGTTCCTTTAAATACTGATGATACGTTAAGGTTTCCTACAAAAAAATATATACACAAATGATTTTAAAGTGTTTCTCCAAAAAAAGAGAGGTTATTATTGTTATTTATAGAAAGTAAATATAATCAAAACATGTCAATGACCTGGCCTATGAATTTTGTTATGGAAAATGTATAAAAAAAATAAAAAAATTAATTGTTAATTTTTTGCTTTATTTTTTGTAAAGGTTTCTAACGTTTTATAACCGATTATCTAAGCCTTGAAATAGACAGGAAACGTCGCTAAAGAAAAAACTATTTAGCGAAATAAATTAACTTATGGGGACTACAGTTTTTAAGTTATACCCTTTGGATCCGAATATTATTTGGGCTCATCTGTCACAAACGAACTACAACATGCTGCAATACTAACTAAAATTTGAAACAAAAGTTGCTATCTTTTCTAATCAAATTTTCTTATCAAATTTTATTTTATTTTTTGTATCACCTTTGTGGTTCCGGTGAAAAATCATTTCTCTCCCTACTATCCCTGCGTTGTTGTCTATCAAAGTTGTCAAAGTGGTTTCCGATATCCAAGTAGGATCTTCTCTTCAGTTCCTTTGCAATATCGCTGAAGTTCTTCTTTTTCTCTTCTTCAATTAGCGAAAACATTGATCTACGTTTCGGGTCGAAACGGTCTGTATTTCTGTATCTAAGAACAAAAGTTTTATTTAAAAAAATATTAAACTTTTTACATTTTTATTTAGAGTTATGATAAGCAATAAATAATTTACCTGTCTAAGGGACTATCCCTATCTCTGTCTCTGTATCTGACTTCCTCGGTAATGTGCCTTGGAGCTGGTTTAGGTCTCATATCTTCAAAATTTCTAGGGTCTTCCTTTTCTCTATTGTGATATCTAAAAGATAAGCGGACCGTTATCAGAAAGTATAGGTCACGGCATGCCAAATGGAATTTATTAACTTTTTATGATTCTTTCTTGACAGCCAATGGCATCTTAAACTGCCTTTGGAGTTTAAACAATTTATTGTACTAACCTGTCATCATGGGACTTATTTCTTCCATCCTTTGATCCATAGCCCACCATACTCTGATTCCTCTTCAAAAATCCCAAAGCTTTTTCCTTTAGTTGGACGGTTGGAGAAATTGGAGGTTCTGGTCTCTTCCTCTCTTGTTCCAGACGCTCTTTCTCCATTAGGAGGAATTTTTCTTTAGCATCTTTAAATCTATCTTCTGGCGCCTACAAAAATTAAATCAACATTTTACAGTGTTTTGTCTCTTCTTTTCAATATTAAATATAACACTTATTATCCCTTACCCTAATTTCATCTGGAGAAGGAGTCCTCTGGCGGAATAAAGGATTTTTCCTATGAATGGTGTTCTCCGAATCATCAAAATATCTATGGCTAAAACTATGTTCTTCCCTACTAGAAGCTCTGACGAAATCTCTGTCAAAATCTCGGTCATTTCTACAAAAAGAAAGTTACTACCATTATTCATTATCCTTAAATTTATTTAAACATACTGCTTACCTTGAACTATTTTTTGAAGTACTCCTACTCTTCTCTCCAGATTCATAAAATCGAGGATCATTTGGGTTACTTTTTGGTCTTGTTAAATTTCTAACTTCTTCAACCACACCTCTGTCCCTTTCTCTTTCACCGCGGCTACTGTCTCTATAATATTGCCGCTGATTGTCCAATGGCAACTGATTAGATAAACGAAGTCTGCTTCTATCGTTCTCCCTCTCAATGCTTGCAGCACTCTCTCTGTAATATTTATCTGATATTATGCGATCGGGAGATCTTGGTCTAGTGTAAGAATTTCTTTCTAAAGATTTGTCGTAGTATTTTTTGTCTTTTTCTGAAATTTCAGCGTTTTGTGAATATTTTTGCCGGGCTTTTGGAATTGGTTGTTCTCTGTATTGTTTCGGTTCTTCAAAGAATACTTCTTCATCTTCATACGAATATTTTCTTGACGGAGATTTAGGCTCTACGTTAGAAGATCGGTGTCTATATCTGAAAATATTAACAATTTATTACAAAAGTCTAAAAAATTTAAACTGTTTATTTATTACCTTATATTTTCATCAATAAAACCATCATCTTCAAAGTACTGCTTATCTTTCTCCTTTTCTCTCTCTTGACTAAACTTTCTATCTCTTTCTTTTTCTTCTCTAAAATACTTTTCAGTTAACTCTCTATTTAGTTCTTTTTTTAAGAAGTCTCTATCTTTTATGTTGTCTAAGATCTGATGTCTAAATGATTTTCTGTCTCGGTTTTCATCAAAGTTTTCGAAATCTCTATCGGGCTGACTACTGATTACTTCGCGTGATTTACTTAAATATCTAGATTTCAACAAAGCATTATCTTCCTTCTTTTGTTTTTCAATAGATTTAGTTCGTTCTAGATATTTGTTACTAGAGAAATTTGCTATAGGTTTTTCCAGATATTTTGCTATGTTATTTACATTAGATTGAGTTGATTTTCGGTAGTGTTCAGGATTGTCCAGAGATTTTGTAAATTTAAGTTCGTCGTGAGCATATCTAAAATTTAGATAACATTTAATACCTGCAGAGAAGAAGAAAAAAGTGCCAAATATTTAAGAATAATGGGGTTCAATCCTTGGGTACGAATCAAATTTGAGTTCTCAAGTTAATCGTATACGAATTTATTTCAAGAATCTACCACCTGTTTTTCTTTACCTTGAGAACCTGTGTGGTTGTCCTCCTCTTTCGGGTGATTTTTCTTCTCTTTCTAAGCAGTCCGAGGAAGAGTTTCTGGTAGGTCGACGTAAAGAAATAGGATTGGAATCTGTCAAATATAGGCCAGAATCGACGGGAGTACCTTGGTTCCAGTCATCGTCTTCTAAAACAAAAAAGTAAAGGAAAAATTAATTTGTGAAATAAATAAAACAGTTAGAAAGATACTAAAAAAAAGCAGATGTGCAACATCATTTATAGAAACTAGGGAGACACATGCCTTTAAACATAGAAAAAGGTAGACAAAAAAAGATGAGATGAAAGATTTAGGGTTGAGATATTTTGGCAAGGTCATCAAAAATCAGCTAATATTCTACGGCCTATTTTTCTATTAGGTCATACGGGGGAGATATTTTTTTATATTTTCCAAATGGCAACACACATTTTCTGGAAATATCAGTGATATAGCCTCAGACACTATCCGAATACTCCACCAAACCTTTGTAAGAATACAAGTTGACTAAAAGGCTAATGTGTTAATTTAGCATTTCCCATTTTGCTTTGATTGATTTGTCAAGTTGTATTATTATGTTTATTTATTTCTTTATGTCAAATTGTTATTCGAATTTTGGGAATAAAATTTTTTTAAAATCCAAAAGTATCAGTATTATTAACTTGCAAACACAATAATTTTTTAATATGGTTTATCAAAGCACGACATTAATTCATTCATTTTGAGGTTAAACAACGAATATTTTGAGGTTATTTCCAAGGCCCTGGCTTGTCATGTCAACAAAGTGCTCAAACAGATTTGACAGCACATAAAGAGAAACAAAATAAAAGTCTTCAAGGATTATTGCTGTCTAATCAGTTTCTAGATACTTTAAATCAAAAAGCTTAAAATACTTTTGTTAATCATAGCATATACGACTTTAATAACATTAATTTTGTTGTGTTAACTATTCATACATATTTTTCAGGTGCGTGTCTTTTCTTACATTTTGTTAACGGCGTACCCGTCTCAATTATAACGCTTAATTATAATACGTAAGGTAATTTGGTAAAAATTGTATCAGTGGGTCAACTTTCCGAAAAGGATATGCTAATTGAAGAAGGAAGCATATAAGGTGTAGAAATCAATCAATGTTCATTTTATATATCAAAGGTAACCTGTGGTATGACAATAATATTTGCAAAAAATTAGAAATGATAGACGCATAATTTGGAAAATGATTGAAAATAACAGTATGATGCTGGTAGAACGACAATCTCTTATGTCACAATTTAATCTACCTACCACGGCATCAGACTCTTATTTCATCATTAAACCAAAATAACTTGAAGCTGATGTTTAGCGCTGTCTACGTTCTTCAAGATTATAGCCAAAGCCAATTTGAAGTTTATAAAGTCACGATATTACAATAACCGTTTTTTGCATTTTGGCTGCATTCAAAAATTAATAGTTGGTAAAATGTCTTCAGATTTTATCGCAACGAAATCTTAGTTATTGGGAAAATTCGGAAAAATTACGAAACTTTAAATCGACATGGTGTAAAACATAATATTTATTTGGTCTGTCATTTTGGTTCCCTGTTCCTGCTTGCTCATACTGAAGGGTGTAATTCTTGGGTCCATTTTAAGGAAAAAATTTTATTTCTATAAAAATATCTCCTAAAGGTCTTTACTTTTGAGATACAGGGTGTTAAAGTTTTCTAAAGAATCAAAACGTGACGCCGGCGTGTCCACCTCGAGAAAAACCTATTTATTTAAAAACCGAGAAGAACAGGAAAAAGACCTCTTCTTTACTTGATAACTTCTAAAGTTTTTTTAAACAGGAAGCAAAAAAAATCTCACAAGATCAACAAGAATAAGATAGTGGGCTAGATTTCAATAAAAATATTTTAATTGTTACGAGCATAGGTGTCAATTAAAATCTATCTTGTTTATCTATTCTTTTAGATTTTAATGTGGGAGAAAATTCCTACTTCCTTCAGATTTTTATAACTCCAATAAGCTTTTGTATTGTTGGAATTTTCATAGGTGTGCTGTTAAAAACAGTAATTTTGAAGTATTACATCATCACGTTTTTTCCTTAGGAAGTTTTAATTTAAGAAGCGTCCATATGGTGGATCTTCTTTGTTTTATAAGGCTTAATTGATTTTATCCCATATAATCTTTATAAAATTTTGAATTAGTTTTGATTATTTGTTTCAAGTTTTCCCTGGGGAATAAGTTTAAAAAATCAGTATATACAGTGTGTCCACGGATTGAGTGCCGGTAAGGTACAAATGACGAAAAAACTCGAGTAAGATTTTTTGGAAATCGCTCCTGCTTGGTCTCAAACTAAGATGTTAAGAAAATGAACTAAATCAATTAATATACAGGGTGCTTTGGAGGGCTGATCTGATAATGTAAAGCATTAACGACAAAAAATGTTCGATTTAGATTCTGATTTTCTCGGAATTGCTCCTGCTTGGTTGGAAGCTAAGCTGTTGAAAAAATGAGCCAAATCAAATAATTTATAGAGTGGTTAACTAGGCTGATTTGATAAAATGTTAAAAGTAAAATACCTTTGTTTTAAAAGATATTCGAAACGGTTATTTAAAAGAGTTGCTTAGAATCAAAAGTTACGGCAGATTCTCAATTTTCAAAAAAAACAGTCGGTTATAAAAAATTTTCTTTAGACGATTTTTACCTGATTTTTCTGAAAATTGGCAATCAGCAGCAACAGCAGAAACTGACTATGTGGGTCCGGAAACACTTCTGAGCGTGACCAAAAGAGAAGTGCGAAGCGCACTCAATAACTGGGCCCAAGATGCCCCAACAAACTCCCGAAAATGAGGAACAGGTTGTAGATACACCAGAGAATTCGAAGACCGACCAAAACCAACCAGACTTAGATGGTTGCTGTAAAGGAAATGAAAAGCCAATAAGGTATTCTAATAGCACATAACCAGGTGAGGGATCATATGACACGAGTAGGAGTCGAAAACGATCGTACCTGCCCAGTCTGTAGATAGGAACAATAGACTTTAAAGCATCACGTGGCAGAATGTGTGTAGGGCTGCACTTGTCCAAGTGGGCTGACATACTGGACTTTCTAAAGAGAACAGGAAGGCCCGGGGAGCCACCTGGATATTAAATGAAAGTGCTGAGAGCGAGTTAAGGAACAGGCCTGAAGCGTGACAATGAGGGCCTACTCTGGCCATCTTGCCAGACCTACGAGGATCACTCTGAAAGTTTTTTAATACAGGAAAGCTACAAGGATTAAAAAAAACCATTCTGTTATTTTAACATATTCTCTCTCTACCTCAATAAACATGTGCATTCGGTAAAACCATTTATCAAATTCGTTTTGACCAATGTTCTTGTGAAATGTTGCTAATTTCCTCCACAAATGCAGCAAGCCTCTTCATCCGTGGAAAAATGACGACCTCGTAACTTTTCTTTGATCTTAGGGAATAGGAAGAAGTCACACAGAGCTAGGTCGGAAGTATAAAGTGTATGAGGCAACGGCACTCAATACCTTTTGGACTTTTTTTTGGAAAACTACAAAAACACACACTGTTGGCTATATACCATTCAGAACACTCCGTCATCGACGAATTTTCGATTTCGAATGATACAACCATGTTTCGTCACCCGTTAGGATGTTGGAAACATTTTTACTTTGCCCATTGTCAAATTTCAGAACCTTAGCTCAATCAACTTTTCTTGCTTTTTGTCCATTGGTCAACAAATGTGGCACTTATCTGGAACATCGCTTTATTATTAGGCGAAGGTGATCGTGTAAAATTGTTTTAACTGCTGCCGATTCAATGCCGAGAGATGTTTCAATCTCAATATAGGTCTCTCGTCGATCTTGTTTTATCGTCTTTTGGATTCTTCTGTTTCCGGAGTCACAGCATCATCCAATGACACTCAGCCCATTTTAAACGCTGCACGCCAATAGAACACTGTAGCTCTAGAAGAGAGAGAACTAAACTTTTGTGACATTAGGATTGTTTTAGTCCTTTTTTGTAGACATACAAAATCATGGCTCAAAAATCGCGGTTTCATTTTTGGGGTAAAATTTTGCAAATACTAAGATGAATTCGCGTCCATGGTAAAACACCTACTAAATGAATAAAGCCCTGCCGCTGCGTGTGAACACCTTTGACTTTAAAGGATATGGCAGCGAGTTTAAACTATTTTTACTTGAATGGATTAGAAATATCTAAAGAGTTTTAGTGTAGGGGTCACCATCACTAATACTACAACTGCAAGGTAACAATATTTATTGTGATAACCCTAACCTAATGAGACAACAAAGTTCTCAAGAAAAATCCATCCACCCACGGTAAGGTAAGTAACCCCGATTTCGGAGGCATTTCTAAACGAAGCCTACAATAATCTTTACAATTAAACCAGCAATTAATTCAAAGATTAATTACCCGGAGAAAAACGAGCCTCAAGCTCAAAACAAAAGACAACCGCACAATGGTAATGTTCAGTTATATTTGCCCGTGCCTTCAAGACAAATGCAGATATCAAGCATTTGTCTGCAATTATGTTCTATTGTTAATGGTGAGTAGGGAGATTCCATAGTAGCTCGCGTTATAATTGAATAAATTATTTCGCAATAAAACGGCATTTCTAATGTCAATATTTTGATAATAACTTATTTTTTTAATTAAATGAAAAACTTACAACGCTCTCAAACAACTACAATTAAGCTGAACGAAATCTTTTGGATTTTTTATTTTTGAGAGGAAAAACTCATCACTCACTCACACACGCGTAATTAGTTGAAAGATAAAGAAGCTATAAAAATAAAAGTTATTTTTCAAAAAAAATCTTGTGAAAAATAAACAGCAAAAAGTTTGCTAACTCGCCGTACATTAATATATATAATAAATATTGATTCATCGTGCTGCCAACAAAACTTAAAAACTTATCTTATACCTTTAAGAGATGAGTTGTGCTAAAGTGACCAGTCTTAAATTTATTTTTGTAAGATCGAACCAATATTATAGTAATGCTGTTTCTGAGCAACATTTTCATGGAATATCCCAGTATGCTATGATATCATTAGCAAGAGTTACATGTTTATACCGTGTAGAGTTGTTATGGTTAAATAGCTGTATATCTTCTCTTTTCTACTGTTATTTCTTTTTATTTTCTAAACGTTTTGTTTTTCAATTATTGTAAGTATGTAGAATTGTTATTCCAACTCCTACGTAGAGTATTTGTTTAAATTATCCATGATTTATTATAAGCAACTACCAATTCGGCTTCAAGGCAATGAAAAAGCTGACGAACTTGCAAGACAAGGATCGTCAGAAAAATATATTGGAACAGAGCCAGCCCTGGGGATATCAAAGTGGTGATATATAAGGTCCTAGGTCAAACTGGGTAAGGGAAGAACATGAAAGTCACTGGTAAAAAAGACAGGGGCTAAAACTAAGAACAGTTATCGTAAAGGCAAGCTTTATAGGAAGCGAAGCCTGACATTGATTTTCTGTTGTTTTAGACAGCCTGAAGGTACCTAAAGCTATATATATTTGTGTATTTAGAAATAAAGTTATGCTGCAACAAAGTATCTTGCAACTCTATTAATAATAGATTTTATACTGTGTTAAAACCACATTTTTAAGATAAGAACGAGTCGCCAATGCGAAACCGAGGAAAATATGTCAAGAATTATAACCCGAAGCTAGAAAATCAAAGTGAGGCTTCGCTACCTGTAAAGCTTGCTTTACGGCGAGTGACCTTAGCTAAGACACGACAGAGTCTTTATCAAAGTCCTGAATGCTAAACTCACAAAAGACCTGCTTAGGTACAGTAGGATGCAAGTATGAACCTAAATAGGATACGTCTGCGTCAGGGAGTCGGTAAGACTCTCGACGCTACCCGGCTTCTCCTAGCAGGGGAGAAATGACTCTAGTAGGAAAGTAGGCAAGATTTTCCCATGATACCTTTGAAAAAAAATGTGGTTTGTTTCTATTTAAATTATTTTTTTCGAAGAACTTTTTGTATTCGAATTATTTCTTCTTTTAGTGGGTTTTTGCGATATTCCTACATTAGTGAATGGTTAAGACACTCTGAGTAAAAGGTATACGTTTTTTGAATTTAAACTTTAAATCAATTAGTCAAAGATTTGTATACTTTAAAAAACTTTTCAAATTGAATCCTGATATATTGCTGAAGTACAAAAATGCAAACGCTTTTAGATTATTCATAACATGTTTGGAAGGCTTAACTCGATCTTCAATTTGCATACATTTCTTAAGGCGATCAATCTAAGTACAGTTGATAAAAAATTATGCCCTACTGCACATAGGCCAGAGATCATTGACTTCAATACTCTAGGATGAAATTTACTACTTGCCAAGGATATCTGGTAGTTTTTAACTTTTTTTTATTTCTCTTAAACCTATCGTTCTTTTACGTTTTTAAATTTATCGCCAACAATTTCAATGCAGCAAAAGTTTTAATTATTATAGAGATCGGCAACGTCTCACCACCATAACAGGAAACATTCTGAAATATACAGCATTCAGAAAACCAAATCGCACCGAAATTTGCTTAGAGATTGCAATAGTTTCTATCAAGGGCGCAGATACGATAATAAGGAGTATAAAAAAAAACTAAAACTTGTTTAATTAAAAGAAAAAAAAAGGTACAAAAAAAACATTCAAAATATCTTCTTAAGTACACTTTAGTAATAAATTAATATTTCTATTACTTTTTAAATAACTTTACCAGCTTCTATGGGGTTTAAATACACAAAAACTGCTAAACTACATATATTTACGATCGAAATTATATTTTGATCAAATCTAAACTATTATTAGCAAAACTTGATTGATTGTTGATGAAAAATTATTAACTAGTACACCGAAACTTTCTTGTAATAAATTAATAGAATAATTTTATTTATTTCTAAAGTTTTAAAAGGTCTGAATTGAAACGAAATGTTAAATTTGCGTCCATTTTTTCCACTTTGTTAAAAATTTGCTTAAATTCCTCATCTAAATGCATTATTTTTTCTTTTAATTAAATAATAAAAAAATTATTTCAACGACTAAAAAGTCAGCCTTTGTTTTGTCAATAGCCTTATTTTGCAGGATTTTACTTAAATTTACAGTTCAACTTAGACTAGTTAGAGCTACTATAAAAGAAGTTTTACATTGCACATCGAATCAATTAACAACCGTGTTTTTGTAGCAGTACGGACAACGGTTTGGGGGGCATTACCCTCTTGCCCTCTTGTGCATCTACGCCCTTGGTTTCTATTCCATGCGTTAGCTGATAAAATGTCAGATGAGAGTTAAAACTCTCATCTCACACTTGGCCTTCAGCCATTTTGATTTATTTGGTTCTTGCATCTGAATTTGGACCTATTTCAGTGTCAGCCAGTGAATGATGAAAAATTTGCTTTAACAGAAGTGTGTAGGTGGACAATTCAGCGTAATCATATCAAGTTCTAGTTATTGATTTAATTATTGACTTCAATGTAATACTCCTTTTCTGAATTCGCTTCAGACATAAAGGAAAAAATTATCTGGACCTTAAGTGGTCCTCTAAATAAGTTAAATAGTAACTAGTAAAAAAACATAAGCACGCGCTAAATACAGTACAACATGAAGTAATTACACGCCGAGTTACATCTAATTTGTATATCTGACTGTAAACAACTATTGCCTAGATTTTTTTCCTACTTGTTCTACTTTTTACAGTTTTAACAATGTCTTGTTACAGAAACAATAAGAAATAATATACAAATACAATCAAATCTGAAAAAAAAGTATTGCAGTCTAGTTATAAAAAAATAGAAGACTCAATACGATTGTTATTTTCGGTAATTGAGGTGAGATGTTCGGAAGAACGATTCTTAATGGTTCGTAAGGCAAGTGCAGGTAATCTCCTCTCTCATGTTTCACCTTGGTTAAAGCAAGTAAGGACTGACTTACTTATAGGCACTGGATTCAAGAATGGAACCTCGGGTGTCCCAACAAGTGTTCACACTTTTCAACAGGGTAAAGTGGCATACAAATAAGTTTTGACGAATAGTGGAGAGAGATGCGCTAGTTGTTACAAAGTGAGAACTCAAAGATCTTGACCTAACAGGTGCAGAGTTCCAAGACATAAAGGAATACCGAGGAATGATGAAGAAAATTGCAGTGATTGTAGCATCAAAAATCAACTGTAGAGCGAGCTGTATAGGTGGGTATAGAATTACAATAGTAACAGTCAAAGCAATTTATGCCAGATCGAAATGAAGGCAAAATAGAATGGCGTTTAGACATAAATCCCAAAGACATAAGACTAATGATTACAGTGATAATTATACTAGACACTGAATACATTTGTAGTGTAAACCAACTCTCAAAATGAGTTCATAAGGGAGGTAAGAAAGCGTTACAGATACGTCCACCAGAGTGCGATGCACATGTTAAAACAAAGCCATAAGTATTGTTAGCTCCCGCTAAATTTCGCGGTTGTTTTTAGCTTTTTAAAACCACACAATTGGATGAAGGACAGAGTGCATTTCGCGTATTTGGACATGCGCACCAACAATCAGGGAGATCCTTTGTCAATCGCCTCGAGAAATGGCGTGTTAATTTCGTTTTCCAACTATTTCAAATTCCTACACCTGGAAGTGCTCGATTTGGGTGTACTGAAGCATAGAACTAGAAACTTCAGCCCTTCAGCTACGTGGTGACATCATTAGATCTAGATAGGGGCCCCTTGGAAGTGGATAAATTGGCTGCAAACTGGTGAGTGTCTTGTTTCTGTTTGCCGTTGTGTGGCACCAACAATTAACCTATGGACGTTTGATTATTTCGTAATTTCATATCAATATATTTATGTTTGTTCGCGCTTTCATTAATTAAAATATTTACAGTCCATTGCAGTTATCGTTTTTTCTAACCGCGGGCTAACAAGTATAAGTATCAGAACACTGGAGGATAGAAATATATGCAGTCTTTATCATCCAACATTACTAAGCTCTATAAGACGTTAAAGTAGGTCATAAAGACGGTGACTTATATTATATTGCTGAGTCTTCTGTTTTTCTGATATAAACATGTTCTTGTATTGCAACTTGCTTATTTATATTCAAAATTAGTTCTTCGAAATTGTGTCTTATTGTATTCTATGATTATTTCTTGCACGCGTTCGTTCAATAGTTGCCACAATTTGAAAAAAAAACTGTTAGATTTTTTTCGGGTTACTTGGACAGTATTTTTGTTAATAAAATTAAACTTTAAAATTGTATTTTTTAATAAAGATCTTAAGCGCCACGCCACGGTGGTGTGGCATAGTGAGAAACCTGAGGATCTGGTCGAGATAATATCTAGTGACCTTAAGGCTGTCAAATCGTGGTGCGATCCAAATGTCCTTTTACTCAACTTTAGTAAAACACAAATAATCGGTTTTCGCTGCAATATTGAGGATATTGATCTTGATCAAGTCCCAATCAAATCCACCCAAAATTCGAAGTTTCTTGGACTTCAACTTGATGCTGATCTTAAATTTCAGTCACACATAATCTCTCTTAACAAAAAACTTTCATCTGGTTGTTTTTGTGTACGTGCAGTAGCAAGAAATCTCAATCTTACTGTTGCAAAATCTGTATATTTTGCGGTTATTCAATCGCACCTATCTTATGGCCTTCCTTTCTGGGGCTGCTGCAGCGACTATCTTTTCCAATCTGTCTTCAAAATCCAAAAACGAGCCGTCCGCTTTATTACTGGTGCTTCACCAAGGGATCATTGCCGACCTTTATTTCTGAACCTTAAAATTTTAACTCTAGCATGTCTCTTTATACTGGAATCAACTACATTAATACATAAACATAAAGACTTATTGGTTATTCAACAAACTACATACAGAACACGTCAAAGAGACAACGTACCACTTCCTATTACACATTCATCACTAGTTCAGAACTCCATAATCTACAAAGCCATTAAGCTTTTCAATCATATTCCTATAGTTATAAAGAGCATCCCTGATTCATCAAAATTCCGAAAAGAATTAAAAAACATCTTGGTACAACATGCCTTCTATACCATTGATGATTTTCTTTCTCACTCTTTCTAATCTGTTGTTTGACCGCTTTACTTGAGACTATAAGCAAAAGAATTCCCCTTAAATCATAAACTCCTGTTCCAACTCTATATTTATATATTTCTCTCATTCTATATTTTTTTAAATTATATTAATTGCTTCCCACATAGTTCATAGTTTAATTATGTGATAAAAATACCTATAAATCTAAGATTGTTTTAAGTTTTAAAATTGATTTGTTTCTTTTTTGTATAAATTTTTAATATTTTGTGATTTTTGATGTCTTACAATATGACTTGTTTTACCGAACCGAACCTGTATTGTATAAACTTGTGTTTTAACTTTACCTGTAATCTGTTTTAGGCTAATGTTTTTGACTGATTTTAGACTAGTTTTTATACTTAATGAATTTAGTTTGACTAAAATAAGAAAAGGAACGGGTTGCATTTGGTACCTATAATAATTTTATTACAAAAGTTGACATCAAATACTTAGACTAGCTCAAGGACTTGTAAGAACGTGTAAATTTATTTGGCCTAATATTTTTTATAATTATTTAATTTGATTTTGTTATTTGTGTTTGTTTAATACTAAGTACATAGGTCATTCTACTTTTTTCCTAAATCTTTTCTAGATTGAGTGTTTTGGTGTTAGAGTTAAGTTAAGCTTTGTTAATAAGATTTTTTGGATATCTTGAACAATAGAGCATGTTTTGAACTTTGAACTTTGAATTTAAAATAAGATACCTATTTGTTTACAAATCATAACATTAACATTTTTATTTCCGCACTGACAAGAGCACACTATTTAACTGACCAAGTGCAGTATGTTAATTATTATTTATTTAAAGACTGAAATGGGCATTATAAGATAAACACATGCCTGCTATAAGACCTAGGTAAACAGTTAGGAAAATTTAAATATTCAGGAAGTCAGTCTTAGGTATAGTAGATTTAAGGTCACAGTGCGCTTACAAACGATAAGGCCATATATTGCAGAAAAATTTAAATCAAAGTTGTCTGCAATAAACACCGATGAATCTACTACTACTATGTCGGTTTAGAACGTCTTTCTACGTTGTCCGACGCCTATTCGCCACGTCCTTCAATCCTGGCCTTCTTCTATCAGGTTTTGGGACTGATCTTTGGATTGACTGTTGTCATTCCAGTTTAGGACGCCCTCTTTTTCTGCGCCCCATTAGTTGCCATTCTAGGACCTGCTTTGGTTCGGTTCGGTTCCGTTATGCTTCCCTTGATACCCATTATTTGTTTTATGCTCTCATTTCTTACTTTCCGTTTCCATAGCTTGTATTTTTATAATGCGCGACAAGTCTTTATTCCATGTAAAAGGCGTGCTTTTCATCATCGTTTTATATATGGTAAATTTCACTTTCTTTTTTATTTCTCTGATCCATAAAATACTGTTAAGATATCCAATAACCTTGGATGGTTTGGTTTAGTATCATCAAAAGAACCAGCCAAGTATACATACTCACTGCATGGAGATATTGTTTGTTCATTGTTTATTTGCAACTCACTTGATTCGTTTCCAATACATAAGTACTGTGTTTCTAGCTCAGTTGTTTCGTTTCCAATACATAAGTACTGTGCTTTGTCCATGTTCACTTTTATTGGGTACGATGAATTGCTATTTCTTATTTAAAAAAAAATAATAAAAAATTAACAAAACGGGGAATTAAGAGTTAGACTAAACCATTGGACACACAATTAATAATAACAAATATATTATAGATAACATTTAGTAAATGAATGTACAAATATCCATGAGTATGCTACAGAAAAAAACTTGAGGAATTTTGGAGAAAGAAAAATTATCTTATTGTTAAGGAAAATGGTGCAAAAGGATTATAAGAACAACACGAGTCAGATAAAGAAGTGTCAAGCAGTATCACAAAGATTCCAAATTAACAAAGACCTCCAAGAGGGTTTTTGCCATTTACATTTATTTGGAACAAGCTCTAAAAATATAGGAAAGAAAATATGAATACATATGTGTAACACTTGATGATCACGTTTTATACACTTTCGGTTTCACTGATGATCAAATAAGGGTCCTGATTTAAAATTATAAAAACTTCGAATATATGAATGGGGAGCGGAGTTCTGCAACGAAGGGATGTATGAGCGTTTGACAAAAGATAACAGAAAACAAACTAATCAAAAAGTACATAAAAATATAATACCAAAGAAGAAGGACTCAACTGGACACCACCAAGGTAATTAAAAAAGGAAAATCCAAACAGTACTAGGTGAAGGAATAGATAAATATATAAGAACCAGAGGGCTTAACTGAAAATCAATAAACGTCGAGAAACGTTATAAACTAATTGATATACCCATATAATAATACCCGTTAAGCTAAAAATATTAAAGAAGCAAATAAATTCGACTTTAACCCGGTAAAATTTCATATAAATTACTGAAATGAAATCCGTCGAAGACAACTCTCACGAATCTGTCCAATACAAGATTTTAATCAACCTGTATGTGGGGCCAAGCCCAAAAATATCCAAGCGAACAAGTGAAAAAAATTGCGACAAGGAAACAAGTATCGACTGAAAGAAGCACACGCTTCAATAAAATATGCACCACGAAAAACGAATACACCGCGTCCAAATTCATGTCAGTAGGTCTTAATTTAATCAGAATCGTTTTGCTCTTTAAAATCACCCCAGGTTACATTTACACACCCATTCATTTCAATTTCTTCATTCAATCTAAATCATCCAAACCTACTCCAACTCACCCACATTCCATTTCAATTTCACAACCATTATCTTCAAAAGGCATCCCAAAGTATGAATCGATTACTCCTCCGATTAAACTTGCGCATTCAGTCAAATCCTTATCTGATTCAAAGTGAAGATTTCGACTTTAAAATTTAAGAATGAAGATAAAACATTGCCTCAAGCATGACTCTTTCACTTGCTTTTGGGGTGACAGGTCATGCAAACATAATGGCCTCGCGATTTTATTTTTAAATTGCAAGTTAAAATGTAGTGTATTTTCTCTTCTCTATGAGGTATTTGCAGTTCAATAAGGATTGGTCAGTTTGCTGAAGTGTGTAGTTAGTGTAAATAAATTGTTTTGATTCTCACGATTTAAGAATTGGGAAGAAAACTTTCTCTGGGTCGGGTCGTTTCATTTAATGTGTGCGAATTTTCCTTTTCGGCAATTTTTTTAACCCAGATTTGTTAATTTTATTTTATAATAGTGTTTAACTTTCCTCGCAAATTTTTTAATAACTGAGGTTCTCCTTTACCAATTTTGACTCTGTTATCTTTGTTTCTCCTATCTCTCGAGCTTCTTTGATATATTGTCATTGATTTACATCAAACACATATAAAAATAAATTTTTATACATTTAACAAAAAACTAAGTTATATGAGTAGAAATCGTTTTTATAGAGGTAGTTTTTTAACCTTGTTTTAAAAAATAAAACAATTTCGCCTTTTTAATATTAAAAAATGTACATCCATTGTAATATAAACTTTTTTAGTAAAATGTGGTGGTATGTTTTAGCGGTAATAAAATATTTTTGCTTGTTGTTTAGTAGTTATTATAAAGGCTTTTGGCAATCAAACATAGACTTATTTTTATAGACTAAATATTTTATAAATATATAATTCACAAAAAGTTAAAATTTTATGTTTTGAAAACATTTTCTTGACAGGATTCTGTTCGCTTTATGCTTGTCATAATTCTTATAGTTTTTTTTTAATAATAAAAACTCTATTTGAGTTCGTTGCCAATGGAATTATGCAAACATGTGAAGTATAATTGCCTAAGAAGAAAAGAGAACTACAAACTGCCTGGCCATCGACATGACATAGCAGACTTTTGATAGCTTACTACAAGTTGAATCTATCTGACATTCCAGTCAAGGTTTTCGTTTACAAAAAGCCCTAGCATTTTTAAGAAACTGTCAAGCTAACAGTACCGACCTCGCCCATCTAGAATGCTCACATGTGGTTTTATCTTTATTAATACAAGGTTTATTTCTTTTCATACAAACCATAAGTTCTTTAAAAACTAGAGTAGCACTGATATTAGCCTTTTTGAGTAAGTCAGCTATTACATGTGGCTAGTCCTGATAACATAGGTTCTAGCATTTTTAAAAGATCATTTGTAAATACTATAACAAGGAAGTTCCTAAAATCGATCCTTGCGGAATTCCCAAGGACAGCGTTTGTTTTTCAGGTATGCAAGTTTGCAACAGTTTTATTTGTTGGGTACGCCTGTTTAAATAGGATTTTAACCACCTAACCTCCTTACCTCTAATCCCATAATGCTAAAACTTTTTAAGAAAACTCGGGTAGCTAATACAGTCGAATGACTTGCTAAAATCTATAAAAAGCCCTAAAGCAATTTGTTTTGTGTCTACGGCCTCAACAATTTTACCAATAAAGTAGGCGAAAGCAGTGTCAACACTTCTGTTTTTGACAAAACTGTGAAAGTAAACTTAATTAATTCATTATTTGTTTTTGGACGTCCGTCATATCTTAGGTTTGTTATCTTATAATGGATGCCCAGATTTTATTGCTTTGCTTCGATTTCTTTTTTGTTTTTTTCTTTTACTGTTTATACAACAATGTTTTTTGTTGATTTATTTATAAATAAGTATATTATCTAGTCAAAATAGTTTTTGTGGCTAAGCGGATAAAAAAGTTTTTTTCTCTTGTTTTTTTTTTCTGTGGGTAGCTCGAAAATCCTCACGAGGAAGATAGATCTAATGGGCATCTAATAATTCTTGACAGTTAATGTTTCGCTCTTATGGGACTGCTCAGGAACTGCTTAATCGATGTGATCCCTTGCAAAGTTAAGTATCTCTCTTTTTACGTTTGTAGTTAGAAAACCAAATCACATACCCCCGCAAGTGGCGTAATCTACCAAGTTACGCGAAAAACTAGAATAAGAGCAGGCGACTAATAAACTGCTATGTCATTAAAAAAAAAGATTCAATAAAATAAAAAATTTAGTTCGCGAGCTCGTCAAATAACCTCATAGATAAAACAGTAAATCCACTTTATTGCTTTTCAGATGATGGCAATGTAGTCTCCTCAATCATACCACCCACATGTCTTTCTGCACGTGAATTCCATCATCTTAGACTAACTCAAATATGGCAGATAAATAACGACCTGGAGATAATAGAGAACTGGGGCAACAAAAACCTTGTACAGTTCAACGCGCAGAAAAACCAAGCAGCCCTGTTTTCAAAAAAGACCAGCACCGGTGAGCCAAACATCATGCTATCTGGAAGTGCTGTCACATTGCAGAGCCAGATGAATATCTTAGGAGTCACTGCAGAGACCAACATGTCTTGGCACAGTCACGTGGCAGATATAGCTAAAAGGGCGTCCCAAAAGCTTGGGGTGCCATTTCATACAAGACATCTGTATACACCAAGCCAACTGCTGACACTCTAAAAAGCCCAGATTCGACCAACTACGGAGTACTGCTCACATATATGGTGTGCAGCACCCAAACATACCTTAATGCTTTTGAACACCGTGCAAAAACGAGCTATCAAGCTGATCAATGACCCCGCACTTACCCGTAGCTTGGATAGTCTCGAACATCGAAGAACTGTGGGTGATATATCTCTCTTCTACAGGTATTATCACGGAAAATGCTCTGAAAAGCTGGCACGTATGATCCCCCGGGCGTAGCACCTACTAGGCGAACACGTCAAACAGACAGTAATCATCAATTCACTGTCAGGCACCAAGAACCTCATTATATCAGAATTTATATCTCTGGAGAACAGCATCGCTGTGGAATGGACTCCCTGCGACAGTTTTCGCTGCAGATTACAACCTGAACCGTTTCAAAACCAACATACACCAACATTTCCGCGCACTTACCGCTTCTCGAGCGTGATAGGGATCTCCTTGCGAGTGCCCATACCCATAAAAAAAAACAGATTGCCCTGCAGATTAACACTTAACGTTTTTTTCGCCTTCAAGACGTCGGCGTCCGTCAGCGGAGTTTCGTTATTATCTGGGCTATATTTACAAGATAGTATTTTAATTATTATCTAAGTCTAACACTGCAAGCACGTGGTAAAGAACGGGCACAGATTAAGAAGTAGATGCCAGTTTTCATATTTTAATGGTGCTAAACGCCACTACCTTAATCATCATCATACCAAAGTAAACTACGAACTCTTTAATCAGCTTACCGGTTAGGTATTCCAAGCCTTCGTAATCTTGAAGTATTTTTCCGATCAAACCGATATTTCAACACTTTATTTTCCACCTTTTTAAAGGCGATTTGAAATAAATTTTAAATAAAATTGGCGACAGGCAACAATCCTGTTTTTTACTTTATACTAAATATGCCCCAAGTATTTATTATTAATGTGTGTTTGTGCTTTTTATGTACAGCTAGAAACAGCAAACAAATGTTAAATTTTAAAATCAGATTCATATTCGGCGAGAAAAATGAGCCCTCTGTGTTAGTTAGACTTGTTCTTCAACTGCAGTCCCTTTCGCCAATTCTTAATGCCGTTACATGTAAGTTACAAACCTCGAAGATAAGCACAATGTAAAAGAAGCAAAACTGGTGTAGCAGGTGGAATGGAATTCGAAAAAAAAGAAAATAAGAAAAGAAAAGAGAGAGTCAGTATTGATAGGGATACAAGTACATGGAATGTAGGTGCATTAAATTCATGCATGTTAAAAGAATTTCAGGTTTTCGAAGTACAACTTTTATTGCGACCCTGTGTCCTATAAATTTTATTTTTATGTATATTATGCCGATTTTAGGTGCAATGCTCCTCTGGTTATCTTCCATCTTCATTTGGAGTTCATTGGTCCTAATATTTCGGATAAAAAAAAACATAAAGGCTTATTTTTATACAATCATCCATATAGTGTTTTCGTAAAATGTTATTTTTTTGTTTTAAATTACTGATAAATACTTTTTTATCTGTCAGACTATGATAATACAGTTGTAAGCGGGTTATAAACACCTTTGTGTTCACTACTGGCCTGCCTTTTGTGGCTCACTTAGACTAGAAACCCCTTTGGGCGGGCTATTAGTAAGATCTTTCGTGTATATCTTAGGTTTACCGAAAAACTCCTGATGCAACTGTGCTATGAACGGATATTTGCGCAGTATCTACATGTGGTGAAAAAAACGTGAGATAATCACGGTGTGCCTGAATGAAGTATAGGTTACATAAAAATGGTTCCAAAAACTAATTGCACATTTTTAATATGGACTCTTTCCTTACTTCAGAGCCATATTCATATAAATCCTAGCTGATCCTCTTCTCGAAATTTTTGACATTTTTCTAGTTAGTCTAGGCGCTGGCTCCTGTCACGTGTGACCTAATATGTGCGCTCAGTTTGACTGCTGGGCTTTGTTAAGCACCCATAGGAGTATAAAAAAAGTTTGGTCACGTGGTCAAACTCATGATCGTTTGGCCGCCATCTTTAAAAATGGCATCCAAATTAAAAGATTTTTGTTTAAGCGTATTCCACCACCAACTCCTTTTTAAAAGGCAAACAAATTTTATCATAACACATTTTTTGATACATTACGTAATTTTTAAGATATACCAAGATTATTAGTATTTCCGCTCGCAAAAGAGTTAAAATAATACCCATGCTCATTTTATTGTAGCTACAATATTATTGACATTTGTTTTATTTTATATACCTTTCACAGAAAAATATATTGACTATATGTTTTTAAAGTTCGATGGATGGTACCCCTAAAGACTGCTTTAAAGAGGGTGGTTTCTAAAACTGTTCACAATATTATAGAAAAAGTGAATTTGCAGCGAAACGATGCATCGTAGCGAAAAACGATAAAATTAGTTTTTATAGTACTTTTAATTTCGCTTCTTCCGATGTATCACTTAGCATACTAGCTTTAATAGTTCGCTGTACAAGCCAGCTAAAATATACAATTTTGTAAAAATTCAATGTTTTCGCTCCAAAATCGATATATTTTTTTTTAATTGTAAAAGATATGACAATGGTCAGAAGAAGCGGAATTAAAAGTACTATAAAAAATTATTCCTAACGTTTTTCGCTACGATGCATCGTTTCACTGCAAATCCACTTTTTGTATAATCTTGTGAACAGTTTTAGAAACCACCCTCTTTAAAGCAGTCTTTACGGGTACCATCCATCGAACTTTAAAAACATAAAGTCAATATCCTCTTCTGTGAAAGGTTTAAAGCCTTCTGTGTAACAAAAAAAACAAATGTCAATAATATTGTAGCTACAAACGACCATAAGTTCAACCACGTGACCAAACTTTTTTTATACACCTATGGGTGCTTAACAATGCCCCGTAGTCAAACTGAGCGCACATATTAGGTCACACGTGACAGGAGCCAGCGCCTAGACTAACCAAAAAAATGGCAAAAAATTGATAAAATTTCGAGAAGAGGATCAGCTAGGATTTATATGAATATCGCTCTATAGTCAGGAAAGAGTCCATATTCAAAATGTGCCATTAGTTTTTGGAACCATTTTTATGTAACCTATACTTCATTCAGGCACACTGTGTAATCAAGCTCCTTTAGGAGTTTTGAGTCATATTTGATTGTCCATAATTAAGTTTTAAAATAAGTAAAATCCGCGCTTACTATACATTTTCATGGCAACGGGCTTTGTGTTGCAATGTTTCTGAAAGCGCAGTTATAATATCATCTTTTTCAAATCGCTATCACATTATTATTATAAATGAGGCTTTAAGTAACATTGTATGTATCCTATTAATATGATTCCTCCTAAGTATTTTCTTTATAACTGTGAATCCTCTCATCTTATATAACGATGCCGTTCAATTTAAGTTATTAGCAAGTATAGAGATGATGTTATGAGAATATCAAAACGAGAAAAAATAAAACTGTAATGAAAGATAAACCTTTGCTGTTACAATGCTATGATTGACTGTAATGTTATTGTATCAATTAAAAATGATACGTTTAGTAATAGAAGAAGTACTGTTATAGGTTTGGATTAGTTTTTTTATAGCTATTAACTCTTTTTCTATTTTTGGTATAAAATTATCACTGGCGTCTACAAGAGGGGTAGCTTCTTCTCCCTCGAATGTTCCCGGACTGTTGGGAAATTTATTGTGAGTTGTAAATTTTTTTTTAAACGAATTTTTTTTAGGAGTGTTTTTCGGAATGACCTAGAGTTTTTTGTTGTTAGTTGCGAAAAGTTGGCTTTGCCGCGCTCCCAATAAAAAGTCTTCGCCACGCCGTACCGGTGAATATTATAATTGTTTATGTTTTTATTTTTCAAGTTATTTTTCTTTTTTGAAACAACATTTCATTTAACACTTTTACTTTAAGATGAAAATTTCTTCATATTTACTTAACTATTTAGCAACTATCTTCATTTATAGCCTCACACCTGACTATGTGTACTCACACTTTTATACGAAATAATAAAATCCTGTAGAAAATATTGTTTGTTTATTTTTTTAAATATTCCCACACTATAAAACGCAACTTTTGTCTTGAATTGGGGTTAAGAAAAATTTCAGTTTTCACAAGAAATAACAAATAATTAAAATTTATACAACTATTATTTCATTTAAAATGAGGCATTTTCTTATTGCTATTATTTTGTCTATTACTTATTTTACCTATTAGGAAATTGTTTATGTATTTCTAACAATTTATTTTATATTTCATATTAAATCCGTTTTTTGTCCTAATTATTTATTTTAACAAGTAATTGGGAAAAGGAGTGCCAGAAATATAGAGATTCATATTACCTTTGTAGACCTACAAAAAGCATATGATACCGTTCCAGTAGAAAAATTATGGACAGTGTTAGAGCAAACCAGTATAAATCATACATACATAAAAGCGATAAAAGAACCATTCAAAGGGTCAAAAATCTAATAATTAAAATTGGAAATCGACTTTCAAAAGAATTCCTGGTAACAAGAGGCTTAAGACAGGGATGTTGTATCTCTCAAACTCTTTTTAAAATATATATCGCAGTAGCTCTAAAAAACTGGAAACTTAAAGTACACAGCACGGAAATACAACTTAACTACCGGTTTACCGTATACACACTACAGTTTGCTGACGATCAAGTAATTGTAGCTAATCATAAAGAAGACATGGAGTATATGATGAGAGAGTTAAAGAAAGAATACCAAAAGTGGGGGACGACAGTGAACGTGTACAAGACACAGTACTTATGTATTGGAAACGAATCAAGTGAGTTAAAACTAGACAATGGACAAACAATATCTCCATGCAATGAGTATGTATACTTGGGTGTCACATTTGATAAGACAGGAACAGACTGTAAAAAACTGGAAAAAATAATATTAAAAGCAAAAAAGGTTCTTGAATGTCTTAACAGTGTTTTATGGAGCAGAGAGATAAAAAAATGTTAAATTTAACATATATGGTGAAAAACACGCTGTTGTATGGAATAGAGACTTGTCGCGAATCAGAAAAATACAAAACAAAAATGGAAAGTGTCGAAATGGATGCAATAAAATCAGTAAGAATATCTAGAACAGATTATATAAGAAATAAGATCAAAAAAGAAAGAACGGGAATTGAGGGAAGCATAACGGATGTACAACAGATGAACGACGAAAGATTACCAAAGCAGGTCCTAGAATGGCAACCAATAGGGCGCAGAAAAATAGGGCGTCCTAAACTGGAATGGCAAAGATCAAGAAGTCAAAAAAACCTGACATATGTTTGTCAAGATCGAAGGAGGTGGAGAATCAATAGGTGTCGGACAACGTAGAAAAACGTTCTAAACCGACATAGTAGTAGTATTACTTCTTTTAGCAGAGAGGATACCTACTTACTAATATAATTAAAGTAAGTAGATTTTGTTTGAAATTTTTTATATATTTTTTTTGCATAAAAAAGTAGGACGTTCGTCACCTGTTCAAAACTCTTGACAAGTAAGCATATCCTATTAGAACCATAACAAAATTAATATTCATATAAATATGCTTCCTACGTGCGCAAACTTAACCAAGGAGTGTCTGAATGTCCATATTTATATTTTTTTATAGTTAATTTTTCTATCTAATACCCGTTACTTTCTTTGAGTCATACATAATTTAAATCTTAACAAAAAATATGAAAAATTAAACTTTGCAAAAAAAAATTAAAGAAAGAAAGACAGTGAAATGAGAAATTGAGTCCTATAAGGGAGCCTATTGGCCAACAGAGATTAATTTACAAAAATGTTTTTTTTAAAGATGTTTTGTTTAAATATCTTGGGGCACAGTAGTGCCCCGCCAAGTTCGCGTAAACTGCTGTACCATCTTTTCTTGAAACATTTCAGCTCATATTTGACACAAACTTTGCATAGTCGTCGATCTTCTAGAGTTAACAACCCCTCCAAATTTCATGGACTTCCATAAAGTAGTAAAGTAGTTACAATTTTTCAAAAAACGTCAAAATTGTTACTGGCTCACTCACTCATGTATAAATCATCAAAATTCTACTGTACTTTCAGACATGCTACAACGCTGGAATTTGGCAGACTGATAGAAATTATGACCAAAACTTTATAAAAAAAATCAAAAAACCCTAAAATTCTAATTTATTCACCTCCCCTATACATGAAAAATTATGTAAAGGTAACATCATCTACTTCCAGAAGCGCTAGAGAGCTGAGCTTTGGCAGACTGAGAGGAAATATGATAAGACTATAGGAAAAAATTAAAAAATCCCAAAATTTTAATTTGCTTCCCTCCACCATACTTGTAATGTCATGAAAAAGTATCATTTCACATTTCCAAAAACGCTAGAGAGCTGATCTGTGGAACTCCGATAGAAACTGTAAAAAAACTATAGAAAAAAATAAACATCAAAATTTTAATTACTTTCTCTCGCCACTTCCAGACAAGCTAGAGAGCAAGCTTTGGAAGACTGATAGGAACTATGATAAAACTATAGGGAAAAATTTATAAACACTAAAATGTAAATTTACTTCCCCTATAAATGTAAAATTATGTAAAAGTAACATTACCCACTTCCAGGAACGCTAGAGAGCTGAGCATTAGAAGGCTGATAGGAACTATGATAAAACCATAGGCAAAAATTAAAAAACCTCAAAATTTTTAATTAGGCATTGCAAACGTTTGGATCAATATTCCGCATATTTTTTACTTCAAAACTTAAATATTATCCAAATCCTTTAAAAAAGAAGTGAAATCATAACAAACACATATCATGTAAAAAAAGCCAAGTACGCGAAAATAGTATTCCGTAAAAAGAATTGAAATAAAATTAAAGCAAGTTTTCCGTTTTGGAATTTCAAAATGAAAGGGTCTTACAAGTTTTTTCTAAACTTGGCTATTACGGCTGCAAATGACTCTTAGACACAGAACTAAATTGAAGATAAAGAAGTTTGGCTGTAATAGCAAAGTTTTAAAAAAACATTTTCAAACTAGAAAGAACCTTTCATTTTAAAATTTGTATTGAAGAACTTTACTTTTATCTCAATTATTTTTACTGAATACCCTTTTTGCGTACTTTGCTTTTTTTTACATAAAATGTTTTTGTTATGATTATTTGTTTCATAAACATCCTATATGAAAAAAATAAATAGGAAATTATATAACACATAACAATTTACCCAAGACTAGTTTAACGACATTTTAATAACCGCCTACTGCGATTGTTTGAAAAATTATGGTAATTTACTTCAGACACTTTTGCCAAACCTAATTATTGGGTACTCTTAAAAAATATATAGGTAAGTATTGCAAAGTATATTAAACAATTGATGTTAGAACCTTGAAAGAATAAATCATTTTTTTCTAATCATACTTAAGTAATTTTGAAGCATCAACAACAAATTATTAAACAGGCAAAATATAATAAAAGGTATCGAAATAAACGTCAGAAATGCTCAAGTACGGTGATAATAATAATAATCTCAAACAACTGGCAAGAATCCATAACCATTATTCCATACAAGAAAGGTGATAGAGCAGACCTAAAAAACTATCGACCTATAACACTCCTCAATGTATTTTATAGGCATTTCACGAAAATTATAACATATAGATTAACAACAAAATTTGACGGATATCAATCAAAAAACAAGTACGCTTCAGGAATGGTTTCAGTACAATTGACCACCTATTATACATGAACATCCAAATAGCACGAGCCAACGAATACAACATTCCACTATATATTGCGTTTCTAGACTTTGAAAAGGCTTTCGATAGCACTGGGCAGTAAAAGCATCTTTTTTTAATAGCCAAATAGATCACAGATACATAGATTTGAGAGCCAATATATATATCGAAGCAACAACATCAATCAAAATCCACGCAGTAACCAAGCCAATGCGCAAAAGAAGAGATGTCAGTGTGACACAATATCCACTAAACTATTTAACAAATCAAACAGCTGAAATCAAGAGACAAGTAAGATTGGCCTGGGCAGCATTCGGTTAACTAAGCTACATATTAAAAAATAAAAAAACCTCAATACCTCCTTCCTGTACTTACCTATGGATCCCAGACCTGGACACTTACAAAATCAAACATGGATAAGGTAACAAAAGCCCAAAGATCAAATGTAACATGTAAAGCTAACAGACAGAAAAGGGAATGAATGGATAAGAAATAAAACAAAAGTAAGGGATGTCAAAGGAGAGGTAGCAAAATTAAAATGGAAATTTGCTAGTCATAATACCAGACAGAAAGACGATTGATGAAACAAATGTATTGTAAACTGGATACCTGGGGAAAATAAGTAGGGTAAGAGCCCAAATGAGATGGATGGACAGGGCGACAGACAGGGAAGAGTGGAAGATATTGGGGGAGGCCTATGTCCAAAGATGGATCGAAGAAGACTAAATAGGTAGATAGATAGAAATCGAAATAAAAAAGTTCGAACCTCAGACATCACTCAAGGTATCGATATGTTTTTAAAAAATAAACATTTAATTGCAGAAGATTATGAATGTGAAGAAAAAGATTAAAACTTTTGTTACAACAAAATTTTATCTATAAAGGAATTAAACATTCCTTTAATTTAACATGCGTAAAGATATCTGAAAGGAAAACATTATATGCACTCTTTTACCTTATAATTATTATTAAACTTGTAAGATATAAGCCCGATTGTTCTAGTTCTTAATTTGTAAATATTTATATCGCTTTTGATAGAGAAAGTATGTCTAACAATCTCGACTGCTTAGTGTCAGTGGACTGTCAGTACGTTTATAACAATTGTTGCAAATTTACTAAATTATACACGCGATTTATAACAATCAGTTATTAAACCTGCAGAGACATACTGAACATTATTAGATGAAAGCGGCACTTTAGACATAAAGGCAATGAGGCTGCAGCCCAGCTGGCAAAGGACGGAGCTTTGGCCATTTTGATAAGCCGGAATCAGCATTTGGTATCGCATATTATGTAGCTAAACATTACAATCATCACTTGGATGTTAATGGATGGAGAATTATTTCCAACAATACTGAACAGGTTTGCCAAAACTAGCTCATTGCTGAAAGCGGCTAGAGGAGAGCTAGAAAACTCATAGGACTACGACGAAAATCTGGATCTTTGTCAAAATTTAGGTGTAGGTACCATACAGCAAACTTACATACTATATAAAGCTTAAAAAGAGATGAATCTTGTGATTTAAGCAATCATCTAATAAGTATTTTGCTTAAAGTGGGCAGCATATAAAGACATAACAGGAAAATGCGTGATTTTTAAAATACCACTTAAAAAACAAATAAAAAAACTGTTAGTAAATTGCACGATCGGTAATAACCGATTACAAAAAAAGCACGAAAGTTGAGGTTCAGTAACACGAACAGGAACTGCTTTATTTTTAAAAACAGTTGGTATTAAAATGTTTAAATTTCGTATTATTATACAAGAAGAAACTTCTTAACTTTTTGTTTCTCAAACCTAGTAAGAGTTTGATTGATTGATTGATCGATTCGTCTTTACTTCAAGATTAGATTTTGGAAACTCTCACACTGCTGTTACTTAGTTTATTGCATCTTCTGCTGTGTGTTTTTCGAAATTGGGTTCCAGACCTCGAAAACAGTAACAGCTTCTTTATTAGTTATTGATTTTTTTTTCCGGCATTCAGCCTTCTGAGATATTATCTTTCAAAATGTTTCTTGTTTTGCAGAAATTTAGTTCTGGCCACTACAATATGATATAAGCAACTATCATTGGTGTCTTCATCACAGATAGTCTGCAACTGGACTTACAAGTGTTTCCTTAGGGTTGTGAATTTCGTTATCAATGATCTGTTTCCTCTTTGGCTTGAGGGGGTAAGTAATATTTAAGAAGATTTCATTATTCTGTTGATGTTATTTTACCTCGTCTTTAATACCAGAACACTTATTCTTGACAGTTCGTGAGGTAAGGTAAGCGTTCACCAAATCTTAAGAGGCTTAATCTTGACGACCTGTGATGTGGTGAAGTGTCACTTGCTTGACGACCTGTGATGTGAGGTGTCAGTTTCACGGGTGAACTTAAGTTATGTGGTGTTTATAACCTTACTTTTACCTGTCTGTTTTGTTTCAGCGAGATTTTTCTAAAGTGTGGAGGTCACTACCATTAATTTATACCTACTTTTATCGAAAAGTTAAAACTATCAAAATCTCTTTCTAAAATAAACCGACTACTGAGTAAGGTTAGAAACACTTCGGCGGAGTCATTTCCACGTGGAAAAAGATGGTAAACTCAAGTTCACCATAAGTCGACCCGTAAAACTGTAAATTTCGCTCACCTCAGGGGCAGTCTAGAATAAACGTCCAGTGGTTTTGATAATCTTCGCTTGTTCTTCGCTTCATACAACCACGTATTGGGGTTTTCGATATTCCAAATAGGGCAAAGTGGGCCACCATAAGACTAAAAGTTTTTTCTCTTTGTTATTAAATACGAAAACTTCAATAATTCTATTTCTTTCAATAGAATATTTTAAATAAAAATTGTAGGAAAAATATAATCAAATTTTTTGTGGTTTCTCTCATAGTGGGCCCTGCCGTCGGTATCTAATACGATGTCAACCCTTAACCAAAACGAAAATATTTATGTGTGTTGGCTCATGTCTCATGGTAACCCACACTACGCTACAGATTCTGACCAACAATTGGTTTGTCTGTTCCTTTTCTTGTTAGAAAAGTCCTTTGCCTGTGTGGGTCATCTTTTTGTGTTTCGCCGGGGTTGAAAGGGATTTAAGCAAGTTCCAAACTGCTTTAAATGGAGCTATGATTGCTGCTTAAATATCTTAGAAACGTTTTTTCTTGTACACACATCTCCACGGCATGTATTTTGGTTGCAATATTCTGGTTTGGTTTCTTAATAAGGTAAAGTTACAAAATAAATTTTTATTGTATATTTTTCATTTAAATTTTTAAATAATTTTTTTAGTTGGTTTAGAACGTTTTTCTACGTTGTCCGACGCCTATTCTCCACCTCCTTAGATCCTGACAATCATCTGTCAGATTTTTTTGACTCATTGATCTTTGGATTGACTGTTGTCATTCTAGTTTAGGAGGCCCTCTTTTTCTGCGCCCTATTGGTTGCCATTCTAGGACCTGCTTTGGTAATCTTTCGTCGTTCATACGTTGTACATGGCCGTACCATACCAGTTGTCTTTTAGTGATGTCATTCGTTATTCTTCCTTCGATTACTATTCTTTCTTTTATGATCTCATTTCTTATGTGATGTATTCTAGATATGCTCATTGATCTTCTTATTGCATCCATTTATATATGTTCCTACTTATCGTGCCAACATGGCTGTCGTTTCCTTTATACTTTGGTTTGCTTTTGTATAGTCCCCATATTTTTTTTTTATTTTCTTAAGTGTCATCTTTAATAGGAAAATATTTTGTAATCTATTTAAAGTAATCAAGTAAAAACACCTGTTTAAATTCAAATAAAAACAAAAAGCTCGAGCAACTTTCAGCACGAATCACTTTCAGCATATCAAATTGGAAATAGACAAAAAAGAAATACAAAACTTGACGAACGGAACTCGGTAGCACTAGTTTTTGCGGTAAATCGATATATAGCCTACAAAAATATAAGGCCTCTTGAACTTGGAAAACTCAACTGATCTCTAAAGAGAGATTTAAATAAAAAATATTATGTTCAGGAGCTTATAACATACAAAAAAATAACACATACTTTTATTGTAATATAGAACAAAATATAGAATTTTAGTTATAGATTTACCTAGAATACAAAACGCAATTCAGGGCCTCTATTTCTCGTAGTTTACAAATGATCTTACATTTGTTACAAAATTGCGGTAATTTTGTTTTTAATCGAATTTAATAATCTCCTAACCGTTTTGGAATTGCCTACGCATGTGGTTTTTAAAAATACCAAAATAAAAAGAGACTTATTACATAAAAAAGTAACCCAAACCATAAATCCAATTTAATATTAAACAAAAACACTTTTTATATAATAAAATGCATGTTTTTTAATGTGTTTTGGTACTTTATATTAAGTTCTTCTAAATCCAAACTCTTGACAAAAACTAGACAGTTCAAGCAAAAGATATAAAAAAAATACAAAGGTAGAAAGCAATAGACCTTTAGATCAATAATTATTAAATCAATATACACACCAAAGTTGAAATAAAAAACTTACCGCTAGTACTATGATTCGTTTCCAAAGTATGAAATCGGGAAGCATCGGGTGTCTCCGGACTCTCTGGACTCGGCGGGTGATCGGAACCGATACCTGAGGAACCCCCGGACGATTCGAGTCTCTTGTTTTTGACGTTTTCTCCCACTATGTTGGCGTTAAGACATCTTCGAAGCTCAATACCTAATGCAACAATATAAATTTATAGTGAATTACATTTAGAAAAAACATTTCAGCCCCATGAAGCACCAGATGAAAACTTTTACTTAAATGAACCTCATCAAATCGAAGGCCATATTAAGTTTACATCACCAGAAGAAATATTGACTGAAATTAAAAATATTAATTTAAAAAAAACTCGAGGGTATGATTTTATTACCGAGGAAGACATAATAACAACTCCCCAGAAAAGCTATCGTAAAACTATGCAATCTAATTAATGCATCTTAGGTATGTACCTAAACAGTGGAAAGTTTTAGAAATTATCGTGATTTCAAAACCAGAAAAGCCGATCCATGACATGTCATCTTATAGGCCAATATCTTTGTTGGCAGTTATATTTGAATATATTAAAAAATATTGCTTAAAAGAAAAAAATTATTCCATCTCATCAATTTGGGTTTCGAGATAAGCGTTCCACGATAGACCAAGTACACACTAATAAAGTACATTACTAATAGACTCGAAGAAGCACTAAAGAAGGAAAAAGTTTGTTCTGCAGTCTTTCTAGATGTAGCAGAAGCATTTGACAAAGTGTGGCATAAAGGCCTTAATTTTAACTAAAACGTTTTCTGCCAAAACAATATTCTGATATTTTGGAATGATACATGTCTGACAGACAATTCAGTAAAAAAGGAATATTTATACTAATATTTAAGAGAAATTCAAATAGGCGTGCCTCAGGGTAGCCTACTAGGTCCTTATTTGTACTTATTATTTACTTACGATATCCCAAAGCCAAAAAACTGTCAATCAGCAAAATTTGCCGATGATACTGGTTTATTGACGGTAGAAAAATCTATTGAAGAACCAATAGAAAGACGTTAGGATGCAGTCAACAAAGTTCATAGTTAGAACCAAATCAGTTCATTTTGATTTTATAAACCAAAATGAAAATCACGTACAAATCACGATTAACAACATTCCCATACCATATTTAAATCAAGCAAAATATCTCGGTATGACACTTGATGCCAAATTGCGCTGGAAAGCTGGAAGATTGTAATACAATAATTAACACAGTATGTTTGACAAATAGAAAAACAATATAAATGAACCACAGATTTTCTTTTCTTCCATTATATCTTTTAAAGGTATCAGCTTTATTATGTATCTAATTTTTTTGATTTTATTTTACATAAATTTTATAGATATTTTTTTCTTTTAACATGTTTTCTTTCTTATTCTTCTTTATTTTTATTTTTATTTTTTAGGTTATCTTTACCTGTTAAATTGCCCTTTTGCCTATGTACAGTGTCGTAGTCTCTAGGAGGTAGGAGAATAGGTGAATTTTTCTTATTTAACTTAGCCCTCAGCTCCGCAGCAACTGAATCATATAAAGTTGCTATTCTTGAGTTTTCTATGGCAAACCTATTAACAAAAAATCACTGAGATATTTTAAAAGTTCTCAGTTTCAATGATGATATCCGACTTTATTTTTACTTAAACAAATTGGATTATCTAGAAAAGAAGCACCTTACCTTTCTTCACTATCTTCACTCTCTCTAGTAGATGCTCCAGTGTCGCTACCTAGACTACCATCCGATTTTTTAGGCTCATTTTTAGGTTGAAGTCGATTTTCAATTTCCAAAATTTTTTTCTGGTTTTCAGGACGCTCAATCAGGATTTGAAGCTGACCTTTTAGAAGAGTAGCTGTTTCTAAGGAATCACATCTGTATGCGTGGACGTGTAATGGACATTTTGTCACAGGATTGAAAAGCAACAGAATACATGCTATTATGTCCTCCTGCTGGTGGCAATACGTTATGGTATTGTGTGGAATGAAATGCTTAATCGTCTCGTTTTTCGGTTTTGAGTTTTTGGAGCCTTGAGAGACGATATTTTGAATTATTTTCAGGCCTTTGTGTGAAACCTGGGAAGAAATAAATTAGTGTCAAAACAAATTCTTTCTTTCAGCAACAAAACATTTTCTATTTAAAATTGTTGTAGACCGTACACGAACCGTGGCGTATTGAGAAAAAAGCTATAAGGGGTGGGGGGGTTGACACACCACGATGCCATATTTTTTGTCTGTATTCATGAAATATCTAAAAAAATTGGCCTTGTGGGTCCCGGGCCTCTGGGCCGTTTTCCTCTGAATGCTATAGACGGGGAGACTGACTGCAGCTTTTAAATAGAAGTCTAACAAATTACTGAATAATACTTTTGTTGTTGCTTTCTTTTTAGTTGTATTAGTTGGATTACCATGCATTACACAGGTCTGCAACTAAAAGCTAAAAAGGATTTTTCTGAATTTTCCTATAGATTTTACTTCCTAGAGCCAAAAAAGTACCAAAAGAAGAACTTTTTTATATTTTATCAAATTTATGAACTTCAGATGTCTGAAAAAAAACTTTTTGGGTTTCCCGCATGTGATTACTAAATTATATTTCAAAATGCGCTGATTCCAAAATGGTATCAATTTATCCCTATTCAATAGCATAACAATAGCAAATAAATCTTAACACCTTGAAGATTTTTTTTATTATCCCTATGTTATTTTTAAAGTTTCGCGCTCCGCTAAAGCTAGCAGAGCAATATGTATTTTTTTCTAAGTGGTACCTGCGGCAAGTAAATCTTTAAACCTTGTACATTGTTTTCTTATTATCCCTGCCTTATTTTTAAAGTTTGGTGCTCTGCTAAATCTAAATATTTAAAAACGTATAAATGCAAAAATATCATTTATATTTAAATCTCGTTTTGGTACATTTATCTCCCCCGTCTTTCCTGTGTCTATTTGCTGACTAAAGCTAGCAGAGCAGCAAACTTTTTTTTAAATAAAGGTGGTACCGAGGGTATTGACGCGGTAAATATAGAGCAATTAAATAGAAATTAAATATTAAAACCTTGTAGATTGATTTTTATTATTCCTTTCTTTTTTTTTAAATTTTGGTGCTCTATATAGCGTTTAACTAACCTGTAGGGTAACTTTGAACGGCTCTACATCCTTTTCTCTCTCCTCCAAATGTTTGATAACTGGAGAAATATAGTCGGCACCTCGCAGACCCTTGGACTCCTTGGCACCCAAAAACCAAACGTAGTAACTGGATTTTTTTATGTCTTTTCTTAATTTTAATGCCATGACTGTGTTCTTGGTTTTAAATTTTTATTTTAACTCACATTTTAATTATTTTATGTTTGTTTTTAATTTATTTACTCTTTTATGGCACTTTTTTAAAAACACTGATTATACATATTTTTTATTTACTATTTTTTTAATATGGACTTCATGGGTGACTAGACGTGTTTCTTTATCTGTAAAAAAAAAAATAATTAGAATATTACATCAAATAAGATAAATAATTTTTAAAAAATAATTTAGGTTCACGGGGTTCAAAAATATCAGAAACTTTCTTTCGCGATATTTTTTTTCAAGAACAAAACACTTTGCTTTTGTTGTATAAGTAATTTTTTTAGTCAATGTTAAATAACTTCTTAGCGATATAATAGGTGCATACCTATCACATTACATTAACACATTTCTGTTTTTGTTTCTTTTGTTCTGTTTTTGTATCGTTGAATAAAATGATACTAATGTACTGAAATACTTTCACTTGTCAGGAAAAATCAGTCAAGTTACCTGTGCAAAAAAACAAAAAAAAGAAGTATTAAATCAGGCTTAACGAGCAAAAAATATTTATTTTTATATGTGTTTTCAAAATGTTATCAAACAAAATCCCAAATCAAAATATATTATACCATGATTTTGTGCTCCGGTTCAAAAGAGCGATATTTAAAACGGCGACGTATCAAAACATCGATATTTAAAGGAGCGACATCTAATAAAACAGCGACATTTAAAAAAGCGTCATTAAAAACAGCAACAGTTCGACTAACTCTTTCTAACATTCTTTTAAAAACAAAACTTTCCTGACTTTTTTTCTGGGATCCTACAGGTTCTAAAACCAAACCGATCCACTTGAACTAAACCAAAACATTTTTTCGAAAAATTATTTCCCAAAATTAGTTTTTCGAACCTCATTTTGGGAGGTCGAAATTGGTGTTAAAAAAATTTAACAAAGGTTAGGACCTTTGTTAAATTTTTTTGATGGAAAAAATCAATTGACAAAGGTTCGGATTTTACGAAAACACCAATTTCGACCTCCCAAAAATAGTTTCTCGCTAACTTAAATTAGGAAAATAATATTTCGAAAAATTGTTTTGGTTTGTTTCGTTTCGGTTTGGTTTCACACCCTCAGGGATGCTGGGAAAGAAGCTAGGGAGTTTTTTTTTTAACATATGTTAGATAGAGGTTACTAAAATACCGAGAGTGGCAAGTCATCATCTCCCTTTTGTTAATTTTGCTTAATATTGATTTTTGATGTTTTGAATGTTTAAACCTTTTGATATTATTATTTTTACCTAATATATTTAAGAAAGCCACATGTCACCACTTAATGCATACACCAGATGTTCTTTTTAAATATCTTGGTAAGCCAAATTTTGACTTGTGTGTGTATCTAATTTTTTTAAGAAATATAAGCTCTTAGGTTTGATACATTTTAAAGATTTTCTCTTTCGATAAAATACAAATTTCGACAAGAAGTCATGAAGATTTGAATTTTCACGGCTTGGAAAAAATAAAGATCCATAAGCTAGACTATGAATATCATTGGTTATTATATTATATAACTAAATTATGCATAATTTTTCGGCGAATATGAATATAGTATAATTTGTGGCATAGTGTTTCGTTAAAAAATGCAACTTTTCTCTCCAGAATATGACATACCCGATAAATTTACAATGTAGGTAAGGCATTTTTTGAAAACCATATTTGGCTGGCAACTTTTAAGTTGGACAGTGTCGAATGTTCTTGAAAGGTCTACAATTTATAGTGTACTCCGACGAAAGGAGTAAACCTCGTAAGGTCAACAGGAATAATTTTTGTGCAGTAGGTATTTGATATTAGAGATTATAATTACATAGTCAATATATTATTTATTATAAATAGTTTTTTTGTCAAAGGTCAAACCAATAAGATTTTATATCCTACTCGATCTTGATTGCTTAATAATGTCGCACCTTAAAAAAGTTAAAAATCATGTTTTGTCATTCGACAAAGGCAAAAACCATAAAGCAGCAGTTCTTAAAGAATATTATTTTTAGGTGTGCTTCATACCTACCGTATTGGTACACCTCGACATACCTACCTTCACTTTTACTTATTATAATAATGTAAATATTAAACATTTTTTATCTGAACTTTGTGTATGTCATTGTATTCCATATCGTACACGAAAGCATAAGCAAGATAACTAAGAAGTATAATACATACTTTAACAAAATTTGTAAACATTTATAAATTAATTAAATAGTTTAAGGACATGAGAATTTTTGGATTATATATCAAGCAATGTTACAGTTTCCGTCAAAGATCTTTCATCTCTACTCTATCTATTTATCTATTCTATTTAGCCTTCTTCGGTCCATCTTTGGACATATGCCTCTCCCAATACCTTCCACACCTCTCTGTCTGTTGCCGTATTCATCCATCTAGTTCCCGCATGTTTCTTTAAATCGTCAGCCCATCTGTGGTCTTCCCCTAATTCTTTTATTTTTCCAAAATCTCCAGTTTACAATATATTGTACCATCGTCTTTCTGTCTGATATTAAGACCGGCAAATTTCCATTTTAATGTTGTTGTTCCATTTATTCACTTTTCTATCTGTTAGCTTTACATGTAATACTTGTCTTTCCATTGATGTTGGGGCTTTTGTTACCTTATCCATGTTTGATTTTGTGTTTCCAGGTCTAGGATCCATAGGTAAGTACAGGAAGGATGCATTAGTTATACACTTTCATTACTTGTACTATCTTTACTTGCCTTATTCTGATCTGATTTATGATTATTATTTATTTAAATTCATCTTTACTATAAACACCAATTTCATCCGTCTAGTCAGCTATCTGCATTAATTTGGTGTCAATCATCCTAACTAAAGCTCCTAGGACCAGATTAAACAATATTGGAGATAACGCATCACATTGACTTACTCCTGAAGTTACACAGAAAGGCTCTGAGAGCTGGTTAATTATTCTTGCTACAGCTTCGAAACTTTGAATAGAAGCATTGACAAGCTGAATATATTTGGAGGAGATTCCCCAAGTAGCTAAATCCTGCATCATTTTCTCCCAATTTATGCTGTCAAAAGCCTGCTTAGAATCTAGATAAACTATAATACATTTTAGTTGGAATATTCAAAAATATAATATTATTATATTAATTAAAACAATAATATAAATTAATAATATTGTATAAAAATAAATCAAATATCAGAAAAAAAATAGAAATAGATTATATAAATAAACAATCAATTCAATCTAAAATTCCATACCAGTATTCGAGAAACTACGCAGGGATCCCAACACAGAAATGGCATTTCCTCTCTGGATTGCCAAGCTGATCATTTAAATGAAGAAGGGTTTAAAGCTTCTGGATTTAACTCACAAACACAATTCATCCAAACATTTTTGGCCTCTCCACCCCAAGGAGTATCAGTTTCCACACTAGAAGAAAGAAAAATATAGCGATCCTCCAGCTTCCCATACTTCTGTTTCGCCAATTTGTGCAGCCACACCTGATTCTTTAGATGTTTTTGTAATGTAGCTATCAGCTAAGGTGTGTCTGCACATGGTGTCTCAGACTAAACATCTCCCCGCCTTTCAAGGAATTAAAGAAACTCCATCAACCCGCTTCTCGTAGTTTCTGCAAATTCCAGTTGGTCTTACATAGGTGGCATTTCAGCAGAGTTTAAACCACGCTTGATGATTTCATTAATCATCCTATGCCTAAGCAACCTGCCTGTACTTTTATGCAGTTTAGCCCATGAAGTCCATATTTGTCAGCTTTTTTACCGCAAATACAGACATGTTGCTCACACACAGGAAGACCAAGTCTTAATGCAATGGAAACGTGAAAAACAGAGTCTTCAAGATGATTCTCCAAAGACACTGAAGGAAGCATCACTTTCATAGTTCTGAAGAGCTTTTTAAGTTTTCAAATGTTTAACCTCTTCTAAACTTATCGGTTCCAAGTAAAAATTATGATGAATTTCTAAGGACACTATGATTGATGTGATTTACTTAAATCACTGTCATGCTTTTATATTAAAAACATTAATTACTGTTTCTATTTTTTTAAAGTTAAATTTAATCCTATAATAATTCAAATTTAAAAATGTTAACAAGCAATGTCGTGATCCCGCTAATTTCTTGTTTGATGTGACATACAGACATCGAGACAAGAAGAAAGTTTCAAAATCAAAATTTAATTTTAATTAAGTAGGCTTCAATTAATGGTTTGGTATATGTTTAAAATACATGTATTAAGTAGTTTACTTTGCATACATCTTACAGAAATAATTATAAGCACGAGTATATAATTGGTTTCTAGGAAAAATTGGGTAAATTTTAACGTGGTAAGCAAGGGTTTTCTACATAAGTTTGACTATAAAAATTACCATACCTATTATATCTAAGTTTAGTTACGTATTTAATATTTTCTTCGGCAGTTAAACTATTACTTGTTATATAAAATCAATATAGATTAATTAAAATTTACTCTAATACTATAAATAAACTAGTACTGATAAAACCACAACCAATTTACGAAATGTCTGCAGGACTATAGAAATCGTATGCAGCTTGCCAACTTTTTTGATCGATACTAACGTAAATATATAGTTTTGATTATTCTTTGCTTTATAAATTTCGATATTTTTTGTACGATTATCTGAAACTTTAGTATTACCCTCGTTGAATATTAATATTTGCCATTGACTTTTGGCCCTCGTCCTCCCAATTGTTAAAATTCATTAAATAACTTCCTAATTTCCAAACAAAACAATTAATCGATCAAGTTAGCACTCAAAACTTTCCTATTTTTATAATATTATACAATAAAGACACTTATTCCTAAGGATAATGCTTTGAAGGATATAATTGTTTTTTTTTTGTGAATTAGTTTTACAAAGAAAGTAAGGTCCAAATATTCCTCTCATTTGTGAGACACGATGGTCATAAAATACAAAAGTATTGCACTGTATTTAAAGACAACTTTTTGGGTATTCTTGAAAGCCTTCAAAAACTATTAATTATGCAAGTAGAAACGTGGTATTTTAGCTTCATAGCTTTACAGTATTCTGATGGGTTATTTGCTGGAACGTGCATACGATTTTGCTGTCACCCAACTCTCCTTGGCACCTGTAATTCTATGCCAAGGTTTTTGACATGTGTGCTGGCTTCAGCTAAGATAGTGTTTATGAATTCTTCTCTAGAATCACGATTAAGTTTAATCAGATCTAATACTTTTCTAATGTGATTTCCACATCGCAACAAATCTAAACTTTTAGATTGCAAGATGTTAGCCACAGGTTCCAAAAGTGCAGAATTATCAGGTACGGGGAAGTAATCAAATGCACGCCACTGAATATTAGTAATACCTTCGTTGATAATCGAATATTTTGCTGTACATGCTACAGTGCTAAAGTGATTAAACTAGTAGACCATAAGCAATTAAAGACCATTTTGATTCAATTTCCTATCAAATTATTTATTTCCTTCAGGCTACAAAGGTGATTTAACTCTCTCAGTTGGAGATTTGTGATAATCTAGATCAAAAGCGTTAATATATGATTCTGCAAGAAAAGAAAGTTCGCGCTGTTTTGAACGAAAATTAACAACACTAGAATTTAGTGCGAGGTTTTTAGCCTTGGGGGTTGAATTCAGTTTGTTATTATGTATGAGATCAGAAGTCATATCAAAATAAATTAAAAAACGAATAATGGGATTTACAGTAAGTGGCAGTCAAATTTGGAAGAATTTGTGAATATAAACTTTTTCTATATATCTTCTGATTTTCAGACTCCATCGGTTGCTCCAGAGATTCTCATCTACTCATCTTTCTCTGATTTCTCTGTCTATTCCTTTTCTACAACTCAGTCTGGGTCTTCCTTCCTTTTTTCCCCCTGGTATCCAATTTAGTATTTTCTTTGGGACTTTGTCTTCCGCCTTTCTTTGAACATGTCCATACCTTCTAAGGTGGTTAATTTGTATGTTTTCCGTTATTTTGTGTTTAACATCCATAATTTCTCGAATACTCTCATTTCTCACTCTTTCCTGTTTTAAGTTTTCGGCAGCGCCTCTCCAATAATCCATTTCAGTGGCTTCAAGAGTTTTTTTAACTTCAGGGGCCATACCATAACAGCTGATGACACTTTTCACTATGCTATTGTAAATTCTATGTTTGTTTTGTTTTGATACAGCCCTTTACCAGAGAATACTGTTGCGTTGTCTAATTGCTTGCCTTCCTTGGTTATTTCTGTGTTTGATTTCTTCATCTAAACATCACTAGTGATGTGCATTCTCAGATATTTGTACTTTTTGCATTGTTTTGTCTGTTGTTGTTCCAAGATAAGGTCCTGTTGCTCCCCCCAATGCACATATTTTCCTTTTTTTAAAGGTATTGTGGTAAATATTGTTTGAGGTTTTGATATAACGGCATATATCACTTTATAGTTTAGAATCCCTTTCCCCACGAACATTTTTGTTTATTGTTATTGGCATTGCTTGATTGGTTAGGTTGGTCAGAGAACATATATTTCTTCGATGGGTTGGTTAATTACGTTGATCGTTTAGGTTGTTTTACAACAGAGCGCGACCAGAACTCAACAAGACACGACATGTCAAACAGGACTTAATATCATTAAACAAACATTATCGCGGCGAATTGTCCCCACGGCAAATCGGTCGTGGCGAAAGGTACAGCGGTAAATCGGTACTAATGGAGTGAATTTAAAAATTATGTGCTCTAAAAAAAATCATGTCTGCCCCTCGGCAGGTACTTATTTTATATTTTGCTCATATCAGTGGCGTATATAAGGGGGGGGCTGGGGGGTCTCCCGAAGCTAAGATTTTTTTTAAAATATTTTTCACATATTTCATGAATACAAACATAAAATAGCATAAAATACGGCCTCATGTGGTCTCCCCCCCCCCCCGAAGCTCTCGGCCACCCCCCGAAAGTTTTTTCTATATACGCTACTGGCTCATATACCTATGATATTATTGTTTTCATTATTATTAACTAAATGGTTATAGCAGTGTGTTATAATTTCGGGTTTTGACATGAAAAACGATCATTAAATAAGTAGAGCGTTAAAATATGGTTTAATTGTAATCTATCCGCACATAGGCTTTTACACTATCATATTGTCTACTGTTCATGGGCTACGGTTTTTAGTTAGGTTTGTTAAAATGATATTTTATTGTGTTTAAGAAAAAAGAAAATCTTGTTCTAGCGTCATATCACATTTTAAAAAACAATTAGGAATTACTAGAAGCTCTCTATAAACTAAAAATTTTGCAGATAAACAAAAAAACGTTGATTCAATCTAAACAAACATTAATACAACTATCATGTTATTATACGCATACTGGGTATATTGTATACCATTGCACCTTGCTGGCAGCGGCGTAGCGTGCCCGAAAGGGCCGGGGGGGGGGGGCGACCGCTAAAAAGAGCGCCTCTGAAAACTGAAAAAAAATCTTGCGACCAAACAAAAAAGGTCATGTGAGGGGGCGACCGACAGGTCACAAGGGCGCCTCTCAAAAATCTTGCGACCAAAAAAAAAAGGTCTTCATGTCGTTCGTTTCCTTTGGCGCCCACCCACCTGGCCGTTGCCGGCCCGACTTCATAAAGCTGGGGGCGCTTCGACCACCCATATGGCGCCACTACCCTCGGGGCGGGGGGGGCGACGAACCCCCCGCGCCCCCCCCCACGCTACGCCGCTGCTTGCTGGTATTAACTTCTAATAAATATAAAACTTTTATGAAGTTGGTGCCATTTCCGTACTTTAAGATATTGTTATTTCTTTTAAAATCAATGGCACCTGGATAAAATTGACCCACAGAGGTTTCATGAAAACCTTATCGTGCTGCGTAGATTGTGGATTACGTTCGTTTATTGGTTTCTCCTTTTCCAAAGCGCAAGACCGCAACAACAAGTTTTTTGTGCACGGTCTATGCGCAGAGTACACCTTGCACCTATGCCTACAAGACATTTTGTGCCTACGCTAACTGCAGTTATTAAGAATGGTACATGAAACACATAACATCTTATAGTTTGAAAAAACCCTACAGGTCGTTAATTTAGGCTTCAAATTACAGCCCAATGCAGAGTATGACACACGGCACATCATTTGTTAGCCAACCAAGAAAAATTGGGAGTTCCTTTAGGGGCTTCTTAGCCTTTCCTAGAGGTCTGTACAAGAAAATCTCCAATGGTTCTTGTAAAGGCGTCTTTAGCCAAGGTCGTACCCTAGAGTACAAATTCTTGAAATGGGTGAGTGAAAATGAGCGTCTCCCCTTTGTCATAACCAATAGAGATGCGACAATCAAGCGGTTTAGAACGTTTTTCCACGTTGTCCGACGCCTATTCTCCACCTTCTTCGATCCTGACAATCATCTTCTGTCAGGTTTTTTTGACCCATTGATCTTTGGATTGACTGTTGCCATTCTAGTTAAGGACACCCTCTTTTTCTTCACCTTATTGGTTGCCATTCTAGGACCTGCTTTGGTAATCTTTCGTCGTTCATTCGTTGTACTCTGCTCCATAAAAAACTATACAGATATCCAATACCCTTTTTTGCTTTACTATTATTTTTTCCAGTTCTTTGCAGTATGTCCCTGTCTTATTGAATGTGACACACAAGTATACATACTCATTGCATGGAGATATTGTTTGTCCATTGTCTAGTTCTAACTCATTGGATTCGTTTCCAATACAGAAGTACTGTGTCTTGTCCACGTTCACTGTTAACCCACACTTTTGGTATTCATCCGTTAACTTTCTTTCTTTTCTTTTGACCCTTTGTATAGTTCTTTTATCGCTTTTATTGATGTAGGATTGATATAAGGTACATACATACACTGATGGCTATATCTAATCAAATAACTAGTATGCGCCTATGTCCAGGTGTGCCACGTGGAGGCAAAGGTCGTTATATTCCCATCCCGTAAGAGCTATAAAATAGCCCTTTAGGACATGGCAATATTCACTAGTGACAGCGAGGTTGAACAGCGTAATACTACAATCCTAAATAAACCACAGCCTAATATCTTCATCTTATGGAAGAAATCTTTATCATTGATGTGCTAGTATTGGCGATGTCGTACACAAGAAATTGTATTAGGGAGGGAAACGCTTGAAAATTTTTGCCACTTATATTTGATAGCCTAATAAAAAGTAGAAAAATAAATATTTTTTACATAATATTCCTATTCCAGGTTCTTGATTGGGTAGATCTTAAGCCATGGAATACGCCCATAGTATTGTTGTTACAAAATATCTATAGTTAAAATGTGTCTATTAAAAATTTGAAATCTTTATTGATAAATGATTAACTGATTGAAAAAGAGAAACATTTTAAGTCGCCAATACAATGGTGATCATTGATCTTCGTTAAATTCCAAAAAATGAAAGTTAGTCATAAGTAGATACATCAATTTTTTAAATGGAATTGAAACTAAATAATATTTCTATTGATGGCAAATTTGTTTGCTTATTAATAGTTTAATTTGTCCTTCCAAAATGTTTATTAGGCTTTTCAACAAATTCTCTATAAAGAGAAAAATTGATGGTTTTCGTAAATGGCAAAGACAAAATATTATAATATTGACCCATGAAAAGATTCTAAAAAAGTTTTTTTTTAAATATTGATTTATCACAAGAATATTTGTTTTAAATAATATTCACATAAAAATAAAAAACCATCAATATTTTAATTTTTATTGTCAAATTCTTGGCGAAATGTGTTTTTCTTAATGTCAAGGATCTATTTAATTAATATTTTTTATTTCTTCATGTTTAGAGGATTAGGTCAAAATGTATTTTTGTAATTCTGCAACTATTTGATTCTTCACCAAAAAACAAGTTAACAACTTGAGGTCAACAGGCAGGGACAAAACGTGAGAAATTATGGGTACTAAAAAGAAGGTAAAAATAGATATTTTTAGACCAAATCGTTCGACTTGTTGTGAAATCATTTTTAAAATTGAGTCTTTATAAGCTTATCAAATAATAAATAGGTTATTGATTAATATTTGGGTTAAGGTTTTAAATTCAAAGATATACATTTTAAAAATATGGGATTAGCATCATTATACTGTAACCAGGGAAAATCTAAAGTTATTCTGTGGTATTATAGGGGAGAGTAGGGCAAAATAATCTTTCTAAGGCATTTAATTTTTTTGTAAAGTCAGATATAATATTTTAAAAATCTTTTGGTATCAGATTATTGCAATAACAATGCACGTTATTTTTCCATGATCTTTAATAGCATTAAAAAACTTCAACGGGTACGAGTAAAATTATCCCCAAAAAAACTTAACTACCGTAACACGAAAAATTACAAGAAGGGGTCGTACAAGTCCAATTTGCTCCAATTCTTTGGTATTTATAACAGCCTAAAAACTACCTGGGTGCGTATTCTGGCTCTTGAACGATCTGATCACATGCTTTGACCAATAGCAAGCTTTTGCTCCGAGTGGTCACGTGCTATGCGAAAAGACCTCCATTGCAAAAGCTCCTCCTATGACCCGGCCGAGAAATGTTCATTCAGTACGGGGCAGAAGAACAGATTTTACTTCAAATGCGTAAAATTCACTGTCTGAAGAGCGGGCGACTATGCCCTTGGTCGAGAGAATTCATTTCGAACAACACGCGACCGTTCATAGTTTGCTATTTGCCAGAGCGCATTATGTGGATTGTCACATCGATCAAGACCCAGAATAGCTACCCTGGGCGGGGCAAAATGACCCCGGGATCGTTTTGCCGCATATAAGTGGGATCATTTTACTCCAAAGTGTATTTTTCATAAATTACGTAAAATACTATTTCCATAAAACGTCCGATGTAAAAGAACTTTTTATCATAAAATTTTTTTATATCAGGGCATAATAAAATACACCCAAAAGATTTAGGAAAACTCAACATTTGATAAAAATATTTACTGCAAAATACGCCTTGCTTTAAATCAAAAGCAACAAAAAACTTTGTTTACTCATAAAAGTACAGAGGGCAACTAGCACGTGTTTTTAGGTTTCTCTTACTTTTTACTCTTCGTTGGATAGATAGAGCTTTAGGTCTGTTAGAAATCGAGAGATCATTTGGACCCGCAGGAATAATTTCGCCCCACTCTCCCCTGCTATTATGTTATCTTTTATAGTACGTACTAATGGTACAATTCTTGAGTAATTGTGCCCATATTTTGACGAACGCTTCCGCAAGGCGAGGCCTCTAATACCTAGCAGCATTCTTTTAAATCTGATATATTCGTATATTATGTAACTTAAGTTTATAACATAACTGTACACCTTGATAGTCTCAATCTAAATTCTCTTAGATAGATGTAATGTTTGTAGGTAAACGTGTAACTATCCACTTCAAATTTTAAAGGACTAGGCAGGCCGACTCTGAAAAAAAATTGGAGTGCTTTAGTTAGTAGAAATAGGAGGCCTCAACTGCCCACCTCCAAGCTTCTATAGATTATACTAAACACAAATTTAAGGCAAAATAAATCAAGATAAAAAAACATCCTGAACATAAAATTTAAGGGGCTGGTGCAGGATGACTTAGAAACACATACTAAACAGCAAAAAAAATTGCATTTCTGTGATTATCTCCAGCCTCCGTTAGAAGATGGAAAATTTATCAAAAAAAGAAGAAGCAAAAGAGATAAGTTCAGACTTTTTATTATTTTTTGGTGGCCATAGAACAAACCCAAAAAATTAACAAAACAAACTACAAATTAAACACAATAGCTGGGCACGTCTAGTAACTATTACCTTTAAGACTTCAAACAACGTCAGAACAATGGCAAGCCTTAACAAATACAAATTTCAAAAAAATTGTTTCGTCTGTTGGGAAGAAACGAACATAAGTCAATAATGATGCTCTCTTTATGGGGATTAATATTGTCTATAGTAAGCATCAAGTCAAGTTTTATTTAAGAGTACCGATTTTAAATCTTTTTGTACATTTTTCAACGTTTTGCAGTTCTTAAGATATATTTATTTTGATTTATGTATCATCTAGGTCTGAAACGTTTGTTTTATTGGATATGGCTTCTGTTTTGTCCTATTTTATTTTATGTTATATTTTTGCGTTTTACAAATTTTAATTTTGTCTACTAGGTCTTTAACTTCTTAGGCTCATTTGACCTTTATTTATTTCTTGGATTTTTTAAAGTTATGTTCTATTCTATTTTATACAGTATGAAAATCTACTTCATAAAATTTTCTGCTTTGATCTCCCAAGTCTTATAATTTTGAATACGTAAGCACTAATGTAGGTTTTGAAGATCCTATTTTATTGGATATCCCTTTTATTTCCTAAGTTTTATATTTGGTTTTATTTAATCTTATGTTGTTAAAATTGATTCCAAAACATTCTAAGACTTCCAGCTCCCAAGCATCATCTCTGTCTATTTACAAGTCCTCAACTTCTAGGTGTAAAAATCTTTTTTTGTCGGAGATTTCTGAGATGTCTGATTCTCTATTTCTGACATGTCTTGACTTGACTTTATCTTATACAAAAAAAAATTATTCTGAAATATTTTGAGTTTTCCAAGGTTTGAGCCTAATTTCTGTTGACTACAATATGTAACTCTTTAATATCAAGATCTCGAGCTCTTATTTCATGAATTATTTCTTCTTATTTCGCTGTCTTTCTTTTTTTGTTTTATCATCTTGACAAAACTCTTTCCAACGATTTATTGATTACTTTTATTTTACCTTATATTGTAAAAATGAATTGATACAATTTTGTGTTTTCCAAAGTTTAAACTTAATTCTTATTTCATGTATTATTCCTCCTTACTTCTTTGCCTTTATAATTTTTGATGGGTCAAATATATTTTCTGTCTCCTCAAATCTAGGTCTCTCTCTTATTTCATTAAAAACTCCTGCTCTTTGTCTTTCCTTGTTACCTGTTTAATTTGACTAATTTCGTTTGCAAAAGTAAGTTCCCTGTAATCATTTCTTGTATTCTATGATGTGTGACATTTTATCTATTTTATCTTTAATTACCCGTACCACTTATTTACATTTAGAAATATTAATAAGTTTTTTGTTTTTCTTCTTAGTTAGTATAGTTTCCGTTTTAGTTTCCTCTACATTTCGATATTTTTTACGTCTACCTAGGTTTTACTAGCTGCTTTAAGCTAATAATTTTATCTCTTTGATTGTTTGGATTTGTCAAAAAGTACATAATTATTAAGCAACTAAACTAACAATAGAACTAAATTTTTTCAAAAATCATGTTTTATTTTTTATATCAATATCTTTATGTGTTTTTATCCATGAACTGTCATTTCTTAAACAAATTACCACAATTGTAGATACAGTAAAATGTCTAGGTCAGTCATCAATTAGTAATGAGTTAAATTTTTTTTAATTGGTTCATATATTTTATAGTTTATAGAGTCAATGGCAATCAAGTTTCTAATGACTGCTAAATAATGAACTATTGCCTGACATGGATTTAAATGGTGAGTTCGTTTTGGAGCTCCGGTTACTCGAGGTAAATTATCACATGGTATTTTGATTTAAAAATGAACCTTGGGGTCACGTGTTTAATCACGATTGGAGCGAAGAGATTCTAAAAGCGAACTCTTGCTAAAGTGTTCATAAATATCTATTGTGTTTGTATAAGTCTAAAACAAAAGGATTATATTAAAATGAAAAGTGAATATCTGACATAAAGACCTTGATTAGGCTGCCTATTAAAAAATTAGTGTGGCTATTCATCCGAAAAAATATAAGAGAGAGAGAAAAATATTATGATTTCCTACTATGTCGGTTTAGAACGTTTTTGTATGTTGTTCGACGCCTATTCTCCACCTCATTCGATCCTGACAATCTCTTCTGTGAGGTTTCTTTGACTCAATGATCTTTGGATTGACTGTTGCCATTCTAGTTTAGGACGCCCTCTTTTTCTGCGCCCTATTGGTTGCCATTCTAGGACCTGCTTTGGTAATCTTTAGTCGTTCATCCGTTGTACATGGCCGTACCATATCAGTTGTCTTTTAGTGATGTCATCCGTTATGCTTCCCTCGATTCCCATTCTTTCTTTTATGATCTCATTTCTTATGTGATCTGTTCTAGATATTCTCATTGACCTTCTTATTGAATCCATTTCGACACTCTCTATATGTTTGTTTTGTATTTCTCTGTTACGCGATAAGTCTCTAGTCCATACAACAGCGTGCGTTACACGATTGTTTCATATATGTTAAATTTCAGTGGCGCACCCAGGAATGTGTCTTGGGGGGGCCCCGACAGCTACAAAGCGCGCCCTTAAAAAACATGCGACCAAAAAAAAAAAACAAAAAAAAGGTCATCATGTGTGGGGGAGGCCGACACGTACAAAGGGCGCCCTCAAAAATCCTGCGACCAAAAAAAAAAAAAAAGTCATCATGTCTTTTCGCAACTACGCCTGCTTGGGGTTGGGGGGGCCCGAAGCCTCCTGATGTCAAATTTTAACGTATTTTTCATGTTTTATCATCAAATATGTAGAAAATATATTAAAAATCTAAGGCTTGGGGGGGGGCCGGGCATGTAAATTTTACATTCTTTTTTATCTCTCTGCTCCATAAAATACTTTTAAGGCATCCAATAACCTTTTTTGCTTTTACTATTCTTTTTTCTAGTTCTTCACAGTCTCCTGTCAAATGTTACACCGAAAGATACATACTCATTGCATAAAGATATTGTTTGTCCATTGTCTAGTTCTAACTCACTTGATTCGTTTTCAATACCTAAGACTGTATCTTGTCCACGTTCACTGTTAATCTCCTCTTTTGATATTCATTCATGTCTTCTTTATCGTTAGCTACAATTACTTGGTCGCCAGCAAACTGTAGTGTTTATATGGTAAATCGGTCCTTATGTTGTATTCCCATGCCGTGTACTTTACGTTTCCAGTTATTTAGAGCAACTGCGATATATATTTCGAAAAGAGTTGGGAGATGCAACATCCTTGTCTTAAGCCTTTCGTTACCAGGAATTCTTTTGAAAGTCGATTTCCAATTTTTATTTTAGAGTTTGACCCTTTGTATAGTTCTTTTATCGCTTTTATGTATGTATGAGTGATATTAGTTTGTAGTTGTATATACACTGTATATAATTTTTTTACTGGAACAGTATCATATGCTTCTTGTAGCAAAAAACATTATTAGTACAAGATCTGCCTGCACGAAACCCAGTTTTCTCTTCTTCTTCTTGTTCATAAAAATCATTCTCTATATTATGATTTACGTTTGATAAAAGACCAACCGAAAAATTTTAAATTTCAAAGCTTATTTGAAAGATAAAAAGTGTAGAAGCAAGAAGACGAACAAACTCATTTAAAGATGAATTGTGTTGAAGAGTGACAAAGAAAGAAGGAGGATTGTAGTTGAAAAACCAAGACACGAAGACAAATAAAAAGCCAAAAGAAGATGAACGAAAGATAAAAAGAAGAAGACGAAGACAATAATAAGAAGAAGAAAAAACAGGAGACAAAAAAAAGGGAAAGAAGAAGATGAAGAAGAAAAACTCACCTACACCGCTACAATTTTTAATTAAATTTGGCGCCGTTCGTTACAAACATGGCGCATGGTCGCATGGTTGGCCAAGTGTGACCTTTTATAAGTAAAAAAACAAGAAGAAAAAAGTAAAAAAGGTGTAAATTTTCTCGAGCCATTTGAATATCAAGCTATGCCTATCTAATGTGCATGCCAAGTGGCTATACGACGCAGTATAAGTGGTTTGAAACCACAAGTACAATCTACCTAGGAAATGTATACGTAATCCTGCAATTAAATATAAAAACTTCTTTTTTAACGGCCAACACTATCATTTTAAATTAATTAATGCATTTAGTACATTGAGTATCTGGATTATGTTTAAAGGTTTCCTCGTTCGACAAAACAAGTGAAAAATCAAGAACAAATTAATATCAGATTTCCCGCAAAAGGGATTACCTGAAATAGCAGGATTATGCTGACCGGTCAATAATAAATTCTGTCTCGAAGTTTTAATGCGCTAAGCTACGTTTCCATAGAAGAAAAGTTGAGCAAATTTTTGTTAAAATGTAATTCGTTTTATTGCTGTAAACATAAGTCTTTCACAGTAAATTTTTATTACAATTTGTTTCTTCTTGTTGCGGTAAATAAAAAACTTTTAGAAATAACTATAAACTCCAATACATATCAACTTGATTGTGCTTTGTGAGAAACTGGTCACAAGCAGGGAGTATTTGTTTTTAAAATATAGAGGAACATTCAGTTTTAGCTTAAAAATTCCGCTGATTGACGCTCTTATCTGAAGGTGGGTAAATGTTGGGGCCATAGAGATGCGAAAAAACACACCCTGAGAAAAAACGTAATTTAATGAATTTTAGGGTAAGGAATCCCATAAGACCAAATGGGCGAAACTTTAAAAATTCATATTTCAAAAACTATACAGTTTATCAACAAAAGCACCAAATTTCAGGATGGTGGGGCCATACAGATGTGAAAAAACCGCACCCTGAGTTAAGATTCAGTTCAGTCATTTAGTGAATTTTTGGGGAAGGGAATCCCATAAGACCAAAATGGCGAAATTTTATGAACAAAAGCACCGAATTGCAGTATGGTGAGGTCATAGAGATGCGAAAAAACTAAACCCTGAGTTATAATTCGGAGAAACGTCATTTAGCGAATTTTAGGGTTAGGAATCCCATAAGACCAAATAGGCGAAATTTTGAAAATTCATATTTCAAAAACTATACAGTTTATCAACAAAAGCACTAAGTTGCAGTATGGTGAGGTCATAGAGATTCGAAAAAACCACACCTTAAGATTCGAAAAAACGTCATTTAGCGAATTTTAGGGTAGGAAATCAAAAGACCAAAATGGCTAAATTTTGAAAATTCATATTCATCGAGAATTACCCCCCACTAGATTTATGCCCAGACCCGCGCTTGAGAATGAAGGGAAAAGAAATAAAACAAAAGTAAGAGATGTCAGAGGAGAGGTAGCAAGGCTAAAATGGAAATTTGCCGGACATAATAGCAGAAAAAAAAAACGATCGATGGAACAAATATATTGTAAACTGGAGACCTTGGGGAAATAAAAGAAGTAGGGGATGAGTGGCGGTTATTCAATAAGGGCTGCGGGGCTGCAGCACCGGCTAATTTTGAGTACAGTAATATATTATTTTAGTACAGAATTTTTTTGTTCTTTTTTTCTCACTAATTAAGCAGGCACAACATTTGTATAATGGGTACGAGGGGCAAGCCTGTTGCTATTCGGGCTCTTGGGTCTGGTGGGCTCGTCGCTTTGCTTGCGATGTGCGCTGTGTAGATGCGCGGTAGATTTTGCCGGGTCTGTTAACCAAACTCCCCCGAATAAAGGACGGATGAATACAGATTGTACCACACATTAAAAAGGATAGAACTTTTCAACTGACGTCCCAGCTATACAAAATTTTAGAAAATCGGGGTAGTGCCCCGTTCATATTTTAAGAACAGATGGGAACTGCAAATTTGTACCTAGTTGAGTGATGACATAATTTACGTCATTATGGTACTTTTATGTATTAGTATTATATTTTAGTGTTTGCCAAAGCAAAAGCATTTGTAATAATTAGTTTTATAAGTGCGGTGTGTGGGAGGTACAAAAAACTTTAATAAAACATGAAAACTACCGAGGATATAACCATTACTCTCCGGGATTTTAAAAGTTTACCTTTTTTTTGACGAAAAGTTTACCTTTTCGTTAACGAAAAGTTAAAAATCAAATAAAAAGGTCGTCCTTTAGGGCCTATCATTAAATTACGTAACGCTCAAGGGAGGGGAGGGGGGTTTGGCTTTGCGTTACACTCAATGGTTTTTTAATGTGTTTTTTTCTTGAAAATGCGTTACGAGGGGGGTAGGGGGTCAAAAATCCTGAATTTTTGCGTTACGTTATTCAAGGACGTTAATTCCCTTACCAGATTTAGAAATAACGTACCTATGGGGTAAAAAGTCGCGGCAAAAACTATATAAGAAAATTCTCTCGCGATGTTTATAAGCGTTTTAAATGGATTGGGGTGCAGTGTAAAAAACAAATTATTTGGTTTTCCTTGTTTGACATTTGGTGGTGACTCAAAGTGCAGTATTTCCGATACTGACGATTTGAACCATTTACCGGATTTTTTAAAAATTGTCTTGTTCCCCACTTTGCAGGACCGCCACTTTTAAATCTCACGCGCCGCCACTGGGGATTACCCCAAATGAGATGATCGGACGATTTGAAGAAATTTATGGGAACTAGATGGATGAACACGGTGACAGAGAGAAGAGCGGAGCTATTGGGGAAGGCCTATGTTCAAAAAGATGGATCGGAGAAGGCTAAATAGATAGATAGATAGATTGTGAAGATATTTAGGATTTTTCTTTTCAAACCAGTGGCGTAGCGGGGGGGGGGGAGATTTGAACCCCCCCGCACCGAGGGTTCTGGCGCTCCATGGGTACCCGAAGCGCCCTCAGCTTTATTAAGTAGCAGGGGAAATTGAGAGGGCAGCAAAGGAAACTAAAGAAATAATTACCTTTTTTTTTGTGGTCGCGAGATTTTTGATGGGCGCCCTTTTTAGCTGTCGCCCCCCCCCCCCGCCCCTTTAGGCACGCTACGCCGCAGTTTCAAACCCACTACTTACGGAATTTATATTATGGAAACAAGTGGCAGTACTCGCCCTTCTAGGATTAAGTTGTGCATGGTGACTACTATTACGAGATAGAAGGAAGAAATCTGAAAAATAAAAATAAGGTGTAATGCGGAAGATTTCACACACCAGCAACTTTTAGAAACTGTTTATTACTTATAGATAAATTTAAATTTTACTATTTTGAATATTTAAGAAGGCATACATTTTAAATCGATGAAAAATAACAGTTAAAACGTAATTAATTTTCAAGAATAAAGTCTATGTAGAGGTCTTAAACGAATCTATTCAGGGAAGAGGTCACGAACATAAAGTATATCCAAGAATTTAGAGATCAGTTGAATGACTTGGTCGAGTTAATCCCCTGATGGTTTCTCGTTCTTGTATTGAGACACCACAGCCTGCATAGGTGGAAGTTTTCCGAAAATGTATGTATGGCTTCGGTAGTTCAGTGGTAGAATGTTTGCCTAGATAGCAAGAGACCCCGGGTTCAATCCCCGGCCGAAGCAGAAAACTTTTTTCTTATTTTTCTTTCTTTAATTTCACTTGTTGTTTATAGTTTTAGGTCCTTGAATTATTTGCAATTTGGTATTTGAAGTTCGCTCAGGCTTAGGCGGCAGGGTAGTATCGTGGTATGGTCGCCGGCTTCGCATGCAGAAGGTACCAGGTTCGCGTCTCGAACAACGATGCAAAAAAAAAAGTCCGTCGCCCTGTCGCCCACTTCCATTTCAGCGTCAACAAGTTGACCTTGAACATCGAGAATATACGCAGGTGTCGTCCAGGAGCCGACACGCAGCCAGCCGAGGAACCAGGAATATAACCCAGGAGCCTGCTATATAGTCGGTACCACGATGGCGCCAGCATAAATCTCCCACAGTCAAATCACGACGACCACGACTGCTGCGTTGAAAAGGAAAGAAGTCTACCGTCTATAACCAAGTTCTGCTGGGACGATAGCGATGTTAGATAGTATACTACGCAGTATAAAGATTCCTGCCCTCGACAAAGAGATGTTAGGCAAAATTAAGTCCCCGTAGAGTAAGAAAACTTGCATCATCATGATATATGGTGTACGGACAAATCGGGGTTTACGAAAACGTCGCGCCGTGAGCCTAGTCGCTAAACCAAAAATCGTCTCCCCACCACTACTACTATGTCAGGCTTTTCAAATTTTACTTGGTATGCAAAATCAACTAGTTTATTTCAAGACATCAAGGGATAACGGCTAACGAGAAAGCTGGCCAACTTACACGACTGGCAAGGTCAAAGCCCCGTTTAGGCCTATCTCAAAGAAGGAATTGAAATTCTCATCAGGAAGCTCATGGGGCAAGCTTAATTCCATCTGCTTTTCCAGAATATATATCTTAGAGAAGAGGTCACACAACCATAGATACTTTTCAAAAAGTAGCGGCTTAACATTGGGAATTATCGACAAAAACGTATATTGGTGCTCTCCCTAATTTTGCTCATGATATAAAATCAACTTCTATTTGGGTTTCAAGATACCTTAGATCAAGAGATACTGGAAAATAAAGTAGGTGAGCTTCAGAGATATGTGGAACTAAGGTCAGTTACTTTTTTAAGATGGAGCCTAAACCCCATCATAAAGAAGCAATTTAGAAGTGTGCTACTTAGCCAAGCTTAATACCTGGGCTCTTCCAGAATATTCTTCCTCTTACATCCTCGTTTGACAGATCAGATGAGATATTTTTTGGCCAAGCCAAATTGAGTTCTAGTTAACTTGCTCTTTAATACAATTCCTACACTCAAAAGTCAACTAAATATTCGTATTTTTTACAGTTATGCAATTAAAATCTGTTTTCGGCGTATTTGATAGCGTACCAAAAAACTACGTTAATTAAATAATAAAAATTCCTGCCGCACAGAATCACCACATGGCCTCTCATATGTAATTATAATTTTTTATTACTCAGGGTCAAAATGAGGCTGTATAGGTACTGTTATGAAAATAAATTAAGATGTCTTTATTGTATGAGTTAGAGGAAAAGATAAAAAGTTGTTGTTGTGGTGCAACAGTGTTCCTACAACTCAGTTTAAACAAGAAATATAAGTATATATGTATAAACAGTGTTACTATTTTGTATTGACTATCTTTAACTTAATAGCCGAATAGATTTGGACGATTACCCCATTCCGATTGTTAAAGATTAACCAAATGTTCGTGAATTTAACATAAAATCCAGAATTACCAGGAATTGTTAAAGTTATATCAACTGTTTATAGATAAAAAGAAGAATTCTTTTTTTATTTGTCAAAAACACTGTGTTTATTGACTAAGACTAATTAGCAATTTTGTTTGAATTTAATTTACGAGAAAAGTTAGATTTGAACTTAGGGTTCACTCAACAGTTCTCTCCGCTTTGTTTCGTCTGTAACTCACAGTTGTGTTTTGTTTATAGCAGTATTTTGTTTAATGTAATTAACTTAGTTTATTAGCTCAAACGGCTTCACTCTTTTTAGTCTTCGAACTACCATAGTATTGTCTAGAAGCTGAATTGCTTCCACATTTACATATCGATGGAGTCTATCTCCATGGCTCTTTGCATACATTTTTATAGTCTCTGTTACAGTTTTGATTTTTCGATCCCGATGAGGGTCACTATTTCGAACGTACCCAGGTGCATTCACAATGTTTTTTATTACTTTATTTTGAAATCTCTGTAAAACTAGAATATTTAGTACAACCCCATAGTTCAACACCGTATATCCATAGTGGTTTTAGTATTTGTCTATAAAGTAGTAACTTATTATGAATTGTTAAATTGGACTTCCTTTCAATTAGCCAGTTCATTTTTCTCTCATTTTCTTATCTCAAATTTTTCTTTTTTTTTTCTTAACATGTGCTTTACAGCGCAATTTAGCATCTAGTGTCATACCGAGATATTTTGCCCGATTTGAATATGGAACGGGAATGTTGTTCATTGTTATTTGTATGTGATTTATATTTTTGTTTATAAAATCAACATGAACTGATTTGGTTTCATTAAATTTTATTCGCCACTTTATGGTCCAACTGTAAACTTTGATCACTGCATCCTGGAGTTTGTCTATCCATTGATTTTTCTACCGTCAATAAACCAGTATCATCATCGGCAAAAATGACAATTTTCTGGCTTTGGGATATCGCAAGTGAATAATAATTATAGATAAGGGCCTAGTACGCTACCCTGGGGCACGCCTGCTTGAATTTCTCCTAAATTTGAGTATAGGTCTTTCTGCTTTACTTTGAAATGTCTATCAGTTATGTATGATTCTAAAATTTCCGAATATTGTTTTGGCCAAAACCGTTTTAGTTTAAAATTAAGGGATTTGTGCCGCACTTTGTCAAATGCTTGTGCTACATCTAAAAGACTGCAGAACAAACTTTTCCCTCTTCTAGTGCTTTTTCTATTACATTAGTAACTCTGTGTACTAGGTGTATCTGTATCTGTATCTGTATCAATAATTTTTCATAGAGCTTGGATATAGTTGGCAGCAAAGATATTGGCCTGGAAGATGACATGTCATGGAGTGGTTATCCCTGTTTTGGAATCATCGTAATTTATTTCTGCAGCTTTCCACGGACAAGGTACATACCTAAGCCTAAAGGACGCATTAATTAGGTTGCATAGTTTTACGATAGCTTTTCTGGGGAGTTGTTTTATGACTACCCCGTTAATAAGATCATACCACAGGGCTTTTTTCGAATTAATATTTTTGATTTCTGTTGATATTTCTTGTGGTGATGTAAGCTTAATATGGTCTTCGATTTGATGGGGTTCATTTAAATGAAAGTTTTCATCCCGTGCTTCATGAGGCTAAAATGTTATTTCTAAATGACTTGCAAACATATCTGCTTTTTCTTCGTTACTCCTTGCCCACTGGTCGTTAGATTTTCGTATTGGTGGAATTTGGAAAATTGTTTTTTTAAAATCTTTGGTTGCTAAAATCAGGTTGAGTGCCCACGTTCAGTATACTGAACGCAGCGGTCTTTAACTGCGGACCGCGTCCAGTTAACTGGATGTTAATTTAATTCAATGGGTCATTTGTGACCACGGTTGCTTTCGTAAATTAGAAATCAAAAAGCAAGGGACATAGAGAATGGACTCATAGCGCAAAATCAGACACAAGTATTTTTAAGGCTCATAAACGACCGATTGAATTAACTGGACGCGGTCCCTGGTTAGAAACCGCTGCGTCCAGTATACAGTATACTAGACGTGGACACTCAACTTGTTAAAATAATTCTAAGTTCTTTTTAAAAATCTTGCTTTCTTATCCGAAATAAATATGATCAAATACTTATTTGAGAGGTGCAACAAATCAGTTTGGGATTGGAATGTCCTTGACTGACAAAATAAAGAGTAAATAAAGCACCAACAACAGCAACCAGTGCAGTGCAATGCAATCGAAAGCACGATTTATCTTATGGCGTTTTGAAATGCGAGTTAATCAAGTAAAGACAGTCGTACACCATTAGAATTTTTTGTTTCAACCTCAATGAGCGGATTCGTCAAGAGACATCGACAAAATAATAAATAAATTATTGCAAGTAATATTCTTTTTACATATAAAAAACATCTCTAGTAGATTTCCTCTTTTTGTTTTTCGTAACTATCATTACATTTTTAAACAATTTAAAATAATCTTCTTTTCATACCTTTAAATATTTTTTTTTTGTTAGAATAAGATAACTGTAATTTTGGAAAAAGCTCCGAAGCTTTTAACTAACTAACTAACCAAAGTTCTTTTGTGTTCGTCATTTGCATTTACATAATTAAGAAATAAAGAATAAAACCAATGATAGATAGACAATAAATTATTCCTCTTCATCAATTTGGGTTTTGAGACAAGCATTTCACGACAGACCAAATACACAGAATTACTTACATAATAGAAAAAGCATTAGAAGGGGAAGTATTTTTTCTGCAGTATTTCTAGATGTAGGACATAGATTTTACAAATAGCATAAACGTTTTAAATTTAAACTAAAACCTTTTCTGCCAAAAAAATATTTTGATATTTTGGAATCTCACATATCTGAATAAAACAGGAAGATTTAAACTCAAATTTAGGGGAAATTTAAGCAGGCATGCCCCAAGGTAGCGTTTTAGACCCTTACTTCTTATTCACTGATATCCCAAAGCCAGAAAATTGTCACTTAGCAACATTTGCCGATGATATTGGGTTAATTGACGGTAGGGAAAAATGTTTTGATGAATCAATAGATAAACCTTAGGATGCAGTCATCCAAGTTGACAACAGGACCACAAAATGGCTAGTAAAATTAAATAAAACCAAGTCATGTTAAATGTAGAAACAAATATGTAAATTAATCAAATAAATTAACAACATTCCCGAACTAAATTTAAATCAGGCAATAAATGTTGATGCCAAAATTAAAAATAAGAAAAGTACGTCATAAGAAAAAAAAAGAAGAACTTGGAATGAGATATAGAAAAATAAACTAGCTAATTCGAAGCAAGTTCAATTTATCTATTTATAACAAGTTACTGCTGTATATACAAACACTGAAACCATTATTCAACTATGTGGTTGTACTAAGGAGAGTAATATTCTAGTTTTACAGAAATTTTAAAAGAAAGTATTCGGAAACATTGTAAATTCACCTTGATACGTTAGAAATAGTGAACTTCATCGGAAGCTAAAAATTGCAACGGTAGCAGATACTATAGAAAAATACGCAAAAAGCGAATAAACTATGCTAGTTCGAAGACTAAAAAGAGCGAAGCTGTTTAAGCTAGTGAAATATTAGAAGTTACAGATGATGAAAATCAGGAACAACTGTTGAGTGAACCCTTAGTTAAATTTAACTTTTCTGGTAAATAAATCTTATTGACTAAATTGTAATACAATAAACACACAGTGTTTCATAAATAAAAAAAATATTTTTAAATTGTTTATCGATGTACGAAAACTTTAGGTACTTATACACATAGTTTGCTTTTATAAAATGCACTGGTTCTGATTAAATGCAAAAGATTGCCGACAATTGATAATAATGCTACTTTACTTGTGAAAGTGGTCGACTTAATATTTATTATATTGATGGCTAAAGAATGATTTTTTAAAAATGGATACAGATTCATTAATATGGATTAAGAAAAGGGAAACTTCTTTACGGATGATATACTTGTTCTTGTTATTTTTTATAATTTGCTGATGTAGCCTAATTGACCTAATTCATAAGACTCCAATATTCTTACTCCCATATTTTGAACAAAATAATCTAATAATAGCCTTTTAGCCTTGTCGTTATAGGCTGTTGATTTCACCGAAACTTTTGTCATTTTATGTAAATAATTTTTTATTCTAAACGCACCAAGATTGTTTAAAAAGTGTGAAAAAATTTAGAGACCAAACAACAATAACTTAAAATTCAAGGCAGCCACTAATTAAGCTTTAAAAAAAGATTTCAATCTGGCATTTTTCAACGCAAACATCTACATATTTCACTAGTTCTTTAAGCAATGTCTTGAGAACTATTTTGGCATAGTTTTATGGTGAGAAAAATTAAAATTTAACACATAAATCTTAACAAAAATGCAAGTTTCATTGCAATACATATAAAAGTGGAGAAAATTCCTGGAATGCTCATTATTTGCAACATGAACAATAAACAAACAGAACTACCCTAGCATGCTATGCTACCTCGAAAGAACGGATTTTTTAAAACAAATTTTCCACCAAGCACCCACTGGTTCAAGAAGATTTTCATTAGAAGCTTGATACAAACTCAAATCAAAACTTTTTTGATTTTTTAGTTGTTCAATAGGAATTTCTCTGAAGTATTTACGTAAAGCTTGTACATTTTTATATAATCCTAAAAAGGCTGACAAACATAATTTAGATGATTCGCGTACTCCTAGGCTGCCTGATTTTACAGGAAGTGTTGATTGTTGCCACGATAGATTTTCAAAATTGCAATTTGTCATTTGTTGTAGAGTCGTTTTTAATACTGAGTCATAACTAGTAAGTTTATCAGAACTTATCCAGCAAGGAGCACATCTGAGTATGCATGTTATTCTTGGAATTGAGAAAGAGTGTTTTAAAAGCTAAAAACTTGTATGAAAACTTAGATATTCAAGATTTTTTGAAAACCGGTGAAGAATCAGAATTTTTGAAATTAAAGTTTTAGTTATTTTTGTGTTAGAAAACGGGCATTCTAATAAAGTTAAAGATTCTGTATTTTTTCCCAATTTTTTGTAGGTAAAATTATTTCTTTAAAGCCAAACATAGACCTGAATTGCCCGACACCAAAGAATGCGCCCAAAAGAGTTTGCTGGTTCGGAGGAGGACCGAACTGATCCAAACCATGTTTTCAGCTTAAAAGTCACTGCTTAACTTGATTTTTTTCCTTTATTGTATGATTTATTTCCTTCAAACAAATGTATTTTTTATTTATAGTGATGAAGTAATTTCAATCACAGTTATTTATTATTTATTGCAATTTCTTGTTTTGTAATAATTGATTTTCAATAACTAACAAATTTTTTTCCTGTTTCAAGTAACAATAGCATAAAATTTTTGCTCACGCATCATTGGCTATTTTTTTTACATCCTCAGATTCAAGATTTTTATTGTTTTATTATTTTGTTCATCATTTTTTTTTCTTTCGGTTTTGGTTGGATTAGATTCGGGCAATTGTTCCACCTTCTTCCAATTTTTTGTTATGGAGACAACATTTCCTATTTTGATTTCTTTTTTCTGTTTCCATTTAAGAAGAAAAAAACAAACAATACCAAAGGAAATGAAAAATTAGAAAAATATAGAAAGAAAAAGAAGAGCAAGAAGAAAAAAAGGAAGAAGAAGAAAAAGAAGAAGAAGAAATAAAAAAAAAGAAAAAAAAAGAAAAAGGAAAAGAAAAAAAAAGAGAAAGAGAAAGAGAAAGAGAAAAAGAAAAAGAAAAAGAAAAAGGAAAAGAAAAAGAAAAAGAAAAAGAAAAAGAAAAAGAAAAAGAAAAAGAAAAAGAAAAAGAAACAGAAAAAGAAAAAGAAAAAGAAAAAGGAAAAGAAAAAGAAAAAGAAAAAGAAAAAGAAAACGAAAAAGAAAAAGAAAAAGAAAAAGAAAAAGAAAAAGAACAAGAAAAAGAAAACAAGGAAAAGAAGAATAAAAGAAATAAAGAAGAAGACGAGAAAATTGAAGAACTGGAAGAAAACAAAGAAAACAAAGAAAATGGCAACGAAAGAGAAACAGAGGAAGACGGAGACAAAGAATAAGGAAGCAAAGAAAAAGAAATCAAAGAAGAAGATAAGGAAGAAAAAAGCTGCGAGACCAGGAATTAATTTAATGTATTCAAAAACCGTTTAGTTTTGTAATTGTGAATTTGCAAGTACCTATCTGTACCTACTTATTGTCACGAAATAGCTTTTGAAAGCTTCTTAACTATAACGCAAAGCTCACCATGACCTATGGCGTTTATTATTACAAGCAGAAGAGATTGTTTTGTGGCGTCATGGCGTGTTCGAGAAGAAGGTGTTTAAAATTTAAATTATTAAAAGTATAGTCACGCAAGAAAAATGGCAGAAGTATACAGGAAGAATAAATAAGCTATAAGGCTGATCCGGAGACCTGATTGCTTAAGAAAAGATATATAGAAAATACATAAGAGAAAGAAACAAAGACGACTGGCGGGTGCGCGTGGTAAATACTAAATTCCTCGTACTCGGGTTATATTTGCGGCAGTATATAAAGTGAATTGAGTCGCGTGTACAAACATATTTAAAAAATTTACATCTACACTGCAACTAATTGCCCGCCGAAGAAAAATTTCCCTTTGTTAACCGAACCGAACCGAACCGAACCGAACCGAACCGAACCGAACCGAACCGAACCTATTAACCATGAAAGTCCTAATAGAACGAGCAACATTCTACTATATGTTGCGTTTATAGACTTTAACAAAGCTTTCGATAGCATTGAGTACTGGGCAGTAAAAGTATATACACTATAGTATAGTATATGTGCTAAAATAAAAATTATCCTCATTACTTCAAAACGAAAGTTTATAATCAATGTACTCACCATGGGCGTAGTCAGGCTGGGGCAGGGTGGGGCGCTTGCCCCACCCTGGCTTGTCACCTGCCCCATCATGGCTTTAGCTCATTTAGTAAGACGTTTTATCAAGGTTTATTCGCAATCCCCGCAAGTTAATATTAAATTAAGTTTAGGTTATTTGATTGTACATTTTTTTGCTTTCTTGCCCCACCCTGAGCGAGACCCTGACTATACGCCCATGGTACTCACCTGTGGATCCCAGACCTGGACAAAAATTAAACATGGATAAGTTAACCGAGGCTCAAAGATCAATGCAAAGACAAATGTTACATGTAAAGCTAACAGATGTGGGATGTCAGAAGAGAGGTAGCAAAATTTTAAAGGAAATGGCCGGTCATAACATTTTTAAGGATTTTTCATTTCTAAACTGATTTCTAAGTTAAGAAAATTAGTTACAAATAAAACGGAAGTCGGTCTCAGTAAACAGAATTGATTATTGGATCGAAAAAATACATTCGGTTTTAGGTACCATTTTACAAACAAGAACTGCGTTTAAGGTTCACATCTTCTGTAATTTTAAATTTCAACCAAATTGACTGAATTGAAGTTTTTGCTAAACCTACAAAAAAACAACAAAAGATACTAGCTATTTTAAACCGTATATATAATGAACCTCGTTCTTAGAATTTGAACCTTTCAATACCTAATCTTGCGTCCTTATAAAAGTTTAGTGGAATATGGGGATGGTTTTGGAAAATATTTCACCCAAATTTTATGAATATATATTTATGATTTTTGTAGTCGATGTCTGGTTGTAAACTAACTCGTTGAGACTATACTTATGGCATCTTCTTGAGAGCACCAAACGAATATTAAAAAGTCATTACAACAATGCATGGGTTTGGCTCTGTAGTTTTGTGTTCTGCGTGATTTTTAATAACTTAATTTTTTTCTGTGCTTCAAGCCTTGAAATGTTCAAAATCTTTAATTTTAATATAATAACACCTTTAGTTAAATCACTCTTTTTGTGGCCCGCCAAAAGTTATTAAACCAAATATTTGTGAAAAAGTTTGTTGAAATATAATCCTTAAATATGTTTTTTTTTAAATCTAACTTCTTTGTATTTTATTAAAGGGTTAAGGCTGAGTAGCTGCACTGTCAGCTAGACTTCGAAGGGGTTTTTGTCGACAGGAATCCGACACTTCTCGTGCTCTCCTGAGTAGGCGAGAAATGACTCTGGCAGGAAAGTAGACCGGGTGTCTTATGCAAGATTTTCCCTTGAGTTTTCTAAGATAGTTATGCTTTACCTGTTTAGAATGGCGCTATTTTAAGTTGGAAAAATATAATTATAACCCGATGGTGATACAACAAAATTATTTTGGGCTTAAATAGAAATATAGACTGATTACAGTTTACCTTCTTTGCCAAATTGATTTCATCATGAGGTCAAAGATAACGAGTAGGTATAAACCACATAAAAAAGGTCCAACTTCCAAGATGGCTTTTTTTTAATGAACTTTGTTTAATAAAAAATGCATTGTTGTCAAGTTTAAATATTAAATTTGTCTCCCTAAAAATTTGAGTTTAACCATTATTTGTGAATCTGAGTGTGTTCTAGAACTCAATATTACCAAATTCCTTTAAGAATAAATATTACGTTACCTATACTTATTTTTATTGAAATTTGATAAAAAAGATGTCATCACTTCCTTTACAAACACAACAACAAGCCAACAGGTTTAAAATTAATTCCAAACAACAGAAAATCACTTAAAGACAAACACAGAAACAATCAACTACATGACTAGATAAAAGGATTTTTAGATTCTTGAATAAAAATGGGTGTCCAAAACTTCCGGTGTTTTATGGTATTTTTACCTAAATATAAGTAGGGACTTAACTTGAGAGAGTAAACGAATACTGGGTGGGCCAAATTCGAGGGATCATCAGCTCACAACAGTAATGTACAAATTTTAAAACAAGACGCGCACAGGACTAAACAGGACCCAACATGACTCAACAGGACACGTATCAAGATCCACCAGGACACGACAGAACCCAACAGGACTCAAGCTATTTTTTGGCTAAACAGTTTTTTGTAAGGTAATTTGGAAAAAAATTGTGAAAACCTTTATTTTTTTACAGCCAAGCCCTGTTGGACATTGTACAAATTTTACAATGCCGATGACCCCTCGGCCAAATTCGATCTTTTTTTCTACCCAAAATAGATAAAAAACAGTATGTCCGGGGCTCGATATTCGAGACGTCTTCAAATATTTCAGTTCTTGATATGCCTTGTAGTTTTCCAGCCGAGAGCGGATTTTGAATATTCTGCATTACATTATTAGGTCTATAACTTTTTTATTTTTATAAAGAATCCAACTGTCGAATGGAATTTTATATTTCACACAATAGTGCTTTGGGTAGGTATTCTATGTGTGCCAGAAAAAAGTAACTACAACTTTCCGAGCCATATGAAAGTTAAAAATATATACAGTGGTTTTCAAAATCCCCAGCAAAACCAAAAAATGCTCAGTCGAATTTTTTTAGAACTTCTATTTTTTTTAAATCGTTTTCAATATCTCCAAGTAAGATATTTTATCTAGGATAACCTGTATAAGAAGTTCTAATTTTCACCCACAAAATTTAATTCAGTTTCCGAAAATAATATAGTTCGAAGAGAAAAGTAAAACTATGTAAATTATATTTGACCTTTTAAGTATCTAATCGTTTGTATCTACTATCTACACGCAGAATCAACGAACGGGCGTGGACAAGCGTCTTATAAATCAGACTATCGCCAATTACGAGAAAAGTAAAAGTCAATAAATTTTAAACAAAGCTCTCGTTTACCTAGTTTACTAAATTTGCACAAAATTAAAGCCTAATTTACATTTATATATAGCCAGGATATTTTTTATTTTTTAATATATCGCTGCTTTGCTTTGATAGTGGCACAACTAAAAAAAATGCGTTTTTGCGTTTTCTGTTTTGCGTGACCCTTATCATTTTCATAAAATATTTTTTCCACAAAATTTTCCTTATTTTCTATTTCAAGCATGGATAAGTTATTGATTGATTTAATTAAAGCAAAAAAATATATAAATATTTGCCTTTGCCATTATTTTTAAAAAGCGTTTCCTGAAAATTATCATTTCCAGTTATGCCACTATCAAAGCAAGGCAGCGATGTATCCTAATTTACCGAATGCTGCCCAGGCCAATCTTACTCGTCTCTTGATTTCAGCTGTTTGGTTTTTTTTTTAGTTTAATAATTTGTCCCAGGTATACATATTCCTCTACTTGTTCTATTTTCTTTTGGTTTATTCTGATCGTAATACCTTCCTCTGTGTGTTTGTTATGATTTTAGTTTTAGTGTAGTTCATACTTAAGCCTATATTTTTAGCTGCTGTATCCAGTTCTTCCAGCATTTTTATCACTTCTTCTTTCTTGTCTGTTATTAAGGCGATATCATCAGCATATCTTAGGTAGTTCGAGTATTGTCCGTTTAATTTGATGTCTATTTCTTCCCAATCTAAGCTTTTAAAAACATCTTCTAGGACCTGGTTAAATAGTTTAGGGGATATTGTGTCACTCTGTCTGACACTTGGTCCCTTCGTGGATTTTGATTGATGTTGCTTCGTTATATATATATTGGCTATTAAGTCTGTATACCTGTGATCTATTCCGCTATTAATTAAAGATGCTTTTACTGTCCAGTGCTCAATGCCATCGAAAGCTTTTTAGAAGTCTATAAACGCAATATATAGTGGAATACGTTGGCTCGTTCTATTAGAATTTTCATGGTTAGTAAGTGGTCAACTATACTGAAAACTTTTCTGAAGCCTGCTGGTTCCTTTAATTGATATTCGTCAAATTTTGTTGTTAGTCTATCTGTTAATATTTTCGTGAAAAGCTTATAAATTACATTGAGGAGTGTTATAGGTCGATAGTTTTAGCCAACACCTTTGGTTACTTCAGCTTTTTTTACGAACACTATAGATTAAGAGAAAGACCTATAAAGACTACAGTGGTGAAAATCACTCAAAAGTGAGCCATAATAGACCCACTGGTGGTCGGAGCGGAAGTGCTGCAAGGCCCACGCACATAAGAATCATCATCATAAAGAAATAACTTAATGAGCATTACCAAACGGCCCTAAAAAACAGGACAAAATGTTTCTCGTTATAACTTTCGAACTGTACCATTGATTTTAATGGAACAAACTGCACTTTGCAGAGAATTAATTAGGCTTTGGGTCAAAGATATTTTTTTGCCCGCTATCATAGATTTCAAAATGGCAGACAGAACAAACTAAACCTTTCAAAGGGGCTTGTTTATTCTCATGTTCAAACTTTTCTGAATTTCTGCCACTCGTAACGAGGTATTAATTATTCAAATCGGTTTAATGGTTCCCGAAAAAGTTTTTTGTTTTAATCATTGTTTTCCAGATTATAAAAAATCGTATTCTTAATTTTGTCAGCATTTATTTTCCCATAAATGCATTTTTACTTAACCGATTTTAATGAAATAAAAAGCATGAACCACTACACTACTTTAAAAATATAACAAACGTGGAATTTCGTACCCGTGAATTTAAAAATCAAACAAGTTTCGTGGCTAATCGGGCAAAAAGGAGTTTTTTGTTTCCCTTATATTTTTCCGTGGGTAGCCTGAAAGCTAAACCTCACGGGGGTCCAAGATCTAATGGACACCTAATAAGTGTTGACAGTTAACCGTTTCGTCCTTATGGGACTCCTCAGAACACTGCTGGTCAAGTGACAAATCTTGCGAAGTTAATCAGACGGTTTTGTCTCTAATTAAATGTAATTAGTGAGCGAACTATAGCAAGAGGCGCCATCTACCGAGATACGAGAGAAACAAAAAAAACAAAAGCAGGCGAAAGAAAACACTGCTATACAATATCGATCAATGAAAAGATCGAATGCAAATAAAACAACTAGTCCGTGACCTACGACAGCTCTTTGTCTTTCAGGCCGGATCAACACAGATTGCATTTTTACCCGTCTTCAAGACAGTGAGCGTCAATCAACGGAATTTTTAAGCCAAAGAATACTAACAAACGTGGAATTTCGTACCCGTGAATTTAAAAATCAAAAAAGTTTCGTGGCTAATCGGGCAAAAAGGAGTTTTTTGTTTCCCTTATATTTTTCCGTGGGTAGCCTGAAAGCTAAACCTCACGGGGGTCCAAGATCTAATGGACACCTAATAAGTGTTGACAGTTAACCGTTTCGTCCTTATGGGACTCCTCAGAACACTGCTGGTCAAGTGACAAATCTTGCGAAGTTAATCAGACGGTTTTGTCTCTAATTAAATGTAATTAGTGAGCGAACTATAGCAAGAGGCGCCATCTACCGAGATACGAGAGAAACAAAAAAACCAAAAGCAGGCGAAAGAAATCACTGCTATACAATATCGATCAATGAAAAGATCGAATGCAAATAAAACAACTAGTCCGTGACCTACGACAGCTCTTTGTCTTTCAGGCCGGATCAACACAGATTGCATTTTTACCCGTCTTCAAGACAGTGAGCGTCAATCAACGGAATTTTTAAGCCAAAGAATACTAACAAACGTGGAATTTCGTACCCGTGAATTTAAAAATCAAACAAGTTTCGTGGCTAATCGGGCAAAAAGGAGTTTTTTGTTTCCCTTATATTTTTCCGTGGGTAGCCTGAAAGCTAAACCTCACGGGGGTCCAAGATCTAATGGACACCTAATAAGTGTTGACAGTTAACCGTTTCGTCCTTATGGGACTCCTCAGAACACTGCTGGTCAAGTGACAAATCTTGCGAAGTTAATCAGACGGTTTTGTCTCTAATTAAATGTAATTAGTGAGCGAACTATAGCAAGAGGCGCCATCTACCGAGATACGAGAGAAACAAAAAAAACAAAAGCAGGCGAAAGAAAACACTGCTATACAATATCGATCAATGAAAAGATCGAATGCAAATAAAACAACTAGTCCGTGACCTACGACAGCTCCCAAGTAACATTATTACCACTCAAGGTTTTATTAAATTGGTTTCAAGGTTATTTAGAGGGTGCTGTTATGGCTTTTAGGATCAATTTGGCTACAAAAAGGTAATTTATATTGCCAATTACCTAAAGAGGTGTTATATAACCAAAAAGTGTTCTTCTGTTCCTTTTAGATACTTTTGGTTTTATTGATTTCTGATTTATAAAGATGGTCTTATAAAACCCTTTTACCTAAAGTTTTTAAAAAGAAATAAATAAAAACTTTGGTCTTTTAGTTTTTTTCATTACTTTAGGTCATAACAAAAGTGTTTTATAATAGAGCTAAAAGGTTACCTTATATCCTATTGTTTTTGTAGTTACCAGTAGTTTAATAGTAAATATGATTATATAGGCGGCCATATAGAACCTAGTTTCCTTAAGGTTTTTAAGAGTGGTAAATATAAACTTTAAACTTTTGGTTTTTGCCATTACTTTTAGGCATTTTAAACAGATTTTATTGGAAGGCTTAAAGGTAAACTTAATTCTTTTGTATTTTTGGTTACCCATAGCTGCATATTAAATATTATTTAAATAGGCGGTCATATAAAACTTTGTTTCCTTCAGGGTTCTAACAGAAGGAAATAAATACTTTCGTATTTTAGTTTTTACTAGTACTAGTACAGATTGGTACCTACCTATTGCAAGATTGATTATTTATTATCCTCCTGGGTAGGGCACCCAAGCCTAGATAAGGCCTGTTTAAACGGCCAATATAAGAGGTTTCCCTCCAACCTGCAGGCACGACGGATATCATTGCACTGGCACTCCTGATTGTGTGCAAATTGCACGATAAAAAAACATTTAAATTTAACACAACAGTTTAAAAAACAAATACAAAAAATTTAAGTGAGGTTATGTTTACTATGTTTACCTTCTCTTTTTTATTGGTTTCATAAGCGCACTCAAAAATCCTTGTTGCGATAGAGTAACAAATAAAACCAAGTGACCACTATAAAACGATAATGGCGTATATAGAATTATTTTAAAAATATTGTAAACAGAAAATATTTATCTAGTCGTTTTAGCAGTGTTTTTTAACAATAATTTTACTTTAATTTTGATTTATGTAAACCAAACAGACTTTTTTAATGGTGAATAGTGTAAATTATTTTTTTTTATTTTAAATATTTGTTATTTAGTTATCAAAAAACTATTAAAAAGCATTTGTGAGCTGGCGCGCTTGTTTTGAGAGCTTTTCAGATACGATTTTATCAGAAAAATAAGTCTGGCAGGCAATTTGATGATCCACAAAACGACAAACTCCTCATATATAGGTATATTTTTATGTGATACAATAATTTTGGGACTCTGACATTTTTGGCAATTTTATGACCTAAATTTATTTATATAGCCATTGTGAATCTAAAATATCGCTAAAGCTTTTATAGGAAAAATTCTTTGCTCTAAAGGTAAAGGTATTATGGTATTCAACAGAATTGCCAGGAAACCAAATTACCAAATCTAGTTTTATAACAGGATAGAGGACGTTTCTGAGTTGCTTTTAGAACCTGGCATAATAGCTTTAGGCTCTAAAAGGTTCTATACTGGTGGAACCGCTAGAGGGCGAAGCTAGCGTTTATTTCTTATGGTTTTATAATGAGTTTAATACATAGGTTGCCACCACCAATTGGGGAGTCCCATTTAGGAGCTCTAAGGGGTATATAAGCGTAATAGGAACGTGCTAGCGACCAAACATTGAAACTAATGGTTTTAATTAAAGGCGCTGGCAACCTTTTAGCTTCTGCTATAAATAAAGACATGTTACTTGGGCTCTTTGTCTTTCAGGCCGGATCAACACAGATTGCATTTTTACCCGTCTTCAAGACAGTGAGCGTCAATCAACGGAATTTTTAAGCCAAAGAATACTAACAAACGTGGAATTTCGTACCCGTGAATTTAAAAATCAAACAAGTTTCGTGGCTAATCGGGCAAAAAGGAGTTTTTTGTTTCCCTTATATTTTTCCGTGGGTAGCCTGAAAGCTAAACCTCACGGGGGTCCAAGATCTAATGGACACCTAATAAGTGTTGACAGTTAACCGTTTCGTCCTTATGGGACTCCTCAGAACACTGCTGGTCAAGTGACAAATCTTGCGAAGTTAATCAGACGGTTTTGTCTCTAATTAAATGTAATTAGTGAGCGAACTATAGCAAGAGGCGCCATCTACCGAGATACGAGAGAAACAAAAAAAACAAAAGCAGGCGAAAGAAAACACTGCTATACAATATCGATCAATGAAAAGATCGAATGCAAATAAAACAACTAGTCCGTGACCTACGACAGCTCTTTGTCTTTCAGGCCGGATCAACTTGACCAGCAGTGTTCTGAGGAGTCCCATAAGGACGAAACGGTTAACTGTCAACACTTATTAGGTGTCCATTAGATCTTGGACCCCCGTGAGGTTTAGCTTTCAGGCTACCCACGGAAAAATATAAGGGAAACAAAAAACTCCTTTTTGCCCGATTAGCCACGAAACTTGTTTGATTTTTAAATTCACGGGTACGAAATTCCACGTTTGTTAGTATTCTTTGGCTTAAAAATTCCGTTGATTGACGCTCACTGTCTTGAAGACGGGTAAAAATGCAATCTGTGTTGATCCGGCCTGAAAGACAAAGAGCTGTCGTAGGTCACGGACTAGTTGTTTTATTTGCATTCGATCTTTTCATTGATCGATATTGTATAGCAGTGTTTTCTTTCGCCTGCTTTTGTTTTTTTTGTTTCTCTCGTATCTCGGTAGATGGCGCCTCTTGCTATAGTTCGCTCACTAATTACATTTAATTAGAGACAAAACCGTCTGATTAACTTCGCAAGATTTGTCACTTGACCAGCAGTGTTCTGAGGAGTCCCATAAGGACGAAACGGTTAACTGTCAACACTTATTAGGTGTCCATTAGATCTTGGACCCCCGTGAGGTTTAGCTTTCAGGCTACCCACGGAAAAATATAAGGGAAACAAAAAACTCCTTTTTGCCCGATTAGCCACGAAACTTGTTTGATTTTTAAATTCACGGGTACGAAATTCCACGTTTGTTAGTATTCTTTGGCTTAAAAATTCCGTTGATTGACGCTCACTGTCTTGAAGACGGGTAAAAATGCAATCTGTGTTGATCCGGCCTGGAAGACAAAGAGCTGTCGTAGGTCACGGACTAGTTGTTTTATTTGCATTCGATCTTTTCATTGATCGATATTGTATAGCAGTGTTTTCTTTCGCCTGCTTTTGTTTTTTTTATTTCTGTCGTATCTCGGTAGATGGCGCCTCTTGCTATAGTTCGCTCACTAATTACATTTAATTAGAGACAAAACCGTCTGATTAACTTCGCAAGATTTGTCACTTGACCAGCAGTGTTCTGAGGAGTCCCATAAGGACGAAACGGTTAACTGTCAACACTTATTAGGTGTCCATTAGATCTTGGACCCCCGTGAGGTTTAGCTTTCAGGCTACCCACGGAAAAATATAAGGGAAACAAAAAACTCCTTTTTGCCCGATTAGCCACGAAACTTGTTTGATTTTTAAATTCACGGGTACGAAATTCCACGTTTGTTAGTATTCTTTGGCTTAAAAATTCCGTTGATTGACGCTCACTGTCTTGAAGACGGGTAAAAATGCAATCTGTGTTGATCCGGCCTGAAAGACAAAGAGCTGTCGTAGGTCACGGACTAGTTGTTTTATTTGCATTCGATCTTTTCATTGATCGATATTGTAAAGCAGTGTTTTCTTTCGCCTGCTTTTGTTTTTTTTGTTTCTCTCGTATCTCGGTAGATGGCGTCTCTTGCTATAGTTCGCTCACTAATTACATTTAATTAGAGACAAAACCGTCTGATTAACTTCGCAAGATTTGTCACTTGACCAGCAGTGTTCTGAGGAGTCCCATAAGGACGAAACGGTTAACTGTCAACACTTATTAGGTGTCCATTAGATCTTGGACCCCCGTGAGGTTTAGCTTTCAGGCTACCCACGGAAAAATATAAGGGAAACAAAAAACTCCTTTTTGCCCGATTAGCCACGAAACTTGTTTGATTTTTAAATTCACGGGTACGAAATTCCACGTTTGTTAGTATTCTTTGGCTTAAAAATTCCGTTGATTGACGCTCACTGTCTTGAAGACGGGTAAAAATAACTCGCGGCTACAGACTAAAAAGTACTTTGGCGCCTTCGATTTCGAGGTTATGTTTTAATTGTTTTGTTTTGTTCAAATAGCCTGGAAGCATGGAATAAATAAATTTCTTCGATGGTGGAAGTGTTTGAATTCCTTTCGAGTTTTAAAAATTAGTATTAAAAATATTTGTCGTGTCGTTAGTTCGGTCAAATTTAGTTCAAAATAGCGCTAGTAACGAAATAGGGTGTCTTTCTAACATATTTTTTCAAAAAAAAACTTCCCTGACTTCTTTCGCGGGATCCTAGCGGGTGTGAAACAAAACCGAACCGAACCGAACCGAATTTAACCGAATCGGTTTAGTTCGGTTTGGTTTCACAACCTCTGGGATGCCGGTTCGGTTCAGTTCCGTTCCGTTCGGTTCGGTTTTGTTTCACACCCGCTAGGATCCCGCGAAAGAAGCCAGGGAAGTTTTTTTTTTGAAAAAATATGTTAGAAAGACACCCTATTTCGTTACTAGCGCTATTTTGAACTAAATTTGACCGAACTAACGACACGACAAATATTTTTAATACTAATTTTTAAAACTCGAAAGGAATTCAAACACTTCCACCATCGAAGAAATTTATTTATTCCATGCTTCCAGGCTATTTGAACAAAACAAAACAATTAAAACATAACCTCGAAATCGAAGGAGCCAAAGTACTTTTTAGTCTGTAGCCGCGAGTGTAAAAATGCAATCTGTGTTGATCCGGCCTGAAAGACAAAGAGCTGTCGTAGGTCACGGACTAGTTGTTTTATTTGCATTCGATCTTTTCATTGATCGATATTGTATAGCAGTGTTTTCTTTCGCCTGCTTTTGTTTTTTTTGTTTCTCTCGTATCTCGGTAGATGGCGCCTCTTGCTATAGTTCGCTCACTAATTACATTTAATTAGAGACAAAACCGTCTGATTAACTTCGCAAGATTTGTCACTTGACCAGCAGTGTTCTGAGGAGTCCCATAAGGACGAAACGGTTAACTGTCAACACTTATTAGGTGTCCATTAGATCTTGGACCCCCGTGAGGTTTAGCTTTCAGGCTACCCACGGAAAAATATAAGGGAAACAAAAAACTCCTTTTTGCCCGATTAGCCACGAAACTTGTTTGATTTTTAAATTCACGGGTACGAAATTCCACGTTTGTTAGTATTCTTTGGCTTAAAAATTCCGTTGATTGACGCTCACTGTCTTGAAGACGGGTAAAAATGCAATCTGTGTTGATCCGGCCTGAAAGACAAAGAGCTGTCGTAGGTCACGGACTAGTTGTTTTATTTGCATTCGATCTTTTCATTGATCGATATTGTATAGCAGTGTTTTCTTTCGCCTGCTTTTGTTTTTTTTGTTTCTCTCGTATCTCGGTAGATGGCGCCTCTTGCTATAGTTCGCTCACTAATTACATTTAATTAGAGACAAAACCGTCTGATTAACTTCGCAAGATTTGTCACTTGACCAGCAGTGTTCTGAGGAGTCCCATAAGGACGAAACGGTTAACTGTCAACACTTATTAGGTGTCCATTAGATCTTGGACCCCCGTGAGGTTTAGCTTTCAGGCTACCCACGGAAAAATATAAGGGAGACAAAAAACTCCTTTTTGCCCGATTAGCCACGAAACTTGTTTGATTTTTAAATTCACGGGTACGAAATTCCACGTTTGTTAGTATTCTTTGGCTTAAAAATTCCGTTGATTGACGCTCACTGTCTTGAAGACGGGTAAAAATGCAATCTGTGTTGATCCGGCCTGAAAGACAAAGAGCTGTCGTAGGTCACGGACTAGTTGTTTTATTTGCATTCGATCTTTTCATTGATCGATATTGTATAGCAGTGTTTTCTTTCGCCTGCTTTTGTTTTTTTTGTTTCTCTCTTATCTCGGTAGATGGCGCCTCTTGCTATAGTTCGCTCACTAATTACATTTAATTAGAGACAAAACTGTCTGATTAACTTCGCAAGATTTGTCACTTGACCAGCAGTGTTCTGAGGAGTCCCATAAGGACGAAACGGTTAACTGTCAACACTTATTAGGTGTCCATTAGATCTTGGACCCCCGTGAGGTTTAGCTTTCAGGCTACCCACGGAAAAATATAAGGGAAACAAAAAACTCCTTTTTGCCCGATTAGCCACGAAACTTGTTTGATTTTTAAATTCACGGGTACGAAATTCCACGTTTGTTAGTATTCTTTGGCTTAAAAATTCCGTTGATTGACGCTCACTGTCTTGAAGACGGGAAAAAATGCAATCTGTGTTGATCCGGCCTGAAAGACAAAGAGCTGTCGTAGGTCACGGACTAGTTGTTTTATTTGCATTCGATCTTTTCATTGATCGATATTGTATAGCAGTGTTTTCTTTCGCCTGCTTTTGTTTTTTTTGTTTCTCTCGTATCTCGGTAGATGGCGCCTCTTGCTATAGTTCGCTCACTAATTACATTTAATTAGAGACAAAACCGTCTGATTAACTTCGCAAGATTTGTCACTTGACCAGCAGTGTTCTGAGGAGTCCCATAAGGACGAAACGGTTAACTGTCAACACTTATTAGGTGTCCATTAGATCTTGGACCCCCGTGAGGTTTAGCTTTCAGGCTACCCACGGAAAAATATAAGGGAAACAAAAAACTCCTTTTTGCCCGATTAGCCACGAAACTTGTTTGATTTTTAAATTCACGGGTACGAAATTCCACGTTTGTTAGTATTCTTTGGCTTAAAAATTCCGTTGATTGACGCTCACTGTCTTGAAGACGGGTAAAAATGCAATCTGTGTTGATCCGGCCTGAAAGACAAAGAGCTGTCGTAGGTCACGGACTAGTTGTTTTATTTGCATTCGATCTTTTCATTGATCGATATTGTATAGCAGTGTTTTCTTTCGCCTGCTTTTGTTTTTTTGTTTCTCTCGTATCTCGGTAGATGGCGCCTCTTGCTATAGTTCGCTCACTAATTACATTTAATTAGAGACAAAACCGTCTGATTAACTTCGCAAGATTTGTCACTTGACCAGCAGTGTTCTGAGGAGTCCCATAAGGACGAAACGGTTAACTGTCAACACTTATTAGGTGTCCATTAGATCTTGGACCCCCGTGAGGTTTAGCTTTCAGGCTACCCACGGAAAAATATAAGGGAAACAAAAAACTCCTTTTTGCCCGATTAGCCACGAAACTTGTTTGATTTTTAAATTCACGGGTACGAAATTCCACGTTTGTTAGTATTCTTTGGCTTAAAAATTCCGTTGATTGACGCGCACTGTCTTGAAGACGGGTAAAAATGCAATCTGTGTTGATCCGGCCTTAAAGACAAAGAGCTGTCGTAGGTCACGGACTAGTTGTTTTATTTGCATTCGATCTTTTCATTGATCGATATTGTATAGCAGTGTTTTCTTTCGCCTGCTTCTGTTTTTTTTGTTTCTCTCGTATCTCGGTAGATGGCGCCTCTTGCTATAGTTCGCTCACTAATTACATTTAATTAGAGACAAAACCGTCTGATTAACTTCGCAAGATTTGTCACTTGACCAGCAGTGTTCTGAGGAGTCCCATAAGGACGAAACGGTTAACTGTCAACACTTGTTAGGTGTCCATTAGATCTTGGACCCCCGTGAGGTTTAGCTTTCAGGCTACCCACGGAAAAATATAAGGGAAACAAAAAACTCCTTTTTGCCCGATTAGCCACGAAACTTGTTTGATTTTTAAATTCACGGGTACGAAATTCCACGTTTGTTAGTATTCTTTGGCTTAAAAATTCCGTTGATTGACGCTCACTGTCTTGAAGACGGGTAAAAATGCAATCTGTGTTGATCCGGCCTGAAAGACAAAGAGCTGTCGTAGGTCACGGACTAGTTGTTTTATTTGCATTCGATCTTTTCATTGATCGATATTGTATAGCAGTGTTTTCTTTCGCCTGCTTTTGTTTTTTTTGTTTCTCTCGTATCTCGGTAGATGGCGCCTCTTGCTATAGTTCGCTCACTAATTACATTTAATTAGAGACAAAACCGTCTGATTAACTTCGCAAGATTTGTCACTTGACCAGCAGTGTTCTGAGGAGTCCCATAAGGACGAAACGGTTAACTGTCAACACTTATTAGGTGTCCATTAGATCTTGGACCCCCGTGAGGTTTAGCTTTCAGGCTACCCACGGAAAAATATAAGGGAAACAAAAAACTCCTTTTTGCCCGATTAGCCACGAAACTTGTTTGATTTTTAAAAATATAGTTATCAAAATTTGTCACTATCTTAAATTTCAAAATTTGACCCTACATAAAGGATCGCTTTTTCTTGTGTTGCGAGACATTTTTCGACTCTTTTTAAACATAATTTATAAATGATCTAAACTCACCACATGCAACGAGGAACTCAACTTAAAAATCGCTTTAGTAGTTCTCAAGATATTAGTGTTTGTTATGCCGATTCTTTGAATTTTAGAAGGTTGCATCTCTACATTAATTTCTTCATAAAATCATTTTTACTGAAGCGATTTTAATGAAATACAAAGTTTCTTACCAGGATGCTTTGATTTCCAAACAAGGTACAATAACGAATTGGCAAGACAATCGTATAGGCTGCAAAATGATGGCTGAAACAAAAAATATTATTTCGGAACCACTAAACCGATTTCTATGATTCGTACCTTATTGTTCGCAGCAGAGACAGAGTGAAACGTATGAATAAACGAGCTTCTTTAAGGGCCAAATTTAAATTTGTCCGCCATCTGGGATTTAAAAATTTGGCAAATTTTGATTGTGATTATTAAACCAATTGATCTTTACCATAATGCTTTTTACTTTATTAAAATCCGTTCAGTAAATATTATTTAATTAGGAAATTCATGCAGACAAAATTGAGAAAGCAATCGTATAATTGGTTTAAAAGAAAAATAATTATTCGGGAACCATTAAGCCGATTTTAATGATTCATGTCTTCATTGTCATTTTTACAAATTTAAAAAATATTTTAAAAAGTTTCCGGAGCATAAGAATAAACAAGCTTTTTTAAATGTCTTGGAACAAGATCACGGAAAAAAAAATTGTTCGAAAGCCCGAATAATAGCTTGCAAAGTGCAGATTGTCTTATTAAAATCTATTGTATAGTTCAAAATTTATAATGAAAAATATTTTTTCCGGTTTTTTGGCACACCCGGTATAATTTTTTTGTCAACTCTTGTTCTTTTAAAAAATCAGCTTTAAAAAATCAAAAACATGCAACTTTTTAAAGCTTAAACGCACAAGTCTCAAGGAAAATACTGCCTAGATTATAGGGTCACGTGTTTTAAACAACACGTACAATATTTTTTTTATTCACTTAAAACCGACTTAAAAACACGTGAGGTGTATTTTCAATAACTCATGCGACAGACAATCTTTGTTAAATAATAATAATTGTAAATTAAAACTTAGATGCTAAAAAAAGTAAAAAAGAATGAAAGTAAAAGTGCAAACTTGAACATACGTTTCGGATCGTTAAAAATTACGAGTTTTTTGTGTGTAAAATTAGCAATAATTGAGTCTAAATAATGCTAATATTTCTTTAAAGAATAATTTCTTTTTACAAAAGGTGCCTATTTATTTAGTTCTGGTATAATCAGGAAAAAATGCTTATTATCTTTATTATCATTTTAATAACTTCATGTATATTTTTTTTGAAAAAGTCGAATAGTACAAACATGCAATTATTTAAAAAATCTATCAGTTTTGTATGTTTCTGTAAAAATTTGTGAAAATGCCGAGTAATGTCAACTTTATTTTATCCTTGAGGAATATTTACCTATATTACTAATCCTTTACCTTAGGTACTCATCGGAAAAAAGGACCACAGAACTAAAAGAGAAAAATGAGTTAAGTGGCACCTCATTTTAAAGGTCTTTTAAATATCTTTATAATTGCCAAATTATTTTGAAATCCGTCAAATAATTTTTGAGATATTTAAGCTTAAATTTGCCTGGGGCAAAAAATAATTTTATAAAATACGGGATAACTTAGGAACCATAGTGCAGCAGGTGATAAAGAAGGTTATTTCCGATAAAAAAGTTTATATAACATGGGGGGTCAACACTGTTTTTAAGATATAGGATTTTTAAAGTTAGAGGAGTGGAGGGAAAAAGGGTTTTACAAAAAAACAGAAAATAACAACAGAAACAGCCAAATGAATACTTAGCTAAGTGTGGTTCAAAAATGTGTTTCTCCTTTTTTTGATAAAATTACAAGTTGAGGAGGTAAAGGCTGTCAAAATACCCTCCAAAAAAGTATAAACAATAATAATTTTAAAAAAAATTACTATTATGTCTCCCTAGAGACTTATTTTTAATAACAAAAATATCAAGAAAAATATTGCGTTTAAAAAGGCATTCATTAAATTTTATACCAAAAAAAGTTTCTTATTAAAAAAATTGACTGAATTTTTTTTTTATAATTATTTTTATTATTATTGCCCTTATTCGACGACTTTACCCAATTTCATATTTTTACTGAGGTCTTTTTAAAATTATTATCAAAAGAGTTTGAAAAATCGCCAACTGATTCTCTGTATCTCGACAAAGAAAGAGTTCTGACCCATGCATTATATGTACTTTTTTATCAGAAATGACCTCCTCTATCACCTGTTGTTAAAAGCTTAGATTGGGAAGAAATATTCATCAAAGTAAGGGGACAATACTTGAACCACCTAAGATGTGCTGCTGATATCGCCTTAAAAATAGACAAGAAAAAAGAACTGATAAAAATGCTGGAAGAACTGGATACAGCAGCTAAAAATGTAGGCTTAAATATGAACTACACAAAAACTAAAATCATAACAAACGCAGACGAAGAAATTACGATCAGAGTAAACCAAAAGAAAAGAGAACAAGTAGAGGAATATATATAAAATATCCTCAGTACCTCAAAACGAAAGTGTATGACCAATGTATCCTTCCTGTACTTACCTATGGATAACAGACCTGGACAGTTACAAAATCACACATGGATAAGAGAACAAAAGCCCAAAGATCAATGGAAAGACAAATGTTACATGTAAAGCTAACAGATAGAAGAAGGAATTAATGGATAAGAAATAAAACAAAAGTAAGAGATATCAGAGGATAAGTAGCAAAATTAAAATGGCAATTTGCCGGTCATAATATCAGACAGAAAGATCGATGGAACAAATGTATTGTAAACTGGAGACTTTTGAAAAATAAAAGAAGTAGGGGAAGACCCCAAATGAGATGGGCAGACGATTTGAAGAAACACCCGGGAACTAGATGAACACGGCAACAGACAGGGAAGAATGGAATATATTGGGGGTGGCCTATGTCCAAAGATGGATCGAATAAGGCTAAATAGATAGATAGATAGATCTTGGCCTATGGCCCTAAGTTAAGTTTCACTCTGTATAATCGCAATCATTTAAATCACCCTGGTAAAACCAAGATTTTCTCAACTGATTAAACTCAATAGAAATTTGTTATAAGCGTAGCTTCACAAAATTTATTAGACCTAAGACTACGCAAAATGCCACGAAATGACATTTAGAATATTATGTCTATAACTGAGTTATGTATGGTATTAACAATGGAATATTATTACCGTTTTAATAAAAAATAAATTCTTGCTAAAAGTGTAAACTTTTGTAGGAGTGTGCTGTCAACCAACGCAAAACAATTTTTGCAATAAGAAAAATAAAATAAAGAAAATAAAAATTAAAGCATTTTTACCCAACTGCAGCACGGCGAAGGAAGGGTTATGTTTTACGGTTGTTGTATGTATGTAAATATGTATGTTTGTATCACGCTAGAGGCTAAAAGGCTGAACCGATTTTGATTTGTCGTTGAATTGCTAGTGATCCCGAAGATGCTATAGGCTATATTTTTTTAAACAGGAATCAACATGGCGGTCTTCAGACGCCATGTTGTCACATGATGTAGGCTTTAAGGCATATAAATTATCTAAACTTCAGGAGATTTTATTGAAATTCCTTTGATTGCTCATTGCAAATGTCCTCTAAGGGTTTTCTTGCGATTTTTGTATAAACCAATTGCAAAACCCTGTTATATGTGTTGCATAAGGATGATAGTTACATTTTTTAAGAATTCTTTGTGCAGTTGATTTGGGAAGAAGGAAGATGGGAGGATTTTTAACGACACTTTGTAAAACCAGAGCTTTAATATTTTCATCAGGTTGTCGATTACGATTTTGTTTTTACAGGACCATATTTAATTAAATTATTTCTAAGTACTCTGAAGATTGACAAACCTGGTTGTCGTCTTTCTGGATATCTCTGAAAGTACATATCTCGAGCTCTTCCAGCATTCTTATTACACAAAAGATAACATTCATACATATCTACCTACTTTCTACCAATTTGGAAACCTTTCCATGTTAAATTTGATATATAATGTGAGTCAAAAAAAATCTTAAGTAATTTAGAAACTTCAACAGATAAATCAAATAAATGACAAAGTTTTGACAGATAGTTCCGTAGGTATGATAACAAACATACGGCCTTTGTTTCACAGCCCACCAAGTTCAAAACAGTTTTTTACATAAATTCACATTTTCCGTCATTCAAATATAGGCTAATATACTTCAATATGGCGGTCATAAGAAATAATAAAGTTGGCTATGATTTGGTTCGGTAAAAACTAGAAGGCCTAGAAAAAATTTGTTAACGTCATTCGATTGGCCGTAGTTGCAAAACTACCAATTTTCATTAAATTTGTTTGCAAGATGGCGGCGATATTTAATTTTTCAAAAAACACAATTTTTTGTTTTTGCTCGATATTTTAGTAACCCCTGTAGATATCTTTAATATTGATACAGCACCTGATTGGGTTAGAATAGCGCAACTTTTTTCTCATTTAAACAAACTCGTATCTCTCACCGTTTCCTTAATCCCCATGTAGTTGCTTTTATCTGGGACACCCTGTATGTATAAGATCCGAAAACCGGTGTAATTCTAGGAACCGTGCTCTCCCTCTATCAATCGGTACGGCTAACGCATGCGCCCAATATAAATTGTGTCTGGTTAAAAACCTTTCTTTTGTAAGTATGTTAAAAATTCCAGGAAATTAGATGCGTAGATAGGTGTCAAAACTGGTTGCGCTTCTCTTCTAATGATCAAATTAGTAAAGTGTGCGGAAGTAGGCGCCATATTAATTATATTTGTATAAGTACCTAGTTCCATTAGCAGACTGTATAATAGGATTAATTTTCGAATACCTAATTTATATGCGGTTTGACTAAATCTAACGGTACTTCATGTTGGAACTACCATATTTGTTAATGGTAAATCAGTACATTATAAATAGTAGTTAGATTTGATTGTATGTCGTAGGCTTGTATTAAGCGGCCCTCACATTATCATTTCTTTGAAAAACAAAATACTGCCAGTACTACTGATTGTGTTGAAGCCACTTTACATTATTAAAGATATTTGGCCGACATTTTTTAAAATCTTAATCTATAAGAGAACAAAAATGTTTTACAAAGGATGGAGTATTACGCCACCCTGTACGGTCATTACGCTGTCAAATATTTTATAAAAAAAAAACGAAACTTTTTTGCCAAAGAACTTTAATAGTATAATCACGGATCACCTAACAAAGGTGATCCGTGGTATAATACCAGCCCTATCTATATATCTCCAGATAATTACATCAACTTCTGTGTTATTGACAGTTAATATGTTTGTTTATGTTTTTTGAATTCTTGTTTCTGATGCTCCATTAGTTATTCAAACAGCTTGGTGCCATTCCGTTTCCTGGTTACCATATGCTAAATATTAGAGTACCTAGATACTTGTTCAGGAACCTGCTTTTCTAAAATATATCTTTGAAGTTTCACCGCCAATGTTTACCCAAAACAATATTTTATTTGTTTTTTTTTTCATTATACCCTTGTTTGTTGTTTTATTTTAATCCAATTCCTGCCCTCTTACCAACCATTTCCAAAAATTAATTTATTATATCCTTATCATCCGAAGTACAGATTACTAGTAATGTTTATATCCCATTAATGAAAACTTTCAAAAAACTTTCTTAATGTAACAATTTTTTTCCTTTTTCTAGAAGTTTTCTTTCCTAGCGAAGATAATCCTCACGATTCAAATCTTGACTAAACAGTTGATACGATATAATGCTGTGTTTTATAACTTCTCATACTATCTAACCATAAATTTTTCCTTCCCTATATTTTATATCTGCTATTTAAAGCCTCTTAATACTTCACGAAATTATTCCAGTTTTTTTAGAGTTAGTATAATGATGCCTATCTTTTAAATTATATCTGCATCAGTTTTTCGTTCATGACTCTATAATGGATAATAAAAGAAACGAAATGAGTACATTTTAATATTTAGTTTAGCGTCTCTGTTTCAGATATTATTTTTCGCTATTTCAAATCTTGGTCTAAGTTCTCAAAAACTTCTTTATTTACTGGCATACCAAGGTTTCTGTTCTGTGTCACTCTTCTTAGTGGTGTGTTAGTGACCCATTTTTTGCCTAAAATAACTCGACCATATATTATCGTAATGCAAATAAAAGGCAGTATTGGATCCAGGTACTCTATCAAATTTGCATGTAAAGTCTATTGACTTTTCTCTTGTCTTAATGTTTCTAAGTTAAGTTTCTTCTCAGTTCATCTATCTACTGTAACGATTATTAATTAAATGAGTTCAAGAGTTTGTTGAAGATTGAAGAGCACTTACTTCAAATGACCATGAAATTTTTTTACAGAATTCTGAAACAAAACCAATATAAACGGAGTTGAAGTACACAATATATCGGTCTACATCTTACCAGAGAAGCTTCAGTTTCCTACAAAGCTGTACTGCCAAAAAAGCGGCCTTAATTTGGCGGCCGTTTTTCCAACAAATAGTTCACCGAACGGTTTGGGTAGCTATTCTGGGTCTTGAACAATGTGATAGTTCTCATCACATGCCGAAGCAAATGGCAAGCTTTAAATTAGCTCCGAGCCGTCACGTGCTATGTGAAAAGACCTCCATTACGCAAGCTTCTTCTACGATCCTACTGCGGAACGTTCAGTCAGTACGAGGCAAGAGAATAGATTTCACTTCAAACGCGTAAAATTCACAAACTCTGACGAGCGGGCGACTATGCCATTGGTTGACACAAGTCATTTCGCACAACACGTGACCATTTAGGGCTTGCTATTGGTCCAATTGTGTGATGTGGATGGTCGCATCGTTCAAGGTCCAGAATAGCTACCCTGGAGGAACACACACCGATATACAGGTACCTATACACTTTTTCACGGCGAATCTTGCCGTCAAATTAAGGCCGCTTTTTTGCAATACCGCTATGTCAGAATGTGAAGCTTAACAACAATTAGTAACTTGCTTAGAATAAAGCAGACCAAGGGTTATAAAATTTAATTAAAAAAGAAGAAGGCACTACACAAGGACTATAAGTGCGATGTTGCTTCTTCGTTCTCTTTCACGCTAATGTTAAGGTGCATTGATCTGTTAAGTACCGACAAATTACGGAGAATGTTTGCAAATTAAAACGTCTTAATTGGTACCTCGAGCCACTAGGTACTTTAGATATAAAACTAAATTGAAGAGTATGCATAGAATAATTAGGTATAAAGAGTAGTTTATAAGTTAGGATGTTCCATATGTCTTCCGATGTCCCATTACCGTCGCTTTTCTTCTTTTTTCGTTTGTCGTTTCTCTATAAGCGATAGCGATACATATCGCAATCGTCTTCATAGATCTTTTATATTATTTACTTGAACAGAGATATTCTTCATACTCTTGAAGTTCCTTAGCCTCCTACCAGTGGTTGGTAAATTAGAATAATGTCATCTTTCTTTTCAATTATTATCTGCATTAATTTTTTATGTGTAACTTTTGATTCTATCACATTTATTGTTTAATTAATTTTCATACTGCATTGTTTTGCTTATCCTTTCTTTAATTTTTTCCTTGATTATATTGTTTTTGGTTATTTGGGACCTCTTAAATAAATCATTCAACTTTCCTTTTTCAGAGTCAGAATAATGCCTTCTTCCTTTTCAATTATTAACTGCATCAGTTCTTAATTTCTGACTCTTGATTCTATCAACTTTAGTTTTAAATTAATTGTAATGCTACAGAAGAATTGTTTGGCTTATTGTAATTTCTTGCATTTAATTTTCACGTTATATTCTGAAGTAGAATATTTGGGATCTCTCATTTCTTCACCAAATGGTTGCAAATTTTTCTTTTTCAGAGTCAGACTAATGCCTTCTTCCCTTTCAATTCAATCTTGATTTTTGACTCTTGATTCTATCACCTTAATTTTTAAACTAATGTTCATGATGCAGAGGAATTTTGTTTGGCTTGTCCTTTCTTTAGTTTTTTTCCTCCATTATATTCAGTGATAGGTTATTTACGGCATCTCACCACTTAGACAAATCATTCCAACTTTTTGTTTTTTAGAATCAGAATAATGTTTTCTTCCTTTTCAGTTATTATCTGCATCAGTTCTTAATTTCTGACTCTTGATTCTATAACGTTTAGTTTTTAATTAATTTTTATGCTGCAGAGGAATTTGTTGTTTAGCTTTGGTTGCTGCTCTTAACAGTTGACTCAAAGTTCTGCCAAACCGGTTGCATATTTTTTAAAGCCAGAATGTTCTTCTTTTTTTGGCTTTTCTTCCCTTCAATTTTTCTCTTCATTATATTCTGCAGTGGATAAGTTCTTTATGTATGACTCTTGAATCTATTATATTTATTTTTAAATAATTTAGCTTCCTCTTACCCTAATTGTTTCCTTCATTATATTGTTTTCACAAATATTCAAATGTTAGTTAGCTTTAAGTTAATGTTCATCCGGCAGAAGAGTTTTGTTTGGCTCTTCTTGCCTTTAATGTTTTAATTATATTCTGTAGTAGATTATTTGCGACCTTTCCTTACTTAACCAAATCATAATTCCTTCTTCTCTTTTAATTATCTGTATCAATTCTTTATTTCTGACTTTTTATTCTATTACCTTTAGTTTTAAATTAATTTTGTTGCTATTACAGAGGAATTTTGTTTGGCTTTAACTTCCTTTAAATTTCCCCTCCATTATCTTCTGTAATAGATTATTTGGTGCCCCTCATTAGTTCAAATCATTCCAACTTTCTTTTTCAGAGTCCGAATGATTTACTTAAGTTCTGATTTGTGACTCTTCATTCAATTAATGATCCCGCTGCAAAGGATTTTTTCAGTTCTAGATTTAATTTCTTAAAAAGGATCTTTAACATTATGACACTATTTTTATTGTCGTGTTATCGATAGTGAGATTCCAACGATGCGACGCTTGAATTCTTTGTTATAATTATCTAGTCTTTCTAAGAATATTTGCAGATTCTGTAGAATATCAGTTATAATGAAAGTATCATCGACATATAGTAGATTGTTCCGAACTTAATTATTAATAGGTATGCTTCAATAAGGACTGCTTCACTGTTAATATAACAGAGGTAGGAAATTTGTAGATGTAGAGAGATATTAGGTTTCAAATTTTTGTTAAAAGCTCTTTCACCTATATAACAAACCTAATTTTATAGTCACCTTTATTACTCAACCAAATCATTCCAGTTTTTTTTCCAAAGTAAGAAGAATGCCTTCTCCCTTTTCAATTATTATCTGCACCAGTTCTTAATTTCTGACTCTTGATTCTTTAATTATCTTTAGTTTAGTTTTACTTTTAAATTAATGTTCATGCTGCAGAAGAATTTGGTTTGGCTTTTCTTGCCTTTAATTTTTTCATTATATTCTGTAGTAGATTTTTATATTTAACCAAACCATTCCAAAATTTTTTTCAGTCAGAGTAATTCCTTCTTCTCTTATAATTATCTGCCTCTATTATATTCTGTAATAGATTATTTAGAACCTTAAATTACCAAATCATTCCAGTTTTTTCTATGCCAGAGTAAGAATAATGCCTTGCTCCTTTTCAATTATTATCTGCATAAGTTCCTAATTTCTGACTCTTGATTCTATTACATTTAGTTTTAAATGAATTGTTATGCTACAGAGGAATTTTTTTTGGCTTCAACTTCCTTTAAATTTCCCCTCTATTATATTCTGTAATAGATTATTTGATGCCTCTGATCAGTTCAAATCCTTCCAACTTTCTTTTTCAGAGTCCGAATATAATTAGTTTTCTATCAATTATTTGCTTCAGTTCCTGTTTTGTGACTCTTCATTCCATTAATGATCCCGCTGTAGATAGTATTTTGCAATTCTAGATTTAATTTCCTAAGATTGATATATGACATTAGGACACTGTTTTTATCGTCGTCTCCTCGATAGTCAGATTTCCAACGATGCTGAATTGAATTCTTCGTTATGATTATCTATTTAGTTTTTTTAAAGATTCATCTTCATTCTATATTTCTAGCATGGTGCGTTTAGTCTTTCTAAGAATATTGTTGCGAAGTTCATTATTAATAGTTGTGCTTCAATAAGGACTCCTTCACTGTTTATAGAAGAGGTAGGAAATTTATAGATGTAGAAAAATATTGGGTGTGAAATTTTTGTTAAAAGTTCTTTAACCTATATAACAAATCTAACTTTTATAGTCACGTCCCATTATCCATTATAACAATTGTCAAGTTTTTTTCACTAATTAGCTAATTTTAAATTTTCCACATACATACCCATTTTTACCTCACCTATTACACGGCATACCTCTAATACCTTATAAGTTCTAGTTGGTTGATTTTTGTCATAGTGCTAGGTAACTATGTACGTTTATATACTTGAATATGTGTTGAAATCACTTGAGCGATAGATAGATATTTCTGTAATCAAAAAATTCTTTGTCAAATGTAAAAACAACGGTTTTCTACATTTTAAATTCATCTTGTTGTTTATAGCATATTTCCTAACAAGAGGTCGGCCAGCAATCAAGTTCGGAAAAGAAAATTTCTGCAAAAGTTTGATACTTCTCGGATTATTAATAAAAAATGTCGAAAAAAATATTTAGGGGGAGGAACCACCCCCCCACAAAGAGTGGGCGGATGGTTCCCCCTCGTTATATTTTCGGCGGAGTATACTGCATAATCATACCAAGTGTGTTGCTTCTCTCATTGTGTGTCTATTAGTATAATAAGTACCGTTCCAACATGGTTGTCTTAAAAGTTTCGAGTGTAGGGGAGACCGGGGCTAGTTGGCGCAGTTTTTGGTTTTTTAATTTGTATGTCTTTGTGGTTTATTATGCAAAATAAAAAGGTAGTGCAGCATCTAGACGTTTATCTCAGCTATTTATCCGCCATGTAGAATTTTTCTTTAGCTCTTATAGTTTAAAAGAAAATCAAGAAAAATCATGTTTATGCAAAATGCGCCAACTTGCCCCGCTCAGGGGCAAGTTGGCGTATGGCCGGGCTAAGTTGACGCTTTGGTTCTGGGTTGCGGACTAAATTTATTAAATAACAAAAAAAATCACTTAAATTATGTTAATAAACATAAGCTAAGCTTTAATTTAAATGTAGTACTTTTTTTTAAACAAAAATTAAAACATAAACTAATTCAAAAAATAATATAATCTGTTTACTCGCTTAAGCAATTAATGCACAAAAAAATTGCTGAAGTTTCATCAGCACATTCCTCATAAGCCCCGCCATGGCACCAGTTGCATTTAATCCATTTTTCCCTAAGGGCACTATTCTTATATGTATCAGTGCAATACAGACAAAAGCAGTCATCGTCATCATCGCTGCTTAAGGACTCATTATTTTTATTTTTTTTATTTTTTATTTCCGGTACCTAATTTTTCTATTTTTTTCCTTTTCGCTTTTTTCAGAAGCTTTTTTAAGTTCTACCTTCTTTTTATTTGGAGCTTGCTCTTCGCGAAGAGCTTCTTTAATGGGCGTATCAGTTAATATAGCCGTAGTTCGTCTTTTCGCCTTTTGGTAATATTTTTTCTTGCTTCCGCTTTAGGTAAGGGCCGTATTTGGATGGAACTATTTAGTTTTTTTCTGAGGTTATTTCTCCCAAAATTTTAGCGAGACGGCCCTGGACGAATATCCTCGATTTGATTTTCGTCAACTTCTAAAGCTTGTTGTAAAAGATCAGCTTCTGCAGCTTGGGAACATTTTTCTCGCCATTTTCTTTCACTTGATCATCACCCAAGTCAATAATATTAGGGTTAGGTCGGTCCGTAGAATATGAAGGTAAAAACTCCTCTTCGGAAAAGATATCCCGATTAAAAGGATAAATTCCTGAAACTTCAAAACCGGCAGTAATATTTATGTTATTTCTGTACCAAAAATACTGCTTGGGGTAAGTTGGCGCACGCGCCAAGTTGCCCCTGAAAAAATGAGCCAACTAACCCCAATCGTATTTTTTTGTTTCTTGAATTTTTTTCTCGTACAACACTAAGATATAAACAAAAATTTTAGCTTGTTTTTGAAACTAGAAATTCCAATCTTTAAACTACTCTATCTAGTAAGTACCTACAATTATTGAACGAAAAGTTATCGCAAATATATTAAATGAATAAAAATTTACTTCCCACGTGTATGAACACATTAGAGAGCGCTCACACTTAGCGACTGCACTCTGAATACTGGAATTCTTTACAAACAGACACTAGGTCACATACATCAAAATTGTCTATTAGCACAACGTTGCCAGACTGGTGGTTTAGTAGAAAATAGCCGTGCGCCAACTTGCCCTTGCGCCAACTAGCCCCGGTCTCCCCTATACCAAATTTAACCATTTTTGGTGCGTCTATGCTAGATCTACCGCTGCCTTGAGGGGGGGGTGATATACATCGTTAGAAAGGAAATTTCTTCAGCTTTAAAAATAAGTTTTAAAATCAGACATGTAGGACAATAAAATTCAAGAAAATTAAAAAATATTGTTTTTTTCACACCTCTCATTTATTTAATTGCCTATAAAAGGTGCGCCACTGATGTAAGGGGGGCGTGTAAGATAATTTTTGGTCAGCCTCAATCACTATTGCTTAGTTGTTTTTGGCCAAGTTAAAAGTTTGCAAATAATTAGAAAAATACTGTAAAATATCACTTTTGAGGGAAGTGAGAATGGGAGAATACCCCCTCCCCCCAATTTAAATGAATTCAACTCGAAAAATTAGGTTTTAAGTTATTACTAATCAAAAATATGTTTTACTCACCTTGAGTATTATTTACTGAGTTACAAAAATGAAAGTTCAAAATTTTTGTTTGATTTGAGGATTTCTACAAACACATTTATTTTTATTTCAAGGCGGCTACTTTAAAAAGTTATGTCTAACTTATTAAATATTTAACTGTATACAATGGGTTTTTGAACAAAAATACTTTATTAAAAAAAAACAATGTGTTAAGGATACAAAATGCCACAAGAAAAATAAAAAAAACATATTTTAAACATTTTCCCCTTTTTTCGTAGGACTATGGAACGTGCATCACTGCCTTTAGAGGGTACTAAGGGACATGGTTAAAAAGGAAATTTTATCCGCTTACAAAATGATCTTTTGAATAGTTTTAGAAAAGTTGACCGTTTTCGAGTTTTTAGCAAAAAACCGTCAAAAAGCACGTTTAAGGGGGGGACCACCTCCCTGCCAGGGTTGGGGGGTGGTTTTTTTTCGTAAAATGTTCGGGCGAGTCTTATGTCTATCCATACCAAGTGTGTTACTTGACCCCGTAGGGCCTGAACTAAAAAGTCTAAGGAGTGTTAAAATTTCTTTTTAAACCCATAGATGGCAACCCACAGAGATTTTTATAAATCCAATATTTATAATCTCTCCGATTTTACTTTTAACAATAAAGAAAAGTGGATTTTGAGGTTATTACTAGTGTTGTTTAATTTATGTAAAAAAAAATAGTCAGATTTATTCTTAGATACAGTTCAACAAAGTTAAGTTGTCCCAGTCATTAAATAATTCAAAATGTTTTGGATCCATTGCAAAAAGCGTGATTTTCGAAACTTAAACAACTTTTGGTTAAAACCTTTTTGTTTCTGATATACAGGGTGTCAAAGTTGATAACTCTTTTCACCAGTTTTTTGGCGGAATTTTGGGAATTATTATAATTGAATGCAAAACAAATATTTTAGACTGAATAAATGTGTAGGCAATTATTCAAACACCCTGTATCTCATTAACCCTTAAGTAGTGATATGCAAAATAATCACACAACTTAGGTATGATCTAGGAGGATCTTTATATACAGTGTGTTTCATTAGGTCTGCACCATGGCTAACTTATTATTTAAATGAAGGAAAATATTGGTTATTCTTAAAGAATAAACTTTGTTCCTATTATGTTTTGTCATTATAAAAAAATTAAAATATTTCAAAAATTCGATTGTTATAACTTTGACACTTTGTGTCTCGGAAACGAAGCAATTTTGGACTAGTTGACTTAAATCGACTTACCTATTTTATTCTAAGATATCTGTGGTAATAGTGTGTAAAGTTCTTTTCGGGACACCCTGTATTTTATACATACAAACTGCCAAAACTTTTAAATATTTTTATTTCAAAAAAATAATAGGCAAACATTAAACAAAAAAAAATTACTAAAATAGAGTAGGGTAAATGCAGGAGAGTTGCCGCACATTTCAAAAATAAATCTTATTTTTTTCAAAACAAAATTTATTAACTCCAATTTTTAACATTACTTAACTAAAAAGGTTCTCTTCTAAAATATAAAAGATTTATCACTTAAATCCTTAATCATAAAAAATAAAAATATAATAAAAAAAACATCTACAAAGCGGCATCTTACCCCTACCCTAGGGAGAGATGCGCCTAGGAATGTTTATGTGCTCCCCTTTTCGAAATTATGCCATCTTTAACTTTTTGCGTAGCTTTAATTAATTGCTCTTCCGTCCAAATGGCTGTTTAGGGAGCATTTGCAGATCGCTGATATTTGCGAGAGATGACCTATATATTTTGATAAATATTTCCTCAATAGGTTGAAAAAATAGAATATGTTACAAAAAAATGATGATGAACTTCACACCGTTTGTTTTATACACGAGCTAAACACAAACTGCTTTTAGACGCTGTATTTTGAGTCACGTAAATTAGGGTCACTGCATCCTGGAAGCCTGGCGTCTCCCCGCCAGGCTTCCAGGATGCAGTGACCCTAACGTAAATTAGGTTGCGGCGACATCTGTTGCGCGTGGATGAAATTACCACAAATGCGGCATCGCTGCATCCACGGCGTCTCTCCCACATTTACCCTATCTCAATATTTTTCCAATTTTGAATGGTTTAAGCTAGAGTAATGAAATTCGGCTTGCATATCGGCCTTAAAGTAGTGATTCTTTCGCTGTCATAAAAAATGACATGTTTGGGCCCTATGGAGTGTAATGGGGCAAAATGTGTTTATCCCTAAAATCTTCTATCGCCTGTCTCAACGTAATTCTCACAAGCTTCTCCCATTGAAGTGGGAGAAAGGAATCCAAAATATAGATGTATCCAACGAAGATAGCCTGAATTTTCTTTTTTGTCGTGACTCCGCCTTTTAAAGTTGCCTCTATTATTCCTACTAAAAGTCGCCGAAATCGGGGAACGTTTGCATCGCCAAACGAATGTTCTAGCAGCTGCGTGACTTACAGAAAGTCCCATTTGCTTACTGTACTGTTAGGGGCGGAACAGGGCGGGGCTATGAATTCAATAGAATCTATTAAACCCGGTTACAACTTCGGCTTTTAAGAATCACTTTGGAACACCCGGTATACAGATGTACTACCCTTAAAAGACTTTGACCAAGACTGAGTTATGAAATGACAATTGATGGATAACTTTAACACATTTACTTGGGCGCGTTTTAAACTATATTTTTCTTTATCATCGGTCTCACAGACCATACGTCATAACTTGCGGGTTATCTCTATTTATTTTTTAAACGTATATATTATTTTTCTTGCGCATCAGTTTTACATATTCTTTACTTTTAGCATTTTCGAAAGTAACATACCTAATGCATTTTCGATTATTTGTGTCATGTTAAATTTGTCAAACTGTTTGGGTAATTTATTTAAACATTTTTTAAACAGGTACCTATGTATACACTTAAATGCTCAAATAACTTTGCATATCTAGAATCTTTCGTGACTGGTTTTGCTTATTTAAGTGACACTAGATTCATCAAATTTGTCTAATTTCTGTTTTTGTAAAAGTAGCACAACACACTGTAGTATGTTTATTGCTCTTCACTAGATTTTCTTTTACTTTTACTTAAAGAAAATAATTATTTATTATCAGAGATTCTTGTCCGAAATGCCGCCATATAAATATTTTCGATCATCTATCTATTTAGCCTCCTTTGATCTTGATCCATGTTTGGACATAGGCTCACTCTTCTCTTTCTATCGCCGTGTTCATCCATCTAGTCCAATGTTTTTCAAATCGTCCGCGCATGTCATTTGGGGTTTCTCCTACTTCTTCTATTTTCCCAAGGTCTCCAGTTTACTATACATTTGTTCCAGTGATCGTCTTTTTTCTGATACTATGAACGGCAAATTTCCATTTTCATATTGCTACCTCTCTTCTGACATCCTTTAGTTTTGTTCTAATTCTTATCCAATGATTAAAAATATACAAACTGATAAAAAAAATCAGGGAAAGAGAAATATTTGTTCAAATATATTGAATCAAACGTGTAGTTGAACCAAAGTCATTATTTATTTGTGTCAGGCTTCAAGATTGAATTTGGGGCAAAGAATTTTTTGTTTATTCCAAGTAAAAAATAACTTGTAATTAAACAAACTATGTATTTATGAGAGAAAGTAAAAATATCAAGTTGTTGTGGCAACATCACAAAATTGATTGAAATTGCATTGCAAATGTCTTTATCTATTTCTGTCTATCTATTTAGCCTTCTTCGATCCATCTTTGTGTCTGTCGCCGTGTTCATCCATGTAGTTCCCGCATGTTTCTTCAAATCGTCCATCCATTTCATTTGAGGTCTTCTTCGACTTCTTTTAATGTTATTCTTCTTTGACATCCCTTACTTTTATTTTATTTGTTATCCATTCATTCCTCTTTCTATGTTAGCTTAACATGTAACATTTGTCTTTCCATTGAACTTTAGGCTTTTGTTACCTTATCCATGTTTGATTTTGTAAGTGTCGAGGTCTGAGATTCATAGGTAAGTACAGGAAGGATACACATGTTCTACACATTTTCAGGTACTAAGGATATTTTTTTTTTCATATGTAGCTTAATTTACCGAATGCTGCCCAGTCTAATCTTAGTCGTCTCTTGACTTTAGCCGTTTGGTTTAGTTTAATAATTTGTCCCAGGTATATATATTCTCCTAGTTGTTCTATTTTCTCTTGGTTTATTTTGATCGTAATATCTTCATCTGTATTTGTTATGATTTTAGTTTTAGTGCAGTTCCTACTAAAGCCTATATTTTTAACTGCTGTATCCAGTTCTTCCAGCATTTTTGTCAGTTCTTCTTTCTTATATGTTATTAAGGCGATATCATCAGCATATCTTAGGTATGGTTCAAGTATTGTCCGTTTACTTTTATACCTATTTCTTCCCAATCTAAGTTTTTAAAAACACACCTCTTCTTATATGACAATTGGCTTGGTTTCTTCGTGGATTTTGATTGATTTTGTTGCTTCGCTATATATATTGGCATTATACCTGTGTATTTGTGATCTATTCTACTACTAATTAAAGATGCGTTTACTGTCCAGTGCTCAATGGTATCGAAATCTTTTTAAAAGTCTGTAAACGCAATATATATTGGAATGTTGTATTCGTTGGCTCGTTCTATTAGAATTTTCATGGTTAATAGTTCTTTTGGTTCATATCCGTCAAATTTTGTTTTTAGTCTATCTGGTAATATTTTCGTAAAAAGCTCATAAATCACATTAAGGAGTGTTATAGGTCGATAGTTTTTTAGGTATGCTCTATCGCCTTTCTGGTGTAGAATAATCTAGTTGTTTGGGATTATCTTTTCTTTTTATTCAGGAGAATATGAAGGATATTAACTACAACTTTACCACCGTATTTGAACATTTCTGCCTTTACTCCGTATTTTCCATCGCATTGAAATAAAATATCCGCTCTTCTTTGGTGGATTAAAATGACCTTTAAAAATTGCAGTGAAGGACGCTTTAATTGCATAGCAGTAACAAAACCGCTTTTCTTAAGGTGAACAACAAACAAGCCAACCCCTTTTTACGATATTGTCCTTAATGCTTTTGACCGGTTTTGCGAAAAGACTGCTTTTGTCCCATTAACTTCACTCGAAATCAATGTTTTGTCCGATTGTTACCAAGTGTTTTTTGACCCCGAACGGTTAGCTCATGTCTTGTTTCGATGAATTACGTTTTTGATAAAGTCCAGTTATTAATAATTAATTTTTTGAAATTAGACTATTATACCGTTTTGCTTTAAGATATTTGACGACTTTTGTCGTCTTTTGTGACCATGGATTCCTAAATTATAACTGCTTGCCAAAAAATAACCTCCTCAATGCATCCTAGCAGTGAAAAGTGTGCAGTTAAACAAAATCTATAAAACTGAAGGATTTTTCAAAAAGATTTTTAAAAAATAACTTTATAAAATTGAATATATAAAAATTTTATTCTAATTTAAAAATTTCTGTGTCAGGAGGTCAACACGATCTTATTTCCATTGCAATTTTCATTTCTATAGTGAGCAGAACCCACCATTTATAGTTTAGTTTCCTTAATAATAATTATGGTGGCCATAACAATAATGGGTATACCACAATAATAGTAATCGCAATTGGAATATGCACAATCGGAAATTGTTAATATTAATAAAAGGCTTTTAACACAGAAAATAAGCAGTGATTGTTCTACGGATACTTGGTCTGTTATTAAATTTCTTTTCTTTTAATTATTTAAGACTTGTTTAAATTTATGTTCATTAAAAATATTTAAGAGACTAGGACTAAATTTAAAACCTGTTAAACTCCATATCATAATTTTTGACAGTTGTCAGCTGTTTACCATAACAAATAGCATAGGCCAACAAAAAAAAGTTGTAAAAAGTTGTCTCAGAAATAATGACATGAACTGTATAGTTTAACCAAGGCCAACAAAAAAATAGAGGCCACGACCCTGAAAAAATCAGCTGTTCTCGGGGGCTGACTTTTACATTCTGTCTTATGGGAGGTCAGACGTTTTTTTTATGATATTTCCAAAATGGCACAACAGATTCCCGCGAAATTTCAGTGTAATATTCTAAGACACCATTCCGATAATCCACCAAATTTTTCAAAGGATGCAAGATAATTATAAGGTCAAAATCTTCAAAATTTAGCACTTCTTATTTTGAATTCAAATTACCCGCCACGTACCGCATGCCAACTGTATTTGACTTTGTGATCTGTGGTTGTCATGGCATTTATTTATTTGTTTGTATTGTAAAACTTCTTCGATTTTTTAATGATTTTTTACAATAAAGTTAATTTAGAATCCAAAAATACCAGCGCTAATCTTTCTAAAACAAAATATGCTACAAAAAAATAATTTTTTGATATAATTTTAGATAATCCGATTACTTTCCACGCGGAAACGAACATATTCGCTTCTGCAGGGCTATCAAAACGGACGGGCCACGAACCTCCACTTTGTTGACGTCACATCCGGGGCTGATTTTTTTTTTGATGGTCACGTCACGACACAGCTGATTGTCTTTAAAATATTGTAGTTGGAATGACGGTTCATGAATATTTGATTTTTTTAAAATAAAGCCGGTTTTGAGACTATTTTTACTATATTCTTGCAGAACAATTTTTTTTAAATGTATACTAATCCTTAATTTTTCAGAGCCGCTTCATTAGCTCACACAAAAATTAAATTTAAAACACAAGCGACTGTGACAAATACAGATGACAAAGTCAAATACTTGTATGTCAAATCAGGGCTATCAAAACGGACGGGCCACGATCTTCCACTTTGTTGACGTCACATCCGGGGCTCATTTTTTTTTGATGGTCACGTCACGGCACAGCTGATTGTCTTTAAAATTTTGAAGTTGGTATGACGGTTCATGAATATTTGATTTTTTTTAAAATAAAGCCGGTTTTGAGATTGTTTTTACTATATTCTTGCAGAACATTTTTTTTTAATGTATAGTAATCCTTAATTTCTCAGAGCCGCTTCATTAGCTCACACAAAAATTAAATTTAAAACAGAAGCGATTGTGACAGACACAGATGACATAGTCAAATACTTGTCAAATATAACAGTTGGCATGCGGTACATGGCGGGTAATTTGAATTCAAAATAAAAAATGCTAAATGTTGAAGATTTTAACCTTTTAATCACCTTGCATCCTTACAAAAGTCTGGTGGAATGTGAGAATAGTGTCTGAGAATATTTGACTGAAATTTCGCGGAAATCTGTAGTGCCATTTTGAAAATATCATAAAAAAACGTCTGACCTCCCATAAGACCCAATGTAAAAGTCAGCCCCCGGAGAACAGCTGATTTTTTTAGGGTCGTGGCCTGTATTTTTTTGTCGGCCTTGGTCAAATATAACAGTTGGCATGCCGTACATGGCGGGTAATTTGAATTCAAAATAAAAAATGCTAAATGTTGAAGATTTTAACCTTTTAATCACCTTGCATCCTTACAAAAGTTCGGTGGAATATGAGGATAGTGTGTGAGAATATTTGACTATATTAACAAGTTTTTCATAGTGTCAATTTTCTGTATTAGATTTGTTGTTTAATCGCTTATCCAATGTAGAAGTGCCCCGATCTCTAAATGTTGTTTTAATCCTGCAATTCTTTGGTATCTATTAGCTCTGGAAATCGATAGAAGTACCTAGTACCTACTTGATTCTGATCGTGCCAACGCCATTTTTAAAGCCTATTTTTGAAGTATAAACTTCTTTAGGCGCGTTTAGCAGTTTTTGTGGGTAGTGAATTGAACTGAGCCGTCAGACTCGGCTATGTAACGCTCATTCGAGTAAAGTCGGCTCGAGTCGACTAACTGTGAGAGGAACATTCAGCGAGCGATATGATGATGCAGATGAAGGCCACTATTATAATTTCGCCTTGTTGAAGTTTACACTTCTGTCGTGTGGTCTTAAGCACCCACAATTTTTTTTATGTTTGTCACTTATTTCGTTATCTAATTTTGCAAATAATTGTGAATAATTTTCAAAAAGACTTTCAATGTGATTCGCAGCTATTGTGCGGCGTGGTTTTTTACCGTGTATTTTACACCCATCAAATTCTTTCTAATATTTTTTATCAGTTTAAAGGTCTATATTTATTTTGGGGCCCCATAGTTTATGATAAAGTACAATGGAAAAAAGATCACAAAGGAAAATTGTATGAACAGCTTAATGTCAAAAACGGAAATATTAATAACCGGACATTATTAAAAAAATCATTCATCAAAACAAGACCTGAGCAAAATCGAAGTCAAAAAAACCAGAATCGAAGTTCTGGCTTGGCTTGTGTGTTGAAGAGCAAATTCTAATATTCCTGTCAATGGAAGCGCCCTTCACAGCAACCTGTATAGCTCATTTTAAGCAACCAAAGAAGAGTGAATTTTGTATTAATATTCAGTGCAAGACACATTCTTAAAAAAGGTCAGACAACCCTGGTTAGTATTCGTTTCCGATTAATTGAGCAAGAGGTTAGGTTATCACTGATTTCGACCTCCCAAAAGAAAAACTAATTGAAACATTTAAATTTTTATTTATTTTATTTTTCATTTCAGGTGAAACACCTACATATAAAAATATTTTAATTGAAAAATAATAAATTGTTGATTTGAGAATTAGGACTCAAAGACCTGAAAAATGCTTTACGAATTTGTATGTCTTGTAGCCAAGAAAATAACATGACAAAAAATGCAAAAAAATATAATCCACATTCTGACATGTATGTATGTATGTTACATGTCGGACGGCATTTTAAGCAGAAAAACATACATTTTACAAATAAATAAATAATGAATTCTGTAACGGTCATTTTGCTGATTTTTGCGACATATGGCCTAACGAAATCAATATAATACCTATTTTATTGATTGCCAAAAAAAATTGAGAAAGTTGTTCGGATTATAAAACAGATTTTTGCAATCATGTTGAAGGTAAATAATTATTGTTGAACCTAAAAAAAGTTAAAAAAACACTGCAAACTTTATCATTTAATTTTTTTGATTTCAAAAAAGACTTTCGATATCATCATTTAAGCGCATAGTTCACAAGTTATACAACCGGATTCTACACTGAAAAAAAATTGTTTGTGAAAATACATATTTAATTTACACTATCTGAGATGTAAATATGCCATAAAATTACGTTAAATTTATACTCGTCTGGGAATATTACAAAAAAACTGTAATTAACCAAAAAAATTGAAAATTTACGCATTTATGGAAGAAAAATATCAAAATTTACAAAAAAAATTACTTTCAGTTTCACTTGCGATTTTACAAGATTTTTCTCATACGTTCTAGCCTAAAATAAGTAGGGGAAGTGTACGTAAAATGGGATAGTAAGGTAAAATGGGATACCGGCACTGACAAAACTAAAGGTGGCAACGTTGCGCTGTATCGCTAATTTGTTCATTGGGATCGACATAAGCCGCCGTTTTTTTTAAATCATTAGATGGTGCAGTAATTTTTTTTAATTTTGGGTGTTCCACTTGTAACTTTTTATTTAAATGCTGTAAGAATTTACTACTGAATACGGTAAGATATAATATTGTGCTGTTGATATTTGTAAAGTTTATAGTCTTGGCTACCATCAAACATGCTGTTTTTGGCTTAATGAGAAACAATTAAAAAGTAGGATTAGTTTAAATATTTTATATGAGATTGGGGTAAACTGGGAAATTGCTAAAGTAGCTAAAATGTGATATCCTGTTTTACCTTAATTAAATGACTGATGAAAACTAATTAATTTTGTGTTTTTTTAGATGCCGCCTATTTACGCTTTTTTGTTTCCGTTAAGTCTCTGTGTCTTTTTTTATAATATGCATTATTGGAATTTATTTTACTGCTTATTATTAGGTTATTATTTAACCAAGAAATAATTTGTTTAATTAAACCTAACTTTGTGCCATATTATTGTTAAGATTCTTATATGATTTGTTTATACAAATTATGTCTCATTTTAGTTTTATATATGTGTCGTATTTTTGTATTTTTTTTTAATAAACCAGTTTTTTTGTATTTTCAATGGAAATTTTGTATTCCATTTTACCTTAATAGTATTTGCCATTTTACCTGCACAATTAGGGTAAAATGGGAAACTGCAGCGGTCTACATTTTTCAAAATAATAAATTATTTGTAAGAATGAACGAAAAAGAATATTATATAAACCAATAACGTCAAAACTTTTTTTTGTATAAATTTTTAAAGCTTAAGTATCCCATTTTAAGTACACTTTCCCTACTATTGCAAGTTGGCTTCAATTTTTGTTAAGTATATTTAGTTTAAATTTATTGGGTATTATTAACGGTTTAAGCATGGTAAATATACATTAAATTACTGTAATTTAGATGCAATCAAAGTAAATTTCGATAATAATAAGTGATTTCACAAAAAATATATAGTGTCATTTATAATATTAAAAACTAATTCACACCTTCACTTAAATTTTTCGGAGGAAGTATTTGGTAAAACTATAAATTTGACTTTAAAGGGCCTACAGACACGCGAGCATTTAAACGTTCTAAACATAAACACGATATTATCAATGCGTTTTGCCTAGACACCGAGAGATTTGCTCGCGTACATTGTGCGCGCGAACTAATCTTCGAGAGATATTTTAGGCGGATATTGTCTACACACGAAGAGATTAGTATGCGCAAACTTGTACGCGCGTACTAATCTCTGGAAATGTTCGCGTGTCTGTAGGCCCCTTATAAAGAGTGTCGCGTCTCTTTCATTTAAAATATGTCATACATACAGGGCCTCTATGTTTAACAATTTTAAAGATATATTTTTAATACAATTGAAATACTAATATGCAGGAAGTTAGTGTAGATATAGGTGGGCCCAATCGGTATGAAGGTCAGTCATACCTAAATAACACCTTACACGATAGACAAGAACAAACCACCATGATAAAATATGGTCCACCCACATATTGATATCAACCTAGGTCCGCAAACGCATCGTTATTTTGATAAACATGGGCAAACTCACACAAACCCTTCATTGGTTCATTAGTATGCCCAAGGGATTTATATTGTGAAAAGATTGATTTATTAAATTAAATAAATAAATAAAAATAAATTTATTAATATTTTTTGCTGTGTGCACTAATATATTCTAAAATTCAAAATATGTTATCTGTGTTTTCCTTTAAAATCTTTTTAATTCCTTCTGAGTGATTTTTTTCTCGCGTACTGTTTATATTTATAAAAATTAATGAATCCATGACGGATCTGATACCTTCCTAGCTAGCCTATTAGCACACTTCAAGTGAAGCCATGATATACCAGCCTTGAAAACAGTTTATTATAAATATCTCAGAAACTAAAGCTCCTACTAAGTCTTTGGTTATAACACAAATTAATAAGCAAAATGTAGTCTACTATATTCCGAAAACCGCATATTGATGCGATACTCCGTTAAAAAATTACCATTTTATTCATTTTTTAATTGTCTAAAAACTGTCATAAACATGAATGGCTCGTTACCATATCAAATACTATTTTACCTAAAAATTTCATGAAAATCGGTTGGGCGATTTAGGAGCTATCGTGTTACGGACAGAGTTACACATACACACACACAGACAAACATCACGAAGACATTGCTAGGGTAGGTAAAAATACACCCAAATACCGCAATTTCGGCGTTATTTAAAAAAAATCGTCGAAAACAATACCTTCTCTAGCCATTGCTGTGCGGGCTAGGAAGGTAAAAAAATATAAATAAGGCAAGATTTATGCGGAATAAAATAATATAAAAAATATTTCGCTTTAAATGTATTCAATAACTTGGTATGTTTAATAATAAAACTACAACGTACATTTTATTTCAAACTTGAGGTAAATATCTCAAAAACTGCAGAAGCAAACATCCGAAATGAAGCATTTGTAATCCTTAATTTATAAAAACTTTTTGCCTTTAAAATGATACCCATATGTATTATTTAATTATTCTAATAATATTCATACCTTAAACTAAAATTAAAATTATCACTTACCTCCAAATTGGAAGACATAAATCCACAAGGTCCATAAAATACACCAAAAGAATAACTTAAAAAAGTTTAAAAATAGTAAACACCACAACAAAAATCCTGCTGTATTTCATCGAAAACTTTTAAAACTGGTTAAAAGGCATACCGTGTAGAATACCCTGCAGGGTATGATTCGCCTACTCAACTAACCTAACGTATAGGTTTTGTTTGTTTTCTTTTGTTTTTTAATCCATCAGGTTTTTTAAATCGCGACCCGACGGTCTTTCAGGGCCACACTATACCATCAAGAATACCATGAATCTCTATCCGTCTCTTTCTATATTAAAGCGTGTATTATTGTGCTGTGCTTTTCTATTTCTTTAGATAGCTTACGGTATACCATAGACCATAAAAAGATTGCGGTATGGTAAGGTATCTGGTATGGTATAGAATATCAACGAACGCGGTGCGCGGCGACTGAAACCAAGAGGTGGTATGGCGGTGTGCATATGTGTACAAGCGAAGAGAATGGTATCCATCCGATGGTGATGGTAGTGTAGAGCTACCCACCCAATTTGGCATACCATAGCTCCATTAGACCAGGAGATAAACGCACAGGAATGTAATAGTCCAAGATCTCATGACACTACACCAACTTTAAGTTTATTAGAAAGACGCACATTTAAAAATATTTGCATTACATACAAGGTGTTCCATTTCCATGTTGAGAATTTTCAGGAAGATAGAAAAAACGTGTCACGGTTTCTTATCGAAAACACTTTTATCCAAAACTTTTTTATCGAATGACATTTTTCTCGATTATTTTTTATAGAAAACTTTTTCGTCGAATGGCATTTTTATCGAAAACGTTTTTATCAAATTATATTTTTATCGAACGCCATTTTATCATATATTCTATTTTAAGATATATTGCAGCAGTGGCTAAAAAAAGACCGGTCGAATATTTAAACTACAAAATGTCGAAAACACAATTAACTCAAATTTTCCTGTTCAGCAGAGGTGGACCAGGGGCCGAGGATAGTTGATTGTTAACCCGGTTAAGTTAGTATCCTAACCTGACCTGTTTAGGTTTGTATATCAAAAAAAAAACTGACCAGACCAGGAGAGTTTTTTTTGATATTACAAAACTACCTAAGTCAGTTTAGGATACTAACCTAACCGGGTCAGGTTGGGATACTAACGTAACCGGGTCAGGTTAGGATACTAACCTAACAGGATTAGGTTAGGATACTATCCTAACCGGGTCAGGCTAGGATACTAACCTAACCGGGTCAGGTTAGGATACTAACCAAACCGGGTCAGGTTAGGAAACTAACCTAACCGGGTCAGGTTAGGATACTAACCTAACCCTGTCTTTAATCATTTCATGAAAATCGAGGCTTGCAAGTGGGGGTAAGTTATTTTCAAACTCCCCTAGAAATATCTTAAACCATCCAGAAGTGTCAAAAATCACCCGTCTTTTCCCGCCCACGTCATGGCACAAAACATTAATTATTAAATTTTTAGCATACACAAATTAAATTTTCAGGGAGCCAGTGAAGTTGAACGATAGGCACAGGTTTTAAAAAAACTTGAATTGTAAAAATGTTTATATTGCATCATTGGTTTTGTATTTTTGTATAAATAACTCTGTCTATAAACTAAATTTAAATTTGAAACATGTACACATAGACTAATTGTCACTACTTAGACAAAATTAAAAACCTTTCTTCATAAACAAGAAGCATAAATATTAACTAGAATATACTTATAAACTAATTTTCAAAAATATAATTTAAAGCGTAAAAAAATATATATACATCTTATAAGCAATATAAGGCACGATTGGCACAAAAAATAAACTTAAAAAAGAAAAGTGAAATGGGGCGAATTACTCTTTTTAAAGTCAGGAGCGTCGAACATTTTTTTTCTTGGGAAAAGTAATTTTTTTCTTGGAAGGAGCATTTTTTTTTGGGAGGGGTAAAAGCTTTTTTACAGAAAAAAAGGTCAAAACTAGAAAAAAGTTCAAATAACTTTTGATCAAAAGTAAAGAATGATAGGGAAATGGGGCCAATTACTATTTTTAAAGTCAGTGGTGACAAAAAAAAATTACTTGGGAGAGGTAATTTCTTCTTGGGAGGGAAAAGCTTTTTGATAATATGATAAGTTACATTTATTTATTCTTAGAGGGATAATTACCCTCACTATTCCCCCCTTATTGACGCCCTTTTTAAAAGTTATATTGTATTTTATTCGGCAGATTTAATTAGCCGAATAAAAAAATATATTGTGATATTGGAAAATTAAAGGCTGTTAAGTAAATAACGTTCAACAATCCTTGCTAAAAGTTATGAAAATAAACAAAATGGCGCTAGACGAAGAGAACCAAAGATAAATTTAACACCCTGCAACGCAACTCGAAGTTTAGAATGGGTAGTTTTCATAGGTAATATCACGGGCTCTGATACAAAATAGCGCGGACAAAATAGCGCAGGACAAAATACCGCAAGTAGACGATATTTCCTCAACCCTTCTTTATGCATATGAGGCATAGAGAACAAAAAACAACTAATAAAACAGACTTGAAGCTTTTAGGAAAATGATGTTATCGTCAAAACTAAGAATTTCATGGGCTGATGCAAAGAATTTAAACGAAAGAAGGAATTCTTATGACTGACCTGAAAAAGAAAGAGTTGAAATACTTTGCTCCCCTAAACGAAGAAACGAACATGGTGGCTTAAATATTTAAAAGACTAAAACTACGAAAAATATCCAAATGCGGATCTAGACGTTTAAAAAAATATATTTTTTATATCTGCGTCAAAAATACTACTGTACGCATTGTCATTAAGTTGTATACACCAGGGGCGGATCCAGGGGGGGGCAGAGGGGAGCGCCCCCCGTTCCCAGACATATAACTTGTTTTTTGTTAAGCAGCACCACTTATTTCAAATTTGTTACAAATTCCTCTTAATTTTAAAAATTTTTTTATCTGCGGCGCCATAAATCTCCTTTAGATACTAAATTTCACACATCAGATCTATCAAAATCAACGAATAGAAAATATTCTGATGTTAGCTGCCACTTTGGCCCCTCCCCCCCGGAAATCCTGGATCCGCCACTAGTAGACAGGGTCTACCAAATAAAATCTACATGGGGATGTCGAAAACTGTTTCTACAAAAAAGTATAAGGCCAAAAAAATATTCGTTGGCCATAGTGAATCTAAATTTATGAGAATTGGTCAGCTTTACGTTCAAAAATTAATTTTAGCTCACACATATACTATACTATAGTAGTGTGAGCTATGGTGATCATAATTTTTTCGAGAAAAAAAAAGTTGCTCCGATTTCAAAAATTTTTCTATATCTTTGCGTTTCAGATGATTTTGAAACTTTTTTGTTGCGCCGTCTGTCTGTCTGTCTGTGTGTCTGTATGTCTGTCTGTAACGACCAACGCGCATAACTCAAAAACCGCTTGGCCGATTTTAATGAAATTTGGTACCTAGGCTGGGTCTTGGGTCGAGATGGTCCCATTTAAAAATGAACAAAATCCACCGAACACAAACCAAATAAAAGGGTGGGGGTAGATTAAAAAAATTAGAGTTTATGTGCAAATATGGCGTGTGTGATATCAAACGAAAGGTAATTGAGTCTGGAGTTAAACAAAATACATTTTAATTTATTTTAAAAAAAGGGTGGGGGTATATTTTAAAAATTAAAGTTTAAGTGAAAATATGGCATGTGTGATATCAAACGAAAGGTAATTGAGTCCGTAGTTTAACAAAATACATTATAGTTTTTGTTTTTTTTAAGGGTGGGGGTAGATTTCAAAAATTTGAGTTTAAGTCAAAACATTGCTTGTGTGGTATCAAACAAAAGGTAATTTAGTCTGGAGTTGAATAAAATATATTTCAGTTTTTAGTTATATTAGTTCACACGTACACTATAACCCTAGTACCTAGTGTGAGCTTAGGGGCCCATATATTGGCAGAGTATTTTTCATGCATTCAAATCCAACATTATTGCCTTATTTAGATCATAATTTTAAAACTAGAAACCTGACAGCAAGTAAAATTTCTGTACATAAACTGAACAAAAAATAGGACAGAAATGCTTTTTATTCTTGGTACCAAAAATTAACAATTTACGACCACACGAACTTAAAAACGTAAATTCCAAAAACCTATTTACAAAAAAGTTAACATTTGGATTTTAATGAATCCAAACATTTACGAGAAAATAACAACAATAGCTCGGTAAAAAATATTCTTATTAAATAATTAATTATTGCATTATATTATTTTGATAAAACATTTATTTATGCAGTGATATTTAAGTAATTATGTTTTTTTTTGCCAATTGCATTTGGTGACATTTAAAAAAATGTTATTCAGGCAACAACAATTATGATTTCTTTTTTGGGTTTATATTTTTTTTATGTGAATACTTTTTCAATGAACTATTTATTAACAATTTTTGATGTGAAATTTAATAAGTGATTGTTTTACATTTTTACATTATCATACTATAAATTTATAGATTATACTTATCTTACTTACTGATGTACAGTGTGATTAAAATAAGCAAAGACATCAAAGCCCTAGAGAAGTTTTTAAATAAACTTTTTGGGCAAGCCCTTTGCTTATTTACACATGGAGTAAAAATAATGTATGTGTAAGATTGTATCAAAAGTGTAAATAAATAAATCAATCCATCAATCAGTCGCCAAATCCAAAACTCACAAATTTTATTAAATTTGATTACAAAATGGCAAAGATATTCCAATTTTTCGAAACAATCCTTGGTTTTTGGGTGATATGTGGTATATTCCTTAAATCCTTAAATGAATCCTCTTGTAGTTATTTTTTTTCTGGGGGTAAAACCGGTAAGACAGGGGTTTTCAAAATTTTGATCAAAAACTAAAAATTTTTTTTTCGGAAAATTGAAATAGTGTCGCCAAATTAGGTAGATTTATATTAGCAACTACGGCCAATCAAATGATAATAACAGATTTTTTCGAGGCCTTTAACTTTTTGTAGAAACCGTTTCTAATATTATTTTGTAATACCTGTTTCATTTACTCGCGGTTTTAAAGCGCTCATGTAATAAAAAGCCCGTCGTAAAAAAACCACTGTTTTAGTAACTAGTTGTATAAACCACTATTTTGCATGAGATTTTATACCAAATTTTTGTAACATACAAAAATGTCCTCGAGACTTTGTTTTGTTTTTCGAGATAATCCAAAAAAACTTACTCAACAATTTTATGAAAACCTTTAAAACAATCTTTAGGTTTTGAAGATTTTAGATCCAGTTTATTTAGTCCACAGCACATCGGTCTATAAGTAACAGGCTGAGTTTTCGTAGATAGATACAATTTTCCGAGGCGTCCAATTTTTTCCTCTACGAAAAAGTGATTCCTAATAGAGTGCGCAGGCGCAGGTATCTTTCGAGAATCGTACTGACTAAACGAAGCAATTGTAGGACAATGTTGTCAAACGAGGTATGACAATTAAATTTTAAGACTAGCCCCCGTACTAACAGGTTTTAAATCTCCACGCCTCGGACGGTCGGAGTTATTTACGTTGATGTGCATTCTACTACGGCGCGCAATCTTGTCGCCTTTCCTCTACTAGTTTGGCTTACGCAGTGGTGTGAAGCTGATCGTGCATAGCTCATTTGCCGGAATTATGAAAAACGAAAATATTGACCAACCAACCAAATGCTAAAAGATGTCTACGGAGAGCAGTGTATGTCTCGTGCAATGATTTTTATGTGGCATAAAACCTTTTTCGATGGTCGTGAAGAAGTTAAAGATGATGAACGAGAAGGGCGCTCCAGCACATCCAAAACAGCGATGCTCATTGTTTTTTTTTCGATATTAGGGGTGTGATTCTTATTGAATGGGCCCGTGAGGGTCAAACAGTCAACCAACATTTATATTTGGAAGTATTGATGTAGCTAAGGGAACGTCTAAGGAAAAAGCGTCCAGATTTATGGAAAAACATCGCGTGTCTTCTCTACCAGGACAATGCAAAGGCCCATAATGCTATTTCCATTAAACAGTTTTTCCATTAAACAGTTTTTAGCTAACCATCCTTAACCACCCACCATATTCACCAGACTTAGCCCCTTGCAACTTCTACCTGTTTCCGAAAGTGAAGAAATCGTTAAAAGGAACCCGTTTTGAAATATTAAAACACATCAAGAAAAAAACGGCAAGACTTCTTAACAGTCTCGCTTCTGATGATTTCCAAAATTGCTTAGAGAAAAGGACTACATTGATGGGGAACATCATTAAGTTATATTAGTATTGAAATAAAGTAGATTTTTTACAACAGTCTTATAATTTAATTTTAATACCTCGTATACTTTCAAAAACATTTTTTAAACATCACAAAAAAAATTTGCCGGTTACTAATTCTTTACTGTTAATTTTTTTATCTTGTCATTTGCCACTGACATTTTCATGTTTGATATCATAAAATATTTGGATTTAAGCAAATAAATTATTGCTACTATTTAGTATATTTTTTAAAGTAGTAGCTGTAGTTGATTGACATTTAGCTCCTGTGCACTCTGTGAGGAATCAATTTCCAGAATTTTCGCTGAGAAAAAAAAGTCAATATAGATCATAAATTTAAAAAAGTTGGGCGTCTCAGCAAAGGCTTATACAAATTTAGCTTGTTACTCATGACTTAAAGTGATGTGGCCTAATTATATTTGGTGTGACTAAGGACTGACATACTGTCTCACCCATTTATAATTCCTCAAAAAACGCTACACGACTTTTGGTACTCCCGCTTTTGCTCTTCTTGAGTGTTGAGTATTTGTTTTCGCCCATTTTCAGTTGCTCTTCGTGAAGTTGATCATAGCAGTCTGAAGTTTTGTCGGATACTTTCAAGATGGCGATTTCCGAGCGGAGGTCTCTCAGCTGAATCTGAAGGTGTTTGGATTTTTCGAGGTACTCCACCCTGAAACAAAAAAAAATATTTTAATATAGTAAATCTGGCGAACTGAATGGAGAATAAATGGATCCATGACGGATCTGATACCTTCTAAGCCCATTAGAAAACTCCAAGTGAACTCCACGCTATATCAGCCTTGAAAACAGTTTTATGTAAATATCTCAGAAACGAAAGCTGCTACCAAATTATTGACAAAAATGTGTTCTACTATATTCCGAAAAGTATATAAAAAGTTGGCATATTTTCAATTCAATTCAAAATCGGTTTAGCGTTTTAGAAGTTATCGTGGGCCGGACAGACATACATACACACGGACAGACGACGATATTGCTAAGATCGATCAATATACACCCAAATAACAAATTTTAAGCCATATCTCAAAAAAAAAATTCCTCCTAGATCACAGGTATAAAACCACATGTTTAGAAGATAGAGGCGGGATTAGAATAAATATATTTAGGCGGGATTTTTTTAATGATATCTCCCCTGTCCTTCTTTTGAGAGGTCGAAATCGGTGTTAACATAAAGTAAGTATCACCTAACCGTGGTCAATTGATGGCAAACGTATCCTAACCGGGGCGTGCCTCGACAGGATAGGATCCTTTTTAGATTATTTGACGGTTAGGCTAACACAGATTTCGACCTCCCAAAACGAGGAAAGGGAACGGAAGAAGGAAGAAAGGAAAACAATAATAATTAAAAAATTCGAAAAAAATTTAATTATTGACAAATATTCCTTCCAAAACGTTGACAGACTGGTAGGAATCTACTGCAGATACGGTTACAAATTTCGATTACTCACAACAAGCATAATATGAGTAATTTTGCACCGAAAAGTAACGGATAAATGTTTAACGGCTTGGCAACTGGCGCCACCTCTTGGAAACCCTTGCAACCCGTGCTGATCCGTGATGGACTGTTGCCAGCCGTAGGCTATTGAAAGTCCCATATGGAAACTGATATGGAAAAAAGTTCCTTTTTAGCCTAATGACTCACCTCTCCTTTTCTATCTCCAACGACAGCTGATCAGCGTCACCATGCGCGATCAAATCGTACGAATTGATTGAGCTGATGTTCAAATTAAAATCGGGTGATGACTGGTGACTGGTGAGGTGATGGGGCTCCGGCTCCAGCAGCGATAGCTCTGAGTGCATGTTGTGACTCAGGTTGGTGTGCCCGTTCATAGAGGGCGACAGTGGCGCCGAATAGAGGGTGGTGACGGACTGAAACAAAGAAGTTTGTACAGTCAGGAACTTTTTAAATATCCAGGGTATTTTTTTATGTCAAAACTTATCATTTAAAGATATAAAAAAAGAGTTTATTAAATATGTACCAATTTATACAGATAGAGGTTAGATTCATTATTTTTTTCGTTTGGTTTAAACTGTTTTTCCTAAATTCAAATAGGAAAATGTTTAGTTTTCTAGAGCAACAATTTCAAAAGTCTTTCACTGTATCCCACAACATCACAATCCTTTTGTGCTCCGATCAGTCCCAATAAGGAGGATCATTTAATGAACCAGTGCAAAAAATTTTTGGAAAGGAAAATTAATAAAAACAGCATGAAAAGTTTCAAAGATGGAAGGAAATATACAGCAGCTAATGCAGTGGGAAAAATAAATTTCCTAATAATCACGAATTTTACTTCAGATAAAGGAGACCAAAATTCTCTTTCCTTATCAAGGCCGAAGCCTCCATCAACAAAGTCTTGATGATACAGTGAATGAGGAAATTGATCACTGTCAATATAATCTACTAAGCCTAGAACATGACAGCGTAAAAAACTTATACAAAAAGAGACTGAACGAAAAACTTAATTCAAGTTCAGGTGAAACCCCAGATGAGGAATACGAATGTATCACATTAAGCATCCATCAAGCTGCAAAAGAAGCACTAGGATTAGTGGAAGAAACTCCTAAAAGAACAAAACCATACTGGTGGGATGCTGAGATTGAAAGTGAAATAGAGGAAAAAAGGAAATTATCACACGTACTTATCCCAAAAGACAGATAGAAGCATAGAAGAATACAAAATCGCGCAATCAAAGGTGAGAAGAATGATCAGTGATAAGAAGAATCAATCATGGATGCAAAAGTGCCAGAAAATAGATTCTTACTTAGGAGGTAGGAGAAGTACCGAAAGCTGGAAAACTATAAGATCGATCAAAAAAGAAACATGCAGAGATATTATTTCACCAATACCAGACAAAGAATGGGATGAGCATTTTAAAAAACTTTTAACTGAAGATAGAGCAGAATTCAAGGAAGACGAAAGAGACAATATCATTAGAACGATGGGATCTCCAGTACCCCTCACAATATCTGAGGTCAAAAACGTGTGCAAAACCTTAAAAAGCGGTAAATCTGCCGGACCCGGAAATATCCCAGCTGAACTTATTAAATATGGCACTGAAGAATTGTTTTGTAGATTACGGAATCTTTTCCAAAGATATTTAAATGGAGCTGTAGTACCAACTGAGTGGAAAACGTCATATATATCCACAATACACAAAAAAGGAAGGAAAGATATATGTGACAATTATAGAGGTATATCTGTAACTAGTACGCTAAGCAGAATATATGGCAAAATAATAAGAAATAAAGTGGAGAGCGAATATAAAGATATGGAGGCAGAAGAACAAGCTGGTTTCAGGGCGGGTAGATCGACTTCAGATCATCTCTTTTGTATAACCCAAGTTATTGAAAAGAAAATGGCATACGGACAAGAGCTCCATCTGCTTTACGTAGATTTGCAGAAGGCATATGATAGTATACCACTAAATCTACTTTGGAAAGCGTTGGAAAAGACAAACATAAGCGTACAACTAATTAAGGCCATCAAAGAGTTATACCGCAATAGTAATGCAAAAGTTAAAATAAAAGCAAAACTAACCAAAGGTTTTCTAGTAAATAAAGGTCTTAAACAAGGTTGCTGTATCTCGCCTACGCTCTTCAAGATATATTTGGAACAGGTCCTTAAAGTCTGGAAGAGAAAATGCCAAAACATAGGAATTCCGTTGAATGAAACCACCTTGTATACTTTATGTTTCGCCGATGATCAGATAGTGGTGGCTCAGGATTATGACGACCTCGAATATATGACACGAAAACTAATAGACGAGTACAATAAGTGGGGACTAGAGGTTAATATCAATAAGACAGAGTATATGTGTATTGGTGGAACGAAACAGGATCTAATCTTAAATACTGGGCAGCGAATTCAGTCCTGTGATGAGTATAAATACTTGGGTCTAAAAATTACAGCTGACGGAACACTAGACAAAGCTATAAAAGATAGATACGTACAAGGAAGAAAAGCAATAACTTTATTAAATGGAATAATTTGGGACCAAAGTATATCAAAACATAACAAAAAGCTTATATATAACACCATTGTAAAAAGTATTATTACATACAGCTCAGAAGTATGGCCAATCAAAGATAGAACAGAAAAAATGCTTTCCGCTACGGAGATGGACTATTGGAGAAGAGCAGCAGGGAAATCAAAAAGAGAAAGAGTTACCAATCAAAGAATAAGAGAAATTATGACAGTGGGTGAACGTACTCTAGTGGATGATATAAGAACAAAACAACTGGTGTGGTACGGACATGTACAAAGAATGGATGATGGAAGACTACCTAAACAAATATTACAATGGAAACCAACTGGCCGAAGAAAACGAGGAAGACCAAGGAGAAGCTGGAGAGAAGGAATAGATAGTGAAATAAGAATAAGAGGCCTAGATGATGAATTATGGGCAAACAGAAACGAGTGGAGATTGGGTATCGGAAGACGTAGAACGTTGTGAAACCGATAAATATATATATATAAAGTTTTAAAACAAATCCAGATTTATGAATGAAATATGAGTTGATTCCAAGTCTAGCCTCACCCGTCAATAAAACAAAGAAATTTAAAAAACAGCAAAAAAGAAGTTTTAAAAAAATATAAATTGTCTTACCGAAATAGGAGAAACGGGAGTACTACCGGTCATGGTGGTCCTACTCAAAAAGTCGAGTAGCTTCTCTTTGGCCTGTTTTTCGGCAGCTCTGGCTTTTAACAGCTCATCTTTAAGTTTGTTCGCTTCGGCAGCCCGCCTTTCAGATTCTTCCACAAGTCGAGCTGTCAACATTTCCGCTTCCCGAGTTTTTCTCTCCAGGGTGAACTAAAGAAACGTCATACATTAACTGTCAGTAACAAATACAAATAACAACAACGTTTCTCTATTCAGTATATGTCCCAACCTATAAATAACTATAGTCCACTACACAATCCCCTCAACACTTCCAAAGTCTGACATTTCCATTATTTTCTTGTCAGCCTATATTTTTTTGTTTTCAAAATAGTCAAAATTTTAGATCTGTCAGCCTCCGAAATTGTTGCCATTCAAAGTAGAATCAGGTTTGATATAAAGGGGGCTATGTCCACTACTCTACTAACCGAACTGATTTACTTTAATGTCACAGCAACAATGTATCAATTTTAGGCAGAAATTTTCACACAACTTCGACATAGCCATGCTAAAAAGACGAGGCGATAATTAGAGGGTTTTGCTACGCAAAAGCGGCAACACTGCGTCGTTGAGACGAGCCTAAGAAGCAGCGCCTAAGTATGAAATAATGATGAAACAAACACTACTCTATAAAATAGAATACAGTAAAAACTGTCGAAATAAATACAATATGGAGATTCATAAAGATATATAGAGCTGAGCTGTGTAAAATATTTTAACTTACTTTTTCTTCATCCCTCCGCATAGCGGTGAGTCTTAGCCTAGTGATTTCTTGCTCAGCTTCGGAAGCTTTTTGACTTAACAATCTAGATTCTTCTTCTGCTACGCGGCTCTTCTCTGCCAATAGATCTGCACTTTCTTCAGATCTTCTCTGCCAAAAAAAAAATACATTTTAAAAATAAAAACCTAAATTTAAGAATTATTTCACCTAATCAAATAGGGCCTACTTACCAGAGCTTCATTTGCCAATCGTATTTCTTCTTGATACTGTAACAATCTTTGTTCCATACTTGCTCTTTCTCTTTCAGCTTCTTCTCTTAGCTGTTTTTCTCTTGCTAACCTAAATTGATTAAACAAATATCTTATAATCGAAAGAAGTATTAACAAAATTGCTAAATTATCTATCTAATAGAAAGTTGTCTGTGAAATCTCAATAATGAGCAAGCTCAGTGTTAATAGCTTATGTCACTATGACGTGTAAATCATAGATTTCTAGGAACAAATAGATTTTCAATACATTTAATGAGTAAATTGAAGAGAACAACTTTTATAAAATAAAATAAAAGAGTTCTTCTTCTTCTTCTAACCTATTTCTTTGAACTTGTCGTCTCTGTTTCTCTTCTTTGGCAGCAGCTTTCATTTGTTGAAGTTCCATAGAGTCAGGTTTCCGTCGTCTCATAAATAGATCATGATTCCCCATGCATAAATCTAAAATCTAAATAAAGATCCTTCTTATCCCGGGGTCAAAAGAGCGCGGACAAAAGCGCAGGACAAAATAAGAGCGCTCTTTTGTCGTCCGCGTTCTTGAGTCCTCGCTCTTGTGTCAACGCTCTTTTGTAGGAACCCATTTATCAGCGCTTTTTTTGTACCTGCGCCCTTGCACGCTTTATCTTCCTATAAAATTGTCAAAGTTAATGTATCTGGTCCAAAATATATTTTTTAACGTTTTGATTCGGTTTAGTTGAAAGTATTAAAGCAGTTAATAGACCACAAAATTTAAAAAAAATACACATTTTGAATTTTTAGCCATAAAAATCTATATAAAAACGAGGATAAATACACCATTGTAATTTATTTAAGATTTTTAAACACAGTATTGCACACACAAGTAATTTCAAGAAAGTTTTTTTAACACTAAAAAATTAACTTACTAATTTATTCATCCTAACTTTTTGGCTAAAGAACACAAAATTCGGTGCAATTTTGTCTACTGGTTTAATAATAAACTTTTTGTCATCGAAACTAATATGTCTTATCTCGCTCCAAGTAAAAGTAGTCTTTGGTTGTAGCTTGTTTTCCTTTTCGTATATATTAAGGCCAAGAGCTGTCACGCCTAGCCATAGTTCAGTCTCTTTTTTGTTCTAAAAATAAAATAGAAAAATATTTAATTTAAAAAAGTTTCTAGCCTTTTTTAATTACAAAAAAACTGTAATTTGGATAAACTTACCGTAATAGGAAAATAATTTACACCATACATATCTAAGTCTTGTGCTATTTTTAAATATTCCATTTCTGCTTCATCTCTTGACATTCCTAAAAAAAATTATTACAAGATCATATTGGCGCCCAACGTGGGGCACGTTTTTTCACAGACGTATAAAAATAAAAATAGGGGCAATCCATAAATTACGTAACGCAAAAAATCAGTTTTCCTCTCTTGTTAACTTAAAGAGTGTGACGTAAGGCTATCCTCTACGAGAATTAAGTAAAGACGACATGGTAGCTCAGTTCCCATACGTTCGGTTTGCGGCCAGAGGGTAGTAAGTTCGAATCCCATGCCTGTGTGAATACATATCCAGGATAGATATGTGCGTGTGCACATAAGGAAATTAGGTAAAGTATGAAGGGGATGGTTTCGTGTTAAAAGATGGCGCTAGCATGATAAAGAATCCAGGGTCACTGCATCCTGGGAGCCTACGCATGATCCTAAAGTAAATCAATAGAGCTTTAGGCAGAATTAAATCATCCATTGAGAAAAAAAATCGGACTACTAGTATAAATGTGAGAGTGAATTGTGGATATCTTCGGGCACCAAGTGACTTCGAGTCAGATTATCTTGCTGTCCACCGAATTGATCTAGCAAATTTTCTGGAATAAGCAGACAGAGGCAATAAAGTACAAAGGAAAAGAAACGCGTTACGTATTATATGGATGACACCGTATAATGTTTATTATATTAATATATTGTTACAAATTTAAGTATTTAAATTTACAGGACGTGTCAAAACAGCTTATACAGCTCCAAAAAGAACACAACAAAATGAAAGCTCAGGGATGTGTTGTGAATTCCAACCAAAACATTAAGCCTCCAAATTTCGATGGTACGTCTTCCTGGTCTACTTACAAACAACAGTTTGAAGCTGCCGCTGCTGCAAATGGTTGGGATGATGAGGAAAAAGCTAGAGCATTGTTAGTAGCTCTACGAGAACCTCCTCTGGGACTTTTACGGTCCATTCCAGTCGAACAAAAACAGAATTATAACGCTTTAGTGGCAGCGTTAGAAAGAAGGTATGGAGACGAACACTTGCGAAATTTACATTGGTCAGAATTAAATATTCGTCAGCAAAGACCAGGAGAATCATTGCAAGAGTATGAAGCAGATATTAGGAGGCTGATGTATTTAGCTTACCCAGAAATGCCAGAAAATTACAGAGATCCCTTCACGGTAGATCGCTTTATTAACGGCTTGCGAGACACGGACTTAGCAAAATTACTTCGTCGAGAACGCTTCCATAAAAGCAGTGAAGTTGATTCGAGCCCTTGAAATTGAATCATCAAATAATATGTCCAGGCCAAAAGTAAGAGCTGTTTCAATTCAGGAGGGAGAAGAAATAAGCACTGGAGATGAGGTCAACTTAAAAACGCTAAACCAACTGTTTCAATCACTGATAGAGAAGATTGATTCTTTGAAAGAAAGTAGACGATCCCCTCCAAATGTAAAGTGTTTCAGATGCGGACGTACAGGGCATATTCAACGCGATTGTCGTGTCCAAATGAGGTCTCGCTCACCATCTAGTGGGACAGAGTACCGAAGAAGAGATCAGGAAAACTAAAACTAGTCAACGCAGAGGGGCGGGTGTTGGCTAATGGGAATTTAGCCCCCAAAATTTACTCTATCAAGAGCTTAAAACATACTGCTGACAGTCTTAACATCGACGGACTTATTAATGGAAGAAAAGTTAATATAACAGTAGACACTGGTGCTGCCATATCATTGCTTAAGTTCAAAATTGCAACGAGATTTAAAATTCGACCAACAGAAAAGAAAATAACACTTAAGACTGTGACTGGAGAATCCGCCGACGTGTTGGGGCAGACAGACATAGACCTACAGCTGGGGAGGTTGAAGATTCGCCACTCGGTATTAGTTGCAGACATAGAAGACGAATTTATTTTGGGAATGGACCTGATAAGTAAACATGGATTTGCGTTTGATAATAAACTTAATACCCTAAGATTTGGGAACGAAGAGTTCATTTTGTATATAATAAAGAACCAATTAAGGTGGTCGCAGTATGCACAACAAGACTAGTCGGTAACAGTGAGACCATAATTTTTGGGAGGCTGGAAAGTAAAACATCAAGCTGCGTCGGACTCATAAGCCAACAAAACACACCCTTCACCTACCTCGTTGCAAAATCACTAGTTAAAACCGATAAAGACATCCCGATTAGAGTCGCCAATATTTTCCCAAATAGTGTCAAAATTAATAAGGGGGAGGTGGTAGCATTATTTGAACCAGTACAGAAAGTAACAAGATGTGAAGAGCCAACTTCCGAGGATACAAGCAAGTTACCAATGGAGGTACTTCAGCAATTTGAGTCAACTTGGCAACATCTCACTCCAGAAGAATTTAGTAAAGCGAGAGAGTTTATAGAAGAACAAAGTAATATCTTCGAAACTAGGAGTAGTTCGGGACGCACAAACCTTATTCAACATGCTATCAACACTGGCAATGCCCAACCGATAAGACAACCCCCAAGAAGACTACCAATGGCCAAGCAAGAAGAAGTTCACAATCTCATTAATAAAATGCTCAGCGACGGTGTTATTGAAGAGTCATCAAGTCCTTGGTCATCTCCTGTGGTGTTGGTCACTAAAAAGGATGGAAGTACTAGATTTTGTGTCGACTACAGGAAACTTAACGATGTGACCAAGAAAGATAGTTAAACACTGCCAAGAATAGACGACACATTAACAACATTGGCAGGATCATATTGGTTTTCTACTCTTGACCTGAAAAGTGGGTATTGGCAAGTAGGAATCTTTGAAAGAGATAAAGAGAAGACTGCATTCTCTGCTGGAAGTGGACTTTATCAGTTTAATGTGATGCCATTTGGCCTGTGCAATGCCCCAGCTACATTTGAAAGACTAATGGAAGTCGTTCTACGAGGCCTTACTTGGAAAACCTGCCTAGTCTATTTGGATGATGTCATAGTAATGGGGAAATCATTTCAAGATCATCTAGATAATTTACGAGAAGTATTCTCAAGAATCAGGAACGCAAATCTTAAATTGAACTCAAAGAAATGTTTTCTGTTCCAAGAAAAAGTTGAGTTCCTGGGTCACGTCGTTTCCCGAGAAGGCATCCATACCGACGAAAAGAAGTTACAAGCAATAAAAGAATGGCCTCAACCTCGTGACAAACATGAATTGAGAAGCTTTTTGGGTCTGTGTACATACTACAGACGATTTGTAGAAGGATTCGCCAAAATAGCGTCTCCATTACATAGACTTACAGAAGATAAAGCTTCTTACAAATGGAATACCGAATGTGACCAAGCATTTAGAAGACTAAAAGCAGCATTATGTTCTAGTCCGATTCTTGCATATCCCATTCCAAAAGGAAAATTCATATTAGATACTGATGCGAGCAACGATGGCATAGGAGCAGTACTCTCCCAAGTACAAGATGGAGAAGAACGGGTCATCGAATTTTTCAGCAAGAAGCTATCCAAACCAGAGAGAAATTATTGTGTTACTAGAAAGGAGCTCCTAGCCATAGTTAAATCCATAGATCACTTTCACAAATATCTCTACGGACAAGAGTTTCTGATTAGAACGGATCATGCTGCGTTAAAGTGGCTCATGAAAATGAAACAACCTGAGGGGCAAGTCGCGACATGGATAGAAAAGCTACAACAGTACCATTATCAAATTAAGCACCGAGCGGGAAGGGTGCATAATAATGCAGATGCATTGTCCAGAAGACCTTGCCCTGAGGATTGTAAACATTGCAGGAGAATTGACCAGAAAGAAGGAATTACCTACGTGCGCCAGATAAAGTTAGAACCAGATGAAGAATGGATGTCGGCTTCGATTAGAACCACACAACTTAACGACAAAGATGTAGGACCTATCTTGCGATTGAAAGAAGAAAACAAGCCACGGCCATCATGGCAAGATATCGCAAACCAAGGGGTGATATTCAAATCACTGTGGGCACAATGGGATTCACTGATAGTAGAGGAAAACATCCTTAAACGTGCCTGGGAAAGTGCCGATGGTCTTACTGTGGTTAATCAAGTAGTGGTTCCTAGGAGCATAAATAAAACCATGGACAAAATTCGAAACCGATTTTATTGGGTCAATTACTTTCAAGATGTGAAAAACTGGTGCCGCCGATGTTCGACTTGTGCAGCCAGCCAAGGTCCCAAAACAAGGTCCAGAGGTCAAATGAAACAATATAACGTAGGTCTACCATTCGAACGCATTGCTATTGATGTGGCCGGACCATTTCCAGAAACTAAAAAAGGCAACAAATACATCCTTGTTGTCATGGATTACTTTAGCAAATGGCCAGAAGTTTTTGCTTTGCCTAACCAAGAGGCCACTACAGTTGCGGAAGTTCTGGTAAATGATGTTTTCAGCCGATTTGGCATTCCTTTGGAACTACATTCAGATCAAGGAAGAAACTTTGAATCAAAGCTCTTCCAGAATCTCTGTGACCTTTTAGGAATACATAAAACACGGACTACGGCTTTACATCCGCAGTCAGATGGCATGGTTGAAAGATTTCATAAAACAATAGAAGAACATCTGTGCAAAGTTGTTGATGAGCACCAAACAGATTGGGACCAATATATTCCATTGTTTTTGATGGCCTATAGAACCGCCATTCACAATACGACAGGAGCTACTCCATCTAGTATCCTGTTTGGTAGAGAACTGCGTTTACCATGTGATATCATGTTTGGTTCACTTGAAGAAGAACACTTAGAGGTTAATGACTATGTCGAACGTTTAAGGCAAAAGCTGCACGATATCCATGAAGTGGTTAGAAAGCGAATAGAAATAGCCAGTGACCGCATGAAAGCGAGATATGACCTGAAAGCAAACTCTTCAGGGTTCAAAGAGAATGATCAAGTCTGGCTATACAATCCTCAACGCAAGAAAGGAAGATCACCTAAGTTGACACCACCATGGGAAGGGCCTTATAAAGTTGTTAAGAGAATTAATGATGTAGTCTACCGAATCCAGAAAAGCCCGAAGTCCAAGATGAAAGTTGTTCATCTAGACAGACTAAAACCTTACCTGGGAAATGTTGATCGAGGCGATCAAACCTGAAGAAGGAGGATAGTGTTACAATTTTATAGTTAGAATTTATTTAGGTTTAGTGTAGTATTAGGTTGACGTATTTTATGGTTGTATTCTTAATCTAGGTTTTAGTTGCGTTATCTGTGACAAACTGGTATGCGAAAGTCTAGAAAAGGGCTAGAATGATTGCGAATCGAACAAGGATGGAAGGGTTCTCGAATAGTAGGCAGCCCTCATATATAAGGCCGGACGTCGTGCATCAGTCAGTCAGTCACAGATAACATACTGTAGTGGTCGTGAGATATTAACACGAAGTTAATAGACCGATTATAGTAGTGAATTATTAGCAAGTTATTAGTGCGTGTTTTTGTACATAATTTGTCGAAATAAATTGACGTATCGTTTTCAACAATTGCGAGTTTTAATTTGTCGTTGTGAACCCGTAACAATATTATATCATAATATATATTAACAGAGACTACATAACCATAATAATTCATAATACCAACATGTACAAACCTCTATGATCAGCATACCACACCCTTATCCTTTCTTCCCACATTTCTAAAGTCATTTGGTATTGATCTATCACTCTCTGAGGCAACAAGTCCTCACTGGCTAGCATGCCAGGTTTATAAGTGTCCTCATCAAAGTCTCCAAACTAAAAAGTTTAAGAAAGAACCACTGTCAATAATTAAAAGATTTGTGCCTATCAGGCGAACTCTAAGTTAGGTTATTTCCATTTGCGAAACGTAGATGTTACCAAATACAGATCATTGCACAAAATATTTAGTGATTGTAAAATCTAAAAATTGTGTGCTTATCAGACATAGTAATAATAAACTAAATTTTAGATCAGAGAATGTAATGGATGGTTCAGTTGGGATATGGGCAGTACTGATAGTGGCCCAGGATCACCATGTGGTGATGCTACACAAGAACTGCTTGTATAGTAAGTGAACTAACCATAAGAAAAAATTAACTTTTTTTGTGACATTATTTTACTGTCATGTTCTAATATAATAATGTAAACATTATCTAAAATAAAGGAATAGTCTATTTTATTCTGTCTAATTGGATTAAAGCTTTTTTTAATAAGCTGAATATTTCAATTTTTCTGTATTGAGTTAAATAAAATAATATACCTTTGCCTGGACCGCATAGCTAGCCAACAAAACTGAAGCCTCTGGGGGACAGTAAATATCCATAGACAAAATGGCTTGCTTTACTTGCAGAAAGAACAAATGTTGTGTGACCTCTTGTACTAATTCTTCTGCTACTTCTTCCGGGTAAAATTTGGCAAGAAACATAAATGAGGCGGTTTGGTGATTTTTTTGAATACTTTGGTCTTGTACTAAAATTAATAAGCTTTAAAAAGGATTTTGCTAGGACACTGTAAAAGGACCCAAATTAAAGATAAGTTTGTGGCAAAATTTCAGCATACTAACTCGGATCAACATTTTTCCCATTTGCTACAGTTAATTTCCTTCCATTTTAAATAATTCTTTTGTTATGATTTTAATAATTTTTTCCTTCCCAACAAATTATTTGCAAGTCCTATAAATATTTTTGTTCTTCTGAAAATGTTATTCAAATTTATACAGCCTGTTCCACTTCAATTCTTGCGAGAAGTCACAGGTGCGAGAGATAAAGTATACAATTGATAAGTACATGAAAAGGATAGCCAGTCCCCTACATCATTGCAACCTCAGACTAAGAATCTTCGTTTATTAATCTAAGATCGCAACTCTTTCGCTAGGCTCTCTTTATCTGCCTTGCACCCTTAGATCATATACCTTGTCTCACGCACCCGTGGGACCTTGTATGTTTAAATGTACTGTACCTTTTTTGTCAAGTTTTAGCCAAGAAATAAAGCCTTTTGAGTCCTCGTACTGGAGACCAAAGTACCAAGTCTCCCTTAGGCCTATAGTTCTGCATACCAGTTCAAAGAGATCCCTTCCAGTAGCTCTCCACTAAAATATAAACTTGTCACAAGGGTGGTTCCATATCAAATCAACCAGGGGTTTGGCAGACCATCTCACAGATGTGGATAACTTTTGGTATATTCATGCTACCCATAAAGGCAATAAAAAATTTTAATTTTTGTAGATAGTATTTTTTTATTTATTTAAATTTGTAATTTAAAAACTTGCGAATTTGGCTCAGACGTGTACTAACAAAATATATATCTCGAGAACTACTTGTGCTCACTAACCTGATAAAGTGCTTATTTGAAAGGCCTTTAAAATATCTTTCGAATGAGGTATGACATGATCTTATTTTAATAAAAACATTTTTGAAAAAAAAAATTTCCTTTCTGTTTTAAGAAGATCCTCACCAAATTTCGGTAATAATCCGTTCACATTTAAAAAAAATGTTAGTAATAAAAATACATAACAAAATTGAAAAGGATCATTTTACACACCCAAATGAGACATTTTAGAGAAAAAATAATATAAAATCGTTAAAAAATAAAAAGATTATGTAATAAAAAACCTTATCTATTAAACAAATGTAATGTTTTAAAAAATGATTTTATGCTGTGAACTCCATGTCACATTGATTAAACTAATTCAGTCATTTTTTCTCTAAAATGTCTGGTTTCTGTATTTTATCAAGAAAATTATTCTTTTCTTATACTATTTTTGCATGTAGGTATTTATTTAATTAATTTTTCTCCCAAAAAAATTTAAAATATATTTTCTATAAATATATAAGTAAGAACTTTTTTTAAAAAAACTCAATGTTGCTTTTTATAAAAAATATCAAAAAAATACAGTAAGGGATATCTCATTCGAAATGTATTTAAAATGCCTATTAAAAAAGCCCCATGTTACTACCCTGCTGTCGTAGTTTTGGGAATATATTTAGTTTTGTAAAACTAACTAAAAGTTTTTTTAAAATCAAACTTGTAACAAAAAATTATTGAAATGGGTAAGAAAGTCTGCTAAACCTCCTTTTTTTTCGTTGATTTTATATAAAATTACCTATAAAATACCTACCATAATAAATTTAATCTGTGGAAACAGTTTAAAAATTATGTGTACCTATTTTCTAAATTATTTTAAAAGAAAGAAAAGGTTATAGGACAGCTAGAAAACTAAAATAGATAAATAAATAAAAACACAATAAATTTTATATAATATTTGTCTTTATTTTTATCATAATAAAAACTATGGATGGAATCTCCCACAATGTGTAACAACTTTGAAATACTTTTCTGAGGTACTTGGGAATCATCCTTCCAAAAAACATTACTTATTGATAACTATAAATGTCAAATTTGACAGTATTAATGGTAGAAAACCTCAGAAAAAAAGTATCTCAGTGAAAATTGTTGTATAATAAGGGAACATCCTTAAATTATGTAACGCAAATTTTCAGGATTTTTTACTACCCCCCCCCTCGTAATGCATTTTCAAGAAAAAATACATTAAAAAAACATTGAGTGTAATGCAAGGCCCAACCCCCCTCCCCCAACCCCTAGAGTGTTACATAATTTAAGGACAGTCCCTAATCAAGCCATGATATTGGATTGGTGCTGCAGTATGAAAATCAGCTTAAAAATCTAAATCTTTTTAGTTTTAAGGTTTTAAGCTTGGTTTTAAGTCTAGGTAAGCATACCTAGTTATTAAAATGCTGTTAAATATCCCTGATTTCTATACTTCGGGTTTAAATATATTACAAGACCATGGTCAACCTAAGTTCTATCTCATATTAGTAAGTAAGTAACTCTCTCTCTCACTGGAATGGATCTAGAGGGGGGGCCAGAGAGGCCCAAGCACCCCCCCGCCCCTCCCTGATATAAAACTTGTTTTTAGTTCTATAAAAAAAAATGTATCAACTGCAAGTTTTAACAAAATTTACCCTCAATCCAACTTTTAAAAAAAAATCTATAAAAACTACTTCATATTCCGAAAATGTTCGCATTTTCTTTGCTTTTAATTTAAATTGCAGAACTAAGACTTGTTAAAAATGCTTGGAAATCCTGGACCCACCACTGTCTCTCTGTGTATCATTTTCCCTCCTATGGCATAGAAGAATATAAAATTAGAGTGAAATCCTTAGTAAACTGACCAATTTCTGAGAAGTTAGTTTTCTTTGAGATTTTCTTCTCGGTTTTAAACAACAGCATATTTTCAGCATGGATCACCAAAACCGGTAGTTAGATTTTAAAATATATGCTTGCATTGGATCATTTAAGTACCACTTAATAGTGGCCCAATGGTCTTACCTCCAAATTGAACTCCAATTCAGCATCCAGTGTGCACACTTTCACTGGAAAGCTCTTCCCTGACTTTTTCCTACGGAATGGTGTCATCTTGTGCTCACATTTAGTCACTTTTTTTCTTCTTAATATTTACAGATATATTAACTTTTAATCATAATTAAGTTAAATTAAATACATTTAAAAAGGCACTTTTTTTATTATTATTATTTATTGAGTCATATGGCAAGCTGTCAATTCATGTCAATTTTTTTCTGCTAGTGGCGCCCCCAATTTAAATGGAAAGTTTTTCGGCCTGTTCGCAAGAGCGTAGGTCCTGATGCAAATCGATTTTAAAATGTATTCGCTCCGAGTACCGTAGAACACGTGACCAATGGAGCTCTGTTTAAAGTACAGATCATGTGATTGAAGTAAACTCGAGGCCACAAAGGTTTAAAACAATTTTGCTTGTCAAAACAACAAATGTAAACATAACCCCATAAAAACGCCGTTCTTTTTTAAACGTTTTTTGTGATTTTTCGGGTTTTTCAGTGTTTTTAGTGCTTTTGTCTTTATAGATTTATAAGATAAATTACCAGTAAGTCTATCGTAGAAAATATAGATTATTTATTGTCAGCCCTCAGGGCCTTTTAAGCTTGCCAGATAAAGTTAAAGCCTGATTTATATACTAACCCCCGATTTATAAACTTGGCGTTACTGTTAACTAGGTAACTTGAATTGAAACAGTTCATCAAGTTTATAAATTGAAACATTACTTTTATTCGTATTTCTTTCTAGCTAGCTATGCATTAATATTAATTATGATTCACATTTTAGTTCACATACATAGTCATTAATAATTATTTGGACTCTTGCTGTATTTTTTATAATTTTTTTTACTTAAGGCAAAATGGATGGAGATTTATATGATGAATTTGGTAACTACATTGGTCCTGAATTGGACAGTGACGATGAAGAAGAAGAAGAACAAGAAGCACAGGAAGATGAAGAGCAGCAAGATTATGATGATGTAAGTATGTTTACCAGCAACAAACCAAGTGTTTTAAACTTAAAATTTCGCAGCCAGGCCTATGAGCACTGATTAGAGAAACTAAATTATGATTGTAACTTTTGATTTTTATTAATAAAGTTTTTAAAAAAATCAACACTTAAAATTATAGTACCTTAATCTGAGAATCACTATGCTTCAATTTTTAAAGTGCTTACATACTCAGAAAAATATACAGGATGTTCTTAAATATCATGTTAAAAAAGAGGAGTTTGAGAGAGGACCGACGAACTGTGGAAGTACATCCAGAAGGGCCATGATCAAGCAATTAAATGAAAAAAAATGGACCAGACAGAGCAACCTTGCGGTTTATTGGTCCCAGGTGAAATGGGTGTAAAAAGTTTACAAAAACACACAACACTAAACAGGGTGCTACAACACATTATAAGACCAAGAAGAAAGTCTTGTGGGATTGTGTACAATTTTACTTCAGCTTATGATTTTTTGACTTATTTTAAGATGAGGTTTTATTTCTATGGCATATTATAGGTAGTTGAGTTGTTATGAAGAAAAAGTCTTTGAAATGGTACACCAGTTGAAAGAGATCAGCAACATATTTATAGGCAAAAAGTTTTATTTATAATGTTGTTACTATGCTCTAAGAGTTCTAGGACGCAACAAGTTTTAAAAGAGAATGACATTTGTACCAGTGTTTATAATATAGCCCTTCACTCCTCCTGTGGCTCGTGCTGTTGCTGAGTCATTAATCTGTTATACTTTTTAACTGCGGCAATAATCCCATCCAGAGTCTTATAAAAATATTTTGCTGGTTTTTACATGTTTATGTTTTCTATTTGTATTCAGGATATGAAACAAACACAATTAGACCCAGTATAAAATATCATTAAATATAGATTGTTTTAGCAGTTGTTATGAGGAAAACAGTCAGGCTTTTAGAATCTAGTAAAACAAGATAGTATCACTATAGATACTTTGTAAGCTTTTATAATGTTTTTATGTGGGTTTTTTGGCAGCGAAGGAAATTATTATACTTTTTAAATAATAAATAAAGAGACTTTTTACCTAACTTTTCTTTATTTTTCTCCATAAATTAAAACAATGTGGTACAGGGTAATTTAAAAAAAAAGAACCTCCCTCTAGGATGACCAAATGGACATTGATGAACCTCAACCAATGGCTATAGTACTCCATGAGGATAAACAGTACTATCCATCGGCACTACAAGTCTATGGTCCAGATGTGGAAACCATAGTTCAAGAAGAGGACACACAGGCTTTAGATGTCCCTTTGGTTGAACCAGTTAAAAAGAAAAAGTTTCAATTGAAAGAGCAAGATTTGCCTGAGACTGTCTACAGCATGGAGTAAGTGATAGGGTAAACTCCCCACAATGATCTCTATATATATATAACTTCGTATATAGTTCATTGACTCCCCAGGGTAGCTATTCTGGGTCTTGAACGATGTGATCATTCACATCACACGCTTTGACCAATAGCAAACTCTGAGCGGTCACGTGTTTTGCGAAATAACTTGTCTCGACCAATGGCATAGTCGCCCGCTTTTTACAGTTAGTGAATTTTACGCGTTTGAAGTGAAATCTGTTCTCCTGCCCCGTTCCGACTAAACGTTTCTCTGTCGAATCGTAGGAGAAGCTTATGCAATGGAGATCTTTTCGCATAGCATGTGACGGCCACGTCAAATTACTAAAATACTTTTAAAAAAAGAATGGTGTTTCTTAATATATCAGTTAAAATCTAGTTCTATAATCACTGATAATACTTCTAAGAGTAAATAAGTGTTTATAATTTTAATATCATACATCATGCATAATTAGTGGTATTCTTGTGCCTTACCTATTAGTTTTCTTTTCAGATTTTTAGCAGATATGATGGATAACACCTCCCTAATTCGTAATGTGGCTCTAGTAGGCCACTTGCACCATGGAAAAACAACTTTCGTAGACTGTCTAATAAGGCAAACTCATCCTACTTACCGCACTAATGAAGAAAAGAATCTGAGGTACACTGATCTTCTTTTTACTGAGCAAGAAAGAGGGTGTTCCATTAAAAGTGTACCTGTTACTTTACTTATGCAGGATATCAAGAACAAAAGCTATTTGATGAATATTTTTGACACACCAGGTTTGTAATTCTGCATGGTATCTTTAGTCACTGGCATTTTTATTAATAAATTCACAAAAGTAAATTTCTGTACCTGTAAATTAAAAATCAAACAAGTTTTTGTGACTACTCCAGTGAGTAGCTCGAAAGCTTGTCCTCACGGGGGTCCAAGATCTAATGGACACCTAATAAGTGTTGACAGTTAACTGTTTTGTCCTTATGGGACTCGTTAAAAGACTGCTTGGTCAATGTGACACCCTTCCGAAGTTAACCAGACCGTTTTGTCTCTCATTCTACGTCTGTAGTGAGAAAACTATCGCAAAAAGAGCCATCTACCTTGATACGAGTGAAACTAGAACAAGAGTAGGCGCAAAGAAGAAAGATGGAAAACGTGCTGTGTGTGGATCGATAAAAATCAAAACGAATTTTATACTTCACACAAAGGTATGTGTGCCTAACTTGTAAGTTATAAACGGGATTCCCCGAATTCTCGAATACCAAAACGTAGAATAAAACAAAGAACGATAAAAGAAAGAAGTGTTGATGCGCCGCAAAATAAAATATAAATCAGTGTTGCCAAAGCTGGTACAACTTTGAGTCGCTTATAAGCTCACTGCTCTCACTGTGTCATGACACAATTTTGCTGACACATTGCCTTGATACAGCAAGCGGTGTCAGCGTCATTGTGTCGACACGCGAAAATTTGCTGTGTTACCAGCGTTGCCACCCTCGACCCTGAGGTCTTCGGTAGAAGTTTGAATTGATTTAGTAGGTAAATTGTATTTCTACGATTTGTTTTTGCTGACAAAATACCAAAATTAAGAATTAAATAAAAAAATAAGGTACATAAACATCGCTTGCTTAAACAACGTGAAAATCGTGTGATCAGTAATTTTCTGGGAATCATTCAATTTACTGGCAAGTAACCTCAGGGAATTCACAAGGTCGGAGCCAATCGAATCGCTTCTCGCATCATCCTTTTATAAAAGCGTGATCTTTAATGCCGCTTGCGGCTGCCGGCTGAGTATATCGCAAAATCCAAGAGATGGCGCCATAAATACACTTTTAAAGACAGTGGCTTGAAATAAAATTTTTATTCTACAAAGGATCTTACATAAAAAGAATATTTTATTTATGATGTTTTTTTTTAATCGCAATCACGATGCGTATAAAAAAAAACAAGTTTTTATCGAAAAAAAAATCGGTAGAAAACTATGGTAATTCGGTATATCGTAAAGTAAAAGGCTAAATCAGTAGAACTACCGAAAAATCGGTAGAGGTGGCAACGCTGTGTGTTACCCATGCCGAGTCGATGTGATATTCTTGCTAAGTTAACTAAACAGTTTTGTCTCTTACTTTACGTTTCTAGTGGGAAAACAAAACCATATTCCCCGAGAAGCGCCATCTACCAAAATACGAGAGAAACTAGAACAGCAGCAGGCGAGTAGTAAACTGCTATATCATCGATCGATACAAATACCGATTGAAAGAGAGAATCCATCACGTGACCTATGACACACATATTCTTCTAGATCAGATTAAAGGCCTTCACACACACCTCCGTAGCATGGTGCATAACGCGTGGCATGGGGCTTTCAACCAATTAACGATCGAATAGCAGCGGTCATATTGGTTTTGCATAAGAAAAGTCCATAATAAGTGATCGGCTTAACGCTGATTGTTTTTCCGCCTTTAGGACGTCGCCGTCGCGTTCATCAGCGAAGTTTAAAGTCGAATACTAACCAACGTTTGATAAAAAAATACATTTTTAGGTCACGTGAATTTCTCAGACGAAGTAACAGCGGCAATGCGCTTGTGCGACGGCGTAGTCCTGTTCGTCGATGCAGCGGAGGGTGTAATGTTAAACACCGAACGACTCTTAAAACACGCTGTCCAGGAACAGATGCAGATCACAGTGTGTATCAATAAAATCGATAGGTTGATGTTGGAGCTGAAGTTGCCGCCTCAAGATGCTTATTATAAGCTGAGGCACATTGTTGAGGAAATTAATGGTCTTCTAACGTAAGAATACTGATACTAGGCCAATCATTTTATTTTATTAATTATTTAATTTGATGTAAAAGACAAAAAAATGGAGAAAGAAATCTGTTGATGCAGTTAAGTGTATCCATGGTGTAGATTATGAAATCACGTGTTTGCCCCCAAATTTTATATGGGAAGTGAACGCCAACTTAAATTTCGGGGAACATTTTTAAACTACTTAACGCAAATATTCAGGATTTTTTACCCCCTCCCCTCTTTGTAACGAATTTTCAAGAGAAAACACATAGTACCAGTGTATCGCAAGGCCAAGACCCCCTGACAAGTATTATTTCATGTTTTATAAGAGTTGCTTGAAGGTTGCGGCTACCTAAATCCACAATTTTTTAACAAGGTGGCGACAACGGTCCTCGAACCCCTATACAACTCTTATAAACCTTAAATGAAGAATCATGTAAGGGTGGCGGCAACCTATTTACAAACCTCTAATAAAACTTGAAATGTTTCCGCAGTGGTGGTGGTAACCCTTATATAATCCTTAAATACCTCTAAGCATCCTTACTGAGTCATATAAGAGGAATAAGATCATTGGCGCAACCCTTGTCAAACCAAATAAGGAATGCTGGTAATTTAGTTTTTCCGTGCTAGTGACTTCCTCTACAAGAAATTATGAGAAATTAAAAGATTTTTTAAAAGTTAACCAAGTGATGGCTAGATATATACAATATAATATCAAGTATTTCATTAATTTTAAACATTCGCCAATAATGATTATGAAGACACATGTGCTTGCCTTATCGCAATGAAATACTTTTCGAAATCCGGTTTATGCCTTAAAAATACCGACAGGCCCAACTTTACTGTGAAATTTATGAGTTCTGGGCTTACAAAACTCGCGCGCCCTGGAAATTAACAAAATTTAGTCATATTTTTCAACATTTTCATGCTTTTATGAACAAGTTACTGCTAATTACATGACAATTTTTTTTTAAAGAATATTGTCAAATATGATTAAAAAACACTTTAATTTATTCTGAAACATCTAAATTGTGAATACTTTTTATAGTTCTAATTTTTTTACAAGCTTGATGATTATTTACGTCGTCATTTTCACGTAGGTTATTTTAGAGAAACACGGTTTTTTTAAAACTTTTTTACCAAAACTATCTAACATAACCTTTATAAGTGCTGGCGAAAAGTCCTACCGCCCTGCAAAGAAAACAGAACAGTCTGACTAGTGATAGCGAATGTGTAAAAACCCACTGTGGTTTTATAATACAGTTGAAGGGGTCCTATTCTTCCGGTTATATTACACCTGATTATGAAACTACTTTTGGTAAGTTAATATAACTTTTGTTGCCCAGGTTCCGCCAAGTACCTTTATATAACATATTGCAACTTTCAAGTATTTTACAAAACCAGGAAAGCTTGTTATAAAATCTAAACACTCTTATCAGTACTATCAGGAACCAAATTTATAAAACCTCAGATATAATTGAAAATGTTCCTTGGGCTCCCTCCCTTAAACGTTGCGTAATTTACGGATGATCCCTTCGGTTTTTGCTGATTTTCTCTCTTAATCTGCATTTCTTGAATAAAATCTTGGAAGACAAATTTGTAGAGAATTTAATTTGCTATAATTCTTGTTTTATCAATCTCTGAAACACCTTGTATTTATTTTAGGCTATACTCGGATGATGCCAATCCCACAATAGTCTCTCCAGTCTTAGGCAACGTATGTTTTGCCAGCTCCCAATATGGCGTCTGTTTCACTCTTAAATCATTCGCTAATCTTTATAATTTGTATTATGGAGAAGTTAATGTCGAAGAGTTTGCTAAGAGATTGTGGGGTGATATTTATTTCAACAGCAAAAGGTAATTTTTTTCCCATAGTGTATATTTTTAAAAAAAAATTTACATGGTCATCACTTGTCAAAAAAAAGAAAATATGGAAAAGTTGCAGTTTGTTCCTAATAAGAACTTTGTTGCTTTTGTAAATAGTTGATATTAGGGATCTTTTGCATGTCCCATTTTTCTCTTATCTTTTAGGCATACGCAGTTACCTGGTTTGAACCTTATCCTTTACTAAAGGATAGTGTTTGACCTTACTTATGTTCCAATAACGCAGGCTACTAGTTCCTTTATTTAGAGACAGTGTTGCCGCGCATATCACGTTATGTCAAAATGTAATGTAAATTTAAAATATTTTTGATACTAGACAATTATTTCAAGAGCTGCCAATGCGGGGTAATCCAAAGATTTAATTTTATGCCAGCTATTCAAAATTATTTTTTATAAAAACTCGTGGTTATGTGATGCACAATTCTTCACCTAAAGTCATCAATGTTCTGTGAAGTGTGTAAAAAAAAATAAGAAGTACACAGTAAACACAGACCTAATCCTATATTTTCCTGTCAGTTTTTCACTTTTTCAGTTTTTCTCTAGTTGTTTTCGGAACTTTTTAATTAATTTTGCCTACAGAACACAAAACAGGCTTGTGACAGATAAATAAAGGATAAAAAATTGTGTCTGCAAAAGGTGAAAATTGGGCTTCTAAATATCACGTGACATCTGTCATTTAATGTCGCATTAATAAAGGATAAAGCTAGCTAAAGGAAGGCGTGCAAAAGGTCCCTATTATTGGTTGCGAGGTTCGTAGGGCAGGACTTTGACCTGGGATTCCTGGGATTGGTTAGATCTCTTACTTATAAAGTCCTGGGCGAACACTCTACCCGCTTTTTTTGGCAGAAATGTCGGAAATTGATGTTCCTTGCACAGTAAACCGAACATCCGAGAAACAAAGTTCCGATATCAGTTCTTCTTGCAATATTTTCATCGCTAAAGGATACCAAAAGGTCAAAACCTCCTATCAACGGGTTATTATATTATATGTCGACATTGCGCTGTTCTCAAGTTGACTTAAATTTGTATCTCTAAAAATGTTTCGACATTATAAATGAACCCGAGTGTACTTATAAGAAAACTAAGCAAATGGTAACCTCCGTTATTATGGCTATTAACTTTAGAACATTTAATTCTCTAAACTGTTAACTCATCTATCTTTCTATAAGTAATGAAAGTAAATAAATAAGAAGAAGCAACTGTAAACATTAACTTTTAGTCGAAAGTTCACTAAAAAAGCTCCACACAATTCAGCTCAAAGAAGCTTCGTAGAGTTTATTCTCGAACCTTTGTACAAAGTGTTCGCCCAAGTTGTTGGAGACGTTGACACTACTCTTCCTGATGTTTTGGAGGAGTTGGGAATCAAATTGTCCAAAACCGAAATGAAACTGAATATTCGACCGCTTTTGAGGTTGATTTGTGGAAAGTTTTTGGGAGACTTTAATGGTAAGAATATCTTAATTAGTATAATAATAGTAGGTGCTCGTTTTATAAGATATATTTCACTTATGGATTGTTCATACTCCTCCTATCCTTAATTTTATGTCATTCGTCTTTTAGTTATCGCCGTGAGGAACTTGAGAACCACCATTTCTTATGGTACTGTTTATACAATGCGTTTACTTTGTGCTACAATAAGATTTACTTTTAAAGTGGTCAGCTCTAAACATTTCAGCAAGACGGACGCGGGCGTATAGTCCTTGCCATACGCAGTTACACTTTTGTGACTTTGACATGATATAAACATATTTCCTTGCCCGAAATATTTGAAAAATTAAAAACGTCATGTTGGTATAAAATTAAAGGCAAAACTGTCATTGTCTTAAATAAAAAGATGCTGACTGTATTTTGACAAAAAAAAAGGGACAGATAAAAACAACTCAAAAACATGGCTTTTTTTAACATTTTTCTTGTTACTATCATTATGCACATGATAAAATGATAAACAAGGAGGTTGAAAATGTTACAAAAGTGTAACTGCCTACGGCAAGGACTATATGTCATACGCGACATCGAAATTTTAAAAAATTTTGATAGAAACCATCCAGATAACCTTAACATTTTAGTATTTGTTTTTATTATTTTTTAATGGAGGGACGTTTTTCCCGTTTTGTAAGAATACTTAAAAATAAAGATGTCGAAAAAGTTATGTTAAATGTCCATTAGAAAGGTTTTCGTGGGTTTATAGAGCACAGGTTATTGCTAACCAAAATTTTGTTCAGTGAGTTATGACAAAGAATAAACAAATAAGAGCAAGGCCAATACAAAAATAGAGGCCACGACCCTGAAAAAATCAGCTGTTCTCCGGGGGCTGAATTTTACATTGGGTCTTATGGGAGGTCAGACGTTTTTCTATGATATTTTCAAAATGGCACTACAGATTTCCGCAAAATTTCAGTGAAATATTCCACCATTCCGATATTCCACCAAAGTTGTTTAAGGAAGCAACATGATTAAAAGGTTAAAATCTTCAAGATTTAGCATTCCTTATTTTGAATTCAAATTACCCGCCATGTACCGCATATGCCAACTGTTATATTTGGCATGTATTTGACTTTGTCATCTGTGTTTGTCACATTCGCTTCTGTTTTAAATTTAATTTTAGTGTGAGGTAATGGCGGCTCTGAAAAATTAAGGATTGCCATATATTTTAAAAAAATTTGGTCTGAAAAAATGTAGTAAAAACAATCTTAAAACCGGCTTTATATTAAAAAACATCAAATAATCATGAACCGTCATTCCAACTTCAATATTTTAAAGACAATCAGCTTTGTCGTAACGTGACCATCAAAAAAAAATCAGCCCCGGATGTGACGTCAACAAAGTGGAGAATCGTGGCCCGTCCGTTTTGATAGCCCTGATAAGACGAGTATGAGCAGAAGATTTTTGATTACAGCTTATATCAAGGCCAACAAAAAAATATAGGCCACGACCCTGAAAAAATCAGCTGTTTTTGTGGGGTTGAATTTTACATTGGGTCTTATGGGCGTATAGAGGTTTATTTGTGATATTTTCAAAATGGCACTACAGATTTTCGCGAAATTTTAATAAAATATTCCCAGACACTATAACGATAGTCGACCAAACTTTTGTAAGGATAAAAGATGGTTAAAAGATTAAAATTCTCAAGATTTAGCATTCCTTATTTTGAATTCAAATTGCCAGCCATGCACCGCATGCCAACTGTTATATTTGACATGGATATGACTGTCATTGTTTGTCATGGCATTTATTTATTTGCTTATTATGTAAAACTTCTTCGATTTTTTTACAAAAATACCAGTGTTAATCTTTTTAAAACAAAATCACACTACAAAAAAATTATTTTTTAATGTTCTAAGTTTTGTAAACACATCTGAATAAGTTTTAAAAGTCGAATATAAACAAATAGGTGTAGGTGAGCCGCTTCTTTAAATTTAATTTTTGTGTGAACTAATGGAACGGCTCTGAAAGACTAAGGATTACTATACATTAAAAAAAAAATGTTTTACAAGAATATAGTAAAAACAATCTCAAAAACGGCTTTATTTAAAAAAAAATCAAATAATCAGCAACCGTCATTCCAACTTTAATATTTTAAACACAATCAGCTGTAGCGTGACGTGACCAGCAAAAAGAAATTCAGCCCCCGCTGTCACATCAACAAAGTTGTAGATCGTGGCCCGTCCGTTTTGATTTAGTTTTAGACAATATTAAAAAGTTATTGCAAACCTGGCATAGAATTGTTTAGGCATTTATTTTTTAAAAAGGTGTTTTTTAGGTTTTGTTAACATGTGCGTGGAACACATAAAATCTCCTTTAGAAAACGCAAGAAAAAAAATTGATCACATCTATACTGGACCTAACACTAGCAAAGTGTATGACGATATGGCCAACTGTGATCAAGAAGGATACTTAATGGTAAGTATACTCGGAAATAAGAATAATATCGTAACTGAAATTTCAAGTGATAAAAATTTAACTTGGCAAAAATGCCATGTTGGCCCATCATTCCGTTCACACTACTCTGTACGCGTTGATCATGGATTTTGACCTGTAGATATCCTTTGTAAGGGATGAAAAGAATTTTGCAAGGTGAACTGATATCGGTTTATCATTTAATATTCGATTTACTGTGGAAGCAATAAAAATATCCGATATCTGTTTTAATAACTTTTTTAACTTGCTATGTTGGCACTGGGGATAGCGGGTAGGGTAGAATTTCATAAGTAAGCGGCCTAACCAATTCTAGGATTCCCAAATGACTGGAATCTATGTAGGGAAGTTTTTGCGACATTATTCTTGAACCCAAAAAATAATGGAATTAAATAAAAATGATAATTTTATTATTTTTTAGGTGCACAGTACAAAAATGTACCCCACAGAAGATTGTACCTTTTTTCAAGTTTTGGCTCGAATAATGAGCGGAACTCTGCACGCTAATACAGACGTCAGAATCTTGGGTGAAAATTATACGCTTCAAGATGAAGAAGATTCGCGAATATTGACAGTTGGGAGACTTTGGATTTATGAATCCAGGTAAAATTTTCATATTTTTCTTTTATTATTAAATATTATATATAAAATATTAAAAATTATTTTGTTTTTTATCCATTTGATAATTGACAAGGTTTCAATTTTCTAATTATATATTTTTGTGTATAAGTTTGTATTTTAATTTTTTTATATGTTTATTTTGGTTACATTTTGTTTGTTTAAAATTACTTTAAAAGAGCTTTTAATTTTTACACCTAATATTTTATTCAATTTTAATTTATTTTATCTTATACATATTTATGTTTTTAACTTTTTGTAAAAAAAAAATTGATCTTGATTTTATTTAAAAAATTTTATGTAGCTTTTTTATAACATTTTACCCTGCAGTTTGGTTCCAAACTTGTTGTATACCTTCATATATCACTTGATTTTTTTTCAAACTTTCTGTACAAAGACTAAATAAATTAATTTTCGGGTTAGTCCTCCATGGTAGCGGTAGGTGAAAATTAATTTATTTAGTCTCCACACACCTCAAAAAATGCCATATATATTTCTGTACAAAGTAGCACTAAAGCATATCCTGTTTTAGATACAAAGTTGAACTGAACAGAGTGCCTGCAGGAAATTGGGTTCTGATTGAAGGCATTGATCAGTCGATTGTCAAAACTTCGACAATTACAGATTTGACAATTCACGAAGAGCTGTATATATTCAGGCCCTTGAAGTTTAATACTCAAAGCATCATAAAAATTGCTGGTAGGTATTTGTTTATATTTATATTGTTGTATATCAAAATTCTGAAGTCATAAAATAATATTCCTTTAAAATCAAGATTTTTAACATTTTTATTAAATCTTTTGTGAAGTGAAACACTGTCAATGTATACTCTTTATTTTAGTTGAACCAGTTAATCCGTCAGAACTTCCAAAGATGTTGGACGGATTGAGAAAAGTAAACAAATCATATCCTCTTCTAACCACAAGGGTTGAAGAGAGCGGAGAACATGTAGTTTTAGGAACTGGAGAGTTGTACCTGGATTGTGTCATGCATGATCTCAGAAAGATGTATTCGGAAATTGATATTAAGGGTCAGTTATTCAGTATTTGTGTCTTAGATTTTCTGAACCATCTGGCAACATTGAAAAAATCCAATGCTGAGATGTTTTTGTTTTGTAAGGAATATATGAATGTTTTTGGTATTTTATTTTGATTTCTCGTGTAATTTTAGTGGCTGATCCAGTGGTAGCTTTTTGCGAAACAGTAGTAGAAACATCCAGTTTAAAATGTTTTGCTGAAACTCCAAATAAGAAAAATAAGTTGACAATGATTGCTGAGCCCCTTGAAAAAGGTATATTATTTTATTTTTGTTTCTAGTAAATACACTTTCATATAAAAAGAAATCCTATGGATATGGAGATTCTAGATCAATTCTGATCAGTCACAACATACAGGGTGTCCCAACTAAAAGCTAATAGAGGTATTTTTGGGTATTTTTCGTGTGAATTTGGAAAAACGCTCGAACACATCAATTTTGTGTGCGAGGGGGGCACTTTTTAGCTATCTTGAAATTTTTGTAACACACACCATCTTCGAAGGGGTATACTTTACCCCTATATTTGGAATAGGGAAAGTGGGTCTAGTGATACCTTATTTTGAAGTTTTCTTGAATATCTTTACAACCGCGTAAAAATTTCGAAAATCCATAGATTAGTTTTTGAGATATTTGCTTTCAAATTTTACATGGAATGATAAAATAAATATTAAATCCGAAAAATATAAAATTTTGATAAAATTTTTTCAGTCCATGTTAAATTTGAAAGTTTGAAGGCAATTATCTTAAAAACTAATAGATAGATTTTTGAATTTTTACACGGTTGTAAAGACATTCAAGAGGCCTTCAAAACAAGGTATCACTTGACCCACTTTCCCTATTCAAAATATAGGGGTAAAGTATACCTCTCGAAGATGGTGCATGCTACAAAAATTTTAAGATAGCCAAAAACTGTCCCCCTTGCAAACAAAATCGACGTGTCCGAGCGTTTCTCCAAATTCGCACGAAAAATACCCAAAAACACGTCTGTTACCTTTTAGTTGGGACACCCTGTATATCAAAAACATTATTTTCCAATCATGTAGCAGCAAATTCAAACCGACTGTTTGAAATCACAATATATCTACTGTTAATTTGCCAAAAAATACATTAATGCTTTTTTATTCTCCTAGGTCTAGCGGAAGATATTGAAAACGAATCAGTACAAATTGGTTGGAACAAGAAGAAACTTGGTGAATTCTTCCAGACCAAATATGACTGGGATTTATTGGCGGCGAGAAGTATATGGGCGTTTGGACCTGATACTACAGGTACCTGACCTTGGTTCGGTTTCATTTTAATCCAGAGGGACCCATCGGTCACGGACATGTAAACGCAGTTGCTACTTTGGTTTGTTGTAATGTGAACCAAACAATTTCTCTTTTTTTTGGCAGGTCCCAACATCTTAGTAGACGACACCCTACCATCAGAAGTAGACAAGGGTCTACTCTCGTCAGTAAAGGATTCGATAGTTCAAGGCTTCCAGTGGGGTACGAGAGAGGGACCACTTTGCGAAGAACCCATCCGAAACACAAAGTTTAAGATTTTGGATGCTGTGATCGCACCTGAGCCATTGCATAGAGGTGTGTATGGCTAATACCCTGTTTCCACCAATGCATGCCCACCGCGATTCAAAAAACGCATCAGGTGACACTGCATTTAAAACTAGTGCAAATCCATGGGCCATCACGTGTTGCGTTTTTTTTAATTGGGGTGGGCATGCATTGATCTTTGAACACATTTCAAGTATATTGATCTTATACTTATAAATTTTCTTATTCAGGTGGTGGCCAGATAATTCCAACTGCAAGAAGAGTGGTTTACTCGGCCTTCTTGATGGCGACCCCAAGACTTATGGAACCGTACCTTTTTGTTGAAGTGCAAGCACCGGCCGATTGTGTATCAGCTGTTTATACTGTGTTGGCAAAGAGACGGTAAGAATTACGCTTTTCTGGGCTCTAAGCGTGTTTTACATGCAGAAGATTACTTACGTGGAGTGCCAGAATGTATTGTGCCCGATAACGGCTAAACTTTTTTACAAAATAACAGTTGGCAACTGATTTTTTAACACTTTATGCGAGTAATCCAGAATAAATGTGACAACAAGCTTTTCCCCCAGTTTTTCATGAATGTTTTCGACAATTGTTTTTTTTTTGTTATTATTGATGTGCAAGTCGTGGCCGATCGCGTATCGAATTATACTGTGTTGGCGAAGAACTCTAAGCCTTTTTTATAGGCTGGTTATTAACGTGGAGTGCCGGCCTGCTTTCTTGCCGACAACGGCTCTAATTTTTTTTGAATAAATTTATCAGTGCTTTTAACCGATTTGTTTTACATGTAGAAGATTACTTATGTGGAATGCCAGACGGTATCGTGTCCGATAACGACTCGACGACTAAACAAATGAATGTTCTTACTAATTTGGTAAACTTATCACGTCCTTGCAATGCAACTATAGGTAAATTTAGTGGGAATAAGGACACTGTTGTTCTGGTAAATATACGTTTTAATCCATCGGTAACGTTTCGACAATGGTTTTTGTCTTCATCAGACCTTCAGACTAGATCGTACATTGGAACAACAAAAAACAAGAATTCAAGTACATCAGGAAAACAAACGGCACAAAATTAAAAACGAAACCCAACCTTAATCTGCTAATTATTTATATTTTCTATAGAAAATATAAATAATTAGTTTCTATAGAAAATATAAATAGTTTCTATAGAAAATATAAATAATTAGCAGATTAAGGTTGGGTTTCGTTTTTAATTTTGTGCCGTTTGTTTTCCTGATGTGCTTGAATTCTTGTTTTTTGTTGTTCCAATGTACGCTCTAGTCTGAAGGTCTAATGAAGACAAAAACCATTGTCGAAACGTTACCGATGGATTAAAACGTATATTTACCAGAACAACAGTGTCCTTATTCCCACTAAATTTACCTATAGTTCTTACTAATTTTTTTGATGTCGACACCAACAATTATGAAGCCGTACCGTACGGCTCTAATTTTTTGGTTGTTGCAAGTTTTTTCGAGTAAAATTATCAGTGCTGTTAACCGATTTGTTTTATATGCAGAAGACTAAATGGAGTTCCAGACGGTATCGTGTCCGATAATGGCTCTAAAACTAAACAAATGATATGTTCTTGCTAATTTTTTTGCAGGCAAAATAACAGTGTTGTCAACTGTTTTTTTAACTCTTTATTTGAGTAATTCATTATAAATGTGGCACCAAGCTATTCCCCAAGTTTTTCATTAAGGTTTTCGATAATTTTTTTCTGCTATTATTGAAGTGCAAGTCCTGGCCGATCGCGAATCAAATTATACTGTGTTGACGAAGAACGCTAAGCCTGTGTTATAGGCTGGCTATTGACGTGGAGTGCCGGACTAAGTCGTGGCCGATCGCGTATCAAATTATACTGTGTTGGCGAAGAACTCTAAGCCTTTTTTATAGGCTGGTTATTAACGTGGAGTGCCGGACTGCTTTCTTGCCGACAACGGCTCTAATTTTTTTCGAATAAATTTATCAGTGCTTTTAACCGACTTGTTTTACATGTAGAAGATTACTTATGTGGAATGCCAGACGGTATCGTGTCCGATAACGACTCGAGGACTAAACAAATGAATGTTCTTACTAATTTTTTTGGTTGTCGCAAATTTTTTCGAGTAAAATTATCAGTGCTGTTAACCGATTTGTTTTATATGCAGAAGATTAAATGGAGTTCCAGACGGTATCGTGTCCGATAATGGCTCTAAAACAACAAATGATATGTTCTTGCTAATTTTTTTGCAGGCAAAATAACAGTGTTGTCAACTGTTGTTTTAACTCTTTATTTGAGTAATTCATTATAAATGTGGCACCAAGCTATTCCCCAAGTTTTTCATTAAGGTTTTCGATAATTTTTTTCTGCTATTATTGAAGTGCAAGTCCTGGCCGATCGCGAATCAAATTATACTGTGTTGACGAAGAACGCTAAGCCTGTGTTATAGGCTGGCTATTGACGTGGAGTGCCGGACTGTTTTCTTTCCGATAACGGATCTAACTTTTTTGTTGTTGCAAGTTTTTTCGAATATAATTATTATCAGTGTTGTTATCCGATTTGTTTTATGTGCAGAAGATTACTTACGTGGCGTTCTAGACGATATCGTGCCCGATAACGGTTCTAAGACTAAACAATTGAAATGTTCTTGCTAATTTTTTTGGAGGCAAAATAGCAGTGTTGTCAACTGTTTTTTTAACACTTTATGCGAGTAATCCAAAATAAATTTGGCACTAAGCTTTTCCCCAAGTTTTTCATGAATGTTTTCGACAATTGTTTTTATGTTATTATTGAAGTGCAAGTCCTGGCCGATCGCGTATCAAATTATACTGTGTTGGCGAAGAACTCGAAGCCTGTTTTATAGGTTGGTTCTTTACGTGGAGTGCCGGACTGTTTTGTTGCCGATAACGTATCTAATTTTTTTGTTGTCGCAAGTTTTTTCGAGTAAAATTATCAGTGCTGTTACCCGATTTGTTTTATATGCAGAAGATTACTTACGTGGAGTGCCAAATGGTATTGTGCCCGATAATGGCTCTAAGACTAAACAAATAAGATGTTCTTGAAATTTTTTTTTGAGATAAAATAACAGTGTTGTCAACTGATTTTTTAACACTTTATGCGAGTAACCCAGAATAAATATGGCGGTAAGAATTTATCTTTTCTGCGCTCTAAGCCTGTTTTATATGCAGAAGATTACTTACGTGGAATGCCAGACGGTATAGTGTCTGATAAAGGCCTAAGATTAAATGAGGAGGCAAAATAGCAGTGATGTCAACTGTTTTTTAACACTTTATGCGAGTAATCCGAAATAAATTTGGCACTAAGCTTTTCCTCAAGTTGTTCATGAAAGTTTTCGACAATTGTTTTTCTTTTATTATTGAAGTGCAAGTCCTGGCCGATTACTTATCAAATTATTCTGTGTTGGTGAAGAACTCTAAGCCTGTTTTATAGGCTGGTTATTTGCGTGGAGTGCCTGACTATTTTCTTGCCGATAAAGGCTCTAATTTTTTTATTGTCGCACGTTTTTTCGAGTACCATTATCAGTGCTGTTAACCGATTTGTTTTATATGCAGAAGATTACTTACGTGAAGTGCCAGACGGTATCGTGCCCGATAACGGCTCTAAGACTAAACAAATAAGATGTTCTTGCTAATTTTTTTGGAGGCAAAATAACAGTGTTGTCGACTATTTTTTTAACGATATGTGAGTAATCCAGAATAAAAGTGGCACCAAGCTTTTCCCCAAGTTTTTCATTAAGGTTTTCGACAATTTTTTGTCTGTTATTATTGAAGTGCAAGTCCTGGCCGATCGCGTAACACACTGTACTGTGTTGACGAAGAACTCTAAGCCTGTTTTATAAGCTGGTTATTTAAGTGGAGTGCCGGACTGTTTTCTTGCCGATAACGGCTCTAATTTTTTTGTTGTAAGTTTTTTCGAGTAAAATTGTCAGTGCTGTTAACCGATTTGTCTTGGATGCAGAAGACAAGTTACGTGGAGTGCCAAACGGTATTGTGCCCGAAAACGGCTTTAAGACTAAACAAATTAGATGTTCTTGCTAATTTTTTTGGAGGCAAAATAACAGTATTGTCAACTAATTTTGTAACACTTATACGAGTAATCCAGAATAAATGGGGCACCAAGCTTTTCCCTAAGTTTTTCATAAATGTTTTCGACAATTGTTTTTCAGTTATTATTGAAGTTCAAGGCTTATTTTATATATCGTGCGATTTTTTTAGATTGCTACGTAAGGAATTCACTTACAATTAAAAAAACTTGAGTTTTGGAAATGTTCCATAGCAAGTATTATTAGTTATGACATTTTTGTTAAAATTACTATACACTGAATGCAGCGACATAACACGTGACAGAAAAATTTACAAGAAATAATTATATATTTGTGATGGACTATACCCAAAATCTCAAGTTTCTTTTATCGCATATGAATCCAATATGTCACGTGGTAAAAAATTCGCATTGTATAGAGAATATTACTTACGTGGTATGCCACACTCCATCCTTGCCCACAATGGCTCCACTATTAGACAGATAAAATATTTTATTGTAGTATTTCTTTTAAATCAAATATCAGTGCTTTCAACTGATTGTTAACACTTCGCGCAAGTAACCTAGAGTAAATGTGATCTCCCACTTTTTCCTCAAGTTTCTTCTGATTTTTGTCGTAATTTATAAATAAGTTTATTTTGTTTTTAGTGGCCACGTGACACAAGACGCCCCCGTACCCGGGTCACCTTTATATACAATCAAAGCTTTTATACCTGCGATTGACAGTTTCGGTTTCGAAACCGATTTGAGGACACACACGCAAGGCCAGGCGTTCTGCCTCTCTGTCTTTCATCACTGGCAGGTAAGAGTCTTTATCTCTCTTGTTCAGTCTTAATTCTTAAAGCATTGTGTTGGCTTGTTTTTTTTTTACATTTCTCGTTGCCTTATTGTTCTTCTCTTGTCAGATCGTTCCTGGTGATCCCCTGGACAAATCTATAGTGATCCGTCCCCTGGAACCCCAACCAGCCACCCATTTGGCTCGAGAGTTTATGATCAAAACGAGGAGAAGGAAAGGCCTCAGTCAAGATGTTTCCATTAATAAATTCTTCGACGATCCTATGTTGCTGGAATTGGCGCGGCAAGACGTCATGTTGAATTATCCATTATTGTAAAAAACGTAAGTTTTTTTCAGCTTTATAGTTTTTATTTGTATTTTTTAAATTTAGGATAAGAAAGTTCGATTAAAGTGGACGTAAGTAAAGAATCTTAACGTATTTTTTGACACTTACATATGAAACATTTTAAATAACAATGGTCTCTCTCTCTCTCTTTCTTATTTATTTTTTGGTGATGTCCTGTTTGGACAATTTGCCAGTTTAATGGAGAACAATTAATAGTCTGAATCAAGGTCGTTTGATTTCCAAAATAAGAGCATATCGAATATACCGATAAAAGTAAAACTTAAAAAGGTTTCTAGAAAAAGTAGAAGCCTGGGAATTTGTTTTAAAGTAAATTTGTAAGATGGCGACGATATTTGAATTTTTCGAAAAACCAAACAGTTTTTATTTCTTTGTCGATATTTTGAAGACCCTCGTAGATATTTTTAATTTTGATACTACTGCTTGGGCTTGGAAAAGCGCTACTTTTTTCCCATTTAACGAAAATTATATGTCTTACCCGATAAAGCCCTATGTAGTTTTTTTTTTTATCTGGGACACCTTTAAAAACGGTAAGACATACAATTTTGGTTAAATCAACCAAACCAGATGCGGTATCGAAAATAAAAAACTATTTTTTTTTTCATTGATATAGAAATAAATATAAGTAAAATTTGGTAGTTTTGTATTAGCGACTAATTGCTTTCTATCTGTATAACGAACCATATGTCACAATTTCATTACAACTCACTTTTATGTTATAATTTGGGAGATAAAGCCTGCAGTGTTACTCAATCAAGTTATAAGTGCAGATTTCCCGATATACTTAAATAAAGGCTAATTATATACTTAAATGATCAAAATAAATTTTAGGGATAATCTCAATTTTTTTAAGAAAGAGATCTACACTACTAACTTTTTTAAAAACAATGCAATATTTTTTTAAACAATCACAAAACCTCAAAAACCAAAAGACCATTTGATTTGTCCATTGAATTAGATTTTAATCGGTTGGTACGGTTTTACCTCGCTCGTCAAAACGCACTATATAACGATTTTTTTGCATGAAAATGGTTCTTTGAACTATTTTTAGTCGAGTTAGATACGGGAAATTTAAGAAAAGGTTTGGTTTTTTAAAAAATATTTTTTCAGTTCGGTTCCGTACAGTTTGGTTCGGTTCGGTTTGGTTTAGTTAAGTTCGGTTCGGTTTAGTTTTAGGTTAGGTTTATTGTGTCTTAAAGTAATTCAGCTGCTAAATTACTTTAAGACACAACAAACCTAATCTAAGACTGACCCGAACCGAACCAAACCGAACTGCTGAATTTCTCTTCTTGTGGTTTACTTTCTGTAAGGTGGTGTTAGGCTGATTAGAATATTCGGCTGTGCTGAACTTTAAATCATCATTATCATAAATTACAAACTATAACTTTCTGCATCACTTTTTTCATTATAAATGCTCAATAGACGATGTTAGACGGTTTTACGGAGCCAAAAATGCGGGACAAATTAAAATGTTGGTGCCAGAGGTCAGGTAGAACGTTATATTTCAAAAATATGGTGTACCCATTTTTCTACGCGTAAATACATTTCTAAAAAAATTGATAATTGACCATTTATTTAAAGCTTAGTCGATTTTGAGCCGCCCCTCTCTATTTTGACATAACAAACGTCAAATAAATTATTCTATAGCAATTTGTATAAATATTTTTACAATTTTTTTAATTTTGAAATTTCTAAAAAAACTGCGAAAAATCCGCATTTTTTTTCTTGAAAACAGCATAAAACGACCTAAACTTATCAGTAAAAAAAGAAACACGCATTTTAAAGCATCGAGGTAAAACTTAGTAGACCCAGTTGGTACATTTTAAGTACTATTGGAAATATGCACTGCGAACTGTGTATGGATAAAACGAAAATAAAACCAAAATCAAAACGTTTTATTTAGACTTTAATCATCATTTATTGTCTGAACAACTTTTTTTCAAAGACACATCAATAAATATAGCGCTGCATTTTCACAAACAGTAATTACTAATTAATTAATAAGTAATATTAATTAATTATATATTTTTAAAAATTATTGAGACTCATAAACAAAAGTTTAAAAGTTGTAAGTGATGTGTGGATGCGGTTACTATAAATGACAAAAAATAATATTATATCATATCTGTGGGCACGGACATAGTTTAAGAATAAAAAGATAAAAAATTTACGGATTATAATATCTAATTGTGACTGGGGCATGGCAAAAGAGGCTTACTTGTCAGACCTTCGAATCAAAACTACTACATATGTAATTGTGAAAGTATTTTAAATTTAATTAAGGTATACAATTTTAAAATTCCCGCGCTCTGGTGTGCGCAAATTGGGCAGATCAGGTACGAATAGAATCATATGACTTCGTGCAACCAATGAAATGCCCGATTTGCTACAATGCTCCGCCCTTGATCGATAAAGAAGATCTCTACTTTCCTTAGTAAGAGCTTATTTTGTAATAAATCATTTTAAACGCTAGCACAATCATATTTAATATTATTATTTTTGTCAAATATAATAAACCCTGACGATAGTTTGTTCTTTGTGAAAAAGTCAAAAATGTCTTGTCAGCAAAAAATACTGATAACTAATTAATTTTGACACATTCAAACGCAATTATAAATACTAATAAAAACACAGCTTTTTATAACTTTAAATACTAAATTTTAAACCAGTTTTTTAAATAAAATACTAATAATAACGTTAACCTATAAAAAATCACAGGTTTGTAGATATTTCAGACCTTCTACAGTTTTTTTTCATGTTTATTTCTTTTTATATTATTAAAATCTAAAAAATAATACCGAAAGAGCATTTTTTAAGTAACCATTTTAATAACAATGAATTGTATATGAACTGGAACGGCCACGGCTAAACATTACGTATATGGGACAGTGAGGCAAAAATTTACAGAATTTTCTTAAAGAGAGAACATAGATGAATGGTATTGCAACCTTTCTCTCTCTAGTTCTATTTACGGGTTGTATTCTGCGAAATTAATACTTCAAAGAGATTGTCACGTGTGATTTGTCAGTGGTTGTCAGTAATTTTTTGAAATTGTTTTTGTTGAACAAAAATTAAAAATGGGAACACGATGCGTTGCAAAACGAGTTTTATAGAAGTGAAAAGCCGGTTTCCTTTTTGACGTAAGTAGCTTTGATTATTTAGAAACTTTATTAGTACCGAATCGCAGTAAAATTCCAATTATAGATTAAAAATCAAACGTCCGCGAACTTTTAAAACCACAGAATATCATCGGAAAGTAGAAGTAAAAACAGAAAGGTAACACCTACTGCGCAGCGTGCTCTCTCTAGAAAAAATATTCAATATTTTTGCCTTACTTGGCATATATATGTAAAGGCCTATCCAGTTATATATATAGAGATCATTGTCTAATAATAACTGTATCTTTGACGCAAGACAAAAAAAAACAATGTGAAACTCACAAAAAAAAATCATGAAGTATTATACCAAACTATAAACTATTTTTCGCACTAAAAATAGTGCTAAAATAATGTTTTAACAAATTATTTCGTTCGTTTATTTTGCTTACTACTGTTATCCTATAATGCCATTTTTATATAAATATAAATTATGAATCTCGCTTGCGTGTTTTAAAATATTTCTCCCTAAGATTGTAATATTTAAACAAACTTTAGTTTGAGTAATAAGCTCTGAAACTTTTTTTAATTTAAGACTCATACTAATTGACTTAAAAATTATTAAAATTTACATTTAAAATATGAGAATCAAGCCTAACTTCTGGCCAATCAAAATCCTAATTCACGCATGTTTCTTAATAGTGTATGAATTTGAAGCAGTAGTGATAATAGTAGTATCTAAGCTTTCTGTCTTTTCGGCTATTTTTTTTTATAAAAAAAATCCTATGTGGACGTGACAAGTCGATCGGATGCTTTCTGAGGATAACAAAACAGTTTTTAAGGAACCTAAACAAAAAAACAAATCAATTAAAACAATAGTTAGTATACGGTTTTTGAAAATATGCTAAAGGTCTTGTCTCCTTTAATTTGTTAAACAAAGATGTTCCATATCCTTTTCAAAGTGAAAACCACATAGAATCAGTAAGTTTTCACCTAAAGTATCAAACTATCGGTATTATTCAATACCGTTAGCAGTATTTTGTCTTGGAGTAGTTGTTTCAGTTGATTTCACCAATGAGTATATAACCTATATAGAGAGAGTGGCAGCCGGCAAGCTTTGTCATATTGAGGGGCAGATGGTGCTGAAATAAATTCGTCTGGTACGCAATATTCAGGGACTACTAGTACAATTTTGTTGCATGTGCGAGTTACGAGGTTCATGTCTATTATACAAATGCCATTAGATCATAGTAGTTGTGTCTGAATATTGCGTACTAGACGAATTTATTTCAGTGCCATCTATCCCTCAATGCTGCGAGGCTCGCCGGTTGTCACTTTATATGGATCATATACTCATTGATTTCACACAGCTTATGCTCTACACGAAGCTATCACCTGTATTTCCCAGAGAAGGGCTAAAATAAACCCGAATCCGGTCGTGGATTGATACAGTGCCTGTGACTTGTCAAAACGTGTTTCTAATATGGATGATGTAGTCTTGTGATCGACGTTACAGAGAGTTTTACGTTTTTTAGATGCTCCAACACCAGAGGGCGATATTGCAGTAATAGCTTGCCTACTAGCGTCTCCTAGTGGTGTGTGTAAAAAACCTTTAACTTGTAACTAAGATCAAAATACAGGTTATCCCAAAAATTATATAATTTTCTTATAAAGTGGCATTTTTAGGTTATTCTGGATTGAATAATCTTTCAAGAATGTTTTTTCGACATTTTACTGAACTATTACAAAGAAGGTATCACTTAACTAATATACTTACATTTTTTAACTTAAACCGGAACATAATTGCCTTTGGGCTTGTACATTATTTGCCCTGTTGCCATCCTTCTCAGGATTTCCTTGGCGAGCAGTCTCTTCTCTTTTTTGATCTTCTTCAGCACGCCCTTGTTTTCGTGAGCCCGTCGCGACAGATATGGCAACACCTCGTTTACCGGACCGTACGGGATGTATTTGTAGGCGGAGTAGCCGGATTGACCTAAAATAAATGAAATTGTAGATTGTTTTTGAAACAAAAAAAGTGGAAGATAGAAGATATTTCGCAATGAAATAGAAAGAGACGCGCAAGTTTTCTTATTTTCAAACAATCAATGGAAAAACTCACCTAGTGGGAAGGTAATATAATCGCACATAGCTAGCAGTTGACCAAAACAGATAACCTTATCGTTGGGCTGTATACCATACTCTTTCATTTTCTCAATAGCGAATCGTACCGTGTCTTCGTTGTGGGATGCTACCATAATGGCAATCTTTTTGTCTTCACCCTATAAAACAAAATACAATACAGTGTTGTCAATTACAGTTTCCACTTCCAATAAACGCAAGTGTAACTAGTCATCTTATTGGTCGGGTTTAAAATTTGACAGTACACGGGTTGGTTGGCATCACGGTCCGTAAAGAAACCGGTTGTCTGGTAACTCGGTGTAATGGCAGCCGTGACGTCAGAGCTACGTCAAGTTTTGCCTAGGAAGCAGCAGTGAAACGCTGTTTATAGCGTAATTTCGTCTTTTGCGAGCAAATTTTATACATTTTAGGTCTTGTAAGTGTTTAAATACCTGTTCCGTACTTGCTATAATTGTATTAAAGACTAACTAAAATAAATTTTATGTCTTTTATTATTTTGTGCTAAATTCAGGTCAACAACCAAACGTAAGCAATTGCCTAAACCTGGATTTAAAGTTCCGTTAAAGTAAGTTATAATAAGTAGGCATTCGTGTGAAGTAAGCAATAAGAAATGGTTGGTTTCTTAGTTCTTTCTCCTTACTTTTGATTGTAACCAAACCGAACAGTTAATTTTTCCTTGCAGCTTAATTATGTCTTGCTGCTTACTTTACGAAACCATGAATCCAGCTTAAAACTTATTTTTAATGAAACTTATATCATATTTGTCAGCAGACTGTGAAGTCTACGAAAAAGTAGAGGAAGAAATTGAGTTAGTCTTACAGTTGTGATAAAAATTTAGGGAAAAATACAAAAAAATCAATATGTGGATAGTTTGCTTTAGTGTTCGACTAGTTTAATTAAATTAAACAAAAGAGTCGATTTAACTTAGGAATAGTATCTATAATGGTGTCCTGAATCTGATATAAACCTATTGAAATTTTTATCATAAAGTTTTAAATTATTTAATTTTTTAATAAATTTTGGTATTTTTCCTGCTTTTAAATAGATCTATCTTTATTTCTCTCATAAGATAACGTATAGGTCTCTCTTTATTGATCGTGGAGCAGGCAAACTGCCGCGTCATAGGCTGCCGACTTCTTATTGGCTGGGAATTGCCACACAACCGGTTTCTTTACAAACCATTGGGTTGGTATAAAGCTACGTTAAAGTACTGACTGTATGTATTTCAGCCTGATCAGTAAAATTACTAGATTTGCCTGATTGCGAATACGCAAAACGAAGTGCGTATCTAATATCTCCTTTTGGGTGAATTAATATTAAAAATCGCAAAGACAGTCAATTACAGAATGACTGCCTTCTACTGACCTTATCTTTGAAAGACTTTATCCTCCTTAGACATTCTTGTAGCGTGCTGTGGTACATGTCGGTGGTAGCCTCGAAATTAGGGTTAGTTGGGTCGGGGTAACCCATCGCTGCAGCTCTGGCTCTTTCCTAAACGATATAAGATCGATATCAAAAAGTCAAGCAAAGAAACCAATCGAATCCGGTATGTATTTACGCGTTTTCACATTGCTCAAGTTACGATTGACTAGAGATGCCGCGAGACAGAAAATATATTTTGTCTCGGCTCGATATCGATTTGTCTTGGTTCGATATCGGTTTTTCTCACCTCGATGTCAATTTTGTCTCGTCTCGTCTCCAAGTCAATTTGTCTCGTCTCGACGTCAATTTGTCTCGTCTCGACGTAAATTTGTCCCGTCTCGGCGTCAATTTGTCTCGTCTGGACGTCAATTTGTCTCGTCTCGGCATCATTTTGTCTGTTTGTTTGTGTTAACTCATTTCGCCCCGACGTCAATTTGTCTCGTTTCGACGTTAACTTATCTCGTCTCCACGTCAATATTTTTTCGTCTGTATCAATTCGTCTAACCTCGACGTCGAGTTATCTCATTTTAACGTTAATTTGTCTGGTTTTAACATCGATTAATCCCGACGATAATTGAAAGAAAAGTATAAAATTTTCAAGCATAAAAACCAAAAAATTTGTCTTGTTTCGAAGTAGATCTTGCGGTCAATTTGTCTCGTTTGGACATTTATTTGTCGCGTTTTATCATTGATCTCGTCTTGTCAATTTTCCTCGAAGTTGATTCGTCTCGTCTCGATTTTAATAATGTATTTTCTCAATATTGATTTGTCTAAATTGATGTCAATTTTTCTCGTCTTGATGATTCATCTCGACGTAGATTCTCGTTTTGACGTTCATTATTGTTGTTTCAATGTAAATAATGATTGTTAAATGCTCCAAATAGGCACCTCGGACAAGTTTCTGAGGTTTGACTTAATCCGAGTCAGTAGTAACCTGACTTAAAGCGTTTTTAGGATAACACTGATCTCGACATTAATTTGTCTCTTTTCGACAATTTTTCTCGTATTACGGTGGATTTGTATAATTTTGTCGTCAATTTTTTTTCTCTCGGCGTCGATTACAAGACAAAGACAACAATTTGTCTCGTCTCGCCGTAGACCTGTTTTGTCTCGACATAAATAAGGGTACTTACTTGCTCCAAATAGGCCCCTCGGACAAGTTTTGCTCCAAAGAAGAAGTTCTGACGTTTAGCTTGTTCCAAGTCAGTAGTAACCTCAGTCAAAGCGTTTCTGAGATAGCACTGGTAGGTGTTGAAGACTATCGCCTTCTCCTTGTTATATTTGCGCATGAATTCCAGGGTAATACGCGTGATGGCGGGCTGGAAGTAAGTTTGTTCTGCGTCGACCATGATGCGCACATCCATTTCTTTGGCAGCCTGTCAAATAAAGGTTAATTTATCTGTCAAAATTCACTTGAATTTTGAGAAAAGGACCTCAAATCGCGCTATTATCCTAAAAATGACTCGAATTTGGGGAAGTTCTTGCGACGATATTCATGAATTTCTAACTCACTTTAACGATGGTATTCATCCTTCTGATCATATTCCTGAACATTTCTTCCTCTTTGGTTGAGAGTTGAGTGATGAGGCGGTCCATGCGACCAGTTTTGAGGTTAGGAACTCTAAAGGTTGAGCTCAGTTCCTGGTTTTCATCAATGATTCCAGACCAGGGAAATAAGTGAAGAATACTGAAAGGAAGACAACATATAAATAGGATTTAAAATTTCCAGTGTGAATTTTTATTGCCTAAACTGTCAGCGTCATTAACCTTATTAATAATGACAATTTAAATTGGCCAATTACCTCTAAACCTCCTATTTAATTGGGTATTGTGGAAATGTAAAGCACAAAGAGGTTAGGTAAGGTTCTAGCAAGTATTACCAAGTATCAAGTAAGCTTGTATTTTTTTTAAGTGGTAATACTTACTAACCGTCCTTAGAGCAATTTCTAAAAAGTAAGAAATAACAACTTAAAATCGTTTATACTCTGTAAAAAGAAAGAATTTATTTAAATAAAAAATAAAAACAATTTGTTCTAAGGCTGGAAGATTTTTTGATTTGAAATTTTTTTTCTGTATATTATAGTAGTTTATTTGTATGTTTATAATAGTAATTTATTTTCTTACAAATAATGATTTTTTCTATTCTATAAAATCTATTTATATTCAGACTTACCCCTGCTTGTCATATGTCACTTGAGTCAAAAACTTCTTCAAAGACTCCTTGTCTTGAATCTTCGCAAATTTCGCCTCCAACTCTTCGGGACGGGTATGATGACTTAGAACGTTACCCTCCCCGCCCACGATTTCAGCCATATATTGACGGGTCCTCATGATTACTTCTGACAGTTGAAGCTGTCAAAATAAATATCAGTTATTAGTCTCTTTTTGACACCAATTCCTTCTATTCATCCCCGTACGTCTTAAATATAATATATGAATTGCTAAACCGTATAAAAACCATTAAACGTATGGCTTGTATTAAAAAGTAGACGCTTTTAATAAAATTTAAAAAGGGACTGCTTTCAAATTACATTGACAATTTGTCGTTGGCGTTGTCAAAATTTAAGAAATTTTTTTGGATTTTGGAACTTTTCGAAGACGAAGCCATTACCTTGAGTTGAGGTAGCCGCTTACCGTAAAGTAACTGATAATGTGTGTTTTGAAGCTTAGAAAGGAGATGGCGCTGAGACCACGGCACCCATTAACAGTAGCCTAAATTTATCCAAGCCATACTTTTGGGTTCATTCATTTATTTAGAAGCCTCTCCCAGTACAGATATATTTAAGACGTACGTTTATTTATCTGAAAGTGAGCGTCTACCAAGAAACGTCAAAAAATTATACATACATTTTCATTGTTTTTTTAACCACCTCCGGCTTTTTAAATGGCTAATAGAACAATGGAAATTCATGATTTTTTCATATGTTTTGGTTTAACGCTCTTTATAAGATTCTCGAAGTGTGTAGCATTAGGCACTTAACACTCTTGATTGTTAGAGCAAAGGAAAGAAAGGGGCCTTACAATCAGCTTGAATCCGATTCGAAGGACCAGGTGTAGCTTTAGACTTTGTCGCTCTTAGGCTAGTTTATTTGAAATTCAAACTGATTGTTGTTTCTCATTATTGTTCCCAAGTCTATTTTCGGCCTAGCATACCTGCTAGCAACGAATATTTGGTTAACTGATGCAGCGTCTGTTTCTGTTTCTTTCTAGCACAAGTAATTTCACTTTCCAATAGCTGAGGTCTGCCTAAAGCGTGTAGCGTTAGGCACTTAACAGTCTTGATTGTTAGAGCAAAGGAGAGAAAGGGGCCTTACAATCAGTTTGAATCCGATTCGAAGGACCAGGTGCATCTTTAGACTTTGTCGCTCTTAGGCTAGTTTATTTGGAATTCAAACTGATTGTTATTTCTCATTATTATGCCCAAGTCTATTTTTGGCCTAGCATACCTGCTAGCAAGCGTAAGACTGCGTTCTAGCAATTCTTCTTTAACTTTATAGTAGCAAGTGCAACGTCTGGTTACTATATAGTTCTTCCTTTAACCTATAGCAGGTGCTTCGTCTGGTTATAGGTCTTTTACTCAAAACTCGTAGCAAGTGCCTAGTCTAGTTGCGAGTTCTTATTTCCGACTTACAGCAAGTGCACTAGTCTGGTTGTAAGTCACGTTCAACATCCCTCCTGCCTTATTGGAAGTGCCTTGACATAAATCCCGTCTGGTTATAAGGCCTCTTTCTCTCCTCTACTCTAACATTTAAGGGTCTCAAGTAAACTAGTCTTAGAGCGACAAAGCCTAAATCTACACAGGAAGAGAACGAATAGCCTAACGGTCTATCAATAATAATTGCCTGAAAGGAACCAAGTCTGGCTTTTACCATCGTTTATTTGTTTAGCTGATGCAGCGTCTGTTTCTGTTTCTTTCTAGCACACTTAATTTCACTTACCAATAGCTGAGGTCTGCCCAAAGCGGTGAGCTTGATAGCTGTAATGCCTGTGCCATAAGTGGCTCCTGAAACCAAAGAAAAATGCATTTATTCTGATACTCCGACTAGTTTTTGTTTAAATCATTGAAAGAAGGATCTTTTAGTTTACAATGTGTCTTAAATAATATAAAAAATACAAAAGCAGATCTAGACTAATTCCAAACTAGGAAGGGATAAACACCAGTCTCTAGGACATTGCACTTTAATAAGCTAGTTAACTAATTTTTTAAAGCTTTATAGTAACGCACATAGTACTGACGTCAGATACTCTGGATAACTGAGCAATCTAAACACTTCCTCGGGTCCTTTGGCCTTACTACCAGTGGCAGATCTGGGGTAAAATACGTCGTGGGCAAAGACAAAATTTGGCACTCTCACGGTTCAAAAAATGTCTACCCCCTCCCCCCCCTCCCGCCATACCAACCCAATCTACCGAACCGAACGCCCCGCCGCAAAGAAAAGATGAAAAAATAATCCGAACGTTACATTTTATTACTTAAAAAAATAATTATAAAAACACACCGGAAAAAAAAACATATTTAGTACGCGGTCTTAAAAATCCTACGCAGAGCACGAAAATCCTATGAAATATTGGACGACATTGCTTAAAATTTGACTTTTCTAGCCCTTACTGCAGCAATTTCATCTATAACTTTATCATAGTGAATTTTTTCGGCTATTTCATATTCTATGCTTAATGTTCCTAGGTCAGTCAGTCTCTCCTGTGTCATAGATGATTCCAGAAAGGAGGTAAAAGTCTGCTACAACTCCTTCCAGAGCATTAAACCTTCAGAAAAACCGTTCATTTATTTCATCCAAGGCTTGAAAAATATAAATTGTCAGTTGTGTTTCTTGGTTTAAGGTACCAAGTTCGTCATCAGCCTTTTCATCAAAAATTTTTTACTTTCCTTGTCCGTTTTTCTGACAGAAGAGGCTCAATGTTGCTTGCCTTTGCAAGGATTTTTGCTTCTTCAAAGCAATCGTCGACTTTGTCTCTGAGCTCAGATAAGTAACTGTAATAAATTCAGGAATTTAGATGCCTCCGCGATCGAAAGTGTTGGCCTCTGCATAGCTGTGTTATTATTTTCGCTGCAAGCAGTGGTAAATACATTAAAAAAATAATAGGTCCATCATGGACGTTTCCAGTACCGCATATTCACTGGGCGAAGCAAGGCTCGCGCGCCCCCAGCGTCCTCTGCCTAAATTAAATTGGCGGCACACATGGGGCGTCGTGGGCAGGTGCCCACTCTGCCCACGCCTAGATCCGCCACTGTAACTTCTACTAAAATGACGTAAGGCACCTAGCCAGAGGCAAGCTAACCCTTTCTAACAGTCGGGAAAACAACAAGTTTACTTTTTGCAATGATATAAAGCTTCTTCCTTTATATATTTTTTGAAGAAATATATCTAATACAAGCTGTTTGCTGAAAAATGGACAGCGGTGAGTAATATTATGTTGTGATTTGATTGTTCTGTGACCCATTTTTTAGTAAATGAAATGGGACATTATTAACAAGAGGAAAACTAAGTAAGCAGGTTTTTACATAATTTTCAATTTGGAGAAAAAAGTCTATAATCCACTTAAAAAGCCAATTTTTTTAATAGATACTTATCCTGGTATCTACCGTTTATGCAGGGTGTTTACTTAGTAAGCGCGAAAAATTTAAGGAAGTATTCTTTGGGCAAAAATAATGTCACTGTAATATTGGGGACAAAAGTTTTTTCCAGCTCTTGTGGTTTTGGAGCTACGAAGGAAAATTGAAAAATTCGGAATTCTAAAAATCGGTCATATTTTTTCAATTTTCCTAAAACTTCTCTACAGAAAGTTGATCCTGTCAATAAAATGACGTTGTCAAATTTTTGGTCCTTCGAGTCGGATTCGAGATTTCAGAAAAAAATTAACATTAATACGGACCTAGATTTTTTTTTCAATTTTTCGCTTCACAAATTTACAAATGCACCGTTCTTTTAATTATTTAAAACAAGCTTTAACAGCCCAAGTGTATTAAAAATGATTATTTTTAACCAAAGAATACTTTGTTAAAATTTTCGCACTTACTTAGGGAACGCCCTGTATAATGTGTCGCATTTAGCCCTCTTTCACCAAGTTCTTCTTCTTAGATGATCAGATTTTGACACATGACAAGCGTGCACGACGAAGCAAAACTGAGACACGTTTGATGCATGACACATGACACTTGATTGATGGCAATTTTGACAGGGTGCGATGACGTTTGACTGTTTTTGTTACGTTACCTGGGTTTTGCTTCTGGAAGTCTAGACAAAAAAAAAGAAAAACACACATAATACGTTAAGACAATCAAATGAAAAAACAACAACATTCTATTAGAAGTGATTAGATGAAAACGAACATGGATATTTTATGTTCAGACAAAGACAAGTTCAAACTTGCACATAGCTTTAGGTTCAGAGCAAATATAATCAACGGATTTCTGGCTCGATACATGATTGTATAGAATTAACTAAAATTTGTTATAAAAAAATTCAATTTAATAAATAAAAATACCTAAATTATAATTTTTGAACCACATCCGTTTTCAGTTAAACACCCGTATTAAAATGATTATCCAACACCTAAATCTGAAACGACACAGCCAAACGGATACATTTTTACAACATAAAATTAACAAAATTTAAAAAACTAACAAACAATTTAAAAGATCCATGTTAATGAAAAAGATCCGATAATTATCATCTAGATAAAAACATATTCCTCTATTACTTAATGATAAAATGAAACACACATGTTATATCTGATGGGGCGCTCAAAAATTGTGTTGAATAATCCACAACAAAATTTGAATAATAATAGTTAATGATCCGCAAAATACACGGTTTTAATTAATCAAATCTGAGAATATTTTAAATTTGCCAAGATGGTGAGTCGAATGAATGTCTAGTGCGTTACCAGGCGGAAAAAAGGGCCACATTGCAGCCGTCCTATTGTGACGTTGCAAAATTGGTCATAATAAGCCATATAGTAGATGCGAGAGATGGAGCTACGACAGAAGGACATACTCAAGTGCCAAGATATCTCAAGGCTTTAGATATAGTGGGCCTAAACTCAATTCAAATTTTCCTGGCCAACGTAGATTAATCTAGTGGGCCGCGCTCGATGCACCGTCCGTATTCGTGAAAGGGCATATTTAACCAGGGCCATCAAAACGGACGTGCCACGATCCTCCACTTTGTTGACGTCACATCGGGGGCTGTTTTTTTTTTTATGGTCACGTTACGACACAGTCTTTAAAATATTGAAGTTGGAATGATGGTTCAAATATTTGATTTTTTTAAAAATATAGCCGGTTTTAAGATTGTTTTTACTATATTCTTGCAGAACATTTTTTTTTAATGTATAGTAATCCTTAATTTTTCAGAACCGCTTCATTAGCTTACACAAAAATTAAATTTAAAGCAAAAGCGAATGTGTTCGTTTCTGCGTGAAAAGTAATCGGATTACCTACATCTATTTGGTTATATTCGGCACTCAGCAGACTTTTAAAACTTAATATAGTTATTTACATGTGTTTACAAAAATTACCTCAAAAAAATGATTTTTTTTAGTGTAATTTTGTTTTAAAAAGATAAACGCTGGTATTTTTGGATTTCAAATGAACTTTATTGTAAAAAATCATTAAAAAATCGAGAAAGTTTTACAATACAAACAAATAAACAAATGCCATGACAAACACAGATGACAAAGTCAAATACAGCTGTTTTTTTTTAGGGTCGTGGCCTGTATTTTTTTTGTTGGCCCTGATTTAACGTAACAAACAAGACATACACGTCTGACACATGCGCAGTTGTGAAAAGTGCAATCAATGGTTTCTTGATTTTTTTTATGTGTCAATTTTGTCAAGCACACAGTTTGGTTCATTATAAACCCCATATCATTATTTTTGAGACACCTTTTGACAACTTTTTTTCGTTCGCCCATGTTATTTATTATGGTAAAGAGCTGATAACTGTCAAACAGTTATCTCAAAAATTATGATATGGAGTGTATATATCCCTCTCCTAGCTATATGTCGCAGATTGACTAACCAACCATGCAATGTCATCATGGCTGCTATATGGCCTTGTATTCCCATCTGGTCACGCCATTTGTCCTTAAACTTTTCCGCTTAGAAAAAGTTGTCGCCAAAAAAAAATTATAGTATGAGCTTCACTGCCATAATAATGTGAATTTTATATAACAGCTGATGCACACTTGAGTGCATGATTAAAACTATTTGAATTGGTATTTTTGGTCGAGCCGAACAAACAAAATAATGGGCGGAGTTACATAAATTCTCATTCTGTTTCCAAAAATTGTGTGGGCTGCACTCGGTTTTTTGTGTCGAGCATAAACTCGCTGTAATTTTTAAATTTTATCACTCAAACTATGTGCCACTTTCATAACTCAAAATACCACCTCGAAAGTGACAGTTACGCAAAAGCGGATTTTACTACCAACATGGACAAATGTGATACCATGATACCAAAATAACACCAGTTTTACAAAAGTTTGTACTGTTGTTGATTTGTAAAACAACGTAAAAACACAATTTTTGAGCGACCTTATTAAAGATTAATAAAACGAAATCACATCCAAAACTCATGATATTAAGTAATTTAATTCATGCCACATCGCACAATCTGTCACCTGTCACATATCCGTCAGATTCTTACCCGCGATGGCCTCCAGGCATTTAATGAAGGTTTCCATATTTCGCTCGCACGTCGCTTCGTTCAGGTAAAAGTAGGTCCTGGCTGACTGGACTTTGTAACGTCTGAAAAAAAAAATATAGTTGTCCTTACTACCTTGTAAAAATACTGAGAAAAGTTTTAACTTTTTCTTTATAAATCCCCACTGATAATCACAATTTCTCCTACACAGTTTTAAAAAATGTTCATACGAAAGTTTTAAGAAAAAGGAACAAGGTTGTATGTAGACTATCGTATGCTTAATTCTATTATAAAAAGTAATTTTTTCCCTATGCCCGATCCCTGTGAATTTCAAGATTGTGGTACAGATCAGATCAAAATGTTTAAATCTCAATTAATAAACTTTAAATTGTTACTACAAACTTTTAAAGAACGCTTAGACGCCTGAACAAAAGTAGAAAATGTGAAATATCGGTTATGTGTGGACTATTTTAAACTTAATTCTGTTTTAAAATAGGATCACTATCCTCTGCCATGCAGGGACTGTCAGCTATTTTAATAAATTTTCTCTTTTAAGGAATGTATTCAGCTGTATTGGCTAGATGTAAACTAGTTACTCAATGTAAAAGGGTTTCTTGTCTATTTCTTGTTCTTTTTTTTTACTTTATGACCATTTTATATAAATGTAACTATATTTTACACCACGTCAACCCTACTGCAGAATTATAGCACCTACCTGTCAGCAAAAGATTTGTCCACGTGGTATTGTTTGAGGGAACCATCCTCCATTTTGTCACCTGCCGCTGGTACTGATGCTCTGTAGAAAAGATTAAATCAATCAATCAGTCAATCTAATGCCCATTCATATTTGTTGAGAAAATTGTAACGTTGTTGACTGACTTAGGTATAAAACAACTAACTTACTCAATTTCTCGCTTCTGTGCCTCTTCTTCGGAAATGTCTTCTTCGACCGAGTAATCCAGGATTGGTTTGACACCAAAGGATCTCAAGCGTTCCAAAGTTGGTCTGATCTTAATCTGATCTTCACCTGTAAGAATAAGAATAAAAAAAATTATAAATATAAAAAAAAACTAGAACTAACTTATTTTGAACTTTGACTTAAAGTGGAGACGTAAAAAATTTAACCTAAACAATTGCTACCACAATCTAAACGAAGCGATTCAATTCTACCTCGGCGTCCAACAAGATGTAGTAAGCGTTCAATCATAAACTAAAATCATGATAATTTACAAGATTCAGCAGAGATTTCTACGGTTTGTAAAATGTTACTTTGGGAATTTTTTAAACTCTTGTGAATTCTGGATTAGTAGTAGTAGTGGTGGGGAGACCATTTTTGGTCTAGCGACTAGGTTTTCGCAAACCCCGATTTGTCCGTACACCATACCAAACTAATGCACGTGCCCCTTAGGATGCAAGTTTTCTCTCTCTAAGAGGACTTAATTTTGCCTGTCTTCTCTTTGTCGAGGGCAGGGATCTTTATACTGCGTAGCAAGTACAGTGAAATCTCTCCTTGCGGACACCTCTATTAAGCGGACACTCCCTTTAGGCGGACAAATTTGTTGGAACCGAGCTTTTGCCTATATGCTTACATGTAAAATTCCCTCCTATAACCGGACGCGGACAATTTTTTTTGGTTAAAAAATTCTGAAACCTTCCTTAGCCGGACGCGAACCTCTGAAGACGGGCACGACATGGGCATAAATATTTTGTAGTATGTTGTACCTGTTTCCGTTTTAATGCGGAGACGAAATACATCTGTCGTATTTACAACATTACTTTATTCGGCGAGACTGCTGTGCTTATTGTTCAGTTGGGTAATAATAGATCTCTTTGAAATGGCGCCCAGTAAAAAACTTCTTAGTTTATGTGGAAAAATGGAAGTTTATAACGTTTCGGAGAAGGAACATCTATCAGCACGAAAGATCGCCGAAAAATTTAATATCGGAAAATCTCAAGCAGCGGAAATTGTTAATAAATATATATCAAAATTTCGTAGTTCCCTCTCTTAAGCGGACACCTCCAATAAGCGGACAATATCGAGTGAACCGTGAGTGTCCGCTTATGGGAGGTTTCACTGTATACACAGTGGACCCACGCTTTTACACCCCTTCCGAAAGGTGGTCTTGCAATATGTTGGACTTGCATCTACCTAACATCGCTATCATCCCAGGAGAACTTGGTTATAGACGATAGACTTCTTTTCTTTTCAGTGCAACAGTCGCAGTCTTCGTGAATTGACTTTTAAGAGATTTTTGCTGGAGCCATCCTAGTTCCAACTGTAGCAGGCTCCTGGGTTATTAATCCTGGCGAATTCTGGATTACTCAGGAACTATTTTATAATTTAGTTTCAATATGAGATAATTTGTAACTCATTAAATCTCGTTTTTATAAGTTTTTAAGAGTTTTAAAGCGTGTTTTGTTGGTTAGGATTGGCAAAGTATTTTTAATCATGTAAAGTGCTAAAGATCCAATTACTTACCCGCTACAAAATGGCCATAGAAAGTGGCTTTCATCAACGCTATAAACAGTTTCTCACCCAGAATGCCCCTGGTAATTTTCATTAACTGAAAAGAAAAAACAGAATTAATCAATCATGATAAAAAAACAAAAATAAATATAGGTATCAAAAACCATGTTTACAAGTCCAATAATTTGTTTTCCCACTTAACGATAAAAAAATTGTATAAACGAAGGTTGGTTTGGTTCTAAAGAGGTACTTATTTTGCTCAAAATCATGTAGCATTTAAGTTTGGCTGGGCTAGAGGGTTATAGGCAACCGAGAATCTAGTACTAGACAGTTGGGAAAACTTAGCAAATATTTTGACAGCGTATAATCAGCCCTAGTTGATAAAAAATAAATTTTTATTCTGCGCATGCGCACTTACACCACTCTCTTTTTCCTACTCACATAAAATTATCACCCTCTTACCAACCTCACACATGGAGGTTAGTGACTGAAGAGATAATTTTACGGAATTCATTTTTAAAAAAATTAAATAAAAAAACATTTAACTGCTAAATCTACTTGTAACTACTAGTCGCAGTTGTGTACGAAATTGATAGGAATACCTATAATGTACGACATGCTTCAACTTTTAGTTTTGATGCCCAAAGCGCATTTACAAAATTATACAGTTTTGTATTTTCATGAATCAGGTTATTGGGTAATTTTGTACCCAACTGCGACTAGTAGTTACAAGTAGATTTAGCAGTTGGGTGTTTTTTTAATTATTTTTTTTTATTTCCAACTTTTTTCAGCGTTATAAAAAGCACAATGTATTTACCATTCATTTAGCGTCAGTGTTACCTTTCATTGAGTGATGGTGGGGGAGGATAGAGGGAGAAGAGAACTAGTAAAATGGTGTTAAAAACAATTTTAAAAGCGTATGCAGAAATAATTTTTGAAATAGCTCTATGTTTGTAAAAGTTATAGCTATAACTATTACTAATAAGGAGGGTGGGAGGAGAGAGAGGGAGGTGGAAATTAGTAAAATGGTGTTGAAAAAAAAGTCGCGTGTACAAAAATAATTTTTGAAATCGTCCTATATTTGATAAAATTATGCGAATATGGTTTTTTAAGATTGTGGGGGGAATGACAGGATGGGTTGGTCGTGATGGGACAATTCGCCGCGGGACGATTCGCCGCGAGATTTTTTGTTTTATGATATTACCATTGGCAATTGTTTAAACAGTTTTATTTAGCTTGGCTTTGAAATAATATATTTGTTTATTTGTTTGATCATAACTTTTTCAAACTTTTCCAACTAGTTATTTGGTGGTTAGTATAATACAATTTAACATTTTTTTTATTAGAAAAATAAATAAAATGGCGAATTTTCCTATTTATGAAACGATTTGCCTCAAACTTGACACATCACGGCGCTTAGGGTAACTTAATACAATTTTTGACTTAAATTTAAAAAAATGAAAATGGCGTTGTTTCCCATTTATGAACCGATTTGTATCAAACTCGGAACTTTGAGATCTTTCAGGTCGCTGATTATTATTTTTAACTAAAATTTTAAAAAATCAAAATTGCAGTTCCACAATGGCGCACTTTCTTGTTTATAAACAGATTTGCCTCAAAATTGGGGGGGCGGGCTGATTTCTCTGGGGGGGGGGGGGTGAAGTCTTATGATGGCGAATTTTATACTCTTTAATCTTTTTATTCATGCAATATGTGAAAAATATCTAAAAAAATCTTAGGCTTGGGGGGCCTAGGCCCCGAGGAACCCGCCATTTTCAGGTTTTAAAATTTAAATAAAAAATTGTATTGAGTTACCTTAGGCGCCGCGATGCTTCAAGTTTGAGGCAAATCGGTTTATAAGTGCGCCATTGTGGAACCGCTATTTTGATTTTTTAAAATTAGGTTAAAAATAATAATTAGCGACCTGAAAGATCTCAAAGTTCCGAGTTTGATGCAAATCGGTTCATAAATGGGAAAATCCGCCATTTTATTTATTTTTCTAATAGAAAAAATTGTTGAATTGTATACTAACCCCAAATACCTACTTGGAAAAGTTTCAAAAAAGTTATGATCAAACAAATAAACAAATATATTATATGAAGTCAAGCTAAATAAAACTGTTTAAACAATTGCCAATGGTAACATCATAAAATAAAAAATCTCGCGGCGAATTGTCCCCGCGGCAAATTGTCCGGCGGTGAAGTGTCCCGCGGCGAATCGGCTGCGGCGAATCGGCTGCGGCGAATCGGCCGCGGCGAATTGTCCCCTACCCGGGTGGGTGAGAGCAGGGAGGACAACAAAGTAATAACAGCAAATCTGATGACATTTGCAATGGGATATCAAAGGCGTTTCATTAAAATCGCCTGAAATTTAGGTAATTTGTATGCCTTAATCCCGACGTCTTGTGACAAAATGGCGTCTGACGACCGCCATATTGACCCCTGTTTAAAAAAATATAGCCTATAGCACCTTCGGGATCAGTAGCAATTCAACGACACGTTCTTCGTCAAAAACGGTTCAGCCGTTTAGCCTCTAGCCCGACACAAACATACAAATCATAACAAAAACATTTCATATAAAAAAAGCCAAGTACGCGAAAATGGCATTCCGTAAAAAGAATTGAGATAAAAGTAAAGTTAAGTTCTCCAATACAAATTTTAAAATGAAAGGTTCTTACTAGTTTGGAAATGTTTTTTTTAAACTTTGCTATTACAGCCAAACTTCTTTATGTTCAATTTAGCACTGTGCCTAAGAGTCATTTACAGCCGTAATAGCCAAGTTTAGAAAAATATTTCCAAACTAGTAAGAACCTTTCATTTTAAAATTTGTATTGGAGAACTTGGCTTTACTTTTATCTCAATTCTTTTTACGGAATGCCATTTTCGCGTACTTGGCAAATGTTTTTGTTATGATTTCACTTCTTTTTTTAAAGGAATTGGATAATACTTAATTTTTAAAGTAGTAAAATATGCGGAATATTTTTCAAAACTTTTGCAAAGCCTTACTTAAATTTTTGAGGTTTTTAAATTTTTTCCATGGTTTTATCGTAGTTCCTATCAGCCTTCCAAAGCTCAGCACTCTAGCGTTTCTGAAAGTACACAATGTTACTTTTACATAACTTTACATGTATAGGGGAGGGAAATAAATGAAAATTGTCGTGTTTTTAAATTTTGTCCTATAGTTTTATCATAGTTCCTATCAGTCTTCCAATGCTCAGCTCTCTAGCGTTTTTGAAAGTGGGTAATGTTACTTTTACATAACTTTACATTTATAGGGGAGGAGAGTTAATAAATATATTGGACTTTTTTAATTTTTTTCCCATGGTTTTATCATAATTTCGATCAGTATTCCAATGCTCAGCACTCTAGCGTTTCTGGAAGTGGGCAATGTTAGTTTTATATAAATTTACATTTATAGGAGAGGGAAGTAAATTAAAATGTTGGTGTTTTTAAATGTTTTCATATAGTTTTATCATTTTGTCCTTCAGTCTTAAAAAGTTCAGCCCTCTAGCGTTTCTGGAAGTGGGCAGTCTTACTTTTACTTAACTTTGCATTCATAGGGGAAGGAAGTAATTTAGAATTTTGGGGTGTTTTAATTTTCTATAACTTTATTATAGTTACTATCGGTCTTCCAAAGCTCAGCTCTCTAGCATGTCTGGAAGTAGGCAATGTTACTTTTGCTTAAATTTACATTTATAGGGGAGGGAAGTAAATTAGAATTTTGGGGTGTTTTAATTTTTTCCTATAGTTTTATCATAGTTCCTATCAGTCTGCCAATGCTCAACTCTCTAGCATTTCTGGAAGTGGGCAATGCTACTTTTACATAACTTTAAATGTATAGGGGAGGGGAGTAAATTAAAATTTTGGGGTTTTTTGATTTTTTTTAGGGGTTTGGTCATAATTTCTATCAGTGCCAAATTTCAGCTTTGTAGCATGTCTGGAAGTACAGTAGAATATCGATGATCTATACATGAGTGAGTGAGTGAGTGGCAATTTCGACGTTTTTTGAAATTTCGTAACTACTTTACTACTTTATGGAATTCCATGAAACTTGGAGGAGTTGTTAACTCCATGGATATCTACGACTGTGCAAAGTTTGAGATTCGTAGCTCATTCCGAGGTAGCGTTTTAGGTAGGTCAAATATTGGCTGAAATGTTTCAAGAAAAGATGGTTACGGCGCGCGTACTTGGCGAGGCACTGCCGTGCCCTCAGATTTACATACATACATACATATCCCAATCGAAAAACATTACCCTTCCTTGCGCCGTGCTGCAGTTGGGTAAAAAAGAGAAAGTGGCGCTTCCGTAATTTAAAAATTTAGTTCGTGTTTCTCTAGTTAATTTTTGCATTAAAAAATAGACAGAAAGATTTGAACGGTATTTACTATTTCCTTATTTAAACATAAATTTCCGCAAAATTTATCATAAATTAACATTTTTTTTTCTATCAGGCGGTAAAATAAGTCTAGACACCTAAACTCCAACTGCCTCATACTCATGATATTTAATTTCTAAAAATAAATTTTTATCTTTATACTACGGTTTAAAATTCTAAACACGTCGGAATTTTTCGGCACACAGTTTATTACGTGCGGTTTTTTTATTTAAACTGCGCTTAATTTTTTTTTCCTCAAAATTTGTGAATCATTTTAGAAAATAATTGAAAATGTTTTGAAATCTAAAGGTTGCAAGTGCACAAAAATAGAATTTCCAAAATCGCCAAAAACGAGGGCTTATACAGGGTGTCCCATAACTTAGGGGCCATAGGCCAACAGATGTAAGAGGAGGTCATTTCTGATAAAAAAGTTCATATAATACATTGGTCAGAAATCTTTCTGTGTTGAGATACAGAGCATCAAACTTGGCGATTTTATTAACTTATTTAATGATAACTTTTTTAAAAAATCAGTAAAAATAGGCAATTGGGTAATGTCGTGTATTAGAACAAGAGCAATAATTTAAAATAAAAATAATTATTAAAAAATTATGCGGTCAATTTTTTTTATAAAAAACTATTTGTTTTGTTTTAAAATTTTATGAATGCCATATTAAACGCAATGTGTTTCTTACTCTTTTTGTTATTAAAAATAAGTTTCTAGGAAGATATAATAATAGAATATTATTGATATTTTTTAAAAGAAAAAGTAGGCAAAAATTAAATTTTTTTAACAAATATTATTTTTTATAAATTTTTGGAGATTATTTTGACAACCTGTATCTCCTTAACTTGTAATTATATCAAAAAAACGAATACAACATTTTTGAATCCCAATTAGCTGAGTATTCATTTGGCCGTGACAAATTTTCTTTTTTTGTAAAACCCTTATTTCCCCCACTTCTCTAACTTTAAAAATCCTATATCTTAAAAACAGATGTGTGTTGACCCCCATGTTATATAAACTTTTTTATCTGAAATAACCTCCTCTATCACCTGCTACACTTTGGCCCCTAAGTTTTGGGACACCCTGTGTTTCTCCAGTTTGAGTCTCAAATTATTGCTTTTTCAATTAAGTAGCCAAAGTCCAAGATTTTCTTTTTATTTTAACAAAAACAGTAACTTTGGTTGAGCTGCCTTTAATTCAGCTTTTATAATGGTACTGTCAAACGCATGATTCGGTTGTGAAATCCATCTCTAGTTCTTCTCGAATCTCTGCCAAATAGGGTGTACCTATAGACCCATTAAGGTCATGGGACTTCTCGATGGGCACCTAGCAACTGTGATTCTCTAATCGTGTTTGAGCACTAGTCTTTTTTTAAAATCATGGAAGAGAAAGAGACTTCGGCTTTAATATTAACAATGCAAATAATTATAGAATCTCTCTAGTTAGGCTTCGGAAATTTCTTGAATTTCTTTCCCTAATTTATAAAGTTCATTGCTAAAAGGCAGACAGACAGTCGACCTCCAGTATCGATTTTCCCCAGTTTCGACCCCCCTTTGCGCCAGTCGCCCTTCCTCATCCCCCATTGGTCGAATTGTGGGGGTGTGCAAATATGTACAGCCTAACCTGTTGGGATCTTTTTATAGGATTATGTAAGAAATTTTAGGAATATAGTTGCTAAAGCTGGCTGTAAGGGAAAAAATAAAAATATATAAATCTTTCTCTAAGTGCTGTGTAAATGACAACGGTTAGCTATCATCATGACGATTTGCATCTTCGTTGCAGCTCCTTTTTTTAAGTTCTCAGCACCGATACTATTTTTTGTCCCACATTTCAAGTTTCTTGGATTTTGTTTGGTAGCTTTTTAAATGCTGGGCATGGTTTTTGTGTTAAATGGTCATGACACTGATGTGGTTCTACATTTAATTGTGACTAGTAATTCTCGATGTTTAGTGGTCGAAGAATATTCATCTTAGTTATTCGATCTTCAAATCATCTGATTATGTGTGTGGTTTTGTGTCTCAGGAGGCCAGTTTTTCAAATCAATTCATATACGAATATTATTTGAATCAATAAAAATCCAGAGAAGCCAAAGGCTTTGTCATAGTTTGTTGATCTCCTATCCACTAGAGAGATAATAACGAAGAAGGAAAGAGAGTGATGACTTTAATTATTCAAAAACCGTAACACAACCTTGGGTCAAATTAGCATGATATCACTTAAAACCAGTTGACTTAAAAAATGGATAAATAATAAAAGATTATCAAAGCAAGTCCTGCCATCCGTTGAGACGTAGAAAATATAGAACGGCCAAAACTGAAATGGCAGCATTAAATCCAAAATTTGAGGGCTCAAAAGAACTTGACGAGGGCGAGGAATGATGGAGGTGGATTATAAACATTGGAAAACGTAGAAAAAACGTTATAAACCGATTTAGTCGTGTAACCAGATAATCTAAAGCTTTAAACAAATAACAGACGTCGTGGCCACGAGTAAAACAACACAACGTTTAATTATATCCAGTAATTCTGTTACGAATCGCTGATTATATTCTAAAGTTTTACATATGTCACAATAGACATTATGATTAGCGGCCAATTACCTGAAAAAGTGGGACTTACACATTTATCTCATCATAAATAGCTTACAATAATTATCGTGTATTTATAGCATCTAGTATACTGTCAAAAAATGAAGAAACGGTAGTTTCATTTAGCGAAATTCCTTTATTGCCAGGGAAGTATTACTACTGACAAGGCCGCTACAAAAACCGTAACAAAACTATGGGTGAAATCAGCTTAAGAGATGATGATAAAAAACAAATGACTTAATCAATGAATAAATAATAAAAGGCTAGGACAGAACTAAATCCTAAAATCAAGAGTTCACAAGAATATAACAACATAGTAGGTTGATAATTAGACACTAAACAAAAAAGTTATAAACCGATTTAGTCCTGGAGCCAGATAACCTTATCCTAGAATGACAACCGTTGTGATGTAGAAAAAAAAAGGGCGACCAAAACTGAATTGTAAGCAATAAATCCAAAAATTAAGGATCTAAAATAAAAAAAAATCTTAAAACAAATAATAGAGATAATGGCGACGAGAAAAACAGCACGATGATCTTAAATTATATCCATTAATTCCTTTCTGAACCGCTGACATTTTGTACTTACTTAGGTTTTAAATATGTCACGACAATAGAAAATTAGCCGAAACCATAATTATTAGTTCTATTTTGCAAAAATCTTTATTGCTAATGATGTATTTCTGCTGAAAGAGCTCTACAAAAACCGTAACAAAATCACTAAAGAAAGTTAGCTTAAAACATTAAATCACTTAAAACATTTGACTTAATAAATGAATTAATGATAACAATCCCAAGAGTTCTAGAGGGGCGGCGAAAACTGAATTGGCAGCACTAAATCCAAAAATCGAGGGTTCAAAAGAACCTGACAATCTAGAGGAATGCCAAGAGGTGAATAATAGATATTGGAAAACGTACAAAAAACGTTATAAACCAATTTAGTCATGTGGCTAGATAATTGTCAAAAGCTTAAAACAAATAAGAGAGGTAGTGGCCACAAGTAAAACACGATGTTTAATTATATCCAATAATTCCTTTACGTACCGCTGAAAATATTGTAAAGTTTTACATATGTCGCGACAATAGACATTAAGCCGTACACATTATGATTAGCGGCCAATTACCTGAAAAAGTGGGACTTACACATTTATCTCATAATAAATAGCTTACAATAATTATCGTGTATTTATAGCATCTAGTATACTGTCAAAAAATGAAGAAACGGTAGTTTCATTTAGCGAAATTCCTTTATTGCCAGGGAAGTATTACTACTGACAAGGCCTCTACAAAACCGTAACAAAAATATGGGTAAAATCAGCTTAATGAATGAATAAATAATAAAAGGCTATCAAAGCATATCCTAGAATGGTAACCATCAGGGCGACCAAAAATGATTTGACAGAACTAAATCCTAAAATCAAGGGTTCACAAGAACATGACAACATAGAAGTAGGTGGATAATTAGACACTGAACAAAAAAGTCCTGGAGCCAGATAACCTTATCCTAGAACGACAACCGTTGTGATTAGTGTGTAGAAAAAAAAGGGCGACCAAAACTGAATTGATAACAATAAATCCAAAAATTAAAGATTTAAAAGAAACTGACAATACAGAGGAATGTCAAGATAGAAGCAGGTGAATAATAGACAATGGAAAAAGTAGAAAAACTTTATAAACCGACTTAGTCATTGCGCCAAATAATCTTTAAAGTTTATAACAAATAATAGAGGTCGTGACCACGAGCAAAACAGCATGATCTTAAATTATATCCATTAACGCCTTTCCGAACCGCTGACATATTTTCTACTTACTTAGGTTTTAAATATGTCACGACAATAGAAAAAATTAGCCGATACCGTAATTATTAGTGACCAGTTATGACAAGTAGTTCAATTTCGCAAACATATTTAATGCTAATGATGGATTTCTACTGACAAGGTCTTTACAAAAACCGTAACAAAATCATTAAGTAAAATTAGCTTAAGACATTAATAGCCCATCGCACCACCTTTTTTTCGATACTTAGCCTAAAGTGTTCCTTATAACGTCATATTATGATTATATTAAGCAACGCTTTAAGCTAGGGAACCGAAAAAAAAGTCGGTGAGATGGACCCTAAATCACTTAAAACATTTGACTTAATAAATGAATTAATGATAAAAATATCAAGGCAAGTTCTAGAATGACAACCGTTAAAATGTAGAAAAAAAGGGAGGCCAATACTGAATTGACAGCACTAAATCCAAAAATCAAGAGTTCAAAAGAACCTGACAATCGAGAGGAATATCAACATAGAAGGAGGTGAATAGTAGACATTGGAAAACGTACAAAAAACGTTATAAACCGATTTAGTCATGGGGCAAATTTTTAAAAGCTCAAAACAAATAATAGAGGTCGTGGCCACGAGTAAAATACGATGTTTAATTATATCCAATAATTCCTTTACGAACCGCTGAAAATATTGTAAAGTTTTACAATTGTCACGACAATAGACATTAAGCCGTATGTGTAAGTGTTACTTACAATTTTGATTGATTATTTATGACATATCTAGTATACTTCACAAAATGAAGAAACGCGAGTTCCATTTCGTGAAATCCTTTTATTGTCAGGGATGTATTAAACTGACAAGGGCTCTACAAAAACCGTACAAAAACCGTTGGTGAAATTAGGTTATGAGATGACATGACTTAAAACAGTTCATTTAATAAATGGATAAATGATAAGAGGTTATCAAAGCAAGTTCTGAAATGGCAATCATTTAGAACGTAAAAAAAGCGGAGCAGCTAAAACAGAAATGGCAGAACTAAATCCAAAAATTGAGGGATTAAAAGAACTTGACAATATAGAGGAATATTAAGATAGAAGGAGGTGGATCTTAAACATTGGAAAAAGTAGAAGAAACGTTATAAACCGATTTAGTCATGTGGTCAGATAATTTTTAAAGCTTAAAACAAACAGTAGAGATCGGTTCGGTCGGCCTCGAGCAAAATAATATCCAATAATTCCTTCACAAACCGTTCAATAAATTTTATGTATGTCACGACATACATAATAACTAGAAAAAGTGGTACCTATCTACCCATTTATATATTCATGAATAACTTAAAATAATTATTGTTTATTTATAACATTTCTAATATTTATATTTTCAAAAAATGAAGAGACGATATAGATAGCTTCAGTTAGTCAAAATCTCTCTATTGCCAGTGATGTATTAGTATTGACAGCTTCGCCTTTTGATTGGTTCGTTTATACCTACTCGCAATATTGTATAATAGCAATATCTTGCTATCTCCCTTTTTTTTAACTTCTTAAATAATTAGCTGTCCTTTATATCTATTTTATCTCTTCAGCTTCTTTTTACAATTAAGTTCCACAGATTTACTGGCTCTTGATTTATTTTTTTTTCTTGATATCTTATTCTTTATCATCGGATTTTTTCCTCTAACTATTAAAGTAAAGTACTAAGGTGTATTTTTTCTTATAAATGCAAAATAAAAACAGTAAAATTATAATTTTTTTCCAATACCTGATTTTTAATGCTACACGCCATTGAATAATAGCGAAAGTTTTTACGCTATCGACCGTTGGCAATTTTTTAGTTTATGAATGTTTATTTATGTTAAAGAATGTATCTAGGAATTCATAACGTATTTTTCACCTGTTTTTATTAGTTTTTTTAGATTATTTCCGGGAAATAAAATTAAATTGCAATTTGCTACACCGATTATTATCAAATCAAACACTTTTAAAAGTCAAGTGATACTTCAAACAAAACATTAAAATAATATTAAAAATATTTTTTAATAAAACCAGGATTTAAATTCTTTTGATTTTTACAAGTAGGTTACAGTTATTCATCAAACGACTCCCTGTTTTTTTATTTGTTAGGATTTTTGGTAATAGGTATAAACTGCTGAAAAATTGAAGTGACCGGAGTTTTTGGGCAGTTTTCGGAATGATATTATTTCGGAACCAATGATGCGATTTTGATAATTTTTTTTGCAGACTAGATCGTTTTATGCTTAATGACCTCTTCTTTCTAAAAAAAATGGAGTTTGAACAGGTAATTTGATAAAAGGAGTTAAATGAAGGTGTAACAAAACTGATAAAGTTTGAGAGTCTCCAATTTGGCAGAAAAAAAATTCAAACATTTCAAACCATCAAATGGATGGTTAAAGAGACTCAAAAAAAGAATTTTTAAATTTTCTTCTTTGGGTTTAGTTTTCGAGAAATTAATTTTTTGAGTTTCTCGTTTGACGTTTGTACCTGACATGACTTAGGGTTACCAAATTTTGAGGTATGAGAGCCAATTGGATGTTTTTTGACTCCACATTCGTTGTTAAGTTTAAAACTTTCAGGGGTCGGCACCAGTGGCATGCAAATAAAAATTTTATTTTTTTGGTAAAAATTTCGATTTTAGCACCTCTAGCGGTGTTGGTGCACACATTTTGGTTTCACTAACCTTGTTTTCGTAATGCTTGCTTTCTTTTGCCGAAACAGTTCTTTTCATTTTCATTGAATAATCACCATCGGCGTAGGTACGATTTTTTCCAAAAACCCTTGGTAATCATTAGAAACAGATTGTATCGAGCATAAACAGTTTTAGAAAAAGATGAATTTATTAGGCTTTTAACCATATGTTGCTATAAGTTAAATGTCATAAATAAAAACCAGCAATAGGAGGCAAATTTTAGGAACAAAATAATATCTCTAAAACTAAATCCAATAGAAAATTTGAGAATTTACTTTTTTTGCCTCTCATTAAGCATCCTTTTAATGGTAAAATGTTGGAAAAAAATCAACCAAGTGGAAAACGCTTAAACCTTATCAGTTTTGTTACACCTGCATTTAACTCCTGTCAAATTAGCTGTTTAAATTCCAGAAAAAGGAGGTCATAAGCATGAAACAATCTAGAGTCTGCAAAAAGAAATGATCAAAATTGCATTGCATTATTGGTTCCGAAATAATTTTGTTGCGGGTGCGTCGCTTCAATTTTTTAACAGGTTATTTAAGGTTATTTTTACGTTTTTTACTGAGACCTCAAAAATCAATCCTCATAACAACGACTATAAATAATGGACCGATGTTGAAGGTGAAATTTGGTACAGTCATAGACTTTAGGTATAAATAGCCACACCAAGATTTCCTATTTAAAATAGAGAAAAACAGTAAAAATGGTAATTTTCAACAAGTCCACACGCAAATGCCGTTGACGGAAAGACGCGAACATTGTCAAACATTAAGCGCAAGAAAAAGTTGTTTTTTTACCAGCTTACAAAAAAACATAAAAAAATAAAATTGTAACGAATATAAACCAATCCACACCACATCGAACCACGTAAAAAATACTCTGCCAATCTATGGGCACCTAAGCTCACACTAGGTACTATAGTTATAGTGTACGTGTGAGCTAATATAACTAAAAACTGAAATATATTTTATTCAACTCCAGACTCAATTACCTTTCGTTTGATACCACACAAGCCATGTTTTGACTTAAACTCAAATTTTTAAAATCTACCCCCACGCTTTTTTAAAAAACCAAAATGTATTTTGTTTAACTCCAGACTCATTTACCTTTCGTTTGATATCACACACGCCATATTTTCACTTAAACTCTAATTTTTTACATCTGACCCCACCCTTTTTTTTAAATAACTTAAAATTAATTTTGTTTAACTCCAGACTTAATTACCTTTCGTTGGATATCACACACGTCATATTTTCACATAAACTCTCATTTTTGAAATCTACCCCCACCCTTTTATTTGGCTTGCGTTCGGTGGATTTCGTTCATTTTTAAATGGGACCACCACGGCCCAAAACCCAGCCTAGGTACCAAATTTCATTTAAATCGGACAAGCGGTTTTTGAGTTATGCGGGTTGGTCGTTACAGACAGACATACAGACAGACGGCAAGACAAAAAAGTTTCAAAATCATCTGAAACGCAAAGATATATAAAAAATTTTAAAATCGGAGCAACTTTTTTTTTCTCGAAAAAGTTAGGATCACCATAGCTCACACTACTTATAGTAGTAGTGTGAGCTAAAATACATTTTTACTTTAAATCTTACACTTACAGCCCCCCGTAGCAAAATTCAATATTCTAAGCACTATAATAGCAACCAAGGAATTTGATATGCAAGTTAATTAACAGAAACTAGAGTCCCTGTATGTTGACATATTTGGATGTATGTCAACATTCAGGGACTCTAACAAAAACTATAAAGATTTTTCTGAATTTGAAATATCGGTGCGGAAAAACCGATTTTTTGCACGAAAAATAGTGTGAAAAATACAATTTTCGCACGTTTGTAGGAAAAATACATTTTAGTCGTTTTTAGACAATGATGGCAACGCTTTTTCTTCTTTCGTTCTTTAAATATGTGTTTTTTTTAAATAAAAAGTTTAATCTTAAAAACGTAGGTGGTTAATAACAATCCACTTTTTTGTTACAAATTTTTTGAAACATGCAATCCGAGGGATCTGCTATCATAAATAATAAAAAAATGTCATTTCATGTTACTAAAAATAAACAACCTTGGTCAGCGTCCAAATAAAAAGCAAGGAAAAAAATATTTTGAGAGATATCCCATAAAAACAAAACCCAAACTCCCTCTTTCAATCATATACGTAATATTCTGTATATGCTTTCAATACAGTCAAAGTCCAAACTTTTAAAAAACAGCAATTTTTTTGAAAATAATTTTCATACAGGGTGATAAAAATTGGGCACTTTTAAATGAATTTGGGTACTTCTAGGGGAGAAAGAGGAAAATCAACCAGTTACAGAGGCTTTTTGAAAAGTATGCATGTTCGATTAAGGCCTATAACTGTTTTATTTTTCCAAATTAATTAGTGGTATAAATTTGCTTATTTTTTAAAACTGAATGCAACCGTCAAACTGAATTTTATCTGTCGCTTTTATTTTTCGAGATATGTATACCTAACACAAAGTTATACATTTTCTTATCTGAGTCTCTTTTTATTTGAGTTTTAAAATCAGTCAAAAATTTCCTTTGAAGCTATGTCTCACAATCTATGTATTATTTTTGGTTTACATTTTATATTGGTATTTTATTTTAATTTTTAAGAAAAAGAAAATATACAGATAATAAAAAAATAATTAAATCTGAAAAAAATTTTTAGGATGATTTTACTCAACTCAAAAATGGTTTTTTCAGAAGCAAAAATTTAAGTGTCGTTTTATTTATTCACGGGTCTTAAAATTTTGTAGTATTTTTAGCTCACACTCCGCTGACCCGACATAAAACTTCGCGAAGTCGGGAAAAACGCAATATGCATTAATCTGACCTGATGGACAAATTATGTTACGGTCATGGTTACTTTTTTTCGTTTCATCTGCCTGCCTTTTGTTTTTACTCTGGTAGTTTCCTTTGTATTTGGTAGATGTCGTTACTTGTGTAAAAAGCATAAGGGATTATTTTCATTTCTCTTACTAATATCGTAAGATGAGATTTATATACCGTCTTGTTAGCTTTATAAAAGTGTCAAATTGACCATGGAGTGTTCTGAAGAGTCCCTTAAGGATGAAACAGTTAACTGTCAACACTTAAAAGGTGTCCATTAGATCTTCGTTTTCCGCTTTCGAGCTGCCCACAGAAAAATACAAGAGAAATCTTTCTGTACCCGCTTAGTAACAATTTTTTTTTAACTTTGTGTTATATTTCAACAACAACAACAACAAATAAGCAATTTATACCAAAAATATATTTTAAGAATAAGCCCCCATAACGCAAAAACGGCTCGCAAAGTAAATCACCCTGTACATCATCACGAGGAAAAAATATTTTGAATCACAAGGAAAACGCATTTTGAAAAATTTCTGACAAAAAAATTTGCCCCCTCAAAAATTTTTTATTTTTTTGTCCGTCAATATCTTAAACGTCCAAAGTGTGAAAAATCAGAAATATTTTTGAAAATGGGCCAATATCTGAGCAAATTTCCACGAATTTTATTTCAAAAGTTTCTTGAACTTTAGACCTCAAAAAATGTTTGGCTAATTAATGTTTTTTACGTCATTTTTAATTACCAGTATACGATAGATGGTCTAAAATAATTGTTGTTAGTTGAACCCATGGCGCACCGATAACTATGTCTTGGGGGGGGGGCAAGACCCCATAATGTCGCATTTCATGCCACTTTTTGTTTTTATCCTTAAAATATGTGAAAAATATCTAAAAATATCTTAAGCTTGGGAGGGGGTGCGAAGCTCCCCCCTGGGTACGCCAATGGTTTAAATAAACACTTAACTAACCACACTTAATTAACCCTGTTTAAATCAAAAACCTATACAGGGTGTTTTCAAATCCCATCTACAGGGTGTTCCGAATTCCATATTTTTGGGAAATTTTAAGTATTTCTAGGCGATATTGAAAAAAACGGACCCCCAAATGCAAGACTTGTTTTTCAAGAGAAGTTTAAAGATAACCGCATTTTGATAAAGCAAACCGTTTTTAAACTACGAGGGGTTCTTGAAAAGTGTGCATTTTCGGAAAGGGCCTATAACTTTTTTATTTATGAAAATTTCATTCTGCTGGGAATTGCTTTATTATAGATTTTTTTTTATAGAATATTCAACTGTCAAATTAAATTTAATTAGTAAATTTTTTTGAATGGCCTGTAACTGCTGATTTTTGAGAAAATCTATAATAACATAAAATAAAGACCAACTAATAGCTTATACAATGAGACATCACGAGTTCTCTGGGTAGTCCCCTTCCTGAGATACGAACGCTGAAGTGTTAGTAGTACACCCGTTTCCTATATATTTCCATAGTACATATATCCAAAATAAACCGAAACTATTCAGTTTTATGTCATTTTCTCAAAAGGTAAGCATTTTACAGAAAGTGTGTAATTAACTGTATTGTAGAAAATTAAATTTACACCTCAGGGTTCGTATCTCACCAAGGGTACTACCCAGAGAACTCAGTGATGTCTCATTTTATAGGCTATTAGTCGGTCTTCATTTTATGTTATTACAGATTTTCTCAAAAATAAGCAGTTTCAAAGTTAAAGGCCAATAAATAAAAAAATTACTCAAAATCCAAAATGGCGGCGAAATGCTTAGCGTCATAACTCAAAAACTATTTGTCTGACAAAAAAAAGTACAATATAAGAAATTTTATTGTCTGTCGAAAACTTTTTTTAATGGATAAGGACGAAATAATTTAAAATAAGACCTTTTCGTGCACACTAAATCTAAGATGGCGGGGGGAGCCGGCCCACCCCCCATAAAGTCAAAAACTCAAAAAAAAATTTACGACTCCATTCTGAACATGTCAAAATTGCGACTCCACCACCTTTTGCAAGCTTAAGGTCTTTTTTTCGCTTTAATGACTGGCCTAAAAAAGAATATTGAATAAAGTGGTGGTAAGTATCTCTGAAACTAAGTTTGTCCAGTTAAGTAAATGGCTCTGAAAATCTTAACCGAAACAATGATCCAATTTCTCGTCCCGATGTCTATTTTAAATTGCTTTTGGCACAAAACTACTAGTCTTATATAGGTCATTAGATTAGCTAAATTTACACTACAATTACCTGACTGTGTACCTGATTTAAATCAGTCATTTTCCTTTCTTTTTTTCAAGTTTCGTAAAAACTGTTAAAATACAAGTTACCGAGCAAAAGACTAAGCTTAAAGAACAAGTTCAAGGTGACAGTTTAAATACTTATACAGACATAAGAAAAATAAAAATATAATAATATTCTAATAATGTAAATACCTATTATATAAGGAACTTATCTAAATTCAGTAAAATCAACGAAATCAGATAGGTACTAGGTTCACGATGATGCAATTGCAATTTTATTTAAATTTTACTGCTTGTTTGTGAGGAAAAATTTTTCTATCCTTTAAATGTTTGTCCCACGATTCTTTAAAATGTTGAATGTACACTTTATCTTTAACCTTCGCCGGTTTATTTACGTTCAATATAGGGAACAGCTTTTCAGAGTTCAAAAAGTCTTTTTTGTCATCGTCGTTCCACCGAAAACGGGTTTTCCAGTAAAACACACACGGCATTGTACACCGGGAACATTGTGCAAGATAATTAAAATAAAAACCGAATCAGAACCGAATGTAAACAATACGCCGACACACAGATTACCAAGAAACCCAGGCAACCTAACCCAGCCGTTTACTGTGACCGATCACTATTTTAATAATGGAACCCCGCGGCATATTCAGTAGAAACAGTTGGGGAGGATGAGAGGTCTTACCGAAAAATAAATAGAGATCGGAATATAAGGAAATGGTTACTGAGGCAAAAACTTTAAAATAATTTAATAACAAAATTTAAACAATATGTTTGGTAACAATAATTTTTCCGTGGGCAGCTCGAAAGCCGTACAAATTATGTCACGGTCATGGGTACTGTTTTTCGTTTCATTTGCCTGCCTTTTGTTCTTACTCTGGTAGTTTCTTTTGTATTTGGTAGATGTCGCCCCTTGTGTAAAAAGCATACGGTATCGCAGGCATTATTTTTCATTTCTCTTACCAATATCGTAAGATATAACTTTACAAAAGTGTTTCATTGACTAAGCAGTGTTCTGAATAGTCCCTTAAGGACAAAACAGATAACTGTCAACACTTAACAGGTGTCCATTAGATTAGAACAGCTAAACAAAATATTTTTTTACTTTTCTTTTCTTTACCCGCTTAGCTACGAAAAATTGTTATTTTCTTCATAAACTTTACTTTTATTTCTTTGCTAATGTAAAAATAGTAAAATACCTTAAGCAACATTTAACAAGTTGAGAAAACCTAATTTATGTTATTAGATCCCATCAAACACAAATGCTACATGCGATCTATGACCAATCACAATAATTGCCGCAATTTTTTATTAATCTGTAGTTAAGAAGGTCATGAGCAAGGACATCCCATGCCTACATATGTTTATTATGTAAAAATATTTGGTTAAAATCTATGCATATTTTCATGACACACAAAACCAGGCAGATGTGAAAAATCTTATTAAAAAAAAAAGTTTATCATAAAAAAAAACATTTAATGTAAAAAAAAATCAAGTTGCGAAAATGGCATTCCGTAAAAAAAATTGAGATAAAAGTAAAGCCAAGTTCTTCAATACAAATTTCAAAATGAAAGGTTCTTACTAGTTTGGATTTTTTTTTAACTTTGCTATTACAGCCAAACTTTTTTATGTTCAATTTAGCCCTGTACCTAAGAGTCATTTGCAGCCGTATTAGCCAAGTTTAGAAAAACATTTCCAAACTAGTAAGAACCTTTCATTTTGAAATTTGTATTGGAGAACTTGGCTTTACTTTTATCTCAATTCTTTTTACGGAATACCATTTTCGCGTACTTGGCTTTTTTTTACAGGAAATGTTTTTGGTATGATTTTACTCTTTTTTAAAGGGTTTGGATAATATTTAAGTCTTAAAGTAGTAAAATATGCGGAATATTGTTCAGAACTTTTGCATTGCCTTATTAAAATTTTTGAGGATTTTTTTTCCTATGGTTTTATCATAGTTCCTATCAGTCTTCTACAGCTCAGCTCTCTAGCGTTTCTGGAAGTGGGCAATGTTACTTTTACATAACTTTACATTTATAGGGGAGGGGAGTAAATTAAAATTTTGGTTTTTCAAGGTTTTGGTCATAATTTCTATTAGTCTGCCAAATTTCAGCTTTTTAGCATGTCTTGAAAGTGCAGTAGAATTTTGAAATTTCTTAACTACTTTACCAGTTTAATAACGTTAAAAAAAAACTCGTTAAAAAGAATTTGTAATATTGTTTACTTTAACATAGTAAACCTCTCAGTAAACCCAGCAGTAAACTTATTGTAAATAAAAAGAAATTGTTTTTTTTCATTTTAAACAAAGATAAGAAAGTGTTAAATTAAATATAAGTGAATCAATTTTCTGGTTCATTGGCAAACACTTTATTAATTCGTAAATAAATCGTAAAATGTATTGATAAGTACCTAGTAAAACATATAAACAAAAAACGCATTGCAAGACTGGAATCACTTAAGTTTTTTACAACTAACTATTATTATCCAATATTTATTATTAAATTTAGCGCTATTTTAATGTAAGTATAGCCTTCAGACACACACATCCAGCGAATTTTTTATTCTGTTCAAGGTCAATTTTTGGAAATTTTAGCAGGTTTTGACCTAAATGTATTTTTTAATATATTTTTATCACATAACCGAATAAAGTGAAACATTCTATAAGCGGACACTCACGGTTTCGTCGATTTTGTCCGCTTATTGGAGGTGTCCGCTTATGGGAGAGAGCTGCGAAATGTTAATATATATTTATTAACAATTTTCGCTGCTTGAGTTTTTGCGATATCAAATTTTTCAGCGATTTTTCGTGCTGATAAATGTTCCTTCTCCGAAACGTTAACAACTTCCATTTTTTCACGTAAACTAAGAAGTTTTTTTACTATAGGCGCTATTTCAAAGAGATCTATTACTACCCAACTGAACAATAAAAATAAAACACAGCAGTCCCACAACATAAGGATTTATTATCCGCATTAAAACGGAAAGAGGTAATTCCCCGGCTGCAGAGTGCGTTGTTGCCAACATACTACATAATATTTATGCCCATAAACAACAAGTGAAATTAAAGAAAGAAAAATAAGAAAAAAGTTTTCTTATTTTTCTTTCTTTAATTTCACTTGTTGTTTATAGTTTTAGGTCCTTGCATTATTTGTAATTTGGTATTTGATTTATGCCCATGTCGTGCAGCGCTCCGCCCTGTCCTCCGAGGTTCGCGACCGGTTAAGGGAGGTTTTAGAATTTACTAAACAAAAAAAATTGTCCGCGTCCAGTTATTAGAGTGTTCGGTTATAAGAGTGAATTTTACATGTAAAGAAAAGGGAAAAGCTTGCTTCACATTTGTCCGCTTAAGGGAGTGTCCGCTTAATAGAGGGGTCCGCAAGGAGAGATTTCACTGTATAATGAAAAATCGTCGTTGCATAGTCAGAGACCCATATTTTTAAGAAAATAAAAAATTACCAACATGGGCGCACCCACATATTTTCTACATATTTCATGATAAAACACAAAAAATAGCTTAAAATTTGACATCATGAGGCTTCGGCCCCCTCAAGAGGCCTCGGGCCCCCCCCAAGACACATTCCTGGGTGCGCCACTGTATACCACAGTCTCACAATAATTTAATATTAGCTCACACATATACTATACTATAGTAGTGTGAGCTATGGTGATCCTAATTTTTTCGAGAAAAAAAAAGTTGCTCCGATTTCAAAAATGTTTATATATCTTTGCGTTTCAGATGATTTTGAAACTTTTTTGTTGCGCCATCTGTCTGTCTGTCTGTCTGTCTGTATGTCTGTCTGTCTGTCTGTATGTCTGTCTGTAACGACCAACGCACATAACTCAAAAACCGCTTGGCCGATTTCAATGAAATTTGGTACCTAGGCTGAGTCTTGGGTCGAGATGGTCCCATTTAAAAATGAACAAAATCCACCGAACACAAACCAAATAAAAGGGTGGGGATAGATTTCAAAAATTAGAGTTTATGTGAAAATATGGCGTGTGTGATATCAAACGAAAGGTAATTGAGTCTGGAGTTAAACAAAATACATTTTAATTTATTTTAAAAAAAGGGTGGGGGTATATTTCAAAAATTAGAGTTTAAGTGAAAATATGGCGTGTGTGATATCAAACGAAAGGTAATTAAGTCCGGAGTTCAACAAAATACATTTTAGTTTTTGTTTTTTTTAAGGGTGGGGGTGGATTTCAAAAATTTGAGTTTAAGTCAAAACATGGCTTGTGTGGTATCAAACAAAAAGTAATTTAGTGTGGAGTTGAATAAAATATATTTCAGTTTTTAGTTATATTAGCTCACACGTACACTATAACTATAATACCTAGTGTGAGCTTAGGGGCCCATATATTGGCAGAGTATTTTTATAGGTAACATAGGAAAGAACGAAGATAAATCACGTGACTTTAATGTTGGGAGATCAAAATTTGTGTTACACTGGTCAAGTGATCGCAAACACCAACATTTTGTAAAAAAATGTCCCCACAAAAAAAATTGTTTTTTGAAAAAAAAGAATGCTTTTTTAGAAAACTAATTTATAAAAAAAACTAAAATTTTTTATAACAATTTTTCAAAAAGCAGTTTTTTCCAAACCTAATATACATATAAAAGAAAATAATATTTTTTCAAAAATATTTTTACTACACACGAAACATTAAAATAAAAATTCTCGCGACGAATTGTCCCGCGGCGAATCGGCCAGCGGCGAATTGTCCCCGCGGCGAATTCTTTCATTTCCGTTTAGGGTAGACCAGTAAAAAGAGCGGAATCATTTACCCCTGACCAGCGATATTCAGTTATAATGTTCTCTGCCGTTATAATTAAATAAATGTTGTTTTTTTGATATTTATAAAAAGTGGAATTATTAAGTTGACCATTTCAAAAGACCTGTTTGTTCTGTTTTACAATAAGGTACACAGTAGGGTAAGGTGATCAAAATAGTACTGTTGAGTTGCCTAAACAGGGCTATCAAAATGGACGGGCCACGATCCTCCACTTTATTGACGTCACATCCGGGGCTGATTTTTTTTTTGATGGTCACGTTACGACACAGCTGATTGTCTTTAAAATATTGAAGTTGGAATGACGGTTCATGGATATTTGATTTATTTTTAAATAAAGCCGTTTTTGAGATTGTTTTTACTTTATTCTGGCAGAACAATTTTTTTTAAATGTATAGTAAGCCCTAATTTTTCATAGCCACTTCATTAGCTCACACAAAAATTAAGTTTAAAGCAGAAGCGAATGTGACAATCACATATGACAAAGTCAAATACATGTCAAACATAAAAGTTGGCATGTGGTACATGGCGGGTAATTTGAATTCAAAATAAGGAATGCTAAATCTTGAAGATTTTAACCTTTTAATCATGTTGCTTCCTTACAAACCTTTGGTGGAATATCGGGATGGTGTCTGAGAATATTTCACTGAAATTTTGCGGAAATCTGTAGTGCCATTTTGAAAATATCATAAAAAAACGTCTGACCTCCCATAAGACCCAATGTAAAATTCAGCCCCGGGAGAACAGCTGATTTTTTCAGGGTCGTGGCCTCTATTTTTGTGTTGGCCTTGGCCTAAATCGTAAACCACTTCAATTTTTTAAATAATCATATTATAGTACATCTGTCAGCTGCAGTTGTCGTGCCTATCAAATGTCAGTTGTACTGAGTGCAGTGGGGGCGCGTGGTGTAAAACTTTGCGGGCGAAGGCGAATCGTTTTGGGCCACCGAGTGGGCCATTATATCAGATAATTTGGAGCAAATAATTAAAAAAATAGATATTAAGTAAAATATTAGTTATCTATTATTATTGGTTCTATAAATAAATAACACTAATATAAGGTGCACATAAGCTAGTTAACGGTAACCGGGCGCGGGTGGTATTGCGGGGGTGCGGGCGGCAAGGATCGCTGCAATTGATTCACAAGAGCACGAACCGAAGTAAGGCTCAGATTCTGTGTACTGTAAAATTCTATAGGGACATGTCGTCCTCTCTTTTTATAATTCGTAATTAAAATGCGACATCACATCTACGGTGGGTCCAGGTAAGCGTGGCGCACATCAATACAAACACATACATACCGGGTATTAATTTCTAGTTAGTATTCAAGTCTGGTAAATTCCTTTTGGGGTTTATTGATACTTTATAATGAAATTATTAATTAATTAATCATAAAATTTTAATAAGATTTGGGAATGCACGTGCACATGTGCAGTTATGGAGGATCCGCCACTGACTAAGTGGTTTTGCACGTATTGCGTTTGCTTTAATGGTATAAGTAGGTACATGTGTTGTGACCTATCACAACTTAAATGTGCGTCTACTATCTGAAATTAAACTTTTGTTTTTAAACCCAAAAATATGCCGTCACCCTAACTCTGACACGTCGTTGGGTTACAACAAAATTTTACAGGAATAAGAAAACTTAGAAGCAAATTACATAGGGTAAGCATTATGCGCCTTATTAGAAATCGCGTGAATGACCGTTTTATATTTGTTTTTTGGTTGCGAGGATTTAGCAGCATATAGCTATGCATAATTACTAACCTTTAACGCAAAAATATGAATTTTCTTTTTTTAGTGGGTTACGACGTATCTAGGGTATCGATGCGTAATTTAAAATGTTGCTTCTTCATTCATACATAACGGAAGAGGGCTTTTTTTGTTACCGCTAATCTCAGTAAACACTTAACCGATGCAATTAAATTTGTCATACATGTTCTATGACCTATTCTGTCGGATTAAGGCAATTTTGTTTACGCTACGATGCGTGCAAGTCGTACTTACCGGCGAATGCAGTTACAATTAAGCTAGTACAGTCAAACCTCTCTAACTCGAACCTCTATAACTCGAACCCCTCTATAACTCGAACCTTCTAAGAGGTCCCTGCACTTTTTACATGTATTTTAACCTATGTAACTCGAGTTTCTATAACTCGAACTCTCCATAACTCGAACTGTTTTGGTTGTCCCTTCAGGTTCGAGTTATAGAGGTTCGACTGTATTTAATAAAATATTCGGTTTTGTATAAATTGTTTTGTTTATATGCCAACAAGAGTCTGTACTTTATATTTCTTAAATCCTAAAAAAAGACCTATGGAACGATTTAGAAACCCGCTAGTATGATTTAAGCAACCAGTTTCTCAAATCATACCGTTTGGAACCTATAACAAAAACTCTTGTTTCTTAAAAGTAAAGTAAAATAGCAGACAGGAAATTTGTGGCCCTGTATACTGCCGTCCTAAGTAAGACCCACCTATCTGCAAAAAAATCAAAAATGAGTTAGGACCGAAAATGCCTTTAAATAGGTAATACTTTGTAACTTTTTTTTTGTTTTATTACTTAGATATTGCTATTAGAAACCCATAAATATTTGCCAACAAAAAAATATATTACGATGTCACTCTTAAGCAAGCATTTAAACTTTAAACTCGCTGTTATCGAAATAATTGAAAACGTAGATAGGTGGGGTCTAACTAAGGACGGCAGTATAGCCCTGTACATGTCCTGTATAGTCCTCTACAAGTCTTGTATAGTCCTGTATGGTTCTGTGGAAGTCCTGTATAGTCCTGTATAGTCCTGTGGGGTTATGTGGAGTCCTGTGGGGTCCTGTAGAAACATGTTTACACCTACTGTGGGCAGCTGATCACCCCTCGTAAAATAATGTATTTTGAAAATTTTGTCGAAAGGACTGATCTATCGTTCAGAATACAAAAAAGTTGAATTAAAGTATTTTTAGGAAAAAAAAGTGGTACGATTTAAGCAACCTTACCCTACGTAACTATTATGAATTAATTTAATTCACAAGACTTAACATCAGAAGTTCATGTCTCGTCATGCCTTTAGATGCGAATTTCATTATAGCTTTAGAAATTACGTATATGTAGGTAACGGGCTTTTTGCCGCATTTTCGCCAATAAAACCACAGTCAGTGGCACTGCCAGGAATATGTCTTGAGGGGGGGGGGGGGGGGGGCAAGGCCTCATGATGTCGAATTTTACCTTTTTATTAATGCAATATGTGGGAAATATCTAAAAAAATCTTAGGCTTGTGGGGCCAGGCCCCTAGCCACCCCTCCGGGCGCTCATGCCACTGTGTATAAATTCTTGAAATGAGTGACATTGAGAATTCACACCTCACTCAGTCAAGACCAATAGAGATATGAAAATCTAGTGATATCGCATGCGCAGTTCGAGTTTCCCCCGATTTTGGGGGGTACTGCTACTCACCCATTCAACAATTATTCATACACTGCAAGCACTTCAGAGTTCAAACCCGCCCAGTGCCGTACGCAGTTAGTTAAGGGCTAAAATTTCCCCCATTAAAATCATTTAAATATTGACCTCTTAATTATTTTAATGTTTAAATATTTTTTTTTGTTTTTATTTTACTTTAGTTTTTGGTTTTCTTTGGGATTTAGCCTTTTTTTAGTTTTTGATTTTTATTATTTGATCTCTTATTGGTTCGTCCCGCCTTCCTTTTTGTAAATATGTTCTTTTTACTATAATTTACCAAATTGGTTCGAATTAGGCTATTTGGTGATTTACTAGAGCATTTTCTATTTTTTGTTTATTTAGTATTAATTAACTAATTAAGTACTTAAAATTACTGGGTTATTTGCATTTGAAACTCCCGCGGTTTTAAAGGCAAATATTACAATTTGCTATAATCAATTTACTTTACATAAAATGCATTTTGAATTACTAAGGTTCCTAGTTCCTTTAATATGGACCTTCGTAATCTCATTCCCTCCTACTTATTCCCTTTTCTCCTACGCCTATGGATTAACGACGCCACTGGGCGACATGTGGGAGAATGAACGCAGCAGCGATACCTGCTGCCGGAACAGAGAACCGTTTCGCCTTCGAACGATAATACACGCGTGTTAGCGACTCTCCTACCACATTCATGTGGGGTGCAAAAAGCACGGTTTAACAGCGTGTCCTCCCATGAGTTCCACTTCCTGTATAAAAATGGTAAGTGAAAATGCATTATTTTTACCTTACATACATTTGTTTATTGCTACACTAACCTAGAAGGTAAACTAGACCATTTCAGAATCCCTTGTACCAGCTTAGCCTATGACCTTATTCCCTTAAAATTACAGTCCACATCTGACACCGTTAAATTCCAGACAACTCTCCTATCTGGACCACCAGGGAGCCCCATTTTTGATCCTTAGCGACCCGGATTTCTGGAATCGTTTTTTTGCCTTTTTAGGTTAGTTTTTTTTACTGGTTTCAAATGCAAGAAAAACCCTTGTTTTTCCTAAATGCCTTTTTTACTGGTTTCAAATGCAAGAAAAACCCTTGTTTTTCTTACATGCCTACTTTAGAAAACCCCTAGGTTTCTAAAATACATTTTGCGATTTTTTTTTGTGTAAAAACAAATGCAAGAAAAACCCTTGTTTTTCTTACATGCCTACTTTAGAAAACCCCTAGGTTTCTAAAATACATTTTGCGATTTTTTTTGTGTAAAAATTAAATATTTTTACCAATAAATTTAGCCTTTTCATGCGAAAAACCAAACACAGATAAAATCTGTAAACTACTATGCTTTTTTTTTGTTTCGAATAAATCAAGTTTTTTCGTTTCTTTTTTGTAAAAAAAAAACCGTATGGAATTTGGGTGTTTTTTTGTTTGTCACTGGAGATAGTTTAAAATAGTGTCTGCAAAGTGCTATTATTTTAGCCGTTGTGCCTTCACATTTGTGGATTGCTATAATTATATCCAATTTGCTCGAAAAAAATCTCCAAATTGCCATATTCATTTTTGCTTATTGCAAATTGCTATGACTATATCCGATTGCGGATGCTTTACTATATTCGTTTTTGCGTAAAAATTGCTATGAATATATCTATTTCTAATTTACTATTATAATATCTGTCTGCAAATGGCTATGATTGTATCCATTTTTTGCGTGCATAATAAATTTTGAAGGAAATTTAATTCTTAACTTGAGAATTTGTTTTCGTGTAAAGGCAGATAAATAGTTTTACCAAATTAAATGCTTTTGATTTGTAGGTATTTATTTTTAAATTTAGTACATAGTAGGTACCTACTTATTCGAATTCGCGAGGCGAAGATAAAAAACTTATACACAAGTTTTTTGTTATCATTAGTTTGCATCGGGTATTTTCTTTACTTTTGTGCGCTTATAGTTTGATTATTGTAATTAAACGTAGGACATTAATATTTATACAGGGTGTCCAAATTTTGATTTTTTTTTCAGTTTACCTAATTTTTGTCAATTATTTTTTGGATTTTTTTTTAAATCATGTCTAGTTCGGATAAAATTTTAAAGGCTAAAGCCTTGCGCTATAGTGCGATTTCACAGCTAAATTTGATCATTGAATCCGCGACCCTCGCAAAAAATGACCCTGCCTATCACAGCGGCTTTAAAGTCAAATTTCGGACATTGTCAAAAATCAAAAAAGATTTTGAAAAACACCATAATACTTTGTTGACGTTGGTAGCCTCTGATGAGGATCGCTTAGTAGTAGAAACCAAAGTGTCTATGGACTTTTGCAAACGCTGTGACGAGATTTCCACTATATTTTACGAACTTTTCGAACTACCCTTTGAAGATGTAGGGCTTTTGAGCAGTACGATAAATCCCATGGGCAGTCCCTGTGCCTCCACAAACCAGCATGGTTTACTGCCTAGGATAAAAATACCTCTTTTTCAAGGGGAATTTAAGGAGTTTCCAACCTTTTTGCAAGCCTTTAATGCTACCGTGCACAATAATAGGTCGCTGGGAAACTTTGAAAAATTCAATTTGCTTTTTTCTAATTTAAAGGGCCCTGCCCTGGATGTCATTTCTGACATTCCTATCCTTGCTGAAAATTATTTAAATGCCTACCACACCTTGGTGGATAGGTATACAAATAAACGATTACAAGCTTACCTTCACTGGAAGGCAATTGAAGGCTTCTCTCCTCTTACTAAAGAGAATGCTACGAATTTGAGGAATTTGCTTGATTGTTTTTCGAAAAACTTAAGTGCTTTAAAAGTCATGGGTTTTAAAACGGAGTTTTGGGATTATATTATGGCACAAATGCTCTTGGATAGGTTGGACCCAACCACGCGCAAGGCATTTGAGCAAAATTATTGCTCCAATGAGATCCCCTCTTATGATAAAATTCGTGCTTTTGTTTCTAGCCATTGCATTGCGTTGGAACAAATACAACAAACTCAAGATTACTTAAAAAATAAAGATTTGTCAATTTCAGGTCAGAAAAATCAAGCAAAGTTTCAAAATCGATCTGCTTTGTTTGCTAATACTCAGAGAGCCTCCAAAAATGCCTCCCAGTCTCCAAATGGCCAAAGTGGCTTAAATAATACTCCAAACCCTCAAAATTTTTGTTTTCTCTGTAAAAGTGGCGATCATATAATATACAGATGTCCTAATTTTTTGGCGAAAACTCCCCAGCAACGTTTTGAGATTGTTAAACAACATAAAGCGTGTGTCAACTGTTTGGCCTCAAAGCATAATTTACCCCAGCAATGCAAATCAGAAAAAAGATGTTTACATTGTGGCCAATTTCATCACAGTCTCTTACATTTTTTTCCTATTAATTCTACACCTAGTTCTGCGAGTAGCCCCTCTACTTCTGCAGTGCAACCCCCGAGGAGCCCCGTGGCTACCGAATTTAATAGAACCACTAACACCATTGTTACTGGTATGTCTTTAAATGATCGCGAAGTACTTCTCTGTACCGCTTTAATACAAATACAGGATGTTTTTCAAAATTGGCACACAGTGCGCGCCATCTGTGACTCTGGTGCTCAATCTTCATTTATATCTAAGTCATGTGCTGATAGTTTGGGCCTTCCTAAATTTAATATCGCCATGACTCTACAAAGCTTAGATCGAATGACAACTTCGGCAAAATCTGGAATTAATTGCAATATATCCTCTTTGCGTGATAATAATTTTGTTTTTAATTTTGATGCGATAATACTCGATAAAATTTGTAGTGATTTACCTCATTCCTCATTTTCGATTAAAAGTTTTCCTTTTCTCGCCAACTTAGAACTAGCTGACCCAGGCTTTAATAAAAGCGATAAAATTGATTTATTGTTGGGCGGCGATGTGTACCCTTACATTTTGCTAGATGGTCGTTTGTCTACGGGACCCAACAACCCCGTCTGCATTAATACTATTTTTGGTTGGGGAATAATGGGCAATCTTTCACTTTCACCTTCAACTACAAATCAAATTAAAACATTTTTTACTACGTCAATGAACGATTCTTTTGTCAATTTAGATAAAAATCTACAACGATTTTGGCAAATAGATGACATACCTAATGTCAAGGCCATTGACCCCGAAGATGAGTTTTGCGAAAATTATTTTTTGAAAACTACCTCAAAAAATGAGGAGGGGAGATATATTGTATCTTTACCATTTAAAGTTACTGCTCCAGATTTTGGCGACACTCGATCCATTGCCGTACGTCGTTTTTTCTCCCTTGAGAAGAAATTGCTACAAAACCCTGATTTTTATGCTGCCTACAGCTCTGTTTTACAAGATTATTTAGATAATAATCATATGCAACCGGTTTCTGCACCTTTGCCGACCGAAATTTCAAATCATTTTTATATTGCACACCATGCGGTGTTTAAAAAAGATTCTACTAGCACCCCCCTGAGGGTGGTTTTTGATGCGAGCATGCACGCCCCTGGCAAAATCTCGCTCAACAACGCTGTTTATACTGGGCCCCCTTTACAAAGGGACTTACAAAAAATTTTATTACTTTATCGTTTGCATAAATTTTGCTTTTGTTGCGACATCCGTCAAATGTACAGGATGATTTTAGTTGACCCTAGTCAAACTAATTTTCAAAGAATAGTTTGGAGGTTTGATCCTAACCAGCCTATTCAAGACTTCGAAATAAATAGAGTTTTATTCGGGGTCTCTTGTAGCCCCTTTTTGGCTATCAGAACTTTGCTGCAACTTGCTAGAGAGCATGAGGACCTTCCTCTTGCCTCAAAAATCATTGAGGAGGCAGTTTTTGTCGATGATGTGATTTCGGGAAGTGATGACTTTTTTAAGGCCACTGAGATGAAAAATCAATTAATCGAGCTACTTAGCCGAGGTGGATTCGAATTGCGTAAATGGGCGAGCAATTGTCCCGAGTTACTATCCGATCTTCCTGAGTCACACATTTCGATGAAGGCTCTTTCTCTCGATTTAGATGCTGAAAATTCAACTTTGAAAATTCTCGGTTTAAATTGGAACCCTCATACTGATGAATTTTTTTATACTTTCGACTGTTCTCTCCAAACATGCACTAAAAGAACAATTTTAAGTAATTTGGCCCGCATTTACGACCCTCTGTCTTTTTTGGCGCCAATAGTTTTAATTTTAAAATTAATTGTTCAATACTGCTGGGCAGAAGACTTAAACTGGGACGACCCTGTCAGTCCGGAAATTGTTTTTAAATGGGAAAAATTTAAAAATGAATTAAAGTTTTTGCATTCTGTTAAAATTCCTCGTCAAATAATTTTGCCTAATGCTAGTCAAATCCAGCTAGTAGGATTTTGCGATAGTTCAGAACGGGCCTATTGTGCTGTCGCTTATATTCGAATTTTTTATTCTGATGGAAACATTAAAGTTTTTTTTGTTTGTAGTAAATCTAGAGTCGCACCGTTGCGTCGTAAACTAACTTTACCAAGACTAGAGCTTTTAGGAGCTGTTTTGTTGGCTAAATTAATGGATTTTTTACTAGAAACGTTCTCGGAAAAAATTAAATTTGATAAAATTCTTGCTTTTACTGATAGCACAGTGACCTTATCTTGGATTCAGGGATCTCCTCACAAATTTAAAACATTTGTTTCGAATAGAACTGCCTATATACAAGGAAGAATTAGCCCTGAGTTTTGGCATTATGTTCCTACTGAACAAAATCCTGCTGACTGCGGTACTAGGGAAATGTATCCCTCTGATTTACAAAGATTTTATTTTTGGTTAGAAGGGCCTTCTTTTCTAAACCAACCTACAAATACTTGGGATTTTATGACAGTTACTTACGATGGGAATGCAGTTTTGGAAGAACAGCGAAAAAATATTTTTAACGTTTTTACTTGCGAACAAACAGTTGAATATTATGTGAACAACTTGTTTGAAAAATACAGTTCTCTTTTTAAAATTAAGAGAATAGTTGCTTACTTTTTGCGAGGGTTACAAAAGTTTAAAAATCCCTCATACAATTTTGCTACTGATTACCTTACAAATCAGGATTACTACAAAAGCTTACTTTTTATTTCGAAATGCGTACAATCTTTTTCTTTCCAAAAAGAAATTGAATTACTAAAAGATAAGAAACAGCTTCCAAAAGCTTTTCAAAAATTATGTCCATTTTTGCATAATGAAAGCTACGATTTGCTTCGTGTTGGAGGCCGTTTATGCCATTCAAATTTATCATACGATAAAAAATTTCCAATTCTTTTGCCTTCTAGTGCAAAATTCACTGAATTACTGATTTTAGATTTGCATCGCAGCAATCTTCATTGTGGTATACAGACCACAACTTTTTTACTAATGCAAAACTTCTGGGTATTGTCTGCTAAAAAGGTAGTGAGAAAAGTTTTAAGTTCTTGCCATACTTGCTGGAAAACTAAACCTAACTCTCTTCAACCCCCTATGGGTAACCTACCGAAATTTAGAGTTTCCGAAGCAAAGGTGTTCGAAAATGTAGGTATAGATTTTTGTGGTCCGTTCACGATTACTCTTGGTCGGACCAGAGGTGCAAAAACCATGAAAGCATATGTCTGTTTATTTATCTGTTGCGCTGTTAAAGCCGTGCATTTAGAGTTAGTCTCTGATATGACATCAGAAGCCTTTCTGGCTGCTCTGCGCCGCTTCATAGCTAGAAGAGGACTATGCTCAAAGATCTCTTCAGACTGCGGGACCAACTTCGTGGCCTCTGAAAAATACTTGCGACAAATTTTTTCTGATTGCGTGAAGGGGGAAGGTATAGTTTGGTCTTTTAACCCACCTGCTGCTCCCCACATGGGAGGCATTTGGGAATCAAACATTAAATCTTTAAAGACTCATCTTCACAGGGTAGTTGGAAATCAAATACTCACCTATGAGGAATTAAATACGGTTTTAACCCAAGTTGAAGCCATAATGAACTCACGTCCTTTATGTGCCTTAAGCACCGATCCTACTGATCTGGCGGTCTTGACTCCTAATAATTTTTTAAATTTGAGGCCTCCAGGTACAATACCCGATCCAAACTACTGCGATATTGCGTTAAACAGGCTGTCCAGGTGGCAACTGTTGCAAAGAATGCACCGCGATTTTTGGATTCGCTGGCATCGCGAATATTTGCACACTTTGCAACAGCGAGCCAAATGGCACCAACCTCTTGCTTCCATTGATATTGGTACTATGGTACTGATCAAAGATGAAAATTCCACTCCATTGGATTGGCCCCTAGGCCGCATTGAAGACCTTATTAAAGGTTCTGATAATGTTCCACGGGTTGCTATTGTAAAGACTACTAAAGGTACCTACAAACGGCCTTTGGTAAAACTATGCGCCCTGCCTACAAATTAAACTCTCTGAAATGCCCCTGGGCATTCTCAGGGGGGTGGGAAATGGTTCGTCCCGCCTTCCTTTTTGTAAATATGTTCTTTTTACTATAATTTACCAAATTGGTTCGAATTAGGCTATTTGGTGATTTACTAGAGCATTTTCTATTTTTTGTTTATTTAGTATTAATTAACTAATTAAGTACTTAAAATTACTGGGTTATTTGCATTTGAAACTCCCGCGGTTTTAAAGGCAAATATTACAATTTGCTATAATCAATTTACTTTACATAAAATGCATTTTGAATTACTAAGGTTCCTAGTTCCTTTAATATGGACCTTCGTAATCTCATTCCCTCCTACTTATTCCCTTTTCTCCTACGCCTATGGATTAACGACGCCACTGGGCGACATGTGGGAGAATGAACGCAGCAGCGATACCTGCTGCCGGAACAGAGAACCGTTTCGCCTTCGAACGATAATACACGCGTGTTAGCGACTCTCCTACCACATTCATGTGGGGTGCAAAAAGCACGGTTTAACAGCGTGTCCTCCCATGAGTTCCACTTCCTGTATAAAAATGGTAAGTGAAAATGCATTATTTTTACCTTACATACATTTGTTTATTGCTACACTAACCTAGAAGGTAAACTAGACCATTTCAGAATCCCTTGTACCAGCTTAGCCTATGACCTTATTCCCTTAAAATTACAGTCCACATCTGACACCGTTAAATTCCAGACAACTCTCCTATCTGGACCACCAGGGAGCCCCACTTATCAATTTTTTACTTCTTATTATCTTGTTTGTTTATTTTTTTTTCTTTTGTTTTAGATCCTCTTGCTTTTATTTTTTTCCGCATGGTTAAGATATTAAAACATTATAGTTTCTGTTTAAAGTCTTGTTTTTTTTTTCATTTTATTCTTTCTTGCCTAAAAATGTGTATTATAGTGTTAGGTATGTACGCTTGATTTCATTATTTTTGGAACAACTTTTTTTTTCGTTGGCCTATGTTGTTCTTATGATTACCAGCTGATAATTGTAAAAAAGTTATCTCAAAAATTATAAAATGAACTGTACCTATATATTTCCATGAATGATAGCATAAGAATTTTCGATAATAAAACTCATATTTATTTTATTTCAATTAAAGATTATCTAAAACTACGCTTATTTATACTTTTATTTGTTTTGTTTGTTAAAAAATCTTTATTTTATCTGAAATCTGAGCAAACTACCTTATAGTTTTGCATTATTGCAGGGTGCATGGTTGCTTGCCTGATGAACTAACTAACCAATATTCTGTATACTCGACTGTTACATAAATCAAGGCCAACAAAAAAATACAGGCCACGACCCTGAAAAAATCAGCTGTTCTCGGGGGGCTGACTTTTAAATTGGGTCTTATGGGAGGTCAGATGTTTTTTTATGACATTTTCAAAATGGCACTACAGATTTTCGCGAAATTTCAGTGAAATATTCTCAGACACCATCCCCATATTCCACTAAACTTTTGTAAGGATGCAAAATGATTAAAAGGTTAAAATCTTCAAGATTTAGCATTTCTTATTTTAAATTCAAATTACTCGCCATGTACCGCATGCCAACTGTTATATTTGACATTTATTTGACTTTGCCATCTGTGTTTGTCACATTCGCTTCTGTTTTAATTTTAATTTTAGTGTGAGCTAATAAAGCGGCTCTGAACAATTAAGGATTACCGAGGGGTGAACAGCTCTCACAATCGGTGTACACATTTCTCACAATCTGTTCACAATCCTTCACCAATCACCCACAATCGGTCACAATCTCTCACAATCCTTCACAATCTTACCACAATCCTTCACAATCCCTCACAAAGTTACCACAATCCCTCACAATCTTGACACAATCCCTCACAATCTTAGCAAAAGATTGTGGATTTTCACAATCGGTGTACACATTTTGGGTTCCCTGTTCACCCCTGGTATTAAGTAGCCGGGCCGGTAACGGGGTAAATGAAGAGGGCGGCAAAGGAAACTAGAGACATGGTGACGAGGGGTCATCAGCTTTCAACAGTACTGTACAAATTTCACAACAGGACCCGACAGTACCACGACAGGATCCAACAGTACTCGACAGTACACGACAGTACCCAACAGTACTCGACAGTACCACGACAGGACCCAACAGTACTCGACAGTACACGACAGTACCCAACAGTACTCGACAGTACACGACAGGACCCAACAGTACCCGACAGTACACGACAGTACCCAACAGTACACGACAGGACCCAACAGTACTCGACAGTACCCAACAGTACACGACAGGACGTAACAGTACGATAGAAGCCAAGAGTACACGACAGTACTCGACACAACCGTCTAACCCGGAACAGTGGCGCGTAGATGGGAAATGACAGGATGACCTTTTTTTTTTTTTGGTCGCAAGGTTTGTGAGCGCGGTGCGGTTCCCCAAAGATGATGAGCTTTTTGTTTTTTTTTTTTTTTTTGGTCGCAAGTTTTTTGAGGGCGCGCTTTGTCCTTGTCGGACCCCCCCCAAGGCACGACGACAGTACTCAACAGGACCCAACAGTACTCGACAGTACCCAACAGTACACCGACAGGACCCAACAGTACTCGACAATACACGACAGTACCCAACAGTACTCGACAGTACACGACAGTACCCAACAGTACTCAACAGGACCCAACAGTACACGTCAGGACCCAAGTCCTGTTGGACGCTGTACAAAATTTTAGGGTGCCGATGACCCCTCGCATGGTGACCTTTTTTTTTTTTTTGGTCGCGCAAGAATTTTTGATGGGCTGTCGGCCCCCCCGCCTCTTCTCTTCTCACGGCTACGCCACTGCACAGCCCTCCACAATCCCTCACAATCTTACCACAATCCCTCACAATCTTTCACAATCTTACCACAATCCCTCACAATCTTTACACAATCTTAACAAAAGATTGTGGATTTTCACAATCGGTGTACACATTTTGGGTTAGCTGTTCACCCCTCGAGGATTACTATACCTACATTAAAAAAAAAATCTTCTGCAAGAATATAGTAAAAAACATCTCAAAATCGGCTTTATTTAAAAAAAAATCAAATATTCATGAACCGTTATTCCAACTTCAATATTTTAAAGACAATCATCTGTGACGTCAACAAAGTGGAGGATCGTGGCCCGTCTTTTTTTCTAGTCCTGCATAAATCTGAAGTTTTTTGTCAATTTAAAGCACAGATAAAAATTTCCCGTCTGTTCATACACCTTTGCCGTCTGTGAAAACTAGTGTAGTTAATTAATTTGTTTATCTAACTATATCTCTCCATTATTGCAGCATATCCATAGACCTAATGAAATTAATCCTTTTTTCAAAGTAATTAAAACCCATGCAGTAGGCACTTTTGATTAGCCATTGACACACGAATCCCCCTGAATAAATTAACTGAGATGGAAAAGATTGTTACAGTAATTTACAACAGAAAAAAATTGCTAATAAATTTATTTTTGCGAAAATCATTAACACATCTTAAATTCGATGACAACCTTTTTGTCCATATAAGAGGTATTTTTGTTAAAATCTGTATCTATACAATTTTATTTAGCAATAAATGGGTAAACTAATGGCGTTATTTTTCAATTGAATCCTGTCTCTCAATACTAAACCAAAGTTTTCTGTTTTCTTCGGAGAAAAATTCTTTTGGTTGTAAGCGTACACCGCTTCTTTAACGGTGTCGTCTCTAATATTCAGGCCATCTAGATCTCTTAAGATATGATCAAGTTACTTGGTGCCAAATTTGGGGGTAAAAGGGATGTTCCACAAGATGTTCTACGACTTTTTGATGACCCCATTGTTTTTCTTAAGCTTGTGGTCAAGCTTTATCATATTGCAACCAAAATATCTCGCCGATCATCCTCAACGTTTTGTCCTTCGCTAACTTCAGTTGCTTCAACCCATTCAAAAGCACTTTATAGACCTATACAGTTATTTGCGTATGCATTGAGCATTCTTGAGTAAATTTCAGACTGATTTACACCTTCAGAACGTAAAATATTTATTACAGAACATGTTTCTTCACTGGTGCAATTTGTTAGGCATCGCAATTTTTATTGAATGTATAATTGAATTACTAACTGTACTCCAACTTTTAACTTTTCGATTGCTCCAATTATCTTTTTTTAAATCTTTATAACTGCATTCATTTCTTGACTAGCGAAAGTCTTAAGCTTGGTATTTTCGTCAACTTTCAGAATAACTAACTATATTTTCTTCAAATTTTTGATGACTTCACGCAGTTGTATCCCGGGAGCAATGGTGAATTTTAGTCTCTACTCTACACATTTCTTTCCTAGGGCAACTTTTAAGCACGCTTTTACAGTCATCTGTCCAAAATAATTAACTGTATTAACTTCAACATTTAGTATTTCGTTTACTTCCATTAATTGTTTGAAGAAGTAATGGATTTAATGACTTATGCCTTCAGCAATTTAAAATCTTATGACAGCACATATTCCTTTACTTGTGCAAGTCCGAGTGCAAGTCTTAAGCGTTACTATTTTTGTAAACACTGTTCAAATAATTAATTCTATTGACTCTCCAGTTCTTCCTTTGGAGCAATGGTAAATTTCAGAACTTTTTCACCTTCCGCAATTTAAAACCTAATGGCTGAACGCATTTCTTCACCGGCACAAATTCTTTGACGTCGCTCTTTTATCAACTGTTAATTTTTTTGCTTAAGTTTTAACTGTATCTAGTTCAATATTTAACATTTTTATGACTTTAGTTGTTTCCTGGAAGCAATGTTAAATTCCAGGACTTACACTTCAGCTTTAAAATTTAATAAACTGAATTTAGTTTTTTAATGGTGCTATTTTTAAGTCTCGACTTCTACTTTTAATATTTCGCTGACTTCAGTTAAATTTCAGGACTTTTACTCTCAGCATTTCGAAATCTAATAACTGCATTCATTTCTTCATGGGTGTGTCGCTATTCTTTTAAACCCACAGAACAATTAACTGTATTGTTTCAAAACAATTGAACTAAATTAAGCTGCAGTTGCGATCCGAACATTCTTACACCTTTTCCGGGTCATCGTGTCTGGTATATCCGTCACTTTTTTTCTACTGAAACAAAAAAGGATAAGATAACTTACCTTCAACGATTATAAACACACAGGATTGCCTATTTGCTCGAATCTTTTAGCGGTAGGCGGCGCCTTGCTTACGTCACTAGTGGACCTCTGCTCAGCGCGCTTCATACAATACACATTGCAATCGTGAGTTTTTCCCGCTTTTTTCTTGCTTATTTGCAAACAAATTTTTTTATTCGTGTTAGTAAATATAATTAATAATTTGATTTATTCAAAACAAATGATTTGATAAATCAAGAGTTTGCTCTGAGAGCTGAATTTTCCTACCAGACGATATGTTGGAGTTTGTTTTTTAAATAGATGAAAGTTTTAGAATAGAAGTAGGATTTTTTTAAAAAGTTTAATCAATTTAAATCATTAGATGTATAATTTATTGTTTTTGTTGCCGATATAATAAAATACACTTATATTATGCAGTAACAAAAAGGTATTTATTTGATATTTCAGATCTAAAATTGCAATATTTATTATATTATTATATCAAAAACCAGTCAGTTTTTGGAGAAAACAGCCAAATAAAATGTGTTTTTCAACTTCTTATGCTTTAAATCAATAGATTTCATAAGTTTTTTTTCAAATGATTTACATTGTTTGTGTTATGAGTTGTTTTCATCCCACCCAGCGCCCGTTTTCACTCCTTCTTCTGTAACATGTTTCTGAAAACTTCTATAAAGAGACTAAAAAAACTTAAGAAAAAAACTGAAACTAAACTTGGAGAAACTGTCTACAAAATAAACTTTCCAATAATCAGTTTAATAAAAAAAGTACGTTTGCGGCATAATTACCAATTTTCTTTAATGTGAATAATTTAATGAGCAAGGAGTTTCCAAAAATTAAAAAAAAAAATTAAAAGTTTATATAAATATAATAATATAAAAGTATATATATTTATATTTGTACACTGAAAGAGGGAACACAAAGCTTTTATTTCAACAAAAAATTGTGCTTTCTTTATATTAATTCACTTTATAAAGGTTTAATAATAATAGCCAAGTGTAGAAAAACATTTCCAAGCTAGTAAGAACCATTCATTTTGAAATTTGTATTGTCAAACTTGGCTTTACTTTTATCTCAATTCTTTTTACGGAATACCACTTTCGCGTACTTGGCTTTTTTTACATGAAATGTTTTTGTTATGATTTCACTGCTTTTTTAAAGAATTTGGATAATATTTAAGTTTTAAAGTAGTAAAATATACGGGATATTGTTCAAAACTTTTGCAATGCCTTATTAAAAATGTTGAGTTTTTTTTATATTTTCCTATGGTTTTATCATAGTTCTTATCAGCCTTCTAAAGCTCAGCTCTCTAGTGTTCCTGGAAGTAGGCAATGTTAATTTTACATAACTTTACATTTATAGGGAAGGAAAGTAAATTAAAATCTTAGCGTTTTCTTCAAAAGCTCAGCTTTCTAGCGTTTCTGGAAGTGGACAATGCTAATTTACATAACTTTACATTTATAGGGAGGGAAGTTAATTAAACTTTGGGGTTTTTAATTTTCTTTTATAGTTTTATCATAGTTCCTATCGGCCTTCCAAATCTCAGCTCTCGAGCGTTTCTGGAAGTGGACAATGTTACTTTTACACAATTTTACATTTATAGGGGAGGGAAGTAAATTAGAATTTTGGGGTGTTTTAATTTTTTTCTATAGTTCTATTATAATTACTATCGGCCTTCCAAAGCTCAGCTCTCTAGCGTGTCCGGAAGTGGGCAATGTTACTTTTACATTACTTTACATTTATAGGTGAGGAAAGTAAATTATAATTTTGGGGTTTTTAATTTTTTTTCTATAGTTTTATCATAGTTCCTATCAGTCTGCCATTTCTGGAAGTGGGCAATGTTACTTTTACATAACTTTACATGTATAGGAGAGGGAAGTAAATTAGAATTTTGGGGTTGATTTTTTCCAGGGGTTTGGCAGACTTATGTCTGCCAAATGTCAGCTTTGTAGCATGCCTGAAAGTACAGTACAATTTTGATGATCTATACATGAGTGAGTGAGTAAGTGAAAATTTCGACGTTTTTTGAAATTTCGTAACTACTTCAGTACTTTTGGGAGTTCCATGAAACTAAACATGAAGGGATTGTTAACTCCATGGAGATCTACGACTTTGCAAAGTTTAAGATTCGTAGCTCATTCCGAAGTAGAGTTTTAGATAGGTCAAGTAATGTTTCAAGAAAAGATGGTACGGCGCGTGAACTTGGCGAGGCACGGCTGTGCCCTCAGATTTACCTCCTAAATAGTCAACCACATCGTCAAATAAATGAAAAAACGCAAAAAAACGAAGGTAAAAACGTCAAAAACACCTTAAAATCACACGAACTCTGAATACAAACAAAGCAACTGGTCCGCTGGTGACGTAAGCAGACATTGTTCGTCTCGCTGAGCGACGCTAACATTATTTAAATGGAAATAAGCAATCCTGTGTGTTTATAATCGTTGACTTACCTTTATGCTATGTGTAACAAGAGTCTCGAACGAACACAGCTGCTTGCTGCTTGCTCTTGAATGCAGCTTTGGCATCTTCAAAAGAGGTGTCCAACGGTTCCTTGGGTTTATTTTGTAAATCTAATGACTGAACACATTTCGTCATGGGTGCAACTTCTTAGGGTCTCGACTTCAATGTTTAATATTTCGCTGGCTCCACAAGTTTTTTTGAACCACTGGTAATAATTTCTGCACTTACACCTTCACCACTTTCAAATTTAACGACTGCACGCATTTTTCACGGGAATGTCGCTATTTTTGTCAACTCACAGAACAATTGATTGTATTGTATCAAAACAATTGAACTGGATAAGCTACAGCTGCGATCCGAATTTTATTTAAAATAGCCTCGTAGTTAGGTATAACCGAATTTCGCTGATAACCGAACATTCTTCTGGGTCATCGTTTCGGGTATATATCTGTCACTTTTTTTCTACTGAAACAAAAAAGGATAAGATAACTTACCTTCATGTTATGTGTAACAAGAGTCTCGAACGAACACAGCTGATAGACAATGAGAGCTCGCATGAGTTCCCAATTTGTCTTGCTCTTGAACGCGGCCTTGGCATCTTCAAAAGAGGTGTCCAACGGGTCCTTGGGGCTGACTGCGGTGGCTTGTTGTTGCTGCTGTTTATCGTCGACTAGTGTTGTGGCCGCTGCTGTTGACTTTTGGAGAGCATTAGATCTAGGAAATTTAAAAACTTGAATCAGTTGCGGCTCGTGGGCTGGTGCCACGGAGCCATGGCACTACCTTCTTTTTCTACGAAAGCAGACTTATAGTCTTTAAAACATCTTAATGTTTGTTAAATAACAAATATGTTAAACCCTGTGCAATGCAGTGGATCACACTCCAAATGGATCATGCGCGACGCCTGGGTGGCCCGCTGCCTGCTGTTGAAACGCAGAGTAAGTGTAGTAAGTAGAATGTGTGCTGCTTGTCTGCGCCGTCGAACATAGAGATTTTTACCAGTCTCCTATATGAGCGACAGAGTTGGACAATTTTTACATTGTTTGATGAAAAGAATCAACCTAAATTTGTGCGAGGTACACCAGCCAGTTAATGTGCAGTTAGTCGTCTTGCTCTTCTGTGTAGAGTCTGTATGCTTTAATTTACGCCCTCTAAATTACGCAATAAAAAAGATATCCGTATACTCGGCATATTGTTCTATTTTTAAGATGAAGATAATGAATTATTTTATCAGGTATTTTTTATTGAAAAAAGACGAGGTTTATATTATCAACATCATGAGATATCAGGTCTCAATAAACTACTTTGGCCCCCACTGTATTTTTTTGGATTAATAAATCCTATCAGTATCTCCACATTTATTTTCTCCATACGGAAAAAATAAAAGAAGTGGAGATTGTTATAGTGGATAACCACAGACGTCGTTATTTTGAAGTTCATATATCATTTAGGAGCTTTGCTGATGAGCATACTCGCTTTTTTATCTAAAAACCGTTTTCCATAATAAAAACCTTCCACAAACCACAAAAAAAAACATTTTTTTGAAAAAGTAGGGTTAGAGTTTCAACCAAGTTCGTTTTAGTCGTCCGGTCTGGTTACTAGTGACAGCTGATGTCAAGGTCAACTAGACAAAACCAAAGTTAACCCGCGGTTCGAAACGATTGACCGCTTAATTTTGTTTTTGGTTTTTCATAGAAAAAGAAGATTCCTAAAGAATCGTTAAATCGAAATTATCCTTAGGTTAACTTCGAAGTACAGATTCCACAGTCAGAGCTAGTAACTTTAAATATAAAGAGACCTAAATTTAATCCACATAAGCAGAAAATGCCTAAAGAAGATGCGTAAACGTAGATAGTGATTTATATTGACTAGCCTGATCATCTTATAAAACTACCTTACAACTCTTGAAGGCCACATCAAACCGGACCTAACCTACCTCAAAACTTTTAAACCCACTCGATCTTGACCACATAGAGCAAATTAACTGATATTGACCTAACCTATTTAATTGTGTAGAATGTATTATCACTCTAGCAAGGGAGAAAAGCATACGGTATTACCTCAAGATTTACATGGAATTACTGGCAACCTGTACACATTTTGAATCAGCTACTACTTCCTAACATTCTAGATCAAAATAGATTATTACAAACGTGGTCTTTTAAGTTTTGCATGTACAGCTGGAATAAAACAGTAGATAACTTTCAAAGACTTTATTGTTTCTCGAAGTATTCTCCACGGAAATTAATTCACTTTTACATGCCCTCAAACCAGTTGTCAGAGCTGTAATTTCAATAATTTGTTGGTACTGTCCTACTTCATTCCAGGCTGTTCATTAATGTTACAATTAAATGAGGCCCAGCTCTAATACATGTGGTGATGTCCCTTTGGTTATTTTCAGGTGGTATTATTTATTTCTTTTAGATGGATCAAGTATGAAGAACCATTGTCTTTTTTGTTGTAGTACAGGTCAGGGAAACCCTACACCTGTTTAATATTATTATATAAATAAATAAAACAACAGAAAAAAAATTACAAATGACAGAAAACATCTGAAAGTTCCAAAATCGCACGGGCAAATGTCTTGTTATATTTTTTGTATAAACAGCGATTTTCCTTCCGTAATTTTATGTTATGTCATGCTATGGCTTATGTTATGCTATATTATGTCTGTATAAACCCAGCTTTAAAGTTAGCAGTTCACCATACATATAAAATAAAGCGCTAACCCAATGTTGAAGTTGACTGCACACAATTATTTTCTAAAGAAAATGACATAACTTCAAAGAGCAAAGATTATATTTAATTTGTCAATTGAGCATTAAAAGTCTCAATTTAGATTACTAAATGTATCATAGAGCACTATTAAAGATAATTTTTGAGTCCTACTCTGCGAAATTGGGACTATCTAAAGCAGCGATTCTCAAACTGGGTTTGGAAGCGGGTATTGGGGCTCCGCAAGAAGTTAATAAAATAAAAAAATATTTGTGGTATTACCCAAAAATGAAATAGTCAATATATAGTGTCATGTTGCAAATAAAATAGATATTCTTAGTAGAGTAAAGTAAGTTTGGGAAATGGGACAATCACCTGCTTACTCTGCGAAGTGAGATGACGGTCAATGATAGTTTTTCTTAATGACTCTTCATTTCAATTGTCATCAAGAATAATTGCTGTAAAGTATGGCTACAATGTTTGGCATATCTTGCCGATATCTTTTTAAGCTTTAATAAATTAAACTTATCACTTTAGGGAACTTCTGTCACAGTTATCTCACTAAATGATAAAATCCAGGCTATGTTAAATAAAATACAGTTATGAGAATATTGTCTAAATAGAGGAGTGACTGAGTGCTTTCCAACACTGCATGATTTTGTGTCCGAGTAAAAGGGTCCAGCAGAATTAATCACTTCTGAGGTAACCAAACATCTTTAGAACCTGCAAGTTCCAATCAAAAAATATTTTCAAAGGGAAGAAGAGGATCTTGTTTGGGTTCGCAATCTGTTCTCAGTCACAGTCGAAAAAAGCTCATGAAACTCTAACTGTAAAATAAACTGCACAGCTATTTGATGTTGCAGCCGATGTAAACCTTAAAACTACTTTTAATTCGGCTACTTTGTTGGACTTTTGGGGTCAGCTTAGAAGCGAATATCCAGAACTAGCTAATTTTGCTGTTAAAAAATTGTTGCCTTTTGCTACAATTTACCGTCGTGAGGTAGGGTTTTCAAAGTATGCTCTTACTAAAACCGACTTAAGAAATAAACTAAATACTGAAGCAGATGCACTATAAACTTTGTCACATTGAACCCGATATTGAGAAACTTGTCTCAAACAAAAAGGCCTATTCATCCCATTAAGTTTTAACAAAATATTTTAATACTTATTTTAGTATTTTAACTAAAAACGAAACACTGTCTTATATTTAAGTACAAGGTACTCATGGTAGGTAGGGGTTCCCTAGAAAAAAAACGCACGCTTTAGTGTTCCCCACTCTACAAAGGTTTGAGAACCACTGATCTAAAGGGATAGATCAGTAACTGATAATGACAGAGTTTAGGTTTCACATAACACTCCCCCCACTGATAAATAAATTTAGTTATTGTGGGTTCGCCAATCTGCCTTTTCCAGCGGCGTAGCGTGCCTGAAGGGGCGGGGGGACCGACAGCTAAAAAGGGCGCCCCTCAAAAATCTTGCGACCAAAAAAAAAAACAAAAAGGTCATCATGTCGTTAGTTTCCTTTGCCGCCCCCTCAATTTGCCGTTGCCAGCCCTGGTACTTAATACAGCTTCGGCCACCCATGGGGCGCCAGTACCCTGGGGCCGGGGGGGGGCGACGAACCCCCCTCCCCCTCCACGCTACGCCACTGGCCTATTCTCGATTTCTTTCAAAATGGGATTTCGGCAGCCGATAATGACTAATTATGTCTTATGAGAGCTCTGTTATTGGACAAGGACAAAAAATAATATTTAAAGTATGTTGGTAAGTTAGATGCTTGATGATGCACTTGGTGTTCTAGAAACACTGGTGGTCCAGCTGATTTTTGTAAACAAAAGTTACATATGATATGAACAACTAATATTTTTTAAATGTTTTGAAAATTAAGTCAATTCTCCTACTGTTTTTCAGTATATTATTATAAAATAAAATTTTTGAGACATGCCAGTCGTTATTTTTTTCTTTCTTTACAAAAATTAAAATTCGAAATGTGTTCGTGTCAGCTTTAAAAGTAATCCGCTAACCTACACCTCTTTGTTTAGTTAACAAGTCCTCAGTTTACCTTTGATACTAAACGATCACATTCAGTTTGACTTGTATTTTAAGTTTTGTGTAATAAAAAATAAAGCGGGTTAAAAAAAAAATAACGACAATACGTCTAGAAAATTATATTTTATAAGGATGTACTAAAAAATAGTAGGAAAATTGCCTTAGTTTTCAAAAAATTCAAAAAATCTTAGTTGTTCATATCATATCTAACTTTTGTTTACAAAAATCAGCTGGACCACCAGTGACGTGAAAATTCGACATATATAAGATCCCAAAACCGGTCGCCTATATAATCATATTTACTATAAAACTACTGGTAACTATTAAAACAAAATGATATAAAGTAACCTTTTAGCCCTATTATAAAACACTTTTGTTATGACTTAAAGTAATGAAAAAACCAAATGACTAAAGTTTATATTTATTGCTTTTTAAAAACTTTAGTTAAAAGGGTTTTATATGAACATCTTTATAAATCAGAAATCTATAGAACTAAAAGTATCTAAAAGGAACAGAAGATATCAGTTTATTAGATTCCCTTTATAAATCACTTTTTGGTTGTATAACACCTCTTTAGGTAATTGGCAATATAAATTACCTTTATGTAGCCAAATTGATCCTAAAAGCCATAAAAGCACCCTCTAAACCAAATTAATAAAACCTTGAGTAATAATAATGTTACTTGGTATTTAGGGTATGATGGTAATTAGGTTAGATTCTTTCTGATGCACTTGGTGTTCTATAAACCTACCTTAAAGCATCGATTGGTAACCTAGGCCCCTGCAACTGCCCCTGGCACAATAACGTATCGATCAACGGCCCGTACTTTTTCTGGTTGTAAGCTTTACTACTGCACCTGGATACCGTGCGCAAAAAAGCCATTTAATTCGACGGATTTTTTGGGTAAACCGTTAAAAATCACCTTTTTCTGTTACGACGATGAATAATTTTGGGTATTACCGAACGTCTGATATACGCAGGCGGAATTTTTTTTCACTTGTGTTGAATAATAATCTAGAGGGACTAAATCCGGTCGATTTTAGCAGCGCGAATCGACAGAACGGTGTGTTCGACGCAGACACAGAAGCCAGACTGCTCTGTGTGTGTTCAGTGTTGTCGGCGAAAATGTGACGTTTTCTAACCGGTTTTTTTTTGCCGTAACACAAACGGATTCTGCTCTTTTTACGATAAAGTTTGTTTTGGACACGAAGAATAAAAACTATTTGAAAATTCTAAGAAAATCTGCGAAAAATTCTGTTATGAAACGTTATGACAACATCAAAATATATCAGTGTCAAAATTAAGGGTTTGTTTTTATTGCATAAATAATGTCATTTGTCAGATTGTGATGACTGTGATGATGGGTTGTTTCCACGTACGGCTTAAAAATATCTGTACTGCTGCGTATTCAAACCATGACTACTACAAGCGTTCGGCCATATTGGATTCAATTTTTTACTTAAATTTAAGAAAATTCTTTGGGTTTTGAAACTTTTGGAAGAGAGTGTCATTACTTACTTGGCATTTTTCAAAACAAATTAAAAAGTACCTTAGCATACCTTCCAGCATATTGAAGAATCTGCGTAATATACGGCAACGTCGCAAAGTGCATTGGGTGGAGGAGGAATCATTTTAACTAGAAAAGCGGAAGTTCGTGTTCAACTAGGCTAGAATAGCGTTGCGCTATAAGATGACAAATATTTTTCAGCGCCTCCCCAACTAACATTTATAGTAGCGGCTACATGTTCTAAAGGCTTTGCTACTTTCTTATAGTAGAAATGTGGTGATCCCAACCAAAATTTGTTACTTTTTAGTTCTAACAACTATTTAGTATCAAGAAATAGTAGATGTTTCGTAAAAACGACCCTCTAAACTACTTCATAGGATTCTTTCTTGATAGTCGATTCTGATAGTCTTCTCTACCACAATAGGACGTTGCTAAAGTTTTACTTTCTTTTTAGTCGTTATTTCGTAGTCGCCCTGACTTTTATATCCTACTTAATTACCACTAGAAAGTTAAGCTTCATTGGAGTCCCAAACAAGTGTATCCGACAACTACATTATAACTTTAATTTTTACCACAAAAGTTTGTGTCATCATAGTAACATCTGATGTAACAATGGAGACAAAATAACTTTTTGGATCAACTTTAAAGCCGCAACTACTTTCAAGTAACCTTTTCGACTATCAGGGAATATAGTTTGGGACGCCATGTTTTTATGTAAGAAAGAAAATTTAATATTTTTGTTGTCGTTTTATGAGCTCATATTAAAGAGCCATACTATTTTATAAACAAATTAGTTGAAGCTTACCAAAAATGCTCTTCTTAAGCACCATTTGTTGGAGTTAACTGTCGATTATGAAAACATAACCTCCAAAATCACAACACAAAAATTCCATCAGCTACCAGAAAACGGCTCAATTTTACGGGCGCACCGGTTTTTTGCAATATATATAATGCATGTTATACAAAAAACTTTGCGTCGCACTCGAATTTTGATCCTCTGCTCGTAAATTCTCACACTTTTGGATAACATAGTTCATATTATAACCATAACCAAACAAAAAAACTAAGCGAGTCTGTTTACTGTTGTGTCCACCATATTGTGTTACAATTCTACCAAAAAGAAACGATTATATTATTTGCAACTACATCGCAACTTTGATGCCATTACGGAAAAAAACAGCCTCTTCGACGTAGTAGATACCTGGCTACGACGTAGTAGTGTAGTTGTTACTACAGTGACTTTAAACACTTGGCCTAGTAGTTACAACCAGAAATTGGTTCCCCACTTGGGGAATTATAACGTCGCTGTATGGTATACTGAGACGTAGCGGGAGTACGTTGCGGTTACTTTTAAGAAATTCTTTCTAGTTGTCGTTTCGTCGTTACAACTTTAAATGTTTGTTGGGTCATTGCTATTTTTTGTCACTTTTTTAAGATTGAAAAGGCCCCTTTCAAGGTAGGTCAATTTTGTATTTATATTATTATTATTTAATTTTCTCTAAACAACGTTATTAAAAATTAAATTATTTTTATATGAAAAATTATAAGTTTCCTAAATTGTAACTTTTTCAGTTTTCTATATGGTACCGGTACAATTTGGGGAACATATTTATTTTGTCGGTTTTTAATATAATAAAAATCTTATTACTAAGTTTAAGCTGTCCCTAGCCATAACCTTTTGATAAAACTGTGCACAGGGCTCAGTTTAGGTACATACAAACCGCAAAAACGCCCAGGGCGGCGAAGTCTAGAAAACTTAGAGGCGCCAATTTAGTGCTTTTTGCAATTTTATCTGAGGTTGATCTGACTTTATTATCGACCCCTTTAAATAACTGATTTGATGTAATTTCGAACCAATCTCTCAGATTTTTAAGCCAAAAAGTTTCCTTGTTTAGGCCTCATCTCTGCTATTATTTTGCTCTTACGTTTTTGATTATACAAGTTTTTTATTTTCAGATGTACAGGGCCAAAAAATATGGAAGATGGAATCAAGAAGATATGAAGCGTGCCTTGGCAGCATTTAGATCAAATGACATTATATAAAATCCATGTGAATGTTGCCGACTCGACTTATTTAACAAATGGGCACATGATCACATGAAGAATGTGCGGGCGTTGATGATGTTAAAAAATGTATGTGCGAGTTATATAGATCAGTCACTGTCTCTAAGCGCTGGTACAATTTAGAAACCCGCCGGTACAATAGGGTATTTGACAAATTTCAGAAAAGTGTTTAGAATGATACAAAGATCCCTAATTTGCTACGCAAAATTATTAAAATAGTATATTTTATCATGATTACATTTAAAATCAAGTTTTCTAATTTCCGATTTGAATTTGCCGCTAAAACGCTCATTTCTAGAATGGCGTTGCAATGACGTCACAGCGCAGTGAACTCGCGGACAGATACACGGCATTCAAGTGTTTATTTGTTTTTGGTCTGTGTTTTTACTGTTTTTTATGTAAAAAAATGTCCTATAAGTGGCGTGTGGTGCCTCAGTGTTCGAATACTAGCATAAAAACTCCTGAAAAACTATTGATTCATGTGCTTACAGCAGTAAAAAAATGGAAAAAGTGCCTACAATTTGCTCGAAGAGACCCAAGGGCCTTATCTAATACATCTTCACTTTACATTTGTGAAGATCACTTTGATGTGAGTATAACTAAATTGTTTCTATTAATTTTTCTCACGTTGTCTATAATATATATAACTATTTCGTAAATGACGATAAAATTTTTGAGGTTATGTTTAATACAAAGGTGTGCACAACTATAATAGGCAAAAGGTGTACACATTTTTAGGCGGTGCTAGGTAGTTATTAGGCAGGACTAGGGAGTACCTCTAATAATAATAATAAATAATAATGCAGGATTAGGCAATGCACATGCAGGCTAAATGTAGGACTGAGACGTGCATATGCAAGACTAGGCAGTGCATCGGCAGTACTTCAAGTATTGCTGGTCGTTGTATACTTTTTGCCTACCTGTCCTGCAATTTTTGATTGTTTCTTAATGCTTAAAATAATAATAATTGGGTATTTAATTGAATCTAGTGTAAGTGGCCTATTAAACAGAAAAGCAAAATATATAACCTAACCTCAAAATGTAAATGAGTAAAAGAAGGCGAAGAATATCGTTAAAAACTTTCAGTTATATACAAAACAACTCATCAAATACTTATATCAACATTTTAACGTTTATAAATTCCGCAGAACAAAAATCACTGTTGTTGGCAAAGAAGCCTGCCAAGTTGGAGCTATCGGCTTTGGAGAATCCGTTTTCCATTGAAAATGTTTCTTATAAGCAAAACACAAAATAAAATATAATTTAGGACGCTAATTCGCACTTTAAACCAAAGCAAACATTACCATCCATAAGAAAATAACACAGAAAATAGGTTCGTTCAAGGCGTTTACTGTTTTGTGACGTCACTCGCAGGTGATTGGTAGACCGCCTGTTTTGAATCACGTGGCTAATTGTTTTAATTCAGTGAATTTATTTAATTAATAGAACTATGAATTTGAGAAAAAATTTAACAAAAAAGTTTGTTTTTAGCATTCCCAAGATCTAAAGAGATATCTAAAAATAAATATATATTTATTTTTTACTACTGTCAAACACCCTATTAAGGCAACCGGTTTCCTAAATGGTAGATACCGATTGCACTTTTTTTTTAATTTTTTTAAAGAAATCCTTTTGTTTAATTAATAATTACGTTTCTAATAAATAAAGGTTTAAGTTTACAATTTTTGTTTAAAAAATTTCCTTTTCTAAGGATGAGATTTGAAAAACTTGAAAAGTGGTACAATATAGGCAACTTTCCCTTACAGATACCTATATTAAGTCGTACGTGGTTGTTTCCGAGAAAATATGATGCTTAAGGTTACTGATAATGATGAGTAGCGTTACTTGTGGTGAGACGCTTAGGGCCGGTTTATCAATGGCGGGGTATCTCGTCGTGTTAGCTAGCCCTGGGCCAACTCTAACCTTGGGGTAACCCTCGAGTGTTTATCCACGCGATTTTAACCCAGAGCTCCAAAACTCGCAGGTTGGCAATGCTGGTAACAATCGACCATCTAAGTTTTCCCTTCTTATTTAATAGTCTGTGGAATTTTTGACATTTTGTGGTTATAATCATATGTTTTTTTGTATTGTTGGTGTCGGGTGTTTTGTTAAAAAATATTATTTGGAATAAACTTATTCAGTTTCTTCAGTTATTGAACTCTAGCCAGTTAGTATCAACTATATGTATGATGAAAATAATTTAGCTACAGAAAAATTAGCATGTAGATAGTTCCAACTTTGTAAATTGTTTCTGTTGTACTTAACTATCAATTATAGCCTGAAATAAAAATGAATTTATAGGTACCTATCTACCTATTAAAGCTAGATAATTTAAGAGATAAAATAAGTTAAAAGCAAATGGATTAATATCTTTGGTATTGGATCATAATTCTGCATTTTTTAAGTTTATTTTTAAACTACTATATGTATTTTATTTTTGTTACAGGTCATGTTTTTACAAGGAAACCAACAGACTTCTACAATTTAATAAAGAAATATCAATAAGGCACATCAACAAGATATAATGGTACTAGTTTCTGACACATCAACCTGTTATCCCGGAATGAATGATTTACAAACAACCCCCTGTGCAGAGCAACCAGAGGCTTCCTGGATGACCAGAAAGTGTTTAAAAACCTTGATGTGATATAATATTTATTCTGTAACATATTTTTTTTTTAATTATAAAAGTGCTCTAGCATGTTGCCATAATTTAAGTATTTTATTATGATGTTACGTACAATACATATATAAATTTAATTGTTGATTATTTCTGATTCCTAAAATACTGTTGTATAACAAAAGAACTTAATAGTCATTTTTCAGGGACTACCAAATAAAAATTTAAAAAACAGTGTTTGAAATATACATTCACTTTTTATTTTGCATTTTTAAATACATATTAAAAGTTTTTAAATTATATACATAAATTAGTAATTATAATAAACCTGGTACACATATTGTTGAAGATTCATATGTGAGTGGGCCTTGCAGCCCTTCCGCTACGACCGCCAGTGGGTCTATATTGTGGCTCGGTACCTACACATATTAGGTATAGCTCTGTTGATGATCTTGCTCATAGAAAAAAGAATATTTTTTTTGGCTTGCTTGGTAGAATGCTCCCATTGCAAAAATCTTCATATCTGTGGGGAATACCATCATCTCAGCCTCACACCATAAAAAGTATCGCTGGTGTTTTAAAAATTTCGGAGCATCATATTTAACACAAAAATTGAAGTACACAAGTTAAATGTTATGCTTTTGAGAAAAATCAACCAAAATAAAAAAAAACACTTCAAAATAATTGGAAATTTTCACGTTAACCCAGAGCTAAATACGCTACCCTGCCGTTCGAGCGCGGGTCAAGTTAGCCTAGGGTTAACCCTCGAGTTTTCATTTAACCTTGGACAACTTTAACCCAGGGCTATCTCTAACTCGAGGGGTAACCCTCCATTGATGAACCGGCTCTTAGAATTTTTGCCGTGGCACAAAGGGTGGTTGTAAAGTTGCCTCATTTAGGGTCACTGCATCCTGGAAGCCTGTCGTCTTTGTGATGCAGTGATCCTAGCCCTATTGGTAAGTACTTGCGGTATAAAAAATGGTCATTATATTTAAAGTGTGGAATCCTTTGTTACAGTGTGCAGGTTTTGTCGATAGCCTCTGTTAAGCCTTACAAGAAGGGATTAGTCACATATCACCAGATTAGGTTTGTTCGATACTTTTACTTAAATACATTAGAACGTAGGAATCTTTGATTGACCACTATTTGACTATGGTAAAAAAAATAATTTGCATGGGTGCACCCAGAGGAGGTCGGAGCATTTTTTTTATCTGTAATATCAAGTTAAAGACCACTTTTATGTTTTTGTATAAGCATTTGTATCCCTGTGTTTGTAGTCAACCTACAGATGTAACAATGGACATTTTTGTGGTTATGGCCTGGTATCTATGTTATGTTTATATTATTTATATTTCTAAGTTTTTTTTTTAAATTCCAATCTGATGAAGTTCTTAAAAGCCAAAGATCACTGCCACATATTGGGGAATTAAGTCCGTTAATGTTCTCAGAAATGCCGGTTATGAATTAAAGCACGTGTTTTCCAATTCCGTCACTGTCTGACTGGCACAACAAAAAAGAGAGAGAAATGAAGTAATTGCCCAACATCCAATCCTAAAAATACCGGCTTCAGCAAATCGGTTGGATTCCCTTGACGATATCGTATACGATATGAGTAGGGGAGCGGCGGGTAATTGGAACCGTTGGGTAATAGGAGCCACCACGGTTACTCATCCCTGGATAACAATCAGACATATCCGAACGCACCCAAGGCTTTGGCTTGCTCGCCCTACTAGCCCCAGCCACCTGCGTAAGCTTGTCAGTTTGTGGTCGATAGTGTACGGGAGCGCTGCTTGTTTTCATTACTTTTATATCTAGACACACGTGGTAAGTACTTCTATGTTTACTACTTTTAAATAAATTTTGTGGCAGGTAATTTACTAATGTCGGTATTCCAGGAAGCTTCGTTTATTTTAAATAAAAAAAATACCCTTCTATTTTTAATAATCCCAAATTAAGCAAGTTCATCATATGGGGTAATGAGAGCCAAGTGGCTCCCATAGCCCGCATCGGCTCTCATTACCGCAAACTACATTGTCATTGTTTCAATGTTTCAGATGCCTCGAAAGAAGTCCAGAAAACCGAAAAGGCCTCCTGGTCTGCCTGGTCACTAGAAGATCTGCAGAGAGCTTTCCGTTTGGTAGAAGGTGGTCAAAGCATCAGAAAAGCAGCCACTGAATGTAACAAAATCGCTGTGTTCTATGTAACGATCTTGGTAAAGAAAAAGAACTCTGGTTCAGGTGCACTGTGTGCGGTATATCGACACATTCTGAATGTTCCGGCATTGAAAATGGCAATACACTTGCGACTTTTGTTTAAAAAAACAGTAAGATTTTTTAAAATATTATTATGTTTCTTGAGTTTTGTAAAAGATAATTTCCAAGTACTTTTCTGCTGAATTAAAAGTTTAAATTTTAATTAATTGTTTATTTTTACTAGAAAACAGTGGTGATCAATGAACCAAGGATTTCCAGGGGGAGGGGCCAAAGTGGCAGCAAATATCAAATAATTTTTATAATCGGTTTTTGATAGATCTGAGGTGTTAAATTTAGTATCTAGAGGAGATTTATGGCGCCGCAGGCGAAATATTTTTAAAAATTAAGTAGAATTTGGGAAAAACATTTAAATAAGTGATGCTGCTTAACTAAAATATAAGTTATATTCTGGCTGGGAGGAGGATACCGGGTCCCTCTGCCCCCCTTCCCCTGGATCCGCCACTGCTAGAAAATAGAAACTAAATTATGGTTCATATTTCCCCCTTATGCGTGTAATGGGAGCAAAATGCACTTTTTTTAAATAGAAGTATAAAGTAATTTCTTATCTTCTTCTTCTAACACTTTAAAGTCATAAGTTGCAAAACATACAGTAATGAACGTCATCAGGGCAAATTTCCGAAAAAAAAATTTAGAAGTTTTTATAGCACTTCTTTCTTAGGTGGCTCCCATTCCCCCACTCTACCCTACACCAGGAAAGGGACTGTTCAAAAATATAGTATTTCTTCTGCGCAGCTAAAAATCTTTATTGATTTGAACCAACTAACTAAGGACGCATTCGCCAGGTTTTTAAAACGTTTATCACAGGCGTCCTTTAAAAATAAAGAGGGGGGGTTGATCAAGCTCGCCCACCTTAATCCTAAAATTGTGCCGTCACTGATAATCGAATTAATAACCCAACTTTTTGGAGTCAACATCCCCTAGCAACAACACAACAGTTGAATAACATTTGAAGGAAAATCAAGTAGGTCTATGAGGCGATCAGAAACAATAAAGAGATATCGAAATCAGCCAATAGAATTTCACATCCTACCGTTTACTGATTTTGAAGCTTATTTACTGTTTGTTGCTTGTCTCCTGTTACCAATTTCGTTTCGCTCCGCCTATATATTTGTCTCATTGGTTGTTCGATTCATAGGTGGGGTTGCGGGATGGAGATGTCTGTTATTGGGTAAATTTTGAGCAGGTGTTCAGTTTTGAGCTTCGTCAGAAATTTCAAGAATATTTTTATTGAGTGTTTTATTATGTGTGATGGGAAAGGTGATTTTGCAAGATGGTGGTTGAATAACAACAACAGCAATTTATGAAAAATCGTAAGTTATGTTATTATATTTAGAGATCTCGTTAGTTTTTAATGTATCTTCCGCATCTTCGTAAAAATCTTTATTTCCACTAATTGTTCTTTGGCATAATTTTTCTTTTTGTTGATTTAAATCATATTTTTTATATATTTTCGAGTCTTGTTTTACCTAATTTATTATTACACATGGTTCTTTTGTTAGCTAAATGACGTTTTTCAGAATCTTAACTCAGGGCGTCAGGGTATGGGTTTTTCGCATCTTTATGGCCACATCATAATGCAACTCCGATGCTTTTGTTGATAAACTGTATAGTTTTTAAAATATGAATTTTCAAAATTTGGGCATTTTGGCCTCATGGGATATACCCTAACCTAAAATTCGCTAAATGACGTTTTTCCGAATCTTAAGTCGGGGTGTGGTTTTTTTGGATCTCTATTACCCTACCATACTGCAACTAGGTCCTTTTCTTGATAAGCTATATAGTTTTTAAAATATAAATTTTCAAAATTTGGCCATTTTGGTCTTGCAGGATTCCCTACTCTAAAATTCGCAAAAGGACGTTTTTGCTAATCTTAACTCAGGGTGTAGTTTTTTTACATCTCTATTGCCCTACCATACTGCAACTCGGTGCCTATTTTAATAAACTGAATAATTTTTGAAATATGAATTTTCAAAGTTTGGCCATTTTGGTCTTAAGAGACGTTTTTCCGAATCATAACTCAGGGCAGTGGCGTATATAGAAAAAAGTTTCGGGGTGGGCCCGAGACAGTTTTGGGGGGGGGGGCGAGACCTCATGAGGCTGTATTTTATGCTACTTTATGTTTGTATTCATGAAATATGTGGAAAATATCAAAAAAAATCTTAGCTTCGGGGGGGGCCCGGGCCCCCCAGGCCCTTCCCATATAATGACTCAGGGTGTGGTTTTTTCGCATCTCTATGGCCCCACCATACTGCAACTCGGTGCTTTTGTTGATAAACTGTATAGTTTTTTAAATATGAATTTTCAAAGTTTGGCCATTTTTGTCTTATGGGATTCCCTACCCTAAAATTCGCTAAATGACGTTTTTCCGAATCCTAACTCAGGGTGTGGTTTTTTCGCATCTCTATGGCCCCACCATACTGCAACTCGGTGCTTTTGTTGATAAACTGTATAGTTTTTTAAATATGACTTTTCAAAGTTTGGCCATTTTTGTCTTATGGGATTCCCTACCCTAAAATTCGCTAAATGACGTTTTTCCGAATCTTAACGCAGGGTGTGGTTTTTTCGCATCTCTATGGTCCCACCATACTGCAACTCGGTGCTTTGGTTGGTAAACTGTATAGTTTTTAAAATATAAATTTTGAAAATGTGGCCATTTTGGTCTTGTAGGATTCCCTACCCTAAAATTCGCAAAATGAAGTTTTTGCGAATCATAACTCAGAGTGTGGTTTTTTATATCTCTTTTGCCTTACCATTCTGCAAACTCGGTGCTTATTTTGATAAACTGTAGATACCTATAGGTAGTTTTTGAAATATGAATTTTCAAAATTTGGCCATTTTGGTCTTATCCTAAAATTCGCTTAATGACGTTTTTCCAAATCTTAACTCAGGGCGTGGTCTGTTCGCATATCTATGGCCCTAACATACTGCAACTCGGTGCTTTTTTTGATAAACTAGATAGTTTTTAAAATATGAATTTTCAAAGTTTGGCCATTTTCGTTTCATGGGATTCTATATCCTAAAATTCGCTAAATTACGATTTTTAACATTTTAACTCAGGGTGTGGTTTTTTCGAGTCACTATTCCTCAGTGGCGGATCCAGGGGGGGGGGGCACCAGGGGCACTTGCATACTAGGGGCACTTGCCCCCCCCCCCGAGAATTTTTTGAATATACAAAAAATGAGTAAAAAGTTATGTTTTTGCTAATAAAAATTCAAAATTTTTGCCTGCGGCGCATGAAAGTGTCTATTGTTATTATCATCGAAATTACAACCACTGACTAATTCAAATAAATGCTACTTAAAAAAATATATACCGTCTTTTACCAACAGAGAATGTCACATAAAGTGCCCCCCCCCCCTCCGAGAAGCACCTCTGGATCCGCCCTTGCTATGGCTCTACCATACTGCAACTCGGTGCTTTAGTTGATAAGCGATATAGTTTTTAAAATATGAAGTTTCAAAATTTGGCCATTTCGGTCTCACCTATTCCCTACCCTAAAATTAGCTAAATGACGGTTTTCCGAATCTTAACGCAGGGTGCGGTTTTTTCGCATCACTATGGCCCTACCATACTGCAACTTGGTGCTTTTATTGAGAAACTATATACTTAGTTTTTGAAATATGAGTTTTCAAAGTTTGGCCATTTTGTTCTTATGGGATGGGATTCCCAACCCTCAAATTCGGTAAATAACGTTTTTTTGTTACTTAACTTATGGTGTGGCAGTGGCGCACGCAGGAATATGTTTTGGGAGGGCCCGAGGCCTCTTGGGGGGGGCAAAGCCTCACGATGTAAAATTTTAAGCTATTTTTTGTTTTTTTTTATGAAATATGTGGAAAATATGTAAACAAATCTAAGGCTTATGGGGGGCACGGGCCCCGAGCGCCCCCCCTTGGGTGCGCCCATGGTGTGTTTTTTTCGCATCTCTATGGCCTCTCTATCATACTGCAACTCAGTGCTTTTCTTCATAAAGTATATAGTTTTTAAAATATGAATTTCCATAGTTTGGCCATTTTGGTCTTTTTGGATTTCCTACTCTAAAATTCGTTTTTTCTGAATCTTAATACAGGGTGTAGCTTTTCGCATCTCTATACTCTTACCATACTGCCACTCGATACTTTTGTTGATAAACTGTATAGTTTTTAAAATATCAATTTTTAAGGTTTGGCCATTCTGGTCCTACCCTAAAATTAGCTGAATGATATTTTATATATATAATTTTATCATTTAAACCGGCTTAACCATGAGGCTGGATTATGCTACAACTTGCGAAAAATCGAAATAATAATAAGGAGGAGTTAAAAAGTTTAAAAGTAGCAGGAGTTGTAAAGCAAGCGGATTTTTTTTCCCAATCAATAAAAACTGCTTTACATATTTTGCTAGCATTGCGATGTAGACCTAATTTTAAAAAAAACTGGTACGAATTGTCAAAAAGTTCCCAAAAGTTAATTGCATTTCAATGTTATTCTATCAAAGGCATGTCAATATTATGACGTATCAGATTTTTTTGAAATTGGGTGTACAACAATACTGTAGAATAATCCATTTGGTTAAGATAGACAATAACAGGGAATAGATTCAGCGGTTTATCAATACCGTAGAACGATCTATTTCGTGATCCTTGCTTTTAGTGCTCGACGGAGAGTTAAAACTTGATTAAGATCAACAATGACAGGGGATAGACTCAGCGGTTTGTGCATCCTGAGTATACACCGATTTTTTTGAAATTGGGTGTACAACAATACCGTAGTACGATCTATTTGGTGATCCTTGCTTTTAGTGCTCGACGCAGAGTTAAAACTTGGTTAAGATCCACAATGACAGGGGATAGACTCAGCGGTTTGTGCATGCTGAGTGTATATCGATTTTTTTGTTATTGGGTGTCCAACAATACCGTAGAACGATCTATCTATTTGGTGATCCGTGCTTTTAGTGCTCGACGCAGAGTTAAAACTTGGTTAGGATCAACAATAACAGGGGATAGATTCAGCTGTTTGTGCATGCTGAGTGTACACCGATTTTTTGAAATTGGGTGTACAACAATACCGTAGAACGATCTATTTGGTGATCCGTGCTTTTAGTGCTCGACGCAGAGTCAAAACTTGATAGAAATAGAATAGAATAGATTCAGCGGTTTGTGCAAACAAACAAGTAGAAGAAGAAGTATTAAGCAGATTCGATAAAGATCCAGCGTAATAGGTTAAGATTTAAATATGGTCGTTTTTTCGTTTTCGTTTTTTATGTTTATTTTAATAAATACCAATCCTATTTTAAAATTTTTGCATTTGTCCCCGCCCTTAATTTTATGCAACGTACGCCCATGATTTTAATCAGTTACCATCCATAAGTATACCTATAATGATTTGCTTTTTTAATATTTTGTTTTAACTATTTTGTTTATTTATTATTCAAATTTCTCTAGATTCTGCACTGCGAGTTTTACGAGAATTAATATTTTCTTAACATGGTTAAGTTTTGGATTACGAATTTCATTGATTTAATTATTGTTGTCAAGACTCAAGTTTAGCCAGTTGCCAGTTTTGCACAGATACCTAAAGATGGTATCTTTTGAATTTAAATGCGTTGATTTTTAATATGAAAAGAGATGAACACCTTCATCCATATTACCTATCCTAATTCATCTGTCAAAGCTTTATCTATATATCTACCTAATAACTTTTTCTTCAACTAACAGTTTAAGATTTCGGTTGATCAATAATAACAACTTCAACTAACTTTGATTTAGACTTTGTTAACATTATACACACGAGGTTTTAACCTCATTATTGAAATTTAAAGTCAGATTCATGTCTGCTGTCTTCATGTACAAAGGTGCTTAATATATTTATAGTTACTTTAAATAACAATCAGAACCATTTTAAAGTCAATCTTTAATTTTTAGTGTATCTTCATAAATAATAATAATTTAAACTCTAGGTTTTGGTTCATTTTAATTTTTATATTGTAAACCTCAAATGTTGTTTATTATAATCTAGCAATACCTACTTTCTGTCGGATTCCTACTGTTTTTTATACTAAGGTCTTTTTGAATTTATATTATCCAAACAAATAATTCAACTTGTAGGTAATAAGAAACTCGATAAAATTAAATCAAACGCATTTTATACCTATTTAAAATCCTACCTAAACAAGATTAAACGTATTTGGGTCCAAATATTTAAGTAGTTTTAAGTTTTTAATAATTCAATTATAATCTAAATCTAATCCTTTGGTTTTACAAAATTTTGAATTCAAACTATTCAAAATTTTATATTAAACGTAGAATATACTCTATTCTTTATTCTCTTTGTTTAAAAAGGCACCCATCCTTATCCGAATTAATGTTATTCGATCTTTCAAAGCGGGCTCGTCTGCATTGCGTAGAACACGAAGAGGGCACGATTTCGCCCGAAGCCAACTTGAAAGCTTGCTATTATTACAACCGCGTTTACAGTGTAGACAAGTAACACGACTTAACAATTGAAATTAACTTTTCTCAATCAACAAATAATAATATCCATGACCGTAATTCTTGCAGATAATATAGAGGACCTACACTTTATGATGGAACGTATAGTTCAATATAGCGAAGAACATCGTTTATACATCAAACCAACAAAGACAAAATTACTAGCGTTTGCAAAAACAAATATTATCCCCAACTTAACAGTAAATGGGCGCATCTTAGAATAAGTTAAAACGTTCAAATATTTGGGTATATTTTTGTACAAACGTCAATTGCAAGTGCCATCCCAAAATAGAAATTAGGTCTCGAATTAAACAAGCGAGAAAGGCGTTCATAAACATGAAACAGTTTTTACCTCCCGTGACATCAACCTGGACCTGCGAATGCGGATGGTCAGATGCTATGTATTTTCTATTTTGTTGTAAGGATGTGATGGATGGACTTTTGACCCAATTATCATGGGCCCCCCCCAAGCCTAAGATTTTTGTATATTTTTTTCACATATTTCATGAATAAACATCAAAAATAGCATGAAATACGACATCATAAGGCCTCGGGCCTCCCCCAAGAATAATTCCCGGGTGCCCTACTGCAATTATAGAGAAGAGACTTGAGCCATTTGAGATGTACTTGTATAGCCGCATGCTGAAGATATCGTGGGTACAAAGAATAACCAATGAAGTTGTACTTGACCGAATGCGCAAACCACCTGAACTGCTCGTTACAATCAAAGAAAGAAAGACCAGATATAGTGGGCATATAATGAGAGGTGAAGACTATGAGCTACTTAGGGTGATAATTGAGGGAAAGATACAAGGCAGAAGATTAGTTGGAAGACGACAAAACTTGAGAAAATGGTTCGGCAGCACGACTAGTGATATTTTTAGAGCAGCGGCTTCTGGAATTATGATTACCAGATAGATCGCCAAATGGAGAAGCAAACTTAAGAACAGTTAGAAATAGGCTTTATCTATCTCTCTATCTATTATCAAAATTAAAGTGATATTGTTAAATCAATTACACACATCAGGCACCAATTCTTCTAATTTGAGTATTCCTTGGATTGTCTCCTGGATGGTCAAGTTAGCCGTCATTATTAGTGTGAAAAAGTTAATACCACCGTTTGAGCGAAATATATATCAAACCGAAGTTTAAAAGAAGGTCGTGATTTTATAAAGGATGAGGTTTCGAATAAGGCTCTAAAGTGGTTAGAGAAACTCTTAGAAATTGTTGTAGTGTTAACCAGAGTGCAAGCGGATGTGCAGCCCTTGGATCTTATCCTGAGGGAGCTTAGCATTAGTATTAGCAGTAAAGAAAGCTTACGTGACTCAGTTTTATCTTTTTAAGAAAATGTAAATTTAAGCGGTAAAGAAGAGCTGTTCTTTGGTGATAGTGTGACAAAAGATGATTAAGGTTAAAAGGTGTAAATTGAAGTATCTCTAGAAATATTTTATAAAACTGTCTCCTTCTACTGATGCCACTTTGAAAAGTTTTACTGATACCTGAAACGTAAGTTTACGCATAGCCCCTGAATTGTATCCTAGGGTAGTTGAAGATGCTTATTAGCAGTTACGAATGCTTACATAACTTAATGTCATCTCGTAAAGAGGGTTTTATGTATGCAGATGGTGTTACAAAGGACGAAGTTAAATATTAGACTTCAGGTCAATAAGTTACTTTACCATCATATTATGAAAAAACATTTTCTCAGTTTTTACAAATTAAGATAAAACGCATTGTATTTGTTTTAGTCCAAATGCCATCTAATGTCTAGACCCTGGATTTGCCTGGATCGTATTCTGGAAAACTTAAGCAGAATTACTTGCAGTAATAAAGGCTTTTACATGACCTAATAAAACCTACCTGTTATGCAATCAATCCCTAGGGCCATATTTTGAAAGAGATCTCACGCCAAACGCTACAAAATATGACTTTGTATTTGTCCATCGCATTATAAATAATGAGATATTATAGAGAAAATCGTATCATGGAGGCGTTTATTCTCAAATGTATAAAAATGCTTGCTTTCTTTGTAAATGAAGTGGCGACCGTCACCTGGCATACTAGGGGATGATGCCGGGAATTACAGTTTTAACAGATTTTTTTAATTCAATGATATTGACCACCTATTATTTCCCTTATTTCGGCTGATCCAAATCAACTTTAAATTAAATATTAAAGGACCCTCAAAATATGAAAAATCTGCTACACAAAATGTGTCTCTATTTATTACTTACTGCTTAAGCTACGGAGTCAACATAAAATCTAGTTGGACCTTCGGGAATTTAAATAGATCCATCCACGAAATCAATCTCTAGCCTAGCTTTGTTAGCTTATAATTTAATTGTTACCTAAACATTTTGCAGAATCATATATTTTTTATCTCTTATATTGTTGACAACAGATTTTTCAGTTACGTTTTTAGGTAGCTAGTTTAAATCTAGCTTATAATTTCATAACAAATTGTTGTACAACAATATTTCATTCAGTGACCGCTGCAGTAATAATTTTCGCAATTGTGACCGTTAAATTGATAAAAGTTTTTATTCCTTTTAGAAATACAGGTGAGTGTCAAACTTTGCGTCCTTACTGCTATTCTCGTACCTGAACGATGTTATGAATCCCATCACATGCGTCGGCCAATAGCAAGCTTTAAATTAGCTCCGAGCCATCACGTGCCATGCGAAAAGACCTCCATTCCGTAAGCTTCTCCTACGATCCAACCGAGAAACGTTCAGTACGTACAGGCAGGAGAACAGATTTCACTCCAAACCCGTAAAATTCACTAACTGCGATAAGCGGGCGACTAAGTCAACACGCGACCACTAAGTTAGCTATTGGTCAAAGCGTATGATGTGGACAATCACATCGTTCAAGTACGAGAATAGAGCCCCTGTAAGAACCTATCTATCTTGCCACAAAGTCTATATGGATTGATTTTTTATCAAAATTTTGTTTCACTTCTCGACTCTCGACAAACCCGTTCTACACAGTCACGTCAGATCAAATAATAGACATATACATCTACAAAGTTAACCTCTGGCCTAACTTAGTTACCAGATCAAGAATTCAAATGTTAGATAAACATTTTGCAATTTTAAAAAAACCACTAAAAGTGGTATGACCAAGCCATTTGCATTTTAAACATTGTTTTTTATTTTATTGATAACAGCTTTTCAAATTTAGGTTTGACAACGTTTCTCGATAGGTATACTTTAAAGCTATCTTCTAATTTTGTAACAACTTGTTTATAACGACTGTAAAATAGGTGAAAGGTTTAATAAGATAAGAGATGAACTTGAATATCCGGTTACAGAGATTTTATATAGATTGTTTCTTATACTTATTTGGTTTCGGTCTACTATGTAAACCAAGCTCGTCCCCCCCTTTCCCTCAACTCCCCTCGGCTGTCTATAAACCCGTTTCACCGAGTCACGCTATCGTCGTTCAATGTGACGCGGTCATAGCCAACTGCGAAAGAGAAGTCTCGTTCTAAATATTTCGATTTTCTTTTGGATATTGCCACGAGTTTTATTCGTATTTCGATATTGGATTTTGATATTTTGAATATTTGTTTTAATATTAAATTATCAATTTTCTATTCATTACCCTTAAAAAACATTAAGGAATACTATATTACTTATAAGCTTTAATTTTATAGAACTTTTAACGAATTCACACATTCTTGACATTGTTAAAATTAATTGTTTGATATCTTAGTTGATGATTAATTGATCTGATTCTTTAAAATTTGAAAGAGGTATTGAGGTTGCTTACTTTATCCCATTATCTTTAGCTTAACCACCAAATACTATTGCAACCCATGGTTGGTTTTGATCTGTTCTTTCTTTGCTCTCCAAAGTTTTCCTTTTGATCAAGTATAAGATTACTAGTTTCCTTTTATTTTCTAGTGCAGTAAGATGGGCTCTTCCTCAAAAATTTGCAGAAATTTTTATAATCCTAAAGATTGACTCTAGAAAAGTCTTTCAATTAAAACTCGCAAAGAAGTCATCAGGATAAGAACCTTCAGTGGACTAAAGAGAAACAGAATTTTTCTACGGTATGGCATTACAAAAGTGTCCAGCAATTTTAACAAATGAAGCAATCTCGGAGGTAGTAACCATAATATAAAACAGTTTAGATGCCAGATATAGCCTGAAATAAGTGGCTGCTGGAAAAAACTCCCACAGAAACACACAGAAGACACAACCTACATGCCGTTGAGGAAGATTATATACACGTTGTGCCTGAAAAATAGTTAAAGAGTCATTAGTTCCTCTTCGATTTAAGTGTTTTATAGACTTGTTTGAAGCAGAAGAGTCAAATTCTCAACACAACCTACATGCCGTTGAGCAATATAAACTTTGCTGCAGAGAAAGAGTTGATTAGTCATTAGTTCCTCTTCAAGTGTCTAGATGCCAAATATAGCCTGAAATAAGTAATTTTTTTGCTTTCCAAATTTTTCCTTTTGTTTTTTAAATCTGGATCTGAGCCTACTTCTCTATCGAATGTCAATCTATGTTTGGTAGAAATTTGGATTTAAGAGTTCCATGTAGTCAATATTACCTAGATGACCAATTCACTATAATTTGATAACTCTGATGGATGAGACAACCTCAGGTTCTTTGTAGAGGCGATAGGGCTCAAAGTTAGAGCACCTGCTTCGCATTTATTTTGAAGTTTTATTTGATCGAGTATACGATTTTTAGTTTCCGTTTTTTTCTAGTGCAGTAAGACTGACTCTCCCTCAAAAACTTGGAGACATTTTTAAAATACTCATCATCATCATCATCATCATCAGGATAGGAACCTTCAGTGGACTATGGAGAACCAGAATTTCTCTACGGCATGGCATTACGAAAGTGCCCAGCAACCTTAACAAATGAACTAAATAATTCTCTACACATCCTACATGCCGTTGAACAACTTAAACTTTGTTAGAGAGAAAGAGTTGAGTAGTCATCAGTTCCTCCTCAAGTGTCTAGATGCCAAATATAACCCGAAATAAGTGATTGCAACCCATGGTGGGTCTTTTTCCTTTCGGTCTTTAAATCTGGATCTATCGAATGCCATTCTGTTTGGTAGAAATTTGGCTTTGAGATTTCCATGTAGTCAATCTTAACTAGATGACCAAGTCACTATAATTTGATCACTATGATGGAGGAGAGAATTTCAGGTTCTTTGTAGGGGCGATAGAGCTCAAAGTTATAGCGCCTGCGTCACACTTTGGAGTTTTATTTGATCGAGCATAAGATTACTAGTTTCCTTTTTTTTCTAGTTCCGTAAGATTGGGTCTTTCTCAAAAACTTTTTATAATCCATCATATAGACTGTAAAAAATTATTTCAATTAAAACTCGCAAACAAGTCATCGGGATAGGAACCTTCAATAGACTATGGAAAACCAGAATTTCTCTACGGCATGGCATTACGAAAGTGCCCAGCAAACTTAACAAATGAACCTGTTGGAGCAATCTTGGAGGCAGCAACCACAATATAAAACAGTTTAGATGCCAGATATAGCCCTAAATAAGTGGCTGCTTGAAGGAACATCCTCAAAAGACACAACCTACATGCCATTGAAGAAGATAATATATTCATTGTAGCTGAGAAAAAGTTAAGGGGTCATAGTTCCTCTTCGATTTAAGTGTTTTATGGACTTGTTTAAACCAGAAGATTCAAATTCTCTACACAACCTATATGCCGTTGAGGAAGATAAACTTTGTTACAGAGAAAGAATTGAATAGTCATCAGTTCCTGTTCAAGGGTCTAGTTGCCAAATATAGCCCAAAATAAGTGATTGCAACCCATGGTGGGTCTTGACCTGTTCTTCCTTTGTCCTTCAAATTTTTCCTTTCGGTCTTTAAATCTGGATCTGCACCTACCTATCGAATGCCAATCTATGTTTGGTAGAAATTTGACTTTGAGGGTTCCATGTAGTCACTACTTACCTAGATGCGCAAGTCACTATAATTTGATCACTATGATGGAAGAGACAACCTCAGGTTCTTTGTAGAGGCAAGAGAGCTAAAAGTTATAGCGCCTGCGTCATATTTTGGAGTTTTATTTGATCAAGTAAAAGATTACTAGTTTCCTTTTTTTCTAGTGTATTAAGATTGGCTCTCCCTCAAAAACTTGTAGAAATTTTTAGAATCCTACAGATAAAATATAGAAAAGTTAATTAAAACTCGCAAAGAAGTCATCAGGATAGAAACATTCAGCGGACAATGGAGAAACAGAATTTCTCTGCGGTTGCTAAGGATAAAGAATTGAAGAGTCATTAGTCCTCTTTGATTTAAGTATCTTATAGACTTGCTTGAAGAGGAAGAGCCGAATTTGCTTCTTTACAGAAACTACATGCCGTTGAGCAACGTACCCTTTGTTACAGAGAAAGAATTGAAGAGTCATCAGTTTTCCTTCGATTTAAGTATTTAAGTCCATAACTTGCTTAAAAAGAAAGAGTATTCGCTTCTCTACGTAACCTACACGTTGAGCAACATACACTTTTTAGAGTTAAACAGTCATTGTTCCTCTTCGATTTAAGTATTTTATAGACTTGTTTAAAGAAGAAGAGTCAAATTCTCTACGCAACCTACATGCAGTACTCCAGGGGCGTCCGCATATTTTACTTTTCTTCAAGTTTTGTTTAAAACTTTTTTTTTCTAAAACGTACAGTACCCAAGTAATTTAAAAAAAAAACCTTTTTGTGCACACTAAATCCAAATTTGTTTTAGGACTCCAATGTCAATAACGTAAGTCGCGACTACACCACCATTTGCAAGCTAAAATTCTATAATGGCTGGTCTTCAATCACGAAAATGGTTTTTCTTCAGATAAATCAGTATACCGATTTAAGAAAACCACACTTGATTTGAAAAACAGTTTTTTGAGAGTCTATTTTCAATTGTAGATATTGAAAAAAATATAATATTGTAATAATAATTATTGAAAAGCAGACGTTCGGTTTGTCGCCGTTAAGTCAAGTCAATTTGTTTTAAGAGAAGATATTATTATCGATAAAATAGTTTTTCTAGATTTGATTTATTTTTCTGTGTATAAAATGTGATTTTTTTGTGTGTACCAAATTTGCACACAAAAATGTCTTTTAAAGGCGGGGCTGTTTACGACGCCGCGTTCCTTTAGTTTAAGTGCACAGCATAATTATTATTATGTTTATAATTTATGCAGTTGGAATCAATTACATCTAGAAAATGTTTTTGTTCAATCATTAAACACTATAATTATGGGTTGTAAATTACGAGATCTTGTGATAAATTATGAAAATGTCTTGTGAAAAATGACATTTATTAATGAATTTTGTTTAAATTGTAAAAACTGGTCGTCAGGAATTTTATAAATTATAAATAAATAATTATTATTTTTCCTTTTTAAAATATTTTAAGCATAAAAGAAAATGGAGTGTCAACTACTAAACTAGGATTAAAGAGATATAGGTTGCATTTCCTACCATTTTTTTTCATGCACAGTCACCTACTAATCTAGGATTAAAGAGAGATAAAAGAGACGAATTTGAATAAAATTAAATAAAAATAAAAATATAATTTTTTTTTTGAGAAATGAAGATTTATGTTAATTCGAACATCAACTTTATTTGGGGGTGAGGGAAATAACGTAATAAATATTGCATAAAACTATATTGAATAGTGACAAAGAGGTGTATTCTGTGTGTCAAAACTAAATATAGTTTGAGATTTGGAGGGGAGGAATTTTCCCTTTTCCCCCTCCCGTAGATCCGTGCCTATAATTTGGGCTATAAATTACGAGATTTTACTATAAATTATAAAAATGTCTTGTGAAAAATGACATTTATTAATGAATTCTGTTTAAATTGTAGAAACTGGTAGTCAGGAATTTTATAAATTATAAATAAATAATTATTATTTTTCCTTTTTAAAATATTTGAAGAATAAAAGAAAATGGAGTGTCAACTACTAAACTAAGATTAAATAGATAAAGGTTGTATTTTCTACCATTTTTTTTCATGCACAGAAAAAGGTGATTTATAAATTTACATAAAAGTAAAATAATTTTTTTTTTCTGGATATGACGTTTTTTCTAAAAAATGTTTTGTTCAATAGTTAAACACTATAATTATGGGTTGTAAATTACGAGATATTGCGATCAATTATGAGAATGTCTTGTGAAAAATGACATTTATTAATGAATTTTGTTTAAATTGTAAAAACTGGTGGTCAGGAATTTTATAAATTATAAATAAATTATTATTATTTTTCCTTTTTAAAATATTTTAAGAATAAAAGAAAATGGAGTGTCAACTACTAAACTAGGATTAAATAGATAAAGGTTGCATTTCCTACCATTTGTTTTTATGCACAAAAAAAGGTGATTTATGAATTTACATAAAAGTAAAAATAATTTTTTTTTCTGGATATGTCGTTTTTTCTAAAAAATGTTTTTGTTCAATAGTTAAAGACTATAATTATGGGTTGTAAATTACGAGATCATGTGATAAATTATGAGAATGTCTTGTGAAAAATGACATTTATTAATGAATTTTGTTTAAATTGTAAAAACTGGTAGTCAGGAATTTTATAAATTATAAATAAATAATTATTATTTTTCCTTTTTAAAATATTTTAAGAATAAAAGAAAATGAAGTGTCAACTACTAAACTAGGATTAAATAGATAAAGGTTGTATTTCCTACCATTTTTTTTCATGCACAGAAAAAGGTGATTTATGAATTTACATAAAAGTAAAAATATTTTTTTTTCTGGATATGACGTTTTTCTAAAAAATGTTTTTGTTCAATAGTTAAACACTATCATTATGGGTTGTACATTACGAGATCTTGCGATAAATTATGAAAATGTCTTGTGAAAAATGACATTTATTAATGAATTTTGTTGAAAATGTAAAAACTGGTACACTCAGGAATTTTATAAATTATCGCGCAAAAAATTTAAATATTTCCTTGTAAAAATATTTTAAGAACAAAACAAAATGGAGTGTCACCTACTAATCTAGGATTAAAGAGAGAAAAAAGAGACGAATTTGAATAAAATTAAATAAAAATATAATTTTTTTTTGAGAAATGAAGATTCATGTTAATTCGAACATCAACTTTATTTGGGGGGTGGGGGAAATAACGTAATAAATATTGCATAAAACTATATTGTATAGTGAAAAAGAGGGGTATTCTGTGTGTCAAAACTAAATATAGTTTGAGATTTGGGGGGGAGGAATTTCCCCTTTTCCCCCTCCCGTAGATCCGTGCCTGATTATTTGGGGTAAATTACGAGATTTTTCTATAAATTATGAAAATGTCTTGTTAAAAAAAAAAAAAAAAAAATTGTGTTTAAATTGTAGAAACTGGTACAGCCCGGAATTTTATAAATTACCGCGCAAAAAATTAAAATATTTTCCTTTTTAAAATTATAGAAAACAATTTCGAATGTAAACTACTAAACTAAAGTTAAAGAGAGAAAGGTTGCATTGCATTGCGTAAAAGAAAAGAGATCGGTGAATTTTTATGAAAGTTTTTTTTGGGGAAATGAAATCATGTAAATTCACACATACTTTGTCTTTTGAAACAATTAAATCTAGAAAATGTTTTTGCTCAATAGTTAAACACTATAATTATTGGTTATAAATTACAAGATTTAAAACACAGATTTCAACAGTTTACACTTGTTAACGGTTAGATATACTTACTAACGGAAACGTCGTGTTTTGAAATAAATAAAGACAATGGAAGTCCGAAATTATATTTCTACACAATCATTGTCTACGAGGTTCAAACAAAGGATCTTGGTTCTTTTTTATTACAAAAAAAAATAAAAATTTGTAATTTTTTTTTCTTATTGTATTACATTTTTTATGCTGCTGCTAGCTTTAGTCAAGCAATAGACACAAAAAAGACCAGAAAAAACACATTAATCGTAAATAAATGAACCCATTTTTAAAAAAACATATATTGCTCTGCTGGCTTTTAGCAGATCACCAAATTTTAGAAATAAGACAAGGATGATAAAAAAGTCATCTACAAGGTTTTAAAATTAAATTGCTCTATATTTACTGTGTCAGTATTCATCTTGGTACTACTTTTACAAAAAAAAAAATAAAATCAAAATATTTAAAAAAAAAATTATATTTTTATTAAATATATTTATGCTGCTTTGTTAGCTTTAGTCAAGCAATAGACACAGAAAAGACGAGGAAGAGACACATTAATCATAAATAAAGTGATAAAATATTTAATTGCTTAACATTCATTGTGTTAGAACCGCTGCACGTACCCCTTTTTAAAAAACATACATTGCTCTGCTGGCTTTTAGCAGATCACCAAATTTTAGAAATAAGACAGGGATAATAAAAAAAGAATCTACAAGGTTTTAAGATTTAATTGCTCTATATTAACCGTGTCAGTACCCATCTTGGTACGACTTTTACAAAAAAGAAATGAAAAATAAAGAATTTATTATATTTTTATTACATTTTTTTTATACTGCTCTGCTAGCTTTGGTCAAGCAATAGACACACTAAGGCACAAGACTAAAAACAAACAAGACTAAACATTAATGGTAAATAAAGTGTTAAAATATTTAATTGCTTAACATTCACAGTGTTAGAACCGCTGAAGTTACCCCTTTTTAAAAAACATATATTGCTCTGCTGGCTTTTAGCAGATCACCAATAGAAATAAGACAGGGATGATAAACAAATCGACAAGGTTTTAAATTTTAACAACCTCATACGATCTAATATTTGTCTTGTTAAATCTACATGCTTAAAGATAGGGTAAAAGGAGGAGAGATGGACCACGAGGAGTGACGGACCACTACGCGTGTTTTCGCTATTTTTCACCTGTTTGTCTAGAGCCACGTGTCTGTGATTCGTTTCGTCTCGTTACATGTGAAATAATTAATATTTTTAAATACAACAGCTTGAAAAAATTTCGTGCATATATTTGTGATAGAACTGCCTTATTATATCGTAAGTAAAATCTTGTAGTTTTATAATTTATTAAGTAAAATGTACTTCCTCTTTACACCTAACCTAAAAATTACGCAGTGGAATGCATGCAAATGAGAATTTTGAAGTGGTCTCTCCTCCCAAAAAAGGAGAGGTGGTCCAGCCATAGGGAGGATAGATGGACCAAGTTGTTTAAAATAGTTTTTTGGTAACGTAAGGAGAATGCACCTCCAAGAGGATTATGGTCCGAAAATTATTTGCAAACAGCAATGAATGCAGTAAAAGAAGGTAATATGGGCGTAAATGAAGCAGCCAAACATTTTTTGATACCAAAGACTACCTTAAAGAGAAGACTAAAATTTAACAATTCACAAAAATCAAATAGACTAGGGCCCGACTCAGCCCTTGGCATAAATGCTGAAGCAAAACTTGCCAATCATATTAAGAAGCTTCAAAAAAATGGCTTTTGTCCAACGCGACAAGAAGTAAGGGAAATTGCTTACCACTTAGCAGAGCAAATGGGAACCGTAAACAAATTTAGCGCGTGTAAAGGTTTGTAAATATTGACTAGAAATATTTTAATCGAAATTTGTTAAGTACTAATCCTTATTTTTAATTTTAGGCAAGGCTGGCCAAAAATGGTTTGAGTTGTTCTTGAGAAGAAGGCCTGATATTGTTGTGCGAAAATCTGAAAATGTTTCCATTGCTAGAGCCATGGGAATGTCTAAGCCTATAGTGCAGGCCTATTTTGAGAACTTGGAAAGAGTGTTAACAGAAAATTTACTTTTTGACAAGCCAGGTAACATTTTTAATTGTGATGAGACTGGACTTCAACTAAACACCCGAGCTGGTCAAGTCCTTGCCCAAAAGGGGTCTAAATGCATTTCAAGTATAAGTCCAGGAGAAAAGGGTGAAACAATATCGGTTCTTGCTTGTATTAATGCTGAAGGTGGATATTTACCTCCATATTGTATTATGAAGGGCAAAAATAAAAAAGAGGAATAGAACGATGGTCTGCCCCCTGGTTCACGCATAAAAATTAGTGAAAAATCAGCTTACGTCAACTCCGAAATTTTTTTAGATTGGCTATAAAATCATTTTTTACCTAAAAAGCCTAATGGAACGGTGCTATTAGTACTAGACAGCCATTCTTCACATACCTCAAATCTTGAAACACTTCAATTTGCAGAATATCATACTTTTTTGTTTACCACCCCATACGTTTACAACCGTTGGATAGATGTTTTTTCAAATCTCTAAAAGGGCAATATTATGAAGCTTGCATGTATTTTGTAAAAAATCACAAAGACCGAAAACTAAGTCGTCTGAATTTTGGAAAATTATTGGGTGAGAGCTGGGGCAAATCCGCAACAGTGCAAAATGCGTTATCAAGTTTTCGTGCCACCGGTATAATGCCCTTTAACCCAAACACAATTCCGGAACACGCATTTCTCGTCAAAGACTTAGAATTAGGTGGCCCACCTGATACAAATTTAGAAACTATTGAAAGGCCAAATTTAGAAAATATTGAAAGGCCTTTATCACCACAACCTGGTCCATCTGGGTTACAAAATTTGCATTAGAAGACTCCACCGAAGAATGTTACTACTTCGGATCTGACACCTGGACAAATTTTAGATAAAGTTTCTCCTGTTCCAGAAATTATCCTAGCCGTAAGAAAGGTGCGACGTCAATTAACTGGAGTGTTATCTTCCGATAACTGCAAGAAAAAAAGTATCCAAGCAAAATGAAAACAAATTGCCCAAGCAAAAGGAAAACAAACTGCCCAAGCTAAAATAAAACAAAGTGCCCAAGCAAAAATAAAACAGGTAAAAAAAACGAAGTATACAGTTTATTCTTCAGTTTAAGATGAAGAGCCCGAATTAGACGACTCTGAAGAAGTCGAGAATTTAGATGATTACGAAAATAAGTGCGTTGGTTGCGGGGAAGACTACAGAAAAACTAAGAAAAATGAAGAATAGATCAAATGCGTTATATGCCAGCGATGGCTCCATGAAAATTGTTCAAACTTTGAAGCAATATGCCAAGGATGTGGTCTAAACGTTACAAAGACAAAGTCATAATGAGGTGGTCCATCTATCCTAGCATGTACGGTCCGTCTATCCTCGCACCTAGAGGAGAGTTGGTCCAGTGTAAAGCTTTTTAATTTATGGTATATTATTTTTATTTATAAATATATTAGATGTTTCTTTTGGTAGGCATTATTATTTATGTTGCCATAAATATAAGGGGTATACATGCTGTAATAAAGTTTCTGTTGCATTATTTTTAAAATGTGGTCCATCTATCCTCTCTTTACCCTAATTTAAAAACAAGGATGAATCAAACCATAAAAATGTAATTTTTGCTGAAGTTTCTGGTGCTGTATATATAACGTCTTTTTACCCTCGTTATTTTCTTTCTTATTTTTCTGTCAACACAAAATTAAAGTAGTGTTAGTTTTTCGTCTTTATTAGTGAGTTTAAAATATAATAAAATTTTAAAAACTATCGGTGCTGTAATATCTGTGATTAGAGAAGCTTTTGCAATTTATCTGGTGAACTTAAGTGAAGTATTATTGCTAAAAATCTATTATTCAAATACTTTATCAGTTCAAATAAATAAAAAAAGTGTCTGGTCTATCACAAACGCGCGAACCTTAGCCTCGAAAGTAGCGTACGAGTTTTCCTCGCAGAACCTATCGGTTTAACCGAGCGCGGCGGTCACTGCTATCGATGGTACCTATGTATAGCAGTTGTAGGTGCTACTTTCGTACCGCCTTTGCACTTATAAACAATGGGCAGCACCTGCTTTAAAGCAAAAATTACTGGGATTACAAATTAAACTTAAAATATTTAGGGACCATGTCTCAAAAATTCCCAACCACTGGCATATGCTCTAAGTGCCTTTCAGATTGTGTTTTTAGAATTAAAGATGGAAATGATGATTTGTTTGGTTATCCGTGTGATGGTTGCAAAACTATATTATGTAGAAAATGTGAAAAATGGGGGACTACGGAAGTTCGCTTTATACAGACTGTATCACGCAAAGTGCCTTATTTTTGTGGTGAATGTGCACAAGAAAAGTCCGGGACAATTATTAAGCAGCTAGATAAATTTGAAGTTGAAAATAGGACCCTAAGGACAGAAATGGAAAGACTTGAGGGTGAAGTTATAGATAAAAATAATCACGTAATTGACTTGACTGAAGAATATCAAAAATTAAAGCTTGAAAAGGATGAAATTGAAGATTGCTTAAAAAGAAAAAAAAGATGTACCATGGACTTCGAAGATGAAGTATTTGCAGCGGAAGAAAATTTTCAGAAAGAAATTAAAAGACAAAACGTCGAACTTGATGAGCGAAAGGCTAATATGTATGCACTAAATAAGGAAAACATGACGTTGACAATAAAGATAAAAGAACTATATGGGCGGATCGAAGAATGCAACCTAATGAATTCTAAGTTAGATAATGAACTGCAGGAAATAATTACTATTAAAAATGACATGTTAAACACAATAAAAGCTTTAACATTGGACAACGAAGTATACATTAAAGATTATAAAGAGGCACAACATCAGCTTTATTTACTTAGAAATAAAAAATTTGAAAGCAGGGATATTCAATTGAAGGATGCCATAATACAATGTGATGTTACCTATGAAAACAAAACTTTTGAACAGGAAAAACAATCTAACGTTGAAGCAAAAATAAACAATGATAATGACAGTTCAATAGTTAATGATAACAACAAAAAAAGTAATAGTTTAGATAAGGTATACAATAAAATAAATAATAATGGTGAAATTATAAAAAACAAAGTCCTCAGTAATAAAGTAAAGAAAAACAAAATTATATTTCTTACAGATGAATATGGGAAATACTTATACCCACATCTAGCACATCGATTCTCACATCTTTTTAATGTTCAACTAATATGTAAACCTAATGCCTTGTTTAGCAGCGTAACAAGTGAGAGTTCACATTTTAAAAACCTTACAAGCAATGATTTTATGATAGTACTGGCATGAATCAACAATCATAATATTAAACTAAATGAAATAACCAAATTGGCAAATCATTGTTTTTATACCAACCTATTATTATGTACTATTCCTGCTAAACACGAAGACGGTACACCTTATAAGAACGTTCAAGTGGTCAACAATTAACTCATCGCCTACACTTCTAAACTACGACAATTCTCAATAAGTATTGACTATTTTGACCTATATGATAAACTACGATACTCTGATTATGTATCAAGGAGCATTTTTCTCAATAGTAAGGGTTTATCAAAAATTTCTATGCTTTTGTTTAATGCAGTTAGTGTTTTTAAGTCGACAGATAAATTCTCGTCTTTAAAACAAATACCTCTAATTGATAATAATTTAACCGACTTTGATCAAGATGCGTCTTCAGTTCGATCTTCCGTATCTTTTATTGATCTTACTGTTGTGGATCGTGTTGACGTTTTTAATGCAGAACAATCAAATTTTTTAGTCAATCCTTCTCGGGAAACCACAACAATATCTTAAATCCAAAAAACTTGAGTGTGATGGCTTTAGTGCTTAACATTCACTCGTTGCGTAATAAAGTTGATGAATTGTGCGTGTTTCTTGAGTGTCAACAAAATCCGGAGATAATGTTAATAACTGAGCACTGGCTAAACCCTTTGGAGCCATGTAATATTCCAGGTTACTTTTGTGTCTCTCAGTATTGTAGAACAGTAAATAAGGGTTTTGGGGGAACAGCGATTTTCATAAGTGAATACTTCTCTCAGTTGAACCAATTGGAAGTAATCGACAAGTACGACCATTTATGTAAAGATGGCGAATTTGAGTTATCGGTCGCCTTAGGTAAAAAATACAATTTATATATTTTGTGCGTTTACAGATCTCCAGATTCCAATGTAGAAAATTTCCTCATAGATCTTGAAACTGTATTACTTGATCTACCTAAAAATAGCAAAGTTATTCTGGGTGGAGACTTTAACATTGACTTTGGTAACGAATCTTCGACATCAAACCAAAATTTACAAAATTTACTTACGTCATATGGTTTAAATATGTTAGTTCAATCTCCAACTAGAATAACAAATGTAACAGCGACGGCTATCGATTATTTTTGTAGTAACTTCGATGGGGATGGCAGTGAGTGTGTTGTTATTTCGACAGATCTTTCCGACCACGAAGCTTTACTAGCAAGCGTTCCTCTTCGAACCCAAACTAAAAAAACTCCAGCCCAACTTAAAAGAATTTTTTCGGGAAGAAACTTTCAAAATTTTAGAGAAAAATTGACAACGGTTGATTGGCATTCTGTGCTGGTGTCGGACAAACCTGTCGATTCCTTTCATTCATTTCTTCAAACACTGTTTAATAGTTGCTTTCCATTGGTGAGAATGAGATCACGTAATAAGAAAAAATCTTGGATGACTAAAGGAATCAAAACTTCAAGTCAAAATCTGCGCTCCTTGCATAAAATCTGCAAGCATATTAATAATAATTTTATAACTAACTATTACAAAAAATATCGCAAATTGTACAAAAAAATTATAAGGGTCGCTAAAAGAAACTTTTACTCAAACAAAATATCAAATGCGAAAAATAAAGCTAAGGAAGCTTGGGCAATAGTCAATGACTTTAGAGGCAAAAATAATTCTTCCAAACAATCAGCAAATATCGATGTCAATGTTTTAAATCAATTTTATTGCACTGTTGCCCAAAAACTTACGGCCGAATTAAGACCAGTACCAATGAAAACTTTAATCTAGGCATCACAGATAGATTGGAATTAAAAAACACAATAAATGAAATAAAAAACGTTTATTCTTCCGGTCAAGATGAAATGAACATAAAAATTTTTCAAAATTTGGATAACAGAACGTTGGATGCTCTTGTTGTTGCTATCAACTCATGTTTCTTAAAGGTTGAATTTCCAGATGTCCTCAAAATAGCCGTCGTTGTTCCTCTTCATAAATCGGGATCATTTGACGAGCCCACTAATTTCAGACCTATCTCACTGTTGGATACTTTATCTAAAATTATTGAAAAACTGGTAAAGGTTAGAATGACCAATTTTCTTAAAAAACATAGTATCCTTAGCACTAATCAATTTGGTTTCCAGAGCGGAAGGAGTACTAACGATGCTTTGTTCTCTTTTTTGGAAAGCCTATATTTTAGACTTAATGATAAAGAAGCTGCAGCTGCAGTATTCTGCGACTTTCAAAAGGCCTTCGACTGTGTCAGTCACGACCTGCTTTTAAAAAAGTTGGGGAGATATGGGTTTAGAGGAGTCTCGCAGCGTTTTTTTCACTCATACTTGACTGGAAGATATCAGATGGTTCGAAATGGTGGTTGTGTCTCTTCTTTATCCAAAATTAACTTTGGTGTGCCTCAAGGTTCTGTTTTGGGCCCACTGTTATTTTTGTTATATATTAACGACTTAACTTTAATAGGTATAAGAGGTACTCTAACACTTTTTGCTGACGACACTACAATTTTATGGCATCATAAAAACGAAACAATATTAAAAGAAATAGTGCAAGAGGACATACAACGAATTAAAGAGTGGTGTGATGCAAACTTTCTCTGTTTTAACATAGATAAAACAAAAGTCCTCAGTTTTAAATTTTCTTTTGATAACCTAACTGTTTCCAACCAAAGAATAACTCAGGATGAAAATACTAAATTTTTAGGAATGTATATAGACAATAGGTTAAAATTCTCCTCGCATATTCCCTATCTTAATAAAAAAATATCGATAGGTAGTTACGCCGTTAGACAAACATTTTTCGAACTTGGTTGTGAAATGGCCAAAACAACTTATTACGCCCTTGTTGATTCTCATTTGCGCTATGGAATAGCCTTTTGGGGGAATTGCAGTCAGTATTTGTTCAGATCTGTGTTTGTAATTCAAAAAAGATGCATCAGATATATTTGCGGAGCAAAAATCAGAGACCATTGTAGGCCTTTGTTTATGAGAGAAAAAATATTAACTCTTTGTGGCCTTTTTATACTGGAAACAGTGGTGCTGATTTATAAAAAATTTAAAAATCACACATTTGAACAAACCTACCAAACAAGAAGTCAAGAATATAACAGCATACCACTGCCTATTCCTAGGTCTCAATTAACCCAAAACTCGATAATCTACCGCAGTATTAAAATTTTTAATAAGCTTCCAAACAGATTGAAAAGCATTCACTCGGAAAAAATATTTAGGGTTAAGGTAAAAGATTTGCTATTGGAGAAGGCATATTATAGTCTTAATGAATTTTTCGAGGACCAGTTATAGGATAATTGACAAATATATTTAAACATTTAAATTTTTTTATTTTACTTGTGTATGTATCAGATTGTTCTGTTGTTGTTTCTTGTGTTTTATATCTAACTTTAACATATTTTATTTTTAACATATTTTGACGTTTTAACATATTTTAACATGATTTGACATATTTTAACATGTTTTTACGTATTTTAACATATTTTAACATGTTTTAATGTATTGTATTTCAATAATAGTAAGTGAATAGGTGTGATAGGTGGAAAGAGAGCATATTTGCATACGAGAAATATTTTAAAAAAATATATATATATATATCGCGAAATTTATAGACTGTTACACTATTTTAAATGACTATTCTGTACCTCAACTTAGACTTGTAAGCAAGTGTTTATCTTATATTTACAATTAAGGACCATTTTTTGCTTTGTCTGTAAAACTCTACTTTTTTGACAATAAAGCATAATTTGGTTTGATTTGATTTGATTTGATTCATGTGTCAAATTCACACTTGAAAAGTCCTCCACAACATGTTCTAAAACGCCACTACAACATTTTTTTAATTGAAAAAATAGTCAATTTCTCAAAGTGGAGTTTGCAAATTACAAAGAAAAACTGAATGTCTTCTCCACTAAAGTCTTTATTGTTTCGGGTTTTATTTAGGACATGTTTCGAGTCTAAAGAGACCCATCATCAGTTAAAACAAGTTAAACAAAGAAGTGTTCGGCTCGTGACAGTAAAGTGGCGGCTCGTGACAGTAAAGTTTGTGAGTTCTGCCGATAGGGTATAAAAAATGCTACAAACACGACCATAACCTCCCGCTCACGCGTTTGGCGTCTTCTAAATAAATAAATGCGCCCGCAAACACGCAACGCTGAGCCCGCCCGCCCGGAATTGTACTGGAACTGCAAGTTTTGCAGCTCTATTTATGCCTAGATTTCGCTATCTAAACATGAGCAAGTGCGGTGCGGGTCGAAGGAAGGGGTTCCTAGCCGAGCACAGAGCCGCCCAGCTACGTTGTGTTGCAATTTAGCAGCGCAGCAATGACTGTGAAATGCGGCCTTCGGCGACGGCGCGCAGCGTCATACTCAACACACGTACACGATTTGAAGGCCTACTATACCAACACCGGACCGAAAATATACTGCTATTCCAATAATTTTAGAAATAAAATAATTATATTAGAAAAATAGCAGCGGCTGAAAAAGTCAAATAATGTGAAAATTTTGGGGGTTCTGCAGCTCTGCAGCCCTTACACAAGCCGCCCCTGGTAACTACATCCGAAGCAACTCTAGTGCATATTAAATAGATATAGATATACCTTTCAAAACCCTTCAAAAGACTCTCGTACCCCCAGCAAGCTAATGCGAGGGTTCAAATAGATGCTATTACTAGTTTTAGTTAAAGTTTCGCTGGATTTTCAACTAGTAATAGCATCTATTTGAACCCTCGCATTAGCTTGCTGGGGGTACGAGAGTCTTTTGAAGGTTTTTGAAAGGTATGTTGCATTTTAAGGGGGTATCGGTTTAATCTATTTAATATGCACTAGAGTTGCTTCGGATGTAGTTACACTTCTTTGTTTAACTTGTTTTAGCTGATGATGGGTCTCTTTAGACTCGAAACATGTCCTAAATAAAACCCGAAACAATAAAGACTTTAGTGGAGAAGACATTCAGTTTTTCTTTGTAATTTTTTTAATTTAAAAGTGACGCGAAAAGAAGTTCTAAAAGTTTACTAGCCTAAGACTACAACGCTTCAAGACAATTTTAAAAGATGGCGCTCAAGGCAAGACAAAATCTCTATACATACATTATGTTTTCTTAAAAAGCTAAACAAGACTTTTCAACAGTAAACAATTTCACGCAATATTAATGTGTCTTTATCAGGTTAATAACTGATGCGTCGGTCGTGATCGTGAATAATCAGGGTTCAGTTCATGCATTAACTTGTTTTTGTAGTTTAGAAGCCGAACCACTCTCGCAGTGTTGCCAAGTCTGGTGAAATGGTGAAAACTTTTTTAAAAGACTGAACTCTGGTGGTTTTTCGACACTGTCCTACTTAAATTAAAATTTGAAAAAAATTATATTATATTATTCTTCTTGACTATGAAAAACTCTGTAACCTAGGTACATATATTAAACAAAAAGTGTCTAATTTCTTCCGCGACTGTAACGTCTAATGCTTGAAAAACTTCATTGCTTGAACCACTATCGGCTGAATCGGGCTGGAAAAAACTCGTGAGCTTGGCTACTCTGTTTTGTCCGGCAAATGAGCGCCTCCAATGTGGGGATTCCCCATTTCCCATGAATTATTTTATTTATTTTGCACCTTTTGCTATGTTACATTTTGTTAAAACGAATGGTGTTTGACGACCATAGTCATAAATTGCAGAAAATATATAGTTATTTTAAAGAATATTTTGTGTATTGATTACCTACACACAGTTTTTACGATACATATAAATATATTTCTTTCTTCGAGGCGTTTGATGCGCTTTCCTTGACTGTCAGTAATGGAATGATACTTGACCGTATCTCGTGTAATTTTAAGATCCTGTATGTATGACATTTTTTTTAATATATCGTATAAATATAGGATTTTTTTTTAAACTAGTGATTTTTGGCAAAATCAGGCAACTTTTATAGCAAGTGTCTGGTTATTTTCAATTTTTTGATCTGGCAACACTGCACTCCCGGATAGATTTCGTCGAAGTGAAAAATACCGCCAATAGGTGGTGCTGCTTCTAGTAAAATCTCAAAAATTTTCGGTAGAAAAACCATACAAGTCGCTTTTTAAAATTCGTGTAGAAACGGCGCGAACCTAATGTGATTTTGACGTTGATAAAAATCTACTTAGAATTCACTTGAAAATAATGTAAAAACAATGCTGTTTTGATTTGATAAAGGCGTTATTACAACCAGCAACGTAGCGTGCCCCTTCAGGCAGGGGGGGTCGCAAGCTAAAAAGGGCGCCCATCAAAAATTTGCGACCAAAAAAAGAATTTAAAAAAAAAAAAACAAAAGGTCATGTCTTTAGTTTCCTCTCTGTTGTCGGCGACAGATTTGCCGCCCTCTCAATCCGTCGCCGGCCCTGCTACTTAATAAAGCTTAGGGCGCTTAAGGCATTCATGGGGCGCCAGTACCCTCGGGGCGGGGGGGGGGCGACGAACTCCCCGACCCCCCCACGCTACGCCACTGATTACAACGTCGTTTTAAGCAACGTTATTTTTTATAAGGTTAATGAATGACTTGAAAGCTTGTTTTCATATATGAAATAAACGTTTTTTTCAAGCAGCTTTTAAAATCCACGCTTTTTTCTCATGCGTTTTTTAACTGTTAAACAAACACGTGATTATGCTATGTGGGCTAATAATTATTATTAACAAATATTAAACCAAAGAAAATTTAATTTGCACTTAGCTTTATGTTGTTATTAATGGAGAAAGTTTGCCGCTTAAAACATTTAACAAGTCGCGGTCGTGAGGTTATTTTTTATATATTTTTATAGTAAATTAAAAAATGGTTTGCAAAAATTTCAGACAATTATTGTTTGCGCGGCTTTTTCATAAATGATTATTGAAAAAAAAATGATTTAAATAAAATTGTTATGCCCTGTTTTGTAGCTTGTTACCATATCTTTTTAGAAATAGAACACAAATACCTTACTATTTTGAAAATGTATAGTTTTAGTTTTAAAACGGCTATTCCATTTTTACGCAACAACTACCTATTTGAATACCCTATACTTCAAGGGAGTATTTAGGGTTGGGGGGCAAGTGGAGCAGCTGCCCTTCATTCTTACCAGATTTTTTTAAAATAATGCAATAAAATTTCAGTTGATTATGAATTATTCCCCCCTTCCTTAAGTTAAAATTGGGCTGGATCAGGGCCGGATCTTGGAACTTGATTTGGGGGGCAAATACCTTAACAAATATTGCATAAACCTATTTTGCATAGTGACCAGGAGGTGTATTCTCGGTGTCAAAACTAAGTATAGTTTGAGATTTGGGGAGAGGGGAATTTCGCCTTTTTCCCCTCCCGTAGACCCGCGCCTGCCTTGTTTACTTCTTTAATTGCATAATTCTAGTTTTTTTTCCTACCTAATAATAGTTAGGTAATACGTTGAAATAAAATCCAATTTTTTTTAATGTTTTTATATTTGATCCTAGGTAAATATAGGTACATGATAATTAGTCTACCACAATAATATTAATAACTATTATTATATGTATAACTTATATCTATCAGTTTATTGAATCTTTTTCAAGCAAAAAAATCAAACATAATTACCGTCTTTCCTAAGTTAACAAATTAAAATTTTGAAAAAAATGTTTTTTTTATTTATTAAAATATTAAAATAAAGTAAACCTTTGGACATTTTGTGTATCGATGTTTATTTTTTTATTAGGATAATAATACCTACACTTTCTCAAGTCTCAAAGGAGTACTTTAAAAAAATATTTTTACTAAAATTTATTTGAAAAAAGTACGAAAATGTTTTTAAAATTATCCAAACCAATATTTTTACCCACTACAAATCTTATTCTCTTTAATTGTATATTTTTATTTACATAATCTACATTTAAAAAATGAGGTACATACACAAATAACATAAAGCTTTAATAATCAGATATACACAAATATATTTTTAAAAAATCCAACAAAAAATATACAACAAGAATTTTATACAAAATTAGCTGAAACAAAAACATTTTTAAAATGTAACAGTAAAACTTTGTACACAGAAAAATATAAATTCTAAAAAAATTTGCACAAACAAATTAATAATAATTAATAGAACATTTAATATAAATAGATCAACAGAAAAATTACAAGAATTTAAACAACTTAATTTAATTGAAATAAAAGATAAAAATGTAAAAATTATTTTCACCAAAAGTCTTTCAAAATTCACTGAGATATAGATAAATAATGCCCGTTTTGAAAAAAAAAGCAAGTAAATAAATAAATATCCTTCAATCATTGGACCACTCTGGTTTTTGCTAACTGTTAATAGGACAGTGCAGATACCTTTAAAAAACCAAAAAATTGAACAAGTTATTAAAACCAAATGTATTTTACAGCCAACAGAAATTTTAATATTTTTTTTCATTTGCAAGAGTTTCCATGATTTTATATTTTTTAGAAATAAAATTTCGGACTTCCATTGTCTTTATTTATTTTAAACACGACGTTTCGGTTAGTAAGTATCTCTAGCCGTTTTCAAGTGTAAACTAAACAACCAGTCTACAGGCTACTACTACTACTACTTAGTGTGCAGTCAGGTGTGATGACCCGCCCCCTTCTTTAAATTTTTAAATAAGACGCTTGTTTTCCTTAAGGAGCATCCGTGCTTAGTCGACTGAAAACTTCTTTAATCTGCATTATAAACGCAACTTCAATAAACTTTCGTTTTCGCCAATGCGACTCCTTATGCAAAACCTTAGCTTCAGACCATCGAATCCTGTTATCATTTTGGGTACTTTTTAGATGTCCATTTAATCTAACCTAAAGAGGGCGTTCCGTTTCACTTACATATGATTTACCACACTCACACGGCATTTGGTAAAAACATTCCTTATTATTTGAGGGATTTTCTCGTTTTGTTTTAGTTACAAAACTCCTTATCGTATTTCCCGAAGAAAATACTGGTTTTATATTATAGTGTTTCGCTATTCGTCTTAGTTTTCTTGAAATCCCTTGAACATATGGAATGTTAATCACATCCAACGGATTATTATTTTGAGAATTTGCTACATTTGATTTGTTGTTAATTTAGAGATCGTTGAGTTTCTTAATTTCTCGTCGTGTTTAAAATAAATAAAGAAATTTTATTTCTACTCAAACAAAGAGTTTATATTTTTTTTAATATTAAAAAATACTTGCACTGGTCTATGAGCTGGATTATATGGTTACGTCTTTTGTTCATCCACACAAATGCAAAGAGAACAAATAATTTATAAGGAAAGACCAAAAAAAATGAGTAAGTTGCTTTTGGAATTATTGTTTTTTTAATTTTATCTTCATTTTATCAATGAGAAAATCTCATTTCATACCAATTTCACACTGCAACTTCCGTTTTCTCCGAAATTTTTGTCTCAATCGTGACTGCTTTTGTCGGGTTTAAGTCTTTAGAGCAAACATTAGTGTTGTTGGTTGTCGTACTTACAAGATTTGTTTGTGTTTTTGAGGTATCAGTAACTTTTTCAGGGTTGCTACTAGCATTTATTTGAGATAGATTACTGTTTTGAGTACTAGAGGATACTGGATTGGCCAGTCTTTGTTGTTGTCTGTTAATAAGCAAACTTGGGTTTGGTATATTTCTGATGTTTTGATTTGGTGGCCTCATGCTTCTTATCTGAGGAACTCTTGGTCTGAACTTTTGTATCTCGTTAAGTTTGGGTGGTAGTCTTTGGATTTGAGGGGATTTCAAACTATGATGCATTTGAGCTAATCTAATGTTTTGCAAGCTTGGCATTTGAGGTCTTGGTTTGGGAACCATAGCTCCGACAGGATTTTTGATTAAATGCTCTGTTGCCACTTTTGATAAGAGCTGTAAGTTCGAAATTTGGGCGTTTCCACTTTTGTTATCAGGCGTGTTTCTTCCAGGGGACCCTATTGGTCTTTGAACAAGGTTGTTCAACTGTCTATTTAAACCATTTACAGGTTCTGGTTTGTTTGGCATTTTGGCAACTATCTCATTGGGTCTAGTAGCTTTAGACAAATCCAAAGGAGCGCTAGGTTCTTTTCTTTCAAACGGTTTTGGAGTAATGCTAACTCCAGACCTGGGATTAACAGGGATAGCTCCTGGAATCGGCCGTCTATTAGCGGTTGTTTTATTAACGTTTACGTTAATTTGCTCTGCAGGTTTTGCCGGTTTCTGAGGGTTGATCAAAAATATTTCTAAACCTTTATCTTTGTCTTCAATCAAGTCCTCGGCTTTTCTTTTGACACCCTGTTCAACTTTGGAGACTGTAAAGCCAGGGTGGTATTGTGGCGTTAAAATTTTCCGCTTTTCTGTAGTAAAACTAACGCCTTTCATTTCTTGTGAGGTATTATTTTGTGGGTTCCTAGACTCAATGGTAACCCTGGGTGGTAAAGTCCCAACCTTTCTTTCTATATTTTTAATTGCTCCAACAGAATTTACAGAAAAAGGTTTTGTACTTAATTTTTGTTGCGCCGGCATAATCTTTGGGGTCTCGCCGACTTTGGTAATAGGTTGAGACACCTTAGGAAACGTCTTTTGTGCTGTAAAGTGATTTAGGTTGGGCCTAGGACCAGGCTCCTTTCTTGGCACCTTATTTGGCGGTTCAAACCGGTTGATTGAATGAACTTGAGGAGGTATAGTGGGTCGGGGTACAGCCGCTTGGGTAACTCTGGGTTTAATTTGTTCAATTTTTGGCTTAATGTGAGATTCTAATGGCCTGTTATTATTTTCAGAGGTTACAACAGGAGGTTTTATATTTTTTTCTGGAGCTTTAACTGGCTGATGAGGTTTTATTACATTCTGCACTGGAGGTTTTGGTTTTGACTCTTGTTTTGCCTTTTCTTGATTGGGTTTAGGCTCAGTTTTGGGAAGTTTTAAAGTTATACTAGCTGGTTGAGGTTTTTCATCTCCAGATCCAGGACCACTTTGTGACAGATGCTTTGGCCTAACTTGTCTTAGTTGAAGTAACTTTTCTTTAGAACTCATCTCTTTTGTATCAGGGCTTTCTAAAACCTTAAAATGTTTGTGTTTGTGACCGTTTGAAGAGATTTTTAGTTTGACTTTAAGATCGTCTTTTTCATTTGAGGTAATTTCCGCGTGGATTTTACGTTTTTTATATGAAGTAGAATCGTTCTTTGAATGTTTGCTCTTTTTACGTTTTTTGGTAACGTGATAATCTTCTCGGTTGTCTTCCTCTAACTTCTTTTGTAATGCCCATTCTCTGTCTCTTCTTTCTGCGAACTTTTTAATTTCTTCTGGGGTTTGGTGTTCATATTCAAAAATGTAATCTTTAATAAGTCTGTGATCTGGAATGGAAGATTTTTTAGCCTCAAGACTATTTTGTAGAGCTTTTGCCTTACTTTGTAATTGTAAGTTTGCCATTAGTCTTTCCTTATCTTCCCTTTGCTCTTCAGTTTCTTGAGGAAGAACAGTAACCTTTTTCTCCGGGGTCTTTTCAGTACTTTGTCTCTCAGTTCTGCTAGCGATTTTATCGGTTTTCACTTCATCAACGTTCGTGTTTGACAAAGGTACCACTTGGAGTTGCTTGCCTCCCGTAGATGACGCTTTCGTGACGATTTTGATTGGGCTGATTTTGCGCAGTGGACTGAAGATGCGGTAAAAGAAGCGCATGGGTTTTATCTGAAACAATAAGAAAGATACATTAAAACATTTTAAAAGGCGGACAATTTTTTTAACAGTAGGTGTAATGTAACAGTGATTCTGACTATGCAACTTTTGCAAATCTTTTTCTCTCTCTCTCTTTAAGTGTAATCGTCTCAGAGAGATAGAGAGAGAGAGGATACGCCTTATTCAAAAGTTGCATGAGTTTGACGCAGTGTTAGAACAGAGAGTATGTTTATTTCAAAAAACTATTCCGTTATACTTTAAGTGAGCAGATATTTTTTGCCATTTATCTATTTTTATTTTACAGTTAAGTTTAGTTGTGTGGATGTTTTCTATAACCGTTTTAAAATACTAGTATACAGTTTTATTTAGTATCGATTTTAATGTGAATGAACTATGGCTAATAAGTAACCCAATTTTATAAAGTAAAATATTCATTCGTTTTTTCATAATTGATTTCGAGTGCTGAGAGTATATTTAATTAACAAAAATAATTACGTATAAATAGATTTTATTTTATATCGTAGCCACTTATTACACATTACACACCCACAAAAAAATGTCGAGATCCGTAAGACCATGATATTCCTATGTTTTTTTCGTAGTTGTGTCCGATCCCGAGTTCGACAAAGTCTCTAGCGTTTCTGAAATTTTCCGCAGTGGGTTAATTTATATGATATAAACAAAAAAAGCAGTGGCGCACCCAGGAAGATGTCTTAGGGGGGGACTACATGATGTCATATTTTATGCTATTTAATTCTTTTATTATAGTGACAAATATAAAAAAAAATCCTAGGCTTGGGGGGACCCGGACTCCGAGGCCCCCCTGGGTGCGCCCATGAAAAAAGGAAGTGTGGCAGACCATCTTTCCGATTTTGTTGATTGTTCATGAATCAAGTGGACCTCAAATTTTAAACTTTACTAATGAGTAGTGGTTTTTTAAAATACTTTTTGAATATCAAAAACAATTTGGCTTAAGCGTGTAGGTCCTAAAATAAATTCAGATATCTCGAGAATTATTTACAACCAAGTAGCAGTAGATAGCTTGTTTAAAAGGTCTGTAAAATACCTTTTTAATTATGTATCACATGATGTATTTTTCATAGAAAACAAAATTTTTTTTAACAAAAATTATATCATGTGATACCTTAAAGTACCGAATCGTATTTTTAAGACCATTCAAACAAGCTATAAATTACCACTGATTCGAAAATTTTGCAATTTACGGTCCTCTATTCGGTTTTATCTTAACGGATAGAATAAATGTTTCAGAAATTATTAAAAACGGAAAAATGGTCTGCAAAACCTCCTTTTTTTCATTGTTTTCATATCAATTGGCCAACTGGGGATAATTCCAGACTGCTGGGGACTTTTTTGGCCCGGATATCAAATCATAGTCTGTTTTACGGATCTCGACATTTTTTGTAGGGTTTTATTATTGATATTTTTCTTAAAAGCACAAATGGACGGTGTTATGCAACAACCGTTTAAGCCACAATTGGGAGGTTAGGGATAGATCACTGTCGTATTTTTGTTTATAGCGGCAATAACGATTTGTGGCTTAGTAATACTTATCAAAGATGGCGCAATTCTTTGGTTGTGGGGTAAATCATCTTTGCGTATCGTTCTATAACTAATTTTGAACGTTTTTCAACAAAGAATATGTTTTTTCAGAGGTTGTGGCTTAAACGGTTGTTGCATAACACCGTCCAAATATTATTACGGTTTTTCTTCCCTGCAAAAAAAACGACTACTCAAAAAGTCCTGAATGATAAGCTTGAATGGGACACACTATGCATATACACTGTGTCCCATTTAAAACTTTCCACCCGGGATTTCTCGAGAACTGCTGAAAATTTTTAAAAATGCCGAGACCCGTCGATTTTATTTGCGAGGGGGAGACTTTTTGACTATCTTGAAATTTTAGTAGCACGCACCACCTTCGAGGGGTATACTTTACTCCTATATTTTGACTAAGGAGTGGGTCTAGTGATACCTTGTTTTGAAGCTCTCTTGAATATCTTTACACAAAATTTCAAAAATCCATTGATTAGTTTTTGAGATATTTGCTTTCAAATTTTTAAATTTAACATAACATAATAATAACAAATAAAAATGAAATCCGAAAACTAATAAAATTCTAATTAAATTTTTATTTTATCAGTCCATCTTAAATTTGAAAGTTTGAAGGAAATGATCTCAAAAACTAATAGATAGATTTTTGAAATTTTTACACGATTGTAAGGACGTTTAAAAGGCCTTCAAAGCAAGGTATCACTAGACCGACTGTCCCTATTTAAAATATAGGGGTAAAGTATACCCTTCGAAGGTGGTTGCTGCTACGAAAATTTCAAGATAGCCAAAAAGTGTCCCCCTCGCAAACAAAATCGACGAGTCTCGGCATTTTTAAAAATTTTCAGCAGTTCTCGAAAAACCCCGGGTGGAAAGTTTTACATGGGTCACAGTGTATGTAAAACTTTTAGTACCCGCATAATCAAATAACAAACATAAATCTGTCAAACTTATCGTAAGTAATGAGAAAATTACAAAAAAAAAACAATATCCTTAATTACCAATTAAAATTTTGTTTTTACTTTAAATGCAAAATAATTTTAAAAATTATTTTGGGTTAGAGATAAGTAAATAATCATAAATAAATAATTACTTGTGTTTCCCATTTTTAACGGAGGCGGACAATACCAAACCAATTTTTAATGACGACAGTGGCGCATCCAGGAATATGTCTTGAGGGGGGGGCCGATGCCTCTTAGGGGGGGGGGGGGCGAAGCCTCATGATGTCGAATTTTAAGCTATTTTTTGTGTTTTTTTATGAAATATGTGGAAAATATGTACAAAAACCTAAGGCTTGGGAGGGGGGCGGGTCCCAAAGCCCCCCCCTGGGTGCGCACATGATGACAATATTTATAATTTTTTAACAGGATAGATAAGTAACGAAAAAAACCTTGGGAAAATTTTGTATAATTTACTAAACAGCTTTTTTTAACTCTACTTTTTTTATATAATCTCTACGACTTTTAAAAGGCCTGATAACATTGTTTAAAAATTTGTATTTGTACATATTGAAATTTAAAATTAGAAGGACGTGCGCTGTACAGAGGCGTACCCAAAAAAGGTTTTACCTAAGGGGGCTGAAATTTTTATTTTCTATTATATATATATATATATATATAAAAGAGAATATATATATATATATATATATATATATATATATATATAAATTATTAAATAGTATTTAGTTATTTTAATAAGTAGCTCACACAGTCTGAGAGAAGGTGTAATTGGGACCAGTGGCATAGCTATCGTTGGGCAGGCCGGGGCAGCAAAATACAGTCAAACCTCTATAACTCGTACCTGAAGGGACAACCAAAACTGTTCGAGTTATGGAGAGTTCGAGTTATAGAAACTCGAGTTACATAGGTTAAAATACATGTAAAAAGTGCAGGGACTGCTTAAAGTTTCGAGTTATAGAGGGGTTCGAGTTATAGAGGTTTGAGTTAGAGAGGTTCGACTGTAATTTTTTTTCACAAAATAAACTTTTTTAAATTTTCGCCTGTGGCGCATTTTATTTTTATCTGACCACAGTTCAGACAGACAGAAAAATAAAAATAAAAAATAGTCTTGGTCCCTCCCCTCCAGGGTAAATGTATATTATATGTTCGTAAAATAGCTTGCTTTAAAAAACCTAGTAAAACGATGATGAAAGAATGATTTTACAAATTGAAAAGCAAGAAAAATAAATTTTATTTTGTTATTACGGCAAAATACAAATTTTTGTTGATAATCATTTTATATTCTTACTGACTTGAGGGCCCCCAAAAAATTTTTGCCCCGGGGCCTCATAAAAATTAACCTTAATAAAATTAAATAAAAGTTCATCTGCTGGAGAGTATGCTAAACAAATATTACTTAAAATAACCCCATAACATTTCTTAATACCTCTCTATTTTATATTAATAAAATATTATATTTAATAAAAATGTCCAGGCCCTCAAGGCCCCTTTGTAGGTGCGCCAATGTATTATGTGTAAATATGGTAATACTGCATTATACAGTGTAACGATTTTGTTGCTATTTTTAGGTTGGTTGTGTATATAATTTTGCGGCGATAAATTGTTTTCGTTACTAGCACGTGTGATATAATTTTTGCAGTAGCAAAAACTATACACGGCTGTTCCAAAATAAGTTTCCACCATTGCTAACTTTTTAATTATTAAAGATAGAAAAATGTTTAAATTGGCAAACTAGTAAAATTTCTGATGCTCTTTAAGATATTTAAATTTAAAAAAAATAGAGCCTCGATTTGCCTGTTCGTAAAAGTTTCTTGCTTTTTAAAAAATTGAACATGACATGAAATTTTGTCAGATGGTACACTATAGGCTAATATTCCCGTCCTAGAAAAATAAATATGACACCCAGCGCCACAGCCAGGCAGTCCCCACAACTAAAATACTGTTTTGTCGGGAAAGCGTACTTTAATTACTAAAAAAAAACCGACAAAATCGAACCGTTTTCTGTGCTGCAAAAGCATTGAAAAAAGAGAATATATACATATACAGGGTGTCTCTAAAAGGTCTGTACAAAATTTTAGCACATATTCCTGAGGTCAAAATAAGTCGATTTAAAGCAACTTACTTTAGTCCGAAATTGCTCCGTTTCAGAGATACAGGGTGGTAAATTTAAAAATGAATTTAAAAATTTGCCGAAAAGCAACAAACTTGACTAAAGCTTGGAGCTACTAAAGAGTAGAAAACTGGCCGTTGCTATGACATTTTGCCAGTGTAAAACACTCTAGTGTAATAGTCATTCAAAATAATTTCAGTATTCCGTTGCGGCATCGAACACCAAAAACGGAATTATCTACAAAACGACTTACTTTAGCGCATGTTAACAAGAGTACCTTTTTGGCTTAAAAAGATTCAAGAAATTATTTTCATAACAAAAAAGTTAAAAGTTACACTGAGAAAAAAGTTATAGTCATTTTAAACTATAAAAAGAGCATTGTGAAGTGCCCTCTAACAGCCACAATGAAAAGGTATCCATATTTAGGTGTCGCATGCTAAAAAACCCCCGAGTACCAATTTTTAAAGTAATGCGTTGAAAAATCTTCATAAATTTTAAGAGAAGAAATTTTTTAATTTTTAAATTTACCACCCTGTATCTCTGAAACGGAGCAATTTCGGACTAAGGTAAGTTGCTTTAAATCGACTTATTTTGACCTCAGGAATATGTGCTAAGATTTTGTACAGACCTTTTAGAGACACCCTGTATATTTTTTCATTTCAGGTGTTGATGTAAGAATTGCACTTCAGACAACTTTAAAATGCAAAGAAAATTAGTGGTTAAAGGGAGTTTAATTAAAGTAAGTATAAATTATAGTACAACTACGACAACCACAAAATCGATATATTAGCTCACACATATACTATACTATAGTAGTGTGAGCTATGGTGATCCTAATTTTTTCGAGAAAAAAAAAGTTGCTCCGATTTCAAAATTTTTTATATATCTTTGCGTTTCAGATAATTTTGAAACTTTTTTGTTGCGCCGTCTGTCTGTCTGTCTGTCTGTATGTCTGTCTGTCTGTATGTCTGTCTGTAATGACCAACGCGCATAACTCAAAATCCGCTTGGCCGATTTTAATGAAATTTGGTATCTAGGCTGGGTCTTGGGCCGAGATAGTCCCATTTAAAAATGAACAAAATCCACCGAACACAAACCAAATAAGAGGGTGGGGGTAGATTTCAAAAATTAGAGTTTATGTGAAAATATGGCGTGTGTGATATCAAACGAAAGGTAATTGAGTCTGCAGTTAAACAAAATACATTTTAATTTATTTAAAAAGAGGGTGGGGGTATATTTTAAAAATTAGAGTTTAAGTGAAAATATGGCGTGTGTGATATTAAACGAAAGGTAATTGAGTCCGGAGTTTAACAAAATACATTTTAGTTTTTGGTTTTTTTAAGGGTGGGGGTAGATTTCAAAAATTTGAGTTTAAGTCAAAATATAGCTTGTGTGGTATCAAACAAAAGGTAATTTAGTCTGGAGTTGAATAGAATATATTTCTGTTTTTAGTTATATTAGCTCACACGTACACTATAACTATAGTACCTAGTGTGAGCTTAGGGGCCCATATATTGGCAGAGTATTTTTTCTTTTTAGCTCACACTACTACTATACTATAGTAGTGTGAGCTATAGTGATCCTAATTTTTTCGAGAAAAAAAAAGTTGCTCCGATTTCAAAATTTTTTATATATCTTTGCGTTTCAGATGATTTTGAAACTTTTTTGTTTCGCCGTCTGTCTGTCTGTATGTCTGTCTGTAACGACCAACGCGCACAACTCAAAAACCGCTTGCCCGATTTGAATGAAATTTGGTACCTACCCTGGGTTTTGGGTCGAGATGGTCCCATTTAAAAATGAACAAAATCCACCAAACACAAGCCAAATAAAAGGGTGGGGGTATATTTCAAAAATTAGAGTTTATGTAAAAATATGGCGTGTGTGATATCAAACGAAAGGTAATTGCGTCTGCAGTTAAATAAAATACATTTTACTTTTAAAAAAAGGGTGGGGGTAAATTTAAAAAATTAGTGTTTATGTGGAAATATGGCGTGTGTGATATCAAACGAAAGGTAATTAAGTCTGGAGTTAAACAAAATACATTTTAGTTTAAAAAAAAGGTGGGTGTAGATTTGAAAAATTAAAGTTTAAGTCAAAACATAGCTTGTGTGGTATCAAACGAACGGTAATTGAGTCTGGAGTTCAATAAAATATATTTCAGTTTTTAGTTATATTAGCTCACACGTATACTATAACTATAGTTCTTAGTGTGAGCTTAGGTGCCCATAGATTGGCAGAGTATTTATTTATTTACAAGCTTTTATTTAACTTCACCTGTATATATGTGGGTATATGTAATCAAATCTTGCAACTCATTTTTGAGGAACTTCCAAACATCCGATTGAGTTCAAATTTCGCATAGCGTCTTAGTTCCGATGACAATACAATAATATAGTTTCATCGGGTACCTACCTCCCCCCTAACGAGGAGGGTGGAGAGGGGGTAAAACTTTAGTTTGTCGGATTCCCTCCCAAATTGGTATCTGGGGGTTTTTGAGAATGAGGATTACGAATTTTTGATCAGATTACAAAAATTCAATATAGCGGATTCAAAATGGACGATTTAATATCAAGTTTTTCTGATTACTTTCAACTGACTTCCACGTATCCGATTGACTTCAAATTTCGCATACCGATATAGTTCCAATGACAATCCAATAATGTGGTATCACTGACTACCTAGCTCACCCCTAACGTGGAGGGCGGAGAGGGGGTAAAATTTTAGTTTGTCGGATCTGGGGGTTTTTGAGGATGAGGATTACGAATTTTTGATGAGATTAGAAAAATTCAATATATCGGATTCAAAATGGACGATTTAATGACGAGTTTTTCTGATTACTTTTAACTGACTTCCACGTAGGTCAAGCTTATGTCGCCTTGAGCCGTATCAAATCGTTGGACGGCCTTCTCATCGAAGATTTGATATTTCAAAATTGACAGAAAAGACTTCCTGTAATATCGATGCGCTAGCTGAAATGCATAGACTTAGACAAATCTAAAAATCAAAAAATAAATTTAGAAAAAAAAACTTTTTGAAAACTAGCTTTTATAAAATGGACTAAAAAGCATAAAATAATTTTTTGAGTGATTATATATCATAATAATAAAAGCGATGGGCGTATTTAATATTAGGTAAATGCCTTTCCATGCGCATTTGGTGGATCGTCCACGATCGACTCTTCTTTTTCAATGTGACAAAATAAATCGACACACTGCCGGTCGCGGATGTTCTGCTTAATATGAAGCAGGCGTAATAATGTCCATCTATATCAGAAAAATGTAAGGGTAGCTTGAGTAGGGTTGGGTTGGGTTGGGTTAAATTGTCTACCCTTACATTTCTCTGCTATAATATAATGAATTTGGATTTTCACTGAACTTCGAGTTAACAAGGCTAAAACAAAAATGGGTAAACTTCCTTTAATACGCCCATCGCTTTTATTATTATGATATCAGAATACTCAAAAAATTATTTTATGCTTTTTATTCCATTTTATAGAAGCTTGTTTTCAAAAAGTTTTTTTTCTAAATTTATCTCTCTACAAATTATAAAATATAAACTGCAATGTTTGGAGGGATGTAAGGCGTTTTGAGCAATATTATTGCAATGAATCTCCTTTCTGTTTTGAGTGGTTGTCAATACAATATGTTCATGCCTTTTTTGCACCCCAAAATGAAAAAGAGGGGTGCGGTTTCCCCAGGAGGATTTCCCGAATATGTTAGCATTAGTTTTTAATTTATTACAGTGGAGTTGCTTGCATTATATACCTTGCCACAAAAGAGTAAATCGAGATTTTTGGGATAACTTAACGTGGGTAGGTATTATTTTGTAGATAAATTTTGCGCAAGATTTTGCAACTTTTATGTTTTTGGCATCTTAGATATTATATTTGTATCTAAGGTACTACTAGTACTATATCGGTTTAGAACGTTTTTCTACGTTGTCCGACGACTATTTTCCACCTCCTACGATCCTAACAATCATCTTCTATTGGGATTTTTTGGCTCATTGATCTTGATTGACTATTGCCATGGACTCTTTTTCTGCGCCTTATTGGATGCCATTCGAGGACCTGCTTTCGTAATCTTTTGTCGTTATGCTTCACTCGATTTCCATTCTTTCTTTTATGGTCTCATGTCTTAGATGATCTGTGCTAGATATTCTCTTTGATCTAATTGCATCCATTTCGACACGTTCAATTTTGTCTTGTACTTTTCTATTACGCGACAAGTCTCTATTCAATACAACAACGTGCTTTTCATCATTGTTTCATATATGTTACATTTTTCATTCTTTTTTAACTCTCTACTCCATAAAATACTGTTAAGATATACAATAACCTTTTTTGCCTTTACCATTCTTTTTTCCGCTTCTTTTCATTCTGTTCCTGTCTTACCAGATATGAAACCCAAGTATACATACTCACTGCATTGCATTCCAATACATAAGTACTGTGTCAAGTCCACGTTCACTATTAATCTCCACTTTTGGTATTCTTCCGTTAACTTTCTCATTATAAACTCTATGTCTTCTATATCATTAGCTACAATTTCTTGGTCTTCAGCAAAATATAGGTAAATCGATCGTTAAGTTGTATTCCCATACCGTGTACTTTACTTCGCCATTTTTTTAAAGCTACTGCGATATATATTTTAAACAGATAAAAGATATACAACATCCCTGTCTTAAGCCTTTCGTTACCAGGAATTCTTTTGAAAGCCGATTTCCAATTTTAATTTTAGATTTTGACCCTTTGTATAGTTCTTTTATCGCTTTTATGTATGTATGATTGATATTGGTTTGCTCTAATACTGTCCATAATTTTTCTACTGGAACGGAATCATATGCTTTTTGTAGGTCCACAAAGGTAACATGAGTCTCTATATTTCCGGAACTCATTTGCACAATTACTTGTTTAAGACAAAAAACATTATTACTACAAGATCTGCCTGCACTAAACCCACTCTGCTCTTTTTCTTTTTGTTCATGAAAATCATTCTCTATTAGATCTCAAGAATCCTACCGTACAATCTACTTAGAGTACTGGTTACTGAAATTCCTCTGTAATTTTTGCAATCCAGCTTGTTTCCTTTTTTATGTATTGAGGATATGAATGCAATTTTCCAATCATCAGGATTAAGCGTATATTTTCCCAGGTTTTCAATGATTACTTCCTCTCGATCTATTTCTATGTCTCTCCTCGGAGAGGCTGACAGAAGTTCGGGTCTCGTTAGTAAGTTGAGCATAAATCAATTTTCTTAAAGTCTGCAGAATTTTTTTTGTGGACACTTTAGTCAAACTCGGGAAAGTTACAATAAGACTATCTTCTTTCGACAAGTTCATTTAAAAATAATTTGATGTGACCGAAAATCGTCTGTGTTATAGGTGTAATAAAGAAAGCATAAAAAATCACCAATCGATAAAATGTTATATAGCACAAGAGCAAGAAAATCCGATGAAAAGAGAATTGACGTTAAACTTATTGAAGCTCGTAAATCTCGCGAATAATATTCGATTAAATTTTGATATTTAAGCAAATGGTTTTTATACAGGGTGTCCCAAATTCCATGTTTTTACTGGGTTTCAGGTGTTTATAGGGGGATCAAAAGAAACCGATCCTCTATTGTCAAGAGCAGCTTAAAGGAAAAATTAAATTTTTATATAACAAGCCGTTTTTTAATCTACGTGGGGTTTCTAAAACGTCTGAATTTTGGGTGGGGCCTGCAACTTCTTTATTTATGAAAAATGTATTTTAACTGGGTGTAAATTAGTCAAACTAAATTTCATTATAATTTAAGTTTTTGATATGTTACATAAAATTGCTATTCTTTGTAAGTTTTTATAATGTTTATTTTTATTTTATTGTAAATAAAATTTACTGCGTTTAATATTACGATAAAATGAATTTTTTATCAAAAATAAAGAAGGGATAAAAAGGTAAATGGATCCATGACGAATCTGATACCTCTCTTGCCCAATAGGGGCGATACTGAAAACAGTTTTTTGAAAATATATCGGAAACGAAAGCTCCTACTAAGTTTTTAGTGGTTCTATATTCCGAAAACTGCATATTAATACGATTTTCAGTTAAAAAGTTAGCATTTTTTTAAAATTTTTAAGTTGTCAAAAAACTGTCGTGAGCATTAATAGATTTTGACCAAAATCTAATCAGCTCTTTACAATACTGTACACTATTTTACCTTAAAATTTCATAAAAAAAAGTTATCTTAATAACCAGGGGCAGATCTAGGAACTTCATTTGGGGAGGGAGAATAACATAATAAATATTGCATAAAACTATTTTACATAATGAGCAGGACGTGTATGTAAAAGTTTGAGATTTTGGGGGGAAATATCCCCTTTTTCCGCTCCTGTAGATCCGCGCCTGCAAAAACAATACCTTCTTAGCCATTGCTGGGCGGGCTAGGAACTCGGCTAGGAAGGTAATCAAATAATTAAAACAATAAAAAAATAAAATATTCAGTGTGATACGTAATTTTAAATGAAATTTTACGCTGATTTCAAAAATCGAATAAAATGACCATTATTCCTAAAACTTTCTGTAATATCTTAAAAACTAAGAGTGACAAAAAAATTCAATTTGCCAGGATGATTCTTTATAACAAAAATCTCTAAAATAGTAGTATACACCAGTCAAATTTTCATAAATAAGAAAGTTATAGTTCCTTGCTATATCAAGATGCGGTTTTCATCTTGAAATTCGTTGCTCGCAAGTGGGGGTAATTTTTTTTCAATATCCTCTAGAAATACTTAAAATCCCCCTAAAACATCGAATTTGTGGTACTCTGTATATGTCAACGAGAATCAAAAAAAATCAGACCACTAAAGGAAATCGTGGCAATTTCTAAAAATACGCAAAAGTAACATTTACTAATCCGTACCATCTACAGAATATCTTCACGCACGATTTCGTAAATTTTAACAACCTTAATAGATATTACTGCAGTGTTAAATAGTAATAATAATATTAATACATTGTTTAAAAGCAGAATTGAAAAGGTAAGGTGATAATTATATCATTATGGTAACAAATCTATACCGGTACGATAATAATTACATTATCCAAGAGTAAATTATGATACAAACCCCACCCACCTGGCTCAATTTGGATACCTTTCAGGTAAAGTATCAAAAATTATCTGGCTTTGATTGTGCTTGCCATTCAGAAACCCAAAGGGAACTCGCTCAAGTAGATTATTTAAGTTAAAAACCTATAATCCTATTGAAATATTCGTTTACCAAGCAAGAACTAACTATAAATAACAAAGATAAAGATAAATATACAGATGATGTTTTAGACGAAACAAAGAGAGAAGATCGTGAGGAAGGATTGAGTGAAATAAACGAAAAAGCTTCAGGCAGTTATAAAGGGTAATCTCAGGGTAACACAACTAGTAAAAATGATGGGGAAGGGAACAGAGGAGAAGGAGAGGAACAGGAAATAACGAACAGGCACGTAATCGCTTAAAAGAAAGAGAGACAACTGCGGAAACTTTCCGTGGGTTTTAAACGGGAGATTTTATTGAACCGTTGTCTATCTTTGTCTGATGATTGTTAAATTGAAATTGATAGTAAGTGCTTGGAGATCCGATGCCGAATAATTTAGAGGGAGTTTGAGTGGATTTCATAATTGGTGATTACCAATAAGAAGTTTTAAATATTTGAAAACCGAATAAAAGTTTTATTAAGATTTCAAACATTAAATCAGAAAAATGTTAAAAGTAAGAATTTTTTTATTTACTAGAATCGTTTATATTAAAAAAATTGGTAAGAATCAATACATCTGTCAAACAGTTTTATAAAAGAAGTTGACAATGGCTTAGAATTTCTTTAAAATTTACATACAAAAGAACATAAAATATTCTTTGGAATTAACAGTCTGGTCTAGCCCAGGCGTTGAACTTGAAATTAATTTAAAAAAAAAGGTCTCCTTTGCTGTTGTCATGTTTGTTTTTAGTAATAAGAGCCAGTGGTAATTGCTGCTTAAAATGAGGAGTGACACCATGACCCCTTCAGTAAAGAACATTCGTTTAAGACCAAGTCACATTGTGAAAAAATACGGGAAACTCATTGGTCTAGTTGGAAAAGTTGGAGGAGGGAAACAGCAAGAGTTTAATGGACTATCCGGTAGAGTAAACTGATTTGCATCTTTGGGAAACGACACCACGAAATTCCAAGCCGAACTATATGCCATAGAGATCTGCCTGCAGGAAAACCTGAGAAGAAGATATTTAAATAAGGATATCATAATATTCTCAGACAATGAAGCAGCAATCAAAGCTCTAGCATGCCCACAAATAAACTTAAAAGTTGTTTGAAACTGCTTACAACCCCGTGTAACAATGGGGAAACACAAAAAAAAGTTGTCCTTGCTTGATTTATCTGGCAATGAACACTAAGATACTCTAGAAAGAAGAGGATCTGAAAAACCATTTATAGGTCCAGTACTCTAAGTAGATTGTATGGTAGGATTGTTAGAGAAAGATTTTCATGAACAAGAAGAGCAAAGGGGGTTTCGTGCAGGCAAATCTAGTAGTGATAATATTTTATGTCTTAAACAAGTAATTGAGAAAAGGTCTGCCAGAAATATAGACACATGTTACCTTTGTGGACCTACAAAAAGCATATGATACCGTTCCCGTAGAAAAATTATGGACAGTGTTTCAGCACATAAAAGCGAGAGTAGTAAGGTCTCCTCACTCATCTGTGACCTCCTTAAGCTAAACAGCGATCAACCTACTTGGAGATTATGTGATGAGGCTGAAGAATTAGCCGCGCACATCATATCCGAATGACCAGCTTTCACCTTCTGCTAAACGAAGACCCCTCCGAAGATGCAGACTATTGGAAAAGTCTAATAAAGGGGCTATGAAACTTCGCGAAGTCTTCAAACATCCTAAATTACGAAAACACACGGCAAAAGACACAATAAGCTAAGCTTCTGCAGTTTCAGGATCTCCAGAAGCTAACCTTGCTGTAGGAAATCATTCAATCAAACAAACAACGTTTAACCCTTCCAACCGATTATATTTTAACAAATTCTATGTTAATGTATCTTTTTAATACATAGCAAATATGACGTTTGTTTTTTGCTACAGTCTAGTCAGTTGTTTCAGCAAAAATTGACAAAATTAACAAAAAAAAAATTACATTGCATCTTAGAAGAAGCGAATCATTCTACGTCTTTCTACAGGTAATTGAATTAATATTTATAGCTATATTTTCTAAATATGTAGTTGGCATTTATAAAAAAATTCTTTGATACTGTTTTATTTTATTATATTTCATTTTTAAGCACTTGTTTGACTCAAACTATAAGCGTTTGGTTTATTGTCGGCGATTTAAATGGCTTTACATAACGAGTTTTGCTAGGATTTTCACGGTTGTTACGTATTGTAATGGCTATTGTTGCTGTAGTACTAGACGATGTGATTGACCTTTAAAAAATCTTTTGCCACAGTCAGTTGGTACCTTTGATTTTCATTTAGTATCTGTCTAAAAAACAATCATTAATTTAGAATAAGATTTGATTAGAAATACTTTAACATTTAATAAACTGAATAAATAATTTTAATGAATTAAAGGGAGGAATTACTTTAAAACTATCTTGACCAAATAAATAAATTTCACTTTAGTTAATCAGTTGCATATTTTGTATTCTTTGTAAAATCAAGCTCTTAAAGATTAGTTATTTCAATAGAAATTATCACTGTTAATAAATTACTTTCAACCAAGTTTTTGATTTCTATTTTCAAACGTTTGTTTTTAACAAAATTCTTTATATACATTTGTTGCATTTATAAAAACAAAAATGTAGCAGTTTATTTCGTATTTACACTCAATTAACTAAAATATGGGCAAAGTCGGTTTATTTCAAAGCCAACTGGTTTAAACTTAAACTAAATGATTTATGGAGGCTTCAATTCAATCATGGCACACTTTTATAAATTCGCCACATGTATACACTACATACTTTGTTTTAATACTTTAATCAAGCCTAAACTACAGTGTGCAGCATTTTTAATGTCTTCAGCACTTAATTAACCAACTACCTTATAAGAATCTTTTTTATCCAACATTACTGTACCAATTTCTTCACAAACAGAATAATCTGTTTCTATTTTTAAAATTGTAATGGCTATTGTTGCTAGTAGTACTAGGCAATGTGATTGACCTTTAAAAAATCTTTTGGTACAGTCAGTTGGTACCTTTGATTTTCATTTAGTATCTGTCTAAAAAAGAATCAGATTCGATCAAAAATACTTAAACATTTTGATAAACTAAATAAATAATTTTAATGAATTAAAGGAAGGAATTACTTTAAAACTATCTTGACGTGATAAATAAATTTCACTTTAGTTAATCTGTTGCATATTTTGTATTCTTTGTAAAATCAAGCTCTTGAAGATTAGTTATTTTAATAGAAATTATCACTGTTAATAAATTACTTTTATTCCGGTTTTAATTTCTATTTTCAAACGTTTGTTTTTAACAAAATTCTTTATATAAGTTTGTTTATAAAATTTTATCTGCATTTATAAAAACAAAAATGTAGCAGCTTATTACGTATTTACACTCAATTAACTAAAATATGGGCAAAGTCGGTCTATTTCAAAGCCAAACTGGTTTAAACTTAAGCTAAATGATTTATGGAGGCTTGAATTCAATCATGGCACACTTTTATAAATTCGCCACATGTGTACACTAGATACTTTGTTTGAATACTTTAATCAAGCCTAAACTACAGTGTGCAGCATTTTTAATGTCTTCAGCATTTAACTAAGCAACTGCCATATAAGAACCTTTTTGCACAAACAGCATAATCTCTTTCTATTTCTTAAAAGGCAGCTGGTGCTAATCTCATGTGTAAGCAACTTGGGATAGTCTAAATATTTGTCTAAGTTTGTGATAATGCTTTACAAAAGTTGTATCGTAAAAGGCAAATCTGCATTACATAATTTTTATTTTTCGAATAAGGTCTGAAGTTTTTGTTTATTTACAATGTCTTGTTGGTTAAATAGAATGTGTTTCCTAAGGAAAATTACTAAGATTAGTATTCTAATTTCTTCACCAGCTGAGTTACTCTTCTTTACAGATTATAAGATAAGCAAGAGATGACAGAAGATACTTTGTAATATTTGTAATCTTAGTTCTGGTATTTCTATTTATGTCCAATTTTATTTCTTTGGCTTTATTGCTAACATCTGTGAGATTCTTCAAAATATTCCTTGCTAATTTTTCGGTTATATCATCTGCGTAACCTCTTACTTGTCGTTTTATTTTGGTATACTTATCTTGAAGCAAACATTGTACAGGAACATCTCTTTGACCACTGGACCGGCGCGGCGGGCGTATCCGAAATCATGACGAACTTGGCCGAAGCTTGCTTATTAACCCTAAATCTGCTCTGAAGCAGGAGAACCCTCATCAATGGGTCATTATTGCTTAAAGTGAGAGCTCGAGCTTAGCCGTGAATTACGGTATACCCGCCTATCCATGTTACATCATCATTATTTTTTATAAAATTTCATGCTAAAGTCAAATATCTTTGTACTAGTTTCAATAAAAATTAAAATAATTTCAAAAGTAATAATAAAAACTTTATAGTATAAATCAATTTTGAAAAAAATGTATGTAAACCATATTCAGTAACAGAATGCCCAATTTTTGTTTGTACCATTTTTCCTAAACTTACTATCATTATAAAATTTTATCCAAATCACATTTAAAAAAATTAATTCTTGAAAAAACTTTCTTGTGGATCTTGTTTAAGAATAGAAACCCAAGTTTTATTTATGTCAATAGATATACTTGAAAAATAGTTATCTTCATTTAAATAAATACATGTTGATTCTTTTAATTTTCTTCTAATGTGATTAGATTATTTTTGTAAAATTTGGGTTTCTCCACATTTTATACTATCAAAAGAATGTTGCCAAACTCTGGATCTCTCCTAATCACCCCTTCTAAGATTAAACTTATGATCATTAAGTCTTCCCTCAAGTGGCCTAGAAGTTTCAGCAATATAAATTTTACCACATTCACAAGGTATTTTATACATTACGTTTTTTGAATTTTGTTCCTCATTTATTGGTTTTGAGTGAAAAATTGTTTTTATATTACAACTATTTGCTATCCTCTTAATTTATTTGATATAACAGGTATGAAAGAAATCATAAATTTTTTACTATCCAAATGATTTATTTTTGCATTTTCCCTTCTTTTTGGGAACTCTTTTCTATAAAAACAATTTTCTATACATTATTTAGGATGCGAATGTTTGATTAAAACCTCTTTATTTAATTATTGTTTTTCTAATTATAATTTGTTATTATCAGAACAAACTATTTTTGGTCTATCATATAAACTTTTAAGAATATATCTTTTTATTATAGTAGAACAATCAAAAAGTCGCAATAGTGTTTATCAAAAAGATAAGTTTTTAAAATTTTGTTAGGCAAATATTAATTATATTATTCTTTTTATCTATTTTTATTTCCTTTTATGTTAATCCTAAGAGGGCCTTTTGGGATATGAATGGGTATTCTATAAGAAAAAGTCCCTCCATAAACATTAAAATTTTATAATATTCCTAAAATCACGACGAAAAGGAAAACCTTTTCTTTGGAAAGAAAAAGAGAACTTTTCCCCGGAAACTTTTTGATGCGGAAAACAGATAAGCAAGCAAGAACACGAAACAAGCAGCCCGTCTTTCACCACTCAGAAACACGTACCAAGTTAAAAACTTTCTGGACACTCTGATAAAAATTAAAAAAACTAGTCTGTCTTAGTCAATTCTTCCTAAAATCGATCTTGAAAGGAGACGTACTTTCAACGGCCCTAAAAGTGAAACAACCTTCCAAGGTTTAAAGAAAAGAAACGGTCACATCCAAATAAATAGCACTGACAAAAGAGCTAAGTGATATTTCCAGCAATAACATTCTCCAGCTTTAAAAAGATCCCAGGAGTACTGGAAAAAATACTTTGTAAACACTGACATCCAAAGGAGGTGACAATGCTGCCTAAATAGCCTGGTGGCACTTAAAAAAATTTTGGTGAATTTTAAGAGTTGACCCGAGACAATAGTCAAGCTCCTGAGTTTCAAATTATACAGGGATCATTGACAACGAGAGATCAGATAATAAGTTTCCAACGATCACTTTCTTTATCTATTTAAAGGGCCCAGGAGTAAACTGGGAAGATTATTTTATAGATAAGATATACTGACGCCCAAAGGAGCTAAGTCTAGAAAGGTATTTAATATCTTCCGGGCAGAAGTCTGTACACTAAAAGCTGCTATCCAGGGCAAAACTGACGGGAGATAAGAGAGGGAAGGGAATCTACATACAGTATGCATTTGCTTAGAAAGCCTAAGAAAACTTAAGACATTACGTTAGGATTTTAGGAATTGAGCTGAAGCATTGGACGAAAAACTCGTTAGTTCCAAATCTCACAGGGATCATTGGCAACGAGAAACTAGATAAGAAGTTCTTGCAGTAGAAGCTGTCTGTCTCGGATTAAGCTATCGGGAGATAATAATGAGAGAGGAAGCGACAGTATGCCTCTGCCTAGGCGAAGAGGCTCCTGAGTTCTAAAACACATAGGCCAACGAGAAAACAGATGGGATATTTCAAACGAGGACTTTCTTCATCTATATAAGGGGTCCAGGTGTACTGGAAAGATTACTTTATAGACACTAACAGCCAAAGGTGCTGCAGTCTAGGGAGTTATTCAACATATTCTAGGCAGAAGTCTGTGCACTAAAAGCTGCTATCCAGTATGAAACGGGTGGGATACAAGAGAGAGGAGGGAATCTAAAGTATTCATCTGCTTAGAGAGCCTAGTGAAACATTAACCTTATGTGTGGATTTCAGGAGTTAGGCCGAGACGATGGGTAAAGCTCCTGGACTCAAATTACACAGGGATCATTGGCAACAAGCAACCAGATGAGATAACCATGATAGACAACATTTTTTGAGTCTGGTTTTTACTAGATGCCTGGGAAGAATAATTGTTGATTCTGTCAATCATCCTCACCTAGGAAGTAATAAACATCTTCCAGAAAGTTTTTGCACTAGAAGCAGCTGTCTTGGATGAAGCTATCGGGAGATAATAGTGAGAGAGGAAGCGACGGTATGCCTCCGCCTAGGTGAAGAAGCTCCTGGGTTCTAAAACACATAGGGATCATTGCCAACGAGAGGCCAGATAGGATATTTCAAGACTTTCTTCATCTATATAAAGAGTCCAGGAGTGCTGGGAAGACTACAACGCGCTGCAATCTAGGAATTTATTCAACATCTTCCGCGCAGGGGTCTGGACACTAAGCTGCTATCCAAGATGAAACTGACGGGAGATAAGAGAGAAAAGGGAATCTACTATGGATTTTAGGAATTCAACCAATACATTGGACGTAAACCTCCTGGTTTTCAAATCACACAGGGATCACGTTATAGAAACTGACACCCAAAGGTGCTGCAGTCTAGAGAGTTATTCAACATATTCCAGGCAGAAGTCTGTGCACTAAAAGCTGCTATCCAGTATGAAACTGACGGAAGACAAGAGGGACTGGGTTCCAAATCACACAGGAGTCATTAGCAATGAGAAACTAGATAAAATAAACTTGATAGACAAAAATTTGAGTCTGGTTTGTACTAGAAGCGCTCGATAAATTTTGACATTTGTTGTAGAGGTTTGCACCTCTTTTTAACAGTTGGAACTTTGCAGGTTGGCATTAAATATCAATAACTAATTGTTAAAATTCGAACTTGAAAAAACAACCGAACCACTTCCATAGTTAACCACTATTAGTTAAGAATGGTATGCTAGAAAAAGTTCTTTAACTATATGTCTGACAATTTTTTATAAAGTTTCAAAAGTGTGTAAATACATACAAAAGTGTAGATACTAATAGACCTGTCAATTCATATCATGAATTGTTTTAAGAGCTTGACTTGTACGTATGCAATCTATTTCTGTAGTTAGTAAACTGTTTTGTTTCTTTTGTCAAAGTTTGAAGTATTTCCTATCCTAAAATATTAAAACCGTCAAATCAGACTATGAGATTGGTGTTGCACTACAAAATGGTTTGACGAGATATTTGGTTGGGAAACTTTTTGAAGGCTAAAAAGGGGGAAGTAAGTGCGGACCGAGTGACCGACAAGGGGTGAAATCGGGATGAAATAATAATAGAATTTGTGGTGGCCGTGCGTTGTGAGAGATCGTGTCAAGAAGGGTTTGATCATTAATCAAATATACACATCACCTAATAAGAACGCCTTAACCGATTTCTTAACTTGATTTATATTTGTAATCTAGTTTAGTTTATTTAAGTGTTCTAGGTCCTCTTTTTTTTGCCTTGTACTAGAAAATTATGCCGATGATACAAACTCTGTTGTTTCAGTCAGCATTAATGAAAATGTCAATAAAAAATGCTTTGACCTATTAATATTTGTTATAAATAAAAAAAATAGTCTTTTTGAGAAACTATGATAATTAGGCCATAATTCATCATGTAATTTTGTTTTGAGAGTTTCGTGGCCTTGTAAAAATTCAATTTTCGTCGTTCAATATCGGTGGTTTTGGTCAGTTAATAAAGTCCCAAATCTAATCTTACCTAATGTGTAGTCCAGGTCCGATGTTAGCCCACGCGGATGATGATGCGTAATAAGTAAAAAAGGGGGCTACCGAAAAATCGTACAGGCCACTGTGTGTTAGCCTTTTTCGTTTTCCGGGCTTAATTTATCTTTAGTACATGTACGGAGTCCGCTAATCAATGGGTACTTCTAAATTTTTGTTGATCTCATCGCCGACAACCATCATAATTATATCTTCTATTAACTGATGGAAGCGATGGTAACAATTAGATTCGTTCTACTCGAGGTAGGTCGACAAAAATATTTTTTGTTTATATCTAGGACCTTATTTTTAAACGTAGCGTTGGAAAAAGGGTCAGCTCTGTGCTATGTTGCCAGTTCTACGTGTTAGTATGAACTTATAGGATGTAAATAATAAATATATTTAGGCGGGATTTTTAAAATTATATCTCACCTGTCCTCCTTTTGAGAGGTCGAAACCGGGGTTAACATAGAGTAAGTATAACTTAGGGTTGGTCCCTTGATCGCAAACTACTTAATTCTAGTAGCGGTTAGACTAACACCGATTTCGACGTCCCAAAAAGAGAAAAGGGGAGCTATAATTTAATAAAATCTTCCAGAATTTTCGACTACTTACAACAAGTAGGTATATAAAGTTATTTTCACCGAAAACTAAAGGAGAAATGTTAAAAGGCCTAGGCAACTGACGCCATCTTTTGAAAACACTGCAACCCGTACTGACGCCTGACGCAGTGTAGCTATTTGTGCAGAGCTGATCCTCTCCCCAACGATATGTATTTTCAAAACATTACATCCATATTTAACAAACGACCCTGTACATACCAACGAAACCAATTAAATATTTATACAATTATGTGAAATTGTGAAAATGTAAATTATATACTACTGTTCAATAAATGTTATGTTGTACCTACTATTTGTGTAATTCAGGCGGCAGACACAATATAGACGACCTTAAAGTATTCAGTAGAAAATAAAATAAAAACTGTAGTACCAGCAACTTGTTTTATTTCAGTGTAAAGAGTAGTATTTTAAACTTATTGCTTGAAGAGAGAAATTGAGTTAGTAACATCTTACATCCCAATTTAAAAGCTCCAGCTAGCGGGACTACACTGTCAGTTTGTTTATCAGGAAAAATTGTCCAATTCCTAATTCCAAGTACTCCCAGCGTCGGTTATCCTATAGGTCCCTCCTAGGTATTTAATAGAATTTACTAAATTATGGTGCCAAACTTTTATCTATGCATTTTTGCATATGCAAAAAGTGGCAAATTCAGGGGCAAGAACCACAATTACAAGATTTACATGCTGCACATTTGCTTTTTATTGTCTTATGTAAACCTGAATTTATTTTAGAACATGTTTCAGCCAAATTTGCAATTATTTTCAAACATTAATTTAAAAAAAAACAGTTATTAGAAAAGTATCTCGAAATTTTTTCATAAGGGTTTCGTAATTATTTTATTGGCATCTGAAAGTTTAGTTTCACATATTGAATATCCATGCTGTCTGTAAATTCGACACAAATATTTTACATGATTTTTTAGCGGCTTTGTTAAGAGGGAGGGGGCCCGTCTTACCGCTAGTGCTTATGGCTCGTTAGGCCCTTAAACCGACACTAGGTACTCCCTGCCCAAAGAGTTAGCACCTGTTTAGGTTCCCAAGCTCAGAGTTATGAGTGAAGGCCACCAAAACATACATAGACGAACGACAGATAAGAATTCCTTTAGAACGGTGGATAAAAATGACATTTTCCAGATTTGGTATTTTTTTTTTACGGGTATGCGCACTCGCAAGGAGGTCCCTATCACGCTCGAGAAGCGGCAAGCGCGCGGAAATGTTGGTGTGTGTTGGTTTTGAAACGGTTCAGGTTGTAACCTGCAGGGAAAACTGTCGCAGGGAGTTTATTCCACAGCGATGCTGTTCTCCAGAGATTGAATTCTGATATAATGAGGTTCTTGGTGCCTCTATTTTGACAATAAATTGATGGTTACCGTCTGTTTGACGTGTTCGCCTAGTAGGTGCTACTCCCGGGGGGATCATACGTGCCAACTCTTCAGAGCATTTTCCGTGATAATACCTGTAGAAGAGAGATAGATCGCCCACAGTTCTTCGATGTTCGAGACTATCCAAGCTACGGGTAAGTGCGGGGTCATTGATCAGCTTGATAGCTCGTTTTTGCACGGTGTTCAAAAGCATTAAGGTATGTTTGGGTGCCGCACTCCATATATGTGAGCAGTACTCCATAGTTGGTCGAATCTGGGCTTTGTAGAGTGTCAGCAGTTGGCTTGGTGTATACAGAAATAGCACCCCAAGCTTTTAGCTATATCTGCCACGTGACTGTGCCAAGACATGTTGGTCTCTGCAGTGACTCCTAAGATGTTCAACTGGCTCTGCAATGCGACAGCACTTCCAGATAGCATGATGTTTGGCTCACCGGTGCTGGTCTTTTTTGAAAACAGGGCTGCTTGGGTTTTCTGCGCGTTGAACCGTACAAGGTTTTTGTTGCCCCAGTCCTCTATTATCTCCAAGTCGTTATTTATCTGTGATATTTCAGTTAGTCTAAGGTAATCGAATTCACGTGCGGAGAGACATGTGGGTGGTATGACTGAGGAGACTACATTGCCATCATCTGCAAAGCAATAAAGTGGATTTACTGTTTTATCTATGAGGTCATTTATGTAAATCAGAAAAAGTGTTGGCGAAAGGATTGCGTGTGGCACACCAGCATTTATTTGGTAAGAGTTGGAGTTCCGGCCATCCAGTGCAACATAAATGGATCTATCCTTAAGGTAACTTTCAAACCAAGTGCAAAGTCTCGGCGACAATCCCGTTGCTTTGAGCTTGTTGAGCAGATTTTCATGCCAGACTTTCTTGTTTCACCTCGCAACTCAATCGCTTTTTGCCATAAGTGAGTGACGTATGTAAGTAAATCGCAAGTTGACCTATATTTTCGAAATCCGTATTGCTTGTCGTTGATAATTTTGTACTTTTCCAAGTACTTGGTTAGGTGATTGTTCACAACTCTTTCCATTACTTTTGATATCACCGGAAGTAGAGCAATTGGTCTATAGTTTAACGGATCTGTCTTTTTTCCTTTCTTTGGAATGGGTTGTACTGCGGCAGACTTGCATGATGATGGATATACTCCTTGCCTATAAGATAAATTGAATAATTTTGCGAAAGTTGGGGTGAGTTCGCTAGCACAATTTTTGAGTACTATCGCGGGAATGCCATCTGGGCCCATTGCTTTGTTTGTATCCAACTTTTTAAGGGATTTTCGTATTTCTCTGTGACAAAAGGGTGCCTCTGGCATACTGTGGGAAACCCTTTCAATGAACGGTGGAGTTTTTCCATTTGGCACTGTTAGGTTTGAGTTGGAGGAAAAGATTTTGGCCAGCATATTGGCTTTTTCCTCTGATGTTGTGGCTAATTGAGTATTTTTATCTGTAAGTGGTGGTATGGATGACTTGGTGAAGTTTGATCCAACGGCTTTTGCAAGAGACCAAAGGACCTAGAACTACTTGGACAATTCAGCAACCTGTTTTTTATTCTTTGATTGTATGTTTCTTTGGCGGCGTCAATAGTAATTTTACAACTATTTCTGGCTTCTATAAATTCTGTGTGGTTTTGAGCGGTTTGTTGTCGTTTCCAAAGGTTATATGCTCTGTGTTTTTTCTGTACAGCCGTTTGACACTGGCTGTTGAACCAAGGTTTTGCATTAGCTCTGCGTTTTATTGTATGTGGGATATATGCATCCATTCCAGATAAGATTACTTTTGTTATTTCATTACATCAAATAGTGGGATCAGCTGTTTTAAAGCAAACCTCTTGCCATGGAAAATCCAGGTAAAACTGTTTAAGGTCATTTCATTTTGCCGATTTATAGTGCCACATTTTACGAGGAAGTGATTGTTGGCTTGGCGGTATGAACATTTCGCATTTTGTTCTTATAAGTTTATGATCGGATGAACCAAGTGGGGGATCTACTTGAATTGTGTACAAGTCAGGATTTGTAGTTAGGAACAAGTCTAAAAGCGCTGCAAATTCACCCCTTTCTGAGATACGGGTAGGTTCATCGACAAGCTGCGTTAGACCACAACTTATGGCAAAAGCTTCTGCTTCCCTGCCTTCATTATCTGTTTTGTTGTGGTGTTTTAGCCAGGGTATATTGTGGACGTTGAAATCGCCTAAAAAAACAATTTCCGCATGTGGATAGCTAGACTGTATACTATCACAGTTTTCGGATAATGTCGCAAAAAAGTTTTGATACTCGGTGTTACTTGGCGGTCGGTAGAGGCAGCAAATGAACTTGGTCGATGACTTTGAGGTTCTAGCTTCTCCTCTCGATGACATGAAAGGTCATTTTTAATGTACACACAGATCCCAAAATTATGTCGAAATCGGTGGTGTAGGTCATAGCCGGGATAAAGATAGTTCACAATAGGTGTTGCAGAACTGATTTTAGTTTCAGTGAGAACAAGGATGTCAGGTCTTTGTTCTTCAAGATGTTGGTGAACTGAATTCATGTTGGTACTTAATCCTCTTATATTGCTAAAATCAATTCGGAGTTGAGTTTTTGGTCTTCTTTTAATATCTTTGCATGAATGACCCCCAGGATCACCCGACGCCCGGAGATCCGAGTGGTCGGGTGTTTTACCTCCGGAATATTTTGATCCTGGAGGCGCCATCATGCTATCTGTTACTCATTGTTGGAACCGGACTGCCAGCGCAGTAGCGGAACGTGGTGATACCACTTAGCGCTACTCAGTTCTGGCATGGTGGTATCTCACCGGTCGACGCCCAATGAGTAAAAAGCGTCTACCACCTACTTACAACAAGTAGGTATTAAAATAAGCATCTGCTCCTCATGTTAAAGGCGGTTGGTAAATAACTAGAAAAGCAACGGGAAAAAAAGCTCAATATTTTTCCCAGAAAGTCAGTTTGTCCCACTTGACTTCATCATTGATGAAGAAGTGGGCGAAATGACGCCAAACAACGTACTTACAACCATATGTGACTATAACTCCAAGAAACAGTACAACTTTTAGTAGGATTCGGATATTAATTTCCAGTCTATATTTTTTGGTTTTATCTCTGAAACGTCGACTGAATTTATAGTTTTAATATTTACGTGAAAAATTAACTTAAGGCGCAAAGTTGACTACAATAATGCACTTGTAATTTTACACAATACATAAATGTTGTTTATTTATTGGTTTATTCTGTTTAAGTTCGCGTGTTACATAATAAATCATTATTTTCTATTATAGATTATAATTGATTTGGAACACAGTTATTTTAGACACCATTTTGTATTAATATATTTGGATTTTTATTTAGATTTATGATTCTTAATGTTACAATGTGCCCAAGAAAGGGTAACCATGTGTATTTTTCTGGCAATATCTGATCTTGGACGCGTATAACAGACTGCTCGTGAGGTGAGGTAAAGTGATCGCACACAAAATTTCCAGACCCTTATTCCTTATGGCCCCTGACTAAACTGGGTAAACTTAGGTTCACCACCTTTTTGTACGAGGAAATAAACGGAAATGAGTTGATGTGTGAATTGTAACCTAACTTTTCAGTTTTGATTTGCCGAATATTTTTTATGTGTGGGGATCCTTAACATTAATTTTTCTTAATTTTTACCTATTTTTATTTAAAAATTGGAAATTATTAAAAGGTTAACGTTAAGGTTAGAAACCTCTCAATAACTCCCGCGGATTCAATTCTTCGTATAAAGAGAACTTAAGATCATCCCTAAATTTAAGATCACCCATGAACTTAAGATCATCCGTGAACTTAAGATTACCTGTGAACTTAAGATCATCCGTGAACTTAAGATCATCTGTGAACTTAAGATCACTCATGAAATTTAGATCACCCATAAACTTAGTGATAAATAGCTCATGTCGCGGGTTGTCAATAAGCGTTCTGAAAACAAAATAAAATATTCTCGTGATTCTAAGTTTCATATTGCCAAACTTCCTATTGAGCAAACAGATTTTAAGTTATATTATATTTTTGTGGGACATACTCTTTATTGACTGCTAGGAACAAAAATTTGTAAAGATGTTCCGCAAGGTTCTATTCTTATTCGTTACCAAACAAATTTTCTCATACTCAAACCTAATTCCTTTGAGCTGTAAAGTTGCAACATTATCATTAAATGATTATTGCCGTCTAAAAAGGCCTTAGCAGTCGTAATGATTTAAAAGACAAATGTTAATATGCTTAAAAGCTGTTTTCTCTCGATCTCTCGTTAAGGAGATGTCCGCGGCATTAAGTGAGTTAAAAAGAGAACAAGTTTTGCCGCCTAAGCGTGCTGCTACTGCTATATTTTAAGTGTACTTCAAAGCAGATAATTAGATAGTTTTAGTCTAAAATGTAGGTAAGTGAGTTTGTTATCGTTTTACGCTTGTACTGATCTTATTATTATCTCTAATGGGTAAAGTTTTTTCTAATCCCTATGTTATTGTTTTTAGTATGCCTTATTTATTATATAATGCCGACAAATGTTTTTTTCATGATTCTCTGTATATATCCTATGTTTAATACTTTTATATTATGGTCTAATTTATTATAAACAACAAGTGAAATTAAAGAAAGAAAAATAAGAAAACAGTTTTCTGCTTCGGCCGGGGATCGAACCCAGGATCTCTTGCTATCTTTATTCTTTACATCTAATTTCAGTTATCATACGTTTGACAGTGGGAAAGAAGAATTTAGAGAGATCAGTTGGATGACTTTGTCGAGTTAATACCCTGAGGGTTTCTCGTTCTTGTATTGAGACACCGCAGCCTGCATAGGTGGAAGTTTTCCGAAAATTTATGTATGGCTTCGGTAGTTCAGTGGTAGAATGTTTGCCTAGATAGCAAGAGATCCTGGGTTCGATCCCCGGGCGAAGCAGAAAACTTTTTTCTTATTTTTCATTCTTTAATTTCACTTGTTGTTTATAGTTTTAGGTCCTTGCATTATTTGCAATTTGGTATTTGATAGTCTAATTTATTGTTGAATCAATAGTAATCATTGTTAATTTATTGTTCGGTTTTAAAAGCCTAATTATTTTATCAACTTTAACGTGTTCAAATAATATTTTGTAATTATTGTTTGCATTATATCTCCAATTTTATACTAATGTAATAATTGTATACGTATCGGAAGCTTTAAACTAGTAGCTATTCGTCTGAAAATAGTTTTAGAAAAAATTATTGGTGCAAAATATGAGTATTGTTTTTCTGCTTTTGCTAAGAAAGCTACGAATAGTAGATATAAAAAAAAAAATAAATTCTCTTTTCCTTGTTTAATATAATGTTAATTTAATCAAAAAATAATTATGCGCTGCGAATTGTAGCTTAAAATTTGTATTTTGTGATTCCACAATGAGTGCTTTAAGATTTCTGATGCCTATTTTTTATCTTATTTGGCAAAATAATTAATCTCCAACGATATTTTTTGTTATTCTGTGAAATAAAACAGTAATTTCTTGGCATCCTATTGTCGTGTTCCAATTATTCTCGAGACAAGTAGACCAGAAACAATGCAGACTGTATTAACAATAACGTGCGGGAAAAAATTTGCCGAGAAAGGCTAGGAGAAAGGCGTTAAAGCAAAATTAATTATTTTTATTATCATGACAATTTTAAACGTTCTTTAAATAAAACTTAAGACTTAATATTGCATTTACTTTGTTTGCTAATCCTTCCTTGGACTAACTAGTGGCATTTACATCATGAACCTAAATAGAGCAAACCTATAAAATTAGTGCCATTATCGGTATAAAATATTTTAAAAACGTACGATCAAAGAAGGAATAACCGGTCTCGGTCTATATTATCTGTGGAACAAGTAATAAAACATACTTATTATCAAAGTAAGCCTGTTTTTGTAAATACTCAATCTGCATTAAATGCCTATATATTACCCATTTTTACGCATGGTGTAAAACAGGTAGCTGAAAAGTCCGTTCGCCTTCTCAATAACCTTTCAACATCTTAACAAACTTGTAATTTCAAAAAAGTTTTTTATTTTTTTTTAAGAACGGCATCTTTAACACAATTAAATCTTTATATTATCAAAACTAAACAACCAAGTGATAAATCGGAGCAACGAGTTCATGAGGAATCAGATGAAGATCTATCAGTAAAGTTAAATAAAGGATAGGTTTTAGAAATAACAAAGAAATATACATTTTTGTCTATAGATGATGACGATGAAACAAACAAATAGACATCGACATAATTGCCAACTGAACCGCCTTAATTTATGCGAATCAACCTGCATTAATGCAGAATTATTAAGTCAATTAAATCGTCGAGTGATTATTTTCCAAATTAGTGTGTTTTTGTGCACTCGTACATACTAAACAGCATTGATTTTAATTTATTTAATGGTTGTAAGAAGTGCGAAAAATGTATTTAATTAAAAAAAAAATATATTAACTTTAAAGTGGTGTTATTGTTAAACAAATTAACTGATAATTTGTAAATCAAGCAAGCAATATGTTAAATAATTAGCTTTTTGAGTTTTCGAAACTAAGAAAATATCAGTTGTCTTCTTGGATGATATCATAATTTTTGATATTCATGCACGTTTAATATCAAACTCACTTGTAATAATTTCAAAAACATTTTTGAAACCTTAAAATAAATGAGATTTTATAATGTAGGATCTTTTTTACGAGGTATTGTAAGTATCTTGGTTTTAGGATGTATAACTATGAAAAATTTTAAATTATGATCTTTTTCTGCCCTTTGTTGGAGAAAAGTTTAAAATATAATATACTTTTTGGATGATATGCTCAATGAAGATGACAAACATACATCAGCAGTTTTCGCTACACAATACAACCGCTATAACACACAAATCTCGCATATCCATGCTAATTTTATGATTGCTAACAAAAGTATTATAAGAATAAATGTCTTTTAGATTATTTTCTTCATTTCTATTTAAAAAATTCTAGTCCATTTTGGCAAAGCAGTAGTAAAAAGTTAGAATTTACACTAGAGACATTTTTGGTGATATTTTTCTGGAGGCGACCTGTTATCAATTTACTAGGTGTGGAAGTGGTCTTATTAGCTGCTTATTCAAGAAAGATCATTTTAAATATCTAGATATGTATTTAGAGGAAGTGTGGTTTTACTTACCTGCAATAATTCTTAACCTCATTATTCACTAAATTAAATTATTAAATATTCAGGTACTTACCCTTTCCCACTTATAGGTGTATGCAACATCCATCAGACTTATATCTATGGGCAGTATTTCTCCTTTGTAGATTATGTCAACCTAAATAGAAACAAAGCAATCATTAGTTTAAAAGGTAACATCCAAATTAAGGTTTTTGTTTAATTTCAAAGATACTTTTTTTATAGGCCAAATATATTATGTAATACAACATACTCTGTGGTCTCCAGTCAATCCAAACTTCATTCTGACAAACTTCTGCAAATGCCGCATATTGACAGCTGCAGGACACTGTAGATACCTTTTATCACAAAGTTTTGACGAATTGTCATTATTTTTATCATTCTCACTATTATTTTCAGTCAACGTTTGTTCATTTGCAGGGTCTTTATCTTTTGTATCACTGGAAGAAACTATTTGCCCGTTTATTTTTACATTATTTAGGTTATATTCACTAGGTTGTACACTATTTTCTTTATCTATTTGACTATTACTATTACTGCTACATTTTAGTTCTGGAGTTTTATCACCGTTTATTCTGTTATTATGGACCGAATCACTATTAAAGTCTTTTAAACGATCGCCAATAACAAATGCGAGCCTTTTTTCCTTTACCACGTCAGTTTTATCTAAATTTGATTGGTAGTATTCTAAAGATAACGAAATACTGTCGTCTGGACTAAAGTACTGATTTCTGTCTCCTACACATTTTGCAATCTGAAAAAAAAATAATTTTGTTAGTTGGAGTAAAAGCAGAATAATTTTATGTGGTATTTTTGAAGACTCTGGTAGGCTACAAGATCTAGATTGTATACATTAGAATTGATAAAGGGTCTTACCATTTCTTCTTCTTCCCTCTCTATTAAAACATCTCTTTCCCTATCCAGGACGCTGTCTTCAGAACAAGAACTGCCTGATCGTATTCCAGTACTTCTGTAGAACTCTTCCCTTCTCTGGATTTCTTTCACGTAAAGCGATGGGACCAGCTTGTAGACCAGGGATTGAATTTGAGTATCAGATCTGGATAAAAGTTAAATAATAATGTGTGTCTTTAAGTTAAATAACAGCTGATTAATTGAAGATCTTATAAATACTTTTTCAAATAATTACCTGAGACTCTGGAGTTTTTTCTTGTCACTAGGGCATTCTGGACATTGCGATTTGCTGTTTTCTTCATGATATTTGAGAATGCAGCTTCGACAAACTGAAAAAATTTTAAAAAATATAGTGGTAGGATTTTTTTATTTTAAATGGGCTCGACATTACACATAAAGTTAGTACCAAATCTTCTATACTAGAAGTGGTTCAGCATTTCCGTTCAATATTCTAATGAGATATTACTTACATGTATGTAAACATTCAGTCAACGTCACAGCATCAATGAAATATCCATTGCATAGAGTGCAGGTCAGTACTGAGTTGAGGTCCTTGACAAGGACCTTGTTGCCGTTTTCCATTTTTTGCTTGAGCGCCATCTTAAGGGCGTAATCTAAATAAGAAAAAAATACATTTAATTAAGTTTGGTTAAATATTTTTTTATAGAGTTTGGATATTAAAGAATAAGTAGCATGCAGAAACAATTTAACAGGTTAGCACGGAAAATTTGCTTTACAGGCTTATCGGAAAGTTTCGCCCAATGTAGCTTGGAAAGTGAGGGTCCTTTATTTTTCATTTTATATTTTACTTTTTAATACTTAATTAGTGTTTGCTTTTAATTTTTTTGGATAATTCAATGCTTTTTAATATTATAAGCAAATTAAGCACTAAATGCATCATTGCCTACATTTTTAGGTACTCTTGGCTTAAAATGCATTATTAGCATGACTTTTTTCCTGTTAAAAAATAATTTGGACAAACTCTGGCATATTTAAGATTGGACTTAGGTAATTTTCTTCTTTTAAGGGATTTATCCCAACTTTTTGGTCTGTCGACTGAAACCACCCGTCACTCTTCCTCTTGGAATCGAACATTGTCTCTATCTCCCTTATTTAAGTTTGTTTGTCATCCACGATATGTCGACGCATCAGCTGATCTTTTTGTGACTTCAACCCAAAATGATCAATACAAGGTTGAAGTGAGCTAACATTTGAAATGTGCATCAGAAAACTTTAGCATTATCAACCAATCAAATAAGCATAACTATAATACAGAAAAGCTTTTAAAGCAGCAGTCTGGCCAGAAGGCCACTATATTCGGCCCCTCCCAGTTAATAACGCCCACTTCCTATAGTGACCCCTGCTTTATGAGGCATGCTAACGTGATTAACACGTAACTATGTCGATGTTAAATGTAAGGCTGAACGACAATCTATTACCAATGTCTTGTTTATTAGCACATTTATATTATATTTTTCTAAATGTTTTATGTAAGGATTTTTTTTAGGAATCATTTTACTTTTTCGCGTGTTTTTTAATTACTAATGCTTTTAAAAAGTTACTTAAGTTTAGAGATTTTAGCTTTATTTTTAAAATTTATATATACGTGGTTGACTTTACTTGGGCTTTAGAAATGATATGCGAAGAGCTTGAAAAGAAGTAAACAAGAATATAAATTTTGCCATACCTACTTGTTTTGAGCAATAAAGACATTGCTGGATGAAATATTCCATCGAAAGAAAAAGAAAATAAGATACGGCAAATTTCTTTAGCACTATTATTTGCATTGGCAATCATTGAGCATAAAGCAAATTAAGCTTTCATAAATATTAATAAAGTAAAATCAAAAGAAACAGTTTGTAAAATGGAAATAAGTTTAATGTGTTAAAAGCATTAACAAGAACGAAGATTTAGTTGCAAAATTAATAAAATTAGAATCAACAGATTTCAGTAAGAATTCTTTTTCGTGGGAACTGACAAGAAAATTATAGTTTTTAAATAAACTGGAAAAACGTCCAAAATAATAATAAGCTATTTTTGTTTTGATCAATTAAGAAAACACAAAAAAGAGAAGAGCGAAAATAACAAATTAACCAAAGATAACGCTAGTTTATCTCAAGGACTGTACACAGAGAACAGGATGGTCCACTTCGCGAAATCTGTCAGACGGTTTTTAATACGTCACAAAATACTCAACGACATAACCTCACTTTTTCGTAAAATATAAACAAAAACTAATTTTAAAACGTTTTTTTTTAAAACCATGTCTCGCTGTAATGTAGAAAGATAATAATAATATACAATTTTATGTAAAAATATCCTAGGTGTATCTTCTGCAGAAAATAGTTTACAGAACCCCTCAATCATCAATAAAATCAAATAATTTTTTTCATTGTCATTCATCAGCATTTGCTTAAAAAAACATGTTAATATTTGGAATATCATCTAGAATATTTTGTAAATAGTATTTTACTCCCCATTAGAATACCTAAGCCTAGAATGAGGGCTGATCAGCTGCCCATAGTAGGTGTACAAAATTCATTTACAGGACTGTGCAGGACACTATATTGCCTGGCTTTTTGCTGTCTTAATCACTACATTATTCTACTTATCAATTTCTATTAGCAAATCTTCTTAAGCTTTTATGGTTTTTAAGAAGCAAATAACTTACCATTATCAGAAAGTAGCATTTGTATATTATTTTTCAGGTTTTTTTAATCAAAACTAGGAAAATTTTATAGGTAGATAGCGGCATTCTAGCTTAAGCAGTATACATGCACCCTGCAATCCACTACAGGACCAAAAATTTGTTGCTAATTCCTGTAGAACAATGCATACATTTCATTCCACTTATGACCTAGTAGTACCACCTAAAGTGAGGGGCTCATCAATATGTAAGGACCTATACAAATCTCGACACTTTTAATGACCACTCAGGACTGATAAGAATCAGGACCTGGCACAACCTTTAAGAACTAACAGGGTCAACAAAAATATGGTTTATTAAGTCCCTGTACAAAGTTTTTGCTATTTATCAGCAACAGGCCCAAAGGTATTTTTTGCACTTAAGAAATATTCACTTTCTGTCAGTAGCGGCTTGTGGTAGAACATGGCACATCAGTTGAATAGAAAAAACCAAGGACCATAAACTGACTGTCTTTGGTAAAAACGAGATATTGTTGGCAAAAATGTTCAGTTATCATGTCATTTGTACAGTATGAAACCTCATTCCACATGACATGATAAATTAAATGTTTTGTCAATACATTATACAGTTTTTTCTTTCAACTGATGTAGAGTGTTCTACAACATTGCTATGTTTAAAAGGTAATAACATGTGTACCTACTGAGGTGTGTATATTGCTCAACTTCACCTAACTAGCAGCAGTACTAGCTTTTTGTCCCTTATTATTTTAGTAATTGAAATCTCACTTTTTGTCCTGTTGAAGCAATTTGTAGTTGTCAGTATTTTAACCTATTGCTTCATCTAAATGTTACATATAGGTTTGATTTTATGAGGTATATGTTAGTGCGCCCAAAGATATCATCTCAGGATACATGTTTACATATTTAAAGATAAAAATAAAATGATTAAATAAAAGTTATTTTCCTATTTTAATTTCGACCAAATTTATTATATTTATTGATTTATAATACTAGAAATTATCTAAGTAGATAAAGCCTTTAGGCATCTGTATACATTTTTAGAATTTTTTTGTTATATCACTCATAATAGCAAAAAAATAACAAACCTGTATACAATATTAAGTGGGGTTATTGATTAGAAGCAATAAGGAATTTGTTACTATAAACATCAGGATAACAAATCCTGAATTTGATAAATGAAATGTAAGAAGAATGAACCATGGGGGCAAAAAATCTAGGACATGTAGGTATTTTACCTTTCTAAGAAATGTCCTAGTATTTTTTACCCAACTGCAAGACCTTTTTACTTCTCAGCATCATTTTGTTATTATTAAGTGACATTAGCTTCTAAAGAATTGAAAAAAATATAATAATATATTACATTTTAATAATATATATAAAAAATATAAATATATCTTTAAAAAAACTGTGCTAAAGCAAAATCTCCATTGTGCAAAAACTAAAATTGACAAAACAAAAACTTAGAACATTATAAATAAATTATTGGGGAGGCAAAGAAAACAACTAAATTAAACTTAGAATAGATTCTGAAACTATTAAAGACACACACTAACAGTCGCAAACCAACTGAATACTCATTTTCGTACAATAGCAGACTCCGATACAAAAAATTCAACAATAACTCTATCAATTTGCACAAAACAAAAAAAAATCAGACTTTAACTAAGTAGTTTTCTTTTGTACCAACATCAACCAGCAAATGTTCCTTGATTTCGATGCTTGTACCTGCAGTTGGCTCTTCAGGATCAACTTCTATTGGTTTCACTGATTTGACTTGGCACAGATGTATTCGTTAGTATTGTTATGGAAGTACATAAGCCTGTAATAAAAAAACATATATAAGGAACTTTTTTAAAAAAAGGTAGTTTCTACAGTGTAAATTTTGTACTCTAGTACATATGGAATTCACAAAAAAACATGAGGTTTTAGAAATTGTCCAAGTATTATTTTGTTAAGACATTTTTGTCAAAATTAGAGTAGGTGTCCCAAATTAAGTTGGCACTATTGATAACTTCACTATTATTGGAGTCAAATTAGTACAAAACAGAAAAACAATTAAATTGCACATTTACAGAAAAAAAAATTAAAAAGTATGTTTAATGTCTAATTTTTGTGGTTGTAGAGGTTTCTTCATAGACAAGGGGTGATCAGCTGCCCACAGTAGGTCGACAGGACTCCATAGGACACTACAGGATCAAGAATTAATTAAAGTCCTGTAGGATGGTGAACAAATTTGGTTCAGCTGATCACGCCTTGTTCATAGATGAACACACACGCCTAAATAAATTCACATGCGGCTTAGTGTTACATTGAGTAATCTCTGGGGGGGGGGGAGGGTTACCTTTGTGTCATAGTCTTGGCCATAGGTGGTTACACTTTTGTGACATTTTTAACCTATTTCTTTATCAAAAAATCTGAAAAATGGTATGTTGTTGAGTTGTTTTTATGAGAACATTTTTTTTGTCAACATAAGGTATGTATGTATTCGAAAGTGGTGGCAGGCCCTTCTGGACCTCCATGCACTGTGACCACATATGGATCTATTGTGCCCACATACCTACATACTGAGTTTGACTAAAGTGGCATATTTTTTTTTCCACCCAGCACTTAAAAAACTCTGCAGATTACAACTAAATGATTTAGGCTTAACACAACATAAGGTATACCTACACAACATATTTAATTTTTAATATATTTGTGGTTAGGAAATATGCTTGGAAATAGGCTCGGAAATAGGTATGTTTATGTCAAAGTCACAAAAGTGTAACTGCCTATGGCAAGGACTATACACTGAATGATTTTTTTATATTTTTCTTGAAAATGCGTTACGACAGGAGAAAGGCGGCAAAAGATCCTGAATTTTAACCTTACATAATTAAAGAATGTGGCCCTAAATAGATTTTAAAAAATGTTAAAAATGATATTTACCTAGCAATTTATCTTGAAAACGAATTTCGAAACTGTTCTGTAGAAATGCTTTCGTGGGATCCATATTGTCTTTTCCACAACGCCTTAGCCACTCTTGCAAAATAGTCTTGGGAACAGTCATTGGAAGGTGGAAATTTAAAAAAACTCATAAACGTAGAACTTCTAAGTTCGAATAGTTGGATTTACATCCAGAAACCGCACAGGATGCTCCTGGGATTTTGCGATTCCGAAAATTGTTTAAAATATCGAAAATAACAATACAAAACCAAGATTCCACAAATTTTTTCCCTTAAAATAAATAAAAATGCGAAATGCACGGAAAAATTAACCTCACTTTGGATTCGCGAAAAAAATCAATAAGTTCGGTTATCCTTTTTCATTTAATCTGAATAGAAAAGGAAAGACCGCCCTATCAAACAGATCAAGGGTCTTTTGAGAAGGATGAGTAGGTTCATAGAAGGATGGCTCGACACCTTGAGGATTTTGTGACGTAGCGAAATTTGGAATATATGGGGCTTATGGAAGTGGACCATCCTGTTCTCTGTGTACAGTCCTTGAGTTTATCTGACTTAAAAATTGACGAGTATGGCAAAATGATAAGAATTTAGCCAGGTTTAATTAAGTATTGTGGTTGGTGAATCTAAGAGATCTCTATTTTTTTCATCACAAATGATAAAAACATAATAAACATTAACAAACGTGGAATTTCGTACCCATGAATTTAAAAATCAAACAAGTTTCGTGGCTAATCGGGCAAAAAGGAGTTTTTGTTTTTCTCATATTTTTCCGTGGGTAGCCTGAAAGCTTAACCTCACGGGGGTCCAAGATCTAATGGACACCTAATAAGTGTTGACAGTTAACTGTTTCGTCCTTATGGGACTCCTCAGAACACTGCTGGTCAATGTGACAAATCTTGCGAAGTTAATTAGACGGTTTTGTCTCTAATCAAATGTAAATAGTGAGAAAACTATCGCCAGAAGCGCCATCTACCGAGATACGAGAGAAACAAAAAACAAACGCAGGCGAAAAACTGCTATACTATATCGTTAGTATTATTGGCTTAAAAAATTCCGTTGATTGACACTCACTGTCTTGATGACGGGTAAAAATGCAATATGCGTTGATCCGGCCTGAAAGACAAAGAGCTGTCGTAGGTCACGGACTATAGTTTGTTTTCTTTTTGCATTCGATCTTTTCATTGATCGATATAGTATAGCAGTTTTTCGCCTGCGTTTGTTTTTTGTTTCTGTCGTATCTCGGTAGATGGCGCTTCTTGTGATAGTTTTCTCACTATTTGCATTTGATTAGAGACAAAACCGTCTAATTAACTTCGCAAGATTTGTCACATTGACCAGCTGTGTTCTGAGGAGTCCCATAAGGACGAAACAGTTAACTGTCAACACTTATTAGTTGTCCATTAGATCTTGGACCCCCGTGAGGTTAAGCTTTCAGGCTACCCACGGAAAAATATGAGAGAAACAAAAACTCTTTTTTGCCCGATTAGCCACGGAACTTGTTTGAATAATAAACATTGTTCAATATAATAGCATGGGCGCACCCACGCCCCCCCCCAAGCCTTAGATTTTTTTACATATTTTCGACATATTTCAGAAAAAAACACAAAAAATAGTTTAATATTCGACATCATTGCGCCACTGATAATGGTCACTCTTAGAGTGGTTGCTGATAAATAAAGCTTAGATCAGGCACCAGTTTTGTTTCTCTGGCTGAATAAATGCAACACCGTATTAAGTAGGTATACAGGGTGTTTCAGACCACTCGTACAGTACAAATTTCGGATAAAAGTTTGAAATTTTTTCACTTAGAAATTCGCAATCAGAAATCACAAATAGACATTACTCTAAATTTTTAGCAATTGTCAAATAATGTAGTGACGTGACGTATGTTCCAAAATCACCAAAACTGACACATGTGCAGTAATCGAATTCCTGTCTACCCGAAAAAGGAACATTAACACCAGTATTTACTAAGACCTTAAGACTTAGCATTGTAGACCGGGTTTAAGTATCAAGTCTATAGACTTGATACCGACCGATTTATGTGTATTTTTTTAAAACTCACAGGTCAAATAACTGCAAAGATTTGGTTCACCCTAATGTGCAATATGATAGTACGCATTTCTCAGTGAGTTTCATCTCATATAAATTCAAATTAACTTTAGAAATAAAGAAAAACCACATAAAATTTTTGTAACCAAATGTCATTTTTTGGAAACTTAGTCCGTGCAGTCGTAGGATTCCCGTTAAAAATAGTCTCAAATTGTACCACCCCTCAGGGGTGGTTTAAAGTTCGAAAAACAATAGAAATAAACCTTGTAAGGAAATTTAAAATTTGTTACAACGAAAACATATCACCCATATCGCAAGGTATTTACGAACAATTTATATAAATATTCAAAACTATTGCATTCACGGGAAAAATAAGTTAAACCTTCAACCAAAAAAAATGTAGACTTTTAAACCTGGGATTGTAGCACTTAGCACTGTAGACCCTTTAGTAATTACTGGTGTTAGAATTTATTGAGGTTCCTGGCTTCAAGCATCGCGGGTGAGAACGCATATTTATGCTCTAAAGTATTTGCTTGTATTTTACCAAATTTTTAGGTTTATTGTGTTAGCAATTTCATAGGTTTCTTGATTACGTTCTCGATTATTATAAAAATATTTACTGGTTTCATTACGACCAATATCATATTTTACGAGAGTTGTTTCAATAACATATCGAATAACACATAAAATATCAATAAAAACTTACAATTACGCCAGCTGCTTCTGTTTACCATATTTCTCCTGTTAAATTATTTAAAACTCTAGTTTTAATTATTTATGGGTATAAAAGTTTCATTTACTGCATTGGAAAAACTCATACACTAATAATATCTTCTTCTACATCTTCTGGTTTATAATCGTCTATATCTTATTTATCTTACTATTAAATTATATTAATAATAACTATATTAAAATCATTTTCAAATTCTGATCTCTATCCTCTTTGGCGGTCTTCTTTAAACTAACTTAAAAGAGGTGCTTTACAACTCCATTTATACTTTTTCTAGATATCTTGCGACCATAACTTTATTACGTATGCCTATAATTTTCATAACTCCAACTCCGCCTTTCTCACGCAAGCCAACTTCGCGAAACTTTAACTTTAGTCAGTTTGACTGCAAATCAAAAGTTAAATATATAATTTGTTTAGCTCTAATTAAATGGATTATTGTATCCTATTTTAAAGGATTTTAAAGGAAAGTATTATGACACAAAAAAAACATCAAAATATTATTCTAAAGTTTATCTATAAATAGCCTGAAATTACTTATTGCAGTTATTTTTTAGTGCTGGTAATGTATTACTATTAAACTTTTTGTTACGGGTATTATAATATGTATTTTAAACTGAATGGATGGGAAAGGACCGGAATTCTAGAAACCTCGGCAATCGAGAACTAATGGAAAATTGACGTCCCGATGGTAATGAGTTAACAAGACGTTGACAGAAGCAGATAGCTCAACGTTTTTCCCTTTAAGTGCCTTAATTGGCCGAGCTGGATGTATGGAAAAGAAAAATTCACCATATCCATTAGCAACACATTGTTTAATATCCTTACGATTAGCTTTTTTACAGTACCTACCCAAAAAGTGTTTATATAAGGAGTAAAGAAAGTTGCCCAGCCCAGTGCGAAAATCATACTTATTATCGTAAGTGTAAAAAAGCACTTTCTAACGAGTTATGTATTCCTACGACCACAAGATGTTAACCCGAATTTCCTTGTTATTTTATGTTAAAATCAATCTTTTTTATTTTCGTCCCAAGTATTTTCTTCTTCAGACATCAAACTATGTTTTAAAACATTGAATTTTGAAATTAGCTAGGCTGTAGGACAGATGAAAATATTTTCTTCTCTAGTGATAAAGATAAAAATCAATATGCGTGTGAAATATCCAACTTTTTAAAACAGGAAATAGTGCAAATCTCGCTATTTTTATGGTCGTAGGGAAAAATTTGATCATGTTATGAATTATAACGTTCTACAAACTTAAACCACTATTTCTCATAACATATTATTAGAAAACAAGGTATAATAATAATTAACAATTTTGTTTTAGCTTAATTAAATTATAAAACTTAAGCTTAGCGTTTACGTACAGTTTTTACCACTTTATTTCAACTGCAAATCACAATTCTGTTAAATTTGTAGCATTATTTTGTTTTATTAATTTACTCTTTTCAATCTTGGAGCTAGCTTTCTATTGTCTAGAAGCTTCACCACTTCTTTATAATCTTTGCAACAGTCTAGAATTTTTTGTCCCTATGAAAATCACTATTTTAAACGTACGAAGGTGCTTTAACAATGTTTCTTAGTGGGTACTTTATTTTAGAATCTCCAAGAGTAAAATTTGAATTCCCTAAATTTAGTCGGGTGTGTCCAATTGTTTTGAAATTTTAGGAACATATACAACTTTTACGTCTCTTTTGAACTGTACTTGTCATTTTTGCCTGCAATTATACAGTATTGTATATTATAGTCGTGTATAACTTTTAAACTATTTACCCTATCATGCTGAATTTCGGTATGTAGATGTAGTTTGGATAGCAGTTAATTCTTCTTAAAACTTTGGAGTCTTTCCCAAGTAGTAAAAAACAATTAAATGTTAAAAGGCTTATTTGCTTACTTTAATAATAACACAATTTCTATTGCCCCTATCATTTTTCAGATATAGACATTCACTTAATTCAATAAATGTTAAATCTTGATTTCAACTTTATTTCAGGAGTGACATTTTGAAAATTTTTCTAAGAAGCTGTCTGTTAGCAATAAATTAGAAATTTGAAAATTTATTTTTAGGTGACGCCACTATAGTGTGAAGAGCGAGATAAACAGGGTCAATAATATACAGCGTTTAATATATCGTTTCAGTGGCGGATCCAGGGGGGGGGGCACTAGGGGCACTTTTCCCCCCTCCGAGAATTTTTTGAATATACAAAAAATGAGTAAAAAGTAATGTTTTTGCTAATAAAAACTCAAAATTTTTGTCTGCGGCGCATGAAAGTGTCTATTGTTGTTATCATCGATATTACAACCACTGACTAATTCAATAAAATGATGCTTAAAAAAATATATACCATTTTTTACCAACAGAGAATGTCACCTAAAGTGCCCCCCCCCCCGAGAAGCACCTCTGGATCCGCCCTTGTATCGTTTTCACATTATTTTTTAAGAAAGTTGGGTTTTACAAAAATTCACAGCTGTCGCTACGAAAGCCAATATCCACAGCTCCATGTTTCACATCAAAACCGCAGAAAGCGGTTAAATATTCAGAGGATTGTGTATTCCACGTTGACGCGTCGTAATATGACACGTCACAATGTATACGTCGGTGTCTATTCAGGACTAGACACTTCAAAGATGTGCGCTTGCGCAAAACTCTTGCGTTACACGCGACATATGGCGAGGTTGGGTTTGGTTATCTTGGTTCTAGTCTAAACTCATTTGGCTTTATTGTTCGCTGTTCTTTGAAGCAACCACCTTATTTTTACTGAATTGAATAAATTTAGAGAAAGAAAAAGTGCCATATGTAGATATAGATTTTTTTAACAAAAAGCTAGGGTCATACTCATTGGCGTATATATATATATATATATATATATATATATATATATATATATATATATATATATATAACCGAACCGGGCCCCCCCCGAAACTAGGATTTTTTTAGATATTTTCCACATATTTCATAAATACAGACATAAAATAGCATAAAATACAGCCTCATGTGGTCTCGGCCCCCCCGAAACTGTCTCGGGCCCCCCCCCCAAAACTTTTTTCTATATACGCCAGTGGTCATACTCATTTTATCTTCTTGTGTAAGAGCCTAATTAGGTTCTAGTTTTGGACCGGGTACTTAAAATAATTGTTTCTCGCTTTTTTAAAAGACTTTTTTACCGATTTCTCTTTGCATTTTTTAAGTAAATTTGAACATATTTTTTTATGAGTATGTAATAATATTTCAATTTCCAAATTCCCTCCTCGCTTTTGCACCTCACTTCATTTTACGCCGCTTGACATCCAATTTCCCCCATTTTCTCCCCCTTGGCCACCCTCTTGACGCGTAACGTTTCGTTGCTTACATCTAACCTCCCTTGCATCCCCTTTTTTATTTTCCTCTTCCTGATTTGTGTCTTTGCTGTTTTTACATTTAGAGAGGATAATAATCCTTTTTATCTGGACAATTTTATTATTCTTTTTAAACTTACCAAGAAAATCTTTCATTACTTTTCATTAAGAATCTACAAAACAGAAAAATGTGAAACTATATAAGTATATTATGTTTGCACAACTATCATAAATGCTCTATCAGAATATATTTATAAGAGTGCCTTTTAGTTCTCCTCACCTTAGCATTACGGTTCCTTTTTCTTTTATTTACAAAACAAAAGCCACTCTCGAGGCTTTAAAAAGATCAAAAGACCCAAGCAAAGCTTACTACCGACTGGTGCGTCCTTCAGGTGACCTTGATCTCACCACGGTGAGGCAAATAACCACGTGGCTAGGAAGGACTTGGTATCAGGCTGCCAGAAGGGCAGTAGAGGTAGGCGGGGCCCTTGTTTATCCCATCCCTTGCTTCTCATTCGTCGATGCGTTCAATTCACCCTCGACCCAAACTCAACTTTGTTTTCACCCCACCTCTTCTCTTTGTTTAAAACCAAATCCACGAGAAAGATAAAACACGGCACTGGGTAGCGTCGGTATAGTTTTCAACGCAAAGCGAGTGCATAAGCAACTTTCGCAATCGCTTTGCTATAGGGTGACCGCTCTATCTGCCCTATTCTTTATTTATCCTTATTCGAACAAGAGAGATAAAACATATCTTTGGATAGCTTCGGTTAGCGTCAAGACAAGTTTTGTATTTAAACAGAACTCCTGAAGTTATCTGGTGTTCGCTTGAGAGAGGGTTTTCACTCGCCCCTCCTTTTCTCTTTTTCTAAACAAGAAAGAGAGACGGGGATAGAGATGAATCTTTTGAAGTTTGGGCGACATTTTGTTGCTATTTAGAGAAGTAATTTTAGAGAGCAAAGTTATGAAGGGTAAGGGCAAATATAAGGGTGGTAAAGACTTTGTATCTTTCTCTGTTTTGCAGCTTAGAGGAAAATGGAGGATAATCAAGAATTATAGTAGACTCAAATACTTATTGATCAATGCATTAAGTTTGTTATGACTTTCTTTCTTTATGACTATTGATAGAAAATATGTTATTATTATTAAATATTAAATAACAAAGTATTAGGGATTATATTGTTATTAAGGAATATTATCAATAAAAATATATATTTTTTTACATAGATACTAATTGATATAATTAGATATACGAAATTCATCAGAGAGTTTGCATTAAATTATTAAAAATAATAAAAACTTTTGAAATGATTACTTTTGTTTAATGCTTGAATTGTCGTGAAAAAGAAGATTACTCTAGTAAGTGCGATGAATGAAAAATAAAAACTAAACTAGACAGAGAACAAGAAAAATATTATCAGAAAATAATAAAAAAATCATAAAAATCTCTAAATGTTTTAAAAAAAAGTGCATTAGTCTAGCAAGTGCCATCGATGAAAGTTTAAAAGTAAATACTAAACTTGATGGAAAACAAGACAAGATATAAGATATGAGAAGTAAAATTTTACGGAGAATCAGTGCTAAGATCGAGATTATATATTTTGGCCTATTATTAGATAATATATATGTAAACTTGCAGCTTTTATTTGTTTTAAATGACAAAGACGAGCAAACTCAAACCATGTAGGTAGGTAGACAAAACAAAACTAACAAGACGAAACCTAACTAAAAGAATCCTTATCAAGAAAATAACCGATGAAAATTATTAAATAGGTATTTGTTGCTAAAGTTTTAGGTTTCCTTCAAATATCCAAAAACCCGAAGTTTCATACTGAATTATTAATAATAAAACCCCTGGAAAGGGAAGACAGAATAAAAATATTAGACATGAAAGATCAAAGCATAAAAGAAGAAAAGTCAGCACGATTTTAAACACAAAACTGTGAAAACTTGAAATAGAAACCTACGGCATAGATCCGTTTTAATCCAATGGCGTCTTCAACAATATGAAGCTTTTAAAATTTCAAACTAGAAAGTTCCTGACGGATGTTAACTAACACAAACTTATGCTGATATATATCTGTGTAAACATCTGCGAATCATCATCATGAAGGAAACCCGAAATATAGGATCGGAAATAATATCGTCAAAACTCAACATTTGCGTATACCAAACAGCCAAAACATCAACATTTTTAATATCGAAGGACCAAATATGGGAAACGCTTAATAATTTCCATACCATGGTGTTGTAATTAGTAAGAATGAGATAGCAAATACCGATCCCTATCAAAAGCATAATTCGAAAAGCTCAGAAAACTTTGGCAAACTACTTAAAAAAGTAAAATTCTTGAATCAAACATTTTTGAATTAAAAACAGTAGAATTCTTTAGTTTTGGCAAGTTTTTATAGGCAGAACCAAAAGTTTTCAGGTTATAACCAAGCTTGGGCTGCAGAGTTTGTTAATAAGTTGGCCATTTAAGTTACTGCGGATAGCTTGGCAGACAAGACCAAGATAAGAAATTTTAGACAAGACTCATTTGCATTACTGGCAAAGACCACCACCACAACACCGCAATACAAGCTCTGAAAATAAGAATACCAGCTTTCACTAAAGCACTATTTAGGAGGTCAGAGCTCAAAACTCCACGAACGTCAGTAAATTTTATATAAAAAGAACTTAGGAAACTATCCAATGCACCTACCTAAATCTGACATAGAGAAGAAAGAATTATATAATTATTTTTAGAAAAAAGTTAAATTCAGCTACCATTTAGTTGATTTCGTTAAAAAAATTTTAAAGTATCTTCAAGTGAGAAATTTTACAAAAAAGGGCAAATATTTAAGTGTTCAAGTGTTCAATCATTTATTCCAAATTATCATAAACTGTAAAAGCTTGCTATTTAGCATTAGAAACCAGTCAAGAATTAGTAGAGTTACCAACTGGCATATTTTCAAATTTCTAAAGTTTTTCCTTTGTAAAGACTTCTACTCGTATCGTCAAACTTTTAAACGATATCTCGCTTCCATAAATATTAACGTCATCAAAACAAACGTCTGTTTAATCCGTTTCGTAATTTAAAATTCCGAGCGCTCTAACTTTATACAAAACCCAAAGGCTAAACATCTTTAAATTCTCAAAACTGTTTCAAAATTTTCAATAAACTAGCTTAAATCAGTCGCCATCTTTGTTGCTCGCCCTCCATTAGTAAAGGATAGAGCTACGTTTGGACCCCTCTATACTACGCATCGAATCCTCGAATCCGACAGTGTTAAATGTCGCTTTTTTCTTCATCAAAGTACTGTCTATCTTTCTCCCACCCATAGATTTAAAAAAAGAGGGAGGGATTTAGATGCCCTATCGTATATAGTCGCGAATAGGCGCTTGTTGTATGTACCGTTCTAGATACAGTCTGTCCTTTTCTGTTATAAGCTTTTAGAAAAAGAGGGAGGGGCTTTGGGTCCCTAACCCACATTGTAACGAATCATCATTTAATTGCCGTTCTGGCAAATAGGATTTCTTGAATTCACGCTTACCCAAGCTTATTTTTGATATTTCTCTCTTTGTTTCTTTAGCACGATTAAACCGAGAGAGGAGGATTTTCGGACGACTTGACGTATGGGAATTGAGTACATTAAGTTAACTTTGTGAAGCATATAAATTAAACAGGTCCGAATGCTTGTTCCAATTATAATTTTTGTGTTTGTCGAGGGTAATTCTGCAATGAGTTTAAATTTGGACTCGTTCCAATTGAACGATTAGAAGTTTTGGCAATAATTTTTAGGGTGACCCATTCTCTTACACTTTTTACTTTTCTCAACTTATATTTTGTTACCCATATGTATCTAAATTAGAACGATCTAAATTTTATTGAACGACCAACAAAACTCATAAATTATTCTCGATATTTTTCTCTACCTTGTTGATGTTACTACACCGTATTAAAAAGACTCAAATAAATTTTAAATAATGTGAACGAAACAGCTGCAAAAATATCTGTATACTTAAGCCTAGAATAGAATTAGCTTTAGGTTTTTTTAGAAGGGTGGCCCTAAATATTGAACAAGTTACTAGATAGTTAAAGCATGGCTTCATATCTTTTCTCCGTTTTGATGTCTTGCTTCCATATGGGTAAAACTTTAGTTAGATTAGATTAGAAGTTTTATTAACATTTTTGGTTGCGCTCTAAAATACTAGGATAGAAATCCTAGCATAATACCAAAGCAACATAGAACAACTAATAGGTGTATATATAGCAAACATATATAGTGGTTCGTCCCGCCTTCCTTTTTGTAAATATGTTCTTTTTACTATAATTTACCAAATTGGTTCGAATTAGGCTATTTGGTGATTCACTAGAGCATTTTCTATTTTTTGTTTATTTAGTATTAATTAACTAATTAAGTACTTAAAATTACTGGGTTATTTGCATTTGAAACTCCCGCGGTTTTAGAGGCAAATATTACAATTTGCTATAATTAATTTACTTTACATAAAATGCATTTTGAATTACTAAGGTTCCTAGTTCCTTTAATATGGACCTTCGTAATCTCATTCCTTCCTACTTATTCCTTTTCTCCTACGCCTATGGATTAACGACGCCACTGGGTGCCATGTGGGAGAATGAACGCAGTAGCGAATACCTGCTGCAGCAACACAGAGAACCGTTTCGCCTTCGAACGATAATACACGCGTGTTAGCGACTCTCCTACCACAGCAATGTGGGGTGCAAAAACTACGGTTTAACAGCACGTCCTCCCATGAGTTCCACTTCCTGTATAAAAATGGTAAGTGAAAATGCATTATTTTTACCTTACATACATTTGTTTATTGCTACACTAACCTAGAAGGTAAACTAGACCATTTCAGAATCCCTTGTACCAGCTTAGCCTATGACCTTATTCCCTTAAAATTACAGTCCACATCTGACACCGTTAAATTCCAGACAACTCTCCTATCTGGACCACCAGGGAGCCCCATTTTTGATCCTTAGCGACCCGGATTTCTGGAATCGTTTTTTTGCCTTTTTAGGTTAGTTTTTTTTACTGGTTTCAAATGCAAGAAAAACCCTTGTTTTTCCTAAATGCCTTTTTTACTGGTTTCAAATGCAAGAAAAACCCTTGTTTTTCTTACATGCCTACTTTAGAAAACCCCTAGGTTTCTAAAATACATTTTGCGATTTTTTTTGTGTAAAAACAAATGCAAGAAAAACCCTTGTTTTTCTTACATGCCTACTTTAGAAAACCCCTAGGTTTCTAAAATACATTTTGCGATTTTTTTTGTGTAAAAATTAAATATTTTTAACAATAAATTTAGCCTTTTCATGCGAAAAACCAAACACAGATAAAATCTGTAAACTACTATGCTTTTTTTTGTTTCGAATAAATCAAGTTTTTTCGTTTCTTTTTTGTAAAAAAAAACCGTATGGAATTTGGGTGTTTTTTTGTTTGTCACTGGAAATAGTTTAAAATAGTGTCTGCAAAGTGCTATTATTTTAGCCGTTGTGCCTTCACATTTGTGGATTGCTATAATTATATCCAATTTGCTCGAAAAAAATCTCCAAATTGCCATATTCATTTTTGCTTATTGCAAATTGCTATGACTATATCCGATTGCGGATGCTTTACTATATTCGTTTTTGCGTAAAAATTGCTATGAATATATCTATTTCTAATTTACTATTATAATATCTGTCTGCAAATGGCTATGATTGTATCCATTTTATGCGTGCATAATAAGTTTTGAAGGAAATTTAATTCTTAACTTGAGAATTTGTTTTCGTGTAAAGGCAGATAAATAGTTTTACCAAATTAAATGCTTTTGATTTGTAGGTATTTATTTTTAAATATAATACATAGTAGGTACCTACTTATTTGAATTCGCGAGGCGAAGATAAAAAAACTTATACACAAGTTTTTTGTTATCATTAGTTTGCATCGGGTATTTTCTTTACTTTTGTGCGCTTATAGTTTGATTATTGTAATTAAACGTAGGACATTAATATTTATACAGGGTGTCCAAATTTTGATTTTTTTTCAGTTTACCTAATTTTTGTCAATTATTTTTTGGATTTTTTTTAAATCATGTCTAGTTCGGATAAAATTTTAAAGGCTAAAGCCTTGCGCTATAGTGCGATTTCACAGCTAAATTTGATCATTGAATCCGCGACCCTCGCAAAAAATGACCCTGCCTATCACAGCGGCTTTAAAGTCAAATTTCGGACATTGTCAAAAATCAAAAAAGATTTTGAAAAGCACCATAATACTTTGTTGACGTTGGTAGCCTCTGATGAGGATCGCTTAGTAGTAGAAACCAAAGTGTCTATGGACTTTTGCAAACGCTGTGACGAGATTTCCACTATATTTTACGAACTTTTCGAACTACCCTTTGAAGATGGAGGGCTTTTGAGCAGTACGATAAATCCCATGGGCAGTCCCTGTGCCTCCACAAACCAGCATGGTTTACTGCCTAGGATAAAAATACCTCTTTTTCAAGGGGAATTTAAGGAGTTTCCAACCTTTTTGCAAGCCTTTAATGCTACCGTGCACAATAATAGGTCGCTGGGAAACTTTGAAAAATTCAATTTGCTTTTTTCTAATTTAAAGGGCCCTGCCCTGGATGTCATTTCTGACATTCCTATCCTTGCTGAAAATTATTTAAATGCCTACCACACCTTGGTGGATAGGTATACAAATAAACGATTACAAGCTTACCTTCACTGGAAGGCAATTGAAGGCTTCTCTCCTCTTACTAAAGAGAATGCTACGAATTTGAGGAATTTGCTTGATTGTTTTTCGAAAAACTTAAGTGCTTTAAAAGTCATGGGTTTTAAAACGGAGTTTTGGGATTATATTATGGCACAAATGCTCTTGGATAGGTTGGACCCAACCACGCGCAAGGCATTTGAGCAAAATTATTGCTCCAATGAGATCCCCTCTTATGATAAAATTCGTGCTTTTGTTTCTAGCCATTGCATTGCGTTGGAACAAATACAACAAACTCAAGATTACTTAAAAAATAAAGATTTGTCAATTTCAAGTCAGAAAAATCAAGCAAAGTTTCAAAATCGATCTGCTTTGTTTGCTAATACTCAGAGAGCCTCCAAAAATGCCTCCCAGTCTCCAAATGGCCAAAGTGGCTTAAATAATACTCCAAACCCTCAAAAATTTTGTTTTCTCTGTAAAAGTGGCGATCATATAATATACAGATGTCCTAATTTTTTGGCGAAAACTCCCCAGCAACGTTTTGAGATTGTTAAACAACATAAAGCGTGTGTCAACTGTTTGGCCTCAAAGCATAATTTACCCCAGCAATGCAAATCAGAAAAAAGATGTTTACATTGTGGCCAATTTCATCACAGTCTCTTACATTTTTTTCCTATTAATTCTACACCTAGTCCTGCGAGTAGCCCCTCTACTTCTGCAGTGCAACCCCCGAGGAGCCCCGTGGCTACCGAATTTAATAGAACCACTAACACCATTGTTACTGGTATGTCTTTAAATGATCGCGAAATACTTCTCTGTACCGCTTTAATACAAATACAGGATGTTTTTCAAAATTGGCACACAGTGCGCGCCATCTGTGACTCTGGTGCTCAATCTTCATTTATATCTAAGTCATGTGCTGATAGTTTGGGCCTTCCTAAATTTAATATCGCCATGACTCTACAAAGCTTAGATCGAATGACAACTTCGGCAAAATCTGGAATTAATTGCAATATATCCTCTTTGCGTGATAATAATTTTGTTTTTAATTTTGATGCGATAATACTCGATAAAATTTGTAGTGATTTACCTCATTCCTCATTTTCGATTAAAAGTTTTCCTTTTCTCGCCAACTTAGAACTAGCTGACCCAGGCTTTAATAAAAGCGATAAAATTGATTTATTGTTGGGCGGCGATGTGTACCCTTACATTTTGCTAGATGGTCGTTTGTCTACGGGACCCAACAACCCCGTCTGCATTAATACTATTTTTGGTTGGGGAATAATGGGCAATCTTTCACTTTCACCTTCAACTACAAATCAAATTAAAACATTTTTTACTACGTCAATGAACGATTCTTTTGTCAATTTAGATAAAAATCTACAACGATTTTGGCAAATAGATGACATACCTAATGTCAAGGCCATTGACCCCGAAGATGAGTTTTGCGAAAATTATTTTTTGAAAACTACCTCAAAAAATGAGGAGGGGAGATATATTGTATCTTTACCATTTAAAGTTACTGCTCCAGATTTTGGCGACACTCGATCCATTGCCGTACGTCGTTTTTTCTCCCTTGAGAAGAAATTGCTACAAAACCCTGATTTTCATGCTGCCTACAGCTCTGTTTTACAAGATTATTTAGATAATAATCATATGCAACCGGTTTCTGCACCTTTGCCGACCGAAATTTCAAATCATTTTTATATTGCACACCATGCGGTGTTTAAAAAAGATTCTACTAGCACCCCCCTGAGGGTGGTTTTTGATGCGAGCATGCACGCCCCTGGCAAAATCTCGCTCAACAACGCTGTTTATACTGGGCCCCCTTTACAAAGGGACTTACAAAAAATTTTATTACTTTATCGTTTGCATAAATTTTGCTTTTGTTGCGACATCCGTCAAATGTACAGGATGATTTTAGTTGACCCTAGTCAAACTAATTTTCAAAGAATAGTTTGGAGGTTTGATCCTAACCAGCCTATTCAAGACTTCGAAATAAATAGAGTTTTATTCGGGGTCTCTTGTAGCCCCTTTTTGGCTATCAGAACTTTGCTGCAACTTGCTAGAGAGCATGAGGACCTTCCTCTTGCCTCAAAAATCATTGAGGAGGCAGTTTTTGTCGATGATGTGATTTCGGGAAGTGATGACTTTTTTAAGGCCACTGAGATGAAAAATCAATTAATCGAGCTACTTAGCCGAGGTGGATTCGAATTGCGTAAATGGGCGAGCAATTGTCCCGAGTTACTATCCGATCTTCCTGAGTCACACATTTCGATGAAGGCTCTTTCTCTCGATTTGGATGCTGAAAATTCAACTTTGTAAATTCTCGGTTTAAATTGGAACCCTCATACTGATGAATTTTTTTATACTTTCGACTGTTCTCTCCAAACATGCACTAAAAGAACAATTTTAAGTAATTTGGCCCGCATTTACGACCCTCTGTCTTTTTTGGCGCCAATAGTTTTAATTTTAAAATTAATTGTTCAATACTGCTGGGCAGAAGACTTAAACTGGGACGACCCTGTCAGTCCGGAAATTGTTTTTAAATGGGAAAAATTTAAAAATGAATTAAAGTTTTTGCATTCTGTTAAAATTCCTCGTCAAATAATTTTGCCTAATGCTAGTCAAATCCAGCTAGTAGGATTTTGCGATAGTTCAGAACGGGCCTATTGTGCTGTCGCTTATATTCGAATTTTTTATTCTGATGGAAACATTAAAGTTTTTTTTGTTTGTAGTAAATCTAGAGTCGCACCGTTGCGTCGTAAACTAACTTTACCAAGACTAGAGCTTTTAGGAGCTGTTTTGTTGGCTAAATTAATGGATTTTTTACTAGAAACGTTCTCGGAAAAAATTAAATTTGATAAAATTCTTGCTTTTACTGATAGCACAGTGACCTTATCTTGGATTCAGGGATCTCCTCACAAATTTAAAACATTTGTTTCGAATAGAACTGCCTATATACAAGGAAGAATTAGCCCTGAGTTTTGGCATTATGTTCCTACTGAACAAAATCCTGCTGACTGCGGTACTAGGGAAATGTATCCCTCTGATTTACAAAGATTTTATTTTTGGTTAGAAGGGCCTTCCTTTCTAAACCAACCTACAAATACTTGGGATTTTATGACAGTTACTTACGATGGGAATGCAGTTTTGGAAGAACAGCGAAAAAATATTTTTAACGTTTTTACTTGCGAACAAACAGTTGAATATTATGTAAACAACTTGTTTGAAAAATACAGTTCTCTTTTTAAAATTAAGAGAATAGTTGCTTACTTTTTGCGAGGGTTACAAAAGTTTAAAAATCCCTCATACAATTTTGCTACTGATTACCTTACAAATCAGGATTACTACAAAAGCTTACTTTTTATTTCGAAATGCGTACAATCTTTTTCTTTCCAAAAAGAAATTGAATTACTAAAAGATAAGAAACAGCTTCCAAAAGCTTTTCAAAAATTATGTCCATTTTTGCATAATGAAAGCTACGATTTGCTTCGTGTTGGAGGCCGTTTATGCCATTCAAATTTATCATACGATAAAAAATTTCCAATTCTTTTGCCTTCTAGTGCAAAATTCACTGAATTACTGATTTTAGATTTGCATCGCAGCAATCTTCATTGTGGTATACAGACCACAACTTTTTTACTAATGCAAAACTTCTGGGTATTGTCTGCTAAAAAGGTAGTGAGAAAAGTTTTAAGTTCTTGCCATACTTGCTGGAAAACTAAACCTAACTCCCTTCAACCCCCTATGGGTAACCTACCGAAATTTAGAGTTTCCGAAGCAAAGGTGTTCGAAAATGTAGGTATAGATTTTTGTGGTCCGTTCACGATTACTCTTGGTCGGACCAGAGGTGCAAAAACCATGAAAGCATATGTCTGTTTATTTATCTGTTGCGCTGTTAAAGCCGTGCATTTAGAGTTAGTCTCTGATATGACATCAGAAGCCTTTCTGGCTGCTCTGCGCCGCTTCATAGCTAGAAGAGGACTATGCTCAAAGATCTCTTCAGACTGCGGGACCAACTTCGTGGCCTCTGAAAAATACTTGCGACAAATTTTTTCTGATTGCGTGAAGGGGGAAGGTATAGTTTGGTCTTTTAACCCACCTGCTGCTCCCCACATGGGAGGCATTTGGGAATCAAACATTAAATCTTTAAAGACTCATCTTCACAGGGTAGTTGGAAATCAAATACTCACCTATGAGGAATTAAATACGGTTTTAACCCAAGTTGAAGCCATAATGAACTCACGTCCTTTATGTGCCTTAAGCACCGATCCTACTGATCTGGCGGTCTTGACTCCTAATAATTTTTTAAATTTGAGGCCTCCAGGTACAATACCCGATCCAAACTACTGCGATATTGCGTTAAACAGGCTGTCCAGGTGGCAACTGTTGCAAAGAATGCACCGCGATTTTTGGATTCGCTGGCACCGCGAATATTTGCACACTTTGCAACAGCGAGCCAAATGGCACCAACCTCTTGCTTCCATTGATATTGGTACTATGGTACTGATCAAAGATGAAAATTCCACTCCATTGGATTGGCCCCTAGGCCGCATTGAAGACCTTATTAAAGGTTCTGATAATGTTCCACGGGTTGCTATTGTAAAGACTACTAAAGGTACCTACAAACGGTCTTTGGTAAAACTATGCGCCCTGCCTACAAATTAAACTCTCTGAAATGCCCCTGGGCATTCTCAGGGGGGTGGGAAATGGTTCGTCCCGCCTTCCTTTTTGTAAATATGTTCTTTTTACTATAATTTACCAAATTGGTTCGAATTAGGCTATTTGGTGATTCACTAGAGCATTTTCTATTTTTTGTTTATTTAGTATTAATTAACTAATTAAGTACTTAAAATTACTGGGTTATTTGCATTTGAAACTCCCGCGGTTTTAGAGGCAAATATTACAATTTGCTATAATTAATTTACTTTACATAAAATGCATTTTGAATTACTAAGGTTCCTAGTTCCTTTAATATGGACCTTCGTAATCTCATTCCTTCCTACTTATTCCTTTTCTCCTACGCCTATGGATTAACGACGCCACTGGGTGCCATGTGGGAGAATGAACGCAGTAGCGAATACCTGCTGCAGCAACACAGAGAACCGTTTCGCCTTCGAACGATAATACACGCGTGTTAGCGACTCTCCTACCACAGCAATGTGGGGTGCAAAAACTACGGTTTAACAGCACGTCCTCCCATGAGTTCCACTTCCTGTATAAAAATGGTAAGTGAAAATGCATTATTTTTACCTTACATACATTTGTTTATTGCTACACTAACCTAGAAGGTAAACTAGACCATTTCAGAATCCCTTGTACCAGCTTAGCCTATGACCTTATTCCCTTAAAATTACAGTCCACATCTGACACCGTTAAATTCCAGACAACTCTCCTATCTGGACCACCAGGGAGCCCCATATAGTAAGATTTAATAAAGCAATCTCACTCTCTAAATTACAATTTTGAACTGGGTTTCAACAACATCCACAATAATAATGGGATATATAGGGTTTCCAAACATATTAAGATTCGATAAAAAAATCAAACTCCTAAAACTATAACTTTGTGTTGGATGCGATGTCATCCAAAATAATAATGGAAGAGCCAAAATAATATAAGCAATGACATCAAAAGCATGGGAAGAGGTTGGTAAAGAATTGCGCAGAGATGTAAGACTAAGAGAATTAAACCTCCAAGAAAATAAAATATTTTTAAACGTCGAAAACCCCCAATCTTTGACCAAATGATAAGAAATTAAGTTAAGAAAGAAAACTACCTATATTCTATAAAGCGCTCACTTAGATAAAGTTTCAGCCATAACAAAGGCCCCTTGTAATTTGTATAGTAAGGCAACGGAAGTAATTACCACTATCTTAAAAGCAAGAAAAAAATGCTATAAACCAAGTATAGTGTTCAAAACAATAACAAGAACACTGCGTTGGTGAAACAAGAGAATTAACTGTTTATTCTTTGTAGCAAAAAACTTGCCACAAAAGCACATTCTTAATTTTATTTGCAGGTAGTCATTTGTTCGACAGTTTGCAAATATTCTAAAAGAAATAAATAAAAATAAAAAGTTAATTAACAATAATTGGGTAATACAATATTAGAACATAAACCAACCAAACATACAAACACTTATGTGAAACAATTCATGGTTTTCTATTGTACTTGTTTTTAACTTGTTAGATAGATAACAAATTTTAAATTTATTTATGTATTCCGCAGTGTCATCTGTTGTTATCTCTTTTCCATGAATCTTCTGAAAAGTAAAAGTTACAATTTCCCTAAAAGGAATATTATTCAACAATCCAAAAACCTAGTTATAGTGAAAGAAAAGCCAAATAATGATACTGTTTAAAATGTACAATTTCATAAGTCCAAATGATCCACCTTCTAAAAATAAATACGAAAAAGAAATCAAAGGATAACAATTTATCTTAAATTCATTTTGTTGTTAAAAACAAACTCTTTTAACTACCAAGTAAATATACAGTATGATCCAAATTTTGCACTTTTGGGGGTTTTAGACACATTTCTGGGATAGAAGAAGATAGAAAAAAGCTGATTACCGCTTGCGAGGCTGAAATTTCAAGACAAGCAGTTTTACTCGCCTGCTGCTGTTTTAGTCTCTCTCATATTTCGGAAGATGGCGCTTCTTGCAAAGTACATGGTTTTGTTTCCTTACTAGAAATGTAGGGCGAGAGACAAAATCCTGTACCTAACTTAGCAAGGGTGTCACATTGACCAAGCAGTGTTCTGAGGAGTCCCACAAAGAATAAACAGTTAACTGTCAACAATTATTAGATATCCATTAGATCTTGGACCCCAGTGAGATTTTCGAGCTACCCACGTGAGAGAAACAAGAAACCCAGCATTTTGATATTTCAATCCGTTTTTGTGCTACGGGAGCTTCCTGAAAATTGCATTTGAATTGGGGTCTACTTATACTTTTTTGATTTCTTAAAATTTATGTTTGGTATAAAATGCCCATTCCTAGGATCTTTCAAGCTGAATGCAACTATCACACCGAATTTTATTTGCCCCTTTTAGTTTTCGAGATATAAAACCAAGTTAGGTACATTTTTTCTTATGCAATGAACGTTTTTTTTAATTGTGTTTTAAAATAAGCCTGAAACTTACTTTAAATCGCTATGTCATACTCATGTCATGTTTTATTTTTGTTTATTTTATATATTTTATATTTCAATTTATTATATTTTATTTTTTTAAATGAAGTAAAGAAATAGATAATAAAAATATAAAAAACACAAAAGTGATATTATTTTAAAAGAAATTCGTCTTAAAATTTCGGCTTTGCAAAGGGGGGCGGATTAAGTTTTGAAAAGTCTGCATTGTGTAAATATTTTTTTTGTTTTTTTTATAGACAAGCCAACTGTCAAACTAAATTGTATCTGTCGCTTTTAATTTTTGACGTACCTATAAGTTTTGATTTACTTTTTTTCTTAAAAAAGAAATATTTTACTTTTAATTTTTTTTATTATCTTTTTATTTTTAATTTTTTTTAAAGAAATTTTATATCAACTAAATATAAAAAAAAAACAAAAAATTATAAAGAAATAATTAAAAAAATACTATTATGTCGTTTCTAAGGTAATTTTATGCAGATTTTAAATATTAAATAAAGGTCATTTAATTAAAAAATAATAACTTATATCTCTAAAGCTAAACCTGACGGATTAATTTCAGTTTGAGGGTTTGATTATTTACTTTAAAAAATCTAAAAAAAATTATTTTACACGAAAATGACATTTTTATAACTAAACAAGTTATAGACGTCTTGCAAACTTTAAACAAACAAAATTCCTTGTAGCTTAAAAAGGCTGGTCAAATCAAGATATTAATAATTAATATCTGCAATTATTGCAGCTTTTACCTTTTACAAGAGCAAAAGGGGGTCACTTTTTCTCGATCATCAAAAGTACCCAATTTGGATTACACTAATGATTATGTGGATTCTAATTCTCACCACAAATCATTTTTGAAAGCTATAACTGTCCACCTTTTCGAGGCAGTCAGTGTTCACAAAGCAACAGGTCTCCCAACCAAAGAAGGCGATAAAGATGGAGATGTCAAGATTGTGCTTAAATCATTAATTTAAGTCAGCTCTAAGGAGTAACAAATTAAGTTGTCAATGTGGTCTTTTAACAATTATTCGTTTTTAGCATCTTAATTTAATTTAAACAGGAAAGGCAGAGATAGATTTATGGAAAATTGCTGTATAATGAATTGCAAAGAAAATGAATGGGTTAATGTTTTATTCTTACTGCAAAGGCTTGATAGGAAAAGACATTACTTTATAAAGTATTATACAAAAAGGCTTAAAGAAAACAAAACTGTGTCAAGGAAAACAAAAGATACCAAAGAACATTTGACCCAAGGATCATCTATAATTAAACTAAGTGGATATACCTATATTGAAAGTTTCTAATGGAAGAGTTTTAAAAAATATATTCTTGATGTAAAGGCTTAAGAAGAAAACGCATTTCAACTTCATAAAAGTTTACACGAGAAAGCTTAAGGAAAACATTTTAGTACAATTAACGAAAAACAAAAATTTAAATGATATAAAAGTTTATTTGGCTTAAGAAACATGTTTAATCAAATTTAAAAATTTTAAGAAGGAAATAAATTACTTTATAAAAGCTTACACAACAATGTTTAAAGAATAGAATTTGGTAAAACCTCATTACTTTATAAAAGTTTACACAAAAATGCTTAAAGAAAATAGTTTGGAAGAATTAAACGTATATGAAAGTAAAGCAAAGATTTAAATGAGACAACAGAACATTTGACTTAAGAAACATGTTTAATCAAAACTAAACTGACAAACAATAGAAGAAAGACATACTATAGGAAATTAGCAATAAAAAATTGCTTTAATGATTTGCAAAGAAAATAAATAAGTAAATGTATTGTTGCTGCAAAAACAAAACAAAACGAGAAGGCATTACAACTATATAAAAGTTTATAAGAAAAGGCTTAAAGAAAGCAGTTTAGTAAAATGAAACACGTAGAAAATGAAAAGAAAGATCTAAATGATGGAGAAGAACATTTTACTTAAGAAACATGTTTAATCAAAACTAAAAAAACTGGAATCAGAATACTTATATTCGAAATTAATATTTGAAAATGTTTGCAAAAAAATAGCAGTTTTATTCTTGCTGTAAAGGCCTAAGGCATTGCAACTTTAGAAAACTTTACAGGGAAACGATTTTTAAACTAAAACTGTAGAGAAGAAAAACAAAGATATGAAAGAAACAAAAAAATATTTGAATTAGGAAACTAAAAATCTTAAGGCAAACAATTTACTAGAATTATTATTCTGTAAAGGGTTAAAAAGAAAAGGCATTACAACTTTACAAAACTTTACAGGGAAGAGCTTAAAGGAAGACAATTTATTGGAACCAAAACTGTAGAAACGATAACCAAAGAAAATTTGACTTAGGAAACATATTTAATTAAAACTAAAACTCTGTAAAGGATTAAGAAGGAAAGTCAGTACCTCTCTTATAAAAGTTTAAAGGAAAACAATTTAGTAGAATTAAACCTGTAGAAAACGAAAACAGAGATTTAAATTATACAAAAGATTATTTGACCTAACAGACATGTAAACTAACAAAAGAAGTATTTTGTTTTAAAATAATTTAATACACTAACGAATATAGCAGCAATAAATCTAAACAGATAGAGATATTATTTTTGGTTAAAACTGTGGAGAGGAACCAAAAACTAAAAAGAGGAAATTATTTTTTTAATAAATTGTTAAAAAAGAACGAAACAACTGCTTGAAATTTACACATAGTCATTAAATTGCAGAAGCTTTGAACATAAAGGTCAAAGGAAAAAATGTCGAAAAAGCGCCGTCCAACATGAATTTTTTTCTAAAGGGCAAACAGCTCTGTACAGCTTTTTAAACGCTTAAAGAATCGTGTGTATTGACTGCAACGAAATTCGTGTGATCAAAATGCAGAGCCTAATTCAATAACCTTGTCTGTTAATTAGACTTCTCCTTCTGCAATTTTTTTTGCTCCCGGAATGTAAAATTGATATGGAAATGCATATAGTAATGAAGATTATTTCAAACGAGTTACCGTCAATTTTGGAAAATAAAGTTTTTATGACATTAATTTGCATACTTAGAAGTTTAAAGAATCCACAGGTCATACAGTAGGGAGAATAATTGTTAATTTTTTATTGTAACACAAATTAACTTATTTGCCTTCTATAAATATTAAATTTTATACAAAAGGGTGAATTTAAAATCGACGCGGGACTTCGCTCTACACGATTTAAAATTAAACCCCGAAGTAAAATCAGAATGCTCGATGCATTATGAATAAAAACGTAGGGTGTTTATGAAAGGGGAGCGCCACTCAGTGCAATCTGATGTTCAGTGTCCGTACATTAGTTGGGTATTAGTTAAATTGGCAGAAAGGGTTGAGACGAGTGGGCATCGAATAGAGCAGAGTAGAAATATGATTGACAAGTTTGAATTTTGCCTATTCAATTAGATGTTAATTACGAGCTATGTATGCAATGCCTTTGCTTTCTCAACGAAGGCAATTTACAAACTATCGAAAATTATTAATGGTGTTAAAAATGTCGAAAAAGTCAACGAATTACTTCCTAAAGGATCATTGAATGCTGCTTTTTATGTAAAGGTTCTCAAACGTTTAAGGAGTTATATTCATCTAGTGCAATCACATTTGTGTGGTGATGATGGACAGTCAGCAATTCTCGTTTCCGAATGTCTGACCCGTAATTTGATCACCGTATTATAGGAATTACTATTACTTTCCCTTTTATTAGACTTAGCCCCTTACGATTTATTTTTGTTTTGGAAATATAAACTGCGTGGTCATTCAGATTTTAGTGATGGCTGTGGAATGAGATGGAGGCGGTAAAACTTTAAAATATAAGGCATAGCAGTATAGCTTACCTCCAAATATTATTAGAAAGATTCAATGCAGTATTCCAGAAAAATTATGGACTAAATATGAATCTCAGGAAAACTAAAAAAAAGTGTATAATGAAGAATCTAAACTTTATGTCGTTGGAAATCTCATTATTGAGATTATAATATTTAAAAAAATCTTTCAATATAAAAAACGAAAAATTAGATCAGTTCAGGAAATTAAATCAAGAATTAAAATAGCGAGAATAGGTTTTACAAAAATTCATCTGCAGCAGGGACATAAGTTTAGGACTGAGAGAGAATGCTGTATTCCTACTAAGCAACTTTATGTTATCTTAGTGCAATCTGGTGTTCAGTGTCCCTACATTAGTTGGTTGGGTGTTAGTTAAATTGGCAGTAATGGTTGGGACGACTGGACAACGAATAGAGCAGAGTCGAAATATGATTGACAAATTTGAATTTTCACTCTTCAAGTTATTTACGATGTAAGGATGTATGTATGTCCATTGCATAAGCATACTGAACTATTGGTTTTTTCAGTTTCTTTTAAACGATTGTAAATAACAAAGTATGGAAAATTATGAATTTCGAAAAAATCCACGAATTACTTCCTAAAGAAACATTGAATGCTGCTTTTTGCGTAAAGGTTCTCAAACGTTTATCACATTGATGTGGTGATGACAGGCATTCAGCAATGCGTGTTTCCAAATGTCTGACCCGTAATTTGATAACCGTGTTATAAGTAGAACTATTACCTTCCCCTTTCATTAGACTAGCTCCCTACGATTCATTTTTGTTTTGAAAATATAAACTGCATAGCCGTTCAGACTTTAGTCACGGCTGTGGAGTATGGTGGAGGCGATAAAACGTTAAAAGATAAGGTAAAGGAGTACAACTTACCTTTAAATGTTCTTAGAAAGATTCAACGCAGTATGCCAGAATAATTATAAACTAAAGATGAATCCCAGGAAAACTAAAAGTGTATAACAGGATAATGAAGAATCCAAAGTTCGTGTCGTTGGAAATCTGATTAGTGATAATATACCATTAGAAAAAGTCTCGCAACATAAATATCATGTAAGTAAACGAAAAATTAGATCATCTCATGAAATTAAATCAAGAATTAAAATAGCGATAATAGGTTTTATACAAGGTTTAACACTGAGAAAGAATGTTGTGTTGCTACTAAGCAACTTTATGTTATCTTAGTGCAATCAGATGTTCAGTTTCCATACATTAATTGGTTAGGTATTAGTTAAATTGGCAGAAGGGTTGAGATGAGTGGACAACGAATAGAGTATAGTAGAGATATGATTGAAATTTGTATTTTGGCTCTTCAATTAGAAATTAATTACGATGTATGTAACTTGCGTAACCATGCTAAACTAGAGTCACTACATCCTGTGAGTCTCGACAGGCTACTTAAATTAGCACAAAGGGTTGAGACAAGTGGAAAACGAAAAGTAGAAATATGATTGACAATTAAATTTTCACTTTTTAATTGGAAGTTAATTACGATGTATGTCCATTGCATAAGAATGCTGAACTAGTACACAAAAAAAATAAATATTGATTGAATAAAATATATTGGTACTTGAGCCTAGTAAATATGTTGTTCATCTAGAGCAACTACATCTGTACTGGACATCAGTAAATCATGACCTGATCTGATCAATTGCTTATTTTTTTAGGACTTTTTATTTGATGAGGAAAATATATCGTTCACACAACCACACATGTCTTTCTCTAGGTGCGAGAGAGTACTAAAAGAAACTTAAAACAGGAGCAAGAACAAAAATACTTATTCCGGCATATATTATTCCTACTTTTTTAGTGAATCATTCATAACTTCTTCGAAACCTCAAGGTTTGTCTGAATTTAATGGTAAAGTAATTTATTTTAAATGCTTGATGTGCCGACGAAATGTTGACGAATGCGCCATCTAGCAGAAATCCCTATTTCTTTTAACTAACTAATTAATGTTTGCAGGTCAACAGAATTTAAGTCAAGTAGATTATAGATTTAAATCGAATAGACTAGTTTACTTTCCGTAATATAAATATACTTGTCAACAAATGCTGTTCCATGCAAATGATTTGCTTGAGGTCGATTTTTTTTGTGTAGTTTTCTTAAATGGTTTTAAAAATACAAAGTAAAAACTCATGAATTAATTTTTAATTGAAATTGTTTCAAACGTTTATGGGGTTATGTTCATTTAATGCGATCACATTTGTGTGGTGATGATGGACATTCTTCAATGCTGTTTACGTATTTCTGAACCGTAATCTAATGACCGTGTTACACCTATTACCTTTTCCATTCATTAACTTTAGCCCCCTACGAATCATTTGTGTTTTGGAAATGTAAACTGCATGGTCATTCAGTAGCGGCAGTGGAACAGCGTAGAGCCGATAAAACGTAACACGATAGGGCACAGTAGCAAAACTTATCTCCGAATATTATTAGAAAGAATAAACGCGAAATGATAAAATTACATATATCCTGAAAAAGATTCCCAAGAAAACTAAACATAAGCGTAAAATGGAGTGTCCAAACTTCGTGTCGTTGGAAGTCTAATTATTGATAATATACCATTTGAAAAAGTGTAGTAGTACAAATATCTAGTTAAGAAAATTAACGAAAATGTCCCGCAGGAAATTAAATTAAAAAAATAAAATGGCGAAAATAAGTTTCGTAAAAATAAAAAATTCCTCTGCAGCAGGGACATAAGTTTAACATTGAGAAAGGATGATTTGTTGGACAAGTATGTCGTATGGAAATTATTTTGAAAGAGATAAGATTATTCTATTATAAATTACATTTAATTGATTGTAATAGGTTTGATACAAATTGAAAAAATTGTCTCCAGCGGGGACATATGTTCAACGCTGAGAGAAAATGCTGCTCAGCTTAAGCAGATTTCAAGCTTTCAAGAGGTAGTACTATCGTCAAAATTTAAGAATTTCATGAACTGTCACAGTCATGAATTAAGAACTACTGAACTAATGTAGATTAATGCAAAAGGAAGAAGAAATATTTCTGAAAAAAATAAGGAGAAGAGAACATAAATAATTACAACCTGGCTTAAGAACTTAGAGGCTGGTGCGGCATTACAAGTCAAATGTTTATGACAGCAGAAAACATAATTCAAATTGCTTAGAATATTTTTATCGTTTGCTAGGAGATGAAACATTCAAAATAAGAAACGGAGGTACATGAGACAAGTATACAGCACAAATGAAGATTATTTTGAAAGGGATTAGATTAATCTATCATAAGTTACATTTAAGATAGTATTAAAGTAAGGAAAAAATATATTATAATTGAAAAAGTGTCGAAAAAAACAAAATTAATCAAATAGGCCGGAGAATTCAAAATTTCTGTAATTGTAAACAATAGCTTATAGCTAAATAAAGATTACTACTTCTACTACTGGTAAGGGGTTATGTGCATCCAGTGGAATCACATTTGTGTGATGATGATGGATATTCAGCAATGATCCTTTCCGAATATCTGACTCGTAATTTGATCACCGTGTTATTAGTATTACCTTCTCCTTCCATTAGACCTAGCCCCCTACGATTCATTTTTGTTTTGTGAATGTAAACTGCATGGTCATCCAGTGGCGGTAGTGGAACGACATGGAGACGATAAAACGTGAAACGAAATGACATAGAGTCTAAATTTTCTCCAAATATCGTTACAAAGACTAAACACAATATGACTGAAGCAAATTCCCAAGAAAACTAAACATAAATGTAAAATGAAGAATCCAAACGTCGCGTCGTTGAAAATCTGGTTTAACAAAACATCTCAGTAAATTAAGTCAAGAATCAAAATTGCGAGAATAGGTTTGGCAAAAATTAAAAAACTTTTTTATTTATGTTAGGCAAGGACGCTAGGAATGTTTGAAATCAGCAGGCTCAGAGTTTTAGAAAGATGATACTCTTGTCGAACGTTAAGAATTTCATGGACGCATTAAGAAGAACAAGAAAAAGCTATTTTTAATTCGAAAAAGACAATGTTAGAACACTTTGGTCAAGTAATGAGACTAATACGAGATCCCAAATACAACCTACTTAATTAAGACAAGAGAAGTCAAGAAGAAGAACATCCGGACTTATGAAATTGGAGTCTTGTGCATCATGCTGTCGAGTCAATTGTTAAGAACTGCATAAAAAAAGAAGAATTGGAGATTTATGAGACAACGTAGAATCAGAGATTATTATAGAAGAAATAAGTTTAACTTATCATATATTTGATATAAAAATATACATAAATTCAGTTGACGTAATAGTAGTTCCAGACAAAAATTGTATTATGATCGTATAAGGCTCTAAGATTTTTGAACCCTATGATAAACGTCAACATCATTTGTTGCTTAATTATATTCAATATACGTCAAATTGCTTTAAATGGATGTGTCTTTATTATCAGAGAAATTGATAACAGTTGTAGATAGACCATTAGAAAGCGGTTCGCGAGTCTTGTAAGCATTATTCGTATGACATTTTAATCGACTTCACCCATCGGGTATAGCCATACATTTAATATAACTAGTAGGCCCGACATCGATATGGAATAAAGTATAACATAACAACTTTTACTCGATACATCACGTACTTAGTAAAAACAAAAAAACCGAGATATCATCGAAAGATTTTTTGTCTATTATAAGTGTCCTTGATATGTTTTGAGAGAAGCAAATCAGTCAAATTTATCCAGGAACCCAAGACTTTCAATTGCTATTTCTCTGGTACTACTACTACAAACTCTTTCAATATTAATTACTAATTATTTTTTTTAACTAGCTTGAGTGGTTTTTTTTTTATTTTACTCATTATCTTTTTAACATCGATACCAACTCCAGTATAACTGTCATTTTAAAGGCCAGCTGATTAGAGATTAGAAGGTATAACTATTTATTTTTACCTTCCTAGCCCGGACAGCAATGGCTAGAGAAGGTATTGTTTTCGACGAAAAAATTTTTTTTCAGATAACGCCGAAAATGTGGTATTTGGGTGTATTTTGACCTATCCTAGCAATATCGTCGTGACGTCTGTCTGTGTGTGTGTGTATTTCTGTCCGTAACACGATAGCTCCTAAACCTCTTAACCAATTTTTATAAAATTTTCAGGAAAAATAGTGTTGGACACTCTAACGAGCTGATTAGATTTTGGTCAAAATCCATTAATGCTAATGACAGGTTTTTGACACTTAAAATTTTTAAAAATGCTTACTTTTTTTCGGAATATAGTAGACTACATTTGGCTCAATAATTTGTGTTATAACGAAAAACTTCGTAGGAGCTTTAGTTTCTGAGATATTTACAAAAAACTGTTTCAAGGCTGATTATCATAGCTTCATTTGAAGTGTGCTAATGCTAGCTAGAAAGGTATCAAATCTGTCATAGATCCATTTATTTTAGGATGCTTCGTAGTGTTGGCGACTTGCTTATTAGCTTCCTTTGTTATTGGATATCAAGGAATCGGCAAATCTTTTCAGAAAGTTGAATCTGTTTTTATTTCGTCAATTTCACAAAGTGTTTTAGAGTTGGTAAGTATAACAGTAGAATAAACTAAAGCAGCAATGGCTGTTAATAACAATAAATCAGAGTTTTACCCCATTAACGGTGCTGTACGATAAGAAGATGCTTCATCGGCCCTTTTGTTAACTTAACGCTTCACGTGGCACTGTCCAAACTTGAGAATTCTGGAAATCTAGCTATCAAAATCAGACAAATAGTAGGTTAAGCAGACGATGTATATGTAACTAGCAAGAGAATTTTAGAAGTAAGGCTAAAGAAATTTGACTAATTCAATTAATTTCTTAGTGATTTTCAATTATTCATATTAGTTACAAGTTAACCAAGATCGAAATTTTCAGCCTTTTCCTCGGAGTAACTACAACTGACCAGGTAGCCTGGTAACTCCTTTTCTGTTTTGCTTTGCTTAGTAACACTAACCATGACGTCACGTGTAACCACAGATGGTAACCACCCTAGCAGACGTGGTTGCTTGAAAGGTTTAAGCTTAACAGCTTTTGTTTTTCTTATTATTGTTTTTTAAAAGTTTTGAATTCCAAGTTTATTATCTTATAGGAAATTTAAAAAAGTATCTGATTGACCGACTGACGATGTAATAAAAATGGTCACTTCGAGTACCCGGGACGTAATTTCTAGTAACTTAAAGTGGTGCCCAGTGTAACTTCGAGGAAAAATGCGTTTTGGCTACAACATATTATTTAATTTGACAAAACACGTGTTTTAGTATTTTTAGCAATATTCTTTGTACACTTCGATACTAACGAGATAGGTTCTATAAAACCTGTCAAACATATAAAATGAGCAAGGAACAAGGTAGAAATCATGTTGTAGCAATAGAAAGATCATATCGTGCAATGTATAAAATATCTAATTGTTAATAATATTGAAGCAAATTATAACCAATTTATGTTACATACCGGTAGCAATAATAATAATGTGTATATTAAAATTAACTACGATATGTCAATTATTTTGTATAAAATACCATTTAATTTAAATTTATGGTGCTGTCAAAATAAGTTTCTAGGAGATATGATTTTTGATATCAAAGAGACAAGTAATAACAGTACCTAGCAATGGAAATATCGTCATAAATAAATCGACCTTTGGAACAAAGAGACTAGAAGCAATTTTTGACTCTGAACTCTAAATAATTACGAATATGATTATTATTATTGAAGATGTTACTGGAGTTCATACTATCTTATTAAGCACCTAATCAATTATCGACCACTTGAGATTGACAGGCGGTAAACTCGCTTTGATTGCTGTGATATCGTTTACAATCTAATCAATACTTTTTATGGCAAAATCAGGTAGTTTAATAAGTGTAATATTGTTTGGCAGTCGGAAGCATTGATGGTTGTTATCTTTGTTTGAAGTGGATTTTTTATTTTATGTAGAAATCAGACATTGGTTTGATTAATTGCAATATTTGTATTTGTTTGTCTAAACTTGTTTTTCCTTTTCTGTTTAAAAAACTACCAAACATAACTGCTGAGACAAAGATTTCTACAGTAAACATTAACAAAATACTAATCAAATTAGATCGGGTAATTAATAACTAAACCTTTGCTTTATTAATACTAAAACTATCATTACCAATAAAATAAAGAAAGACGAGTTATTTCTTTGTGAATTTTTAAAATCTTCGCCAAAAGGGTACAAGAATTTAATCAAGTTTTTTACACAAACTGCTTCCATAAACTTTGGTGCTTGTGCACTTTTAAAAGGTACAGGTTTCACAACTTGTTCAGAATTGGTTTGTATAATATTGACATTATGTTTTGGCAAATAATGCTTGGTCTTTAAAACATCTGTTGATTTTAAAAAGTCGTTTGCATACAAATGTTGCTTGTTATCATTTCTACGGTTAAATGGAAAGATTGTTTTTATTAGTGGTTTCTCTGACTTAAACGCTTATTTGCCCTAAATCTTGTCTACGATTTTTTTTTGTAATTCGAGTTTTAATGGTTTTCGTCCAATTTTGGTTTTGTTTGAGGTTTGTTTTTGATATAAAGGGCCATTTGAGAAAATACTTTCTATACTCTGGTTAGTTAGTGTATAATTTTTACTTTGTGTAATGTATAAAAATTTAACTTATTTATGATCTTTAAATATCATAATTCTTGGCTATGCAATGTGAGGCATACTACAACTTTTTATAAGTTGAGAACTTACATTATTATTATTTCTGAAGGCCCTATTGTAAAGGCCACCTTTAACTATTATTATTTTCATCATTATTTTTATTTTTACATAACAAGGAAGTGTCTTATCAAGCTGATAAGGCAGTTGTCGCCAAATCTTTTTACAAAATTAAATTTCAGTAGTAGTTACAAATGTTGAACTAGATATTTTATCGGTTAAGTTTAAAAGACAGACAGCCTTTTAACCGATATATGTAGACAAAATAAGCCACATACATAACCGTTGATCTTCACTAGAGTGTAAAACCGAGTTTTTCAGGAGGAAAGATCCGACGCACATGTGTATGCTAAAACCCAAAACAAACAACTCTGTCGTTAAATTAGTTAGGCAAACAGAATTAATAACAGTCAAGTGTTGAAGTATGAGCAGCGAACATCAAAGGGGGACAGAGAGATCTTAAATTCGTGCGGAATGTTTCGGAGTTTTTGTGATTTTCTTTGGAAAATGTACCATCAAAATTCACTGATTTATGCTATAACCACAGAACTAGATCTTATCCAAAGAAAATTTACACTTATTTTGGATCTATTTCATAAGGACCAGTTCTTTGATCGATCATTTTTGATTTCCGAAAACACATTTACGCATTTAACTTGATTGGTCCGGTTTGGTTTTATTTAGTAGATAGGTTTAGCTAATTAATTTGATTGATTGAAAGAATGGCTTGTTGTTTTAAGTTCTTTTTTATTTTCAATATCTTGTACTTTTTAATACAAACTAAAAATGACTAGAAAAATACTAGCTCTAATTGCTCCTCGCTCTCCATCATTAAAGTATTCTCTTTCACGAAAATCCAAAATGTCAAACGTTCACCGCAATCAAACATAAAACACTTGGCAGCAATGCTAAATCCGTCTTGGTACACACACTTTTACGCGCAGTCGGTGCACTCAATTCTAATTAGAGGCCGATGCTGAGGGGACTTTATCGTTTTTAGTTGGTAAAGTTTGATTCTTAGATAAAGAACCAAAAGTAGAAGTAGCAGAAATAAAAGAGAAATAAATAAGAAAGTGTCCAGAGTAGAAAAGAAGTTATAATAATATTCATTTAATTGGTAAAGTTCAATTATTTGAAGAACAAGAAATAGAAATAGCATTAGTTGAAAATTATTATGAGAAGAAGAGTCTAGAGCGAGGGGTGGCTCGGTATTTCTCTTTGGTGTACAGGTTAGGAGAAATACCAGAAAATACTTGGGAAGTACCGGGAAATATACTAAGAAATACCATTGGAAATACTAGGTTGAGCCTGGGTAACATTCAATTAGGTATGAATTATTTGTTTTCATACAATGAATATTTCCAAAAGCCTTCCAATAAAATAGATTTGGATTTACTGCACATTGCGGAGAGTAGTGACCAAAAATGTTGCATTATTAGCACTTTGGTGCCGTTTGATACTTTGACCCCAATGAACTTCTCAATCAGGGTATTTGTGAATAAAAGTTTCAATTGTGGCAGAGTAGGAAGGATGTTTTAAGGAACCTAGCAAGAGGGTTTAAAAACTATGGATATTTCAGTGGAAACGGGGAGGGTTACCAACTGGCTGATGTTGATTATCAACTGATCCAGTATGGAAAAAACCCATGGTAGACTAAAATAGGACAAGGAACAGGTGCTTCAGTTTAATTCTTTGTTCTTCTTCAAGAAGTAGAAATAGCAGTAGTTGAAAACAAATATGAGAAGAAGAGTCTAGAGTAGAAAAGAAGCAAAATTAGAAAGCTTTTTGTTGGTTTGGTTTCAAAATAAAGAAAAAGAGGCAGATGTAGAAAATCTAGAGTTTACTGATATTTCTGATTATGAAAAATAAAGAAAAATTTAGTTTGAAGGGTGATATGTTTTGTTTAGGTAATGCATTATCAGTTTATATCTATATTTAAGGTTGAGTCTGGGTGACATTCAATTAGGTATCAATTATTTGTTATCATATAGTGGATATTTTCAAAAGCCTTCCAATAAAACAAATTTGGATTGAATGCACATTGCGGAGAGTAGTGACCAAAAATGTGGCATTATTAGCATATTGGTGCCGTTTGAGACATTGACCCCAATGAATTTCTCAATCAGGTTATTTGTGAATAAAAGTTTCAATTGTAGAGCGTACGAAGGATGTTTTAAGGACCCTAGTAATGGGGTTTTAGGGCATGCGGACATTTCCTTGAAAACGAGGAGGCTTAAAACATGACTTGGCAGGTGCACCCAGGAGCTGCGGAAAGGTACATAAGAAGTGACCCGGATCCAACTGCCCATCGGGGAAGTGAATGGTTCCAGAGCAAGCATCCTTTTTACATATGAGGGAAATGGCATTGAATTTGTAACGGCATTTTATGTCGTCCGAATAAACACTTCAGTGTTTAAGAATTGTTGAAGGTTTGATGTGTTGATGGTGTTCACACTCACTACGATAAAGGAGTTTTTTTGAGTAGCTGTATGTTTAGCCAGGATAATATCAGCAGGTTTCAGCCTGGAACAATCCGCTGCTTTGCTAAGCCTGAAACATTGATAGTAGTCCCAAAAAGGTTGTTTAATATATGAAATATTTTTTCCTATGAAAACTCTATTGATTCGATTCTTAATAAATACTGATTTTGTCAAGTTAATACTTGATGTTTTTTAAAATGTCAACAAGTAGAGTTTCAGGTTCAAAGATAAGGGACCAAATATGCAGGGGAATTGCTAAATGTAAAGAAAAAAACCCAAGTAGATATACTTGCATTTATTCCTCTTATTCTTGCTTCTTGTTACAACATGTTGTAAATCCTGCATCTTTACTGAGGCCAAAAATAATTATGAAATTTCTTAGCGTTGTTCTTCTAAAGCATTTAGTTTAGTAAATACAATAAAAAGAGACTAACGCGTGTAATATAGGCTCAACGATATTAAGCAAGAGGGAGAGAGAAAAGATAGTTAGAAAAGTTCCCCTTTTGCAATATTGCCCAAAACAGCACGTAGCGTATAAAGCAACATTCAACTCACCCCCAGTCATTTTCGAATCCCCTGGATCTGGCAATGTTATTATTTTTTACGCTCCCTCTCCCCCTAAGGGGCTCTTCGAGCCAGAAAAGGGATTCGATTTTGAAAAGACCCGGCTGGTGCTATAATGGAGATCTCAGATTCTAATATCAACAGCGTTTCTGATTTTATTTTAGAAATACTGTTGTGTTTGGACTGATTCCTCTACATTTCTATTTTTTTTTTAAATTGCGAACTAAAAGGAAATATTTTTTTTGAAATATGCTTTTAATTGGGTTGCGTAAGCAATGTTAAATGATTTATTGCCCCACGTTGGGCGCCAAATTTTGACGATAAAAAATAGTAATTATTAGCTAAACTTTGAATTATATACCTACTTATAGAATTACCTAGTGGTCTGGGATTGCTTAAGGAATACTATGGTACCCAATAAGTCTACTATTTAATTTAATACTACCTCTCCCTGGACCTGCTATTAAGAGACATGAGTTGACTGAAACATTGTCCAATTAACCTAAATTAAACCTAACCACCGGCTCTGCAACAAAAACCTGAAAGGGGAGAATTGTAAACATGTCCCAAGTAGCAATAAGTCAAATCAAAAAAACATATTTTTATTAGGTTGTTGCGACCAAGTTAAGATGGAACTTTCTTGGTGGTAACCTGAGTACTTTTACATGTACAATCTTTTATTATTAGTTGTTATTTCTCATATAAAAAAAGTTTTGGCATTACAATTTAGTTCTACTTAAAACTTCATATTCTAGTTTTTAGTTTATGAGATTACCACTCTTCTCTATTACTTACCCACATTTTTATAGCATTTATTTTTATCCATATATATTTTTTCAAGAGTTTTGAATATTTTTAGTAGTAATACAACGAGTGCATTAAAAAGTATCGGTAATTTTTGGAAAATTTGCTCGATTGCATTTAAAGTTAAAAAAAGAGCATGAGTGCGCCCAGCGCATGAATTCCTTTTTTAGTTTAAAATGTAAATGAGAAAATTTGTCTAAAATTACCGGTTAATTTTTGAGTGTAAAAGTTGTATTTTGTTAGATAATTTCATAAATCAAATTTTAAAATCATTCAAAACTCAACTGTTTCATGACAGTTTAGCTATTGAAACAAAAAAAGAATAAATTTTTATCATTTTGTGCTATTTTGTCAATGATTTTGTTCCTCAAAAATGTCGCGATGTCGTTATTACCATGAAAGAAATCGACAAGAATATAGAAGAACTGACACCAAATAATACAAAAAAGTCTAAAGCATCAACCTATATGGAAACAGTTTCAGGACTTTATGGTAGAAAAAAGGTACGAATTGAACCAAAATAACACAGAAGAGAAGCTTTGTCTCATTTTGGCCGATTGGGAAAGCAATATGCGTAAAAACGGCTCCCTCTAAAAATTTAGTTTAAATGGCGTTGAAATTGAAAATGAAAAAAGCACAAAAAAATATCATTTTTCATATGAAATTCAATAATTTTTGACATCGAAAATTTCACTAGTGCCAAATTATCGCCAAATCTTGCTCTGATTGGTCAAAATCAATAACTAAAACTTGTCAGTTTATTTTGACAGATGAATGAAATTCTCCATAATATCTAGATTTTTGCTCCAAACATGTCAATATGAGAATTCGGGGTCCAAGGGATCAAAAACACTCGGCAGTCCTTGCATACCGCTGAACTAAAAAGGGACGTATAGACCGGAACCGGTGTAATCTCATTGAATAGATAGCAAATACTTCAATAAAAATGAACAAAACTTCAATTTTTTCTAGATAGTTTATTTTGAAATTCTGTCGTGTTTAAATATTATAGGTAGACAGATTATAGATTACACTTTACTCAACCTTTGACTTGGCTTGATCACACTGATATTGTACTACTTTTGATAGAGATTATTACCATTGTGTGATGGATATAAAATTTTTCTTTGATTTAAGTTAAAAGTAATCATTTGCTTTTCCTTGTTAGGACTGATGACCTGATTTTATGCTTCCCGTATTATTAAGGACAGCTGCTTCTAGGCTTTTGTTTCTAATACCTTCATCTTGACATGCTTGCTATCTTGCTTCTAACCGTATGTACTATCACACTCCAAGCGCGGATCTGGATCAAAATCTAGGAGGGGGTAATAGTCGACGAAAAAGTGATTTGTAATATTAATTTTTTTCTAGGGGTGGGTAATTCTCCTGTTTTCCCTTTAATTATTAACAAAAAGTGCATATTTTTTTCTAGGGGGGAGTAATTACCACGTTACCCTCCCTCAAATCCGCGCTTATCACACTCGCGTGCTGGATCAAGCTGGAGTTCGTTATGGACATACTGTTTCCTTGATATACATTTCACTTGATATTTTGCTTTCTGTTATTGGGACAGCTTTCTCTAGACCGTCATCATCATCACAGTTGCACATTTGATCAAACTTGGATAGTACTATTTTGTACTAGACATTAGTACCATTTTTATTACATTTAAATTATGGTAAAATGAATATTTATTGTATTTTTTTGGTTTTCTTTTTATTATTTACTTTGATTTTTCCTTAGACTTTTCCTAATTAGGCAGCTCACTCCAGATTTTTGCAACTTATATCTTTCTTTAAGTTTGTTTATTGCTTTGTCTGACTTCATACCATCATTGTCAGGACTTTCATTAAACAGGTCTAGTTCTTAATAGACATTACAATTATTGTGTAATTAATATTTAGGTTGATAAAAGTGGAAATGTTTATTAAATTGTCTTGAACTGGCTTTGATTTACTATCACCAAAATTTATTTTATTTGATCATCACCGTCTTAAATTTTTCCTTAATTGAGACAGCTCCCTCAAGATTCTTGCTTCCTAAACCTTCCTTTATAACGTCTACTGTTAGCTTTAAATATAGCTTTACAGCCGCGTACTTGATCAAACTGAGATAAATTTATTTTGAAATAGACATTAGCACCATTAAGTGCTAGAAATGTTTAGATTCTTTGAGACATTTCTCCGGACTCCAGATCCATAAACTTTTTTTACAAAGTTATTTTTATACTTGCTCACATCGTAGTCATTCCGGAATTATACTTTAAAACTTGTAACAACCTTTCTTTCCATATTTGCTTATATATTTTGTACTGTCATTTTCTTGCTCAATTTGATCGGTCTATGACCAATAGATCCCCAAAGCCCTCTCGTATCTCAAACATTCCCGACAGTGACGTTTCAAACATAATGAATCCAACAAAGACAAACTGCGACAACAATTCGAATACTTCCACTTGCACGACAAAGATGGTTAGATTGAAAGCAAGCTGGCAACAATGTAGTTCAATGCGATAACACGCAGAGTGAGCGTCTAAACTTGTAATTTAAAACAGTAGAAAGAGAACGCAGATATATCATTATGTACGTTCCGAAACTAAAAAAAGAAAACTTTTTGCCTCGTGATCACATCAATGAGAAGGACAATATTATTTCTCTTGTTGCGTATATAACAAAGATAGATATATTAATTCTTGGTGCTCTCTCAGGCGATTTGATGTATTTATTGCGATCGTAGTCGGGTTGTTATTTCGTGCGGCGATTGTTTATTCGGTTGTTTTTTGGGTTATATCGAGTCGGCTATGAGAACACGATTCGTTCCTTTTTCTCTGTTTTTTTTTACGAAGTTGAATGGGTGGTCAAGTTGTGTGACAAATTTGATAGATTCGAGGTATTTCTGGGTTGATATGACTTAATTTTGAGATTCTAGGATGATTTTTGGTCCAATTAATAGCTTTGCTTCCAATTATTTGTGTTATTTTCGAAATTTAGTGGTGAGTCTTTTTTCTTAAGTTTTGAATATATTGATAACATTTTTGTAAGAACTTTCGTATATAATCCTCTGACTATGTAACACTTTTGTCCACTATATTACGCCTTAATTTACCAAGATAGCAGTTTTCTAGACTTTGTTTGCTGTATTTAGGTTTTCTTAGTGCACAGTATGGCCTTTTTTATTTATGCAGATGACATTTTTTATAATTCCAACATTTTTCCACGCTATAGAGACAATTTTTGATAAGAAAAATTGATTTAAAAATGAACTCTTGTTCTGCGTTACCGTTAAAATTTTAATTTTTGGTTAAAATTTGTAAGTTTCAAGGCATATTTCAAGGATTAGACCCACAAATAATGATCAAGTGTCAGACTTGCGACAAATAATGGGTTTGCCTTTCAAGGTAACCATTTTCTAAATCCTATTTAAAATTCTTTGTTGTTTCTTTAGTTACGCTTCAGAATTTCTTCCTTTGACAATGAATTTGGTCAAATTTTCGACATTTGTTACATCTGGGGTTCCTTTACAGTGTTTTTCGAAAGTTTTTTGAAAATTTTGGGTTGACATTCTTTTGAAAATAGTATCGGTTTTCAAAAGTATCCGATTTTGTGCTGGAATTGTAAAAAATTTGGCCATACCTACAAAATTTGTTTTAAAATTTTAAATAAAACCCTCATATGTTTGTTCTTGTTGTCAAGAATTCGGGCACTTTGAGACAGATCGCTTCCAATAAAATAGTTATAAAGGGTAAAATGAATTAATTATTAATTACTTTGTTAAACTATATCCCCAACATTGGTTAGAACCGAAAAATCAAAAATAAGTAATTTGAAATTTGGATAAACCAAACATATAGTACGTAATTAGTAGTAATATTCCACAAAATCATTAACCTTCTACGTTACGTCAAAAAATTATGCATGCATCAATAAAACGAATCCTAAACCAAGTAAAAATGTAAATGTATACAAGCACGCAATAATGATATCTAACGTATGATAAAAATATTTTTGAATATTGTATATTCCGATATCTCTTGAATGTAGCTTTGAAAACATGACCGTAAATGATGACAGATATACCAACCAATCAAATATGAGTATCGAAGGGCAATGTTAATTAATATGTGCATGCATGGAAGTTTTAATTAGTTAATTAGAGTCAATTCGAAGTCTTGACTATAATAAAAATTAACAACAAAGTAGTTTAAACAACAGTTAGTGACGTATTTAAAAATAACTGCCGGCATGCGAAACAATTTCTACCAGTAGCAAACAAGTGCATTGACACAGAAAAAAAATCACATTACCTTCTCCTCGTTGCGCAGTGAACTATCTCCGACCGACGCGACAACGTCGCCCGTCAAGCCGCTCAACCTCGCTATAAATATCGCGGCGGCAACATTGCATTGCCTACATACACACTACTGGAGATATTTTGTGTGTTAAAATGTTAAATATCCTCGGATTCACTCGCGATTTTCACTAACTTAGAATCGACCGATTTTAATAAAAATTTTACAGTAGATACTGGAGATGATGCCAGTTGAGTCACCGGCGAGAAAATATTAAAAATGTGAAGGGTTAAGGTGAATTTTGAGTTTGAACGAGCGAGGTGTTACGAATCGAATAGCGGCGGATTTAATACTGACGATTTTGTGAGATTCTGGCTTCGACCCATCGTGCATGGCCCCGCCCCGGACCAATGAGACGCGTTTATTCGTATCGACGTCACGCGGACGTGTACGAGGCCAGTCGATCTTCCAGTTCGGGTTAACGATACCCTCGCTTTACCATTTTGTAAAGTTGTATGTGTGTGTGTAAAATCTGGTCTTTTTGGAACGCTTGGATATGTTATTATTTTCGGATCGAAGCAAGCTTGCCTTGACGTTTCGGCGCCTAAATTTTGTACAGGGTCTCGCTTGGCTTTCAAAAATTTGAAGCAGGGTAGCATGTTTTAGACATTTGTCCATGTGTGCATCGAGCGTTGATGCAGTGTGATGAGATGGTTCAAAAGGGGGAGGGTGGTTGGATGCGTTAATAATACAACGTAACATTGCGTAAACTAAGGGCTTAATAATGAGGGTCTATTACTCTATTGTTGTAAGCAGGATAAAAATGGCCAGTTTAAAGGTATTGGCTATCAAAGGCTAGTTTATTATAGTTAACAATGGGCTGTAAAATTTTATAGGCAAGAGATTTTTAGAGGATCTGATTTGTTAATATTGTTACCGTTTATTGGGATTAAGCTTTATGATGACTTGAGATTTTGTAATGGTGGTCAAGTTGTCAAATATTTATTTTAAAAATTAAATTTGCTCTGCTCAACTGAACTGTCGATTAAGGTATTTAGACATGGTTTTCTTGAACTAGAATTTTTGAATGGCTCCCTTTTTTATTGGGATCAGCATTTGTAGTAATGTATGTTTGATTTTGTTCTCCAAAAAGTTTTACCTCTGAGTTGTTTTGATGTAATGCCGCAATATTCTCTAAGATTCTAAAGCCAATATGTTATTTTTCTTAATTTTTTCTTAATTGAATAATTCTCCATTACGGTGTATATTGGCTTATATTTGGAGCCCTTCATTAGGTATCCAAATTATTTCGAGTTTTCTAAAATCAACTTACTCTCTTGAAATGTCTGCAGAAGTGTTTAAATTGTAATTCTGTCAGTTGTAAAATTCTTAGTAATCGTTTCGCGAGAGCAACTTTCAAAAGCTTGAAGTCTGCTTAGTTTGTTTTATTTTACCGTCCATACCTTAAATTCGTAAGGATGGGTGAAGAAAACGTCGCAGTACAGTAGAATTTTTTGATGTTATTAGAAGCATTTCCTGTTAAATTTTTGTCTAATTTCCTGATATTAGTGCTCTAGGTCTTTGTTTAACCACTTTAATACTTTATTGGTCTGGTATCGCTAGCAATCGATTGGTTTTCAACGTCGTTTGGATTCCTCGTTGATGATCTTATACATTTAGTTTTCTAAAACTTCGTTATTATTGTTATTATTTAGTCGGTTTAGAACGTTTTTCTACGTTGTCCGACGCCTATTCTTCACCTCCTTCGATCCTGACAATCATCTTCTGTCAGATTTTTTTGACTCATTGATCTTTGGATTGACTGTTGCCATTCTAGTTTAGGACGCCCTCTTTTTCTGCGCCCTATTGGTTGCCATTCTAGGTCCTGCTTTGGTAATCTTTCGTCGTTCATCCGTTGTACATGGCCGTACCATATCAGTTGTCTTTTAGTGATGTCATCCGTTATGCTTCCTTCGATTCCCCTTCTTTCTTTTATGATCTCATTTCTTATGTGATCTGTTCTAGAGATTCTCATTGATCTTCTTATTGCATCCATTTCGACACTTTCCATTTTTGTTTTGTATTTTTCTGTTACGCGACAAGTCTCTATTCCATACAACAGCAAGATTTTCACCACTGTTTCATATATGTTAAATTTTACATGCTTTTTTATCTTTCTGCTCCATAAAATACTTAAGTATTTTATGGAGCAGAGACAGTTTTAAGTAAGACATCCTTTTTTACTTTTACTATTCTTTTTTCCAGTTCTTTACAGTATACATACTTATTGCATGGAGATATTACTTGTCCATTGTCTAGTTCTAACTCACTGGATTCGTTTCCAATACATAAGTACTGTGTCTTGTCCACGTTCACTGTTAATCCCCACTTTTGGTATTCTTCCATTAACTTTCTCATCATATACTCCATGTCTTCTTTATCATTAGCTACAATTATTTGGTCGTCAGCAAACTGTAGTGTGTATATGGTAAATCGGTCGTTAAGTTGTATTCCCATGCCGTGCACTTTCCGTTTCCAGTTTTTTAGAGCTACTGCGATATATATTTTAAAAAGAGTTGGAGAGATACAACATCCCTGTCTTAAGCCTTTTGTTACCAGGAATTCATTTGATTCGATTTCCAATTTTAATTTTAGATTTTGACCCCTTGTATAGTTCTTTTATCGCTTTTATGTATGTATGATTGATATTAGTCTGCTCTAACACTGTCCATAGTTTTTCTACTGGAACGGTATCATATGCTTTTTGTAGGTCCACAAAGGTAACATGAGTCTCTATATTTCTGGCGCTCCTTTACTCAATTACTTGTTTAAGACAAAAAACATTATCACTACAAGATCTGCCTGCATGAAACCCACTTTGCTCTTCTTCTTCTTGTTCATGAAAATCATTCTCTATTAGATCTCTAAGAATCCTACCGTACAATCTACTTAGAGTACTGGTGACTGAAATTCCTCTGTAATTGTTGCAATCCAGCTTGTTTCCTTTTTTATGTATTGAGGATATGAATGCAATTTTCCAATCATCAGGTACTGGATGTCCGTTTATGCATTGATTGATAATATATGTGAGATTTTCGATTAGTTTCTCTGATCCATATTTGAGCATTTCAGCATATATTCCTCCAGGTCCTTTACTTCCTCTCCGTGTACTTCTATGTCTCTCCTCGGAGAGGCTGCCAGATATTCGGGTCTCGTTTCCTGCAGCAGTCCCTTGTAGTGTTCTGTCCATTGTTCTGGTTTGATGATCTGGATGTTTACTTTTTCTTTTGTTGGGTTTTTTACTGTAAAAATAAATTTCCACTTCGTACAGACCTGATAATTTCGACGAAGATTACGCCGCGCAGTGTAGTCCGGATAAATTCCGAGCACTTTCCCGAATGGTTTGCTAGCGCGTTCGTCGCTCCAAACTAGTGTTGGGTTCGCCGTTCACTTCGTTGCGCGGCTTAATGTTCGTCGAGACGTTCAAGTCACGCTTCTGGCATGCTGAGATTAATCCTTGATTGTATTTAATAATTTTGCAGATTAGTTTTTGTAAAAAGCAGCTTTTTGTTCCAGTAAAACCTGTAAGTTTTGATTTTACAATTACAGAAATCTGATCATCTCTACGGATATAAGAATGATGAATATGATGATCTTTTATCATTTCTAAGTATTAGTGACATTTTTGGACTGTTAATACTTTTAAATGGTTTTTGAGCAATGCTTTTAAATTTGATGTCAATATTCAAAGTTTTTGTCAGTTGGATAAAATGAGTACCAGTTTTTTGGAGTAGTTACTGATTTTTCAATGGCTCTCTTATTTATTGGGGTCGACATGTTTAATGACCTGAGGTTTGATTCTTTGTTCTGGAAGTTTTTTCTCCGAGTGGAGCTGGAAAATAATCATAACTATTAGAAACTTGTTTATTGCTGCTATTAGCAGTTATTTCGATGCCCTGTTACAGCAGTCTCTTAAATTCGAAAGCTAGGATCTTCTTCTTCTTTCTTGACTTTCCTTGCCACTAATTTTTCCCTTTATTTTAATGTGCTTTGACTTTATTAGGTGTCCAAAGTATTCGAAGTTTTTCTAGTTTGTGATACGTAGCCTTTCAGTCCTGAAATTCTTCTTATTTGGCGATATCTCCTCTCAGTAGCTTGAAGTCTTTTCATTTCGATTTTTTACTAGTTTATAACTGAAATCTAGTTCATAACTGAAATCTGTAAAATCGACTGAATACGCAATAGAATTTTTTGGATTTTAACAAAATAATTTCGTGCTGTTTTAATTTATGGTTTAGGCAAAGGTAAAAACTTGATTTGACGGTTAGTTATGTTATTTCTATGAAAAAATTATCAAAATATTTTGAGTAATGGTCCATGTTAAAAGTTACACAACATTTGTATAACTTTTTTACACAGTTATATTATCAACAATGGTGTTGAAATAAATTATACAGTTACGTAAAATTTTTACACAAATTAAGTTACGCAATCCATAAGAGAAATATTGCACAGTAAAATTTTTTAAACAGCTGTTTAAAATTTTTAAACAATTGTTTAAAATTTTTGCACCATTTTCGTTGCACAACAAATCGAAAAAAATTGCATGGGAATTCTTTCCCGGTAGTTACTGATTGTTGGACGGCTTATTTATTGCGGTCAACATTTTTAATCACCTGAGGTTTGATTTTTTGTTCTAAATTCAAAAGCCAGCAGTGGCGTATATATGGGGGGGCCTGGGGGGCTCGGGCCCCCCCGAAGCTAGATTTTTTTGGATATTTTCCACATATTTCATGAATACAAACATAAAATAGCATAAAATACAGCCTCATGAGGTCTCGGCCCCCCCCCCCCCCAAAAACTGCCCCGGGCCCACCCCGAAACTTTTTTCTATATACGCCACTGAAAGCCAGGATCTTCTTCTTCTTCCTTGACTTTCCTCGTCTTTAATTTTTCCATCCATTTTATTGTATATTGGCTTATCTTAAAGCCCTTTATCAGGTGTCCGAAATATTCCTCTAATTTTTTTGTTTTAAGATAAGTGTATTCTCTTTCCTCTTTGTATTTTCTGCATCAGTGCTTAACTTGTGAGCCTGTTAGTCCTGAACTTCTTCTTATTTGGCGACTACTCCTTTGACAAGCTTGGAGTCTATTCATTTCGATTTTTTACTGTGTATAACTTAAAATTGTAAAATAGGGTGAGAAAATGCGGCAGAATTTTTTTGATTTTAACAAAAGCATTTCGTGCTATTTTAATTTTTTATCTTATTTCCTGAGATTACTCTAGTTTTTTTTCTATTGGTGTCTTATTGATATTAATTGATCTTATTGATATTAATCGTCGTTTCTATTCTTCGTTTATGACTTTACACATTTGCTTTTTTTAAGTCTATAATTCTGGTATGCTTTCTTGTAGTATTTAATAATCTTGCAGATTATTTTTTCCAAAAAGCAGCTTTTTTCAATTCTTGATTTTGCTATTATAGAAATCTGATCATCTCCATAGATAGACGAATATTATCTTCCATAATTTCTAAGTATCAGGCACATGTTTGGGCGTTAACACTTTTAAATGGTTTCTGAGTAATGCATTCAAATTTTGTGTCAATGTTCAACATTCTTGAGGTTTGGTAAGTAAATAAAATAGGTACTAGTTTATTGGAGTAATTACTGATTTATGAATCTCTCTGTTATTTGTTGGGATCAGCATTTTTGATAACTTGAGGTTCGATTTTCTTGTTCTAGAAGTTTTCTGTTCAAGTGGAAGTTGGAGATAATCATCATAAAGATTACAAATTTATTTGCTGCTGCTATAAGCAGTTGTTTCGACGCTCTGTCACAGCATTCTCTTAAATTCTGAATTGAAGATCTTCTTCTTCTTCTCCCTTGACTTCTCTTAGCTTTAAATCTCCACTATATTGTATTTTGGCTTATATTTGGAGCCCTTCACGAAGTGTCCAAAGTAGGCCGAATTTTTCATTTTTAGAATGAGCATAATCTCTTTATTCTTTTGAAGTGTCTGCAGAAGTGCTTAATTTTAGACCCTGTCAGTTCTGAAATTCTTACCATTTGGCGATAGCACCTTTTAAAAGCTTGAAGATTGCTCAATTAGTTTTTTGCTATCCATATCTCAAATTTGTAAAGACCGGTGTGGTAAAGAAAACGTAGCCGCGTCATCCTCAGTTTCAAAAGTCTTTGCAGCAGAGAAGCTTTTTAATTTTTACAAAGCGATTTCCTGCTATTTCAATTTATCCTCTAATTTACTGAAATTTATCCAGGTTTTCTTTGATCCACATGCCATAATATTTATACTATGATACTTTCTATTGATGTGTTATCGAAATTAAGATTCTCAACGTCATTTGGGTTCTACATTTGGGTTTCTTCAGATTCAATTTTTGTCCGGTATTCAGGCATGCGGGGCTTAGTCTTTTTTATTGTACCTATTTGATAATAGTAAAAATTGTTAGATATAATGAAGTTACCATCCAAATATCGTTGCATGTTTAAAACTTTACCTTTAATAGTTATAATTTCTTTGCAATCACTCAAGGCTTTATCAAAGACTTCTTTATTGCAATTTTGAAAAGAAGTGGGGAAAGAATAAAGCCTTGACGAAAACCCCTCCGATAAAAAAGTTTTACTAGGTACATTTTATGATTTCGCAATGAGAAAATTCTGACCATGGAGCCAGTGCACTCCCTTGAACCTTTTGAATTTTCTGCACCAGTGCTTACTTTGTGATGGTTCCTGTCATTTGACGATAGCACCTTTCAAAAGCTTGACATTTCCTTTTTTACTGTTTATATTTCAAATCCGCGAAAAGGGTTAAGAGCGTTATCCTCAGTTTTCAGACCTTTGCCGCACAGGAACTTTTGCATTTTTACAATAAAATCTTCCGCTATTTAGATTTCTCATCTAATTTCCTAAGATTGATCTAGGTTTTCATTTATGAACGTGCCAGGTGCCTTGATATTTGTTCTGTCATACTTTCTATTGGTGTATACTAAGATTCTCAACGTCATTAGAGTTCTGCCTTATATGATCTTACATTTTAATTTTTAGTCTTCAATTCTGGCATACTGATTTTACTATTTCCCATAATATTTGAAAATTTTGCAAATTGTAAGTTGTAACGTTATCATCGAAATCTTGTAGGATGCTTAAAACTTCGCCGCATCATCAAAGACTTCTTGATTTTTAAATAGTGGTAGTGAAACTATAAAGCCTTATAGTTTTTCATTTTGCAATTAAAGAAATCTGATCATCTCTATGAATAGAGTACGATTGTGATCTCCTATGGCTTCCGAGTATCAGTCACATTTTTGAGCTTTTATAAGTTATGGTTTTCGAGCAATCGAATCAAAAAATTTGACAATTTTCAAACTTTTTGAATGTTGAGGCTTGCTAACTAATTAACTAATCATAGTTTCTTTATAATATTTAAATTTAGAATTAAAACCTATATGATCCTATATTTAGTTAGCTTAAGATTAATTTTCAGTTCACAATTCTTGCATGCTGAGTTTAGAATTTCCTATAATATTTGATAATCTTGCAGAATGTTAGTTGTAACGAAGTTATCATCTGAACTTCGTAGGGTTTTCTAACTTAACTATTAATAGTTACACCTTCTTTGCAGTTTTGAAAAAGAAGTAAAGAAAGTATAAATCATTATTATTCCTAGATTATTAAAATAGTAAGTATAGAAATTATTAAAATATGATCATATAGTCAGTGAAACAGCGTTGCCACCCTCGACCCTGAGGTCTTCGGTAGAAGGCTTCGAGAAAAATCGGTAGATTTTTTAATCATCTTAGCAAGCAGTGCTGGAGAACTATTGATAGTTTGGATTGATTTAGTAGGTAAATTGTATTTCTACGATTTTTTTTACTGATAAAATACCAAAATTAAGAATTAAATAAAAAAATTAGGTACATTTTAGGTAGATAATAATAATAATTATACGTGAAAATCGTGTGAGCAGTAATTTTCTGGGAATCATTCAATTTACTGGCAAGTAACCTCAGGGGATTCCCAAGGTCGGAGCCAATCGAATCGCTTCTCGCATCATCCTTTTATAATAGCGTGATCTTGCGGGTGCCGGCTGAGTAAATTCCAAAACCCAAGAGATGGCGCCATAAATACACTTTTAAAGACAATGACTTGAAATAAAATTTTTATTCTACAAAGGATCTTACATAAAAAGAATATTTTATTTTTGGTGTTTTTTTTCCCAACTAACATTTATAGTAGCGGCTACATGTTCTAAAGGCTTTGCTACTTTCTTATAGTAGAAATGTGGTGATCCCAACCAACATTTGTTACTTTTTAGTTCTAACTACTATTTAGTATCAGGAAATAGTAGATGTTTCGTAAAAACGACCCTCTAAACTACTTCATAGGATTGTTTCTTGATAGTCGATTCTGATAGTCTTCTCTACCACAATAGGACGTTGCTAAAGTTTTACTTTCTTTTTAGTCGTTATTTCGTAGTCGCCCTGACTTTTATATCCTACTTAATTACCACTAGAAAGTTAAGCTTCATTGGAGTCCCAAACAAGTGTATCCGACAACTACATTATAACTTTAATTTTTACCACAAAAGTTTGTGTCATCATAGTAACATCCGATGTAACAATGTAGACAAAATAACTTTTTGGATCAACTTTAAAGCCGCAACTACTTTCAAGTAACCTTTTCGACTATCAGGGAATATAGTTTGGGACGCCATGTTTTTATGTAAGAAAGAAAATTTAATATTTTTGTTGTCGTTTTATGAGCTCATATTAAAGAGCCATACTATTTTATAAACAAATTAGTTGAATCTTACCAAAAATGCTCTTCTTAAGCACCATTTGTTGGAGTTAACTGCCGATTATGAAAACATAACCTCCAAAATCACAACACAAAAATTCCATCAGCTACCAGAAAACGGCTCAATTTTACGGGAGCACCGGTTTTTTGCAATATATATAATGCATGTTATACAAAAAACTTTGCGTCGCACTCGAATTTTGATCCTCTGCTCGTAAATTCTCACACTTTTGGATAACATAGTTCATATTATAACCATAACCAAACAAAAAAACTAAGCGAGTCTGTTTACTGTTGTGTCCACCATATTGTCTAACAATTCTACCAAAAAGAAACGATTATATTATTTGCGACTACATCGCAACTTTTATGCCATTACGGAAAAAAACAGCCTCTACGACGTAGTAGATACCTGGCTACGACGTAGTAGTGTAGTTGTTACTACAGTGACTTTAAACACTTGGCCAGGTAGTTATAACCAGAAATTGGTTCCCCACTTAGGGAATTATAACGTCGCTGTATGGTATACTGAGACGTAGCGGGAGTACGTTGCGGTTACTTTTAAGAAATTCTTTCTAGTTGGGGTTTCGTCGTTACAACTTTAATTGTTTGTTGGGTTTTAATCGCGATTACGAGACGTGTGAAAAAAAACAAGTTTTTATCGAAAAAAAAATCGGTAGAAAACCATGGTAATTCGGTATATCGTAAAGTAAAAGGTTAAATCGGTAGATCTACCGAAAACTCGGTAGAGGTGGCAACCCTGCAGTGAAATCTCTTGCGCCTTTTAAATTTTGTGCACCAGTGCCTATTTTGTGACTCTCAGTGTAGAAATTCTTATCATTTGGCGACAGTATCTTTTTAAAGTCAGTTCGTATAATTTTTTGCTACTGTTTATACAGACTCCGGCAGTCAAACCTGAATTTTTGAAATAAATGTAAAATATACAGGATAGCATTTCTAAAAATTTCAAAAAGCATTTAAGAAACATTATTTTTAGATGTCATCCATTACGATCGATGCTATCTTGGAGACGATGTCTTAAATTGTCCATTACATCACGAAGCATTTGCTGAGGAATATTTTCGACTTCTTGACGGATTCTCGCCGTCAGTTCTTCTATTGAACAAGTTCCTTAAAAAGTTTTCTCTTTAGCTAGCCCGATTTGGAAAAACTACCGATTTGATAACATGCCTTCACGAGAAGGATCATTTTTGCTTGGACCATTGTTCCATGGCTAGTGAAATGCTCTGCCAACTTTCTAGGCTCCCACGCTTTTTTCAAAATTGCTGGTTCGACTGCTGCACCCTGTGCTTCAATTCCATCAAAAAGGGTGAGGAAAACGTAGCCGTGCAGCATTCTTATCCCAAGTTTCAAAATCCTTGTCACCGAAATTTTTTTACACAACTATTTCCTGATATTTCAGTTTATTATATTATGTCATGAAAATGGATTTCTGTTGGTGTGTTTACTATACTAAGATTCGCAACGTCATTGGTGTTCTGCGTTATATAATCTTACATATTATCTCAAGATTAATTTTTAGTCCATTATTCGAGCATGCTTAGTCTTGTATAGTATTTGATAATCTTACAGAGTATTAGTTGTAGTGAAGTTATCATTGAAATTTCGTAGGATGTTCAAAAAACTTCACTGCTAATAGGTATCCCGTCATTGCAGTCCCCCAAATTTTCATTAAAATTATTAAAAAGGAGTGCGGAAGGTATAGAGCCTTGGCCAACAGCCCCCTTATATTAAACTTTTCCTATGAACAATTTTTTGAATTTGCCATGATTTGAAATCTAATCACAACTTGATATATGAATAGAATTTAATTATGATGGTTAATAAGCTTCAGTCACATTTTTGGACGTTTGTCATTTTTTTAAGGGTTTTTGCGCAATTCATTCAAACAATTTGGGGTCAATTTTCAAACTTTTTGAGTTTTGTGGCTTGAATTTGTTATTATTATTATTATCAAAATCTGGTGGATCACAACTATTAGGGATACATTAACCTAACAATATCTCGTTTGAGATTGTTTGTAATATTTCAATTTAGATTTTTTATTTTTGTGTAACATTTATGATGAATTTGATCTGCAGCGATGACTTGATGTTTAATTTTCTTAGTAGTCATTTAGCAATCTTAAGAAATATATGGATTTATTAAATTTTTTAGAAGTATATTTGCTTGAGGATCTGCAACTTTTTTAGTTTTTAGAAATAATTAGTATTAAAAGCATCTTAGGCAATCCATTTAAATTATGGTTATGTAATCTATTCCAGTCATCCAATCTTGAAAAGTGAGATTGTAAGTGTCTGATTTCTTGGAATCACGAATTAGGTCTGTTGATGTATTTAGGATTGTTGGTGTCAATTTTCCAAAATATTTGATTTACTATCCGAGTTACAGTGTTTTATTTTTTGAATTTGTTATTTATTATTAAAACACAACAAGTTTATTGGTTACTTTGGGCTAATAATAATCCATTGTACGAGATAACATTTATGTTTAGTCATTAAAGTTTGAAGTTTAAGATATATTTGGATTTAAAAAATTCTTAGAACTATCTTTCTTGGTTAGTAGGAATAATCAGATTGTTGCGCTTTCTGCTAAACTATTTTATGCAATTGATTAAAAATGTTATGGTTATGGAATTAAGTTTTGAATTTCAAAAGCTCTAAATTCTTGAAATCGAATTAGGATTGTTGAAAAATTTAGGATTGAGTTGTAAAGTTTTAATTTTTTGGGCAAAAGTCACACTAAAAAGTTTTAAAATACTCTAGGTTTTAGGTAATCCGTTCAAAATTGTATGGTTATAGAGTCAGGTTTTTGAGATTTTTTGAATCTTATCAAGTGGTAAATGTTGTTAATGGTTAACAAAAAAGTTTCACGGACAAGTCCTCAGAGGTAAAGGTAGCTCGGGGACGCGTTTCGGCCTCATTAGGCTTCATTCAGCCTGAGCATAACCATAAAATGGAAGGAAATGAAATGATGATGGTATCTGAAAAAGAAATATGAAAAAAAAATATTTTTTAGATACCATCATCATCATCATCATCATTTCATTTCCTTCCATTTTATGGTTATGCTCGGGCTGAATGAAGCCTAATGAGGCCGAAACGCGTCCCCAAGCTACCTTTACCTCTGAAGATTTGCCCGTGAAACTTTTTTGTAAAAAAAATTTTACCTCGTGAACTTCCTTCAAAGTTGTTATTGGTCCCACATTGACCCATTGAGCTTAGGTTTAATGTAATGATGACTTCGTCAACAATCCCTATAAATTCGAATCTGAGGACACGGCAGTTCCTCGCCAAGTTCGCGCAACTGCTGTACCATCTTTTCTTGAAATATTTCAGCCCATATTTAACCTATCTAAAACTTTACTTCGGAATGAACTACGAATCTCAAACTGTCGTAGATCTGTATAGAGTTAACAACCCCTCCAAGTTTCTTGGACTTTGATAAAGTAGGAAAGTAGTTACGAAGTTTCAAAAAACGTCGAAATTGCAACTCAATCATGTATAGATCATCAAAATGCCACTGTACTTCCAGACATGCCACAAAGCTGAAATTTGGCAGACTGATAGAAATTATGACCAAACCCCTGGCAAAAATCAAAAAACACCAAAATTCCAATTTACTCTCCTCCCCTGTAAATGGTAGGAACTATGATACAACTATAGGAAAAAATTTAAAAACAACAAAAGTTTCATTTACTTTCCTTACCTATACATGTAAGGTTCTGTAAAAGTATCAATGTCCACTTCCAGAAACGCTAGAGAGCTGAGCTTTGGAAGGCTGATTGGAACTATGAAAAAAACATGAAAAAAAATTAAAAAACCTCAAAATTTTAAGGCATTGCAAAAGTTTTGAACAATATTCCGCATATTTTGCTACTTTAAAAATTAAATATTTTCCAATTCCAAGAAATGTAATCATATAAAAACATTTAACGTAAAAAAAGTCAAGTACGCAAAAATGGTATTTCGTAAAAAGAATTGAGAGTCAGGCCAAGTTCTCCAATACAAATTTCAAAATGAAAGGTTCTTACTAGTTTGAAAATGTTTTTCGAAACTTGGCTATTACGGCTGCAAATGACTCTTAGGCACAGTGCTAAATTTAACATAAAGAAGTTTGGCTGTAATAGCAGTGTTTAAAAAACATTTCCAAACTAGTAAGAACCATTCATTTTGAAATTTGTATTGCAGAACTTGGCTTTACTTTTACCTTAATTCTTTTTACGTAATACCATTTTCGCGGACTTGACTTTTTTACATGAAATGTTTTTGATATGATTTGATTTTTTGGACCAAAAAGTTTAAATTCGTCCAAGTACAAACCGTCACTTTTTTAACGAGAAAATTAAGATAACCGACCATGGGTATTAACCAAAATTTCAAAGGATAAAAACTGGTAATAATAATACCTACCCATTGTTCTTTACCAACAACTTTTCAGTTAGTATTTAAATTAAATGTAGAATTGTTTGAAACATTTTGTTTTCCACACCAGACAGACGACGCTTTTTATAAGTTTAACCTTGTGCCACGACTAGAATGTATAATTTATAAGCTAATATAAATTAATAGTATAGTTCCTCACAAAAAAATGCGTCGGTACACAGTAGCAAAAAATATTCAATTACTTTTATAGTGAAGAAAAATATCAACTAAAGACCAACGTTTAGATAGGCGATTGGCTCATATTTTACGCAAGGGCAAAACTACCGGGTGGGCCAAAAAATACCGGATTTTTTTTTCATTATAACTTTTGAAATATACCGTCGATTTTAATGGGACAAACTGCACTTGGCGGAGAATTAATCAAAGTTCTGACTAGATAAATTTTTTGTCCGCTGTCTCAAAATCCAAGATGGCGGACAAAATTAAAATATACCCTTCAAAGATGCTCGTTTATTCTTGTGTTGCGAACATGTCTTAATATTTTTTTTTATATTAGTAGAAAAGCTACATTCTTGCCACGCATAACAAGGTAGGTACGAATAAGCAAAATCGGTTTGGAGCTTCTAAAAAATATATTTTTGTTTCAAACCTTGTTTTGCATATTATACGATCATGTCTGCATTTATTTCCTTATAAATTCATTACTACTGAACTGATTTTAAGTACAAAGTAATAAAATCGGTGAAGTGGTTCTCACAAAATCTTCCGATTTTATTATAAATTATACGATTACATTGCCAACCCTGTCTGTTTATAAACTTATTATTACTGAACCGATTTTAGTTAAATAAAAACATCATAGTGCAAACTGACTCATACCCATTTAAAGATCAAATCTCAATCATGATTTTTTTTGGTTCACTAAAATGGGTTTAGTAATAACGAATTTATAACAAAATTAATGCGGACAGGATTGACAATGCAATCGTATAATCTGTAAAGCAATGGCTGAAACAAAAATAGATTTTTTGAGAACCATTACACAGATTTTACTAGCTTGTACCTCGTTGTGTGAAGGAGAAGTAGCGCTTTTCAATAAATTAAAAAATAAATTAAAACAATTTCGGAAAATAAGAATAAACACGCCATTTTGAAGAATCAAGTATGATTCTGTCCACCATCTTAAGTTTTAAGATGGCGATAAACTTTTATCATAATCTTTAAGAAGAAATCAATTCTAACCAAGTTGTTTTTTACTTCATTAAAATCGGTTCAGTAGTAATGAATTTATAAGAAAGTAAATGCAGACATGATTGGCAAGGCAATTGTATAATATGCAAAACAATGGTTAAATCAAAAATATTTTTTTTAGAAGCACTAAACCAATTTTGCTAAGTAATTCATTGTCTTGCGTGGCAAGAATACAGCTTTTGTACTGATTGAAAAAAAATAATAAAAACCTGTTGATAACACAAGAATAAACCAGCATCTTTAAAGGGTACATTTTAATTCCGTCCGCCATCTTGGATTTTGCGACGACAAAAAAATATATTTAGTCAAAACTCTGATTAATTCCCTGCCAAGAGCAGTTTGCCCATTAAAATCGATTGTATAGTTCAAAAGTTATAATTAAAAAAAATTGTCCGGTTTTTTTTGGCCCACCCGGTACAACAACCAAAAAATATTTGTACAATATTTAATTAGGACGCTGCGGATTTTCCATGTGCACCACGTATGCAAAATTAAATAGTGTTCGTAAACTCTTATCCTTTGTAAGTACCCTCAGGTCACACTTGTTGAAATCGGACAATAACTAAGAAACGTCTGGATTGACGAAATCAGTGACATTACTACACATTTTGTCTGGTTATTACTTTGCAAATTTGTTATACATACAGAGTCTCTATTCCACCATACACTTCAGTCATAAAGCGTCAGAACTTTTTTAATTCTTGTACTATTAGTACAAAATTTTGGAGCAAATTTACATTTTTTCGCCAGTGGCGAGGATCAGAAAAGGTTGGGTCAAAGATACCAATTTTTAAACATTGTCCGGCATCTTGGATTTTTACAAACTGTCAATCTTTTTTATCTTGATGTTCGTTAATTGTAAAGTGATTTTTTTAAAATAGTAATCTCACAAAAATTTACAGAACGATTGCCAAGTAAATCTAAGTGGAATTTTGGCTTGCCTAAATTTAATGTAGCAAACGCGCTTATTTCTACAAGCCTTAACTTTTTTAACAGCACCCAAGTGTACAGGGTATCCCAAATTGGGCACTTTTAGGGGTTTAAGGTACTTCTAGGGGAGACAGAGAAAAACTGACCACGCATTGCGAGGCTCAAATTTCAAGAGAAGACTTATAGTAAAAACCGCATTTTGAAATATTGTCTCGTCTTTGAGTTACGGGGGCTTTTTAAAAAGTCTGCATTTTGGAAGGGGGTCTATAACTTCGTTATTAGTGGAAATTTTGATTTAGAGTAAATTGTAATTTTATAGACTATATCACGAGGAATTCACCCGCTAAATTAAATTTTAACTGTCACTTTTAGTTTTTGAGATATGACATAATGTTGCATTTTTTCTTAAAATATGGCCTATATTTTAATTAATTTTCGAATTCGCCATTGAATTCTTTTCAAAATGATGTATCATATGTCATAGTTTGATTGAGCGGTTTAGGAGATATTCAGCTTTTTCACTTATTTCTAGTGCGCTATGATTTCCTGCTGAGGCAGGTCAAGGCACTCCAGTATTTTTATTATGTTAAACAGTCAAAAATATAGTAAGCCTGGTTTGCAAAAATTATAATTCAGCTGACGGCCCTCAAAGCTTATAATTATTCCGTTTAAGTGTTCGGTGGATTGAAGTTCTCGGTATGCCTGTAGCAGCTTCTAATTGTCTCAATGATCGCGAATTATTTGTTCTAACTCACCAATAATGCCTATCTCCTCTAACTCACGGTCCCTCCTAACGTCATATATTTTACCCCGCCGTTTTGAAAAAGCCATACTGAACAAGGTTCCTTTTCAACTTTGGAAATATATCCATATACGGTTGTCTTCGTTCGGGATACCTTTGAAGATATAAGTTTCCAGCGCCCTGTCGATTATCATTACTTTCCCAGTAACATTTTAACATTGATACATATTTTAAAATAAAATTAAAAACGCTTTTGTGCAAAATAATTTCATATCAAAGCGTAATGTCAAATTGTTTAAACAATTGAAAACAATGACAAAACGCCAAGACGCAAGGCCAACTTGATTTGCATAGTATCAGACAACAAAACTATAGGAGCATTGAAGTAGGATTTGACCGCAAGCTTTCACGTCAATGGCGCATGACGTCATTCAACGCATACTAGACAAAAATAAAAAACTTTAATTATCTTCGAAACCGCTGAATAAAACTATGACATATGATACATCATTTTGAAAAGAATTCAATGACGGTTCGGTTCGGTTCGGTTCGGTTCGGTTCGGTTCATAAATTAATTAAAATATACGCCATTCCATAAGAAAAAATGCAACTTTATGTCATATCTCAAAAACTAAAAGTGACAGTTAAAATTTAATTTAGCGGGTGAATTCCTCGTGACATAGTCTATAAAATTGCAATTTACTCTAAATCAAAATTTCGACTAATAACGAAGTTATAGAACCCCTTCCAAAATGCAGACTTTTCAAAAAGCCCCCGTAGCTCAAAGACGAGACGATATTTTAAAATGCGGTTTCCACTATAAGTCTTCCCTTGAAATTTGAGCCTCGCAATGCGTGGTCAGTTTTTCTCTGTCTACCCTAGAAGTACCTTAAACCCCCTAAAAGTGCCCAATTTGGGACACCCTGTACAGTTCATATCATTATTTTTGAAATAACTTTTTACAACTTTTTTTCGTTGGCCTATGCTATTTGTTATGGTAAACAGCTGATAACTGTCAAAAAGTTATCTCAAAAATTTTGATATGGAGTTTACCTTACAGAGATGACTTAACAAACAAAATTTCATTTTTACTTCAGTGGCTTTTTAAATTTGTTTAATTTACTGCCTTTTTCAAAAATTATTATTTTAAATACCCTGTGGTTTATTTCATTTTAAGATCCGTAGTTTTATTTTGATTTAAAAAATATATGATATACTAGCTTCCTTAGTTCTTGTCCGATATCAGCAAGTAATAGGCGATCAAACTTGTCTGACAGTTACTATCTACATTTGCAAGAAATTCTCTCGAAAGCAGAAAGTGGACATGAACCTCATCATACTCTCAACACTTTTCTATTTAGCTAAGCGTAAGATTAAAAATTAAAATTAGTTAGAGATATGCCAACACAACAAACAACAATTTATTTTTGTTATTCAAAAATTGACAGTTTGGGATTGCTAGAGATAAGATAAGATCTATAACTAACCTAACCGTTACTATAGTAAAAAATAAAAGAAAAGTAGTTTTTCTTACGCAGCACAGCCATTAATTTGACATTAAGGATGAGAGCTGTTTGTGAAGCGCATGTGAGGCATAATAACGGTTTTCGAGGTGCCTGAAGGAGTTGAAGAAAAATAAAAACAAACATTTTTAAAATATTAATTTTTCAATACACAGGGTGTAACTAAATGATGCATAAAATTTTAAAAGCGGTGAGAAACTTCAAAAAAAAAAAATTCCTATTATCTATTTTGCCAAGTGAAGGCCAGCACAGAAGTGTGCGAGGCAAGAGGAATTGAAGAGCCAACATACAGTCAAATGCTTTTGCTTTTCATCGATGCCATGGCAACGTGACGTCAGCTTCATTACAGCATGCAAAACCGCTCCTAAATTTACATTTAGACGAAGGGCAATTTAAAAATTGATTAGTCGTCTGCTTCTGCATCACAATTTAAGGAGATTTGCCGGTCTTTTGCGGTGTTTATAGTGTCCATCGCCTCTCACAATTGGTTACCCAGCAGCCAGATATTGATTTCAATACATCAGAAATTACTAGGTCTTCAGTAAAGCGAGGCATAAGTATTTTTGAATTATTTCCAATCACTTCTTTCCAGCCTCACATGGTTGGAGTTAGATTGGTTCCAAGCCACGCTTGAATCTAAAAGTGCCTATGCTCTATAAGAGTGTTGTGCTGTTAAATAAAATTAGAGATAGACAAACCAAGTGATTCATTTTCAATTATAAGGTTCTTATTTGCTTTTATTTTGTTTTTACTTAAAATGCGTGTTTGCGCCTAGTTTTTACTATGCTGCTTGGCGTGCTGAAAAACACCTGTTCGGAAAAATTACACGTTTCAAATTAAAATGCATACAAAAAATTGACGTTTTCCGCACGCTGCCAGAAAAACGGTTATTCAAAATGAAATAAAAAAATATTGTAAACATTTTTTTTTAGTTTTTAAATAATTAATCTTTTTTTAATTTCTTTAAAAGGTATACCTCAATGTCAAAAACTGAGTATAACTACAATTGTATACGATAATTTTATGAAGGAGAAATGTCATTAAAAAAAAACGTGTTTTTGAGCGGAAAAACAAATATCTTAGAAATTTAAATTTTTTTTGTTTGGAAAATATTGTGGATATAAAACACCCAAAACGCTCTACTCTTACCAAGTTTTGTTAAACTGACATTATTTTTGAAAAAAAAAACAAAAAAAACTACGGTTTTTAAAATTTTTCTCGAGTAAATTGAGGTTATGTAAAAAATAAAATTTACAAAAGTTTTAGACATTTTTATGGCCTATAACTTTTCTGTATGTTACTTTTTTCTCTAATATCAAATTTCGCCGTAAATCGCAATATTACGATTCCCTGTCCCTTTTTACCCCCCAAAACCTAAACCTAAATTTTTTTTAACTTCGTTTTTCACTGCTCTACAATTTCCAATGCTTTAAGTTCTGTTAGTAAATATATTTTTTTTTGTGTGTGTCTGCCAGTATATTATTGAAATTGTTTTTGTTGAACAAAAATAAAAAATGGGAACAGATGTGTTGCTTGTAAAAACGAGTTTTATACGAGTGAAAAGCCGTTTTCTTTCTTGAAGTAAGAAGCTTTGATCATTTAAAAAACTTTGTACCTAATCGCAGTATATATCCAGTTATAAATTAAAAATCAAACGTCCGCGAACTTTCAAAACCACAGAATATCATCGGAGAGTAAAAGTGAAAAAGGAAAGGTAGCAGCTCCTGCGCAGCGTGCTCTCTCTATAAAAAATATCAATATTTTTGCCTCACTCTGCATATATGTAAAGGCCTATCCACTTATATATATAGAGATCATTGTGGGCTTCCCTATACTAAAAATCGCTAAATGACGTTTTTTGGAATCTCAACTCACTCATTAGTTTTTTCGTATCTGTATGACGCCACAATACTGCAACTCGGTGCTTTTTTTGATAAACTGTATAGTTTGTAAAATATGAATTTTCAAAATTTTGCCATTTTGGTCTTATGGGTGAAAAAGTATAGGAAACAATACTAAAAATTGCTAATTTACGTTTTTTGGAATCTCAAGTCACTCAGTGGTTTTTTCGTATCTGTATGACGCCACAATACTGCAACTCGGTGCTTTTTTTGATAAACTGTATAGTTTGTAAAATATGAACTTTCAAAGTTTTGTCATTTTGGTCCTATGGGTTTCCCTATACTAAAAATCACTAAATGACGTTTTTTGGAATCTCAACTCACCCAGTGGTTTTTTCGTATCTCTATGATGCCACAATACTGCAACTCGGTGCTTTTTTGATAAACTGTAAAGTTTGTAAAAAATGAATTTTCAAAGTTTTGCCATTTTGGTCTTATACTATACTTTTTTTTTGAGCGAAAAAACAAATATCTTAGAACATTCAAAATTTTTTTGTTTGTTAAATATTGTGGATACAAAACACCAAAAAAGCTCTACTCTTACCAAGTTTTGTTAAACTGACATTATTTTTGCAAAAAAAAAACAAAAAAATTGCGTTTTTTTTAATTTTTCCCAAATTTTTATTTTTATGGCCCATAACTTTTTTGTATATTACTTTTTTCTCCAACGTCAGCTTTCGCCGTAACTCGCAATATTACGATTCCCTATCCCTTTTTACCCCCAAAACCTAACCCGCAACGCTCATGCTCACGCATTTATTTTTTTTAACTTCGTTTTTCACCGCTCTACAATTTCCAATGCTTTAAGTCCTGTTAGTAAATATATTTTTTTTTTAAATTAAAATATGGTTATTCTACTGGCCTATTTGTGATTTTTTATTAAAGTGTCTGTCAGTATATTATTGAAATTGTTTTTGTTGAACAAAAATAAAAAATGGGAATTCGATGTGCTGCTTGTAAAAACGAGTTTTATAGGAGTGAAAAGTCCTTTTCTTTTTTGAAGTAAGTAGCTGTGATTATTTAATAGTTATTTAAACAACAAGGTTAGAAAACGACTCTTTGCACACGATCGAGACAGTTTGGTAGACCGAGCCGAAGGCGAGGTCTACAAGTCGAGGGAGTGTGCAAAGAGGTTTTCAAACGAGTTTTTTACAATATTTTTTATACGCCTGCTAATAAAGAAAGAAAAATCAAATTTTAATTTAACTTGTTTTTATTTCCGACATTTTTACAACAAAACTTTAAAAATTCAACAATTTTTTGACGTATCTAATCAACAAAACATACGAGCAGTGATGGTTGCTACGGAACTAAGCCAACTTATATTGATGGGTGACAACAACAAAAATCACAATGACAGGAGACCCGTATGCAGAAATGACATAGGCGTGCGCAAAAATGACATAAGCGTGTGCAAAACGTTTTGCACACAGCGTGCGCAAAATGCCATTTTCAGATCGTGTTCTCCATGCGCAAAACCCCCTTTTACAAGACAGTCGTATAAAAAAACTTTGTTTGTACCTAATCGCAGTATATTTTCTTTGGTATATATCCAGTTATAAATTAAAAATCAAACGTCCGCGAACTTTCAAAACCACAGAATATCATCCGAGATTAAAATTGAAAAAGGAAAGGTAGCAGCTCCTGCACAGCGTGCTCTCTCTACAAAAAATATCAATATTTTTGCCTCACTTTGCATATATGTAAAGGCCTATCCAGCTTATATATATATATATATATATATATAGAGCGGTATTATTCTTTTAAATAATTGAAACATTTTTTAATGGTTATATCTCGCAAAGAATCATTTAATGCTGTAAAGTATGTTAATAGATAGTTTAAGTTGTGCTACTTATTTTTACGTAAGCATGAGATTTGACAGTTACGCAAGCGCACTTCGTCACACCGTCGTCAAGGTCACGTTAGGAGCTTACGTATTTACGTTAGCTTACGGCAGTCTGCGGGCACAACGTTACCAAAGAATAGAATTGGTTGATTGACCGATCGAAAAATGAGGCCTAGACGATAATTTCCGCTTCCAGTACCAACGATTCTTTGCAAATATATCCCTACTGTAGTTGAAAAGACAAAAAACAAAATTGTAACATCAAAAAAACACAGTGCCGCATTCCATATTCTCTGCTATTAGTATTTTTGTTATGGTAACATAAAAACATTCAACTTAAATTCAAATTTGGAACAAAACGTAAAGGGCTTAACGTGCAGCTTTACGTAAAAATACGTAGCACAACTTAAACTATTTTTTTATTTTTTTCTTTATGACAAAAATTATTGCTCGAAAAGGAGGAGAAGAAACGTAATGAAACACCCTGTACAAATAAGGTAATACAACTGAGTCAATATTATTTTGGTTATTGGTTAAGTGGCCTATTATTGGATTTTTTTTTCAAACGTATAGTGTTCTTATTCATGATGAGCTAAAAGAGAATAGGTAAAAATTGGGTATTTTATAAAATAATTAAACGTTTTTGAAAAATTGTCGATGTCAATTTTAAAAATGATAGCCTATATTCCACATAATTTCAAATTTTTACAATTTATTGACCATATACAAAACGAGAAAAAAAGTCACTTAAGAAAGTAATAACAAAAGCAAAATCATCCATCCAGAGAAAATTCGCAGATATAATATTTTGTACCTTCATCCTCAGCTGTCCAATATTACCAGGCGCGGATCTACTGGAGGGAGAAAAGGGGAAATTTCTCCCCCAAATCTGAGTTTTTATTTAGTTTTGGCACACATAATACACCTCCTGGCCACCATGCAAAATAGCTTTGTGCTATATTTATTGAGATATTTTTCTTCCCAAATAAAGTTCCTAGATCCGCCCCTGATATTACGCAGTACCAACTATCTAATATTAGGAGCATTATACAACTTTTATGTTAGACATTTTTTAATAAAAAATATACAGAAAGGTATTTAAAAAATCTATTATTATTTACTCTATAACAAGAACTACTAATCACATTCAGATATGTAAAAATTTTTTAACGTAAAACAAATATTTTGGCACTTAAATATGGAGAAAAAAAAACATATGAGCCGTTTTCAAGCGAATAACTAGTAATTACCTCTGGTTATCCCTTGGATGACATTTAGAATCAGCTGTTTAGGCCCTTAGAAACACCGCTTGAATAGCTTTTTTTATAACCGGTTATTGTTTGTTGTTGCTTTTTGCGTTTTTTTAAGCAGTTTAGTTTAATTTGAAAGAAAAGCTTAAATATAATAAACAGTGGTTAGAGGAGTACAATGATACTGTTTTTTTTAAATAATATTTCGTGTATCAAAGTCTACATTGAAAAAATACAAGGAAGCCAAGTGTTGTTAAACGGAAAAAAATTTGCCAAGACAATATAGAGGAGGCCATCTCTTTGTACAATTTTGCTTCACAATTGAGGCACACACGACAAATTCCATTCACTGCAAAAATTCACGCAAAAAGAAGCAAAACAAATGATTGTAAGGTTAGAAAACCCAATAACCTTCCTCAAAAGTGTGGTCATTACCGGTAATAAACGATGACGTACAAAGGGCTCATTCGTGACGTCACTCTTCAAGGAGTGGTATTTACCAAGGCCGCTTAAACGCCTTTGGTAAATACTAGTAATTACTAGTTATTCGCTTAAAAACGGAAATGGTTACGTACAATTTATGAAGTTTTGAAAATTTGTTTTGTGCGGTTTTCAGCCACTACGCAGCTTGGTTAATATATTATAGCATGTGCTCGGAGAACGCACCCCCAAACCTAAGTTTTATTTTAGATATTTTCTACATATTTTATCAATAACAAGATAAAATAGTATAACATCCAACATCTTGAGGCCTTGCCCCTCACCTCAAGACATATTCCTGGGTGCGCCAGTGATAGATGGTAATCTATCGCAGTGTTGTTTTAAAAATAAGTTTTCTCTCGGAATCTCTCTCGTTGTACGTAATTGAAAAAGATAAAGTCCATATCATTATTTTTGGGATAACTTTTGACGATTTTTTTTTCGCTGGCCTATGCTATTTGTTATGGTAACAGCTGATTACTATCAAAAACTTATCTCAAAAATTATGGAATGAACTATACCTTATAAAGTGGACATAATAAAAATCCAATAAATAATTCGCCCGAGGTCGTCGAGAAATCTGACCAAATCTCCGTGGGGGCAGGCCATAAAACTTTTTGTAATGGACGTCTGTCTCTTTTGAATGAGTGTCCTGTCACGTCCGGTCCGAAGAAACGGACGCGGATCGTACAGAAAGATCGGAGGCAATAAAGGAGCCGCGAAAATTGATACAGCCAGTGGCGGATTATAGTCCAGTCATTATAGAATTTTAGCTTACAAGAGGCGGTGTAGTCGCTATTTTGACAAAGGTTGTTGACATTGGAGTTCTAAAAACAAATTTTAGTTTTCGACCTTGGGGGGGGGGGCGCTGGCCCTGACAAAAAGAGTTTTTTATATTACTTGGTTACTGGAGGTTTTAGATAAAAAGTTAGTACGTTTTTTTGTCAGACGAACGGTTTTCGAGCTGTGACGCTAAATATTTCGCCGCCATTTTGGATTTTGACCAATTTTTTTATTGACCTTTAAATTCGAATCTGCTTATTTTTTAGAAAATCTGTAAGTGCATAAAATAAAGACGAACTAATAGCCTATAAAATGAGACATAACTGAATTCTCTGGATAGTACCCTTGCTGAGATCCGAACCCTGTTTGAAGTACACCCGCTTCCTATGTATTTCTATGGTATATGCAAAATAAACCGTTTTTAGTTTTGTCATTTTCTCAAAAAGTTAATTTTGTTGTAGAAAATTAAATTATCTTTTAAACGATGTATCGCCTAACTGGTCCAAGTCCACGGTTAGCACTTAATTGGCATCCATGAATTGGGATTATTTGTTAGGATCACGAAAAAAAACATGTTTTGTTAGATTTTATTCAGTTTCAAAAAAGGGATCCCTTCAAAAAAACTAAGCATTTTATGGTAAAATGTTAAAACACCTTTTTTAGAGAAAATAAAATGTTCCTTTAAATTGCATATCACAAAGTTGAGTTAAAGCTATTAGGTAACGTCCTTAATTTACGTAACGCAAAAATTCAGGATTTTTGAACCCCCCCTCGTAGCGCATTTTCAAGAAAAAACACATTAAAAAAACATTAAGTGTAACCCAAGTCCAAACCCCTCCTCCCCCTAGAGCGTTACGTTATTTAAGGACAGGCCCTTATTGACACTTCAGGGGCGTCCGCATATTGAGGTTATTTTTCCAATTTATTTTTTTAAAATTTGTTATTTGTTTTATTTATTTTTCACAAAAGCTGAGCTTTCTGAAAGATCCTGTTTTACTCTACTTTGCTGAAAATAAAATTATCTTTAAAACGATATCCATTATATCAAGTGGGTTTTTGTTAACGGGAACACTCAAAGAATATACGCATGTTTAGTGAAGGATTTTCGGTTCAGTTTTTGGACGCACCTGGTGTAATAACGGTTTCCTACATATTATAACTATACACATCGTTCGAAAGAAAATTTAATTTTCTGTAACACAGAGTAAAAGGTTTTTTCCGGTATGGCTTGGTTTTTAAGAAAATTGGTAAAATACATAATAACATTACTTTTCTTTTTGTAACAAAAATCACTAAATATTGGTATATTCGTTGAGTGTTCCTCGTTAGCAAAAACCCACTAGATATATATTGTTTTAAAGATAATTTTAATTTCAACAATGTAGAGTTAAACAGGATTTTTTAGGAAGCCTATTTTTTAAGAAAATTAAATAAAACAAATAAAAACTTCAAAAAATTAATAAAAAAAATAACCTCAATACGCCCCTGGAGTGTCAATATTAACTTTAACACAACTTTGTGATAAGCCGTTTAAAAGAACATTCTATTTTCTCTAAAAAAGGTGTTTTAACGTTTTTCCCTAAAATTCTTAGTTTTTTCTAAAAACTGAATCAAACCTAAAAATACATTATAATTTTTTTCGTGATCCTAAAAAATAACCCCAATTTATGGATGCCAATTAAGTGCTAACAGTAGACTTGGCCCACTTGGGTGAAATACATGGGAAACGAGTGTACTGCGAACACTTCAAAAAATAAACATATTCGAAGTTAATTGCCACTAAATAAAAAAATTAATCAAAATACAAAATGGCGGCGAAATGTTTAGCTTCATAACTCAAAAATCATTCCTCTGATAAAAACGTGCAACAGCGTTTTTATAGGAAATATCATGTCTTCAACTTTTGTCTAAAACTTTTTTTATTAATGTACAGGGACCAAGTAATTAAAAAAAAAAACCTCTAAATCCAAGACGACGGAGGGAGCCAGCCCCTACCTCCCAAAGTCGAAAACTCAAAAAAAATTTAGGACTCCTATGTGAACCAGATATGTTAAAATTGCGACTACATCACAATTTGCAAGCTAGGGAGTTTTTTTCGCTCTAATAACTGGCCTTTAGTGCTGGATGCGAGGAATTGTATTAAAATTTATTTTTGTAGTAATTAAACTCCAGCGGATTAAATTAAAACTATATTAAGACTTCGTACATATCTGAACATTTTGACGAACATTCCTACAAAACGGCAAATAATCTTTTTTGATTTTATTGATTTGAACAGCGAATGGAACGTTTGTGCTGTTCCCAGAAATGTCTTGGTCTTTTCGTTTTAAGATTTGGATGTCTATTCGTCATTTTGTTCTGACTCCTTCAAGCCAGCAAACTCATTCTGGCGCGTCATCTTTTAGTAATGGCAACGTAGCAAACCGTTCGCGGAATGGCTGGAATTCGAGGAACTGATGTTTGCAACCTCGTTTGTAACTCCGTCGAATCTAGTAGTTTGTTTGCCGTTCGGTTCCTTACCCTGTTAATTTTGGTTTGATTACTAAAAATAACATAACCGAACCGAACCGAACCAAAACACCCTAATATTTGACACTACCGCCCTGTTTTCTGTTCATTAGCCGCAAAGCGTTTAAAAGGGACAAATGCAGGCCATTAAATGGGTTCATTTCAATGTGGAAGCGCTTCAAATTCATGCTCACACAGTTTCAGCAATTAATCAAAGCTAATTTAGCTTACAGCTAGATGCTGGAGGCCAGTTAATTTGTATTAAAATTTATTTTCGCAGTAATTAAACTCCAGTGAATTAAATTTAAGCTATATTAAAGCTTCGTACATACCTTTGATTTAAATGTTGATAGTTTTTTCCTTGAAGATTTAAATGTCTGTTCGTCGTTTTGTCCTCCAAACCTGCAAACTCATTATCGTGCATCAGCTTTGATGTCAGGAAAAGCCGACAAGTAATGGCAACGCAGCAAACCGTTTGCCGAATGGTTGGGATTCGCGGAACTGATGACAAACGCGTTTGTAACTTCGTCCAAACTAGTATTTTGTTAGCCGTTCGGTTTGTTGCTTTGTTAGTCTTGGTTTGATAGTCAAAAATAACCATAACCGCTATCAAAGTTGTCATAATTTTAAGCGTTTCAAACTATCCCTAATATGCACACCAAAACACCCCAGTATGTGACACTACCGCCCTGTTTTTTATTAATTAGCTGCGAAATTATTAAAAGGGCCATTAAATGGGTTCATTTCAATGTGGAAGCGCTTCATTTTCATGACCACACGGTTTCAGCAATTAATGAAAGCTAGCTAGCTTATAGCTGGATGCGATTTAATTTTTATTACATTTTATTTTTGTAGTAAATAAACTACAGCGGATTATATTAAACCGTTATTAAAGGTTGGTACAGACCTGAATGCTTTTACGAACGACAAACAACAAAGAACTAAACTGCAAATAAAACCACGAATGGGCTTTTTTGATTTTGACGATTAAAACAACGAACACAGCACAACGTCAGTTTGTAGACCTGAACATTACAACGAAACAAACTCCATACAAAACGGCAAATAGTTTTTTTTTTATTTTAACAATTAGAACAGCGAAGGTAACGTTTGTGCTATCCCATAAATGTCCTCAGTTTTCCCTTCAAGATTTAAATATCTCTTCGTGGTTTTGTCCTGACTCCTCCAAACCTGCAAACTCATTCTCGCGCATCATCTTTGATGTCGGGAAAAAACCGACAAGTTATAGTAACGCAGCAAACCGTTCGCCAAATGGCTGGTATTCGCGGAACTGTTGTTTGCCGTTTGGTTCGTTACTTTGTTCATCTTTGTCTGATAAATAAAAGTAACCATCACGGCTGTCAAAGTTGTCATAGTTTTCAGCGTTTCAAACTGTCCCTAATATGCGCACCAAAACACCCGCGCATCCTAGTATTGACACTACCGCCCTGTTTTCTGTTAATTAGCTGCGAAACGATTAAAAGGGACAAACACAGGTTATTAAATTGGTTTATTTCAGTGCATTTCAGCAATTAATCAAAGCTAATTTAGCTTACATCTAGATGCTGGATGCTAGTTCATTTGTATTAAAATTTGTTTTCGTAGTAGCTAAACTCCAATGGATTAAATTAAAACCATTTTAAAGCTTCGTACGTACCTGAACGTTTCGACAAACCGAACTCCATACAAAACGGCAAATAGTGTTTTTGATTTTAACGATTAGAACAATGAACGGTGTTCCGATAAATCTTTATAGTTATTTCCCTTTGTCGTTTCGTTGCTCTTTTCATCTTGGTTTGATAACTAAAAATAACAATCACGGCTGCCAAAGCTCTTATAGTTTTCAGCGTTTTAAACTGTCCCTAATATGCAAACCAAAACATCCCAGTATTTGACACTACCGCCCTGTTTTCTGTTAATTAGCTGCGAAACGGTTAAAAGGGACAAACACAGGCTATTAAATGGATTCATTTCAATGTGGAAGCGCTTCATTTTCATGATCACACAGTTTCAGCAATTAATCAACGCTAATTTAGCTTACGGCTAGATGCTGGATGCAAGTTCATTTGTATAAAAATTAATTTTTGTATTATTTTAACTACAGTGAATTAAATTAAAAATATACTAAAGCTTTGTACAGACCTGAATGTTTTCACTACCGACGAACATAACAAAGAACTGAATTGCAAATAAAACCACGAATGGGCTTTTTTGATTTCGACGATTAAAACAACGAAGAGAACGTCTATACTATTTCTATATAAATATTCTCGGTTCTTTTCCTTTAGGATTCAAATGTCTGTTTGCCATTTTGTTCTGAACCGTCCAAATCTGCAAACTCATTCGCATGCATTATCTTTGACATCGGGGAAGAACAATAAGTTTCGTCAAGGCAAGATTTCGACTTTCTGGAAGAATTTTATGTTTGTATTTGTATTTAGCTTTCTTTGATCCATCTTTGGACATAGGCCTCCCCAATATCTTGCACTCTTCTCTGTCTGTCGCCGTGTTCATCCATCTAGTTCCCGCACGTTTCTTCAAATCATCCGCCCCAGGGTCTCCAGTTTACAAATTATTCAAAAATGGAAGATCTTTTATTATTTGTGCACTATTTTTGAAAATTCCCGTAATTATAATTAAATTTTATTTAGAACCTCTTATAATTCACGTTTAGGTTCATAATTATCCTAAGAGCAGAAATCGGTCCTTAGACTAGAATTATTGGTAGGTCGTAGGCCGTAGGCCTAGAGTAAAATATTTTTTCTTACCCTGAGGCCGTAGGTAATATTTACACCGGCACATAAAATAAAAGAGTGATCTGTATATTTGATCAAACCTAATTACACGAGGTCCTTATAATATAAAAACGTTGCAATGTTTCGCGCAGGACACAAAAATATGCGAAAACAGCAGAAAAAATGTAGAAATTTTTTTGGAATGATATCAACAATGCTTTATAAAAAAGCTCTCTGAAGTAAATTTATTTTTTGCAATTCAGGGACTAAAAACGCATTTTAGTCCCTCATTTTAGGGACTAAAATAGTACTTTTTATCCCGGGGACTAAAATATTTTACTCCCGGGGACTAAAATATTTTAGTCCCTGGACCCGAATTCATGGTTTTTTCAAATTTTGTATTTTTGTATTTGGGAGCATCTAAAAATAGGCCTATACACTATCAAATAAACTACCTAGCCTAATCTATACATTCCTACGTTATTTGACATTATTATTGTTTGTTATATTGATATTCAAAATAGCGCCGCTACAGCCAACTAAATGAATCAATGATCGTGGATCTGAATCGATTTCGCTTCGCTGTTGGTTGAGGTTGATGTTTTGCAGTGGAGATCCGAAAATTGCTGGTTCGGTGTGATCAGTGCTGCTGTCTTCGTTGATTGTGGGTTCTGGAAAATTGCATACTGTTACGGTACGTGATTGGCCTTGGCTTTTATGACTCTTGACATCTGTCCCCAAGTTTTGACTGAATATTTTATCCGCCACATTTTTTTTGTTTTCGATTGATTGCTCAACATACCCTTCAGCAACGGTAGCACTTTTCCAACCACCGTGTCTTTTGAGCTGGTCAATATTCGCTCCAGAATCTGCTAAAAGGGAAGCAGAGGTACGCCTGAAGCAGTGTCCTGTGTATGAAACGGCCTCTGGCAGGTTCAGGAAGGCAGCTATTTTTCGCGGGAAAAGCCCAAAAGTATTCTTTCCAACAGGTTGTGATAAACATTTGCCGTCTTTATAGCCAATGAAATATCTCGATATTGTCAAATTTGTTGGTCTCAGAGCCATGTAGGATTTACAGATTTTCACTACGTCTGTAGCGTTGCTTTCTTTGGAGTTCTTCACTATGAAGCATCGATCAGTTTGATTTTTCGTGTTGCGAACTGTGACAACAAGATGAAAATCTTGGACTTGAACATCTTCATTCTGTAGCTGGCACAGTTCAACACCCCTGCATGCACCGGCAATCCCATTATCAACGCCACCTGGAAAAAAAAGATTTTTCAGTTACTAAGTAGCAATACAATTTTTTGTACAAACTACGTAACCTGATAGCAACAAATGATATTTCGAATCAGTGACGTTAACATGGTTCAAAATAATGAAAAAACAGTTCACTTTACCTTGATCATCAAATATTCTTGATTTGGTGCTTCCTGGAGGAACTGCTGGATATGATCCATGTCCAGTATTCGAGACTTCTTTGGGCGGTAGCCATCCCCATTTCTTTTCAAAAATGCCTTCAATTTTGAATATTTTCCAATGTCCAAACTTTTTTCAACGATCAGCTTTGATTTAATCATTGAATAATGTGGCCAAACCGTTGAAGCCTTCAAATTTTTCGCATGATGGAAGAAATATGCAAGAAGTACCTTCTCCTGTGTAACATCAGCAACATCCTTAGCTTGACACCAATCCAGGAAATGTTTGTATTGTTTTTCATATATTTTCTCCGATTTAGCGGGCAGCAGTGCCTTCACTGCCTCTGCAGCAGCTGTATCAATATCAATATCCATTTTTTTTACTTTTGGGAACGCACTAGCAAATCGCAGAAATCTCCACGGCGTTGTTTGTATTTTAACAGTTATTTTATGGTACCTTGACAACACCCTGACAACCAAGTATTATCCAAGGCTATCTAAGAAATATCAACTGACTTAACGTCAGAGAATGAATGGTACTTTATTGGTTGTCACATTTTATAGGCAGGCAATAGTGCAGTGGAGATGACTTTCTCTATGCCCAGAATTGCAAAAAATAGTATATATACCACTTGACTAAAGTGTCTTTTTATCCCTCAGCGAATTGTAGCCCTCCCTGCGGTCGGGCTACAAACATTTCGCCTCGGGATAAAAAGTATCACTTTAGTCCCTGGGTATATAATGTACTTTTACCTACTCACGTGCGGTATAGTAATTACTTTACCGCACGCGCACCACTAAGAAACCTTAGCAACGCGTCAATAAGACAGCTTCAATATTTCTTTACATTTCACTTCCATCTAATTTGACATGTTTATTTATAAATTACATTAAATTTTTTGAAAAAAAAAGGTACTCATAGTAAAAATGTTGTACCTAACATATGCGGAAAGTGTCTTTAATTTCCGCACTTGTTAGGTAAATAACAATGACGGCTTTGCAAAAGTACCATTTTCGCAACTTTACCGTGTAAAACCCGTATTGAGATTCGGTGCATGGAGATGTAGAAACTACTTTTTTTTGGTTTATTTTCCGGAGTTATTATTGTTTTAAGTTAAATTTTCCTCTGTGCGCTTTTTTTCGACAGGCGATTTCTTCCTTGAGTACTTTTCTGATAAAGCAAGTCAATAAAAATATAATTTTTTTCAGCCTTTAACTTATCTATAGTAGATCTACTTACATAATTTTTTTTTGGTTCTGGGGGGGTGATTACCCCCTTTCCCCCCTAGAAATGTCAATGTTTTAGAGACAAAATTGTCACGTGTTATCCCCGAATTTTAAAAGGGACAAAACGTGACGGATCAGTGAAAAAAGTGACAGATCAGAGATGAGAAGTAAAAGACCTTCGCAAAAGTAGTAAATATAATAATTAAGAAAAGAAAAATAAAACTTTCCTAATTCTACTCGTAATAAGTGTAGGTAATTTTTACCTGTATCCACTACGCTGCAGTGAGCTTTATAGGATAATAAAGTCATCTTGGAAGGAAGCCTTGACGTGCGAAAAGTAGCGTCTAAAACTATAATATGATAAAAGTGTCGACGAATTGTAGCCCTCACTACGCTCTACATATTTTTTGCTTCAAAACAAAAAGTTCAACTCTTATCCTGTGGCATGTTAATGGCGTACTGGTGATAATTAAATAAATATCAATTTTTTATAGGCGCACCCAGAGGGGGACCTCGGGGTCCGGCCCCTGTCCAAGCCTAAGATGTTTTTGTTTTTATATTTTTCACATATTTCATGAATAAAAATGCGAAAACCACTGGAAAAAACCATAGAAATATTTTTGAATGATGTCAACAATGCCGTAAAAAAACTCTGAGGTAAATTTATTTCACGGCTTTTAGAATATACCATTTTTGCAACTTTACCGTGTAATATTGCAATATTTTGATCAAGTTTTTTGCAATTTCTTCGACATTTTGGGGGTGTACGGGCAAAAAAAATCACTAATTTAGATTCGGTGCATCTAGATGTAAAGACTACTTTTTTTGGTTTATTTTCCGGAGTTATTATTGTTTAAGTTAAATCTTCTTCTTTGCGCTTTTTTCGTGTGCACTTTTTCGACAGGCGATTTCTTCCTTGAGCGCTTTTCTGATAAAGCAAGTCAACAAAAATATAATTTTTTTTCAGCCCTTAACTTATCTGTAGTAGTCAACCTTATACTTTACATGTTTTTTCGGATTCTGGGAGGGTGGTTATAAGGACACTCATCGTAAAGGCAAGTTTTATGGGAAGCGAAGCTAACATCAGTCTTTCTATTTTTTGGTTATTATTTTTGACATGTTTTCCTCGGTTTCGCATTGGCGGTTCTGTTTTACTTTGAAGATGTTGTTTTACACAGTATAAACGTACCTAAACTATATATATTTATGTAATTAGAATTAAAAAGTTATGCTGCAAACTATCTTGAAACTATCATTATTAAATAGATCTTTAGACTGTGTTAAAACCACATTTTTAAAATAATAACGAGCCGCCAATGCGAAACCCAGGAAAACATGTCAAAAAATATAACCAAAAAATAGAAAATCAGAGTTAGGTTTCGATACCTGTAAAGCTTGCTTGACGATAAGTGACCTTAGGTGGTTACCCCCCTAGAACCGTCAATGTTTTAGACAAAATTGTCACCTGTTTTCCTCGAGTTTTAAAGAGGGATGAAAAGTGATGGATCAGGGAAAAAAGTGACCAAACATAAAAAGTAAAAAACGCAAAATTAGTAAATATAATAATTAAGAAAAGAAAACAAAACTTTTTTGTCCTACCTGTATCTACTACGCTGCAGTGAACTTTATAGAATAATGAAGTCATCTTGGAAAAAAGTCCTGAAGTGCGGAAATAGCGTATAAAGCTATGTTATGATTTCTATTTGTTAGCTTTACATGTAACATTTGTCTTTCCATTGATCTTTGGGCTTTTGTTACCTTATCCATGTTTGATTTTGTAAGTGTCCAGGTCTGGGATCCATAGGTAAGTACAGGAAGGATACATCTAAATCTAAATCTATACATTTTCGTTTTGAGGTACTGAGGATATTTTTATTTCTAAATATGTAGCTTAATTTACCAAATGCTGCCCAGGCCAATCTTACTCGTCTCTTGATTTCAGCTGTTTGGTTTCCTTTTTTTAGTTTAATAATTTGTCCCAGGTATATATATTCCTCTACTTGTTCTATTTTCTTTTGGTTTATTTTGACCAAAATAACTTTATCTGTGTTTGTTAAGATTTTAGTTTTAGTGTAGTTCATACTTAAGCCTATATTTTTAGCTGCTGTATCCAGTTCTTCCAGCATTTTTATCAGTTCTTCTTTCTTGACTGTTATTAAGGCGATATCATCAGCATATCTCAGGTGGTTCAAGAATTGTCCGTTTACTTTGATGCCTTTTTCTTCCCAATCTAAGCTTTAAAAAAATGATAAAAGAAAATGAAAGAAAGAGCCCAGAAACTAAAGTTTAGAGAGTTATAGAAAATAACAGAAATTTGAATTGTCCGACTCTAGGTAAATATGAAATAATTAAAATAAAGGATATTAACGGCATATAAACTAACTTTCAAGAGGATACCATAAATATCACACAACTATTCTATACAGAATTATACCAAACAAAAAGAAAACCATCACGAGAGACCATGAAGAAACTCCAAACAAAAATAAAGAACATAAACTCAGCGCTACAACCTGAAATAAGCAAAGCGGAAATATAGAGAGCATTAAAGAAAATGAAAAATAACAAAGCACCTGGAAAAGACGGAGTAACTGCAGAAATGCTCAAATACGGTGGTAAAGCTGTAGCTAAATCCCTCCATATTCTCCTGAATAAAATACTAAAAGAAAAATAATCCCAAACAGAAAGAATCCATAACCATTATTCTACACAAGAAAGGCGATAGAGCAGACCTAAAAAAACTATTGACCTATAACACTCCTCAATGTAATTTATAAGCTTTTCACGAATATATTAACAGATAGACTAACAACAACATTTGACGGATATCAATCAAAGGAACAAACAGGCTTTAGAGAAGGTTTCAGTGCAATTCACCACTTATTAACCATTAAAATCCTAAAAGAACGAGCCAACGAATATAACATTCCAATAAAGATTGCTATGGACTTCGAAAAAGCTTTCGATAGTATTGAGCACTGGGCAGTAAAAGCATCTTTAATTAATTGCCGAATAGATTACAGATATACAGACTTAATAGCCAATATATATAGCTAAGCAACAACATCAATCAAAATCCACGAAGGAAACATATATCCCCTAAATTATTTAACCAGGCCCTAGAAGTTAATGACGTACTGGTGACAATTAAATAAAGATCAATTCATAGGCTCATTCAGAGGGGGCTTCTGGGCCCGGCCCCTTCTTAAGCCTAAGACGTTTTTAAATATTTTTTAGGTATATCATGAGTAATAAAATAAAATAGCATAAAATGTGACAACGTAGAGTCTCCGCCCCCTTAAGAAATATTATAGGTGCGTCACTGATTTTTAATAAGTCCGGGAATGGCGTTGCTATGATAATAAACGCAGAACATTTAAACCGGAAGCTTTGAAATAATGAATATCGTAACGTTACACCGCAGAAACGGAAACGGCAATCTGAAAACGAGCGGAAACTTTCCTGTTAATTTAATAATGGCGAACAACGCAAAATAAAATGTAAAAGAAGAACTGCGTTTAAGCGTATATAAAAGCTTGCTTTTTGACCCCTCGAGACACGCGACTAAGCAGAAATAAACAAACTAAAGCGTTTACAGCATGCTGTTATCACGGATCACAATTTGCAGTAGTGATCCATTTTGTTATCGTATCTTACCAGTCTTGCCAGGTTTACTGTAAATCGCCGAAGTGAAACTACGCGTGGTCCTTCAAAATATCTGAGATGCTATTTTCCATAGCCAAATCTCCTTCAGTGTTTCCAAAATTAGGCATTTTTTAATAGGAAAAGACAGTTTATACTGATAACGGGAAAAATTTTAATGGAATGATAAGTCAAATGTCATCAACATTTGGATATGATTTAAGACTACTTAAATATTAAATTGCAAATTTAACTAAGCCTTATTAGCTTTGGTGGGGTAAAATTATTCTTAAAAGAGTTAAACAAAAGTATCTAGTAAAAAATTTGGTAAAAAAATCTTTGGAAGAAAAATGTTAGTTGTTTTTATGCTCTATAAGACAAACATTACAAGGAGCAGAATGATTTTATAGACACAGAAGCTGCTCAGATAGAAAAAGTGAAGAAAACAAAAATTTTTCAAATCAAATATCTTAGTATGCGACCTTAATAAACTCAATCAAGTTAACGAAATAAACAATGCTGGAAGGTAAAGATAAAATTTAATTAGTGTAAAGGATCAGGAGAAATTGTCTTAGCCACAGGAGTTTGGACAGGATGCAAGAGTGGTCCATGGAGGAATATCAGGAGCAATGAGTTCAACACCAATTATTATAGCCCTCGATTTTATTTGGTTACCAAAATTCCCTTCATGGATACAAAGAAAAGTCATGAGAAGCTACCTCTTAGATAGGGATGCAGAAATGTGGGTAAAAAGAGGATTAAATTTTGGACAGAGACAAATATTGAAACAAAGGTAAAACAATATTTTAGATTTCCTATTAAGGAGAATAAGGAAACATTCAAAATTAAGTCAACAAGTAAAGGATCGTTTGAAATAGAGTTGGATTTGGACCTAGAGGTGCATGAGTGCATTTGGAGAACACCATCATCCATGATAATTACACCTTAAGTTGAATGATAAAGAAAAATACAGGAAAAAGCGAAAATATCTGTATCGACTCACTGTCATCTGCGGCTTTGAAAGCACTGCATATGGTGGGGTTCCTTTGATAGCCATGTGGCTTGCTTTGGCACACTTGAATAACTATCAGAGATAAACAATCTTAAGCTCCTTGTGTCTTTTCGTAAGGATCTCGGGCAGTGAGGAACCCGACAAAATTGTCTAAGTGAAACTAACCAAGGTTTTGTCGGCTCTGAATCCTGTTGTTAGAAGGAACTTTGTTATAGAGTGACTTATATATAAGTGGTTATAGGACAGAACTTTGTGAGCATTTGACTACTCTTAAGATAAAATAAGAGAAGCATTACCAAAGTCCGGATTGGAAGAAGAATCTGCGTTTTACTTTCTAGCACAATATAAAGTATACAAGGTGTCCCAAATAAAAGCAACTACATGGGGATTTCGGAAACGGTAAGAGATACGAGTTTGTTTAAATGAGAAAAAAATTGGGCTATTCTAAGCCCAATCAGATGATGTATCAAAATTAAAAAAATCTACAGGAGTTTGGCCGTAGTTGCTTATACAAAACTACCAAATTTCATTAAATTTGTTTGCAAGATTGCGGCAATATTTCAATTTTTCAAAAAACACAATTTTTAGTTTTTGCTTGATATGTTAGTAACCCCTGTAGATATCTTTAATATTTATACAGCACCTGATTAATCTTAGAATAGCGCAACTTTTTTCTCATATAAACAAACTCGTATCTCTTACTGTTTCCGAAACCCCATGTAGTTGCTTTTATCTGGGACACTCTGTATAATGGTGTAAAGAAGAAAAAAATATATTCTTCACTTTAAGTTAGGAGTTCTGGCAGTGGCGGATCTGGGGTAAAATACGTCGTGGGCAAAGACACACTTTACGACTTTTGGGCATATTTTGGCGCCCCTGCGGCGACTCTGGCGCTTGACGTCGTGGGCGGGTGCCCACTCTACCCACGCCTAGATCCGCCACTGGTTCTGGGATCCTGGTTTTTTAAGACTTTCTTCGATTATGGTGGTAGAACTCTTCATAAAACCTTAGGAAATCCTATAAAAACGATTAAAAAGTCCAAGGTCGAGAACAGAACAAATAAGATTAGCGCGCCACAAAGAGTGAACACTCCTGAAACATCAAGGAACATGAAAACTGGGCAGCAAAAGAGAAGAGAAGTACCTCAATATTCTTTAGTAGTTACAGGAAGGACACTTTGAACTTGGTGGGCATTTTGACTACTTTTAAGATAAAACAAGACAAGCATTACCAAATTCCGGTTTTGAAGACTAATCTGCGATTTACTTTTTAGTACAATATAAAGCATATAATGGTGTAAAAAAAAAGAAATACAAAATTTAATTTTCCTTAAGATTAGGAATTCCAGGGTCCTGTTTATTTAAGACTTTCTTTGATTATGGTGGTAGAACTCTTCAAAAAAACCTTCTTATTAAAACGATAAAAAAGTCCACGGTCGAAAAAGAGAAGAGGAGTACCTCAGTATACTAGTAAGTAGTTACAGGACACTTTGAATTTGGTGGGCCTTTGACTGCTCTTAAGAGACAACAAGACAAGCATTACCAAATTCCGAATTGGAAGAAGAATCTGCGACTTACTTTCTAGCACAATATAAAGTATATAATGGTGTAAAAAAGAAAGAAATAAAAAATGCATTCTTCCCTTTAAGTTAGGAATTCCGGGATCATAAGGCTTTTTTCGATTTTGGTGGTAGAAAAAACTTAGGGAATCCTATATAAACGATTAAAAAGTCCAAAAAGAGTGGACACTTATAAAATATCAAGAGTACCTCAAGATACTTTGGTAGTTACAGAACACTTTGAACTTGGTGAGTTTTTTGACTGCTCTTAAGATTAAACAAGACAAGCATTATCAAAGTTCGGATTGAAAGAAGAATCTGTTTTTTACTTTTTAGTACAATATAGAAGATATAATGGTGTAAAAAAAAAGGAATTCCGGAATCCTAGTTCATTAAGACTGTCTGCGATTATTGTGGTAGAACCCTTTAAAAAACCTTGGGGGATTCTATAAAAACGACTATAAAGTCCAAGGTTATGTGTGATTATTAAGTTCCTTTAATGTTAGAGTTCTTCAGGCAATACTTTATTTTTAATTAAGTTGTCATTGCTTCTTATTTTTATTATTGACTCGTCAGAATCAATTACCTCCGAAGACATTTCACTTACAACTTGCCAACTTATCAGGGCTTTTTCAAAACCCACTCCTTGGCAACACTAGCGGCTCCCTTTATCGATCTTACCGAGATAGAGTCCCTGTATAAACCCTCGCCCACACTTTGCGGTATATTTCTCAAACCCCCTACAGAGAGTGTTCAATTCTTATATTTTAACCCACCTTGGAGATGTTTTGTCTTTGTCTGTTTTATCTAAAACTAGAATTCCAGAAACATTAAATGTCATCAGGCTTCTTCTTATTTTCATTGCTTTTGACAACTTGTATTCCATTTGTTTCAGAATATACTGTATCTTTTTCTTGTTCCATAGTTCTTCATATGCATTTCTTTCGCATCATATACACCTACAGACTCAGTTTTATCTTTTAAGTCAAATGAAACGATGTGGAACGTTGTCTTTCTCTAAATCAGTTTAACAAACAAAGATGAGTATATCTTTGAACTGACTCACAACACAAAGGTTTTCTGCATTTTTCACGTGTCATCTGCACAGTATTGCGATGCTTATCGCATCCTTTTTTATGTCGCATGCCTGGAGAAAGAGAGACGTTTTATTAACTCGATTTTGGCCATTATCAATTATGTTATGGCCATCAACCACTGTCGGCGTGCGAGGCTTTATTATCTTGTATTTCCCTTTGATGCTTTCGGACAGGTAATTTTTTTGTTTATTTTTTATTTTTGGGTGAAGAGTAAAGGAAACAGGTGGATTTACAAAGGATAGATTAAGTTTAGGACCACTGAAATGGAACATAGCTTTATTTGCATGATATTCGTTTTTTCTTTAATTTTTAGTCACGGATATGTTGTTTTAACTAAAGCATTTAGTCGTCCGTGCCACAGTGATCGCATATTTGGTTTAAACACAGGGCGGTCTGGGTTCGAATTCTGGCTATTTACATCAATGTTTGTTGCTTTCGCTTTGCTGTAAATTTCGTCGCTGGCCAATTGATCCTGAATGGATGGGAAGTTCCAGTATTAACAGAGTAAAGGAAAGTTTCTTGATCATTCTTGGAGTAAGATGGATTTGTTAGATTATTCCGGTATATTATCGAAAATTTTCTGCTACGAGTTTCAGGTTGCAGTCGATAGCAACGTCTTATCCAAATCCTTAAAGAAGTGGGCCGGTATGATAGAAACCTCACGTTAATCGCAAATCTCTACTGGAATAAAAGTGGACAAGTTAAGATAGACCAACATATGTCAGACGGAGTATAAATTCAAAGGGGTATCCCACAAGGCTGCATAATTTCTCCAGTGCTTTTTAACATTTACGCAATCAAAATATTTTAAAATGCCCCTAAAGTTGCTAAGGAGGATTTATATTACTGCTGTAAGCATAAAAAATCTTAGGTATGCTGACTACATTGTTATAGTCGTAAACTCTCCAGAGGATCTAGCATAATTTAGAATAAATTTAAACATCAAATTAACCAAATGGGTGGTGATTATTAAGAACCTAGCTGTGGGAGATATTCTTTAGGAACAGGACCAACAAATCGAACGCATCCTGTCATACGAATCTCTAGGATGTCAGGTCAATGAAAGCCGGGTTAATAGCAGAAGGCTCATACACGAATTGAATAACCCAAAGCATCATTTGTATAGATGAAATCAGTGTTGTGTTGCCGAAGTCTATCGCTCTTTGTTCACTCAAGTACTGCGTACCTATGTTTTCAGTATTCTGTACTATAGAATTGAGGCGAGGACTCTAACAGACGCAATGTGTAAAAAGTCAGTAGAAGCTTTCGAAATGTGAATGTTAAAAATTTACTGGATGGATTGAGTGTAGATGTTCTTACAAGAATGTCAAAAGATCTTAAAGTTTTTTTCACAACTAAAAAAAGCGGAACGGTTCGGGTCGGTTATTAGTAGTTAGTAGAGTTATTTGTTATGGACATATTCTCGAAAAAAATACAAACTTCTAAAATTAAAGAACTGAGAGCCTATCCTTTAAAAGGAAACCAGTGCCAATTGACTCTTGCAGACATGGGCGCACCCAGGGGGGGGCCGGGGCCCGGGCCCCCCCAAGCCTTAGATTTTTTAATATATTTTGTACATATTTGATGACAAAACATGAAAAATACCTTAAAATTTGACATCAGGAGGATTCGGACCCCCCCCCCCAACCCCAAGCACCCCTTTTTTTTTTTTGTCGCAAGTTTTTTGAGGGCGCCCTTCGTAGCTGTCGGGCCCCCCCCCAAGACACATTCCTGGGTGCGCCACTGGCAGATAGATAGCAAAATTAACCAAGCGTGGCTGAAAAACAAAATCTACCAAGACAAGAAACAAACAGGTTTTCAAGGATTTCTTTATAATCATGGGACCTGGAGATTTTGGAAAAGTCGTTAATAAATGATGCCAATATAAGTGCCGTACCTCGGAAAAGATTTCGGGGGGGGGGGGGGGGGTTAAAAAGTTTCAATAAGAATTAGCGTAATATGCAATTTTTTGTCGTGTTTGTGTTGCTAAGAAATCTCTTTTAACACAATTAATCTATCTTTTCAGGGGGGAGGCGGAGATTGATCCACCTTGATCCCCCCTATAATGTGTCGAAATATTCCTCAACTCACGTTCACGTGGATTTATAGGAGCCACCATACATAGTGCTTTTAAAATCTCCTAGCTATCTGAACAGATACCGATTGGTGTTTGCTCGCCTTTTATATAATTCAGCAAATGACTTTTGAATATCGGTGATTTCTAATAACACTCCTGCACCTGCTGCATGTGACATTTTTCCTTCAAATCTAGACCCACATCTACGGTAAACCAGAGCTTCTTCCGGGTATGACGCTCGGTCCTCCCTAAATGTTAGGCTATGTGTTTCCATCATTTGGCTAAAATGTGGGGGGCTATTTTAACATAAGAACCGGTAGGGGTACTTCTCGCTACCATTTTCACAGTTGTTCTAGTGTCCGGAGTTTTATAATCTTTATCCGCAGCAGAAATTATAAGTACTAACAACAGTACTACAACATTCTAAAAGTCGAGGGATTTCGTAAACATAGTGTCTTATTCATAGTTCTAGTACAAAACTAAAACACACAATTATACTGCTTGTCTCACACTAATCACAATTTGTTATACTTTACGAAAAGAGAAGGAAACAAAATAATTGAAAATCGTTCTTGCAGCAAAAATTTTAAATAATTTTAGTCAATCTGAAGCTTCATACATAAACATTTGTCGAACGAAGAATAGAACATTGCCTCGAGCGACGAATAAACCAGTAGTTTAGACAGGATTACAAAAGCATTTGCAAACAGTTCTGCAAATCCCAGTCATTCAGCGAATGGTTTGTGGCATTTCTGTCACTTGTCGTATTTCGCCCAACCTCAAAGATTGTGCGTGCGAATAAGTGTGCAGGTTTAAACAGGCCAGAGCAAAATGACGAACAGTCATTGAATCGTAAGCGGCAAAATCTGAGAAAATTTATGATAAGAACACCTACTTTCTTTTCGTCATTTGGCGAAATATTTAGGCCTGTACAGTCTAATGTTTCTTGAATAAAAACCTAAACCCCATTTTTTTTCATGATTAGCGAGAATTATCTCTTTTTTACTATAGTTTTGTTGGAAGTTATCCTCAATCCGTCTCGGGATTGTAACTTGGTAATCGTTCTTTGCAATGTCCAGGAATGTCTTAGACAAGACCAAACCGAAAAATGCTACTTTTCTTTCTACATTACCAGAATCACCTGGAATTCATACCAGCGAGACTTTGTTTAGTAGGTTCCTACTGTGTTACGGTGTGTTACTACGGTTCTCAAACAGAAGTCAAGTGAAGTGTTTTTCGAATTAATTGATTATCAGAGACCTCTACGGGTACCAACTTCTGCCTCACCAACATAATAGTCAGTCTATTTCAGCTAAATTAACAAATCTCAGTTTGCAATAAAAAGAACAACTGTAAATAGGGACTTGACAAAAGACATTGTAAAATCCAATTCTATTACACAATTGCCAATAACAAACTGTGGTAAAAATTAACCAGAAACATTTACAGGCATAAAAATATCAACACAGCAAACAACCTCGAACAAAAAATTCCAAAGCAAACATAAAAACCCACGCGGCTTATTCAAAATGACGCTTGAAAAGTTACAGAAGACGGGGAATTTTACAATCAACCAGCCAAAGGTTTCGATGTTAATTATCCAAGAATTTATAAAGAAATCTAAATAGAACGAAACTTCTACATCCTAAAAATATTAAAATAAGAAAGACTGTCAAGTTCTACACAACATGTGCTAAAATTTAGAGCTTAAACTATTCGAAAACCTTTTAAATTTTGTTAAAGCATCTTTATTAAATATAATATCCATGTCGAGTAATGCACTGGGCTATTGGATGCCAAACTAAGCGACAAAACTTCGGCGGATCGATACTAAATATAGATGGCGCCTGCGTGGTAATGTCAAACAGGGCGTCAGAAATGCATTAAGAGAAACGCTTTGGTTGTTGCATTTTGCGTTGCATTGTAATAAATATGGAGGCTATTTTTAGTTGTAGTTGTTTTTGATGACTTTCTGAGGGTTTGAAATGGTGTGGCAGCATTTAGACCAATATGCAGAACGGTTATAACGAATTTCTTTAGATCTGTTAATACTTCATCCATGAATTTGACTTAAAATTCGTGTGGATGTTTTAAAATTTTATTTGCTTTTTATTTAAAGCTCCCGTTTCCCAAAATCATCAATTTTTTACCTATTTTCTATTTTATTAAAACTTTTTATGAATGTTATGATTACCTACTAATACTTTATTTTTAGTTTTATTAGTTTTGATTCTGTTGCAGTTTTTTCATGGCTTTGGCTTTAAAATCCTCAGAGGAGGGTAGATGACCTAGTATTTTTATTTATCTGCCGTTAAAGTTCCTACATTTTTTCCTGTTTTAAAGAGTGTTTATAATGATATTTTAAATGAAAATATATGTGTTTAGATCTGCTGCCATGTTATTTATCTTTTATTCCGTTTTTGTCTAAACTTGCTTGTCTAAACTTGCTGGGTTTTGCTTTCCGTCGTATTTTTTTTACGGTTTGAAATGAAGTGGCAGGAGTTTAAGGATCGTGTAGAGTTGTAGTAGTAGGGAAGTGATGTAGATCTGTGGCAGTTTCTGCTATGGCTTATCTTTGAAATATCACAAAATCAAATAAATGTAGGTACATTTTTGTTTTCTTTTTTTATTCCTCGGTTATCTGCTGTAAAATGTTCCCATTATTATATCCTGTTTTTGTAAAAACTCGTTAAAGGCTTATGATGATTTATGATAATTGCTACTTTGCTTTAATTGTATCTATTGGGATCTTAAGTGACTTAGATTAGATTTTCAATTAAAAGCTTGATTTAATACGATAATTAAACCATAGAGGCTCAGATAAACCATCTGGGTCATAGATCCATGTTTTGAATGGAATCCATGGAATGAAGACTTTTCTACTTTTTTTACATCACTTGGTGTATATTTTTTAGTTTAATTGTTAATGATTTGGTGCACTTAAGTATTAGATCTACTTACATTTTATATGGTACAAAGTTAGCATCATCTGAATCTTGATCTGGTTTGTTTAAGCCACTTACTCGCTATAACTCGCTTTATTTTTGCATCAATTGATTGATTGATTCATTCCTATGGGGCAAGGTGAGATTTTGGAGAAACTGGTACAGCAGCTACTTAGCTTATTGTATCTCCTGCTATGTGTTTTCCTAATTTAGAAGATTTAAAGACCTCGTAGGGCTTAGTAGCCTTTTTATTATGTCTTTCAGACAGTGTGCCTCCTCGGATTTGTCCAGGAGGTCTCTGGCTCTGCAAAAGATTAGTGCTGCGACTCTGATATAATGTGTGCGGCTGATTCGTCAGCCTCATAACCAGAAGCGTGCGGTGAAATTTGATACAATGGAAGCATTTTTTATACTTGTTTATTTATATTTTTCTATCCTTTTTAGTTTTCGATAAACTTTAATTTCTTGTTTTGGCCTATCGTTATTTATGATATCTATTTATCTTTTCATTAAAACTGGGCAAATTTTTTTTTCAAAAATACACGAAACCACACTTTATTACACAACTGTTGCTTTAAAAGCTTCTACAAATTATAATTTACCAAAAAATCATCAGCCGTATTACCCACCAAAGTATAATACAAGAGGATAGGGTATTGCGACCATACTAAAGAGAAAATTTTACATATTATTTTATTAGGATTTACTTACCTTATAAATTGTTTAAATCCCTAAAAACTCTATGATTCCAAACACCAATTTCATCAGTAAAAAGTAAACAAGGCCAACAAAAACGTTTTTTTTTCCCACAACCGGTTAGTCACTGGTACTGCTCATACTTATCGGCAGTAAAATGTCGTGTGCAAGTTTTAACTCTTTTATTTCGGGCTTGGACCTACCCCTATTTAATTATATTTTTCTTTTCAATAAAACTTTGGGAAGAAAACTTTTTGTTAATCGAGAAACCGAACCGAAGCCTCTTGCTGGTACGCTATTGTGTACATAAACGAACAGACTGCTTATTTCAAGGCTAAAGGGCGCGAACTGAGTTTTCGCATTGCGCTTGCATGCATTGACCCACCACTATGTTTTAGATGACGAGAGAAGCAATTGTATCGGCCGCGTAGAGTGCAAAGCGACGCTGCTCTCGGGACAGTCAATCAATTCTCATTCGTTTTCCAAGCGTACAACAAAGGCAAATGTTTTTCTTTTCTTATACGCCCTTCTATTAGGTATATACAAATAGGTATATAACATAAGATACCCCTTTTGTAGTCTATAGGAAAGAGCAAAAAATATTTCTTCTGATACAGTATTATCACTCCTACAGGACTGACGCTAATTACGACAAGTTTTAATAGTAAACTATTAATTTTTTTTATTATGTCTGATTTCCTAAGGGAAGAATTGCTCTTCCCTTGCTTGCATGGACCGCAAACCCCTGCTCATTACATAGTCTACAAATGTGCATATCTCTGTAGATTTCCTTCTGTGTAGGTGTTTCCTCAATGTTAGGTTTGTTAGTCCCGACATGATTTGTTTTATTTTTAACATAAGGAGGTCACAGGTGACTCAGGTGAGTAGTGTTGGGAGGGAATAGTAAGGATTTTCTTGCTGTTGCTTTACCTTGGTGTTCAACGCCAGTCAGTGGCGTATATAGAAAAAAGTTTCGGGGAGGGCCCGAGACAGTTTTGGGGGGGCCCGAGACCTCATGAGGCTGTATTTTATGCTATTTTATGTTTATATTTATGAAATATGTGGAAAATATCCAAAAAAATCTTAGATTCGGGGGGGCCGCCCCCCCATCCCCCCCCCGTATATACGCTACTGACGCCAGTAGTTTCTATGTTGTTTATCTAACCCTCTCTTAATACAGCCATTAACGAGGTTTTTGGATTTCCAAATACAGACTCCGAACCCATAAATGCTTTTTTAGACCCTCTTCTTTTTAGAGAATTTGCATGTTCATTGCCTGGTACATCAGTATGCCCCTGCACCCACTCCCCCTTTTTTGTTTTGCTAGGGATGTTTCAAAAAACCTTTAACTTTATTTGTTAGCATGGCATGCTTTTTTTCCTCTATTTTTCTGATACCACAAAGAAAAAGCAATGGGTATTTGTTTTTAATATTACTGTAAATATGCAGACGAATAAAAACAATTTTTGCCATAATTTTAATCGCCGTTTTTTTGTTGAGGACAAATTTTTTAAAATTTACCTGAGCAGAAAAAGATTTTAATTTTCTATTGTTATGTGTTTTTACTCCTTCTTACTCTTTTCATACATTTCATGCAATAATTTTTAATTTAGCTTAATCTTCATATCTTTTCACCGTTATTCTTATCTTAAGTTCTTTAATTACTTGAATTTTTTGTTTAAAAGTATTGTTTTTTTCTTCAGTATCAATTCATGTTCTTTTATATACCTACATAGTCCCTATGGCAGAGCTCATTCATATACCCAATTCCTTCAGCTCGTAGCTTACATACCTCCTTGTTCGGAATTTTCCCACGCGTGCCTCCTGTTACCCTCTACTTTTTATTTCATTTGGCGTGACATGTGGAGCCATCTCCACGGCCGGAAAGGGAACTAATATTAATGACGTCAGTGCGTAGGTATTGAACGCGGTATTTGCTACGCAGCCATTGGCCACGTTTGTTATTTGGACAATTTCGAATGTATACTTTTAAATACAGGATGTTTGGCATAAGCGGATATATTGGCACCAAACAGGGTTGCCAGATGTCCCGCCGTAGGGGGGACGGTCCCGCTTTTTGTAGCTTGGTCCCGCTTTTTTTTAATCACATTAAAGTCCCGCTTTTTATGCAAATTGTCCCGATTTTCCCGCTTTTTTTTCATTTCTGTCCTATTTTTTTACCTTTCTGTATCTCCGTATAAATTTTATTAAAAAAAAAAGCAATCAAAGAGGAATGTTTTACTATTTCGTTTAAGTTACTTTCTCATTTAAGGGCGGATATTTCTTATCTATACATACTTATCTTATGTGTTGGTTCATATTTGTTTATTTTAAATAAAATTCACAAATCACTTTTAAAAAAATTACAGATCATATATTTTATTATGCATGAAATTTTGATCATCGAAATATAATGAAGACAATGGAAATTTGAAACACAACTTAATTTAAAAGTTTTTTACCTCTTCAATTAAAAAAAAACTCACTAAATTTAAATAGGTAAACACACCATCTGTGCTGGTTCCCAAAACACTCCAGCTTTATGTTAGAATCGATGTAAATTTTTAGTATCTATTTTAAATTTTTGTATCTATACATTTACTTAATTTGTCTCGCTTTTTAATTTGAAAAATGTGGTAACCCTGGCACCAAAGCAGATAGCTGGCTACGTGGATGATATTGGTGTTCATAGTAGAGACGAAAGATCATTAACAGGAACTATAACAGAAGCCAAAAGACGAGGGCTGAAAATAAAAGAGTCAAAAACTAAATACTACCACTATGTCGGTTTAGAACGTTTTTCTACATTGTCCGACGCCTATTTTCCACCTCCTTCGATCCTGACAATCATCTTATATCAAGTTTATTTGACTCATTAACCTTTGGATTGACTGTTGCCATTCTAATTTAGTACGCCCTCTTTTTCTGCGCCCTTTTGGACATTCTAGGACCAACTTTGGTAATTTTTCGTCGTTCATCCGTTGTACATGGCCGTACCATATCAGTTGTCTTTTAGTGATGTCAGCCGTTATACTTCCCTGGATTCCCATTCTTTCTTTTATGATCTCATTTCTTATATGATCTGTTCTAGATATTCTCATTGATCTTCTTATTCCATTTCGACACTTTCCATTTTTATTTTGTATTTTTTTTGTTACGCGACAATTCACTATTCCATACAACAGCGTGCTTTTCCCCATTGTTTCACATGTGTTAAAGTTTACATTCTCTTTTATATCTCTGCTCCACAAAATACTGTTCAGACATCTAGTAACCTTTTGTGCTTTTACTGTTCTTTTTTCCAGTTATTTACAGTCTGTTCCTGTCATATCAAATGTGACACCCAAGTATACTCATTGCATGGATATATTATTTGTCCATTGTCTAGTTCTAACTCACTTGATTCGTTTCCAATACATAAGTTCTGTGTCTTGTCCACGTTCACTGTTAAGGGGGCAAACTTCGTCCGAAAACTTAACATTTGACAACACTGATATCGCGTTTTTTGCCCAAATCTTTGTTCTAATAGAAATAGAAAACGAGAAAGCGGAACGTGTCGAAATTTTGAGGGGTAGTTTTTTAAAGCATTTTTAACAACCGTATCTTAGCAGTTTTTCGCGAAATCATTTTATTCAAGAAATAAAAAAAAAGTTATGGCTAAAACACAACAAATATTTCAAAACAATGTTTGGCATTTCAGTAGCCTAATTGTGTTATAGAAAACTGTAGCGAAATTGTTTCGATTTTTGTATTTTTTGGAAATGTACAAAAGAAAATCAAAAATCTAACAAGATACGTTTGAAAATTTTTAAAAAATCTTGCATATTAACAGAAATAATGTTTTAACTAGTTTTTTATAGAAGAGATCTATTAGGATTTACAAAAGCGTGCTCAATTTTATATTTGATGCAGGACACCAAATCAGACAAGAGCCATCAACCTCTTGACTGAAGCGCCACCCCCACATACCGGGGGCAAGTCAATTCGATTGAGAAAATTTAACTAAGATCACGTGACCCGGATTTTCACATTTTTCAGATATTTTGAAAAAATAAAATATTTTTTAATATAAGTTAAATGAAAAAAGTATCTATTTAAAGACATACAATTTTTTCTATTTACAAAACGTTTTTTTAAGTACTGTCCATAGCGTAACAAACAAAATCACGGGAATACGAACCAATTTATAAGATACAGTTCATATCATTACTTTTGAGACAACTTTTTACAACTTTTTTTCGTTGCCCTATGCTATTTGTTATGGTAAACAGCTGATAACTGCCAAAAAGTTATCTCAAAAATTATGATATGGAGTTTAGTTTTTGATAATTAGTATATTGCTCAGTTAACAGAAGTTTGTGCTTAACTACGCTGAGTTGAAAATAAAGCCCTTTTCATTTATTTATTTATTTATTTATTACGTAACAAGAGAAGAAAGTGACAAATTTCACACGAGCGTGAGAAAGTTACTTTCTGTCGAGTTATGGACGCTATTTTTCCTACGAACACTGTTGAACTATACTAATTTTTGTAAAAATTGGTGTTTAATTTTGCGTAAATCAAATGAAACTGCTTTTCCGCACGTGTTGGAAAGTAGTTTGCAACACATGTGCGAAAAAGTATTGTGACAGTTAAACACTTTCCATACATGTGCCGAAGTACTGAAAGTACTTGTAACACATGTGCGAAAAAATTTCCGCACACGGACGAAATTTAATGTTTTCTGAGGATGCAAATCATGTAAAATCCAACATTTTCATATGTGGTCGCAGGAAATATTAATTTACCTAACCAGTGCGGAAGACGCACACATATTCGTTAAGTATGTAGGTAAAATATTTTTTCTACGAGCTTGTGGAAACAAAAATAAAGTACGACAATAAAAACAACTTATTTATTATATTTAATTTACAATGATTGCCGAAAACTTTACTTCTTATCACAGAGCACCAAGGGGGCTTCTTATGCTGTGCAGCATTTGTGGATCAGGAGATTTTCGTTTTTATATTCTGGATTAATGATATCGGAAGGTCTTTAAATATATTTTGCTCTGGATGTATTTGGAGGCAGGCTCATAGTAACATTATGTGTTCCATCCTATTATGGCTAAGTCTTCTTCGGGATTATCGGTATTTTCTATCACAGTAAATAAACCATTGACTTCTATACCCTTTTAGGGCGTTATAAAACTCAATGAAATAAACACTTTTTTCTATTTTTATTTATAAGATGAAATGTCATCCCCTGGTTTTTGACAAAAAAATAGGCTTTGTTATTTACTCTACTCTTTTATTTTCTTTGTTGCTATTGAAAAACTAGCCGCCCACTTGTGTTTTTCGGCAAAAATTAACGTCAGTGTCAAACTCAAAATGTGTTGTTTTTTTGTCATCCCTAAAATTTTAGTAAGGCCCACAATTTAGAAACCGAATAGGTGTCCCTAGGACTCTAATATGTAGTGCCACCTATTGACTGATATTTAAATATTTTGCCTTGTTGTCTTTTGCTTAAAAAATTGGCTGAATCGAATTTGTCGCCTTAACCCCCACTTTTGGTATTTTTCCGTTAATTTTCTCATCATATACTCCATGTCTTTTTCATCATTAGCAAACTGTAGTGTGTATAATATGGTAATTCGGTCGTAAATTTGTATTCCCATGCCGTGTACTTTACGTTTTCAGTTTTTTAGAGCTACTGCGATATATATTTTAAAAAGAGTTGGAGAGATACAACTTCCTTGTCTTAGGCCTTTCGTTACCAGAAAAACTTTTGAAAGTCGATTTCCAAATTTAATTTTAGATTTGGACCCTTTGGATAGGTAGTTCTTTTATCGCATTTATGTATGTATGATTGATAATAGTTTGCTCTAACACTGTCCATAATTTTACAACTGGAACGGTATCATATGCTTTTTGTAGATCCACAAAGATAACATGAGTCTCTATATTTCTGGCACTCCTTTTCTCAATTATTTTATTAAGACAAAAAACATTATCACTACAAGATCTGCCTGCACGACCCCCACTTTGGTCTTCTTCTTGGTAATAAAAATCATTCTCTATTAGATCTCTAAGAATTCTACAGTACAATCAACTTAGAGTACTGGTTACTGAAATTCCTCTGTTATTGTTGCAATCCAGCTTGTTTCCTTTTTCAGGTAATGAGGATATGAATGCAATTTTCCAATCATCAGGTACTGGATGTCCGTTTATGCATTGATCGATAATATGAGATTTTCTAGAAAGAACACCGCACCCGTTTACACAGGCCTTATGGGAAATTTTTGACTCGGTGGAATTGGCTATAATTTTAGTATGTTATAGTGGGATATGTAACTAAAAAAACGTAAGTAAAGTTAAGTATTTTTATGTACAGTTTTTGAGATATAAACGATCAAAGTTCGTTAAATAGTCGTTTTTGGGTATGTTGTAATAATAATAACTCTTACATACTACTACTATGTCGGTTTAGAACGTTTTTCTACGTTTTCCGACGCCTATTCTCCACCTCCTTCGATCCTGACAATCATCCTCTGTCAGATTTTTTTGACTCATTGATCTTTGGATTGACTGTTGCCATTCTAGTTTAGGACGCCCTCTTTTTCTGCGCCCTATTGGTTGCCATTCTATGAGCTGCTTTGGTAATCTTTCGTCGTTCATCCGTTGTACATGGCCGTACCATATCAGTTGCCTTCTAGTGATGTCATCCGTTATGCTTCTCTCGATTCCCATTCTTTCTTTTATGATCTCATTTCTTATGTGATCTATTCTAGATATTCTCATTGATCTTCTTATTGCATCCATTTCGATACTTTCCATTTTTGTTTTGTATTTTTCTGTTACGCGACAAGTCTCTATTCCATACAACAGCGTGCTTTTGACCATTGTTTCATATATGTTAAATTTTACATTTTTTTTTATCTCTCTGCTCCATAAAATACTGTTAAGACATCCAATAACTTTTTTTGCTTTTACTATTCTTTTTTCCAATTCTTTACAGTCTGTACCTGTCTTATCAAATGTGATACCCAAGTATACATACTCATTGCATGGAGATATTCTTTGTCCATTTTCTAGTACTAACTCACTGGATTCGTTTCCAATACATAAGTACTGTGTCTTGCCCACGTTCACTGTTAATCCCCACTTTTGGTATTCTTCTGTTAACTTTTCCATCATATACTCCATGTCTTCTTATCATTAGCCACAATTACTTGGTCGTCAGCAAACTGTAGTGTGTATATTGTAAATCGGTCGTTAAGTTGTATTCCCATGCCGTGCACTTTACGTTTCCAGTTTTTTAGAGCTACTGCGATATATAGTTTAAAAAGAGTTGGAGAGATACAGCATCCCTGTCTTAAGCCTTTTGTTACCAAGAATTCTTTTGAAAGTCGATTTCCAATTTTAATTTTAGATTTTGACCCTTTGTATAGTTCTTTTATCGCTTTTATGTATGTATGATTGATATTAGTTTGCTCTAACACTGTCCATAATTTTTCTACTGGAACGGTATCATATGCTTTTTGTAGGTCCACAAAGGTAACATGAGTCTCTATATTTCTGGCGCTCCTTTTCTCAATTACTTGTTTAAGACAAAAAACATTATCAATACAAGATCTGCCTACGCGAAACCCACTTTGCTCTTCTTCTTCTTGTTCATGAAAATCATTCTCTATTAGATCTCTAAGAATCCTACCGCACAATCTACTTAGAGTACTGGTTACTGAAATTCCTCTGTTTTTTATGTATTGAGGATATGAATGCAATTTTCCAATCATTAGGTACTGGATGTCCGTTTATGCATTGGTTAATAATATATGTGAGATTTTCGAGTAGTTTCTCTGATCCATATTTGAGCATTTCAGCATATATTCCCCCAGGTCCGCTAGCTTTTCCGGATTTAAGCTTTTTAATATTATTCTTTATCATTTCTTTTTCGATAATTACTTCCTCTCCATATACTTCTATGTCTCTTCTCGGAGAGGCTGCCAGATATTCGGGTCTCGTCTCCTGCAGCAGTCCCTTGTAGTGTTCTGTCCATTGTTCTGGTTTGATTATCTGTATGTTTACTTTTTCTTTTGTTGGGTTTTTTACTGTAGAAATTTCCATACTTCAGAACTCTGCCTACCTCCTACGTGTGTATTTATGTCGTGGCACTTGCGCTCGAACATTTCATTATTTTCTGTGCGTATCAAATTTCTTAGCTGTCTTCTGGTTTCCCTGTAGATTTCTAGGTCTCTTTGCTCCTTAGTACTGAGCCATTTCAAGTATGTACGTTTTTTCTCTTTGACCATTTCCTGTATTTTGTCCGTCCACAACATCTTCCAGTTATTTCTATTATCTTGGTACCCAACAGCTTCGTTGCTTGCTTCCTTTAAGCTTTTTATTATGTTTGTATATATCTCTTCAAATGAGTAATTTGTGTTTTGCTTCGATGCTCTCTAGGTTTTCATTTTCTCTAATACTTTCGTCCTTATTTGTTTTTCTTAAGGGAATAATATTTTTGCTTTTACCAGATGGTGGTCAGATCCATAGGTAACACCACGAAGTTGTAATAATAATAACTCTTACATCTTGACCAAAAAAATACAATTGACCATAAAAATTACTTAGTAAAGGTCTATGGACAAAGTCACTTATGATGTCATTCTTGTCAATTTATTAAATAATATACGGCGGATAGTCAAAAAAACATTTTTTTTATATCTGCACTATTACCGAATTTTATAACTAGCAATTTTATTTTGGCACGGATTAACAGTTTTATGTAATATTTAAAGAAAAAAAATATTTTTGTTTTTCAACTGCCCCCACTTTTATAGATATTAATTTTTTTATTGCAGGTACTTTTTCTTACTAAATAAAATTGACTTTAGCTGTTCTAAGCTATTTTCCGTATAACAAAAATTAATTTTTTAAATATGTTGTAATAAAATACAGCTTAAAGAATATTTTTGTTATATAAAAAAAAATTGCTTTTGGTTGAGTCAAAGGGTTTTAATTAAACTTTACTTGCTTATTTTTGTAACTTAGAGTCTGTTCCATCATCCCGTATGACAGTCATAAAGCCGTACAAGAAATCCTAATGCGCGCGCAATATAAATCAAAACTGTTTTGGTTAGTCGAAAGAAATTAATGCTTTTGGTGTAATGATCGATTTATTCAGTCATGTGATTATATGGAAGAGAGTTAAATTGAAAGTCACGTGACTAACAGAAAGGGTAGGTTTCATCATCTCGCGTAAAGGTAGATCGAATAAGAAGCATGAACTCGAAACCTCTTAATTAAAGTTGCACACAGAGAAAAGAGATTTATGAACTATTTTGCGAAATTGCTAATTGTTAAAAATTTATAAAAAAAATTATCAAACGTGGAATTTCGTACCCGTGAATTTAAAAATCAAACAGTTTCGTGGCTAATCGGGCAAAAAAGAGTTTTTGTTTCCCTCATATTTTTCCGTGGGTAGCCTGAAAGCTTAACCTCACGGGGGTCCAAGATCTAATGGACACCTAATAAGTGTTGACAGTTTGTCACATTGACCAGCAGTGTTCTGAGGAGTCCCATAAGGACGAAACAGTGAACTGTCAACACTTATTAGGTGTCCATTAGATCTTGGACCCCCGTGAGGTTAAGCTTTCAGGCGACCCACTGAAAAATATGAGGGAAACAAAAACTCTTTTTTGCCTGAGTAGCCACGAAACTTGTTTGAAAAAAAATTATAGTTCTTTAAAATGCAAAGAAAATTACAGTAATTTAATTTATATACACACTATAAACCACCACAGACTGCCTAATAAACTAAATACATATATCAAAAATTAAAACCAACTTGCATTAACACTTATTTTTGGCAAAACTTGTGATTTTTTTTTAAAATTTTTAAACCATCACAAGTTTTATCTGTGAAATTTATTTATTTCTATTTTGTTATTCGATTTTTACAAAATATTGTGAAATTACCTACATATTATAGAAAGCCTCAATATTCACAAAGTTTTTGTGATTTCATTTATTTTTAGCAAATATATATATATATATATATATATATATATATATATATATATATAGATTGTGATACTTCTAAGAAGTTATGAAAATCACATTTTATAGCTTGTACTGTGATAGGTATATAAGTTTACAACCTTTGGTACGCAAGAAAAAATTTCGAGGAAGGATTAAGAAATTTCAATAAAAATTGCATAAATATTGTATTGTGCAATCCTGATTACCCTTGATTCCTTCCCTAGGTACGGCCTTTCATTGTAATTCAAGTAAGTTAAGACATTCTACATATTATTTTACTAAAAATGTCCTTAGTATAAGTGATTAAACGCTAAAAACTAAATACTTATGTGCATTTGATCTACAGGGTGTCCCAACTAAAAGGTAACAGACGTGTTTTTAGGTATTTTTCGTGCGAATTTGGAATAACGCTCGGTCACGTCGATTTTGTTTGCGACACTTTTTGGCTATCTTAAAATTTTTGTAGCTCGCACCATTTTTGAGGGGTATACTTTAGGGAAAGTGGGTCTAGTGATACCTTGTTTTGAAGGCCTCTTGAATGTCTTTACAACCGTGTAAAAATTCGAAAATCCATAGAATAGTTTTTGAGATATTTGCTTTCAATTTTTAAATTTTACAAGGAATGATAAAATAAAAATCAAATCCGAAAAATATAAAATTCTGATTAAATTTTAGTTGATCAGTCCATGTTAAATTTGAAAGTTTGAAGGCAATTATCTCATATAGATAGATTTTTGAAATTTTTAAACGGTTGTAAAGACATTCAAGAGGCCTTTAAAACAAGGTATCACTAGACCCACTTTCCCTAAAGTATACCCTCAAAGATGGTGCGAGCTACAAAAATTTTAAGATAGCCAAAAAGTGTCCCCCTCGCAAACAAAATCGACGTGTCTGAGCGTTTCTCCAAATTCACACAAAAAATACCAAAAACACGTCTGTTACCTTTTAGTTGGAACACCCTGTATAAAACGTGACGCTGTCCCGTAGAAATAAACAGTTCTTGCAAAAAAATCAAGAGATGCTGTAGATGTAGCACAATTTTTTTTTGGAAATTAAAAAATTATTTGTATATTTACGTAGCTTTCGGTTCATTGGCATTTGGTTAATTCATAATTCTTTGTAATTTTCTCAGACAAATGTAAATTTATGGTATATTTTTATCACAGCTGATTTAAACTAGGAATTTGTTGTCACGAAGTGGATGATAATTTACATACAGTTTTGCCAGTGCAACATATGATAAACACAGACAAAGAAAAGAGTGACATGCAAACATTTCTAATGCGCCTGTCTTCAATCCTTGTATTTTGTAGTTCAGGCAAGATACGGGAAAATCCACTTTCTAGAAGCATTTTATATTACTTTTTGGCAAATGGGCAATTCCCCCTATTTTGACCCCGCTGAATCCGAATATCCCTGTTGCCAACTCGAAATATTGACAGGGGCTGAGAAATTCAAGATGGCGGCCAAGATGGCGGCGGAATTTAAATTGGAGCTGGAAAGCACAAATTGTCACAGGTGTACATTCAAAATATATATTTGTATAATTAAAAAATAATAACATACTATTTTTTTTAAATGGCTGCAAAAACCTCCAAAAACCCCCCCAGACCCCCCAAAATCTGAAAGTTGTGGTTTTTCCAAATTTTCTTAAAAACTAAGCTTCTAAGAGAAAAATGTATAATATACTTTATTGTAGACAATAAAATTTCCTTTTCAACATGGTATAACCTAATAAAGTTAGCCTAATAACAAGCTCTCCAGCGGCGTCCGTTAATTAAAGTAATTGAAAAAAGTTGAAAAAATACCTATGTTTTTTTCAAGATTTATTTAATTTTTTTAAAACTAGTATCTACAGAAAACCATGTATTACATTTTAGTATACTCAATAAAATTTCTTTCAAAATGACGTGTAACATGATTAAATCGGTTTTATAAATAAAACTTCAGGGCATCCGTAAATTAAATTAATTATGAAAAAACAGAAAATAAACCATTTTTGTTACAGGTTTTATCTAATTTTCTCAAAAACTAAGCTTAACATGAAAAAACTTGTTCAACACTTTTTTCTAGACAGGGAAATTCCCTTTTTAAAAATGTGAAACTCGGTGGCGTTTGACTTATTGCAAACTCTCCAGCGACGTCGTCAATGGGGGTGATTTCAACAAATCATTAAAAAAAACATGTTTTTTATACGTTTTATTCAATTTTCTTAAAAACCAAGCTCTTTATCAAAAAATGTGTTTTATACTTCACCATAGCCAATAAAATTTCCTTTCAAACGATGTATAACAAAGTGGAAGTTATTTTATATTTACCGCTCCAGTGGTGTTCTTAATGTAAATAAATTATTTAAGATCAAACTAATCAATTTTGTGTCTTATTAGCTTTTCGTTGGATAATAAAGAGCGGCGGATAAAAGGTCGAAAGTACAAAAGGTCGAAAATACAAAAGGTCGAAAATACAAAAGATTAAAAAACAAAAGGTCGAAAGTTCAAAAGGTCGAAAGTACAAAAGGTCGAAAGTACAAAAGATCGAAAGTACGGCCGCGGGTCCATATCGACTGGACAGGTCAATTCGACTTGATACGGTAAATTTGTATTTTTAATATTTTGTTTTGTCGATTTGTTTTTGACCTTTTGTACTTTCGACCTTTTATGGCTTCGGCGGCGGGCCCGATATTCCGATAATAAAATGTCCTTTTAAACAGTGTGTCACAAAATGTGACCCATAATTTGGAAACATTTTATTTTAGTAGATATAAATTACGAACTTTTTTGAAGTATTTATCATAACATTAACCTCACTTTGTAATATATCATTTAAAAAGAAATCCTCAATAAAGAATAAAGGCACATTTTTTTCCGGAAAGCTTAGTTAGAAAAGATATTTAAATATGCAAGAGAAACTGATTATTTGTTATTTTTATTATATTAGTACGCCCCTGAAGCCTTAAATATGGCAACAACCCGACACTTTAATAAAGTTTTTAAAAGAAAATGTTATGTTCTACAATAAAGTATACTACATATTTTTTCCTAAAAAGTGTAGTTTTTGAGAAAATTTTGAAAAACCTATAATAAACATGTTACTTTTAAATAATCCCAATTTACGTACGCCACTGAAGAGCTACTTGCTTTCCCTAACCTTATTGACCAATACATCGTTGGAAAGGAAATTCTCCACAAAAACTGTTCTTTGCAATTTTTGATAAAAAGATTAGTTTCGAGAAAATTGCATAAAACTGAAAAAAAAAACAGGTTTTTGGGGTTTGGGGGGGATTTTCTCCGTCCCTGTCGATTTTTCGAGTTGGCAACAGGGATATTCGGATTCAGCGGGGTCAAAATAGGGGGAATTGCCCCATTCGGATTTAGCGGGGTGAAATTAGGGGGAAATGGTCTGTTGCCAAAAAGTAATATGATTTGCTTCTAGACCGAAAACGGAAAGCCTTATAAAATAATATGCTCTGACTATTGGAGGAGTCCGAAACCGGTTTAAGTGGCCTGTTGGAACGAAAAAATGACTGCTCGATAACAGTACAACGTCGACCTGGAACGCAAAAATAATTTTTCGTACCGTTTTATGACTGTCGCACGCGATTATGGAACGAACCCATTATTGTTCAAGTTATTATAAGCGCTTTTTTCCGTGTTCATTTTTTTCCACAGGCGATTTCTTCCTTAAGTGGGGGGGTTCTTTGGAGTAATTACCCCCACCCCTCCTGTAACTAAATGAGATAAAAAAAAAGTAGCTCCTAAGTAGTTTTTAAATAGAAAGGTATCCTTTATCTCGCTTTCTCCCAGTCCCCTTGGGTTATGTATTTGATGCGGGTGGTTGTTATGGGTAGGTAGGTATGTAGATTTCAATGGGTGGCCCGCTCTGCCATATTGCCGCTTAAAAATGGTCGCAACCCGGCTTAGTGGCGAAGGGATCGAATGTCGATGCCCATCCTGCTGCAAACAACGAAAAAGGCCGATCTTTGTGGGTCATGGGACCACCTTTTTAATGGGTTCCCCCGTCCAAGATTAATGGGTTCTTTGGTTTGAAGTCTATGGTATATTATTATAAAGGATGGCTATAATTATTTAGTATAATAATTTTGAAAGTGCTATTTCGTGACTGATAACTTTTTTCAAAAATTCTCAGATTTTATTTATGTTATTTTCTTAATTTTAAACTACATTTCCATACTTGTAGCAACATTAATCAACTTTTTGTTACCGTTTTGGATTGTTTCTTCTTGTTTCCTTGAATATAAAACTTAATAAAAAAACAAAAAGTAATTTTTTAAATGCCAAAAATATAATTTATTATTATTTTGACATAATCGCCAGTTCAAGGCAATTTTTATTATAAAAAAAATTCCAGGTAGGTATTTAACTTTTTGATTTTAAATGGCTTATGTCAATAACTATAATACACCGTCTATCAAAAATTTGAAGGCACCATTTTTTTCTGAAAAAAAGTTGCCACAAACATGTTTTTACAAAATTTAAATATATTGTGAAATGAGCAACATTTAAGGTTTACAAAGTATAAAAGGCAACTTCAAAGTGTAAAGTCAACCACGGACACCGGGGTTTCAGAAAAAGGTAGTTCCATCCTCAGCGTGGCTTGCCTGACTGCAGTAATCAAACTGATTAAAAAATACAAGGTAAATCAAAAATAATGAAAAAATAGGTAAAACCTATTTTTCATTCAACGAGTGAAACGACAGCGAACCAACGAAACTAAGTCCTTAGCGGGACGAAAACGTCCACCGGTCTATAAGGAAGAAAGACATTTCGTCACAGTTCAACTAGACCATGCTAGCACCGTCTCCACGGCATCGGTTCGGAACCCAAAACAATGATATAAAAGGCAACTTCAAAGTGGTAAAGTCAACCACCTTGCCTTTTACGAACAAAAGCTGCGAGTTACAGGATAGTGAAGCCATACAAATGAGACAAATCCATACTTTGAATTCAGAATCCAAAAAAAGTCATTTAGCGATTTTTGGGGTGATGACATCTCCCATTATTTGACAAAACTTAAATATTTTAGAAACTATACCTTTTACGAACAAAAGCACCAAGTTACAGGATAGCAAAGCCATATAGATGCGAAAACTACATTCTACACTACACTCCAAAAAACGTAATTTATCGATTTCTGGGGTAATGTAATCTCCCATTTACTGTGTTTGATAAAACTTTAAAAATTCATATTTCAGAAACAATATATTTCTTGAATAAAAGCATCGCGTGACGGGATAGTGGCATGTAGATGCGAAAAATCCACACTTTGAATTCAGAATCCAAAAAACGTCATTTAGCGATTTTTGGGGTATGTAATCTCCCATAGACCATATTTGACAAATTAACTTTAAAAATTCATATTTTAGAAACTATACATTTTACAAACAAAAGCACCGAGTTTAAGGATAGTAGAGCCATACAAATGCGAAAAATCCAAATTTTGAATTTAGAATCCAATAAAACGTCATTTAGCGATTTTTGGGGTGTTTAATCTCCCATAGACCATATTTGACAAAACTTTAAAAATTCATATTTTAGAAACTATACATTTTACGAACAAAAGCACCGAGTTACAGGATAGTAGAGCTATACAGATGTTATCTCCCATTTACCATGTTTGATAAAACTTTAAAAATTCATATTTCAGAAACAATATATTTTTTGAATAAAAGCACCGCGTGACAGGATAGTGGGGCCATGTAGATGCGAAAAATCCGCACTTTAAATTCAGAATCCAAAAAACGTTATTTAGCGATTTTTGGGGTATGTAATCTCCCATAGATCAAATTTGACAAAATTTTAAAAATCCATATTTTAGAAACTAAACCTTTTACGAATAAAAGCACCGAGTTACAGGATAGTAAAGCCATACAGATGCGAAAAATCCGCTTTAAATTCAGAATCCTTATAAAGTCATTTAGCGATTTTTGGGGTGTGTTATCTCCCATAAACCATATTTGACCAAACTTTAAAAATTCATATTTCAGGAACTATACCTTTTACGAACAAAAGCACAAAGTTGCAGGATAATCGGGCAATAGAAATGCGAAAAAATTCGATGTGTTGCGCTCAAATATTTACTAACCATAAGTCATTTAAAATCTCCTACTACTTTGTTTGGAGCTTCTTCTATTCTATTTTTGTTAAAAGAAAGTAACCCATGCCCACTCGAATTCCCCTATGTAATGACTCAAAATTTGTCAAAAAAGTCTGCTGAAATAATTGAAATATATTGTAAAGGAAGGAAAATAAAACATCCATGCTCCACGCACAAAAACAATGCGAGTAATACGACGAAATCATGGCCTGTGCCAGACGCAAAATTTCGCTGTTTTTTCCTATTTATACAACGCTAAATGTCCAATATTGGCCCTTTCTCTTTCGCTCATATAGGCTGCTGATAAAATCTCATTCTATTTGAAGAAGACAACAGAAAAGTGGCACATACTCATTGGATAGCGTGTTCTACGATCTTTGGGTTTTGTGGCCCATTCATCGCGTCGCGTCGAGTCGGAGTTCCCAAATTTCATATAATTAATAAACTAAAACAAAATGCATAAAATATAATGAAAAATAATCGCGTTTTTGCAGATCACCAGGGTAGTGCCCTGGCACCGTGTCCCCTCGGCTTCCCGTGCGCACAGTGGCGTAGCGTTGGGGGGAAGGAGGGGCGCGGGGGGTTTGTGCCCGAAGCGCCCTAAGCTTTATTAATTAGCAGGGCCGACAACGGCAAATTGAGAGCGCGGCAAAGGAAACTAAAGACATGATGACCTTTTTGTTGTTTTTTTTTGGTCGCAAGATTTTTGATGGGCGCCCTGTTTAGCTGTCGCCCCCCCCCCCCCTACCCTTTAAGCACGCTACGCCGCTGTTCTATGGTCCCACAATACTGCAACTCGGTGCTTTTGTGGATAAAGTGTATAGTTTTTGAAATATACATTTTCAAAGTTTCGTCATTTTGGTCTTATGGGATTCCCTACCCTAAATTTCTCTAGATGACGTTTTTCCGAATCTTAATTCAGGGTGTGGTTTTGTCGTATATCTATGGTCCCACAATACTGCAACTCGGTGCTTTTGTTGATAAACTGTATAGTTTTTAAAATATGAATTTTCAAAGTTTGGTCATTTTGGTCTTATGGGATTCCCTACCCTAAATTTCGCTAAATGACGTTTTTGCGAATCTTAACTCAGGGTGTCGTTTTTTCGTATCTCTATGGTCCCACAATACTGCAACTCGGTGCTTTTGTTGATAAACTGTATAGTTTTTGAAATATGAATTTTCAAAGTTTGGTCATTTTGGTCTTATGGGATTCCCTACCCTATATTTCGCTAAATGACGTTTTTCCGAATCTTAACTCAGGGTGTGATTTTTTGGTATCTCTATGGTCCCACAATACTGCAACTCGGTGCTTTTGTTGATAAACTGTATAGTTTTTGAAATATGACTTTTCAAAGTTGGGTCATTTTGGTCTTATGGGATTCCCTACCCTAAATTTCGCTAAATGACGTTTTTCCGAATCTTAACTCAGGGTGTCGTTTTTTCGTATCTCTATAGTCTCACAATACTACAACTCGGTGCTTTTGTTGATAAACTGTATAGTTTTTGAAATATGAGTTTTCAAAATTTGATCTTATGGGATTCCTTACCCTAAATTTCGCTAAATGACGTTGTTCCGAATCTTAACTCAGGGTGTCGTTTTTTCGTATCTCTATGGTCCCACATTACTGCAACTCGGTGCTTTTGTTGATATACTGTAAAGTTTTTGAAATATATATTTTCAAAGTTTGGTCATTTTGGTCTTATGGGATTCCCTACCCTAAATTTCCCTAAATGACGTTTTCCGAATCTTAATTCATGGTTTGGTCTTTTTATATCTCTATGGTCCCACAATACTGCAACTCGGTGCTTTAGTTGATAATCTGTATAGTTTTTGAAATATGAATTTTCAAAGTTTGTTCTATTTGATCTTATCGGATTCCTTACCCTAAATTTCGCTAAATGACGTTTTTCCGAATCTTAACTCAGGGTGTCGTTTTTTCGTCTCTCTATAGTACCACAATACTGCAACTTGGTGCTTTTGTTGATCAACTGTATAGTTTTTGAAATATGAATTTTTAAAGTTTGGTCATTTTGGTCTTATGGTATTCCCTACCCTAAATTTTGCTAAATGAAATTTTTCCGATTCTTAACTCAGGGTCGTTTTTTCGTATCTCTGCAGTGGCGTAGCGTGAGTGGAGCGCGGGGGGTTTGTCGCCCCCGCCCCGAGGGTACTGGCGTCCCATGGGTGCCCGAAGCGCCCTAGGCTTTATTAAGTGGCAGGGCCGGCAACCGCAAAATGAGAGGGCGGCAAAGGAAACTAAAGACATGATGACCTTTTTTTTTGGTCGCAAGATTTTTGATGGGCGCCCTGTTTAGCTGTCGGCCCCCACGCCCCTTCAGGCACATTACGCCGCTGCGTGCGCACGCCTATGAATGGCTATATAGCGACTTTAGTCAGTGAGCTAACGTTGCCATAACACAATGAAATTCCTAAAATTCAAGAGAAATGCCAGACCAAAAGGGAGAGAAGCAAACATGAAAAGGACCTCATCCGTCCAAAAAGTATTTGGAATACAGTTCTATGGTAGACTGTGGTTACATAAAGATTTCTAAATCGGTTTAAAATGTATTTTACTTAAGTAGCGCTAGTTTTATCTAATTAATTATCGATTCATTAGAGACATTTTGCTTGCCCTCCTTTACCTAGCTTTATCCTTCCTTTATAAATGGGACATTCATTGACAGATGCCACGTGATATTTAGAAGCCGAATTTTGACCCTTTGAAGACACAATTTTTTATCCTTTATCCTTTTTTTATCTGTCAAAAGCCTGTTTTGTTTTCTGTATAGGCAAAATTAATTAAAAAGTTCGGTAAACAACTAGGGAAAATAATTAAAGAGCAATATCAGTGAAAAACCGCCAGGAAAATATGGGAGTAGGTCTGTGTTTACTTGGGTACTCCTTTCTTATTTTTTTACGCACTTCACAGAACATTGATGGCTTTTGGTTAGTTGGTGAACACTGTTGCCAAATGAACCTACCAGTTTTTATAAAAAAGATAATTTTCAATAATTGGCATAAAATTAAATCTGCGGATTACCCCGCATTGTTAGCTCTTGAAATAAATGTCTGGTATGAAAAATATTTTAAATTTACATTACATTTTGGGTATTTAGAGTGGACATTTGGAGAAACCCTCGGATTTATTTTGAAGTTTTTGTAGCACAAACCCCCTTCGAGGGGTATACTTTACCCCTTTATTTTGAATAGGGAAAGTGGGTCTAGTGGTACATTGTTTTGAAGCTTTCTTGAATATCTTTACAACCGTGTAAAAATTTCGAAAATCCATTAATTAGTTTTTGAGATATTTGCTTTCAAATTTTCAACTTTAACATGGAATGATAAAATAAAAATTAAATCTGAAAAATATAAAATTCTAATAAAATTTTTATTTCATCATTAAAAATAATGATAAACTAATGAAAAGATTTTTGAAATTTTTACATGGTTGTAAGGACATTCAAAAGGCCTTCAAAACAAGGTATCACTAGACCCACTTTCCCTATTCAAAATATAGGGGTAAAGTATACCCCTGGAAGAGGGTTCGTGCTACAAAACTTTTAAGATAGCCAAAAAGTGTCCCCCTCGTAAACAAAATCGACGTGTCCGAGCGTTTCTCCAGATTCCCACTCTAAATACCCAAAAAGGCCTCTGTTTCGATGTTCGTCAAACACCCTGTATGCGTAGAAAGTAGGGTCAAACACTATCCTTTAGTAAAGGATAAGGTTCAAACCAGGTAACTGCGCATGCCTCAAATAAAAGATAAGAGAAAAATGGGACATTCAAAAGGTCACCATTATACAAACCAATCAATATTGATCATTTTAAATTAATGAAATTTAAAATTCACACACCCAGCAAAAAATAATTAACAAGGCGTGTGAAGAAGAATTGTGTTGAAATGGGTTCTGTCGAATTTTGAATTCGAATTTATTTCTTCTATATAACCGTGGATTTTTGATATATTTTTGTGTTTCCTACCCACAACAAACTGGTTCCCCCTTGCTGAGTGTTTAAGTACAAAAAGCCCATGGTTTTGAATGGGTATATAGATATTAGTACCCAAACAAGAATAAGAGCAAACATTTTTTTTAATAGGGACCTATTGCACGTCCTCCTTTAGTTAACTTTACCCTATAATATATATATATATATATATATATATATATATATATATATATATATATAAATGCGACATTAAATAACAGATGTCACGAGTTATTTAGAAGCCTTTTGCACAGCGGCGTAGCGTGCCCGAAAGGGCGGGGGGGGGGGGGGGGCGACAGCTAAAAAGGGCGCCTCTGAAAACTGATGAAAACTCTTGTGGCAAAAAAAAACAAAAAAGGTCAAAAAGGCGCCTCTCACAAATCTTGCGACCAAAAACAAAAAAAAAAAAAGGTCTTCATGTCGTTAGTTTCCTTTGGCAATTGGCCAATTACCGGCCCGACTTAATAAAGCTGAGGGCGCTTCGGCCACCTATGGGGCGCCACTACCCTCGGGCGGGGGGGGGGGGCGACGAACCCCCCGTGCCCCCCCACACTACGCCGCTGCTTTTGCAGACACAATTTTTTATCCTTTATTTATCTGTCAAAAGCCTGTTATGTAGGCAAAATTAATTAAAAAGTTCCAAAAACAACTAGGGAAAAACTGAAAGAGCAATACTAGTGAAAAACTGCCAGCAAAATATAGGATTAGGTCTGTGTTTACAGTTTACTTCTTATTTTTTTAACGCACTTCACAGAACGTTGATGACTTTTGGTTAGTTGGTGAACACTGTTGCCAAACAACACACACCTACCAGTTTTTACAAAAAGTTTATTTCAATAACTGGAATAAAATTAAATCTGCGGAATACCTTGCATTGGTAGCTCATATTTTAAATTTTCGTTACATTTTGACAAACCGTTATATGCGCGGCAACACTGTCTCTAAATAAAGGAACTAGTAGCCTACGTTATTGGAACCCAAGTAAGCTCAAACACTATCCTTTAGTAAAGGATAAGGTTCAAACCAGATAACTGCGCATTGCATGCCGCAAATAAAAGATAAGAGAAAAATGGGACATGCAAAATGTTCCTATTATTTACATTTCACAAATTTAGTAAAATACAATAAAAAATAATAAATGTAGATAGAAGGTAGATTCAAGTCATTTTTCGGATAATACCGTGATTTGGCACCAAAGCAGGTTCTTTGCTTATTTTGTACTAAAGGATTAAAATCATTTATAAATAGTTAATACTAATGGTTCAGAAGGTCTGGTCCCTCAACTTCTTTTTCAACAAAAATAACAGGCCGGCACAAAATTGGTGATGACGTAATCTTTTTTTGTCAAGCTCTATTTTTATATGGAAAAAGTTTATTAAAATACTGTTTATCTCAAAAAAGAAAAAATCATTAAACATAAATTTTAAGATATTTTTAAATGAGTTTACTGCTTTAAATTCTATGAATTAATATTGAAGTGAGGAAAAAATTCTTACTCTAAGGAATTAGTACAAACCTGATTCTTTGTAGTGCTTTTTAAGAAAGTTATTAAGTAAAAATATCAGGAATTTTAACAATATGAAAGTCACAACTGAGAAGTGTGTGAAGATCTAAAAATTTTCGGCCCTCTCTGGGATCAGCAGTCTGGATTTATACTAAATTTTCATGTTTCCTGTGTGAGTGGGATAGCAAGAATCGGGAACAACATTGAACAAAATGACACTGGCCACAAAGAGTAACTTTTAATACGTAGAATTTAAAATGGAATTCATGAAGGTCTTATTGACTTTCATAAAATTTTACTTTCAACACTTTAAATAAAACTTGAACTTATAAATTATTTGTTAAGCCGTTCAACAAAAAACGACATTTTTTAAAATATTTGTGTAAAACATGTTTTGAGAATTATGCATGCCTGGAGTGCCTTTAAGAAGTTGTACATAAATTTTTAGGGAATTATAATGTTGTAAATATGCTGAAAAAGTTCAGGATTCTTTATTGCAATATGAGAATAAAAAATTGACTTTTTACATTCCGATTTGGACAAGGTATTTCTCAGAAAATCTTGATGATGTGAGTGAAGAGCAAGGTGAAAATATTTTTTTTAAAACTTAAAGAGATGTATAAAAGTTATAAATAAAATTTCAAGTATTAAAGAAATGCAGGTATGCGTAATTTATAATTTAATTTCTCAGTGTATGATATTTACAAAAAAAGTCATACCTCATTTAGTTGTATTTTTGCCCTCCTCCCAATTTTCAGGGCCGACACTGTAAATTATGTCTGTAATATCAGAAACTATTAAATACATGTGCAAATACGGAACTATGGCGTTAGTGTACTTTCACCCCTTACTAAGTCTGCTATATAATTACTTTATGTACTGTAGAACTGGAGGCAAGATAATCCACTCTAAGTATATAAAAGCACATAAAAGTATATAAAGCGGAGGCTTATTAGTTGTCAAACGGCCATTGAAATAAATATAAAAACTAAATAAATAAATAGCAGTATAAACATACTCTTTCAGTGGCGTATCAAATGTCGCTGTAGGGGGCGATTGGATTTTTATTATCTTTTATTTGATGATGATTTGATGTAAAATAAACACTAGGAAAATATAAAATAAATTAAAATAATTATTTCCTTAGGCGTACGAAGGACACGAGCTATAGGGTATTGCCTATTGCTCTTCTCCAGATGGATTGAACATTATTCCCACAAAGCAGTGGTGGATCCAGGATTTCCGGGGGGAGAGGGGCAAAGTGGCAGCAAACATCAAAATATTTTTTATTAGCGGTCTTTGATAGGTCTGAGGTATGAAATTTGGTAATACAAAGGGATTTATGGCGCCACAGGTAAAATTTAAAAAAAAATAAAGTAGAATTTGTGAAAAATTTTAAACAAGTGATGCTGCTGAATTAAAAAATAAGTTATGTGTCCCCCTGGATCCGCCACTGTCACAAAGATTCATTTGACACAATATAATAGAAGATTAAACATCCTTCTTCATTCCTGAAATAAACTCAGTCACTGTGTTTTTAGTGCAGCGACTTCTTTAGGTATGTGGGGGGAGGGGAAGGGCAATAGGTGGATTTGATTTGATAATGAAGTACCTACACTAATTCAAAGAAATTTTTATGGTCCCTGAAAGTGAGAGCGCAGGCCACTCTCGACCCCTGATGCGGAAACGGGTAAAGGCAGGCGCGGATCTACGGGAGGGGAAAAAGGGGAAATTTCCCCCCCAAATCTCAAACTATGTTAAGTTTTTACACACAGGATACACCTTCTGGTCACTACATATATGGAACACAGTTTTATGCAATATTTATTATATTTCCCCTTCCCCCAAATAAAGTTCCTAGATCCGCCCTGCTAAACGGACAGCATTCTTAAAAATCGGGCCAATTATGTATGTAGTCAGATGATTAAACATTTTTTTAAATATATTTTTTCTTTTTTAATGAATTTTTTTTCTAGTTTTTTGATTAACAAATTAAGATTATTTGTAGTTTTATGAAACATCGACCCCTAAAAATAGATTTGATAAAATCCTTTCCATATCCTGAATGAACCCTAGGTATAGTTTTTGCAGTCAGTTGAACAGAGGTTAAAGTCGACCATCGGCATATCCTTTAAAGAAAGTGACATGGGCAGCGGTAGATATACTCATGAAAATTATTTCATTTAATTATGGCGTAAACTAAAGAAATAAAAATAGATAATAAAACTTTCTATTCCTACACCTACAGAAACGACACTGATTTATTTTCTAACTCTGCATACTGCCGACTAAAGGGGTCCCGAAAAGCATACCCGAAAGCAATTAAAAGCGCATCTCAAAAAAATCCACCTGTCTGGGTCGGTGAGAAAACAAATACTTTATGCTCGGACCGCAAAGAGCCGCGCCTTTTCTCTGTCGGTAGGGTTGAAGTTATACCAGGAAGATTTTATTTGAATTTGGATAACTTTTGAAGGGCAGATTGAGCAAAATTTCATGAAATCGATAGAACCCCGTATTAGAAGCATTTCAGGTGACTTTGCAAAAACTATACGCCTTACGTCACTGTCTATTTGGTGCGAAATCCAATGAATAGCAAACATAGACACACCCTGCTTAATACTAAGGGACAATTTTCTGAAAATCGACCTCATTACAGTGGCGCACCCAGGAATTTTTCTCGGGGGGGGGGGGTGACACCCCATGATGCCTTATTTTATAATATTTTAATTATTTTACTTATAAAATATGTCAAAAATGCTTTAAAAAATTTTAGGCTTGGGGGGACCAGTTCCTGAGGCACCCCTGGGTGCATCCATGTAAGTAATTAGATAAAAAAGGTCTAGATTCAACTCAATATTGGATTTTTTAAAACTGTAAATTAAAAAAAATCTTATTTATTTTTTATTTATTTTATTTTCTAGTTTTTTTATTAGCAAATTTAAGGGTGTTAATTTATAAAGATAAATTTTACACAAAACATTAAGGTTATTATCCAAGACTTCTTCCGATTTCTTAAATAAACTCTACGTATGCCACTGTTGTTTGATCAAAAATCTAATAAATAGCAAGTGGAACATAGACACGCCGTTCCAAATACTAAAGGGACAAAATTCTCTGAAAAGGGATCTAATTTTACCAGTAGGGGAGAGCGAGGTAAAATGACGAACGGGGCAAGTTAACAAACTCAATTTAACACAAAATTTATAAATGGCAACGAGTTTATTACTGTGTTGTTAGAACTCTTTAATGTCAAAGTTTTATGGGTTGAAGATAGATGGAGCACGTAAGAATAATAATAGTACAGTGGGTCATCACCTATAATTCGAATGGTCGCTTATAAAATATTATGCCTAAAAATAAGTTTTGCAGAAAAACCTAATGGAAGAAAAATATTTGTTAGTAACTAAGAAATGATTGATTATACAGTCGAACCTCTCTAACTCGAACCTCTATAACTCGAACCCCTCTATAACTCGAACCTTTTAAGCGGTCCCTGCACTTTTTAAATATATTTTAACCTATGTAACTCGAGTTTCTATAACTCCAACTCTCCATAACTCGAACTGTTTTGGTTGTCCCTTCAGGTTCGAGTTATAGAGGTTCGACTGTATTTTCAATATATGAACATGTAATTGACCATCTTTGGTCGTTTTTTGTTTTTATTTTTTACTAACAAATTGTATCTTGGGGCAAGTTAGTGAGAGCAAGGTGTCGAAAAAGAAGAGCTTGAAAAAAAATTTGGAAAAATTTGAACAAGAAAATAAAAAGAAAAGTCATGGCAAGATCTTAAAAGTTAAAAACGAAGTTTTTAATGATTTTAACCAAAACCAGAAACAAAAACAAACAACGAAAATATGTTTGTTCAGGGTTCGAGGAACCATGGATTAAACCTCCAGTAGCGGACTGGATTAAATGTGGAAGATGCGAGAGTTGAAATGAAATATGATATGAAAAGAAGGGGACATTCATTTGTGATATATGCGCCTAGTCGTCATCATGCCCCAATAGGCTCGTCAAGCGTCAACTTACCCCGCTAGTAAGGCCAGATGACGAAAATGCATTTTTTAAGTTTTTTGTTATGTAGAATTAGGGTTTAAATTTTTGTGTCTTTTTTTTAAATTTGTAAACCAAAACATCTATCTAACAATTAAACGAAGTTTTTTAGTCAAAACAGGGTTTGGGTATCTTCTAGGAAGCTTTAATCTTTAACTTCATCATCTTGCCCCGTTCTTCCCTACTAACATTCCTACCAGCGTTTATAGATAGAGTTCAATATTGAGTTTTTTGAAAACTGTAAATTTTTTTAAAAATCCATTTTTTATTAATTTTCTTTTCTAGCTTTTTAAAATTGACAAATTAATTAAATATTATTATCTATTAGGCTCAAAAGTCTTAAATAATTTTCACGAACCACCGTTTTTTCCAAATCCACTAAAGAGGCGAAATTCTCTGAAAATCTACCTAATTAGATAAAATTCCTATCAGAGTTTCTCAGTATTTTAAACACTATTTTCTATCTTTTTTATTAGCAAATATTACTAGTTAAGAGTAAATACATTTTTTACATTAGCGTTCGCAAGAGACGAAATAAGGGTTTTGGTCCCATTCCAGAACTCTTAAAAATTAATTTTACACAAAAATAAATTTTGAAGGAAACCACTTCTCATACACAAATTAAATACATTCTACGTAAGTACGACACTGTCTTTTTTTCTCCGAAATGCAATAATCGCATATAGGGGAATATAGACACTCCCTTTTAAATACTGAAGGGTCAAAATTCTTTCAAAATCGGCCTAATTAGATAAAATTCCTATCAGGGTTTGAATAGGATTCGATACTCAAATCTCCTGTCATTAAAATATGGTTTCCTTTCACTCTTTAATGTATTGTTACCAAATGTGAAGGAGAGAGATAGCAATTGCCAAGGATTTTGACTCTTAGCCTTCAGAGACTTATGCGAAATTCAAATTGATGGGCATCAAAATCTATCATTATCTCTCACTTTTATTTCTTCCACGTTAAATGCGGGTGACAACGATGGATGCGGCCAAGAGTTTTGGGTTTTGATTAGATATACTTAGTCTTTCAAACTCCCCCTCCAATAATAAGTATAGCGTTCCCCTAGGGGAAATAGACGCACATTCAGCTCCACGCAAGCAATCATTAAAATGATTCTCGCATTTTTGTCCTTTTAGGGGCCTGCTTTGATTAAGTGTGAATGTCAATCGAAATACCGATCAGGGTAGTCGGACAGACTCTCTTAAGAAAACAAACTGTTCCAAAATAAGACTAATAACTGCAAAAAAAATAAATTATTTTAGTTTCGAAACTTAAAAAAATTATAATAAAAGCAAACGCGTAGCTAGGTATATTATACAGGGTGTCCTATAACTTAGGCCAACAGGTGATAGAGGAGGTCATGTCTAATAAAAAAGTGCCTTTAATGCATGGGTCAAAACTCTTTCTTTGTCGAGATACAGAGCATCAAAATTGGCAATTTTTTTAACTTTTTTAGCAATAACTTTTTAATAAAACGTAGTAAAAATATGAAATTGGGTAGAGTCGTGTATTAGAACAAGAACAATAAACTAAGGTCAGAGAACATATAACATCTATTCGATGCTAAGGTAAAAATTATTTTGAAAAAAAGTAGTCGGTCAATTTTTTTTTAGAATAAAACAATTTTTTTCGTATTAACTTTTATAAATGTTTTTTTTTGCGTGCCCGAAAGGGCGGGGGGGGCAACAGCTAAAAAGGGCGCCTCTGAAAACTGATGAACAATCTTGTGGCAAAAAAAAAACAAAAAGGTCAAAAAGGCGCCTCTCACAAATCTTCATCATCATGTGTGAGGGGGCGGCCGATAAGTCACAAGAGCGCCTCTCACGAATCTTGCGACCAAAAAAAAAAAAAAAAAGGTCTTCATGTCGTTAGTTTCCTTTGGCACCCACTCAATTGGCCCGACTTAATCAAGCTGAGGGCGCTTCGGCCACCTGTGGGGCGCCACTACCCTCGGGGCGGGGGGGGGGGCGACGAACCCCCCGCACCCCCCCACGCTACGCCGCTGAAAACAAGTCTCTAGCGAGACATAATAATAAAATATTATTGATATGTTTTAAAAGAATAAGTAACCTAAAATTAATTTTTTAAAAAAAGTATTATTTTTTATATATTTTTGGAGGTTCTTTTGACAGTTATTATCTCCTCAAGGTGTAATTTTATCAAAAAAAGGAATACCACATTTTTGAATCATAAGTAGCTGGGTATTCAGGTGGCCGTGACAGATTTTATTTTTTTTGTAAAACCCTTTTCCCCCCACTTCTCTAACTTTAAAAATTATATATCTTAAAAACAGATGTGTGTTGACCCCCATGTTATATAAACTTTTTTCTCCGAAATAACCTCCTCTATCACCTGCTGCACTATGGCCCCTAAGTTATGGGACACTCTGTATACCAGGTAATAAAAGTGTCACTTTTTATCCCGCGAAAAGTCATAATTTTTCAAGGAATAAATAGACACTTTCATCAGGCGTACAATATGTTTTTACAGCAGTAGTTTCAATGTAACACAATCTGCTCAATAGTTAAACGATGGAGTACATATCTCGTGAACCCAATTCTGACATACGTTCGAGGCATATTTTTTTCGACGATTTTTTTTATTTTTAGATAATGCCATAAATGTGTTATTTGGGTGTATTTTGACCTATTTTAGCCATGGGCGCACCAGGGGGGGGGCGGTCCCCTTCAAGCCTAAGGTTTTTGTATATATTTTTCACATATTTCATGAATAAACACTCGGCCTCCCCCCCAAGACATATTCCTGGGTGCGCCACTGATTTAGCAATATCGTCGTGATGTCTGTCTGTGTGTGTGACCGTAACACGATAACTCCTAAACCGCTGAACCGATTTTCATAAAATTTTCAAGTAGAATAGCTTTCGACACTCTTACGAGCCGATTAGATTTTACTCAAAATTCATTAATGCTAATGACAGTTTTTTGACAACATTTTTTTATCAATATGTGGTTTTCGGAATGGAATATAGTAGACTATATTTTGCTTAATAATTTGTGTTATAACCAGAAACTTAGTAGGAGCTTTAGTTTCTGAGATATTTACAAAAAACTGTTTTCAAGGCTGATATAACATCATGGCTTGACTTGGTGTGCTAATAGGCTAGCTAGGAAAGTATCGGATCCGTCATGGATTCATTTATTTAAATTGTACCTACTTACCTTTAAACGGCGTTGTCTTCTCTCCAAAAACAAAAAAATTCTCTGTAGCCCATTGACATGCACATGCTAGTTCACACTGATGTGTTAAGGGGAACACTGTTGCCAATTGTTGCCTTGAAAAGAAACTATAAGACTGCGGCGTATTACCCAGCGCGGCATATTTCCCCACTTTACTCTATTATTTCTAACGATCAATTTCCATTAAAAACAAATTTAATGAAGCCATATATAAATAATTATTTACATACATAGGGGAAAGAGGGGCAATCTGGGATACCTAATTTTATAGGTATAAAAAATCTACTTACCGTCACAAAATGCGCAAGGTATTTTTACAATAAAGCGCACAACATCACATGTTGAGCAAAAACCGAACCGAACCGAACCAAACTAACTTAAGCTCAGCCGACCGGCACCAATCATATTGCAGAGAGTTGACCCAGTCATGGGGATAAAACATCTGATATTAAGAGGTTTTATTCTTGCGCAGTTTACCTTAAACTGCGGTATCCCGTTTTACCCCCGTATCCCATTTTGTTCCCTTTTCCCCTATTGGCGTGTGCTTGAAAAAAGCGCCGGTACACACTCGCATTTTTCTGCAGCGTGGTGTCGCAGCGGGACCGCGCGACAGAAAAACGTTTGTGTGTACCGGCGCTCGGACCGCAATTGCGGTAACGCTGCGGCATCGCGCTGTAGAAAATCGCTTGTATGTCCCGTAACCCTGTCCAGCCATGTGTAATCATGCGCACTTTTTTACCCGTAAACTATCTGATAGCCGGATTGTAACAAAGCGCGCTAGGAGCGTGTAAACTAGCGCTTGTGTAATCGGCCCTTAAGCCGTAAGGATCAAAAAGTGGAATTTTTGCTACAGATTTTTACCAACAGCCACCAACCCAAAATCTGTTCTTGCCAAGGGCCAGCCAGATCTGTTGAACATAAGGCGAACCTCAAACTTTAAAGTATAAAGTATTCTTTTGTCAAAAATTTACCTTACGAGCGAGTCGTAAATAGGGCTTTATTGACGCATCAGCTGTAAATACGAAAATTTTAACAGAGAGAGTGGAGCCTCGTTAAATGTACTCGGCGCTTAGGGGTTTGGTTTTTATTTTTGTGTGACAGATAATGCTATCCGAGAGGCAGAAAATATGTATTTTTATTTAGTTCATTGATCTTAGGTTCTTTAATTTTTTGAAGAGCCCAAATCTGAGAGAAAGAAAAACGTTGAAATCTTTGAAATTCGGGAATTAACCCGCTTGGCAAACCAAAGGGTATTCCAAGAAATCGAAACTAGCCGAATAGATTATAGGCGGTTTAAAAATTTCACATTACGTTTTTCTAGATAGCTTCTTAAGTTTTGGTCTTATTCGTTTAGGTATTAAGAGATTTAAAACATGCTTTGAAAACATTAGAAGCAGCAACGAACAGTATATAAGTTACCAATAAATAACACACAATTAGCGCCACCGAAAATGCTTAGTATCTGACACCTTCCTAGCCCATTAGCAAACTCCAAGTAAAATCCATGCTATATCAACCTTGAAAACAGTTTTTTCTAAATATCTCCGAAACAAAAGCTCCTACGAAGTTTTTGGTAATAACACAAGTTTTTGACAAAAATCTGCCCTACTATATTCCGAAAACCGCATATTAATGCAATGCTCCGTTAAAACGTTGGCATTTCTAAAAATTTTTAAGTGTCAAAAAACTGTCAATAACATAAATGAATTTTGATCAAAATCTAATCAGCTCGTTACAGTATCGAACGCTATTTTACCTAAAAATTTCATAAAAATCTGTTCAGCGGTTTAGGAGCTATTGTGTTACGGATAGATACACACACATACATACAGACATCACGACGATATTGCTAGGATAGGTCAAAATACATCTAAAAAACAAAAAACACAGTTTCGGCGTAATCTCAAAAAAAAAATTTTTGTCGAAAACAATACCTTCTCTAGCCATTGCTGCGCGGACTAAGACTCTCCCCACAAGCACACACCGAGACAAAGATACTGCTAATATGGCCTAAGCATTTCTGAATAAAAGAAAACATCAAACATTACATTACATTATAACACATTACATTATCTTACCGACTTTTCCATTCCTTAGCTTAAATCATTCCTTAATATAATCAAAATATGAAGTAATAATATGACTTCTTTGGTAGGGAATGAAAAAAAAAGTCGTTGCGATGGGCAATAATATACAAACTCTTATCAAGTCTGCTCTAACTAACACGTCGGAAACTAGATTATGACAGAAAATGACGAAGTGACTGCGTGAAATAAGGTATACAATTCGAATTTGAAAGTATATGAACATAATAGTCTTTTAGTGATAACTTTGAGCTCTACCACCTCTAAAAAGATCCTGAGATCTAGAAAGAATAAACATAGCACACCCACAGCAATTTTTTTATCAAACTGCAGCTAGAACACTAATAAAAAATAGTCCAAAATCCGGAATTAAGTATGAAGTAGAAAGAAATCTCCGAACGCACATGAAGAGTCAGAAATTAAAGAGCCAAGGCAAAGAAGCAGATTCCAGAACCGGTGAAGACCGATCCTAGGTTGTAGAACTAATGATAATTATCAAAAAAGATATATGAACACTAATAAACAGCAATAACCTAATTTTAAAATTAAGTCATTTTCTAGTTTAGGAGCTATAGTACGAGCTTCTAAGGGTTGTTTTTTAAACAAACTGTTTCGACACTATTGACAGATTTCGTAACAAAATATTTCATTATAACAAAGCATGTAGAAATGCATTGTAAATGCAGAGCTCTCCTCTATTTTTGCAATTAGTCCTTGGAGTTGTGTGCATTTATTAGAAGAGCCTTAATTTGTGGTGTTCTTTGGTTAATTTGGAAGTATAGTAATAGCTAAACAAAGTTAAACATAAGGTTTATCTATTCAAAAATAATTTGACACTATTAACGTTTCTATTTAGTATCCAAAATTAATTCCTTATTTAATTTTTTTATGTCAAATTTTTTAATACATTTTCAGTTAACTATTTGTCTTTTAATTTTTCTGTAGGGTTTTTTTTTAGGCTCTAATGGCATTAGGTTATAATATAGAACCTGTTTAATTAATATGTTTTTGAATTGAGCTGAAATGCATAAAAGGTGGGTTGACGTTCTGTCCTCTGTTTATTTGTATTTGTGTTCTATAGTTTTCATGTTCTATTATGCGTTTTAATGTCATTTTCGTGATCAATTGTCTTATTGTCATTATTTGACTGTCTTTAAATAAAAACTTGGGTAAAGATGAGTAAGTTCTTTTCTTGAATAGCATCACTATCATAATCAATTTTTGACTTTATTTTCAGATATACTAAAGGCTTTTTCAGTGGAGTTTATAGTTAAAGTTAAGTATCTGTCGCAGTATATAAAACTTATAAATAATCTTTCTTATTTTGCTGTTAATGCATTCAGTCAGCCATTTAAGGTTCTGATCAAAAATTACCCCTAGATATTTCTTGATTTGTAATATTTAAATGTTACATTGATGTTTATCGTTATCTTGTTTTCATCTGGCCATTGTTTTGTATTGCTCGTAGGGTCATAAAAGCAAGTGTGTTTCGTATCAAACATCGGGCTGTCCTAGAGCATAGCACATTGTTGAAAGAGAAAGTAATTGCAAAATGCTTTACTTATCATTTCGTTTGGAATGGCGTGTCATCCTGTTAAAATTTTACCGAAGCCGGTAGAAATATCTAGAGTTTATGACGTTCCGCAATACAAGAAATATAAATAAATGGATACAAAGATATGTACAGGGTGATTTTTTATAATTGCAAAATCGCTATAACTCGGTTATTATTGGGAGTAGAAAGTTCAAGCAAAAACTATTCGGTTTGGTAAATTATGGCCACTTTAGGCCCACTATTAGTATTTTTTTATAGGTTATAATATACAGGGGAGGACAATCAGATCAATTTTTTTAAAGGGAACATCCTATATATTTTTGTATTTTTAAGTTCCGCAAAAAATTAGCTTTACAGATATATGTAACACTATGGCTCTATCTTTGTTAGTTTTCGAGATATTGACGATTGAAATTCCGAAAATTGGCAAATTTTAAATACGGTGCGGAGTATTTCCTGTGACAAGTCACAAACAATATTAAGATATGTGGATACCTAATGACATTGTCAGTGCCAAATTTTAAATATTTATCAACAATGTTGCTTTATTCCAATGCAGAAAAGCAAGAAATACTTTTATTATATGCGAAAAATAATAAAAATGCCACTGCTACTGCGAGTATCCAGCCCGACAATGTCCTAATATATCCACAATTCTTAGGATATATAGAAAATTTCGTGAAACATCGTCTGTGGAACGAAAAAAACGAGTTGTTCGTCCAACCGAAGAGGCTAATTTAAATATTTTACTACATTTTCAAGAAAGCCCACAAATTTCTATAAGAAAAGTATCTTCCGCATTAGTGCAAGAAGGACAGGAACGCTTGACGTCTTTTACCAAAGTAAGAAGTGTCCTAAGAACAAATTCTTATTGGGCATATAAACAACAAGAACTTCAATGCCTAACACCCGATCAGAAAAGAAAAATGGTAGAGTTTTGTCACTTTATGCATGAAAGACTAAACGCAGAACCCCGTTTTTTAAATCACATTTTGTGGTCGGATGAGTCGACGTTTACAACTTGTGGTCTACCAAATAGACAGAATAGCAGACTATGGTCCACGACTAACCCTAATTTTGTAAAAGAAATTAAAAGACAGGGAAGACAATCCGTGAATGTCTGGTGTGGCATACTGAACGACCGTGTTGTTGGGCCATTTTTTTTGAGCACTCTTTAACGGGACAAATTTATTTAAATTTTTTACAAAATTTTTTGGATGGCTTGCCACTAAATCAAAGAAGAAGATTGATTTTTCAGCAGGATGGGGCTCATAATGTTCATGAGGTTCGAGAATTCTTAAATAATAATTTTAATGAATGGGTTGGAAAAAACGGCACAATACGCTGGCCACCCAACAGTTTTGATTTAACTCCTTTAGACATTTTTTTATGGGGTCACCTTAAAGATAAAGTTTACAGATTAGAAGCGAGGAATACTCGAGAGCTCAGAGAATTAATATCACTGTCTGTCAATGAGCTTAATGAAAATTTTTCTAATTTAATAACCAGAACAATAAATAATTTAAGAGACCGATTTCAAAAATGTATTGAAGTCAATGGTGATAGGTTTGAACATTTGTTACGTTAATTTTTATTTATTTATGGCTTTAAAACAATTAAAACATTAAAAAAATTGTCGTCTTTTGATTTTTCTATTTCTATGAAAATTGACAAAGATGATTATTTATATTTATCAAACTGTCAGTCAATATTGTTTCAGTTTGTTATTTACAGTCTATACGTTACGCACCGTATACCTATTTAAAATTTGCTAATTTTCGGAATTTCAATCGTCAATATCTCGAAAACTAACAAAGATAGAGCCATAGTGTTACATATATCTGTAAAGCTAATTTTTTGCGGAACTTAAAAATACAAAAATATATAAATTGATCTGATTGTCGCCCCCTGTATATTATAACCTATAAAAAAATACTAATGGTGGATTTAAAGTGGCCATAATTTACCAAACCGAATAGTTTTTGTTTGAACTTTCTACTCCCAATAATAACCGAGCGATCTTGCAATTATAAAAAATCACCCTGTACATTTTAGTCTTAGATCTAGATTTTAAGGAGAAGTGTAACCCATAGCGATAGAAATCCTTTTTAAAAGGACATCTATCTATATACACCTTTTTGTCCGTGCAAAACAAAATTGAAGCAGCGATTTTAATATTTAAGAGATATTTGTCTACACATTGACAAATTATATCATCGGATGAGGTATTTTATTTCCAAAAAGTTAATTTTTCAGTTTTTTGCAATTTAGTTTTTAACAGTTGTTTTTGCAAATATCCACTTCTTTTTTTATCTACTAAAAAACAGAAAATGTATCTGTACGCCACTTTAAATTTGAATATCGTTGAGTAGTTCGGCTTCATCAATTTCATAAATTTCAATCCTTCTTAACTCAAATATGGTATGACATAGAAAATACTTTAGATACCAAACTTGCATAATTTTTTCCGAATTTTCAGATGATTTATGGCAGTCACTGTCAAGTTTTTAAATAGCCTTTTTCCATCTATATTTTTACTTTGCTAGATTTAGTTTCAGACGTTATCGAAGGAAATAAATAAGATTCTATTCTAGGACAATGCACAAGAGAAGAAAGAAGTCAGGCATTAGGAGTGACATTTGACATTTATGATATGCGCCATCTGAAAATTTCGGAAAAATTATACGAGGGTTATCTTTGAAGTTTTGCATATACAGGTGGAATAAGACAGTAGTTAAGTTTTAAAGACTTCATCTTTCTCGAATTAATCTTCACGAAAATTAATACAGTTTTGCATGAGCTCAAAACTGTTGTCAAAGCTGTAATTTTACTCGTTTGTTTGGACTGTCAAAATTGCATTCGTCGACTGCTTTCTCTGGCGACTGAAATTTTTGAACACACAGTATCGGTTTAGAACACCTATTGTCCACCTCCTTCGATCCTGGCAATCATCTTCTGTCAGGTTTTTTTGACTCATTGATCTTTGGATTGACTGTTGTCATTCTAGTTTAGGACGCCCTGTTTTTCTGCGTACTATTGGTTGCCATTCTAGGACTTGCTTTGGTAATCTTTTGTCATTCATCTCCCGATTCCCATTCTTTCTTTTATGATCTCATTTCTTATATGATCTGTTCTAGATATTCTCATTGATCTTCTTATTGCATCCATTTCGACACTTTCCATTTTTGTATTGTATTTTTCAGTTACGCGACAAGTCTCTATTCCATACAACATAAAATACTGTTATGACATCCAATAACCTTTTTTGCTTTTACTATTCTTTTTTCCGGTTCTTGACACTCTGTTCCTGTCTTATCAAATATGACACCCAAATATACATACTCATTGCATGGAGATATTGTTTGTCCCTTGCCTAGATCTAATTCATTTGATTCGTTTCCAATACATAATATTCAAGTTATGGAGGGTAAAATGCATGGTGAATCACTTGGTACCCGGGGTCTCAACAGACTTCTACAGCCTACCAGAACCGTCAATTTGACCGAGAACCACCGCACAAAAGCCTGTGCCTGCCAGAAAACGAGAACCGTCCGTCGCTTGGCTCGCTGCGTGGAGTAGAAAACGGTTTTATATACCTGCTTTTACACAGAGCCTTGTATATAAGGGGGAAAAGTAAATACATAGACCCGGCTTTATTTACTCCGGGCGCACTGAACACAATCGCTCTCTCTCTGTCGGGCACATCTGCGATGGAATAACGCATCAGTGTGTCGGCCGAAACATCGAAGTGTGCCTCGGAATAGCGGGTTTCACCACGAAAAATCGCTTTTTCCACGCTTTTCACGTTGGAAAACTTTTTCCGACGCGAAATTCGACTCTCCTAACACTTAGTTATCCGGTTTCTTTAATTAATTGGTAAAATTTAAGTGAGAAACGGCTCAAAAACCGGCGAAGTAAGTTTAAGAGGTTATGTTTGTCAATAACAAAACGGAAAGAAAAGTGTCGTTAATCTAGCGCGCCGCGCGAATTGTTTATTTTAATTTTTTTTTAGTTTGCGCGTAAGTGTACTTGCACTTTAAACTAAATTGTAAATTTGTTAGTGTAAACGTACCTTAAAAAAGTGTCGATTTTGTTTGAAAAGTGCCATTTGTCAAATCTAGTCAACCTTTTGTATTGACAGATAAATAATATCAGGTTATCACTGAAAGTGTTTGTAACGTCATTTTAATAAACAAAACAAGTTGTGACGTTTGTAATTTTTTCATGAAAGGTTTTCGATGTGGTTTTCGATAAATTAAAAATTTGGTGATATACCGGGGTGACGTCTCGTGAGAATATTTGACAATATCATCTATTATTTGACAAGTGTCGCATCATATAAATCAGGTTATTGTCAAAGTTTTTAAAGTTTTGCAATTTCGCACTACTATAATCAAGACAGTTTGAAACGCATACCATTTTTTTATGTTTTGACAAGTCCTAATAATCGAGTTAACTGTGAAAGGTTTTGAAGTGTCATTGTAAAAAAACAAATTCATTGTTTACGCTTGTTGTAGTGTTTGAACAGAAAGTTTAAAGTGGAAATTTGGATAAATGGAATATTTTAAAAGGATTATTATGTGCTGGAGCCATTAAAAAACACTTAAATCAGGTAAATTTTAGTTAATTATGTTTGTAGATGTTTTAAAACCAGTAGGTAAATACCTGAGGTTTAAATAAAATAGGAGCAACTTATTTATTTGGAAATTTAATTTTTTTTGAGTGCAAACATGTTTTTGGGCCCCTAATGTAGGTAAATATTTCATTGTTACCCTATTTTAAAGTTGGGGGCGCATGCGCTGATTTAAAATGACCAATGCATGTTCGCACAAGGTTCGCAAGCATTCAGGTTGAGCTTTTTCCGTATTGTGATTGGTTGAAGTGGTATTTGGCGCATGACCATTTCTTTCTTATTTTTTTTTTTGGCGTTATAACATTTATTGTAGCTATACCTACTATTCAGTATTGATAAGAACACACACACAATAGGAATTAATTTAGTTTATATCTAGGTATCTCGTTACTAGTTAGCTGAGTACCTACCTATTTTGTCCTTGTGCATGTTTAAATTAAAATAAAATAGGTAGGTATTTTATCTATGAATGTAGCCAGATTTTCATTCATCAATATTTTATAAATATTTCTCTGAGAATAATGGCAAAAATTAGTCAATTAAATTTAAAATATTTAAAGTGGCGCGCTCAAGAATATATCTTGGGAGGGGGCCAAGGCCTCATAATGTCGTATTTTGCTATTTTATTTGTTTATTCATGAAATATGTGGAAAATATCTAAAAAATTCTCAGGTTTGGGGGGCCGATCCCCCCCTAGGTCCGCCCATGATATTAAAGGTGCATTCAGGTTTCAGAAAAGGACAGGGGTGGCAATTATTATTTTAAAAATAAGTAAATATTGAATACCTATATTAAGGGGGATGTTCAGGGGTAAGATCGAGGGCAAGACAAGGGGTAAGTAAAGGTAAGTAGGTAGGCGGGTAATTTAAATATATTTTAGATAAGCTTTACTAGGTCAATGCACAGGTAGCAAGGTTTTTAAACGTTAAAAACAGGTCATTTTTAATGACCATTGAAGTCTCTAATCTGACGTGTAAATTACCTTTAAATGACGTTCAAAAGACACACCCCTAATGACGTCATTTTTAGACGTTTTATAGACTTCAGCAATATGACGTATTTGGGACCAAATCAGAACATTAGACACACACACAGATACAAACCTATTTATGACTTTTTTTTAACTCGTCTGAATATATGAAATATTCCCTGCAGTTGAGAACACTGAAGGAAACTTAGACACAGAAGGTGACTCTTCTGTGACTTAGACCTGGAAGTACTGGAACAGGTACAGCGGTGTTCGTCTGTGAGGTACAGATCAAAATAGACCTAGTCTAGGGACTTACACATCTCCACCTTGAAGCGAATGAAGCCTCGAAGTTTGTCTTGATTTAATATTGAATTTATTTTACATACGTTACATTCCGTATAAATCCGGTCAAGTACTGACTGGGGCACCATCTATGTAAGTATGAGTGTATGTCCTTTGGACAAAGTGTGCAGTGTGGGTATTGACCAATATATGACGTTTTTCAGACGTCAAAAACTACACTACGAAAAGACGTCAAGTAACTGACGCCTTAAACCAGTGGCGTATATAAGGGGGGCCTGGGGGCTTGGGCCCCCCCCCCCCCCCGAAGCTAAGATTTTTTTAGATATTTTCCACATATTTCCTGAATACAAACATAAAATAGCATAAAATACGGCCTTATGGGGTCTCGCCCCCCCCCCCCCAAACTGCCTCGGGCCCACCCCGAAACTTTTTTCTATATACGCCACTGCCTTAAACATTATTTGGTAGATGACCTGCTGGTTCGAAAAAAGACGTCATTTGATGACCCCTTGCTACCTGGGTGAGCTATCAAAACGAAAGGGCCACGATTATTGACGTGCATATACGTCAATGGCCACGATCGTTCACTTTGATGGCATTCACCGGATACGTGTTTTTTCTCGTACTAAAACCATAGACGTGGATAAGGGGGGACAAGATGTCCCCCAGACCCATTTAGATTACATAACCAAATATCTATGCCTATATTTTGCATTCAGTCTTCGTAATTTTTACATTGCCCCCACTCCTCGTATAAACTATTGAAAAAAAGTCGCCCCAAGGGTTATGGCGTCAATAGAAATAATTTACCTACTAGATTTTGTAAAAATACAAGTTCTATTTACAAATTAACAGCTGCGCGATGATCCAAAACTTATAGATTTACAATGTTCTGTCTTATTGGTATTGCTGAGAAATCCCTTTTAACAGACGTTATTACACTTTGGCTACCAAGCATGATTTTCGCATCCTGGTTCAGGGTATAGTTTTTGCAGTCACTTGAATAACTGCTAATACGGGGTTATATCGCCCTTAGCAACCCCCCCCCCTGCCCCGAGGTTACTGGCGCCCCATGGGTGCCCTCCGAAGCGCCCTATTAAGTAGCAGGGCCGGTAACCGCAAATTGAGAGGGCGGCAAAAGGAAACACTAAAGACATGATCTTTTTTTTTGTTTTGGTCGTAATAATTTTGATGGGCGCCCTTTTTCGCTGTCGGCCCCCTGCTCCTTCAGGCACGCTACGCCGCTGGATGAACTAAAACAGGGGATAGGTGCGACCGGTGCGACTTTTTAACAGTGTGCTGTAGGGACACCCGGGCTATGTATCACCGGTGACTCATATTGTAGCCAACGTGTTAACTATTTCGAGGGGGGATTGAGTGCCCTTGATCTCCCTATGTTTAGATTTGGGATAATATGTCGATGACAGAGAATAGGCATGCGCAGTTACCTGGTTTGAACCTTATCCTTTACTAAAGGATAGTGTTTGACCTTACTTGTGTTCGATTAACGCAGGCTACTAGTTCCTTTATTTAGAGACAGTGTTGCCGCGCATATACCGTTATGTGAAAATGTAATGTGAATTTAAAATATTTTTGATACCAGACAATAGGGTATTTGAGAAATTTTAGAAAATAGTTTAGAATGATACATAGATCCCTAATTTGCTACGCAAAATTATTAAAATAGTATATTTTATCATGACTACATTTAAAATCAAGTTTTCTAATTTCCGATTTGAATTTGCCGCTAAAACGCTCATTTCTAGCATGGCGTTGCAATGACGTCACAGCGCAGTAAACTCGCGGACAGATACACGGCATTTAAGTGTTTATTTGTTTTTGGTCTGTGTTTTTACTGTTTTTTATGTAAAAAAATGTCCTATAAGTGGTGTGTAGTGCCTCAGTGTTCGAATACTAGCATAAAAACACCTGTAAAACTATTTATTTATGTGCCTAGAGCAGTAAAAGAACGGAAGAAGTGGCTAGAACTTGCTCGAAGACACCCAAGGGCCTTATCTAATACATCTTCACTTTACATTTGTGTGAGTATAACTAAATTGTTTCAATTAATTTTTCTCACGTTCTCTATAATATATATAACTATTTTGTAAATGACGATGACATTTTTGAGGTTATGTTTATTACAAGGGGTGAACAACCATAACAGGCAGAAAGGTGTACAAATTTTTAGGCGGTGCTAGGCAGTTATTAGGCAGGACTAGGGAGTACCTCTAAATGCAGGATTAGGCAGTGCACATGCAGGCTAAATGTAGCAATGAGCAGTGAAAATGCAAGACTAGGCAGCGCATATTTGTTAAGGCATATATTTAAAGGGTCATAAAAATTCTTTGAAACAAAATGTATTTAGAAAATTTTGTTTTAAAAAAGCAATTTTTGATTGTTTTTTAATGCTTAAAATATTAATGATTGGGTATTTAATTGAATCTATTATAAGTGGCATATTAAACAAAAAAGCAAAACATATAACCTAACCTCAAAATCTAAATGAGTAATAGTAGGCGAAGAATATCGTAAAAAAACTTTCAGTTATTTATATTATTTACATCAACAATTTAACGTTTCTAAATTCTGCAGAACAAAAATCACTGTTGTTGGCAAAGAAGCCTGCCACCATAAAGGAATTCAGCATTGGCAAGTTGGAGCTATCGGCTTTGGAGAATCCGTTTTCCATTGAAAATGTTTTTTATAAGCAAAACACAAAATAAAATCTAATTTGGGACGATAATTCGCACTTTAAACCAAAGCAAACATTACCATTCATAAGAAAATAACACAGAAAATAGGTTCGTTCGAGGCGTTTACTGTTTTGTGACGTCACTTACAGCTGATTGGTAAACCGGCTGTTTTGAATCACGTGGCTAATTGTTTTACTTCAATGAATTTATTTAATTAAAAGAACTATGAATTTGAAGAAAAAATTAAACAAAAAAGTTTGTTTTTAGTATTCCCAAGACCTAAAGAGATATCTAAAAATAAATATATATTTATTTTTTACTACTGTCAAACACCCTATTATTTCAAGAGCTACCAATGCGGGGTAATCCGTAGATTTAATTTCATGACAGTTATTAAAAATCATTTTTTATAAAAACTGGTAGCTATGTGTTGTTTGGCAACAATGTTCACAAATTAACCAAAAGTTATTAATGTTCTGTGAAGTGCGTAAAAACAATGAGAAGTACCTACCTACACATTAAACACCGACCTAATTCTATATTTTCCTGGCAGTTTTTCACTGGTATTGCTCTCTCAGTTTTTCCCTAGTTGTTTTCGGAACTTTTTAATTAATTTTGCCTAGAGAACACAAAACAAGCTTTTGACAGATAAATAAAGGATAAAAAAATTTGTCTGTAAAAGGTCAAAATTTGGCTTCTAAATATCACGTGACATCTGTCATTTAATGTCACATTTATAAAGGATAAAGTTAGCTAAATGAGGGCTTGCAAAAGGTCCTAAATATTTCACTTAAATTTTATAAAAAATCGTGTAAAAATGGAGAAACCTCGATAAAAAAACTGCTGACTTTTTTACGATTTGAGGCCTCCGATTTTTTTTGGTGGATATTAGCAAAACTCGATAGGGGCAGCAGATTAAAAAAGAAAGAAGGAATTAAGGAATTTTTACAGATAAAAGAAAAAACAAAGCTTAAAAAGTCTAACTAAAGAATGTCCCTTGTAAAACAAATGACCCCAGGCCAAAAGACTTTTATACTAATTAGAATTCTTTTAGAAGGGAGAATAAAAACGAAATCCTAAATATTCAGACACTGTTTTGTTTTTATTTGGAAACGTTACTTTTCCGTCCCTGAAAAAATTTAAGAGAAAAACTAATTATTTTCAGAAGAGCAAATGCAAATTACAAAATGATTTTCTTCTTAATGTAAATTTTGTTTAAGTTAAGCTAAAATTATAAAACTACTTACACAAAATATAGATCATAAGCTGCCAAAATTAAACCTAAAAACCCTGAAAAATTTAAGAGAAAAACTAATTATTAAAAATCTGTCATCCATGGGCGCACCCAGAGGGGCCTCGGGGTCCGCCCCCCCTATTTTTTAAATTATTATTGACATATTTCATGAATAAAAAATAAAATAGCATAAAATACGGCATCATGGAATCTTAGGTCCTTTTCAACATTCTTGGGCCCCCTCCTAAGACATATTTTTGGGTGCGCCACTGGTCATCTCACAGCGTGAGAAAAATACGCCAAATTCTTTAATTTTTACAAACAAAAACTGTTTAGTCTTCCTGTTTACATTGTATATGTTGTCCCCTAGAATATTGCGGGCCAAAAGCCATTCCAGAGTTTTATGTCTATGACCCATCTATGATACAAACGCGTGTCGAAAGTAGCAGTATTAAACCTCCTTCGATTTCCCCAAAATCCATCGATTTTCATTTTAAAAACGCTCCCCAAAATGGTCGTTTGCATTTTTATGTTGTTTTTTTATGGAAAAGGACAATTTGAAATGATCTTCGTTGTGGGAAATAACTCGACCCAAGTAGATCATATTACACGGCATGGGAATAGAGAATATACAGTTTAAATTGTATTTCACTGCGGTCATTCTAGTGGTAATGTTTTCTTGTTATTTTGACTTTTAAAATTACTGTGGCCTTTTTCGTTTCTCTTTCTTTCCCTCTTTTAAACTGCGTGTGGACTTCAGCACGCACGCATTAAGTCTGCGCGCATGCTCATTTTCAGTGGCGGCTGGTGACGTTATAAATTGGGGGGGGGGCAGAAATTTATATTGCATGGAAATGGAAACGGAGATAAAAAACAAGCAGCTACTTGGTGTAGTTTTCTACTCGCCCTTCTTTTACACGCGCAAAATGGTGCTCGGATAAGCACCAGTTTCAGACTCATCATAGCCCCGTAGGGCCACCTCAAAAATCCCGCAGAATTTTAATTATGTTCGGTAATGTTTTGCCTATAGGCACTATTCAATTGGCACCTAATATCAGTCTTGCCTAGCATAGAAAGTTCTATGTGGTTATTTAAATAAGTAGCACTTACTTTATGTCTTTAACTTCTCATTAAAGTGCTTGATATCACACATTCCCCTTGCCACCCACGCAAAAAAAAGCATTTCTCTTTTCACACAAGTTTTCAGCATCGTATAAAAATTTTTTATTACTTGCACTAAAATTTTGGTTAATGTTTAGGATTTTTAGGTCCGGTCTATGTGGCCCTAAAGATTTTATTTGTAATCGAAGTTCATATGTCAACGTATTTAAATTTGCACAGTTAATTATATAATCGACGGTATTTGTTTCCATTTTGAAAACAAATAAAAACAAAAAATGGACACGCGACCGGCAAGGCTTTTAACTACTGACCTACTCCAAATCAAAACAAACTCATACGTCTTTACTAAGGATAGAACCGGCAACACGTAGGAAGGCCAAGGAACGTTTTCGCACGATGAATATGGCCGACGTCAACTAAAACAAACATTTCTTCTGCCCCCGCGCGAGAACAGACACCCATACACCGCTGAAAAATGGGTGAAATTGAAATCTTGTCCCACGCGGTGCTGCCGGCTTGTAATTATTTACGCTAAAAAAGTTGCACTGCCCCGTTGCCAGCCGCCACTGCTCACTTTGTGCATTACTGTTTGCTCTTCTCGGTCTCTGGCACTGCTCAAAAGGAATCATCGGCTTCAAGAACTTTCAAATTAAAGGAGATATCAAATCTTGTTACTCTAATGTTTTCCCATCAGACAGAAGACAAAAGACTATGTACGTGGAGCTCGAAAAAATGTTGACATCTAACGATATCTCTTAAACAAAAAACTTCAATAATTATAGATTTATCAAAAGTGGAAGACCAGCTTGGTTGGGACATGTATAGAAAATGGATGAGACAACGACACAAACGACAAAACATTATGAATTGGAGAGCTGCAGGAAGGAGAGTAACAGGGAGGGTACGAAGAAGATGACATCAAGGTGGCGAAGAATTGTACTAGAGAACGCAGAATGGAAGGCCCTGGTTAATCAGGCTAAAACCCACCAAAGTTTCTAATATCACTTGAATAAAAATGTTCATTGAAAACTCTGTAAAGATTTTGATTTTCATAAAACTTTCTTTGCGGGATGGGCTTTTAGGTAAAAAAATCCAAAACCGCGTTATTAAAAATTTAAAATTAAATTGCAAAAAAGCCTCGAAAAAAGCTTCACCTGAGTGAAAAGCACATGATAAAAGAGCTCTAAACCCAAGCTCAAAAGAGCTCCGACTCTATATGTAATACAACGAAGCGCGGGAAAAAACTTACCCGACCACCCTCATTTAATTTTCGCTTTTTATAGATGTGTGCTCAACCCCTTGTCTGTTTTTCTTTCGGGGTTTTTTTCATTGCTCTGTATGTAGGTACGGTACGAGTGTTACCCACATATTATTGGATAAGATCTTTTTTCTTGCCATTAGTAAATTCAACTAAAAATGATGGAAAAAAAACTGGTAATTTTTCCACAAAATACAGCTCTCTCTTTCTAAATCTGTCTACTCATTAAATGTAATGTAATGTAGGATATCGGACCACCTTAGGTTGAGAAGGTACTCCGTCTCAAACTCTTCCTCGTCGAATACTTCCCTTCATGCCTCCTTGTATGTTTTACATGATGCAACATCGCTCGCACATTCCGTCGTTCCTCACTTTCATTCGCCAACTGTCCCTGTAGTATGCAGTGTCCAGTGAGGACACTCAAGGGTTTTTTTATAACCGCACCTTGTGCACAAAGTATAGGACCAGAGGTACGGTCCCGTGTAATGCATTTTAGTTTACCAAGGTAGCGCTGACTGCGTAACTATATTAAATATAAACTTTTCTTTTAAATCCCCGCGCACCTACTGTGCTCTGTTGCCCGCCTGAGCCGGCGATTCGCGTTCCCTCGCTCGTAGCGGATTACCCAAGGACTGCTGTCACTTCGTGGTCTACGGAGTAGCCAGTCCCTATACGAGGCTTACTAGTTCGCTCATGCACTCCTTCGCCTGTCTGACGTTTGTATTGATCCATTGGTTTTATATCTGTTTTTGTGCTCACTCTGTTAGGAACCATTTTGATCTGCCCTCTTGTAAGCCCCAGGAAAGGCTCCAGCCCAACGTATTTTTGTTCGGACCTACCTCTTGCTAGTTCGTCCGCTTTTTTGTTTTCTATGACTTTCAGGTTGCTGGGTACCCAAATTGCAAACTCCTGTAGTGCAAACCGGCCGATATGGTTGGTTAGCACAGTGCTTTCAGGGCAGTTTAACTGTCTGAGTAGATGCACAGGCGCTTTCCTATTCCATTCCTGATTTTCTCGTCTCATGTTACCGCCAGCATGGTGGAAAGCTCCACCTGAAAAACCTGCCTTTGATCCCTCTATCCTTTTCCGTCACAGCCTCCATCTCCAAATGTTCTTTCTGGTCACGACTCGCCCGCGTTTCTTATCCTTAGGTATGCCGTCATCCCTTTTTTATCCAGGTGGACAGGGACGGGACATGCAGGATAGTAAATGTACGGGGCTATATGATGGGACCTCAAAGGTCGGTTTATGTCTTTTTGTCAAACTCTCTCTGCTGACAAACCAATGAGCATCGGTGGATAGATCTAAAAAGATAAATGCATTGCCTACAATTTTTGCATGTTCTCATTCTAAAAAAAAACTTCAAATTTTACCTCAGTTGATTTTAAATCTAATATATTATAACCATGTCCCTGATAGTTACCTACATTGTGTGAAATAGTGTGATAAACATAAAAGGTGGAAGTAGTGTGTAGGTAACTGTTTTAAAGCAGCCATCCAAAGAAATTCAGGTGGACTATTAGTTGTGAATGGTTCTTTTCTAAGTTATCACCAAGACGATGAAAAACGTAGAATCTGTGAGTGCAGAAAGAAAAAGATCCATTTCATTAAACAACACATGCAGTTGATCAGTTACCAAAAAGGATTTAAAAGTCTACTTTTTCAAAATTATAGCTTGAAACATGCACTAAAACCTTTGAAAATAAAATTCAACCATCAAAAGAACCGAACAAGAAAAATAAAAATAACTAAACGTTAGCCTCTGACAAAATAAGGTACTCCCTGATGACCCATTCAAAAGTCTTTCATTCTCTTATTTTCGACTCAAGTCATTCTTGTTCTCTTTCTGTCTTTTTCTACATCATCCTATTAGAAAAAGTTGAAACTAATCAGATTATAGGATAAATATATTGTGATCCAGTTCTATATCGAGAAACTTTCTGGGAAAAAGAGATAACAATAACAGCCTGTAGATGGGGCCAGTGTACATACACCACACGCTTTATATCAAATAGGTAGGTGTACGCTCGTATTGATAAATATGTTGCAACTCAAATTTGGATACAAGTTTTACTTATTTGACAACAATGCAGCTTTTAGTGAACAAAACCAATTAAAGAATCTTGAAGGTGAACTGTTATCGGTCTATCTTTTTCTTATGGGTCTCATAATATATTAATCTGTTTATCTAGGGTTAAAGCGAATTATTGTAACTACCAAGCTAATATTGTTAAGGGAGCACCGGAAAAATATTTGGGTAAATGGAGAATGAACCTGCCTTGGTTGTTAAACATTCGTCAAATTTAGGGAAATTATTTAGGGAAATACCAAATTTCAATTTATGCGATTGTGTGGTGTGAACTAGTATATCACACAGATTCTTTCAATCTGACAATCAATGATTTCAAAATTACTCATAAACAATCTTTTACATTCATTACACATTTTACAAAATGTGTAAAGACTGTAGAATCTGGTAACAAAAATCAAAGTGCAGCAATAAACATATTTATGCAATTAACAATTATAAGGATGCAATTAACAACATTAAAACAAAAAAGACACAGAGGAGACCTGACTGAAACATTTAAAATAACAAGTGGCTACTACAACTGTAACATCAGCGAAATTTTCCAACATAACCAAAATAACCAACTTCGAGGGCATTCCAAAAAGTTAGGAATAGAAAAGGCATCTAAAATGCAGCGAAAATCTTTTTAACAAATCGAATTGTCTATTCATAGAATGCCCTGACAGAACATACAGTGACTGCCCCTAGTATATACGCGTTTAAAAATCGAGAATGATTCATTACAGTACATAAAAGTGATCAACACCGGATTACCGCCTGCTATTGGAAATTTACAGGATTACAGTTGCTGCAGGTCACAAACAGAAGTAGGATATAAGCGCTTGAAAAAATCTTGAAAATGCGAAGAAATAAATAGGACTACAATTATTTGAGGAAGGGCAGGTCCTACAGGTTGTGGAATATTGTTAATGATTTATAAGGATTGTAAGTTAATGTTGTATATATTTGAATAAATATGGAGATAGTTGTATCGACAATAATTGGAAAAGTATAGAATATTACATTATTACCGTCTGCTAAAGCTGTACACCTCTCGTTTATGGTGAGTAATGATTGATACGGAACTGAGGGGTTGATAAAGTTTAGCTCGAGCTGTAGACGGGTGGCTTGTTTGCTACTTTTCAATGAACTGTCAATGCCAATCGGGTTATCGACGGACCGGAAAATATTGTGTGTTGCTGTGTGGTTTGTTCTTGATAAGAAGCTGATGATAAGAAAGAAAGGGAGACTTAAAGAAACGAGAAAGAAACCAGAGAGAAAAAAGATCCTTTAACAAAACATAATGTGAATAACAAACTGAATTGTCACACAACTCACTATTGTTAACCGTAGACATTTAAACATTATATGTATATCAAAGACCTAGCGCATCCATCAAAATTTAAGAAATAATGGATTTTGTTAGGCAACGCAACTAGCTTCCGAATAAAAGATTAGACAATGAAAATAAGGTACAGATTAGCATTTAAGTATACTTAATCAATGACGATCTGTTAAAAACCAATTTTCGTTTGGTATTTAAATAACTATGCTTCTTAACAATACCATAAATAAACAGTTTCTTAATTTTCTAATGTATAAAGACATGCTTAAAACTATTTTATAAAATGATCATTAAGAGATCAAAAATCCCAAACGAAAATAATAATCCGAAAGTCGTTTTAAAATCCATATTTACGAAAATCATTAACCCCCCATGAATATTTTTGCATAAAAAACAGTCGGTAAATATAAGGTAGAGTCGCGTCAGGTCCACTGCCGAAAGCTTAATTTTATTCCTATTTTATTTTCCAGTTCATATTCGCGGATTATAAAATATTATAACGTCTTTCTCTAATCCAACCCAACCGTCTTTTTTGTTTTCCTGAATTAATTTGGAATCTACTCTAAAATGTAACTTTTTATCCGCTGTACATGTGCGTAGTATACCAGTTGTTTTGTTGTAATAATAACGTTGACTGCGAGGTATATTCAACCAACAACACGTGACAGTACCCACGTATAAGGATCTCCTTTAAAGCTTGGCAACCTATGACACCTCAGCATACCAGAGCTGGTAAACCTAGACAGCATTAACAAACCACCGGATCATATGACAGTCTTGTTGGACACAGACATACCATTAGAAGTGATAATAAAGGACCGTCCATCGGGGACCATAGAAGAACTACCGCAAGCAAGGAACGCTTCGGTCCGGTATATAGACGGATCCAAGCTAGCGGAAGGAGCCGGTCCAAATTTCAAGATCTCCTTATCAATGGGCAACATACCCACCATACTCCAAGCAGCAGTGCTTTTGGTTAATATATTTTCATACTTTCGGACAGTCAAACGGCCATTAGGACTATAAAGCTTTTAAATGTGTGTCAAAGCTACTGTGCTAGTGTAAACAGATCTTATAACGACTGGCTCACAAGAACAAAATTACACTGATGTGGGTACCGGGATATCAGGGCAAAAAAAGCCACTGCAAAAAAGAACTAAATGATTGAAAAATGAATCAGTTAGTGCCTTACTGGAGGCAAACTCCGGTTCGATTCGGAAAACATAAAACGGTTCATAACCATATCCGCAAAGAAGTCCAAACAGCTTCTAGAAATAAACAGAAATGATTTAAGACTAGAAGACGTACTGCTTGCTGGATACTCCCAAGTGAAATATCACCTAAATGCAGTAGATAAAGCAGGGACAACTGCAGATTCTACAGAAGTGTATCAGGAGTAGGAGGTACTCTATCGCCTCGAGAAGTGAACCTACTAACTCCCAAGAAAGTAACTTCAGCAGAAACTTGCAAATCTTGGAAATAAAATGAGATGCAGTCACGGACAAAATATCTTGAAGGTACAGGTGCTTCTGCAAGCCGATACGACTCCTCGTGTAATCTATATTCTCCAAGGATGTGCTTTCAACAAAATGGATAAAAGTCGACATGCGCTTGTTGTTGCCTATTTTTCATCCTATTCTATGATTTCTCTTACGAAATATAATAGAAAAACCTCAATGTTGACTTATAAATATATGTTCGAACCCCTGTAATATTTCTGCATCGGACGCCACAGGGGTGACTCTGTGAGATTTTAGTTGAGGATTTTGCATATCATGAATGTCTAATCGTTCAGAAGTTTCGAAAATATTTATGCTCGGTTTGTTCGATATTTAAATTACACAATAAATTGAACAGTGGTAATTATTGTATGTTGACGACATATTACTACCAACCCTTTGAATCGTTCCCTTTCTTTAATTAATAATTTTTTAGTAAAGAAACGTGTTCTAAGAATTTACCAGATACTAAAATAAATAAAAGTAACATTTATTTATATTAAAAATACATTTTTAAGGCTATGTTTTTCGAGAATTGATCATATTATCATTATATGCTCACACTGTTAATGTTATTTTAAAAAAGAAAATACTGAAACGTTGACTTTGTAAATTTTTTATATTGATGACAATTATACAAATTTTATTTATTGTCCTCTTTCTTAACTAATTATTTTTTGATAATATTAGTTTTTGCTGAAGGTCTATCAGAGCTAACATTATAAAATAAGGGTTCAATAATATAAAGATCTAATCTCTAGGGTTCATTATATTAGGTATCTCTACAGCTGGCTACAGAATATGGTTATAATATGGGCTCAAAAGTATAAAAAGAAAAACATTACGGACCAGAGATATTTAATAGATAATCAATATTAATGTGATGGACCTTTCCTTACAGTAATCATGTTTTAATAAAGTAGATTTTTTGAGGATTTATTCAAAGATTAAATATGGAGTTTGTGTGTGTTAGTATTGAAATTTTATATTTTGGCAATTAGGTAATGCAAACTTTTTTCGGCAGTATAAATACCACTATTTCCACCATGTGGTTAGTTCCTCCCAATGCACCTTAGGCACATGCGTAAGCTTGTTAGATCTGCCCACTTGGTTTATAGCAGCCAATAGAAACTGCGTTTAAGCGATGCGGCCTTACTTTGGACTGGGACAACATGTCTCATACCACTATTTCCACCCTATGTGGTGAGTCCCTCCTACTGCACCTTGGGCACATGTGTACGCTTGTTAAATCTGCCCATTGGGTTTCTAGCAGCCAGGAGAAACTGTGTTTAACCGTGCGTGTTTACTTTGGAGGGGAATATAGATATTTACAAGTTGTTTCAGGTTGTACTGAGTTGACGAACGGTCCAGGAGAACTAATATTCTTTCTAGTAATAATAAATAAGTAAGTACCTTATACTATAAGTGTTTCTGAGCTTAACAAGCATTTTATAGAAAGTTTAATAAGGTACCTAAACTAATTTCCGGCAAGTTTTAGCAGTGAACATCGCTTCATTAAAGTTTCGATTAAGGCAAATGAACTTAGGGGATCATCTGGCCTTACGCGAAGGAAGCTGTGCTCCAGCAACGATTTCCAGATTTGACGTTAACTTTATATTGAATTTACTTACTTCCTTCCTTTTCGATGTAGCTTAGGTAGATATAGCGGTTCAAGGGATGGAAGATTTAAAATTAATTGTTTAGTTAATTGTAAATTACCAGTGGATTTTTGCCTTGGTAACGTTTTTTTCTACACTTTGATCCCTCTCCAAATTCTCCTAAAAATCTTCTATCGTGTTTTTCTAATTTCCACTGAGCATGCAGCTATAAGATTTATTTAATGATCTTTCATCACTTATGCATTCTAGTTGCTTCAGCCATACGATTGTTTACGAAGGAGTCCCACAAGGACAAAACAGTTAACTGCCACGCTCGTTAGGATATGCTTTCGAGCTACCCACGGAAAAATACGGGAGGCACAAAACCTTTTTTACCCGCTTAGCCTTAATTCATAGGTACTAAAATTTTAGTTTTCTAGTATTTGGCTTAAAAACTTCGCGCACTGACTTGAAGCCGGCCGACCGACGTCTTAAGGCCGAATCAGCATTAATCTGACATCAAAGGCTTCTTGTAGATCACGTGATGGATTCTCTCTACTTATCGATCGATGTAGAAGTTTATTGTCGCCTGCTGTTTGTTTCTCTCGTATTTTGGTAGATGGCGCTTCTTGCGTATTAAATGATTTCTCACTTATAGACGTAGTATAGGAGACAAAAGAGTCTAAATAACTTTGAGGATGAGCTCCTCACGGAAAAATATGAAAGGAACAAAACTTTTTTTACCCTGTTAGCCACGAAAACTTGTTTTATTTTTAAATCACGGGTACTAAAATTCACATTTGGGTTTCCAGAGTAGTCTTGTGAAAAGGCGAAGCGTTTCCAGGTCTTCAAATCCATACGTAATTTCAATTCTATTTTTTATTTTTATTTTGTTGCTGACTAACTTGATTTTCAGCAAATTTTGGTAACTATACACTTACTTTAATGCTACCAGGCAAAAAAATCGAAATAATAAACCAAACTATAAGCTGATGCTTTCTTTATAATCGAATGCCGTGACCTGGGGCAATGAAACGAGAAATGCACAGTTCACTCAGATTAATATTATGCCGACGAATCGGTTCTGCGTCACGTCACTCAAAATATATCACCGACGACCAACAGAGTGTTATGCAAAAAGAGTCAACAAAACTTGATATATTAGATAATAGAAAAAGTTTTAAATAAAATTATTTTTTATTATTCTGTAAACCTGTCACTTCAGGATTTCAGAAGTAAAAAAAGGTACCTATAAACAAAAATCATGATGAGGGGTGTGTCCTAACCCTCCACCCACACTCTAAACGTGCTTTGTGCGATGAGAGCGGGTGAAACCTTACCGAGTTTTGCTCAAACTATTAGTCTAAGGTAAAGCGCGCAAACCAGTATCATTTTCAAATGAACCCACTCTACATGTGTACTTACTGTTCAACACGTGATTGTTTACAAGTGAGACGGGCTAACATTTGTTTGATTTTCTGTCTTACAATTTGTGTTTCGGTACGTGGTGCCTTCACATGGCTCGACATTACAATGGGTTTTAAAGGAACTGCAGCTCTGTCCTTTTGAATTTTAAACAGACTTTAACTACTAGGGGTCGATGCACATTCTAATACAAATTTAAAGTACTATTATTATTGTGTAAATTTTTACTAAAAAATATCAGAATAGGATATTTATTAGCACTTCCGTTGGTTCTGCGTCTATGAGGATATGATAGAGTTGTCAAGTCGGTGTATATTTGATATAGAAACGTGCTTATACATAAATGATATGCTGCTCGCGACGCTTCGATTTGTTTATATGTAAAGTTTAGATTGACTTGACATTGAGTATAAATATTCTTTATACGTAGTGTTCATATGAACATATTATTGAAAACATTGTTTGTTACGGTTGTCTTGTCATTAATATTTTGTTTACTAAAGTTCTTTTTTATTATTGCAGATAAGCCTCGGAAAAACCAAATCTAACCTACACAAATGATGGATCCACCCGTCGGAGTGCCTGAAAAGGCAAAACTGATGGAGATAAATCAGTATTTGACATGTTACTTGTGCAAAGGATACCTGATAGATGCCACTACCATCTCGGAGTGTCTTCATTCGTGTAAGTGCAGATATGTTGTTCTCTGTTATTTAAATTAACTAAAGAGGGACAGAAATATCTTAGAGTGACTCAATTTTAGGGATACAGCGTCTTCAAATTTATAGACACATTCTTGGACATGTCGATTTTGTTTGCAATTGGGACATTTTTTGACAACTTTATCTTATTAAAAGTGGTTGAACATTTGGTTGTTTACAACCATTTACCACTAAAGAATGTTACAAGTCCTGTTAATATGCATATGTGCATAAACTTAACGTCTGCTTATCTTTATTTTTTTTTAGTTTGTCGGAGTTGCATTATAAAGTTCCTAGAAGAAAACAGTCACTGTCCGGTGTGCGAACTCATCATAAACAAGGCGAAACCCAACCTCAAGTAAGTAAATAGGCATTAAGATACTACAGTGTGATCACATTTAATTGACCCTCTAGCGGAGAGTGTTGAAGCAAATAATATACACGTAAATAATCCACTTGTAAAAGATATTCTACGAGGGCTGTTCGAAAAGTTCTCAGCCTTACACAGAGGTGGCGCTGTTATTTTCTGACGCTTTTCAAGCTAGAACTTGTAGTAAGTATGGTGTTTTTCTAATTTTTGGCGAATAAAAATGCAACTGTGTTTTGGACAATTATTAACAATGGATAAAATTGAAGTTCGTGCAGTAATTAAATATTTTGTGTTAAAGGGTCTAAGCCTAACAAAGTACAAAGTAAGTTTAGGGAGACATTAAGGGATTCTTCTCCTTCATTTTCCACAATAAAAAATGGGCTGCAGAGTTTAAGCGTGGCCGTACATCGATACAAGATGATGAGTGTTCGGGACGACCAAAAACGGCCAGACGAAAACGTAGCAAACATTCACAATGCTGTACAGATTGACCGCCGATTAAATGTGCGTGAACTAGCTAAGATAGCAAAGATCTTAGATAGGTACCGCGTTTACTGACACCTGACCAAAAACGCATCCGATTAAATATTTCCCAACAATGTTTATTTCTTCGACGATTTATAACAGTAGACTAAAATGGATTCACCACTACACAACCAGAAATAAAAACAATCGGAGCAGTGGATCAGGCCTGGTGAAAGGGCCCCAAAAAAGGCAAAAAGTCCCCCTTCTGCAGGAAAAGTTATGGGTACGATTTTCTGAGACTCTCATGGTGTTGTGCTGATAGATTTTTTTAGATCATGGCAGGGATATCACTAGAGAATATTATGCCAACTTAATGGACCAACTTAACGAGGCTATCCAGGTTAAACGTCCAGATCTCGCCAAAAAGAAAGCGCTGTTTCACCACAATAACGCTTCTGCTCGTGCTTCATGGATTGTTGCTGCGAAACTGCACGAGTTACACTATGAGGTGCTTCCACACGTACCCTATTCTCCTAATCTAGCACCGAGCGACTACTACCTCTTCCCAGATCTGAAGAAATGGCTCGGCGGGCGAAGATTCATTTCAAATGAAGAGGTAAAGTGTGAAACCACAGCGCATTTTGCAGGACTCGAAAAAACGTATTTTACTGAGGGTATCCAGACGCTAGAGAATCGTTGGAGTAAATGTATTGAATTATTATTACCTTTTCCCAGATCTGAAGAAATGGCTCGGCGGGCGAAGATTCATTTCAAATGAAGAGGTAAACTGTGAAACCACAGCGCATTTTGCAGGACTCGAAAAAACGTATTTTACTGAGGGCATCCAGAAGCTAGAGAATCGTTGGAGTAAATGTAGTGAATTGGAGGGAGATTTTGTAGAAAAATAAAAAAATGAAATATTTAAAATTTCATGTTTTTCTTGGTCAGGCCGAAAATTTTTCGAACAGTTCTCGTATTTCATATTCTCCGCACTATTGCTAAAGTTTCTGTGGTCCAATTAAATATAGGCATACTGTATGCATTAATTAATAAATTTGTCTTAATAGTTTTTGGTGCCATGGCATCAAAAAGCTTTCTGCAAATACGCATGTTATTTTGAATGGTCACTTCGCTACGTTTTTGTAGTTTAGGCTGAATTACACGTTTGTACTAAAGTACCTACTTTTGTACAATTTCTAAACGCTGAATTAAAATAGAATTATAGTATGATTGCTTTCTAAAATAACTTAATCCTTAGTTAAGATGTCTCAAAATAACAGACAACAAAATAAATAAAGCTGACTATTCAAAACTCTCCTTAAATTTGAAAAGGAAATTTCGTCGGCTTTACCTTTAATTCAAAGACGAATCATAGAAACATCACCAAACGCCAATCAGATGGAGCAAGCCATGGAGCTTAAACATAAATTTAACACTCACTCATTTTTTACTTGCACTTTATAAAAATCAAGGGCGTAGGTAAGAAGGGGCAAGGCAATTTTTTTATATTGCCCCTCCCCCCAAGTAAAAATCGTATCTACGCCCTTGATAAAAAGATGCCCGTTTCTTTTCAATCTAATAAATGTTTAGCTAAGTTGTTTGAATTGTTCGCTGTTTAAAAGTGTGTTAAAAGCTATAGGTGAATCTAAGCTCCTTTTTCTGTTTTAAGCGTACTGCTCGAAATAAATTTTAAATTATTCTACCTTTAAAAAGCTAACCGTGTCATCTCGTTATAGTTAATTATATTTTATAACAAAAACATTTCATATAAAAAAGCAGTGGCGGCTTATCCAGAGGGTCATTTGGTCAACGATCTCCCAGAATTAATGTCTTTAATAATCAATTTATTAATCTTAATCGAAATAATTGTTTTCTTAATAGGTATTTAAAATAAGCAAATAGGTTCTATTATTCTCCATTGGCAGCATCTTTTGGATTGTCCCTCGTAGTGCAAGCTCAAGCTTAAATCTTGTAGATAGGCCACTAGTAATTTGCGTCGCTTCACAACCAGGGCCCAGATTCTCTTTACTGTCCATTAACGTATTAACCACATTAATGTTACTGTCGAATTCCTTAGGCATGTCGTCTTTTCTTTCCATTTTTAGCAATTAGTAGGCGACATAATATCGCTATTAAATTATACAAGGCACGCTCGAAATAAATTTTAAATTATTCTACCCTTAAATTCGTTAGGTAAAACCAATTAAAACTTTAAAAAGCTTCTACGAGATGTCGTTATATTTAATTATATTTTATAACAAAATCATTTCATATGAAAAAGCATGGCCGCTTATCCAGAGGGTCATTTGTTCAGCGACCTCCCAGAATTAATGTCTGTAATAATCAATTTATTAATCTATGATCGAAACTATTATTTTCTAAAAAACAAAGATGTTCTATTATTTTGGATTGTCCCTCGTATTGCACGCTCAAGCTTAAGTCTTGTTGATAGGCCACCAGTAATTCGCGTCGCTTCACAACCAGGGCCCAGATTCTCTTCTCTTTACTGTCCATTAACGTATTAACCACATTAATGGTACTCTCGAATTCCTTAGGCATGTCGTCTTTTCTTTCCATTTTTAGCAATTAGTAGGCGACATAATATCGCTATTAAATTATACAAGGCACATAATGTGAACCCAGACACGCGTTACCTATGCTGTCCTCCCGGTCAGAGCCGACCGATGCCCATTGCTGATTACGATTATCCCTCTCTGTCTATAAAACATACGAAAACTTAGCACGCAGAGGTGCCAGGTCTCATGCTTTTGCATGAGATCTCATGTTTTTCAAACAAATCTCATGCTATCATTATTTTATCGCAAAATCTCATGCTTTTCAGCTTACAGAGACAAAAATAAATTATAATTAAAAATTAATTATAGAGGTAACTATAAACTACAAGTAACAAAGTAATCATAAGAGAATTCGACTTAAGTCACAAAGAATTTGCAAGCCTGCATTTGGCATCGTTGAATCGTGTTTAATATTCGCAAATTGCAACCTCGCGCCTGGTTGAGAGCGTTGTTTGATGGTACTCTCCATCAAACAACGTTGTGAGTATGACGTACAAATGCGCGGTTCGCTTATTCGGGTATTCCCCGAAAACAATAATCGATTATTCTGTTATGTGCCACAACGTCGTACGCGTAATACTAGATAGAGTTGTTTTCATGTGTAATGGTATTAAGAGATACATAGATTATACAAAATGGTACAAACAAAGTGATAGTGCTATTAGTAGTGGTAGTGAAACTGACCAAAACCTGCCTGGACCTAGTTCTGCTAAGAAGAAAAAAATATCCAAACAACAGTTTCATTGGGTAGAATGCAGTAGGAAGGGAACAATGTATTCGTGGTAAGAAGAGCCTGCAATAATGAATGGGCACATACTAGAGGCAACAGCGACAATTACGTCATCTCATGCATTTTTTTTAAATTTCATGCTTTCTCAAAATATTTCTTATGCAATATTTCTGTGGGACCTGGCAACACTGCTAGCACGAAGAGAACGGCGCAAAATTTTCCATTTATTTGGGCTATAAGCCTGGAATTGAAAATAAGTACCGATTAATCGAGGGCCGCCATAATTGTGTTATGGCCCGTGGCAACATCCACGTATAGGTGTTTTCGTTGTACGCTGTTGGCATTTCTGATCATAGGGCCCCCTCACATCATCTTTTTGAAATATAAAATATAATAAACTTCACTAAGTTTGGGTTGGACAGTGGACTAAATTTGAAAAAAAGCTAAAAAATATTTATTATACAAGAAAAAATCAAAATCTATACATTAAAATATAACTGAAGTAATTAATTGTTGTGTTAATGTTTCTTTAAATAAATTAATGTTTTTAGTCAAATACTTAATTAGTACCAATTTTAAAATAAAAATAAATAAAATGTTAAATCCTAAAAGGCATGTACGTAGTTTAAGTCCGTTTTTCGCGTATAGCTTTGATCGAAGCTTAAGATGACCGAGAATGACTTTATTCATTTAAATCATTGACAAATTTTTATTTAAACGGGACTAGGCAGCAGTGTGTTTGAAATTGACAAGGGTAACAAAAGTGTATCATAAAGCATGATGGATAAATAAGTAAGACAGCTCTTTCTTTTCTGTGGCCAATAGTTCTATGAGATGCACAATATCTAAAATTGGTGGGTTTTTAATGAGTGGATTTATGTTTTGCTTTATTTTCTTGGGGGTGCCCTTAAGGAAATTCCCGTCTGATGGGGGATGTTTTCTCCAACAGAGAAATAAAATGTAAACTGCGGAATTGAATTGGTCTCCCAGGTTTAATTGGTAATTTTACACTCAGTTTTAAAGTTTTGCGTACTTAGAACAATGTATAAGTTAGAACTAAGTACTTACAAATTTTACAAACTTACAATTTATGAAAAAAAGCAAGTTTTAAAGGCAAGCGCATGGAAGAAGTGGAAAAGTAGCTTCACTTTGGGGCTATAACCGGTTTGCGCAGGCTTCAGAAAAGGTTTCAGTACCACAGACAGACAGACGATCGATGGAACAAATGTATTGTAAACTGAATACCTTGGGAAAATAAAAGAGAAGTAGGTGAAGACCCTAAATGAGATGCGCGGAGGATTGAAGAAGGCTAAATAGATATCTAAGACCAAAATCGCTATGATGATTGCCAACTTCCGCCGCGGCACATGAACACAAATAAAAATACTCTGCCAATATATGGGCCCCCTAAGCTCACACTAGGTACTATAGTTATAGTTTACGTGTGAGCTAATATAACTAAAAACTGAAATATATTTTATTCAACTCCAGACTAAATTACCTTTTGTTTGATACCACACAAGCCATGTTTTGACTTAAACTCAAATTTTTAAAATCTACCCCGACCCTTAAAAAAAGCAAAAACTAAAATGTATTTTGTTAAACTCCGGACTCAATTACCTTTCGTTTGATATCACACACGCCATATTTTCACTTAAACTCGAATTTTTGAAATATACCCCCACCCTTTTTTTTAAATAAATTAAAATGTATTTTGTTTAACTCCAGACTCAATTACCTTTCGTTTGATATCACACACGCCATATTTTCACATAAACTCTAATTTTTGAAATCTACCCCCACCCTTTTATTTGGTTTGTGTTCGGTGGATTTTGTTCATTTTTAAATGGGACCATCTCGACCCAAGACCCAGCCTAGGTACCAAATTTCATTAAAATCGGCCGAGCGGTTTTTGAGTTATGCGCGTTGGTCGTTACAGACATACAGACAGACAGACAGATAGACAGACAGACATACAGACAGACAGACGGCGCAACAAAAAAGTTTCAAAATCATCTGAAACGCAAAGATATATAAAAAATTTTGAAATCGGAGCAACTTTTTTTTTCTCGAAAAAATTAGGATCACCATAGCTCACACTACTATAGTATAGTATATGTGTGAGCTAAAAGTGACATAGGGAGGCCATGCGGAATTAGGTTGCTCATAATTTATTTAAAGGTGGGTTCAGATTGATCTCGTCCTCAAGTTTAAACCAATCTAAACGCAGCTTTATATTCTAAGCTTAGAGTCGTGCGACCCAACTGTCAGATAATATTTTAACGACAACCCAATTAGTGCTAGAGTCGTTTTTACAGAATATTAATCATAATCCCATGGGCGCACACATTAGGGGTGGGGGGGGGGGGCACGAGCCCTCTTCCAAACTTAAGATTTTTTTGGATATTTTTTACAAATTTCATGAATAAAATGTTAAAATAGCATAAACTACGACATCATCAAGCCTCGCCCCCACCAAGACATATTTCTGGTGGGCCACTGATAAATATCATATGGACACATAATATATACAATCCCATTAATTCTAAGTTTTCCGCACATAAGAGACAGACATATTTACAGGGTTATTCGATAACTTATTTCTTTTCTATTGGCATAGTGATTTTATTCTGATTCCCCAGCTAAGCCCAATATTTCCTCCTTTAATATGGTTTATCAAATCTTCGTGATTTTTTCCTTTGATGTTGCTGGTCTTAAAAGCCACTGAGTTTTTCATGGAAGAGTTGGTTATTATTATTACAGTCAACGATCTTGGCCATGGGATTCTATTGCTTTGGACGAACGCTAACTTATGCACTAAGCGAAATCAAAATTGGTTCGAAACAGTCAGGTGACTATCGATGTGCGCAGGCGGGGCTTCTGCTTCTGACAACTCCATTAAGCTGGCTGCCCATTGAGCGTATTATCCGCGCGGAGTTTTTTGTCTCAGGCTTTGATTGGCTCAAATGTTTAAATCAACCAATCAGAGCCCAAGAAAAGAAATATCCGCGCGGATAATACACTATCTATCTTTTCTTCATGGTCCGAATCTAGTTCAGGTGAATAATGCATTGTCTCACTCACGGGCCCGTAACTCAAGAACACAGGTACTGTTCCATACCAATTTTAGTTTCACTATACCTATTAGTTGTTGTACGAGCCAGACATAACATTGAATAATTTTTTTAAGACTATGTAGTACTCTGTAACTAAAATAATTTAGCTAGCCGAAGCTACCGGACTTTAAAAGAATATAAAATTAATGAAGCTTGGACAGGAAGACCCGAACGCAGTCGGTTGAGTCATTAGTCATTGTGCCGGTTAAAATGTCCTTCCGACTTGCCGGCTGGCTGTATTATTATGAATTTATACATTTCAGAACTTATTGAAGAAAGTTTTATCCTGTCTCTCTCTCTCTCTCTCTCTCTCAGTCCCTCTCTCACTATACCAAGTGAACAAGTTCACATCTATGGGCTGAATTTCCATAAGAGGATAAAAAACCGATAGAGTAAAGCATTTATTAAAAATGGATCGCGATACGCCCGAGTCCCGCAGAAAGTTTTGCGCGTTGTCAAAGGTAACCTTGATAAATTACTACAGGCGCACGCGGTCGCACTCGTCAAGGGAGAGACAATCTGAAACATTTTTTTAGGGCGAGAATTATTACTTGACTGGTCACCATACAAGAAGTGGACTATTAAAAACGTAAACATTTTATTTTTAAAATTTTATTAAATGTGAGTTATTTAGTTCCTAAAACCTAGATCGGATAATAAAATAAATTGTTTGCCTCAATACACGGTTACTCAAGAACACCTCAAACGATTTTAACCCAATATGATACACAAATGTCGGCATTAGATTTTGGTTAAAAAAAGGGTTAGTTAAAAGTTAAAACTTTACTATCAACTTTTCTTGTTGTATCGATTTTTGTTTAAAAATATTCCTTTTGTATTTAAAACATTTCTGCCTGTGGCGCATGTCGCCTGCGAGCATTTCAAGTAACATTACTTCAATATTTTCTGAAAATGTTCGTTTTTGGTTTAAAAGGCATTACTAATCATAATTATGATATTTGTCTTGAAAAAGTACTAAATGAGCTGCGCGGAACTACTTTTGAGGCTCAATACCACCTCTGCTGCCCCTAACGTCTCCACCACCCTCCCGCGTCCTATAACCACGCTGAGTTCACTGTGGTCTACCATTACTTTTGTTAGGACTAAAAATGCATTTAAAAAAACCTAAAATTAAATAATGGTTAGCTTACCAATAGATTAGTTAACTGTGGTTTAAAAAAATTGACTTTTTTGAATGTGAAACGAAAATCAATAAAAATAATCACATTTTAAAATTTGTTTGTTTGTAAAAGTAAGAGAATTATTTACATTTAGGAACAAGCAGAATTTTAAAGTAATATTCTGGTTGCTTATCACCCCGTTTGATGAATGCACTTACATAAAATTGAAAAGTTGACCTTTCGCGAACCAAGTAGCGGATTATACTGATATTTTCGCTAAACTGGCAACGTTGGTCTGTCCTCTCATGTAATCCTTATGGACCATACAAAAATCCTACCCCTAGATAGAAGGCTGGTCACGCAGTATAAAATTTAACAAAACTCACCAGAGCACTTTAGGTGATTCCTTTAATCCTACCACCCCTGACCACATGTTATCAGTTTTATCAGTGTAAACTAATAAACAAGGAAAACAAAACAATTCGTCCAGTGTATCACACCCACATATCATCCCACATTTTTATTTTTTATGTTGCTTTGAGATGCTACTGTATATATATGACCATTTTAAATCGGAAGTAGTCCTTCCCAAAGATTTTATTTGGATTATTTTAGCTAACGAAAATCTTGTAAAACTATTTTTTAAAATATTTTGTTCACAATTGTTCTGTATCTACTTTCCGAAAAAAATCGTCCCTCAAACAGAGGTTGCAGATATAAGGAAGATAATAACGCCGCAGGTGAAAAATTTAGAAAAAGTAAGAACTTATTGGAAAAAATATTGCCAAAAAAATGTTTAGGGAGGGAAAAGGCTAAAAATTTCTGTAAAAAATGGTATCAAATGCAAAAGTTTTGGTTACTTTCAAGTAGGCGTCGCACTCGGAATGTTTTAAGTAGGGTCACTGTATCCTGGAAGCCTGGCAAGACACTACGTCTTCGTGATGCAGTGACCCTAGTTTTAAGGGCTTGGGCACAAATTCTATTTTCAAAAAGCAGCTAAAGCAGCCTTTTGCAAATAGCTGCTTTATAATAGCCGTTTGCAGGACGACAGGTGCTTTGAAAATTTGCATCGGAAAAAATTTCACGTTCAAAAGAAGATTAAAAATTCCTCAATAATTTTCCAATTTACCTGTTGTACACTGCTTTTGAAGTGCAGCTCTTTGTAATATTCCATGGCACTTGAAAGCTAGCTGCTTCGCTTAAATAGCAGTTTTCAAATAGGAATTTACTCAAAAGTCAGTTTCACATAAATTCAGATAAAATTATTGAGTCAAATGAAGTGTAGTGTCGCAACTCAGATATATATACAGTTGTCAAAAGATAGTGTTCTGTTAAGTATAATCCTGTAAATTTATTAGTTGAAAAACGAAGGCGCTAAAAGCTATAAACCAGTAATAAACCATGTTCGAACAAGACCACCCACCGTGCGTAACTGTTCTTTAGATTCTTGCTTTTAAAACTACCCTCTTAACAGTATGAAAGATGGGATCTGATACTTTACACCGATTTATTAAAGCACATTTTCTTCAAAAATTTTTTGCTGCGTATATTAAACAGCAGGTAGTAGCAGTAGACTTGGAAAAATTTTGAGAGTCTCTATCTCAGGTAATGCTAAGTGTCCATTTGAAAGAGACTCTCTCCAGAACTGATGTCAAGAGTATTTCTCGCAACTGTATACATTTTTAAGATTGTCTGTCAGTCAGCTTTGATTGGCTCTCAGAGAGCGACTTTGAAACCCCCAACTGATTTTGTATTATTGCAAGAGGGCTCGCAGAAGTGGATCAAAGAGAGAGAACTTCTACTACTAAACTCACGACAGAACTCTCAAATGGACAAAGAGTTGAAAGAAACTGTCGAGATATCTATCCTGCGATTAATCTCACATAAAGACGTACCCTAACCGATACCATATTTGGAGTAATCAACTTTCCATATAGTGCATAAACTCACACTGCAAAAAGGGAAAAACGTTGCACAAAATAAAGAGAAGAGAAAATCATCATTGGCAATTAACAGTCCCCCGTGCCATCCATATAATCGTCGATAGACGGTAATATTTACGTAATTACACAGGACTGTTACATAGTGTGAAATAGCAGTGTTGCCACTTTAATTTTAATCGGCATTAATGATTCTTTGGAAAAAACAAGAAGAATTTATTAACTATTTTTCACAAATTTTTAACACAAGTCTTCGACAAAGCTGTTCATAAATAACGTCTGTAATACTAAGTGATCAAACCGTGGCGTAAGGCGTGGTAACGCACATTTACTTAATAAGGAAATGTGAAAACTGAAATTAAAAATAAATAAATTCTAATTAAAAAGGGATACAATAAACAGGTACCATTGGTTCTGGGACGCTATGTATATGAATGGATAAATAAATGAAGTTTTTTGGGTGAGAAAAGTCCCATGCGCCTAGGCCACCTTGCTGGGCCGAACCGAACCCACCAACCACTGTTTCAGCCATGAAATCCCGTCACCTTAGCAGACGAGCAGAATTTTGTGGGATGAAACTTTTCTGATATCGCTAGGGATAAGCACGCAGCTTCCCAAATGCGACTGTCTTATCACGGCGATTGCAGGGCACCCACTAAGAATATATAGAGGGGATTCTTCATCCTCCATACACGATCGATACCCTGACACTTTAACGATTTCCAAAATGCTAAGGTGTTTACTAAGGTGTCAGTGTCCTATTAAAAGTCCTGCCGCCAATCTCATATCTTTTCTCCTAAACGTGAGAAACGACCTCGCCTTGAAGGTGCTTAGCTCCCCGTTGAGAAGTATGGCTTGCCTCATTCCTTTTGTGTCTTTTCCAGAACGCCTGAGAGCGCCTTCTCAAGTCACATTTTAGGGTCGTCACACTCTGCAGTTTTTTTGCCCACCTTTGAATCAGACAAGTATCCCAATCCAGCTAGTTGGTCAGCCTCCTTGTTTCCAAGAATGCCCTTGTGTCCTAAAATTTAGAGATCAACCTTGTTTTGTCCTGCCAGGGCTTTACACTGTATATAAATAGTTGACTTTGGGTACATTTTCAAAGTAAGCATTAGACAATGGTCTTTTAATAAAAAAAATATTTTGTAGTCAGACCTACTTTGCTCTTGATAGACAGCTCTTTAAATACTTCTGGATTCTCTGGGAATAAACACCGAGACTACATATTTAAATTCTATTTATTATTTTGAACAGCAAAACACTCTCGCGCTGCGGCAAAATTATTGGTCTTTTGAGCAAAAATTCCGTAGTCAAAATTTTATTTTATTTCTTACTAGGTACTACAAACCAATAGTACTTTTGCAGTTATATCAATTTTAAACTGTTTATCGACCCAAATCTACACAAAATGTTTAAATTCACAAACTTACTAACTATTTCGTTGCATGTATGCCAATTAAATAGCAGAAAATTTCCCAAACCCTCAGCAGAAATCCACCTACCAAAACGCTAGCAGAGCGATATCGACGAACTTCGAAACTACGCATGCGCTCCAAGTGAAAGCGAAAACTCTATCCCCGCGTGGGTTTAAATGTAGAGCTTGGCTCTGCGGGAAAGCCGGGAAAAAAGTTAACGACTCTAACTGACGCATTTCTCCCGAAAAAGGAAAATCTAAACTAGGGAGGGAAATATTTAAATAAAGCAATCCTAGATGAGTAGAAACAGAAACAGAACCTTAAGATAAAAAGAAAAATAGTCTATTCTATTATCAATGGAAAATAATCTACTAGCGAGAAAGCTCCAAGTAGCCTGGAAAACCGAAAAAAAGTTAGCGACACTCTCTTAAAATTTGAACTAGAGAGAGAAATATTTAGGCAAAGCGATCGTAGCTGACTAAAAACAGAAACAGAAGCTAAAGATAAAAATAAAAGTAACCTAATCCTATCCATTTCTTCTGAAAACGGAGAATCGGAACTAGGGAGAGAAATATGTAAACAAATCAATCCTAGTTGAGTAAAAACACAAACGGAAGCTAAAGATAAAAATAAAAGTATTCAATTATCTACAGAAAACTATTTTAAATCCACTAACAAGGAAGGTCTGAGCTGCTTGGCTATGCGAGAAAGTCGGAAAAAGTTAGCAATTCTGACGCATTTCTTCTGAAACCGGAAAATCTGAACTAGGGAGATAAATATTTAAACAAAGTGCTCTTAGTTAAGTAAAAACAGAACCTAAAGATCAAAAGCCAAATATTATTTTATCTAAATGAATCTAACAACTCTACTGACGCATTTTGTACCGAAAAAAGAACATCAGATCTAGGAAAAGAAATATTTAAACGAAGCAATCCTAGTTGAGTAAAAACTAAAACACAACATAAAGATAAAAAAAAATAAAAATGTATTATAATTCTTAGAAAATTATCTTGAGTTCACTAACGAGGAAGGACTGAGGAGCTTGGCCCTGCAGAAATGCCGGGAAAAAATTAACGACTCTAACTGATGCATTTCTCTCGAAAACGGAAAATCTCAACCAGGGAGAGAAATATTTAAACAAAACGACCCTAGTGGAATAAAAACAGAAACTGAACCTAAAGATAAAATATTCTATTCTCCACAGAAAAATATCTTGAGGCCACTAGAGAGGAAGCAGTTGACTCTGCCTGAAAGCTGGGAAAATTTGAACTTGACAATCTGAACTAGGGAGAGAAATATTTAAATAAAGGTATCCAGTTGAATAAAAACAGAAACAAAACCTGAAGAGAAAAACAAAAGTAGCCTATTATTATCTATAAAAATTATCTTGAATTCACTAATAAGGATATTGTGAGGTGGATCTTATGCCGAATAAATATTGGTAACAAAACATAGACTACGATTGAAATCTTTAAACATGGAGTTGTAAGTGAGTTGTTGAGGGGGTTCAGACGTGTCAAAAGTCTAATATAAAAACTAAGAACAGTCATGGAATAGATCGATATATTGTTTTGAAAACAGAAAAACTCCTAGAGAATGTATTAACTAAAAAATTTTGCCAGCTGCTTACAAAACTTCATTAAATCACATTTTCAAAAACAGTTTCTATTACAAAGAAATATTTATTCTTGATGAGCTAAGACTTAACAGGAATATGTAGAAGGAGATGGCTTGCGAGTGTCAAGGAAGACTTAAGGTTCATGGTTCATTTAAGACTTGTTGCTAGTCTGTCTGAAAAGTAGTGAATGCTGGGCACATTGTGGTGTAAATAACGACAGATAGTGCAAGTATAAAACTCCCAAGACAGCTGTGTTAGGAAGACAAATTAAAAAAAAAGTGCTTGTTATAGCCAGTATTCTATTAATATCGATAGTTCTTACAATTTATTTGTATAAAATTCTGGGATTTATAACATTGATCGTTACTGTCACTCTCAAGAGCTTCCTTTTTCCATCACATTAAACAAAGTGGTCTACCGCGTCGCGCCGGCCACAGGAAAAAAGTAACAAAAACAAAGCCGAAAAAAAGCCCCAAAGAGCATCAGTAAAACAAACAAAGAGATTAAAAAGTAGTATATAGCTATATGCGATCAAGCGAGAAAAATATAGACTGGGAAAGTATGTCTGTGTTTTGTCTGGTCGCAGAAGGTCGTGCATGAGGAGAGTTGTTTATTTTTGTAAGTATTTCTAAATTTCCGTGTGTGTTTTTGGTGTCCGTAGGTATCAAAATCCGCAGTTTTAAGGAATTTATCCGCCAGTGGTTCAATAGCTGGGTTCTCTCCGGTATTAAGTCAGCTGTGAATCAAGTAAAAAAGGTACAGGACCAACAAATTAAACGCGTTTTGCCATAAAAATATCTATTTTGCCAGGTCAATGATAGCTGGGATAGTATGCAGGAGGTTCTTATAAATGAATTATAATATGATTTCTGTATGGCAGAAACACGACCAATCTCTTTAGAAAAGCAGTCGGCAAAGTTTAGAAAACGCTAACGATTGGAAAAGGCACTTAATGAAGAAAAAATGTTATTTAAAATTGATGTGCCAAAAGCACTTGAAGCAGCAAACAGAGGTCCAGAAGCCGAAATAAAAACTGCAAAGAAGTGAACTTTAAAAAATATTTGTAGAATATGTTCTTCTAGGAAACGTTGCCAATAACTCCAATCCGTGTCGAATTGTCATTAAATGGCGGCAAGGGCAAGGTTAGGTTTATATTTAGGGAAGCCAAAGCTAAGCTAGACTATTTTTAGACAGTAAACAAGACAATCATCAATCATTTAAATTATAGATGGTAAGAAATATTATGAACAAACGCAAACTTACTCCATTGGTTTAATTGCTGGATGATTGCTAAGAATCGGAAGCAAGTGAAGGAAAAAGAGGACACGAAAGTGTCACAGGCATGAAAGAAAACCAGAATTGCGTCAAAAACCGCCCGTTGAACTCCCCGTGCCGATTTAAATCGTATTCTCCCAATTAAGTTTAAGATTCTCTTAATTAAAAGCCCAAGATTTGCCCGATATCCTGTTTTTCAACCCTTTAAACACCCTTTTCCACATCCTCGTCGCTTCAGGCCGCTTCCTGTCCTTAACAGTGGTGTACGTCAAGAATTTAAGAAGGTTTTTGATACACATACCTAAATATAAATTTAACACATGCTCCCCTTGCAGGATGCTATGGCAGTTTAAGTGATGAAAGTTTTGTTGCTTGGGATAAAGGCATTACCTGCAGGTCGTTCTATAATTTATCTACTGACGCAAATGGTATAGGAAGGTGATAAATGAACTGCTCTAACATATCCCTTGAAATTGAAATAATGATTTTTGTTTGATTTTGGACACTTATTTAATTTTTCAAAACACTGAATATATTGCGTTATACAGCTTGAAAGTTCATGCTACTGATGATAAATGATAGGTAAAAAATATTTTTTTTTTGTAGAAGTTACACTATTTTCTATGTAAATAATGGTGTTATGCCAAGAATGTTGTACATGTAGGTAACGCCATCATGTTCCTTTGCACATTTGCTATTACGAGTTCTTTTCCTTTACCTAGAGTATTATATTATCAGTACGCCTCTGCCTGGTGTGTCCCCGAGGGGGTGCAATATACCAATTTCAGCCCTTTGAGTCCGGCTATATTGGGGAACAGATATTGCAGAGGGGTGGCACGGAAGAGAGCTGATATAAACTTGACTGGGCCACGCACTGTTTGATTTGGGTAGTCCTCGAAGCGAGCGAATCCTATCGGGAGATTTTTTAATTAAAGTGTGATAAGGGCAAATCACGTGACAAAACTAAATCACCTGATCAGTCATTAGTAGCTTATTTTGATAAGGATGAAAATGATTTTTTTATTGTTAGTGAAACCCCGGGTAATATAACATTAATGGATTTGATTTGACCAAAGTTTAAGTGAGTGAGAAATCCAAAATGGCGTTTCGTTCTTAATTCAGGTTGCCAATCCGTTCTCTCGTTTAGAAATGTCAAGTGCTTGTTAAGCGCTGTTTTTTTTATTTGTGTTTCTCCAATTTTTTTTATTAAATTTGGAATAAAATCCCTTAAAAACTATACTAAGTGGGTTCTTAAAACAGTACCTTTTCCATTAGAACAGGGCAGATTTTATTTTTTTTCGAACAAAATCACAACAAAAATAAGAATATCTGACATTCTCCGCCGTTTTGACAAAGCCGCGATAAAATCAAGGTATAGCGAGTTTGGCTGGGCTATCTAACGGGTTGCCTCTCAGTTCCCTTCTGCTCCAATCTTTAGGATAAGTTGCGTTTCTATAATACTCACTTAGCTTTACAATTCATCATCGCATAGAGTTACAATAAACTAAACTGTGATTTGGCGAGTTGTGATTTGGCTTATTACAGTTTAATTAAAAAATCGCCATTTTCGAGGACCAAATTATTGACTTACAAGTTTTTTTGGTTAAAAAGGATCTTCTGCAACCAAACTTTTAAGGTTTTAAACTATTTTATAGGCGGCTGGAAATTAAAAATGACTTTCTGTCAACACAAAGACAAAACATCTTATTTAAGACTTAGAACCGAGCGGCGGCATAAAGCCTCAAAATGTATGTCTTTAAGATTACTCTCTTGTTCTCTGTCCTTTTCACTCTTTAGGAAAAAGATTTTATCTTTACTTTTTATTCTTTTTATCTGTGCCTTGGCGTAAAAAGATTATCTTGTTACAAATGGTCCATTACTAACCGATTTTTTACGCGTTGGGACTTTTGTAAAGGCAGTCCCGAGTATTTAAAGTGTAATATTACTATGAAATAGGCTTAAAAAATCAAAAATATCCACTTTATTTCTTCTTCCAGTAAAGGTTTATTATCACAGTACTCTTTATCAAAAGACAATATTTTTATAAGATACGTTATTCTTTCATCTTGTTTCTTGTAGACGTTCTTTATTACAACATTTTCGATTAGGTTTACTGAAACTCGAAAAAGATGAAAATTGGATGTCATTCTATCTTTCGCTTTGGCTTCGTTTTTCCCATCTTTTAACGGAAGTTCGTTATTATATATAAGCATTTGATTGTGTTAAATAATTTTCTCTTCCTAAAGCAATATATTATTTTCTTATCTTGGATAGATTAAATTCGTTAATTTAACTATATTCTTCTGCGACTTTACTGCTACAGTAATTTGTGATAGTTTACTATGTTTCTTATCTTTGAATATAAGTTCATCATATCAACCCTTTTATTTTGTCAAATTATTTTAATAATATTATATTTTTCCTTTAGATTACATTTGTTTATTTAATTATGCTTTTCTCTACTTTTGACTTTCACAATAATTTGTAGTGATCTGTTCTGCTTCTCAGGTTTCAATGAAAATTCATTATCACAAGATTTTAATTTTGATACTTGAATCCCTTTTCCTATTCCAAGATATTCTTTATTTTCCTTGGATAGATTTAAATTGGATTGGTTTATTTAACTAAGATCTTCAACGATTTTTTTTATTACAGTAATTTGCAGTATATCTTTGTATGTTCTATGTCTTTTTTTACAGCGGAAATTCGTTTTCAAGGTTTTACTTTTGTAAAATATATACCTCTCCCTAATAGAAGAGATTCTAGATTAGCATTAAATTTGTTTAATAATGTTCAAATGGTCCATTACTAACCAATTTTTTACGTGTTGGGGCTTTTGTAAAGACAGTCCCGAGTGTTTAAAGTGTAATATTACAATGAAATAGGCTTAAAAAAATCAAAAATATCTACTTTATTTCTTCTTTCATTAAATGTTTATTATCACAGTACTCTTTTTCAAAAGACAATATTTTTATAAGATACTTTGATCTTGCTTCTTGTAGACGTTCTTTATTACAACATTTTTGATTATGTTTACTGAAACTCGAAAAAGATGAAAATTGGATGTCATTCTATCCTCAGCTTTGGCTCCGTTTTTTCCACCTTTTAACGGAAGTTCATCGTTATAAGTATTTGATTGTGTTAAATAAATTTCTTTTCCTAAAGCAATATAGTCTTTTCTTACCTTGGTTAGATTTAGATTAGATTTTGATAATTGAAGTCCTTTTACTAAAAGAAAATATTCTTTATTTTCCTTGGATAGACTTAAATTAGATTGGTTTATTTAACTAAGTTCTTCTAGGATTTTATTTATTACTATTGTAATTCTAGCAGAAATGAAAGAACATAGAAAGATATACTGCAAATTACTATTTGCAGTATATCTTTCTATGTTCTATGTCTTTTTTCCAGCGGAAATTTGTTATCACAAAATTTTAATTTTGTAAAATGTATACCTCTCCCTAATAGAAGAAATTCTAGATTAACATTAAATTTGTTTAATAGTTTACAAAGGGTTCATTACTAACCGATTTTTTACGCGCTGGGGCTTTTGTAAAGGCAGCCCCGAATGTCTAAAGTGTAATATTACTATGAAATGAAAACTCAAAAATATCTTTATTTCTTCTTTCAGTAAAGTTTTATTATCACAGTACTCTTTTTCAAAAGACAATATTTTTATAAGATACGTTTTTCTTTCATCTTGCTTCTTGTAGACGTTCTTTATTACAACATTTTTGATTATGTTTACTGAAACTCGACAAAGATGAAAATTGGATGTCATTCTAGATTTCGCTTTGGCTTCGATTTTCCCATCTTTTAACGGAAGTTCATCATTATGTATAAGCATTTGATTGTGTTAAATAATTTTCTCTTCTTAAAGCAATATATTATTTTCTTACTTTGGATAGAATAAATTGCAAAGGAGGGGTTGGTTGCGTGCACGTTTTTTCAAATGCAAAAATGGAAATTTTGTATTTCGTGCAAAAAATCTTTATTGACTATGTCATGGGCAGAGCGCTTTCGACCACTTTGTGGTCATCATCGGTGCCTCTGAAATAAAGGGAGCCTATTTCAAAATTTAGATGATAGTCTGTAAAAAATAAGAGACTTACATGTTCTTGATCTTTGAGTGGTTCCTTAAGCCATAAAACAGATTAAGTCATAAAACAGATTAAGTCATAAAACAGATTAAAAAGTGACATACGAACACAAAACACGTTAAAATATAATATAAAAGTTAAAATTTCCTAAAACTATGAGGTACTCTGAGATTCAGATTTGGTAGATTGAAATTGATTGTGTTCGTATGTCAATTTTTAATCTGTTTTATGACTTAATCTGTTTTATGACCTAATCTGTTTTATGGCTTAAGGAACCACTCAAAGATCAAGAACATGTAAGTCTGATTTTTTACATACGATCATCTAAATTTTGAAATAGGCTCCCTTTATTTCAGAGGCCCTGATGATGACCACAAAGTGGTCGAAAGCGCTCTGCCCATGACATAGTCAATAAAGATTTTTTGCACAAAATACAAAATTTCCATTTTTGCATTAGAATAAATTTGTTAATTTAACTATATTCTTCTGCGACTTTACTGTAATTTGTGATAGTTTATTATGTTTCTTATCTTCGTACATAAGTTCATCATATCAACCCTTTTATTTTGTCAAATTATTTTAGATAAATTTTTCCTTAGCTAGATTTAAATTACATTTGTTTTTTAATTACGCTTCTCTCTCCTTTTGATTCTGACAATAATTTGAAGTAGTCTGTTCTGCTTCTCAGGTTTCAATGAAAATTCATTATCACAAGATTTTAATTTTTGAATTCTTTTTCCTAAAGCAAGATATTCTTTATTTTCCTTGAATAGACTTAAATTACATTGGTTTATTTAACTAAGTTCTTCCAGGATTTTATTTATTACAGTAATTTGCATTGTGTGTTTCTATGTTCTATGTCTGTTTTTTCAATGGAAATTGAGTATCACAAAGTTTTAATTTTGTAAAATGTATACCTCTCCTAAGAAAAGATTCTTTCTATACCTTGGCTAGATTTATACTAAATTTGTTTATTAATTTACATTTTTTAGACGTTTTGCTTTTTACAATAATTTGCTGCAACTTGTTGTGTTTTTCAACTTCTGTTGGAATATTGTTTTGATTTTGCTAAATTAATTATTTTTACCAAAGGATATATTCTTCTTTTAGGTTCGCTAGATTTTATTTGACCACGTCCTTTTGCTATCGATTTCTACAGTAGTAAAAATTCTTTTGATTTTGTTATGATTAAAGCAAGATATTGTTCTTTTGTTTTACCTTAGTTAGAAGGAAGAACTTTACCATCTAATATACTAACTATAAGATCTTCAACTTAACCTTTTGATTCATGAATTGTCTCTTGTTTACAGATTGGACAAAACTCTACAAGATATCGTCTACAAGCTAGTCCCAGATCTTTTCCTCAAAGAAATGACAAGACGAAAACTCTTTTACCATCCTTACCCTCAATTGGCATTGAGGGTGAGGCCAGAAGAACGGGGCGAGGATACTGAGAGGACCATCTTCAATGCCCAAGAAAAGATCAGTTTGAGTTTGGAGTATATATGGTAAGTTCTTTTTCTTTTCTTAGTAGCTAGGATGGTTTTTAAAGTTAACCATATTTTCTTGGAGATTCAGATTTGTAGATGCGCCATTAGTGTTTTTTTCCAATATAATTGATGCATTTCCCGATATTTGGATCCTGAAAAACAAAAAATGGTATATAATTAATTTAATTTAACTAGCTTATTATTATTATTAATTATAATTTAAATATACCAGCGCTAATTGGACGGCATAAATCATTCAGTCTTTATCGGAGTGTTCGTTTAATTAGCGTATTCTACTTCATCCACCTCATAGTTCTTTATTAATATTTAATAATATACAGGGTGTTAAGAGAACCTGGTTAATATATAATTTTTTTAGTAAAGAATATGAAAACTTGGTTTGGAATTGGGAGAAAGCAAGCTCTAATGACATTAGCTTAAAACATCTTTGTTTTTACCTTCCTATCCCGCGTAGCAAAGTCTAGAGAAGGTACTGTTTTCGATGAAAATTTGTTTTTCTGATAAAGCCAAAAATGTGTTATTTGGGTGTATTTTGACCCACCTTATCAATATCGTCGTGACGTCTGGTCGTGTGTGTGTGTGTGTGTGTTAACTGTCTGGCCCAAGATAGCACCTAAACCGCTGAACCGATTTTTATGAAATTCTCAGGGGTGTTAACCTGATTTTTTTCCTTAAAGATTTGTAGACATTTTTATTAAACATTTAAAACAGTTAAAAAAAAACATATTATTTTGGATTCATACAAAACTATGTCCTGCATGTAGTTTTGTTTATTTACTGATACTTTCTCTTAAGTCCCTACTCCAGTAAGGATGGGTAATTTGCATCTACTTGCATGTATTATGTAATGTTGGGATCCTAATAATGAATAAGGCTGAACTTAATAGGTAGCTAGTTATTGGAATAAAGCCAGGCAGTTATTGTGCCAGGCAGTATTTTGACAGTTTTACATTAGATTAGGTAACTAAGATAACAGCTAATGTTTTCTATAAAAAGCGAAATATATATTGTCCGGCCAGAATAAAATGAGGCGCAAAAGAGATGGCTTAAATTAGCGCTATCTTTCTCTTTCCAGTGGCGTGATATAATTTTTATAATTAATCATTATTAATTTTTAATTTTATATTTTACTCCTACGCTGTTTTTTGCTGGACCTCCATACCTTATTTTTCTTAAAAGGATATATTTTTTCAAAACTTTTATATTTATTATATTATATAGGTAATAAATGAACCTATTTCATTAGGTAGGTACAGTCGGGGACTTTTTAAATTGCCGCCCTCGAAAATAACAAATATTCCTATTTGAAATTCGGAAAAGTTTTTTGAACCAAAACAAAAAAGTTGTAAACCTTACCTCTGTGTGTATACACACATATTCGAAAATGGATTTTTTTTGATTTCTTTAAATGATTAATTTTGACAGAAAAATAATTCAACGGCCATTTAAAAAGTCCCCGACTGTACCAATTGACTTTCTAAAATTTACAAAAATCCAAAACTATTCGTTATATCTTCAAAATTGGAACTCTACACAGTTTTATTAAAAACTTAAAAAAGTATAAATGATACGTCACCGTTTCTTTTTGAATTTTAGTCATCCTGTTTGAGCCCAGCGATAACAATAGAAACCCAATAAAAGGGTGTGAATTGTGTACGGGCCGGAGTCTAATTGAGCCAGCGGTAACATTAGAAATTCAATAAAAGGGTGTGAATAATTATGAACGGGCTGAAGTCGATGTTGTTAAACGTACTAGACGAGTACCGTATTTAAGGATAAATAAATTAAATATTTTTAAATTGGAGGTTTTCTTATAACGATTTTGTTAGCCTATAATGTAAAACTGTCAAAAAACTGCCTTGCACTAATACTGTCTGGCGTTATATCAATTAATCCCCAATCTCTGTTGGATTAAAATTTGTCAAAATTTGGAAGAATTAAAATTTATATTAACCGCCTCTATCGCACATTAAAAAATAACGGTACCTTATTTTAAAGAATCTTGTATTAAAGCAATTTACTTTCTGTCATTTAAAATCTACCTACCCCTGAATTTTTATTAATAAAATTTCATAGACAAATTGTATTTTTATCTAAACAGGTGGATCTTTTTTTAGAAAATAATAGAATTATAGATAAAAATCTATAAAATTATAGAAAATTCGATGCGGTTACTAAGACTTATGTATTCTAATAAATATTGTGAAGGGCCTCTACACATAAAAAATACGTGTTAAAAACATGCCACCCTTAAAAAATGTGGAGGGTGGGTGCCTAGATAGATTACATTCGTTTGGACGGTAGAAACAAGCGGATCAAAACGTAAATCTACATATTATTTTTATTTAAATGAGAATTGGAATAATTGATATTAGACTTTTTAATTTAATCTTTTTATTTAATCTTAATGTTTAGATTTTAGAAATAAATAAATATATATTTTTTCCCTTTCGCCTCGATGCACACCTTGACTCAGTGGCGTATATAGAAAAAAGTTTCGGGGGGGGGGGGGCGAGACAGTTTAGACAGTTTCGGGGGGGGAGGGGGCAAGATCCCATGAGGCCGTCTTTTATGCGATTTTATGTTTGTATTCATGAAATATGTGGAAACTATCTAAAAAAATCTTAGCTTCGGGGGGAGCTCGGGCCCCCCTGGCCCCCCCCTTATATACGCCACTGCCTTGACTAAAGCATAGATAAAGGATTTTTGCTTCGGTTTAGTCAGTTTATATTAGATAGGCAACTCCGGCTGTTTGACAATCGCCTTTAATATTAAATTTTCTTTAACTTTAAAGTTTTTTTGAAAATTTTAATCAGTCAATATTTTATAAAGATACTGTCTTTATAAGATATAAACAGATTGAAAATGATATATAAAGTGCAATAAATAAAACATTTTTTAAATGAGTTTTTATTATTATAAAAAAAAGCTACAAATTAGCGACTAACTATTGATGAAATAATGCATAGTCTAATTGATTGGTAAAATAAAATATAATGAAAAACCAAACACTATCTAGTATATTTAAATTTGCTTTTAACATTTCTGGTGAGTGATGAGTGAATAAATAATGAAACAGTTGTTCGTGAAGATACTCATTCTTAAATGTCTACTTTTTAACAGCTTGACGAAAATCTGGTTGTAAGTTGTGTAGGGTATGTTTCAAAGCAGTATATACATAGCTTATCAATGGTCGCACATATCATCCAAAAGCTGAGAACAATAAATACTCTGCCAATCTATGGGCACCTAAGCTCACACTAGGTACTATAGTTATAGTGTGAGCTAATATAATCAAAAACTGAATTATATTTTATTCAAATCCAGACTTAATTACCTTTCGTTTGATACCACACAAGCCATGTTTTGACTTAAACTCAATTTTTTTAAATCTACCCCCACCCTTTTAAAAAAACTAAAATGTATTTTGTTTAACTCCAGACTCAATTCTTTTTCGTTTGATATCACACACGCCATATTTTCACTTAAACTCTAATTTTTAACATCTACCCCCACCCTTTTTTTTAAATAAACTAAAATTCATTTTGTTTAACTCCAGACTTAATTACCTTTCGTTTGATATCACACACGCCATATTTTCACATAAACTCTAATTTTTGGAATCTACCCCCACCATTTTATTTGGCTTGCGTTCGGTGGATTTTGTTCATTTTTAAACGGGACCATCACGGCCCAAGACCCAACTTAGGTACCAAATTTCATTAAAATCGGATAAGCGGTTTTTGAGTTATGCGGGTTGGTTCGGTTCGAGACAGACAGACAGCAAAACAAAAAAGTTTCAAAATCATCTGAAACGCAAAGATATATAAAAATTTTGAAATCGGAGCAACTTTTTTTTTCTCGAAAAAATTAGGATCACCATAGTTCGCACTACTTATATAGTAGTAGTGTGAGCTAAAAACATCAACTTATAACCACACTAATCGTTACTAGATTATGGTGAGATAAAGATTTAAAATTAAGGAATAAATGTATTCAAAGTACATTACGCTGCTGGCATGGGAGCCCCCAGGGTGGCCCCGGGGCCCGGGCCGCCCCCAAGCCTAATATTTTTGTATATATTTTCCACATATTTCATGAATAAACACAAAAAATAGCATGAAATACGACATTATGAGGCCTCGCCCCCCCCCCCCCCAAGACATATTCCTGGGTGCGTACTGCTGCTGGGTAATCCCTCGTTTACCCATCAATTAAGCACAAATTTAGTGTTAATTTTGTATGTGTCTCCCTTTTACTTAATATCAAAAGAAAGGGATAGACATAAAATTAACATTAAATTTGTGCTTAATTGATGGGCAAATAACGCACCCACCAGGCATTGGAAACCTGTATTCAGAGTTCCGTAAAGTAATCGATAAGAAGGTAAAAAGACACTACCCCAATCTAACCTCAAATGAGAAAATAAGAAAACTTACCTTAAAATGTCTCGGAAAACTATGCATTTTATACTCGTCTGAACTGTAGACACTTCACCCAGAAAAGCAACTAGAAATTGTCATTGGATTATATTTAAAAATTGCAAAAGTTACAAATTTAACAAAATTTAATTTTAATGTGTCACAGCAGCAAAGATTATCTACATAAGCCAAAAAGATAGATTTAAAATAAACCCGAAATAAAATGCGGTGGAAGAGGTTTTTCTACTTGAAAAAAAGGGGGACAGAAAATCTAAACCACAGATAGTTCTCAAAAAAATAGAATAAGGAACAAACGCGCGACCGCAGCTCCTCTTTTGAGCTTAGTGAGAACTTTAACCTAACGACCTGTCAAATTGCATTGAGTTTCCTAGGCATGGACTAAAGTTCAGCTTCGACACCGGCTCTGACCGCCTGCCAACACGATTGAATACGAAACGATGAATCGGTAGCCGCTCGGCGTTCTCGGGCCGCAACCCATCTCGCTGCCTGCGTTACGTTGGAAACGGGTCGGGAGCGGAGGGGGTGCAATGCAAAGAAAATCGCAATTATTTTGCGGCCAGCCAGTCCACAGAATATCGCGGTTTGGTCCGCTTGTCAACAATATTGTTTGTGATATAACATGATAATACGGTAGTTTTGTACCTGTTTTTTAGTCGTGTTATAATTTACCGCGAATTTTTATTATCGATCTTGATAATGAATTGCGTTAGTAACAGATATTATTAAAAGCAATTTTTCAAATCCTTCTTTGAATGATTTTTTTTTTATTTGTCAAACACACTGTGTTTTTTTTTATTACAATCTAGTCAGTAAGACTAAGATTTGGAAGATCAAATCAAAATTAAAGAACTGGGTAGGCCCTTCCCGGATCTAAACCTAACTCAAGTTGATTAAAGCAGCACACAAAATTTTCACATGTCATTTTTGTAGAGACATCTGTAAGAAAAATAACTGGATTTGCGGGTGTGATTTAAACAACCGGTTATACTGTTTCCCGTGGGTGTTGTTTTATAATGCGGCATCAAGAATATTGTTATATAAACTTTGATTTTACTTTGGGATCCTCTATCACTCATTAAAATATACAGATCAAATTAAACCACCCAGTAGCGTATTTAGACAAACGGTTTGGGGACGGGGGGGATTCAATTTTTTCCTGCCTCGGTGAGTAGTGCAGGCTTTCATATTTTTTGTAGTAATTGTAGGTCTTGGTAGGGCCCGGGTCACCGCCTTCCCCCACTTAATACGCCACTGCTATCTTTATTGCAACTGTCACTTTAGATCAAATAAGAGCTATCGGAATGACGCTGATAAAAATTAATGGGATAACAAGATTTAACTTTTTTTTATTTTCGACACAACAATACCTGTACGAAACAAACATCGCCAGCGTCCCTGAGCGGATTTATAGTATTTTATTTACCTGCCAGTTCAACCTGGACATAGACTCTCTCTTTCGAAACTAGGGACACAGTTAACAGAATGGTTTTATAAAGAAGACTGGCTACAAGAAACAAAACTTTAAAATGTCAGTGGCGTGCATATAATGTAGGCAGAAAGGCATTCATATCAATATATTTTAATAACTGAACCCATTACATATTCAACATTACAAGCATGTTTTTAATATTTTTATTTAAGAGATTCAGTAAGACATATTTTTCTTAATTGCGTATTTCTCAACTAATATTTTGCTAATATATTTTTATTATCGCTATGGGATTTTAAAGGCCTCGTCTTTTCGATTCTCAAAAGACGTGTATTCTGAAGACCGCTGGCGCTGTAAGAATGAAAGAGATAGAACTAGAAAGAATCGCGTGGTTTGTTCGCGTTTCATGCACACGAATATTCGTGTCTCCCATGCATGCAGATTCTGCCCACTATGGAGAAAAGCGGAATCTGAAAATTAGCAAATTTGTGGCAAATCGACTTATTTAGCACAGGTTTAAGTTTTCCAGAAATAAGTAAATGTTTTGTCCAACACAGAGAAAAAGGAATTGTTAAGTTAAAAAAAGTTTGGTCAACTTAACCAAATAATATTGTTATACTTCAAAAACCAATGGCTTGTTAAAGTTTACAATATTGTAATATTAACTATAGCTTGAAAAATTGTTAAATTAACAAAACATTTTATAATCCTGCCAGGCTGATTCGGCTAACCTAATAATGGATATTATTAAAATTAGTAAGCTGTATTAAAATGAGGCCGAAACCTGACGATCGGCTTGGATAACTGTGCCTGCAGCATGTCAGGACGTGTTTCAAAGAAGGATCACTTGCCTTGTTAAATACGTTCAAGGAAATTAAAACTGCGTTATTTCATGTGAGTAAACCAAACCACACCCACCTTATAGCCAAGACTTGGCTATCTTCATCATTTTTCTGTAAATCAAAATCAACCAGATTAAAGGAATACATTTCGAAGACATTGAGGGTAACCAAATTTAAAATTAGGATGTCCTATTGTTAAAGCCTAATTATTAGTTTTTGACCAACAGAAATTTAAACAGTAGTAAAATAACGTCGAGGGAAATGAGCCCGCAGACCTAGCAGCGAGGGAAGCGGCATCAGCCGAATTTTTCGGCTCCGAGCCAGCCAACACTACTGGATAAATATATCAGAACTGGCTCACTCTAAAGAGTTCATTAAAGGATCTTGTAGAAACAGAGCCAGGAACATTATTGGACTTACCAGACAGGAGATACGTTTAGTGACTGGTCTTTTTACGGGTCACTGTCGACTGAGATTACCCATGCGCAGAATGGGACTAACAGAACTGAATATAAACTGTGCGAATGTCCGGCTATTGCACGTTTAGGTCAGAACACTTTCGGTAAACCTCAGATTGACTCAGAAGATCTGAACAGTGTCTCAACCAAACTGATAGCCGGCCTTCTTGGACGATTAGGCTTACAGTGGTGAGAAACCACTTAAAAGTGAGCCACAATAAACCCACTGGTGGTCGCAGTGGAAGGGCTGCAACTTCAAGTAAGTGATCACAAGAACAACAAGAACGAAATTTCAGCACTACTTTTTGTTCTCAACTGTTACAGGAAATATTTCTTTTCGACTCTGTCTCAGTGATATATAGAGCTTTTAAAGGGGATGTGCCCTTCTGCGAAAAGGCACTTTACGCCGCTCTATAGAGCTCAAACACACCCCTCGCAAGCTCCGCAAGAGAAAAAAAGAAGAGTCTCAGATGAAGAAAGAGGATAGATGTATTGTTTTATAAAATTCTCGAACTGAGCAGGTTGTGATCAAGTCTTGAAATAAAAATCACAATTTGGAAAAGGGATAGTTTAGATAGGAAACTTATGGAATTAAAATCAGAGCAAATCGGCCAGAGTAAGCTCTGCATTTGTAGCTGAGTGTAGGAATATACTAAAACCCCTAGCAATACACAACAAGGGTGATCTCCTCTTGGTTCCAGGATATGAGAGCATTCTTGGAAACGAGGAGGCTCACTAACTAGCTAGAATCTGCTGATCCAGTAGGGCTTGTTCACAGGCTGGGCAGGTCGAGTCGTTCTCGACGTCTTTATATTTTCAATTTGAAAATATTAACAGTACAATGTCTTTTCCTGTTCGTCCCAGCAACCATCTAAGTCTGGTCGCTTTTAGTCAATCTACGAATTCTGTGGTCTGTCCGCAACCTATTTCTGTTTCCCAGGAGTTTGTTATTGCATCTTGGGACTAATAATTATTGAGTCCGCTTAACATTTCATATAAAATGGGTTCCTTGTCCGATCCACGTAAGTTTATCCGACCTCTCGTTGCCTGGTATCCCTCGATGCCCCTAAACCTACACTCGTTTGGCATCGCCTAGAATCTCCAGCATCTCTGCGCATTTCTCCACCAAGCCGTCAATATTCTTAGAGCTCTGAGTGGCCTGGCTGTCAGATCATATGAATATTTGCTCGTACTTGGTCGAAGGTATTTTGCCTTGCTTCAAGGACCACGTGGAAGAAAATCGCTAAACGTCAGAAATTGCAGAGCCAGAAATAGAAGCTGATTCTAGAAACAGGCCAAGACCGACACTGGGTGGTGGTGACGAAGAAGGATTAGAAGCAAAAGCTGAAGCTGAAGCATAAACGAAACGGTGTCAAAAAATTTGCTCAAAAACCAGTCACGGCTCTCGATTTCTTGGTATTAATCGTGTTGACTGTTGTCTACTATGAATTTCTTCATAAAGGACAAACAGTAAATTTGCAGGTTCCTGAACCCTTAATGGATCATCTGCGTTAACAAACGAGCTTTTTTTAATTATTTTTTTAAATAAATTCGGGATCTATATATTTCTTTGGATAAGAAAAATTCTAGAAGGGTTTATTCTGAGGTAAATACAAATTTTCCAAACTACCCCAATGGCGATAGGCGCATTAAGGGTGGCAAAACGAAAAGTGTATTGTGCTCTTGAAATTGGTTCGATGCCCAATCTTTTACCGTTATATGAACCTTAGAGAGTTCTATGAATTCTAAAGAGTTACCTGAGTTAGTATAATAAATTCCTGTTGATGTTTAAAAACAAATTAGATTTGTATCTCAGAAACTACTGCTTTAGGGTTTCCAAAAATCTTCTTTAACTAAGCTAAAGTACCTACTTGCCTGGTATAAAAAGCTGTTCGAAAAATTTTCGGTCTATCAAAGAAAAACACGGAATTTCAAATATTTCATTTTTTATTTTTCTACATAATCTCCTCATGCATAGTGCAACTCATGCAGTTTCGTTGCAACAATCCGTGAAGCATGACCAGGAGCGTTATCGTGGTAAAAAATCACTTTATTTTTGGCCAGATGTGGACGTTTAACCTGGATAGGCTCGTTAAGTTGGTCCAGTAAGTTGGCATAATATTCTCCAGTAATAGTCCACTCCACTATCAGCACCACACCATGAGACTCCTAGAAAACCGTAGCCATAACTTTTCCTGCAGAAGGGGCAGTTTTTGCCTTTTTGGGAGCCCTTTCACCAGGCCTGATCCACTGCTTCGACTGTTCTTTTGTTTCTGGTGGGTAGTGGTGAATCCATGTTTCACATATTGTTATAAACCGTCGAAGAAATTCAGATGAAGTGCGTTTAAATAGGTCCAAACATTGTTGGGAAATATTTAATTGGATGCGTTTTTGGTCAGGTGTCAGTAAATACGGCATCCATCTTGCCGATAGCTTTCACATATCCAAGATGTCGTGCAAAATATAGTGCACTCGGTCTAATGAGATTTTCGCCATCTCAGCTAGTTCACGCACCTTTCATCGGCGGTCAGTCAGTACAGCATTGTAAATTTTTGCCACGTTTTCGTCTGATGTAGCCGTTTTTGGTCGTCCTGAACGCTCATCATCTTGTATAGATGTACGGCCACGCTGAAACTCTGCAGCTTATTTGGTTACTGTGGAAAATGAAGGAGAAGAATCCCCTAATGTTTCCCTAAACTCACTTTGTATGTCTGTTGGGCTTAAACCTTTTAACACAAAATATTTAATTACTGCACGAACTTCAATTTTATCCATTGTTAATAATTGTCCAAAACACAGTTGCTTTTTTAATCGCCAAAAAGAAGAATTTTCATGTGTAAATAAGTACTTGCACGTCGGCTCGCCAGTTTTATGTTAATTATTTTTTATTTTCATTGTGTTTGAGCTCCAAAATTTTGTTTATTGTTGTTTTTATAGCTTATTATGGCTAAAAAAAAGTGGTCAGCAGAACTGACCATACAGTTTCTTGAAGGCTATGAATGTTTTCCTTGTTTATGGGATCTACACAGTAGTTCTTATAAAAACAAAGATAGTCGAGATAATGCTTAACAAAAAATTAGTGAAATAATGAATATTGAAGGCTTTGAAGTTGCAGAAGTAAAAGCAAAAATACGATCCATAAGAAACACAGATGCTTTGGAATTCACAAAAATTAAGAAAAGCCCACATTCCGGAACCGGTGTAGATGAAGTATACACCCCAAAAGTACCATGGTTTAAAGTAGCAGACCGAATTTTAAAGAATGTTGTTCAAATAAGAGAAACTCAGTAGATCGACGAGCAATCTATGCTTTAACCCAGATACGGCCTTTTCGTTGTTCCTTTTTCTGAATCTCTTTTATTTTATTTTTTTCAATAAAAGTTTAGCGACTATTTTGCAGGCTTCCGAGAGTTCAGTCGACATATCGCGTATCGTGTACACTTTAAAAATGAAACCGGCGTGCCAGTCTTTTTAATTTTCGCACAATAGTGTAAACTTTTGCTGGCGTGCAAATAGAACTGGCGCGAACACTGGCGCCACTAAATTCATGCATGTGTAAACCCACTATTAAAGCAAAAAGCTTGTTTTCTTCTTCAGATTATCCGACTTATTTGTTAGTTTAAAGCCGTAACTGCAGGGACCAGGAGGGACCTGTGAGCAGCACAGAATCGACCGCCCGCCTGACCAATCAAATTACCGGAATCACTTCGCCACGACAACGTTAACGCGATACGAAGCGTGTATCCACTTTAAGTGTCTACTAGTTAGTTGTTTGCCACCTTACCTAATCTAGTACTAGCTTAAAGTCAAATGATAAAGATCTAAGAACTTCAAGCGAGACCATGTTATACTATAAGTACTTGTCTTACTTTATTTTCAAAAAAACTTTTAATATTATTTTAACCACGTTTTTCTTGATACCGCCGACGCCGCGACGCAGTATTAAGAAATTTGTTAGGCAAATGGGGGTGCAGCGTGCGTGGAACGGTTTTGAATATGAATTACGACCGGATACGTCGGCTGAAAGTGAATTTCGGGATTTCTTTTTTTATGTAAAAAAAGTCTATTAGAAAAAATATACTTACTAAGTAATAGAAATTGTTAAATGCGATATTTTAATGTTCTTCGGGTGTCCCGTCAAGTTAAATTGGTAAAAAAATAACACGGTTCCAACAAAAAAAAATTGAAAAAATCACTTCGGAGGTTATAAATTATTAAATTTATGTTTACTTACTTAAAATTTAATGTCAAAATCGAGTCCGGGATCTGTTCTACCTTATCACATAAGCATGGGCGCACCCAGGGAGCATGGGGCCGAGGCCCTGCCCCCCCCCCAAGCCTTAGATTTTTTTACATATCTTCTACATATTTTATGATAAAACACAAAAAAAAGCTTAAAATTTGACATCATGAGGCTTCGGCCCCCCCCCAAGAGGCCTCGGGCCCCCCAAGACACATTTCTGGGTGCGCTACTGATATAAGGATTTATCATAACTTCAAAAAGAACTTAAATAACGTCAGGATTTTCCATTACGTCAAAACAATCCTTTAAAGCCCACTGAATCCGCTATTTATATTTTGAGGTTATGAAAAATCCCATCTCGTCAAAACCTAAAAAAAAAATAGCGGAATTATTAGGTTTTTGAGGCTTTTGACTAGTGTAAAATCCTAACGTTATTAGGTAAAACAGACCCCAGATTCGGTTTTAGGTACCCCGGAAACAACAAGTCAACATACTCAGACATTATAAGGAATTTTTTGTATGTTTATATGGAGCTGTGCAAAGCTGTGCAAAGCTGTGCAGTAATTATGAGCAGTGGCGGCTGCTGACGTTATAAACTGGGAGGGCGGAAATTTATATTGCACGAAAAAGGAGATAAAAAAACTTACCTAAACAATTTTATTTTAGCATTTTACAAACAAGCAGCTACTTGGTGTAGTATTTAGTTTATTTGTTTATAGATAAAGGACATTCGCCTTTCTTTTTTATGGCCTCGTAGAGCAACCTCAAAAATCCCACAGAATTTTAAACAGTCTATATTCACCTGCCAAGTATATGTCTAGTAAAGTCACATTTTTATTATGTTCGGTCATGTTTTCCCAATAGGCACTATTCAATTGGCACCTAATATCAGTCTTTCCTAGCATCGAAAATTCTATGTGATTATTTAAATGAGTAGCACCTACTTTGTGTCCTTTTAACTTTTCACTAAAGTGCTTGATATCACACATTCCCTTTGCTACCCACGCAGGATCACCTCGTGGATTGTTTATAATAAGGCACACAACCGCACAACCAGTTTTCAGAATCGTATTATTTTTTATTAAATTTTCTAGTATAAGTTTTTTGGAACACCCCTCTGCATTAGTTGCACTAAAATTTTGGTTAATTTTTAGGTACGGTCTATGTGGCCCTAAAGATTTTATTTCTAGTCGAAGTTTATATGTCGATGTATTTAAATTTGCACAGTTAATTATATAATCGACGGTATTTATTTCCATTTTGAAAACAAACAAAAACAAACAATGGACGCGCGACGGGTGAGGCGTTTAACTACCAACCTACCCCAAATCAAAACAAACTCATACGTCTTCACTAAGGATAGAACCGGCAACACGTAGGAAGGGCAACGAACGTTTTCGCACAATGAAGATGGCCGACGTGAACTAAAATTAAACCTTGTCCCACGCGGCGCTGCCTGCTTGTAATTATTTACGCTAAAAAAGTTTATCCAATTAATCGCCCCTTATTAACCACAGACTGAAAAAAAGAACTAGACATGTCGTAAAGAAAGATTTTACTTTTTTTAAATAAATCAATTAAAATACGCTTTGTTGTCTAGTTTTGGGAGGGCACTGCCCCGTTGTTCTTCCTGTTAATGCCGTCACTGCTTTCGCTTATGAGGTCTAAGTATGTTTACTTTATGTTTCCGTGGTCCTCGAAATCTAACCCGCGCCCGCGGTCTGCTTAACCTTACCATGTCAAGATTTTTCATGAATTCAAAAAATAGATGACGGGTTTGAGAATTAATTTTGCATTTTTTGCGGAGCTATGTAATGCAACAAACATTATAAAACAAATTATAATCTATAAAAGAGTGGTAACGGGTGCGCGAAATGGACAATGGCCAAAAAATATAAAACAGATCTACGGAAATTAAAGCGGAAGATCGCCAGAGATATATGGACGCATTATAAATTAAAAGCTTTAATTAAAAACATTACAAGGATCATAAAAGCACACCCGTGTAGATTGGATAAAAACAGGACCACAAAAATAGTTGACTGACTGCCTGAAATGAAAGAGATGGCTTACGAGTTTCGAGAAAGATTTATAGAGTGAGAAAGAAAGAGAGTTGTCGAAGATAGGAGGTGAAGTAAGGCCAAACGCGGATCTGTGCATAAATCTAGGGGGGTAATATTCGACGAAAAAAATATTTATGCATAAAATTTTTTTAGGAGCTACTCTCTCCGTTATGTCCTTTATTTATTAACTACACGTGCATAATTTTTTTTCTAGGGGGTTTAATTACCACGTTACCCCCCTCGAATCCGCGCTTGGGCCCCACCATACTGTAACTCGGTGCTTTTTTAAATCAACTATATAGTTTCCAAAATATAAATCATAACAATTGGCCATTTTGGTCATGGGATTCCCTACCCTAAAATTCACTAAATGACGTTTTTCCGAATCTTAACTCAGGGTGTGGTTTTTTTGCATTACTTTGGTCCCACCATACCGCTACTCGATGCTATTGTTGGTAAAACTTTATAGTTTTTGAAATATGAATTTTCAAAGTTTCGCCATTTTGGTCTTATGGGATTCGCTACCCTAAAATTCGTCAAATAACGTTTTTTCGAATCTTAACTTAGGGTGTGGTTTTTTCGCATCTCTGTGGCCTCATCATACTGCAACTCTGTGCTTTTGTTGATAAACTCTATAGTTTTTAAAATATGAATTTTCAAAATTTCGTCATTTTGGTCTGATGGAATTTTCTACCCTAAAATTCGCTAAATGACGTTTCTTCGAATCTTAACTTAGGGTGTGGTTTTTTTGCATTACTTTGGTCCCACCATACTGCAACTCGGTGCTTTTGTTGATAAACTGTATAGTTTTTAAAATATTAATTTTCAAAGTTTGGTCATTATGGGCTTATGGGATTCCCTACTGTTACATTCGCTAAATGACGCTTTTTCGAATCTTAACTCAGTGTGTGGTTTTTGCATCTCTATGGCCATACTATACCGTAACTCGGTGCTTTTGTTGATAAACTGTATAGTTTTTGAATTTTCAAAATTTCGCCGTTTTCGTCTTATGGGATTTCCTACACTACAATTTGCTAAATGACCTTTTTTTGCATCTTAACTCAGGGTGTGGTTTTTTCGCAATACTATAGCCCCACCAAGCGCAGATCTGGGCATAAATCTAGGCGCGGGGGGAATTGTCGACGAAAAAAATATTTATACATTTATTTTTTTCTAGGGAAGGGTAATTATCCGTTAAACCCTTTATTTATTAACTAAAAGAGCAGGGGTAATTACCACGTGATCCCCTCCCTCAAATCCGCGCTTGAGCAAGGCAGCCGATAAGGTGAGTAGTTAAAGAGGAAGAAGATTGGTAAGATTTTCAGTTAACAAAATATGATTTATATTAAAATCCAACAATTTTTTTGCGTTTGACGACGAACATAATGACTAGATGTAAAACACTTTTTCTGAAAAAGCCGTCCTTAATATACTACGGCCCACAGAACCACAGCCCTTAACAAATAATAAATTGACGAATTAAAAGATAACGTTATTTTCCATAATTTTCGCCTCTAACGACGAAAAATTAGCGAAAATTTCCGCTTATCTTTTTTTTCTGCTACTTCTTCTTTCGCTGCGCTCAATCTTTATTAAAGGCACGTTTCCTGATGTTTTTGAGAAAAAATAAAAGAAAACGTTACGAATTATACAGCCTGAAAAACACAGAAAACACAAGAACTCATTTAAACAAAATCATAATTTTAAAAGAACTATTCTAGTTACCCAGAGAATGTTACAATGAATTTCGCAAACGGGTATGCATCTTGCGTATTGATTGGGTTCAGATTTCGCCTGTCAAAGCAGATCCGCATTATCTTTTTCCGAGGCACTGGTGGATCCAGCTTCTCTCCCCTTAAATTTTTTGAGGAATTAAATTAGCTATCAATATAATTCATTTGTATAAGAGTCATAAATTAGTTTTATTTTTGGGTACCTTTAACTTTCAGAGCCAGTGGAAAGATGTGTGTTTCTTACTTTGTGATTAGGTTTATATTTCGTCCATCGATGCAGATCCGGAACTTCTCGATGTGTTGAATTCACAAAATACAATCAAGAGTTTAATTTTTGAGTCTCTGATCTTGGGAAATAATCCTTGTCATTTTCTAAAAAATAAAAAAGGAAAAAATGGAAGAAACGTAAAAGCACGTTTTACTAACCAAAGCCTCCCGCATAAAAAGTTTGGCAGGCAGGAGCCGAACTTCCCAAAAACTAATGAGATTACGGCGGAAAATTTGAAATTAAGGACAAGACTAGAGAGGAGTATGGGGGTGTTGCCGGGATGTTTATGGCTTACGAAAGGATTTAACTTTGTAAATATTTTGTTGTAGAAGTAAACGGGAGAGATCATAAGACTTTCGTTATAAACATTTAGAAGAAAATTGAGTCAACAACAAAAAACAGCAATATAAGAGCAGCGCTCTTTTCTAATAAAATGGTTTTTATTTGACAGGGATAATAAGTTAAGTTACTGTGTCTCCTCTCCTGATTTAGAGCCCTGACTTCATATAGGAAGCATAGAGCGTCGGTGGAAGCTTACCAATGGATTCGATTCAGAGCTTTTAACCCTGCTCACGTTTTTAAGTTCACTGCTAATGACTTGCATATAAGTCTATCTTAAGTCCTAATATTCCTGGATTACAATCTAGGCTTGTTTTCTGATAATATCCTCTGGTATTCGTGATATATATCCAATTAATCTCCACTTTCGTGATGTTATTTCCAGATTGACTGAAATTTTGTAGATTGCTATAAAATGACATATCGTTTTTGACATTTTCAAGTTTTATTTGTCGTTGTGAACCCGTAACAATATATTAGATCTTTTTTTAACTCTATTTGGTCAGCTTTAGTTTTTTGCCTCGTATTTTGCTTTTAAATCAGCATTGGATTTCATATTTTATTTATTATTTTCTTTTTAAGAAATGGAAACCATTTATGTATATTAAATTCAGGATAGGATTTTTTTTATATATTTTTTTTCAGTCTACCGAATATGTGCATATAGATGAAAATTCAGTTCAGACAGACGCTGCTGGTGATGACGCTTCCACATTTTTTCTTTTATTTCGTCTATAATGTGGCTTGAACACGCGGCATCGACGGCGGCAGAGGCTAAATCGGCTGCCTGCTCTCCCTGTGTGACGTCTCGCGCGTGGGACGGCCCCATGTGACGGCCGCCTGACGTCATAATGACCTTTAAGGCCTTCCACTGATGTTTATACATCACAAAGGTATTTTTTAAGCTGAGGCGCAAAATGCACCAGAGCGTTTAGCTTAGTGACTTTGAGAGGGGCATATTGTTGCTTTCCAAAATAATTAACAGATCTTGAGGCACCTTAGTAAGGTATAAACGAAGGAAGGTTTTCGATTAATCAAGACACTCGGGATATCACAGTGGGTTCTTTTCTTTTTGTATGCGCTGTAGTAGAGAAGGAATTTAATGAGATTAGAAACCGATTCAAGTCATGTTCACCACAGAAAGGGTGTTATGGCATCGGTACTTTTGAGAAGGACCACAATAGGAGTTCGAGGAAGTAGTGGAGCCGAAGCCGTATGTGAGTCCATACCTTTACAGATATAGAAAATTCCAGGCATTCTGTGACCTGGTCTGTCATCACTTTTTAGAAGGACCACAAATGGATCTGAAGGAAGTAGTAGCGCCATAGGGGAGAACCGCTATGAAGTGGACACTTTATCAAAAATAGTAAAATTTACATTTTATAGACAACGTAATTATTCAAAAGGGGAAAGCTTAATTAATATACTTGTAAAATGAACTATTAAAAGAAAATAGGCAAGCTTATGGTCTGAGTAATATTCAAATTTGGAAAAAGTAGCATTTGTCCATTTGAAAACATCGATGTATTGAAACGGACAGTGAAGGTTTTGAAATGGACAGTAGTGGTTTTGACAATTTCTTTCGCATTAAAAGACATTAATTGCTTCAAAACTAACTTTTATTTAAACAGAAACTATCTTAAGAACAGTTGTTGTAATAAAAATGTCGAATACCCTGAAGACCACAAGTTTTATGTGCCCATGAAGAGCTTACGTCTTGAAATGGACAATACAACCGTTGTTGATGGTATTCTCCAGCAAACAACGATACAACCTATCATGTCCACTTCAAAGCGACACCTACTTGTATGTAAATGTAAGATATAAACAGAGAAATATTTTCCAAGATCTAAAGCTATATTTACGTACTATAGTAACTTAGTTATAACCTTACTAATCTGAAATTAACTAAATTTCATTAGCTGACCTGTGACATAGTTCGATATTTTCGTAAATAATTTACTTTTTCAACAAATAATAATAAAATGCTTACTGTCGACACGCGGTGAAGTTGTTTACTGAACAACTTCGGTCGAAGTGTGATCTGGGCACAGGGTTCCCATATGTAAATGTGAAATTCTCGGTCATACAATCATGCTGGAACTACGACAACTGTCCATTTCAAAACCCATCCGTTTCATAGCGGTTTTCCCCTATGTGCTTCCATACTTTCACAGATATAATATGTCACCTCATCTATCACTCATTGAACATATTTGGTCACTTTATTGATCAAAGGCTGTTGAATTGGCAAAATATTTCACAGAATTTGGTAGTTATTTACTATGGGATTAAGTTGGCTTGGAAGGAGACACTCAAAAGGATGTTAATCAGAAATCGTGATTCCTTAGTATGTATGTATTCGAAAGTGGTGGCAGGCCCTACATACTGAGTTTGACTAAAGTAGCATATTTTTTTTCCACCCAGTACATGAAAAAACTCTGCAGATTACAACAATAAATGATTTAGGCTTAACACTTTGGCTCAAAGATATAGGTACCACTAAGGTCTCTGCATTATTAGCCATGCGCGGGATTCCTTAGTACACTACTAACTAAAACCTATTAAGATCAGTGCTTCCAGTACATATACACAGACAACCTTGGAAATCGGCTCAAACTAAGATCTCCAAAGTGAGAAAGAGATAGCTAGAGACTACATTAAGGAAAAAGCCTCTCCTGATTATTAAGGAAGTACATGAAAGAGCCTCTTTTATTTTATTTTTCCATCTCTCTCTCACCGCCACCAATAGAAAAAGACGCTAAACCAACCTTCGCGCACAAAATTGGTCAAACCCAAACCCTATTCGAGAGTTACAAACCAATCAGGAGGCCGGTATGTCGCGCTCTTTTTGTCATGCGCCATTAGAGAGAGAGCAAGCAGATTCGGGGTCAAAGTACGGAGGTTTTGAACAAGGATTGTTGGGTAAAGAGCGGTAAAGAAAGTAAAATAGAGAAGAGGTATGAAACTTTCTTAGAAAAGTATTGCATGCGACCAGAAATCTACAGTCAGTCTATCAAGCAAGGAGGACTTACTAAAAGGGACAATCTCACCAGTCGAGTTTACTTGAAGAGCCTGAAGAGAGCGGAAAAGACAACGATATCCATCTGCTCAGATAAACAATAAGAAAAATTGGGAACGTCGTTAAAGAATGTGCCCTCAAGAAACTACAGGACTTCGTAGAAAAATTAGAAATAATAAATCTCTTGTTCTCTATGCTTTAAATGCAATACACGTAGCTTTTCCTGTTCCTGTATTATAGAAAAGCAAAAAGGGCAAAATAAAGGACTTGTATAAAAACGTGAACGCCAGGGGCAGACGAATTTTGTAATATCGGCGAAATAAAAGAAGAGGCATATATATAGACAACAGGTTGGGTTTATGGCCAAAGGGCCTCGCAAAATAACGGGAAGAAATTGAATTTTTGCACAAAATTAATGGTGCATGGAGATTAAAGAGTTTTTTTATGGTGAAACTCTTCGACAAATGTGTGAAACTACAACCCAAAATTTTAGAGTTAACCATCAAAGGTTTTTACAAGTTGATGAGGGGTCTTTTTACGTTAGTCTCGATATATACCCTTGAAAAACAGAAACATTAAAGAATCTAGTGGAAAAGAAGTTGAATTTTTTTTTGTATCTGCAAGTAAGAGCAACAGTCTAAAATGTTAAAACAATTTTTGTACACTTTTTATGGACGAAAAAACCACACAAATAAAACACTCCGGGTAAGTAAAAAAACACGATAATTATTGTAAAAACGCAGGCCAGAGGGCCCGGGAATTTTTATTGTTGGTCGAAAAACGGGTTGTTCAGCCTACCGGAAAGCTGGTAACAGTGTACTAAATAAATTAGTACATCCACTGACTCATATATTTGAAACAAAGCATCGTTTCATATCGGATACTATCGTTTAGCAAGTAGTCATAAGTCATAACTTGTAATCATTCGGTACTTATATACTGATACCAGCGGCGTAGCGTGCCCGAAAGGGCGGGGGGGGGGGCGACAGCTAAAAAGGGCGACTCTCTGAAAAGTGATGAAAAATCTTGTGGCAAAAAAAAACAAAAAGGTCAAAAAGACGCCTCTCTCACAAATCTTGCGACCAAAAAAAAAAAAAAAAAAAAAAAGGTCTTTCTGTCATTAGTTTCCTTTGGCACCCCCTCAATTGGCCATTACCGGCCCGACTTACTAACGCTGAGGGCGCTTCGGCCACCTATGGGGCGCCACTACCCTCGGGGCGGGGGGGGCGACGAACCCCCCGCGCCCCCCCCCCCCACGCTACGCCGCTGACTGATACACTAGATTAACGATTTACAGATTATTCTAAAAAGGTGTAGTCGCGATTTTGACATATACGAGGATGGGAAGAAAAGTTTCCGGCCTAACAAAGAGCGCAACACCATTGTGACTAAATAATAATTTATTTTTCTACATAGACCCCTTGTAAGGTAATACATTTGGCCCAACGATGTTCAACTGATTTGATGCCATCACTGAAGTCTGATTTATCCAACTCGTCAAAATAGGCGTTTGTAGCTGCAAAGACTTCTAAATATGAGGAAAAAAATTTTTCTAGCAAAAATTTTTTTTAGGTTTGGAAATAAATAAAAGTCTGAAAGGGCTAGGTGTGGTGAATAAGGTGGATGGTTTAACAGTTTAAAGCCTAGCTGATGAATTTTAGCCATTACAAGAGCGGACTTGTGGCAAGGTACATTGTCCTGATGAAACAAAATTTTCTTTTTAGCCAAACCAGGGCGTTTTTCGCTTATATTCTGCTTGAGCTGGTCCAGTAAGTCGCTGTAGTACTTTGTTGTTCTTTCTTTTTCGAGATAATCTATGAGGATTATCTCTTTAGCGTCCCAAAAGACCGTTGCCATGACCTTTCCAGCAGACAGTACTGCCTTTGCCTTCTTTGGAACTGGTTCGTCCTTTGCCGTTCATTGTTTGGACTGTTGCTTATTTGCAGGGGTATAATAATGAACCCATGTTTCATCAACCGTAATAAATCTACGCAAAAAGTCCCCTGAATCACGTCTAAACAGTGCCAAATTCTCCTCTGGAATGGTTAGACGCACGAGCTTTTGATCTGGCGTGAGCAAACGCGGCACGCATCGGGCAGATAGCTTTCTTATACCTTAAACTTCACATAAAATATGGTGAACTCGCTCTTTTGATATGCCCACAACCTCAGCTACCGAAGAAGCAGATTCCCCTAGTGTAGCATTAAGTTCAGCTTTTATTTCCGTCGGTGATAACCCTTTGATATGAAAATATTTTATCATGGCCCTTATCTCGTTTTTTTTTCCATCTTTTAAAATTGACACACTGTATAAACTTTCAAAATAAGCAGGACACAAACTACTTGACGCACTCACTTTAAACTTCGAGCGTATACTGATCACAAGCAAAGCTACACAAACACGTTGGAACATAAAAGCAATTCAGGCCTGCTATAAGCTAGGCTGAAAGCTTTTCATCCCTTCCTCGTATTGTTTGTAGGAAATGTTATTGTTTTCACCTTTTGTTTAAAACTTTTTTTTCTAAAATATACAGGAACCAAATAATTGAAACAAAAATTATGCACACTAAATCCCAGATGGCGAGGGGAGCTGACCCCCCCCCCCCAAGGTCGAAAAATCAATATTTTTTGTAGAACTTCAATGTAAATAACGTATGACAAAACGTACATATATACCGAAAGATTTTTCTTTTGCACGCGAGGGAGCGCCATTGCTGCCGAAATCAAGGATCGTTTCATGTCGGATATGATCGGAACCTACTCGCGGTTGTTCGTAATGTTTCGGCGCAATATAACACACATTAACAAAGTGTATCAAATAAAGGCACTTAGTATTGGTTCAAAACAAAAACTGCTTTTCTATGCACCAAAGTAATATCGGCTTTAAAATAAGATTTTTTTTAAAACATAAATTTTTTTAGTACCAAGAAAATTATATATAGGCTTGTACCTACAAAAGACTTTTGATGCTCCTTTCAAGATAATTAATTTTTTGTTTCAAATGTTCTTGTTTTAAAAAAACTGTTTTTTTCTTTTTTGAAATACTTTGACTTTTCTCAAAACTAGATATCATGAAAAATATATTCTTTCAAAACAGGCTATATCGTTTTAAGTCACGTTAACTTACTTTGAGTAAAGATAATATTTGTAAGATAATAAATTTTTTAGATTGGAGATAAAAAAAAAGTGTGTGTTTACGTTGCCTGCGAAGAGATAGTTTTTAATTTATTTTTCTGAAGCGGTGGTTACAAACAGAAACTCGCAGTGATTTATTCCTTGAAAGTTTCCAACTTCCAAACAAATACACATATCAAGGTGGCGTAGAAACTCTGCCCGTTGGAAACGGGAAGCCCTCCAAAAACTTGTTTGGCGACGAATGTTTTCGAAGGATTTCCTTTAGATTCTCATAAACGATGTATATTTGTAATATTCCCTGTTATTGTTAGAATCAAATTATTCTTTTTTTACTGCAACCTTTTACATTAATTTGTATATAATATAATAAAAAAACTTGTTTTATTGTAAATACAAAAGTGGTCATACAATATCGCAAACAATCAAGTTAAACGAGGCGGTGTGAAAAACAATGCTTCGTAATATGTTGCCAGTTCTAGTCTAGAATTATAGGTGTCGAATTGCTACTGACAAAAAGGGTATTTTGCAATTTCTCTTGAGAGGTCTAAATCGGTGTTTCCCTAACCTTGATCCTTGATCAAGATTACGTTAACACCGATTTCACTTGTCCTTTTTTTGGGAGGTCGAATTTGGTATTAACCTAACCATGAACAGTTTATCAAGGTTAGGTTAACACCGTTTTGGAACTCCCAAAGGATGACATTAAGGTTATGTTAAAATGATTTCAACCTCCCAACAGAAGGATGGAGGGATCCAATTAAAAAAATCTAAAAAAAATATATTCTCGAAAAAGAATCTTTAAATTCTAAAAAAATATATATTTAATTTTTTTTTTCTTAGTTTATGCACCGATTAGGTTAGAAAAGACTGTTGCACTTATGTGCCAACGATGCAGCTACACTTCTCAGATACAACAAGTTTATAACGTTTTTTTCGTCGAAAGCTAGACAGGAAATGTTCTTAGGGCCTTAGCAACGCCATCATTGGAAATCTCTTGCAACCTATACTGACGCCTGACGCAGTGTTGCCTTTTGTGCGGAGCATTGCTTTTCACACCCGCCTTGTTCAATCTATTGGCATCCCGAACTTTCAGAGCTACCAAGCCAGTAGATGAAATATCTATTTGAAATATCTTCTACTAGATTTTCAGCTCGTCTAAGAGGTTAAAGACTTAAGTGCAATTTTAAAGCAAGGCAAACATTATCTAATTTTACTTGAATTTTACCCACTTGCCAGTTGTTTTTTCGTTTACCACTACTTCCGCAAGTTTACGAGCCTTTCGAATCGTATACTTATATTCTATTCTTTCACTGACACCATTGTTGAAACAAATTCTTATTTAAGCATGCTCTCCCATGACTTTTTCGACAAAAAAAAGTATGGCGTTTCCAAAGCTGTACTTTGCGCATGCGCTCTGGAAAACATTTTCCTCGGATTTTACCCAAATTATAACAAACACAGATATATATATATATATACAGGGTGTCATTAAAAGTTTGTAACAAACTATGACAGGTGATAGTACACATAAAAATAAGAAAAAAAGTTCATATGAACATAGGTCCTAAAATGCATAGTAGGGGAGCTACGGGCACCAAAAGGGTTAATATCGAAAATGGTTTTTTTTTACAGCAACTTTAAAAAGCTATGGAATTTTACAAAAAATTGCAAATGTTAATTAATTTTGACCCTTCACATTGTGGTAAGGTAAAATAATAATAATAATAAAAAATAATAATGAACCACAATGTGAAGGGTCAAAATTAATTAGCATTTGCAATTTTTTGTAAAATTCCATAGCTTTTTAAAGTTGCTGTATAAAAAAAACCATTTTCGATATTAACCCTTTTGGTGCCCGTAGCACCCATCCTATGCATTTTAGGACCTATGTTCATATGAACTTTTTTTCTTATTTTTATGTGTACTATCAGCTGTCAAAGTTTGTTACAAACTTTTAATGACACCCTGTATACAGGGTGGTCCAGGTTATAGTACATTAATTTTAATAGGTGACAGAACGTCGAACAAAAGGTAGAGGTTCATAACAAAACTTTTTTAAAAAACGTTACCTAACAAAGATACAGAGTGTCAAAGTTTTAGACCGTTAAATCGATTTCAACTAAATTTCGTACACGGACTATTCTCGTATATCTCTAAGTAACGATTGTATTCGTTTTTTAAAATTCTCCAGTGGCGTAGATATTGGGGGTAGGCACCCCATTTTACCCTCCCAATCTTTGTCGCAACTAGGTTTAAAAGTTATGACGAAAAAACCACTTTTTTCTAAAATTATGACACCCTGTATCTTTGTTAGGAAACGTTTTTAAAGAAATTTTCTTATGAAACTCTACTTTTTGTTCGACGTTCTATCATCTACTAAAATTAATGTACTTTAACCTGGACCACCCTGTATATATCTGGGAAAAATTATTAAACTAAAACAAGAAAACCGAACGGCTGAAATCAAGAGACGAGTAAGATTGGCCTGGGCAGCATTCGGTAAATTAAGCTACATATTTAAAAAATAAAAAATATCCTCAGAAAGACGATCGATGGAACAAATGTATTGTAAACTGGAGACCTTGGGAAAATAAAAGAAGCAGAGGAAGACCCAAATGAGATGGGTTCATAATTCATTGAAGAAACATACGGGGACTAAATGGATGAACACGGCGATAGACAGAGAAGAGTGGAAGATATTGGGAAAGGCCTATGTCCAAAGATGGATTGAAGAAGATTGGATAGATTGATAGATTTCTCATCCACCACTTTTTTCCATCTCTGAAAGTGCCAATCTATGTCTCTAAAAGTGTCCACAATACTTCAAAACCAACCAACGTGAGATACTCTATACTTCTAAAATTGCTTTAGCCCTGTTAACACTCCGAGAAAGTTTTTGCCATTGCCACATTACCATTTTATACGTTTGTGTGTCTAGAATTTTAAAATTGCGCGTATACGGATAATACGGCAGCACGTCGGGGGTATAATAAATGCATAAGAGGAAATACCGGAAAGAGGAGACAGACAGACTGACAGACAGAACACCGAGAAGGGCAAAAAAAAGAAAAATCGCCGTCTCCTAGATATATTATGAATGAACAACATCGGAAAAGAAAAGGACTAAAAGCTGTACATAGAACACATAGTAGTTTCACTCGCGAGCGTTCAGGGGAATTTTTATTTTTAATTGAGCGGGAGGCGGCTGCATAAGAAACAAAAGAACTGTAAAGCTTTCATTATTCTAGGTATAGATACATCATATTTTTATATCATATTTGTCGGTAATGCTTGGGTGTATACGCTCAGTAAATATAAGGCTTTCTAAAATCATATTCCAAAACAAGACCAGTTTCAACATTACCTTGTTTTTGTTATTGGACACAAAATTTAAATAGTGTTTCTCATAAATTCATATAAATCCTACAGTTGCTCTTATATATCAAACGTAATGAAATTCAGAGAAACCTTTAATCAAAAACTTGCCTAATTTCGGAAGTCACATACGTCAAAATCTTTCCGCTCAAACGACAAACTCAAAAGAAACTTTCCCTTTTCGTCTCTTACGCGAGAAATTTCGCCGCGTCGACTTTGGCGCCGAAACTTTGGAAATTCGACGTGTCGAGGAGTTGACGTTTCGTTTAGTAAGTAGAGTAAGTAATTTGAATAAGAAGTTTTTAAGTGTTGTGATAGAGACACAAATTAACAAGGAAGGAAATATATTTAAACTTCTGATAATATAGATAATAATGATGATAATATAATCTTGAAGTAGCAAGAAATAAAGAAACTAAAATGTATTTTATTGAATAATGAACACCACCCGTTCATAAACATGGAACAAGGAATAAACCCTTGAAACCAAAATAAAGAAGCTAAAATTATATTTATTAAATGAGTTATAGCAAAAGAAACGGCGCAATTTATTGCTCTTGACGATAGTCTTTGGAATAACCAAGCAAAAATTTATTTTATTAAATTGAAGATAATTTAGAATAAAAAAGGAAGTAATCTTGAATCAAATGGCTGCTCAAAAACCCTTGATATATAAAAGGAATTTGCAAATAGAGTAAATAATAATTGAAGATGATACTTGATGGTTTTTTGAACAAAATAGGCAAAGGTATGGTTTAGTAAACTCAAACTTGTAGCATAAATTAATAATGATAGTAAGTCCACAAAATCTAAAGATATTAATACTAATTTTGAGACATGACTAGAAGTAAACTAAACTGCACCAGTCGAAGAAATTGACGACATTTTTTAAAATATTTACAATTAAGAGAAAGCACTATCAATTCAAAGGAATCATCGATTATAGTAGTAGGTATTAAAAATTGATCTTTCTAAAGATTGAATTATCGCTGAAATGCGAAGTGACGAGGAGTTGATGTTCCGTTTAGAAATGGCTATAGAATTATAAATAGAAAAGGAAGGCAATACATCTAAACTTTTGAATAGAGATAGACATGATATTAAAATAAACTTGGAAGTAACATTTTACTCAATTACCCAAAGCAGAATGAACAGCACACAATAATGATAATGATGAAAAACAGGATGAAACTAAATCTTAACTTCTAATCAGCGATAACCATAATATAGAACTAAATTTGGAAACTAAAGTAAATCATTTATCAGAAAGAAAGGCACAAGTTAATGATATTGACGATAGTGATAGAATAGCGAAGCTGAACTTTATTTTAATGAATTGTAGTGGTTTAGGAGAATTACTGAAGTAATCTTGAATGAATGGATGCTTATAAACCTTTAACATGTAAAAAAAGGAAAGCTGCAAGCGGATTAGCTAAGAATTGAAGGTCATGAATTAAATGGCTTATGACACAAACCCAAACTTGTCGTAGAACATAATTATAACAATTAAACATTAAAATCTAAAGGCAATAATACTGATTTTCGTAAACGACTGGAAACAAACAAAACTGCACATGTCAAAGAAATTGACGAAAATTTTAAAAATATTTAAAACAATGGAAAAGAAGCATTTTAACATCAAGTTACTTTGTTAGTTCAAAGAACTTATTATGACAACTTTCCATCTTTACATCTTTCATGATAAAATCGATGCATTACAATAATAAAATAATCTAATCCTTGCTAGTGTTTGTACTGTGAACCCTTAAAATTTTACACCATTGTCTGGGGAAATTTCATTGAAATTTGGTAAAGTGTGCTCTTAGATAAAACAAGCTTTATCGAATTAATGAAATGGAACCCCCTTCTTTTTAAGGGTTGAAGAGGATAAGATAGGATGTGGGGTTTAAGAATGGTCTAATATCATTTGTAACAAGTTTTTTTAACACTTTTTTGTGTTTTTAATACGATTTCTTGCGTTGGGGATGAGGGAAAGAGAAAAATTTGTTAAGAGCTCTACCTAATTTAGAAACAGAACAAGGTTAAAAGAAAATTTACTGCCACAAAATGTGAAAGCATCCGACAATAAAAAGGGGTGAACTCGTTGTCAGACGGTCTTACAAAAAACCTACGACCCTCTTAACCTAAACAAATTTAGTACTGAAAACACACCCCGACATGAGATTCGGGCCAGGGAAAAAGCATATTTTATTCGATCATCTTGAAGAAAACGGCCATAATTTTCTGTCATGTTAGCAAAATAAAAGGAAAAATCCCGCTGGCTTTGTAATAAAATGCTGAGATTTTGAATGAATGGAAAAGGGAAAGCATAGTGTAGTCTATTTCTTGCGCACTTTATGGTAAAAAGAAAGAAATTCAGAAAATATGGAAAGAACAGAAACCAACCAAAATTGATTGAAAACAGGCCAGGGATATTAGTTTCGTTCCATCATCGCGTGCAAGAGTCATAAAGTGGTACGAAAAATCCTTTTTGCGTTCCAGGTCAACGTTGTGTACTGTTATCGGACAGTCAGTTTTCCATTCTATCAAGCCACTTCCACTGGTTTTGGACTCCTCTGAAATACAAGGGTTGAAGACAGGCGCATTAGAAATGATTGCTCTCTCTTTTCTTTGTCTGTGTTTATCATATGTTGCACTGGAAAAATTGTATGTAAAACACACACATTTCTAGTTTACATCACCTGGAACAAAAATATACCATAAAATTATATTAAATTTACATTATGTGGTTGAAGTTACCGTCACCTTCATCTTTACACCTTTACATTTTGCAGTGGACCAAACAAATATTGCTAGGAAATAAAAAAAAGGTTATAAATCGAGTTTAACTTAATATTTAATGTTTTTGTCTGAAAAAATTTTAAAAAGAGTGAATAACCCAAAAAATTAAAATTTTTGTCAAAATAAATTGAGCTTCACAACCATTTTTAACACATGACAAAATGTCGGAAACCGCGTAAATATTCAAATATTTGAAATTTACAAAAAAAATTGTGCAACATCTGTTGATTTTTTGCAAGAGCCTCTTAATTTTTATTACTACAGGACTGCGGATCGTGTAGGTGTACCACATGGAAAAAAGCTATACTGACCATAGGGTAGCCCGCTTAGAAAAAGAAAAACTAGTTTAGCAGGTGATTGGATAGGATTAGAAGCATAAGGGTTTACCCTGATCGCAGCAAATCGCGATGACCTGTGAACTGTAAAATTTTACACTAGATTTGGCGGAAGAACAAACGACTTCGCTTTAAGGCATCGACATTAAGGTTATTAACTATAAATACCCACCAAAGTTCAAGCTACAAAATGTAATTTTCCTAACTTCTTAGAAGTATCACGATCTCTATTTCCTAAAAATGAATAAAATCACAAAAACTTTGTGAATATTAAGGCTTTCTATAATATGTAGGTAATTTTACAAATATTTTGTAAAAATTAAATTCAAGAATCAAAATACAATAAATATATAAATTTAGAGAGATATTAGAGAAAATAAATATTTTTTTCACAAGTTTCGCCCAAAAATATGTGCTAATGCAACTTTGTTTTAATTTTTGGTATATATAGTTTATTAGGCAGTGTGTAGTGGTTTATAGTTTTTGAATATAAATTTATAAATCATTGTAATTTTATCTGCATTTTAAAGAACTAAAATTAAAAATATATTATGATAATCCTATGTAATTGTGTAATCCTTTCTGTGTGCAACTTTAATTTCGTGCTCTCGAATTCATACGTTGCCTTCGATCTATCTTTACGCAAGACGACCAAACCTACTTTTTTTTTTAGTCACGTGACTTTGAATTTAACTCTCTCGCATATAATCACATGCCTGAAGTAAATCGATAACTACCCCACCAGCATTCGGTCTTTTTACAGTTATTTTGTCGTTCCATCTAACCAAACCCGTTTTAAAACAGTCCTCGTACTGACCTGGGCGCCCTTTAGGATTTTTCGGACGGTTTTATGACTGTCGAACGGTCTGATGGAACAAACCCAGTAAGAGAAGAATCAGTCACAAATTCTCCAATGGGTGAACTGATATTATAGTGCCCTATGTTGGTACAGGCAAAAAAGGTCCCACTTGCAAACAAAATTATTTAAATTTAATATTTTATTTTATGGGAGATATTAAATTTTAGTTGGCAGAACCCTTTATATCTCAACCTATTTGTTACTTATTTTGTGATTATTAAAATTAATCTCACAAATCATCCCAATTAGTCCTCCATCCTCCTTTCGCTCGCTTTGAGGCCCTTGAGGCGCGTAAGAGGCGCCCTCTAGTTTTCTTAATCCTCATAAATTTGTTCCTGGCACCGCCATCCACGCGTTTCCCGGACCGAAATTTTCCGGAATTTCCAGAAAATTTAATTAAGTTCTAAATCAAATTAAAAAGTTGTTAGGTACGCCTCTTTTTAACTTTGGCAAGGGGATGAATCGGTTTTTAAATTTTCAAAAAGTTCAGCGGAAAAAGTGCTTGTAAAGTTTTAATTAATTATAGTTTCTTGGACGTTTGCAGTTATGGGTCTGTTCCATCAGGCCGTTTGACAGTCATAAAAACGTCCGAAAAATCCCAAAGCGCGCACAGGTCAGTACGAGGGCTGTTTTAAAACGGTTTTGGTTAGATGGAATGACCAAATTACTGTCCAAAAACCGAATGCTGTTTGCGTTGTGATCGTTTTACTTCAGTCATGTGATCATATGCGAGAGAGTTAAATTCAAAGTCACGTGAATAAAAGAAAGGGTAGGTTTTCCGTCTCGCGTAAAGATAGATCGAAGGAAACGTATGAATTTGAGAGCACGAACTTAAAGTTGCACACAGAAACGATTACACAATTACATAGGCTTATCATAATATATTTTTAATTTTGGTTCTTTAAAATGCAGATTACAGAATTACATTAATTTAATTTATATTCACATACTATAAACCACTACAGACTGCCTAAAAAACTAAATAAGTATACCAAAAATTAAAACGAACTTGCACTAGCCGATATTTTTGGGCGAAACTTGTGAAAAAATATTTATTTTTTCCAATATCACAAGTTTTCTTTGAAATTTTTATATTTATTTATTTGTATTTTGTAATTTGATTTTATGCCAAATATTTGTGAAATTACCTACATATTATAGAAAGTTTTAATATTCACAAGGTTTTTGTAATTTTATTCATTTTTAGGAAAAAGAGATCGTGATACTTCTAAGAAGTTAGGAAAATCACATTTTGCAGCTTGTACTTTGGTAGGTTTATATAGTTAATGACCTTAATGTCGATGCCTTAAAGCAAAGTCGTTTGTTCTTCCGCCAAAACTGGTGTAAAATTTTACATCCGGTGTTATCCCTCTCCTTTTAACTTTTACTTCACAGGTCACCGGGATTTGCTGTGATGAGGATAAACCCTTATGTTTTTATTCCTATACAATCACCTGCTAAACTAGTTTTTCTTTTTCTTAGCAGGCTACCCTATGGCCAGTATAGCTTTTTTCCATGTGGTATGCCTACACGATCCGCAGTCCCGTGGTAATAAAAATTAATCAACAGATGCTGCAGATGTTGCACAATTTTTTTTTGGAAATTTAAAAAATATTGGTATATAAGTGGCTTACCAGGCATTTTGTTATGTGACAAAATTGGTTGTGAAACTCAATTTGTTTTGACAAACATTTTATTTCTTGGGTTATTCACAGTTTTTTGAATTTTCTCAGACAAATGTAAATTTAATGTAATTCTATGGTATATTTTTATCTCAGGTGATATAAACTAAATAACTAAACGACATATAATAAACACAGACAAAGGAAAGAGAGAGAGCAATCATTTCTAATGCGCCTGTCCTCAATCCTTGTATTTTAGAGGAGTCCGAAACCAGTTTAAGTGCCTTGATGGAACGGAAAACTGACTGTCCGATAACAGTACAACGTCGACCTCGAATGCAAAAAAGATTTTTCGTACCGTTTTATAACTGCCGCACGCGATGATGGAACGAAACTTTTATGTAATGCGGGATGTGTTGCTATGTCGTCCTAAGTATTAATAATCTTCTCTGCTATGTAAATATTTTTGTTATGATTAATTAAGTGACAATGTTCATTTAAAATTAAATTGCCATTGTAATCTGCTAAACTATGTACCGGCACATAACACACAAAATCCGTTCATAAGCCAGTTACATTCCATAATCTGTATCACGTATGTGTGTGTGTATGTATGTTGCTCTGTGACGCATCGCCACAAGCAATATTAAGGTTATTAAAATTTCAGAATGCTTTAGACTTAAGCATTTTAGATAAGAAACGCTTATCAGTGTTTACTTGGTTGTTACCTTTTAAATGCATTGCTCTGATAAGAACGTTATCTTGACATTGTATTTTGTAAAGATTAACGTGGATAATGTTGGGGTATTAATTTATAAAAGATCGCAAATATTTTATAAAATCTCAGTGCTAAATTCATATTTGAATGGAATAATCAATCAATCAAAGGAAAATATCAGGCCGATTGATAAAAAGGCTATGAAAGAGTTTCTTAAAATCCCATTCATCGCAAGAAAATTCAGCTTAACACCCAATATAGTGACTTATTGATCTCGAATACCAATTGTGATCAATCAAATATAAATTGTGTCATTTCTTCTTCTAACAAGCGGTCTTAAATTGCTTCAGGGCGGGTAAAATTGTTTTTATTAGCGTTGTTTGATGGAGATCCATCAAACAATGTTATTAGTTACTTGTTTTAATAAATTTAATATTTGAAGAGCTTGCGGGAAAAAAGATGAAAGTCCATTTTTTTCAAATTTTGATAATTTTGAATTCTTTGATCTTTCTTCTATCTATATGCTTCTATAACTCTTTGCGGGAAAAAAAAAGATGAGTTGAGTTGAGGTGAGCTTTTTTAATGCTTGGTTTTTATCAGAGTTGAACATGAAATAGTAAATAAAAAAGAAGGTACCTGACATCCCTATAGATTTAGTTTAGTCAGCTTGAGTTGAGTAGGTAGCGCAGTGGTAGTAAAGCTATTTAAACTGAATGAACATTAAAAAAACAAAATTGTATGGAAGAATTAGGGATGTGTACCCTACAGTGAGCGATGAAGATAAGAGTTAAATAATAAAAAATGTCAAACTGATACCAAGTTACGATCCTCAAAATATTTATTTAGCTCGGCTCATTACAGTACATGATATATTACGTCGCGTCGGAGGCCCAGAAGGCAGAGAATTATAACAATGAAAAATGAAGCTGTGTATAGCTATAGAATTCGACGAGGGCTGAAGATTGGCAAGTATGCTACAAGACAATTTGAAAAAAATCAATCCCTGTCGTGAACTATCATCTTATTTCCTATGCCAAACCGTCACTGAACAGAACAATAAGCCGTATCTTTCAAGCAAATTATTTAGAAGAAAAACAGTTATTACCATTTAAAACTAACATCTTCAGCCTATTGAAATAATGTGTTGTTTTGTTATAAACTACCAACATTTTGGAAAAGAAGTATTATAAAATGTAAAAATGGATTTTTCGTATTTACTTTTTGGACTCTTTTATTTTTTCCCGCAAGCTCTTCAGTTGTATATGTATAATTGGATACATAAATCATATTGTTATTAATATGCAGCATGATCCATAATATCACTTCCTCTAACAAGAAGTAATGCGGATTGAGCTTTAAAAAATAAAAGCTTATTTTACCCTTCCTCGGTCGACTTAAGAACAGATTACTAGCTCCATAGTTGTGTGAAATGATAGGCATTGCATTACCAACAGCATCTCTGCCACATTCTCCTCGTACTGCCTCGTAGTTTGTTCTGGGTGCACAGAACCCTCATATTTCAATGTAAATCGACAATGTTTTATAATATCTCAACACAGGAAGTACCTATCGATTTTTTGTCTTTTCAGATGCCAACTAAGATGAGATTATATAAGGGCTCTATTCACATATCTTTGCGTACAGCCAGGGTAGTACTTTTTTAAAAGGCCTTTGGTCATCTGAATTGAATTATTTAGTTATATCTATTCCTATTTCCATGGGCACCCCAAGGGAGGAGGGGGCCTTCGCGCTAATATTATTGTTGATATTTTCCATGTAAATATTTCATGAATTCAGAAATAAAATACGGCATCATGGGGTCTCGGGCCCCCTCCAAGACATATTCCTGGGTGCGCCACTGCCTTTTCTCTGACAATTCTGAATTCTCTTATATATCGGCAAAACAGTCTGGTTGGTTGAAATCCGCGTAAAAATAGACACAATCTCCTCGCGGAGGTCGACCAAGGCCAACTTGTGCATTCAGTTTCAAGTGCAGTTCTCCCACAGATATTAGTATCATAACCTAGAATAATAATTGAATAATTCGTTTCACATTTTCCATATACAAATAGAAAATATACAATCCTTTCCTAATGCCTACATATTTAAAAAACGTAAACGGTCCGCATATCAACTAATGTTTGAAAAGAAACGATCCAGGTGTTTATCAAAACAATTGACAAAAGCAAGATGTAATAACAGTAAAGAAATTAAACCCCTTATAAGTGAAACAAAGACGAAACCTGTTTCGTTTTAATCTATAGATGAGTTCGATGTGTTAAAGAACGACCACGATAATCAATCTCCTATTAGAATAGACGGTAGACCACTTAAATTCCCATGAGGTACTCATTATTTTGCTCACACTATTATTAGGCGTGTAAAATCTGATAAATGTAAAGAAAAATATGAAGATAAATAGCGTAATAATGAAGCGAAGAAAGACTAGGAAATCTTAAGTAAAAAATATATTTAAGTATTTAAATAAAAAAAGACTGTAGTTGGAAAAATTTCTGTCTCTCTGTCATCTATTAATTTTCTGATAGAAATAACGAAAGTATAGTAAAAAAATCTTATCTATTGTCAGATCTAAGCCGTATTAAAATTTTGATTGGAAATACAGACTAGTTGACACTGATGACAACATTCTTAACCACTAAAATCAATGGTGTAACTTATAATACAAATACTAAATACAAGTTATTCATGACCGATGACAAATATGGAATGTTTTGTATTTTGCTGCTTCTGATTGCACTATTTGTCACTAGTAATTAGAATTTAGTATTACCCTAAATGGAAGGTAGTGCATTCTGTATTGTCTTGGTCAACAAAGATTGGGCATTCCTATGTAGGTATATTTAAAATGATTAGGTCAATTCTTTCATGATTACTTCCTCAGAAGAAGTCAGCACGGGTGATTGCAATCGCAAATATTCAAACGATGCTTAAAATCTATGATCCACTTGTTAACTGCTATGTGTTGGAGAGTTAATTCTGCCAATATAGCAAATTTGTCTTTCCATTGATCTTTGGGCTCTTGTTACCTTATCCATGTTTGATTTTGTGTCAGGTCTGGGATCCATATAGTACTATTTTTCAGCTGTTTGGTTTTCTTTTTTTAGTTTAATAATTTGTCTCAGGTATGTATATTCCTCTACTTGTTCTATTTTCTCTTGGTTTATTCTGATCGTGATATCTTCATCTGCGTTTGTAATGATTTTAGTTTGAGTGTAGTTCATACTCAAGCCTATATTTTTAGCTGCTGTATCCAGTTCTTCCAGCATTTTTATCAGTTCTTCTTTCTTATCTGTTATTAAGGCGATATTATCAGCATATCTCAGGTGGTTTAAGTATTGTCCGTTTACTTTGATGCCCATTTCTTCCGAATTAAAAACATCTTCTAGGGTATGGTTAAATAGTTTAGGGGATATTGTGTCACCCTGGCTGACACCTCTTCTTTTCTGGATTGGCTTGGTTCCTTCGTGGATTTTGATTGATGTTGCTTCCCTATATATGTTGGCTATAAAATCTGTGTATCTGTAATCTATTCGGCTATTAATTAAAGATGCTTTTACTGCCCAGTGCTCAATTCTGTATAGAATAGTTGTGTGATATTTATACTATCTTCCTTAACGTTAGTTTCTATGCCGTTTATATCCTTTATTTTAATTTTTTATCTACCTAGAGTGGTCCGTAGACACATTCTTTCGATGCTCTTTTTCGTTCTTTGTCCAGGTTCCGCCTTGTTTCCATCAGTTTCTTTATTTCTTCTGATATACAATTTTCTGTCTTTTTATCTTTTTTTGCGATATCTTTTCCTACTTTGGTTAGAGCTCTTATCAGCTGTGTGTTTACTTAACAATAATTCCAATTCCAGAATGGGAAAAGTTAACGATGTTTAAAGTCTCTGATCTAACTGTGGGATGGGAGAGTTACTTCTGCCAATATAGCTACTGGTTCAGTTTCTATGTCTGTGGAAAATAATCCTGTAATGTTAGGTATAACTCAATGTGTGTTAAGTTAAAAATAATTACCATTTCCATAGAAGATTCCAGAAAGGAAAAAGTTAGTTCGTCCATAACCAATGTAGCAACTAGCTTGGCTTTTATTTCTGTGAAAAATAATCCTTTTATTTATTATTTTGCGCTAAAGAATTTACCTGTTTATTTTATGTTTTCCGGAAAATTTTATATCTTCTATATTCCGTACGGAACATGATATGTCAATTTAAATTCGGCAACATATTGTAATAAAAATATTACTTAATGAAACTGCCTGGAAGAATTCGCTGTTATCGCTGCCGAATTCGCCTTATTACTGTTTCCTGCAGCGCCTTCGAATCTCGTAAAAATTCCAGAAATATTTGCAGGATATATAACCGCGTCAATCCACTTGTAAAATAAGACATTTCGCAGGGAATCTGAGCGGAATATCCCCTTCACGAACGACGCAGCTTTCCCTATCCTGCAAAATAATACGAATATAAAGGCGAGTAATAGGAGAGGACTGTGAAGTTCCCTTGTATTATTTACTCCCCTTTCCGAGATTTTTTTCTACTAGAATTATTTGGAAAGACAGATATAAACATCCCCACGAACTTCACTAAACTTCAGTCACTGCAATTTGGCAAGTTTTAATCTCATTGAGTTTCATAAGCGATTATGAGAGTCATCGCTTAGTCTGAATCATTCTATCAAAAATTAATAACATCGTCGTTGGTGTAATTTTTATTTAAGACATTTTCTTGTATTTTATCTTATAACCTTTTTCAGGTTTCTTTTACATCCATTTCCTGCCATGACTATACAATTTTTCCCCTGTTTAGGGATTACAATGCACAAGTCAAATAATAATAAACTCGATCGTGGATTGATCCTGGAGTATATCCAATAACAGGTAATTTTCTCATGTATGCCTACAAAACTGGAAAAATTCTGTTAAGGCTATTGTCGAGTGATCCCTGGATACCGAGGGGATATTTTACTGCTGACCCCAAGAAAAAAATATCATGTTACGACAAATCTATACCAGACCAATTTTCGTCGCAGGTTTTTATTTGATAGATCATAATCTTGGTCAACACTATAAATCGAAAAAATTAGGGAATTTTTATAAAAATATATGGGGAAAGAAGTAGTCAAAAATAAAGTTCAAGAAATAAATCAATCTGTCATACAATGGCAAATGACATTAGAAAAATAAAGTACTCAAACGATTTAAAATACTCTGCCAATATATGGGCCCCTAAGCTCACACTAGGTACTATAGTTATAGTGTACGTGTGAGCTAATATAACTAAAAACTGAAATATATTTTATTCAACTCCACACTAAATTACCTTTTGTTTGATACCACACAAGCCATGTTTTGACAAACTCAAATTTTTGAAATCCACCCCCTCCCTTAAAAAAACCAAAACTAAAATGTATTTTGTTAAACTCCGGACTCAATTATATTGATATCACACACGCCATGTTTTCACTTAAACTCTAATTTTTGAAATATACCCCCACCCTTTTTTTTAAATAAATTAAATTGTATTTTGTTTAACTCCAGACTCAATTACCTTTCGTTTGATATCACACACGCCATATTTTCACATAAACTCTAATTTTTGAAATCTATCCCCACCCTTGTTTTGGTTTGTTCGGTGGATTTTGTTCATTTTTAAATGGGACCATCTCGACCCAAGACCCAGCCTAGGTACCAAATTTCATTAAAATCGGCCAAGCCGTTCTTGAGTTATGCGCGTTGGTCGTTACAGACAGACAGACGGACAGACAGACATACAGACCGACAGACAGACAGACGGCGCAACAAAAAAGTTTCAAAATCATCTGAAACGCAAAGATATATAAAAAATTTTGAAATCGGAGAACTTTTTTTTTCTCGAAAAAATTAGGATCACCGTAGCTCACACTACTATAGTATAGTATATGTGTGAGCTAAAAATAGTTTTAACTTTGTACCATATTTTTTCACACTACTTTGTATTTTGTGAGGTTTTATTATGGGTCTTTCAATTTTAAATAAAAATAGTTTTTGATTTCTTTTAAGTTAGTCGCCGTCGGTGTAGTGGTAGCAATGTTTGTTTCAGACACCAGCGGCCGGGTTCGATTCCTGGCTAGGTACTTGGTTGTTTATGTTTGTTTAAATACTGCTTTATCCTTGTATGTCGTAAACAAGACATTTGTGATTAGCACATGTGTAAATAGTTTTATGATGTCTGTGTTGCAAAAAATCAAAAACCTAAAAATATTTAAAAACAAGTGACAACACTACGATAGCTGTGTTTTATATTTTGCGTATAGGACACTGATCGAATGTCGTGACTAAACCTTAACCTCAATCTTAACCTAACCTAAATTCAAAATGTCCGTGCGAAACATATAGTTTTATAGCTACAGTGAATTTTTTAAATTAACAAATCAGTCGACAGTTTCTCGTTGGTATGGAGAGTTCAAATGTGAATGGATTAACCATAGCGAAGATCCAAGGCCAGGTACACCAAAAATGGCTGCCACCCAGGAAAACATCGCTGCTGTGCGCATGCTCATCACGGAAGATCGACATGTGACATATCGCGAGATTGAGGCTTCATTGCATTTTGCATGAAGAATTAGAGGTTCATTCAAGAAAATTAGTTTCCCGCTGGATACCGCATCTATTAACCGAAGAACAGAAAGAAGCTAGGGTCAATTGGTGCCAGAAAGCTTTAGACCGCTTAAGGCAGGAAACTCGAAAACGTATACAGCATTGTCACTGGAGGTAAATCATGGATTTACTCATGTTATTATGAACCCGAAAATTAACGTCAGTAGTCTGTTTGTGTATCCAATAAATTGGTAAATTTTTTTTTAAGTTACAAGCTTTTATAAAATGCACTAAAAATTTAAAAATAATTTTCTAACATTTTAATATTATCATAATAATAAAAGCGATGGCCGACTGATTGAAATCTTGACGATGTTAGCACGATAAGATATCCGTATCAATTAAATATCACTATTTGCAAGAATCATTCTAGCAGAAAAATGCAGAGGTACCTAACCCACCCAACCCGACCTAAGATACCCCAGCATTTCTCTGACATAGGTATGGCAATGGCATAACATTGCGGCACATCAAACATATCTTTGATGACCTGCTATGTTGAATATTCTTTAAGTGTTTAGATCACAACTTTAGATTAACTTATGCTTTGATTTGCGGCCATCGCTTTTATTATTATGATAATATTAGAATGTTAGAAAATTATTTTTTAATTTTTAGTGCATTTTATAAAAGCTTGTGACTTAAAAAAAAATTTTACCAATTTATTTTCTACTTTTTAGTTTCAGCTATCTACTCTATTAAATGAAAATATTTGTTCAATAACAGAACAGAAGAGTTTATTCTAGATTATAATAAAATCGCTGATCGTGAGTTGTTTGAAAACTCATTTTTCTATTGGGAGAAGGAGAGGGTGGGGGTAGAGGTAGAATTATATTTTTTGTTTGGGCTGTATTGCCATCGGACCTTTATGCATATACCAAATTTTATAAAAGTCATTTGAAGTGAAGTGTGTTAAAAACGCATTTTTTATGGAAGGTGGGGGGGTAGGGGTGGGAGGACATTTTTTCATTATTGCTGTATTGTCATCGGACCACTATATGTATACCGAATTTCATCCAAATCGGATAATGGGAAGTGTGTCAAAAACGCATTTTTCTATAGATGGGGGTGGGGGTAGGAGTGGTAGGATTTTTTTTTTCAATGTTGTATTGTCATCTGACCACTATATGTATACCAAATTTCATCCAAATCGGATAATGGGCAGGGTGTCAAAAATGCATTTTCTATGGAAGGGGGTGGGGGTAGGGGTGGGAGGATATTTTTTCATTATTGTTGTATTGTCATCGGACCACTGTGTGAATACCAAATTTCATCCAAATCGGATAAGGGGATGTGTGTCAAAAACAAATTTTTCTATGGAAGGGGGTGGGGGTAGGGGTGGGAGGATATTTTTTTCTTATTGTTGTATTATCATTGGACCACTATCTGTATACCAAATTTTATACAAATCGGATAACGGGAAGTCTGTCAATAACATATTTTTCTATAGAAGGGGTTGGGGTAGGGGTGGTAAGATATTTTTTTCTTAATGTTGTATTGTCATGGGACCACTATATGTGTACCAAATTTCATCCAAATCGGATAATGGGAAGTGTGTCAAAAACGCTTCACAAGATTTGATAGTTAGTTAGTTAGACAGAACATCTCAACTTAAATAAAAGCTTGTAATAAAAAGATGGTCGCGACATTTGTCTCAAAAGCAGGTCATGTAGCAACAATTCCTCTGGAAGATCAAAGGACTGTTACTGTCGATTGGCACATCACCATTTGTTTGCCGAAAGTCATCGCTGAGCTTCGAAAAACGAATTCCGAACGACGAATCTTCCTCCACCAAGACAATGCAAGTTCGCCCAAAGCATAAATAACAATTGAATTTTTAACCCAACAGAACGTCGAATTGTTGGACCGTCCTCCATACAGTCCCGACCTAAGTCCTAACGATTCCTATACTCAAAGAATTCAGTCGCCAGAGGAAGCACTCGACGCCTTCAAGAATGCAATTTTGATAGCACCAACAAATTTCGTACAATACCCCTTTTATAGTAGTTTAATGTGTTCTGGTCCAGAATGTGGGAAGTTTCATCTAAAAGGGTAGGATGTACGTAGCTTTAGGCCATCTTTTGGGTATAATTTTGACTTAAGTTTAAACGACGCTGTCATAATTTGTGGTTTGTGATGAGCGAGAAGGACCCTCCTATAATAAAAACGAACGAGTCACCACTGCGATTAGTATTCGCTGATGTAATAAATAAACCGATTGCTATAGACTTAAAGAGCAAATGAAGTTCAAAAAACCTAGTTAATTAACGATCAAAAACAAAGCACTAGAGAGTCAACAAAAGCCGAAATCGTCTGTTTTGAACAATTTATTGACTCAATTAACCACAATAATGCACTTGTCAGAGATTGAACAACAAAATAAACTGAACTCGCTCCTGCTGGCGACGATTCGCTGCTGGCCGAAAATTTTGAATTTAAATTCTGTTTGCGTCCAACACTCCGAAATGATAGCGTACATTTCGTATGTATGCAGTAAAAATAACGAGAATATAAAAACGATATGCAAAACATGAACTTGGCTTGCAATTAAAAGGAGAGATGATGATGAAAATGCAAAAATAATTGGATAACAAGACTTTGAAAATAAAATTACTCAAATGTAAAGCGAATAATAAAAATTGTTAAACTTGGATGTTCTTGTACATCTTTTACCCGTAATAAAAATACTACTGATTTTAAATATTCCCTAGATAGTATAAATATTAAGCAAAGAAATTCAAGGAACCCTAGAAGACGCATCCCCATTATTTAATACGCAAATTCATTCATCATGCATGAAATCTCAGAAAATTTCGCCGAATCCTCGCAGGCAACACTGTAAGAGGTATAAAAGAGAAATCGATGAAAAACCATGGGCGTGCAGATTTTGTTGAAAATAAAATAAATATATTATAGACATTTTCCTATAAAATTTTTGCACCCAAAATTATAAAATTTAAATAAGTGTAAAATATTACCGGTACAGCTTTGACTGCCATTCTATTTTTACAGAATTAATTTTTTTATCGATTTATAATATTAGAAATCAATAACTTATTTACAGCTGGTAATATCCGTAGTTTTGATTTTTATTATTTTTCCCTAAAGATAAGAAATCTACTTTATATTATTTTTTTCTGGATATAGAAAAGTGTTACTTTAATCCCTAAAATTTAAAACACAGGTAAAAGTGTTTCTTTTTATTTCAAATTGTCAAAGGTGTTTTTTTAGCTTTTTACTCTTTCACCTTGGTAATACATTGCTCTTTGTAAATTTTTTACAGTAAGTAGATTTGTTCTGTTAAAAAAAGTCAAAAACTCCGAATTATATACTCAGACCTTGAGATATTTATCAAAATTTTTGCATCAGGATTTAAAGAGTCTATTTGATCCCCTAGTGTACAGGGTGCATTTTCGACACTTTTGGGTGTTTTCGGTTTCTATGTTTATAATATTGATATGCGATGTTTACCATCATTATTCTCTTCAAATTAACGCACACTAAGGTGTAGTCGTTTTTTCTTCAATCTTCTCTAGAAGTTCCCGAAACCACCCAAATGATAAAAATGGGACAGCCTATATTTATAATATAGATTTTTTGTTATATTTTATCAGCAAAACTCTTGCCTCGAAATAAAAAGCACTCATTGGTTTATTTTACCAAAATCCATTCATTAGTTTATTAAACTCTAGCAATTAGTTTTTTTAGAAAATATTTGGTATGAGTCTGTGTTTTTTTACATTTGCAAATGTTAAAAAATATGACTTATTCAGTTTTATCAACAAAATACTTTTGATTTCCATAAAAAAATCTATTTAATTTTTATTTACCAAATAAAATAAAAATGAAAAAATATTATTTATAATTAAGTGATTATTATACAGGGTGTCCCATAACTTAGGCGCCGTAGTGCAGCAGGTGATAGAGGAGGTTATTTCCAAGAAAAAAGTTTATATAATATGGGGTCAACATTCATCTGTTTTTAAGATATAGGATTTTTAAAGAGGAGTGGGTGAAAACCGGTTATACAAAAAAAAATCTGTGACAGCCAGCTGAATACTCGGCTAATTGTGATTAAAAAATGTGGTACTCCTTTTTTGGTAATATTACAAGTGGAGGAGGTACGGGCTGTCAAAATAACCTCGAAAATGTATACAAAATAATATTTTTTTTTTTAATTAATTTTTGCTTTCTCTTTTAAAAAATATCAATAATATTTTATTATGTCTCGCTAGAGACTTGTTTTTATTAACAAAAAATATTTAAAAAACATTGCATTTAATATGGCATTCATAAAAGTTCATACCAAAAAAATAGTATTTTCTAAAAAAATTGACTGACTAACTTTTTTCAAATTAATTTTTTAAAATTAATTTCAATTTACTGCTTTTGTTCTAATACAAGACTACCCAATTTCATATTTTTACTGCGTTTTTTTAGTTATTATCACAAAAGTTAAAAAAAATGCCAACAAGTTTTTGATCAGACATGACCTCCTCTATCACTTGTTGGCCTATGGCCCCTAAGTTATGGGACACCCTATATATACAAACATTATTAAATTTGGCAAATATAAGAATTAAGAACAATATTATAATCCATTTGACTCAAGGCTCTCTTTTAATTAATCACCAGGGACTATGCAGTAAGTAAGTGAAAAGGAAGTTAAAACTCTTTTTTTTCTGTGTAAAAGTAGGTACTACCTTTTTTCTTCTTATAGTTATATTTGTTAATTCTAACTACTTTTTTACATCATTATATGATGATCGAACATCAAAAACAACCAGTGATAATATATTATGTATACTTTATAATAAAAAGAGATAGTTGAATATTTAACTACCAACCACTAGTAGTAAGTAGTTTTCTTAATTTGAACTAGTCTTTAACACCTGACCTTGGGCAAGGCATTTCGTACAAGATAGTGCCTACTAGGTGCTGAACGAACATACTGAGGATCAACGTGGTCAGAACAAAGAATGCCCATTTTGACAGAATTTTCTCCTTATTAAGGCCAATAATCTCCCTCCAAAGCTCTCTCTTGTTTGGATCAGTGGGGAATCTAGTAAACTCATAAATTTGAATATTTTTAAAATGTTTAATAACTGTACAGTAGCATGACATAACATAACATTACAGAGTGAAAATGGTTGTTTACATAAGAAATATATTTTTTTATATATTATTGCCAGAAAGATTCAGAAACTTTTCCAAAAAAACCCAAACACTAGGAAAATAAGGGAATTTGTAACAATAAATCTTTCTTAAAACTTCTTTGTAAAATAAATCACTAATATTTTGTAAAAAAAGTTATAAACCACACCACTGTCTTACCAAATCGTAAACAATATGACGGTTTCTGGAAGAGATTCAAACTTACCGGTGAAATGATAAATCCAGCCACTTCTCTTCACTTTTGTCACACTTCTTAGGCATTTTTAAAGTTATTTAATAAAAAAAATCTTAATTTTGTGATCAATATTGCAAAAAAAACAACGAAAATGCACGTTTATTCGGATAACCTCTCAAAGGCAACAATAAATGATGCAAGGGTGACGTTTGGTCTACATGGTTGCCGCTATTAATTTTTTTTCTGAAAAATAGCGAACAAAAATCAGTTTTTTGCATTTTACGCGTCGTAGGGCAAAATTTAATGTATGAGAAATATTACCCATAGAATTCCCTACAATCGGTCTCCATAGTCTGTAGGTCTACAACCACACGTTTAGAAGAAAATTTGAAAAAAATTATGTTTTTTGCAATTTATGCAAAAACGGTAAGTCATAAAAAAAACTTTATTGACATAAAATGATCAAGACACAATTCTCTACAATGCGACAATGACAATTTACAGCTCTACAACCATATGTGTTGAAGACAGAGGGTGCCGAAAATGCCCATTATATACTTTTTTTCGTTTTACGCAAAAACCATAAGTCATAGAGCTGTGACTCACATAGGTGAATTGTAGAGAATGGCGTCCTGGAGATTTCTTGTCTATAATGTGTTTTTCTAGGACCTACCGTTTTTACATAAAATAAAATAATAATTTTTGCAAATTTGGCGCCGTATATGTTCTACACGTAGTTGTAAACCTGTGGCCCAAAAGGAAAGAATGTAGAAAATTGTGTCCTTTAACATTTTATGTTTATAAAGTTTCTTTCTATGACTAAAAAAAACACAATTTTTGACAACTTAGCTGCCATCTACCTTCTAAACATGTCGTTGTAGACCTATAGACTATGGAGATTGATTGTGAAGACTCGTATGGGTAATATTTCTCTTAAATAAAATTCTCCTCTACGACTTACCGTTTTTGTGTAAAATGCAAAAAACTGATTTTTGTCAATTTTGGTGCTCTCTATCTTCTATACATGTAAGTCTAGAGCTATAACCTTTAAGAAAAATTGTAAAGGAATTTTTGAATTGTAAACTTCTTTAGGCGCGTTTAGTAGTTTTTGTGGGTACTGAATTGAACTGAGCCGTCAGACTCGGCTATGTAACGCTCATTCGGGTGAAGTCGGCTCGAGTCGACTAACTGTGAGAGGAACATTCAGCAAGCAATATGATGATGCAGATGAAGGCCAGTATTAATTTCGCCTTGTTAAAGTTTACACTTCTGCCATGTGGTCTTAAGCACACACAATTTTTTTTGTCAACAAAGGTTTTCTCTGCGACGTTCCATTTTCGCGTAAAATCAAATCAAAACACTTTTTGAGTTTTCCAGAGTTGCCCAGGAAAGGGGTTGTAGACTAATTTATATATATATATATATATATATATATATATATATATATATATATATATATATATTATATAAAGAAAAGGTTTTTTTAACTTTCGTGATCAAAACATTTAACTTAAATTTATTTGGACTAAAAGCAAGAGTTATTTTTATACCGAAAACATTTGTAGTGAGAACAATAATTAATAGTTAAAAGTGCAGTTTAGTAATCTGGTTTTAATAACTTTTTAAATACCACCTAGGAAGACAAAACTAATAAACTATTTATGAACTCTAACCTCACACCAAAGAAATTTAATTAAACTTACTTTCAGTTGAACGTTTTTCACACTTAAATGGAGTCCCGTTTTTTTCAGAAAACCGAAAACCAAATCAATATTTTAAACTGCGCATTCGCTACCGTACTTTTTCTTCTCACATAAAATATCTCCCTCTCAGCTGTGGTCGAGCATGTGTGAAGTTAGTAAGAGGAAGATAATTTTATGTGATCAGAAAAAGAGAGGTGCGCATGTGCAGTTTAAAAAAATGGTTTGCATTACAGGATATCGCCGCTAGTTATTTTGTGTTCCTGCAAAAAACAAGCTCAAGTTGGTTGACTGCACAAAAATTGCAATTTTGTGCTAATCGTTGTACGTTCTATAAAAATCGACAATCAACAATCTTCGAAAAAAACCAACTTTAGCTGATTATTTCTATCTTATACTTTCCTTTTAATTCAACATAGATAAGGATTTAAACCGCCACATAGATCTATAACAACAGGGACTTAAAAGCAAATGTTTTATGATTTTTGTTAAGTTTAGGTACCTATGTAAACAAAAATTTACCGATTGATTATTGGATAACATATTCTAACTTAAAAAAAAAACTTTTTTTCAAACATTTGTATACATATGTGCATATAGGTACACAGACAGACATGCATACATACATATCTAGAGGTTATACTTACAACCTAGAATTAAATTGTATAGAAAAACGTTATTAATGATAAGATCTCAAAAAAAAAATCAATGAAAACAATCCATTTCTCACATAGGATGGTAAACATATTCTATTACAGATACATGTATAGCAATCCAAAACGTAAGCCGAATTCAAAAACAAAATATTTTTTTGATTTTTATTAGTTACCATTTTACTTATGTACCTACATCAAAATTACAAGTTATAAAAGTACTGGCAACATTGTTGCGAATTTGAAAGAAATCCCCAGTATAATACTTTTTGTGTCTGATGAAGTTTAGGATTTCTATACGGGGTCTACCTTTAGTTGAATGTTTTTGATATTAAGCGTGTGAACTGTCAAAACGATTTGGGGGTCATATTTGATGACAATATGTCATTTTCAGAATACACGTTAATAAAAATAAAGAGCGTTCAAAAAGTTTCTGGACTTTCGGAATTTCGGAATACAAAGTCTTTTAGTACTGATGTTAGTCTCAAACTTTTTGATAGTTTAGTGTTGCCAATAATAGAATATGGTAGTGTAATATGATCTCGACAGTATCAAATTTGGATAACTGCTATTGAAGGAGTGCAACGTAAATTGCATATATGCAGTCGTTAACAACCCTTGAGCATTAAATCCTTTAAAAGAAACAAATAAAACACAGAGAAAACTCATACATCATGAGATTTTGAAAGCCTGTCGATGTTTTTGTTTATGTCTACCGAGCGAGGCCCCGAAATTTTCAAACAAATGATTAAATCTGGTATAACAACCAATTCTGAGCCGACGCGACGCGAAGCTGGGGTGTAAAGTTTACCCTCTCTCTACACACTTTAAAATACATAATCCATAATATCGTATATAGTCTCGACGTTATACAAAATCTGTGATATTACGTAAACTCTATTTAGCTTCTATCTGTGCAGCTACAACTTTGAAAATCACACTGTCATTATTAACATCAACTTCTTATTTGTCTAAACTTTACCAAATCTCAATCTGGAAGTTAAAAAAAAGGTATAGCATTCTCAGACACACCTCAAGATATGGTAGCAAGTTAAACTTCTGATAGTGATTCATTAGATGTCATGTTATCACGTACTTTGAATAGGGCCATATTTACGTTGGTGTTTTAGTTAGGTCTTAATGAGAATTTCGGTAAAGCTAATCTAGAAACAGCGCTTCGTTCTACAAAACTAAGTAATGGGATAAAGCATAAGTGAAGGAATTTTGCTTTAAATAGATCTACCTTAAAAATAAGGGACAAAAGTCTAATACTACTCAGAGATATGGGTAATAGATAGTTTTTAGACGACTGCGCAGATGGGGATCTGTCAGTCGGCCATTTTGTGGTTATCTTCCCCTGAATTCTCTTTCTATACCAGCTTACTAAATTTTTAAAAAATTTTTGCCTACAAGCAAAGGGATAAATATTTGAATTTTACTACTATGTCGGTTTAAAACGTTTTTCGACGTTGTCCGATTCCGATTTTCTACCACCTTCGATTCTGACAATCATCTTCCGCCAGGTTTTTTTTGACTCATTGATCTTTGGATTGACTGTTGCCGTTTCAGTTTAGGGCGCCCTCTTCTTCTGTGTCATATTTGTTGCCATTCTAAGACCTGCTTTGGTAATCTTTTGTCATTCATCCGTTGTACATGGCCGTACCTTATCAGTTGTCTTTTTATGATCTCATTTCTTATATGATCTGTTCTAGATATTCTCATTGATCTTCTTATTGCATCCATTCCGACACTTTCCAATTTTGTTTTGTATTTTTCCGTTACGCGACAAGTCTCTTTTCCATACAACGGCGTGATTTTAACCATTGCTTTATATATGTTAAATTTTACATTCTTTTTTATCTCTCTGCTCCATAAAATGGTGTTAAGACATCCATTAACCTTTTTTGCTTTCACTATTATTGCTGGAGATATTGTCTGTCCATTGTCCAGTTCTAACTTACTTTACTTGATTCGCTTCCAATTCATAAGTACTGTGCCTTGTCCACGTTCACTGTTAATCTCCACTCTGTCTTCTTTATCATTAGCTACAATTACTTACTCGTCAGCAAACTGTAGTGTGTATATGGTAAATCGGTTGTTAAGTTGTATTTCCATGCCGTGTACCTTCCGTTTCCAGTTTTTTAGAGCTACCGCTTTTATATATTTTAAAAAGAATTATAGAGATACAACATCCCTTAAAACCTTTCGTTACCAGGAATTTTTTTAAAAGTCGATTTCTAATTTTAATTTTAGATTTTAACCCTTTCCATAGTTCTTTCATCGCTTTAATGTATGTATGATTAATAGTAGTTTTCTCTAACACTGTCCGTAATTTTTCTACTGGAACGGTATCATATGCTTTTTGTAGGTCCACAAAGGTAACAGAAGTCAGTTAAGACAAAAAACATTATCACTACAACTGCCTGCACGAAACCCACTTTGCTCATTATCTTGATCGTTTTCGTTTTCATTTAATCTAAAATGAAGAAGTATTTCATTGACACATTTCTGTTTATGTAACCACACCACATACCGATTGATAGTACGTCTTGTGATAGTTTAGGCAACCAAGACGCACGGCTTGAAAAAGTTTTATTTTTGTCGGACACTTTGTTTTATATGTTTTGGTGGAGAATTTTTTTATAGGTAGATGCATTATTTTCCTAAAAATGTTATCCACTAAGAGTGCAGAACAGAGGGCTTTGCCTGCGTTCAGTCTTTTTAAGAAAAATTCAGTCAAAAAACATTTCAGTGACTCCTCGCTTTTCAGTTTTTTGTTGATACCGTTCTTGTTCGATGTCAGCCAAAGCATGCTAGAAATTAACATTTCGTGCAACTCCCAACACAAAACGCAAATTTTCTAAAATTCTATTTTAACCTCGATGCGTTTTATAACTTTGCTTCTATGCTTTTTTTAATCAATAGTGTATTAGAATTTGTTAAGGATAGTAATAATGATAAGTGTTTAAGAGTGTAGCGCCGCTTTTTTACCCTATTATTAAAATGTCTAGAGCTTAACGATTTGACCCAGCTTCTGTATTCAGATTCACTTTCTTAAATTACACATTTTAGTCAGAGCCCTGCAAAAAATTAAATGGAAATTTGGGATTTTTTTTCAGACTCTCGAGTCCAAAACTTTGCATTATCAATAGCAGGTATCGACATTGGACAAATTGCAGGTTTAAGCCGGTTGCATATAGCAATTTTCCTTATGATTTATTCACCGATTCAACTATTCATTTACTGCCATCGTTTCGTTACATCCACCCTATCCAAAATTCCCCTAGTTTTTATCCTTCTCTTTCTTTATTTCATACACACAATAACCGATTGTATTTTGTCTTGGTAAGGGGATCAGTAGGGTCGTGGAAACGAACGAGGGATACAATACACAGATAATTCATAAGTATTGCTAACGGGATGACGCCTATATCGATCGCCTCTTTATGGGGATGGCATACGCTAGTTTTATGAATGATAGATAGAGAAGTTTGGGTTTTTTTGCTTAAAAATCCGGCATTTGATTACAAAAGAAGGCGCAAGGGACGATAAATTTCCAGGGATTAATCAGGTAAATCTTAAAATCTTGAACTAAAAGAATCTGGAAAATTTATAATTATAAATAGATCGACTCAAAACTAAGATAAATCTTAAGAAATGATAATGATTATAACGCAGACTCCAAAGGTTGTTGGAAACACATCAATAGAATGAGTGTCAGTACAAACACCTAGGCAAGCTCGAAGCTATACTCTTTCAGGAAATTAGAAATGAAAATCCTCTACAACAGGAACATTAACTTAAAACTGAGGGTGTAAATGTTTCGCTGCTACGATTTTTAAATCCTTCTCTATGCATGTAAGATGAATGAAGAATTTTATGGACAAAGTATCAATTTAAGAGCTGATGGAGAGAATACAAACCAAACAGAAAATTCTGATTCTGAAAACGAAAAACTTGGAGTACGTTTGGTACAAACTAAAAGGCTTTATATATAAGATACTACAGAATATAATAACGTAAACATTTAAAGGCAAGTGAAGCCAAAGGAGAAAGGCCACCCTTTCTTAGTAATCTTATAGAATGGTAATTGACTGAACTGTTTAAAGCAGCAGCAAGCAAGTTGGAAATTGATAGGAGATGAAACTTCTAGAAGAAGGTTTAAGATAAGGAATTAGAGTACTGTTGGATTTTTACAAAGTCAGCAATAAACTGCTGGCAAGTAACCAGACATAAGAAGTTAATCCAAGAATCTTAATTTTTAATACCATGTACTCATCTGGAGAAATAGTACATTGGCACCACATGCAGAGAACCGCTACCATGCATCGCACACCTTCAAACTAATTTTAAGTTTACCAACACTCACCTTATGGATAAAAAGATAAATAATGAAAAGCTTCTTCTGAATCAGTGACGTATCAATGGCTTTAAGGGTGACTAGCCTCCGAATAAATATCGCATTGATTGTGGAGCACGAAGTACCACTATCTAGCACAACTATCCAGGGATTTAAAACATACAAGGAAAAATTCAGCTACTAGACCATGTCGAGAAGACTTAAAAGAAAAATTCCCACAAGTGCCACTTGTGTACCATGCTTACTTTGAAAAATACCGCAGTTGTAGGAATGTACTTGGAAAACACCGACATGCAATCAGGAATTTATTCTATAAATGCTGCAATTGAAGAAGATGTGTTTAGACATAATAATTGGTTAGTATTTTCTAGCATCTTCCCTTTTAAGCCAAAAAACATTTTTTGTTGTTCAGAATATTCCAATTACTTTATGAGAATATTAAAAATAAAAACAACATTTTGTAGCATTCGGGTAAACTAAAATATTTCAAAACATTTTATTCATTATATTTAATTAAAACTTGTATAACTCCGCGGACAATTATAATTATTTACTGTGCAGAAATATCCCAATTATATGAAGTACATATTTCATAAATAAAGTTGTACGTACCATAAATTTTTTTTCACTTTATTATTACCTTATACTTTCATTTCTTTCTAACTGACTTACTTTTCACGCCTGAAAACTTTCAAAAAAGTATATTGAGTTAACTTTTTTCTGGAAGAGAAGAATACTAACGTGTGTATATTTTCGAGCACATCATGAGCCTGAGGGAATCTGATGTCGTTAGTTTGTTTACACATTGAGAATATATTACTCTTTCTGGAAGGTTTTTGAAGGGAAAATTATAATTTATCTTATTTTATATTTTCTTTTGTTGTCTATACACTTTAAGTAACTTCCTTTTTTTACTGCTATTTTTAATGTATTTCAACAGATTTCTTAACCTCATGAATATTTCTCTTTATTTTTTGCATGCCTTTTCCATGTATTATTTACTATTTGATTGCGCTTAGAAGCTTTTTTATTTTACTTGTTATATTTAAAGGACTCTCAATTGTCAGTTATAAAATTAATATCATTCACTGACACAAAGATAAATTTCCGCAAATCAAAATTCCTATTATATCATTCCAAACCTTTATCTCTTGTCTGCTTTTACCGTCTGAAATATAGATGTCGCTTAGTGTCGAAGGGCATTTGTCAACCGTTGTCCGTTTCCTCCTCGCCACACGATGTCGTCTAATTAATTTTGAGGTTTAATTGGTTCCAAGCCCACTTGTTGCCAACATTATATTGCTAAGGGGTTTCCAAATATTATTATTATTGGCTTTACGGATTTTTCGGTTTGTGCAAATGATTTTAAAGTGGGCTCTTTTTTATCATTATCAACATTTACGTAAGGCTTGTATAACGTAAGTTCTCCAACGAGATTTTTCTGGAAATTTACTCTATAAATTTTTAGTAACTTTGCAAACCAAATTGATAAATAAAATGTAAAAATATTTAAAATAATTAAATCTGAAAACTCACTAACAAATTGAAAAAATATGTACGTATTATTTATTGATTTTAGAACGAGGGCCCATTTCATAAAACAAATGAAATCCTCCATGTTCAAACATTTATACAAGACAAAAATTGACCTACAGTCTAAAGTGGAAATAATGTCATACAAAAAAAGGTTTCGGTGCAAGAAAATGACAGACTAGCTCCTTACAAAAAATTCACTGTTAAATTAAGGAAAATTAATTTGAAATGCAGAAGAAGAGAGGCTGAAGAAGAGCGGCATAAAGCATTTAAAGAGGAGGACAGTGTACTGCAAAATAATTACAATAATGGTGCTACTCGTGTAAATAAAACCGCGAAACAGAAGAGTATTATCGAGAGCATTACCAAATAGTCAGATAACGGGCAGTCAAACGCATTTTGAGCGGGATTTTATTGTCGAAATCGGGGCGATTAAAGCACCAAAGCGTTTGAACAACAGTCGCCCTCAGATTAAACAAAAGCGCTAATAATGAATAGAAATCTGTGGACGGGTAATTTTCGGCTTTCTATAAAGTGATAGGTATTTTAAATGTTTCTACTAATTGTTAACCGCCTTTACCACTAATTAATGACCTTTAATTTGACCAGTGCTTTGTGTAGCTCCCTAAGAGCTCTTTGTGGGCTGCTCCCATTTGGGCCAATAAACCTTTGATGGTCCATAGTTTGGTCTTGTTATCACTGATGTCTCCCTGGAATCTATAGGAGCTTAACGAGTTTGGTTTTCAATAGTTCTTAAAGTACGTTAAAGCATTTTTAACTTATCCTATTTATAGAATATTCTAATTTACACGAATGCCTTTTGGTCTAAAACACAAGGCGCAAGCAGCCGATGGCTGATTCCTATTCTTAAATTCCAAATAATGTCATTTCTCATTCTCTTATCTTCTTTAAAAATCTCACTAAATTTAAATTATTATTCACCGCTTTTTCAAAAGATATTTAGATTTGGTATTCGCTTAGCCGGGAGTTTCCCAACCATTTACCTCTCTTTGCTGCTCGGTTCTGTCTGTTCTGTCAGTTTGTCTGTCTGCTTGCGCAAAGGCAAAGGATATTGAATTTAAGATCAGATTTTTCATTTAGGCTAATGTAATTGTATTTTTTAAGGAGAAACCTTTTGAAGGATATGGGTATAATACTATTTAGCTTTTTACAAAATCATAATCCGCTATTCGTATAGGTTTAAGGTCACCGAAATCACTAAAATGTTTCCACTCGAATCTTTTACTATTGAGAGACAAAATGTTGAGGACGAGCTAACGATGATATAAAGCACAATAGATACAAAAATCTCAGCAAACGGTAACTCAAGTCTGAGGAAGCACCTGCACAGAATGGGATCTACTGGGATCAGCCAGTTGCATGTCGTCAACGAATTCGCCGCACACATCATATCCAAGCACCCAGCTCTTAGCTTTTGCAGAAACATAAACCTCTTGGAGGAAGACTGTTAGAAAAGAAAAGGGCACATTGCGCTTTCCGAGGCCTTTTAGCCTCCTTACTTTGGAAAACACACTGTAAGAGCTAAAATCGAACCTTAATGTAGAAATGAATCAGTCAATGAAACAAGCCTGTTTTAAAAATTTACGAAAACTGCAAACATTTTAAAATTGATCCCTTAAGGAAATCCATAAAATGTATTACCCAAATAGACTAAGGAATTAAGTCATACTGGATACTTCACTTCAATGCCCGATCCTCTTAAAATAATGTCTGAAAAGTGAAGCTGGAATGGACATATATTGCGATGATCAATCAACAAAGCAGATAATGGAATCCACAATCTTTATCTGTGTTAAACCCGTTGGAGAAGCCATGGCCTTAAATCGGTAACTATCCTAAGTCACATTTTGATTATTTTTGGTTTTTTTGGCGGACCAAATAGTTTAAAAAGAGAGGATAATGATTTGCACCAAAAATAAGCCTCAAATTGTCCAAAAACAAAAATATCGGCCTTCGTTAAAAAATCATACTATGTGGACAAAAAAAAAGTTGAAAACATAAATGCTCAGGGTACTGAAAAATTAACATTTTGGGAGATAAGATAGTTTTACTCTTAGTCGAGAAAATAAGTAAGTATAATTTGTGGTGATGACAAAAGGCTTAAAGATATTTATATGTTTAGTGTTTATTACATTTTCTATATTAAGATTCACTTCGCTTGTGTATTGATGGTCGGGTGTTTAATTCGAATAATAATTCTTATGCTTACCCTATGCCCAAGCTGGCAAAAAAACGAACAAACAAAATACAACTTTTTTGATATTTTAAAAGAAAATACGTAATATACTTTAGTTACAACTTAGTTTTGCAATTAGTCGACAAAATAAGTAAGTAGAATTTGTGTTGATGACAAAACGCTAAATTATATTTATTTTTTAGTGTATATTACATTTTCTGTATTAAAGTTCACTTCGCTTGTATATTGATGGTCGGGTGTTTAATTCGAATAATAATGCTTTAAGTTGGCAAAAAAACGAAAAAACAAAATGCAACTTTTTTGACATTTTAAGATACAATACGTTATATACTTTACTTACAATTCTTGCGTTTGCGTGCCGTCTGCGGGGGCGGGCATTGTTGGGATCATACAGAAGGCCTACTGTGATCCATTATTTATAGGCCAGACCGGTATCGATTTTCGAACTGTGTCCCGCAGCGCAAAGAGGCACAGAACAAGAATGAAAGTATTTACGTAAGATTTAAGGGTAACTTACGTCAAGTAACAAAATAAAAAGATCGTTTCGTTTTTTTTAAATAACCTACGTAATGTTTTTTGACGACGCAGTGACGCAAGAAATTTAAAAGAAAAAAAAGTCATGAAGGAAAAAACAAGCAATCTATAAGTTTTTAAAAATTAGTTTAACACGTTTTTCTGGTATTAATGTCAATATATTTTTGTAAATCGTAAAGTACAAAACGTTCTATGTCGGTTCGCAATCATAGGATGTCATGTGTTCGGCCTAAAATCTTGTGGGGGTGGGATCATAATTATGTTACGCATTGGCCACCCCTTTAGAATTGGAATGGGGTAAGAGAGTTGAGAATTTCGATTTAAACAAGGTATTAGATTCAAAAATATAAACTTTACAAAAAACAAATGTTCTAGCAAAAGAAGTAACTATGGATGTAGAGGTAAAAAGCTAAAAACTTAAGAAAGCCAGAAAAGTAGAAGGGGAAAAAAACGTCAGGCAAGAAATTTGAAATAGTGAAGAAGATATATAATCTTGTGTGAAGATTATCGGAATAATGTCAGAAAACGAGAAAGAACACCAGGTTAAAGGAGACAAGGAAGGGATAGAGAAAGGATAAAGCGCAAAATTTTGACAATTAATACTCTGAAATGGATCCGGTGTGGATTGCGACCAGAAAATTGATATAGATGAACGCAAAATTGAACGGGTTGTATTCTATAATTTATTAGACAAGCCACATTCGCCGCAATATCAGTTTGTGAGTGAGTGGTTTTGTCAACCGCCATGTGTGTTGCGTCACTCCTTCAACTAAAGTGAGTATGTTTGTTTGGGTCAGTGTTCCCAGACTTTTCTGACAACTTTCCTTCAACTAAGTGATGAAAACCCCTCATCTCCTTCAAAAGAGTAGCGGGTGGGTGGTCGACACCAAACCAAAAAAAAACTTGATAAAAATCATTGCTATGAACAAATTTTTTAAATAAAAATGGAACAAATTTAAAAACTTAAATTATGAAAACCAAAATTAAAATTAAAGTATTTAAATTTACCTACATAAGTTAAGATTGGTAAAATTATTGGAATATTTGCAAAATTATTTGCTTTTCCTCAAAATAGAAAATCCTTCAAATTGGGACAAAAATCTTCAATCATATTGAAGGGAAAACTTCAAGTCTGGCAACACTGGTTTGGGTTTACTTTTAGCACGGATTTCTTCTTCTGTTGGCAGCACTATTTTCTGGGGTTTGCGCTGTTTGCATCACTGAAATAGAGGTAGGCACGTCGTTTCTTGACAAGTTCGAATCATGTCCGCTAGGGTTTATCGGTTTTGACGCTCGAGCTTTTGAAGTCTGATCATCGCGTCGCCACCATAGACCCTCGCTTTTTCGCACCCAAACCACCGCCGAGCTCTACCTTGTGCAAGTTTTGTTTGCATGTATAATCAACAATTTCTCACTTAATCTATTTAAATTTATAAGTGTGGTAACACTGAAATCAATGTTACCAACAAAATAGGGTCACAACGTAAGTATTAATATCAAATGACATTGTAAAAGTCAATCATTTAATCAAACTTAAAATTCAACATCTAAAATCCAGACAGCCGCAACAATTGCAACTTTTAAAAATTCCGATGTTAAGGGGACTGTTATCTGAAATTTCAGCACCTAAAAATTCCAAAACCGGTAATTTCACAGCCAAAATTCTAACAGTCAAAACCCTACACATGAAATTCCAACACATGAAAATTTGGACGCCCCAAATTCTGACAGCCAAAATTTCTATGTAATGGAAAACATTTAGGAAAATAGGAATCTTTAACTTCCTTTGAGGAATCAAAAAACCTTAATCATGCTGTTTTTATATACTCGTACCCAAACCACAAACAATGAAATCTTTTCATTCGCTTCTAACTTGATAGCAAAAAACCCAAATTCCATAAAGGAATGAAATTACCTTACCCAACTTTAAACCTTTTTATCATGCTAATATGAAATATTTCTCCATGGAGCTTTCAAAAAAGCTTAAAAAGCCCGAAAACTTACTTGCTGTCGAGGAAATTTCATTCTTTCGACTCTCTTACTTTACTTAGTTCTTCAACAAAGTTTTCTGCTTATACGAATTTTGCTGTGTATAGATTTTTAAGAAAATACGAGTTTTGTGTCGAAAATAACGGGACATTTTATTTCCCACCTACGAAAACGTATTCCCATTAAATGTATGAATGTACGGTAGTGGCGGTTAGCACCCTTAAAGGATCTAACCTGGCACCTAGGCCGTCTTTCTGGGCCCGTTGTGCACCACGTACCTACTGTGTTCGACTTAGATAATAATTTAAATACTATAGTATATAGAACCCAGTAGACTTCAAATTATATTTTAGGCCAGAAACTTAGTCATCATGATATACTACATAATGCCATGGTTGTAGCCTTAAACCACTGATGGGTCATAAACCTTTTGACAGAATCAACAGGGTACAGAGAGCCAGGTAGGTACGGGTAGACCTCGTCAGATGTCTATCAGGGGAAATTAATCGACCCCTGCCCTCCGTAGATTCCAGGTACTCTCCGACCCGGAGAGTTAGCACCTGTATAGGGTCCCTTTCCCAGGGTTACGGGAGAAGACCACATCGATATGAAAGGCGGAGAGAATGGACCTCGGTACGGTGATCATAGCGTAGGTGGCAACCCTTTCTTTTAGGGATAGTATAAAAGACTGCAGCTGTTGCCTTACAGTATGGCGTTGGCTCGTCAAAGGCCAGAGGAGTAAAACCTTGATTAAAAATCCTGGCCCTCCAAGTAGGGGGTTGAGGCATTAGACTGGTTCTCTAATACTTGTAAAACAAAGCAATTACCAAAATGCCTCGGAGCAATGGATGGAAACTCTCGAAGACGAAAAAAGCAAAGACATACAACTATGAATATAGCTACATGGAACGTACAGGGAGTGAATCAAAAGTTGGACATTATTGCAATTGAAGTGCAGAATTGTAAGATCGATATTATTGCACTCACAGAGACAAAAAAGAAAGGAACAGGTACGAATAGTGTCGGCAATTTTGTCCATATATTCACTGGAGTCTCAAAAGAAAGCAGAGCAGCCAGAGGGGTATCCTTGTTAATAAAGAAAAATCTAAAGAATAAAATTACAGACTACGATTGCATTAGTGAAAACATACTTCGAGTGAACATGAAGATGCTTGGACATAATATAAGCATAATAGCAGTCTACGCACCATCAGATGACGAAAGAGTAGCTACAAAACAAATGTTCTTTGACCAACTGGATGACATTATCACCAAAATCGGTAATACCAGAGAAATAATTATGCTTGGCGAGTTTAATAGCCGAACTGGTAGACAAACCCAGAGCAAAGTGATAGGACCATTTGGAGAGGAAGTAACAAATGATAATGGCTTAAGACTGATGCAATTGTGTGAAACCCACAACCTAAAAATTAATAATGGTTTTTTTAAACATAAGGATATTCATCGATATACCTGGATTCAGCCAAGAAGAAATCTTAAATCAATCATTGATTATGCTATAGGTGGACAACACTCGCAATTAAAGTGGTATGATGTGCGAGCACTTTGTGGTGTTACCTGTGGATCTGACCACCATCTGGTAAAAGCAAAAATATTATTCCCTTTAAGAAAAACAAATAAGGACGAAAGTATTAGAGAAAATGAAAACCTAGAGTGCATCGAAGACAATCAAAATACAACTTTAGAAGTCTAGAAATCGAAAGTACTCAAAGATTGTATCAGAACCGATTAGATCAAAAATTAATTAACACAAATCACTCATTTCAAGAGATATATACAAACATCATAAAAAGCTTGAAGGAAACAAACAACGAAGCTGTTGGATACCAAGATAATAGAAATAACAGGAAGATGTGGTGGACGGAGAAAATACAGGAAATGGTCAAAGAGAAAAAACGCACATACTTGAAATGGCTCAGTACTAAAGATCATGGAGACCTAGAAATATACAGGGAAACCAGAAGACAGCTAAGAAGTTTGATACGCACAGAAAAAAATTAAATGTTTGAGCGCAAATGCCACGATATAAATACACACGTAGGAGGTAGGCAGAGCTCTGAAGTATGGAAATTCATTTCTACAGTAAAAAACCCAATAAAAGAAAAAGTAAACATCCAGATCATCAAACCAGAACAATGGACAGAGCACTACAAGGGACTGCTGCAGGAGACGAGACCCGAATATCTAACAGCCTCTCCGAGGAGAGACATAGAAATACATGGAGAGGAAGTAATCATCGAAAAAGAAATGATAAAGAATAGTATAAAAAAGCGGACCTGGGGGAATATATGCTGAAATGCTCAAATATGGATCAGAGAAACTACTCGAAAATCTCACATATATTATCAATCAATGCATAAACGGACATCCAGTACCTATTGATTGGAAAATTGCATTCATATCCTCAATACATAAAAAAGGAAACAAGCTGGATTATAACAATTACAGAGGAATTTCAGTCACCAGCACTCTAAGTAGATTGTACGGTGGGATTCTTAGAGATCTAATAGAGAATGATTTTCATGAACAAGAAGAAGAAGAGCAAAGTGGGTTTCGTGCAGGCAGATCTTGTAGTTATAATGTTTTTTGTCTTAAACAAGTAATTGAGAAAAGAAGCGCCAGAAATATGATAAAGCATATGATACCGTTCCAGTAGAAAAATTATGGACGGTGTTGGAACAAACTAATATCAATCATACATACATAAAAGCGATAAAAGAACTATACAAAGGGTCAAAATCTAAAATTAAAATTGGAAATCGACTTTCAAAAGAATTCCTGGCAACAAAAGGCTTAAGACAGGGATGTTGTATCTCTCCAACTCTTTTTAAAATATATATCGCAGTGGCTCTAAAAAACTGGAAACGTAAAGTACACGGCATGGGAATACAACTTAACGACCGATTTACTATATACACACTACAGTTGGCTGACGACCAAGTAATTGTAGCTAATGATAAAGAAGACATGGAGTATATGATGAGAAAGTTAACGGAAGAATACCAAAAGTGGGGACTAACAGTGAACGTGGACAAGACACAGTACTTATGTATTGGAAACGAATCCAGTGAGTTAGAACTAGACAATGGACAAACAATATCTCCATGCAATGAGTATGTATACTTGGGTATCACATTTGATAAGACTGAAGATTGACAGACTGTAAAGAATTGGAAAAAAAGAATAGTAAAATCAAAAAAGGTTATTGGATGTCTTAACAGTATTTTATGGAGCAGAGAGATATTAAAGAATGTAAAATTTAACATATATGAAACAATGGTAAAAAGCACGCTGTTGTATGGAATAGAGACTTGTCGCGTAACAGAAAAATACAAAACAAAAATGGAAAGTGTCGAAATGGATGCAATAAGAAGATCAATGAGAATATCTAGATTAGATCACATAAGAAATTTGATCATAAAAGAAAGAATGGGAATCGAGGAAAGCATAACGGATGACATCACTAAAAGGCAATTGATATGGTACGGCCATGTACAACGGATGAACGACGAAAGATTACCAAAACAGTTCCTAGAGTGGCAACCAGTAGGGCGCAGAAAAAGAGGACGTCCTAAACTAGAATGGCAACAGTCAATCCAAAGGTCAATGAGTCAAAAGAATCTGACAGAAGATGATTGTCAGGATCGAAGGAGGTGGAGAATAGGCGTCGGACAACGTAGAAAAACGTTCTAAACCGACATAGTAGTAGTACAGAGAGCCACAATGTGCCCGCACTAGCTGCTAGCTCCAAATAGGCACTCCATATACTCTGTTCCATGTGGTGATTTCCCCTTAGTGGCGATTTTTCAATAACTGCATATGCACTTCCAAATCTAATGCCTTTTGTTAAACAAACCTATTTATATTTATATATTGCCTTTCTTTGAATAATTTTATCATAAATATTCCAAAAACAATTTGTCAAGTAGCAGAACTTAAAACGCGGCATGGCAATTTTTGAACCTACCAATTACAAATATTCGTTTTGGAATTCTCTCATCGATCCACCATGTTGCCTGGTCGCTTCGTTCAGTGCACATCTGGATATTAAATCTGAATTATGGAATTCCTGCTACCTGTACTCATTGTTGTCGGTGTTTTAAAGTAGCTCGTGTGCACATATAATATGTGCATAAATAGTGTCAGTTGCTTAGGGAACGTCCTTAAATTACGTAACGCAAAAATTAAGGATTTTTTACGCCCTTCTCCCCCCTCGTAACGCATTTTCAAGAAAAAACACATAAAATAAATATTGAGTGTAACGCATGGCCAAACCCCCCCTCCCTTCCTAGAGCGTTACGTAATTTAAGGACAGGCCCTTAGACCCAAGACAAGAATATCGGAATTTTCGCACTCTGATCGCATTGAAAAGTGTTGGCCCTCCAAAAATTATTAATTATGGACAGACCGAAATTTTGGGATAGGTTTAAAGACAAGACTCTTTTAAATAACTAGTTTTATGTAATAACATTATTTTTCAATTAAATAAGTTTATTAGAAGTTGGTTAAACAGTAACAGAATAGAAACACCTTTTACTACATAATCTAAAACGTATTTGACATACCTACCATCCGCCTAGCCTTGGCGCATACCATCACAAGTTGGTATGCTTTTAATTACCTTTTTATTTATATACCTTGAAGCACACGCCTTGTTTAATAAATAAAATTATCATCTGCTAAACGAAGCGATACAATTCGTCGCCTTTCTCACTAAGGGACCTAACTAGCATTTGGTAAATTCAGTCAGTCAGGAGAGCTAAAAATCGAAAAAGGGGTAGGCCGGTTTCTGCAGTTGATGATGATGCCTTGTCCTCCAAAAAGGCCCGCTATCAGTTTGAGCGAGACACTGTTCAGTCATTCTGAGGTTTACCGAAAGTGTTCTGAGGTAAACGTGCAATAGCCGGACATTCGCACGGTACATGTCTGACTAGTTCGTCATCCTCCATACAGAGTCTGCATTCGGTCTCTTCTGTTAGTCCCATTCTGTGCATGGGTACTCTCAGTCGACAGTGACCCGTAAAAAGACCAGTGATGTTCCTGGTTCTGTTTCTATAAGGTCCTTTAATGAACTCTTTAGAGTGAGTCAGTTCTGGTATATTTATCCAGTATTGTTGGAAGCTATTCTCAATCCATTTTAATATGCTTGATTTAGCAGCATTGTATGATATCCCCAGGGCTGGTTCGGTGCTGAAAAATTCGGCAGATGCCGCTTCTCTGGCTGCTTGGTCTGCGGCCTTATTTCCCTCGTGCCCAGAATGCCTTGGTATCCATACAAATGACACATTGTTAGCGCTACCAAGCACATTCAGCGAATCCCTGCAGCTCCTGACGGTTCTGGACGAGAGTTAGACCAAAAGTGATTTTATTAACCAAAGCTGAACTATTTGTAATTCAGATATGCCACTTCGTGAGCAAGTCAAGTTTCGTAATTTTGATAGTTAGGTCCCTTCGTGAGAAAGGCATTTGTAATAATTTTAAAACTGGTCCTACAAGTTCGTAAAAAATCGAACAGATTCGTCATTATTTCTGATTTCCAAACGTCATTTGAATTGCTACGTTACGCATGGTGATAAGTTTTCCTGGTGTAGTGCGTTGATGTGGGGTTCTCACTTCTTTTCTTTGAACCTTCGTGTCTGGGCCTATATTTAAATACGTGGATAAAATCATCAAAGCGTAACGGTCGACAGATTGTCCACTCACAGGGATAAAGCTTTGCTGAATCAGTTTGACTGATTCAGTGATACTGAACAATGAACACAACATTTTCATTAGAAATTCTACTGGTCATTTCTAATGAAAGTGCATCCTCACGTTTACTAATTGTTAAGTATCACTGAATCAGTGCTTTAGCTAAACTGAAAAGTGTGAACCTCGCTTTAAATTTAAATCAATCTTTATGAGTACGCACGTACTAACACAGAAAAATTTAAGATAAGCGTTTTCGATATTGGTGGATTTTAAGCAGTGTATCTTTGGCTCAGTGTGTAGAGCATTAGCCTAACAATGCGGCGTTCTCAAATTCAAATCCTGACGGAATAAGATTTTAAAAATAAAGATAAACTTTACAAACAAATAACAATTTATACCTTATACGAATATTTTAACACGTTCAAAGGAGAACCAGTATAATTGAGAGAATAAAAGGGTTGTATAAGAAACAGGCATTTGGCTTTAAGGAGATTTTAATTGACAGAAAATTGTGTTGAAATTGCCAAGAAACAATCTTTGAAAGAGAGATTTAAAGAAGTTGTTCTTGTAGAAACAAATAACGACGAAGAATATTTTAGAGCAAAAGCAATCGTTTAGATAAAAATTGGCACCCCTCTTTTCATATATTTTCCTTTACGCACTACCGACGTGACAACTTTGATAGATATAGAGTGTTTTATCGGAAGTCTTGATGAAAAAACGAAGCGGTAAGAAACCGACCAGGAAGGAACGGGAAAACGTGGCTTGAAAATAAATTTTTAAAGTTACAGGAAGCAAATCAGGCTTAAAACTGTCTATTAAAATGTAGATACTGTAACAAATAGGCAAAAGCCTAACACCTAAAATGCCTACATCCAAAAATCGCGATATTCCGAACTTTTGACACTCGAACATTGACCGTTCCCGTTAGATTCAATTAGTAGACGGTAAATTGGCTTTTTGAAATATTGCGTGTTTAAATGCACATAATATAATTGGAAAATGTTCAAATTGGCACCCATAATACTCAGCTTTTTTAAAAACTTTTACTGAATTAATAAATATCTACATAAAGTGAGTTAATCTGAAATGAGTCAGCTTTTAAACCATCCACCAGTCTATAAATTTCACTTAGTTATGAAATGAAATATAGCTCACACGTAACATAGTTAGTGTGTCAACGCGGAGGTCCCAAGTTTAATTTTTTTTTAAATAAGGATAAACTTTACAAAACAAATAATGTATTTTACAAGGATATCTTGACACTTTAAAAGAGGATCCAGCATAATTGAGAAAATAAAAGGGTTGTATAAGAAAAAAGAATCTGGCTTTGAGGAGATTTTAATTGACAGAAAATTGTGTCTAAAATACCAAGAAACGATGTTTGAAAGAAGTTGTTTAATTTAGAAACAAACAATGACGAAGAATATCTTAGAGTAAAATAAATCGTTTGAAAAAAATTGGCACCCCTTGTTTCCTACATTTTCTTTTACGCCCTACCGAAGTGACAACTTTGATAGATATAGAGTGTTTTATTAGAAGTCTTGATAAAAAAAACGAAGCGGTAAAAAACCGACAAAGAAGCAACCGGAAAACGTGGCTAGAAGATCATTTTTTGAAGAGGCAATCAAGCTCAAATCTGGCTGTTATAAGGTGTTAATACTCTAATAGGTATCACACAAAACCACTACAATCAAAAATACGTATATTCCTAAATTGCGGCACTTGAACATTGAGAGTTCCTCTTGGATTCAATTAGATAAACTAAAACGGTCAAATTGGGTTTTTGAAATGCATGTTTACAGGTAGACAATATTTTCATCTTCCCATTCTGTTAAGTTTGGATTTAAAAACTTTTACTGAATGACTAAATTTTCACATAACGTGAGTTAATCAGATATGACTCCATGCAGTAAGCTTTTAAACCATACACCAATCTATCAATTTCACTCACTTACGAAATGAAATATAGCTCACACACAACACAGAGCCTCCTCTAAAGCACGTCTCAAATAAAGCCTCGCGTCAGCCACCGACGCGTGAAAAAGCATCTAGAGCAACGAAAAAAAGCAGGAAACCTCACGTAAACGAGCAGCTACGAAATTTTAAATTTATGATCCTGTGTATGGACTCGATGGTGTAGAAACGATTTTTCTCAATGCTGCACTTTGTAGTGCTGATAGCATCCTAAACACATCATTTATTGGTTAAAAACATAACAGAAAAAGTAATTTTGCAAGTAACGTAATATATTTTAAAGACAAAGTCAAGATTAATTATATTTAGGATGGTCTAAAAAACTTGAAGCTCGATATAATTCAAAAAACTAATACAGATTATAATATAAAGTTCAAAGTTAACAGTCCCCTTTGATTTAAGAGAAGAGGCTTAGGAAAAAGCTTAGCTGTTATAAAAGGGTGACAACAGGTTTGTATTTCTCTAAATAGATTACTTACTTAGTAGTAAAAAAGCTGATTATAACTGATTTAAAACACAAAGTCATTATTAGCTTTATCGATAATCTGTTTGAGAAGCTAAAATGGCATATAAAACATATAAGTACTTAATGAAAATAACGATATTGAAGAAAATAGAACCACGTTCGCAAAGCAGGCATTTTAAACAAAACAGACTAACGATGATTTTAAGACTTTAGAAGTCTATCAAATTCAGAAAACTAAAGATAAAAATATTTAAAAGTTTAACTTCCTTTAATTAAACAGAAAGGGTTTAGGCTTTGGTAAAAGGATTGGTCACACAGGTCTGTATTTTACACAGGCGAGAATAAACTGAACAAACAGAAATTAGGTTAATCCAAAAGTATTTCTAGAATTACTATAAAATTGTTCAATGGTTCAACCTCTGCCATTGTCTTAAATTAAATTACATCTGAACTGGATTAAATTTAAATAGCTTAATTTGTGGTGTTCCAAAGTATGCTAGAAATAAACATTAGTTAATTAAATACAGTGCATTCCAGAGTGTTGGATTTAGTTTTCATTAAAATTTTACTGCTTGCTATGTTATTTGATCAGTATTAATTTTTCACAATAATATTATCCCATTTGAATTCCTTGGGTTCTTAACAATTTCTTTTTAGATATTTCAGCTGGATTTAATTCATTAATTTTCTCCCAGAGTGGTTTGTAGTTCTTTCTGATTTATTAGAAATTTAAATTATAATTTGGATAGATTTTTGGTTTCATTTCAATCATTACCTACTTATTTCTTATATCAATATTTTTAAAGAGGTACACCAACTGCAGCTATAATCGTTCTATATTTAACTAGTCGTTTTATTACCAATTCACCAAATTAGTGTTGGGAGTTAATTTATACAGGCACACAAAAAGACAAACTGTATCTTGTTTATCACCACCAGGCCGAACACAAATGCCTCTAGATTTGCCAACCTGTTCGAGAATTTCAACAAGTCCGCAGTTATATTTATCTCAATGCCTGTATTAAACAAAGATGAAAAACATTGTACATAAGGAGGTAAAGTTAATTCATGAACGGAGCAAGAATTACATAAAGATCGTAAAAGAGTGGGATAGAAAATGAAATGTTGGGAGTGAAAGGGAGTTGGGTAGATGATTTAAAGTAAAGAGAAGGCAAAGATAGGGGAACAGCTGTTTGGTGTTTTTACGGTTGCCTGGAGTCCTTTAAACTTTTCATCGTTTACTGGCGTCAAACTAACCTGATGTGTTTCTCTCTTTATTTAGCGCATGAGATTTAAAGTAGAATATAGTTTTTCGTCTGGTAAAGCATGGTTTGGTGTATCGATTAACTGAGGCAAAAACCAGAGAAGTCTGTTCATCTTTAAAGAAACGGTTAAGCTTGACAGGGATAGCAATAGATTTTAATCGTCTGGTTTAATAGTTTGTGTTAAATGAGTAAAAAGAGAGTGAAAAGGTCGGCCTGTAAGCACGTTTTGTAATTTTATGAAATCTCGCAGTGCGGATCGTAAAAACCGATTGCACTGGGTGAAATTTGACACGGCATAACCGCTTTGAAGTGACTTGTTCTGATTGAAACGGCCTTTGTAGGGACATTGTTGGAGTCGAAAAATTCTTGTTACTTTACCAATATTCTAAAGCATAATAAAACTGTTAGAACTCAGAACTATAATAACAGCCTGCTTCCTGCTCCTGCAAAGATATACGAAGTAAACTTTTTCTAATAGTAAAATAATATTAGATAAAGTAAAATTAAATAATTTTTAATAGTTATTTAAACAACAAGGTTTGAAAACGACCCCTTGCACATGATTGAGACATTTTTTGGTGGACCGAGTCGAAGGCGAGGTCCACAAGTCGAGGGAGTGTGCAAAGAGGTTTTCAAACGAGTTTTTGACAATATTTTATACGACTGCAAATAAACAGAGACCAGAAAAATAAAATTTCAATTTAACTCGTTTTTATTAATAAAACGTATAATATTCTATTAACGCATTAGCAAAGGAAACTAATTAATACTTAATATTGATGGTAACATTCGAACATTCCTTCAATATACGCCGGGAAATGCAGCTTTATTTTTCACCTTGTTTTGGGTAATAGACAATATTTTTGGTGTGGTGTTTTCAGTGGAGTTTTTCAGCGTGTAGTCGTGGTTTTCTTGTTCTGTTCCAATGGACAATGCTTGATCTGGTTCTGTGATGACAGATAAGCAGAGGATACTAAAAACTCTATTTTTTTCGAAACTTCCATTTTATTTATCAGAGAGTCATCAGCATAGCCGTCAGCAACTGAACTGGACTTCCATCCGCTCTGGCGTTTAAGGGCAAACAGATCTGAGCGAGAATTGACTAAAATTGTGGCCGATGAACGCCAAAAATTGTTTTGTCCCGTGAAACTTTCTGGATTCTCTGGCAACAAAAACTTGGCGATTTCTCTAGTCATGTTTCCAATTTTGTTAATGCCAACGGTTTGTCTTAAACATTTTCCGTTTTGATAGTTCAAAGAAAACCTGCCTGTCTTCAGATCAGGAGGACGAAGAGAACAGTACTGCATCAAGATAGTGTAAAGGCCTCCTGTAAGGATAAAAGATCTTGGTACCTTTGTTTTTGTATTCTCCAGTTTAATCAGCATAGCACTTCCAAAATCTTTCGTGTTTTCAATTTCGAGATAACTTAGTTCCTTTCTTCAACATGCCCCAGACAGGCCAACTGCAACCACCGCCTGGATAAGTAAATACTTATCGTCTAATGCTTTCGTCAAAAACCGGCCAAAATCTTCTGTAAGAATTTGGGACTTCTTTGGGACGTAGTTTTTGGATTTTTGTTTGATTAGCGCTTGCAACTTCTTATAACTTCCAAGATCTATGTTGTGATTGGTACTTAACGTTGACTTGAGCATCGAATAATTCGTCCACAACGTTGAATATTTATATTTCTCAGACAGTTCTTCAAAATATACCATTAGTGCGTTTTCTGAGAACGTTTGGACATTTTTGCCTACTCTCCATTCCATGAATCGGCTATACTCAGATTCGTACCTGCTTTTGGATTTGGTGGGTAGCAGTTTCGAATATATTTAGCTTGCTCTCTGTAAAATTTCCTCAGAATCCGACATTTTTACACCAAAACTTTGAAAATTCAACAATTTTTTGGAGTTTTTAATCAACAAAACAAAAGAGCCGTTACGGTTGCTATGGAAATCAGCCAACTTATATTGTTGTGTAATGAACAAAAAAAATCACAATGACGGGAGACCTGTTTGCAAAAATGACGTAAGCGTGAGCAAAAATGACGTAAGCGTGTGCAAAACGTTTTGCACACGGCGTGCGCAAAATGCTGTCGTATAAAAAGATATTTTAACTAAAAATATTAAAGGACCAAGTGAGATAAATCGTTCAAAGTTAGAAATTGGGTGACTCAAAGATGATAACGATACCTGAGTAAAATTCGATTTTATAATAAATATCGAAAAAACTAAATGAATCAAAATTTTCAAAAGCAATAAAAGACATGCTTCTAAAATATTGGTACCTGATTACAGTTTACATAAGGAAAATTCTGTAGGTAATATAAAAAAAGTAATCAGAGGATCACACATGCGCGTGTTTGCTGGAAGAGCTCTTATCTTGGTTGGTTGTCGCGTTTATGCTCGCTGCACAATCATTTTAATTTGATTTGTTTAATCTATGACCGATATGTCTCATCCTTGGGTTAGAACTAACTTATCTATGATTTAGTGCTAGCGAGCACATGTCAATAGCACACCCCTGGCATCCGGTCTGTTATTGCTTATATATATCTATTAGTACCTACTCTATGAGGTATGTTCATTACGGAAACTAGGTAGGCTGCTGGTGTGTTGAATCAATAGGGACATTTTGGGTCGCGTATTTTACACTTTGTTACCGTTATTGTTATTACTGAGTCTGCGCATTAGCATCTTCTCGCTCCTTTTTTGTTATGTACGGTTACTTACGGTGGACGACCTTTAATGTTATTGCGCCGTTATTGCACCGTTATTGCTATATTTCTAACCAACCATTTTTTTTGCTATAGTTTGACTGTCCGCGTCCGCGTTTTTTGAGCTCTGGTTGCAGTGGCGCACCCAGGAATGTGTCTTGGGGGGGCCCGACAGCTACGAAGCGCGCCCTCAAAAAACTTGCGACCAAAAAAAAAACAAAAAAAAAAAAAAAAAAGGTCATCATGTCTTTTCGCAACTACGCCACTGCTTGGGGTTGGGGGGGGCCCGAAGCCTCCTGATGTCAAATTTTAAGGTATTTTTCATGTTTTATCATCAAATATATAAAAAATATATTAAAAATTCTAAGGCTTGGGGGGGGCCCGGCCCCCCCCCCCCTGGGTGCGCCCATGCTGGTTGGTCTGTTTCTTATTAAATCATGATTCACTGGTTCATTTCTATTTAATACTGCCCTAATGTTTTCATCCATTTTTTAATGAAACTCACAGAACACCAAATTAAAAATTTGGGAAATTCCTAAAAAAACACAAACAAACAAGTTGAGGTTATGTAAAACTACTAACTTGACACAGGAACACCTGATTTCTGTTAGTTATTTTGATGTGATCCAAAATCTCTTTTTTTTGCCCTGAATGTTTCGTTAATCTTAGGAAAAATAACGGTAACAGCTGTCAAATTTTCTGTTATTTTAACTGACCCAAAATATCCCTAATAACTATGGCTATGATTGAGTTAAGTTAATGACATTCTGTTAGCGGGCGATCAACAGATCCCATCAAATCCAGAGCTCTTGTCGATGCTGGAGATTCCTGGAAACAACTTTGAAATACTCTCAAGAACCTTTCCCGGTTTTTATCATGGTTGCAGCGAGACGAGACGAGAGAAGGCCTTCTCTTATTTCGTCTCGTTATGCGAGATAAAATGTATCTCTCGTGTAATAAAAGTTTAAAGTTTTGCATCGCTTTATTTATTGAAAACTGTACCTAAAATCCCAAGTGTTCGCTGATAAAAGATTATTTTGTGTTTTGCCAATAACATAAATCCTTAAAAATAATCATTGTATTCAGGTAAATTCTTGGGTAAAACCAATAAATAGCCCTTTGATGCATACCGACGGCGGTTCGGTTCGATTCATCAGACTGGGTAACAAAGCAATTGAGATATTAAAGTGTAAATACAAGTGTAGGCATATTTTTACTACAGGTTACCCAACAAACAGATAAATAAGCCGGCTGGCCGTCTTTGATCTCGGTGAAATCAACGATGGCTGGTCATTCGGAGTTAATCTCAGGGCCGAAATAAAATAAATTTACTATAAAATATAAATGTTTCACATTGTCTTTACGAAAAAAATATCTGTACTGCCAGAAAAACAAAAACCTTAAAATAGTTTTGTATTGCTTTTAAAAATGGGTGCTAAAATGAAATTTAAGTCTTGGTAGCGTAAAAAATTATATGTTGTCCTCTGTCGGGGACTATGAAAATAATGTGTATTTTTTTGCTTAAGAATAATTTGATGTAAAAAATTCATTAAAATTGATTCCCATAGCTGTGTCAACTTAGATAGGATGAAAATTTGTTTTATATTTTGAGCATTATGCCAATAATAATTTTCAAAGTACCATTCTAGTTTTAAACACGTTTAGCTAAATTTTCTTTGACGCTTTCATAGAACTATTTATTTGTAAGTAGTAAGATGGTAATAAGTTACGGTCTTGAGGTTTAACATTATACTTAATTTTATTATTACACAATTATATTTAACTTCCAAATAAGAGCGAAATTTTTTTTTCCAGTAAATAAGTATAATTTTCAACCCTTTAGCACCCCTGCCTTTAAGTCCTATGGAAGTGCTGATATAAGAGTTTTATCTAAAGGGTTTTTCCGTACATTTTTACCAATCAACCTAAGAGTTTTTCAAATAGATACTTAAAGATGATTAATACGTTTTATGTCTTAATTTTCTTTAAAGAATTTGCTGGCCAAAATATCTAATTCTTTTGGCAAATGTCAAATTTTGAAGGATGGTTCTTTTTTTAATCGAAACACTCTACATTTTTGTTTTCTTCTTCTTCAAATATCAGAGCATACATGTTGTCAAGAAAGAAATATTTGACAATTTTTGCATACCTTTTATTACAAAAAAAAACAGTACATAAATATCAGCTCAACTCTATAATAGTCAATACGACCAGATGGTAAATCATAAAAAATTATAAAACCAACCTTTTTTGCTCGAGAGAACGAGAGAAACGAAAATCTCTCGACGAGAGGGTCTTTCTCTCTCGTCTCGTCTCGAGGATTCATTCGAAAGAAAATATATCTCTCTTCTCTTCGAGAAAGGGCGAGGCGAAATGAGAGGCGAGACTCTCGTCTCGGCGGCAACACTAACGGAAACTAAGTAAGCTGCTGGTGAGTTCAGATCCCATCAAATCCAGAGCTCTTGTTGATGATTGAGATTGATGAACTGATGGGAATTTCTGAAAACAACTTTGCAATTCTCTCAAGAACCATTCCGGGTTTCTATGAGAGGCATGTCGTGCAGAATTATTCAGCATAGAGTTAAAATGAACTTTTTGGTTTAAACTGCTGGTTATCCCTAGAAAAATACGTAGTACTAAATTGTATATAGTTTTGGCCCACATTCATTCAGCGTTACCCCTATTACAGAACGTTGGAACGGGAAGGGACGCGTGGGGAGGGGTAAATATAAGTATATAGGGATGTAATAATACGGCTCTAACCATCAGCTGTGGTGGGTTTTTGCGCAATTTGGGCCTTTTTTACTACGACATAAAAGGGTTTTGATGATAAGAGAGATCAGATAATGGTAAATTAAATTTGTACGTTTGTCTGTTTCTAATGTAGACTTTTTTTAGCAGTATTTTGATTTTTTTAATATGAAATTGGATAGATGAAAGATCATCATCAGATCAAGATCAAATTTAAAAGTTTAATATAATAGCTTTAAAACTGAGATTAACAATGGATAGATAATACACGCAGAAATTATAAGAACAGTTAAAGCTTTTGAGATGCGGCTCTTGCAGAAGATTACTGTCATAGGTTGACCAACTATATCTAACTTGGAAATTCTTTGACGACTAGAAATCGAAAATAAAATAATAGCAGCCTCTTCAAAGTCCTAAGCAAGGGAATCGAGGCCCTAGATAGATAGAGATAGAGAGAGAGAGATGAATAGAAATAAAGAAAGAGAAGTAGTGAGACCGACAAAGAAAGAGAAGAATGGAAATAGACATACAGAGAGAAATAGAAAAAATTAGAGATGAAAAGGGAGAGAGAGAAATGGACAGAAATAGAGAAAGGCATAGAGATACAGAAAGGAAGAGGGATAGAGATACAGAAAGAGAGAGAGAGAGAGAGAGAGATAGTTGTCTGAGCTATTTGGTTTGAAAATATTTGTAGGGTGTTTCGATATCTTTTCAACAAGTAGCAAGTTCACCCGATTTCGTTGTTTTTAAATACACGGCTTGCTTATCCGTCGAGAAATCGCAGGAAAAACACGCACGGAAGCAGTTTGTCGTAAACAAGCGACGACAGTTTCTGTCGTTTTGCGAAATGCCACTCGATTTAAACGAATATTTAGATAAAGTCGAATGATAAAAATGAATTTTGTATGTAAATTTTGAGCTTTTATTTTGCTTGTATGGTTAATTGAAAACGAACAGTTTTCAATTTTTTTAAGCATGTTTTTCGCCATCAACAGTGACATGTGTACTTCAGAAATAGATCCGATATATTCATTATACGAAGTTAATTGTTCAAAGCTAAGTTGGCACTTTTACTAACTTCGTTAATAATAGAACTACAGGGTCGGTTAGATAGACAAAGTTGTAGTATTTTTTCCGATAAATACGATGGTGATAGCAGAGAGAAAATCAAATTACGCAAAATGGGACACCCGGTATATAGTAACCAAAAAAAGTCGTTCTATGACTTTTTCTCTTAAAGTCAAAAATACCAAAGATATTAACAACTTTTCTAAGCATAGGGGATATGGGCTTTAGTTTTTAAATCTAACTGAAATGAATATTGTGAGGACATACTTAACGAAAAAACAACAAAGCTTGCGGGCAATTCCTCAAAACAGGGATATTAGTAGCTCGTATACTAGTTTCAGTCTTGTTGGACATCCTCGGTACGAGCGTAACAAGTGTTAAGGGACGATGAATGGGGATGATGATGTCTAAAGAGGAAATATGAAACACCAACATTTACTGAAAACAGACCAACTACCGATTTGCAGCATCAGTTAAGGTAGCCTACATTTTGAGGCAATATTTAACGTCGCTATGGAGACAGATATAATCAGTCTCAGTAAATCTCTCAAGCCCGGAGATAAACTAAAAAATTGAAAGGGAGCGAAAAAACAATAAAGCTTGCTGGCAATTCCTCAAAATAGGGATAGTAGCTCGTTTTCCTAGTTTCAGTCTTGTTGGACATCCTCGGTACGAGCGTAACAAGTGTTAAGGAACGATGAATGGGGATGATGATGTCTGACAAGGAAATATGAATCACGAAAATTTACTGAAAACAGACCAACTGCCGATTTGCAGCATCAGCCAAGGTATCCAACATTTTGAGGCTATATTCAACGTCGCTACGGAGACAGTATCAGTAAATCTCTCAAGCCCGAAGAGAAACTAAAAAATTGAAAGGAATATTGTTAGGACATACTTAACGAAAAAACAAAAAAGCTTGCCGGCAATTCCTCAAAGCAGGGATATTCGTAGCTCGTATACTAGTTTCAGTCTTGTTGGAAATTCTCGATACGAGCGTAACAAGTGTTAAGGGACGATGAATGGGGATGATGATGTCTGAAAAGGAAATATGAAACACGAACATTCAGCATCAGTCAAGATAGCTCGTACCGAGGATGTCCAACAAGACTGAAACTAGTATACGAGCTACTAATATCCCTCTTTTGAGGAATTGCCCGCGAGCTTTGTTGTTTTTCTTTAAATCTAACGTTTTGAAAATCGTTAATATCTTTTTTGTTTTTGCCTTTAGGAGAAAAAGTCCAGGGACAACTTTTGTTTAGAACAAAATTTTCTATCATTTGGAGGTATTGTATACCGGGTGTCCCAGTGAAAACGAATTCTTAAATATTTTATTTTTTAATATAACTCACGTACTCGTTGTTCTACGTTCCTTTTCTATTTACCATCATTATTAGTTGAGATAATTCAACAATTTTGCCGATTTAACCGATTCTCTAGCTCTAAAATTAACGAAGCTAGCAATATTGTCGACTTAACTTTAAACACTCTGTATCTGGAGATTTTTTAAAAGTTTTAATATGACTTGTTGGCATTAAAGACTGTCAGCAACAGTCTCGTCTGCATCCGCAATAAAGTTGAAGCTTTTAAAGGGTTAAGCGAAGGGTCGAGTCGGTTGTTTCTGTATACTAAAACACAGGGCAATAACGTGTGTTGTTTAAAACAAAAAGGGAAAACAACAACCCCCTCTCCCGTGACTTAATTGAATCAAACCTCGGGACCGATTCAGACACGCTAATTGGTTTGTTTGTGCACACGTCACTACACAAGACACACGTGGTTAGGAGATTTTCGGAAGTTTTTAGACGTATTATATACAGTCAGGGCCTATTTAAATGTCACGAGAGCTTTATCCCAAGTTTGATGAAGGATCATCATAATTGATGATGATGATTGAATTGATAAGCGGGTTATGATCAAAAAACACAACGATTAATAAAAATGTAATTATTATACATATATCAAATCTAAACACCTAGCAAATGTAGGAACCTACTTTACTTAAAATATTCTAGGAGAATCAAGACAAAATTACGACATTTTGCGACAAAATCACGAAATTTTTTCACAAAATTCAAGTGTTTGAAATTTGGAATTTTTTTAGGATTTTGAATTTTATTTTTAATTTTGAAAACTTTTTATTTTCAAATTTGATTTTTTTTTAATTTTGAACATTTTAAGCGTTTTTGGATTTTTTTTTAAATTTTGAAAATTTGTGAAAAACTATTGACTCTTTAAAAATTTTGAGAACTATACCTAAATAAATTTGGTTTGGTTCATAGGAGCATAAGTGGGCTTTTACCGTCGTGTTAAGACATTAAATTATGTACTTAGTACTGCACTATTGGTTGGCCTAAGGTAATTTCATCAAGTAGAATCTATTCTAGACTTGACCTCTAACCTAATTTTGTTTTGGACCACATACTGTATAACTAAAAAACTATCGACCTATCACACTCCTCAAATAAATTAATACGCTTTTCAAGAAAATATTAACAGATAGACTAGCAACAAAATTTGACGGATATCAGTCAGAAGAACAAGCAGGCTTTGGTAAAGGTTTCAGTACAGTTGACCACTATGAAAGGAGCCATGAAAATCCTAATAGAACAATCCAACGAATATAACATTCTACTATATGTTACATTTATAGGCTTTGAAAAAGCTTGCGATAACATTGACCACTGGGCAGTAAAAGCATCTTTAATTAATAGCCGAATAGATCACAGATATACAGATTTAGTAGTCATTATACAGGGTGTTTCCTAATTGAATGTCAATATTTATGGGGGTAATTTTTGGGCCCATTTTAAGCAAAAAATTTCATATGAACATATGTCCTCTTACCTTTTGAGATACAGGTTGGTAAAGTTTTCAAAAATAAATAATTTATTATTAATATCTACAATTTACCAAGTAAAGTATACTTTTTAAAACCGACGCACGGGTTTTATCAAAAAAAATTAAATCTACGTGTCTCTTCATGATGATATTGTCATATTAACGTATTGTTATGATCATGCAGAGAAACAGTTTTTATTTTTTTAAGCAAAAACCGTGCATCGGATTGAAAAAAAGCAAGTGATCAACTTTAATTAGAAATGATTGGGAATTTCAAAAATAATTTTTATTTCAGGAAAAATCAGTGGCGTGCCATCAATGTCTGTCAAAATAGGCAGGTCAAATTACGTACGAACGCCACTGATGGAAATTAAAAAAAAAGTGATAATGATATTAAAAAATGCCTCTTGATTCATAGTACATGTATGATAAATTGTATTAAAATATCTGAAGTGGTATTGTAGATATTAATAATAAATGATTTATTTTTGAAAACTTTACCACCCCGGATCAAAAGGTAAGACGTTTAGGACATATGTTCATATAAAGTTTTTTTCCTAAAATGGGATCAAAAATCACCCCCATAAATATTGACATTCAATTAGAAAACACCCTGTATATAGCGAAACAACATCATCAATCAAACTCAATTAAACTTTAACCAGGCCCTACAAGATGTTTAAAAAATTTAAGATTGGAAAGTAGGCATCAAAGTAAGCGGACAATACTTGAACCACATAAGATATGCTGATTATATCGCCTTAAGAACAGATAAGAAAGAAGAACTGATAAAAATTCTGGAAGAACTGGATACAACAGCTAAAAATATAGGCATGAGCATGAACTACACTAAAACTAAAATCATAACAAATAAAGATGAAGATATCACGATCACAATTAACCAGGAAAAAATAGAAGTAGAAGAATTTACAGTGAAGTATATCAACTCCGGATATAGCGAACTCGAAGATTGCACGGAAACTGGTTCGCTATATCCGAGGTTTACTATAAGAAGACAAATAGACATATTGTATACCTAAGTAACATTTTTTTTTTGGGTATTTTGAGTGGGGTTTGCTATAAGCGAGTGTTCATTATAAACGGGTTCGCTATATGCGAACTTCACTGTATACCTAGTTCCTTGGTCCTTAATGTTCTAACAAAATAATGCTATTATTCCCACACATCAAAACGGCCGCAAAAGGTCCCAAAATTTAGTAAATTTGCCCTGTACGTACGTCACGACTATTAACTAGCAAATGGCCATTTCATTGACTACCGCACAACTTTGAGTGACTAAGCAAATTACATATCGTATAAGGGAGTTTTTTGGACTGGTCCTTTTCCCTTTAAACCTTATTTTGTCATTTAGAAATCAAAGGGCCATATAGTCAATTAATGCAGTGGCGTATATAGAAAAAATGTTTCGGGTTGGGCTCAAGGCAGTTTTGGGGGGGGCCCGAGACCCCATTAGGCCGTATTTTATGCTATTTTACGTTTGTGTTCATAAGATAAGTGGAAAATATCTAAAAAAATCTTGGTTTGAGAGAGGGCCCGGGCCCCCCGGCCCCCCTTGTATAAGCCACTGAATCAATGTTAATGTAAAACGTTATTTTAGTACACAATCTTGAGGATTTAAAACCTATTTATCATTAAAGTAAAAAATAAAAAATAAAAACATTTTTAAAAACAAAATTTTATCTGCATCTTACGCCACTATTATGGATATTTTTAATTAAGAAACCACTGCGATTCTCCTAGAAAAAGAAAAATCAATAATTTACCAGTGGTTTATAAGAAAAAATAAATATTTACCCAACAAAATTTGTCTTACTCAATCTTTAGAATATAAATTACGAAAAAACTGCTTATTATGAATATTTTTGTTGAACATATCATGAGGTAAGTTATTTCAAATGTGATAATATGAAAAAAAATGGTTTTGAATTTTATTTAGGGTAGGCAACACCTTTTCGCCTATACATTCCTTTCAGGGCAGTATCATAATCCACGATAAAATAAATATACAAAGGTTCAAAATCTAAAATTAAATTGGAAATCGACTTTCAAAAGAATTCCTGGTAACGAAATGCTTAAGGGAGTTGTATGTTGTGGTATCTCTCCAACTCTTTAAAGTGCACGACATGGAAATACAACTTAGCGACCGATTTACCATATACACACTACAGTTTGCTGACGACCAAGTAATTGTAGCTAATGATAAAGAAGACATGGAGAATATGATGAGAAAGTTAACGGAAGAATACCATAAGTGGGGATTAACAGTGAACGTGGACAAAACAAAGTACCTATGTATTGAAAACGAATCCAGTGAGTTAGAACTAGACAATTAACAAACAATATCTCCCTGGAACAGACTGTAAAGAACTACGAAAAATAATAGTAAAAGCAAAAATGTCTTAACAGTATTTTATGGAGCAGAGAGATAAAAAGAATGTAAAATTTAACATATATGAAATAATGGTGAAACGCACGCTGTTGTATGGTATAGAGACTTGTCGCCTAACAGAAAAATACAAAACAAAAATGAAAAGTGTCAAAATGAATGCAATAAGAAGATCAATGAGAATATCTAGAACATATCACATAAGAAATTACATCATAAAAGAAAAAATGATATAGTACGGCCATGTGCAACGGATGAACGACGAAATATTACCAAAGCAGGTCCTAGAATGGCAACCATTAGGGCGCAGAAAAAGAAGGTATCCTAAACTAGAATGGCAACAGTCAATCCAAAGATCAATGAGTCAAAAAAACCTGACAGAAGATGATTGTCAGGATCGAAGGAGGTGGAGAATAGCCGTCGGACAACGTAGAAAAAAGTCGACATAGTAGTAGTATCATAATCTACTAAAGAATATGCTATAAAAAACTTTAACCAACCTAAACACTATCCAAGTTCTTTTAATTAATCAATCTTACATTTTATCAAAACATCAGCATACCTATATTCAACAACCCCTTTTAGATGCAACTTAAGATAAAGCTCATTAAAAATTGGAAAAGACAAAATAAACCATTCCTTATTCGTCAGATTAAAACAAAAGTAGGTATGAGATAATATCAACAAAATGTTAATAATATTTAATGGAATTCAAATATTTAAACAAGGGTTTCCTCACTTGAATATCATTGTAAAATGGGGCTACTTAAACTATCTATACATGACCAAATTTTTAAAATTCCTTCATTAGAAACTACATTTTTCGAACAAAAGCACCGAGTTGTGGTATTTTCAGGCCACCCAGATCATTTGAGGTTTTCAGGGTATCATAAGTTTTATGTGGCTAAACTTTAAAAATTGAGTGTTCACAAAAATCACGGAGTTGGGGCATCTTGACGTCACACAGTTACAAAAAAACCACAGAGAGTTAATATTAATGAAAACGTCATTTACGGATTTTTAAAAATTTAATTTTCAAGAACTATACATTTTACAAATAAAATCATCGAGTTGTGGTTTTGTTAAGCTATCCAGATGGGAAAAGGCCAGACTTTGTTTAATACACCGGTTACAAATTCGTGACGTAAAAATTCAATTTCGTTCCAATTTATTAGCTATGTTGAAATTTAAAAAAGTTCTTATCAAATCATCGAAGGCCTCTCAAAAGAAGAATGCGAAAAAAAGTCACTTGACTTGCCGCCCTTTAGTCCCTTGAGGGCTCAATCGATATTGGGTTTGAGTATATTTACAGGGTGTCCCAAAGTCGATGTTTTTGGCAGGTTTGGTGTGTTCATTTAGATTTTAAGGCTTTAAAAGTGCTTGCTATATGATGCTTTTACATTTAAAGTTATCTTGAAAATCGAGTGCGGGTCAGATTTTTTAATCTCCCCTACGAACACCCGAACCCCCCCCCCCCCAAAATATACATACAAAAAGACTACGTTTAAAGAGGTAGGCTATAACATTTTTATTTACAAAAGTTAAATTTTGGTAAAAATTAAAAAAGAAACCAACTGTCAAATAGAACTTAATCCGTCACTTTTAGTTTATATTAGTAAGTTTGCAGTAAATCTTTTAACTTGCATGGGGCATCCTCTTTCATTTATTTATTTATTTATTTATTTATATCGACGGCAGAGCCATTTTACAAAAATTACAGAAAAAATATTATAGTAGAAAAACCAAGATGGTCACTAATAACAAAAACAAAAAACAAAACAAATTATAAAATTTAAAAATTGGTAAACTAGTAGATGTGTAAAATTTTAAAATTAACAGTATTACTATATAACTAGACTTAATTACTTAATGATTTCAGTCTTGTTTTAAAGGTATGAAGACTGCAGGAAAAAGGGTCAAGACAATGTGTATTATAAAATCTTAATGTGCGAGTAACCGGGGAGAAAAATCCATAGTTAGCATGATGATATGGAATACGAAACATTGGTGAATTTGTAACATCTTAATTTTGCCGTTACGTTATTTTTATTTTTGGGCAGAAAAATGCATTAATAATTGTTTATTTAATTATTGATTTGATGTTTTAGTTATATAAAGTTCTCATTATAACGAGGGATTGGAAGGTCCGTTTCTTCCTGGCGTCCAAATTATTTTTAGCTTTGATTTAATTACTAATTAATGTTTTCGTAGACCCCGACAACACTCTCGAAACTCTGAGCTAGGGCAAAACCCATTGTTGCACACTACAGCTTTATGTAGCTAAAAGCATCACTGTGAATCTTTGAAAATATTTTGATTTTGATTTTTATTTTTAATGGGCTTTTCTATAGCAATTTGGTACTTAAAATATCTAAGATTAAATTAAAAACAAATACAGACAGACAGATAAAGTTTTAACTTTATTTTAATTTTAAGACCAAGTTACAACTCTCCTATCCTATATTTAGCTTAACTTATCTAGTAGATTCATTTGTGTGTTTCAGTAAATTTTCAATCTATCTCTGCATTGCCATTTTCGCTCCTTTTTGTCTAATTTTTGAGTATGTTGCTCTACTTCCTTCTAAAAGTAAGAACAAATTAGAATATTGTTAAAGTTGTATAGAAAATTAGATATAACTTGCCTTTTACATTATAGTTTTCATATGGTGATCACGTGGTGGTACATCATTTCATAACTTCATTATTTCTGAATAACTCCTTTATCAAAATTAACCTTTCTTGCTAAAATCCATTGGAGGAATCTCTAGTGATTGTTTTGGTACTATTGGTATCCTTCTAGCACTTGTCTATGATTTTCTATTAGACCTAGAAAATATGCTTTGTTGTATGATATTGCTAATGGCTATATCAGTATAAAGTCACTATTATTTTTAAACCTACTTCATTTTGGTAATCCTAAGTAGTTTCCATGGCTGTAGTACATCATCCTGGTTATGTCTATGATTTTTCTATGATCTAGTTTGGTCTAGGATTCCTAAAATAATAGATGTTGTTGATCATTATGAATATATTAATTTATTACCTTGTATATTGTATTGTTTTGTACTTACTTGATATTATTACATTGATTCCATCCTATTTGTTGTTCATCTTGGTTCATCTAGTCTCCTAGTTAATTATCTGGCCTATTTTCCTATTTTTCTAGCTCACATTGTACATCCGTGCAGTGCCTACTATTTAGTTCTTTTCTAACGATTCCTTGGTAATCTATGGAAATTCCTTGCAACTCTAGGAACTAGTGGTCTATGAGCAGTCTATTCCTAGTTCAATACCTACGAAATAGAAAAAGATATATGATTTTTGGCCTATTTTATTTTACTATTATTTTTGTGATGTTGTCAAAAACATTACTTACCTTGGAGGCGTAATTTTTCCTATTTATTCTGTTCATAGAAAATTTTCCTTTGGCAAATATCTTCTTTGAATAAAGCACTAATGATTTGCTACTTTTATTATATTTTTATTTATCACTACACTTGATAAAATATTGTTTTTCGTTTGAATGTTCTCTTGTTTACTGCTTTCCAGTAATTCCATTTATTTTTAGACGAAAAATTTTGACGTCTATGCCAGCGTTGCCGTACTTACTTTATTTTCTTGTTCTCTCGGGTGTGAGTAAATAAAGTTAACTTTTGTAAATTAGTGGTGTATATTATTTTTCTTATTTTTAGTTCTAATTACGGTAATTAATTGATTAATTATTATTAGTGGTACTCAAGTCCAGAAAATATTGATTATTATTATTTTTGGATTTATGGTTGCGATAAAAACTTCTTAAATTTTCTATTAAGATTTTTGATTTAGACATGTGACAGCATCGCTTCGGACGTTGACATTACTGACGTAATTATCTGCAATGCAGTTGATTCGCTTTCCCGATTTGTGGACTTCTCCCAAAAGGACTCCACCGAATGAGGTTGTCTCTTTCCGTGTGGGTTAAATAAAGACAGAAGTATTATTCTATGATTTATTTCTGATCTGATATGTTTGATTAGTTTGGTCATTTTTGAGTGAGTGCGCATCCGCGCAGTCGCAATAGCTCCTTCTCGGCTAAGAGTTGCGGGAGAACGAAGCGGCCACTTTCACCTTGTGTCCGGCGTTCGTAAAAGTCACAGCGTTTGATTGGTTTTAATTTTGTTATGGTGATTTTTGATTAATTATTTTTACCCGTTTTGATGGGGATTCTTGCCAATTCATTCCTTCATTGTGAAGATTTTGTAGTTACCCGTAGATGGTATGTTTCCTTCACAATATCTCTGTATAGAGGATTATAGACTTAAAACGAACGTCGTAGTGCCGACAGCCATTTTGCGGCAAAGACGAAGCTTGTGACCCTTGAACATCACAAAAGGTAAATTAATATTTTATTAAATAATGCATCTTATTTTGCCTTTTTATTATTGATTTTTGCTAAATATAATTTTATTTACGGTAATTTATAGTAATTTTCCAGTACAAAGAAGAAAATTATTGCGGAATTTCTTAATAACCACGTGTTTGATAGACAATTTTCCCGTCAAATTAATAATTTTCTGCACGATTTTACAAAGATTGGTAATTTTTAAGACCGAAATTATTGCCATTTATTCATAAATTTAAATAAAATTGGTAGTTTCTTAATAAAATTAAAATAAAATCCATAATTTCTTAATTTAAATATTAAATAAATTTAAATTTAATTGCATAAAATCTTAAATTAAAATAAAACTTCTTAATATAAAAAGAAATGGTAATTTCATTTTGAATAGCAAAAAAAAAATAAAATTCTTCTAGAAATAATAAGAACAACTATCTAAATTTTTATTTCCCATTTCTGTTATAGATTAATAAAAAAAAAAGGAACTAATTAAAACTTAATTTTTATTCTTAATAATAGAACAAAATAAATAATTAACAGAAGATGCTTTATTTATTGAAAATTCGTTTTCTACAAAAGTTGAACTTTTGTAGGGTTCCAAACATCGGTCTAAATTCCAAACACCGGTCCAAATTTCAAATTCTGGTCCAAATTCAAGGCTGGTTCCAAATTCTGGTCCAAATTCTGATCCAAAGCTGGGTCCAAATCTTCGTACGATCCTGAGTCAAATTTATGGTCCGAAGTCACGTTTCAAACCTATTCTGATTTAATCCATTGAGCTTCTGCTGATCTGGTTTCGGAGCTGTGGTTGGCTCAGGTGACCTCAAAGAAGATAAAACAAGGTGAAAACTTATTGCGTCCGATAATGACTGAACTCTTTTTTTAAATACGACTGAACTTCTTTTTTTTTAATATGGCTGAATTTAATTTTTAATAGTACCTACCTTACATGTGAAGTATTCTTGCTCATTATTTTTCTTACTGTAAACTCGAGAGTGATCACTCCGCAGGTACTCCACTATACAAATGCAAATTATAGGTACCTTAAATTTCTATATTTAGATTTATAACATCAATTTAAATCTAAAAATGTGAATGCGCTTATCTTAGTTTTATTTTATATTTTGATATTAGAAAAAAAATACGACGTCCTTGAATTGTAAATATATTCAACTAATTTTTTTTTAAATTATATGCTGTTGGAAAACCGATCTTCATGTCTTTTAATTATAATATAGCCCAAGTGATTGATTTAATTTTAAATAATGATCCATAAATTAATTATTATTAATTTTTAAATACAGGGTTGCGCAAGCAAAAAGTGTGTAACAATTTTGGCGCCCAACGTGGGGCCTTGCGCAATAAATTCTGCGCAAACTCCTGCGCAGTAATTTTGCAAAAACTTTGAACTTCGATTTTTTTTTCTATTTTATAACTTATAAACTTAAATGAAGATTGGTTTACCATATAGATTGGTCAAGGTAAAATTGGTTTTACTTTCTTTCAGGGCGTCAATTTACTTGTGCAGTAAATTTGCGCAGTGATATATTTTATTTTATATTGCATTTCAGTCATTTATCGTGGACATTTATTTGATTTTGATTTTGATAATTATTTTTGATTATTTGGTTATGAGTTTGCATTACTGCGCACATGCTGTTTGATGCGCCGTGCGCTGTATTGAATTGACCTTTGACTTGACTATTTTTGAATATTGATTTATTGATTTTAGTAACGATTATGTTGTTTAGTTTTCTGACTTGAGTACCCTTGCGCAATACCGTGCGCAGTAATTTAGATTTTTATTTGAATTTTTAAAATTTAAATTTAATTTTTTTTTAACCCTGCACAGTCAAATAGCTTGACTCAAAATAAGTTGCGCAGTATAAATCTACGCATGCGCAGAATTTTCTTTCCCATACATAGGACTTATTTAATTTATTTTGATCAATAATTTCCTTAAACAGTTTTTGTAAGAAAAGCTTATCTTTACTTACACTTGCGCGTTAATTTTCAATTTAATTTTTGCGCCTGCGCAAAAGCTATCTTGGTTATTATTTGAGATATTGAAACCGGACTTTCACTAAAGGTTTTTAGAACCTTAACTGAGCTCATATGGCGTATTATTTTAATATTTTTGCAAAATTTTTACGCATGCGCAATATATCCTTTCGTTATTTTTGAAAATTTTTGAACTCAGTTTTCGCGAATGGTTTTGCCTAGTCTAGTTTAATTCATTTACATTCATACATGCGTAGTACTACTCTTTTGGTATAATACGCATGCGCAATTAAAATTTTTATGCGCAGTAGCTACGCGATTGAAATATTAAATATTTGGCATCTATAACGATTTTAATACCCATCAATAACTTTTGTTAAAAAATTTTAGAGCAATTTTGCTTTACATTTTTGAATTTTTTTTTTTTGCTTTTGTTTAAAGCTTATTTCGCTTTTAATTTCTAAATCGATTTTAGTGTGTGTGAATTAGTGCCTTAGTGAAAAGTTTTTTTCCATTTTAAATATGGATTATAAAATGCAAATTGACAACTTACGAAAAGTTGAACTGCAATGGGAGTTAAGATTGCGTGGCTTACCTGCAGAAGATTCTGCTACGGTGGAACAATTAAAATCTACCTTGAGACCACTTTTAAAACTAGAAAAGAATAAACTACTAACTTATCCTGATTATAAGTTTGATTTCCAAGATGAAAGAAAATATATTTCGGAATGTTTAGCTGAATATACGGGTCTAACTAAATCTTTTGGATCATCAAGCAAAGCTAAAAGAAAATTTGAAAGACTACAATCTAGATTAGTTCACTTTTTAAATAGAGTTAATGCTATGGCAAATAATAAACTGGATAATGAACAAATAAAAGTGAAGTCAACCCTACTTGTTGAGATTTTAAATAATATGGACTTATTAGACAAACGTTCAAAACAAGATCCTAGTTTAAGTGTACTTTTGGGCAGTACAAGATTAAGTGATCATCATTCTGATTCATCTTCCGATGAAGATTCAGAAGCATCACAATCCAAAGTTGCTCCTGCTAAATCTACACCATCAAGATCTCGAATACCTCGTACTTTTGAGAAACCATTACAGATTGAGAAATGGGGAATAAAATTCACCACTAACACAAAAGAAATGTCGGTGCACAGCTTTTTAGAAAGAGTTCACGAATTAGCTAAAGCTAGAAATGTTACCGAAGATCAATTATATGAATCAGCTATTGATTTGTTTGATACAAATGGACTTAAGTGGTATCGTGGCAATTCACATCGATTTAATTCCTGGAAAGAATTATGCGATTTACTACGCAAACATTTTGAGAAACCTGATTATCAATCCAGACTTTTTCGACAAATATTAGATAGAACTCAAGACGAATCAGAGTCAATTGTTAGTTATTTAACTGATATGAATGGACTATTCCGAAGACATGGAGATGTTAATCCCGAATTTCAATTAGAAATTATTATTAAGAATTTGGCTCCGTTTTATAGTACTCAACTACCTGATGTTCATTCAACTGAAGAACTAGAAGAAGAATGTTTGAAAATCGAAAGAAAGAAATTTAGAGCTGATAATTATGTACCACCTCCTAGAAGGAGAAACAATATGGTTGAACCTGATTTTGCTTATATATCTGCCTCTTCATCAACTACAGATATTTCTGATGTACCCATCCATGCTGTTGGTCATTCAAACAATTGTAAACGTCCACCTATGAATAATTCCAATAACTTAAATCGTCCACCAGTCAATAACAATAGATTTGCTAATGTTACATGCTGGAATTGTCGTCAACAAGGCCATTTAAATAGAGATTGTTCACAGCCTAGAAAGAAACACTGCTTTAAATGCGGAACACCTGATGTAACGGTGTATACCTGTCCTTGTTCAGCATCGGGAAACGGTTCAAGGGAGAATCAATAGGTCGTGAGACTTCTTCCCAATTAGATTTATCGGCCATTACTGTAGACTTCCCTCAAAAAATCCTTTTAGATTACATCATTGGTCATGCAAATGGAGATCAAAGACCATATTTAGAAATTCAAATTTTAGGTTATCCTATGAGAGGACTTCTTGACTCCGGCGCGTCACGAACGCTGGTAGGTTTACCTGGCTTTGAAATACTAAAAAGTTTAGGTTTTCAATTAATTAAAAATAATATTAATTGTACAGTTGCCAACGGGCAAAATTGTTCAAGTCCTGGATATCTTCAAGTTCCTATTACTCTTTTACATAAAACTAAGGTGATAGATGTTCTTGTTTTACCTGAATTATCACACAAACTTATTTTAGGAATAGATTTTTGGAAGACCATGAATATAATTCCAGACCTAAAACAAGATATATGGCATTTTTCTGAAGAAAATGAAACTCAAATATGCAGTGTGCAAGATGTAACTACACTTACCCCTGAACAAAAAGCAACTTTAGATAAATTGGTTGAACAAAAGTTTTTAGAAATTCCTGAAGGCCTTGGTCGTTGTAATGTTGCAGAACACGACATTGAATTATTACCAGGAACAAAACCCATCAAACAGCGATACTATCCTGTTTCACCGATTAAGCAAAAAATTATGGATGACGAGTTAGAAGAAATGCTAAGACTTGGTGTAATTGAGCCATCTAAGAGTCCATGGTCTAGCCCTGTTTGTCTAGCTAAAAAGAAAGACGGCTCTTATAGATTCTGTATAGACTTTAGAAAGCTAAATTCCGTTAGTAAGAAAGATGCATATGGAATACCTTATATTTCTTCAATTTTAGATCGTCTTCGAGACGCACGATATATCAGTTCTATAGACATCAAATCTGCTTTCTGGCAAATACCATTAAGTGAAAGATCAAAAGAATACACGGCTTTTACCGTTCCAGGACGTCCTCTTTACCAATTTACTCGAATGCCCTTCGGACTTAGTAATTCACCTGCTACATGGCAAAGAATAGTTGAATTAGTGCTTGGTTATGATCTTGAAGAGAACGTTATGGTCTATTTGGATGATATCATCTTAATAACTAAAGATTTCGACGAACATATACGTATTCTAAACATAGTATTCGATAGACTACGAGATGCAGGTCTTATGATATCCAAAAAGAAGTGTCACTTCTGCAAGCCTCAAATTGTATATCTCGGATATTTAGTGGACTGCAAAGGCCTCCGTCCAAATCCCGAAAAAGTCGAAGCAATTGTGAATATTCCACCTCCGAAAAATGTTCATGAAATTAGAAGGTTCTGTGGAACCGCGTCATGGTACAGACGTTTCATACCCAATTTTTCTTCCATTATGGGACCCATTAATCAATTAACTAAAAAGAACGCAAAATGGTGTTGGACAGAAGAATGTCAAAAATCGTTTAATCTTATTAAAGAAGCACTTATTACCGCTCCCGTCTTAACATGTCCAGATTTTTCTCGAACTTTCACTTTACAGACTGACGCCTCACACTTTGGCTTAGGAGCTGTGTTGACTCAAGAATTTGAAGACGGCGAAAAGGTAATTTGCTACCTGTCTAGATCTTTAACTCGCCAGGAGATGAAATATACAGTAACAGAGAAAGAATGCCTAGCAGTGATCTGGAGTGTAGAAAAGTTGAGACATTACTTAGAAGGTCAAAAATTTAAAGTAATAACTGACCATCACTCACTTCTTTATTTAGCAAATTTAAAAGATCCGCAAGGACGTTTAGCTCGATGGTGTTTAAGACTACAACCCTACGATTTCGAACTTATTCATAGAAAGGGAAAAGAACATGTTGTCCCCGACTTTTTATCAAGATCTGTTCCTTCCGCTGACATAAACTCTATTAATATACAAGAAATCGACTCTGTTTCATCCTTTAATTCCACCCGAGATAGGTGGTATAAAAATATGTTTATTAATCTAGAAAATAAGCCAGATAAATACCCGTCTTGGCGAATAGAAAATAATCTTCTTTATAAGCACATTAAGTCCTCGTACTCCGAACTTTTAGGTCCTACTTCTTCTTGGAAAATTGTTGTTCCCAAAGATAAACGTTCTGATATCCTAAAACGTTGTCATGATATTCCTGCTGCAGGACATATGGGAGTTTTCAAAACTTATTGGAAGGTCTGTGAGAGATATTACTGGCCCAAGATGCGAGCTGATATTACTAAATATATCAAAGCTTGTCAGATATGCGCTCAAAATAAAGTAGAGCAAAAAGCACCTCCTGGACTTATGGGAGATCGTCCGGAGATAACTGAACCATGGCAGGCCATTAGTTTGGATTATATCGGTCCATTACCAAGATCTAGATCTCAAAATACATATCTTCTCGTTGTTACAGACTATTTTAGCAAATATGTTGTCCTGTTTCCTTGTCGTTCTGCAAAGTCAAAATCTCTTTGCAAATTTGTTGAAGAAGGAATATTCCTTACTTATGGAACTTGCCAATATCTAACGACAGATAATGGTCCACAAATGAAATCTAAAGAATTCCAAGATTTGTGTAAATCCTACAAAACTAGAATATTTTATACTCCGAGTTACTATCCAAGAGCGAACCCTACTGAAAGAGTAAATCGTGTTTTGAAAAGAATGATACGTTCCTACATTTCTAAAGACAACCACAAAACCTGGGATGAAAATCTAGCCGCCATTGCCTGCGCAGTTCGAACTTCAAAATCAGAAACCACCGGATTTAGTCCATACTTTGTTAATTTTGGCCGTGATCACAAATTGTTCGGAACAGACCATACTGAAACTGTAAGAGTTCAGATAGAGCCTCAAATTGATCAAAACACCGCTATTCAGAAAAGACATGAGACATTTAAGAAACTTTATGCTGAAATATCTAAACGTATTTCTGATTCTAGAAAAAGAAATATGCATACTTATAATTTAAGGAGACGCCCAGTTCAATACACTGTTAATCAGAAGGTCTGGCGTAAAAATAAAAGTCTTTCTGACGCTACCAAATTTTATAGCGCGAAATTGGCTCCAGAATATTTAGGTCCGTTTGTAGTAAAAAGAAGAACTGGCAATTGGACATATGAACTGGCTGATGAACAAGGTAATTATAAGGGTGAATGGCACGTGCAAGACTTAAAACCGGTCTATCCGCCAGAACCACCTGATCCAGGCACAATTTCCACAGACTCAGATTCAGGAAAAGACTAAAATAAGTAAGCTGATTTAAATTTTGATTTAGTTCAATTTAATGTATTTAGTTATTTTGTTTTGCGATTTCGGCAATTTTGGCCGTAAATTTTGTTATATATTATTGAATTTATTTTTGTTTTGACGCGCACAGTTTAAAGCTGTCTTGAATAAAAGTAGTAACCTTTTTTTTTAATTTTGAGCTCTCCTATGGGAAAGAAAATATAAATTTTATTTTTATTAATAATTTATTTTTTTTTTGACGTGAGATTTTACGTGATGACCTTTATCTTATTGGCAATTTTTCTGTATAGTTTTGGATCATTAGATCGTAATTCATATTTTATAGTATTAGTTTAGTTTATCTTTATTGCTCACTCCGATTCTTGAGTATAGTTTTGGATCATTAGATCGTAATTCATATTTTATAGTATTAGTTTAGTTTATCTTTATTGCTCACTCCGATTCTTGAATTCTGCTGTGTTGTTTTGCTTATCGTCCGTAAATTTCTCTCTAAATTTCCGTCCTCCCGGAGGGGAAAGGGGGTTGTAACATCTTAATTTTGCCGTTACGTTATTTTTATTTTTGGGCAGAAAAATGCATTAATAATTGTTTATTTAATTATTGATTTGATGTTTTAGTTATATAAAGTTCTCATTATAACGAGGGATTGGAAGGTCCGTTTCTTCCTGGCGTCCAAATTATTTTTAGCTTTGATTTAATTACTAATTAATGTTTTCGTAGACCCCGACAACACTCTCGAAACTCTGAGCTAGGGCAAAACCCATTGTTGCACACTACAGCTTTATGTAGCTAAAAGCATCACTGTGAATCTTTGAAAATATTTTGATTTTGATTTTTATTTTTAATGGGCTTTTCTATAGCAATTTGGTACTTAAAATATCTAAGATTAAATTAAAAACAAATACAGACAGACAGATAAAGTTTTAACTTTATTTTAATTTTAAGACCAAGTTACAACTCTCCTATCCTATATTTAGCTTAACTTATCTAGTAGATTCATTTGTGTGTTTCAGTAAATTTTCAATCTATCTCTGCATTGCCATTTTCGCTCCTTTTTGTCTAATTTTTGAGTATGTTGCTCTACTTCCTTCTAAAAGTAAGAACAAATTAGAATATTGTTAAAGTTGTATAGAAAATTAGATATAACTTGCCTTTTACATTATAGTTTTCATATGGTGATCACGTGGTGGTACATCATTTCATAACTTCATTATTTCTGAATAACTCCTTTATCAAAATTAACCTTTCTTGCTAAAATCCATTGGAGGAATCTCTAGTGATTGTTTTGGTACTATTGGTATCCTTCTAGCACTTGTCTATGATTTTCTATTAGACCTAGAAAATATGCTTTGTTGTATGATATTGCTAATGGCTATATCAGTATAAAGTCACTATTATTTTTAAACCTACTTCATTTTGGTAATCCTAAGTAGTTTCCATGGCTGTAGTACATCATCCTGGTTATGTCTATGATTTTTCTATGATCTAGTTTGGTCTAGGATTCCTAAAATAATAGATGTTGTTGATCATTATGAATATATTAATTTATTACCTTGTATATTGTATTGTTTTGTACTTACTTGATATTATTACATTGATTCCATCCTATTTGTTGTTCATCTTGGTTCATCTAGTCTCCTAGTTAATTATCTGGCCTATTTTCCTATTTTTCTAGCTCACATTGTACATCCGTGCAGTGCCTACTATTTAGTTCTTTTCTAACGATTCCTTGGTAATCTATGGAAATTCCTTGCAACTCTAGGAACTAGTGGTCTATGAGCAGTCTATTCCTAGTTCAATACCTACGAAATAGAAAAAGATATATGATTTTTGGCCTATTTTATTTTACTATTATTTTTGTGATGTTGTCAAAAACATTACTTACCTTGGAGGCGTAATTTTTCCTATTTATTCTGTTCATAGAAAATTTTCCTTTGGCAAATATCTTCTTTGAATAAAGCACTAATGATTTGCTACTTTTATTATATTTTTATTTATCACTACACTTGATAAAATATTGTTTTTCGTTTGAATGTTCTCTTGTTTACTGCTTTCCAGTAATTCCATTTATTTTTAGACGAAAAATTTTGACGTCTATGCCAGCGTTGCCGTACTTACTTTATTTTCTTGTTCTCTCGGGTGTGAGTAAATAAAGTTAACTTTTGTAAATTAGTGGTGTATATTATTTTTCTTATTTTTAGTTCTAATTACGGTAATTAATTGATTAATTATTATTAGTGGTACTCAAGTCCAGAAAATATTGATTATTATTATTTTTGGATTTATGGTTGCGATAAAAACTTCTTAAATTTTCTATTAAGATTTTTGATTTAGACATGTGACAGCATCGCTTCGGACGTTGACATTACTGACGTAATTATCTGCAATGCAGTTGATTCGCTTTCCCGATTTGTGGACTTCTCCCAAAAGGACTCCACCGAATGAGGTTGTCTCTTTCCGTGTGGGTTAAATAAAGACAGAAGTATTATTCTATGATTTATTTCTGATCTGATATGTTTGATTAGTTTGGTCATTTTTGAGTGAGTGCGCATCCGCGCAGTCGCAATAGCTCCTTCTCGGCTAAGAGTTGCGGGAGAACGAAGCGGCCACTTTCACCTTGTGTCCGGCGTTCGTAAAAGTCACAGCGTTTGATTGGTTTTAATTTTGTTATGGTGATTTTTGATTAATTATTTTTACCCGTTTTGATGGGGATTCTTGCCAATTCATTCCTTCATTGTGAAGATTTTGTAGTTACCCGTAGATGGTATGTTTCCTTCACAATATCTCTGTATAGAGGATTATAGACTTAAAACGAACGTCGTAGTGCCGACAGCCATTTTGCGGCAAAGACGAAGCTTGTGACCCTTGAACATCACAAAAGGTAAATTAATATTTTATTAAATAATGCATCTTATTTTGCCTTTTTATTATTGATTTTTGCTAAATATAATTTTATTTACGGTAATTTATAGTAATTTTCCAGTACAAAGAAGAAAATTATTGCGGAATTTCTTAATAACCACGTGTTTGATAGACAATTTTCCCGTCAAATTAATAATTTTCTGCACGATTTTACAAAGATTGGTAATTTTTAAGACCGAAATTATTGCCATTTATTCATAAATTTAAATAAAATTGGTAGTTTCTTAATAAAATTAAAATAAAATCCATAATTTCTTAATTTAAATATTAAATAAATTTAAATTTAATTGCATAAAATCTTAAATTAAAATAAAACTTCTTAATATAAAAAGAAATGGTAATTTCATTTTGAATAGCAAAAAAAAAATAAAATTCTTCTAGAAATAATAAGAACAACTATCTAAATTTTTATTTCCCATTTCTGTTATAGATTAATAAAAAAAAAAGGAACTAATTAAAACTTAATTTTTATTCTTAATAATAGAACAAAATAAATAATTAACAGAAGATGCTTTATTTATTGAAAATTCGTTTTCTACAAAAGTTGAACTTTTGTAGGGTTCCAAACATCGGTCTAAATTCCAAACACCGGTCCAAATTTCAAATTCTGGTCCAAATTCAAGGCTGGTTCCAAATTCTGGTCCAAATTCTGATCCAAAGCTGGGTCCAAATCTTCGTACGATCCTGAGTCAAATTTATGGTCCGAAGTCACGTTTCAAACCTATTCTGATTTAATCCATTGAGCTTCTGCTGATCTGGTTTCGGAGCTGTGGTTGGCTCAGGTGACCTCAAAGAAGATAAAACAAGGTGAAAACTTATTGCGTCCGATAATGACTGAACTCTTTTTTTAAATACGACTGAACTTCTTTTTTTTTAATATGGCTGAATTTAATTTTTAATAGTACCTACCTTACATGTGAAGTATTCTTGCTCATTATTTTTCTTACTGTAAACTCGAGAGTGATCACTCCGCAGGTACTCCACTATACAAATGCAAATTATAGGTACCTTAAATTTCTATATTTAGATTTATAACATCAATTTAAATCTAAAAATGTGAATGCGCTTATCTTAGTTTTATTTTATATTTTGATATTAGAAAAAAAATACGACGTCCTTGAATTGTAAATATATTCAACTAATTTTTTTTTAAATTATATGCTGTTGGAAAACCGATCTTCATGTCTTTTAATTATAATATAGCCCAAGTGATTGATTTAATTTTAAATAATGATCCATAAATTAATTATTATTAATTTTTAAATACAGGGTTGCGCAAGCAAAAAGTGTGTAACAAATTGGCCTTCGTTGGTTGGTGTTGAAATATATTAATTGAAGAATCGAAGGACAGTAAAATAAGCCATTCAAAATTTTGTAAAGAGTCAAGACATCAATACATGTCCTTCTAGTCTCCAAGCTTTCAATGTTGAATGTTTCAGCCACAATGTTATAGTTTATACAAAAATCATTGTAAATATTTATGTTTGCTCTAAATGCCAAAGACCTTAAAAATGTTTTCTGTACAGATTCCAAATTATCAATATGACATTTATAATATGGGGACCACACTATAGATGCATATTCCAACACAGAGCGCACAAGAGAGCAGTAAAGAAGCCTGAAACATTGTGGTGATAAGTGTGCACTATTACGCGTGATGAAGCCAAGGTTTCGCATAGCCCTATTTTTAACATCCTCAAAATGAGAGACAAAGGTTAACTTTGTATCAAAAATAACCCCTAAATCTTTTATAGAAGTCACATTTTTTAATGGTAAATTGTTAATAGAATACTGGTTTTGTATTTGATTGTTCCCACGACCAAAAGAAATGGACATACATTTTTTAACATTAAGCTTTCCTTGTCTAACACGTTAAATCTCGCACAGGGCGGAGCGGAACTTGGGGTGGAACTTACGATAAGGTGGAGCGTCTAAAACGAAACGAAAACCCGTGTAGTTGGAAAAGGAATTGTGTGTCTTTGTGACGTGTACGTTAATGTCTGATTTCTAGCCTGATACTTTTTCTTTGTTCCCATTTCACGTTTTTAAAGATTGAAAATTTGTTTTTATTTTTGATTGAAAAGCTTTTACTTTTTGATCATCTTTAAAAGAAGAATTAAAATAAGTCGCACCACCGAAATTATAACCTAATTTCATCCGAACAACAGTACATTTGCCGGAGTTCCGAAATGACGATTCATATTTTATACAGTCAGCCATGCATAGTGGGAGTCTAATCTACAACCCCCCACAGTTTCTAGTCCTACCACAGTATAAAAATAACTTTAAAATAACAGTAAATGACCCTCTGTACCCGTTTTCCTATGTATATTCCCTAAGGGACACCTATGAAAATTATTGAAAAATTAAAGACTATAGACCATAAAGAGTTATAATTAGCCTTCTGTGACGTCCAAAGCCAATATAAATATAATTTTTTTGTTAATTTTTGATTAATTTTGATTTTACTTGAGGCCTGTTTTCGCGGTGACAGTTTCTGCGATAGTTGCTGTCCGGATGGTCACTATCACATAAACTATCAGTACGTAATGGAATGCCTCGATAGTAGTTATCATGCTCTTCATTATCATACTCGAATAGATCGTTAGGGGTTGATCGATTACCTAACTAATTTCTACAGCAAGGAGACTTAGTACCTCTTGCTGTATTTTTTCTTAATTTAGGAGGTTTCTTCGCGTGGCTTTATTAGGTTTTTCTGGCTTCTCGGAGGTGTCTTTCTCCAGGAGCTTTCTAGTTCTAGAGAAGATTACTGCACTTGATAGGATTTGAGCGGCCGATTCGTCAGCTTTATGACCTACTCTGTAAGTGGGCTCATCTCTGTAGATTCCCATTCTCTGTAGGCAGTGGCGGCGCGTGATAAAAAGCTTTGGGGGTGCACACCAAAAAATAAAAATGAAAATTGCGGCGCAGGCGAAAATCTTTTTTCAGTGCCACGCAAACTTTTTGGGCCTTCGAGTGGGCCGTCATATCATATAATTTAGAGCAAATAATTAAAAAATTACATATTTAGTTAGATATTAGTTACCTACCTATTATTATTGTTTTTATAAATAAATAATAAATTATCACACCTAGTTTATTTTCTCCTCTAATGGCAAAGATGAAAATTTATTTAAATATTGCACGCTAATGCTATCAGAATTAGAAACTTCCGCCATTGTCAAAATTCCCCAGATTAATATATCTACATTTTCGTAATAAAAAAAAAAATGTGTATGCGTAAGACCACACGGCAGAAGTGTAAACTTCAACAAGGCGAAATTAATAATACTGGCCCATAACATATTCTGCAAAGCGGACCGAACCGAACTCTTCTGTGTACTGGCCTTCATCTGCATCATCATATCGCTCGCTGAATGTTTCTCACAGTTAGTCGACTCGAGCCGATTTCACCCGAATGAGCGTTACTTAGCCGAGCTTGACGGCTCAGTTGAATTCACTTCCCACCAAAACTGCTAAACGCGCCTAAAGAAGTTTACACTTCAAAAACTACAAACATGTAAAACATCAATATTTTTATTTTTTGCACACTAAGTACTTAAAATTTTAACTCTACTCAGTGTTATATGATATAATGATTACTTAGTACCGAATACAAAATATCTGATACTCGAATAGGAAGTATCAGTATCTATTCGATACTTGCAAAAGGAATCGTTGCACACACAACTACTAAGTGCACGAATTAAAAGTGCCGCTAATATGCAACGCAAACCAACGACGCATGGGTCATCACGGGGGTGCGGGCGGCATTAAGGCTGGTCTTGGGTATACGCGCCGTGCAGAAGGAAGGTTCAGATTCTATGTACTGTAAAATTCTATTGGGACAAGTCGTCCTCCCTTTCTATATTTCGTAATTAGCATGCGACATAACATCTAGGGTGCATAGAATTTCGTTCCAGTAAATAAAAGCGTTGTTTGCATATACGTAGTCTTCCGTATCTGGAGAGTTTGAACACGGATACAAACACATACATTAGGTATTAATTCCTAGAGTATTTTCCAGTCTTTAGTGAATTTCTTTTGGGATAATTATGAATTAAATTAAGGAATGATCAAAGTTTAATAATTTTTTAAGTAAAATTTGGGAGTGCACGTGCACATGTGCACTTATGGAGAAACCACCATTGTCTGTAGGTGTTTTCTCAGTATGCAGTGAGCGGTTAGTAATCTCGTTATCTGTCTGATTTGTTTCCTATTTAGCTCAGGTAGGTCACAGGTAAGCAATATTGAGAGAAACCTCACCATTATCTTGTTCTTCGTCAGCTTTATGACCCAGTCTGTAGATTCTCCTTCTCTGCAGGTGTTTCCTCAGTATGTATTGAGCGGTTAGTAATCTCGTTATCTCTCCAATTTGTTTCCTATTTACTTCAAGAAAATTAGAGGTTAGCAATGTTGAGAGCAACCTTACCTTGCTCTTCGTCAGCTTTATGACCTAGTCTGTAAGTGGGTTCATCTCTATAAATTCCCATTCTGTGCAGGTGTTTTCTCAGTATGCAGTGAGCGGTTAGTAATCTCGTTAGCTGTCTGATTTGTTTCCTGTTTAGCTCACGATGGTCACAGGTAAGCAATGTTGAGAGGAACCTCACCATTATCTTACTCTGACTTGGCCTCAGTTTTGAATATCAGTGGTTTCAATTTGGTTTGTCTTCATACATCGACAGTTTGAGGACGTTCGTAATACGTTGTTGTTTTGAATAATAACTGTTTACGTACGTATATTTGATAAAGCAAACAGCCAGCGATTTAACGTAATAAAACTTTGCAAAAATATGATATGTATCTATATCTATGAAAAAAACGTATTTGAATTTTAAAAACAGAATAAATTGGGATTAGGCTGAAGAAAATGACGGTCTAAGAAGCTAAAAAAGCTTCTTAGAACTTTTACAGCAAGTTCTTCAGAAGAACCAAGTGTATTTCTTATATTGATTTTTGCTTTTTGTTTATTTGCCCGTCTGAATTATTTTCAATTTTTTGAAGCTACTGCCATTTCGCCGCTTCGGATGGCAGGTTGTTTGCAGGTCTCCGATTCGTAACGTTTATACCTTTTAATTGTTTCTTTACTTTTTTTACCTAATAATGTATTAGAATTTGTTATGCATAATGATAATGATGAGTGTGCAAAAGTGCAGTGCTGCTTTTTTACCCTATCAGCAGCAGCTACCGCAGCAATAAGCTCCCTATCGACTATATTGCTACTGGTTATGTATATGTTTTCAATTAATATCAGGGTGACTATCATTAGAGCACTTTCACCCTAAAACCGGTGTTTTAATTTTAAAAGATGTGTCCATTTCTTCACTGGCCACTGCAATGCTTTTTTACATGCAAAATATGTATATTATTGAAATGTATGTATATTAGTCAAAAAGCATAACATCCAAACCGGTTCATATCTACTTCCAAGTATCTCCCATTATTTAAGATCGGTCAAAGACAAAAATTATTTTTAAAATATCAAGGGTCTACATGCAGCATTACCTGTCGCCACAGTTATACTTCGTCAGCAGTTTCCGAACATCATCACAAAACTACGCATCTGATTTTGTTTGAACAATCTAAAATTCTTGCCTTTAATCGATTCTTTTATCAATGAAAAATTCGAGAATCAAATGAATTCCTTAAACTTCCGAACAACATTAACCGCGAGTACCGTGACATTGGTCTTTATCTTTTACCTATTTGGAAATCAGTCGTCCATGACAGGCTTGCACCTTTAGCTCCACCTTCTTCTCTTCCTATACAAAATGTGTACAGAAACAAATCAAATCAGTAGCCTGTGGAAGCTTTTTCGAGACGTCCATTAAAATAGTTAACTAGTTACCGTAAGAAAGTCGTGTGGCTGGGAATAGATAAAACTCTCACCTAGAATGCCCATTTGGAAAAGGTAACCTGCAAACTTTTGTTGTAGGTGCAAAAGAATTTGCGGAAAAAAGCGTTGGAACTACCCCCAAACAAATATATTGCCTGTATATCACAGTCATCAAACGAATGACCGCTTACGACGACAGGTCAGTCTTGTCATATGTAGTGCAATGAGATCCAGCCCATCGACTGCGCTTGAATGATTGCTAAATTTACGCCCGCTTCACATTTTCTTAGAGGCGGACGCATGAAAAGCAACATGCAAAATAAGGGCCAACCACCAGAAAGGCAGGGCAAACAAAGTGGTATCAGCAGCCCTAATTAGGGAACTAGAGTTGGACGCAACTCCAGGATTGATATCCGACGTGATGGCTAACACGGTGTGCAGCAGAAAGCTATTCAACAATATCTTCGCAGAGAAAAGGACTGGTCAAAGAATAGGATCAATTTCTCAAATAACAATAGCTTCTGTTATACCGAGCGATCCAAAACGCTGTCATGTGTTGGTCTGGCGTTGTTAGTATCCAAGAAAAAATTTAAACCCAATCTCGCCAATTGGCTACTGACTGTATTTCATGCCGAACTCGTAGCCATTGAACTATGTGCCTGGTGGATTACTGACCACGAATGGACCAACAGGACAATAAAACTCTTCTCAGTATTAAAACCGTGAGGAGGACATGACACACTGAATGCATTTGGTACTGTTAACAATGTATCATTATCAACGCGGGAAGCGGAATTTGGAAATGGATGGGGAACAGCTTTCAGTAGGACCATGTAGAAAAAGAACCACCTAGTGACTAGACTTTTTACGGGTCACTGCCGACTAGGGGTACCCTTGCACAAAATGGGACTAACAGAATAGATCGAATGCAGACTCTGTCTGGAGGTTGACGAACGAATTACTGTACACATGTCCGGCTATTTTACGTTTTCGTCAGAATATTCTCGGTAATTCTTAGAGTGATGAGAAGGTCTAAACAATGTCTCACCCAAACTAATAGCTAACCTTTTTGGAGAACTAAGCATACAGTGGTAACACAGTACTCAAAAGTGGGCCACTGGTCGTCACATTGGAAGGACTGCAAGGCTCGCTCACATATGAATCGTCATTAGTATCAAAACAGTTAACTGTCGATTTTATAATCTGTGAACATCCCTTCGGTTGGCGTACAGGAAGCTTTATCATATCTTTGTTACCCTTGGGGGTAAAAGCGGGTAACAAAGCTATATAGCTTCGGGAAAACGTGGACACGCATTAAATACGAGGCGCTGTTGGGCGTGTAATCACGCTGGTTTCGAATTTTGTACAAATTTTTGGTCATTAATCAGTAAACAATATACCGCAATATAGAGGGAGGTGTAGGTCAAGTAACATGGACTGTTTTTCTAATAAAATAACTTTTACTTACCACCAACCAATAATACTAGTTTAAGGGCGCTAAGCTATAAAACTTTCTTTCATAAGGACACTGATTCACGCAAAAAAGTAAAATAACCTATTGTTTTAGCCAAACTTGCTTTATAGTTTTAAAATTTTAAAAAATGCTCAAAATTATAAAAAATTATCAATTAAAAAAACAAAATGTTTATTTTGAAAACCTTCAAGAATTTTCCAAATTGTAAAAATATTTTGATTGAAATTGTCTAAAAAATTTTCAAAAATTTTAAATATTCTTAAAATTTTAAATGTATTTAGTATTTAAAATTATTTTATCAGAATTCAAATACACAGTTCAAATTTCAAAATTTTAGGTATTTTTGTAATTTTTGAAAAATTTCCAGAATATTATTACTAATTTTAAAAACATTCAACAATTTTCGAAATTCTGAAATTTTTTAAAAAATTCTCCTCTCCTCAAAAATAGTGTACCCACGTATCATTAAAAGAAAATCAGGTCACCTTTTCCCCTGGGAACAAACTGTTTTCAATTTCAAAGTTTACTTTTTTGTCATTTATTTCGCTTTATCTAAGAAAAATCTTGGAAGTATAAATGGATAAATCACAAAAATGGAAAGGTCTATTGACCGTGGAGAGTCAACTGGACATAAAAAAGTCATGGGGATGAAAAATAATTGTGCCGGCTCCGTGCCATGAGACCGAAACGGTTTTTTTTTATTCTTTATCCTTAAAAACAGGCCGTAAACCTTTCACTCTAACGCATTCAAGTAAGCTGAGGCTAAGAATGAAAGAATAAGATGCAAAATGACTGTTTTTGTGGGGTTAAAATACAAATTGTATTTTTTATGGAAAAGAGATTGGATCCTCTTAACATATAAACATTTATCTTATAATCCGTTGAGATAGTCACGTGCTTTCCAACAATATTTAATTTTTCTTGATATCTAGTTTAGAAATGACCCTTAATATTTCAAAACAAAAAACTGTTTTTCAAATCAAAGGTTTGAATTTTCTTGAATATATTGACTTACCCGAAGAAAAGCCATTTTAAAAATTAAACAAAGAATTACTCTAACTACAAAAAAATATTTAACTATATTGAAGAAATACAAATTTTCTTGACCGGGACACATAAGTTTCAAATGAAGATAACGATGGCTTGGATTATTGCATTTTTAACTTTTCCGAGCCTCTTGAAATATATTAATTTTCTCAAATCAAAACAAGTATTTTTCTCGACTTGAACAAGGGCCTACATGTACCGCTTTTAATGAGAGAAGCAACATACTTCGTATGGCAGGGGAATGGTTCCTCTTTCTTAAACGTGCTTTTTGACAGTTTTTTGCTAATAACTTGAAAACTGTCAATTCGTCAAAAAATACTCAAGAGATCATTTTTCGAAGAGATAAAATTTTCTTTCCATCGGTGTATATGTCTCCTCTCAAGGCAGCGGTGCACGTTCCATAGGCGTACTAAAAAGGGGTAAATTTTAAAATCTAAATTTTTGTTTTTTTCTTTTGTAATTTTTGTCCTTAACATATTGTTCTCTCCAAAAATATTTCTAGTTTTAAAACCGATTGTATACAGTTACATATTCTATAAGTTAGATATATATTACTAAAAAAACATCCGTCTTTAAAAAAATAATAAAGTGTTTCTAGGAATCATTAAATCAAATAAAAATTGAACATATATTTTTGTATGTATATAACTCAGTAAATTATATATTAAGGTGAGTAAAAAGTTAAAATTTCTGGTTACTAGTAATAACTTAAAACTCATTTGTCAAAAATACCGAAAACGAGAAACCAATGTTTTTTTTATTAAAAGATGGTTTGCCTTCAGTCAGTGCAATATTCCAAGAAAAAATTATTTTCTTTTAAAGCAGGTATTGCTTAAGTGCATAAGAAAGCAGTATTGTCACTCGCTCTGATTTGATATAATTTTTTTCTGAGTAGAAACTAAAGCATTTAATTCAAGCCTAGAATATTACTACTACAATATCGTTTTATAACGTTTTTCTACGTTGTCCGACGCCTATTCTCCACCTTCTTCCATCCTGACAATCATCTTCTGTCAGGTTTTTTCACTCATTGATCTTTGGATTGACTGTTACTATTCTAGTTTAGGACGCCTTATTGGTTGCCATTCTAGGACCTGCTTTGGTAAGCTTTCGTCGTTCATCCGTTGTACCATACCAGTTATAATAATAATTGATATCATTTCTTATGTAATCTGTTGTAGATATTCTCAATGTTGTGACATGTTCCATTTTTGTTTTATATTTTTCTCTCACGAGACAAGTCTCTATTCCATGCAACAGCGAGCTTTTCACCATTGTTTCATATATGTTAAATTTTACATTCTTTTTTATTTCTCTGTTTATAAAATACTGTTAAGACATCCAACCTTTTTTGCTTCTATTATTCTTTTTTTTCCAGTTCTTTACAGTCTGTTTCTGTCTTATCAAATGTGACACCCAAGTATACATACTCATTACATGGAGATATTGTTTGTCCATTGTCTAGTTCTAACAGACTTGATTCGTTTCCAATACATAAATACTGTGTCTTGTCCACGTTCACTGTTAACCCTATCTTTTGGTATTCTTCCGTTAACTTTCTCATCATATACTCCATGTTTTCCTTATCATTAGCTACAATTACTTTTCGGTTGTCAGCAAACTGTAGTGTGTATATGGTAAATCGGTCGTTAAGTTGTATTCCCATGCCGTGTACTTTACGTTTCCAGTTTTTTAGAGCTACTGCGATATATATTTTAAAAAGACTTAGAGAGATACAACATCATTGTCTTAAGCCTTTCGTTACAAAGAATTCTTTTGAATTCCAATTCCAATTTTAATTTTAGATATTTTGAACCTTTGTATAGTTCTTTTAACACTTTTATGTATGTATGTTTGCTCTAACACCGTCCACAATTTAGAATATCACAAAATATTTTATCTTTGTATATAATAAGCCAGACTAGTTCCTCCCAATCTGTCTATCCGTATGTCAATTAAAATGACCCTAGAGGTTAAGTTTTGGGATAGCCTCGCTTTATAGATGGCCAACCCCGGTTGCTTTTGAGATTTAGAAATAGATCAGATATGATTTGGGTAAATTGGGGTAAAGCTAAAGACTCACTCCCCTATTTTTAGATAGCGGAGTAACAAAAGAAACTCTTTTTTTCCCGGGAAAAACATTTTCTAGATTACTATTAACCGAACCAAACAGAACAAAAAAATTGCATAATACACAAATTGTTTAAATTTTTTACGCTTGCCCTCCCGCCCTGAAAATGTTTTCTTGGTATGGCCCTGAATTGCACATGCGCTCTCTCTTAATCACGCAAGGGATTTATTTTTGTGAATTTTTTTTTCTTTAATATATAAAATTTGTAATTTACTAAAATAATATTGATTTCGACAAAATGCTGATTTTCACCTCAAAAATTATATCGCGACGTTATTACGTTTACCGAATTTTGTAGTTGTATTTTTGGTTGTTTTGGACGCAGACCAAATGTCTGGGGACAAAAGTATTGTTTTTTTTTTATTTCTGAGTTTATTTAGGAATAAACTTTAAATTATAATATGGTGTTATGTGGACACGTTTAGGGCTCGGTTTAGGGCATATACATTATTTAAGGGTTTAAAAATTAGTTTGATCTGGAAAACCAATATTTATTTAACACCTTTTGAGTGATTTTAGCAAAATGAACTAGGTTCCTTATTCCAGGATAAAAATTATATAAAAAAACCCGAAAAACAATTTTTAAGACATAAAAAACTCAGTTTAAATAAAAATCGTTTATATACTAAAGGAGGGTTTTTTTAAAGTTTATTTTAATTTTACACTGAATTGCAAAGTTTTTTTATTATGTCCTTATCCAATATACTAATGTACTGTTCTAAACAAGAACAGATTGGGACGAGACAAAATAAACTTTTCTAAATGATATTGCTTTCTTAGGTAAAGGAAAGACGTGCCTTCATTCATAATTCAAGGAAGGTCTGAACAGATTTTTTGGATTTGTTGTTTTTGGGGGATATATATTTTCTTTTGTTTTTGCTGGGTTATTGAAAAGGATCAAGTTGCCCCCTTCGACCACTTAAATTTAATAATACTCGACAACTCTGGAATTCTAATTAAAAAACATTACCAACATGACAAAATAACAATTCTAGTTTTAAACTGCTTAACACTATAAGTTTACCTCCACTTTTGAAGATATTGGTCGAAATCGATGCATCATTTTAAAAACTCTGTATAAAATGTATTTTTAATTCTTTGTTTCTTTTTGTTTCAGTGACGGCTCTTCACCAGGCGCAATCAAACTACCATGTATTGTTAAATCTCAAAAAGAAGACACACCAAACGAAATGGAAGACACTCAGATGAAGAGATATCTTCTATGCCCAGGAATGTGTAGAATCGATGTTTTGAAGAAGTTTGTGAGGAACAAATATAATGTTGACACTAGTGAATTTTATGTAAGTATACTTAGGCGTTCAATGAAAAAAATTGTATGAGTATACCTGGGAAGTAGCGGATTCAGAATGTCTGTGAGGGAGGGGCCGAGGCAATAAAAAAATTACATATTTTTTGTTTTTTAAAATTTTGAGCTCTAAAAATAAAAATTACTGTTTGTGAATTTTTTTAAAAATATTGTCCAGAAATGCTGTTTATGGATTTTCTAACTTTATAACAGGCAGGGGAGGAACCCGGCCGCCTCTGGCCCCACCTTGGATCCGACACTGTGCGTGGGCGAAGATCATCGTATATCATTTTGGGTTGACGTCACAAATAGATCAGCTGATGCGTGAACATATCGTGGATGACAAACAAAGCATTGCAAATTAAAAATTATAAAAAAATAGATGAAACCAAAAAAAAAAATTAACACTGGATAAAGGCACTAAAATAGCAAAACAATGCTTTGTCTGTCATCCACGCCTAAAAATAATCACGTGACCCAAAATAGTGTCTGGTGCTGCAAAATAGAGCGTTAAAAAGTTTTTAGTATTTCTCTAAATTTTTCATGTTTGTTGCAGATTGACGTGCTTTACAAAAGAGTGCCGCTTCCAGACCACTACACCCTCATCGATGTGGCTTATATCTACTCCTGGCAAAGGGTGAGTGAAATTTAATTAATATAAAAAGTTCAACATCTAAATTGCTGTCAAAAACCCACAAAAATAAAGCGGGTCGCAGAAAAAAAAACAATTTTTTCGAAAAACAAAAACAACAAAATGTTTTAAAACGGTTTTTCGACAAAAAGAATTTTCAAATCTATATTTTTTAAAACACAACTTAAAAAAAATCGAACTGAATTTAAAGAAAAAAAAAAGACTTGGATACGTTTCTTTAATTGGCATTTTGTTCCAAAAATTATTTCCTTAAACTAGCTTGATTGTGCTCCTTTTGAGAGTTCGTATCCTAATCTTCCAACACATCAGAAATTGTTTTTCGAAAAAATTGCCTTTCGAAAAAATGTCATTGGAAAAAAAGTAATTGGAAATTTAGTTTAAAAAAACGTGCATTAAAAAAACAGTTTTTAAAAACATATTTTCGAAAAAATTTCCACTATATAGCAACTGATTTTTATTAAAAATATTTAAATTCTGATGTTTACCTTTTATTGTTTCAGAACGAAACCATGAAATTCTTCTTTCGCATAATCGACATCAACAAAGCGCCAAAGAGGTTCGACATGATCAGCGCCTGTCAAATGATACCTCCACTCATACCAAAGTCACTGACCAGGACGAAATCTTCCATTGGAGAAAAGCACAGTCCATCAAAGGGAAGGGGAAGTGTTTCCGAAAGGAAATCGCTTTCCAGAAGGAAAAGTGCGAGTGCTGATCGCGAAAGTGAAGTTGCGCCTATTAAAAGTGAAGAATGTAAGGAAAATCATATTGATAACAATAAAAAATCTGTTAAAGAGTCTAATGAAAAATGTTCTATTAGTGACGAAAATAAAAATAAAGTTGAAAAATCCGGTAAAGATCTACATGAAAACGATACAACAAAATTAATAGAAACTAAAGAAGATAGTAATATTTGTGACAAAGATAGTGAAAAGGAAACTAAAAATACTTGTGATACCAAAAATATTGAAAACAGTGTTAGTGAAAAAGAGAAATCTTTAGTGCCAGTGGATGAATCAAACAACGATAAGGAAAATAGCTGTGCCAATATAGAATCTAGTAATACAAATTGTGAAAACAAAGAACAAAATACAATTAGTGACAAAGACGGTAACAAGGAAGAAGAAGCGGTGCCAGTAGTTAGTACAATAAATATTAAAAAAGAAAGACATAGTGAGCAGTTTGATATGAGTGGTGTAGATAATAATCATGTAAATATTAGTTTAGATACTTCTACACATGAAAGCAAAGTTCCTATTTTAGATATCAAAACCCCGAAAATCAAGTCTGAACCTCTAAGTCCAGTTAAGGATAAAAGTCGATCTCCTAAAAGTCCCAGAACTCCCAGAAAATCTAAAACAAATTCTCCCAAACGTAAAAATGACTCACCTAAACTTAAACTTAAAATAATTGTACAAGAACCACAATCACTCTCCGACGATCCTTATAACTTTGAAACTAATGAATTTTTTGAACAGCAAAGTAATTTAGACTCTACAAATTTTATTTGCAAACCAAATTGTTACACAAAAATAACCCTAAACCGTACCAATAACGTTGAAATTATAACCAAGGTTCAAACTATGCCTTTAAATGGTAAAAATGGTGAGGTTATAACAAAAACTGAACAAACCGTTAATTCTTATATTGACAACAAAATTTCAAACAGTTATGAAAAGACTTACGAGGAAAATCATAAAGTCATAAAGTCCTTAGTTAAAAAATCTAATAAAGTTAAAAGAACTTCAAAAACAAGCCCATCCAAGAAAGGTCTTAATAAAGTTAGTAAAACCCCTAAGGTACCAAAAATTATTCTTTCTAAAATTAAAAAAGAAAAAAAATTAAAAAGTCAAATTAAAGTTGATAACAAATATGAAAAAATTGAAATTGTAGAAGATGAAAGAACTACATTTTTTAAATACCTTAATCTTTTACCTGTTTTAAATACTTCTTCTCAAGTTAATGTTCCTACACCTTCTGATACTCCGACTAAAATGTCTAAGCCATTGGGTGGACAAAAGCGTAAAAACAGTAGTCCAATTAAAAATTTAAAAGCTAAAATTCCCAATTTAACTCATGAAAATCTAGCCGACACAACAAACATATCAGATCTTAAAGAAAGGCGACCTGTTAAAATTATTTTACAACAAAAACCTAAAACAAATGACATAAATACACAAAACGCGGGCTTACAATCCTTGATAAGCAATTGCAAAATCCCGTCTTCTTTATCCATCACGATAAAAGAGAGTTCTGAGCAAACTTTGTCAACTCCTGTAGCGCCGCCTGTCAAAAATTTTATTGAAATTTTGAAAATAAGTGATGATGGTACCAAACAGTCCGAAACACATTCTATCGACAAAGCTACAGATTTGCCAAAACTGCTAGATGATTCCGAAAAACAGGTAGATCAAGATCTTAATGATATTGCAAAAAGCTTGACAGAAAAAATACCCATGAGTACTACTATTTCACATATAATCGGTCCAAAACAATCGTTTTCAATACCAATTAAAAGTTCGATGCCAAAAATGACAGTACAACCAAATCCAGTACCCGACACAGCAGTTTCAAACGATACCTCGAAAAAAGATAATGGTGTCAAAACAAACTTATCTAATTCGTTTCAAAAAGCATTTGAAGAGTCTATTCAAAGTAAAGGTATTAAAACAAACAAACGACATTTGTTAAAAAATAATTTACAAACACCTAAAAAACTCAAACCCGAAGAAAAAATTGATAACTTTCAAGTCAAGAAAGAAGTACCCTTACCTAAAGTCCCAATTCCTAGATTACCCCATCAGAGAAATTTAAAAATGTCAAACTCTGCAAACCAGCCTTTGGTGCCTCGTACCATGGCAAATTTACATTCAACCAGCTTGGGTATGAACTATACTGTTTCAGTTGGTCAAACAAGTCCCACTAAAACTAATAAAGTTAACGGCACCTTGTCTCCAGAAAAATTGGAAACAAAAAGTGAATTTAAGGCGCCTAATTTAGGGGATAATTTTAAGGGATCTTTTAAAAATTCACCAAAAAGTTCACCTGTGGTTAAACACATGTTTTCTACTCAAAAATTGGCGAATATTTCGCCTAAACCACCAGGGATGTCTGGTGGGAGTTGCTCGATCTCTCCTAAAAGTTCAAATATGAATCCTGATATTACTATTCCCGCTAATGCATCTATTGCAATAAACGCCAACGAGCTTATAGAAAAATATAACCTTCAAAACCTTGCTCAACTAACTCAATTAACAGCTACTTTTAATCTAAATCCTGCTGTACTAGCTCTTACACAAAGTAATCAACTTGCTGCTTTACAGCAGGCAATGTTGCTAAAACAAATCGAAATACAAAATAGACAGAATTGGTTGGTTAGGAATCAAGGACCACTTTTACAGTACGAAAATTACTTAAAAAGTTTAAGCGGAGCAAATGAAAATTAAATACATGTAGTATTAATGTTTTAAATATGTCATCCGGTGTTACAGGGTAAAAAGATGTAAAATTAATTTTAATTAAACACAATAATAATGCTAGATGTGACAAAAAAGTCAAGAGTGCACAGAATAAAATTTGATAAATTCTCTTGAGGATAAAAAATAAAGATTTTTTTAATAACTTTCTCTATTTTATATTTATATTACAACAAACAACACAAAAATTATCGGGTAAAGATCTCAGGTGTGTACATACTAAATTTAAAAATGCATTTCTATCTAATTGATTTTCAAAAATTGGGCTTTTTTATCAGGTTTCCCTTTTCAGTAGCATTTTTTAAATATATTATTTATTATTGTATGATTGTATATAAAATACTGATATTGATTGTTTTATTGTATTTCATGGGCAAAATTTATGTTTGTGTGTTTTTATTGTTTGCAAAGACTACAATGCAGGCGCGAGAGGTAGTTGAGTATGCAAAATATGGGGACTGCAGTTTGACAATGGATTCTAGCTGACAGTAGGTCACAGATCAACGATCCAGATGTTGCCGTGCCAGTTTGTGTTCTAATTTTTTTATATCCCTCCTCCTCTTATAGTCATGTTCAAATTTCTGAAAATTTAACTAAGTTGACGCCTTAAAGCCACAATGACACAGAAACGCATCCAAAAAGTGTAAAATCCAAAAAATGATATTAGTTTATAAAATTATATTAGTTTTTTAAATTTTAGCTGAACCCCAAATCCTGAAATTATTAGTATTTTTTCAAATTTTCTTAAAAAGTAAATTTCCTTTTTAACGATATGCGAGTCAGTCGGGTATTAGCACACTCCAAGTAAACTACATGCTATATAAACCTTAAAAACAGTTTTTTGTAAATATCTCTGAAATGAAAGCTTTTACCAAGTTTTTGAAAAAAATGTGCGCTATAATATTCCGAAAACCGCATATTGATGCGACGTTAGAAAGTTAGCATTTTTAAAACTTTTTAACTGTGAAAAAACTGTCATTAGTGTTGATGAATTTTGACCAAAATCTAATCAGCTCGTTATAGTGTCGAATACTATTTTTCCTTAAAATTTCATGAAAATCGGTTGGGCGGTTTAGGAGCTATCGTGTTACGGACAGAGTTACATACACACACACAGACAGACATCACGACGATACTACTAGGCTAGGTCAAAATACACTCAAATAACACATTTTCGGCGTTATCTTTAAAAAAAAAATTTCGTTGAAAACAATACCTTCTCTAGCCATTGCTGTGCGGGCTAGGAAGGTAAAAATTAAAAAAAACGCTTATAACATGTTTTAGCCGATTTTCTTAAAAATCATGCTCCATATCAAAAAATATGATTCATTCTTTATTGTAGACAATAAAATTTCCTTTTATTCGATGTACAATAAGGAAGGATCGGTTTAATCTATAACAATTTAGGAGCGTCCGTAAATTAAATCAATTTTGAAAAATCACAAAAATTTTATCACAAGTTTTTTTCAATTTTCCCAGAAACTAAGCCTTTTGAGAAAAAATTATTCCAGAATTAAAATTTTATTTTTAACATGTATAAGTCAATATCATCAGACTAATGGGAAACTCTCCAGCGGCGTCCGTTTATTAAGAAAATGTAAATAAAAGTTGGTAAGTTTAGTGATTTTTCAAAATTGATCTTGCCTAAAGACAAATCGTTTAAAAGGAAATTTTAGTGTCTTCAATAAAGTTTTTTGATATAGAGCTGGTTTTTACGAAAATCGGATAAAACTTGTTATATACACGTTACAATTTTTCATTTTTTTAAATTACCTAAATAAACGGACGACGAATAAAGATCCTTCCTTTTTTTTCCTAAGAAAGTTGTTTTTGAGGGAATTTGAAAAAAAACCTAAAAATTTCAGGCCTTGGGATTTTTTGCAGCTAAAATTTAAAAAATTATTATAATTTAACTTTTAGGTTACATTTTACAATTTTTTGATGAAGGTGAATTTTCAGAAATTCGAACACGAGGAGGGGGAATTTAAAAAAATTGGGACCGGCAACTTCCGGATCGTTAATCTGTTACTTATTCTCAGCTTGTCAAACTGCGGTCCTCATATTTTGCATACTCAACTACCTCTAGCGCCTGCACTACTAAAAGAGTATAACAATATTGTTAGTAGTGCTACAAAAATCCTGTTCTGACAAATTCTTAACTCTTTTTTAGAAAACTTTGATAATTGTCAACAAGTGTATTTATCATAAATGTATCAATTTACTGATAGGGTTTCTTTAGACACTTTTGTAATTTTTAAAATTTTTATTGGTATAGTTTTTGCAAAGTCACCTGAAATGCTCCTAATACGGAATCCTATCGATTTCATGAAATTTTGCTTTATTCTGCCCTTCAAAAGTTATCCAAATTCATATAAAATCTTCCTGGTATAATTTCAACCCTACCGACAGAGAAAAAGCGCGACTCTTTGCGGTCCGAGCACAAAGTATTTGTTTTCGGACCGACCGAGCACAGGTGGATAGACGGCACCTGATTGGCAGATTTTTTTGAGATGCGCTTTTACTTGCTTTCGGGTGTGCTTTTCGGGACCCCTTTAGTCGGCAGTATGCGGAGAGAAAATAAATCAGTGTCGTTTCTGTAGGTGTAGGAATAGAAAGTTTTATTATCCATTTTTATTTCTTTAGTTTACGCCATAATTAAATGAAATAATTTTCATGAGTATCTCTACCGCCACCCATGTTACTTTCTTTAAAGGATATGCCGATGGTCGGCTTAAACCTTTGTTCAACTGCCTTTGCAAAAACTATAACATGAGCTACACGTGGTGTTTGTAAGACGTTTTATTGTAAAAAAATCAATTTAAATTTTAAAATGGGGTCCCGAGGGGTGGCTCGATCTCCGATGTTTGTACACCAAAAGGAAATACTTCCGGCATTTTCTGAGGTATTTCCTGCTATTTCCTCAAATTTCAATTGTATTTCCTAGTATTTCCCAAGCACTTTCTGGTATTTCCTAGTATATTTCCCAGTGCTTCCCAAGTATTTCCTGGAATTTCCCCTAATCTATACACTAAAAGGAAATACCGAGCCACCCCTCGTGGGGTCCGACTAAAATGGCAAAATAAAGAAACTTACGTCAATAAATAAATGCTCTCAGTGTCCTTTACTAAGTGTATTCGCCCTTATTTTGTAATAAATTGTTAATTTAAACTTTTTAGTTTCGTTTTTTTAATTTATTGTTAATTTTTAGAATATTTCGTTTTCTAGTTAAAGCTTGTAATACATAAGCAGCTTCTTGTATATTTTGTATAAATAGATAGGCTATGACGGATATCTGTAAATGAATATTTTGCAATTTTCATTAAAAAAATGGAAATTTATTTACTTGTTTTTATTTTTACACCTGTTTGCGTTTTTAAGAACCTTAAAAATAACAAATATTTAAAGCGGTGGTTAATTTTAATAAGATATTTAGCCAGTGGCGTATATAGGGTGGGGGACCTGCCCCCCCTCCCCAAAGCTAATATATTTTTAGATATTTCCACATATTTCATGAATACAAACATAAAATAGCATAAAATACGAACTCATGGGGTCTCGCCCCCCCCAAAACTATCTCGGGGCCACCGAAACTTTTTTCTATATACGCCACTGTATTAAGTCAATTAACTGATTGAAAGTACACTTGGACCTAAAAAAAATGTCGCAACTAAAATGTTTTATGATAACTTGACAGCAATGCGCATGTGCGGACGCAGCAAGAAACTTAGGGAGGGGCAAATGCAAAAAGTTAAAAATTAAAATAGGTATTTATTGAAATAAACAAAAAAAACGAAAATAAAAAAAGAACACACAGTTTGTTCACGGATTAAGTGCCGGTAAAGTATAAATGACAAAAAATGTTGATTTAAATTCTATATTTCTGGGAATTGCTCCTTCTTGGTCTCGAACTAAGATGTCGTCGTCCGTAGTGTAGTGGTAGCAATATTTGCTTTACACACCGGCGCGGCGGTCCGGGTTCGATTCCTGTCTAGGTACTTGGTTGTTTGTGATTGTTTAAAATGCTTTAACCTTGCTCTAACTTTGCGAAACTGGGTCATTGATCCTGATTGGATGGAAAGTCCCACTATATACAAAGAAAAAAAACTAAAATGTTAAAAAAATGAGCCAAATCAATTAATATACAGGGTTATTTAGTAAAAATGTTTGATTTAGATTCTGATTTTCTAGGAATTGCTCCTGCTTGGTTTGAAACTAAGATGTCAAAAAAAATTAATCAAATCAATTAATCTAAAAGGTGGTTTAGTAGGCTGATTTGATCAAATGTGTTAAGAGTAAAGATATCGGTAAATGTTAATAGAATCAAAAGTTAAGGCAAATTTTCAATTTTATGAAAAATCAGCCAGTTCTCATTTTGTAAGTTGATTATGAAAATTTTGTTTAGGCGATTTTAAGCTGATTATTTTGAAAATTAAGGATCAGTCGTAACTTTAATTCTAAACAACTTTTCTTAATAACCTTTTTTGAAATCTTTTAAAACAAAGGTACTTCACTCTTATCACTTTTTATTAAATCAACCTACTAAACCACCCTGTCTATTAATTGATTTTGATTTTTTAAACATTTTAGTTTAACCAAGCAGGAGCGATTCTCAGAAAATCAGAATCTAAATCTAAATTTTTCTGTCATTTATAGCTTACCGTAACTCAATTTGTGGACACACTGTTTATAAAAATCAGTTTTCTAAATCTTAAACTATTACAGTAAAACGAAACGTCTGGAATCTTCATAAAATCTGGTTAAGAACCTTTTCTTCTACTTGTATATTTTTTTCTGAAAATAATTTCCGGTGTACATTAAGCATGCACAACTGCTTAATCTATCCTCTGAAACGATCGTACTACGGTACTACATGGCAATGCTGGCAAAATATGTAAAGCAGTTTTTGTTAACGAAAAAAAAATCCGCTTGCTTTGCAACTTCTGCTACTTTCAAAACTATTTAACTCCTCTTTATTAACTTTTTTGTCTCTCCACAATTTGTACCTTAATTTAGCTTCATGGTCAAGCCCGTTTAAATGATAAAATTCTGGAAATTGTTTATTGCCTAGCCTAAGAAACGGATGTAGTACCAGTAGTTCGAAAACTGATAGGTTTTTATTGAAAAAGCAATGCTTTAAATACATTATCAAAGGTTCCAAATAAGGTATTAATAAATATTTTTTTCCAGTGCTCTGGTGGGTTATTTTCGGGAACGTTCATACGATTTTGCTTTCGCCCAACTATACTTGGCACCTGTAACTCTATTCCAAGTTTTGCGGCATGTGTGCTGGCTTCAGCTAAGATAGTGTTCAAGACTTCTGCAGATTCGAGATGATGTTTAATTAGATCTAATACTCTTTTAATGTGATTTCCACATTGCGATAAATCTAAACTTTTATATTGCAAGATATTGGCCACAGGCTTCAAAAGCGCAGAATACTTTGCTATCAGGCACAGGGAAATAATAAATACCGGCCTTGTCGAAGCACTGTAAAGCTGCAATACCACGTTTTTAGGGGTCCCTATAAAAATGTCGAAAATAAAAATGTCGAACCGTAATTTGGTCGAAAATAAAACAATCGAAAATAGAATTGACGAAAATAATTTAAACGAAACGTAATTTTGTAGATCCGTAAAATTGTCGAAAATAATACAGTCGAAAATAATTTAGAGGAATCGTAATTTTGTCGATCCGTAAAAGTGTCGAAACGTAAAAGCATCAAATCGTAAAATGATCGAAACGGAGTTAAGGCGAAACGTAAAAAGGTCGAACCGTAAAAAAGTCGAATCGCAAAAAAGCCGAACCGTAAAAAAGTTGAAAAATAAAAAAATCGAAAAATAAAAGAATAGAATGCAATTCAAACGAAACGTAATTTTGTCGAACCGTAAAATTATCGAAAATAATATAGTCGAAAATAATTTAAACGTATCGTAATATCGTCGATCCGTAAAAATGTCGAAACGTAAAAAAGTCGAAAATTAAACGCTCGATACGCAATGGAGAAGAGACGCAAAATCATCGAAACGTAATTATGTCGAAACGTAAAAAGCTCGAACCGTAAAAAAGTCGAATCTGAAACTCGTCGATTCTATAATTAAGTCGCCACGGTGCCAAGTTTGCTGTTACATTATAGCGTTGTTTGATGGATCAAACACCGATTATCGATTATAGTTTAGGGTCAATGCAGCACGAAGACGTAGTGTCTTCTTTAAGTAGCGACACGACAGCTAAATCTTTTTGGTTATATGACGAATCTGACACTCTGTAGCTTTCTTTGTGTTCAAAAAAATAAAATGGTTTACAAATATTACGTAGAGAACTGTCTATCACACCCGGTATATATATTTAGACTATTCAAATAAACAAACCATTAAAATAATGCTTTTTCAGATTATCGAATATAAAAAATAAGTTTTTTATAATTGCAATATGTGTTAGGACCCACGCAGCGCAAGAAACCAAAAATTAGTTGACATGTTTTATATATCGATACCCTAATTCTGACACGTCGTAACCCACAAAAAACTGAAAATTCTATATGCTGCTAAATCCTCGCAACCAAAAAAAATAATAAAACGGTCATTCCCGCGATTTGTTATAAGTCGCATAATGTTTACGCTATGTAATTTGCTTCTAACTTTTTTTATATTTGTAATATTTTGTTGAGTTGGGTTACGATGTTTCAGAATTAGGGTGACGATATATTATAAAATATAGAAAACTATTATGTTTTTCTTTATGCGCTCTAGGGAATAAAAGTGTACGTTTAATCCTTTTTTTTCAGGGACTAAGGTAACTAACTTCTTTAAAACTATAAAGGCCAAATATAGTTGTTTTCGATCATTTTATTTTATTAGAATACAAAAACAAAAAGTTATCAAGATACACGATTACGGTTCTTATGCTGCTTCCAGCTTGCCGTAAGTTTACTGTACTTTGCTGATGACTTGGTTGATTTCAATTATTATTGTGTCCTTTGGCATAAAATGGAGAGCGTTACTGGAAAAGGAGCCAAGCGCCAAAACCTAAATTTCGCATTATAAGTGCCAAGCTCCTTCAATAAAAAAACAAAATTCTGCCAACATTTTTAAGGGCATAATTAATTAGTACTCTATTCAGAGTATATCAAAACATTCTTTGATTCTCTTTTAAACGATTTACAATTTAATCTTAACTTTAACTCTGATTTTTCCAAAATATAAATAATGGCGCTTGGCTCCTTTTCCAGTAATGCTCTCCAAATATTGCCTTCATAGGAAGAATTTAACGTTCTAGACTTCTTCAGGATGTAAATCAACCTTTTGAAATTTTCGACATTCTGTTTATTGCATCATTTTCGGTACTCTGAAAGCTGCTTCCTTCGGTGGCCTTTTTAATGTCCATCTCAAAGTAGGAATAGCCTTTATTCTTTGGTCCATGTTTGTTCCATCTTAGAGAAATTTAATTCGAACTTTTTCTTGACTAAACCTACATACATGCACACCAAGTAGTATAAGTAGTAGCCTAGAGACTAGATTGTTTAGTTTACACTTGATAACGGTTAGACATACTTACTAACCTAAACCGTGTTTTAAAATAAATAAAGACAATGGAAGTCCGAAATTTTATTTCTACATAGTTTGTTATGAAATAAATATTATTTTTTCCACATTTTTTCTATGTTTGCTAGCGTTTGACTGACTTTTGTTTAACGCCATGCTATAGCAACGGGTCCATAGTCCACCAAATAAATGACAAATCACTGCCCACTATATTATTATATACCGGGGGTTGATATGCTAAAACTAGAGTATCGGTTAGTGGTTTAATATTTATTTTATGATTATTATTATTTTTTGTTTATAAACCTTGGCATTAAAGTCCCTTTTAGTTACTTAGCAGAATATATAGCCGTCCTTCCTGTCGGGATTGAAAATTCTCGTCACGGGATTAAAAGTAAACACTGTCGTCCCCAGGTTTATAATATGCCTACCATTATTTTATTACGGTTTAAGAGGTTAAAAGTACAAAAGGTCGAAAATACAAAAGGTCGAGAACATCAGGGCGACACTACAAAAAGTCGAAAAACAAAAAGCCGAAACTACAAGAGGTCGAAAATACAAAAGCCGAAAGTTCAAAAGGTCGAAAATATAAAGGATCAAAAATACAAAAGGTCGAAAATACAAAAGGTCAAAAAACAAAAGATTGAAAAACAAAGGGTCCCAATAAAAAATCGAAAGTAGCTACACTCTAATGATTAAAAAAAGGCTTTACTACATACACATAGGCACAAACACACACACACTCACAAACGCACAAATACTACTTTTTTACAGTTTTTCCTGACGGAAATTTGTTTCAAAACATTTTCTTCGAACGGAAATTTGTTTAAAAATAGTTTCTTCTAATAGAAATTTGTTTGAAAATATTTTTTTCAAACGAAAATTTGTTTAAAAACCATTTCTTTAAACGGAAATTTCTTCGAAAACATTTTCTTTAATCAAAAATTTGTTCGAAAACAGTTGTTTTGAATGGAAATTTATTCGAAAGTAATAGTTCGAAAACATTTTCCTCAAATAGAAATTTGTTTAAAAATAATTTCATTGTAAAAAAAGCTTTGTGAAAAAAAAAGTTCTAACCTGGATTGCCAAACTTTACACAACTCGTATAGTTCGACTTTCTAACATATTTTTTCATAAGAAAACTTCCCTGACTTCTTTCCCCGGATCTTAGAGAGTGTGAAACCAAACCGAACCCAACCGACACATATTTTGGAAAAATTATTTTCTTGAATTAGCTCCACTGTCCTCCTTTTAGGAGGTCGAAATTGGTGTTTTCCTAACCTTTGTCAATTAATCACAAACATTTCCTTACAGGTTCGGATACCCCCTGCATGACTTTTTTCAACCAAAAAACTGTCCCCAAGTAACAGGTTTGCGCTCAAAAGAGAACCTCCCAAAATGAGGACCGGAGAGCTTACGCCCATATATGTACGTCGCGTCGTAGGGATTTGTACGAACTATGGACGTACTATCTACTAACATTCGACGTATTTTCGATGAATGTACCTACTATGTACGTAAAAAACTCGTACTAGATACTAACATGGTACGTCCAGTTAAACGTAAAATGTACGTACTCCAGACGTACATGGTACGTATATAGTACTGAAAATGTACGTACCTCAGACGTATATGGTACGTACATAGGACATCAAATTAAAATAAAGAAAGTGTAGCATTGGGGCTAGGTACCATTAAAAATTATTCTTGCTTCCTAAACATTCCTACTTTAGACTGATCGTCCAGGTTTACCTCGAGGCTCGAAGTCCCGATAGGTTTGAAGTTTGTTTTGCTTGATTTAATATTTAAGTAATATATCTCTAACAATGCCGTTAAATGATCGCGAGTCTAACAAACTTTAAAGATACTGTGTGTTATTTTAAAACAAATCGATGTAAAACAATATCGATGTAAAATATAAAACTAAAAGGTTTGGAATTTTTTTTTTAAATCATGTTTTTGCACAGAGTCTACCTGATTGGAAGCACGGCAGAATCACAGGAATATGACTCAAGAAACTATAACCATTTTAACCAAAAAGGGCAAAATTTAGAGTAATTCCACAGAAATATTATTTTTTTTTTATCATTGTAGGTAAGTACTATAACTAATATTATATCTAATAGGATATATCTTCCAGGATGCAGTGACCCTAAATATGTTTGCTGAGTTAAGCCATCCAGCGGCCAGGTATGAAAGCTTGCGAGAGAGCAACGATTATAATAATCGTTGGCGAGAGAGATCACTGCATACAACATAAGTTTACATGATGTACGATTAGAAATAATACGTTTAATAATAATATTAAATAAATATAATGCTTAAATCTAGAAAAGCTAGCGGACCTGGAGGAATATATGCTAAAATGCTCAAATATGGATCAGAGAAACTAATCGAAAATCTCACATATATTATCAATCAATGCATAAACGGACATCCCAGTACCTGATGATTGGAAAATTGCATTCATATACTCAATACATAAAAAAGGAAACAAGCTGGATTGCAACAATTACAGAGGAATTTCAGTAACCATTACTCTAAGTAGATTGTACGGTAGGATTCTTAGAGATCTAATAGAGAATGATTTTCATGAGCAAGAAGAAGAAGAGCAAAGTGGGTTTCGTGCAGGCAGATCTTGTAGTGATAACGTTTTTTGTCTTAAACAAGTCATTGAGAAAAGGAGCGCCAGAGATATAGAGACGCCTTTGTGGACCTACAAAAAGCATATGATACCGTTCCAGTAGAAGAACTATGGACAGTGTTAGAGCAGACTAATATCAGCCATATACATATATAAACTCTGGAATTAAAATTGGAAATCGACTTTCAAAAGAATTCCTGGTAACAGAAGGGTTAAGACAGGGATGTTGTATCTCTCCAACTCTTTTTAAAATATATATCGCAGTAGCTCTAAAAAACTGGAAACGGAAAGTGCCCGGCATGGGAATACAACTTAACGACCGATTTACCATATACACACTACAGTTTGCTGACGACCAAGTAATAGCTAATGATAAAGAAGACATGGAGTATACGATGAGAACGTTAATGGAAGAATACTAAAAGTGGGGATTAACAGTGAACGTGGACAAGACACAGTACTTATGTATTGAAAACGAATCCAGTGAGTTAGAACTAGACAATGGACAAGTAATATCTCCATGCAATGAGTATGTATACTTGGGTGTCACATTTGATAAGACAGGAACAGACTGTAAAGAACTGGAAAAAAGAATAGTAAAAGCAAAAAAGGTTATTGGATATCTTAACAGTATTTTATGGAGCAGAGTGATAAAATTTAACATATATGAAACAATGGTGAAAAGCACGCTGTTGTATGGAATAGAGACTTAACAGAAAAATACAAAACAATATATAATGGATGCAAAAAGAAGATCAATGAGAATATCTAGAACAGATCACATAAGAAATGAGATCATAAAAGAAAGAATGGGAATCGAAGGAGGCATAACGGATGACATCACTAAAAGATAGATGGTACGGCCATGTACAACGGATGAACGACGAAAGATTACCAAAGCAGGTCCTAGAATGGCAACCAATAGGGCGCAGAAAAAGAGGGCGTCCTAAACTAGAATGGCAACAGTCAATCCAAAGATCAATGAGTCAAAAAAATCTGACAGAAGATGATTGTCAGGATCGAAGGAGGTGGAGAATAGGCGTCGGACAACGTAGAAAAACGTTCTAAACCGACTAAATAATAATAATAAGTACAATACAGTCCCAGAATTTCCCTCACACGCTATATCTCTGTTAATAGTGAATATAAAATATTTTAAAACACGGGGTTTTTAATGATGCCTACTAGCCCTTATAGCATCAAGTCGTCAATAGCTATTTTCCTATCAAGTGTGGAAAATCCACTTTTTCCGCACGAGACTGTCTAGATGACCGTTGAAAAAGATTTTCCACAAGAGTTAGGAAAAATTGTTTTTTCTACAAGCGTCAGAAAAACATAAAAAAATTAAATGATATAGAAAAATACAGTGTTATAGTCACGCGACTTTTTCCAAAAAACAAGTGTTTTATAGAAATTTGACATCTTACCTTTTCACCATAGCAACCAAGGCAATTTGTTGGCATTATTGTTAATAGAAACTTCAAATCTATACAGGTTTTTTTTTAAATTTGACATTTCTCTGCGGAAATATTTTCGAACTAGTGCGGCAAAGTAAAATTTTTTGCACTAAAAATAGTGTGGAAAATCAAATTTTCCACACGCTTGTAGAAACAATATTTTTTCATGCATCAACCCCTAAGTAGCCACCACCAAGTTTTTTTTCTGAAATGGCAGCTCCTATTTTTTTTATTAAAATACAGGTACATAATTTAGATGGCTAGGATTATCATTTTTCAAACAAGTGGAAACAGTGTAACTACAAAAATAAAAAGTGGGCCAATTTTTAATGACATTACAGAAAATGACAATAAAAGTATAAAATTAAAAAGGACCTAAAACAATTATTTAATAACACGCGTGTATACACGGTGTCCCCGAATTTCCTTTACACGCTATATCTCCGTTAGTGTAGCGGCCAAAGGAGCAAAATTTTAACATTGTAATGGGTCATAATAAAAAATAGTATTTGTCTATATCTATATTTTATAAATACTTTTTTACTTAAAGCAAAATACCTATTTTAAATAAAAACAAAACATACGGGGTTGTATTTAGAATTGGCAGTAGATTTAAGAGTGCAATTTGAAAAAAAAGTCGGTAGTGGCTACGTAGGGGTTAATGTAAATAAGGTACTTGTTTGGGTTTTTTGAAGAAAAAAACAAAAACACGTCAGCTTCGTTTTTTTACGGGCTTTTTCTCAGATGCAAAAAAAAATTAAGTCTGTTAATAGGATTAGGTGGGATCTAATCGAAAAAAAAGTTGTGTGCTAGCAAAACGAAATCGACCCAGATTGGCTCAATCTAGTCTTATGTCAATATACCAGCGCAAATACTAGAAATTTCTTAATTTTTTTCCAGAAAAATTTTGGTTTAGATATCGTCTATTTTAAACATAATTAATAGACATTGCGAGGTTTGAATTTCTTTACTATTCCATGGGCTAGCTACTGGCGTATAAGATTTAATTAATACTTAGGTACCTACATGTGTATTTTTGTATTTTAGTTATAATATTAAAGTATTTTCTAATAATGTAAGTAAATTATACTACTGGAGAACATGCTAAAAACGATTTCGATTACCTCAGCTAATTCATAAGCGGCCCCTTCGTTCTTTGAGATGACCTCAGGTGCCATCTAACCATATATAGTGAAACTTTCAGCGTAAGTTCAACGAATTCAGCCAAGAAATTTTGCAAAATAAGGCAACATTGCACCTGCATTTTCGACTTTTTTACGGTTCGAGCTTTTTACGTTTCGACATAATTACGTTTCGATGATTTTGCGTCTTTTCTCCATTGCGTATCGCGCGTTTAATTTTCGACTTTTTTACGTTTCGACATTTTTACGGATCGACGAAATTACGATTCGTTTAAATTATTTTCTTCTACATTATTTTCGACAATTTTACGGATCGACAAAATTACGTTTCGCTTAAATTGCTTTCTTCTCTTTTATTTTTCGATTTTATTATTTTTCGACTTTTCTACGGTTCGACCTTTTTATGATTCGATTTTTTTACGGTTCGATCATTCTGCGAATCGACTTAACTACGTTTCGATGATTTTACGTTTCGATGCTTTTACGTTTCGACATTTTTACGGGTCGACGAAATAACGCTTCGTCTAAATTATTTTCTACTATATTATTTTCGACAATTTTACGGATCGACAAAACTACGTTTCGTTTAAATTATTTTCGTCTATTTTACTTTCGATTTTTTTATTTTCGACCAAATTACGGTTCGGCATTTTTTTTTTCGACCTTGTTACGTTTCGACAAAACTTTTTTCGATGTTTTTGTGGCGAGCCGTTTTTAGTTGCAGAATTGCCGTCTTCTGATAATTTTTAAAGTCCATCAAGGATGCCCAGAAATTTGTCTTTAAATACAGCAATACTTTTGTATTTTTCGACCTCACAAAGGAGAGAAATATTTGGACCTTCTTTCTTCGTAAAACTAATTCACAGCAAAAATTAATTATATCCTTCAGAGTATTGTTAGGAATAAGTATATCTCTTGTATAATATCGCCTCCTTAGTGCAATAACTACATAACTCGAAATTTATGCATTTTGAGTTATCCAGGTAAAGTTGGCTTATTTTTCCATCTCTCTCTATTCTTTGTAATACAACATCTAGATATCTTGTACGAGCAACCAAACTTGTTTAAAGATTGACAAGAAATAGGTAACTCCGAAAATGCACATTTTATAAAAACACATCTTGAGATTTTCTCAAAACTATAAATTTCAAGTTATCTAGTTGTTTCACTAAGGGGACGATATTATGTAGATAGTAATAAGATAATGCAAAGTTCTAACTTGATTGATTGTTTTGTTTGGAAATTAGAAAAATAATAAATTATTTTCAACATTTAGGGGGGGGGGGGAATGCCTCGCCTTGCCCCTTGCTGCGTTCGCCCATAAGTCAATGCGTCTTTTACTGAAGAACAGTTGCAATTTTGGTCAGTATATTTCTTTAAATTTGTAAAACCTAGTATACATACTTTCCTTAAAAGACTTTGATGGCATAAAATTTAAAAGAAAATAATGGCAATTGACTTTAATTTTCTATCTTTATTTGTTTAGGTATTTATAAAAAATTATGATTTTCCTCGAAAACGTGCCTTTTTCCATCAAGAGAAAAAATGCTTTCCAATTTTCCGGTCTTATTTTCCAAGTTATTTTAGGCTCAAGTCAGTTACCATAGCTACACATTCAGCTGCGCTGGGATCTGGTAGCTCTGCAACTGATCAAGAAATACATTGATTGACAAAAGGTTAAAGATCCTACTCGTTATAAAAAAAAGAAGAATACATTTACCTATACCTACGTCTCGCGGAGGTCAGCTTGTCTAATTTAGACGATCGAAACCTCAATATCGAGGTATTTTCTATCTTAACCGCTAAGTCTTAAAAAAGTGTCCAATTACCTTATTAGTAAACCCCAATGCAGAAAATCGATCTTAATTTAACTCGAATTAACTCGTTGTCACTTATCACGACGACAAGTCATAGGCCGCTTGATAGCCTGTATAATGATCAGCACTTATTCCGCGCGGAAAGGCGATTTTCAAAAGTGCTTAAAGTTGGTAAACCAGTAAAACTATGTTAAATAAAAAAAGCTTTAAGTTATTTACGTACACACACTTTCAAAATATTAATTTTTCAGGTTATTTGCTTAAGTGGAAAAAACGATATGCGACAATATTTTTGGAGCCGACTGTACCATCCCCAGAATACATATTAAAATCACATTTTTTTAAACGCTAGTTGACATTTCCTAACTTTTAGCATTAATTTGTTAAAATTACAACCATAAAATAATTTCGATCGTTCAGAACCGACAAGCTGACCCCGTGCGTCTGGGATTCAGACAAAATCACTGGTCTCAGTAAAAAAAATATAGATCCTATACTAACTAACTGGTTACATATCGTCCCTTACCTCACGTACCGACGTAACTGACAAAAATCCAAAAAATGAGATTCGCTACCAAAATGTTTCCCATAAGTACGACTTTTTGCTCACGAAGTGGCATAACCGTATTTCTAGCGATAGCACGGCAGTAGAGTTGTTTGCTTTCGACGTATCTACCAATTTTAATACAGCTGATTTTTTAATTTTTGCTCTCTTGAGAAATTCATTAAACGGTAGTTACGTCGGCGTCGCACGGTCGGTGGTCAGCTTGTCGGTTCTGAACGATCGAAATTATTTTATGGTTTTAGTTTTGACAAATTGATGCTGAAAGTTAGGAAATGTTAACTAGCGTTTAAAAAATGTGATTTTAATATAGGTACTGTGCATTCTGGAGATGGTACAGTCGCCTCCAAAAAAAAATGTTACATATCGATTTTTTCCTGTTAAGCAAAAAACTTGAAAAATTGATACTTTGAGAGTGTGTCCGTAACTAGCTTATAGCTTTTTTTTATTTAAAATAGCTTTTTTATAAAAATTTAACTAAATTTATTAATCTTGCTATACTATATATCAATTTTTTACCGTGCACTGATATTTTTTATCGTAGTCTTTATATTCACTATTGTCACATATATAGTTTAAAACGGATTGATTTTTATCCTGTGAAACCCGTGTTTTGTGCCAGATTTTAAATAAATATATAAATATAGCTAATACAGCGGCAAGAAGCGGCAGCTGAATGTGGCACCTATACAACCCTTGATACATGATTGAAATAATAAAGTCACAAACGCAATCGATACGTACCGATCCAGACTTTTTCAGTCCAATATATATATACAGTCGAACCTCTATAACTCGAACCTGAAGGGACAACCAAAACAGTTCGAGTTATGGAGAGTTCGAGTTATAAAAACTCGAGTTACATAGGTTAAAATACATTTAAAAAGTGCAGGGACCGCTTAAAAGGTTCGAGTTATAGAGGGGTTCGAGTTATAGAGGTTCGAGTTAGAGAGGTTCGACTATAATACATATTTGAAAAATTATAATAAATCAATACACAACTTTTATCTAATTTTTTTAACAAGCAAATTGAAACATTGCAATTGGTTTAATAGTCAAAATTAAAGATACTAACCGATATTTTAAATAAAAATAATATAATCTCTGGTTTACCAACTTGGAGCAGTTTTGAAAATCGCCTTTCCGCGCAGAATATGTGTGGATCATTATGCAGGCTAACGGCCTAGGGGCCTACAGACACGCGAACATTTCTACAGATTAGCACGCGCGTACAAGTTTGCGCATACTAATCTCTTCGTGTGTAGACAATATCCGCCTAAAATATCTCTCGAAGATTAGTTCGCGCGCACGATGTACGCGAGCAAATCTCTCGGTGTCTAGGCAAAACGCATTGATAATATCGTGTTTATGTTTAGAACGTTTAATTTTGTCTTCGTGTGTGTAGGCAATTCCACCAAACGTACATGTATGCAGAGATTAGTACGCGTACTAATCTCAAGAAATGCTCGCGTGTCTGTAGGCCCCTTATGACGTCGTCGTAATAAGTGACAACGAGTTAGTTGATCGATTTTCTGCATTGGGGTCTACTAATAATAATACTTTTTTAAGACTTAGTAGTTATGATAGGAAATAGTTTGATATTAAGGTTTCGATCGTCTAAATAAGACAAGCTGAACTCCGTGCGTCGGTACGTACGATAGGGGACGATTTAAATTTCAAAGTTTTCCGTGGGGATACGATTTTGTGAAGTCAATATTATATTGACCCACTGCATGGCCGTATGGCTGGTTACCTTAAATTGTTTTTGGTCGATTTTATTCAGGAATTAACGTTTCCCTTGCAGTCGATTACCAATTTAAACAATCATTTTTTCAAGCATAACCCATCTTGACTTTGTTTTCCATTCAATGTCAAAAGCAAAAAATAAAGCCACCCTCCCTCCAAAATGCTCCTTGCTGGGATTTCAAATTTGCTTTGTTGTTTGAAGTAGACCCATATAGAAATATGCTTTTTCTGCTGTTAAAAAGATTTCAGGAAACGTTTCCCCAGATTTTACTTTTCTTTTTCGCAAAAAGTTGGAACATAATATTTTTTTACGACCACATATGAAAATGATAGTTTTCACACAATTTGCATCCAGAGATATGAGGTTTGCATGTATCCTCAGAAAACGGTTAATTTTACCCGTGTGCAGGCTCCAAAACAAAACTGCTTGTTTGTGATGCAAAGCTTGTTTGTGAAACAAATACGTGTCTATCTTTTAAATTTTTATACCACGATTCTTTAAAATATCGAATGTACACTTTGTCTCTAACCTTAGCCGGTTTATTTACGTTCAATATAGGGGACGGCTTTTCAGAGTTCAAAAAGCCTTTTTCCTACGACCGCATACGAAAATAATTAACGATTTTCATCCTCGGAAAACGTTAAATTTCACCCGTGTGCAGAATTTTTTCCGCAAATGTGTGGAAAAGTACTTTTCGGCACATGTATAAAAGAGTGTACGATGACGTTAAGTGCCACCATACGCGGGCGAACGAATAACAAAAATCGCTTCAACATTGCTTGTTAGGATGGATCCGCACATAATCCGCTGCGGGGAACGCTCACGGTTTTTTATGCTTTAATAGCTTAATTGCTTAGGCTAAAGAATACCTTTCGTCGTAAAATTTCGTGGCACCGAAATTAAAGGCAGACTCATCCCTTTCTTAGCGTCGTTAAAATTAAGTCACCTTTTTTCCTGACAACTGTTCCTTAAGAGCTGCTTAAAGAAAAGATGCTGGTCACACATGTTACCCGTCTGGCACAGTGATTAAATTGAAGGTGTCTTTTTGTGTTTTGAGAGTAAATAAAGTAAGCAGCATGCTTTTTTTAAATAAAAAATGTAAAAAAAATCATAAAATAAATTTAAATGATTTTGAAAAACTTTATTGCAAAAGATAAATGCTATATTTTGGTTCTTTTGGCACAATGTTTTTGTGAAAAAATATAGCTATGTATCGATTATAAACAGATTTGTTTACTTTACACTTTACCCTAATTTCACTATACTTTTTAGTTTGGTTGTACCGATAAGGACACCCAAATTCCACAAAATCGGGTATCACCATCTCGATTTTATCATCTTCCATTAATTCAAGTATCTACTTCAATTTTTTTAAATAAATTTTGACACAGAAAAATTGATGACTTTTGATAAAACTATTTTGATCAGCGGCGTAGCGTGCCCGAAAGGGCGGGGGGGGGGGCGACCGCTAAAAAGGGCGCCTCTGACAACTGGAAAAAAATCTTGCGACCAAAAAAAAAAAAAAAAAAGGTCATCATGTGTGAGGGGGCGGGCGACAGGTCACAACATCATGTGTGAGGGGGCGGCCGACAGGTCACAACATCATGTGTGAGGGGGCGGCCGACAGGTCACAAGGGCGCATCTCACAAATCTTGCAACCAAAAAAAAAAAAGGTCTTCAAGTCGTTAGTTTCCTTTGGCGCCCACTCAACTGGCCGTTGCCGGCCCGACTTAATAAAGCTGGGGGCGCTTCGACCACCAATGGGGCGCCACTACCCGCGGGGCGGGGGGGGGGGGGGCGACGAACCCCCGCGCCCTTCCCACGCTACGCCTCTGATTTTGATATGTATTGGATATTGTGATGTTGTTGTTTTCCATGGTTTAAAAATTTGGTTGGCTGAAACAGCGGCGTTGCCTGATTGGGTCACAAGGTGGTCGCATATTAACAAAGGAGAGGAGATTTTTGCGCAGTGCAACAAATTTAAAAATAAGGCTTGCTCAAAATTAAAGCAATCCATAGTTAAGAAAGGAAATTTTAAAAGTCGGTGCGATAGGCCCTTAGATTATTATATTTGGTCTGGAAAAAAGACCACCTACGTCATTGACCACCCCAGCAAACCTGGATTACAAAAAAAGTACTTTTTAAGTACTGGCTATCGCTGCACGCCATAACGGCAAACTACTAAGTAGGAAGTAGTTAATTTGTATTGATTTGGAACAACGGCCGGCATTAGGCCAGCAAGTATATATTTTAATACAAAAAACACTGTACTTTTAAAGTAATGCATTTTGTTTAAGTTCTTTGTACACAAAAGTATGTACTTTTAAAGCAATGTATTTTCTTTGTATGTTTAGTAAATACAAAAAAACTGAATTTTTATACATTTTTTTTAAAAACCTGTACTTTTAAAGCATTGTATTTTATTAATTTTTTTAGTAGTACAAAGAAACTGCTTTTATTGTAAATATAAGGAAATGTAAGGACATTACGTCACTCACGTCTCATATTTACGGAAGGAAATATTTCATCATTATATAAGGATCTTTAATATTTTCCTTTTCATATCAGATGAGGATATTTCCAAGGATTATAGAACATTCCACATCAATTTAAAAATAAATAAAATCATTCACATTCTTAAGCTTGGCATTCCTTAGTGTACCTGTAAAATGCTGACTAGTGTTTGCCATCTAGTGGCAAGGAAGGCAAACATCAACTTGTCAGTTTTTTTGTAAATATTTTATTTTCACAGTAAAATATTTAATATTTTTGTACTAAAATAAAGTGCTTTAAAAGCAACTGTTTAAATATACTTTTAAAATGTTTTTTTTGCCATTAACGCTGGCTGCACTTGGCATTCTTTAAAAATAAAGTATAACTTTTCGTTGTATTAAAAATAAAGTACTAAAATGATGCATTTTTTGCACTTTTAAATAATATACACATTAGACAATACAAAAATAATAAAAATAATGCACATCGTTAAAGTACAATGCAGCGATTCGTTAAAGTACAATATTAGTAAAGTACCAGCAGGTCGATGTTTGCTGGGACCACTGTATTACCCTACTTGTTTGTACCCAAACCTAAACTTTTTTAGTTAAAATTAGCAACTTAGATTCTGTAAGAAAGCAATACAAGCTGCTATTAGCTAAAAAGCCTTTTAAAAGCCAATTAGACTTCCTTAACCCCGTCATTACTTCACAACCCTTATTACACCACAAGGACCCGAAATTTTGTTTGCAAAGGCTCGGAAACCTTAAAAACCCAGAACTTATTCTTTACAAAATACTGGTGGGCTCTTTTCAGAACACAATGGGCACTATTCACGTGGCTCCTACATATAAATAAAATGTAGTGCTGCAAAAAGTAATTTTTAAACAGAATTGGTAACATTATAGCTGGGAAAAATGTTTGACCTTTTTAAGGCAGTCTTAACTTTTTATCAACATAATGGATTTAAAACTAGTAACTAAAATCTTTTCCGTTCTTCTTTATATCAACGTTAGAAAAATAAATTAAAAATTGTATAAGAAAGCATGTCGAAACCTCTTACATTCCTCTTTCTTATAAAACTGAAAGCTATCGATGCTATCGTTTTATAAACCTTTGAAATGGCTTCATTTTAACATTTTATTCTAAAATAAACACGTTTATAACATGTCCTTCAAAGCCTTGTTATATAATGATATCTAAGTCTTTGACTCCATATTTTTATGACAGTTTGCATAATTTCAGAAAGTTTTTCAAACTTTTATACAGAGAAAAATTTGCTGCCACAACCTTTATAAAACAAGAAATTAAATGTTACTTATTTAAATAGTATTAGGGTGTTTTTGTAAGAGGCGTTTTGGGGTATATGTAGCACGTTTTTTGGAAAACCCCCGAACACATCGATTTTATTAGCGAGGGGGCACTTTTTAAGTACCTATCTTGAAATTTTTGTGGAACGCATCCCAAGTGGTAAACTTTACTTTTAGTTTTCCTTTCTTAGTTTAATAATTTGTCCCAGGTAATATATATTCCTTCACCTGTTCTATCCTCTCTTGGTTTACTCTGATCGTGATATCCTCATCTGATCTCTGAAATCATTACAGAGTTTGTAAAGACATTTACCAGACCTTTAAAACAAGATGTCAACCGATCTTTTTTCCAAGGGAGCACCCAGGGGGAGGGGGCGCCTCTCCCCCAAGTCTAAGATATTTTCGATATTTTCGATATTTTCCATATATTACATGAATAAAATCAAAAAATAGCATGAAGTATGACATCATGGGGTCTCGCCCCCCCGCCCCAAAACATATTCCTGGGTGCGATACTACTTTTTCCCTATTCAAAATATAGAGGTATAATACCCCTCGAAGGGAATGCGTGCTGCAGAAATTTCAAGGTAGTCAAAATGTGTCCCCCTCGCAATAAACATGGACATGTCCAAGGGATTTTCCAAGCACGTACGATTCGGGGGGGTGGCGGGGGTTCATCTCCTTGATCTCTTTCTAGGTACTGCCATGGTTACCTTAAAAAAACAGCTCGTATATAATAAATTATGTTATTATTGCTGAGGGTAAGATCTGGGGATTATAAGCAAGCGCGGCTCGGGGTCAAAATCTAGGGGGGTTATGGTCGGCGCAATAATTAATTTTTTTTCTAGGGGGGTAATAATTCGGTTAGCCCGATATTTATTAACTAAAAGTCCATATATTTTTTTCTAAGGGGGGTAATTACCACGTTACCGTTCCCACTCAAATCTGCGCGTGATTGTAAGGAGGATCGAAAAGTCATGATGAACCTCAGTTCTACATATGCCTAATGACTTTGTTTGCACAATATCAAGTGTAGGCTTCAGGGTTTTTTTTTTTAGGTTTTCTCTGCACAGATAATTTTCTGGAAAAAGAAGGGTATGTAATTTTAAAATAATAACTATCAGACTATAACTGTAACTCCATGGGATGTTATACCCACGATATAAAATAACTTCTAGTTGTTACGTGGTAAAGGTTCTTGCACAAAATAAGCATTATTACCAGAAGAACGGAGAAATTCCACGAACAAAAAAGGACAAAATATACACGAAACAAACAAGGACAGCTAACTAAAAGTCATTCGACAACGCTGTAAACCAACAGGGTGTTTATTATTCTGAAAGTTTCGTGTAGCACACAGTTATTTTCAGAGTGCTTGGGAAATTTAAAATATAAGTAGTGCTGCTTTGATTTGAAATCCATTAAAATTATCAGCAGTACATATAAATTAAAATAAAGGATATGAACGGCATACACACTAACGTTAAAGCAGTGGCGCACCCAGGAATGTGTCCGGGGGGAGGGCCCGAGGCCCCTTGGGGGGGGGGGCCCGAAGCCTCATGATGTCAAATTTTAAGCTATTTTTTGTGTTTTATCATGAAATATGTAGAAAATTTGTAAAAAAATCTAAGGCTTGAGGGGGGGGCGCCCCCCCCCTTCCTGGGTGCGCCCATGGTTAAAGAGGATATTATAAATATCAGACAACTATTCTATACAGAATTACAGTGAAACCTCTGCGGACACCTCTATTAAGCGGACACTCCCTTTAAGCGGACAAATTTTTTGGAACCAAGCTTTTCACTATTTCTTTACATGTAAAATTCACTCCTATAACCGGACACTCTAATAACCGGACGCGGACAATTTTTTTTGGTTAAAAAATTTTGAAACCTCCTTTAACCGGACACAAACCTCTGACAACGGGACGGATTGCTGCACGAAATGGGCATAAACATTATGTAGTATGCTGGCAACAACGCACTCTGCAGTCGGGGAATTACCTCTTTCCGTTTTAATGCGGAGACCTAATACTTCTGTCGTATTTACAACATATTTTATTCGGCGGGGGCGGGACTGCTGTGTTTTATTTTTATTGTTCAATTGGGTAGTAATAGATCTCTTTAAAATAGTGCCTAGTAAAAAACTTCTTAGTTTACGTGAACAAATGGAAGTTATTAACGTTTCGGAGAAGGAACATCTATCAGCACGAAAGATCGTTGAAAAATTTAATATCGGAAAAACTGAAGCAGCGGAAATTGTTAATAAATATATATTACAATTTCGCAGTTCCCTCTCATAAGCGGACACCTCCAATAAGCGGACAAAATCGACGGAACCGTGAGTGTCCGCTTATGGAAGGGTTCACTGTATACCAAACAAAAAGGGAACCATCGCGAGAAACCATGAAGAAACTCCAAACAAAAATAAAGAACATACCTTCAGAGCTTCAACCCGGAATAAGCAAAGCGGAAATAAAGAGAGAGAGAGAGCATTAAAGAAAAGACGGAGTAACGGCAGACATGCTCAAGTACGGTGGCAAAACGGCAGTTAATACCCTCCATATCCTCCTGAATAAAATAATAAACGAAAAAATAATCCCAAACAACTGGAAAGAATTCATGTCCATTACTCGACACAAGAAAGGCGATAGAGCAGACCTAAAAAACTATTCTCCTATAGCACTTCTCTTATTAACCATGAAAATCTTAATAGAACGAGCCAAAAAATGTATAAATGGATAGAAAATAAAACAAAAGTAAGGGATGTCAGAGGAGAGGAGCAAAATTAAAATGGAAATTTGCCAGTCATAATATCAGACAGAAAGACAATCGATGGAACAAATGGATTGTAAACTGGAGACCTTGAGAAAATAAAACAAGTTTGGTTGTAGAGGAAGACTCCAAATGAGATGAACGGACGATTGGAAGAAACATGCAAGGACTAAATAAATGAACACGGTGACAGACAGAGCAGAGTTGAAGATATTGGGGGAGGCCTATGTCCAAAGATGGATCGAGGAAGTCTAAATAGATAGATAGATAGATAGATGGAAGATTGCGTTAAAACAAATATAATTTTTAGTGACCACAATCAGGGAATAGGTGTTTTAGCTCCTTAGCTCTTATACAAGCCGTAGCCATTCTTTAGTCCCTTAGAAAGGCTGACAATCACTTTGGGTGAGGTACTGTTCAGATCTTCTGGGTCGATTTGAGGTCCACATAGTGCATTCCGACGTAAACGTGCTATTGCTGGACACTCACATTGTACGTTTCGTCATCCTCCAAGCATTCGGCAGTGCCCCATATAAAGACCTACGATCCCATTAAGCAGATTTCCTGCCTAGTAAACTCTTTTCCTAGTGGTAATCGTATGCGACGTCAATGCCGTACCAATGGGAGGATCAAGGTTGGATTAATCCCTCTACCAAAGGCTATTTATGTCCTGCCGTGAGACTGAGTCCTTTGGTAGCCGGGGCAGATATCCAAACCAGTTGCGTGGTTCTTTAGTTACTCAACTGATATTTAAATTTATAAAAATGGTTGAAGACTATGGAGAGCAGAACATAATTATGTGAAACCTATTGATAAAAGGCAGACTGGCGCTGGCATTTGGCATCCTTATCAGTGCCGTACGATGAATTTTTTCTAGTAGTACTTTCCTCAATGTGATATTTGGGCACAGAGCCGTACCCAGGAAACAAGTTTGGGGAGGGGGATTTAAAAAAAAGTCAATAAAAATATGCGTATTGTGCAATTTTTTCGTCCTATAAGTGCAACTAACAAATATCTTTTCACACAGGCAATCGACTATTTCGGGGGGAATGATCCCCCTTGTCCCCCCCCCCTTTCCTAGGTACGGCCTTCTATGGAAATAACCACGAAATTAAGTAGGCTTGAACCAAAAAACAAACCAACTAGGTAACAACGGTCAAATATAAGTAGGGGCATCAGTCGACGAAAAAATTCCTTGTAATATAATCTTTTTTCTCTAGGGGGGGGGGGGTTGTTAACAAAAAGTGAATATTTTTGTTTCTAGTGGAGGGTAATTAATACATTACCCCCACCCCCTCAAAATAGGTTAAACCTATGTATTTATTCAACGAGTGTTCATTGTTTTCGGTTCCGACGCGCACGGTGGTCAGTTTGTCGGTTCTGAACGATCGAAATTATGTTATGGTTGTAATTTTGAAAAATTTATGCTGAAACTTAGGAAATGTCAACTGGCGTTTAAAAAATGAGATTTTAATATAATGTGCATTCTGGAGGTGGGGCAGTCGTCTCCAAAAGTAATGTCGCATATCGTTTTTTTTCCTCTTAAGCAAATAAATTGAAAAATTGATATTTTGAGAGTGTGTGTACGTAACTAGCTTAAAGCTTTTTTAATTTAACATAATTTTTCCATAAAAAATTTAACTAAATTTATTAATCTTGCTATACTATATATCAATATAGATCAATCACTATCAAATTTTGCAAGGTTTTTTACCACTGCTATTCTTTATCGTAGTCTTTATATTCACTATTTTCACATACATAGATCATAACGAATTGATTTTTGTCCTGTGAAACCGGTGTCTTGTGCCACACGTTAAATAAATTACGTCGACCAATCCCATGCGTCAACGCTAAAACAATAAATCATGCTAATACTCCGGCAAAAACCGGCAGTTGAATTGTGGCACAAAGACAACCCTTGATACATGATTGAAATAATAAAGACACAAACGCAATTCATACGTAATGATAAATTGACTTTTTCAGTCCAATATATATATAATACATATTTGAAAAATTATAATAATTCCATACACAACTTTTATCTAATTTTTTTAATAAGCAAATCGAAACTTTGCAAATGGTTTACAAGTAAAAATTAAAGATTTATATATATATATATTTATAATATACGTGAAGAAACCACCCTATAAACTCTGGTTTACCAACTTGAAAATCGCCTTTCCGCGAGGAATAAGTGCTTATCAATATACAGGCTATCAAGCGGCCTAGGACTTGTCGTCGTAACAAATGTCAACGAGTTAAATGATTTTCTGCATTGGGGTTATAAGGTAATTGGGAACTTAAGACTTAGTTGTTATGAAAGAAAATAGTTCGATGTTGAGGTTTCGATCGTCTAAATTAGACAAGCTGACCTCCGTGCGCCGTTGAGAAGGTGATGGCATGGTCTGGATAAACTATGACGAAATGTCTTTCTTTCTTATAGACTGGTGAACGCTTTCGTCCCGCCATGGACTTAGTTTTCTTGGTTGGCTGTCGTTTCACTCGTTGAATGACTAAATACGTTTCACCTATTTTTTCATTCTTTCTGATTTATATTATTTAGTCGTCTGAAAATTGAATACTCCATTGACCAACTTATTCATTTTAATAAAGAGGTTATTACTTATAAAGCATGGTCTTATAATACATGCAGGAGGGTCGTATAAAAGCTTATATGTAACGCCTCCCATCCCTTCTTTTAGTCATCTGCACGTATTCCGGGAGAATTTCAAATTATCGACCGGCAACGAAACGCCGACAACAGACCGACCAGACCTACCCCATCAGAAAATGCTCTCTGGGGTGCTTTAGAACATTATATGGACTCTCTTTTGGATTAATTTTCCACCCCCCTCCTTTTTGCGCAGGAAGATTATTATACACAGGACCTTTAACCTATTGTCAAATGTAATATAAGATTTTTTTGATATAAAGTGAAACCTCTTCTTTCGGACACCTCTATTGAGCAAACACCCGTTAGGTGGACAAATTTGTTGGAACTAAGCTTTCCCCTATTTTTATTAACCGGACGCGGACAATTTTTTTTGGTTAAAAAATTATGAAACATCCCTTAACCGGACGCGAACCTCTGACAACGGGACAGGGCGCTGCACGACATGGGCATAAATGTTATATAGTATGTTGGCAACAACACACTCTGACTTCTAAATACTTCTGTCGTAACATATTTTATTCGGCGGGACTGCTGTGTTAAATTTAATCTCGGAAAAACTCAACCGGAAATTAATAAATATATATTAAAATTTCGCAGTTCTCTCTCATAAGTACCTCCAATAAGTGGACAAAATCGACGAAACCGTGAGTGTCCGCTTAAAAAACTAATTTGCACATAAGGAAGTAAAGTTCGTTAAAAAAGAAAATAAGCCTGCTATCAGGAATATGTCGAGATCGTGGTTCATTCGTATCCACCAATAAATACGAAGCGGTCGGAAGAGTAATGCTCGGCACTATGTTGCCAGTTTTACGTGTTGGTATCTACTATTACTATACATGCTCAGTGGCGAAACCAGAGGGGGGGCAGAGGAGCTTAAACCCCCTTCCCCTCCCAAACGTTAGTTTTTTTTTTAGTTCTGCAGCGACTTATTTAAAAATTTTTAACAAAGTCTACTTTATTTCCTGGATCCGCCACTGAACATGTTTCTAGTGCCGCGGCGTCTTTGCGAATAAAGTTTTAAAAAGTTTTTGTAAAGCGCGCGATACTGCCACGTTGTACATATTTTGAAAACGCGTGCTCAAAATGCATTTTTTCGAAAAACATTTACTAGCAAAATGATTTATGTCCTCTTTTTGCAAGGTAGGAAACGGTAATAACCTAACCTTCGTTAATTGGTCATAAACGTGTCCTAGCCTTGTCATCAATTGAAGGTTAGGATAACATCAGTTTCATGGGCGAAGTTAGGTCATCAGATCTGGAGGGGCTAAAGCCCCTCGTCTCGTAATACCCAATAGGAATTTTGTTATGCCATTTTCAATATTTGCAAGAGCTAAAAAACTGAATCGCTTTTGACTCATTGACGATCTTTCAAATTATTTTTGGGGGGGCTAACTGAGTTTTTGGGAGGGCTAAGCCCCCCCTAACTTCGCCTATGATCAGCTTATCTACGGAAAAATAGGTTAGCGTAGGACTCCAAAACCAAAAAGAGATCATGTGGAAGAAGCCTGCCCAGCAAAGGTTTGTTCGCAAAACACATGACGATTCAGAACTATTGGTCAAAACTCTTCTGTTCATACGAATCGACCGCCTGGTAGGCTAAAAATGTACTCTTCTGAAGAAATTATTTTGATTGTTCACCAACACGTTGTAGAAGATCGCAGGTTAAAATTGGAAGAAGTGGAAGAGATAGCTGAGGTTCCGAGTACATCAATAGGGCGAGTACAGCGTGTCCCATTTTCGATGGGATTAAATGGGAAACTCGGTTATTATTAAAGATATTGATTTTCAGATTGCACCTTCCCGTGCTCTTTTTTTGAGCCCTTAAAAATGGTGTAATCAGATTTTTGCTATACCCCGTGGTTTCGCTAATACAATAATAATAAAATTGCATTTTTATTAATTCCTTGTATCTCGCTTATTTTGCAAGATATTTTTATTCTGTAAAAACCTTTCGATGGCAACTTTTTTAGAGCAAAATAATGACGTTGTCAATTTTTTAAAATATTGTTTAGTTTTTAAAAAAATAAATACGGACCTGGATTTTTTTTATTACTATTTTGATTGGTTACATGCTATTATTATCTTAAAATGATAAAACTTTAATATTTTTTTGATTTAAGGTAAAAAAAAATTTTTAAGTTTTAAAAAAAAATTTAGTCCGAACCTGGAAATTTCCAACGTAATTATAAACTAAAAATTGCAAGACACACTAGTTGAATGATTTTTAGTTTATCTGTTTTGAAATATTAATTAAAAGATTTATAAATCAAGTAAAAAACGTTAAAAAGTTACAAAAATAATATCATAGTAATTATTTTATGGTAGCACAGAAACTCATGAGATTTACTTCAACATGGAAAAACAAAAACCTGGAATTAACATTGTCATTTTACTTGTCATTTTTGTGAATGGCTCACTCACAATTATTCTAAAATGGCTAGAAATCGACCATATCCAAATGTGATATGTTTGACTGCTTTATTCAAGCAACAAAATCCCAATATTTAAACGGCAAAAATATTTTTATGCCAAATGCGTTAGAAAAATTACAGAAAAATGCCAACAGTGTCTTACACATAATGGCAATCAGTTTGAACATTTATTTAGTTAGTTATTTTTTGTAATTCGTTATTTTTTTTTTGAATTATTGTAGACTTTATTTCAAATAAATCTGTAAATTAACGTAAACCCATTTTAATTTGCTACGCGTTAAAATAGTTAAACTAAAAATCGTTAAACCAGCAATTTTTAATTTATATTTATGTTAAAAATTTCCAGGTTCGGACAAAAAAAATTTTTTTAATAATTTTTTTTTTGAACTTAAAACAATTTTTTTTTAATCTTTACTATTTTGTGATAATAATAGCATCAAACCAATCCAAATAATACCATATCTCAAAAACTAAACAATATTTTTAAAAACCGACAACGTCATTATTTTCTACTAAAAAAGTTGCCACAAAAAGGTTTTTACAGAACAAAAATATCTCGCAAAATAAGCGAAATATAAGGAATTATTAAATATACAATTTTTTCAAAAACTCCCTGAATATCGAAACTATGGGGTATAGCAAAAATCTGATTACACCATTTTTAAGGGCTCAAAAAAAGAGCACGGTAAGGTGCAATCAGAAAATCAATATCTTTAATAATAACCGAGTTTCCCATTTAATCCCATCGAAAATGGGACACGCTGTACACTTAAATTTGTAAACAGTTTCAGATATGAGAAAGCTATAAGCACGGGTAAAAACCTGCTTTCTGCCAGGCCAAAAACAGCATCTATAGAAGAAATGGTGAATCCCTGAATGAGTAAGTATGAGAGCAAATTTCAGATATGATAAAAATATCTGCCCGATGGGTGCCGTATTTATCTACTCTTGGATTTGGACTTCGTAGACGGAGTGGCGGTTCCTCCATAAGTGCACATGTGCTTACTTAAAAATCATTAAAATTTGACCATTCTTTAATTCATAATTTGATCATATAGTATCTATAAGCGTCACAAAAAATTCACCAAACACTTGAATACGAACTACAAATTAATACCCAGTATGTCTGCGTTTGTATTCGTGTTCAAACCAGGTCGATTGTGTATTCGTAGGTCGGCTCGTGTCACGGTTTATTGGAACCGAATTCTATGCACCGTAGATGTTAGGTCGCATTCTAATTACGAAATATAGAAAGAGAGGACGACATGCCCCCATAGAATTGGGCCTTACTTCGGTTGTGTCTTATGCAAAAATCGCCCGCACCCATGTGACGACCCCCCCCCCCCCCGCGCCAACGACTAGCGTTGGCTGTAACAGCACCTCATGTGCACTTTAAATTAGAATAATTGAAAAAAAAATTATTCAAGAAACGTATTTCTGATGTATAAAAACTAGGTATGATACATTTATTATTTATTCCCAAAACCAATAATAATAGATAACTAATATCTAACTAAATATCTAACTTTTTAATTATTTGCTCCAAATTATATGATATAATGGCCCAATCGCTAATCCAAAAAGTTGAACGTGGCACTAAAAAAAAATTCAACACATCAAAGGAAGAATTATTTCCAAAGAAGACTTGAAAGTTCTTGACAAAATTTTTTTATGATTCTATTGAAAAACAAAAAATAATAAATTAGTGATGCTACAGCAACTGTGTAGTAGCTGAAGCAAAAAATAAATTTTTATTTCATCAAAACAATGCACCTTACCACAAGTCCACTATTGTTATGAGCAAGAATTATCAGCAAGGATTTCAAAAGCTGTTCCTGGTTTGGTTTTCTAGACTTCAGCTACTCATGGGACAAAGCATGAAAACAACCGAACAAAGCCTGAATTCAACAATATCTATGCAGGCAAGCAAATTACTGCTGTGCCAATTTTTACAAGAATCCGAAGTTGTAAATACTATTTTTTATATAGGGAAGTTTGTCCTGTTTCCTGCTTCAAAAATGGAAGTTAGTAGGTATAAGTAATAAAAAAAAGGTGAAAAGCATCATAAGGTGGAGCCTGATGATTAATGTATGCACAAGAATTTTTAATAGCATTTATTCAATTTATTTTTACCTAACTAATCTTGACCGTCATCATCTTTGTCTTTTGTATTACCAAAAAAGGATAGTAAATATACTAAATGACTGTGCGCCTGCATAATAAAGAAAATTTAATTTCACCACCTCGTTTTTCAAAAATAACTTCTCAGTGTGATTTCGGACTCTAGTTATCTCTCTCCGAATTTGTTAAAAAGAAAAAGAAGACAGATTTTGAACTGAGGACCAAGTCGTTTTAGAAGATCGTGCCGGACGTATTAATGAAGTAGGGTGATATATTACAGCATGAAGTTGATGAAAAATTTACACCTGGCCGAAATTACAGCCTTTTGTAAGAAATAGTGGTATTGTTGATAAATGTCGATGGGGGTACAAAGGTGAAACTGGTGTTTAATAGGATTAGTGCCGTTAATGTAATTGTAGGAAAACAAAAATAGTACTTGCCTCCGTCACTTTATAAAAATTCCCACGCGCTTTAACAGGGCAAAAAATTTGAGAAGGCTCTCCGTTTTCGGTCTAGAAGCAAATCATATGACTTTATAGCAACACACCATTTTGCCAACTCGAAATATCGACAGGGACGGAGAAAATCCCCCCAAACCCCCAAAAACCTGTTTTTTTTTTAGTTTTATTCAATTTTTTCGAAAACTAACCTTTCTATCGAAAATTGCAAAGAACAGTTTTCTGTGGAGAACAAAATTCCCTTTTCAACCATGTATTGGTCGATAAGGTTAGGAAAAGAAAGTAGCTCTTCAGTGGCGTCCGTAAATTGAGATTATTTTATAAAATTTACACTTTATTGTAGAAAATAAAATTTGCTTTTAAAGGCTGTATTATAATGTGCGGCTTATGTCACATTTAAGACTCCACGGGCACTATAACAAAACTAAGCTTCTTAAATTGATTTTTTACCTTACGTTATCCCACTGTTTTTTTTTTTAATTGACAACAATGTTTTTTTTTGTAATTTTTTAAAGTCAATTTACGGACGCCCCTGGAGAGTTATCTATAACATGGGTCATATTTTGTGACACACTGTTTGAAAGGAAATTTTCTTGTCCACCGGAATTTAAGTAGACATTTTGTCGTAGGAAGCCTTTTTTTTAAGAAAATTGGATAAAACCTTTAAAAAAATTGATTAGTTCGGTGATTTTAAATAATTACTTTAAACTAAGGACACCACTGGAGCGGTAAATATATAATAACTTTGTTATACATCGATTGAAAGGAAATTTTACTGATATAACGAAGTATAAGACACATTTTTTCATAGAGAGCTTGGTTTTTAAGAAAATTCAATAAAACCTGTTAAAAACATATTTTTTTTTAGTTTTTTAAATAACCCTAATTTACGGACGTCGCTGGAGAGCTTGTTATAAGTCAAACCACACCTTGTTTTACATTTTCATATATTAAGCTTAGTTTTTGAGAAAAGTAGATAAAACCTGTAACAAAAACGGTTTATTTTCTGTTTTTTTTTAAATTGATTTAATTAACGGATGCCCATTATCAAACTAATCTGATTATGTTATGCATCATTTTAAAGGAAATTTCATTTTCTATAACAAAATAGAACACATCTTTTGCTGTAGACATCGGTTTTAAAAAAATCGAATAAATCTTGAAAAAAACATAGGTAATTTTTCAACTTTTTTGTATTAATTCAAATAACGGACGCCGCTGGAGGATATGTTATTAGTCTGACCTTATTGAATTATACCTTGTTAAAAAGTGAATTTATATTGTCTACAATAAAGTATATTATAAATTTTTCTCTTAGAAGCTTAGTGTTTAAGAAAATTTAAAAAAACCTCAAACTTTCAGATTTTGGGGTTCTGGAGCAGTTTTTAGAAGTTTTTGCAGCCATTTAAAAAGAAACTAACATTATAATATTTTTAAGTTATATAAATATATATTTTGAATGTACACCTGTGACAATTTGGGCTTTAGAGCGGCAATTTAAAATTTCGCCGCCATAATTATCTCAGCCTCTGTCAACTTTTCGAGGTGGCAACAGAGATATTCGGATTCAGCGGGGTCGAAATAGGGGGAATTGACCATTTGCCAAAAAGTAATGTAAAATGCTTCTAGAAGGTGAATTTTCCGAAATCTTGCCTTAACTATAAGCAAAGCTGCCATCTAAATTTCGGGAAGGCGTTAAAAGCAAGTGTATCCAAGTATTGCCCTAATAATAACTTATTGGACCAATTGTCGAGATTCATTATCAGGGACACAAGGGCATAGATACGATTTTGACTTGGGGAGGACATGATAAAAAATTTTAGCTAACTTTTAGGAAAGATGAAAATTAGGCATTTTTCACATTTTTCATGCGTAAGAGTAACGGGTAGCAAGACCGAATTGTGGGGGGGCATTATACCTCCTTGAAGCAGTCTGTTCGATTACCTACATACGCTTTAGAATGGCGTTTCAGCAAGAGCCTTCGGTTTTGGTAAAGGATATTGCAACGGCTGTTAAAACTATACACCTGTGTGGTTCTGTAGTGTGTTTTTTGATTAACGAAAAGTCTTCTTCCCAAAGTTTTATTAAAAAGACAAATAGAATACCTAGGCCCTAGCCCGAAATGAAAAATCTTAAAACGAAAATTGAAACTTGCACACAATATTTTAGTGCCGACAAGTACGAGCAGTACGATTGGCTAACCGGTTGTGACAAAAAAAAACCTTTTTTATTGGCCTTGTTTACTTTTTGCTAATGAAATTGGTATCTGGAATCATACCATCAAGTGTTGAGGTCCTTAACGTTAATTAGTTACCTATCTTTATTTAAAAAAAATGTGAACTATCAAAACAAAACAAAACAAACAGACAAGGGATAGAGAGAATGAACTTAGGATCACTGGTGAACTTAAGATCACTGGTGAACTTAAGATCACTGGTGAACTTAAGATCACTGGTGAACTTAAGATCACTGGTGAATTTAAGATCACTGGTGAAATGAAGATCAGTGGTGAACTTAAGATCACTGGTGACCTTAAGATCACTGGTGAAGTTAAGATCATTGGTGAACTTAAGATCATTGATGAACTTAAGTCAAAGTTAAATTTCGCTCCTTTTGGTCGATATATGAATTCTCGGGTCTGTTTGCAACATGTTTGTGTTTCCCAGGAGTTTGTTAGTGATTCCTAGGCCCAATTATTGTATCCGCTCTGCATTTGTCTTGTCTTCCATAATGATAGATATATTCACTATTGAGTCCCCAGTTCTTATTGACAATCTCGAAAGGGGGGTTCGAACAGAGCGGATCAACTCTTTCTCAAGATCACGAAACACTATTAGTACTTAACTGGCCCTTGTCTCCTTTAATAAAGAAGATTTGGACACATAGAACACTTCCGGTAATTCTCAATAAACCTATATGGAAATTTCCACCTTTTTGGGAGAAGTACTGGAGAACCCTTAAGAGAGATTAATATAACACAGTCGTCTGTTGATGATAATATATTTACCGTTCCACTCTGTCTCTCTTAGTGCGTAATTTAACACTCTCTCTTTCTCCTTCCACATATACCATCAAAGGCCTCATTATCTGCAAAACTTTGCTCTATGAGGACTCTATACACAGATAGAGACGGCTTAATAATCTCATTAGTGCAGCCCCCCTATACGCAATTAAGGAGCGAAAATTCATTCTGCCTTTACGCACACGAACGCACAGACAGACACGCCGTACACGGACACGCAGCATTGTGTTTTCCCTGTTGATGCACTTTGCTTTTGAATCAGGCGTTTCCAATTTTAGTTTATGGTGGTAAATATCAATGAAATCTACAGTCATAGTATAGATATAGCATGGGCGCACCCAAATTTTAGAATGCACAGAAAAAAAAATTGCGGTGCAAGCGAAAAATTTTTAAAAGTGCTTTTTGGGCCATTATATTACTAGCGCACCCAAGCATATGTCTTGGGGCCCGAGAGTCTTGAGGGAAGCGAGACCCCATGAAGCCGTATTTTATGCTATTTTATTATTTTCTTCTTGAAATCTGTCAAAAATATTTGTTAAAAATGGGTGCGCCTATGATTATATCATGTAATTTAGGTACAGCAAATAATTGAAAAATGAGATATTTAATTAAAACAAAATTTAATTGTCTTTAAATATTGCACGCTAATGTTATCAAAATTAGAAACATACGCCAGTCTCGTAACTACGAAATCAAAACAATACGGCCCGACCGGCAACTCCAAGTTTTTTTACTGCACTAATTTAAGGTGCTTATAAGCTACATTTAACAGTCAACGGTAATCGTGGACGCGAGTGGAATTCGGGCTGCATCGATCGACCAACATAAAATAGCGTAAAATACAGCCTCGTGGGGTCTTGGGCACCCCACAAAACCGTCTCGTGCCCAGTAAAAAATGCAGCTCCACTTTATCTCTTTCCCTGCCAAAAGCTTCATGATATTTAGGAGCATCTTATACTCTCGTAAATCGCTACCGTTTACTTCGCTGTCAACAGCCTCTTATTCCTCAGCAAGTTCACCTCCAAGGGCTCTAATAGAAATCGCAGGATATGCTTTTGTTGCTTTTTCAGGAGAGGTCATCCACAGTAGCATAGCGCCGATGATCCGATTTGGTATAAATCAAAAACATTTAACTAAAGGTAGACCCCGTATAGAAATCCTAAACTTCATCACACACAAAAAGTATTATACTGGGGGTTTCTTTCAAATTCGCAACAATGTTGCCAGTACTTTTATAACTTGTAATTTTGAAGTAGGTACATTATTAGTAAAATGGTAACTAATAAAAATCAAAAGAATATTTTGTTTTTGAGTTCGGCTTACGTTTTGGATTGCTATACATGTACCTGTAATAGAATATGTTTACCATCCTATGTGAAAAAAGGTATTGTTTTCATTGATTTTTTTTTTGAGATCTTATCATTAATAATGTTTTTCTATACAATTTGATTCTAGGTTGTAAGTATAACCTCTAGATATGTATGTATGCATGTCTGTCTGTGTGCCTATATGCACATATGTATATAAATTATTGAAAAAAAGTTTTTTTTAAGTTAGAATATGTTATCCAATAATCAATCGGTAAATTTTTGTTTACATAGATACCTAAACTTAATAAAAATCATAAAACATTTGCTTTTTAAGTCCCTGTTTGTATAGATCTATGTGGCGGTTTAAATTCTTACCTATTTTGAATTGAAAGGAAAGTATAAATTAGAAATAATCAGCTAAAGTTGGTTTTTTTGATTGTCGATCTTTATAGAACGTACAACGATTAGCACAAAATTGCAATTTTTGTGCAGTCAACCAACTTGAGCTTGTTTTTTGCAGGCACACAAAATAACTAGCGGCTATATCCTGTAATGCAAAACATTTTTTTTTAACTGCACATGCGCACCTCTCTCTTTCTTATCACATAAAATTATCTTCCTCTTACTAACTTCACACATGCTCGACCACAGCTAAGAGGGAGATAATTTTATGTGAGAAGAAAAAGTACGGTAGCGAATGCGCAGTTTAAAATATTGATTTGGTTTTCGGTTTTCTGAAAAAACGGGACTCCATTTAAGTGTGAAAAACATTCAACTAAAAGTAAGTTTAATTAAATTTCTTTGGTGTGAGGTTAGAGTTCATAAATAGTTTATTAGTTTTGACTTCCTAGGTGGTATTTAAAAAGTTATTAAAACCAGATGACTAAACTGCACTTTTAACTATTAATTATTGTTCTCACTACAAATGTTTTCGGTATAAAAATAACTCTTGCTTTTAGTCCAAATAAATTTAAGTTAAATGTTTTGATCACGAAAGTTAAGAAAACCTTTTCTTTATATAATATATATATATATATATATATAGCTTAAAAAAATTAGTCTACAATCCTCCCCTGGGCAACTCTGGAAAACTCAAAAAGCTTTTTGATATGATTTTACGCGAAAATGGAACGTCGCAGAGAAAATCTTTGTTGACAAAAACAAAAATTGTAAATTGTAAATTGTAATAATACTGGCCTTCATCTGCATCATCATATTGCTCGCTGAATGTTCCTCTCACAGTTAGTCGACTCGAGTCGTAGAGACGAATTTGATTTAAGAGAAATATTACCCATACGAGTCTTTACAATCAATCTCCCTAGTCTATAGGTCTACAACGACATGTTTAGAAGGTAGATGGCGGCTAAGTTGTCAAAAATTGTGTTTTTTTTATTTTACGCAAAAACGGTAATTCATAGAAAGAAACTTTATAAACATAAAATGTTAAAGGACTTCCTTATTGGCCACAGGTTTACAACTACGTGTAGAACACATAGGGCGCCAATTTTGCAAAAATTATTTTTGTATTTTATGCAAAAACGGTAGGTTCTAGAAAAAAACATTATAGACAAGAAATCTCCAGGACGCCATTCTCTACAATTCACATGTGTGAGTCACAGCTCTATGATTTATGGTTTTTGCGTAAAACGCAAAAAAGTATATAATGGGCATTTTCGGCACCCTTTTTCTTCAACACATGTGGATGTAGAGCTGTAAATTGTCATTGTCGCATTGTAGAGAATTGTGTCTTGATCATTTTATGTCAATAAAGTTTTTTTTTATGACTTACCGTTTTTGCGTAAATTGCAAAAAACATAATTTTTGGAAATTTTCTTCTAAACGTGTGGTTGTAGACCTATAGACTATGGAGACCGATTGTAGGGAATCCTATGGGTAATATTTCTCATACATTAAATTTTGCCCTACGACTTAAAATACAAAAAACTGATTTTTGTTCGCTATTTTTCAGAAAAAAAATTAATAGCGGCAACCATGTAGACCAAACGTCACCCTTGCATCATTTATCGTTGCCTTTGAGAGGTTATCCCAATAAACGTGCGTTTTCGTTGTTTTTTTGAGATATTTATCACAAAATAAAGATTTTTTTTATTAAATAACTTTAAAAATGCCTAAGAAGTGTATTCTGTGTGACAAAAGTGACGAGAAGTGGCTGGATTTATCATTTCACCGGTAAGTTTAAATCTCTTCCAGAAACTGTCATATTGTTTACGATTTGGTAAGACAGTGGTGTGGTTTATAACTTTTTTTACAAAATATTAGTGATTTATTTTACAAAGAAGGTTTAAAAACATTATTTATTGTTACAAATTCCCTTATTTTCCCACCTCTAGTGTTTGGGTTTTTTCGGAAAAGTTAAAAAAACGCAGTAAAAATATGAAATTGGGTAGTCTTGTATTAGAACAAAAGCAATAAATTGAAATTAATTTAAAAAAAATAATTTGAAAAGAGTTAGTCAGTCAATTTTTTTAGAAAATACTATTTTTTTGGTATAAACTTTTATGAATGCCATATTAAATGCAATGTTTTTTAAATATTTTTTGTTAATAAAAACAAGTCTCTAGCGAGACATAATAATGAAATATTATTGATATTTTTTAAAAGAGAAAGCAAAAAATTAATTAAAAAAAAATATATTATTTTTTATACATTTTCGAGGTTATTTTGACAGCCTGTACCTCCTCCACTTGTAATATTGTCAAAAAAAGGAGTACCACATTTTTTAATCACAATTAGCTGAGTATTCAGCTGGCTGTGACAGATTTTTTTTGTATAACCCGTTTTCACCCACTCCTCTTTAAAAATCCTATATCTTAAAAACAGATGTATGTTGACCCCATGTTATATAAACTTTTTTCTTGGAAATAACCTCCTCTATCACCTGCTGCACTATGGCCCCTAAGTTATGGGACACTCTGTATAATAATCACTTAATTATAAATAATATTTTTTTATTTTTATTTTATTTGGTAAATAAAATTTAAATAGATTTTTTTATGGAAATCAAAAGTATTTTGTTGATAAAACTGAATAAGTCATATTTTTAACATTTGCAAATGTAAAAAAACACAGACTCATACCAAATATTTTCTAAAAAAACTAATTGCTAGAGTTTAATAAACTAATGAATGGATTTTGATAAAATGCTCTGAATTTCGGGATTTGTGGATGATTTGCGTTATTTAGTTTTTTTTCTAAAATTAATTTTAATATCTACAAAAAATCTTTACAGGTACATTTGACTTTTTTTAGTAAATGCAATTAATCATCTTGATTATTTAAAATTTTTGTCTTATAAATTATTTTTTTAGTTCCACTTCATTATCGTCAGCCGTTGACATTCCCAAATCTGCAAATATCCGGCCTGATATCCAATTTGATGATTTGATTGAATTCCCTAACAGCTTAAAAGATGATACAATGCACTTGGTAAGTTAATTTTTAACATTTTAGGAGGTTTCTCGACTTTTGGTCAGTACTGTTTGTTGGTACCAATAAAAGAAAAAGTCTTAAAGCTCACTACAAAATATAAATAAATATAAAGGGAAGGTCAGGTTTCTTATGTGCTGATGGATGTGAAGTAAGTTAATCTAGATCCTAGGTAGTTGCATATTGATTATTTTTATGTATTAATAAGTTAAGTCTTTATTAAACTTTATGTACCTATATTTTTAAATACGAAAAACAATGAAAAGTTAATTGCTTTAAAAAGTTATATTAAAATAATTTTAATAAAAAAACATAAACCAATGAGTGCTTTTTATTTCAAGGCAAGAGTTTTGCTGATAAAATATAACAAAAAAATCTATATTATAAGTATAGGCTGTCCCATTTTTATCATTTGGGTGGTTTCGGGAACTAGAGAAGATTGAAGAAAAAACGACTACACCTTAGTGTGCTTTAATTTGAAGAGAATAATGATGGTAAACATCGCACATCAATATTATAAACATAGAAACCGAAAACACCCAAAAGTGTCGAAAATGCACCCTGTACACTAGGGGATTAAATAGACTCTTTAAATCCTGATGCAAAAATTTTGATAAATATCTCAAGGTCTGAGTATATAATTCGGAGTTTTTGACTTTTTTTAACAGAACAAATCTACTTACTGTAAAAAATTTACTAAGAACAATGTATTACCAAGGTGAAAGAGTAAAAAACACCTTTGACAATTTGAAATAAAAAGAAACCCTTTTACCTGTGTTTTAAATTTTAGGGATTAAAGTAATACTTTTCTATATCCAGAAAAAAATAATATAAAGTAGATTTCTTATCTTTAGGAAAAAATAATAAAAATCAAAGCTACGGATATTACCAGCTGTAAATAAGTTATTGATTTCTAATATTATAAATCGATAAAATAATTAATTCTGTAAAAAGAGTTATTTAAATAGAATGGCTGTCAAAGCTGTACCGGTAATATTTTACACTAATTTAAATTTTATAATTTTGTGTTCAAAAATTTTATAGGAAAATGTCTATAGAATTTATTTTATTTTCAACAAAATCTGCACGCCTATGGTTTTTTCATGGATTTCTCTTTTATACCTATTACAGTGTTGCCTGCGAGGATTCGGCAAAATTTTCTGAGATTTCATGCATGATGAATGAATTTGCGAATTAAATAATGGGGATGCGTCTTCTAGGGTTCCTTGAATTTCTTTGGTATAAATGTAGATATCACAAATTTTAGACAGATTTTCGAATAAGTTTAATAACAATTCACACAATTATTTGCTTCATGGGGAGGTTTAACCCCTAAATTCCCCCGCCATTTACAACGTCTTTCGAGAATCGAAGTGAGGAATCCAAAAGTAGGAGCCTATAAAATTCCAATAACGATAATAGAAACTAAATGACATGGAGCACCTATTAGGAAAATATTAGATAGGAAATGCGTGATAAGGCAGTGCCTATATAGGTTAAGGACACTCATCGTAAAGGCAGTAAAGCTTGCTTGACGATGAGTGACCTTAATATAGGCAGCGGCGTAGCGTGGGGGGCGCGGGGGGTTCGTCGCCCCCCCGCCCCGAAGGTAGTGGCGCCCCATTGGTGGTCGAAGTGCCCCCAGCTTTATTAAGTCGGGCCGGCAACGGCCAGTTGAGTGGGCGCCAAAGGAAACTAACGACATGAAGACCTTTTTTTTTTGGTTGCAAGATTTGTGAGATGCGCCCTTGTGCCCCCTCACACATGATGTTGTGACCTGTCTGTTGTGACCTGTCGGTCGCCCCCTCACACATGATGTTGTGACCTGTCGCCCGCCCCCTCACACATGATGACCTTTTTTTTTGTTTTGTTTTTTTTTTTTTTTTTTTTTGAGGTCGCAAGATTTTTTTTCAGTTTTCAGAGGCGCCCTTTTTAGCGGTCGCCCCCCCCCCCGCTCTTTCGGGTACGCTACGCCGCTGAATATAGGTACCTAGTATTAATGGAAATCACTCAAATAAAAATAATTATGAAACTATTTGTTTTGCATAATTTGGTTGGATTTTATGAAGGGTAGGGAACGCCTTCCTGTCTACATTATGTGCAACCCACTGCTTTTTACCATTCTTGGTAGTTATACGTCGGTAAAAGACAGTTAAAATTCAACATTTTCTTTGTATAAAACTGATCCAAAAAAGCTCAATGCGGAGCGCCAAATTGTAACAAATTAGCCTGGTTAGCACAGCTCAACAAGAAATTTTTTAATAAAATAAAATAATAAGCTTGTATTTTTGACCTAAAACTCAAGCGCCCCACGTTGGGCTCCAATTGTTGCAACAAAATAATACTCACAAATACAAAAAAAGTAATTTATTTTATGCAGCACACAATTTCTAATCAGATGGTGCGTTACAGGCAATTTTTAAATTAAAGAAAATCAACTGACTCCTGCTATGTTCTTCTATGATCAATACCTTTATATAAAGCAGTTAAAAGCATCCACGGAGTCCAACCTTTTCTTTACATATAACACGCCCCGTTGTTACCTAGGGAACAAAATGACAAGTTTTATTAAATCAAAACTTAAAAATCACGCTATAGAAACAAATTAAAAACCGAAGCTTTAACGTCCTTTTTCTGTAGAACCTAAAAATGTTATTCAAAATTTCCTAGCTCTTTTAGTTGTCGAGATAAATATTGCCTATTTTAACATCGAGTCCACAAAACTCATACAAAATATATAAACCTAGTTACCAGGCGTTTCAGGCAGGAGGAGCATAGCTTATATACCGCTCGCGATTGGCTGAATGATTCTCCAACAGCAGTATTATTGTTTGGCCTTGAAAAGACAGACAGATGGCTCTGAAATATAAGACAGCTGCCGGTGGAAAAAAGTATTTATGGTCGTTGTGTGTATAGTTTAGAGACTTTTCGTCGTTTATCAGACCCGTTTTCATTTCTCTTTTTATTTGTATGCTTTAAAAAAAGAAAACTATAGCTTTGAGGTGATATTGATGGTTTTGTGAGCACACTCCATAATGAGGGTAAAGTGATTATGTTTCTGAAAAAATAATGGTGGGTCGCGTTGTATGACATGCTTGATCACGTGCCGCCTAAACATGGTTGACAATCAGCTTGTCATGTGATAGTAATAATGAAAGGGGTTATGATTGATTAGCTCTTAGGATGCATTTGTGGAAAAGAGATTAACGATAAGAAGAGAGTACGATGTGTTGATATTATTGTTTCGGGATAAACTATAGATTATTTTGAACAGCTTTTATAGGATTTATTTGTTTCTTGGTTTTTTTAGAATCCAAAGCTTATTTTAATGTGTTGTGTTGCAATCTTCATCCTCACGTGTAAATAAAACATTTGTAACCTCAAGTATCTTTATAAATAAATTTGAAAAAAGGTTCTATTTCAGTGAAATTATCAAAAATTTAAATATCACCTTCGATTTAGAAAATTTAGTAAAAGATTCAATATTTTTAAATTTATTGAAGTTGATGATCCAGTTTATAAACTAACTCAAACTTTCTTACCCTAAACAAAAAAGTGTTTTCTGGTTTTTCTATACAATGTCAAAGAGAGGAATTGAACGCTAAGCTTAGCATCGAAATTACTCTATTGTTGTTCTTTAATGAACCCAACATAAATGCCAAGGCAGTCAATGTCTATTTAAAACATATAGGCTTAGCCTGAGTTGATATTCAACAACAATAAACCCAAAGCTAAGCCTTGAAACCTAGTTTAAATTCAAGCAATGTCGCCGCAAAACAAAGTGTATTCACATTAAAGTTTGTCGAGAAAGCTAACAATGATGCCGATTATAACAAAACCCGCAACACAAATTTTCCAAAAAAATTTCGAACCAGATAAGCTAGACAAAAACCAGTGGCGTAGCATGGGGGGGGGGGTTTGGCGCCGCTCTCCCCCCCGCCCGAGGGCACTGGCGCCCCATGGGTGCCCGAAGCGCATGACCTTTTTTTTTTGTGGTCGCAACTTTTTTGAGTCGCGCCCTTGTTAGCTGTCGATCCCCCCCCAGTCCTTTTCGGCACGCTACGCCGCTGACAAAACCCAACCTGTAAAAGAACAAATATTTTCACAATGACTGACTAATTTTATTTATGAAGATATCTATAAAAAACCAGAAAATAAAATCAATTCTGAAAACATAATACATTCGAACCTCTATAACTCGAACCTGAAGGGACAACCAAAACAGTTCGAGTTATGGAGAGTTCGAGCTATAGAAACTCGAGTTACATAGGTTAAAATACATGTAAAAAGTGCAGGGACCGCTTAAAAGGTTCGATTTATAGAGGGGTTCGAGTTATAGAGGTTCGAGTTAGAGAGGTTCGACTGTATCTTCTTAACTAATAAAAATCATTGAAAACTGCAATTGCAACATTACAAAGAAATGTGCAAGGAATAGATGTTAGAAGATGTAACAATCCACGAGAGCCATGCAAACTTTAAGAGAACAAACAAAATCAGTGAACTAGCGAAAGAATTCTCGGAAAAACAAAACTGTTGACAACATCGCAATTATGTAATTCTAAAAAGTCTTTGCCCCTAAAACCCGGCGAATAAGCCTTCAAAAGAGAGCTCAGGAAAATCAAATAACATCACGAAATAACCAAAGCCGCGAAGGCTAAAAATAAATGCAATCGGTAAACCGTGTCTCCAATCGCCCTCTCTTAACGAACACTTAAAACCAATTCATCATATGTCAAGTGTAAAACAAGCTACAGTCAATAAACTTGCGCATGCGTACTACACTCCTCAGAAAGTCAATAAGTCAATGCATTGGTGAAGTACACACGTTTATCGAGAGATGGCAGAGCAAGTTTTGTTTTGACTCGGACTACACTGATCGATAGTGTAAGGATATTTTCTTATACTGGCAGTCATTGCAAGTCAGTTTGAATATTCGGCAAGAGATGACGCTTCATGTATAAGAATTTATAGAAGAACTGGAGACATTTTTGTTCGTTTCAGATGTGGATGTGAGACGTGTAAAAAGGTTGGGTACTTAGCTACGAAATGTAAGCAAAACATTGGATTTCAAACTGAAAAGAACAAAGTAGGGTATTTTGTGTTCTATAATATAATAATGGTGGTCTTTGCAAGCTGAATAGTTCTCCAGTGTTATTTAATGAATTTAGCAGCTGGAGTACCACCAGAATCTGCAGTCTTTTTTATTATTTGGAGTGTACCTTTTTAAAATCAGAAACTTTTAATACATAATACCAAATGGCCGATCGTTGCAATTCTTTCTCAAAATTAGCTTTTTTCTAATATGACATATTTAGAGGCTTAATTTCTTATTTATGGTGCTGCATTTCAATATTTGGCTATTCCTTAACCTTCTAGATAGATATCTGTGCAATACCTGTAGGTAACCTAATTTTTTTCCTCTTTTACCCATTAATGTCGCCTTACTCAATAAGAGCCCTTATCAATATCTGAAATAAGTAAAATACTTACGTTAATTTCTGCAATTTTTAGTTGGCCAAAATCGATTTTTCGTACTCGCACGTTTATAACAGCACTTTTCTTCATTTATTTCATTCCTGTGCTTCATTAAATCTTTCTTATCTTTTTTTTATATGTAAACAGAAATTACAATTATCTATTATTTAATTAGTTCAGCCGGAGCACCACCAGAACCCAGAGCTCTTTCATTCTTTAGTATTGTACATATATCTTTTTAGCTGTATAAATTTTAAAGAATACTAAGACGCCGATTGTTTCAATTGCCTCAAAATTCTTTTTTTTTTCTTTTTTTCTAAAAGTGATAGACGTTTTTTAAAATTAACTTATGCTTCTATTGCTGAAATGACATCTTTAGAAGCTTTATTCTCTATTCATGGTGTATTTTAATTATCGGTTCTTCTTTTAGCTCATAGGTCGATAGAAATCTATGTAATATAAGCTAGATTTTTTCTTCTTTTACACATTCTTTTCTCCTTACTTATCAACGGTCCCAATCTAGAAAATCTAAGTTTTTTAACAGTTAATTTAAGAGTAAGAAAATGCAAAAGACTTTTCGCGGTTGATTTTTGAAATTCTCCCGATCTTAGTTGGTCAAATTAGATTTTCGGTACTCGCACGTTTATAACAGAATTTTTCTTCATTCATTCATTTCATTCTTCTGAATCATCAAATCTTCCTTCTAAATTATTATTAACTATTAATTAGTCAGTTCAGCTAAAGCACTACCAGAACCGACAGCTTTTTTATACTGTAAGGTTGTATGTAGATGCATTTACCTTTTTAGCTTTAGAAATTTTGAATAATACTAAGAAGCCGATGTAACAATTGATTCATGATGTTGTATTTTAATTATCGGTACTTCTTTTAGCTCATAGGTTGATAGAAATCTATGTAATATAAGCTAGATTTTTTCCTCTTTTACCCATTCTTTTCTCTATACTTATAAACGGCCCTAATCTAGAAAATCTAAATAATTTAAGAGTAAGAAATGCAAAAGACTTTTTTCGGTTGATTTTTGAAATTCTCCCGATCTTAGTTGGTCGAATTAGATTTTCGGTACTCGCACGTTTATAACAGAATTTTTCTTCATTCATTCATTTCATTCTTCTGCTTCATCAAATCTTCCTTCCAAATTATTATTAACTATTAATTAGTCAGTTCAGCTAAAGCACTACCAGAACCGACAGCTTTTTTATTCTGTAGAGTTGTATGTACACCTTTTTAGCTTTAGAAATTTTGAATAATACTAAGAGGCCGATATTATAACAATTGCCTCAAAATTTTATTTTTGTCTTTTTTTTTCTAAAGGGTGCTGTTAAAAGTTTTTTGTTATTAACTTATGCTTCTATTGCTGATATGGCATCTGTAGAAGCCTTATTCTCTATTTATATTGTTGCATTACAATTTTCGATTATTCTTTTATTATTATTATTATTATTTACTTATTAAGGGCTCTAATCTAGAAAATCTAAGTTTAACAGTTAACCAAAGTCTAAGAAGTGTAAAAGACTTCTTTCTATTGATTTCTGAAATTTTTCTGATCTTAGCTGGTCAAAATAGATTTTCCGTATTCGCACGTTTATAACAGCATTTTTGTTCATTCATTAATTTATTTTTTTTATCTTCTTCTTTTTATATGTAAGCACAAATTATAATTAACTAATATTTAATTCAGCTGGAGAACTACCAGACTCGACAGCTTCTTCATTCTTTAGGGTTGTACATATATCATTTGAGCTTTAGAAATCTTGAATAATACTAGGCCGATTGTTACAATTGCATTAAAATTCTTTCTCTCTGTTTTTCTAAAAGCGTAAAGGCTGCTGTTAAAAGTTTTTTGAAATTAACTTATGCTTCTATTCCTGATTTGACATGCTTTATTGTCTATTTATGGTGTTGTATTTCTATTTTCGTTACTTCTTTTACTTCAAGGGTAGATCGAAATCTAAGTGTAAGAAGTGTAAAAGACTTCTTTTTGTTGATTTCAGAAATTTCCCTGATCTTTGTCAGTCAAATTAGATTTTTGGTACTCGCACGTTTATAAACAACATCTTCCTTCATTCATTCATTTCATTCTTCTGCTTCATCAAATCTTCCTTATCTTTTTATATGTAAGCACAAATTATAATTAACTTTGAATTGAACGAAAGCACGCACGCAAAACATCTCTTTAAGGTCATTACCGTCTCGCTTAGTATCACATTACACAACATCCCATTTTTTACGTTCTTCTCATCTCCTTTTTTCATTAATTTTTTTTATCCGTGTTGGGTGCCGATCAGTGGCGTGTACACAATGTAAACGGAGATGTGTTGTCTACTCTAGATAAAATACAAAAAACTTTTTAATAACTTACCTTACCTTATGACATGTTCAACTAAAACATTCAGAATAAGCATTTTTTCACTAATTTTTATTCTAAAGATTGCGTAAGACACATACTGATAGGTGCTCCATATGACTTTCGTAAAGGTAGCATGAGTTATTTCCATTATGGCTAATGAATTGAATTGAATTGAAGGCTGTGCTCGATTCTCCCAAGCGTTCTATTCTGCAGACCGCTGGCGCTATAAGAATAAGAGAGAAAAACAAGGAGGCATCGCGTGGATTGCTCGCATGTCGTGTCTCATGCACCCCTGTGTATTGCATTGATTGATTGAAAAAAATTCTGCCAACTGAGTGGTAACTGCAAACCAGCAAACTTATGGAAAATCAAAGTTACCTAGAAAAAGTTTAGTTTTTACAGACAGCAGTATATGTTTTATCAAATATTTACAAAAAATAAAGTAAAAAGCTGTTTTTTGCTTTGAGTTTAAGTACAAAATATAAAGTAACTCAAGATTAATTGCTAATAATAAAAGCTTTTCGAAATTTTTGCTAGCTACCGCCTTTTTCCATCTCTGGGCAGGATTATCCCGATTTTATAATTAGCTATAATTAGTTCGTTAGTTTTATAAAGGCTTGATTTTTTTTTTGGCTGATTATGATATAGAGTTATTGCGGGAGTTATTCGTTTAACCTAACAATGCAAATTCCAGTGCAAGAATTCATACGATCTCTGGAAGATTCATGTTTCCTTATTTTCTCAGAAAGATGGAGAAAATCTTTCCCCCCGTTCGTGCCCAATTAGAGTCAATAATTGATGCCGCATTATAAAATACGGAAACACAGTACAACAGATTGGTTAAATCACACCCGCAAATCCATTTATTTTTCTTATAGATGTCTCTAAAAAAATAACGCGTGAAACTTCTGTTTTGTGTCCTTCTTTGACTAACTTGGCTTAGGCTTACATCCGGTAAGGGCCTACCCAGTTCTATAATTTTGATTTTATCTTCCAAAGAAAGATTGTAAAAATTGCTTTTAATAATACACACATCGTCAAAAGTCTTGGCCCCCCTAGGTAATTGGAAAAATAAAGATAGTTAAATTTTTAAATGTGCTGCAGAATATTCTTTAATTCAATACTAAAATATATGATGCAGAACCTTTTTTATTTCATTTCCATATAATGCAGTATTAAAAAATATCGAAAAGTGATCAGAAATTCTTAAATCCTAAAAAAATAAACTTAAAGGAAAAAACGGTAAAGGCTTAATTAAACATAACTCAGTATTCTGTGTGATCGCCTCTTCTTTCAATAAGTTGACCGACATGTCTGGGCATCCCTCGAATCAAGTTATCAATAAAATCTACCGGTAAGTTGTTCCATTCTTCTTGAACAGCTGCAGTCAATTGTTGAAATGTTGCAGGGGGATTCAGTCGATTGGATATTCTTCTAGCAACTCCATCCCAAACGTGTTCAATGGGATTCATGTCGGGAGAGTTCGCTGGCCAGTTCATTCTTTGGATATTTCCCTCCCGCAACATGTTTTCCACCCTTTGCGTGCGATGTGGTCTGGCATTATCATCTTGAAAAATTAAATTTTCTCCAAATTCATTTCGCAAGGGCTGAATGATTGGTTCGATAAAGTTTTCTGCGTATATGGTGCCCGTCATTGTTGGCTGAATGAGGATAAGTGGAGTACGACGACCAAACATTATGCCGCCCCAAAACATTACCGTGCCGTCCTGGTAGGGAACAACATTCTCGGGCAAAAGCCAATCGTTCTGCTCTTCCTGGACCTCTGCAGACCATATACGTAATATTACGTATATGCTGCAGACCCTTTGCCATCGACTGTCACTCTGTAGGCCAAATCGCGACTCGTCCGAAAAAAGAACGTTGCGCCATTGAGGCAAAAGCCAATTTCGGTGCTCCTGGGCCCATTGACGACGTGCAGCTCTATGATGAGGTGAGAGCTTTGGCACTCTCAAAGGTCTTCTTGACCTTAAATTTGAAGAATGGAATCTTCTTAGGGTGCTTGTCAAAACAACTCTCTGATACGTGCGCAAAAAATTATTTCGGAGGGCTACTGACGTTATTGTTCGGTTTCTCGGTGTAAAATTAACCATATAATGATCTTCCCTCTCTGTTGTTACTCTGAGTCTTCCACTAACTGGTCTTCGCGCAACGCTCCTAGTTTCCAGAAAAAGAAGGACAATGCTTCTTACTGAAAACCGTGGGATATTCAAACGACGCGCAATAAGATGGTTTGATAAACCCTCTTGATGTAAAACCACTATTCTTGCTCGGTTGAACGGAGAAATTAAGTGACCTGGCATTTTTTTCGAAATTTGATTGAAAATGCACTTGTCGTATCCGTCTTAAAACTGACCTTATTAAGAATAATCTGCATAGTTCCTAAATAAGGCAGTTTTTTTCTCCGATAATGTTTTTATATTTGCGATAAGATATCAAGGAATTTATCAACAAAAAAATTGCCAGCATACCTGAAACAATTTACAGGATGATCAGGGGGGCCAAGACTTTTGACGATGTGTGTATTACTGACGCAATTCAATATCAAGATCGATAACAAAACTTCGTGGTAAATTATTACACGATTAGAAAAGAAAACTACAAAACTGTATTATCATGTTATATTAATCAGACTGGCCCATAACATATTGACAAGCGGACCGATATTCTGCGGACTGGCCTCAAAATAATTGCGCCTTGCGTTGCATTAAAACAGCAGTATGACCCTTTCCGCTTCCACCCCGTTTCCATCGTAACACGCGCCACCACATGGCTTGCGGCCCGAGAAAGCCGAGCGGCTCCCAATTCATCGATTCGTACTTAATCGTGTCGGCAGGCGGTCAGAGCCAGTGTCGGAGCTGAACTTTAGTCAAGGTATGCGTCGAGGCGAAGGAGAAAATTATAAAATAAGCAAATATTTAAATAAAAAATATTTTTTAATCAAAATTTATTTATTTTTTGTCTTAAGTTTTATTAGAATAATTAAAATTTAAATGCAAGTTTAGGGATTTTTTGGGGTTGTAGTTAATTACCTATTAGCTTGAAAGGTAAGTAAATTTTTAAGACTTATTTTCATTTTTGCCTACCTTACTTTGATCAGTACTGCACGCCACTGGGGCCGATTCATCTCGCTTTGCGGTAGAAGATGCATCAACTAGAAGCTCTAGTAGAGCGTGTCGAATTCAGTTTTTTTTTGATAGTGTGCCTCTGGTTTTGATTTAAGGAGTTTTTGTCGAAGTCATTGTCATGATATTAGCGGTTTACGGCGTGATCAATATTGATAGCATTGGCACGATCCCTACTAAAATTTCAGTGTTTAACATTTTTGGATTTTATTTTGTCGTCAGGTAATGTTTGTTAGTGATTCTACTATAAGTAAATATTCTTATGATTTCCTTCTTCATTTTTTTGATCTATCTACCAGTGACGGCCGGTGAGCTGTAAATCTGGGGAGGGGGGGGGGTGTACTAATAGCTTAAGAGTGAGGGTTATGGATTTTTTTTCCTTTCATTGACAGAGAAAGAGTACTACTATGTGCCTTAAAAAAAACAGAAACAAAATTCAACAAAAATAGGTATTTAACTGCTTTTGTTTTTAATTTTACTTTCATAACGTTCAAAACATAATCAGTAAGGTACAAAACTATTTCTTATCATGTTATATTAATCAAAATAATTTGATTTTTTGATAATTTTTGAAGGGGGGCGCGTTGCCAAAAACAGTGTTTTAATTGGCAAACTTGCCCCATTTTCTCTGGTTCGGTCCAGTTCGGTTTCGGATAATGCGTTAAATAGAAAAACTGTAATAATATTTTTAATTTGCAGTGGCGGCTCGTGTGGCTTATTTGTTGGGGGGGTTCGGTTCGGTTCATTGGGGGGGGGGTCATTCTCGGTCATAACTTAGTCTCATTACAAAATACAACTTATGAGAGTGTCATCAAATTTTCGATTTTTTCGGTTTAAAGCTCAGTATTTACGCTGCTATCAATATCAATCATCTGTTTTTATTTACCTGGTGTACGAGAAACGATTTACTGGCTTGTTTATTTGAGATTTTTTCCTAGTTTTGTGTAGTTAATTGCTTTATATAACTGTAAATTTTGCGTTATCACATCGGATGTCTGATGAAAATTACTGTCTTTTTCCTTGGGAGGGCCTAGTGGCAATAGCTCTTTTTTGGTTCAGAAGGTGGGAAGTTATATCCTAAACTGTAGAATGTTGTTTGAAGCCGTCTTTCGCGTATCATTTTGACCGAAGCTTAACCGCCGCCCGCTTTTTTTAAATTCTAAGGAAAATAATAGTAGGTATATTATAAACCTGGTGAGTGTTTACTTTTAATCCCACGGCGGGAATTTTCATGCCCGACCGGAAGGAGGGCTATAATTTGCTAAGTGACTAAAAGGGACTTTAATGCCAAGGTTTACTTTTATATACTAAAAATAATAATAATCATAAACTAAACGTTGCCGGTCTTTTGCGTGTTATTTCCGTATGGTTTTATAGACAGAGTCTGACAGAGAGGGCAATATCGAAACCGCGAAGGCTTGGACAGAGACATAATCTGGGCTGGATTTGGTTTTGACCCTAAAGCGCGAATTACGTGTCCAATACGAGGGACGATCCAAAAGATGCTGCCAAAGGAATATAACAAAATGTACCTATTTGTTTATGTGGAATACCGATATAAAATAAATAGATCCATGACGGATCTGAAACCTTCCTAGCTAGCCTATTAGCACTCTTCAAGTGAAGCCATGATATATCAGCCTTGAAAACAGTTTTTTGTAAATATCTCAAAATCTAAAGTTCTTGTGAAGTTTTTGATTATAACACAAATTCTTGAACAAAATATAGTCTACCATATTCCGAAAACGGCATATTGATACAATGCTCTGTTAAGAAGTTAGAATTTTTTAATTTTTTTAGCATTAATGTTTTGATTAAATTTTTTCATCGAAAATAATGCCTTCTCTAGGCTATTATCTCGCGGGCTAGGAACGTAAAATTACTAGTTTTAATTTAATCATAGATTAATTAGTTCATAATTAGAGATATTATTTTGGGAGGTCATTGACCAAAAGACCTTCTGGAAGAGCCATCGCTGGTATTTTGGTTGCTTATTATTTCTAACATATTCTTCTACATTTCATGGTAAGGTTTTCAGCTTTGCAACAATTTATACACTTTTTTGAACCACGAAAAACCCTGAAAGTTACTTTAAAGTTCATGTAAGAAAACCCTAATTTCTTGGAACCAATAAATCATTTATTTTTGACTGTTGCATGTCTTAAAATCATATCATATCGTGCTTCATTTCCAAGGATATGTACGATACCATTATTACCAAGTTACCACTCATTTCGAAAAGCCTATAATTTAAAAGCAAATATCAATTTTACAAACACTGCAAATCACCGATTGGGTGATTAACATGTCAAAACGTAGTAACTCCAGGAAAAACTATTTCCGTCTGGGGGCCGGAGATAGAATACAGTGGTCCAATGACGCAGGTGAGGCTTCTGCGGCTTCATTTTTTTTTCCAAACTAAATATAATAATTTAAGAATTTAAGACAGGACAAAAAATTAAAAATCGGTCACCTTATTAACTATTAACCGGTAAAAACCCGTGAGCGTTCCCCGCCGCGGAGTCTGTACTGTCAAATTCTATAGCGACATATCGTCTTCTCTTCTTCTCTTTCTATATTTTGCAATTAGCAGGCAACAAAGCATATCGCTATCGAATCCTACAGTGCATAGAATGCTGGCCTCGCGAACAGACAAGCATTCTTAAAGGGATTTTTGTTTCTCGTTCGCCTGTGTCTACTCGATATGCCGCGGGGTAAAGGCGTCAGTTTTTTGTCATGACAACGTCGCATGCTTTGACAGAGCAAAAACTGGTGTTGAATCTGCGTACATTACTTAAATAGTGTCCGATTACCGGCGTATTGTTTACATTTGGTACTGATTCTGTTTTACTGGAAAAACCAATTTCATTGCAAACTACAACCCATTTTTAATCTATAGCGACGATCAATATCGCAATATGGAACACCACAGATTAATGGAAATATTATTTTATATTAGAAGCATCTTCAAGAAAGCTTATAAGCTGTCGTGCTTAATAGTGACCATTCCATCCACTAGTGTTTTGGTAGAAATTTATCAAATATTTCTATCGAAAAAAACTATTAAATGAATTAATGGTTTCACAGCCATTTTTCAATGACATTTTAAATAGGTTCGAAAACTTAAAGGATAGACGAATTCGCCTCATATACAAGCTGTAACATTTAAATAAAATTGCACTTGCATAATCGTGAACCTACTACTTACCTGACTTCGTTGATTTTACATTATTAGCATACTCTTTTTTTTATATGTTTGAATAAAAAATGGGAAGAAATATCGTGCGTCACCTATTGCGAAAGTCGCGAGTCGCCACTAATAGAAAAGCACCAGGGTATGTCCTGCTTGTCGTAAAAGTCAACTAAATGGACTGAACGGGATAGTGGTATGTATGGTGCTTTTATTCTGCTGCACCTTGTAGCATAGTCAGCAGAATTGGGGACCGACAAACATTTCAAAATCAAATTTATTTAAGTCAAAATCAAAAGTTGAAAAAATCGACCGTCTATAATCTAGCCTTCTGTCCTTGTAAATTCATAAGCGTCGGAAAATAAAAATAACTGAATTTTGACAAAACATATAACATAACCGAAAAATATTAGTTTCGGGGGGTTCGTCGCGTTTTTGGTCGCAAGATTTCTGAGTGGTGCCTTTTTGAGCAGTCGCCCCTCCCCCCCCCCCCGCCCCTTCAGGCACGCTACGCCGCTGGCAAGGCCTTTATACTTTCACACAGGTTGCCTACAGAATTTTACAGGTCATTGAACCTGATTGTAATCAGATTAAAAAATCTACGTCACTGGGTTGCCTTAAACCATTTGTTTTATGGAATCCTGATGACGCAGCTATAGTCGTCCATTTAAGTTCACATGGCTGATCAAATTCTGTAGGCAACCTGTGTAAAAGTATAAAGAACATGGGTTTGTCGCGTCTCTATTTCTTAAAAAATATATCATACATACAGTGTGTCTTTTAGGTGATCCTTGGTGTGTCTAAGCAGAATGACCTTTGCGACATATTCATTCTCAACATGATTGATTTACCAGTAGAATGGTAAGGTTTCAGACACTGATTTTATGCCTTCTGCATTCGTTTTAGTTGTAGATACAGGTCAAATTAGACTCAATTCTAACCTCGTTAATGATGCAGAGAGGCCTTAGGTATAATTTAGCGGAGAAATGTTAAGTCTAAACCATTTTCCAATGCAGCAAAATTTGCACTTAATGCGCTTTGGAATGCTGTGCGACCGCAATACTGCTAAGGTGAAGAAGAAGATCTAGAAAAGTGAAGATAATGGTCTCTTTCCTGCCCACAAAATGTTACGGAGCAGCTTCTGTTTCTGCTGTTTATAAGAGTGATTACGAAATTGCACGTACCAAGATCATCACTGTGAAACCATTATTTTTACAAAGACGAATAGAAGAAAAGTAAAGCAGAAAGATCGTCAATGAGTGATGAATATCTTGGTGATTTGACTTAACTTGATTTACAAGAGAAAAAGATCGAAAATGCGAAAAAATTTGTTGAAAAGATGTTTTAGAACATAAAAAAGGTAACCAAACTCGAAATATTATTTAAATTTATAACATAAAAACGAGATTAAGTTTAAAGCTGTTCTAAAAAGTCAAGGTATGAATTCAATTCTCTTTGATTCAGATATCAAGATAAAATTTAATCTTTATGCAGAACAAAGATTATCACGTAAAAGTCTGCTACGTGAAGAAGATTGTGTGCTGCACACAATTATTCCTCGGTTACTGGTTACTGAATGATCTTCATTTTGAAGAATGGGATGCTTTTAGAGGAATCATCTTTACCATTGATTTTTTCTTCGTCGCTGATTTCTTCGAATAAAATCAACACTATTGCGGTTGAGGTAATGATTTTTGCGGTTCGACTTTGTTGCAATAATACAATTTGGAATGCGTGACATAAATCTAATCAGATTATGAATTGTAGAAAATAGTTCTGTCTTTTAACACGACATTAAAATGTAGAGAGAAGATTCTGCTATGTTAACAGTTGAATTCCTTCCAGGCTATCAAAACGAACAATCTAAAATCGCGAAAATACAAGTCTCGGTTTCCATCCAAATACAGGAACCTAAGAGAACTAATAAAGAATAAAATAAAAGCCACTCGTGCCAAATACTTAAAAGATATAGAAGCGAGTCTTAAGTTTAACCCTAAACGTTTCTGGTCATTTCTTAACAAATTTAAAGAGTGTCCTGATTTGTTAGATGAAATGACGTTTGAAAATGAAACATACACGGGAACGAATAATATTGCCGTTTGCTTTGGAACATACTTTAAGTCCGTTTTTATTGACAATGACAATATTAATCTCACCCTTACAAATGAATTTAAATCGTACTTTTGTGAGTAAGAGATAGAAAAAGCTATTAAGAAACTAAAACCCGATAAATATATTTGGCATGATAGTATTTCTGCTTTTATATAAAAAGGGTGTAGAGAATTTTTGCTTGTTCCTTTGAAAACTTTATTTTATATCATGCTTAGCAAAGTCATACCCATCCATAAAAGTGGTCCTAGACAAGAAATTGAATACTATCGGCCCATAACAATAGTATGCGCAACTTCAAATATATTTGAAATTATAATATTTGACAGACTTTTTGCAGTGTGTCAAACAAAATATCTCCCAGACAGCATGGCTTCTTACCCAAAAGATCTACCTTTACAAATCTAACAATTTTCTCGCAATACGTACATGACGCTTTAAACAGAAAGAGTCAAGTAGATGTTATTTACATGGACTGGGAAAAGGCCTATGATAAAGTAAGTCACAGCATTATTTTGAATGGATGTTTCTCCATGCCTAGCTAATTTAGTATAATCTTATTTGAGAACTAGCACAGGTAAAAGATATAATCAGTTCGTGGAATTAAAAGGAAGCAGGTCTACTTTTTATGTAAGTTCTTCTGGTGTGCCTCAAGGGTCAAATCTTGGACCACTTCTTTTTATTATTGCCTTCAAAAAATTACTTCTAAGGTAAGAAATGTGGAATCATTGGCATTTTGTTCAAGATTTCTCATTTGAGGATTCTGAAAAAATCTGGGTGTAACCTTCGATGGTAATCTTTAATTTTCATCACATATTATTTCTAAAATTGAGAGTGCCCAGAAAGTTGCTGGGTCTATTTGTAGAAATACTAAAAGTTTTAACTGACGTCGTAAGCATTTACTTATTTGATAGTCTAGTATTGCCAATACTGGAATATGGAAGTGTAATCTGGTCCCCCCAATATGAGATTTGGATTAGTATGATTAAGAGAGTTCAAAGGAAATTTTCAAACGCCATAGATTTATCGACAAAGAGGTTGTGATAACGAGATCTTATGCCATACATCGAATCAATTCAAGGTCGAAAAATATGTTTTACTTAGCGTATCCATGAACTAATCTATTTAAAAGCTCTCCTACCTACAATGTATGCAATTTATTTAACAAGTATGCTTCAGATGTATCATTTAAAGTCGAACATTGATTTTTAACTGAAAAATAGACCTAGATTTTTATTCCATTTTGCAAAAAAACTGCTTTAAGGTTAACTTTTTGTAAAATTTTTTAAAGCTATATTTCAAACGTGTATCCTCTAATGAATTGTAGATTTCTCCAGGGTGAAGTCCTTGAACCATTGGTAAAGGAGAAGAAACGAAAAGTCCTGCTTACTTCACAAATATTTTATTGTCTAATCACGACGCGTTTCGGTTTTTAAAAAACCATTATCAAGTGGTCTGGTAGACAGTTAAGAATCATCCTTGAAAGAAATGAAAAACTGGAACACACAAAAATAATTTATTTAATTTTTATAAAAATTACGTGTTTATGTCCGTTTGACTGATTTTTAATCTGTCTGTTGTTTTAGACTATTTTAAATGTTTTTTAATTTTTTATTTTAGTGTGTTCCAGTTTTTCATTTGTTTCAAGGATGATTCTTAACTGTCTACCAGACCACTTGATAATGGTTTTTTAAAAACCGAAACGCGTCGTGATCGACAATAAAATATTTGTGAAGTAAGCAGGACTTTTCGTTGCTTCTCCTTTAACAATGGTGTATCCTCTAATTTACACAAAAAAAACAACAAAAAGTAGGTTGGATTTGTGCAATAATGCAACTTTAAAAAATAATTTTCTTATATTTCTCAACCTCCTCATACTTGGTTTAAGATATCTGAATAAATTCCATCATTTATTAATTTTATGTGAAAATCTCTGTTTAGACGTAGGCACCAAACCTTCCCAGTCCTTGTTTTCTGATAACAAAGCTACCAAGAGTTATTTCCAAATGAAATAGGTAAAAACAAATGAAATAGGTAAAAACAATCCAGACAACCTATATGCTAAGTGCCTAAACCTAAATAGAACGTTTCGTTTAGCCCCATTTCTGGACTAGCGCACAAATAATGGTCAGATTTATGATATGGAAACTTGACCACTGGATTTTGAATGTCTAAAGCCACTGTTAAACAGGGTGTTACGAAAATTAATTATTTCGTTCCAGACTATAATCCATTTCAATATAATTCACGTTTTCTAAAACACCTTGTGTGCGTAAAAAATTAAAAATTAGTTAATGATGATGATAATTATAATGATGACCTAAATGAAAATAGGCTAGGTACTTTTAGTTCTTTAATCTCGATCACTAACGAATCTTTTCTGGCTCATTTTAGATTAGAGCATGCTCTCATCACTGTATATCTAGCATCCGAAGCAGGCTGACGTCCACTATGGGTGGGGTAATGTTCAGATCTTCTGAGTCAGTCCTTTAGCTCTTTAGGATGAGCTAGTTCTGGCAAGATTCTCCAGTAAAGCTGGAAAACATTCTCCATCTATTTTAGTGTTGCCGTTGAGACGAGAGATTCTCGCCTCTCATCTTGCCCTCTCTCGACGAGAAGAGAGATATATTTTCTCTTGAATGAATGCTCAAGACGAGACAAGAAAGAAAGACCCTCTCATCGAGAGATTCTCGTTCTCTCGAGCAAAAAAGGTTGGTTTTATTAATTTTATTAATTAAATATAATAGTTGTATAATAATAAAATTAAGGATAATGTTAAAAGCATAACTTATTACCTGCAAATAAATAGTTCTATGTTAGCGCATAGAAAAAAAAAAAGAAAATTTAGCTAAAGTCCAAAATGGTATTTTGTGATTATTATCGGCATAAAGCTCAAAAAATACATCAAAATGTCATCCTATCTAAGTTGACACATAGCTAATCTTAAGCAAAAAAACACATTATTTCCATAATCCCCTACAGAGAACAACATATAATTTTTTACGACACACTTAATTTTGGAAAAAAGTAAATACCATTAATAATAAGATTCACCCTGAAAAACACTTTTACACAGGGTGTCTCAAAAACTTTTTTTAGCTGATATAAATCACGAAACAAGCGATAAAAGAGTCCTATCGTCGAGACGAGAGATCCATTTTTTCTCGCATAACGAGACGAGACGAGAAAACTCCTTCTCTTGTCTCGCGGCAACACTAATCTATTTTAAGATGGGAATTTAGTATTAATTAATTGTTTTTCTACAAATCTACAACGTTAAATATTATCTTAAACTACAAAAAAAATTTGCGGACCACTCTTATTTTGCGATCCATATCCATCATCCCGAAAGAATTATTAATTACTATCAAAGTTTTCATCTTTTCGCCAGAGACATCTCGACAATGACTCTATATAACGTTTAACAATGCCACCGCGTATACTTTGTAACAATGGTTTATTATAACTATATCGCTTATAATTAATGATCTGCTAGGACTGATTATGACACCACAGTATAAGGGTCTCCCTCCAAGAAGGTTTCGAGATAAACCTACTCTTGGAAATTTAGTTATCATGGGAAGCGTGGCCGATCGGCTTACCGCGTCGATTCATGCATATCGCTGCCATTTTTTCTATAGTACTAGACCAATGACTGTGGGTAGACAGGACGAGCAACAAATCTTGTAAATTCGAGTCCCACTTAGGCACATGGTTGCTTCAGAGGCACCTCGTAGAAATTGAAACCTGGGCTAAAAGGTGAAAAATTAAGATCAACCCAGACAAGACCCTGGCAAAGAAGGAACGTGAAATACCTGGGGTTAGTTTTTGACAAGAAACTAACCTGGAACGGCTAGGAGCGCTCTACACCGGAGAGTAAAATTACAAATATGGAGGCAAGTCGTTCGCCCCATACTAAGGTTTGCAGCCCCATGCTGGAATACAATATGCAAAACGCAAATGGGAAGGCTACAAAGCTTTCAAAACAGAGTCGTAAGACAAATAGCGGGTGCCCCTTGGTTTGTGCGTAACGTACAAATCAAGAGGGAGCTCAACATTAAGGATATCTCAGAAACGATCCAGGAGCAGAAGGATCGTTTCATGAGACGCGTCGAGGGGCATCAAAACCCCGTGGTACAGAATGCGTTCCTGTATCGGCCCGGAGACTACAAAAGGCCCCTGGATGTCTAAGAAATTTGCGCCACAAGGACGCCAAATTGAGGTTTTAAAGCTCAGGTAAAGCCACATGGAGAATTACAGACTAGAAATGAAAGAGATACATACCTATCATGCACAAGCATTATATCTTAGTAGTAGTAGGCACATGGTTGTTATTGTAACTTCCCAACAAGGCATATCTTGGCATAAACTTTCGCTAGAAATACGGGGCAATTGATCCTAGCTATGGATGGAAAGCCTCAATATAAAACAAAAACTTGGCTATCATATTCCAGGCTAAACTTCTACAGCCATTACATTTAGGAGTTAATTCAAAGGCATCTAACTCCTACAACCTTTCTTTATGTTACAAGCTAGATGAGCACACTAAATGGGGTTGATAGGACAAAAAGTGTCACCAATAAATATAAATTTTCTGGAAAACTACCATCTGGTGCAAGATAAAATTAAACAATACTAGATAAACCTACCAAAACCAGTTTAATCCAAGGATTTTTTTAAAGAAGCTTCTAAGTGTTGAGCTAGGATATTTCCTCATATACGGGCACAAAAACAGAAAATCCATATGAAGATTGTGATATGCTAGGGGACACGTTTGTGTGGTGGAACCATTGCACATAATTCGATTAGTAGTGGTGGTGTTAGGGGGGGGGGGTGAGCGGTAAGTTTAACCAGTAGACCAAAGTAAGTATTTTTTGCAATGCCCAATGCCTTTTCCTAGTGTGTGCTCTTTCTCGCTCAGAGTTTGTACCCCGAGTACCTGTGGTTTCATCCTGACGTGGGTATCGAATTCTGCCACGAGGTGGCTTGTTGTCTCTTCCTGGCCGCAGGCTGACCAGGTGGGGTCATTCTTAACTCCTATACGTATCACGTGCTCTCTCAGCCAGTTAGAATCAGCAGTCCAATGTCTTTCCGTCACAGCAATCATTAAAGTCTTGTTGTTTTTGGTCGGTCTATGAGTTCTCTTCCAGAAGTTTTAGTTAGATTAAATGAACATATTAATTGCAGGGTCCTAATAAAAGATCATAAAACCGAATGACATTTGCTGTGCGATGTATTTGGAAAATCTTAGATCAAATTAAATAATACAAACAAGACTTAACCCTAAAAACCCCTTAAACTTGTCTAGATAATGTAGTTCGACGAATTGAAAAGTGAGCACCAATCAACTAGGTTTATAGTTAATGCAGGAAAGCTCTTAATAATCTACTCACAACTAAATCATTCCTATATAATAATTTTGACGCTAGGTTTTGTGTCCTTTTTTTTCAAGAGTCTCAAAGGTAAATCTTGCAAAGGCCTAACTTCCTTATAATACGTTCTACTGTTTCTGGAAAGAATGGATAATTATTAAAACAAAAGTAAGGCATGTCAGAGGAAAGGTAGCAAAATATCAGACAGAAAGACGATCGATGGAACAAATGTAAATAATGTAAACTGGAGACCTTGGGAAAATAAAAGAAGAAACATGCTGGGAGTAGAGGAATAAACACGGCGACAGACAGAAAATAGTGGTAGATATTGGGGGAGGATTATGTCCAAGGATGAATCGAAGAAGGCTAAATAGATAGATAGGTAGACTGTTTCTGGCTCCTGATTGCATATTGCGCAGTTTAGGTCTCCTTAATACAGACCCATCCTGTTTTGGTTAGCTTTAACCGCCATGTATTACCGGCATGATTTTTACTTGCATCCTACTGCAACTGAGCAGATCTTTTGTGAGTTTGGCATCCAGACCTTTGATAAGGGCTCTGCTGTTTCTTAACCCTTGTCTATATAACTAATGGCTCTCATGTTTTTCCCTTGTCCAGAGTTTGACCTGGTTGTCCTTACTGAGAGTTCCACAGATTTTTGTCATTATACACTGTGGTAGCAAAGTCACTCTGTCCTTTTGTTACGTCATTTGAGGAAAGCTCTAATGAGTTTTGAGTGTAATAAGGCTCTGTGGATATTCTCAGCCATAAATATTAGAGAGAACAAACTTATCCGCGTGTGGAGAAAATGATAATTGCGCCATGAGTTGTTACTTTTTCAGATAAGCATTGTTTAAGTTTTAAGTAGTTCGTAGAATATATGTAATTAAAGGCGTGAATAGAAAATCACATTATTTCCAAACAAAGGATAAATTAAAATGTTTTTACCTTAAATGTGACTTACACGACACGATTAAGAGTCGTATATGACACCGCCTCCAAACCTCTGTACAAGAAGAAGAGACATCAAGGCACGTTCTGACAGAATCTGAGGCCTACGCAAGGATGAGGCACTTGGCGCACCAATCCAATCTTGTGCGAGAAAGAGCTTAACTTGGTCAAATCGAATGACATACTGGACTTTGTAAGGAGAATAGGGAGGCTCTGTTATCGAATGGACGTGCAGATGTTGTGTTAAGGGAAGCATGGGAAAAAGGGCCTACTCTGCTGCCGGACCTAAGGGTCTATCCCCCGCTACTACTACGACATTAAAAACCACTAATAATGATAATGATGATGATGATGATGATTATGTGAGTGGGCCCTGCAGCGCTTCCACTGCGACAACCAGTTGGTCTACTGTGGCTCACTTTTGTGTTGTTTCTCACCACTGTATGCCTAATCCTCCAAAAAGGCCGGCTATCAGTTTGGGTGAGACACTGTTAGACCTTCTGAATCTATCTGAGGTTTAACGAACGTGTTCTGACGTAAAAGTGCAACAGCCGGACATCCGCACAGTACATGTCTGACTTTTTCGTCATCCTCGATAGAGTCTACATTCGGACTTTTCTGTTAGTCTGATTCTGTGCATGGGTATTCTCAGTTCACAGTGACCCGTAAAAGTACGAGTCATTATGCGTATCTCCTGCCTAGTAAGTCCAATAATGTTTCTGACTCTCTTTCTACAAGGTCCTTTAATGAACTCTTTAGAGTCAGCCAGTTTTAATATATTTATCCAGTATTGTTGAAAGCTATTCCTGATGATATGATGATGATATCCTCAGGGCTGGTTCAGGGCCGAAAAATTCGGCAGATACTGCTTCCGTCCTTATTTCCCCCGCGCTCATACCACTAATGAGTAGTGACGTAGCTACAGAGACGAGGAAAAACCTAGGAGTATAAGACGAGGACAGGACGAGATGTAACGTTCTATGTCTTTAGTACTTCCAAGCTCTAAAATCAAACATCTTACTCAACCTAGCCTAAATACACGCGGATTATAGTATATCCCAGTATCTCTGAAAACCGAGAAAAAAGTTATTCCCAAAGCAATGCTCCAAACATTTCTGATTCTAAGCAAAAGGCTCAATATTGGCGATTTGGTAAATTATTTTTAATTAATTCGAACTGCAAAGGCCGCAGGGGTGGTCTCTATGTGAGGCCTGTAGATTTATTCTGATCTAGTTCGAAGATACTTTCAGTTTTGACAAATTTATGTGTTTATTGCTGGAATCCGTTTTCATAGCACGGATTTTGGGGGTTGGAGCCGATAGGCTGGGCCAATTTTAGAATTAATTTGTGTTTCACAAGGGTTGAAATCAGCAAAAAATAAACGATAAGGAAGATCGAGAATTTATAACGTTCTGACTTCTAACAGAATAGAAAAATCGTGTCTAACTGTCTTTTCCGACACACTATGATGAAAGCGAATCAATAACGTTAAAAAAATTACAATATTTTACAACGAAGCTATAATGCTCTTCAGTTCTATTCTAGGGGGAAACGTGGAAACTTTACAGTTAAAACGCATCCTTTAAATGTATTCAGGGCCTCTAGTAGAAATTGCTTAGGCACTTTCTGCTAGTAAAAAAAATTGATTATTGATTTGAGATTCCCGAATTAGAAACATAAAGTTTAGTACCTGTGAATAAAGAAAACAACAATTTTTTCGTGGCTAAGCGGGCAGGTGTTCAAATATAAATTTAGAAAAAGCCATAGTAAACGCGAGTATTTCTACTAACAAAGCTAAAACCCAATAAAAGGGGGGACTTATACTGGCGACGCATTGGGGACCCTTAAAATGGCATAAATCATCAACCAGATGGCATATTTTAGCATTTCTAATGTCGCTGTTGCTTTGACAACTAAGATATATCGATAATATATGCACTTTAAAGTTAAGCGGCCTGACTGGAAAATAAAACGCGTATACGGCATAAGATTTTATAAAATAGGCTTGACAAAATACACGTTATATACGGACGGATTTTAAATCAATAAAAATTGGCCAACACTTGGCCAAAGAAAATGTTAGTTGGTTATTAAATGTCCAGATGCTAGTGACATTTATCTTATGAATCCGGCTTGAAGGATCTCTAAACACGAATTTTAACGGAGTAAAAATAGTCTACACGTAACATCTTGAATACCATCGTTGCTTGCTGAGTTAGATAAGCTTCTCAGATGGCCTAGCAGCAATTGAAGCTTTATCATGATCACAAATAAAGTATAAAGTCATGTCAATAAAAAAAAACAAATCAAACCAAACCATTGTTTTAGCTTAAACATCTTAAACATCTTGTAAAATACAACAAGGTGACCCTTGCGTGGGTGTGACAGGCAGAAAACATGCAGATTCTTTAGCAAGAAGAGGACCAAAAATAGCAAGGAAATGGTGAACTCCTTACTCATCTTGTGGAAACGATTATAAGAGTAGAGAAAGAACCTTGCTGGAAATTCTTCAGCCACACTATTCTTTGTAAAAAAAATTTCTGTTAATATTTTTGGATCCAGTCAAAATATTAATGTAATGCGACATTTATCTTATAAATCCGGCTCGAAGGACCACTAAACACGAATTTTAACGGGGTAAAAATAGTCTACACGTTACATCTTGAATAACTTCCATAACCAAAAAACAGCAAGAAAATGCTGGAAACCTCAATCTTTCTGTGGAAACAATTATAAGAGTAGAGCAAGAACCTTGCTGAAAATTCTTTAGCGACAATATTCTTTGTCAAATTTTGTTTCCATTAATACATTGGAAGCCACTCAAAATATTAGAAAAATCAACTCAATCAGAATTAGGTCTAAATTTAAATAAATCAGATCCCGCATTACAATTAAATCGTTTGAAACTACTCGTAAATCAACAACAAAATCAACCCTTATAGTTGAGTGGTCAGGCCAGCGTCCCCTAATCACTTTTAAGATATGGAAAACCGCGCAGCGTGGAAAGCTAAAGTTTAGTCCATGGAAATTTATGGCCAGTGTCCAGAGCAAACGGTTACAAATATAAATCTTTGGCTTTTGGCCTCTCCCAAAGAGGGTGACAATTGCATACACATAAGAAATTGGAAAATCAAATTTTGCACAAAATTTACATGGTCGCGGGGTTGTATGGTCAAACTTTGAAAACACTGATTTAAATAAGTGCTATTGTTTGCTGATTTGCTGTTTTCTTTTTTAGGGTTTTATAAACCGTTTATTTGTTAATATGTGCCTTCTCTGAAATTTAGCACCAGGAAGTTATGCTAACTAGGATGAGAAAATTGTTCCACATATATTTATTGAAGGATTTACACTGATAATATACAAATCGGACTTGCTGATGTCAGAAACCGGGAAGCCTGCAGATACTGGATTGCAAAGGAATAACAGGACCTAGGAGCACAACATTTTCTATTGGTTTATAGTTTTGATACAATTCCAACAAACACTTCTATTGCAGAAAGAGATATCAAACAGGTATACCCCAAAATAGAGATACAAACATGTGGCTAAGAGATAGGTAACAGACTCTGGACACAAAAATTATCGCACAGGTAATAAAGCGACTACTGTTCTCGCTAAAGAGACTCATTTACATTACATTACATTTTTTTCAAGCAAGGAAACACATGGTCATTCAACAAAGTAAGGAGGAATGGAAAGATGAATTATTTTCATGGGCCAACTAAAATGGCTGAACGCATGCAAAATAGCCTCATAGCAGCTTCAGGAAACTAAAAAAACTGGCTGCTGGTTAGAAAAAGTAGCGAAGTATCAAGCGGCAATCGGCACTGTAAAATTTGTACAGCATCCTACAGGACTGGCTCCACAGAGTCCCATTACAAGTCCTGTTTCGAGTACTTTTGTGAGGTTTCATGGAAAAAATGTTGATGCTCAATTCTGTTGGGTCCTGTCACGTTTTGTCGTGACCTCATGAGTCCTGACAAGTGCCCAGTTGAGTCCTGTTGGGTCTTGTCGTGTCCTGTTGTAAAATTTGTACTGTACTGTTGTGCGCTGATAACCCCTCGAGTATTTCTCATTGAAGTACACATATAGGGCACTCTTCACTTCATGGAAATTTATTTACTCCTAATATAAAAAAGACATCAAAACCAAAGAAATACGCATTTTAGATCCAAGTATAATGTGAACTGCACCACAGTGCAAATATAGGAGTGATGGAGGTGGTAGAAATTGAAAAAGAAAAATGCAAGTCTTTTAAACGCTTGACTTGGCTATCCTCTCTCTAAGTTAGCTAGTGTACTGAATTTTCTCTGTATAGTTTAATGATCAAGTACAATAGCAGCCCTTACTCATACTTAATAAACATGCTAAATGGCGTTTAAGCAGAGGAGGGATGATTTAAAGGGGAAGGATTTAGCGAGCTTTCTAACATATTAGATAAGAAAGCGAAATGACCAACGCGACCGACGCTGGACGGCTCTCTTATCTGCAAATCTCGAAAGTAACCCCTTGTTTCGGCATATTTCAACCCCTTTTAAACACACTGAACACTTGCAGAAGATAAAGAGAACACATAAAGACATAGCTGTATCATTAATGTATTTATTATTGGAAACATTATTGGGCCCATAACCTAGCAATTCATTTAAGACCGGTTCGGTTATAATTATGTACCTAACAAGTGCGGAAAGTGGTACTTTTCCGCACGCGACGCGAGTTTCATGAACGACGTGGAGAGGAGTTCGGGCAAGCCGTCAAGGGTGGAAAAGATAGTTTTTGCAAGAGTTAGGTACAATAATTTTCCTAAGAGTGTTTTTGTCCATCATCTTTATCAAAAAAACATGTTTTAATTCGCAAAGATTTTACTATAATGCTAGAAAATGATACATAAGATAGAATAAATACATAAATCATTTAGTTAGTCCTAAATATCTTAATTTTCAGCACTAGTGCGGAAAAGTTAACTTTTTCACACGATTTTCTTATGCTCGAAAAAATAATGAAACAGGATTTTTTATCGTGATATATTAATAAGTAACTTTATGTAAAGAACATTTAATTAACAATAACGAAAAAGTTGACGATGGTAAATATTGAAATTGAAAGTGCACTTTGTGTTTGTTGCATGCTGCAATATAGCAGATGCCGCAACATCTTGAAGAACGTCGTTTCTTATTTGAATTTGATTGGTTGGTGTTTGGCCCACTTCATAAATGCCTTGATCCGTTTGCTGCTGAGAATTACTAGTGTAGTGAATGGAGGAGGGTGTAGTGGTCTGTACAGGTTGTAACACATTACAGGATTCTTTCTTCGGTGCTTCTGGTGGCATCGGTACAGCAGCACTTCTTGAAAATGAAACTTGTGTGTTGGAGGACGGGTTTTCAATTGGAAACGATTGTGAAGAGGAGGATTCTTGCATTTTGGACGTGCCGAAAAAAATCGTGCGCGGAAAAGTAAAAATGGTGCGGAAAAGTAAAATCGTGTGGAAAAGTACATCTTTTCAAACGAAAAATCGTTCGGAGAAGTTAGTTTTCCGCATGCTCGTGCCAGGGCATTCTGGGCATGAGGGAAATGAGTCTCGCCCAAACTAATAGCAAGCCTTATTGGAGGACCCAATCAATAGTGGGCCACCATGGAACCATTGGTGGTCGCAAAGCAAAAACCAACAATAATAGTACTCATGTTAAGCTCACATTTTTGCAAAACATGGCAAACATTTAGATAAATAGTCAAGGCGGTTTCTAATCTAAACTTTTCTGGGCTCCTAACCTCGTTTCGTCCTCGGTTTGGTAGATGTGACACCCTTGCAAACTAAGTAGGCGGGTTTGATTTTATCATAAGTTTGGATAGAAAAAACAACGAGCTTACCACGGAAAAATACGAGAGAAACAAACCCTTTTTTACACGGTTAGCCACTTAAAACTTGTTTAACATAAAATTTTTCCAGTGAATTTGGAAGTCTATGGTCAATCTGGCTGCACGGATGACCAAAAGGGTTTTAAGGGGGTGTTTTCGGCCACTTAGAAATATGAATATTTGATATATGAGCCGATTTGTACCGGACCATTTAAGTAGATTATCGCAAGATGATGTTTTTACTTGCTTGCCAGATTTGGAAATACAATATAGAAAAGGGGGACGAATGAAAAAGGAAAACACATTTATCAAAATAAATTAAGTAATATATCAGCTTGTTTTGATTTTAGTTAGCAGAAAAATAACAAAAATAAAAATATTTGGAGTTACATAAAAAACAAGGTAACGTGTTTCATGATTTTTACCTTCCTAAAGGTATTATTTTCGAGGATTTTTTTTTTGAGATAACGCCGAAAATGTGTTCTTTGAGTGTCCTAGCAATATCGTCGTGATGTTCGATTTTTATAGAATAGTACTCGACACTCTAATGAGCTGATTAGATTTTGGTCAAAATCCATTAATGCTAATGACATTTCACAATTCAAATTTTTTAAAAATGCTAACTTACAACGGAGCATCGCATCAATATGCTGTTTTCGGAATATAGTAGATTGTATTTAGAGCTTTAGTTTTTGAGATATTTACAAAAAAATGTTTTCAAGGCTAATATATCATGGCTTCACTTGAAGTGTGCTAATAAGCAAGCTAGGAAGGTTATTTTCGAATTAAGTTTTAAACTAAGGAGAAAAAACAAAATGTATAAAATACATTAATTTTCAGCCGATGAACGAAAAAAACATTGATTTAATGTACACAAACCTTAATACAATGAACACGTTTACTGATTGAATTAATTTTACATTTAATTAATGTGTTTTGTTAATCGGCTGAAAAAAAAAGGTGTATCCAAATGTCAACAACCTGTATATCAGTGGCGCACCCAGGAATATCTCTTGGAGGGGCCCGCGGCCTCTTGTGGGGGGGGGGGGGGGTTCGAAGCCTCAAGATGTCGAATTTGAAGTTTTTTTTGTGTTTTTTTCTGAAATATATCGAAAATATGTAAAAAAATCTAAGGCTTGGAGGGGGGGGGGCTGGGTGCGCCCATGTGTATATTTTTAAAATAAGTAATTTTTAGTTTTGATAAATATTATATAGGGTAGAAAAAAGAAAGTTAGTGTCAAAATTTGACATAAGAAATGACATCTTTGACTACTGACATAGTCCACAAGAAAATATAGAAAAAATTATGCAACTTTTGTATTTGAAGTTTTTTCTGTCACGTACACTAACTCCTGAAAAAGACCACAAAAATAATTTAATCATTGACCCTGTACCTTTTTCGTTGTAAAAACCTTTCGTGACGTTAAAATCGATGTCAACCTGTCCATGGCCAATCGATCGCAAGCGTATCCTAACCTGTTCGCCGTCGCCGTTGTAATAAGGCCAAAGGCGGTAAAATGCATTGTGTTCATATGTAGTTACCGTCATTTAGTTATGGGCGGCAGAAATGGTGCTGAATTCGTCATTAAAATCACAGAAAAAAACCTTTAGGCTGTTCAAATCTCTCAAATTTAAATTCTAATTTTGTTCATAAATTTCTCAGTGTTTATCTTTCTTCTATAATATTTCTCTCTCTCTCTCTCTCTAACATTTTGTCTGTTTTTTATTATGATTAATTTATATTTCGTTTTGTCGGCGACATTCTCAAGTTTTCCCTGGTGGCAGCTTAAGACGTTTGGAATTCTGTCTTTTGCTGTTTGCCACCCTTCAAGGGGAGCAGTAAATAAAACCACATCTAAAGATATATGACGAAGTGAGGGGAAATTTTAATGAAGTTAAGTATTTATAAATTTATCTTGCTTTTTCTACTAATTTAATACAATATATAAGTCTTTAAAGGCAGATACAAATACGACGATCTATAATATACTTAAAAACTACTTTTCTAATATCAAATCTATCAAGATTTTCTCCAAAATCCACGCATGGTTTTAAAATGGGGGTTGAATAGGGTTATAGAGTGTCACATACTTGATAAATGGGCTTTTTTGGAGACTCTAAAAACCTCAACTATATTTTCTGCTCAATTTTATATTTTGATTTTAATCTTGTTTCATGGAAATTGGTTTAAAAGAAAAGAGCTTGGCAAAATATTGTTCTGTTATGCGATATTGTCGTTTTTTTACTAAGGTTTTTTACTGTTTAGCACGATTTTGATTTTTGAACAAACGGATGTTTCCAAATAGTACAAGTAATCTGCTTTATGGTTTTTTATTTTATACAAATTCTTTTATTTAAATGAATTTCTAAAACCTTTTCCGCCCCCTGTGATCAAGCAACCACCTGCTTTCAATTGTTTTCAATTTGTGTCATCATTTAGGGGTGAATATTTTGGATTTTTTAAATAATAAATTTAAATTTATTCCTAAATATCGTCGTTTTAATAGACAGCAATAAAAAACCCAGAGGAGCCGAAATCTCCCTCTAAGTGCTAATGACCTAATCATAATATAAACGCGGCTTGTCTCACAATTAATATCTCGTAAAGCATTTTAAAATAAAACCACTGATCCATATAAGCACTTCTAGCTAATAAACTTTTGCAGAACTTATTAACCTAGCTTCTGCGTTTAGGCGCAGTTTCTTTCGTAAGTTGTTATTAGGAATGACTTCTTTAGTATCTGGGCCAAACAATCGCAGTAAAAGAAATACTCTGCCAATATATGGGCCCCTAAGCTCACACTAGGTACTGTAGCTATAGTGTACGTGTGAGCTAATATAAGTAAAAACTGAAATATATTTTATTCAACTCCAGACTAAATTACCTTTTGTTTGATACCACACAAGCCATGTTTTGACTTAAACTGAAATTTTTGAAATCTTCCCCCACTCTTAAAAAAAACAAAAACTAAAATGTATTTTGTTAAACTCCGGACTCAATTACCTTTCGTTTGATATCACACACGCCATATTTTCACTTAAACTCTAATTTTTAAAATATACCCCCACCCTTTTTTTTTAAATAAATTAAAATTTATTTTGTTTAACTGCAGACTCAATTACCTTTCATTTGATATCACACACGCCATATTTTCACATAAACTCTAATTTTTGAAATCTACCCCCACCCTTTTATTTGGTTTGTGTTCGGTGGATTTTGTTCATTTTTAAATGGGACCATCTCGACCCAAGACCCAGCCTAGGTACCAAATTTCATTAAGATCGACCAAGCGGTTTTTGAGTTATGCGCGTTGGTCGTTACAGACAGACAGACATACAGACAGACAGACAGACAGACAGACAGACAGACAGACAGACGGCGCAACAAAAAAGTTTCAAAATCGTCTGAAACGCAAAGATATATAAAAAATTTTGAGAGCAACTTTTTTTTTCTCGAAAAAATTAGGATCACCATAGCTCACACTACTATAGTATAGTATATGTGTAAGCTAAAAATGATTTATTTACTTTTATATATATTATGAATGACACAAGTAACATTAAAAAGAAGAGGTTTGCCCGATTTCCAAGAAATTCGTGTCATTTCATCAACGGGTCATTCCGGCAGACTCCCACGGGCTCAGGTACAGAGAGAAATCTTGCTAATGCTAGAGCAGGCTGAAGTATGTTATTGAGCATAGTGTGCCGAGTCATCGCTTCTGGAATTTTGTAGCAGCTCAGGCCATAATAGCAATTCTTTGGCGACAGAAAGTGCATTCGTGAGGGTAGCTCCTACACAGGAATACCCAATCTTTAACAAACACAAACTCGAAATGACGGGTTATCCAAGACAGTATTCAAGAATAAGGAAGACCAGGCATGTAACCAAGTACCACTTTTTTCTTCTTGTAAGACATGAAGTCTACCTTTTCATCTTATATCTTGAGAGTTCAAAAGGGCACACCTTACTTATCTCTTCGATCGGCATTCAATGGAGTGTTTTCTATTGGACCCCAATGCTACTTTAAAGGTTAAAGTTAAAAAACATCTATAAAGGGGAAGAACATTCCGCATGAAGAGTTTAAGAGACTAGATTGAAAGTCCCACTGGTCCAACTAATCTGTGGCAATAATTGATTCTAAAGAATGAGCTTTGGAAATTTGTCCGTTAAACGTTTTGGCTTAGTCTTTACCTTTACCTTCATAAACTTCCTTTAGATTCTAAAGGAGAAGATCCATTTTTACCTTTGGAACTGAATTTATCGCGTAAAATTTTGGTAAAATATTTTGATGTTCAGTGTGATTTTGTTTCGTTTTAAATAGCTTAATGGCGTCTCTGTTTTCATTTACATAAAGAAGCATTAGCATATTTTAGCTTCAGTCTACCATATGCACTCGCGGTAAGCCATTCTTGATTTGGTCACAGTGCATAAAATTTGCAATTATTAAAGGTTTAATTACTATTTGGTAGATTGGCATTATTGTAAAACTAACTGGAATATACAAAAGAAATGTACAAAGATATAAAGTAAAATTAAATATACAAAGTGCCTCATAAAGGATAGCGACCAGATTAACATCAGAAATTACTATTATAACTTCGGGGCAAAATACTAAAATCAGGCTTTAAAAAAAAAATCGCATACATTATAACGTTTCGTTAAGTTAAAAAATGCAATGTATCCAGTCGGGAGATATGGTTACTACAGCGGCGTAGCGTGCCCGAAAGGGCGGGGGGGGGGGGCGACAGCTAAAAGGGCGCCTCTGAAAACGGATGAAAAATTTTGTGGCAGAAAAAAACAAAAAGGTCAAAAAGGCGCCTCTCACAAATCTTGCGACCAAAAAAAAAAAACAAAAAGTCATCATGTGTGAGGGGGCGGCCGATAAGTCACAAGGGCGCCTCTCACGAATCTTGCGACCAAAAAAAAAAAAAGGTCTTCATGTCATTAGTTTCCCCACTCAATTGGCCATTACCGGCCCGACTTACTAAAGCTGAGGGCGCTTCGGCCACCTATGGGGCGCCACTACCCTCAGGGCGGGGGGGGGCGGCGAACCCCCCGCGCCCCCCACGCTACGCCGCTGGGTTACTATATATTTTAGGTAAATTAAACAGGCCCGATTATATTTTATTTTTTACCCAAAGATAAAACCAAAAGCCTCAAAACTTTAGCTCATCAGTTAGCTACTAAGAAAATTTAGGCTAAAATTAAATACCAACAAAAAACTAAACCGATACGGAATTATTGTAAGGACCAGGTTGGAGACTTGAAATGTGCATCCAAACTTACTACCTTTCCGCATCTGGATTGGTTCTGACGTGGTCCAATAAAAGAACTACCGCAATCAAGGCACAGTTCGCTCTAGTATACAGACGGATCTAAGCTAGCGGAAGGAGCCGGTTCGGGCATAACAGGACAAAATTTTAAACTTTCCTGGCCAATGGGCAACACACCCACCATATTCCAAGCAGAAGTGCTTCCAAATAATATATGCAGACAAAAATACCTAAACATTGAGCTCGATGGGAAGCATATCTTTATAGTTTCAAACAGAGGGGCAGTGACGAGGTCCATAAAGGCTTTAAGTATGTGTCAAAGATAATCTGGGAGTGTGGATAGATCTAAAAATGACTAGTTCAAAACCACAAACTCACAGTGATGTGGGTATCAAGACATCAAGGCATTAAACGAATTGAGGAAGCAAACAGCCCCGCAAAGAAAGAGGGTAACACCCTATTGCGACAAGAGCCTTTCCGTAGACTAATGAAAAGCGACTATATAAATGAATGAAAAATGAATCCGTTGGTATCTTCCTAAAGATAAACTCCTGGAAAAAGGCAACCAAAACAGTTCAGAACGACTTAACACCAATTGTCGGACTGCTTATCGGTCACTGCCCAGTAGAATATCAAGCAATAATGGATAAAGCCAATAATTACAACTGTAGACTGCAGTAGCGCATCAGAGACACCTGAACATCTGCTCTGCGAATGCCCTGCCTTACTTACAGTGGCGGCTCGTGATAGTAAAGTTTGTGAGTTCTGCCGATAGGGTATAAAAAATGCTATTTTTTTACAGTCTCTAGATCACGTGTCTATTATAAAAAGTAAAAAATTGCCAAGTTTGGTTTGGCAAAAATTACAATGCCTAGGAAAAAATAGCGTTTTTACAAAAGATTTAATTCACATTCACTACCTTAGCATAATATGTAATCACCATTGTTTTGCCTGCACGTATTTTCTAGACATCTGAGAATTCGTACTCGTACACTTTTGGGCAGTACTCAAATAAGTTTGTATACTTAAATGTATTTAAATTTAACTTCACATTTAACTAACTAATATATTTGTTAAATTTTAATTTTAACATAATTAAAAAATAATTATTATATTATGTTTTAAAAATCAAGTCAATTCTTTGATTTCGACAAACAACAAACACGACCATAACCTTCCGCTCATGCGTTTTCTAAATAAATAAATGCGCCCGTAAACACGCAACGCTGAGCCCGCCCGCCCGGAATTGTACTGGAACTGCAAGTTTTGCAGCTCTATTTTTGCCTAGATTTCGCCTTCGAATCTAAACCCATGAGCAAGTGCAGTGCGGGGCGAAGGAAGGGGTTCCTAGCCGAGCACAGATCTCGTTAGCCGCCCAGCTACGTTGTGTTGCAATTTAGCAGCGCAACAATGCCAATAACTTCATTTGACCGACTGTAAAATGCGGCCTTCGGCGACGGCGCGCGGCGTCATACTCAACACACGTACGCGATTTGAAGGCCTACTATACCAACACCGGACCGAAAATATACTGCTATTCCAATAATTTTAGAAATAAAATAATTATATTAGAAAAATAGCAGCGGCTGAAAAATAGTCAAATAATGTGAAAATTTTCGGGCTTCTGCAGCTCTGCAGCCCTTATGCACTGGTCGCCTCTTCTTACTTAACAAAAAGCGCCAGTACCTCTATCGCCTCAAGTAAACCAAATAACTCCCAAGAAAATAGCTTTCTTCGACAGAAGCTTGCAAATCTCAAAAATACAATAAGAGTTAGGTCCCGATCTGCTAATTAGCCGAAACGAATCCTGGAGTAATCACCAATCAACAATTCTATTAGTTCTTAGCCAATTCCATAATTTAGTCCAAACTATAAACTATTGTTCAAAGATCTTTTTCGATAACGACCTGGAGGGCTGCTTTTGTAAATGAGGCGTATTTAAATGTCATGGATGTAAGCAAAATTGATTCTGACATAAATTTGTTGATTTCCTCTTGGTCAAATTCCTTCGGTTTGTCAGTGCTAATGTCCCTGAACGAAAAAGATATCGTGGCGTCTATTTGCGAGTGTATATGCCCGGCCACCGCCTAAGGAGACCAACTCTCCAATATCTATTAATCCGACAGTTATTAGTTCACTACGCATGTCATTTTTTTCTGAACCTTTGTAAGCCTGTTAAGATCAAAGGTTATTCTGAATTTTTTTTATCTGTCATCCTCGAAGATTAGAAACTATATAAACTTTTTGTATATTTTTTAAACCCTGGGAATTTCATCTTGGTCTGTATGTTTCTTCTCATTCTTTTTAAATTGTTTTTGTAACTTGTGCCAACTACAAACATCGTAATTGAATATGTCAAATTAGTTCAATATCCACAGGAAGATCGGTCACCTTAATCCGGCTAGGATGGATGGAAAAGAAGGGAAAGGAAAAGGCCGGGAACAAACTCGACAAAAACAGGACTCTGGAATACACGAGCGCTCTGAAAAGAAGCGACAAAAAATCGCACGTGCAGATGAAAAAAGGACATTAGAAGATTCTTGTTAATAACCTCTATGAAGTAAGATAATTCTAGTATTATTGGAAGGTGACCTTAATACATTTTAAGATGGTAGCTTTGGTAACGCTTTATGCAATACGTAGAACTAGTTTAGATTGGATGAAATCGGTAGGAGCCATATGCAATCAGGTCCTACAGTTTTTTGCAAAAGACTTTTAGGCGTTGAGCGCCTCTCTAGCTCTACTGTATAACTTTTGAATATTTATTCATTAGATACCTTTTTTATTTATTTTCTTAATATTGGCAGAAATAGATAAGCTAGTTTTCTTTTTTCAAACCACTATTTTTTATTCCAAGATGCAGAATCACATAGGCCGTAGAAAATCCTTCTAAAAAACTGCTGTAGTTATCAAATTCTGACATTTTTTGATTCTTTTTGTCTGTTGTTATTAGACGTTGATCATCTTTGGAGCTACAGTCTCTTCAACGTTTTAATTATTCATTCCTAGATACCTTATTTTTTTTTCTTGATATTAGTAAAATTAGATTAGCTAGTTTTGCTTTTTCAAACCACTATTTCTTCATCCCCAGATGCAGAATCACATAGGCCGTAGAAAATACTTTTAAAAAACAACTGCTGTCGTTATAAGATTCTGTTATTTTTTGTTTCTTTTTGCCCGTTGTTATTCTGAGATCGAAGAGTTTTTTCTGTGTTTCCCCGGTCCCGACAGCCGGAACAAAAAAAAATTCGTCAGAGCATCGCGCGGGAAAAGGCGTAGCAAATGTTTTTTCTTCCGGAGCTGAAAAATGAGCTACGAAATCCGGGAATGGCTCTGGAATTCGTTGCTGTTTAGAGATCGACCTCGACTATGCATAACAGAGTGAAACAGATCATGCTAAATATTCCATTCTAACCAATCAATTAGATTTACATGATAAATTTCTACGTGTTTTGATTCTATACTTGAGCATTAATTATTATAGTAATTGTCGTCTTATTCTTTCATTATTATCTCCGTTTGTTTTCCCAATTAAACTTATTCAAAATTTACAAAGTTATTTATTCGTTTTTTTTAATTTCTCTACATGTTGAAAACGGTCCGTCATGAACAATTTTTTACGCATTGAAATAAACAAAAAAAAGTTTCAAAAAGAAATCCCTGGTAAACATCGTAGGGTAACAGCATCTTAAAAGTAAGCAAGAATGAAAGTGGTTGCGACTGTAAGGTCAAAAGATTAGTTTACTTAACGAAGCTATATTTCATATTTCAGATATATCTAATCTAAGATCGCCAGTTTGTTTGTTGAAGTCATACTATAATGCTAGCGCTCTATGTAACAAGGGATAGAGGCCTCAACTATAATAAAGGTTTGTACTCCGGAAATATAAAAAATACGACCCTAACCAGGCCGTTTACTTCGTTGCGTTGCGTTGGTGGCTAATTTTTAATGGGTTTGTTTTTTACTAGCTTGAATGGGGCAAAAGAAAATAGGGCAAATTTTAGCTTTTTGAGTCATATATTTTAGATTCTCGTATTACTCTCATTTTTGTTTTCAATTTTACTTATTTATTTGTTTAACTGATTGAAGATGGCGTGTTGGTTAACTATTGTTCTTTTTTAAGAGGCATTATGAACCCTAAAGGGTTTTAGTCTAAATCACCAAAGTCCTTCATTGCCCTCTTTGGTACGATTTTTCGCCACCTTGTTATTTCTTCGCCACCTTGTTATTTCTTTATTCTTGATTTCATCTTTGACATCGTCTATACATCCTTTTCATGGCCTTCCTCTTATTCTCCCTCTTGGAGGTCTCCAGTTCATTATTTTTTTAGTGTTCTTACCTCATCCATTGTCTGTACATGTGCCAACCAAGTTAAACCTTCTACTTTTGGTGAATATCATGATGCTTGGGTCATCTATCCCATGCTCTAATTCATAATTCATCCGTTTCCGCCAACCGTCTTCTTTCACTGTGCCAAAGAACTTTCGCAAAATTTTCCTTTCAAATATTTTTAGTTGTTATTCATTCGCTTTTGTAAGTGCCGATGATTGGCACTCATATATCACTACCAGCCTTAATATTTTTGTGTAGATATTTTGTTTCAGAGATCTTTGACTCGAGCAGTTTTTGTTGAGCGTAAAAGACTTTGTTTCCGTTGATTATTTTCTGGTTTATTTCTTCTGTAAAAAAGTTTTCTTCATTTATATTTGCTCCCAAATATGTAAACGTTTTCACTTGCCCGAAACTATATCCGTGTAGCTTAAAATTATGATCATATCTCTCGTTGGATTTTCAGAAGTTAATGGATTTAGTTTTTGTCTCATTTATTTTCATTTCTTATTTTGTGACGTTTATATAAAGCACTGCTACAGTTTTAGTCAGAGATCTTTCATCTCTACCATAAACACCAATATCAACCGCGTAGGCAGCTAACTGCGTTGATTTAGCGCCAATATATTTTCTAGCCTCAATCATCCTAACAGATGCTTCAAGGACCAGATTAAACAGTAATAAGGATAAAGCATTTCCTTGCCTTACTCCTGAAGTTACAGTATTATATTGTGAAATTTTCCCAGGGCTGACAAGGGGATAAATAAGTTGGACCCTGAAAGAGTGGACACTCAAGGAGCTGCATAAAATGGAAGAGACCCTTAGCAGCATTAGTCTAACCTAAAGGAATTGACTACTGGGGAGGAAAGAAGAGAAATTAACCTTCTGCTGGAAGTGTTCATAGGACACTGTACACTTAATGGACACTTAAATAATAATTTAAAGAGAAAATGCGATAGGACATGCCCCTGCATACACGATGAGAAAGAAGTTTTTGCCTTCCTAGCACATTGTGAAGCACAAAATGGAGTTAAAGGAAAAGTATAGGAGTTTCAAAATTTTAGAATATTGTGTTTACATCAAATGCCAACGATTTGCTTCACGGTTTAACACAGTTTTATTAAATCACTTATTTATAAATCTAGGCCAAATAAAATCCTAATTTCACCCTCTCGTGATATAATCCATTTATATGGGGGCGAAGTTCTTCCAATAAACTCAATGACTACTCGATGACTTAGCATTTTAACGACTTTGACGCCCCGAAATAATTAGGCATTAGTTTGAGGGTAGAAAATTAACAACGGAAACTTACTGATTAGAAAAGCAATCATTTGAAGAGGAGTTTCTCGAGGCTTTTTAGACTCATTAAGAAGCTTAAAGAAAAAAGAATGACTGATGACTAATTAATAGTCAACTTTAAACAAAAAACTGGAGGCTGTGCAGTGGTACCTTGCCATTCCTTTCATTTTATTAAACATAGCGAAGTCCGTTAATTAAGGAGACGTTTCTTTTACGGGATTGACCTGTCTTTTCTGTGGTTTTGAACAGATTTTGAGGTTAAGTTTAGGATTATTAAATAAATAAAGTAAACAGCGATCTAATTTGACAACTGACAAGTGAATTTAAAGATGTTTTAAAAACACTTTTTCGACTGGCCTGATTTGATAAAGTTAAGTAAAAATAAGCCTAACAGCTTTTCTTTCTTTTTCGGGTAAAATTTGTTGATTTTTTTATTGCATTTTGATCCCTCTTCAACAATTCTTCTGCAAGTTCTTATGTTCTATGCCCTCTGATCCTCCCCATAATCATTTTTCCATCTCTTTATCACAACTGTAAGTTTGTTTTTGCTAGTCTTTCGTCACCTGTGAACGTTGCTTAGTAGCTTGGATTTTATCAACTTTCAGCAACTCTAAAAGCAGTGAGTCTCGCTAACTAATTAAGTCAATTTAGTGGGTTTTCTGCGATCTTTTAAATTAAGTCTAACTGACTGAACACAACTCTAGGTTATACAGACCTCAAAACATGTGTAGGTATGTTTAAGTAGGGAGATGTTTACGAATTATACGTACACACAATGGACAGACAAGGGAGATTAAAACTGTCCCTTTTTACCCTTTGCGGAGGCAACTTTAATACTTTATTTGGTTAAATGACATTGTATGATTAGGACTGGTGTCACACACTTAATCTGGTTAGAAGGATTGACCCTCATTTAGGTTGGAGACCGCCTGAGGTTCATTAGAGTGTGTCGTGTCAAATGTATTTAAAAGGTCTAAAGAATTATGAAAACATTCAAGGCTTTTCTACCTTTTCCTTGTATTATTGTCTCGTGCTGTTTCTCCAGATTTTACCAGTTTCGACGATTTACCATATCAAAGCACTTACAAGTTTGCAAATAAATTAAATAAAGTATTTGAATTATATAATGTCTGTAGCATCTAACATTTCCATAAATTCCTTAGATCACTAACACATGTTATGAACAGAAAAATCCTACAAATATCGGCGCTGAGCTCACCAATATGTGACTTCTCTAAATTACAGGGTGATGATCTAGTGGTCGTTAACATATTAGAACATCACCAGCTACAACAAGACAAAGCAAATACAATGCCAACCTGACTCATAATCCGCTGGGATTTAGATGATTTGGTGCGTGTGTATGCACACATTTTTCATCTAAACCCCTTAAACACATGGTATAAAAGCAAAATTTATGGGATATAAAAGGATAAATTCATCAAAATATGTCTTGTATAACACAAAAGTCATATCTGGAATTTAGAGTAAATGAAATGGGATAAGATTAAGAATTGTCTTATTTTAGTAAACAAAATCTGGATAAATAATTAAAAACTAAGCACTTGCTACCATGGGCGCACCCATGATTTTTGTATATATTTTCCACATATTTCATGAATAAACACAAAAAATAGCATAAAATACGACATTATGAGGCCTCGGGCCCCCCCCAAGACATATTCCTGGGTGCGTTACTGCTTGCTACGATTGTTACCAAAGGTACCTACTACATAGGTTTATCTTTATTTCTGGACACATGATGACATATATTGTCTAAAATTAAAATACCTCAATATTTTAAATGAACTAACAAAAATGTATTCGGAAAGAAAATGCGAAAGAATTAAAAATCGACGGGCGCAGCCTAATTCGGTGAATTAATACGCCATTTAAGCCATTAAAGAACGTTTAAAAAAATTAGCGAGACTATAGAACCTAAAACTGCTCATATATCTGTCAAATTCTGAGCAGCAAAAACGATTGCTGCCGACCAGAGACGGACAAATTCCACTATTAATTCCGCTCTTGGCGAAATAATCAATTCTTTTGTATTTTAGCGGTATCAAGCCTATTTAGAAAAGATGTCCCAACAACCAACAGTTTGTTTTTGCCATATCTTCTTAACGATTATGAAGAGTTTCGAAGACTCGAGAAAAATGTGACGAAAATTTTGAATTTTTTAATGCCTTGTCTGCTCGTAGAAATTGATATAGATACAGAATTGAAACAAAATAAGAAAGCTAGTGTCTTAAGAGGGCCCCCGAACCAGCCTTGGGGATAGCATACAAATGTTGCTGAATCAACCATATTGAAATGGATGAAGAATAGCTTTCAACAAAACTGGATAAATCTATCCGAATTGGCTCACTTTAAAGAGTTCATTAAAGGACCTTGTGGAAAAAGAGCCAGGAACATCATTGGACTTACCAGACAGAAGATCCATGTAGTGACTGGACTTTTTACGGGTCACTGCCCCATGAACAGAATGGGACTAACAGAAGAGACCGAATGCAGACTCTATCTGGAGGATCACGACACAGTCAGGCATGTACTGTGCGATTGCCCAGCTACTTATTGCACGTTTACGCTAGAACGCTTTCGGTAAATTTCAGATTGAATTAATTGATTTGAAGTGTCTTAGTTAAACTTTTAGCTAGCCGTTTTGAGTCACAATAGTGTGATGGGTACATGGAGATGCTGCAAGGCCCACTTACATATGAATCATCATCAATCAACACCTTAGTAGAGAGTATCTGGTAAACTGGCTGGAAGTTGACACAGAAGAATTTAAACTACCTACGAATTTACTGATCACACTAGATTAGTACCAATTAAACGCTAGCTGAATGTTAAGAAGGCAATGCATTAGCATTAGAACTTCTCTAAAAACTAAAACCATGATCTAGTGCAAAGAGAAAATGGTTATTTGTCGACACGAACTAATTGTTATCTAGAGAATTGGCTTATAGCAATAAAATGGATGAAATTAAAAATTTTAATCTTGTAATAGATGATCTAGAGGGATAATAAGGTTCAAGAACCCGATCGATAGATGATGTAGCAGACGACGGAAGGATATTGAAGTCATAAAAATGGCAAAATAGCGTTACAGAGGGGGAAGATTATGAGAAATATATCTGGTAATCTTGAATAGATTTTACCATAGGTTAGAACAAAATAAATATAAGTGATAGCAATGAGGTTTGGTGTATACTCAAATGAGTTTATGGATTGAAAAAATAAAAAATCCTTCTGCGATGTTATTAATTCCTATCAAATTTAAAAGGTTTTTTTAGAAACAAAAAGAGTGATAAAATTTTAATATCTCTCATACCCTGACCACACTTGGAAAATTTATGGTCGAATAAAAAGGAAAAGAGGGTTGTCCTTTCACCATTATTTCTTTTAGCCATTTCTCATTTTTGATGATAGCGCAATTAAATAAATATAAAATTAATTTTACCAGTAAAAAATCTCCCCTGGGAAAAATATAACACTGAATCCATTATCAGAAAATAAGTACAAATCCAAAACAAGAACAAATTTTGACTTTAGAGAGTTATCCTCATGGTTTTCTTATCCTCAAAATAGATTGTTGACATATATCGCTAAAAATATAAAAATCACTGCAGCACCCTGAGTTAAGAATCGAAAAAACGTCATTCAGCGAATTTTTGGATAGTAAATCCCAAGACCAAAATGACCAAAATTTTAAAATTCATATTTAAAAAACTATACAGTTTATCAACAAAAGCACCGGGTTGCAGTATCATGGGGTCATAGAGATGCCAAAAATCCACTCCCTATATTAGGATTCGTCATCTAGCGAATTTTAGGGTAGGGAATCCCATAAGACCTAAATGGGCAAATTTTGAAAATTTATATTTTAAAAATTATACAGTTAATCAACAAAAGCACCGAGTTGCAGTATGGTGGGGCCTTAGTGATGCGAAAATACCACACTTTAAGCTAAAACTCAGAAAAGCGTCATTTAGCGAACTTTAGGGTAAGGAAATGCCATAAGACCAAAATGAACAAACTTTGAAAATTCATATTTTAAAAACTATACAGTTTATCAACAAAAGCACCGAGTTGCAGTATTGTGGGGTCATAGAGATGCGAAAAAACCACACCCTGAGTTGAGAATCGGCAAAACGTCATTTAGCGAATTTAGGGTAGGGAATACCATAAGACCAAAATGGCCAAACTTTAAAAATTTGTATTTTAAAACTATACAGTTTATTTACAAAAGCACCAAGTTGCAGTATGGTGGGGCTATAGAGATGCGAACTTGATGAGAAGAACAAAACGACCAAACTTTGAAAATTCATATTTTAAAAATTATACCGTTTATTAACAAAAGCACCGAGTTGCAGTATGGGGGGCTATAGAGATGCGAAAAAGCCACACCCTAAGTTAAGATTCGAAAAAACGTTGTTTAGCTAATTTTAGGGTTGGGAATCCCAGAAGACCAAAATGGCCATATTTTGAAAATTCATATTTCAAAAATTATACAGTTTACCGACAGAAGCACGGAGTTGCAGTATTGTGGGGTCATAGAGATGCGAAAAAACTACATCCTGAGTTAAGATTCGGAAAAACGTCATTTAGCGAATTTTAGGGAATCCCATAAGACCTAAATGGGCAAATTTTGAAAATTTATATTTTAAAAATTATACAGTTAATCAACAAAAGCACCGAGTTGCAGTATGGTGGGGCCTTAGTGATGCGAAAATACCACACTTTAAGCTAAAACTCAGAAAAGCGTCATTTAGCGAACTTTAGGGTAAGGAAATGCCATAAGACCAAAATGACCAAACTTTGAAAATTCATATTTTAAAAACTATACAGTTTATCAACAAAAGCACTGAGTTGCAGTCCTGTGGGGTCACAGAGATGCGAAAAAACTACATCCTGAGTTAAGATTTGGAAAAACCTCATGTATCTAATTTTAGGGTATGGAATCCCATAAGGCCAAAATGGCCAAATTTTGAAAATTCATAAGCAGTTTACCAACAAAAGCACCGAGTTGCAGTATGGTGGGACCCAAGCGCGGATTTGAGGGGGGTAACGTGGTAATTACCTCCTCCCCTGGAAAAAAATTAATTCACAAATATTTTTTTCGTCGACAATTACCCCCCCCCCCCCCCAATAAACCGAACCCCCCCAACCCCTACATTTATGCTCAGATCCGCACTTGTTTGAGGATAAGAAGTCTGTGGGTTTCCCTAGAGTCCCTGTATGTTGACATATTTGGATATATAAATATATCCAAATATGTCAACATACAGGGACTCTAGGTTTCCCTAAGATGACATGGATAACACTATCAAAGATAACGTAAACAAATATTTAATATTCTGATTTGAAATTGATCCACAGGAAAAGAAAGAGCAGGAATTTTCAAACAATACTTATTTTTAAAAGCCATCAAATTAAAGAAAAATTCAAAAGATTTTGAGGGTAATGCAGGCATAAACCTGATTATTAATATTTCCCATACCACGTTGGCTTTTAGGCCCTTGAAGGGACAAGGGTCAACTGTAATTAACGCCTCTCGTTAATCATACCACACTTTAGAACCCCAAAAAACTTGAATATTGTTAAGATTGTGCATATTCGAGGCCCGAAAGGCTTGATGGTGTTTAACAGGGGTGGTCCTTTCGATTTCAGAGAAAGGACAAACACAACATATGGGGGCATGGCATGGCAGTGCTTTTCTTGAAACATTTCAGCCCATATTTGACTGATACAAAACTCTACTTCGGAATAAGTTACACTGCTTAAACTTTGCACAGTCGTAGGTCTTCATAGAGTTAACAACCTATCCAAGTTTCATGGACGTCCATAAAGTAGTAAAATAGTTACGAAATTTAAAAAACTTCGAAATCGCCACTCACTCACTCACTATAGATCATCAAAATTCCACTGTACTTCCAGACATGCTACAAAGCTGAAATTTGGGAGACTAATAGAAATTATGAAAACCCTCCCCTATACATGTAAAGTTATGTAAAAGTAACATTGCACACTTCCAGAAACAAAGAGAGCTGAGCTTTGGCAGACTGCTAGGAAATATGAAAATACTATAGGAAAAAATTTTAAATTCTCAAAATTTTAATTTGCTTCCCTCCGCTATAAATATAAAGTTATGTAAAAGTAACATTGCTCACTTCCAGAAACGCTAGAAGCTGAACTTTAGAAGGTTGATAGGAACTATGACAAAACCATCGGAAAAAATTAAAACGCCTCAAGATTTTTATTACTTATTTACTTTATTTACTGCTTTAAATATTATCCAAATCCTTTAAAAAAGGAGGGAAATAATGACAAAGTACGCGAAAACGGTATTCCGTAAAAAGCATCGAGATAAAAGTAAAGCCACGTTCTCCACTAGAAATTTCAAAATGAAAGGTTCTTACTAGTTTAAAAATGTTTTTTTAAACTTGGCTATAACGGTTGCAAATGACTCTTGGGCACAGTGCTAAATTGAACATAAAGAACCTTTCATTTTGAAATTTGTATTGGGAAATTTTCTTAACTTTTTCCTCAATTTTTGCGTACGTGTCTTTTTTTTACATGAAATATTTTTGTTATGATTGCAATTATGAGCTTAATATTTGAGTTTACCTGTAAGTAGGTAATCCATTCTAAGCATGAGATGAGATAATAGGGAGCTTTAGCGTATCCCATTTTTCACATTATCCTTTATTTAATGCATGCGCAGTTAACTGGGTTTAACTCTATCCGTTAATAAATGATAATGTTTGACGTTAATTATCGCCCAATAAGGCAGACTACCAAGTTCCTTAACGGCGGATAAAGTAAAAATGGGGCTTGCAAAAAGTCCCTAACGTCAAATATTATCCTTTAGTATCAAATAAAGTTAATGCCAGGTAACTGCGTATGCCTCAAATAAGGGATAATATGAAAAATTGGATATGCAACAGATCCCTAATAATAATTTTCTGGCGTTCGTGAATAAGCAAATATGTTACATTAAGTTAAATTTCAGAGATTTAAAAAAAATAACTACTTATGTAAAATTTTTTATAAATTAATAAGTTTGTATATTCACAGGCTTATGATCAGGAAAACAATGTGTTTTGTGTACTTATTTGCTTATTCGCACTTAGACATATCCCCATATAGGACCAATAAATCGACTTATCTCATTATGGCAAAATTTCAGACTTATCTGCCTATTCACCGACGGCAGAGAATTAACGGACTCTTTTAGATTAAATTGCTATGTGCGATATTTGTCTAAAAGAATCAAATGTTTTTTTTCCATAGACAATTATGTAATTATTATTTAATTTATAATGGGATGCCCACTTCATTTACAATATTTACAAAAATAATTTTAACGATTTTTGAAGCTGAGGACTTTTTCCTTGCGGTGTTGGGCGGTAATTTGATTCTTCTAAACTCCTTATGGTTAATAATGAATTTTATTTTCTCTGAAAATTTATTAAAAATTAAAAAAAAAATTAATTTTTGGATCGTCCGGCATGAGGCAAATCCCTGAGTCAGCCCTGATTGTAATAAGTTTTGCGGCCACTTGGCTGGACATTTCCTGAGGGATTAATTAGAGCAAGATGACTTTGTTAAATTTTGCATGGTGTGCAGGATAACAGTCATCAGTTAAAAAAATATTCACGTTTAGTTAAAAAATTAAATAATCGCTGGAAGAAACTGAGCTAACTAAACTAAATTTGTATCTAATTTTTAGCTTAAAGTTGATTAGTTAGAACCAGAACACTAATTTAAAAACTAGCTGTGTTGCCATTGATTTATATTCTTTTTTGCTAAGTAGACCTCCTTAGTTTACAAAAATTGTTAAAATAATTTGCTAATAAGTAACGTTTTTTTGTAAAAATTTGATGTTGAGAAAAACTAGATATGTAGCTTAATGAGTTTTATGAGGAAATTTGTTCCTGGTGCTGTTTGTGGTACAATTTTACTCCAACCAGTGTTGCCAAAGTTAAAGGTTTTTCTTCAATATAAAGGGTTTCGAACAAGAATATTGACTATTGAAGAATTTAAAGGATTTTGACTTTTTTGAGGCAAAGTTACTTAAGGAAAACAGGCTTCTTAGGATTAAAAAGGGGGCGGGCCGTTACACCTGACTGCACACCAAGTAGTATAAGTAGTAGCCTAGAGACTAGATTGTTTAGTTTACACTTGATAACGGTTAGAGATACTAACCGCAACGTCGTGTTTTAAAATAAATATAGACAAGTCCGAAATTATATTTCTAATTTTACCAAACTTTTTTTATGTGGGTAAATTTAAATACTTTATTTTTAATTTTAGATTTTATAATTTATGATTTGAATTATAAATATTTGTTTGGTATTTTCTTCTATTTTTATTTTAAAAAAAATTCATCGTATAAAGTTTTTTTTGGTTTGGTGTCGACCATTGACAGTTTTGCAGGATATGAAGGGTTTTTATCAATTAGTTGGAGGAAAGTCGTCACAAAAGGCTGGCAAGTCTTGTTTAGTTGAGTCTCCAACCAAAATTCTGATCAACTTTAAAGGATCCAAACAAAAATGTCGGAGAACACTGAAATTTAAAAACCAGGTCCATTTCTTTTTGCAGCGAAAAGAAAAAAAAACAAAATTCGCAGACCAGAATACAAAAATCGCCAGAATTTAAGAAAACGCCCCTTTTCGTAAATTTTCTTGCGACATGAAATTTGAGTGGTCAAAAGCGGCAGTGAAGATGCACCCGAAGACGTCGGCCATTTTGAAGTCGTCCGGAATAATGGGACAATTGGACAGTCCTTGATATGTTGAAAACCAAGAAATCTTGACAGGTCAGGTACTGAAGGTGAATAATAACAAGCTGACTGGCCGTGTGTCACTACGTCTGATGAGAGTTTCTTCAATTCGTCGCTAACATGATGAAGGGGCGTATCTAAAAAAAAAAAAATCGGAATTGAGTTGCGCCCACCATAATTGCTACTTTTAAGTGTATTTTGATACGGGGAAGAGGCGTATCTCTATTGCAATATTTTATATTAGCAGCATTTTATAAGCATCTTTTACAGTTAAACAAACTTAGATTGAAATTAATAAAAATCAAACAAGTTTCGTGGCTATCGGGTAAAAAGGAGTTTTTGTTTCTCTCATATTTTCCCGTGGGTAGCTTGAAAGCTTAACCTCACGGGGGTCCAAGATCTAATGGACACCTGATAAGTGTTGACAGTTAACTGTTTCGTCCTTATGGGACTCCTCAGGACACTGCTTGGTCAATGTGACACTCTTAATAGCTTAACTTTCTGAAGAAGTTTACACGTGGTCACGCCCATTGTTTTAGGATAGCCAGAACCACAGCCAATAACATGTCTTTTGTGCGCACAGATAAAATAGAGAGAGAACATTTCTGACAGCGACTGTGTACCCTTGCGCGGCGATATTTTATTTCAGTTCGTAAAGAAAATCGATCCAGGGTAGTTGTACATATAATATCGGAAATTTAGACGATAACTACGTAACGTATAATCTTTTTTTTTAACTTGTTATTTTTTTACAATATTTAATGCCGTGTCTTCAACAAACTAAATTTTATGGCGTCCGCAGTGAAACAAATAAGAAAGAGGTCTGTTTTAAAAGCACATTCTTTCAGATTGGTTTAAAAACTACCTAACGAATTAAATTCTCATAAATACCACTTCACTAGCAAACCACTGGATTGAAATAAGATATTACCGATTTCTTTTGTAGGCAGCGCTAAATTATGTGTCACTAAATATAGGAGCGATTCAAAAATAGTACACAGAAAACTGTACGTGACAGTTCATACTTACAATCTTATTTTAATAACATTTTAGTCAAAGTGAGCACAAATGGTATGAACCAACCCTACCTCTTCTTTTTCACTAATGAACAATAAATACTCTGCCAATTTATATACACGATTAATATATAATATGATTTTTATAGTGCAGCCCCAATAAATAAAACAAAATTAAATGTATTTTTTTATTTTCATGCACCTTTAATATAGTACAACAAGAATTATTTTTACCAGAACTCTAATTAGCTCACACATATACTATACTATAGTAGTGTGAGCTATGGTGATCCTAATTTTTTCGAGAAAAAAAAGTTCATTTTCCGATTTTAAAATTTTTTATATATCTTTGCGTTTCAGATGATTTTGAAACTTTTTTGTCGCGCCGTCTGTCTGTCTGTCTGTATGTCTGTCTGTCTGTCTGTCTGTCTGTATGTCTGTCTGTAACGACCAACGCGCATAACTCAAAAACCGCTTGGCCGATTTTAATGAAATTTGGTACCTAGGCTGGGTCTTGGGTCGAGATGGTCCCATTTAAAAATGAACAAAATCCACCAAACATAAGCTAAATAAAAGGGTGGGGGAAGATTTCAAAAATTAGAGTTTATGTGAAAATATGGCGTGTGTGATATCAAACGAAAGGTAATTGAGTATAGAGTTAAACAAAATATATTTTAGTTTTTTTTTTCTTCAAAAAGGGTGGGGGTAGATTTCAAAATTTAGAGTTTACGTGAAAATATGGCGTGTGTGATATCAAACGAAAGGTAATTGAGTCCGGAGTTAAACAAAATACATTTTAGTTTTTGTTTTTTTAAGGGTGGGGGTAGATTTCAAAAATTTGAGTTTAAGTCAATACATGGCTTGTGTGATATCAAATAAAAGGTAATTTAGTCTGGAGTTGATTAAGATATATTTCAGTTTTTAGTTTTATTAGCTCGCACGTACACTATAACTATAGTACCTAGTGTGAGCTTAGGGGCCCATATATTGGCAGATTATTTTTTTAATCTACCACCACCCTTTTTCAGCTTATATCTGGTTTAAATGGGACAATCTATAGCCAAAACCAGTGTTGCAACACTTTTCTGACGAGTTTCCTTCAAATTCGGATAAAAACCTTCAATCTTTCAACGGTAAAAATTTTTGTTCAAAACCCTTCATATTGAAGGAAAAACTTCAGACTGGCCAAAACCCACCTAAATACTGTTACAAATTTAAGTTATTTAAATTTTATAATTGGAATTTATTTAGGTTTAGTGTAGTATTAGGTCGATTTATCTTAAGGTTGTATTCTTAGTCTAGGTTTTAGTTGCGTTGTCTGTGGCTTGCGGTCGCGGTAGTGCGGGAACTTTCCGGACGTCGAAGGCTGCCGGAAAGTTCGAGAGAGATGGACGATCCTATATATAGGGCCGGGGTCGCGCACCAGGCAGTCAGTCACAGATAACGTGCTGTAGTGGTCGTGAGATTAACACGAAGTTAATAGACCGATTATAGTAGTGAATTATTAGCAAGTTATTACTAAGTTTAAGTGCGTGTTTTTGTACATAATTTGTCGAAATAAATTGACGTATCGTTTTCAACAATTGCGAGTTTTAATTTGTCGTTGTGAACCCGTAACAATACTAAAATAAAATCGGGAAAGTAGTTTTTGAATTATGCGCTTTGGTCACAGACAGACATAGAAACAGACGGCGCGACAAAAAATTTCAAAATCATCTGAAACGCCAAGATTAATAAAAAATTTTGAAATCTGAGCAACTTTTCTGCTTTTTGACACGATGACTATATCTCACACTGCTAAAAACAATAATTCATCAACTCGCAACACACAATCATCTTTAAAAACGAGCAGCTTTAAAATATGAATAATGAAGTATGTGCAATCTTAATTGCACATACTTCATGCATCATGTAAACACGACTTTGTCCTCCATCTATCATCGACAATATTATATGATCTTCTTCTATTTTTAATGAACATTTTGGCTGAAGTGACCCTAGTAATTGTTTCACAGACGCAAGACGAATCACGCAGGCAGAGGCATCTTTAAAAGGACATAAAATAATGGGCATAAAATCTCGAAAGGCGCACAAATAAAACAGCGCAAATAAGCAACAACAAATTGGGAAAAAATTCTGCATCGACTGTCTGGTGGCAAAATTTTATGTGGGCATTTACCCATAAAGCTATAGCACGGTAGCTTGTCTTTTTTTACAATTCGATATGTCCGCAACACCCTCTGAATCTTTTAGAACATAAAATTAAACGGACATTTTGAATCACGACAGTTCCATTGCATTAAGGGAAAGGAGAAGGCATCGGGGAGTAACACCTCGCTAAAAAACCAGGGTTCAACTGGCCCGGGTGACAGTACCCTATATATAAGGGCCCCTGCATAGGGTATATGCGAAGCTGTTACCTTACAGTCTGGCGTTGGCTCGTCAAAGACAAGAGGAGAAAAACCTTGATTAAAAATCCTCGCCCTTTAAGTAGGGGGTGGAGGCATTAGAGTGGTTCTCTAATACTTGTAAAACAAAGCAATTACCAAAAATCCTAACCAAAGCCTCGGAGCAATGCAATGGATGGAAACTCTCGAAGATGAAAAAATCAAAGAAAAAGGACTGAATATAGCTACATGGAACGTATAGGGAGTGAACCAAAAGTTGGACATTATTGCAACCGAAGTGTAGAATAGTAAGATAGATTTAATTGCACTCACGGAGACAAAAATAAAGGAACAGGTACAAGTAGTGTTAGTAATTTGGTCCGCATATTCACTGGAGTCCCAAAAGAAAGGAGAGCAGCCAGAGGGGTATCCTTATTAATAAAGAAAAACCTCAAAAATAAAATCACCTAGGCACCATCAGATGACGAAGGAATAGCTACAAAACAAATGCTCTTCGACTAACTTGATGAGACTATCACCAGAATATGCAATAACAGGGAAATAATTATGCTTGGCGATTTTAATAGTCGACCTGGTAGACAAATCCAAAGCAAAATGGTAGGACCCTTTGGTGAGGAAGTAACAAATGATAATGGCTTGCGACTGATGCAATTGTGTGGAACCCACAACCTAAAAATAAATAATGCTTTTTTTAAACCTAAGGATATTCATTGATATACCTGGATTCAGTCATCAAGAAATCTTAAGTCAATCATTGATTATGCTATTGAGTGGTGTTGCCTGTAGAACTAACCACCATCTGGTAAAAGCACAAATATTATTCCCTTTAAGAAAAACAAATACAGATAAAAGTATTGGAGAAAATGAAAACCTAGAATGCATCGAAGAAAATTAAAAAAAAAAAAGTCTAAAAATCGAAAGTACGTAAAGATTGTATTAGAAACCATTAGATTAAAAATTAGTAAACACAGAACACTCGTTTGACCAGATATATATACAAACATATTAAAAAGTTTGAAGGAAGCAAGCAAAGAGGGTGTTGGATTCCAAGATAATAGAAATATCAATAAGATGTCGTGGGCGGAGGAAATGCAGGAAATGTTTAAGGAGAAAAACGCGCAAACTTGAAATGGCTCAGTACTAAAGGGCAAAGAGACCTAGAAATTTACAGGGAAACCACAAAAATTTGGGAAATTTGATACGCACGGAAAAAATTAAATGTTTGAAAGCAAATCCCATAAATATACATGTAGAAGGTAGGCGAAGTTTTGAAGCATGGAAATTCATTTCTACAAACAAAAAAAAGGAACCATTTAGATTATCAAACCAGAAGAATGAACAGATAACTACAAGGGAATGCTGCAGGAATCAAGACCCGGATATCTGCGAGCCTCTCCGAGGAGAAGTACATTGAGAGGAAGTAATCATTGAAAAAAAAAATGATAAAGAAAAAAAAAGCATAAATACGGGAAAGCTAGAGGACCTGGGGAAATATACGCCGAAATGCTCAAAGCCGGATTAGGGAACTACTAGAAAATCTCACATATATTTTCAATCAATGCATAAAAGTACATGCAGTACATGATGATTGAAAAATTACATATCCATATCCTCAATACAAAAAAGCAAACAAGCTGGTCTCCAACAACTACAGATGAATATCAGTAACTAGTACTCTAAATAGTTTGTACGGTAGGATTAATAAAGAATGATTTTCATGAGCAACAAGAAGAAGAAGAGCAACGTGGGTTTCGTGCAAGCAGCATAACAGAAGGTTGGTGATGGACTGTCCTAGGTCCCGTTACCGAACATTTTGCATTTTGCCTGGTTATAGATATCTAGCAAACGTTAGGTACTTAATTTGTGATGAGGAATTAGAAGTTTCTTTACAGGTCGTCAAACCGGAAAGGAGATAAGTCGAAATTTTGGGGAAGATTGGCGTTACATAATTGATAAACAGGCCCTAATGGAGACAAAGAAAAAATTTTTGGTTAAAATCTTTAAGAAGTACTAACTTAAAGATCAAACAAGTTTCGTGGCAAATCGGGCAAAAAGGAGTTTTTTGTTTCTCTCACATTTTTCCGTGGGTAGCCTGAAAGCTTAACCTCACGGGGGTCCAAGATCTAATGGACACCTAATAAGTGTTGACTGTTAACTGTTTCGTCCTTATGGGACTCCTCAGAACACTGCTGGTCAATGTGACAAATCTTGCGAAGTTAATTAGACGGTTTTGTCTCTAATCAAATATAAATAGTGAGAAAACTATCGCATCCACCGAGATACGAGAGAAACAAAAAACAAAAGCAGGCGAAACCCTGCTATACACATACTAAAACTATCGCATCCACCGTGATACGAGGAAAACAAAAAACAAAAGCAGGCGAAACCCTGCTATACAATATCGATCAATGAAAAGATCGAATGCAAATAAAAGAAAACAACTATAGTCCGTGACCTACGACAGCTCTTTGTCTTTCAGGCCGGATCAACACATATTGCATTTTTACCCGTCATCAAGACAGTGAGCGTCAATCAACGGAATTTTTAAGCCAAATAATACTAACAAACGTGGACTTTCGTACCCATGAATTTAAAAATCAAACAAGTTTCGTGGCTAATCGGGCAAAAAGGAGTTTTTTGTTTCCCTCATATTTTTCCGTGGGTAGCCTGAAAGCTTAACCTCATGGGGGTCCAAGATCTAATGGACACCTAATAAGTGTTGACAGTGAACTGTTTCGTCCTTATGGGACTCCTCAGAACACTGCTGGTCAATGTGACAAATCTTGCGAAGTTAATTAGACGGTTTTGTCTCTAATCAAATATAAATAGTGAGAAAACTATCGCAAGAAGCGCCATCCACCGAGATACGAGAGAAACAAAAAACAAAAGCAGGCGAAACCCTGCTATACAATATCGATCAATGAAAAGATCTTTTCACGGGTACGAAATTCCACGTTTGTTGCTAACTTAAACTTTAGCTAAAGTCATACTGTCTTAATGATAATAAGCAATTACATTTAGAGAACCCGCAGCATAATGGTACACACAGGAGTCGCAAAAGAAAGAATGAGTTGAACAAAAACAGTTTTATGCATTCCCCATTGCTACGTGCGTGCGTTGTATATGGGATTTGGTTTTTATTTTATCGTAGGCCCAGAGGCAGAACAAAACTATTGACAGTTTTTACAGGACAATGGTCAACTGTCTATCTATTTAGCCTTCTTCAATCCATCTTTAATAATAATTAATAATAATTAATGTTTTTATTGCCACAAAATATATATATATATATATATATATATATATATATAAATACATATGCTTCGTATATCTAAAACTAGGATATGTGGCAACGGTCAGAGTTCGCGCTACCTAGCAGGAAACACGCTCTTCCACTCAGGCCCAATACAAAAATAAAAAATAAATCCGATTTGAATTAGAAACTCAGTAGAAAAAAAAACCTGTGTCCTACATAAAACATACAATACCCAAAAAAAGTATAATTTAAATTATTAATTAATGCATTTCTATTATAAGAATTAACCTAGATATAGATTAAAAGAGTTAAACAATAAAACTAATATATATGTATTGATACTTATGATTTAATGCTATATATATATATAATATAAGTAATAATTTTTATTTTAAATCTCAAATCTATTTGAAAATAGATCTCGCGTAATTAATTTTTTAAAAGCATTAATACTTGACACATTTCTGTAGTTACACGGAATTTTGTTATACAATTTTGCAATTGAGTAAGAGAAAGATCCATGATATAAACTTGTTTTCGAACGAGGGATTGTAATAAGGCCTTTATGTCGTGTGTTGAGAACATGAATGTTATGTCTAAATAGAACTTTTTCAAACAAGTATGGTGGCTTTTTCGATGTCATAATTTTGTGGTAAAAAATAGACGAATGAAGAAATCGCCTTTCTTTCATGTTTAGCCAACCCAAATTATTTAAATGTTCTGAAATGCGATCTCTTCTTTTTAGTCCACATATTAACCTTACGCATGTGTTTTGTAGTAATTGCAACCTTTTGATTTCTGATGACCGAATACGTTGGTCGTATATTACGTCACCGTAATTTAGGTGTGATAAAACTAGTGCGTTACATTGAACATAGGCCTCCTCCAATATCTTCCACTCTTCTCTGTCTGTTGCCGTGTTCATCCATCTAGTTCCCGCGTTTTCTTCAAATCGTCCGCTCATCTCATTTGAAGTCTTCCCCTACTTCTTTCTTTTATTTTCCCAGTCACCAGTTTATAATACATTTTTTCGATCGATCATCTTTCTGTCTGATATTATAACCGACAAATTTCCATTTTAATTTTGTTACTTCTCCTCTGACATCCCTTAATTTGGTTTTATTTCTTATCCACTCATTCTTTTTTCTATCCGTTGGCTCTACATGTAATATATAAAGCAGTGTTCTGAGGAGTCCCATAAGGGCAAAACAGTTAACGGTCAACACTTATTAGGTGTCCATTAGATCTTGGACCCACGTGAGGTTAAGCTTAGCTAACCACGGAAAAATATATGAGAGAAACAAAAACTCCTTTTTGTCAGATTAGGCACGAAACTTGTTTGATTGCTAAAAATATAGGCTTGAGTATGAACTACACTAAAACTAAAATCACAGATGAAGTTATCACGATCAGAATAAACCAAAAGAAAATAAAACAAGTAAAAAAATATATATACCTGGGACAAATTTTTAAACTAAAAAAAGAAAACCAAGCAGCTGCAATCAAAAGACGAGTAAGGTTGGCCTGGGCAGTATTCGGTAAATTAAGCTACATTAAAAAATAAAAAATATCCTCATAACCTCAAAACGAAAGTGTATAATCAATACATCCTTCCTGTACCTACCTATCGATTCCAGATCTGGAGACTTACAAAATCAAACATGGATAAAGTAACAACAAAAGCCCAAAGATCAATGGAAAGACATTACCGAGATACGAGAGAAAAAAAACAAAACAGGCGAAAAACTGCTATACATATCAATCAATGAAAAGATCGATTACAAACAAAAGAAAACAAACTATAGTCCGTGACCTACGACAGCTTTTTTGTCTTTCAGGCCGGATTAACGCATATTGCATTTTTATCCGTCATCAAGACACGTGAGCGTCAATCAACGGAATTTTTAAGCCAAATAATACTAACAAACGTGGAATTTCGTACCCGTGAATTTAAAAATCAAACAAGTTTCGTGGCTAATCGGGCAAACAACGTGTTAAGCTTAGCTACCCACGGAAAAATAATTGAGAGAAACAAAAACTCCTTTTTGCCCGATTAGCCACGAAACTTGTTTAATTTTTAAATTCAGAATTGTAGAATAATGGTTATGGATTCTTTCCAATTGTTTGGGAGTGTTTTTCCTTCTAGCATTTTATTCAGAAGAATATGTAGGGCACTAACTATAGCTTTACTTAAAAAACATTTTGTGCATTTCTCTGCCTTCTGCATCTCTTTCGTCTTCAAGCTTCGGCCGAATAAAACTTTTTTTGAGAACTAGTTGTGATTTGGCTATTGTTCCTTTAGTATTTCGATCTGCCTTCCGGCCTATGTCGTTTTTTTATTCAAAAAGTTTTTAGTTATGTTTTAAATCGACTTCACACTCTTTGCTATTTTAATTTACCTTTTTGCTGAGCAGGCTATGATGAGGAATGTATAATTTAACGCCAAGTTTAAAATTACAAGTATTTAAAAGTTTTTGGTTCATTAAAAAAATCTTAAATGGTAGTTAAAATACCAGTACCTATTCGGACCTAATAGAAAGTAATTTAAGGTTTAAACGTCTGGTAAGTTTTTTGCATAATAACTACTACAGTAAAATTAAAAAGCACTCTAAAAACGTAAAAAAAATAAAAATTAAAAAATAAAGTCTTGCTAAGCACCTAGGTACATTATTATAGATCAACTAACAAGAAAGACGACAAAGATATTCTGGCAAGTAAGAAGGATGATAGGCAGAAGGTAAGGACTCAGCCCTAGGATCAAGTACTGGATCATGATCCACTACGGATCCTTGGTCTGGTGGGTAATGAAAACCACTAACGCCAAAAAGCTCGAAAGCATGCAGAAGCTGGCGACCTTGAGCACACATCGCTGTCCACCTAGATAAAGAAGGAAGCGAAGGTAGCATACGTTGGGATAAGAGACGGACGTGTGGAGAAGGAGAGGAGGACAAAAAGGACACTCAGAGATCGCGACTGTGACGGAAAAGGAGACTCCTCTATCGACGTACAGGCTAGCGATGCCAGAGACGCGGTTAAGGGAGAAAAGGAGATACCGTGTAACCATAATGCCAAGGGATGTATGAAAAAAGGACGGAATTGACTTCCTTAGCGATGTCGCGGTGTGCTATACAGAGGGTTCAAAGCTAACAGCTTGGAATTCCAGAGATGCAGGATTGAACGTGGAAAAAGCTACTCGCTGGGATTCAATGCAACAGTCTTTCAGGCGGAAGTTTACTCTATACTGGTGGTAACATGAGAGGAATAAATTAGGAACGAAACATGTCCACGGGTTCGGTGCAGGAGTGCGTAGATGCTTCTCAAGAGTTTGCCGGAGTAAGAGAGATGGAGCTCGTATGGGAGTCCCAGGAAACGAGAAAGCGGACGAATTCGCTAGGAGTAGATCGCGGCAGAAATGCGTCGGACCAGAGCCTTTCCTGGGGCTTACAAAAGGGCAGAAATTAACATTTTGGGCCCAGAAAGGGATACAAAAGGAATTGACAGGAACAGGGAACACCACACAGGCGAAAAAGTGTCTGACGGGATACAGCAAGTCCCGTAGAACACGAAGAGAAGTAAGGGCCATAGTGTGAGTCCTAATAGGACACTCTCCTACAAGGACACTTGGCTAAGATGAGCGTGAAGTAGGACGCGTCGTGCAAGCGATGTTGGGCCAAAGACGAGACCCCGGCGCATTTCCTCTCATTATGTAAATCATACAAGGAGGCAAGAAGAAATGTATTCGAAGAGGAATCCTTTGAGATGAAGAACCTTGAAACTGACGTGGCCCGATATTCTAGCCTTAGATTCCTTAGCGAAAGAAGGATGCAATAGGGCTGTCTAACAAAACATATGATCAAATCCAAGATGTCTTCCATAGGACAAAGAAACCGATTTCCCATAAGCCGTAATGTTAACAAAAACGTAAATTTTACAAAAACGACACGAGCTTTAGTCTCAAAAATTAATCAGTTTTAAGAACAGATCCTTTGTGCATATGGGAAAAATGCGTTTTTCTTAAAAATATTGAACTAAAGCGAGAAAATCTGAAATAAAAGGGACCATGTTTTCTTCAACAAAGTAGGTTATGTTTTTGTTTATTTTGTTTTTTTTTAACTTTTTTTCTAGTTTTTTTACTTATTTTGAATTATTACATGGGCGCACCAAGGGGGCGGGGGGATAGGGGTCCGGACCCCCCAAACCACATATTTTTTTAGATATTTTCCATATATTTCATGAATAAACAGAAAAAATAGCATAAAGTACAACATCATGAGACCTCTGGGGGCCCCCCCAAAGGTTTTTGAAGTTTTTTGACCAATGAATCAATGAACTATCGGCCCAAGGTAGGGGAAAGTAGTTCTATTCAAAGAGCTCACTTCAAGGCTCACTTAACAGAGACGAAATTGAAATAGACTAAACTTTTCTCATCAGATTCAGGTTTTCTATTAGGATCTTTTGTTGTACTTGACTGAACCTTTTGCTAAGTAATAGGCCTTCTATAGCGTTAAACTGTGAAAAATATTTCACTGTGATTTTTAGGTTTAGACAAAGTTTAATTGTTTTAACTCGGTTTTAACCCTCCAGTAGTGACATGAAAAAGAGGCACTTATAGGTAGGTCAGTCCAACAGATCAATATGCACATATGAGTTCCAACCGAGGTTGGTCAAGCAAACTTCTAATAAGTACTTTACAAAATATGTTTATTTAAAAAAATATAAGTAACCATTATATAAAAAAATATTTGCAAAATTAAAATACAGTTTTTCCTTGTCATTAGCCTCACACACCGTACATCACCATATGATTTTCCATGAACTATAATACATAGGGCTTAAGTACGGTCAAACCTAAGGTTCATCAGCTCACAACAGTAAGTACTGTTCAAATTTTACAACAGTACAATATTCGCTGTTGTATTACTACTGTTACTATTACTTTTATTACTGTTTTTTTGTAACAATATTTGCTCAATTATGTATCTAAAAGTTTATGCAAGTAAATATATACTCTACTCTACAATTGGGCGTAACAGCATATGACCCATTAGGAGTATTAGAACCCAAGTTTTTTTAAGAGAAATTGAAAAAAATATCTGAGAGAACTTATTTTTTTTTCTTGTGGTCATCAAAGTCAACAAAGAATACTTTTTTTCCATCTATTATTAATGATGCCATAAAAATTTTTTTTTGGTAATAAGCTCAGAACAGTACCGTAGAAATTTCACAACAGGACTTGTAGTAGGTCCAGTCAGATAATCCCCAGTTAGGGAGATTGTCAAATTCACCAGTTTATTCTAAACTGTTTTGAGGTCTGTAAAATAAATATTTATTAAAGAAAAAGAAACTTTGATGATACAGGACTTCACTCGACACTATACAGGATGCTACACTACCAAAAGTTTATTCAAGAGTTCTGTAGGATGGTGTACAAATTTGGTTCAGCTCATTATTCACACTTTAACCTCATATTGTTTTCCTTTTCTTTCTTCTCTGGACCCATTTTTAAACCATCATTTTTAAAATTTTTCAACCGTTTTGAAACAATAATCCATTCAGGAGAGACCCAGTCATGATCATTGCTCTTCTCATTCTCGTTTTGAAAGTTGCTTGCCTAGAATAGTAAAAAAATCATAGTAAAATATTTCTTACAGTTTAACACAATTCTATGTTACACTTCTGCAAAAGGTCCACTCAAGCACAAAAAAAGATCCCAATAGAAAATCTTGCCAAAATGGCAGTTACACATTTATCCAAAACAAACCTGACAAAAATCTTTCGAATATTTCAATTTATCCTCTGTTAAGTCAGGTAATAGAGCACTTATCCACTTTCTTTTCCCTTCTTTGAGCTGATACCTAGTTCATTTAAATCAAGATGATTTTTTAAGGTCAAAATACTTGGCATTCCATCAAAACTAACATTATCAAGCTCTCCCCAGCTGCCACAATTCATAACAGCACAGAAATTAATAATAATGATTCAAACTGAGTAAATAAAAACATAACCTGACTCTTGAACAAAACATGGTCCCTTTTATTTGAGATTTACTGGCTTCAATTGATTTTTTTTAAGAAAAACGCATTTTCCCCATGTGTACAAAGGTTCAATACTTAAAACAGCATCTTTGTTGTAAATTAAATCGTTTCACTTTTTTTAAAAATTACGTTTTTGTTAACATTGCGGCTTATGGGAAAACGCTTTGTTTGTCCTATGGCGACCATGTTGGATCGAAAAACAGCTGATCGTGACAGTTCGTTAGACAAGCTAATAGGAGGTATGCCTGGGGTATACACAGGTTCTATGATGTACTATGATGTAGGCTATTTTTTTAAGCTCGACGATGCAAAGTATATTCTAACCTAACCAGAGAAAAGGTCGATTATTTGAAGGCTAGGCAAAGATAGATTAAACATAATCTTGCGGCTAACTATTTTTTTTTTTTTGTAAAATTATCAAACCATATTAATTTTATAAAAGTGTCTTAAAAAACGGTAGACATCAACTTTAAATTAAATCAAAAAGCCAACTTGCCGCGAATAATCGAAAAAAATTACGCGACACAAACTTGATGAAAAAAGGCAGATGCCAATAGAGAGTTTTAGCAATATTTTGAGGTAAACTTTAAACCTATCATCAGAAACAAATAGCATGGAGTACCAAATAAATGGTGATCCGTGCAAATAGAATGTATTCGCACTTGCGCAAATAAAAATGCTCCAGTAGTGTGTACAAAAGGACAAAAAAGTGTTCAATCACGACATGGTTGTTATTGTCATTCTAATATATAACGTTGTAAATCGCGTGATAACGTTACGTCTAAACGTTGACCTTGCACCTGCACTCCCAAATTTTACTTAAAAAACCGCCATATTCTGTGATTCGTGCACTGAGTCAGCGTTATCGGTCAACCCCTATTGTTTTGATTTCGGCGATTTCGTAGTTACGAGAATAGCGGAAATATCTAATTCTGATTGCATTAGCGTGACATTTAAAGACAATTAAATGGGTGAGAAAGGATTTACTGCCCTCACAGTTCAGTGAATTGGTTATTGAAAAATTTATTTAAAAAAAGGAGAGACGCCTTCATTTTCAATACAAAACATGTAAGTATCTCATCTTTTATTTATTTGTTCTAAATTATATGATATAATTACCAACTCAACGGGCCAAAAAAAAATAGTGGCACTGGCAAAAAATAGTGTTTTGTGCAAGTGGGGATCAAGCTTAATGTTATAAGGCATTAAAATTTTAAAACAAGTTAAACTACATGGTAGGAAAAAAGTAAAATTATAAAAAATATATTTTTTAAAATGTTAGGTAAGGTTTTTTCTTAATTTTACATTATAGACCGAATGATCTTGCCTATTTTTTCTCTCTTCACTTTCTTTTAAGAAGTTATTAGTTTTCGAGAAAATCGCAAAATACTGATTTTTAGGAATTTCGGGGCCTTATATCTAGCGAAGCTTAAGGAGGATTTTGGCGGAAGATTTGTGGGGATGTGTCCCAGATGCCAAGGAATAATTATACAAAAATCCAGCTTGCACCTATTTTTTTCCAAGTTTCAGGGATTTTTCACCTAATGTTACTGGGCTAAATTTGGTAAGCGTCCTGAGGGTTGTCTTACTACATTATATTAAATGCATTTAACAGTGCGAAACTAATTTACCAGAAATTAAAAAAGTTTTGTAATGCTTTTAAGAATTTATGTAACAATTTATAGGAATATTAAATTTTTTTCTACAACAAATTTTATGAGCGTACTATAGTTTACCGTCAAATATACTATTTTAGCTATAATAAGACGTATTTTTAAAGAAATATATTGCATTTAAATACCTAACTCAAACCATGTTTTTTTTTACATAAAATGTGAAGAAACTTTTTGTTTCATTAAAAAATTCCTTATTGGCAGTTAAAATACCAATACCAGTACTTATTTGGTACTAAATTGAAAGTGATTTGAGGCTTAAACGTATGGTAAGTTTAGTGAATAATAACTACAAGAAAATTAAAAAAACGCTCCAAAATCTAAACATAAAGAACTAAAGTCTGTATAAACATGTTTTGTAAACGGTGTTATCACAACTAGAAATATATCTTAAATATTTGGTTTAAATGAAATGGTCGCAAATAGTTGCGCAAATTACCTTTCGTTTGGTAAACGTTGAGAAATCGTAGTTTTGTCAATGTGGGTCACTACTATAAAACGACCAGTCAAAACCATTCACACAACGTATATTCAGTGCAACATTCGTTTTCAGAACTTCCACGATTGATAAATTCGACTTGTGAAGGGTATACTCGATAAAGCCTACTCTAGTCTACGAAAAGAAGGGTGAAGGAGAACAGAAAAGCAATACTTTATAAGACTATCCATCCAAATTATACAAAGGGCAGAGAACATACAGTTATATGTTCTCTGCAAAGGGGGGTATGCATTTTTTCTGTATAAAAATGGAACTTTCTTTATATCTCTCCTTCATGCTCTTGTTTTAGTGTAGATAACATTGTCTCTCTCAGTACTCTCAGATGATAAATAAGTAACTACATCTGTTATTCATTTAGCCAAGCTTGAGGACAAACAGAGAGAGACAACGCCTATCTTCAGTCCACCTATGCGAGAGAGCTCAAAGAGCAGAACATCTTAAAATTATTATGAATTTGGAGCTTATTCAGAATATAGAAATACATACATAGAATGGCCACTATAATCTGTAAATTACTCCACTTTGGTACAAATTTAAATTATATTAGCATAACAATTCATGGAAAAACCCTTTGTTATCTTTAAGCGGCCATTGAACAGCTGCTCATGATAGGGTCACTGCATCCTGGAAGCGTGACGCCAGGCTTCCACGATGCAGTGACCCTAGCTCATGACATAGTAGAGTGCCCTCTATATAAAAATGATGTAAACATAAGACGTGCATGATTTTTTACTGTTCTATCTTCGATCCGTCTAATTAAGCTGATTAAATCTCTCTAATATCTACTACCAGTTTTGCTTTTGGCGCATCTGTGCTGCAGGTCTGGGCTTCTAGCATTTTAAATCAGCAGATTATACACTGTATGGGCGTGTGTGTAGGAAAGACACAGAGCCGAATTTTACAAAATTTTATTAGAGAATTATTGAAATATAGCCCGGCTATAATTGTGCCAGGCACTATTTTGACACATTCACATTGAAAACTGACAGTTAATCCTTCAAAATTGGCATATCAAAGTCGAATTTAAAACTTTCGTCGTTTATTTTCAATTAATAAGAGAACTATTTATTCCGGTTCATATAGTAAACAAAGGCCGTGTGTTGAAAGATCACAACTGATATTACAATGTGAAGGTGTCAAAATTGTGCCTGGCACTATTATAGCCTGGCTTTATTTCAACAATTATTTATTATTCTTTGTGATTAGACACAAAATCTTAAAACGTTAATGGTTAGCCTTAGTATTTACAAGTGGGTAAGGAATCTCGCTTGCTACAGTACCAGCTTCGAATCCAGTTGGCGCAGAGGTTAACTGCTGTAGGTAGTAAGGATTTCTTAACCAAGTGTAAAATCCTGTTGCATCATTTATGCTATTAACCAAGCCGAGAAAAATCGAAACTCCTGAAGGAGCACTTTGTTAAGCAAAATGTAGACAAAGCTCGGGAACTGGTCTCGAACAGTTCGCAAACATTTTCCAAGTTTGGTGTACACGCGTGTTCGCAAAGAGCAGAGCAGCTCGGAAATTCAGTCAGTGTTCCGAATTAAGTCGCTACTTCAAGGTCTTTGTTGGCGGACTGAGCTCAGTATATGTCGTCCCACGAAGGGAGCTAACAAAATTGCGAAAATTGAAATATTTTACAGTTTAACTGTTGGCATGCAACCATTTCGTCCCACGAAAGCAACCATTTCGTCCCACGAAATGGCATATCTTCATTGCAAATAGTTCAGCTTTAGTTAATAAAATTACTTTTGGACAAACTGCAGAAACATACCTACACCTTTTTCGTTTTTTTAGCTCTCCAGATAAATTTACCAAATGCTAGTTAGGTCCCTTCGTGAGAAAGGCGATGATTTACTGTTTGGCATTATTATGTTTTAAATATTTTTTTTCCAACTCTCAATAAAGTCAGCCGAACTAAACACTGACCTAAAACTCTTTCTTGAGTGGACGATGCCTTCGCCAGCTACTCGGATTCGATTCGGGAGCTGTTCTCGCGAATTCTTGTTTTCGGTCTGTAGGGTATTCTGAGTCAAAACGACCTGATAAAAAATATTCGGACTAGGGTACCAAAAGTGGCGGAGAACCCGAGCGATTAAGCGTTTCGAAATGGTGACCTTACTGTTTACGAAAACGTTTTTAAATTGGCAGTCCTTTTTTATTTGTATAAAAAGACATGACAAAGAACAAACAAAGAAAAACTCTAAGTCTTTACCACTAAAGTCTTTATTGTTTCAGGTTTTATTTAGGATATGTTTCGAGTCTTAAGAGACTCATCATGAGGTTTCAAAAACTTTCAAAAAACACTCATACCCCCAGCAAGCTAATGTGAGGGTGCAAAAAGTTGCTAATACTATTGCTTAAGGTTTGAACCCTCGCATTAATTTGTTGAGGGTATGAGTGTTTTTTGAAGGTATTTGAAAGCTGATAATGAGTCTCTTTAGACTCGAAACATGTCATAAATATAAGCTCAAACAGTAAAGAATTTAGTGCAGAAGACGTAGGGTTTTCTCTTTGTAATTTGCAAACTCCACTTTGAGAAATGGATTATTTTTAAATAACTGTTAAGTTTAAAGACCAAGCTCTCAATTTTAAACCAATTCGGCGATATTCGAGGTACGGTCCTGTATTAAAAAATTACAGGTCCGTCACTGCATAATTTTCCAATTATCCACTTAATTGCAAATATTTCCCGTTCGGACCACTCATAATACCACACTGGACTGAATGGTTTATTTTTAGATTTTTTTGTATCCTTTACAAAGTTTTGCAAAAATTTTACTTCGTCTACATCTTACTTAAACAAACAAATTTTATACTTAGGATATCCCTAAATTTTATGCGTAAAAACAGTAGCGGATTTACGGAGAGCCTGGGGGCCTACATCTCCTAAGATTTTTGAGTTCTTAGTATAGAATACATTTGCAGAAAACTCATAATTTATTTTTATTTTTATAGCTCTTGCAATTTTAGAGATACTCTAAATATCATAAACTCTCTAACTCTATGCAATCAAAAAGCATCAAGTAGTGATATTGAAAAAATCAGTGATTAATTTGGAGTGTGAACCTCATTGTTGAAGAGTGCAGGTATAATTGTCGGTAGAGCACGGTTCGTTCGAGAATATTAAATAAAGACATTATTAGAATATGTAGTTCCCCTTAAAATACTAAAACGTACTCCAAAAGTTAAAAATAAATTTTTAATTTTTGCACATACCCGTAAAATCTTAAATTGGTTAATTTGATTAGCGTGGCGCGTGCCACAAAAGTGGCAATTTTTCCACGGATCACCATGATCCGTGGTTTTTGTATGTTATAAAGTAGTGGAAAGACTATACCATTGTTAATGCTATATTTCAATATTTTTAACAAAAATTTATTACACCATAAAATTAGATGCTCAAAAATAACTGTGTCAATTACAAGTCAACTATTTATTGACAAAACTTTTTCAATTATACTCTTCTAATTCAAAAGAAGACCGTTTAGATTATTTTTTGTTGTAATAAAAATCTTTTTAAAACTCGAACCAGTTTTTTTTTGTTAATTTCTATTTAAATTCATTGTTCAAAGCCGCAAAACGAAGACTAGCGCATGCCAAAATAATCGGTTTTTTGCTACTAGGAACTAAATTAAATAGACCCAAAGGTGACAATCAAATTTTAAGTACCAATTGTTTAATATATTTCAGGTAAATGTACGGTGCGGACTTAAATAGACCACCCCTTCTAACTTTTAAACAGAAAGGGATAATGATTTCTCGTAAAAAGTATTTTTAATGAGATCTTTTTTGTGGATATTTGAGCTAAGTGACAGTCATGTCAAAGTAACCTACAGTCAAAAATTTGACATACCAATAAAATTTTAAAATGGGAAGCATCTTCTAGGAAACTAAACCAATTTAAAAAATTTATTGTATAGAGAATCAAAATGCCTATCCAATTTAAAAATTTTGATGTTATGTCAAATTTTTAACATTAGAATAGTTTGACCTAACTATCACACAGTTCAAATCTCCAAAAAAAAATCCCATTAAAAACGTTTTTTACCAGAAATAGATATCTCTTTTTGTTCAAAAGTTAGAAGGGGGTAGGGGTTATTTAGATCCGCACTGTATACCTGGGCTGAATTATTAAACTAAAAAAAGAAATCCAAACAGCTGAAATCAAGAGACGAGTAAGATTGGCCTGAGTAGCATTCGGTAAATTAAGCTACATATTAAAAGATAAAGAATATCTTTAGTACCTCAAAACGAAAGTGTATAACCAATGTATCTTGCCTGTACTTACCTATGGCTCCCACACCTGGACACATAAAATTAAACATGGATAAGGTAAAAGAAACACAAAGATCAATGGAAAGACAAAAACGTTACGTGTAAAGCTAACAGATAGAAAAAGAAATGAATGGATAAGTAGAGGAGAAGGAGCAAATTTAAAATGAAAATTTGCCGGTCTTAATATCAGACAGATAGACGATCGATAGTGGCCCTGATTGGTTCAGTGGGCGAAGTGTCCGATTGCCAATCAGAGGGTGTGTGGTTCGAATCCCATGCCTGCCACTACAAACTCGAACGTACTCTCCGTTTGTGAATACAGATTTACCGGAAGTAGGGGTAAAGCCTGTCTTAGGCGAAGTTTGGGCATCAACGAAGTAGGCAAAATTGATGATGAATTCAAGACCGTGGTTAGGAAGTCACGTTAAGCCGGTGGTCCCGTGTTAAGAGCGTAGATGGCGCTAACACGATAAAGACCCCTGTGTTCGACAAAGAGCATCAGGCAAAATTAAATCCTCCATGAGAAAAAAAAAATGCCTACCATGGGGGTCTATATGTGTATGAATGTGAGTGTGTTGTGATCGTCCAAATCAGAAATCAGAGCATTAAGTTGCAGACTGTGGCTAGATGGCCTTTGATGCATAGGCCAACCAAACCGAAATATGAATGAATGAAGACGATCGATAGAACAAATGTATTGTAAACTGGAGACCTTGAAAAAATAAAATAAGTGGGGGAAGACTCCAAATGAGATGTGCGAACGGTTTGAAGAAACACGCAGGACTAGATAGATGCACGCTGCGACAGACAAAGAAGACTGGGGGAGGTCTGCCTTTATTTAAATGGAGGCTTATGTTCAAAGATGGATTGAAGAAGGCTAAATAGATAGATATAATAGAGATTAAAGTATTGATAATCTCTTGGTCTAATCAGGAACTTTTTTACTACCAAAAAACCGAAATTTTTTGTATCGTTTCGAAATGTACCAATGACCAGAAAACCGCAACATGTTTTATTTTTAACGCCACACTTCAGAAACCAGGCTAATTAAACAATTTTCAACAATTTGTAACAGAGAATATGGGCAGCGCCTTAGATTTTTATCTTAACAAAGCCATTTCTTATTGAAAAACGGTTTTTTTGAACACAGGCAGTAGCACACCCAGGAACTGATCTTGAGGGGGGCCCGAGACCATATAATATCATATTTCATGCTACTTTTTGTTATTTTCATGAAATATGTGGAAAATACCTAAAAAAAAATGTTAAGCTTGGGGAGGGGGGGCCGGGCCGCATATTTCTATCGAGCGTCTGTTATACCACGTTTGGGCCTACTCGTCCACACAGTATACACTTTCGCAATTGCCGAGTGGAAATTGAAATAAACTGATCTAACCTATCTTGACCCAACGATCCAGTTGGGTCTTTGTTTGAAACTTGTAGACAATTTTTATTTAGGCGGGATTTTTTAAATGATAACTCCTTTGACCTTCTTTTGGAAGGTCGAAATCGGTTTGAACCGAACCGAACCCTGGTCAATTGATCGCAAACGTATTCTAACCGGGGTGTGCCTGGACAGGATGGCATCCGTTTGTGACGGTTAGGCTAACACTGATTTCGACCTACCAAAAGGAGGAAAGGGGAGCTATAATTTTTAATAAAAAAATCGAAAATTATTAAAAGTATTTCCAAAAAATAATTATTCAAAAAAATTCTTTCCGAATCGTTGACTCAGTATATATATGTATCGGTCAAGTTACGTTGGACCGGTATCTACTGCAGATACGGTTACAAATTTTAATAACTTACAACAGGTCTTACAATGAAGTTATTTTGTACCGAAAAGTAAAGGAGAAATGTTTGACGGCAATCGCGAGTGTATACTTTGTGCACGAGGAGTCCCGACCGCTGTATAACAGCTGCTTGACACAAATATGCGGCCGGGCCCTGAGCCCCCCCCCCCCCCCCCCCCCTGGGTGCACCCTTGACTTACAGGCCTTTGACAAAAGTTTCATGATCTTACTTATTATCTTTTTTAAGTCCCTCAGGTGATAGTAGCTAGTGACTAGTACCACTGACCATGTAGGTTAAAGAACCATCCCAAGCTCAAGCGAAATAAGCAACTACTTAGTTATATAGATATTTTATAAGGTAGGCAGAACTGAAAGGAAAAACCAAAGACGAGTCTAAGCTAACTGGAATAAATGCGACAAGTACAAGTAAGACTCTGAAAGGACGTAATCTTTAGAAACGCTTTCTAACAAGAATTCTTCACTAAAGGAGATACGGTCGAATGACAAATTGATAAGAAACTCCGAAGTACTTTCAGTACTAGCCAAGAAAAACGATCAATGGAAAGCTCTTATGGGTTCCAGGCTATAGAGGGATTTCTGGCAACGAAAAAAGAAAAAGCTGACCAAGAGGGAATTGAAGAAAAGGTTTATTGCTACTAAGTCCTGTCATTGAGTAAATAACCCATATAGAGGTGCCACTGGCGAGCTTTACCATATTGGGGGGCAGATGGCTCTGAAATAAATTCGTCTAGTACGCAATACCCAGAGACAACTACTGTAATCTAATGGCATTTGTATGATAATCATGAACCTCGAACTCGCACATACAACTAAATCGTACTAGCAGTCCCTGAATATTGCGTACTAGATGAATTTATTTTAGCGCCATCTGCCCCTCAATATGATAAAGCTCGTCGGTTGCACCTCCATATGGATGATTTACTCAAAGGCCCTGTCTACGGTTGATCGCTCGCCCTTAAAAATTAAATCCTTAAGAAGCTATACAAATGCCCCAGCACGTAAAGGATTTTTTTTTGGTTGGATATAATTAGTTAATTTCTCGATTTTTAATCCAATGAAATGAAACGTTTCATTTCACAAAAACCTTTTTTGATACTTTGTTATGGTTGTGGTAATCACTGCGACACACTAGTTAAATATCATTCAGTAGTAGTAATCAATAGAGATAATTAATCATTTCGACTAATAAGTTCAACACCTTATTCCTTAGATATTACAATTCTGGGGTTATTTTCTAGTTCACTTTCGATATTTGTGTGTGATTTCTCCTTCTTCTTGTCATTCAAAAAAAAATGCATTTGCCTTTTTGTGCTCGTTTTTACCGAATTTAATGGCATTTTTTCGTCGTTTTCTTTTAATCGCAGTTTATGCATACTGAGCAACGTGTTTGTAAATGAAGAAATAAATAATCGACGGAGCCCCGAAGTCGCGTGGGACGCTCGCATCATCTGCGTATCCCGGTGGATTGGAGAATTTTAATTAATTTAGTCACAAAAGGCAGCGAATAAACAAGCCCAAATGTTGTGTAAACTTATTACCTAATACCTAATATACAGTGTGTCCACGTAAGTTGGCGGCATATGGGAAACTTTTTTATTATTAGCTTTACGAAAAAAAGTTATTCTTTATAAAAAGTTCTGCATGGTCCAAAACCTAAAATGCAACCATCAGATGTTAAATTTTTTCAGTCATATTACGAGGTTTGTCAAAAAATGTGATTTTTGCTCTAGTGTAAAGTACCTTTCTTTTTGACAATATCGAAAATTGTTATAAAAAAAGATGTTTAGAATTAAAAATAGCTTTCAAATATTCAACACTGTTTATTTACATTTTTTTTGCTCTAAAGCAAAAATCACATTTTTTGACAAACCTCGTAATATGACTGAAAAAATTTAACATCTGATGGTTGCATTTTAGGTTTTGGACCATGCAGAACTTTTTATGAAGAATAACTAAGTTAAGAGCAAGTAAAATTTTAGGCAACCCAGCGACTTGTTTTTATGCATGATTTTCAGAATTGCTGTATTTTATTAAAAGTTGTATTCGGCTATTATGTCCTTTGAGCCAATAACATCAAAATAATTTATATAATATGAACCAGGGCAATATTGACTCGTAAAGGATTTCTAAGTTATCGCATTTCTCGCTTACGTTCGTGTCTTGTCTCATTGTTTAGAGCGTTTAAAGCAAATGCGTTGACTTATAAATCCGTTACAAGTCTAAACTGCACTGGGTGTTCGAAAATAGTACAGCGATCCTGAAAATCATGCCTAAAAACAAGTCGCTGGGTTGCAAAAAATTTTACTTGTTCTTAAACTATATCTCATATACAGTGAATCATATGAAATGAACGAAAAAAAAGTTGAAAGTAGTTCTCGAGATATTTGAATTTATTATATAAACTGATCCACTGGGGAAATCTACAGCCATCTAGGGACTTTTTGTTCCCGAATTCAGACTAAGCATCGAAAATACATAGGACTATCATGTTCTGTATTGCGGATCTCGAAAAAATTTTTCTTGTAGGGTTGCGTTGTTTTTAGTTCCTTAACTACAGGTAGTTCTGGTTAATTTTGTGTAGCTATGTATGCTTCGCTAGATGAAACTAATGTGGTTTCATTAACTGCAGCAAAACCTGCATCTAGTGCTTTCGCTTTAATAGCAGCAGCCCGTTCTATTGCACTAGCTGCAGCTACTTCTGTTTTACTAGCTCCAATATGAGCCTGACTTTATCATCAGTGGCCTTTTTGTTTTACGCGTAGCTCGGAATTTTTGATACCTGGTTTAACGCATTCTTCTGCAGCTAGTTGCTTCCGCTTTAATAGCGGCAGCCCGTTCTATTGCACTAGCTGCTGCTAGTTCTGTTTTACTAGCTCCAATGTGAAACCCTGACTTTATCATCAGTGGCCTTTTTGTTTTACGCGTAGTTCGGATTTTTTGACACCTGGTTCAACGCATTCTTCTGAAAATAACAATCTACCTTATTCATCACCGTTATCATTGCCTTGAATACATCGGCGTCCTTAAACACAAAAAGGCTTATCTTTATTTTGTTTTCCGAATCTCCTTAATTTAAAAACTCATTCACAAGTGGCACTATAATCTATGATGTGTCCATATGAATTATTATGATTTTTGTATTTTCCCATATAATCCTCCACTGCCTTCTGGAGTCTTTAATCCATCTGTATATCAATACTTGCTTTATGTTATCAAGTCCAATCTTTTAATAAGAGCGCTAACACCTTTTCTGTTTTTGGATTCCTCAAAGCCTACTGTTGATCATCAGAGATTTTAATAATAATTAATATATTTTTCCTCCAGTGTGAACAAATTTCATACTATCTTTAAGAAAATCTTTAATCAAGATAGTGTCATAAGGGCTGCAACTCCATCTAAAACAACAAACATATTTTTGCCAGAGTAAGTTGTTATTTTAAATATAATGCTTCACTAGTCTTGTATGGGTTATTATTCTGAGAGGTGCTTCTTTTGACTAATGTGTCAAGCCGTTGTATAGTCCTTCATATTAGCTGGTTAAGAAATATAACAGACTGATTGGCATTCAGGTTTTCTCCATGGCTTTTAACGACCTCTTCTCACAGTTACGAACCGTAAAATTTGCATATCTTGTGTCATATATTAGGTGTTTTAATCAAGAGTGGGTTATTATTAAACATATTGAGCCGAAGCCAACTTTTAATAGCGTTTATAGAGGCTGTAACAAGATTCGGAATTGCAACTACCCATTTTTAGCGCGCTCAAAATTAATGGGACTTCCCGTCTGTCAAACTTTAGATTTGCTACCGACAAATTCCTCATCACATAATATTACTTATTATAGTAAAATGTTATTATAGTTATCGAGTTCTTTCCAGAAAACTGTTTAAACTGATTAATTCCTGATGGTGCAGATTTTTTTTAGTTAATTTTGACCAAAGTATTAGTTTTAAGTTAATTTTTGATGGAAATTTTACTAAGGTCCTCAAATCTCCTAAAGCTAGGATTCCCTCCACGGTTGCTCTTCTCCATCTACAACTGGTTGAAAAGAGATACGGGTTACTGGTATATGTTTTCAACCAGTGGTAGACAAATGATTCGCCGCGTCTCAGTCGTAAGCGACCGTGGAGGGAATTCTAAGAAAACAATACAACTGGTTGAAAAGAGATCCGTGTCACAAATGATTCTCCGCATCTTAGTCGTAAGCGATCCTGGGGACTCCTAGCTTAACTTATTAAAACATACGGAAAGAGATAAAACAAGCTAATCAGCTGCAGTGTCTTTCACTTTAAGCGGCATTTCAACCCCTGGTGGGTCCATCAAACAACATCTCCCTGTAAAATTGAATTAGTCAATGTAGTTTGCAAAGATTAACGGTCGTTTTTCATCAGCAAGAAGAAGAAAAGAAGATTTTTCAACAAATGTTAATCTGTACATTATTTATGTCTTTTTATTAACTGTTAAAGTAAAGCAATATCGGGTTCTTGATGACTGTGTAGAAGTAAAATGAAAGAGTTTCCGATATACACTATTTTCCTTATTCATATCGTTTTAAAGTGAAAAAAATCGGAGTAAATTTCCAAAACATGCGTGAAGAAAATTAAAAGAGGCAAACGCTGCCTATTTTGTTTCACTTGATCTTCTTTGCTACCGTGTACCACTGATTGAAGATTTTCTGAAGAAAGCCGATCAATGGAACTGATTTGGTGCCAAGCATGAAGAAAACCGCAAGAACATAGGCCAGTTACGAGTATTGAAGATATATCAACTTTTTTATTACTTGTATGTCCTTTATAATGGCTGTTGTTATTCTAAGAAATTGATGAAAATAATTGATAAATCTCTGTTTAGTTGTAGTTGATTAATGGCAGTTTATGCTGGTGAAAAAGTTTGATTAATTTTATTCTTGTTGCTCTATTGAAGCCAGAACTTCTGGAAGGTTAAGTTCTTATATTCCTGGTATGATTTCCCGCCATTTTCTGACTCCCGCATTCATAAGTTAGTTTTTGCTCTATCTATTCTTAGACCTTCTATTTTGAATTACATTACATTCAAACAACTTTCATCTCTATCATAAGCACTAACATCATCCGCGGAGTTAAATTTCTGCTTAGATTTGTTATCAACAGTTGAATTCACTTATTGAAAGTATACAAATAAATTGTTCTTTTAAGTTATAGTTCGATATGTTCAAGAACCTACTATGTAGGATGTAAATCATCATCATGTTCTATAGTTCTAGTGCTCGTTGCACTGGTCTACTACTAATCCGCTGTTTCATCTCTTTATGATCGGTTCTGATCTTCAATATCTTCCGAGACACAATCACGGTTTTTTTTCTTTTCTTGTTCGTCGTTTTTCATTAAAAAGATTTTTGCGGTAAAACTTTATTATAATCAGTTTCTTTTGTTAGTGTTTGGTTTGATAGAAATAATTAATTTTTTTGTTCGTTTTTGGGTTTTTTGTCAAAAGAGGTTTTGTGCTTATGGCGCGTGCACTTATTATTTGTTTTTCTTTAGTCTGTTTATTGACTTTTTCGTTATTATTTTTTTGGTTTGTAATTAATTGTTTCTAAAGATATTTAGGAGAAAGGTGACGATTGTTATAAGCTTTACTAATTTTTTACATTCTAAATTATTTATGTTTTGTTTTTTTAGCTTTTACATATAGAGATGCGTTTAACTATAAGATGAAAGTTCTCTTTCGCCAGTGATAGCAAACATCTACATGGAGTGGCTCAAGGACCATGCGATCAACACAGCAAGAGTCAAACTAAAACTATGGCTACGATACATGGATGACACATTTATTATATGGCCGAAAAATGATGACGAACTGTAGAATTTTCCACACCATCTGAACGGTAATCGACCAACAATCAAATACACCATGGAAATTGAAAAAGATTCAGCCATTCAGCCTTACCTTTTTTGGATGTTCTTGTCAAACGATTAGACAGAAACATTCAAACCACTTTTATATGAAAAGGGACAGTACTTAATTTTAAGTATAATCATTCTGTTGCTACAAAACAAGGTGTTATAAGAAATTTGTATTTAATAGCCGTAAATATTTGTTGTAATAATAAAGAATGAACCACAGAAATTAACAAGATTAAAAAGGACTTACAACAGAATGGTTATTGGGAGAAATTAATAAACTCAACGATCTCTAAAATTAAAAACAAACCAAATGTAGCAAATTCTCAAGATAATAATTCGTTGGGTGTTATTAACATTCCATATGTTCAAGGGATTTCAGGAACCATAAGACGAATAGTAATATAAAAACAGTATTTTCATCGGGAAATACGATAAGGAGTTTTGTAACTAAAACAAAACCAGTGAGTGTGGTGAATCATATGTAGGTGAAACGAAACAACCTCTTTAGGTTAGAGTAAATGAACATCTAAAAAGTTCCCAATTATGGGATATTGAAAAATCCGGTTTAGCGGATCATGCATGGTCAAATGATTACAGGATTCAGAGGTAAGAAGCTAACGTTTTGCATAAGGAGTCGCATTGGCGAAAACGAAAGTTTAATGAAGCTGCGTCTTCTGTCAACGGCATTTGCATGCGGAAAAATTAAATTTCCTGCACTTGTTAGAAAAATAGCTATTTCAAATGGCAACCATTTGGGATACTGGTTTAATCTGACTAGTCTTTGGCCAAATGTCTATAAACAGTTATAACTAATTCGAATTGTTTTCATAAATAAATAAAAAATATATATTAACGGTGCATGATGACAAAAAGGGAATAAATAAAACAAGTGTTTTAAAAATTAAGACCCGATATCTCCTGTTGTTTTTTCATTACGAAAGAAAATTTACAAGTAGGCATGAATAACATGTGGCTCGATTTTTTGTCGCCTCAAGACATATGCCATGGTGTTTTTAGCACTTTTTATAAGGCCACTGTACTATAATTTAAACACACTAAGCGCTTCGAATTCGAGCGTAATTATTGTACAGGGTGGAATTTTATTTTTCATTTGATTTGAACGATTTATTCAAATGACGTCGTTTTAGACTCAAGTATGTTATAGAGGAGATCTTTCCATACAACGTTTAAATGGGACAAATCTTCGCATGGGCTCCAGGAACTTTGGAACATCCATCTAAAATGTGCAATTTGACAATGTTATGATATTAAAAACAAGCTAATATGTAAAATCAATTCGACGATAGTTTATTTTGACAAATTGTTAGGCCAACCCACACTCTATAAAGGTCTACATTGAAGGTTGCGAATATTCAAGCATTTTTTAAATGTTTGTGAAAGTGTGACCTTTATTATGTATAGAAATATCCGGGGTCACGGGTCATTACATTTCAACAATTTCAAAAAAAAAATTATATGATAATGAATATTAAAAAAAAATTCGTGGCTAAGCGGGTATTTCTTTTGTATTTTTGTGGGCAACTCGAAAGCTGTACAGAGATAACTGTTTTCTCCTTACAGGACTCCTCAGAACAGTGCATGGTCAGTGTCACACCCCTGTAAAGCTGGAGAGACAGTATATAAATCTCATCATACGATATTGGTAAGAGAAATGAAAAGCAATGCTTGCGATATCGTATGCTTTCCACACAAGTGGCGACATCTACCAAATATAAATGAAACTATATATTATAAAGTTTTGTGTCAAAAAAAAGTCGACTATCATTTTTCGTTTTCGATGGAGTCATCTCATTTAAAAAAAGTTGCATGTTGCACCCGAGGATCTATTCAAAAAATATTACCCGTTTAAACTGTCAGATGATGGGTTTTTGGATTTTAATATAACTGTATCCAATTTCTGGCACTTAGGAATTTGAGAGATATTCTATTTAGCCTTCTTCAATCCATTTTTCGACATAGGCCTCCCCAATATCTTCCACTCTTCTCTGTCTGTCGCCGTGTTCATCCATCTAATTCCTGCGTGTTTGTTCAAATCGTCCGCTCATCTCATTTGGGGTCTTCCCCTATTTCTTTTATTTTCCCAAGGTCTTCAGTTTACAATACATTCTAATTTTGCTACATCTCCTCTGACATCCCTTACTTTTGTTTTATTTTTTATTCGTTTATTCATTTTTCTATCTGTTAGGTTTACATGTAACATATGTTTTTCCATTAATCTATGGGCTTTCGTTACCTTATCCATGTTTGATTTTGTAAGTGTCCAGGTTTGGGATCCATAGTTAAGTACAGAAAGTACACTTTCGTTTTGAGGTACTGACGATATTTTTTATTTTTTAATTTGTAGCTTAATTTACCGAATGCTGCCCAGGCCAATCTTACACGTCTCTTTATTTGAGCTGTTTGGTTTTCTGTTTTTAGTTTAATAATTTATACCAGGTATATATATTCCCCTACTTGTTCTATTTTCTTTTGGTTTACTCTGATAGTAAAACCTTCATCTGTGTTTGTTATGATTTTGGTTTTAGTGTAGTTCATACTCAAGAGTATATTTTTAGGTGCTGTATCCATTTCTTCCAGAATTTTTATTAGTTCTCCTTTCTTGTCTGTTATGGCGATATCATAAGCAAATCTTGGGTGGTTCAAGTATTGTCCGCTTACTTTGATGCCTATTTCTGCATAGTCTGCATACTGAACCATATTTAATCACCCTGTATAAATATGACAACATCCTTAATATCGTTGAGATGTTAATGCACTTTTAAAAATAGTCCCCGAGCCAGAAGCTCAAGTGTGGGAAAATAGGATGAAAAAATTATTGGAGCTCTAAAAAAATATAGCCCACCATACCAATTCATAATTGAAAAAAATCGACAGTTAGGGTGGGGGGTAGTAGTTAAAAAAAAGTTGCAAAAATATATTTTATTTTATTTTAGAGAAAAAGTTTAAACAAACAAACTGAAAATCTTTCTTAAACATGCCTTTCTTGCGTCTAAAAATATTTATCTGATTTTTGAACTTGGTCTTTAAAAAAAACATTTTTTTCTTGAATCTTTGCAGCAAAAAAATGTATATTAAACATAATTTCGAACCGAACCGAACCGAACCGAACCCAACCGAAACGAACCAAACCGAACCGAACCGAATCGAATCAAACTTAACCGAACTAACCAAACCGAACCGGCCATCCACAACGATATTCGTGACAGTCATAAAAATCATTAACGTCCGTAACAGAAAAGAAAATAAGGAGTATGAAGGGCTGCCATTACTCAAACCTCAAAAAAAACATCGAACGCCACAGATGTAAAAAAAGTTAATCACAGTTTTTAACTCGGCACCAGAAAAAAGTGGTTTTTAAGTGGGTTGTGTTTTCTGACTAATTTGGGTCCAATAATATTTACTGTTTTTGTCAGTGGTAAAGACTATTCAAGAAGTGTTAAGTTAAAGACGAAGAAGCTACCTAGTTTAATATATTTTTTACGGTTTTTTGTTATCAAAAAATATAATACGTCCTATATAGTTGGGGGCCTTAAAAGGAAATTTAGGGTCTTGTCTGCATTTTCGCGCTAATGATAGGTAACCCTTTAAAAAAAAAACATATTGCTCTGCTGGCTATCGCAGAGCACCAAACTTTAGAAATAAAACAGGCAGCAGCGTAGCGTGCCCGAAAGGGCGGGGGGGGCGACAGCTAAAAAGGGCGCCTCCGAAAACTGATGAAAAATCTTACGGCAAAAAAAAACCAAAAAGGCGCGCCTCTCACAAATCTTGCGACCAAAAAAAAAGAACCGCGCCGTAGAAATTTGAACCGCGCCGTCTCCAAAAAAAAAAAAAAAAACAGGTCATCATATGTCAGGGGGCGGCCGATAAGTCACAAGGGCGCCTCTGACGAAATCTTGCAACTAAAAAAAAAGGTCATCATGTATGCGGGGGCGACCAATACCACACAAAGGCGCCTCTCCCACCTATGGGGCGCCACTACCCTCGGGGCGGGGGGGGCGACGAACCCCCCGCGCCCCCCCCCCCACGCTACGCCGCTGAAAACAGGGACGATAAAAAAACAATCTACAAAGATGTAATTGCTATATATTTACCGTGTCAGTATCAACCTTGATAAGTTTATGTATTTGTATGCAGATTTGAATAAACACAAGTGACAGGGAGTAAAATTTACAAAATTATCATAGACTTTGTTGAATGATAGCGTTTTTGTAAGTTTCGACGTCAGCAAAAATTAAGTAAACATAGAAATAAACATTTGGTGAAACTCCCACCACAAATCTCAATATTTCCAAAATTCTATTTTAAACTTTTTATCACCCCCCGAAGTTTTTTTCTGGGTACTGTCCTAAAGCCAATTCTGTCAAAAACTAATTGATAGAATTTTAAAATTTTTAAAGAGTTGTAAAGACATTCACCAGACCTTTAAAACAAGGTTTCAGTTGACCCACTTCCCCTATTCAAAATGCAAAGGTAAATTTTACCCCTCGAAAGAGGGGTTTACTACAAAAATTTCAAGAGTTTCAAAAAGTTTTTCTCTTCAATCAAAATCGATGTTTTCAAAGGGTTTTCCAAAAACCTACTACATACCAAGACCTTTTATTTTTTTTTTAAACACACCCAGTATGGTGAATAATAAATTAAAATAGGTTAGAACAGAACTACTAATCCCGAGGTTTCCGAGTTCCCGAACCCCAAAAAGAAACAAAAAATAAACAAAATATAAAACAAGCTAAATAATAACTAAGCAAATTACAAGAATTTACCATACATTAATGAGTAGTCGGTCTCGTATAAAGGTGGTTTAATTACTTGGGGTTATTAAAATCCATAGAAAATTACCTTTTAAGGCCCATGATGGTATAGTGAGACGCTCGGTCGTAATATGGGTAACCGAAGTCAGCGACGTCCCAGTCTTATATTTTTTTATTAAAATAAGATTTGGTTAAAATTAAATTTTTTGTAGTGACAATTTAAGAATTTTTATAAATTATTTTCCAAAAGAAACTTTTTGTAACACGACTGATATTTCAACCGATAGTTATAGTAAATTTTAATTTGTTGTAATGTATTTTAACGTGTTTTGTGTTTGCATAACAATTTTAATCAATTTTACGTAGACTTGAGGAATCAGCCAAAGCCAAAGTGCAGTTGGAATTCGAATAGTTCGCGGAATCGCCAGAACAGAGAGTTGGAATTGGAATATGTTCCGGAATCGCAGAAGCAAAGAATCAGGGCGGAACAGTTGGAATTGGAATAGATTCTGGAATCGCCGTAACAAAGAGTTGAAATTCGGAATAAAGTAGAACAGTAGAAGAATAGTTCCTGGAATCGCGGGAACAGAGAGTCGGAATGGAAAAGTTGGAGTTGAAGTAGTTACCAGAATCGCTGGAACAGAAAGTCAGATCGGAACATTTGAAGTGGCAACAGACAACAACAACAAGGATCAAAAAAAGAAAGGAATGTAAGGGGCTCAAGGGAATGTAAGGGGCTCACTATTGCGAGCAAAACCAAACGAATTGGTTCGCTTGTGATTCTCGTGCAAACGGCATATGTATTTGAGCAAATATCGTTTAAAATTGAAATAAAAGAAACAAATAAAAAGGGAATTGCAAGCAATAAGATTTATTTTGAATTGCAAGGAAATAAATACTCTGCCAATATATGGGCCCCTAAGCTCACACTAGGTACTATAGTTATAGTGTACGTGTGAGCTAATATAACTAAAAACTGAAATATATTTTATTCAACTCCAGACTAAATTACCTTTTGTTTGATACCACACAAGCCATGTTTTGACTTAAACTCAAATTTTTAAAATCTACCCCCACCCTTACAAAAAAAACAAAAACTAAAATGTATTTTTTTAAAGTCCGGACTCAATTACCTTTCGTTTGATATCACACACGCCATATTTTCACTTAAACTCTAATTTTTGAAATCTACCCCCACCCTTTCATTTGGTTTGTGTTCGGTGGATTTTGTTCATTTTTAAATGGGACCATCTCGACCCAAGACCCAGCCTAGGTACCAAATTTCATTAAAATCGGCCAAGCGGTTTTTGAGTTATGCGCGTTGGTCGTTACAGACAGACATACAGACACACAGACAGACAGACAGACAGACAGACAGACAGACAGACAGACAGACATACAGACAGACAGACAGACAGACAGACAGACAGACGGCGCAACAAAAAAGTTTCAAAATCATCTGAAACGCAAAGATATATAAAAATTTTTGAAATCGGAGCAACTTTTTTTTTCTCGAAAAAATTAGGATCACCATAGCTCACACTACTATAGTATAGTATATGTGTGAGCTAAAATAATAAAATTCAAAGTTAAAGCTAATATATAGGATTAGGAACCGAAACCCAGAGTTGGAGCGAAACAGTTGGGATTGGAATAGTTTCCGGAATAACCGGAACAGAGAGTTGGAATTGGAATAGTTTCCGGAATCGCCGAAGCAGAGAGTCATGGTGGAACAGTTGGAGTTGGAGTAGTTCCCGGAATCGCCGAAACGGAGAGTTGGAATTGGAATGGTTTCCAGAATCGCCGGAACAGAGAGCTGGAATTGGAATAGTTTCCAAAATCGCCGGAACAAAGAGTCAGGGTGGAACAGTTGGAATTAAAATAGTTTCCGGAATCGCCGGAACAGAGAGTCAGGGCGGAACAGTTGAAATTGGAATAGTTTCCGAAATTGCCGGAACGAAATAGTTGGAGTTAGCAACAGACAACAACAACAAAGGTTAAAAAAAAAGGAATGGGTAATATAATATAATAAAAAAGAGGCATACCTAGTTACCGTTTATTTTAAACTGGCTACTTATTTGCTTTATTAATAAAATATGACACGCCCATGGTATAATTATAAAAGGTAATCTTATTACTGAGGTAAACTCTTTTTTATGACTCGGTATTATTATTGAAGTTTTAAAGATTATTGAAAATGAAAGTCCATGACGATCTTATAATGTGCGTTTCTTTGTGCTCAGTCATCTTAAAAAGCGTTTTAAAAAATGACTTACAAAAAGTAGCACATACAAGGAGGGGCAAAAGGCCCTTTCTATTCATCACTGCCAAAAAACTAATTTTTTTGTTCTTGTAAAAAATTTATTTTTAAAAAATTTTGGTTTTATAGATTAGGGGAAGGCTTCGGTTTTTGCTGTCACTCTGGTTTCTTCTCCGAGAAATCCTGAATTTGTTTACAATCCTGCTACTGATAACACTACAGGGTGTTTCAAATTCTATGACTTTGGAGGGGTTTCAAGCATTCTAGGGGACACTGGGGACATATAAGTAATATACTCCGATTGCAACCCTCAATTAAATTAATGGATCGGTAAAACATTAATCCTCTTTTTTGTATTTTTGTGCATATTTTATTAGCTTACACGAATACTGGGCTATGGTGATCATGCAAAAAGAAATTTATTCCGATTTCCAAAATTTTTATACATCTTTGCGTTGCAGATTATTTCGAAACTTTTTTGTCACGCAGTCTGTCTGTAGGCCTGTCTGTCTAAATTCCTGTCTATCTGTCTGTATTTTAATGAAATTTGGTATCTCTGTTCGGTTTTAGGTTCTAGATGGTCCCATTTAAAAATTTATAATGGTTTCGATCATCAGGCCCCTTCGTCAGTTTTTAAAAGATGATTTGTCAAAGAGACAAGCTCTAAAAGTGTTGACTACGTCGACTTAATAATTAGACATTGACACACTTTTCAAAAACACATAAACTTTAAAAAATATATTTGTTTAATTTTTTACTTTTTTATTATTATTAAAAAAAATATTACATAAATTGTTAGTAGTGTTTTAAAAAAATATTATTGATTTTTCAATTAAATTGGTATCTTTATAGCAAGCCAGGAGGTTTATGAGAAATCTGCATTTTGGGAAAAGATAACTTTTTTTATGAAAATTTCAGTTGGCTCTATTTTTATTCGATTTTTATATCAGTTTATTTTTTTATGACATTTCACCAACATTTCACAATCAATATTTTGATATCAATTTTTGTGTCGTTTTTATTAGGTAGATACCTAAATCTTTATTTTTGAGTATTTTTTTTTATTTTACTGTTTTAAAACTACATAATGTAAAATATAAAATAACGATAAAATATATTTAAAAAAAAAATTAGAATTAATAAAACAATAAATTAATAATTAAGATTCTAAAAGAAGTTTTAGGCTGATTTGATACTAATAGAAATCTTTAAATTTGTAAATAATTATTAATTGATTTTGGTGTGGAATTTTCTATTAAAATTACAAACTATAATTTAATATTTAAAATTTTTTTTTTTTCGCAAATTTACACATAGTACCAGGGTTATTTTTACCTTCATAGACTGCTCAGCATGGGCTAAGAAAAACATTTTGCTCAATAATTTTATATATGTATTGCCAAAAACTTTGCTTCTGAGATATTTACAAAAACTGTTTTTAATGATTGATTTAGCTTGAAGGGGGATGGGACAATTCGCCGCGGACGATTTGCCGCAGCCGATTCGTCGCGGCCGATTCTCCGCGGGACAATTTGCCGCCTGCCGATTCGATAGTATAATACAATTCAACATTTTTTTTATTAGAAAAATAAATAAAATGGCGGATTTTCCTATTTATGAACCGGCGGTGAAGGTAACTTAATACAATTTTTGACTTAAATTTAAAAAAATGAAAATGGTGGATCCAAAATGGCGCATTTTCCCATTTATGAACCGATTTGCATCAAACTCGGAACTTTGAGATCTTTTAGGTCGCTGATTATTATTTTTAACTTAATTTAAAAAAATCAAAATGGCGGTCCCACAATGGCGCACTTTCTTATTAATAAATCAATTTGCCTCAAACTTGCAACATCACGGCGCTTAGGGTAACTTAATACAATTTTTGACTTAAATTTAAAAAAATTAAAATGGCGGATCAAAAATGGCGGATTTTCCCATTTATGAACCAATTTGCATCAAACTCGGAACTTTGAGATCTTTCAGGTCGCTGATTATTATTTTTACCTAAAATTAAAAAAATGAAAATGGCAGTTCCACAATGGCGCACTTTATAAACCGATTTGCCTCAAAATTGGGGGGGGGCTGATTTCTCTGAGGGGGGGGCGCGAAGCCTCATGATGGCGAATTTTATACTCTTTAATCTTTTTATTCATGAAATATGTGAAAAATATCTAAAAAAATCTTAGGCTTGGGGGGGCCTAGGCCCCGAGGAATCCGCCATTTTCAGGTTTTAAAATTTAAATCAAAAATTGTATTGAGTTACCTTAGGCGCCGCGATGCTTCAAGTTTGAGGCAAATCGATTTATAAATAAGAAAGTGCGCCATTGTGGAACCGCCATTTTTATTTTTTAAAATTAAGTTAAAAATAATAATCAGCGACCTGAAAGATCAAAAAGTTTCGAGAACAAATTGTTGAATTGTATACTAACCCCAAATACCTAGTTGTCAAGTCAAGCTAAACAAAACTGTTTAAAGAATTGCCAATGGTAACATCATAAAATAAAAAATCTCGCGGCAAATTGTCCCCGCGGCGAATCGGCCGGCGGCGAATGGTCCCGCGGCGAATCGGCTGCGGCGAATCGCCCGTGGCAAATTGTCCCCTACCCAGCTTGGAGTTCCCATGGAGTGCGCGAATGCGCTAGGAAAGTATCAGATCCGTCATGGATCAATGTATATTTTCTAAAAAATCAATGATAATAAGATATTTAATTCAAAAATGTTTGAAACTAAATAAAATAAATAAATTATCAAAGTACCTTCCTAAACCATACAAAATCTTTAGGAATATTTTATTTTTTATTTAATAATCATAAATTTGTATGCAAGAAACTTCTCATGTTAGATAGTGCGTGTTCTATGTGTATCAGATTTCAAAAAGAAATCCACAGTGCTCATTAAAATATTTTTTCGAATACTCTAACTACTACTACATACTAGCCACTTCTCCTCACTTAAAATACGAGCTGGTTATCAGACGCCACATATCACATGGCTAACGTAAATTTGTAGGTACTTTAAGTAAAAAACAAAAATTAAATACGGTTTAGTACTTTTTAGTACCTTATGACTCCCAGTCACGCGAGACCGATAACTTTAATAAGGTACTAATTGATAGTACGCAGAAGAGTACCATCGTACAACCTAACCGGTAGCTAATAAAGCTAGTTACAGCGTCTTCGATATTAGAGGCTTTTAGATAAAATATATACGTAACGTAAAGCAGTAGGATTGGACGCCCAAAAAAAAGTAGGTTTTGAAAATCACAAGCGGTTACAATTAATAAACAATTGGTTTGGGACAGTCACGTGAAATATGTGTCTGGTAGACTAATAAGGATTGTTAGATAAGATAATATTTATTAGGGGAAAGTAAGGCAAGATGAGAGATGAAGAAGATTGAAGCTCCTTAGAAAATACACAAACCCGGTTTTGACTAAAATAATTCGTTTAATTGTTAGATAGATAGGTTTACAAACAAATTAAAAAAAAACGGTTTTTGTCATATTGCCCTACGACTTCATGTGAGGTGAGGCTTCATGCCACCAACCCTCGTACTGGAGGCTCAATCCATGGTTCCTAGCACCCTGAGCAGAAAATATTTTCATTGTTCTTTTTTGTTTCTGGTAGGTTTTGATTAAAAACTTTCCTTTTAACAATTAAACTTTTACCATGGGTTTTCTTTTTATGTTCTTGTTCAACTCTTCTTTGATTGGAGTCGACGTAATAACGGATGCTCTCTGCTTGACGAATTCGTCATCTTGCCATCACCAACTTGCCCCAGATTACAAAAATTAAAAATAAAAACTAAAAACAACCAAAGATGGTTATTTACATTTTCTTATATTGAAAACATAATAAATAATTTTCTAGTGACAAGGAAGATTATTCTTACCTCAGATTTGTTCGCAAAAGCTTAGTTTTTAGCGAGATTATAAGTTATAAACCACTGTACTATTATTATTCTTTCGACCTCCATGTATCTTTAACCCATAATAATTTTGTTTTGAATTGATTTCGTCAGCTTGTCCCGTTTGTCATCTTGCCCCGATCCTCCCTACATATTTTATGATTAGTCTCAAGTTAAAGAATGACTGAATTAGATAAATTTTTATAGTATTTTTTTGTATTTTGAGAGCAGTAGTTTCGCACTCTTTGTACTGTTGTTACCAGTTCCATGGCCACTTGGAACACCGCTATTATTTTTCGTAGTTGTTTCTGTTAGTCTCACATACAATGTTGTAATGCCAAACTGCACTTTTCTGCGATTGTGTGTGGCAATACACCCTAAATGACATGAATTATGTTGCACAATTTTTCTTTTCTTTCTTTAATTTCTTAAGTGTTCGTCTACAAAAGTTACGTAATTTTTGAAATGATCCTAAGCGAAATATGTGCTCTAATGTTCTTATCTCTTTTAAATCGAAAAACTAAGACATAGGTACTGTGTAATAGGTGTACCTTACGAGGTATATTTTTAAAATGGGTATTTACTAATAAAGAATATTCTACGCATGTAATTTACTCATCCAGTTAATTATTTTAATGAATGAAAACTTGACATAACTAGGTATAATTTAAAGAATATACTAAAATTATCTTGTTTTGCATGGATTTCATTACATACATTTACTTCACAATTAGTGCGTGCTTTTTTTTCTTGATTTTTTTTTAAAGTGTATGGGATAGTCTCTCAGTCTAGGCTTATTTTATTTTTATTCAACCACTTTTCTTTTCTTTCTCGTCTCGTAATACAGTAAATATCGGTTATAACGACATTGAACGGACTGCTTAATATCGGTCGTTAAAACCGAGTGTCGTTAGAGAGAAAAAAAGGCAACAAAGGGTTAACCGAAATGTAGTTCAATTTCTGGCTGTGTGTAATTTTTTAAAATGTTATTGCTTTACTCTTACTTTGCGACACACAAAACTTCCAGAGCATTCTTGATTCTACCAAGAAGTACAATAATATCATCTGCAAAACCAACAGCCTTAAAAAAGCAGTAAACTGACGATTAGAATAGTACGTTTCTCTAACCCTTCTTTATGTGCATGAGGCATGAACAATACAAGAAAAGACAAAATGAACAAATTTAAAGCATTTGGAAAATGGTGTTATCAATGAATTATATATAATGAATAAAAAACCGATGCAGAAAATTTAAACGATTGTAAAAAAAGAACAATTACTAGCTACTCCATAATATCATAAAGGGAAAAATTAGGGGCAAGATAAACCAAGCAAGAAAAAGAACATCCGGGCATAAGAATTTAAGAGACTTATGCAACATGAAGTTGTTTAAAGCAACAGTAAAGTTGATTCGAATCGCCATGATTATTTCTAACCTCTGAGAGATCAAACTTTAAAAAAAACTTACTCTACTTTCCCATGTAAAAATCATTGAACTTAAAGCATCACCCTGCCTCATTACAACATTATTGTTAAAACAGGTATTAAGCTAATAATTTTAATCAACCCTTACCTTTGTTCTGTATTCCAAAAAGGGTAACACATGTTAAGTTATACTACTACTACTATATCGGTTTAGAACGTTTTTCTACGTTGTCCGCCGCCTATTCTCCACCTCCTTCGATCCTGAGAATCACCTTCTGTTAGGATTTTGTGACCCAGTGATCTTTGGATTGACTGTTACCATTCCAGTTCAGGACGCCTTCCTTTTCTGCGCCCTATTGTTGCCATTCTAGCACCTGCTTTTGTATACTCTCGCCGGTCATCTGTTGTACATGGCCGTACCATATCAGTTGTCTTTTGGTGATGTCATCCGTTATGCTTCCTTCGATTTCCATTTTTTGTTTTATGGTCTCATATCTTATATAATCTGTTCTAGACATTCTCATTTTTATTGCATCCTTTTCGACACTTTTCAATTTTGTTTTGTATTTTTCTGTAACGTGACTAGTCTTTATTCCATACAACAGCGTGCTCATCACCATTGTTTCATATATGTTAAATTCTAGTTTTTTTTTTCTATCTCTCTGCTCCATAAAATACTGTTAAAGACATCCAATAAACTTTTTTCCAGTTCTTTACAGTCTGTTCCTGTCTTATTCCATGGAGAAATTGTTTGTCCATTATCTAGTTCTCGCTTGATTCGTTTCCAATACACAAGTACTGTGTTTTATTCAGGTTCACTGTTAACCCCCCCTTTATCATTAGCTACAATTACTTGGTCGTCAGTAAACTGTAGTGTTTGTATGGTAAATCGGTCATTAAATTGTATACTCATACCGTGCACTTTATGTCTCCAGGTTTTTAGAGCTACTGCGATATATATTTTAAAAAGAGTTGGAGAGATACAAATTGCCTGTCTTAAACCTTTCGTTACCAGGAATTCTATTAAAACTCGATTTCCAATTTGAATTTTAAATTTTGACCCGTTGTATAGTTCTTTTATCGCTTTTATGTATGTATGATTGATATTAGTTTGCTCTAACACCGTCCATAATTTTTCTACTGGAACGGTATCACTTGCTTTTGGTAGGTTCACAAAGGTAACATGAGTATCTTTATTTGTGGCACTCCTGTTCTCAGTTACTTATTTAAGACAAAAATATTTTCACTACAAGATCGGCCTGCACGAAACCCACTTTGTTCTTCTTCTTCTTGTTCATGTTCATATTAAGTTATATCCAGCTATATTTATAAAATCTATGTTCTAACATCCCTTAGTGTTATCAGACGAGAAGTCGCCTCGAAGTGACGTGGAAAAATTGCCAAAACACACAACAGTGACCGCAAAGAAACATCCATTGTCAGACCATGTGACGTTGTAGCTTAAGCTTTGAGCTGTACATATATCGAGAAGCTTTTGTGTCGTAAATGCTTTTTCGATTTATCATGCGATAAAGTTTTGGTCTTTCGCCTTGAAAATAGTTTTGCTTAGCCCCTTGGCAACAACAATAATTTAAGAATATATAAATACCCACCTACTTATACAGTGGCGTATATAAGGGGGGACTCGCCCCCCTCCTTCCAAAGCTGAGATTTTTTTAGATATTTCCACATATTTTATGAATACAAACATAAAATAACATAAAATACGGCCTCATTGAGTCTTGGTCCCCCCCTGAAACTGTCCGGGCCCCCCGAAACTTTTTTCTATATACGCCACTGTACTTATATAAAATATAAATAAATAAAAAGGGAATACTGTGCAGCACCTGTGCACGTGCTCTCCCAAATTTTGCTTAAAAAGATATTAAAATTTGATCATTCTATGAAAATTATTAATTTCATCATAAAGTATCAAAATTCACCAAAGACTTGAATACTAACTAGAAATTAATACCTGGTATGTATTTGTTTGTATTCGTATTCAAACGAGGATGCGTAGGCCGGCTACTGCCGGCGCCGCGCATCACTGGACCCAAATTCTGTGCACCGTAGGTGTTATGTCGCATTCTAATTACGAAATATAGAAAGAGAGGACGACAATTCCTTATACAATTTTACTGTATACAGAATCTGGGCCTTACTTCGGTTCGTGCTCTTTTGAATCAATTGCGGCGATCAACCACATGATGCCACTCGCGTGAACTGTTTCTGTTAAAGGTAGCTTATGTGCACCTTAAATTAGTGCACTGAGACAACTTGGCGTTATCGGTCGGGCCATATTGTTTTGATTTCGACGATTTCGTAGTTACTCCAGTTAGCCCAAAAAGTTGAGCGTGACTCTCAAAAAAAATTTTATGAACCAAAAACCAAATATAAACCATTAAGTATAACTTGCCATTAAAAAAAAAATTTACGCTGATTCCAAAAATTGAAAGAAAAATACAAACTTTATGTAATATTTCAAAAACTGAAAATGACAGATTAAATTCAGTTTGACAGTTGGATTCTATATTAAATTAAAAAATTATAAAAATTCTATTTACAACAAAATTAAGTTTTCATAAATAAAAAAGTTATAGCATCCCTTTCAAAATGCAGATTTTTCAAAAGCCTCTCGTAGTTGAAAAACCCAGAACATGTCTAAAACGTCTTTATCTATTTCGGTAAGAAATACCTTTAACAACCCTGTATATATAAAGATATGTATCTATACTGTTTCTGAAACCTTCTATTTCGTTTCCATGGAATTTTCCAAAACTACCGCACGAAGTTGCCGTCAACACTTCAAAATAATAAACTCTCAAGAAACCACACCAAGATCCATAAATAACTCCTATTCCGGTATGTTTAGCTGGTCAAAATCTGTCAAAAGTTAAGACCTTGCCGAGAAGTTGCGAGCCTATATTATATGCAGAACTTCTGGAAGCTGGAAGCGAAAAGCTTTAGAAAAAGGAGCTTATTTAGTTAGCACACAAAATAACGACATACAAAGCATCAAATAAACTATTTTATTCAATTTTAAGTAAAAACCAAAACCAACATTTTGCTAAGGTATATTATTCAGGTATATCAATTTTTTTTCAAAAAGACCCGCTTATCCTGCAAATAAATTGGCAACAGAATTAATTAAGTTTAGCTCCGTATTATTCCAGATTTACAATGAATTGTCAGTTATTTAAATCATCTAACAGTAAAACAATATACTGGCGGTAACATGGGAGGAAGAAATTAGGGACGAAACAGGAAAGCGCCTCTGCATCTGTTCTGACAGTCAAGCTGCGCTGAAAGCACTGTGCCGAACCGAACCGAAGCACTTCAGGAGTAAGAGAAATGGAGCTCGAATGGGTCCCAGGTCACATGGGAGTCCCAGAAAACGAGAAAGCTGACGAACTCGCCAGGGGAGGATCCCGGCAGAAACGCTTCGGGTCAGAGCCTGTCCTGGGGCTCACAAGAGGGCAAATGAAGTCGGCCCTAACAGAGTGGACCCAGAAAGAGATACAAAAGGAATGGACCAACACAGGAAACACCAGACAGGCGAAGGAGTATGTGACAGGATACAGCAAGTCCCGTAGGCTGTTCCGTAGAACACGAAGAGAGGTGGGAGCCATAGTGGCAGTCCTAACCGGACACTGCGTCCTACAAGGCGAAGATGAGAGTGAAGGAGGACGCGACGTGCGAGTGATGTTGGGCCGAGGACGAGGCCTGGGCGCATTTGGTCTCATCATGTGAAGCCTACAACGAGGCAAGAAGAGAGGTATTAGAGGAGGAAGCCTTTAAGACGGAGGGCCTTCTGAATCTGAGGTGGCCCGATATACTGGCCTTTGTACAGAAGACGGGCAGATTCCTTAACGAAGGAAGGACGCAGTACGGGGGATGTCCAGGGGTTGGCGAAAAGGGCGCTTCATGTGCCTAGTCGCCAGGCTTAGAGCCTACCCCACACTACTACTACTTCTACAGCAAATCAATCCTTATATCTCTATCAAATTTTCAGACCCTTTTCTGCTACTTTCTAAGTTTTTTTCACATCTCCAGGATTATCATTTTGAATTTCTTAGTGAGGTAGTGAAAAACCCTTCAAACTTTGAGGTTGTAGATCAACTATAGTGTAAGTTGCGGGTTGATGGTCGTCAGTTCAAACACCGTTTTCTTTGTCTCTTTTTCCAAAAAGGATTTAGCTGTACATGGGTTTCCTAGAATTGTTTCTTTGTGCTTCTGGAAACCTTCTTTATTCTATTTCCAGGACTGCTCCTTTACCTTAGCACTCTGTTTTCCCAATTTATCATTCAAGTTTATCTGGTGCGGACGTCTTCTTATGGTTGATTATATTATGAAGAGGCAAGCCAAGGGGTAACCCTAAAGATACACCAAGTTTTGACCGCATTACGTAATAAATTTTCGTTTCATATGGATCAGTAGGCTACTGAAACAATGTTTAACAAATTCAAGCAGAGAGTACTCTCATTCACACATATACATAATATTCCAATACCCACGGTAACTGCCCATTCATGATGAAAACATGAGGGCCTTGGGGTTTTTAAGCAAAAAAGACCTGATTGGTTGCTTTCAAAGACATATGCATATTATTTTCATATAGTACGTATTATTGCAATACCTACGGTACCTTACGAAGCAGAATGCAAACATATTTGAAATTGCGGTCCTTAAGATAAAATGTCCTGATTGGCTATACTTTTACGCATGAATATTATTTTATTCTTGTATTCGTTACGTCAAATCATCGGCGTACAGTTGACAAAAACTCTATCTATGTAAATTTGGTATCTGTGCATTTTTCGTACCTTTATTTCTGAATGTTTGCATCAAACGCCAACCATTGTGTAAATAGGTAATAGGGAGTATTTGAATATTACTTATATGCATTCAGATCGTTTAATAATGACTGAGTTAATAGCCCTGTATACCTTGAATTCCAACATAGATAATAGTAGGATAAAAAGTAACCACTTGTTCACTTTCCAAGATACTGGTTATATTGTAGTTTAATTCTCAAAATAATAATGTCGAATAATTTGTATAAACATTTAATTTTATGTAACTATAAATTTCAGATTTGTACTCCAACTTTTCGAAATAATAAAATTATTATATTTCCGGTATAATCCATGTTGGTGTAGAGACTAAACATTCAATTTCAGAAGACAAACATTCCCTCCGAGAGCCCAGGGGGTGATGCTCAAGCAAGCATTAAGCCATAAGTCACCCTGTTTTACGTAAAATTAAGCAGTTCTGCAGACCATTGTCTGACACTGTCCTAATTATACCTAACGTCCCTCTTTAATCATGCTTCTAATGAAGTTATCTTTTCTCCTGTGCTTCTGTGGTTCTCTTTTTCATCTACAGCACAATTCCGTAAATCTATTCTTTAAATTTGCAAGCTTTAGGAAAAGGTAAAACAGACAGAGGTTTAGTATCGTTGATATAACGTTAATAACGTTGTCCGCCATTTTTTTACAGATTTTAAGGCACATTTTTTTTGGAACAAAACCAAAATGTTTGCTAAAAAAATAAAAGGTTTTGTATCAGCAAAGTATTTCTAAAGACACTATGTATGACATATTTTAAAGAAACAGAGACGTGACAAACTTATCAAGGTCAAATTTATTTAAATCAAATGAGTAAAATGTCGGTCCTCTATACTCTAGCCTTGTTTAGAGAGATAGCGTCGGAAAATAAAAATAAACAATTTTTGACAAACATTTACCGGGGGTGACGGACTGTGTTTGTTTATATGTTGCTGCGTGATGACTGATGTCAGTTACCGCTGACAACATAAACTATTTTGGTAAAACGCCAATGAACTTGGCAAGTAAACAACATAACCAAAAAATATGAATATGAGTGACTTTGATGTTTTCCGCGTCTCTACTTCCTTAAAATATGTCATACATACAGAGTCTCTAGGTATCTCTAGTATTTCTTTCCTCATAAATTACTAAATGGGAATAAAACTTAACGACCGATTTACTATATACACACTGCAGTTTGCTGACGACCAAGTAATTGTAGCTAATGATAAAGAAGACATGGAGTATATGAGAAAGTTAACGGAAGAATACCAAAAGTGAACCAACAGTGAACGTGGACAAGACACAGTACTTATGTATTGGAAACGAATCAAGTGAGAACTAGACAATGAACAAACAATATCTCCATGCAATGAGTATGTATACTTGGGTGTCACATTTGATAAGACACGAACAGACTGTAAAGAACTAGAAAAAATAATAGTAAAAGCAAAAAAGGTAATTGGTTGGCTTAACAGTATTTTATGGAGCAGAGAGATAAAAAAGAATGTAGAATTTAACATATATGAAACAATGGTGAAAAACACGCTGCTTTATGGAATAGAGACATGTCGCGTAACAGAAAAATACAAAGCAAAAATGGAAAGTGTCGAAATGGATGCAATAAGAAGATCAATGAGAATATCTAGAACAGATCATATAAGAAATAAGATCATAAAAGAAATAATGGGAAACGAGGGAAGCATAACGGATGACATCACTAAAAGACAACTGATATGGTACGGCCATGTACAACGGATGAACGACGAAAGATTACCAAAGCAGGTCCTAGAATGGCAACCAATAGGGCGCAGAAAAAGAGGGCGTCCTAAACTGGAATGGCAAAAGTCAATCCAAAGATCAATGAGTCAAAAAAACCTGTCGGAAGATGATTGTCAGGATCGAAGCAGGTGGAGAATAGGCGTCGCACAACGTAGAAAAACGTTCTAAACCGACATAGTAGTAGTATAAATGACTAAAATACACATAATCTGAAAAATATTTTATTATTTTACATAAGTTGTCTCTGAAGGACAACTTAAAATTAAAAAAATTGGTTTAAAATAACACTAGACTGAACCTTAACATAAATATCCGGATATTTTAGGTGTTACAGAAGGGACATCAACGTTACCGAAGGGACAAAAATTAAAAAGCACACAATTTATGGCACAAGACAAAATTGCAGAAATAGATATTGGTCAAAAATATTAAGACAGATTATAAATACAACTATTTTCCAACTAAATTCCACAGAAAAATGTCCGGATTTCAAAAACAGGGACAATTTCTGTAACATCAAAAATAGCGTTACCGAACGGAAGAAATCACGTTGCAGATTGAACAATTTCTTTCAGAGAACCTCATTCTTCTGCGATCAGAGGATGGCAATAGTCTGGGATGAGTAAATAGAAACCAAACTAAGGGGTAGTTTTACTTGCTTTACTAAATGTATAAAGGGACACCACCGCCAAACAGTCATCAAAGTAATTTGTGGACCTGCTTAAAATTAAGGATGTGGATTAAAATAAACGCATAGATAGTATTGTTTTTTGTCTTCTGACAAAATCAACCTTGATTCAACAATAACAGTCGTAAGTTGTATTTGAATCATATACAGTTTATTTTTAAAATCAGGAACGTGCGGTCCATGTAAACAAGGGAAGCATTGTTAATAATTAACTATTAAAACTTGACATAATTAGCGCCAGTCTTTTGGGAGTGATAAGACTGTATCAGATGCAATATATTTCGCGCGTACCTATGTGCTAGAAAAACGGCATACCTATTTGCATACAAGCTGCGTTCGGTATTCGGATTTTTGGTCACGTGATTACAGATTAGTCTGGGCAAATTGGAATTATAACCTTAAATATAACCAAAAATATTATGTACATATTGCAACTCACGCCCAGCTATAATTTTGACAAAATTTTCCTTTAATGTCGGAAATTTATATAATTTGTTGTCTTCAACATCAAATAATTCGATTTCAATCTTTTTACATAAAAAAAATATTTTTATAAACAAAACAAATACACAACATAACGTCACAATCTCGGATTAATCTCTTTCGTCGATCAAAATGTACGGAGCAACCAGATTTACGTCCGACACTAGTCGGATTCTGCTCATACTAATGAGCAGAATTACCGAACGATTCAGATCTACCTCCCCTATATCTAGATGGAATTAACGAACGATTTCGATCAAAAAGATTAATCCGACGTAAATACCGAACGCTGCAACAGTAGACGGGAGAATAAGAAAGGACAACAATGTTAGTTGTCTTTGTCGTACGCGTAGAAAACGAATAAGGATTGACAATTGGTCTTGATTTGTCCCAAGAGCAGCGTCACTTTCGCGACAACCGCCGGCTCCTTGGGCTCTACGCCGCAGATAAAATTGCTTCTCTCGTTATGAAAAACATAGTGGAGGGGGTTAATGCATGCAAGCCCAATGCGAAAATTCAGTTGGCGCCCTTTAGCCTTGAACTATCCAGTCTGTTCTATTACGTACATACGCGTTTCACAATGGCATGCCAGCAAGAGGCTTTGGTTTCGGTAAAGGATGTTGCAACGGCCGTGATTGTATAGTGTGTTTTTTGATTAACAAAATGATTTCTTCCCAAAATTTTAATGAAAATATAAACAACAATAGGCTAAAGCAAGAAATTAAAGTTTACCGAAAACTAAAAAAGATAGAAAAATACAAATAAGCAAGTTTTTAAAAAAAATTGCTTCCCTTGTCTCCAGTTTTGCCGCACGCCTCTGTTTAAAATAAAGAATACTAAAAATAATACTAAGAACTTTGAATCTTCTTTTAAGAAAAAAAGAACTTCAAAGAGTCTTAAATACCGAAAAAAAACTATTTGATTGTATTGTTATCTTACAAAAAAATGATAAGTTTGAATATTTGTGGGAAACTAATACGACTTACTTCTCGGTAACAAATTGACTCTTAGAAACAGCTGTCTTTTTAAATGGCACCAATTAACTCGAAAAGTTGCTAAATGTAACTGAAACATCCATATTTGTTACGTAACCTAAGAGTAAGTTATCTCAATTGATTGCTCCGTTGGTGGACATTTACTAGTTTTCAACATTTTTAAAATAATTTTCTATTAAGCCTTATTTACAAACTTGCTTGAATCTATGTATGTATGTCTGTATGTAAGTCTGTCGAGTTAAGTCCATAAAGAATGGTTAAAACTGCCTGAATACTAAACTGATCACCGCCTTTATTAATTTTATCATCGGGCCCTAAGACGCAATCATCACACATCATGATACTTTATTTGTTTTCAATATTGCGGATTTCCTCTATATTTTCAACTTAATATGACAATTTGCTTAATTTCGCTTAATAATAATCGACATTTTGCTTAATCAAGTCAACTTGATCCGCAGGTTGCTCGATTATTACGCGTACTTAAATGTTGAATTTATTTTGATTACTTTCGATCAACTGTTTCATTTTTTTAAATGTTTTTGTAACAAGCGTCTGATCATGCTTGCTAGATTTCTAGGCCTTTTGATTACTTATTTAAAGACCCTCCAAATTGTTTAATTTGGAGCTAAAGCTTTTTCCATGTTTGAACCTCCCAAAAAATATTATAAACAATAGAAATAAATAAATATAAATAAACAATCAGGTGAAACTAAAAAGCACAGAAATGTCATTTTCTCTCTGGATCGCCAAGCTGGTACTTTGAATAAAGAAGGCTTTAAAGCTTCTGGACTTAACTCAAACTTAATTCATCCAAAAACTTTTAGGCCTCTTCACCAAAAGGTCCATGAGTTTCCGCACTAAAAGGAACAAAAATATAGTGATTCTTCAGCTCATCATACATTCTATGTTTTTCTGTTTCGCCAATTTGTGCAGCCACAACTGATTATTTAGATGGTTTTGCAAATGTTGCTATTAGCTAAGGTGTGTCTGCACGTGGTGTCCCAGACTAAACTCCCTGACTTCTAAGGAGTCAAAGAAACTCCGTCAATACGCTTCCAGTGGTTTGTAGAAATTTCTGTTGGTTTAATTGGAATGGAAATTCAGAGTTTAAAAAACGCTCAGTTTAGCCCGCAAATGCTAAATTTGTTAGCCTTTTGACTGCAAATACACATGCTGCTCACACACTGAAAGAATAAGTTCAAGCAATGGAAACGTGAAAAAAAGTATTTAAGATGATTCCCCAGAGACACTGAAGGAAGAGCATTTAGCCCTGCATTACTCATAGTTCTGAATAGCTAGGAGATGTCTCGAGCCTTGACAATCCAGAAGAAGATTTTCATAAGTAGCTTAAAACAAACTCAAATCAAAACCTTTTTAATTATTTGGTTGTTCAATAAGAATTTCGATAAATTCGCACAGTCCACGATTTTAAAGCGAAATCATAATTTTAGTCTGAAGTATTTAAAATTGATTGTGGAAGAATGGTTTCAATCAAAACTTCTACATTTTTGCATGATCCTAAAAAGGCTGACAAACATAATTTAGATGACCCCATATTTAGTTTGTTGATGTGTGATAGTGTCCCTAAATAATTATTTCATTTAAGAACTATCAAATTATTTAGAAATACTAAGAGACCTATAACTCCTACCCAAGAAAAATAAAAGAGTTGCAATATAAAAACATATACGAAATACGAATACATACGAACATATACGAAAATTCAAAAAAAATACAGCGCAGACGATAATTTTCAAAATATTAAATACTCGGAAATATGTCGCTGCACAAGAAATTTTTTAGAAAAAAACGAAACCAAGTTAAATTAATTATAGGATAATGGTAAAAGAATTTGGGAAAAAATGCAAAAAAATACAAAAGTTTTCCTAAATTTTATTTCAAATAAGATTAGAACTTTGGTTTAATTCTGGTCTTTACTGCATTTGAGTAATAGATTTTCAACTGCTGCAGTTTGATGTCACTTTTACTTGGTAGATATTCACAACCTGCCTATTACATACGTGAACCTGAAAAGCACGCGATATAGCAAGCATTGGTGTCCACAGGCTGGTCACTTTCTGTCACCCTTATCGTAGCCCCTAGTTATATGTCCCTACCGAGATTTTTAGGGATATAAATCATCTGACACCAGCGTTCTCTTAAATAAATCTTATTGTCTTAGATTATATACGGCTAAAAAAGAATTTGAGTTTTTAAAGAGACTTCCAAAGACCAACAGAACTTAAAATTTATTTACTTTAGTCGCTTGCAAGCTTCCCATCTTTTATTGCTCAAGTACAATTTAAGTTAAATTAATTTTAACTTGTATTTATTGGCTGTAGTAGGTAATTTTTTTTTCTATAAGAATAAATATTGTTGAAGTAGTGTAATTGGGTATTTCTTGACGATCGATTTACCATATACAAACTACAGTTTGCTGACGACCAAGTAATTGTAGCTAATGATAAAGAAGATTTGGAATATGTCAAGAGAAAGTTAGCGGAAGAGTACCAAAAGTGTGGGTTAACAGTGAACATGGACAAGACACAGTATCTATGTATTGGAAACCAATCAAGTGAGTTAGAGCTAGACGATGGACAACAGTGGCGGCTCGTGACAGTAAAGTTTGTGAGTTCTGCCGACACAATTATACAAAAACAAACAACAAACACGACCATAACCTCCCGCTCATGCGTTTGGCGTCTTCTAAATAAATAAATGCGCCCGCAAACACGCAACGCTGAGCCCGCCCGCCCGGAATTGTACTGGAACTGCAAGTTTTGCAGCTCTATTTTTGCCTAGATTTCGCTATCTAAACCCATGAGCAAGTGCGGTGCGGGGCGAAGGAAGGGGTTCCTAGGCGAGCACAGATCTCGTTAGCCGCCCAGCTACGTTGTGTTGCAATTTAGCAGCGCAACAATACCAATAACTTCATTTGACCGACTGTGAAATGCGGCCTTCGACGACGGCGCGCAGCGTCATACTCAACACACGTACGCGATTTGAAGGCCTACTATACCAACACCGGACCGAAAATATACTGCTATTCCAATAATTTTAGAAATAAAATAATTATATTAGAAAAATAGCAGCGGCTGAAAAATAGTCAAATAATGTGAAAATTTTGGGGGTTCTGCAGCTCTGCAGCCCTTATGCACTAGCCGCCCCTGATGGACAAACAATATCTTCATGCAATGAGTATGTATACTAGAGTGTCACATTTGATAAGACAGGAACAGACTACAAAGAACTTGAAAGAAGAAGAGTAAAAGAATAAAGGTTATTTGATGTCTTAACAGTATTTTATGGAGCAAAGAGATAAAACTGAATGTAAAATTTAACAAATATGAAACAATGACACGCTGTTGTATGGAATAGAGACTTGTCGCGTAACAAAAAAATATAAATCAAAAATGGAAAGTGTCGAAATGGATGCAATAAAAGGATCAATGGGAATATCTAGACCAGATCATATAAGAAACTAGACCATAAAAGAAAGCATGGGAATCGAGGTGGACAATAGGCTTCTGACAACGTAGAAAACGTTCTAAATCGACATAGTAGTAGAAGTAGTATTCCTTGATCCACTATTGCCACTCATTTTTATTTCTGGAAAAGAGAGTGAATTTTTATTCTATATATCCAACTAACGAACATCTCGCACATCATTTTTTGATTTGCTATGATGTCTTCTTTAACTTTAGAAAAAAATACTAGCCCTTAATGAAGTTAATGCTAGAAACAACTTCACAAAAAAGCTATTTTTTGTTGCAATGTTTTTTCAAGCGTTGCCATAAAAATAGTACTTTACATTTTGTTCCTTAAGTAGATGTTTGGATTTCTTCAGAACAATTTTCACAATTATCTAAAATCAATCTTCACAAGATCAAGAATAAATTTGTAGTATTATAGGCCTTGGCCGATTCTGCTTGAAAGATTTGTGGATCTAGTTTTGGGAATTGGTATAATAGAAAAAATTGGGGCAGTTGAAATTTTTTGAACATACAAAACAAAAAACAAATCTTTAGGTAAGGTCTTTAATACCTCAGAATGTGCTTCTTGTATTCGGAATTCTCTGGAAATAGTAGGGCACTGCCACTGTCATTATCGATGTTGTTAATTTTTATTTTTTGCTCATTACCTTATTTTTCTGTGGATTTCCTTATTCCTACATATCTATGGTAGCATTGTGGTAAAAGGGATGACAAAAAGCTTTATATTTGACAAATTCGAGTCGGAAAATCCACAGGAAAACCCAGTCCAGGGTTTCTTTTTGTTTTATTGCACCGGTGGTCTCTTATTGCATTGCCATAATTCACACTTGGCATCAGATATGGAATTTTTTCCTGACATTTGTCGTAATTTAAAGGAATGCAGAAATATTGTGATATTTATTGCTTTGTTTCAACTACTCGCCTTTATGGCGTCGAGGCCTAGATATGAGACAAAAATAATTAAAAGATATAACATTTTTGGAATGAGCATATCTTCTTTGTCTAGTGCCTTATCCTCAATGGACGTTGGCGATCCTTCCGACCCATATTACTTCGTTAACAGTGGCTCTGAAAAATTCTACAGGTGCAATTACATTATTTCGTATTTTTGGTTACGCATTATATGTCCAAAGTATGCAAGTTTTCTTTCTTTATCAATTTTCTATATTTCTTTTTCGTTTTGCATGCGTTGTAAAACAGTTTCTGGTTACGTGATACGTGACTCCAAGATATTCTTAGCATGCGTCGGTGGAGGAAACAATTGGTGTTATGGCTCCATCGAATATCTAATCTAAATTGGCAATTTTTAGGCAAATAAACATTAAAGTGAATTATTCTAGTTGTTTTTTAAATTTGAATAAAAACAATTTTTTCAATAATTTTTATATTTAGTGTGTCCAAGGATAGAGTGCCGGTAAGGTATAAATGACAAAAAAATTTCGATGTAGACTCTAATTTTCTGGGAATCACTCCGGCTTGGTCGCAAACTAAGAGATGGTGATGATGATGATAAAAAATAAGCCAAATCAATTAATATACAGGGTGGTTTAGTAGGCTGATTTGATGATGTTAGGTATAAATGACAAAAAAAATGTTCTATTTAGATTCTGAAATCAATTAATCTACAGCGTGGTTTAATAGGTTGATTTGATAAAAAGTGTTAAGAGTAAAATACTTTTATTTTAATAGATATGGGAAAATGTTATTACGAGTTTAGATTCAAAAGTTATGGCAGATTCTCAGTTTTAAGAAAATCAGTCAACTCTGAAGTCGATTATGAAAATTTTGTTTAGACGATTTTAAGCTAATTTTTCTGAAAATTGAGAATCAGTGGTAACTTTTAATTCCAAATAACTCTTCTGAATAACTATTTCTGAACAAAGGTACATTACGCTTAACACTTTTATGAAATCAACCTAATAAACCAATTGATTTGGCTCATTATCTTAACATGTTAGTTTAAAACCAAACAGGAGCGATTCCCAGAATATTAGAATTTAAATCGACATTTTTTTATCATTTATACCTTACCGTTACTCAATCTGTGGACACAATGTATGTATAAAAATTTAATTACAAATACAATTGGGTCACCAATTATTTGCCGTAACTAAGCTTAAGCTCGAGGATATCTGACAGGATTAAAAATGACATAAAAAGACAAAAAAATCCTGTAGGATATTTGCAGTGCGAGCGCACGCGGGGATAAAAGAATTTGAAAAATGACGTCATTAGGTGGCAGTTAGCTAAAACCTGCCACTCGTCAGCTCCACAGTTCCAGCTCTCCGGCTTTGGGAAGCTAATCCTGACTAATGTAGCTGACTAATATAGGGCATTTTGTGTCCGACTGAATATGCCGGCGGCGATGCGAAGGATATCATATGTTTTGGGCTAAAAAGATTCAAACATTTTTGTACTACTCACTTTCCATTGCTATTAAATCAAACAGAATATCTCGATATGATACCTAATGCCAATTTGCGGTAAAAAATACAAGTTGTAACAAAACGGGATTTTTGATTATAAAGCTTGTCTAGCTGTTCTGGAGCGTTTAAAGCACAGTCTCCCTCTCGCCAAAGTGCTTTAGACTAAGAGTTCAAACCAATCAACGGCAAGCTATGAGTGTCTGGCGGGCAGAGTTATTTTTCCTGAGACAAGAAAATCGTTAGAGAGCATTCTTCAGTTGGTTTCTGTACGCTTCACATCGCTTCATTTAAGGGGGGGGGGTTTCAACTGGGGAAATGTTAAATTTTTGTTAATTATTTTAACTTGGTATAATATAATTCTTTTTGTTATTTCTAACTATGGTCTTTAATTTTAGAGTTTATTTTAATTATAAACCTTTTTATTATTGCGGTTTCCAGTGTTCTAAAATATGGTTGCTATATTTTTCTGGTTTTCTTAACTTCAAATACAAACCAACCATTGCCCTAAAATCGGCATTTTTAATCAAGATAATGTCAGAAACCTAAACAGTAGTCATAAGGAAATTAAACAGTTGATTGAAGAATTCTATTTAATCAACGTTTAAAATTTTGATAAATTAAAGTATTACAACAAATATATAAAAGGTTCCTAAAAACTTAAAGTTTAAAGAGTGTGAATATTAGAATACAAAAGTTTAATAGTTTATTAACAGCAAAATCAAATATATAATAAGAAGTGAAAAGGTGAAGTTTAAAGAAGAAAATTGAACAGGGATGTATGATTTTCCTACATTGGTTACATATTTGAGAAACACGCTTATAGCATTAACTTCCTCCAAAAACCGCCAAATTCCCTTTGCTTTGTTAATTCTATAAGTTGTTGCCCAAATTGGTTGCTTGCAACGTTTAAGCCTTGACCACTTGATTTGACAGTCAACGAGGCCACCTGTTATAAAGTTAAGAAAAAAAGATTCGATATAGATTATTCAATAAACAAATAATAAAATCAGTATGGGGATTATGTTATTCAACTTCAGATTTTAACTAACGAGAGAAACACGCTAGTAGTCAAGTTCTGTCATTTCAAAAAGCCGCACAAAAAACTGGCGCGTGCCACCCTTCTCATAATAACCATTTTGGGAATTGCAGGAGTCCATTCTATAAATACCTAATTCCTTCTCTAAATATAACAAAGGCTTTCGAAAGGTACCACCTGCATTCTTTAATACAGGGTCAAACTCATTTTAAAATTGTTAGCGGTTGTGTTTATATTACGGATTTGAATTCATGTCATTATTATAGTGACATTTTCATTATTATTGTGAATAATAACAATTATAAACGTGTATATTTTAGTTTGTTTTTATAAGTGAGGACCTAGTAAGTGATATTAATAATGGCGTTTTGGCGGCCATTTGAAACACCACAAACAAATTTTTGTAGACCATTTTAGGACCAAGGAGGAGAAGAAGTGGTGGTACCATTACAGTCTGCTGTTTTACAGAAACCAAACCTTAACCCTAAAAAATAAATGGATCCATGACGGAACTGACACCTTCCTGGCTAGCCTATTATCAAACTTCAAGTGAAGCCATGATAATATATTAGCCTTAAAAACAGTTTTTTTTAATATCTCAGAAACTAAAGCTCCTACGAAGTTTTTGGTAATAACACGAATTATTGTAGAAAATATAGTCTACTACATTTTGAAAACAGTGTATTAAGACGATGCCTCATTAAAAAGTTAGCATTTTTTAAAGTTTCTAATTGTCAAAAAACTGTCATTCGCATTAATGGATTTTGACCAAAATCTAATAAGCTCGTAAGAGTATCGAACACTATTTTACCTATATATATATATATATATATATATATATATATATATATATAATACACACGCAGACAGACATCACGACGATATTGCTAGGATAGGTCAAAATACATCCAAATAACACATTTTTGGCGTTATCTTAAATCGTCGAAAATAATACCTTCTCTCTAGCCATTGTTACGCGGGCTAGGAAGGTAAAAAAATCCAAAGGGCAAGGCAAAACTTTTAAAAACACATTGTACGAGGAAAATTCAAGATATTATTTTTGATATGTATGCGCAATTCTCAGTAGAAAATTACGGAAATCGTTCCAGAATATACGAACCTATTAGACATATTACAGGGGCAAGCTACATGGTATATAGTACCTATCTATTAATGCTTATATACATTAAGCAGCAACTTTTATTAAACGTTTTATTTTATTTTACTATATACTATAAACAGTTCCCAGTCCGGCTCATATATTTTTAGCTCACACCTATACTATACTATAGTAGTGTGAGCTACGGTGATCCTAATTTTTTCGAGAAAAAAAAAGTTGCTCCGATTTAAAAAAAAATTATATATCTTTGCGTTTCAGATGATTTTGAAACTTTTTTGTTGCGCCGTCTGTCTGTCTGTCTGTCTGTATGTATGTCTGTCTGTCTGTCTGTATGTCTGTAACGACCAACGCGCATAACTCAAAAACCGCTCGGCCGATTTTAATGAAATTTGGTACCTAGGCTGGGTCTTGGGTCGAGATGGTCCCATTTAAAAATGAACAAAATCCACCGAACACAAACCAAATAAAAGGGTGGGGGTAGATTTCAAAAATTAGAGTTTATGTGAAAATATGGCGTGTGTGATATCAAACGAAAGGTAATTGAGTCTGAAGTTAAACAAAATACATTGTAATTTATTTTAAAAAAAGGGTGGGGGTATATTTCAAAAATTCGAGTTTAAGTGAAAATATGGCGTGTGTGATATCAAACGAAAGGAAATTGAGTCCGGAGTTTAACAAAATACGTTTTAGTTTTTACTTTTTTTAAGGGTGGGGGTAGATTTTAAAAATTTGAGTTTAAGTCAAAACATGGCTTGTGTGGTATCAAACAAAAGGTAATTTAGTCTGGAGTTGAATAAAATATATTTCAGTTTTTAGTTATATTAGCTCACACGTAAACTATAACTATAGTACCTAGTGTGAGCTTAGGGGCCCATATATTGGCAGAGTATTTTTTATTTGTTTAGGATTCTTTAATGGGTTTCACACTTCAAATTTTATTATGGTTTTTTTGGCGGCCTTTTGAAATGAAAGGACTATACATAGATTTCAAAGTGCTAAGAGTGCAATTGTTAATACATCTTGGTAATTTCGAAATAAATACCTTTATCGGGAATCGAAGCAGTAGCCGGTAAGATCACTAGATTACCAAGTTTTTAGAACAAATGATCCAGTGATCTTAGTAGCAGGGACTATCAGAAAGTACGCCAAAATCCATGAAGATATATTGTAAATGTATAATCGATTAAGCTTGTAGATAATAATGTGTTACTTTAAAGACTAAAAAGAGCGACGCCGTTTAAGCTAGCAAACCAATTAAAATAAATAATACAAAATAACGCTTTAAACACAACCAAATTATGATTGACACTTAAAGCACAGCTGAGACAACTTTTGAGTAAAACCTAAAATTTAAGTGTAACTTTAAGTATAAGTCTAGTATATTAAGTTAAATCAAATAAATTGTAGTTGAATAAATGCAGTGTCTTTAAAAAACAAAAAAGAAAAATGTATAACCTGTTTTATTTGTTCTGAACGGTAAGTGTGACTCCAATTTAAAGGCTTTTTCGTTAAGTTGACTATTTTCATCGTTGTAACATCGTATATTCCTTAATGAGAAAAACTACATTAAGGTTTCCTGCACCGGGACGTCCCTCTTTCTGTCAAGATCGATGATCTTAATCCCGGTTTTGAGTAATGGTCTTTCCTGTGGGATACTCCCAACAAGATCGCAATTTGGGATAAGCAATCCCTGTGTGTCGGTTTGTCTTTTGCTTCTTTACTTTACCAAACTTTGAGCGAAAGAATTTATTTTTTCGTGCTCATATTAAAACTGCATATCTGACTGTCGTTGGTCATCTTAGCATTGATAAAGATTGCTATCCAGCAGTAGGTACTGGAGAGGGTTACTAGAAAAAGCTCATTCTATAGAGAGAGTTTAAACAAGGGCCCTTCAAGAAGAGAACTATGAAACTCAAAAGAATTCCAATGAACAGGAAATTTGCATGTTGGTTGGCTGCCGACGAACACTACCACTGCATAGAATTGGTATAACACCGAAGAGTGACTGGTGAACTTGGACTGCCCTCAGTAGGAATGATATTTAAGAATCAGCACCAAACCCAAAGTGATCACGAGCCTTTTTAATGGACCACAGTTATTCTGTGAGTAGTTGCGATGCAGTGCTATCTTACTGACATTAGAATATTTCTCATCATCATCAATAAAACTTAAAAATTCCATTTATACTTAGGAGACATCGAAAGTATCATAATTCAAGTGGGAACCTGACTTTTTCTGCCTCAAACCAGCCTTGGAGGGCTAATCTATCAGACTTGCCTCAATCTAAAGAATTCCTTAAAGGACGTTGCATAGCGACTAAACTTTTGGCGACTATGGAACTAACAGAAGAGACGAATACAGATTCTATCTGGGGGCCAGACATGTAATGTGCGACTGTCCGGACATTGCACGATGTCAATAGTGTCTCTCTCAAACTGATAGCTAACCTTTTGGAGGACTAGGCATACAGTGGCGAGAAATCACTCAAAAGTGAGTGGTGGTCGTAGTGCAAGACCTGCAAGGCTCACTTACATATGAATCATCATTATCAACACAATTCAAACTGAAACTACCAATTAAAGAGAAATTAAAAATAAGTCACAAACTTAGGTTTTCTTGTAAGATTATGGTTGTCTTTTCCAAAACTTGTGGTTAAACGTTTTCTGGTTGGAATACTACAAAGGACTGCTGCTGGAAACGAGATTCGAATATCTGTCAGACTCTCCAAGGAGAGATATAGAAGTACACGTAGCTGAAGTAATAATCGAAAGAAAATGATCAAGAATAGTAATAAAATGTTTTAATCAAGAAAAGCTTGCGGACCCGTGGGAATATATGCTGAAATGCTCAAATCAGGATCAAAGAAACTACTAAAAAATCTCACATATAATAATTAATAATTGAAGAATTGCATTTATATCCTCAATACATAAAAAAGGAAATAACCTGGACTACCACAATTACAGAAGAATTTCAGTAACCACTACTCTAAGTAGATTGTACTGTAGGATTCTTAGAGATTTAATAGAGAATGATTTTTTGTGAAAAGAAGAAGAAGAGCAACGTGGGTTTTGTGTAGGCAGATCTTGTAGTGATAATGTTTTTTGTCTTAAATAAGTAATTGAGAAAAGGAGTGCCAAAAATATAGGCACTCATGTTACCTTTGTGGACCAACAAAAAACATATGATACCGTTCCAGTACAAAAAATAATGGACAGTGTTAGAGCAGACTAATTAATCATACATAAGTAATAGCGATAAAATTACTAAACGAAGGGTTAAAATCTAAAATTAAAATTGGAAACCAACTGTTGACCTAAATTCCTGGTAACAAAAGGTTTAAACAGGGATACAACAGCTCTCCAACCTATTTTAAAATATATATCGCAGTAGCTTTAAAAAACTGGAAACGTAAAGTACAGGGCCGACCGATTTAACACACTACAGTTTGCTGTCGACCAACTAATTGTAGCTAATGATAAAGAAGACATGGATTATATTATGAGGAAATTAACGGAAGAATACCAAAAGGGGGGGCTAACAGTGAACATGGACAAGACACAGTACTTTTGTATTGAAAACGAATCAAGTGAGTAAGAACTAGACGACGGACAACCAATTTCTCCATGTAATAAGACAGGAATAGACTATAAAGTACTGGAAAAATAATAGTAAAAGCAAAAAAGATTATGGGGTATCTTAACAGTATTTTAAAAAACATATATGAAACAATGGTGAGAAGTACGCTGATGTATGGAATAGCGTAACAGAAAAATACCTAACAAAAATTTAAAGTGTCATAACGGTTGACATCACTACTGATGTACCAAAGCAGGTCCTAGAATGGCAACCAATAAGGCGCAGAGAAAGAGGGCGTCTTAAACTGGAATGGCAACAGTCAATCCAAAGAGAAATAAGTCAAAAAAACCTGACAGAAGATGATTGTCCGGTTTGAAGGAGAGGGGAGGAGAATAGGTTTCGGACAACGTAGAAAAACGTTTTAAAACGACATAGTAGTAGAAAGAGAACTAAACTCTTTTATTCCAAATTTAATTCCTTCTATTCCACTAAAATGAAAGTAAGAATCGCAATTATATAAAAAGAAAGAAGAATAACTCAAAATAAATTTAACCCTGTCGACGTACTTAGACAGTCATTACCCTAAAAACTAATTATTTTTCCTGAAGCGTAAAGCCTGGGAGAGTGTAGATGTTGAGTCGCTTTTCTCTGGAGGGTGAAAACAATCAGTCAAATGGGCTAAAGAGAGCATTCTTTCCAAAGCTGAGGCCATCATTTATAATAGTAGATTAGCCTGTTCCAAATGAGCCAGATAAAAAGGTACACACACTCTTTTAGATGCAGGACTGTCGAGGATTTCCTACATTTTGCAAGTCGATCGGTCACAGACAACTTTAGAATGAATCGTTTTAAACATAAAATACCCACAGTTAACACTCAAGAAACTAAAACCCAAAGAGTAAATTATAACATTCTTGGAGCTAGACACTTAGTCAGTGACGTACGCAGAAATAAATCCTGGGGGGAGCTTGAGCGCCGATCGACACGCAGAGATGAACGCTGGGGCGAGGCTTGATTTTTGGGAAAACTTCATGTTTTAGGGGTCAATATTCAGTGACTTTCAGGGGGGGTGGCTTACTGACTTAATGTTTCTTGGTGATCACGAGTGTACTACATGCCAACTTGTTGGTAAAGTATATTGTATTGCTCTAGCTTTTAAGGTTTAGGAACCCAGGTTTAATAAACTCTGTAGTTCCATTAATAGAAAAAACTAGTTGCAATCAAAAAGTCTTCATCAAAAATAAGTTATTCCAATAAAAGAATCAGTAATGAAATGCATATTATACAATTTTAATCTTCTTCAAGGTGCAACTCCTGGTGGATTTTAACCAGATTTACCAAAACAATATTTTTAAACGTTTATTTGACAGTTCGTTATTTTTATGGTTGTAACTGAGGATGCGCATTAGCAACTTGGCATTCTTTTGTCTTTATTAAACATAACAAAGTCCATTTTAAAGAAAACGTTTCTTTATTGTTATCGTTATTTAGTACATTTAACTCAAGAACCAACTCTGTAATGTTCTCCATTTTATTTTTTTTAAATATAATACAGACATAATATAATAATTGATAACTGACACAGACAATAACAGTATTTTTTAAGACGTTTCAAATGTCTTTTTTTGACTGGCATAATAAATTTCAAAATTTTAAGCGTTTCAAAATCTCTCTAATATCTATGATTTCTCTATTTATTTTATATTACCTTTATTTACCATTACTTTCAGATTAGTGTAAGCTTTTATGTTCATTTAATATTTATTTATAGTGTCAATATTTTATTTCTTTCTAAATCGCTCTCTAAGTTCTCACAAAACTCTTACCTTAGTTTTGCATCAAAACTTTCTGTTTATCTAGGTGGCAAATCTATCCCCAACTTCCATCGATTACCGTGGATTTACGCATTTTGGACAGAGTATTTAAACAGTTAGACACACCAATCATGGAGATTTCCATCGTTATGGAGATTTTCCGAGCCCATCCTGGGAAAAGATGGAGATAAGGGAATTCGTAAGAGATGGTCAAAAGTTTTGGAAACCTGTTCAGGTATATTAGCCAGATATGGCAAGGCTGTACCACCCGAATTTTTAGGACTGAAAAATATTAAAATATTTAGTAGCGCCCACAACCTTAACACCCACAACAACTAGGTCTTATGAATGGCTCTACTGTACTACATTTGAGTTCAATGTTTAAAAAATTATATAATAAACAACAACATTCATTGAAACACGGCATTGGTAAAATTTCTTGCAACCATTTTTGTAATAACTAAAAATACTGTCAAAACTTTAGTTTTCGAGATATTGAAAAGAAACGCAAAATTTAATTTTAAAGCAATAATTTTTACCCAACAAGGACTATTTCTTTCATTTCAATATCTTTTAGTTGGGAAGGTATTAGATCCATTATACTCCGTTTTTATATTTTAATCCAATTTAACTATAATCTTGATAAAGGGGCACAAGTGACAAAACTAACAAAAAATTTTACAGACTAAAAAAAATGCTAGAAATTAACATTTTGTGGAATTCCCAAGCCCAACACAACTTTCCAAAATTCTATTGTAAACCTCTCATCTCCCCCCGAAATTTTTGCACGCTTAGAATGCTACAAATGCGCACATAACTAATGTACAACAAAACTATTTTCAAACCATATTTTCTTCCTTTAATTTTCACACCTTTTTCAAGCTTTTTGACCCCATAACCCATCTGTTCCAAGACCTCCTTAACACCCATACTTAAAACTACATTTTGCTCACTAATACCGTGAAAACTTTATAATGCTCAATTAGATCACTGGCTAATGATGCACGTTGGAAATAAGAATGATATTATAAGACAGGGTTTGGTGAGAAAGTTGACACTTAAGAATAAAACGTTACAACGGCTATCGTATTTGGGAAACAAATGTTTAATGATCATAAAGCAGAACATATTAGGGAGTTATTGCAACAAAGCTAAGCACTATTTGAAACTCGTAGACAATGATTGAGTAGAAATAATATATAAATAAAATTTGGGTTCCATTGTCCGAATCTTTTGTCAAAAACTCGGAACATTTTTTCGAGATTTAAAAAAAAATTGAGTTAGAAGTTTTGATGTAGAAAGTCTTTACACCAACGTGCTAATAAATGAGTCACACAGTATATTTAAAAACAGATTACAAACTGATGATACACTTCACGAGAAAACAACGCCATCGGTGGAGGGGGTGATGGATTTATTGGAGCTTTGTTTTCATAACCCTTACTTTCAAGTGAAAGATAAGTTTTACGCGCAAAATGATGGACTTCCGATGGGTTGGTCTCTTTCGCCACTGGTAGCAAACATCTAAATGTAGTGGTTCGAGGACCATGCGATCAACACAGAAAGACTCAACCCAAAACTATGGCTACGATACATTTATTATATGGCCGGAAAATGATGACGAACTACAGAATTTTCTACACCATCTGAACGGTACACAGTGGGGCAGAAGCACAAAAAGATGCGATAAAGTCCCACAGGGCAATGGATGTATTCCTTTGTAGTCAGGAATGTTTAAAATGAATTACTTAGTGATCCAAAATAAAAAAAAAGTGACCTCGAGCTGTTAGTCTAGGTATAAGTGGTTGAATAAGCTTCAAAATATTTCCTAAAATACTATGTACGACGGCAATGTTTACAAAATATTATATTATGGTGTCGAGCCTTCAGAAACGAGTTTGCCCCCTCCCCAAAATTGAAAACACAACCCCCCCCCCCAAAAAAAAACTTTGCAGATCCAACATAATATTTTGCACACTTTTCTTCTGACTGACTTTCGCCATTTTTAAAACGACTTGACAGAAGCTTTCAATGGTGTATATAAGAGGGAGCCTGCCCCCCCCCCCCCCCCCCCCCGAAGTTAAGATTTTTCCAAATATTTTCCACATATTTCATGAATACCAATATAAAACAGCATAAAATACGGACTCATGTGGTTCGGTTCCCCCCAAAACTGTGTCGGGCCCATCCCGAGACATTTTTCTATATACGCCACTGGAAGCTTTTTTTGTTTATAAATAAACATGTTTATATATTACACTAACCAAAACAAAAAATAATTTAACTATATTAATAAATCAAATAATAAGTTAAAAAAACGATCGGTCTGAAAGTGTAAAATTTACGTATAACCTCGTTATAAAAGAGTATTTTTATCCTTCAACGAATTGTAGCTTTCGCTACGCTCATGCTAAAAACTTTTTACCTTGAAATAAAAAGTGTCACTTTTATCCTTGGTATATGTATATTATAAGAATAGGGCCCTCCTTAATCCTTATTTTAGCGATAAAACTGTCACTTTTTATACTTAAAATTCAAAATAAAAGGCTCTATCAGACATTGTTTTTAGTAAAGTAGCTGAAAACCACATAATTATAATTATAATTTAATTTTAGGGCAGAAAAATCCAAAAGTTTAAAAAATATCTCCTAAAATTCGTAATTAATGTCTTGTTAGCTCTTGGCCAATTATATACCTCGCTACGCTCAGGCTACAAACTTTTTGCTTAGGGATAAGGTGTGACTTTTATTCCTTAATATATAATAAGTATAATAATAATATGTGTAGATGTATATGTATTTAGCACTTTGTATTTTAAGTATCTATACTACAATTAAAACACATATTTCGCTAAGTTTGGAGAAAAATGTTAATATTTAAAAATTAATTCCGGCGATATTAGCAAAAACTAGCAAAAAAAAGGTTCAATAAAAAATGACATGTTAAAATTGGCCCGCGACAGCGGGCGACAAGTTACTTTGTGTCCACGTATATTTTTAAAATTAAAGAAAATAATAAATTTTTGAAAGATTTTACAAGAATGGCAGTTTGAAGAAAAACAACAAAAAATTTTGCATTTTTGTTATACGATAATAATGTACTCACCATAGTGATTATCTGATATAATTAAAATTATTTTAACCAAACTTGATCAACATTAAAAATTGTGGCAAAGTTGATTTATTTGTGTTCTTAAAACAACTACGCAACGTCAGTTTTCAAAACACGCTAACTTTGACAAGGTGTTTTATTCATTTGTTTAACGTTTGACTATCCGAAGCTAACTTGCTATGGTAAAGCGATTATTAATAAATAGTTTTCAGTAAAAATATCTCCCATATTAGATAAAAGAGTTCTGCACTAAATTGCATGTTTTTTTGATTTTGCCCCTCTGTGCGGTATTCGACTAGCAATCAAATGCACCATGAAATTGAAAAAGGCCTTACCTTTTTTGGATGTTCTTGTCAAACGATTAGACAGAAACCTTCAAACCACTGTAAATAGGCAACTTACACACAAAGGACAGTTCCTAAATTTTAAGTCTAATCATTCTATTGCTACAAAACAAGGAGTTATAAGAAGTTAGTATTTAGGAGCCGTAAATATTTGTAGTAATAATGAAGATTTAGGCACAGAAATTAACAACATTTAAAAGAACTTTAAAACAGAATGGTTATTCTGAGAAATTAATAAGCTCAACGATCTCTAAAATTGAAAACAAACCAAATGTAGCAAATTCTCAAAATAATAATCCGTTGGGTGTTATTAACATTCTATATGTTCAAGGGATTTTAGAAAATATAAGACAAATAGCCAAACACTATAATGTAAAAACAGTATTTTCAACGAGAAATACCATAAGGAGTTTTTAACTAAAACAAAACCAGAAAATCCCTCAAATAATTAGGAATGAATTTACCAAATCCCGTGTGAGTGTGGTAAATCATATATAGGTGAAACGAAAAAAAAAAAAGAGATCATAAAATGTAAGATAAGATAAAAATTAATGTAAGTAGAATGAGTTTAAGGTCTTATGAGAAATAAACAAATGAATACAACAAAAAACATCTTCCCAAATACGGCAAATTATTTTAATAAGATTTAAGAATTAATTAATTTAATTATAAACTATATTTAACGCAAAACTTTATAATTTCAGAATCCAAAACAATTTACATCATTGAAGCTCCCTGATCTATTCTTCTTAATTTAAGTGGACAGATCTTTCGGAAACATCCCGAATGTAAGAGATCCACTTAGGAAACAAATCGGGCCATTACCAAATATAAAAGTTGACAAATGCCCACACTAAGAATACTGACAGATATCCTGAGAAACGAGAAGAGTGGAGAGAGCGGTCAATTTCCAAAATAAAAGGCAAAGACATGAAGTCAGCCGTTACTAGAACTAAATATAAAATGTCTTGAAAGCCAGTCCCTTCCAGTAATCAAGTTGGATACCTATATCGTACATATTAAATAGAAGATAGTATTTTAATGCTTTTACTTTCAAATTACTTTTTGCATGACCCTGTCAAGTTGGAAAATTTAAAACAAAATATTTAGTCAGCAAAAGTATACTCTTAACGTATTTTCTTATTGAGGAAAATAAATAAAAGTAAATAAGAGAGTTTATAAAAACCTTTAATCCGTATAATGTTTATAAATAATTTATTTTTACCCTCATTATATTGCAGTATTGAACATTTTGAGGACTCGTTAGGACATGTTAAGAAGTAAGGTCTTCCACTTAAATTAAAATAAAAATACTACTTTGTTGATTTAATGAAAAAATTACAACTGTTAAATCTTAAAAGTGTATTTATTCAATGTTAAGAAGTTAATTCAAGCTATTTACTCTGTTGCAACCGTATTCTTTTATGTGTAAAATGTCTATTGATAAAGCATTTAAATAAAGGTATCGATTACCCAAAAATCGCTGACCTACATCTTATACAATATACAATACAATCCGACCCCTATAATACTATTGCACCCATAAAACGCTTTGTTGTTCCTCTCCTTACGACCCCTTCTATCCATAAACAGATAGAGGGAGAAAGAAATAAGAATATCAGCTCTTCCCAGCAGCACAGCGGTCTGGCTTGGAGAAAACTAATTCTCCATGGTTTGGATGCTTGGAAATACTCACGAGTATGTGGCGCTCGATCGTATCCAAGCCCTTTGAGTAACAAACCAGAACGAGAGTGCAGAAACATTTGCATTGAATAGAACAAGATAGTTTTTGAAGACCATCGGAGTCCCATAAGCTCCCTGTTTCCTGCACTATTTTCCAGGAGGAGATATTTCAATCTTCTTAACCTCCACCTTGTTCCTGCAATTCCAAGGTCTATTGTAATTTTCATGGACATTTGGTCTGCGATCAAGGCTCTAAGCCGATATCGGGTCACTCTTTGTTGGCTTTAAGGTCACTTGCACATAGAAATTATTAAGGTGGCCGATAGACCAGCCAAAGCAGGTGTAGATAAAGACTATATCCCAGTTCACAATACGGTGGCTAATTCAGTAAGCCTGGTGTAATCTCTCATTAAAAATATTGTGGTAAAGGTATCAGAGATAAGATGGGTGAGGTTAGAAACTTGCAGCAATTCATAGTAGCTGTAATTGAAGTGAGAAGAAGACAGCTACAGCCTTATTTAGGTACAGACGGAGTAGCTGTAGTAGACATTGGTCACTAAATGTTATTACCAATTCAGAGCGCAAGCCAACCATTGAACATACCGGAAAACGACTGCTGCCGTAGTTGCAGGAGGGAACAGGAACCTGAAAGCATAACACATGCCTTAGTTTTGCTAGTACGAGATATGGTGCTCTATTTCTCACTTACCTCACTAAGATCTCGGGGGCTATAATTAGTTTACTGTGGGGGCTCACCAGATTTATAAACAGCTGAGGCTGATTTAACTGGGCACTCAATCGCTGTCACTCTCTCGCAAATCCACACAGAAAGGGTTATGGTTACTTTCGTGAAATTTTCATGTGGTGTTACAAGGAACCGGAAGGTCTACGTGTGGTCGGCTGATGTTACCACATAGTGGTATGCAAGTGCTCCAATTTTTCTTATTTCTAGAGAACCTGAGGACCTTAATGAGGCGGATCTGCATCGCGATCAAAATCACCAACACTACCCGGAAAATTTTCAGTATTTGAATCAGCCATAGCAGCCAGTGAATCGTTTGCGTTAGCTTTAAACTTAAGTATCAAATGCTACCCTATTTCTTCCTCGTTACCCCTAAGTTGCACTTTTTGCTATCGTCAGTCGCCGGCATTTCCAGCAGCGGCGGTGGCGGGCCTTTTTTTGCACCCCCTCCAGCTCGGCATATCGGGGGTAGTTTTTGTCGTAGCCTGAAATTTCACAGAATTGGAAAGAAAACTTAAAATGAGAACTCTTCTTCACAACATTTTTAAGATTTCATCGAGTAGTTGTTGGCCATTTTATTAAATATTCCTTAGGACTTTCTGCACAAAGCAGCAAAATGCCGTTAACATCAACCCGGATAGCACATTTTTCTCCATTTTCTAGGGTTGTAGATTTTTCTGGTAAGTCCATTATTTAATGTATCTCCTCAAGAGAAAATTCTATGTGAAAAGGTCAGGGAAATGGAAAGGCGTTGCCTAGAAATAAGATAGCAGATCTTACTGAAACCAAACGAGTCCCACTGGGACACGCCAACGTTAGAGTTTAAAGGATAAACATTAGTTTAAGTAGTGTTCATTTTGCATTCATTATACACCATACATCCAAGAATGGAAAAAATGCCATTGTTCCATCGATGAAACCATTGTTGAGAGACATAAAACTTACACTCGCTGTTAAAAAAATAATAGATTGGTTATTTTTTAGGGGCAGTTGATTTCAAGAATAACCATTTCCAAAAGCCTTCCTTTATCCCAATGAGAAATAATAATCACGAATTTAGTTAGATAGGCAAGGACGAGCATATAGGATTTGATAGCCAGGCCACCATAATGGCGCTCAGCGCACCTAACATTGTTGACGCCTTAATTGAATAATGCTCAGAGGCGCTGGAAGGAAATTGAAAAAAGGTGACGGTGGATAAACTCGCTCGGCTCGGAGCAAGAACCGAATATGTAGGCTCAAAGTCACTTCTGGGCGTTACCAAAGAGATGTGGATATGCAGAATGCACTAAAAAACTTCTAGAAACCAGGAATAGGTTGCCAAAGTATTCGTAGACCGACCAAGAGCAACCAAACTTAGACCGTTGCTGGGAAGGTCACGAAAAGACGTTAGCTTGCAGATAGGTATTCTAACTGAACATAGTCGGTTGGTGGAGTACATGACATATAAAATAGTTCAGAACGACTTTACCTGCCCAGCCTGTGAACAGGCAGAAGAGACAATAAGGCACCATGTGACAAAATACAAGACCTACGCAAGAATGAGACAAAAGACATTCAGGACACCAATCCTGAGCGAGGAAGACCTGCTCTTGCTCAGATGGGCTGACATACTCGACTTTGTCAAGAAAAAAGAAGAGCCAGTGTGTGAGTTAAGGGAAAGACTTGGAGTATGGTAAAAAGGGTCTACTTTGTGAACTACTGGTTGGACTTACGAATCACCCTCGCACTACTTTTACTATTAGTAGTGAAAAGAAGTTAAGATTGCTGGTTTTTAGTAGGGTAGTACTAACTATCGCAAACATCGTAAGATTCATCAAAACTAGAAAATCAGCCTAAAAAAATAATTCACTGAAAACCTGCAGGAAGGATAAAAGTGACACAACAAACAAGGTGGATCGACGAGGTCGAATATGACAGAAATAAACAAAGAGTCGAATATGACCTTAAGAATATGGGAATAAGAAGGAGGCGGATAATACCAGAGAGGGCAAAATGATGGGCTCTGGTTGATCAGGCTGCCACTTGAAGAAGAAGAAGAAGAAGTAGGGTAGTACTTTTTTGGAAATTATTGGAGCAGTTTCTATCTGCTTTAATAATAATTCTGAGATTCGCCCCTGTGTTCGTTGGCTTCGCATGTCGGATCCACAGTTTGCTAGTTTGTCATTCCACACTGGCACCACATTTATAGCTACGGCTAGCAAATGTATAGCTGCTACTAGATGTTTAGCTAGATTCTTGTGTAGCTAGGTTTTTTAAATTTGTAAAGAGCTTTTTTTTGTTTAATTAAATAATTTAAACACGCACCTGCTTCATTCTTAAGTCCTTAAAGCAAGGTGTTACCTGAACATCATAAACGAAGTTATAAGCTTCCGTATTAAGCTAAGATGTCATATAAATAATCAGACTTCTCTCTTCAATGTATAAGACAATTTCTATTTAAATTCCAAACAAATTCAAGAATAAATTTTTAGGTAGAATAATTTATTGATACTTAAGTCAATTAGTACCGATGGACCGTCTGGTTATTCGTTCTCTTCCATTAAATGCGAGAATCCAAGGGAGAGCGTTTAATCAAGAAACGTCAAAAAGCTTGCACTTTCATTGTTTTATTATTAACCATTAATAATCCTGCTCCTGAGAGGTTATCTTTGACTAAAATAATTGAATGAAAATGCATGAAATTTTGACGTGTCTTAGTTAAACGCTGTTAGATTCTCACATTACGGACTGTATTTGTATATATATTTGTATATAATAAAAGCGCGTATAAGAAAAGACAGCCATGTAAGTTGTCTTTGTCGTACGCGTAGAAAACGAATCAGAATTTATTGAAAGTCGGTCTTGATTTGACCAGAGAGCAGGCTTGCTTTCGCGACAACCACTAACTCCTCGCGCTCAACGCGGCAATAGGGTATTTGACAAATTTTAGAAAAGTGTTTAGAATGATACACAGGTCCCTAATTTGCTACGCAAAATTATTAAAATAGTATATTTTGTTCTGACTACATTTAAAATTAAGTTTTTTAATTTCCGATTTGAATTTGCCGCTAAAACGCTCATTTCTATCATGGCGTTGCAATGACGTCACAGCGCAGTAAACTCGCGGACAGATACACGACATGCAAGTGTTTATTTGTTTTTGGTCTGTGTTTTTACTATTTTTTATTTAAAAAAATGTCCTATAAGTGGTGTGTAGTGCCTCAGTGTTCGAATACTAGCATAAAAACACCTGAAAAACTATTTATTCATGTGCCTACAGCAGTAAAAGAACGGAAAAAGTGGCTAGAACTTGCTTGAAGAGACACAAGGGCCTTTCTAATACACATTTGTGAAGATCACTTTGATGTGAGTATAACTAAATAGTTTCTATTAATTTTTCTCACGTTGTCTATAATATATATATATATATATATATATATATATATATATATATGTATAACTATTTCGTAAATGACGATGAAATTTTATTATTAAAAGGGGTAAACAACTATAATAGGCAGAAAGGTGTACAAATTTTTAGGCGGTGCTAGGCTGCTATTAGGCAGGACTAGGGAGTTCCTCTAAATGCAGGATTAGGCAGTGCATATGCAGGCTAAATGTAGGACTAAGCAGTGCATATGCAAGACTAGGCCGTGCATAGGCAGGACTAGGCAGTACCTACGCAGGACTATGCAGTGTAACCTATGCAGTACTTCAAGTATTGCTGGTCGTTGTATACTTTTTGCCTCCCTGTCCTGCAATTATTGATTGTTTCTTAATGCTTAAAATAATAATGATTGGGTATTTAATTGAATCTATTGTAAGTGGCATATTAAACAAAAAAGCAAAACATATAACCTAACCTCAAAATCTAAATTAATAAAAGTAGGCGAAGAATATCATAAAAGAACTTTCAGTTATATACAAAACAACTCATCGAATACTTACATCAACATTTTAACGTTTCTAAATTCCGCAGAACAAAAATCACTGTTGTTGGCAAAGAAGCCCGCCACCATAAAGGAATCCAGCATTGGCAAGTTGGAGCTCTTGGCTTTGGAAAATCCGTTTTCCATTGAAAATATTTTTTATAAGCAAAACACAAAATAAAATCTAATATAGGACGATAATTCGCACTTTAAACCAAAGCAAATATTACCATCCATATGAAAATAACACAGAAAATTCGTTCGAGGCGTTTACTGTTTTGTCACTCGCAGCTGATTTGTAGACCGCCTGTTTTGAATCACGTGGCTAGTTGTTTTAATTCAATGAATTTATTTAATTAAAAGGACTATGAATTTGAGAAAAAATTAAACAAAAAAGTTTGTTTTTAGCATTACCAAGACCTAAAGAGATATCTAAAAATAAATATATATTTAGTTTTTTCTACTGTCAAACACCCTATTGCTGCTCTCGTTAAGTAAGCCATTGTGAAGGTCAATGCTAATTTTTTTGGGTTTGATAGACCAGTCTTTTAAATCCTTAAGTCAGGATATTCTTCTTCTTCCTTGTCTACTCTTACCTACAATTATTCCTTTCAATGTAAACTAGCTTCTATTTGGCACGTACCACGTAAGTTACCACATTTTATTGCACACCTTTTCTAAGACGATCACTATAAAAATATTGCGGTTTCTTTACTTCGAGGTTGACTAGCAAAATTAGAGTTTTAATTAGATTGTGAAAACCCAAATGTGTGACTAAATTTTTGTGGTTTTCTTCAAAAAACTTTAATAATATACATTACCAATAACCAAACATTTGAAATGTGTTTAAAATGATTTAAATCGGTTTTTTTATTTAATGTCACAGTTGAGATAATTTCAAATATGTTTTTCCAGTGATCTGTAAAATTATTCTAAAAAACTATTGCAAGAACTTTTATAATACATTCAGATTGCATTATTCTTTATATGTGACAACCGCAAATAATTCTATGAATTATAAAACCAATAAGATCTTACTTAAAAAAGTAAAAGTAAATAAATGCAAGGCTATAGCAAAATAGCTTAATAGTTTTTTAGTTGTATGTATATTAGGAACATAAATGACATATTTTAACTCACACAAAATTTTTTAGCTGCAGATTTTTGCAACAAATATGAAAGCTGTAAATGATTTATTTCATGGATTTTACTATCTTTGTTGCGTTAGTAAATATGAAACATTTTCCTGTTCTACTTCTTCCTACTACTTCTACTATGTCGGTTTAGAACGTTTTTCTGCGTAGTCCGACGACTATTCCACATCCTTCGATCCTGACAATCATTTTGTCAGGTTTTTTTGACTTATTGATCTTCTTGTTTTGTGTTTATTTACACTTTTAATAGAATTTAACAAATACTTTAATTTTAATCTATGTGTAAATAAACAAAGGGCTTGCCCAATAAGTTTATTTAAAAACTTCTCTAAGGCTTTGGTGTCTTTGCTTATTTTAATGACACTGTACACCCATAAGTAAGATAAGTATGATATATAGAGTTATAGTAGGATAATATACTTAAATGTAAGAATGAAAATTTAAATGTAAATGTAAAACCGTCACTTGGATCTTTGGATTGACTGTTGCCACTAAAGTTTAGGACGCCCTCTTGTTCTGCGCCTTATTGGTGGCCATTCTAGGATCTGCTTTGGTAATCTTTTGTCGGTCATCCGTTGTACATGGTCGTATCATGTCAGGTATCTTTAGTGATGTCATCCGTTATGCTTCCCTGGATTCCCATTCTTTCTTTTATGGTCGTACTTCCTATATGATCTGTTTTAGATATATTCTCACTGATCTTCTTATTGCATCGATTTTGACACATTTCATTTTCCTTTTGTATTTTTCTGTTACGCGACAATTCTCTATTCGATACAACATGAATATGTCAAATTTTTACAATAGTTTTTATCTTTCTGCTCCCTAAAATACTGCTAAGACATTCAGTCACCTTTTTTGCTTTTACTATTATTTTTTCCAGTTTTTGACAGCCTGTTCCTGTCTTATTAAATGTGACACCCAAGTGTCCACCTCCTTCGATCCTGACAATCATCTTCTGTCAGGTTTTTTTTACTTATTGTCCCTTGGATTGACTGTTGCCCACTGCAGTTTAAACGCTCCTTTTTCTGCGCATTATTGGTTGCCATTGTAAAACCTGCTTCGGTAATCTTTCGTTGTTTATCCGTTGTGCATGGCCGTACCATATCAGTTGTCTTTTAGTGATGTCATTCGTTATGATTCCCTCGATTCTTATTCTTTATATTATGTTCTCAGTTCTTATATAATCTTTTCTAGATATTCTCATTGATCTTCTTATTGCATCCATTTCGACACACCATTTTTATTTTGTATTTTTCTGTTAAACGACAATTCTCTATTCCATACAACAGAGTGCTCTTTAACATTGTTTTATATATGTTAAATTTTACATTCGTTTTTATTTCTCTGCTCCATAAGATATTGTTAAGACATCCAATAACCTCTTTTGCTTTTACTAATCTTTTTTCCAGTTCTTGACAGTATTTTCCTGTCTTATCAAGTGTGACACCCAAGTATGCATACTCATTGCATGGAGATATTGTTTGTCCATCGTCTAGTTCGAACTCACTTGATTTGTTTCCAATACTTAAGTACTGCGGCTTGTACATGTTCACTGTTGACCCTCACTTTTGTTATTCTTTCGTTATCTTTCTCATCACGTACTCCATGTCTTCTTTATCATTAGCTACAGTTACTTGGTCGTCAGCAAACTGTAGTATGTATGTGGTAAATCGAGCGCTAAGTTGTATTCCCATGACGTGTACTTTACGTTTTCAGTTTTTTATAGATACTGTTATATATGTTTTAAAAAGAGTTGGAGAGATACAACATCCCTGTCTTAAGACTTTCGTTACCATGAATTCTTTTAAAAGTCGATTTCCAGTTCATTTATCGCTTTTATGTATTAGTTATTAAACTAACACAGTCCATAATTTTTCTACTACTACTTTTTTTTCCTGATTATTTTCTTCTTTTTTCTTCTTTCTCATTCCTTTTCCTTCTTTCTAATTTTCTTTCCCAATTTATTTTTCTACTTTCTTTGTTTTCTTTATATTTTTCTTTTCTTATTCCTTTTTCTCTTAATCTCTCTCTCTTGTTTCTCATTTCTATTACATATTTTAATTTTAAAAACCCGCATATAACGGTAGTGACCTTTATAACTGGAAATTTAGTCATGTAAACTTCGCTTTCCATAAATAATTAAATCAGATAGATTTAAATCTGTATGCTTGTACAACACGGTTTGCTTTAAGCCGATTACATGCTCAACTTAGGGAAGCACATTGTTTGGGGGGACAGAATTACCTTTACCTCTTTAATTTACCGTCAAGAAGTCGGTATATTGTTTGTGAATAAAATACACGGTTCCATAAGAATGTTGAGATTTTATCTGAGGTATCTTACCTTCGCTGTCTTATTGTATTTAAAACCAATATTTTATTTTATTTTATTTTTTATTTTATTTATTTACACCACTTAACAGGAGTTAACCCAATTACCAAGTGGGGAAGAATACAGTGATTAACATTAACAGAATCTAATGATAAAATGAAGTACAAAATAAAAGAAATTTACTACATCTACACTGAGTGAGCAGAAATAAAAATTATGAAAATCGTATATTTTTTAAGGTAGAGATACTGCAATTAAATATGTCACATCTGTCGCAAGCCTGATTGCACGTGTTACAAGCCCGAATTATTGGAGAATTTTTGCAAATATTGGTGCGCTGGTAAGGAAGATAAAACGGAACAGTAGTGCGTGCTGATGTTCTGGGTACTAAAAAATTAATCTTATGCAATAATTCCTGGGAGTCGATTTGATTATGTATTAATTTGAAAATGAATTGCAACTCTGCCAACTTGCGCCTGTCCTCCAATGAAGATATACTGAACCTTTCGCAAAGGACCTGGTTCAGAATACCAATTTCAGGATACACACCATCAAGCTTAAAAACAAGGTACTTCAGAAACTTACGTTGAATTTTTTCAATAGTATTAACGTGAGTATCATAATACGGAGACCATACTATGCACGAGTATTCCAATTTAGATCTGACATAAGCAAAATAGAGTAATTTTATACTAGAAATATTTTCTAGGTACTGAGAATTCCGTATTATGAACCCAAGCATTCGGTAGCTTTTCTTTACAACATCCTGGATGTGGGGAACAAATGATAGAGCACTATCGAATGTTACTCCGAGATCTTTAAATTCCAGACTCCTGGGTATTTCGGTTGTATCAATGGAGTAATTGAATTGAATTACGTGTTTTCTAAGGGTGAAAGACACTACATTGCATTTAGACGGATTGAGAGGGAGAGAGTTATCAAGACACCAAGTATATACCTTATTTAGAGCAGCTTGAAGTTTTTCACAATCAGCAATGTTATTTATTCTACAGATAAGCTTTAAGTCATCAGCGTACAATAGGCAAATAACTTCTATGTCCTGAACTATGCTATTTATAAAAGCTATAAAGAAGAGAGGACCTAGTATAGAGCCTTGAGGAACTCCGGAAGTAGCCTTGATCGTAGAGGAGGTTTGTCCATAGCATTCTACATACTGAAGCCTTTCAGTTAAGTATGAATAAAGAAACTTAGATAAATCATCAGAGATGCCAAAGGTTACAAGTGTACGGAGAAGAATACTATGGTCTAGTCTGTCAAAGGCCTTAGAAAAGTCGGTGTAAATAACATCAATCTGAGCACCCGCATCCAAGGATTCAGCTATTAGGTGTGTAACAGTAATTAAATTGGTTGTGGTAGATTTGCGTTTCATGAAGCCGTGTTGACAGGAATCTATTTGACTGCTCAGGGGAAAGTAAAGCGATGTATGGAGAACGCGTTCAAAACATTTTGAAAAATTGTTTATTATGGTAATTGGCCGATAATTTACAATAAGATCTTTTTCTTGTTTTTTATGGACAGGTATAATTTTAGAATTTTTCCAAGTATCAGGAAATGTGCAGAATTTTAAAGATAAGTTAAAAAGAACAGTTAAGGGGTAAGCGAAGACGTATGCACAATCTTTCAGTAAAAATGCAGGAATTTTGTCGGGACCGACAATGGCCTTGGGTTTCATGGTCTTTAGTGCTTGCAATACCTCAGATTCATTGAAGCTTTTAAGTGAAATGAAATTTGAGTTAAGGTTAGAAGGAATATTATTTTGTACTGAGGTACGCTGCTGAGATTGTGTATATGAACTCTGAAAGTAATCAGCAAATGCATCAGCTATGCGCTGGGGATCCGTCGTACTCTCTTCATTGTGATCTGTCATGCACTGCGGCAGACCATTATTCGACTGCAATGATTGTATTAGGCGCCAGAAATTTCCAGGTTGAGTTGTCAGGTTCGCTTCAAGTCTAGCGCAATACTCGCGGTATGATGTTTCTGTATCGCGTTTTATTTTATTACGAAGTTCTCGAAATTTAAGTAAATCATTATCGCTGCGACTTTTTTTGTGTTTTTGAAAGTATTTATGTTTTTCTTTAATCGACCGTATGATGAGGGAAGTAAACCAGGGAGGATATTTTCTACGCCGCTTAGATGTTTTTGGCACGTGGGTGTCTAGACAGGAGTATAATTTGTAATAAAATAATTCGACAGCCTCATTGACGTTATCAACCGTTTCCAAAACACGCCAGTCAATCTCAGCTAAGCTCGCATATAGATTTCTCAAGTCAGATCTCTTGAAATTATAAAAGATGTCATTAATTTTGAGTTTGCTCACCTTTTTGTCACCGGTCATTTTATAGTCAATTAATAAAGAAGGATGGCACCTGTCCTCGTTTAGCAGGATGTCATAACATCTCTGCACAGAAGTGAGGTTTGAGGAAGATGTTAATACTAGATCAAGCAGTCGATTATCAGAATTTTTGACAGTGTTAATCTGATGCCAATCAAGAAAATTAATAAAATTCAGCAAGTGAGTTAACCTACTGTTGGGAGGAGGATCCCTCTCTATGTAGGTTACGTATTCAGGGTAATTAAAATCTCCGAGAAAGACTGCTTTAGCACTATATAGGAAATTCAGGGATGACAGATATTCAAAAAGTTGTTCATATATGTATGAGATTTTGCCTGGCGGAATATATACAAGGAAAATATAAAGAGATAGTTTGTTCGAGAAAGATACTTTGATTCCAGCTATGTCTATTGTGTCACGGATTGATACAGGCAATTCAATTTCCAGGTTCGTTGTCTGTAGATTTTCCCTTACAGCCAACAAGACACCACCCCCCAAGTTTTGTTCTACTTCATCGTAGTTTCTGTCAGATCTAAAGATGCAATACCCCGAATGAAAAAGTTCTGTATCGTGAATACCCGGGTACAACCAAGTCTCAGTCAACGCTATGATATCAAATTCACAAGCGAGTGTGGAATTAAAAATAGTTTTTGTTTTTGTCCTTAGCCCGCGTACGTTTTGATAATAAATTGAAAGGATATCACAGCGCCTACCAGACTCAGTCGACTGTAGTGAAATATTGTGGGGATCAACAGTAAACTCAACTAAGGAGGGGGCTAGCGCGGTTGGCTGCTACATGGTGGACCCAAAAATTTCCGACTTGTATTTTTGGTTTGCTTGTTTATAAGCGTAACATGCATCATAATTCCAGCAAGCATGATTTATTTCGATGTTTAGGTCGAATTTGGTTTTAAGATGCTTACAATTGACGCAGCATTTATTGGCAGAGTTGTCACACGCGTTTACCAAGTGTGGCCCAGCGCAGAGAGGGCAGGTGGGGTCTTTTTGACAATATTTTTTTGAGTGGCCAAAGTTGTTGCAGTTGAAACAGCGTGATAAAGAAGTTGAATCATAAACGGTACAATAATCATGACCAACTACAAGGCGTTTTTTATCAGTTAGTTTTTTGTGTGTGACCATATCTACTTGCAGTACCATCTGGAAAATGTTCGCGTTATTTTTGGTTGGCCAGACTTTTAGAATATTTATATCTGCTGAGTTATTAAAGAAAAAATTTTGAGTTTTTAGGTGTCGTAATAGTACGTCTTTGTCGTACTCGGCTGAGAGACCAACAATCTTGACCATCGGCGATACGGATTTTGATTCCCGAACCTCGTAATCGTCTGCTAAGTTTTGGCTAAAAAGATCTTTCATGCGTTGGGCATCATTGTGGTTGGTGGACAGTACGATGCCTCCGTTGGAAATGTGCTTTACCCGATTGATTTGGATTTTTTCTTGGTCTGGCTTGATTTTATGGAGAATATCGCTCTTTGTTTGCGTATTGTTCTGATTTGTAACTTTCGGTTTGATGATAATATTAGAACGAAATTGATTCTTAAGAACGTCAGAATACCTGGGTTCGCTGATTGTTTGAGGACTGACATCATGGAGCTTTTGATCAATTTTTGCAAATAATTCCTCTACAATTGATTGTTTCACCGAGTTGAGTTGTGCTTCAATACGACCTTCCAAGTTAGCTGTAAAAGTTTCGGCAGGTAGGTTACGGCACGTGGGACATTTCCAAGTTAGCCCTGGTACACTCTGTATTACTGCTACTGAATCGTTTGGTATACGCAAACAATCTGCGTGATATTTTCTCTTGCAAACCCCTTCGCAAGAGAGAGATGGCTTGCGTGTTGACGTGTCGCAAACACCACAGCTGCGAGATGACATCGTGGAATTTTATGGCGGGAATTTCATTAAAGGGCCAATTTACAGTATTGTGGAACAGCTACAGTAATTTTTTCAACTCACCAATGTGCTAGACCATCTGATGGTATGGTTCTCAGAGAATCACAATTTTCAAGCCAATAAATCACTAAAAATGCGATACTTTAGGATGAGTGATGTGAAACACGTGCGCTTGGGTCGACGTGAAGTAAAATATTATACACCTAAAAGACTTAATTTGGTTTCTAGAAATAATTAAGGATGATTTCTTTGATTCTTTCAGCATCTTCTACGCAGAAACAGTATTGTTTAAAAAAAAAGAACAACAAATTAAAAAATAGATTTGAAGCAGAATTAAGGACACAGAGTCTGGGACGCATCTAGCTATAGATAACCCAAGGCCTTATAGATAATTCCAGAAAGATCAGAAGGCGGGGGGGGGGTTCGGTTCGGTTCGGTTCGGTCGGTTCGGTTCGGTTCGGTTCGGGGGGGGGGGGGGGGGGGGAAGTGAAAGGAAAAAATTCCAACGTAAAAAATACTAGAAAAAAAACTTTAAAAACAACAGTAATAGCGCCGTAGCTGAGAGTTTAAGAAAAATAAGGAGGTACTTTAAGGAAAAAATAGAGCCAAAGGAAAATGCTTTTATAAATAAATAGCTGGAAAATTAAAAAAAAATGCGCTGCAGAACTATAAAAAAATTACTGGAAAATTGAAAAAAATATTAAATACTGTTTTCCACATCAACAAGCATTAATTACATGCAAGACTACGTTACGTACTCTATTCTAATAAAAAGTTTTATTCGGCTAATCTGACCTTTGAGCCACTAACATCAAAATAGTTTACATTTTGTAACTAGAAACAAATTTAACAAATTATTTTTAAAAAACCCACTGTGTAATTTTGATTTGTAACGGTTTTCTAAGTGGATGAATCTCTGGTTTACGCTGGTGTCTTGTCTCTGTCTGGAGCGTTGAAGCGCATTCTTTCTCTTTCTTTGCAGAGCGCTTTAGAATTAGAGTTTGGGCGAATCAACGGCAAGCTATGAATGTCTACAAAGCAGGGTGGTTTTCACCAAGACATAAAAGGCCGTTAGAAAGCATTCTTAAATGTGTTTCCGTACACTTCACTTCGATTAATTTATAGGGGGTTTTTTTAACTGGGGAAATGTTAGATTTGTCGTTTATTTTAACTTTGTATCAAATTCTTCTTGCTCTTTACTCTTAGGGTATTCCTTAATTTTAAACCTTTTTATTATTGCTGATTTCAGTGTTTTAAATATTGTTTATATCTTTTTCTGGTTTTGTTAACATCAAATACAAACCTTTCGTTACCCTAAAATCGGAATTTTTAATCAATATTATATCCCAAAGCTAAACAGCAATATTAAGTAAATTAAACAGTTAATTGAATAATTTTATTCAATGAACGTTTAAAATGTTGCTATATAAATATGTTGAAAACAAACATACAAAAGGTTTCTAAAACCTTACACCAGTATTTATTAAGACCTTAAAACTTAGCATTTTAGACCGGGTTTAAGTATCAAGTCTATAGACTTGATACCGACCGGTTTAAGTGCAAAGATTCGGTTCACCCTAATGTGCTATGATAGTAAGCATTTCTCTCAGTGAGTTTTATCTCATATAAATTCAAATTAACTTTAGAAATAAAGAAAAACCACACCAAAAATTTGCAACAAAATATCATTTTTTATAAACTTTGTCCGTGCAGTCGTAGGATTTCCGTTACAAATAGTCTCAAATTGTAGTACCGCCCCTGAGGGGCGTAATAAAAACAATAGAAATAATCCATGATTGATAAAAAACTTATATACAAAAATTTTCAAAGCTAAATAACAATTGCACATCAGTTTAATCATGGTTAACTTGTCTAAAAAATTAACATATACACCGTTTTTATTGGACATCTCCTAGTGACGTTGGGAAGTATAAATATGGCTACCATTTTTAAATCAACATATTATATTCTTTTTATTTATTTCTAACCTTTGTATGGAAATAATATCTTTGTTACAACGAAAAAAGATGACCCATATCGCAAGGTATTTATGAACAATTTATATAAATATTAAAAACTATTGTATTCATGGAAAAAATAAGTTAAACCTTCAACCAAAATCTAGACTTTTAAACCTAGGATTGTAGCACTTAGCACTGTAGACCCTTTAATAAATACTGATGTAAATGTTTAAAGAGTGTGAATATTTGAATAAAATAGTTTAATAGTTGTAACATTAAACACATATAAAGAAAATGTAAAGTTCTATAGAAGAAAATAGTAGTAGGACTTCCTCCAAGAATCGCCAAATTCCCTTTCGAGATCATAATAAATAATAAATTTAATACCTTTCAATCCTTTTATCAGTCATTTAAATTGTTGCACAAATTGGTGGCCTGCAACATTCATGCCTTGACCACTTAATTTGACAGTACAACTGTCAAAGAGCTCGCCTGCCACAAGTAAAAGAAAACTTTTTTTGAACCTAAAAAGCCTGAATTCTAAATACTATTTTAAAATAAATTCCGATTGCTGGCCCAAAGTTTCTTTTTATAACAATGAACCAATCCATACAAAACGGCATCAATAAAATGACGAAAACTCCAGAACAAGAATGGACAAATTCGACAATCACACTCAGGGGTGTATTTACTGGCTTATAACATGACAATAAAGGGATATAAAGGGATGTTTCTAGTTTTCTTAGAGTTGCTTGTGCGGTTCGGGAAACTGAACAAATCGGAAATCAAGTTTTTGAAACTTTGTTTCTGTTTGTTTCCATTTCACTATTGTTCTTAATTGATTAAATTTGGACAGAGAAGTATGTTTCGTTAAAATAAATATATTTGTTTTAAAAGTTGGAACATCAATTTGAGGTTTTAAAATAATAATTGAAAACGTATCTACACTACACAAAAATAACCCTATAGATCTGAGGCACTTTTAAGGAATTGGTAGCAAGGCGGGTTCATTGGTCATTTTGAATAAAATTATAAAAAGAAAGGTGCTTTCGTAAATAGCGGATGTGACGTTCGGAACTTGTTTAGCCTAGAACGACCAAAATTTGTAAAATACCCAACTGCAGAAATGGCATGAGTAAATAACCCATATAGAGGAGCCACCGGCAAGCTTTACCATATTGAGGGGCAGATGGCGCTGAAATAAATTCGTCTGGTACGCAATATTCAGAGACAACTACTATGATCTAATGGCATTTGTGAGCAGCGGCGTAGCGTGGGGGGGGGCGCGGGGGGGGGGCGCGGGGGGTTCGTCGCCCCCCCCGCCCCGAGGGTAGTGGCGCCCCATAGGTGGGAGAGGCGCCCTTGTGTCGTATCGGCCGCCTCCTCATACATGATGACCTTTTTTTGTGTTTTTTAGTTGGCAAGATTTCGTCAGAGGCCCCCTGACATATGATGACCTTTTTTTTTTTTTTTTTTGGAGACGGTGCGGTTCAAATTTCTACGGCGCGGTTCTTTTTTTTGGGCGCAAGATTTGTGAGAGGCGCCTTTAAGACCTTTTGGTTCTTTTTTTTTTGACGGAAGATTTTTCATCAGTTTTCAGAGGCGCCCTTTTTAGCTGTCGCCCCCCCCCCGCCCTTTCGGGCACGCTACGCCGCTGTTTGTGAGCCTCGGAACTCGCACATGTAACTAAATCGTACTGGCAGTCTCTGAATATTGCGTACCAGACGAATTTATTTCAGCGTCATCTGCCCCTCAATATGGTAAAGCTCGCCGGTGGCTCCTCTATATGGGTTATTTACTCAATGGCGGAACCCATTTATTTGACATAGGGGAAGATGTGGAATAAGAAACAGGGGTAATAGGAAATATTTTTTTGCTACTCTTGCATTTTGTCCTTTGTCATTTGAGATTAAAAAAAAATACTCTGCCAATATATGGGCCCCTAAGCTCACACGAGGTGCAATAGTTATAGTGTACGTGCGAGCTAATAAAACTAAAACCTGCAATATATCTTATTCAACTCCAGACTAAATTACCTCTTGTTTGATACCACACAAGCCATGTTTTGACTTAACTTAAATTTTTGAAATCTACCCCCACCCTTAAAAAAACAAAAACTAAAATGTATTATGTTTAACTCCGGACTTAATTACCTTTCGTTTGATATCACACACGCCATATTTTCACTTAAACTCTAATTTTTTAAATCTACCCCCACCCTTTTTGAAGAAAAAAAATCTAAAATGTATTTTGTTTAACTCCATACTCAATTACCTTTCGTTTGATATCACACACGCCATATTTTCACATAAACTCTAATTTTTGAAATCTTCCCCCACCCTTTTATTTGGCTTGTGTTCGGTGGATTTTGTTCATTTTTAAATGGGACCATCTCGACCCAAGACCCAGCTTAGGTACCAAATTTAATTAAAATCGGCCTAGCGGTTTGTGAGTTATGCGCGTTGGTCGTTACAGACAGACATACAGACAGACAGACAGACAGACATACAGACAGACAGACAGACAGACAGACAGACAGACAGACAGACAGACGGCGCGACAAAAAAGTTTCAAAATCATCTGAAACGCAAAGATATATAAACATTTTTGAAATCAGAGCAACATTTTTTTCTTGAAAAAATTAGGATCACCATAGCAGAAACGAGTATAAATTTATGACCATAGCTCACACTACTATAGTATAGTATATGTGTGAGCTAAAATGATTGTGTTTGCTTTAGACCACATGGCAGAAGTGTAAACTTCAACAAGGCGAAATTAATAATACTGGCCGACAACATATTCTGCAAAGCGGACCGAACCGAACTCTTCTGTGTACTGGCCTTCATCTGCATCATCATATCGCTCGCTGAATGTTTCTCACAGTTAGTCGACGCAAGCCGATTTCACTCGAGTGAGCGTTACATAGCCGAGCCTGACGGCTCAGTTCAATTCACTATCCACAAAAACTGCTAAACGCGCCTAAAGAAATTTACACTCTTAAAATTCTTCTACTACAATCAGTGCCGTAATAAAGCGCGGGGGGCGCCGTTGGGCGACTTTTGAAAATTCATATTTTAGAAACTTTATAGTTTATCAACAAAAGCACCGAGTTGCAGTAAGGTAGGGTCACAGAGATGCGAAAAAACCACACCCTAAGATAAGATTCGGAAAACCATCATTTAGCGGATTTTAGGGTGGGGGATCCCGTAAGATGAAAATGGTCAACTTTAAAAATTAATATTTTACAAACTATATGGTTTTTATATTGGTATTATGGTCTTGAGTTAAGATTCGAAAAAACGTCATTTAGCGAATTTTAGGGTAGGGAATCCCATAAGACCAAATTAGACAAATTTTAAAATTTCATATTTTAAAAACTATATTGTTTATCAACAAAAGCACCGAGTTGCAGTATAGTGGGGTGATAGAGATGCGAAAAAATCATACACTAATTTAAGATCCGGAAAAACGTCTTTTAGCGAATTTTAGGGTAGGGAATCCCATAAGACCAAAATAGACAAACTTTAAAAATTCATATTTTAAAAACTATATTGTTTATCAACAAAAGCACCGAGTTGCAGTATGATGGGGTGATAGAGATGCGAAAAAATCATACACTAAGATAAGATTCGGAAAAACGTCATTTAGCGAATTTGAGGGTAGGGAATCCCGTAAGACCAAAATAGACAAACTTTAAAAATTCATATTTTAAAAACTATATTGTTTGTCAACAAACTCACCGAGTTGCAGTACGGTGGGGTGATAGAGATGCGAAAAAATCATACACTAATTTAAGATCCGGAAAAACGTCATTTAGCGAATTTTAGGGTAGGGAATCCCATAAGACCAAAATAGACAAACTTTAAAAATTCATATTTTAAAAACTATATTGTTTATCAACAAAAGCACCGAGTTGCAGTATGATGGGGTGATAGAGATGCGAAAAAATCATACACTAAGTTAAGATTCGGAAAAACGTCATTTAGCGAATTTGAGGGTAGGGAATCCCGTAAGACCAAAATAGACAAACTTTAAAAATTCATATTTTAAAAACTATATTGTTTGTCAACAAACTCACCGAGTTGCAGTACGGTGGGGTGATAGAGATGCGAAAAAATCATACACTAAGTTAAGATTCGGAAAAACGTCATTTAGTGAATTTTAGGGTAGGGAATCCCGTAAGACCAAAATAGACAAACTTTAAAAATTCATATTTTAAAAACTATATTGTTTGTCAACAAACTCACCGAGTTGCAGTACGGTGGGGTGATAGAGATGCGAAAAAATCATACACTAAGTTAAGATTCGGAAAAAAGTTATTTAGCGAATTTTAGGGTAGAGAATCCCATAAGACCAAAATAGACAAACTTTAAAAATTCATATTTTAAAAACTATATTGTTTTTCAACAAAAGCACCGAGTTGCAGTATGGCGGGGTGATAGAGATGCAAAAAAATCATACACTAAGTTAAGATTCGGAAAAAAGTCATCTAGCGAATTTTAGGGTAGGGAATCTCATAAGACCAAAATAGATAAACTTTAAAAATTCATATTTTAAAAACTATATTGTTTACCAACAAAAGCACCAAGCTGCAGTATGGTGGGGTAATAGAGATGCGAAAAAATCATACACTAAATTAAGATTCGGAAAAAAGTCATTTAGCGAATTTTAGGGTAGGAAATCCCATAAGACCAAAATAGACAAACTTAAAAAATTCGTATTTTAAAAACTATATTGTTTATCAACAAAAGCGCCGAGTTGCAGTATGGTGGGGTGATAAAGATGCGAAAAAATCATACACTAAGTTAAGATTCGGAAAAACGTCATTTAGCGAATTTTAGGGTAAGGAATCTCATAAGATCAAAATAGAGAAAATTTTAAAATTCATATTTTAAAAACTATATTATTTATCAACAAAAGCACCGAGTTGCAGTATGGCGGGGTGATAGAGATGCGAAAAAATCATACACCAAGTTAAGATTCGAAAAAATGTTATTTAGCGAATTTTAGGGTAGGGAATCCCATAAGACCAAAATAGACAAACTTTAAAAATTCATATTTTAAAAACTATATTGTTTTTCAACAAAAGCACCGAGTTGCAGTATGGCGGGGTGATAGAGATGCGAAAAAATCATACACTAAGTTAAGATTCGGAAAAACGTCATTTAGCGAATTTTAGGGTGGGGAATCTCATAAGACCAAAATAGACAAACTTTAAAAATTCATATTGTAAAAACTATGTTGTTTATTAACAAAAGCACCGAGTTGCAGTATGGTGGGGTGATAGAGATGCGAAAAAATCATACACTAAGTTAAGATTTAGAAAAAACGTCATTTAGCGAATTTTAGGGTAGGGAATCCCGTAAGACCAAAATAGACAAATTTGAAAATTTATATTTGAAAAACTATATTGTTTGTCAACAAACTCACCAAGTTGCAGTATGGTGGGGTGATAGAGATGCGAAAAAATCATACACTAAGTTAAGATTCGGAAAAACGTTATTTAGCGAATTTTAGGGTAGGGAATCCCATAAGACCAAAATAGACAAACTTTAAAAATTCATATTTTAAAAACTATATTGTTTTTCAACAAAAGCACCGAGTTGCAGTATGGCGGGGTGATAGAGATGCGAAAAAATCATACACTAAGTTAACCCTTTCGATACGGAATATGTTTTGCCGAGATTTCAAATATCTAATGATATATTTGCATTAAGAGTAGATTACTTGAGACCAATTCGTAAAAAAATTAGTATTAAGTAAATTACCTTATTTCGTCCTGGAGGACTTTGGAGGACATGGGGCTTTTTAGTCCCATTAGTGTTTTTTGAAGGGACAAAAAAGTCCCATCAGTACTAAAAACCAATATTCAGAAAAATTAAAATTTTTATTCAAACTTTACAAAATAAAAGAAACATACTAAATTAGGAATGAAACGGAACGAAATATTTTTTGCATAAGGGCAACTGGCAAGCAATGCACATGGTCATCGTGCGGCTTTCCTTTTTCTGATCTGAACAATTGCGACATCTTCGTCTTTTTGGCATTTGAGTTGGAAGATGATCTCCAACATTCACCATCATTTTTCTTCTTTTTGTGTCTCTTCCAGATCGTCCACTAACACGGCGTTTGACTGTAGTACGTGACTTTCCTAAAGAAATCAGCTGTTCAGCTAACGGAACAAGGAAGTGCAGTGGGGAAGTTTTTTTATTCTTTATTTCGCAAAACATTATCCAGATTTTCTATCCAAATCGTATATGGATATTTTTTGATCAGCTATCATCAATCAATCAACCCCTCCCTTGTATTTATTGTAGAATGTTACTGCATCAGGACCGGAAATTTCATTTTTTTCTCCATTCTTTAGTCGTCTTTTTGTGACTCCCACAGTGGTTGAGTGACAATTTGACATCACCAAACCGTCTTTGGTATCTTTCCACTTTACTGCCATTGTACCTGAACTCTTAATGACAAGAAAGCTGGAATCTCCCCTGAGCATCTGTTGGGTCTCAAATTTTGCACTGTTTTTTCTGTTACACATATAGGTTCCAACACATGGGAATTCAAGCGTATTCATTAGTTCGAGGTTTGTGAAGAAACGATCAAAACACAGACATACGTCGGATAATCGAATTGTGCTACAGAGCTTTGTCACCACACGTTCTTCAAGAGTACCTTCTGTTGCCTCAAGTTCTTTTCTACAGTAGATGTTGAAGTCGTATATGTATCCTGTCATCGAATCGCATCTTTGCCATATTTTGATTCCTCTTTTTTGTAGGTTTCAATGGCATATATTGTTTCAAAGATGAACGGCCTTTGAACTTGACCATTGTTTTACCTATTGACTGATGGGAACTGTCAGTTCTTGCTTTTTGGAATCTCATTTTTAGACATTGCACAATGTCATCAATATAGTAAGTCTTGGAACAATTGGCAGGTTTTTCAGGGTAAGCAAAATACAGCTTGGACAAAAGAAATATGCATCTGTCTCGTCCAATTGCTTCTTTTATAACTCGGCTGCAAAGAGATTCATTATTAGACTAATGATTTGATAAAGAAGATACTCTGTTGTAAGACATCACCAATGTACAGCCAAGGACAATCATGATATTATACATATCCGTTGGCTTGGTATTTACACTTGGATATTTATTTTTCTCCAATTATTTTGTTTGATCAGTCAGCGATATACATAAACAGGGATTTCGGAAAGACTTTTCGAAGAACATCAATCTCAGAACAGTCTCTTCCAACATCCAAAAGAATAATGCCATGTTTTTCTTCTGACGGCTTGTATCTTTGACGAAAATTATTCGTGGATGCCAGTTGATAATACCAGGCACACATTCATTATCTGGCTGAAGAGCCTCTGACACCTCGTCAAAGTCCTCAGGTTCTTCCTCCGATTCTGATGGTAATAAATGCAAGTCTTCAGTATCATGATGATTATCTTTTTTCTTCGATGTTGATGGATGGATTTTCTCAGAGTCACTACTTTCACCGCTGTCTGAATCGGGATCACAATCTGACTCGTCAGAGCCCTCAAACGGGTCATTTTCCAAATCACTCAGCGCTCTTAGAGCTTCCTCTTCAAGTTCTGCCTGTGAAAGGATGCCACGCCAATGACTCATGGCTCTGTAAATAGACTTATATTACTGAAGGGACATTTTGTACCCGACGAAAAGTACTAATGGGACAAAAAGGCCCCACAAAAAATCACTGCTAATTATCTTGGTTTACCTCAAACAATAATTTATAATTTTACTTACACGGTCTTTGTATACAATCAGAGGTTAGTTTTGGAACGTTACAATCTATCAAATTTTAAATTAACACCAACATACATGATAAACACATAAAATCACCTGTAATCGCGGCAATAAACACACTTTGAGGTTATGTTCAACCACCTGTTTCCATGCGCATGAAATGGTGCATCAATGTGAGCTGTAAGCTACTGATAGTGGTCATATACGAGCTATTTCGGGGCTTTTAAAACCTATCAGTAAGCAAGAATTGTTCTGCGGGGCCGAAAGGCCCCCACAGTATCGAAAGGGTTAAGATTCGGAAAAAAGTCATTTAGCGAATTTTAGGGTAGGGAATCCCATAAGACCAAAATGGATAAACTTTAAAAATTCACATTTTAAAAACTGTATTGTTTATCAACAAAAGCACCGAGCTGCAGTATGGTGGGGTGATAGACATGCGAAAAAATCATACACTAAGTTAAGATTCGGAAAAAAGTCATTTAGCGAATTTTAGGGTAGGAAATCCCATAAGACCAAAATAGACAAACTTTAAAAATTCATATTTTAAAAACTATATTGTTTATCAACAAAAGCGCCGAGTTGCAGTATGGTGGGGTGATAAAGATGCGAAAAAATCATACACTAAGTTAAGATTCGGAAAAACGTCATTTAGCGAATTTTAGGGTAGGGAATCCCATAAGACCAAAATAGAGAAACTTTAAAAATTCATATTTTAAAAACTATATTGTTTATCAACAAAAGCACCGAGTTGCAGTATGGTGGGGTGATAGAGATGCGAAACCATCATACACTAAGTTAAGATTCGGAAAAACGTCATTTAGCGAATTTTAGGGTAGGGAATCCCATAAGACCAAGATAGAGAAACTTTAAAAATTCATATTTTAAAAACTATATTGTTTATCAACAAAAGCACCGAGTTGCAGTATGGTGGGATGATAGATATGCGAAAAAATCATACACTAAGTTAAGATTCGGAAAAACGTCATTTAGCGAATTTTAGGGTAGGGAATCCCATAAGACCAAAATAGAGAAACTTTAAAAATTCATATTTTAAAAACTATATTGTTTATCAACAAAAGCACCGAGTTGCAGTATGGTGGGGTGATAGAGATGCGAAACCATCATACACTAAGTTAAGATTCGGGAAACGTCATTTAGCGAATTTTAGGGTAGGGAATCCTATAAGACCAAAATAGACAAACTTTAAAAATTCATATTTTAAAAACTATATAGTTTATCAACAAAAACAGCGAGTTCCAGTATGGTGGGGTCACAGAGATTAGAAAAAACCACATTCAGTTAAGATTCGGAAAAACGTGATTTAGCGAATTTTATGGTAAGGGATTTTTGAAAGAAAAAGATAACATTTTCTACAAAATCATATGCTTGATTTAGTCAGTACGAAGCTCAAAAGATTTCTGCGCCCGCGCATTCTGTTAGGAATCATTTTCAAGAATTTTCGCAAAGGAAAAAGTCTCGGCCGAATAAAGATATTTACGAGAATTCGCCCTGTTGTTCATCACTTAAAAAATAGACCGGTATTCTGTGGATTATTTGCGTTAGATACCATTTGATATTTCTGCAACTTGCCATTTCTGCAGCTTTACATAAGTCACTTTCGTCCAATCAACCTCCCTGGGTGCGCCTTTGAAAAAAAGCATTAAAAACTTTTGTCAAAAAAGCAGTAGTTATCTAATTTCGTTTAAAACCTAAATGAAAACCTATTTACGTCCTTACCGTATATTAATCTATGTCTATTTTGGTTTAAAATAGTGAAATATTTTTAAAAAATAACGTAACTGTAACCTTAACATGATATTCCACATTTTAGAAATTTCAATTAATTTTTTGTCTTATAGACAATCACTAAATTTTATAGATATCTATTGTTATTATAGGTAGCTATTAACTCTTTTTCTCTCAATTTTCACGCACTTTTTGCGCTAGATGTATATTGCACAAAATGCTATTATTATTCTGATTATTTTTCGTAAAAATATAATTTTTTAAATTGGCCATTTAAAACAAGAAATAACCTTGGCCAAAGTAAATTAATTTCAGAACAAAAAAACCATGCGGCAAAAGTATCATTTAGTTAAAAAAAATAATTTATTTAGAAAGTACACCCTAATAAAACACAAAGGTCCATACAGAGAAAAATACTTAAGATTATAATAAATGCTTCTTAAATAAAACTTAATATATAAGTCTTACTTAGAAAAGTAGGTTGCAAATGTCCTCTAATTTGCTGTAATCACTTCCTCATCCTTTTTGCACACGCTTTAAGACTTCTTTTCCAATACCATTTTACTAGTTTCCCAAAAAGTAGTCTACTATATGCCAAAAACCGCATATTGATAGGACGCTCCGTTAAAAAGTTAGCATTTTTAAAATTTTCAATTCTTTTTTCATTGTTTAATTGTCAAAAAACTGTCATTAGCAGTAATGGATTTTGACCAAAATCTAATCAGCTTGTTAAAGTGAAAAATCGGTTCAGCGGTTTAGGAGCTATCGTGTTACGGACAGACACACACACAGAGAGACATCACGACGATATTGTTAAGATATGTCAAAATACACACAAACAACACATTTTTAAAGTTATCTGAAAAAAAAATCGTCAAAAATAATACCTTCTCTAGCCATTCCTACGCGGGCTAGGAAGCTAAAATATATTCAAGTGCTGACGTTCACTTACACTTATTATTTATCGGAATTAATTCTTAAAGGAAGCACCCCTCCTATATGTAAGAAGATTTATTATTTGGGATAGGGGAACAATGTAGGTCACTTTTTATGACATTAGTTGCCAAGTTAAGGGAAGAATCAATACCTAGCAATAAAATCAGCTGATACACAAAGGTCATGTGGATATTTTGTAAAATTTTCTTATGTCTTGCAAGATGATATTTTTTTTCTTACCTAATATGTATATTTTTTAAATCTTATTTGCTTTTTTTCTAAGTATTGGGTTTGTCTGGATGGGGGTTTCTTCAAGGAGAATATTCTTCTTAGAGTTGCTAAAAAAGTCACTATTCGTTACTTGAGGACTCGTTACTCGACAAATAACGAAGTAACGAATACCGATCCGAAAACTAAATGATTACTTTCGTTACTTTCATTACTTTGATTCCTTGGATTATTTTAGTATTCAGTAATCACTCGAAAGTGGGTAATCCAAAATCAGGGAGTAACTATGATAACTTAAGTAGCTAACGCATTTAAATTGTATTTGTAAAAGGTAACAATAAGAAAAAGTAGGACGTGACAATTAGGATTGTTACTTTTGTCTCAATTTTTATTTACTTTTAGATTTTAAATATGTATTTCTTTGTATGTAAGGCATTAGATTTTTAAAACAAAGTTGTACACTGAACAGTTCCTACGTAATTCCTAACTTTATTTTTTTAATTTAAGCCCACATTTTAAAAATTTCAATTGAATATTTCCATAATATCAACAACAAAAATATACCTACAAATAAATAATTTTCGAATTAACGACAGTCCGAGAATTTTGCACTAATTATATGATTGAATTAAATACAGTTACAGTATTTAAAGTAACGATAGTAACGAATATATAAAATGATTACTAAGTAGTCGAGGAACGATTAGTAACGAGTATTCAAAAGTAACAAAAATCAACACCTCTTATTCTTGCAGTTTTGTGAAAGACAGAAACCAAAATGTTGAGGCTAATTCAATATAAAATAACAGCTCGTTAACGTTATCGTTATTATCTACAAAATTAACCACAACTATAAGGACATTAATGTTTACAGTGCTGAATAAAAATAACAAGAAAAATGTTTACTGTTCTTACTTGAAGAATGGCGAAAGAAAGAGACTGATAGCTGTCTAAAAATATTTTAAAACTCAACATCTGAAGGATCCGACCCACTTAGAAGATCCGTTAGGTTCTTCTCTTATGTGTGTGTGTCGTTTTATTTTCTTATTTTATTGTTTTTCGACGTGTTTTTTGTTTCGTTTTCTGTTCCTTTGTCTTTAGACTGCCGCCGCTTGAGCTTATAGAGCTTATTAAAACTTTTGAAATTGAAATTTTTGAGAGCTTTGAAGATGAGAAAATCGAGACTAGAGGAATCTTCGCTATGTCAGGTTTGAAGAAATGTGATGAGAATTTTTAAGTAGACGAATTTTTGGTTGGCTATTTTGCTGATTCTTTGTCAAGACCTTTTTCAATTTCTAGGAGAAATATTTTTAATATTTAGTAAAATGATTTAGGATTGTTTTGAGAATTTTTAAAAATTTCCTAAGCTAATTTTAAGTTTAAAATCTGGATCGTTTACAGTGGCGTAGAATCAGAGATATGAGAGAAAACTAGATAGTCGGTCTAGGACAACTGGGCGCCGCCAACTCGGCGCCGCCAACTGGGCGCCGGGCCAACTCAGCGCCGGACTAAATTTTTTTTTTTTTGATAAAAGGTGTAGATGAAAAACAAAATACACTCGAACCTCTATAATTCGAAGCTGAAGGGACAACCAAAACAGTTCGAGTTATGGAGGTTAAAATACATGTAAAAAGTGCAGGGACCACTTAAAGGGTTCGAGTTATTGAGAGGTTCGAGTTATAGAGGTTCGACTGTATATTATTTATATAAAAACATCTCTAAAAAATCCAATTTTTTTGAAATTTGTTTTTGTTAAGTAAAGTTAAATCCATTAAGTCGACTGTTGGATCTTGATACTTGTAGTGTTTGGTAAACTGGTAACACTACAATTTACGTTTTTTGTTACAACTTTATTTTTAAACCGATTTGTCTGAAACTTGAAACTTTGCAGTGCCTGAGAGTTTTATCCTCAAACCTAAAAAATTCAAAATGGCGAATCCAAAATGGCGGATTTTCTTATTTACTAACCGATTTGTCTCAAACTTGAAATAATACATTGCTTGAGGTCATTTAACAAAATTTTTTAATCAGACTTTAAAAAAATCAAAATGGCGGATCCAAAATGGCGGATTTTCTTATTTACTCACAGATTTGTCTCAAACTTGAAATATTACATTGCTTGAGGTCATTTAACACAATTTTTAACTCAAACTTAAAAAAATCAAAATGGCGGATCTAAAATGGAGGATTTTCTTATTTACTAACTGATTTGTCTCAAACTTGAAATATTACATTGCTTGAGGTCATTTAACACAATTTTTTACTCAAACTTAAAAAAAAATTAAAATGGCGGATTTTCTTATTTACTAACCGCGTTACGATGAAAACGGGGTGGCAGCAGAAGGAGTCATACCGCTATTTTAATGCGAAGAAAGGTGCAACTATTTGGGGCTAGTCCACAGAATTTCACGGTTCGGTCTGCTTGTCAATATGTTATGGGCCAGTCTGATTAATATAACATGATAATAGGGTAGTTGTGTAATTTATTCATATTGTTTTGCTGTTAGCTCCCGCTAAATTTCGCGGTTGTTTATATATTTCTAAAACCACACAATTGTATGAAGGGCAAAGCGCATTTCGCGTATTTGGACATGCGCATCAACAACCAGTGAGATCCTTGTCAATCGCCTAGAGAAAATGGCGTTTTAATTTCGTTCTCCAACTATTTCAAATATCTACACCTGAAAGTGCTCGATTTTTGTGTACTGAAGCATGGAACTAGAAACTAGAAACTTCAGCCCTTGACATCATTAGATCCATTCAGGGGCCCCTTGGAACGAGGAGAAAGTGGCTGCAAAACTGGTGAGTGCATTTGTCTCTGATTACCGTTGTGTGGCACAAATATTTTACCTATGGACGTTTGATTATTTCGTAATTCATATCAATATATTTAGGTTGGTTCGCGCTTTCATTAATTAAAATATTTACAGTCCATTGCATTTAACGTTTTTCTAACCGTGGACTAACATATGTGGTCCTTTTCGAGCCGAATTATTTTTAGAATAAATCCATACGACGGTATTAATAATTTTTTTCACGCCAAGCCACTTATTTACCTAATCTGTGGCCAAGCCAAACAAGGCGGCCTTGAATTTTCGCATCGTATTTGAAACGAGAAAGTCGTCGGTGCAGTGCACGTGTCTTTCGCGTGCTCGATTCAGTACACAAAGCGAAGGAACCACAAAACAAAACAAACAAAAACATTTCTCATTTATGTGTTAGGGTGTTTCATATCATTTCGATATTTAAAACAATTTTCATCAATTGCGATAAATTAGTGCATATTTTCGACAATTCGTCATTTTTCTATTTTAGAAGCATTAATTTAGCGTTAATTGTATATTTACCGACAATTTCGTCATTTCAAAGGTAAAATCATGTCTGTCAAAAAAGCCGTACAAAAACGCAAGGGTTTTTTATCTGCGATCACCGAGTGTTATGTGTTTTCACAGACCGCGGCAAAGGATGAAAAAGCGAGAAACGAGTTTCAAGTGAGGTATTCCGATTTGGATGAAACCTTCGATAAATGCATGCTGGCGCATAATGACGTCATTATGTTGATAGACGACTCGGACGATGAGGAGTTTAAAACACAGGATGCGATCCTTTCAGAAGCTCGTAAATATTTTTATGCGTGTAAGGGGGTTTACTCTAAAATATTTCCGGTTGAGGCCCCATCCTTTTCGGGATCATATGTTCGACAAAACGAAACTCCAAAACTCAAAGAGTTAGGTATTCCCATATTTCGAGGTGATAAAAAATTATGGCCAAGCTTTTTCGATCTTTTTAATAACATTATAGATCAAAATCAAAGTCTAAGTAACGTTCGAAAACTTCAATATTTATTTTCATATCTCGAGGATGAGCCTTTAAAATTGATATCAGGGATTAGCTTATCTGATCAAAATTATAAAATTGCTTACGACAAATTAGTCAATAGATATCAAAACAAGCGAGACCTCGCAAATGATGCTTTAAGCTCAATTATGAACTCCACCTTAAAAAACGAGTCAGCTAAAGAATTGCGTAATTTAATTGACACCTTTTCTGAATCCCTAGAAATTTTAAAATCACTTAGCTTTGACGTTGACAGTTGGGACTTTATTATTTTTTTCATTTTATTAGAAAAATTGGATATTCCAACGCGTTCAAATTTCGAAATGAGTCACGCCAATACTAATACCGAAATTCCCACTTTTCAGTCACTTTTTCAATTTCTAGAAAAAAGATGTAAAGTTTTGGAATCACTTCCTCAATCAACAGCACCCAAAAAGGTGCCTATCTATCAAAAATCCAATTCTATGCAAAATCAGTCTGGGCAAAAGCCTAATCAAAATTCAAATTCTATGCGAAGTCAGTTTGGGCAAAAGCCTACCTATAAATCATCCAATTCGCCTTTTATAGGACTGGCTGGCACCTCAACTAATTCAAGTACAGGAATAAAATGTTTCCGGTGTAATCAAGGTCACGTGCTTTCGAAATGTCAAACATTTCTTGATCTCTCACCTATCGATCGCCTATCTTTCGTCAAACAGAAAAAATTATGTCTAGAGTGTTTTCATCCCTTGCATGATGTAGATACGTGCAAATCAAAATATTCATGCAGGACTTGCAATAGTAAAAGGCACCACACTTTAACTCATATCTTAGAAACTAATCAAGAGTCTGGAAGCCAAGATACTAGTCCTGTCATTCACACACCACCTGTCAATAATCTTCATGTGTCATTAAATGCCTCAGGACCTTCAGGTACCTTTCTTTTATGCACCGCCATAATAGATGTTATGGACGGTTGCGGAAATTTTCAACCTGTAAGGGCACTGCTTGATTCTGGATCACAGACAGGATTCATCAGTGAAAAGTGTATTCAGCGTCTTAATCTTCCTAGGCGAAGTTACACCACTGAAATATTCGGATTAAATCAGATGTCTTCTTTTACTTCCAAAGGGCTCGTTCAATGTCACATTAAGCCACAAGGACATGTCACTCCTTTACTTAATTTCGAAGCAATTGTTGTTCCACAACTATGTTCCAATATGCCTACATTCTCTTTGAACGATAATCAGTGGAAACACTTGGAAGACCTTAAACTTGCCGACCCATCTTATTTCAAATCTAGACCTGTGGACCTGGTTATTGGTTGCGAGCTATTCGCACAGATATTCAAGGAGGGCAGGGTTCTTGGACAGGTAGGGCAGCCTTCAGCCCTTGAAACTATCTTTGGCTGGGTCGTCATGGGAAAGGTTGACGAAGTAGGTAGTCTTACGGAACGAACCAGTTGTTTTTTAACGAGTCATTCACCTCCTTTAGAGGTCATTCTCCCTAGGTTTTGGGAAATCGAACATTTGCCTAAAAAACAAATCTTATGAAAGGAAGAAAAACAGGCAGAATCAATTTTTACTGCTAGTGTAGTACGGCAACTGAGCGGTAGATTCATGGTAGATCTTCCGTTTAAAGATAAAATAAACCCTGACCTAGGAAATACTTATCCGCAAGCTTATCGTAGATTTTTACTTCTAGAAAATAGATTAATCAAAAATCCTGATCTGTACACTGCCTATTCAAGTTTCATGCAAGACTATATCGATTCTAATCATATGAGTTTAGTTTTATCTAGTCAACCAAAGGTCGACGTATCGTGTTTTTTAGCACATCATTGCGTACTAAAGCCGGAAAGCTTAAGTACAAAATTAAGGGTAGTCTGGGATTGTTCGGCAGTCACCCCAAAAAATATTAGTCTCAATGACACATTGTTATCTGGACCGAAACTTCAAAAGGATATTGCTTCTTTACTCCCTACGTTTCGTCTTAATCCTATTGCCTACATTGCTGACATCAAACAGATGTTCCGTCAAGTCCTTATCAATCGTTATCACCGTCCTTATCAAAGGATATTGTGGAGGTTTTCTCCACATGACCCACTTTCAGTGTGGGAACTTTCTACTGTCACTTTTGGCATGACATGCTCACCTTTTCTAGCCATGCGTACCTTAAATGAGCTGGCAGAGAGAGAAAAGGAACGTTTTCCTATGGCTAGTACTGTTCTAAAAACGTCAATCTATATCGACGATATCTTGAGAACTAGCCCTTCGCTTGCTGAAGATCTCTCCCTTCAAACAGAACTCAATGATTTGTTGAAGTCGGGAGGATTTGAACTTAAAAAATGGGCAAGCAATTGTCCTGAGTTATTGGCAACATTGCCAGAGTCAGATCGTGAAATGCCTCTCTCTTTCGACAAGGAAGAACCCCACTTTATCAAAGTTTTAGGACTTCAATGGCATCCAAAAAACGACATTTTTTCTTATCAATGCCGAATGAAGGACAAACCCCAACCAAACGTTCTATTTTATCTATCATAGGAACAATCTTCGATCCCTTAGGTTTTCTTTGTCCCTTGTTGCTACAAGCAAAATTTATTTTGCAACAGTTGTGGATATCGAAAATAGGCTGGGACGAAGAACCAGATTCTTCTATCATCGACTCTTGGAACAAACTTCGTTCTGAATTCCCGCTTCTTTCCAATTTTCAATTACGCCGACAAATTAAACTGTCAAAAACCAATACCTGTCAAATCATCGGCTTCTGTGACGCTTCAATTCGAGGCTACGCAGGCGTCGTATATTTTCGTGTAGAAGAGGAAAACAATATATCTGTTTCTCTCATATCTGCAAAATCTAGGGTCGCGCCTATAAAGTCACAAACTTTGGCTAGGCTAGAACTCCTAGGCGCATTTCTTTTAAGCGAATTAATTGACTTCGTTTTATCTAGCCATGAAGGAAAAATAACTTTTACAAATATCGTTACTTTCTGCGATTCGCAAGTCGTATTGCACTGGCTTTCATCCCCTCCTAATCGCTGGCAAACCTTTGTTGGAAATCGAGACTGTAGAATCCAAGAAATCATTCCCTCAAACTCGTGGCGCTACATTCCTTCTGCTTTGAATGCAGCCGATATTGCGTCACGAGGGGCCACCCCTTCACAGCTCATGTCACATGACATGTGGTGGAACGCACCGTCGTTTTTGTGGTCTCCCGAAAACGAATGGCCCGATTTTCATAAACCAAAAATGCCGATTGATTTCGGAGATATTAATCTGGAGGAAAAGCCAAAAGTCTGTTGCAATGCGATAATTGATGTCAACTTCTTAGATCAGCTTCTTATCAAATATTCCTCTATATCAAAAATTTAACGTATCATTTGTTATGTCCTTCGAATAGTTAACCTTTTTCAAAACCATTCCTATCAAAAACCCACTAAGCCGCCGGACCAAAAAGTTATTTTTGAGAATATTGTTTTTCCTACCACCGGTGAGATTCAAAGTGCGTTACACCTTCTTATCAAACGCGTGCAAGGTTCTTGTTTTTCTGAGCTTTTTTCCGCGTTATCTAAGGATAAACCAATACCGAAACCTTTGCGAAAACTTTCACCTTTTCTTGATGAGAATAATATCATTAGAGTCGGTGGCAGATTACAAAAATCTGACCTTTTGTCTTATTCTGCAAAACATCCCGTCTTACTTTCGAGTGACCATCGTTTAACTACTCTTCTTATCGAGTCCGCTCATCGACAATATCTTCATCCTGGGTTTAAAACATTAAATAATCTGCTTTTACAGCAATTTTGGATATTATCTGCCAGACGGGCAATTCAAAGAACCATATCCAAGTGCTTACAATGTTTTAGAATCAACCCTAAACCCTATAGACCGCCCATAATGAGTTCACTTCCCGCTCATCGAATCAATCAACTTAAACCTTTTTCGAGTGTAGCTATCGACTTTTGTGCACCTTTCTTTGTGATTCCTCATCGTTACCGTGGTTGTAAAGCTTTCAAATCGTATGTCTGTGTGTTTGTCTGTACGGCCACACATTGCGTGCATTTGGAATTAACCATGGAACTGTCCACCGAAGGGTTCGTAGGTGCATTCCATCGATTCATTTCCAGACGCGGAAGCGTGACGCAATGCTGGTCAGATCAAGGCAGTAATTTTATAGGGTTTCGTAACCAATTACTGGATTACGCAAGAAGTGCTGCCACCAGACTTTCTATTCGTTGGCATCTGGGACCTCCTCTCAGTCCACATTTCAATGGCCTGGCAGAAGCTGGCGTCAAAAGTTTTAAAACTCACTTTGTACGAGTTGTCGGCGACCAGAAGTTGTCTATCATGGATATGTCCACCCTTGCCTGTCGCATAGAAGCCGTACTTAATAGTCGCCCTTTATCTCCTGCCTCTTCAGACCCACACGATCTTCAACCTCTTACCCCTGGGCATTTTTTGACACTTGAACCCCTTAATTCAGAAATTCCGGAGTCAGATTTGTCCGAGGTTCCCCTAAATCGGCTCTCGAGATGACAACTAATCCAAAAACTACATAATGATTTTTGGAAACGGTATTCTATAGAGTATTTGCATACGCTACAACAGCGACACAAGTGGACTGGTTCGTCCCCAAATATCAAATTAAATGATTTGGTTATCATAACAAGTGATCACATTCAATCGCCTTTGAAATGGCCGGTCGGTCGGGTCATCGAACTGCATCCCGGCGGGGACGGTCAGGTGCGTGTTGCGACGGTACAAACGGTTACCGGTGTTTATAAGCGGCCAGTTGTAAAACTGTGCCTCTTGCCAAATTAAAAGTAATTTTAATTTTCTACCTTTTACCGGGTATTACAATAGGTTTTTTTTATTTTTAATTTTTTTTGAATTTTTTGTTTGTTTGTTTTGCCTTTTTCGGGATTTCGTTATCTCTAAATAAACTTACGATACTTATCTGTTTTCAGTCATTTATATTTATCGGACGATTCTTTTTCTTATATCTATATCTGTCCGGTTGAGATTCTAAAATTGTGTGTTTTGGAGGGCAGTTATGTTAGCTCCCGCTAAATTTCGCGGTTGTTTATAAATTTCTAAAACCACACAATTGTATGAAGGGCAAAGCGCATTTCGCGTATTTGGACATGCGCATCAACAACCAGTGAGATCCTTGTCAATCGCCTAGAGAAAATGGCGTGTTAATTTCGTTCTCCAACTATTTCAAATATCTACACCTGAAAGTGCTCGATTTTTGTGTACTGAAGCATAGAACTAGAAACTTCAGCCCTTCAGGTACGTGGTGACATCATTAGATCCATTCAGGGGCCCCTTGGAACGAGGAGAAAGTGGCTGCAAAACTGGTGAGTGCATTTGTCTCTGATTACCGTTGTGTGGCACAAATATTTTACCTATGGACGTTTGATTATTTCGTAATTCATATCAATATATTTATGTTGGTTCGCGCTTTCATTAAAATATTTACAGTCCATTGCATTTAACGTTTTTCTAACCGTGGACTAACATTTTGCTTTTCTAGACGTGTTATAGTTTACCGCGAATTTATTTTATCGAGCTTGATAAAGAATTGCGTCAGTAATATTATTAAAAGCAATTTTTCCAGTCTTTTTTGGAAGATAAAATCAAAATTAAAGAACTGGGTAGGGCCTTACCGGATCGAAACCTAAACTTAAATTAGTCAAAGATGGACACAATACAGTTTCACGTGTCATTTTTCGAGAGACATCTATAAGAAATACTGGATTTGCGGGTGTGATTTAACCAACCTGTTGTACTCTTTCCCGTGTGTGTTATTTTATAACACGGCATCAAGAATTGTCCCTAATTGGACACGAATGAAAATTATATAACTTAGATAACTAGAATTAACAAAAATGTGTCTTTAAAGGAAACAAAAATTATTCCTTTGAAATTTACCTGTCATTCCAAACCCTATTTGATGCTCAAACTATAGTATGCTACAAGGAATCATTATCATCATTGTAATCAAACATTTCATTAGCGTATCACTCCCAAATTGCCTTACTACTGTTCTTGCCTCATAAGTAAGTTAAACCTAGAGAAACGACAATGGGTCGCTTCTTAGATTTGGTATAACGAAGCTTTAAAACGTTGGGTAGAGAAATAAGTCAGGACAGCGGTGGCAAGGTCTAAAAGTCACTTAGACCTAGAAGCAGGAGTGGCTGACTTATTTTAGCATACCAATGAACGACAGCGAGGGAGAAATAGCCGTAGAGAACAATTTAAGTGCTAAAAGCCAACCAAGGTTGGTACACAGATGGATATAAAACAAGAAATTGAGTGGGTTCTGTAGACACGGGACCACAAGCTAAAATATCAGTGGGACTCGTAAACTCGAGATTACCCACAGAAGCCTCTGATCGAAAAGCATCAAAATAATTTTATACAGCTTAACAGGAAAGCATTAAGTTCGCACAAAATTTACTCCAGACTAGCCTAGAATGGGACTAACTGTAAACTGTGCTACAGGCCAGCAGAAGAAACCGGATTAGTCTTGTCTAGGTACCAAGCCATACGAAAGTTGAGGGTAATGAGAAATCAACCTAGCTAGGGCAAGAGTAGAATCCGCGCTGGTAGCTAAAAAAATATGAGAATGGGTTATCAGAAAGGGATTCTAGAATTGGTTTACAACACCAAGACAACAACAGTCGTCGTACGTAGCGTAGTGTAGTATAAAAGAAATGGATCATTGCCAGACCTGACACCTTTCTAGTCCATTAGCACACTCCAGGTAAACTCCAGGATATATCAGCGTTACTCATTACTGGAGACATTATTTTGGAAGGTCATTGACCAAATAATCTTGTGAAGGAGACACTGATGGTTATTGCACTAACTGAGTCACAGTATGGCCCTAATGGAAAGAGAAATCTAAAATACTTACCACCAGTGCATTGGTGTTTATTGGCACTGCTCACAAATAGTGCAAACAGCAATCGTTGGCGTAGTTTTCTTAATTTTCTCTTTGCGTCCAGCATCAGTGCCGAAAGCTAGACACGTTGATCATCAACGCGGGCCTTGTAGGGGCTAATAGCTCGAAAGAAAATGGGAAAAACCATTAGCGAATCATCTCTCGACAAGGGATGGTTTTTCCTGGTTAATTAGGTTTATTTTTTGGAAAAAATAAGTGGTTTTTGTCTCGGAAATATTGGGCTCGACATGTCTAAGTTTTAATTAAAGTAAAGTCGCTCAAACTTAACGATTTCGAACTCTCAAAAGGAGGACAGGGGAGCAAATTTTAAAACATATCAACTAACCTCAAAATATTTGGACGCATATAAAACGGAACGCGTTGTACAAATAGGGCTGTCTAACAAAACATATGATCTAATCCAAGATGTCTTCCATGGGACAAACAAACCGATTTCCCATAAGCCGTAATGTTAACAAAAACGTAAATTTTACAAAAACGACAAGAGCTTTAGTCTCAAAAATTAATCAGTTTTAAATAGATCCTTTGTGCATATGAGAAAAATGCGTTTTTCTTAAAAATATTAAACTAAAGCGAGAAAATCTGAAATAAAAGGGACCATGTTTTCTTCAAAAAAGTAGGTTATGTTTTTGTTTATTTTGTTTTTTTTTTTAACTTTTTTTCTAGTTTTTTCACTTATTTTGAATTATTACATGGGCGCACCAAGGGGGCGGGGGGCCGGACCCCCCAAACCACATATTTTTTTAGATATTTTCCACATATTTCATGAGTAAACAGAAAAAATAGCATAAAGTACATCATGAGACCTCTGGGGCCCCCCAAAGGTTTTTGAAGTTTTTTGACCAATGAATCAATGAACTATCAGCCCAAGGTAGGGGAAAGTAGTTCTATTCAAAGAGCTCACTTCAAGGCTCACTTAACAGAGACGAAATTGAAATAGACTAAACTTTTCTCATCAGATTCAGGTTTTCTATTAGGATCTTTTGTTGTACTTGACTAAACCTTTTGCTAAGTAATAGGCCTTCTATAGCATTAAACTGTGAAAAATATTTCACTATGATTTTTAGGTTTAGACAAAGTTTAATCACGGATCATCTTAACAAAGGTGATCCGTGGTTTAATTGTTTTAACCCTCCAGTAGTAAAATGAAAAAGAGGCACAACTTATAGGTAGGTCAGTCCAACAGATCAATATGCACATATAAGTTCCAACCAAGGTTGGTCAAGCAAACTTCTAATAAGTACTTTACAAAATATGTTTATTTAAAAAAATATAAGTAAACATTATATAAAAAAAAAAACTTGCAAAATTAAAATACAGTTTTTTCTTGTCATTGGCCTCACACACCGTACATCACCATATGATTTTCCATGACCTATAATACATAGGGCTTAAGTACGGTCAAATTCATCAGCTCACAACAGTAAGTACTGTTCAAATTTTACAACAGTACAATATTCGCTGTTGTATTACTACTGTTACTATTACTTTTATTACTGTTTTTTTGTAACAATATTTGCTCAATTATGTATCTAAAAGTTTATGGAAATAAACATATACTCTACTCTACAATTGGGCGTAACAGCATATGACCCATTAGGAGTATTAGAACCCAAATTTTTTTGAGAGAAATTGAAAAAAATATCTGAGAGAACTTAATTGTTTTTCTTGTGGTCATCAAAGTCAACAAAGATTACTTTTTTATCCATCTATTATTAATGATGGCAAAAAAAATTTTTTTGCTAATAAGCTCAGTACAGTACCGGAGAAATTTCACAACAGGACTTGTAGTAGGTCCAGTCAGATACTATACAAATTTTACGGTGTACAAGTTTTAGGTGTCAAAAAGCATGGAAATAAAGGAAAATTTGCACCAAAATAGTTTAAGATAAAAAGAGGTTTGAGTTAGGGAGACTGTCAAACTCACCAGTTTATTCTAAACTGTTTTGAGGTCTGTAAAAGAAATATTTATTAAAGAAAAAGAAACTTTGATGATACAGGACTTCACTCGACACTATACAGGACGCTACACTACCAAAAGTTTATTTAAGGTTCTGTAGGATGGTGTACAAATTTGGTTCAGCTCATTATTCACACTTTAACCTCATATTGTTTTCCTTTTCTTTCTTCTCGGGACCCTTTTTTCAACCATCATTTTTAAAATTTTTCAACCGTTTTGAAACAATAATCCATTCAGGAGAGACCCAGTCATGATCATTGCTGTATTCTAGTTTTGAAAGTTGCTTGCCTAGAATAGTAAAAAAATCATAGTGAAATATTTCTTACAGTTTAACACAATTCTATGTTACACTTCTGCAAAAGGTCCACTCAAGCACAAAAAAAGATCCCAATAGAAAATGTTGCCAAAATGGCAGTTGCACATTTATCCAAAACAAACCTGACAAAAAACTTTCGAATATTTCAATTTATCCTCTGTTAAGTCAGGTAATAGAGCACTTATCCACTTTCTTTTCCCTTCTTTGAGCTGATACCTAGTTCATTTAAATCAAGATGATTTTTTAAGGTCAAAATACTTGGCATTCCATCAAAACTAACATTATCAAGCTCTCCCCAGCTGCCACAATTCATAACAGCACAGAAACTAATAATAACGATTCAAACTGAGTAAAAAACTGGAAAAAAAGTAAAAAAAAACAAAAGTAAATAAAAACATAACCTGACTTTTGAACAAAACATGGTCCCTTTTATTTGAGATTTACTGGCTTCAATTGATTTTTTTTAAGAAAAACGCATTTTTCCCATATGTACAAAGGTTCAATACTTAAAACAGCATCTTTGTTGTAAGTTAAATCGTTTCACTTTTTTTAAAAATTACGTTTTTGTTAACATTGCGGCTTATGGGAAAACGCTTTGTTTGTCCCATGGCGACCATCTTGGATCGAAAAACAGCTGATCGTGACAGTTCGTTAGACAAGCTAATAAGCCGCTCTTGAGGATTGTAGCCCGCTTGTTCTGCCCACATACGTCTTAAATATATCTGTACTGGGAAAGGGCCTCTTAAAATATCTGCTACAAGCGTGCCGGCACGTTGTATAGCGCCATCTCTTTTTTATGCTTAAAAATTTTATTAGTTACTTTAGGATTTTAAATCATTCCAAAAAATGCCAAGCAAGCGGCTACGTTAACTTTGTCCAGGTTTCAAAATCCTAAGAATTTCCTTAAATTTCATTATTTAAATAAAAACTAACCCCAATTTTGACAAGGACCTTGACAGTTGTACTGTCAAATCAATTTGCCAAGGCTTGTATGTTGCAAGCTACCAATTTTTTGCAAAACTTTAAATGGCTGATAAGATTATTGAAAGTTATTAAATTTATTACCTATTACGATCTCGAAAGGGACTTTGGCGGTTCGTGGAGGAAGCATATACTTACACTTTAAACTTTTGAAAGATGCCGTTAGTTGTATCAATTTTTAATTTATTTTGTTTTTAATATTGTTGTTTCTATTTAAATTTTAAGGTTAAGATGTTTGTTTAATAATGTAGATTTTGGCATTAAAACAGGGATTTCTATTTTCTGTAATTTTTTGATATTTTTCTCTTTTTCTAAACTAAAATCCGGTTTCATTTTACTTACAGATCACACTTGATAATGATATTTGAATATCGAAACGCGTAGTGTTTTGAGAAATAAAAAAGATTGTGAAGTATTTTGGACTTTCCCTTCAATCCTTTTATTATGGTTCCACTTCACCCTGGAGAAATTTACGATTCTACTATAAGCGTTTTTCTTCATTATGTAAACATTGTAGGAAAATCATACATACCTGTTTAATTTTCTTCTTTAAACTTTACATTTTCACTTCATTATATATATTTGACTTCAATGTTACAATTATTAAACTTTTTTATTCTAATATTTACACTCTTCAAAATTTTAGGTTTTAGAAACCTTTTCTATGTTTGTTGAAACTGTATTTATTAATCAACATATTAAACGTTGTTTGAATAAAGTTATTTAATCAACTGTTTAATTTACTAATTATAGCTGTTTAGGTTTGGGACATTATATTGATTAAAAATGCCGATTTATCAGAAAAACATAGAAAACATATACAACATAGAAACAATAATGTGAAAACATTGGAATCAGCAATAATGAAAAGGTTTAAAATTAAAATACACTCTTAAAGTAAAGATCAAAATAGTTAGAAATAACCGAGGGGTCATCAGCTTTCAACAGTACTGTACAAATTTCACAACAGGACCCGACAGTACCACGACAGGATCCAACAGTACTCGACAGTACACGACAGTACCCAACAGTACTCGACAGTACCACGACAGGACCCAACAGTACTCGACAGTACACGACAGTACCCAACAGTACTCGACAGTACACGACAGGACCCAACAGTACCCGACAGTACACGAGAGTACCTAACAGTACACGACAGGATCCAACAGTACCCAACAGTACTCGACAGTACACGACAGGACCCAACAGTACTCGACAGTACCCAACAGTACACGACAGGACGTAACAGTACGATAGAAGCCAACAGTACACGATAGTACTCGACACAACCGTCTAACCCGGAACAGTGGCGTAGATGCGAAAAGACAGAATGACCTTTTTTTTTTTTTTTTTTTTGGGTCGCAGATTTGTGAGCGCGGTGCGGTTCCCCAAAGATGATGAGCTTTTTTTTTTTTTTTTTTTGGTCGCAAGTTTCTTGAGTGCGCCCTAAGGCCCTGTCGGCCTTCCCCAAACAGGATGACGTTTTTTTTTTAGTCGCAACATTTGTGAGCGCGGCGCGGTTCCCCAAAGATGATGAGCTTTTTTTTTTTTTGTTTTTTTTTTTTTGCTCGCATGTTTTTTGAGGGCGCGCTTTGTCCTTGTCGGACCCCCCCAAGGCACGACGACAGTACTCAACAGGACCCAACAGTACTCGACAGTACACGACAGTACACGACAGTACCCAACAGTACACCGACAGGACCCCACAGTACTCGACAATACACGACAGTACCCAACAGTACTCGACAGTACACGACAGTACCCAACAGTACTGTAACAAAACGGGATTTGAGCATAAATGGTATTTTTGCCATTTATAAGTTTTTAAAGATTTTTAATTAAATATTGTTTTGACATCAACAAGCATTAATTATATGCAAGACTAGGTTAAGATTAAGTAAAATTTATGGCAACTCGGCGACTTGTTTTTAGGCATGTTTTCAGGTTCGCTGTATTTTAATAAAAGTTGTATTCGGCTAATATGTCCTTTGAGCTACTAACATCAAAATAATTCTTATTTTGTAACTGGAAACAAATTTTAAACTATTTTCAACTTTTAAGAAACACCCTGTAAGATTTAAACTTTACCGAATTTCTAAATCCACGCATCTTTGAATTGCGGTGGTATTTTGTCTCTTTGTCTTTCTCGCCAATGCGAGAGAGCTTAAGATTCAGACCACGGCAACCAAGAGTGTCTGTAGAGAAGAGTGGTGGAAGAAGTCCGTTAAAGAAAGCTTAGATTTAGACCAATCAGCTAGCGGCAAGTTAAGAGTGTCTAGAGAGCGGAGTACTGAAACTTTCGAAAGTCGGATTTTACATTACTCTTTAGTTTGCCTTTGCCTGGTACACTTTCATTCACACTTCTTAAGGGGGGTTTTATTTCAACTGGGGAAATTTATCAATTATTTTAACATTGTATAAAACTGTTAACTTTAATATTCATAATTATTTTGGTCTTTTCTTTTAGAGTTTATTGATTGTAAAGTCATTAATTATTACTGTTTCCAGTGTTTTGAAATAATGTGTTTAACTGTTTTATGGTTTTTTATCAACAAAATACAAACCATTCGTTGCCCTAAAATCGGCATTTTTAATTAATAACATATCCCAAACCTAAACAGTAATATTAAGTAAATTAAACAGTTGATTGAATAGTTTCACTCATTCAATCAACGTTTAAGATGTTGTAAATATATATATTTATAAATTTTTAAGTCGCCGAGTTGCCATAAATTTTACTTAATCTTAACCTAGTCTTGCATATAATTAATGCTTGTTGATGTCAAAACAATATTTAATTAAAAATCTTTAAAAACTTATAAATGGCAAAAATACCATTTATGCTCAAATCCCGTTTGATTACAGTACTCAACAGGACCCAACAGTACACGTCAGGACCCAAGTCCTGTTGGACGCTGTACAAAATTTTAGGGTGCCGATGACCCCTCGGAAATAACCCAACGAATAATATTATACAAAGTTAAAATAATTAATTGACATTGAACAATTCCCTAGTTGAACAACAACCCCCCTTAAGTCAAGCGAAGTGAAGCGTACAAAAACCAACTAAAGAATGCTCCCTAACAATGTTTATGTCTCAGCGGAAACAACCATGCCTTGCAGGCACTCATAGCTTGCTGTTGATTGGTTTGAACTCTAAGAGATAGACTGTGCCTTGAACGCTCCAAACACAGAGAGAAAAAACCAGCACAAGCCAGAGACGCGTCGACTTAGAAAACCATTACAGATCAAAATTACACAGTGTGTTTTTTTTTAAGTGAAAATAGTTTGGTAAATTTGTTTCTAGATATAAAATATGAATCATTTTGATGTTAGTCACTCAAAGGACAGATTAGCCGAATACAACTTTTATTAATATACAGCGATCCTGAAAACCATGCCTAAAAACAAGTCGCTGCGTTGCTATAAATTTTACTTAACCCAGTCTTGCATGTAATTATTGCTTGTTGGCGTCCAATATGGCGGAATGCTTGTAGCCGTCATTTTCCATTAATGGTTTTAATACGCTTTAGCAGTACAGATATATTTTAGATGCACATAGATAGTCCCGATTGATTTAAGGTGCTGTCACCTCACTTCAAAATATTTAGACCAATAGCAAACGAAATGCGTTCTGGAAATTAGCCGCTCTTGAGAATCATGGCCCGCTCCTTTTGATGATCCTGATTGACTTAAGGTCGTGTACACGTGACCATGTGGTCAACACAATAATATCTAATGCACGTGATATAAAAATGGGGTGCAAATGGGACAAAGATTGCTTTTTGATAGGGCTGATATATTCCGGTCTGCTATTCGGTCGGTCGGCAGCTGTGGTCACTCGGGGCCACCGAAGTTTTCAGCTTTTGTTTTTTTAATATCGAATATTGCGAGTCAGTGATGCTAAAAATGTTTTCGAAAGCTCAGAAGTTTAAGCATAATTTTTTACAATCATAAATTTCATTATATTAACCTTTGTTCAGCTTTTAAACTGTGCAGTGAACACATTTTCAAGAAAAAACACATTAAAATACATTGAGTGTAACGCAAGGCCAAACCCCCCATTCCCTCCTAGAACATTACGTAATTTAAGGAAAGGCTCCCACTTTCTCCTGCAGAAGGAAGCAAAGAGATTTAAAACTTATTCACGAAATTATTAACTCTTCTATAGATTCCCCTTATTTAACATGTTATTAAGTCATGTTCCCAATCGCAACACAATAATATTTTACCAACTTAGTTTGACAGAACTAATTATGCCTACGACTCTTTTATACCTCGCAGAGTCAGGTTATGCAATGAGCATAATGAACTTGATCTTTTTCTGTCAGTATGAACCATTTGCTAGAGTAGTCTCTGGTCTTATTATTTAGTTTAATTTTTGATGTAATTCTATAAGACTGTAAAAATGTAAATTTTAGATACGTACTACTATATTGTATTACCTACTTCATAAGTATATGAACTTGTGAATTTTTTCTAATTATGTAAATGGGTTTAACCTGTCAATAAATAAATAAAAAATAATATAGGGTTTCTAAATGGGTATCTAGGAGTAGGATCTTTTTGGACCAAATAGAAACGGGATTTATAGTCATAGATTTTGAGCGGTTAAAAAAAAACAATTATTTTGTGCAATGATGATGCCAGTTATTTAGTTATTTACTCTAGTTGCACCAAAAATAATCACCTTACCCTTAGTATTATTTTTTTTACCTCCAGCAATGGCTAGAGAGGGTATTGTTTTCGACAAAAAAAAACTATTTTGAGATAACGCCGAAAATGTGTTTTTTGGGTGTACTTTGACCTCTTTGATCCAATTATATACGAAATAACTGCAACGGCCACGGCTATACATTACGTATCTGGAACACTGAGTTTTTTTTGAGTGAGAACATGAGTGGTAACTATTGCAACCTTTCTCTCTCTAGTTCTATCTACCGGTGGTATTTTGTGTTGTCATTTGTGATTTGTCAATAAAGTGTTTGTCAGTTGTCAGTATTTTTTTAAAATTGTTTTTGTTGAACAAAAATTAAAAATGGGAAAACGATGCGTTTCATGTAAAAACGAGTTTCATAGGAGTAAAAAGCCGGTTTCCTTTTTGAAGTAAGTAGCTTTGATTTTTTAAAGGGCTTTATTAGTACTTAATAGCAGTAAAAATTAAGTTAAATATTAAAAATCAAACGTCAGCGAACTTTCAAAACGACAGATTATCATCATCATAAATCAATGCTTTGGTCTTAGGAATATCGTTCTGACGTCTGTCCGTTTGTTTGAGATGTGTTTGTGTTTATATGTTCGGTCCACGATAGCTCCTAAACCGCTGAACCAACTTTTATAAAAAATTTAGTGAAGAATACTGTAACGAAATCCATTAATGCAAATGCAGTTTTTTGACAGTTTATAAATTCAAAATATTCTTACTTTTTAACGGTGCATCGCATCAATATGCGGGTTTCGGAATATAGTAGAACATGTTTTTCTTAATACTTCGTAGGAACTTTCGTTTCTGAGATATTTAAAAAAACTGTCTGAGTCCACTTTGGTTATACTAATGGGCTAGGAAGGTATCAGACGCCAAACTATAGCTAACCGAATTATTGCCATCTTATTTTGGCACAGAAACCTGTAAAGTCAGTCGAGATGTTTTCTACAGTAAAAGGAAAAAACTTCAGTCGTTTTTTTATATCTTGAACTTGTTTCGATATTTTGATGCGTAACCAAATTCTACATCTGCAAAAAATAACTTTTTTTAATTTTATAGCATATTTATAAAATGTATATGTCATAGTACTAAAATAAAAGACAACAGAGTGGAAACTGCAAGAAAAAAGAGTAAGCTGATGAAACATAATTATTAATCAAATTATTTTTTCTTTGAAAATTGCCTCTGTGAAACCAATTTCGTAATTCTTAATTACGTTATCCTCAACGATGGTTGACTAAAACCAAAGAAGATTGAAAATCTAATTAATATACATAAATATTTTTAAGGATTGAAAATTAAGACACTTAAAAGTAGTCGGCAGCTTAGTACAATTATCTTATTAGGAAAGGTGCAAAGCAATAAAGATTAAAAATAACGATATGATAGCTATAATAATAATTTTAGACACAGAAGCCTGCTAGATCTGATTAAACTTATTAAAACTAATATTTTTAATTAAAATAAAAACCTTTCAATTATTTTGCCTGCATAGTGTTTCATATAAATCAAGTTTTCCAACCATTTGCCTCTAGGTTAAGTTGTTAGAATCAACTCTACAAATACCAGTACTAAATCAAGTATTAATTTTCTGTTTTTATTGAAAAAAGTATTGTTTCTAAGACTTATAAAATATATGGTAAAATTAATCCCAAATTCGCAACTGGTTCAGCTAAATTAGTTTAAAATGACACCCTACCTGATTTATTTGATACTTGGCATGTACAACCCAGTAGTACTTCGGCAGTACCACTGTTTTTCGGCGGTAAAAAGCCACATGGAGCTAAGTAGCCGGATATCATGAAGAGTGTCGATTTTGGCTAATTTGAGGTTTCTCTATCGAAAGCATCTAACCATCAATATGATAAATGAGTATGCGACCATATCACGGATCCCCTAATGATCCGTGACCATATACTCAATGATATAATTCAATACCGATAGAGATATTTGCTCTCGGCTCGGAGTAGTTGTTTCTGTTGGTTTCACACAGATAAGCTCTACATAGAACAAGTAGAGGAATATATATATATATATATATATATATATATATATACCTGGGACAAATTATTAAACAAAATATTAAACTAAAAAAAGAAAATCAAACAGCTGAAATCAAGAGACGAGTAAGATTGGCCTGGGCAGAATTCGATAAATTACCTCAAAATGAGAGTGTATAACCACTCTATCCTTCCTGCAATTACCTCTGGATCCCAGGCCTGGACACTTACAAAATCAAACATGGATAAAGTAACAAAAGACCTAAGAACAATGGAACAATGGAGAGACAAATGTACATGTACAACTAACAGATAGAAAAAGGAATGAATGGATAAGAACTTAAAGAAAAGTATGTCACAGGAGAAGTAGCAAAATTAAAATGGAAATTTGCCGGTCATAATATCAGACAGAAAGACCATCGATGGAACAAATGTAATGTAAACTGGAGACCTTGGGAAAATAAAAGAAGTAGGAGAAGACCCCAAATGAGATGAGTGGACGATTTGAACAAACGTGCGGGAACTAGTTGAATGAACACGGCGACAGACAGGGAAGAGCGGAAGATATTGGGGGAGGCCTATGTCCAAAGATGGATCGAAGAAGGCTAAATAGATAGATAGATAGATAGAGATGCTCTACACGGAGCTATCGCCTGCATTCACCTAGGGATGGCCCAAGAAGGCTGAAACCGGTCGTGGATTGGCATGGATCACTGTTCCTGCAGCTTGTCAGGACGTGTTACAAACAAGGATGATTCATATCCTTGTAATCAACGTTGGAGAAAGTTAAGACCACATAGTTTTTGGGGTTTCTCGTTACAAATTTATTTTTTTATAGAATGATTAGGGTGGTGGTAATAGGAAAGGCTTGGTTTTTTCGTAGATTTTCGCTATATAGATTTCCTATTAAATCTGTGATCTATTCGGCTATTAATTAAACATGCTTTTACTGCCCAGTGCTCAATGCTATCGAAAGCTTTTTCAAAGTCTATAAACGCAATATATAGTGGAAAGTTGTATTCGTTGGTTCGTTCTATTAGGATTTTCATGGTTAATAGGTGGCCAACTGTACTGAAACCTTTTCTGAAGCTTGCTTGTTCTTTTGATTGATACCCGTCAAATTTTGTTGTTAGTCTATCTGTTAATATTTTAGTGAAAAGCTTATAAATTAGATTAAGGAGTGTTATAGGTCGATAATTTTTTAGATCTTCTCTATCGCCTTTCTTATGTAGAATGTAACTACAGCTTTACCACTGTATTTCAGCATTTCTGCCGTTACTCCGTCTTTTTCAGGTGATTTGTTATTTTTTATTTTCTATAATGCTCATTTTATTTCCGCTTTGCTTATTTCAGGTTGTAGCTCTGAGTTTATGTTCTTTATTTTTGTTTGGAGTTTCTTCATGGTTTCTCGCGATGGTTCTCTTTTTGTTTGGTATATTTCTGTATAGAATAGTTGTGTTATATTTATAATATCTCCTTTAACGTTAGTCTCCATGCCGTTCCTATCCTTTATTTTAATTATTTCATATCTACCTAGAGTCGGCCTAAGATATTTCATATTTCTGATAGTTTCTATAACTCTCAACTTTTTCTTCTTGACTCTGTCCACGAAGGAACCAAGCCAATCTGCATAAGAAGATGAAAACACGATGACACAATATCCCCTAAACTATTCACCAGGCCCTGGAAGATGTTTTTAAAAACTTAGATTGGGAAAAAATAGGCATCAAAGTAAACGGACAATACTTAAACCACCTGAGATATGCTGATGATATTGCCTTAATAACAGAGGAGAGGAACTGATAAAAATGCTGGAAGAACTCGATACGGCAGCTAAAAATATATGCTTGAGTATGAACTGCATAAAACTAAAGTTATAACAAACATAGATGAAGATATCACGATCAGAATAAACCAAGAGAAAATAGAACAAGTACAGGAATATTATATACCTGGGACAAATTATTAGACTAAAAAAAGAAAACTAAACGGCTGAAATCAAGAGACGAGTAAGATTGGCCTGGGCAGCATTCGGAAAATTAAGCTACATATTGAAAAATAAAAAATATCCTCAGTACCTCAAAACGAAAGTGTATAACCAGAGTATCCTTCCTGTACTTACCTATGGATCCCAGACCTGTACACTTACAAAATTAAAAATGGATAAGGTAACAAAAGCCCAAAGATCAATGGACAGACAAATGTCACATGCAAAGCTAACAGATAGAAAAGAAATTAATGGATAAGAAATAAAACAAAAGTAAGGGATGTCAAAGGAGAAGTAACAAAATTAAAATGGAAATTTGCCGGTCATAATATCAAACAGAAAGACGATCGATGAAACAAGTGTATTATAAACTGGAGACCTCGGGGAAATAAAAGAAGTAGAAGAAGATCCGTAATGAGATGCGCAGACGATTTGAAGAGACGTGCAGGAGCTAGATGGATAAATACGGCGACAGACAGAGAAGAATGGAAGATATTGGGGTAGGCCTGTGTCCAAAGATGAATCGAAGAAGGCTAGATAGAATGGGAAGGGCATTTTTAAAATATCTGAAACCAAACAAATACAAAGATATTGAACGATATTAGGGATTGAATTAAATTATATTTTCTCTTCTTTTATAGTTTTTTAGCTTTTTTAAAAAATTTAAATAATACTTTGATAAAATCATGGTACCTTGGCAATTCTTATCAAGCTTCTACTAGAATTACGTGGCGCCCTTATCGCGATGAAGAGATAGAAGCATCTGCCATATAATATTTGCTATTTTCTGTGGATTCAATAAAAATGAAACTATTCAAACGAAAACTACTATATAGAGGTAATTATTACAATATGACTATGAAAAAATAGGCTACCGTCTAGTTGTACCCTGTTGCAATAATTTATTTTTTTGCACTCTTAGTTCAATTAGTTTGAAATGAATGTATACCTGCGGTTTTGTGATAGTTGCAGTTGTATAGTTGGCCCTAATTAAATATATTTAAAAAAATAGATAATACCTACAATACATAAAAAAGCTATTGGCAAATATACGAGGAAGATTAAAAAACTAAGGGAAAAGACAATACGATTAAGGAACGTAGTAACAGATACTATAAATCTGGGGGCACGGCATCGGCAGTGCCTCGCCAAGTTCGCGTAAACTACTGTACCAAATTTTCTTGAAACATTTCAGCCCATATTTGACCTATCTAAAACTCTACTTCGGAATGAGCTACGAAACTCAAACGTTGCACAGTCGTAGATCTTTATAGAGTTAACAACTCCTTCAAGTTTCAGGGACTTCCACAAAGTAGTTACGAAATTTCAAAAAACGTCGAAATTGCCACTCACTCACTCACTCATTTACTCACTCACTCACTCATGTATAGATCATCAAAATTCTACTACCAAAAAACCCTTGGAAAAAATTAAAAAACCCACAAAATTCCAATTTACTCCCCTCCCATTTACATGTAAAGTAATGTAAAAGTAACATTGCCCACTTCCAGAAGAGAGAGCTAAGCTTTGGCAGACTGATAGGAAATATGATAAATGGCAAAAAATTAAAAACTCCAAAATTTTAATTAATTTCCCTCCCCTAAAAATGTAAAATTAGGTAAAATAAATATTGCCCACTTCCAGGCACGCTAGAGAGCTTAGCTTTGGATGACTGATAGAAACTATGATAAAACCATAGGAAAAAAAGTTAAAAACCTTAAAATTGCCAAAGTTTTTAACAATATTCCGCAATTTGACTACTTTAAAACTTAAATATTATCCCAATTTTTTAAAATGCGAGTAAAATCATAACAAAAACATTTTATGTAAAAAAAAGCCAAGTACGCGAAAATGGTATTCCGTAAAAAGAATTGTGATAAAAGTAAAGCCAAGTTCTCCAAGACAAAATTCAAAATGAAAGGTTCTTACTAGTGTGGAAATGTTTTTCTAAACTTGGCTATTACGACTGCAAATGACTTTTAGCCAAAGTGCTAAATTGAACATAAAGAAGTTTGGCTGTAATAGGAAAGTTTTAAAAAAATCCAAACTAGTAAGAACCTTTCATTTTGAAATTTGTATTGGAGAACTTGGCTTTACTTTTATCTCAATTCTTTTTACAGAACACCATTTTCGCGTACTTGGCAAGAAAAAGAATGTTTTGAAAGAAGAGAGACAGGAGAAATGTATTTTATAGTAAAATATGCAAGAAAAAAATTATCTTCTTTTGATGCTGCTTGCTTGGATTTGATATAAAAAATGTCTATGCTTTTACGAATAAAGACAATGGTAATTTCAAGAAGAAAACCCAATATACCAAAACATTCTACATGTAATAATTTTTTAATAGACCCCCGTATATTTATTAACTACATTGTAAGGGTTAAAAATCAACTTTTTCTATCATTTTTATGCATTAACTTTTTCCGACAAATGCCCCCGTCAATTTCTTTCTTACAATATTTTTTGTTATTTCCTTAATTTTGCATACCGGTTGGAATAGAGATAGTTAAAAAAACTCTGAAGAGGGTTGGCTATAATGAAAAAGTTTAAAATTCAAGGGCTGGTAAATCCACGTGTGTCAATTTAACTAGAAAATTAAACTTAAGTTTTTTGTATTTAAAATTATGAAACATTGGCATTTATGAGAAAATAACGTTTTGCGATATATTATGTCTTATAATAAAAATTGTTAAATATCTTTGAAAACTAAAAATCATAACAAAAACATTTCATGTAAAAAAAAGCCAAGTACGCGAAAATGGCATTCCGTAAAAAGAATTGAGATTAAAGTAAAGCCAAGTTCTCCAATATAAATCTCAAAATGAAAGGTTCTTACTAGTTTGGAAATGTTTTTTTAAACTTTGCTATTACAGCCAAACTTCTTTATGTTCAATTTAGCACTGTGCCTAAGTCATTTACAGCCGTAATAGCCAAGTTTAGAAAAACATTTCCAAACTAGTAAGAACCTTTCATTTTGAAATTTGTATTGGAGGACTTGACTTTACTTTTATCTCAATCCTTTTTACGGAATGCCATTTTCGCGTACTTGGCTTTTTTTACACGAAATGTTTTTGTTATGATTTCACTTCTTTTTTCAAGGAATTGGATAATATTTAATTTTTAAAGTAGTAAAATATGCCGAATATTGTTCAAAACTTTTGCAACGCCATACTTAAATTTTTGAGGTCTTTTAATTTTTTCCATGGTTTTATCGTAGTTCCTATCAGCCTTCCAAAACTCAGCTCTCTAGCGTTTCTGAAAGTGCACAATGTTACTTTTACATAACTTTAAATGTATAGGGGACGGGAGTAAATTAAAATTTTGGGGCTTTTTGATTTTTTCCTATAGTTTTATCATAGTTCCTATCAGTCTGCCAAAGCTCAACTCTCTAGCATTTCTAAAAGTGGGCAATGCTACTTTTACATAACTTTAAATGTATAGGGGAGGGGAGTAAATTAAAATTTTGGGGTTTTTTGATTTTTTCCTATAGTTTTATCATAGTTCCTATCAGTCTGCCAAAGCTCAACTCTCTAGCATTTCTGGAAGTGGGCGATGCTACTTTTACAAAGCTTTAAATGTATAGGGGAGGGGAGTAAATTAAAATATTGGGGTTTTTTGATTTTTTCCAGGGGTTTGGTCATAATTTCTATCAGTCTGCCAAATTTCAGCTTTGTAGCGTGTCTGGAAGTACAGTAGAATATTGATGATCTATACATGAGTGAGTGAGTGAGTCAGTGAGTGGGAATTCCGACGTTTTTTGAAATTTCGTAACTACTTTAGTACTTCATGGAATTCCATAAAACTTGGAGAGGTTATTAATTCCATGAAGATCTACGACTGTGCAAAGTTTGAGATTCTTATCTCATTCCGAAGTAGAGTTTTAGATAGGTCAAATATCGGCTGAAATGTTTCAAGAAAAGATGGTTACGGCGCGCGAACTTGTCGAGGCACTGCCGTGTCCTCAGATAAACCTTTTTAGGTTTGGTATGTAGGGTAGCCAGACGCCACGATTTTGGCGTGTTTACCACGCTTTTTCACTTAGTGCAAAGGCGTGACAAAGGTGAGGCAACGAGGCAGCCGCCTCAGGCGACCACCTTCAGAGGGCAACCAAATTATAATATTTTTAAAATTTTGCCCCCTATTTATCTATTTAGCCTTTTTCAATCCATCTTTGACCATAGGCCTCCCCAATATCTTCCACTCTTCTCTGTATGTAGCCGTGTTTATCCATCTAGCTCCCGCATGTTTCTTCAAATCGTCCGCTCATCTCATTTGGGGTCCTCACCTACTTTTTTTATTTTCCCAAGGTCTCCAGTTTACAATAAATTTGTTCCTTCGATCGTCTTTCTGTCTGATATTATGACTGGCAAATTTCTATTTTTATTTTGCTACTTCTCCTCTGACATCCCTTACTTTTAATTTATTTCTTATCTATTCATTCCTTTTTCTATCTGTTAGCTTTACATGTAACATTTGTCTTTCCATTGATCTTTGGGCTCTTTTACCTTATCCATGTTTGATTTTGTAAGTGTCTGAGATCCATAGGTAATTAAATAAGTAAGTAATTTTGCTACTTTCTGAAAAAAGAAATAATCTGCAATTTGTATGCCACTATTTTTCTTTCCTTTTTACCATAATTTTGCTAGTGTGACGTCATTTTTTTTCAAAAATACTTTATTTTCTCAAATTTTCGCTTGTGACGCCATTATTTTCGTCATTTCCACAATCGATTTTTTGCGGAAATTACCTAAATTTTTAGAATAGGTTCAACTTGAGGTAAACTCATAAATTCACATAAAATAGTGCATATACAGCAAGAAAGATGAAAACCTTTGAATTTTTAAGTTTCAAGTTTTTAAACTCGCTTATTTAAAACCAAAACTTTTTTATCCTTGCAACCTTGTTTCGGTGATGGGCAAACTGCTCTTTTCAAACCAAACCAAACCAAACCAAACCTAACTTACTTAAAATATCTAAGAGGAGACCTAAGGCATTACCAGTGGCGTGTCGTATAACGGGCCAGGGGGTGCGAATGCCCCCCCCTCCCTTCTGCGCTTGGCGCCCCTGGCGTCCATTGAGAAAAAATTAGAAAAACTAAATTTAACGCAAAAAAAATGGTGCGTGTGTTATTATGTTAAAAAAAGGTTTGTAATTTATTTGACTCCCATACCTATATTTCCGCCCCTTAAGGTATTCGCCCTCCCCCACCCTTTTATCGACGACACGCTACTGGGCATTACCTCAAATATTAAGGATAAAAAAAAGATCGTTACCCTTCCATAATGAATTGTAAGTTGCTATTTTAAAATCCGTTGAAAAATTGAAAAAACATTATTGTGAAAAAGTGTTTTTGGAAAATAATTTTATTTAAACGATTTTTGACGGCCCTGTTTTCCAGGAGGTGCTTTTCCATCTCGAAAATCTGGCAAAATATTTTTAAATCAATCAATTTGATCGGTTTAGTAATTTAGGTAACTTTTATTTACCTGAATGAATGGTTACTACCTTACGATTAGGTAATAGCTATTATTATCAATACCTATCCTTTAGGAAATCAAAAAACACAAACCTATCAATATAAAAAGCCGCCATTTTGAAGTAATTAACCAATAAACCGTTGTATAGGTCTGACCTGGAAACTACACTACAATTCCGAACATTTAGGTGACAAAAGGTAATTTACCTATTATGTTGCGACCACCATTTTATTTTTTTATTATTATTTCTGGTCTTGCCACTTAAATGATTCATTGGTATAGTTTTTGCAAAGTCAGTTGAACAAAGATAAAAGCCGACCATCGGCATATCCTTTAAAAAAAGTGACATGGGCGTCGGTAGATATACTCATGAAAATTATTTCATTTAATTATGGTGTAAACTAAAGAAATAAAAATAGATAATAAAACTTTGTATTCCTACACCTACAGAAACGACACGGATTTATTTTCTAACACTGCATACTGCCGACTAAAGAGGTCCTGAAACAAACACCTGAAAGCAATTAACAGCGCATCTCAAAAAAATCTGCCAATCAGGTGCCGTCCATCCACCTGGCCTACTTTGTGGTCGGACCGCAAAGAGCTGCGAATTTTCTCTGTCGGTAGGGTTATAATTATACCAGGGAGATTTTATATGGATTTGGATAACTTTTGAAGGGCAGAATGAAGCAAAATTTCATGAAATCGATAGAACCCCGTATTAGGAGTTATTCAAGTGACTTTGCAAAAACTATACTAGTCAGGTTTCCACCAAAATGTTTTCGTTAAAAACACTTTATAGCCAAAAAGCTGCTTCGTTCCTCAAGCATCTTTCAAAAAGCAACTTACAAAAAGCAACCTATCAGTCGTCAGCACCAAACCTTTGATAATTTTCTACCTAACCTGATGTGCCCGGTTCTTTCGATGTGAATAGAACCTCAGAACAAAATATGAAAAGATCTCTCAAAAAGGCTATTGTCCGGCCAGAATAAAATAAGGTGCAAAAGAAATGGCTTCAATTAGTGCTATTTTCTATGTCCAGTGGCGTGCTATAATTTTTTAATTCATCATTATTAAGTATTAATTTCATATTTTACTCCTCCTAAGCCTGTTTTTGCTGGAATACCTTATTTTTTTTTAAACTAAATATTGTTTCAAAACTTTAATACTTATTATATTATACAGTAATCTACCGATTTTATTAGGTAGGTGCGTACCAATCTAGAATCTAAGAAAATACCAACTAACTTTCTAAAAATTGCAAAAATTCAAAACTGTTTGTTATATCTTTAAAATTGGCACTCCACACAGTTTTATTAAAAAATTAAAAAAGAGTAAAGGATACGCCACTGTTTCTTTTTGTTGGTCTAGAATGTGTATGAAACGTGCCTAGTCATCCTGTTTGAGCCCAGCTATAATAATAGGTGTGAATTGTGAACGGGCCGGATTCAAGTGGAGCCAGCCAGCGGTAAGAATAGAAACCAAATAAAAGGGTGTGAATTATGAACGGGCTGGAGTCCATTTCGTTAAACGTACCAGACGAGTACCGTGTTTTCTTGTAATATTAAAATTTTGTTCAAGGTAAACTTGCTAAAAATGAAAACCACCCAGTAAGACCAGTGCTGTAAACAGAGCGACTCATTTTATTCTGGCCGGACTTTAGGGATTTTATATTTAGAATTTAGGTTGCTATTATTCAAAATTAGTCAATATTTATATTGTTTATATTACAGTTATTTACTATTTTATAGTTATATAAATTTTAAAAGATTGTAAATTTAATATTTAAATCTTTTTTCACAATAGTCATAGAATTCATATTTTTCTTGTTAATTTTTTTTTTTTTAAATATTTTTAATTGACCCCCCGCCCCTTAAGTCACGCTACGCCGCTATGGAAATGGTTTAAGTTATCGCTTTTTGTTATGAAGGGGCGGTATTTTACCTATTTGCCCGGGGCGGCAAAACTACTAGCGCGGCCCTGGCCCTTGTATTCCTGAAGCCAGCCCTGCACCAATGCCGTCAATTGTTAATATTATTACACGTTTTTTCCATTAAAAAAAAGAAAGCTCGTCATTTGTTTAACAATTTTTTTTCGTTATCTGTTAACAATTATTGTGCGTTTTTACTGGTAAATGTCAGTGTTTGGGCGAATTTATTGCAGAAAAATATATGGTGCGCTTTTTGATAATGTTGTTCAGGGTTTTTCCACATTTGAGTTGGAGTGCAATGATGTTAATTATTTGGACAGTTTTTTCCTATATCAGGCGCGCAGCGCTGTGTGGGTACTAGGGGTAAAGCCTCCCCCCTTTAAGGCAAACATTGTTACAAAACTTGTTTGAAAATTTTTGTATAAAATTTTTGATATATTATGTACATTCATTTTTTAGATTCGTATGGTATCCAGAGATAAGGATAGCACCAAGCATGGGGGCACCCAGGGGGGGCCCCGGGGCCCGGGCCCCCCCAAGCCTTAGATTTTTTTCACATTTTCCACATTTTTCATGAAAAAACACAAAAAATAGCTTAAAATTGGACATCATGAGGCTTCGCCCCCCCCCCAAGAGGCCTCGGGCCCCCCCAAGACATATTCCTGGGTGCGTCACTGGCACCAAGGTAACCCCTAGGCCTGTCGTAAGAGGCGACTAAAGGGGCCTCGACCCATGGGTAAAGGGGTAGTCTGGTAACGGACGAGCTTTGACCGGTATGTAAACAAAAAAAAATTTAAACGGGTAACCTTTGGGATCACACCCGATAACAACTATGGTTAAGGGGATGGGTTAATCTGGTGATTTTCTGAATGGATTCGCTGACCTGGCCATTCAGGAAATCACCACATGGGACAGGGTATATGGAGTGCCAATTTCGAGCTAGCAGCTAGTGCGGGAACATTGTGGCTCTCTGTACCCTATTGATTATGTCAAAAGGTTTATCGGAGCCACACCGCGCAGCGTCAGCAAAACCGTACGAGCGGTTGGTCCTTATCACAATTATACTATTTTTCTATATTTTGCCATTAGCATGCAACAAAACATATCGAGCGAATGCGAGCCCAGCGTACAGACAAGCATGTTGAAGCGATTTTTGTTTTTTGTTTGTCTGTAGTTCCTTGCTATGCCGCGGGGTGAAGGCGTCCGTTGTTTGTCATTACAATGTCGCATATTTTCCCAGGACAAAGACTCAGGTGTTGAACCTGCGTCCATTATTAAAATAGTGTCGGGTTAAAGTAAACGGCTCGGTTAGGTTGCCTGGGCTTCTTGTTGGTCATCGTATTGTTTACATTCGGTTCTGATTCGGTTTTTATTTTAATTATTTTTCATAATGTTCCCTGTGTACGATACAGTGTGTGCTTTACTGAAAAAACCGTTTTCGAGGTGGAACGACGATGACAAAAACTTTTTGAAACCTGAAAAGTTGTTTCCTATATTGAACGTAACTAAACCGGCTAAGGTTAAAGACAAAGTGTACATTCGACATTTTCAGGAAGGATAGACGAATTGCCGCACACACAAGCCGTAAAATTTAAATTAAGTTGCAATTGCATCATCGTCAACCTACTACCTACCTGATTTTGCTGATTTTACTAAATTTAGGTAATAGAATAGGTATTTACATTATTAGCATATTATTAAATTTTTATTTTTAATATGTGTGCATAAAAAATGGGGGTAGGGAAATCCTGCGTCACCTATTGCAAAAGTAACGAGCGACATGAGGAAGAAAAAGAAAGTAAGAAAATAAAGGTAAAATTTTGAGAAACGCTGTTAAACTGACCGCACGAAGCTTCTTCTCAATATTATTCCTTGTAGCTATGATCTACTTCCAAAGAATTCATAAAATATCCAAGACTTATCCACAATGCAAGGCTGCAGTCCTGGCTACACTAAAAAAAATATTTGTCAAATTATTAAAAATATACACATAAGTATCTAGGCATATGTATTTAAGAATAGGTGCTAATTATCAGGCGGGGATCTACGGTAGTGGAAAAGGGGAGATTCCCCCCCCCAAATCTCAAACTATATTTAATTTTGACACACAGAATACACCTTGTGGTCCCTACGCAAAATAGTTTCATGCAATATTTTTTAGGATATCCCCCTCCCCTAAATAAAGCTGCTAGATCCGCCCCTGTTACTATCTACTCATGATAACTAAATGAATTTGAATATTAAGTCTGAACACTTATCTATTGCAACAGAGAAATTGGGTAAATAGTCATTTATGGATGCCGACTTATGGAAGGGTGCAGGTCATGGGCGTAGTCAGGGTGGGGCAGGGTGGGGCACTTGCCCCATCCTGGCTTGTCACCTGCCCCATCCTGGCTTTAGCTCATTTAGTAATACGAGAATTACAGGGGAGCTATCAAATTTTTTGCTTTTTTGCCCCACCCTGAGCGAGACCCTGACTACGCCCATGGTGTAGGTCCATTTGAGAGTACTCCCTCCTTATAAAGAATGCATTGTAACTTCAAATTTGACTATTTTGAGATTTTTATATATTATGGTGTAGAATGATGTTCCTCATCGATTGGCAAAAACAAAATTTGAAAAAAAAACAATTAATGAAAAAAAAGGATTACAAATATTCAGTAACTGCAAAACGTCACGGTCTTCTAGCCGAGAACGCAGCAACTGCATACTGCGCTGCGTTCTTGTCCAGCAAAAAGGGTAAAACTAGTCAAGAATGCAGTATTTGCGAGTCGGTCAACAAATACTGCGCTCCTAAGTAGAAAGCTAGCACAAGTATTCTTCTAGTTTCATAGCGATAAATGCAGCAAATACTGCGTTTACCACACTAAATGAGGCACGCTGCATTTCTGCCTAGAAATTTTGATTCAAAGCTTCATGAAATACTTGTCAAGAACTTAGTCTCTTCGATAAAATGTATATTTTTGTTCAAAATTTAATGAAACCTAGGCAAACCATACCTTTTTGGATACAAATAGAGTAAAAAAACATTTTTTGCGTTTTTTTCAAAACTAGGGTTTTGTAAGTTACTGCGTTCTTCATAAGGAGGGCAGAGTAGCTGTCGGACAGCTTTCATTAGACATATTAAATTTATTGTCAGAGAGTAACTCTTGAACTTCCAATCGATTTTGAATTGCTCAAATGGAAAAAGAGTGGAAAGCAGCTCTCGAGAGAACTTTCCTGCGATTATGCTTATAATAGACACCCACCCTGAAACTTTGGCGAAAATTTCAAGTAAACCAATTTAAAACTTTAGTTTTCGATCCATTTTAGAACCTTAATAAATTTATCAAAATCTAGTAAAGTGTTTGTAATAATAATCAAACAACAACTTTAGTAATTTTTGAACTTCTAAAGCTTTTTCTCTGTGTATTTTTCTCAGCTTTTTAATATTAGATAAACTGCGGGGCGAGAAGTTTTTGATTTGATGTAAAAAACATTAGTAGCTCAAAAGATTTATGGGATTTAAAAAGGAAAATTTATGGAAAGAATTGTAAAACGATTGCAGAAAATTCTAGTTCTCTGTTGTCTTGCGAAATTGCAACTTTTAATTATTCCTCTTTTATACCTTTCTTTTTTTTCTGCATTTCCCAGTTCTATGTAGTTTCCAAGGGGTTACTTATTTAAAAATTAAAAAAAAACAATTATCAAACAAACTTTTTTTCTTAATTACAAAAAAAATATTTCATTAAAATTAAAATTACTAATTTGAAAAGTTTTAAGAACATTCAAAAATATCAATTATTTACAAAATTCGAACAAACTTTCAAATATTCTAAAAAAAATTAACAATTTTCCAAAAAAGTTTTGAAATAAAAATTTTACCAAGCACTGATAGTAGTTTACCAAGCCAAAACATAAGAAAATTGTTTAAAGGATTTGTTAAATATTTTGTATATATGTATATCTGCATATTTTATCAAATAAAATATTTTTACGCCAAGTTGTCCTTGCGCTCAGTTGGCCACGCCCAGTTGTCCTAGACGGTACTTCCTATATTATGCTATATAATTTTTCCTCACTTATATTTTCTTTTCACACATTAGTAAATCTCGTCCGAAGAAATTTTCCTTTCGAGAAAATTAAAGGAAATTGCCTAAATATTATTAAATTAGAACTTGACAGCCGATAACTTAGGGGTTGTTGTGTAGAACGGAATGGATATGAAAAAGGGATGACAAAGATAGCACTGAACTATACAATAAATTAAAAGAAACCAAGGCTTTCTTGGGAGAGGGCTTCAATCAGTGCATATTGAAACATAAATTCTCACCTAAATCAAGATTAAAATTTATAGATCCGCGCTCAAGCTCCCCCCAGGATTCATTACTGTATTCGCTACTGCTTCAATGAGAAATTTTGCATTAAATACCTGGATGCTCCTTCACCACACCACAGCCAAATCAAAAGTGCGAGAGAAAAGGTAAATGAAGGTATATGATCTAAGTGTACAAGGCAGAGAAAGTGTCGCGTGAATTTAGAAACTAGAATTAGAAACTTCTCTGAAAATTAAGAAGCTCCCAGGTAGTGAACTAAAATCACCTTAATTGTGACTACCCATCCTACCAGTTAGTATCAATTGTCACTGCACTGTACAACTGTAGCCTAGAGTCCCTGTATGTGACAGATAATATCTGTCACATACAGGGACTCTACTGCAGCCATGCCTGGCTTATTGTGCATCCTTCCTTTCCTGGGATAACCATTTTATTTTAAATGTTTACATCTAAGGCTTTAATGGATTAGTCTCTGGTTAGCTCTAACTCATGTTAATCTTCTCCAAAGATTTAATTTACTTCTGGGATTCAACATTAACAAACCACGTTTGAACTGTTTCTGGTTCTTTACATACTCCTTTATAGATCGCAGTTCATGTCTCCTTAATTACAGGCACATTTTGTTTCAAGAAAATTTGACAGCCACATGACCCTTTATAAGTCCTGTCCTGCTATATTCCTCACATGTAGTTTACTAAGAGCATTTGTGAGTTTAGCATCTTAGGTTCCGTGATAAACACCTTTCTGTATCTCAGCCCCTGTTTATCTAACCAGTAGCCCCAACCCAGACCTTTACGTAACTTCTTATGGTACCCCTTGGTATTCCCACGACCAGCCCACATATACTTAAACTACAGACGCATCCCTGGAATATTAGGGTAGGAGGATCAGTAAGTCTCCCTCTGCATGCGAGTAAACTGAAAACACATGGAGAACGCCCATAAACGTCTGCAGTTTACCGAGAGTTAGATGAGGTTAGGTTTTTCCTAACTTATCCTAACTCTGCGATCCTTGGCTTCAAGTGTAAATAACAGATGCAACCTAACATGGGGAGATCTAACATGCCGTTAACTGTAGACCTTTCTGTGTCTTCAGTTTGCGACCATGCTGGTGGCTGACCGATCCTGGCCGAAAATTTTTTGTAAACCTGAATGTATATGCTACTGACTTTGATCCAATATATTCTTCTCATTTTCCTAGTTTTGCTGATGTATTACCTTGAGTTTCCAAGGCCTCTGTAGATCCGTTCTTGAAAAACGCAAGAGTTTCGATATAGAAAAAGATAACGAAATTTGCATTGAACTGCACAAGGAGTATAAATGTGTAAAGAGATGTATTTCTTGGATTTGCAATCGAAGTACATCATGGTTCTCCTTAACTTGCACAGCATGTTGATCGCCAACCGAAAACAAAAAAAGGAAGCAAGGCAAGACAAATTAAAATATATCAAATGAAGAAACTTAGGTAGCGTCTTTTTTAAATATTTATTCCAAATTTGGTGGAAATATTATGATTTAGAGTTCAGTGATATTACCAGGTCCAGACTAAAAATGAGGGGAAGAAAATCGAAAATTAATTTATTCCTTTTCGATGCTTGATGTATTTGTTTCGAGATTAACTAATAAACACTTCAATAAGTATGAAGGGGACAAAAAATCTGGAAGCCTTTTAGAAAAATTGTTTTATATAAAAAAATCCCCAACAGTAGAAGCACCCATCAGCATATTAAAGACTGATACTTATTTAGCTTTTACGATAATTTTGTATGGACTTTAAAATGAAGCTGAAAAATACTACGAAGATCAGGCAACAACGCTGCAAAAGAAGCTCCAGAATGGAATCCACGATGGTCATGAAGATCAAGAAGACCTGATGTACAGACTAGGAGGAGGACATTACAAGGCGAACTAAGAAACCTGGAAGAAAAGTAAGAAAAGCCAACAACTCTATAAACTTAAGTGCGAAACTAACCTCCCCTTACTAGTTAATAATTTTAATTTAATCTTTTCTCTTTTCAACTTTGAGGGTCATATTTAGGTCAAAATTTGTATCCCTTCTTTTCAGTTTGTTTAATTCTGAGCATGGATTGCTGACCTGACCTTGAGGAAATTACAAGGCGAACTAAGAAACCTGGAAGAAAAATAAGAAAAGCCAACAACTCTATAAACTTAAGTGCGAAACTAACCTCCCCTTACTAGTTAATAATTTTAATTTAATCTTTTCTGTTTTCAACTTTGAGGGTCATATTTAGGTCAAAATTTGTATCCCTTCTTTTCAGTTTGTTTAATTCTGAGCATGGATTGCTGACCTGACCTTTTGGAACGACTCGGGATAATTTAGGAATTAATGATGATGATGATCCAGCAAAGTCCTGTACATTATCATTCCAGGTTTAAAGAAATAGATTCATTGGATACATTTTTGACTGATGTATCAAGGAATCTGGAAAGAACCAGTTAAAGAACCGAACCAAAACCGCAACCAAAAATGTTGTTAAGGGTATGATTAAACAAAGTCTTAGCAACTTGCTTTCCAAATTGCAGGCTCAGTTTCGAGTCACTGAATAATGTATCTTCAGTGTCTGGTTTTAAGCCAGGTTGTCTTTGGGAATAGATATGTAATTCTAGAGATTAAAGCTAAAATTAAAATAATAAATGCACTTGGAGACGTAAAAAAGGTTAACTAGTATAAATGTCACTGGACTCTGAGACTGGCATACTATATCATATCAGAAACTGTCGATCTGTGGAAGTTATCTTCCATACTACATTCTTCTTTTTTGCTAGGTGAAACACACGTTTCCCTGTTTTCCAGTTGGTTTTATGAAACCAGAGTGATCTTGAAATTATGGATTTATGCCAGTGACAGCTTGTTTAGTACCTGACGAAGATTACTTTACTACCAAATTCCAGTGTCCTTCTACCGCGGAAGCAGTGAATTGATTAGTTATTGAAATTTCTAGAATGTGGTATTAAAATTCTCAAGATTCCCATATAATCTCTAGTTCCGGATACATTCAATAGAGTAATAGGTCAGCTAGTCAAAGAGGATTTGCAGAATGACATAACTGAATGAGTTTTAAAAGAAACTCACAAAAATCTGGAAACCCTTTAATGACTTTATCAGACAAAACTTTAAATACGGAAGCCAATCAAACAATTAGTTTTACTCACTAAGCAACTATTAATATGAAAAATAACGACGAAGGGCAATCCTAATTTTAAATAGTCGACTTTAAAGTCGAAAATGCACCTCGAAACTTTGACGAACGTACGTCTGAGCTTTAGTCGTCGCAACATCGTGTTCAAAGCACGGAAAGCTTTTCAGCCAATAAGGTGAACGGATTCCGAAATCCTGCGATCGGATTCGTGCAGGGAAGCGAGAACCGGACACGTTCCGAGTTAGCGAGCGGACACGCCTAGCTAAATAAAGGACTAGCTGGCTAAAGGATGGATGGACGATAGGACTTTCTTAACAGCTAAATGAAACACTTAATAAAGCAATGTCTACGAAAATGATAAATGGCAAACATGCTTAACTGTTCTTACATAGTACTAGAACCGAAAGTAAACAAAACGGAGAGATAAGGGGAAATACGACCAGTTAGTGTTTTATGATTAAAAATTCGTTGAAGAAGTGATATATGATTAATTTTGGAATTCATCAATGATAAACATCAAGCAGGATTTAGAGGAAGATTTTAACAGATATTGAATTGAATATATTACAGACAAATGGAGGCGAAGTTTGGAAAGGGATATTCTTGGAATTTAAACGAGTATTTGAAACCATTGATTATGGAATTAGACGTAAGGCTTGTTAATTGTTTAACAACTACTTAACTCAAAGATCTCAATATGAAAAAATTAATAATTTATTTTTAATAAAAAGAGGCAACAATGATTGTGCACCACAAGGTAGTAAATTGGGACCATTGCTTTTTATTTTATTTATATACAGACCTTTCAAATATTTTAAAATTTTGTAAAATCATATGTTTGTCGACGATAAATTGCTGTGTATACGTATAAAAGGTACCTTAATAAGTAAAATAGTACATCAAATAAATTCAGATATAACATTGGTTTTAAATTTGCTTAATGTAAATCAATTAAAATTAAATGTGACAAAAATTAAACGAATGGTACTAATTCAAGAATTGATCTTGTGAATATTAACATTTTAAATGATAATATTGATAACGAAAAATTAATAACTTTCTTCTCTGTTCTCAAACATACTAAAATAAACTCAGATATCTAAAGATGTGCTTGTTTGAAAGGTCTTTAAAATACCTTTTGATTAGGTGTGACATAATTAAATTTTTGCAAAAATAATTTTAAAAAAATCCAAAAATGTTGTTTTTTGTAAAAATTACATTATGTGACACATCATTCAAAAGGTATTTTCCAGGCCTTTTAAACAAGTCACATGTGGCCACCCTTGTTTAAGTAGTTCTCGAGATATTTTTGAATTTGTTTTAGTCAAACATGTTTGAGCCAGTTTTTTATTATTATAATTTAACTAAAAAAAACTACTTTTAGGAATTTGAAATTTATTGTCCTCTTAGCCGTTAGAAAAAATGTACCAAAAATCATTAAAATCGGAACGATGGTCTGCGAAACCCGAGGGGTCATCGGCACCCTAAAATTTTGTACAGCGTCCAACAGGACTGGGGTCCTGACGTGTACTGTTGGGTCCTGTTGAGTACTGTTGGGTACTGTCGTGTACTGTCGAGTACTGTTGGGTACTGTCGTGTATTGTCGAGTACTGTTGGGTCCTGTCGGTGTACTGTTGAGTACTGTCGTGTACTGTCGAGTACTGTTGGGTCCTGGCGGTGTACTGTTGAGTCCTGTTGAGTACTATCGTCGTGCCTCGCCCTCAAAAAACATGCGAGCAAAAAAAAAAAAAAAAAAAAAAAAGGTCATCATCTTTGGGGAACCGCGCCGCGCTCACAAATCTTGCGACCAAAAAAAAGGCATCCTCGGGAAGGCCGATGGGGCCTTCGCGCGTTTCATATATGACTGAATGAACCGAACCGCGCCGTAGAAATTTGAACCGCGCCGTCTCCAGGTCATCCTGTCGTTTTGCATCTACGCCACTGTTTCGGATAAGAGGGTTGTGTCGCGTACTGTTGGATTCTATCGTGTACTGTTAAGTCCTGTTACGTACTGTCGTGTACTGTTGGGTACTGTCGTGTACTGTTGGGTCCTGTCGTGGTACTGTCGAGTACTGTTGAGTACTGTCGTGTACTGTCGTGTACTGTCGAGTACTGTTGGATCCTGTCGTAGTACTGTCGGGTACTGTTGGGTCCTGTCGTGTACTGTCGAGTACTGTTGGGTCCTGTCGTGTACTGTCGTGTACTGTCGTGTACTGTCGAGTACTGTTGGGTACTGTCGTGTACTGTCGAGTACTGTTTGGTCCTGTCGTGGTACTGTCGAGTACTGTTGAGTACTGTCGTGTACTGTCGAGTACTGTTGGATCCTTTCGTGGTACTGTCGGGTACTGTTGTGAAATTTGTACAGTACTGTTGAAAGCTGATGACCCCTCGGCGAAACCTCTCTTTTCCGTTGATTGATAATTATGTATTAATAAACTGAAGAAAATTCCAGACGCCTAGGAACTTTTATAAAGTCTGTATTCGGACTCAGTATCGAAAAACACATAGGAGTTTCATGGTCTGCCTTAAATGCTTCAGATGACACTGCATTTAAAACCAATGTAAATTCATGTCCTGTCACGTGATGCGTTTTTTGAATCAGGGCAGGCACGCATAAAGCCTAGCTTCTATCAATGCGTGCCCACCCTGATTCAAACGACGCATCAAGTGAGGGGACATGTATTTGCACCAGTTTTCAATGCAGCGTCACTTGATGCGGTTTTAAAATCAGGGTGGGCAAGCATAAGTGGAAACCGGCCTTTACAGATCTCTATTTTTTTTTGTGTTATAAGGCTATAAGTGTATAAGTTAGGTGGATTGCGTGTATGGTAACCTTTAACGTTGTATCAAACCTAATCCCCGCCCCCAACTGCCGGTGTCTCGCGGTTTCAAAATGTTTAATGTATTTTCGCTTCCTGAGCAAAAAAGGGCCTTAGGTATGGCGAGATGGGACATGGCAAGTGCTACTGTATGGGCAGCATGAATAGCAGTCAGTAGCTTGTGAAAATAACAGACCCTTTCTTTTATCCATAATTTTTGTGTTCCATAGATATTATTCCACTGTAAACATTTCGTGTCCTAAATATGTATTTGACTATTCGTGGGTTAGAGTTTTTGGCAACGTTTCGGATATTTTTCCTTTTTCAAGCCTCAAACTATTATCTCCAGAGTCCGTTCGAAATGGATTAAGGCACGTCTCTTCCTCATAACGAGGGATAATTTGAAGATGTTTTAATTTGTCATAGAATTTTTCGTTTTTGTTGTTTATTTTTTGACCAACTTAATGAGTTGTGTTACCCATATTATTCTACATATAAAAATATAATATTTTATCTTTATAACTTTTTAAAGTCCGTCTTTGGTATTTAATTGATTTTATGTAGAGACCCTGTGTGTATGTATGACATATTCTAAAAAAATAGAGACGCGACAAATCCATCATTGACAGACGATGAAATCAATCAACAACATATAAACAAACAAGTTTGTTCGTCACCGCCTGTAAATATTTGTCAAAAATCATTTATTTTGATTTTCGGACGTTTATGAGTTAACAAGGCTAGAGTATAGAGGACCGATATTTCCGTCCTTTGATTTTGTCTCGAAAGAATTTTACTTTGATAAGTTTGTCGCATCTCTAATTCTTTAGGACTATGTCATACATACAGGTCTATAATTTTAGGTATTACCTATTGCTCGGGTATGACAAATTCTTGCATCTGCCTGGAGCCAATCACGTTTTAGCCTTTAGATTGCGACAGCTACAAGATCCGTCGCGCACTTTTCTTTTCGTTCCTTTATCGTTCGCTGGAGTTTGTATTGTAATATGCAATTTTTTAAATATGGTGATCAATAGAGTAAAACATTTTGCAATGCTACAGCTAGCTGATAAAATCCAAATTAAGTTCATCTCTACAGAGGTGAACTCCCGATTTAAAACGTACATAGGTAAACAAAACTTTAAAATGTTTATATACAAGGAGGTTTTTAAGGCAAATATTATAATAAAACCAAGTATTATAGATATGTTGGTGGCGATAGTGCGCATTGTTTTTCATTAATTTTTTTATTTGGCTTTGGTGCTAGAGATGGAAATATTTTCGTCTCTAGACACAAAAATAAAAATCATATATGACTGGGCCTTGCAGCCCCTCCACTGCGACTACCAGTAGATTTATTGTGTCTCACTTATGTCTAAAAGATACCTAACTTTTTTTTTAGGTTTCAGGCCTATTTTTTTTGCAGGCCACTGAAGATAAACTTTGTTGCTGTGGTTTGCGATCCGATGATGAAAATTAATTGTATCACAAATTCAGGAAATATTTATTTTTCCAATTTTAAAATCACGTTGTCATTTTTAGAGCATGTAACGAGAGTCCAGAGCCGTAGGCAAAAAAAATTCAGACGAAGGGATTAAAAAATTTGAATCAAAATTTGCGAATTGTCAGGGACTGATGAATCTTATCCATCTGTCCTTGGTATTGTGCAATTTTTTTAACCTGCTGAGAAATTTCTTTTAACACACTCTATTGACTATTTCGTGGGGTTTGATCTCCTCCTAGAGACGACCTTGAGGGTGTCCCAAATTCGATGTTTTTGGGAGGTTTAAAAATCTGACCCCCACCACGGTAAAAAAAATGCTAAGCAAATTGCTTTGAGGTAAAATATTTTGTGCTTTCCTATTCACTATTATTTTAATGTGAAACAGAAATTCTTTTATTTTAAATTGGAACTGAATTAATCTAATGCACCGTTTTCTTTGGAAGCAAAATATTACTTATATGAAGACAATTTGCTTTGTCACAAAATGGAGTATACTGAAACAAAACAATTAAACAAGAAAAATAAAGTCTCATTTCAAAATTAAACGCTGCGTTGAACTAAAACGAAATATTTTAATTCAAAATAAATTGTTTTAAGTTAAAATTATTCAAGAAAAGAACGAGTTTTCATTGTAGACAAAAATTTTTACCGTGCGTGTAAGTAGTAGAGTTTTAAGAGATAATTAAATATGAAAACCTCATCTGGATATAGTAGTCGTAGGGAGGGGATATAACTTTTATATTTATTAAAATTTCATTTTGGTTTTAAATCCAACTGTCAATTCAATTTCCAAAAAACTTGCACACCGCAACTTTTCCAACTTTTTCTTTTTTAAATTGAATTTTACCTGCCACTTTTAGTTTTCAGATATTACATAAAGTTGGTAGGTTTTTAAAGACTCCTTTTTATTTAATTTTTTAAATCAACGTAGAGATCCCTATAAATTGACTTATTACAATCAATATTAAATATTTTTTAGTGTATTTTCCGTGTTTTGGCTCATTCTACTAGACTGTCAGAGAGGGTTAGGGGACCAGATTATATATAGCCTAGAGACTCCGTTTTTGATTTTCTAAAAGTTTTTGGGGAAACGTGAAACAAAATTGTTTTCAATATTTTGTGATTTTTTTACACTTTATTTTTTTTAAATATGTATTTTAAACTCTTTAAACAACTATATGTAAAATCTCAGAAACTAAAAGCGCATCTTGACAACTCAATTTCAGTTAAAGTCTTTAGGGACCCCCTCTCCCTTCATAACGCATTTAAAGAAAAAAATTATTTAAAAACGTTGAGGGTAACGCTCAATTGCGGATTTAAGGGGGGTAACGTGGTAATTACCCCCCTTACGCCCCAGAAAGAAAATATGCACTTTTTGTTAATAATTAAAGGACAAAGAGAAGAATTACCTCCCCCCACCCCCCAGATTTTGACCAACATCCGCTCTTGGCAAGGCTTAACCCCCTTTACAGTTATGTAATGAAAGAATGATCCCGTACTATAAAATCTCAAAAGTCAGAGTTTCCACCAGAACGAAGTTTTCTTTAATAAAAGAGTTATGGGCACTAAAAGCATTTTTCAGAAATCGACGTAGCTTAACACGCCGGCCCTCGCCGCTCCGTTCCTGTGTGAAAAAGTGTAATTTTTAAAGTTCTATTTAACTTAAGAAAAACATAAGGATACTAAGACACTAAACCTAGAAAAAGAAAAATTAAAAGACCCATAAGTACCTACAACTATTTTGGACAAATAAACGCTTAAGTCATACAATAACTGATTTTTAACCGATAATTCTGGCACCTTTTTACGAAATAAAATGTTAATCCTGCATCCCCAATACAAAGTACGACAAAAACGTTTTGTTTTGGTTTCTTGCGCTACTAAAGACAGTGCTATAAATGCTCAGCACTTAACCCTCATGGCGTTTTATAATAAAAACCTTTGAGAAAAACGGGGTTCCCGAAGTTCATTTCCTCAGACAAAAACTGCGTCCCAGACATATTTTACTGGGCTATACCGTCTCGCAGCGATCGGATTCTCATCCTCCTTATTATGCTTCTGCATCAAGAACATAACAGGGAGTTTCAAGAACGCTTATTTGATACTTTGTTATGGTAGTGGTAAAAACTGCATCTGCGTAGTAGCGAAATGCAATAATTCTGTAGCGATAGTTAACTACGTAACAAAACGGGATTTGAATATAAATGGTATTTTTGCCATTTATAAGTTTTTAAATATTTTTAATTAAATATTGCTTTTATCATCAACAAGCATTAATTACATGCAAGACTCGGTTAAGAAGAAGTAAAATTTATGGAAACGAAACGACTTGTTTTTTGGCATATTTTCAGGTTCGCTGTATTTTCATAAAAGTTGTATACGGCTAATTGTCCTTTGAGCCACTAACATCACAATAATTTATATTTTGTAACTGCAAACAAATTTAACAAACTATTTTCAATTTAAAAAACGGTTTTCTAAGTCTTCGCGTTTCTGGCCTGCGTTGGTATTTTGTCTCTTTGTTTGAAGCGTTCAAGGCACAGTCTATCTCTAAGAGTTCAAACCTTTTTATTATTGCTGTTTCCAGTGTTTTAAAATAATATTTCAATGTTTTTCTGATTTCGTAAACATCAAATTTAAACCATTCGATGCCCTAAAATTAGTATTTTTAATTAATATGATGTCCCAAACCTAAACAGTTATAATTAGTAAATTAAACAGTTGATTGAATAATTTTATTCCATCAATGTTTAAAATGTTGATAAATAAATACTTTTACAACTAACATACAAAAGGTTTCTAAAACCTAACAGTTTGAAGAGTGTAAATATTAGAACACAAAAGTTTAATAATTTTAATATTAAAGTCAAATATATATAATAATATAAAGAAGAGAAAATGTGAAGTTAAAGAAGAAAATTGAACAAGTATGTATAATTTTCCTAAACTGTTTGCCTAATTCAGAAAAACGCTTGCAGTAGCTTGCAAAAATCAAGCCTTGGCCACTTGATTTGACAGTACCACCGTCAGCAAGCCCACCTTTTACAAAGTGGTGATATTTTGGGAACAACTCAGTAATACTTTAGTTATTCGTAAACCCATTGGCAGTATTTTGTTGAAAAAACTAAAGGAAATTTTTCGACATTTAAATCATTTATTTTGTAAAATAAGCCTAAAAACAAAGGTTAGGCAAACAGCTACGGCTTACAAAAATGTCAAAATTTTGATCGCCTCAAATCCCTAATAACTATTTTTTTAACCGACCGGGACACAAGTATTTTCCGTACAATTTTTTACATGAAAAATACCACTTTATAGGCACCGAAGCGAACCTTCAAAACACTTTCCTGCCTCAAAAAATATTGGAAAATAACCAAGACACCGGAAAATTCATATTTGCCATCCTTCTTTTAGTGAGCTTGTTCATGACATCTGACATAGATTTGACATTTGTAATAAAATAATCTAAAATAAAATAAAGTGGAAATTTTGAAAATCAAGCTAATTAGGAAATTAGCCAATTATAACAGAATATATTTGTTTTGTTATAGTTATAAATATTCAACATTTTAAGTAAATATCTTAGTAATTACATATGCAGCATGTTTGTAGTGTTTTATGTCGGTTTAAAACATGCATGTGGGTAGTGTGTATGTTGAGTTTTATGTCGGTTAAAAAAAATGCGAACGATACACGACCGGAACCTGAATCTTACAGTTTTCCTCCCCAAGTTTATAGGTGTCGCCTGCGGCTGACCCCGTAAAATCCTGAACGACCTGTAAAGCGTCACTAGATCGAAAAAATGAACTTTACAAATCGACAAGAGACCTTTGCAGGGCGAAACGAAGGCGAGGCCTGTAAAGTCAGTTTCCTGTTGTGTATCGTTGGTCATTTTTTTAAGCTGACATAAAATAATACAAGTATAAACATGTTATTATTTAGGTACTTCTTAGGTACTAAGCAAGTAAATTTGTAACTATCAGAAAACCAACAGAAAGGGTCTTGGGCGCTTATATATTTTTGACAAAAGAAATTCTATGGTTGCCTGTACCCAAAGTATTAGAGTATTTTGAACATAGTAGTTGGGAAAAAACCGTTCCAATAAGTATCGGGTAATCTGTTTCGAGTAACCATTTTTGACACATGAAACTGTCAAACGTTCAAACTGTCACGGTAGTCGTTTTCAGTATTGTATTATAAAAATGGGCGTTCTACGACACAAGTGCTTCACGCGATTAGATCATTTTCTTGTTCACATATTCGGCTTTCCGAGCGCATTATTCGCTCTACAATTAAAAAATTTGAGGCCCAGTTTTCATTATTGAATAATACTCGACCAAACAAACCACACTTAAAAATATTGCGGTAGTAGCTACGAGTGTACGCTATGACTGCCGTGGAATCATCGGTCCATATTTTTTTAAAAAACGAGGCTGGCCAAAACCTAATTGTGATTGGCGCCCATTATCATGCCATGTTAACGGACTATTTGCTGCCTGAAATTGAAGCCCGTGATCTCGATGACATTTGGTTTCAACAAGACGGCGGCACTACGTGAAACTATGGCATTACTGCGGGAACAATTCGGTGAACAGTTAATTTCACGCTTTGGACCTGTGGATTGGTCACGTAGGTCATGTAACATCACAGCTCTAGACTATGGGGCTGGGGCTATGTGAAGTCCAAAGTCTACAAGTATAAGTCGGCTACAATTGAGGCACTGGAAGCCAACACTATTCGCGATATTCGCCAAATACCACTCGAAATGCTTCAATGCGTCATAGAAAATTGGAACCTGATAATGGACCATATTCGCAACATTTGAATTTGTAAGGTTTTATCTTTAAAAAATAAATGTAAGATACAGTTGTTTTGTATGATAATAAACATTACACCATAAAATTTAAAGTTATGTTTACCTCTATTACCCAATATAAGTTTACCTCTAAATGAATCACCCAATATAAGCTTTACGAAAAGGCAAATAGATTTCTAACCTTTAGAATGAATTGGAAGCGAGGAGTCATCAATAGTCCTGTACACATTTTAAAACAAGACCCGACAAAACGCGAACAGGACACAATAGAACCCAACAGGAGCCAACAGGACACTTTTCAAGACCCAACAGAAAGTTTTTTGTAAGGGAAATTGAAAACAATTTTTGGTCAACGTTCTTTCGTTGCATAAAAAAAGTTTTGGTAGAAAATGCGAAATTTATTAGCTAATGACTTTTTTATACATCAACTTTTTTAGATGCAATAAAAAAAAATTGGGGTTAAGTCATCAACTCACAATAGTACTATACAAATTTTACAACAGCAGTCGATAGGACACGAGAGGAGCCCACAGGACATAAATCATGTTCTACGCTTTACAAACTTTACGGTGCCGATGACCAATCGATTAGAAGGCTTGAGCACATCCATAAAATGGATTAAAAATGGACCACGCTATCATGTATTCTTAGGTCATTGAGTAAATAACTCATATAAAGGAGCCACCGGCGAGCTTTACCATATTGAGGGGCAGATGGCGCTGAAATAAATTCGTCTGGTACGCAATATTCAGAGACAACTACTATGAACTAACGGCATTTGTATGATAGACATAAGCCTCGGAACTCGCACACGTAACTAAATCGTACTAGCAGTCCCTGAATATTGCGTACCAGATGAGTTTATATCAGCGCCATCTGCCCCTCAATATGGTAAAGCTCGCCTGTGGCTCCTCTATATGGGTTATTTACTCAATGCTTAGGTATTATACTTAAGGTCACTATATCACGAAGTTCAAGGAACTTCGTGATATAGTGACCTTAATTATACTTAGGTATTCCCCTGCCTACCTAATATTCTAGCGATATAAACAACTAAACCAAATAAAAAGAATATAAAGCGAACAAGTACAATATCGGAATCTGAATGCCGCACGATAATACCTTTTTGCCAATGATTTTTTGTCATTTCGGCACTCAGAGAGAAGAGACGATATGGCTCTATAGCCTAGGTCGCGGGGCCCTAAGAGCGGTAAAAAGTTTTGGCAAAAAGTCCCCCCCGGAATACACTCTGCTCAATGCGAGCAAAACATTCAGGGAGCACTTTTTACTTCCGTCCAAAATCGGTTTGGTGACCTAAAATTCAGGGTCAAATAGCAACGAACAATCGATGAAAACTATATCGCCATTTTAGAAGTAAGAAAAAAGCAATCTTGCTTAAAATACAACAATCTACTACACTATTGTTGTATACAGAGCTACATGGTGCGTTTATTTGTTTTCTTTAATTTGCAAAATACTTTCGCCAAAGAAATGGGTGTGACATTTTGAAACGCTTAAAATTTTGACAACTTTTACAGTCCTTGCTTTTATTTTTCGTTAACTTAATTAACGATTACCACAAGACCATGCTAGTCGAAAAAATTATTTGAAATGACTTAAAAACTTTTCATTTTCTGATTTTTTTTCTATATTATTTTTAGGTTCAGGTTCATTGATTGAGTTGGTCCTTAATCGCCGGGAGCTCGGATAGCCCTATCACGAATAAATCCTCTATTTAACCTTCAAATTTGTAATGGAGTGAAGTGAAGCATTTTTAACCCACATAGAAACGTAGGTATTTCCTCTAAGGCTTAGCAAAACGTACCTATTTGCAAGAGTATTTAACTGTTTTAACGATAAAGATGATTTTTTTTAAGTACCTTATTTGCAAGTTTGTAGTAATGTTCTGGTAACGGAGTAGGTTCTTGGTTTCTTCCGGATCACTTTTTATATCAATGATGTCGTTTTTTTCTTCCGTGTAAAATTTAGTATTTGCATTTGCTAAACATCGTTTTTTCTACATCGCATCGGTACGAATAAAGCCTTACTTATTAGGCTTTCTGTCTTGAAAAAAAAACTTACAAAACTTTAATCAATTTTCTGTCTATGTAGCAATATGTTTATTTTAAATGGTCATGAAAATAGTTCCACCATACAGGAGGGGAGGACAATAAACAGTGGCGGATCCAGGATTTCCGGGGGGAGGGGCCAAAGTGGTATCAAACATTAAAATATTTTTTATTAGCGGTGTTTGATAGATGTGAGGTGTGAAATTTGGTATCTAAAGGAAATTTATTTTAAAAAAATATATGTAGAATTTGTGACAAATTTTAAATAAGTGATGCTGCTAAATTAAAACATAAGTTATATGTCTGGCAGGGGGGAGGGCGGGCCCCTCTGGCCCCCTCCTGGATCCACCACTGACAATAAACCAGGCGATTTTGTGGGCGCATGAGCCTGCCTCAGCCTTAAGTCTTACCACTTTACCTAGAAAACACGGAAAATACTACTACAGAAAGGGGGGGAAGGGGTTAGATGGCTTAGCACACCTCAACATGAAGGAAAATACTTAAATAGGTATATAAATCTACTGGAAAATTGAACAGAATTTTGCAGCAGGCGAAGATAATTTATTTAAAAAAATTAAATATTTATGGGAAAAAATGGCTTTGTAAGAGTAAGTTTTTGCAATATAAAAAGCTACCTAATAATTCGCTGCAGTCAAGAATGTTTTTTTAGTACTTTTCGGTAAAACCTCGTTGCCGAAAAAATAAAAATATTTGTAGATGGTCGAAGAGTGCCGCAGGCGAAAATGTGGGAAAAATTAGGTACTTCTTCAAAAAATATGTTCCGCAGAAGAAAATGTTTGCGATACTTATATAAAAACTACAGTAAATTTTATTAAAATTGTGCCAAAAATTTTAGAAAATGTACGTCATTTTTAGAAAAATTGGCGCAACAGAAAATAAAATGGTTAAAAAAAGTTGTACCGCAGGTAAAAATTTTAGCAAAATAAAATAAGGTAAGGAAATAATGTTTTGGGCTGCGCCTGTGCCAACTTATTTAACGTTGCATTAAGGTACTCTTGTAGTCCGTTTATTATAAGTGGATTTAAATCAACATCAATTGGAAACTCTAGAAGTCGATACTTTCGTTCCAAAATTGTGTTTTAATATGTGTTCCTGTTGTTTTTTGTTTAGATTATTTTTTCCTTTTTTTTCAACTTCAAAGTTTACTGTATTTAATTGGCCAGCTAGGAGTTTTGAAAAAAAAGCTTCTAGTTCTGGTATAACAAATTAAAGTCGGTTTTATAACTTTGGAGTTATTTACCAATAGGTATGTAAAACGTTATTACGAAATATTTAATTTATTTTTTCTTATCAAAAAGGTTTTAAAAATAATTAAAAACTAATTTGAATAAGTGACATTTTTGCAAAACAAGTAGCTACCTTAACTACATTTACAAAATAAAACACTATAAGCAAAAAACTCATTAAACTAGAAGTCATTATCTAATCAGTATTTTTACTTTTTTTAACCAACCCGCGACTATCCTTCGACGTCGCATCAAGCTCACACGTGCCTTTTATTATCTATCTTTTTCTACTACATAAAACAAGAATATCCCTGTCTCTTTTGACTCGTTAAATTCACTGCAGCAAACTTGCAGGTTTGTGTGAGTGTTATCTTCGCGACACAATGCAAGTGGCAAACTCGATGTGTGTGTAACCGTGGGAGACGGAAGACCGAGGTGAATAGATTTGTGAGAGAGTAAAAGAGACGGCGAGATGTAGGCGGTCACAAGTCGAAGACCTACGAGCGAAACGAAGGCGACTCCGATTGCTGCCGACTGCAGGAAAATAAGTTGGAGATAACGCGAGTCGCAGTCGTGTATTGTAGCTGTGTGACGTAGCACATCGTGTATGTGTGCGTACTTTGGAGACAGCAAAAACGCGCGGGCCTAGTAAAAAACGCACTTCCACAGCAAAAAAGCGTCTGAAATGCGTACAACGTAGTTTTTGCCCCCTAGGAATTTTTTGCTTTTTCAAACGCTCGGGTTTCCTAGTTTTTACCTTCGGCAAAAATAATGTAAACTTTTTTGGAACAATAAGTGAGTGACTTTTTTGCAGTTTTTATATTCATCGAATTGTTGTGTTGACATTTTTTTAGTTAAAAATAAATAAACAAAGGAAATAAGATTCAAAATAGACAAGAGTTCACTAGTTTTTAGTTTTTTTTTGGATGCACAAATCACAAACATACGTCCTTGACATTTTTGGAGATTTCAGCAGGACTGATAGGTCGTGTAGGTAGTGATAAAAAAAAGTTGAAACTTAAGCAGTGCCAAACAAAAGTTGTTTTGGTGAATTAAAATCAAGTTTTTTTGTTCGGTTTCTGTAATTTTGGTGGACAAATTTCAAGGTGAGAATATTTTTTTAAAATAAACATGCATATTTAAAATTTGTTTTTCTAATTTTTAGCAACTTATAATATGATATTGAAGGGATTATGGTAGAGTCAGTGTATTTGTTAATCGGTTGCTCTGCATAGGTGCTTAGAACCAAGACGCACATTTTTACCTTCCTAGCCTGCAAAGCAATGACTAGAGAAGGTATTATTTTTTTTTTTTAGTTATTTTGATTTATTTTAGCAATATAGTCGTGATGTCTGTGTGTGTAGGTATATGTCTGTCTGTAACACAATAGCTCCTAAACCGCTAAACCGATTTTCATAAAATTTTCAGGTAACATATTGTTTCAGATTGTAACGAGCTGATTAGATTTTGGTCAAAATCCATTAATGCTAATGACAGTTTTTTGCCAATTAAAAGATTTTGAAAATGCTAACTTTTTAACGGAACATCGCAGCAATATTGTAATAGTTTTAGTTATAACCAAAAACTTCATAGGAGCTTTTGTTTTTGAGATATTTACAAAAAACTGTTTTCAAGACTGATATATCATGGAGTTCACTGGAAGTGTGCTAATAGGTAGGAACAGTGGCGTAGCGTGGGGGGGGGGGGTTTGTCGAAAATTCGAATTTTTATCATTAACCCAATCCGGAAAAAAATATATTCCAAATAAATGTATATTTATTATACATAATCTATTACAGGAATCCAATATTTTAAAAAGTAATAAATTATAATACTTTTGAATATCCATATATTAGATACTTTTTAATATAAATATATTACTTTTTAAAATATTGGATTCCTTGACATATTTATTAATAATAATAAAGTTATATATTTATCTTTTTATCGGCAAACCAAGTAAATTTAACTTAATGTGTGTTTTTTTTGTACATTCTGTAAATCTCATAATAATCTGGTAAATACAAGATACTAATGTGATCTTGGTAGGTTCGTTGCTAAAAAACCAAGGTAACCTGATTTGATACCAATAATACCAGTGAAAAAACGCCAAGAAAATATAGGATTAGGGCTGTGTACTTCTTTCTCTTTTTTTTACCCACTCACATAACATTGACGACTTTTGGTTAGTTGGTGAACACTGTTGCCAGGCATCACATATCTAATATTTAAAAAAATACAATAATTGGCATAAAATTAAATCTGCAGATTACCCCGCATTGATAGCTCTTGAAATAATTGTCTGGTATCAAAAATATTTTAAATTTACTTTACATTTTGTCATAACGTTATATGCGCGGCAACACTGTCTCTAAATAAAGCAACTACTAGCCTGCCTTATTCGAACACAAGTAAGGTCAAACATTATCTTTTAGTAAGGCATAAATAAAAGAATAAGTGAAAAGCGGGACATGAAAAAGATACCTATTTTTGGTGAAACGCACCCTTATACTTACATAAAATTTGAAGTAAGTAAATAGGGACTTATTGGAATAAAGCCTAGCTTTAATAGTGTCGGGTAGTATTTTCCCAGCTTTACATTGGAATACATTGTTTACTATAAGAACCGGAATAAATCTTGACGTCTTTAATTGAATATTAATAAACAACTTATTTTCAAATTCGACTTTTTTATGTTAATCTGTCAAAATACTGCACTGACACTATTACTGCCTGCCCTTATTCCAATAAGTCCCTATTAAAAAATTTGTCTGCATTAATAATTAGGTGTTATATTATTTCAAATTATTTTATAAACCTAAAAGACATTTAATATTGCTGCCTTACTGTTAGGCCACGCATAGGCAATGTAAAAAGTTTCACCCACTTTCTGACCATGATCTACCCTTAGTATGATGATATTATGGTAACAACCCCTGTTTAGAATCCTCCCCTTCGTTTGTAAAGCCTCATTATGGCGGCAATAATTCAATACCTAGCTGACGTTATAAAACAATGATATAAAATTAAGGATCGGTAATTGACTACGCCCATTCATATGAATAGGTAGATGGGTTAGGTTAGTATAGGATGGGGCAGTGGCGTATATATGGGATATTTTCCACATATTTTATGAATACAAACATAAAATAGCATAAAATACGGCCTCATGGGGTTTTGGGCCCCCCCAAAACGTTTTCTAAATACGTCACTAAGTTGGTACATCCTGCATGTCAGTGGCGGCTGAACTTAACGATTATTTGGGGCAGCCTCGCTCACTCCCCTTTTCTACATTCGAATTGTAGTAAGATACGGCACTTTTTTTTTGCAACAAAACGAAAACTTTTTCTTAAAAAAATAAAAGCTTTTGTATAAGTAAAAATTATTGTAAACTGAACTTTAAGCTATTATGTGTCACCAAATTCTAGTATATATGTGAGTTACCTACGTTTTTTATAAGGAGTTTTTGTTCGAATGGTAATTTTTTATCCCTTCGGTAACGTGGTAGTTTTTGCCATATATACCCAAAGTACATCAAATGTGTTATTAACAATATATGCCTGAAATAAGACAGCTAGTGAGAAACTTAGTAAAAAAACACACAGTGCAGTAATTTTATTATAATAATTAGCAAAATATTTCTTAAAAACTATATTGTGGAAATGTTGTATAGATATATCCAAATTTTTTCTCCCAAAAATTATTAAAATACACATTTTTATTCGAAAAATAATTTATTATTTTACTTACGTTGTATCTAAAGGATAACCTAAAATTAAAAAGAATTGGCGGACTTGGAAATGTCCCGATATGTAACACAGGACTAATTTCTGTAACAGCGAAAAATAGTGTTACCGAAAGGGACAAATCGTGTTACAGATAAGATTTCTTTAAATTTTAGGATTTTTCGTCCAAGCCAAATATATGACACAACTTGTTTTTCAGTATTGTTTAAGTTGTCACGTGGAATGATTTTTCTATGCGGAAGAATTGGCTGTTACCGTCTGAGAGAGATTTCTTGTGACAAGTTATTTTATTTTTTATTTAATTTTCTATAAATAAAATATAACAAAACCTATATGCTTACAAATATAGAAACTTCAAATTTTTATAAAAGGTAACTTTCATAATTGAAATTAAAAACTTGACAAATCTCTCAAACACGTTACCGCCGGGACATTTTTATCTTATAATTATTTTTTTTGTTGCTTTCTACTAGTTAGTTAATTGATGACTTTAATTGGTTTCATATCTAAAATGATTCCTGTTCTTCAAAATAAAATTTAAAAAGGATGAATATTTTCTTTCAATCTGTGACAGGTAAAATTAGGTTTTGTTTCTAAAAAAAAAAAAGTGTCATACACATATACATACTTTAATATGATAGAGGACTTCTCACAGTTACAAAAGTCTCTTCGTTCCACCTCGAAAACGAGACCTCATAATGTTGTAATTTATGCTATTAATTTTTTTAATTCATGTAATAAGTGGAAAATATCTAAAAAAATATTAAGCTTGGGGGGGCCAGGCACCGACGCCACCCCACCTTGGTGCGCTGATATCGGTGACATTCTGATGCTCGAATAAAAATAGGTTTTTGTAGGTATGTACAATATAATATAATATCCCAAAACAGATTTAGTCTGGACAGCAGCGATTCACCAGCGTCAAGTGTTGCCAGATTTGAAGGTTTTCCTTCAATATGCAGGATTTTGAACAAAAATATTGACTATTGAATGATTGAAGGTTTTTATCTGAATTTATTCCAATAATTTTACCAAACTTACTTATGTAGGTACCTTATTTTTATTTTTGGTTTTTAGACTTTATGATTTAATCTTTTATTTGTTTGGATTTCTATTAAAAAAATTTGTTCATGGTGTAAAGTTTTTTTTTGGATTGGTGTCGACCACCCACCCATTACTGTTTTGAAGGATATGAAGGGTTTTTGTCACTTAGTTGACGGAAAGTCGTCAGAAAAGTCTGCGTCATCGGAAAGCGCGGATTTAAGGGGCGGGTAATGTGGTATTTACCCTCCACCCCTATGAAAAAATAGAGGGACTTTTATTTGATAGATATCGTGCTAACCGCATACTTACACCCCCCCTAGAAAAAAATAGCAACATATATATTGTTTCCGTCGATCATTACCCCCCTGGATTTAGTCCCAGATCCGCGCTTGTTCATTCTGTAATAGAAATAAAATGATTCTTTACTGTCTTGAGCTTATAAAAACGGCAATTTAAGTGCGAGAGATCATTATAAACAAAATTTCCTCCCCAATAACTAATGGTGCAGGCATCCAGTGGCGGTGCATGCCCTTAAATAGTGGGGGGCCCGTATAACTTGTGAAGTAAAGAAAATTTTACATTTTAAAAAGCAAACATAATATGAATATTGAAAGAATAATATGTGGTTTGAAAAAAGTGGAGGGGCCAAGGCCCCCCCGCTGCAGGCATCTACTCGCTTCACGCTCCATTTGCCTTATCATATTTTATTGAGTAGCAACAATGATTACACAGTGATTGTAGCACGCGTCAAAATATTTATTATAACGCAGTTTTAAATAAATAATATTATAATTGGTTTTATTAAATTTTATAAAAACTTTATTATTTTTAATAACAGGAAAAGAATCAGAGATAAATTGTAAATTGTTTCTAAATTATCGGTGGATTAAAAATACATCTGTCTCATTCTTTTACTGCATGCCTTGTAGGAAAATTATTTGAGAATAGTTTTTTAAAATAAAAATAAAAAAAATTCAATATTTTAAATGATGACGTTATGCACATGGGTAAACTTCACCTTTAGACAATAAGCCAGAAACAGTGGTAGATCGAGGTAGATTTCCGGAGTGGAGAGGCCAAGGAAAAAAAAGTGTTTTTTGTGAAAAATAGTTGCACCGCCGCACATATGTCCGAAACGTTTTAGCTTTAAAACAAAGTGTGATAGATTTTTGACAAATCTCCTTTTATATTAATATCTGTGAGTGTAATACTTTTTTTGGTTAACAATCAAATTTAAAAAAATATAAAAAAATTAAACCTTAAAAAATGTACACAAGAAAAAACCTAAAAAATGCATTTCTGTCATTTTGCCCCACTGTCGGGGTAAGTTGACGACCGTATTGGCGCAAGATTACGACTAGGCACTTAAGTCACAAATGAACGTCCCCTTCTTTTCATATGAGGTGCACGCCTCATGCCCCCAACCGTCGCTCCTTTCACATTTTATCCAGTCCGCTACTGGAGATTCAATCCATGGTTCCTGGTACCCTGAACAAAAATATTTTCGTTGTTTTTTTTTGTTTGTGGTAGGTTTTGGTTAAAATCATTAAAAACTTTCCTTTTAACTTTTAAGACTTTGCCATGAGTCTTTTTTCAAACTCTTTTTTATTCGTCAACTTGCCTCAAGGTACAATTTTTTTTTACATGTTCTTATATTGAAAATATAATAAATAATTTTCTAGTTGCTAACAAATATTATTCCTTTAGATTTTCCGCAGAAGCTTATTTTTCGGCATAAAATTTTATAAGCGACCACTTGAATTATAGGTTATAGGCCACTGTACTATTATTATTCCTACGTGCTCTATCTATCTTTAACCCATAAAACTTTGACTTAAAAGGGTTCTAACAGCACAGTAATAAACTTGTTGATATTTATAAATTAAATTGAGTTCGTTATTTTGCCCCGTTTGTCATCTTGCCCCGCTCTCCCCTACATAGTTTCTATTTATCAAAAGGCATTTTTTGGTGCCTAACATGTTTTTATATTTTGAACTGTGGTGTTCGTGCGGGAATTTCCCTCGGTATTTTTGAAGAAAATAATAAATTGTTTTCCTCGTAAGAAATGAAAATAAATGAATTTAATATTTTTTATTTGAAAACCGTACATTAAACAAAAAAAATCTACAAATTACATTTGCTTAGCAAAGAATGAGAATTTCAGTAATAATTTTACGTAAAAAAGTAGACATTTGTCATTATTTTCTTCAATGTATTTTAATTATACAGTCGAACCTCTATAGCTGGAACTTAAAGGGGCAACCAAAACAGTTCGAGTTATGGAGAGCTCGAGTTATAGAAATTCGAGTTAAAGAGGGTAAAATAAAAATAAAAAGTACAGGGACCACTTAAAAGGTTCGACTTATAAAGAGGTTCGAGTTATAGAGGTTCGAGTTAGAGAGGTTCGACTGTATGTTATTTAATAAAAAATATTTTGTTTACTGCGTAGTCTGTAAAACACTTTAACTTTTTATACAAGGTGTTTTTACTTCAATATTTTAACGATAAATGACCTAGTTTACGGCACTGCAAAATAAAAAACAATAGTATTTTTTTTAAAAATGGTTTATTTTTGTATGGTATGGAATGTCAGCTTATTAAATAACAATATACTATTTTTTTGCTCGTCAGGGATTTTGAAACACAGTGCATCGATAAATTGTATAAAAAATTGTGGGTCATCCGACTTCCCTCTCCCAGCTACCTTGGACTAGAGTCCCTGTATGTTGACATATTTGGATAAATATGTCAACATACAGGGACTCTACCTTGGACTGGCTACTGGCTATAAAGGTATTAGATCCCTCAAATTTGTGAGTTAGAAGTACTATTGCATATATTCAGAAGTTGTTACCTTACGCTACAATGCTTCATTAATTTCTTCCAAGAACCTGACTATATTTTCCACAGTTTTTTTTTTCGATCCATTATTTCAAATCACACTTCTATTATTGTATAGAACACGGTTGAATGAGTCCAGTAATCGCCGTAGTTATATCGCAATATGAATATAGACAATAAAATATAGACCCAGGTAAAATTATAAGAGCGTTTCATACTGTCTCTTGGGGACCGTGCACTAATTATTTAACGGTCATAGTGGTAAAGGGGGGAGTGAAAGGGTTATAAAAATTACATAGGAGGAGGAGATTGTGACAGCGTTATGTAATAAATTTTAACAATTATATATTTTACAGTCTGTGCAAAATTGAATTTTTATTGGAGAACTTTTTTTTTCTTCTGGGAAAGGGATGGTCTTGATAACGTTACGTAATTTAAGGACAGACGAAGTTCGCCCTACCTACAAAACGTGACAACGGGGTGAAGGAGAGTCAAAATCAGCATTGATGATAAATTTATCCTAGCAGAAGATTGCGAAGACTGAATGTTTTATAGGGCAAGGTATTTGGTTATCAAATACCAAATTGCAAATAATGCAAGGACCTAAAACTATAAACAACTTCGGCCGGGGATTGAACCCGGGATCTCTTGCTATCTAGGCAAACATTCTAACCACTGAACTACCGAAGCCATACATACATAAATTTTCGGAAAACTTCCATCTATTCAGGCTGCGGTGTCTCAATACAAGATCGAGAAATTCTCAGGGTATTAACTCGACCAAGTTATCCAACTGATCTCTCTAAATTCTTCTTTCCCACTGTCAAAGGTATGATAACTCAAATTAGATGTAAAGAATCAACGTCTGAAAGCATGAGATCACCTTTTCGTGTGTTAAAATTTCTGATCGCAAAATGGGCGATTGCCAATATAATTATCAAATACCAAATTGCAAATAATGCAAGGACCTAAAACTATAAACAACAAGTGAAGTTAAAGAAAGAAAAATAAGAAAAAAGTTTTCTGCTTCGGCCGGGGATAGAACCCGGGATCTCTGGCTATCTAGGCAAACATTCTAACCTTCTTCATTCAATTCAAACTTCATGGAAGTTTTCAGAAAATTTATGTATGGCTTCGGTAGTTCAGTGGTTAGAATGTTTGCCTAGATAGCAAGAGATCCCGGGTTCAATCCCCGGCCGAAGCAGAAAACTTTTTTCTTATTTTTCTTTCTTTAATTTCACTTGTTGTTTATAGTATTTGGTTATGTTATCATTACCATTACCAGAAAGCAAATTAAAACAATTGCAACTTTTTCTGCCGTACTCTAGGGAAACTGGTAAAACTAAGACGCTTTTTTTAGATTTTCGTCATTTTAAAACCCAGAAGTATTGTTGTTTTTTTAGTTGGTTGGTTTTACATCAGTACATAATATGTGCTAATGTAATATTATATATGTTATGATGTAGCATACACAGATATTGTCTGTATAAATAATTTTTAGAGCATTTTGAAATATAAAATGATAAATAATTGAAATATAATTAATAACCCACAACTTTACTTCTTTACTATTAGTTCTGAGACACCCTGTGCAAAAATTTTCACAATAAAAAATAAAAGTTAATTACTGACGCATTGTTTTTCTATTTCTTTTTCTATGGCTTTTATGCCTGCTAGGATCTGGGATCAGAACCTCTTATATGTTTTCCTGCTACTTTACTTATCTCAATTTGTTACGCAAAATACGCATCAAATTAAGCAGCGGTTTTGTCGTACATTCGTCTTTTTTCGATTTTTTCATGGTTTGGTCAGTTTCCAAAGTCTGATATCTTCGAAATACTTCAAAACAACGGACACGGAACGAAGATGACGTTCAAACCCGAGAACAGCAATTGCTGTTCTCGGTTCAAACCACAATCCGTAGGTACGGTTATACAAGATATACAATGTGGTGGTGATACGATGCTTCATTTATTTTTTGAACTGTTCCGTTGTTTCATCATTAAAATAGAATTTATCAGAGGGTACTGGTAGCAGTGGCGGCCCCCCAAAAGCTTTTTTCTTAATACGCCGCTGACTCGCTGATAGGTAGGTCACCAAAAAAAAAATATTTTTAAGTATTTATTTCCCAATGTATATATGGATGATTCTACAAAAATGGTGCTGTGGAGTGGGAATGCATATTTTTCAAACACAGACTGCAAATGACGCATAGTTTTAGTTAGTATAAAAAAAATTGCAAGTTTATAATTTCTAGAGAAAGAGACGGCCCTGGATATCTAATTTACTTGTGAGGGTGACAAGTTGTGACAGATAATGTCAACTTTAGTTTGGTTTAAGTTATAGATCTTTTTATTTTCGGCAGAAAATTAGTTTTTTTCAGAGAAATCAAAAAGGAACGCTTCAATTATCATTCCTCTGGTAAGTAAATATTCGACTGATATCAATAGTATAATATTTTTGTTGATTGTTTTAAAATTATAAGTATATGAACTTTGTTTATATAAAACTTAAGTTAAGTAGTCCAAATAGATTTTGATTTAAATTTGAAAACCATTAAAAAACTCATTCCTCTAGTACTCATCCCGAATTTTTATGCAATAATTCCTAAAATTCGGGAAAATAAATGTTTCGTAGCTTACACCTAATTAGTTACAGAAATTTAAAAAAACAAAATTATATCATCATATAGCCCACTTTTGGTAGAATCATCCATATACGTATTTTCCCGCTATTAGCCTACATTTTATTTATCCAGATAAAAAAATAATTCTATCTGAGGCTTGAAAAAGGATTAATTAAATCCGAAACGTTGCCAAAGGTACCTTAGTTTCTTTTTGGTCTGTCCTCTACCCACGAATACCTACCTGATTCTATAATAGGACACAAAATGCACACAAATAAAAAAATAATAATTATATACAAATTATATACAAATTTTCACCGTTGCCATGGTTACGTGACGTCAGCCTCGCGACAGCATATAAATCCACCCCTATGTATTGAGATGACGGGCAATTTAAAAACTTATTAGTCGTTTGTTTCAGCGTAACGTCAAGAGATTTATGGATATCATTGCCTGTCTTTTGCGGTGTTTACTGTACAATCAAAAAATTTTGGTTTGATTTAGTTAATGTAATAGTATAATAATATTTTTTTGTGTGTTGTTAAATAAATTAAAATTAACTGTTCGACAGATGTAGACAAAATAGAGGGACGATCTATTGGTATTTTAAACATAGGAAGCGAACCACCTTGATGAGACAGTTTTTTATTCACTATAATGCATAAACAAATTTTAGTACTGCAAAAATTAAAAAAACATACCTATAGGCCAGCGGCGTAGCGTGCCCGAAAGGGCGGGGGGGGGGGGGGGGGGGCGACAGCTAGAAAGGGCGCCTCTGAAAACTGATGAAAAATCTTGTGACAAAAAAAAAGCAAAAAGGTCAAAAGGGCGCCTCTCACAAATCTTGCGACCAAAAAAAAAAAAGGTTATCATGTGTGAGGGGGCGGCCGATAAGTCACAAGGGCGCCGCTTGCGACCACAAAAAAAAAAAACGTCTTCATGTCGTTAGTTTCCTTTGGCACCCACTCAATTGGCCGTTACCGGCCCGACTTAATAAAGCTGAGGGCGCTTTGGCCACCTATGGGGCGCCACTACCCCCGGGGCGGGGGGGGGGGGGCGACGACCCCCCGCGCCCCCCTCCCCACGCTACGCCGCTGCTATAGGCTCGAATAAAAATCGTAATAAATTAAACTACCTACTTATTTACTTTTCTTTATTATTACTGTTACTGTTTTAACATAAATAGTTTTACTTAGTTGCACAGTTTTAATAAAAATGCGTAAAAATCTTAACTTATTGACGAAAAGGCCTCATTACCTCAGGTTTATGAATGATGAGCAACAAGCTGCATTTTTGTAAATAGCTTATTAAATTCTTGAGAGTGATTCCTACCAGGTTGCGCAGGCGAAGACATCTTTCCAGCATTTGTTGGACGATGTTGCCATTTTCTTTTAAACACAGTTTTTAAGCCACAAAATAATTGCCGGTTACCATTTTCTTTTTTCATCTTGTTATTTTGACATGTTGGAATGGGGACATGGCCGTCAAAGCATCTAATTTTTAGGACAAATGTTATTCCATGTTTTATCTCATAAAATCTTGAGATTTAAGTAAAATTGATTTGATACTACCTAATAAAAAGGCTTACAGTTACCAAAAAGCTGTTTAAGAAAATTCAGGCTGTTACACATCATTAAAAAATAGAGCAATGTACTATGGATTATTATCACAATATGGTTTTGATGCATCGAAACTTGCCTTATTAAGAGCTTTAAAAATGGCTTGAATCTCGCACTGTAAACATTTTTGTCTAATGAACACACTTTCTTTTCTTGAATAAATTGTTTTACCTTAAAACAATTTGTTTTTAATTAAAATATTTCTTTTTAGTTCAACGCAGCGTTTAATCTTGAAGTGATACTTTATATTTCTTCTTTAATTGTTTTGTTTCATTATACTTCAATATGTAACAAAGCAAATTGTCTTCATATAAGTAATATTTTGCTTCCAGAGAAAACGGTGCTTTAGATTAATTCAGTTCCAATTTATAATAAAACAATTTCTGCTTCGCATTAAAATAAAGAGGCAAGACATTTTTTGTGCTATATCAAGAAAATATTCTCTTGGTGAATAGGAAAGCACAAATTATTTTACTTCAAAGCAATTTGCTTTGATCTAAGACAATTTTTTTTACCGTGCGAAATACATAAAGACAATGCATTGAGTTAGAAAAGGCCATAATTAAGTTCTCCTTTTTTTCTTGTTTCAAAGTCTTTTAAACAAAAAACAAACAAAAAAAATTGACCAACCAATCGCGTGCAGGAGGGCGGGCATCAGATAAAATTTTGCAGGCCTCAGTTTGGAGTTTGGAACTTATCCAGTTAAATCAATCAATAGTTTATGGCCTGCAATTTTCAGGGGCTACGACTGAACTTAGAATGCATTTTATTTTATATGTATTTTATTAATTTATGCCAAAATGTGAGAAATGAAATATCTATTTTATGGTTGCTTTGAACTTAAACTTTAGCGTGCAACTCAAGGCAGGTTGCTTTCCCTGATCTAGTCCTAATTTGTCGTAATTATGACTAGTTCAAACACACCTTTAATTAGGTAACTACAAACGGACATAGGAACTTAAAAATAAATATGGATATCAAAAAAGGACTTCTAACCCCAAAATGAATAGCTAACGCTTGTTCAGGGCTATCAAAACGGACGGGCCATGATCGTCCACTTTGTTGACGTCACATCGGGGGCTGATTTTGATGGTCACGTCACGACACAGCTGATTGTCTTTAATATTGAAGTTGGAATGACGGCTCATGAATATTTGATTTTTTTTTTTAAATAAAGCCGGTTTTGAGATTGTTGTTACTATATTCTTGCAGAACAACTTTTTTTTAATGTATAGTAATCCTTAGTTTTTCAAAGCCGCTTCATTAGCTCACAAAAATTAGGTTTAAAGCAGAAGCGAATGTGTTTGTTTCTGAGTGGAAAGTAATCGGATTATCTATTTGTTTTTATTTGGCTCTCGGCATATTTTTATAACTTAATATATTTGTTTACATGTATTTACAAAAATTATAACATCAAAAATTGATTTTTTTTTGTGTAATTTTGTTTTAAAGAGATTAACGCTGGTATTTTTGGTTTCTAAATGAACTTTATTGTAAAAAATCATTGAAAAATCGAAAAAGTTAGTACAATTCAAACAAATAAACAAATGCCACGATAAAGTCAAATACATATGAACTATAATAGTTGGCATGCGGTACATGGCGGGTAATTTGAATTCAAAATAAGGAATGCAAAATCTTGAAGATTTTTAACCTTCTAATCATCTTGCATCCTTACAAAAGGTTGGTGAAATATCGGAATGGTGTCTGAGAATATTTCACTGAAATTTCGCAGAAATCTGTAGTGCCATTTTGAAAATATCATAAAAAAACGTCTGACCTCCCAATGTAAATGTCATCCCCAACAAGAACAACTGATTTTTTCAGGGTCGTGGCATGTATTTTTTTGTTGGCCGTGGTTTGTTATTCTATGCGTTTGACATAGTGGATCATATTTTGATTGATACTTAAGATTAAGTGAGAAATTATTGAAATTTCGTCTATGGCTGGTACAATTTGGCACACAGACAAACAAAACTTTTGGGAAAGTCTGTAAAACTTACAAAAACGAACATTTAACCTTCAAAAAATACAAGAAAGATCAGCTGATGCACACAGAACAAGGTCGTACTCCGCGGTGGTTTGGGTGCGCCGCAGTGATCGGACTTCCAAAGCTCGAGCGTCCAAACTGCTAAACCCTAGGAAACTTGTTAAAAAACGACGCGCCTGCCTCTATTTCAGTGATACGAACAGCGTAAACCCAAAAAAAAAACAGTGCTGCCAACAGAAGCGGGACCAGAACGTCATGTTGCAGTTACTTTTACACCCGGTTTCCACCTATGCGTGCCCACGCTGATTCAAAAAACCCATCAGGTGACACTGCATTTAAAACCGGTGCAAAGCCATGTCCCGTCACGTGATGCGTTTATTGAATCGGTGTGGGCACGCATAGGTGAAAACTAGGCTTTAGGATTTTCAGCGATCTATGTCAGCAAACGTCGTCTGTGGAGAGGGCCGGCTTTTCCGTTTGTTGCCAGTTCTACTTGTAACTATAAGATGTAAAGAATAAATATATTTAGGCGGGATTTTTAAAATGATATCTCTCCTGTCTTTAGTTTAGGAAGTCGAAATCGGTGCTAACACAAAGTAGGTATAACCTAACAGTGGTCAATTGATCGCATTTGAACACTTTTGTGGCAATTATGTTTTGATATCTATTCAAATAAATATTTTAGATATGGTGTAAAAATATACGGGAAAACCCTGTACATAGCAGATTAATTTCCTGCGGGCGGCCCTAGCAGGGCGACCTCTAGCAAATCTGGTGAGTGTAGGTCATAAAATAATGCCTTTAAAAAGATTTTTTTTTAATTTGTATATAACATCTTTTAAAAAAATCAGACAAGATTCTAGACGGTCAAACCAGACGAACTAATTGCAAAAGCACATGAATATTTAAATTTATATTTTATATCGCCAACATAGCATGCATATATTTATGAAATTACCCCATAGTTTATCGGCTTTTTTCACATTTTAATCGATATTTTTTGTCCGATATTTTTATGAAAAAAACAGGTGTGTTTCAGCCAATTAGTTGAGGCTTGCATCACCATAAAGAAAATAGTTTTAAAATGCCAAAGTAACTTACTATTTTTAAGGATTTTTAAAACAAAAGTTATTAGAATAATAGCTACGTTCAGTATTTGCATCTCTGACGCGACAGAATTTTGGTCACGTGATTACAGACTAGTCTGATCAAATTGGAGTTAACAACCGATCCGGATCAAATCGATCAAATTTTTATAACAGGTTATAATCTTAAATATAATCAAAAATATTATGTACATATTGCAACTTGCGCCCAGCACTAATTTTGACAACATTTTCCTGTGATCGGAAATTTATAAAATTTGTTTTCTTCAACATCAAGTAATTCAATTTCAATCATTTTGCATAAAAAACTTATTTTTGTAAACAAAACAAATAGCCAACATAACCTCACGATCTCGGTAATCTCTTTCGTAGGTAAAAATGCACGGAACAACTAGATTCACGTCCAACTACTCTGAGCAGAATTACCAATCGTTTCAGATCTACTTCCTCTAGATCTAGATGGAATACACGAACGATTTCGATCAAAAAGATTGATTGATTGAAACACGATGACAAAAGCATACTGACAAACCGTTGACAACCATTTTACTGTCAAACAACAAATGTCAACATCATTGAAATATGAGTTACACGAAAAACAGGGCCGTATACAGGAAAACATTTCGGGGCGGGTATTAAAACGTTTCAATAAAAATTTGCGTATTTTTTGTTTTATTTGTGGCGCTGAGAAACCCCTTGACACACTTCTTCGACTATTACGGGGGAATTGATCCCCCTTGACCCGCCCCCAAGTACGGCCTCGGTGGAACATAATCAGTGGGTAGAACTAAAATATTTTGTATAAGATTTCATTTTTAAATTGTACAGTGTGTTTCAACGAAAACTTAACACATGCTTTTTTGGGTACGTACTTCTTGATGTTATTTAAAAATTCCTCGGAGTCTTCGATTGTGTTTTGAAATTTTTGTAGCATGCATCCCCTTCAAAATTTTTACACGTTTGTTAACATAAAGAGACCTATAAAACGAGGTATTACCCGACCCACTTTCCCTATTCAAAATATAGGAGTAAAGTTAACCCATCAAAGGATGTGCGTGCTTCAAAATATCAAGATAGCAAACATGTGTCCCCCATGCAAACAAAAGCGACTCCTCGGACAGGGTATTTTTGAACTTCATCAAGAAATACCCAAAATGCCAGAATTATTTTTGTTATTATTTGTACAGTGTCTCCATCTAAAGAGCAACTAGACCGCGCACAATTTTACCAATTACCTAACTTTGGAAACTAAAACTAACGTCACTGTAAAACGAAGTTCCTTTTCGTTATACAGTTTTATCATAAAATTTAGATTTATTAGTCTGTAGTTTTAGTAAAAGATATAGTTTTGTAGTATAACATTTTTCCATTCTATACTGTAATTGAGCTTTTATTGTATAGAATTAAATAAATTTAAAAAAAATAAAATACTTAAATAAAATAATAAAAACTTTCCATCTCTTTCACGGCACTGATTGGATTTCTTGGCAAACCATATAAAAGCATAACGAATGCTGGTTTGCCAAAATTCAGCTACAATGTCCTAGGCCGTGCTTTCCTCGCAAGCCAGTAGCATTTTTAAATGAAGACAGGGTACCACGTAATTCCCAAAAATTCACTTCATTGCGGATTCACGCTTTAAAGGATCAGCATCTAAATAAAAACTCTATAAATAATATTAATTTCTTTTTTTAGATGAATATGTACCCATGGTATCGAGACTCCATGGGTGGGCAGTTGGGCCAGCTTTGTGGCCCAATGGCAACTACCATCAAGACTGAAAATGGCTACAATGACTGTATGTTGGCGTTAGATTATGCTACACAGAGCAAGGTAAGAATACGTTTTAAATATTTTCCTGCAATTCATTTTAACTAAAAATAATTTAGACTACTGAAGATTTTACAATTTTTTTTTTGAATTACTACTACTCTCTCAGTTTAGAACGTTTTTCTACGTTGTCCGCCGCATATTTCTTCACCTTTGATCCTGTTGATCATCTTCTGTCAGGTTTTTTCTCATTGACCTTTGGATTGACTGTTGCTATTCCAGTTTAGGACACCCTCTGTTTCTGCGCCTTATTGGTTGCCATTCTAGGACCTGCTTTGGTAATCTTTCGTCGTTCATCCACTGTTCATGGCCGTACCATATCAATTACCTTTTAGTGATGTCATGCGTTATGCTTCCCTCGATTCAAATTTTTCTTTTATGGTCTCATTTTTTATATGATGTGTTCTAGATATTCTTATTGATCTTCTTATTGCATTCATTTCGATACTTTTCATTTTTGTTTTGTATTTTTCTGTTACTCAACAAGTCTCTATTCCATACAGCAGCGTGCTTTTCATCATCGTTTCATATATGTTAAATTTTAAATTCTTTTTTATCTCTCTGCTCCATAAAATACTGTTAAGACACCCAATAACTTTTTGCTTTTACCATTTTTTTTTCAGTTCTTTGCAGTCTGTTTCTGTCTTATCAAATGTGTCACCTAAGTATATATACTCATTGCATAGTGATATTGTTTGTCCATCGTCCAGTTCCAACTCACTTGATTAATTTCCAATATATAAAAATTGTGTCTTGTCCATGTTCAGTGTTAACCTTCACTTTTGGTATTTTTCCGTTAACTTTCTTATCATATGCTTTATGTCTTCTTTATCATTAGCAACAATAATTAATTGGTCGTCAGCAAAGTGTAGTGTGTATATGGTAAATCGGTCGTTAAGTTGTATTCCCATGCCGTGTACTTAACGTTTCCAGTTTTTTATCGCTTTTATGTATGTATTTAAAATCACTCGTCTACAGAAAAATGAATCCAATAGCCCTTGATGCGGGCTGCAACGCGGCCATCGCGTGTCATAGTCAATTTCAGTTGGTCACACAGATATTCTTAAAATGATTGTAGTGCGGTAACACTGACTGTCAAAATAATGTTTTTCTAGGCAATGAAAAAAATAAACACAAAAAAGACAAAATAAAAAATAAAAATAGGCCAGCACCAAAAATATAATGCAACATATTAAGTTAATAGTTTATTGATGTTTTTAATAATCAGTGTTACCACACTACAATCTTAAAAAATTGCAGTGTTGCCAACAAAAGTTGTCACGTGATAATAAACCTCCTTTTTGCAGTGATTTCTGCTCGGATTTCGTGTGGTTTAACCAAAGATATTATAACAGCCAGATATTGGATGTCACAACCAACCAAAATAGTAAGAGTGTGTACACCATGCGTTTGACCTTACCATTGAAAACGTAAAAATAGTTAGACACTGGTAGGCAGCCTAACCAAACCTGAAATGGCGGAGACTGTCAGTCAGTTGTTGGTATTTTTGTTGTGTTTTTGTTGAAAAAAATACAAATAAATTAAAACAGCGCTTGACAAGCCCTTGACATGTCTAAACCAGAGAACGAAATGTCAATGGCCGGGACGGGACGTAGGCCATTTTTGATTCGCCGCTTTTACTTTGATAAAATCCAATCCGCCAGTGTTCTATTATCCGTGAATTTAACTGCCAAAATGTGCCTCTTCTTTTTTTAAACGACATTTTAAAACATCCGTGAAAATATAAGGCTCTCATTACATTCTCAATAAGAACCGCATTATAATCTTTTAAAAAAATTGCAGTGGTTCCAAATTTATGTTTTTTTTAGGCTAAACAGGTGGTATTCATGTCATTTCTATTTCAAAATGATTTGCTTAACCAACCAGGTCGAAGCCCCGCCTTCCAAACGCCACATCAACTGTATACAAATGATTTTCATAATTTTATACAAAATGGCCAATAAACCTCCCTTGTTGCCAAATCGTTATAAGTCCGTCAGATCTAGGGAAATTTTTGCAACATTATTGGTGAAAGCGAGTGTACCTATATGGTTTAAATATAAAATTTTTGAAACATTGTCAGCATAGGTACTTAAACAAAATGCATCCAGCAATGTAGTTTTGTCCATTTGGAGCAATCGTGTATATGAGTAAGCAACATTTCAAGGTGTTTAAAAAATATCAGCTCGCACAACATTTAATGCTACTTGGGCTGCCATTGCTCGGACGCGTAGCTCAAGAATGATAATTTGATATCGTGTCCGGTGACTTTAATAACAGTTTTTTCCTCACTAGTTGGGTAATTATAAATTGTGTAAATTGCCGAGGATACGAGAAATAAAAATAAAAATTGTCGGAATATGCTCAAGCTCGTCGTTCTAATGCGAAATGTCTAATGTGAAAAAATGTGGTCCAAAGTTGCTTACCACAAATAGAGATCCCTATTATAAGACAAAATACGTAGATAACTTGACACATGACAGATCCAAGACATTTCTAGAGTATCTGAAAGGATATTGGCAAACTTTTAAAATAACGTACATATATAACTTTAAGAATTATTTTTTTTTTCATAAAAATATCTGCTACGGGCAAAGTTGGAGAATTTGTACTATTTTAAAAATATTTATTTTTTTTCGCATTTAGTTTATGTTTGTTTTGTTTAAAGAGAGATACTTTAGTTTACTAAATTCCGTAAGTACAAAGGTTTGCATGTTTTACTTGAATCCACAATTAATTTTTACCTTCCTAGCCCACGTAGCGATGGGTAGGGAAGGTATTAGTTTCAACGATTTTTTTTTCTGAGATTGTGTTATTTGGGTGTATTTTGACCTGTCTTAGCAATATCGTCCTAATATCTGTCTATGTGTGTGTGTATATTATTGCTGGCCGTAAAATGATAGCTCCTAAACCGCTGAAGCGATTTTCATAAAATGTACAGGTTAAATAGTATTAGACACTCTAACGAGCTGATTAGATTTTGGTCAAAATCCATTAATGCTAAAGACGATTTTTTTTTAAAATGCTTACTTTTTAACGTAACATCGTAGCAACAAGCGGTTTTCGGAATATAGTAGACTGCATTTTGCTCAATAATTTGTGTTATAACCAAAAACTTCGTAGGACCTTTGGTGTCCGAGATATTTACAAAAAACTGTTTTCAAGGCTGATGTATCAGGGCTTCACTTAAAGTGTGCTAATAGTCTAGCTAGAAAGGTATCAGATCAAAGGAAGCAACTTAAAAAAATATATAAAATATACATTTATATTTTTTCACAGAATGGAACATACCCCTTCTAGAAAATTGTCCACCATCTTGTTTTTTTACACAACGTAAATTTTTGACAATAAATTCGTCTCATCGTAGTCAAAACTGTAAAAATTATTCAAAATCTGACAAACCCGTAGTCAAGTAAAGACTATGTTGGTTTTTTTGTCTGAAATTGGTTTAGCAAACAAACTCATTTTAAAAACTTAAAACTTATTTAGTTGCTGCTAAATCTAAACAAGTGATACATTAGCAGACACAAGAAAAACAAGGCTTTATGAGAAAAAAAATTAACTTTTGCTCCATTCTCACATACCGATTCGGGGTGCAATAATTCAAATTGTCTGTTTTTATAAAATATCAAACCTGACACCTACTTAGTAAATCTTCCAAGTTTACCATTCCGAACAGTGTAACTCTTTTAGCTAATAGGAGGATCAGACACTATTCTTACTAAAAAATTTAGTCATTCAGCTCAAAAATGCCCAAATAACACATTTTTGATAAATACCTAGAAACCAATAAAATAATACCGATAATACAAACAAACAAAACAAAAAAATTAACACGTTACAGTACTAAGTACAAACTCTATCTCATCACCCGAATTTCAAGGAAGGAACACGAGTTGATGGTGAAACGAAATGCTTAAAAAAAACAAAGATCAAAAAAGAAGAAGAAAAAGAAAAAAAACGATAAAAAAGGAAGACCGTGTCTGCACAGAGCAGAGGTATTTAACAAATTCGGAAGCCGTTTAGACTACCTGATGTCTGCTCAAGCTCTTTTATCATTTTCAAACGAAATGCCGCCTCTTCGTTTTTTACTTGTATCCCAGTCTCGGTAGGGCAATCTACTTGCTGCGACGGTTTATTACTGCAGGATTTTTTTTCAATTAGTTTGTAGGAAATTTTAGAACATTGGGAATCATTGAAACTATCTGTATTGTAATGACATCTTTTCTAAAGAGATTTGTGGTGGTTTTTGCATTAATATCGTCTTCTTGTTCTTCGCCTATTAACTCTTTAATTTCTAATTTTTATCCTTAGAAGACTGTCTTTAACTTATTATCATCATGTTGTTGTAATTGGACCTTTACGAGCCTTTCCATGTCATTTATTGCAGCTCACTCACTTTTGAGAACCTCCTCGCCAATAAACTTCCAGTCTTTTAAACAGGGTAGCACTTGTTTGAGTGAGTTTTTGTTTAGATCTGCATCAATCTCAGGATTCTCAAATACAATTTGTTCCGACCATGCTAAAACCGGACAATCGAACAGTACATGTCGAACTGTTTTGTCATTCTTCATACCGAGTCTGCATTCGGCCTCTTTTGTTAATCTCATTTTGTGCAATGGTATCCTTAATAGAGAATGTCCCGTTTATAGGCCAATCATTATACAAAGTGTCTGTTTCGTTAGTTCTAAGAGTTTCTTAGATATCTTTTTAAAGGGTTCTATAAACTCCTTGTAATAGGCTATTTCTAGAAGGCGGTTGCAATGCATTTTTAATTTCCAGTCTTTCCAGGTTAGCACTCATTTGGGTGAGTTTCTGTTTAGATCCTACGAGTCAATCTCACGTTTCTCAAATACAATTTGAAAACTACAGGCAAAGAAGGCGCTATGTCAAAAAACGGGATTTTGAGAAAACCCGTTCTGAAGCATTTTTTAGCCTGTTCGTCAATATTACAAATTGAAATTACTTCTGACTGAGCGCATTTACAGCCTGAACGATAGGATATGGTGAAACTTTTGAAATTTTTCTAATAGATGGCACTAGTAACTCAATTTCCTTAAAAATTGACATAGCGCCTTCTTTGCCTGTGGTCTTCATTTGTTCCAACCATGCTAAAGCCGTGCATTCTAACAGTACATGTCGAACTGTTTCGTAATTCTTCATACAGAGTCTGCATTCGGTCGCTTTTTTTCATCTAATTTTTTGCAATGGTATCCTTAATAGCCAGTGTCCCATTTTATACAAATTTTCTGTCTCGTTGGTTCTATGAGTTTCTTAGATATCTTTTTATAGGGTTCTATAAACTACTTGCAATAGGCTATTTCTAGAAGGCTGTTGTAATGCATCTTCAGTTCATCTTTGCAGAGGCTGCTCAATTAGTTTGTAGGAAATTTTAGAACATTTGGAATCATCAACACTATCTGTATTGTAATGACATCTTTTCGAAAGAGATTTGTGGTGGTTTTTACATTATTATCATCTTCTTGTTCTTCGCCTATTAACTCTTCAATTTCTAATTTTTATTTTTAGAAGACTTTCTTTAACTTGTTCTTTAAATCTGGATCTGCAGATGTGGTCTTTAGAGTTTTAGTTGATGAGAATGGTGATGTTGATTTTTTAGCTCACACATATACTATACTATAGTAGTGTGAGCTATGGTGATCCTAATTTTTTCGAGAAAAAAAAAGTTGCTCCGATTTCAAAAATTTTTATATATCTTTGCGTTTCAGATGATTTTAAAACTTTTTTGTCGCGCCGTCTGTCTGTCTGTCTGTCTGTCTATCTGTCTGTATGTCTGGCTGTCTGTATGTCTGTATGTCTGTCTGTCTGTCTGTCTGTCTGTATGTCTGTCTGTAACGACCAACGCGCATAACTCAAAAACCGCTTGACCGATTTTAATGAAATTTGGTATCTAGGCTGGGTCTTGGGTCGATATGGTCCCATTTGAAAATGAACAAAATCCACCGAACACAAACCAAATAAAAGGGTGGGGGTAGATTTCAAAAATTAGAGTTTATGTGAAAATATTGCGTTTGATATCAAACGAAAGGTAATTGAGTCTGCAGTTAAACAAAATACATTTTAATTTATTTAAAAAAAAGGGTGGGGGTATATTTTAAAAATAAGAGTTTAAGTAAAAATATGGCGTGTGTGATATCAAACGAAAGGTAATTGAGTCCGGAGTTTAACAAAATACATTTTAGTTTTTGTTTTTTTTAAGGGTGGGGGTAGATTTCAAAAATTTGAGTGTAAGTCAAAACATGGCTTGTGTAGTATCAAACAATAGGTAATTTAGTCTGGAGTTGATTAAGATATATTTCAGTTTTTAGTTTTATTAGCTCGCACGTACACTATAACTATAGTACCTAGTGTGAGCTTAGGGGCCCATATATTGGCAGAGTATTTTAATGGGATTACGTTTTCTTCTATGTCATTTATTGTAGCTCACTCACCTTTAAGAACATGTTGTTGTTTTGATCCTCTGCATCAGTTTTAGGTTCCTCAGATACAATTTACTCCGACCATGCTAAACGTGAACATTGAACAGTACACGTCGAACTGTTTCGTCATTCTTCATTCGGAGTCTGCATTCAATCTCTTTTGTTAATCTCATTGTGTGCAATGGTATCCTTAGTAGACAGTGTACCGTTTATAGGTCAATCATTACACAAATTTTCTGTCTCGTTAGTTCTATGAGTTTCTCAGTTATATTTTTACAGGGTTCTATGAACTCCTTGCAATCGGCTATTTCTATAGGGCTGTTGCAATGCATCTTTAATCCATCTTTGCGACGTTGTATGCTGCAAAATTTTAGAACATTGGGAATCATCAGTTTACGTGCCAATAACTTCAGATGTTACACGATCTGTGTTTTGATCTCCGTCATAGTCTGGGTCACTAAATGTCTCTAATTTGTAAGTTTGTTCACCAAATTTACGCAATAATGCAATGTCTTTTGTGCCTTGTATATATCCGAATATTCTTTTAAATTTTAAAATGTCAGAAACAAACGGATTTTTCAAATTTCTTAATACAACACATAGAAGCAGCAATATCTGATTGAGTGCATTGGTGGTCATTGGATTCATTAGGGCACTTACAGCTTCTCTAAAAGGAGAATTCAGGGTTTGATTCGTTTTAAATTTTAAATTAAAGTAAACGTTTGGGATACTTTTAAAGACAAAATAACTAAACATGCTGGCATGCCCTAATTAACTTAGCATTCAAATATAATAATAATTACACCAAACCTTTTAAACACTCAAAAATGTTTTTTGTATCGAATTCTTTAAAGAGAACCGTTTGTTGTCTTTTAATTTCCGACATTCGCGGAAAACAAATAAATTCCTATTATTGTTTCTTCAGCCACTTGATTTTTTTTCACCGGCGGCTCTTTTAAACTGCATTCCTTGTCAAACTAACTCTAAAGACCGGTAGCCAAACTTCCATTCATGGTTTTCAAATTATCTGCCCACGAATGGCCCAAAGAACGAAAAAAAAACAATGGCTTGGCGGATGCCGCAAGTATTTTAGAATTGACCTGGTTTCTCAGAAAATCTGTACAATAGTTTACCAATTTTGACTAACAGGGATCGAATTGTGATCGGCAATTGATAGAAAAACCGTTTCAATAATTTATACCATAAAAAAGTAATTTATTAATACTTACGAGCAGTAGCGGTTCCACAGTGGAGAGTTCCAAACCCCCTTTTTCAGGAGCTACACATCGGAGAAAAAAATTGGTTTTGGTTTTAACCATACACTTGTAAAAAATGTAAACCGCCCCTTCAACTTTTTGAAAGTCTGGTACCAGTCCTGTTTTCGTCATAATCAGAATATTTCTCTTTTTATGTATATCTTTCGTATATCCATAGAGCATTGTTGCGTCGCCGTCTTAAGAAAAAGTGTAGTGAGCAGGGTTGCCAACCGCCCCATTTTTTCCGGGACTGTTCCGTATCTAGACATAAAGTCCCGTGTACAGCCATTGGTGCATACGGGACAATTAAAGTCCCGTAATTTCCTACGTTATTAAAATAAGCAGCAATTATTTAGCGCAAGAGAAACAAACCAAAGCTTGGCCTTTTTTATATTTTAACTATATCTTGCAGTGGTGCTTTTGTTGTATTCTATTCGTCAAACCGCCACCCGCGACTCGACCGCTATCTAAGACAGTTAAGCAAACTTTAGCGTCCCGTATTTGAAAATTTAAAAACTGTCAACGCTGGTAGTGAGTCGAGATTTTTTATTGGATTTTAAAAATAGTGACGATACTGGTTTTAGCAAAAACTTTTTTTCTGTGTGGGTTTCAGAGCTTTATTTGATCCAGAGATACGATTTTCAACCAAAAAAGCGTTTTTAAAAGTAATTTTTTCAAAGAAAAACTTTATTGGTAAATATCAAAATTTAAACTTGTTTAGATTTGTCATGTCTACTTTGATTTTGAATTTTTGATGATGATGCTTATAACGGCGTCGAATTAAGTCTTTATGGTCCTCACAAAAAAAGAAGTCGAAAACTATGGCTTGCATGACCGCATTCGTAGTAAACCACTAATAAATCCAGTGGTACACTATTAGAAAACAGACTCAATTTATCTAATATAATCACACTATTTTTAGTGTTAAGGATAACCACAATTAGCACATAGTTTGAAACCTGGTCCCGGCCGTCAAAATTGGTTATAAAATTCGTTATAGCTCGTAAAATTTCCAATCGATTGATGTATGACACAGCTACATAGCTATATTAACACGAATAAGAGCAGCATTTTTTTCAAGTAAAATAAAACAAAATTGTTTGTTTGCCGCGGATTTTTTGCATTACCGAAGCATCCAAGGCCTAAACGAAACGGGGCTTCTTTTAGCCAGATCAATTCTCTTTCAAACTATGTACTTAAAAGCTATGTAAGTTAAATAAGTACAGCTGTGTTAAAAATTTTAATGCGCGGTGACAACCACGCAAGGTCCCTAGAATTAGACCGGTCTTTGGATCTTAAATATATTATGTCGAACCGGTGGTCCAGCTGATTTTTGTAAACAAAAGTTAGATATGATATGAACAACTAATATTTTTTGAATTTTTTGAAAACTAAGGCAATTTTTCTACTGTTTTTTAGTATATTCTTATAAAATAATATTTTTTAGCCCCCTGCATTTTTCTTTACACAAAAATTAAAATTCGAAGAAAATAATGGGTTCGTTTCAGCTTCAAAAGTAATCCGCTAACCTACACCTTTGTTTACTTCACAAGTTCTCGGTTTATCTTTGAAACTAAACCATCACATTCAGTTTGACTTGTATTTTAAGTTGGGTAATAAGAAATAAAGCGGCTAAAAAAAATAACGACAATAGTTCTAAAATATTATATTTTATAAGAATATACCAAAAAACAGTGCGAAAATTGCCGTAGTTTTCAAAAAATTTGGTTGGACACTAACCGTTTTGGCGCAAATTTTTTGGGCGCTGTTAGTTTGTGTCCACAAGAAATCTGCACAATTAGTTTTAGAAAAACTACAATTTTGATCCGCAATTTAAAAAATTTCCACTCGATCATAAACTTTTTAGAAAAAGAAATAAAAGGCATAACCTCTTATTTTTGACAATTGTCAAATAATGTAGTGACGTGACCAAAACTGACGCAGTTACCGAAATCCGGTCTATCCGGAAAACGAAAAGGGGCTCCTGGCTTGAAGCTTTGAGTGTAAAAAGGCATGGGCACACCCTGTATTTATGCTATAAGGCAGGGACGGATCTAGGAACATCATTGGGGGGGAAAAATCATAATAAATATTGCATAAAACTATTTTACATAGTGAGCATAAAACTATTTTACATAGTGACCATTGTAGATACTCTGTGTGTAAGTTTGAGATTTGGGACGGACGGAAATTTCCACCTTTCCCCTCCCATAGATCCGCGCCTGTCAGCGTTGAAGAGTAAGGGGGCGCGGGGGGTTCTTCGCCTCCCCCGCCCCGAGGGTACTGGCGCCTCATGGGTGCCCTAAGCTTTTTTAAGCCGGCAAAGTGAGGGGGATCAATGGTAAATCGAGAGGGCGGCAAATCGGCTGTCTAATAAAAAAGAGAGTAAACTAAACAACATAAATTAAAAAGCATAAAACATAACTATATGCCCTTTTTTTGGTCGCAAATTTTTTATATGGATGACCCTTTTTTTGTTTGGTCACACATTTTTTTAAGGGCGCCCTTGTTAGCCTTCGACCCCCCCCGCCCCGTAAGCCACGCTACGCCGCTGACGCCTGTATAAGGTATTTGGACTTATTTTGCTGGACTGATATAGATTTTGCATGACAACACCTTTTGGACTAAAACACAAATGAATAAAATATACCCGTTTTAATTCAATTTATTTGTGAGACAAAGCTAGCAGAACTAATTACTGTTTTTTTACACGGTTGATGAAGAGTGTGTGAGAGGTGTGTGAAAGATGGTGCTGCTCTCTTGACTCTAGACAGAAACAAAACGCATTATTGTTTGAAAAAAATTAATTTTAATTAAGCGAATACCGCTTGTACTTTGTTCACCTGTCATTAAGAACTGAAAAAGAAAGTGTGCCTAAAAAGACTTGAAGAGAAAAAATTTACAAAAATATTGATGAAAACATGCAGCAATGACAAGATTTACAAAAAAAAGAGTCCTGGGTAGAGGCGGCGGATAAAAGTTCGCAAGTACAAAAGGTCGAAAGTACAACTTCTCTGACCGAACCGGTTCGCCGCCTTTGGATAGTTTCTCTAAAAAAGGAGCTATCTTCTCGAGTGTGGTGATTTTTTCATAGAACCATGAATTTAAGTTTTTTGCGAAAATTGCAAAACGGATTTCTCAATTCCCACGAAATTTTAAATTATTATCCAACACTCAACAAGTATTTCTTTTCACTTATAGTGGCGTGTTTTGTATATTTCGGCAATTAAACTTTTACCAGGCACGGATCTACAGGAGGGGAAAAAGGGGAATCTCCCCCCCAAATCTCAAACTATATTTAGTTTTGACACACAGAAAACAATATTGATCATTACGCAAAATAGCTTTATGCAATATTTATTATGATATTCCCCCCCCCCCAAATAAAGTTTCTAGATCCGCTCCTGCTTTCACCAATCAATTTTGATGAGACAAATAATTAAAAAGCTTAAAACCATAAATGAAATACCGAATTAGACTACCTATACATGGCGTTATCAATTGAGGAGAGGGATAGTTTTGATACTAACGGATTGATCTTCCTTTTGTTCTGGAAATTTTTTCGCAACTTGTGTAAAACATTCTTTAGAGATTAATGTTAAGTAAAATACTGCATCGACACATACACAGTTCTTCTGATCATTATCTTTTGTTGGTTTAAGTTTATCTTAATAATGGATCATTTGCAAGGAAATTTCAAGATTAAAAAAGATATTTAAGATATTAAAAAAAAGTTAAATGATGGATTGCAATTTTTTTTAAATCGAACATGGTGTTCCGGACGCATATGTCATACAACATTTTAAATAAAAACACAAACATACATATTATTATACACTTTGAAGTTACAACCAATTTATTCTTGCGTGAACCTATACAATCCCAAATATGAATAAATACTCAAGTAGGGGTGGGTGAGGCAAGATGGGCACCCTAAGATTTAAAGTACATTAAAAAAAACTATTGTGAACAGAACAAAACAAAGAATTTTGTTTAAATTTGACAACATTTCTTCATTATAAGAAAAATAAAAAAACTTAAAAAACTAATACTTTTTAAACATAAAAATTTTTTCAATCCCTCCAATGAAAGCATCAAACCATCAGTATAATTCAATGCCGGTAGGGGTATTTTCCCTCGGAGTAGTTGTTTCTGTTGGTTTCACCGAAAAACCTTGCTGTATATAAAAAGCCCATCTTACCCCACCCGTCATAAATACAACCCGGCAATAGACCAGCAGTTTTTTTGTGAGAACTTAAACTTGAAAGTTAGGGTCCTGTTTTCTTGAGTGACTTCTAACAATTTTGTCACAAAAAGAACTCTGCAAGAATTACTTACACAAGCATGCCTATATTGGAAGCAGAATTGGGCAGATTACTAGAAAAAAATAGTGTAGTATAACTACTAACTACTTCATCAAAAAAGTAGTTTAACTACTTGGTAGTTAAACTACTTTTTCAAAAAATAGTTAAATTACTAACTACTAGTAGTTGGTAGTTAAAAATTTAACAACTTTTTTTTTACAAGCCATATGTAGGTAGCGAATTTAAATGAACCGCTGCCTGCTTAGTTTTTATTCTGAATAAAAGTACTCCAAAAAGTAGCTAAGTACATGGTTTTAACTACTTTTAGTAATTTAACTACTTTTGAGGAATTTAACTACTTTTGAGGAATTTGATTACTTTTAAAAATATTTAACTACAAGTAGTACTTCAAAAAGTACATGGTTTTAACTACTTTTAGTAATTTAACTACTTTTGGGGAATGTAGTTAAGACTGCTAGTAGTTAAGTATTTTTAAAAGTAACCAAACTCCACAAAAGTAGTTAAATTGCTGAAAGTCGTTAAAACCAAGTAGTTAACTATTTTTTGAAGCACTTTTTGCTATTATTTTATGCAGAATAAAAATAATCGAGTACAACTACTTTTACGGAAAAAGTAGTTAACTAATTTTGCTGCTAACTACTGCCCAACACTGATTGAAAGTAACGCGAGCTGTGGGCCCAAACAAGCCAAATTTTTTTAAAAACATTTTTGACGTATATTATAAATAAAAAAATTAAATAGCATAAAATACGCCATCATGGAATCTCGCCCCCCCCCCCACAAGACTCTCGCCCCCCCCCGCAAGACTCTCACCCGCCCAAGACATATTTCTAGGTGTGCCACTGGAAGTAAAGATACATTTTCAAATATTAATAAACTTCTCTTGTTTGGCAGGTAAAAATAAATGTTTTTTAATAAATTTTTATTTTTACTTTACAATATACGTATAGTTTTTGCAAAGTCAGTTGAAGATAAACGCCGACCATCGGCATATCCTTTATAGAAAGTGACATGGGCGGCGGTAGATATACTCTTGAAAATTATTTCGTTTAATTATGGCGTAAACTAAAGAAATAAAAATAGATAATAAAACTTTCTATTCCTACAACTACAGGAACTACACTGATTTATTTTCTAACTCTGCATACTGCCGACTAAAGGGGTCCCGAAAAGCACACCCGAAAGCAATTAAAAGCGCATCTCAAAAAAATCTGCCAATCAGGTGCCGTCCATCCACCTGGGGTCGGTCGGTCGGAAAACAAATACTTTGTGGTCGGACCGCAAAGAGCCGCGCCTCTTCTCTGTCGGTAGGGTTGAAATTATACCAGGAAGATTTTATATGAATTTGAATAACTTTTGAAGGGCAGAATGAAGCAAAATTTTATGAAATCGATAGAACCCCGTATTAGGAGTTATTCAAGTGACTGCAAAAACTATACATTTAATAGTAAGAAAAATTAGAAGTAAAAATATCTTTTCTGTGTTGATTTTAATTTTTTATTTTATAAAAATATAAGTAGGTGTCCCTTCAAGTAAAAAAAAAAACAGGTTTTTAATGATAAAATTGTGTCCCAGAGAATTAATTTCACAAAACAGAAACAGAGGACGATTAACGTAAAGACCCAAATTACAATAATTAAAGTTAATGTGATAATTAAAGGGTATTATACTACGCTCATGGGATTTAAAAAAAAAACGGGAATTTTTATTAATATATGCGAATTCACCGGATTATTGAAAGCATGCGACAAGAATTTTACGCTTTTTTATGAATAAAAAATCCAATACAATATTATACGGGTATACCTTCAGCTACTGTTATATATAGCAAAACATATAAAGATCTGTTGGTACCTAATATCATTGAGTAAATAACCCATATAGAGGAGCCACCGGCGAGCTTTACCATATTGAGGGGCAGATGGCGCTGAAATAAATTCGTCTGGTACGCAATATTCAGAGACAACTACTATGATCTAATGGCATTTGTATGATAGGTATGAGCCTCGGAACACGCACATGTAACTAAATCGTACTGGCACTCTCTGAATATTGCGTACCAGATGAATTTATATGAATATGGTTAAGCTCGCCGGTGGCTCCTCTATATGGGTTCTTTACTCAATGCTAATATATAATTATGTAGATATTCTATTTTAGTTCATCTATTTTAGCTCACACTACTTACTATACTATAGTAGTGTGAGCTATGGTGATCCTAATTTTTTCGAGAAAAAAAAGTTGCTCCGATTTCAAAATTTTTTATATATCTTTGCGTTTCAGATGATTTTGAAACTTTTTTGTTGCGCCGTCTGTCTGTCTGTCTGTCTGTCTGTAACGACCCACGCGCATACCTCAAAAACCGCTTGCCCGATTTTAATCAAATTTGGTACCTAGGCTGGGTCTCGGGTCGGGATGGTGCCGTTTAAAAATGAACGAAATCCATCGATGACAAGCCAAATAAAAGGGTGGGGGTAGATTTCAAAAATTAGAGTTTATGTGAAAATATGGCGTGTGTGATATCAAACGAAAGGTAATTGAGGCTGGAGTTAAACAAAATAAATTTTAGTTAAAAAAAAGGGTGGAGGTAGATTCAAAAAAATAGAGTTTAAGTGAAAATATGTCGTGTGTGATATCAAACAAAAGGTGATTGAGTCTGGAGTTAAACAAAATACATTTTAGTGTAAAAAAAATGGTGAGGTAGATTTTAAAAATAATAGAGTTTAAGTGAAAATATGTCGTGTGTGATATCAAACGAAAGGTAATTGAGTCTGGAGTTAAACAAAATACATTTTAGTTAAAAAAAAAGGGTGGGAATAGATTTCAAAAATTAGAGTTTAACTTAAAACATGGCTTGTGTGGTATCAAACGAAAGGTAATTGAGTCTGGAGTTAAACAAAATACATTTTAGTTAAAAAAAAAAGGTGAGGTAGATTTAAAAAAAATAGATTTTAAGTGAAAATATGTCGTGTGTGATATCAAACGAAAGGTAATTGAGTCTGGAGTTAAACAAAATACATTTTAGTTTAAAAAAAAGGGTGGGAATAGATTTTAAAAATTAGAGTTTAACTTAAAACATGGCTTGTGTGGTATCAAACGAAAGGTAATTGAGCCTGGAGTTGAATATAATATATTTCATATTTTAGTTATATTAGCTCACACGAACACTAAAACTATAGTACCTAGTGTGAGCTTAGGTACCCATATATTGGCAGAGTATTTTTAATACCTATGTTTGACTTCACTCATTTATACTCTAGCTTTGTTGTGTTTTTTCATAAATGGTTTTCATAAAGTAGTTGAAATTTTGTTTACTTTATCTTTATTAAATTCACGGCTACTAAATTTCATGTTTGTTAGTATTATTTTGCTTAAAAATACGTGTCTCATGGCGGATAAAAACGCTAATCAGGGTTGCTCTGGCCTAAAAGACAGAAGAGCTGTCGTAGGTCACGGATGCTTTGTTTCTTTTTCTTTTACTTTGCAATCGATCTTTTTTATGGATCGAATTGTATAGCAGTTTATTTTCACCTTCTCTTGTTTTAGTTTCTCTCGTATCTCGGTAGATGGCACATCTTGAGAGAGTTTTCTCACTATATACATAGGATTAAAGACAAAATCGTCGGATTAATTTCGCAAAGGTGTCACATTGACCAAGCAGTCTTCTGAGGAGTCCCATAAGGACGAAAGAGTTAACATTCAACACTTATTAGGTGTCCATTGGATTTTGGACCCCTGTGAGGTTAAGCTTTCGAGCTACCCACGGAAAAATACTTTTACCCGATTAGCTACGAAACTTGTTTGATTTTTAAATTTTCGGGTACTAAATTTCAAGTTTGCTGGTATTATTTGGCCTAAAAATTCCGCTGATTGACGCTCACGTGCCTGATGGCGGGTAAAAAAAAAGAGCTGTCGTAGATCACGGATGCTTTGTTTTTTTTTCTTTGCAATCGATCTTTTTATTGATCAAAATGTATAGCAGTTTATTTTTGCCTGCTCTTGTTCTAGTTTCTCTCGTATCTCGGTAGATGGCGCTTCTTGTGAGAGTTTTCTTACTATATACATGGGATTACATACAAAATCGTCTAATTACCTTCGCAAGGGTGTCACATTGACCAAGCAGTGTTCTGAGGAGTCGCATAAGGACGAAACAGTTAACTGTCAACACTTATTAGGTGTCCATTAGATCTTGGACCCCCGTGAGGTTAAACCTTCAAGCTACCCACGGAAAAATATGAGAGAACCAAAAACTTATTTTTACCCGATTAGCCATGAAACTTGTTTGATTTATAGACAGTAAATATTTATATTCATATTATTTAAGTATTTCTCAATATTCCCATTTATTATATAGAGTGGATGTATTTTTGGGTACAACTTTGAAATCACTTATTCGATGTCAAAGACTGTTAGACTCTTTGAAAGCTAAAACTTTAAGTTGTTCAACACTGTCACTAAAATTGACATTTTACTAATATTAAAGATTGGGGAAGATTTTCCAAAATAGGTACCCATTTGCAAAAATTTACACGAGCCACTGTCTTTACTAGTTTAGGTGTATTTTTAAAAGCCTTGTTCTAGCAGGGTTTCAAAAGTTATCATCTATTAAAATTGGTCCTGAAATACAAAAGATAGATTTAAGTATACAAGGAAGTATTAAAACACCGAATGTAGTTCAGAATTTTACAAAATTTGTTCAGCAGCTAATACTAATAAGGAACTCCAATTGGGAAAGACAGTGGGGCGCTTTAATTTTTTGCAGGAGAGTAAAAAACAGGCATTTTTGAAGAGCGTCCGAAATTTTTAATTTTGATCAAATTTTAATTTTAGTAATGGGGTCATACAGCCTGAAGCCAGAATACATACAAAATTGGCAAAAGGTTTACTGTCCATAGGCTAGCCCGCTTGAAAAAAGACAAATTAATTTTTCAAGCTTCCGCATCGAGCCACGAGTGCCTTGCTTTCATAATCCCATAGAATTTTGTTGTGATATATTACCAATCACAATACAATTTCCCCTCTTATATTCCCCCTCTTCTTTCAAGTCTTATTTATGGAGGTCGGGAATACCCCACCACTAAAGTTTCTAGATCCACCCCTGATTAACTATATTGTATGAGCCGCTTTTTGGACCACTCTATATTTTTCAGTTATACATACCAGTTGTTGATTTTATAAAAAGGATGGAGCGTTACATTTTTTATTAAATTAAATACAATCCAAATTAAATTAATATAAATAGGATTCCTGGCACATTCGCGCTATGAGAAATATGCCAACGTTTCAATATGGTGGCACATGAATGTTTAAAAAAATGTCTAAAACGCCTTTTATTCATTACAATATCTGCGGTAGCGCATAGCAATGATCCAAGCGTTTAAAAATAAAAAATTCAGGAATGTTTGTACTTTAGATGGGTAGAAAACCATCAAAAACCAATGAATTATATACGAACTAACTGGAACGGCCGCGGCTATACATTACGCATATGGGAAAGAGTTTTTTTAGAGTGAGAACATACAATGAATGCTAAGCAGTGCGACCTTTCTCTCTCTAGTTCTAATCACCGGTGGTATTCTGTGAACTTACTACTTCAAAGAGATTGTCATTTATGATATGGCATTAAAGTATTTGTCAATGTTGTCATTATATTTTTGAAATTGTTTTTGTTAAACAAAATTAAAAAATGGGAACACGATGCGTTGCTTGTAAAAACGAGTTTTATAGGAGTGAAAAGCCGAATTCCTTTTTGAAGTAAGCAGCTTTGATTATTTACAAAACTTTACTAGTACCTAATCCCAGTAAAAATCCAGTTATAGATTAAAAATCATCACGTCCGCGAACTTTCAAAACCACAGAATATCATCAAGGTAGCACCTCCTGCGCAGCATGCTCTCTCTACAAAAATATCAATATTTTTGCCTCACCTTGCATATATGTAAAGGCCTATCCAGTTATACAGGGTGTCCCAACTAAAAGGTAACAGACTTGTTTTTGGGTATTTTTCGTGCGAATTTGGAGAAACGCTCGGACATATCGATTTTGTTTGTGAGGGGGACACTTTTTGACTATCTTGAAATTTTTGTAGCACGCATCATCTTCAAGGGGTATACTTTACCCCTATATTTTAAATAGGGAAAGTGGATCTAGTGATACCTTGCTTTGAAGGCCTCTTGAATGTCTTTACAACCGTGTAAAAATTTCAAAAATCTATCCATTAGATTTGAGATAATTGCCTTCAAACTTTCAAATTTAACATGGACTCATAAAATAAAAATTTAATCAGAATTTTATATTTTTCGGATTTAATTTTTACTTTATTATTCCATGTAAAATTTGAAAATTTGAAAGCAAATATCTTAAAAACTAATCTATCAAAATTTTTATTATTTCATGTAAAATTTTAAAATTTGGGAGCAAATATCTCAAAAACTAATCTATGGATTTTCTAAATTTGTACACGGTTGTAAATATATTCAAGAGAGCTTCAAAACAAGTTATCACCAGACCCACTTTCCCTATTCAAAATATAGGGTAAAGTCGAGGGGTGGCTCGGTATTTCCTTTTGGTGTACAGGTAATGGGAAATACCAGGAAATACTTGGGAAGTACTGGGAAATATACTAGGAATTACCGGGAAGTGCTTGGGAAATACTGGGAAATACCATTGACATTTAAGGAAATACTGGGAAATACGAGGATATATCGTAGGTATTATACTGTAGGTATTTCCTTTTGGTGTACAAAAATCGGCCATCGAGCCCCACTCGGGTAAATTATACCCCGTAAAGATGGTGCGTGCTATAAAGATTTCAAGATAGCCAAAAAGTGTCTTCCTCGCACACAAATTCGATATGTTTGAGCGTTTTTCCAAATTCGCACGAAAAATACCCAAAAACACCTCTGTTAGCTTTTAGTTGGGACACCCTGTATATATAGAGATCATTGTCAAAAACTAAAGAACAATCTAAAATATTATATCACATGGCGTTTTTTATGAAAAATCACCACACGTCATCGTCGATTTTTGACTTATAAGAAAATTGGAGCCAATGTAGGTAAAATTAATTAATAACCAGTATAAACATAACTAAAAAAAAATCAAACACCATGCTTATGACTCAAGTTAAATTGTCTCAGTGTTTTTTTGCCAGTTTTTTAAATTAAATTTTCCTTTTTATTTCTTAACAAAAATAACAACAACTCACAGTCTTCGCTATTTTGACAAGACCGTGATAAAATCAAAGTATAAGTAGGTGTGATTAGGCTGCCTACCAGTGCCCAACTATTTTTACCACGTTTTTAGTGGTAATGTCAAATGCATGGTAAATATATTCTTTTCATTTTAGTTGGTTGGAAAATTGACGTAGTCTCCCTTCCTATCTCCCTAGAGACCATACAGTGCTTCAAGTACTTTATACCGTCGAAAAAACTAAAGCAAGAAAGTAATTTATATTTTATAAATGAGATAGTAAAGAATACTTGGTATAATTTGAACGTTAAGAATCGTTTGTGACATAGTTTATTTTATTTATTTATTGAGCTTTATAGCACATAATTAAAATTTGTATATCAGATTCTTCTTCTACTTGTGTATACAGGCGCGGATCTACGGGAGGGGAAAAAGGGGATATTTCCCCCCCCAAATCCCATAATAGATTTAGTTTTGACACACAGAATATACCTTCTGGTCAGGCTCTAGGAAAATTCTCCGCCACCGACTCGCCAGTGGCGGATTAACGGGGGACCAGAGGGGCCTGGGCAAAAATTTCACTGCATTAACCGCAAATTTTAACAAAATTTTTAATTTTTTCATAGAAATTACTTAGTATTCCAAAAATTTTCGCCCACTTTCTATTCCTGTAAACTTTTCTTCCAGACCTAAGACTTAATAAAAGCCACAAGCAGAAGATATATTCTGGTTTTTGCTTTCTCCTTGGCCCCTTCCCTTCCACTGCGACTCGCCGAGGCTGATTCGCCACTGGGACAACATGCTTCGACTCGCTTTGCCACCGGCTAACTCACAGCCGATTCGATTAGCAGCCGGACCAACTTGCGGCCGAAATAACTCGCCGCCGCAGTGTTTGTTTGGAATTTTGTTCATCAAACGAATTATTTATGCTTTTGTTTAAAATCTTGCAACAGAACTTTATCAACTCTTCCATTAAGTTACAGATTTTATATCTATCAAACAGGTGTATTGAGTTCCAGTGACAATAAAATTTAATATTTTTTAACACATAAAATTTAAAATGTCGAATCTAAATTGGTCGAGTTTTTTATTCATGAAACAATTTGTCTCAAATTTGAAACAATACAGTTTTAAGGCTACCTAATACAATTTTTGACTTGACAGAAAAAAAAAGATCTTTTCTGCTGATCAGGACTCTATTTTTAAACTAATTTAGGAAAAATCGCGACTTATTGTCCTTTGTTCCTTCCGGGCACGACAAAAAATTATATTTCTAGACGATATAGAGCTACGCAGGTCCGCACCCAGGAAAACATTTCGGGGGGGGGGGGGGGTTTAAGAAGTTTAAAGCAGAATTTTGGAAAATTTGCGTTTTGTGTGTCAACCAAAAAAGTCTTTAAAAATTTGTCTAGATTTTGAATCCTGTCACTTGTGTCCCTTTATCAACTTTAAGTATATTGGACCTATACCTTCCCAACTAAAAGATATTATGTACATATTGAAAGATAGATACATGTTGTGTAAAAAATAGTGCTTTAATATTGAATTTTGCGTTGCTTTTCAACTAGCAAACATATAGGCGAATGACTAAAAATATTTGGTTTTATTTTTTAAAAAACTACGAATTCCTGTGAAACTATTTTTTAATAAGTGTTTTCAAAATGGGAGCGATGGCAGTTAAATGACTAAAATATATTTAATAATTTTTGAGTTATCATGCCCCAGACAGAGGGCGAAGACGCCATCAAAACTTTTGGTGGTTAGGTTACCTTATTTTAAGTGAAAAAAAATTTGAATAAAAAAAATACGATTCCAATAGCCTTCCTACCTATGGATGGCTAAAATAAAAGTCAACCCAGCATACTTTTTCAGTTAAATTTATATTTGTGAAGCAAAAACTATCCTCAACGAAAATCAAATTTAAAAGCACGACAAAAAAAATTAAACTATTTTTCAGCACCTGCTCAAATCTTTAATATTATACAAGTCAATTAATATTATTTAAAACACAACTGTTTATTTATTAATAAAGCTTTTTGGTGTTATTAAGCAATCCGTGATTTTCGAAATTGAAAGAAAAATGTGGAGGACATGCGTGAAATATTTTGTTACCCAAATCTATAAAATTCGCTTAAGATTTTAGTTTTTTTAGAAAATAGAATACCTAACCAAACTTAAGTTTAAAGATGTTTTCATCTGTTATAAGCAAAAATCTAAAAAATCAGTCAATGCTCCCATAAAAAATGGGAATTGCCCATATCTCTACTTCCTACGTATTACTACTTAATATATAGTTTTTTGTGATTCCTAAAAATTTCGGGGGAAGGATTGATCCCCCTTGAGCCTCGGAGCGGCCCTGGAGCTACGAAACCTAGACAGAAAAAAAGAGCTGTATTTTGTTTACGACCAACGATATACCATGGGATTATGCAAAAAAATAATTAAAATTTATTTGAATAATTTTTTTTTGCAATTCTAACTATTTATTTAAAGTTTGCGTATAAAGAAAAAAAAATTTCTAATATAAAAACTTTATTATCGAATAGCCATAAATCTTTTAAATACCGCTAGTGTTTAAACAAATAAAATTATACAACCACAATTAACATTAAATTAATTAATTAATTAAACACACTATTTAATAAATTTACTCCCGCTAATAAATCACTTGGAAAAAATTGAAAAAAATCGCAAAAAAATTACTGCTGATTGTGAACAAAAATCGTGTTTAAAACCATGTGCGTTAATTATTTCTTTAAAAAAATCGCTATAAAAAGAATTAATGATATAAATTAGTTCTTTATAAAGTATGTGTGTATGTGTGTGTGTTGCCATAAAAATGCTTTATTTGTTGTTTTTTTTTTAATCCACCTGAAGTACAATAATAAATCTTCGATTAAAAAAATGTGTATATACAGTTAGTAGTTCTAGACAGCGTGTCCCTGAAATACTTTAACATGGTTAATCTGAGGGCACGGCAGTGCCTCGCCAAGTTCGCGCAACTGCTGTACCATCTTTTCTTGAAACATTTCAGCCCATATTTGACCTATCTAAAACTCTACTTCCGAACAAACTACGAAACTCAAACTTTGCGCAGTCGTAGATCTTCCTAGAGTTAACAACCCCGACAAGGTTCATGGACTTCCATAAAGTAGTAAAGTAGTTACGAAATTTTAAAAAACGTCGAAGTTGCCACTCACTCACTCATGTATAGATCATCAAAATTCTACTTCCAGACATGCTACAATGTTGAAATTTGGAGACTGATGGAAATTATGACTGAACACCTGAAGAAAATCCAAAAATTCTATTCTAGTTTACTCTCCTGCCCTATGAGCTCTCATACACTAATAAGAACATGATAAAACTATAGGAAAAAATTAAAACACCGCAAAATTATAATTTACTTCCCTCCCCTATAAATGTAAAGTTATGTAAAAGTAACATTGCCCACTTCCAGAAACGCTAGAGAGCTGAGCTTGGAAAGGCCGATGGAAACTATGATAAAACTATTTTAAAAAAATTTAAAACATCCCAAAATTCTAATTTACTTCCGTCCCCTATAAATGTAAAGGTATGTAAAAGTAACACTGCCCACTACCAGAAACGCGAAAGAGCTGAGCTTTTTAAGACTGGATGGAAAAAATTAAAACACCGCAAAATTATAATTTACTTCCCTCTCCTATACATGTACAGATATGTAAAAGTAACATTGTCCACTTCCAGAACCGCTAGAGAGCTGAGCTTTGGAAGGCTGATAGGAACTATGATAAAACCAAATTTTAAATAAGGCATTGCAAAAGTTTTGAACAATATTCCGCATATTTTACTATTAACAAAAACATTTTATGTAAAAAAGCCAATTACGCGAAAATGATATTCCGTGAAAAGAATCATGAGCGCACCCAGGGGGGGGGGGGTTCGGTTCGGTTCGGTTCGGTTCGGGGGGGGGGGGGGGGGGGCTCGGGGCCCGGGCCCCCCTCCAAGCCTTAGATTTGTTTACATATTTGCCACATATTTCATGAAAAAACACAAAAAATAACTTAAAATTCGACATCATGAGGCTTCGGGCCCCCCACAAGAGGTCTCGCCCCCCCCCCCAAGACATATTCCTGGGTGCGCCACTGAAAGAATTGAGATAAAATTAAAGATAAGTTCTCCAATACAAATTTTAAAATGAAAGGTTCTTACTAGTTTGGAAATGTTTTTCTAAATTTGGCTATTACGACTGCAAATGACTCTTAGGCACAGTGCTAATTTGAACATAAAGAAGTTTGGCTGTAACAGCACAGTTTAGAAAAACATTTTCAAATTAGTAAGAACCTTTTACTTTGAAATTTATATTGGAGAACTTGGCTTTACTTTTATCTCAATTCTTTTTACGGAATACCATTTTCGCGTACTTGGCTTTTTTTCCATCAAATGTTGTTGTTATGATTTTTATTTATTATAAGGCACCTGTCCAGGGTTGGATGGGCTCACACAAACCGGCCCTGGCAATTTTTTTTTAATCGGCCCTCGCTTCGGCATAAAAATTTTACGGCAAAGAAAACGAAGCCATATTATGTTATTTTTGTTTTTGATATTATGGAGGTTTTGTTATTAAATAACATGCTAATTTTCAATTTGCATTTTGAGAAAAAAAACTTCATATAAACATATGTATGCAAGGTCTAAACATCCTAACTTGTGAGATACAAGGTGTTTAAAGACTTTCAAAGAATCTCCTTTTTTATTAATATCTGTGATACTGCTCTAGATATTTTTGTAATGTTTTATTATATGCCTATATTAAACACTAAGTACATAATTAATATCTAATTTTTTCACAAAATGAAAACGAAAAAATAAAAATAAAAACGTACAAAATTTCAACATACAACAGCACTGCCCTCGTTAGTTAAAAGGCTGCAAGTAATTTTTTTTTTGAATTTAGGTTTTTGGCCTCGACGGATTGTCCTATGTAATAAAATTTAAAAAAAACAAATATCAGTAACTGTAGTACTGCCTTATGAACAATTAAAACGTTGAAGTCGTTTTTTTCCGAACCACACTTTCGTCACTTGCGCCATTTTAACTACCGGGGGCAGAGCAGGCCGTATCGAAGGGCCAGATCTGGGGGATCAATCCCCAGCAAAATGTTCAACAAAGTGTATTAAAAGAGATTTCACAACAGAAACACAAATAAGAAAAAAACTTGGACAATATTTTTATTACATTTTTTTAATCTCCCGATTGTTTCTTCTGGATATTGGAATTGTAAAAAGATATTAATAAGTTAGTGCCATTATATCACATATCTCCTTGATACATTATACTTATTTTAATATAAAAGTAACTGTAACAATCAAACGAGTAACGCAGGCCTGTAGTTACTACATACAGATTTTTTTAATTTAAATGTTTAATGTTTTAATTAGTTCGTTTGTCAAATATATCCATCCAACCCTGGCACCTGCCCCAAATAAGGCTATGGTGCGCTTAATGGGGCCACTGCCAGTGCCTAAAATTCAAACTTCTAAGCAAAATCTACAGTGCCCTCTGAATATTTGTCGGCTGTATCGGAATTAAAAATGTTTGCAGTTTCTATGACCCCTTAAGATGGCATTACACTCGCATTTATTTTTTAGCCTGTCACGTTTTAATATTTTTGTTTATAATTTTTCGACTTTATGGCGAAAGCGGGCGTACCTCAATAAGAAATTTGGTAAATAGAAGCACACCACAAGAAGAAAGAAAAAATTGCAAATGATAGGTGTATGGTATAGGTATAGCTCTGATCAAATGTACGGACCACTTTTTTATTTTGTCTGCCGCTGTAAGTTTTTTTTGGATTTTGAAAACACTAATATATTCAATTTTTTTCAAATTATAAAATTTTATGAAATTTTTAATATAATACTCTCGTCCTTTTGTAGCCAAATTTCAAATGGTCAAAGAACCTAACCTGTTACTTTTTTCTGGAACATCAGAATTCTAGAAGTTTAAATTAATCGCATTGCATAATATTTTTTTTAGTTAAAAAAACTTTTTTTGTCGATTTCCCTTTGCGCTGTTTACTATAATTCCAAACAACTGAAAATAAAGGCGATGTTAGTCCTCAATGTAATTTATAAGCTTTTCACGAAAATATTAACAGATAGACTAACAAGAAAATTTGACTGATATCAATCTGAATAAAACGTTTCAGTACAGTTGACCACCTATTAACCATGAAAACCTTAATAGAACGAGCCAACGAATAAAATATTCCACTATATATTGCGTTTATAGACTTCGAAAAAGCTTTTGATAGCATTTGGTAGTGGGCATCACAAGCCAAATAGATCACAGATACACAGACTTAGTAGCCAATATATGTAGTGAAGCAACAACATCAATCAAAATCCACGAAGGAACCAAGCGAATCCGCATAAGAAGAGGTGTCACACAGGGTGACACAATATCCCCTAAACTATTTAACCAGGCCCTAGAAGACGTTTTCAAAAACTTAGATTGGGAAGAAATAGGTATCAAAGTAAACGGACAATTCTTGAACCACCTAAGATATGCTGATGATATCTCCGTAATAACAGTCAAGAAAGAAGAACTGATAAAAATGCTGGAAGAACTGGATACAGCAGCTAAAAATATAGGCTATGAACTTCAATAAATTATTCAATATTACGATCAGAATAAACCGAGAAAAAATAGAACAAGTAGAGGAATATATATATATACCTGGGACAAATTATTAAACTGAAAAAAGAAAACCAAACAGCTGAAATCAAGAGACGAGTAAGATTGGCCTGGGCAGCATTCAGTCAATTCAGCGGCGTAGCGTGCCCGAAAGGGCGGGGGGGGGGGCGACAGCTAAAAAGGGCGCCTCTGAAAACTGATGAAAAATCTTGTGGCAAAAAAACAAAAAGGTCAAATCTTGCGACCAAAAAAAAAAGGTCATCATGTGGGAGGGGGCGGCGGAAAAGTCACAAGGGCGCCTCCCACGAATCTTGCGACCAAAAAAAAAAACAAAAACAAAAAAAAAAAAGGTCTTTATGTCGTTAGTTTTTTTTGGCACCTCAATTGGCCATTACCGGCCCGACTTAATAAAGCTGAGGGCGCTTCGGCCACCTATGGGGCGCCACTACCCTCGAAGCGGGGGGGGGCGACGAACCCCCCGCGCCCCCCCCCCCCACGCTACGCCGCTGAGTCAATTAAGCTACATAAAATATCCCCAGCACCTTAAAACGAAAGTGTATAACCAATGTATCTTTCCTGTACTTACCTATGGATCCCAGACCTGGACAATTACAAAATCAAACATGGATAAGGTAACAAAAGCCCAAAGATCAATGGACTGACAAATGTTACATGTGAAGCTAACAGATAGAAAAAGGAATGAATCGATACGAAATAAAACAAAAATACGGAATGTCAGAGGAGAAGTAGCAAAATTAAAATGGAAATTCGCCGGTCATATCAGAAAGAAAGACGATCCATGGAATAAATGTATTGTAAACTGGAGACCTTGGGAAAATAAAAGAAGTAGTGGAAGACCCTAAATGAGATGGGCGAACGATTTGAAGAAACACGCGGGAACTAGATGGATGAACACGACGACAGACAGAGAAGTGTGGAGGATATTGGGAGAAGCCTATGTCCAAAGATGGATTTAAGAGACTAAATAGATAGATCAGCCCTATAATCGTGCCAAGTTTCAAAACTTTCGGACCTTTTGCACCCAAACAGCATTTTTTTCTTTAATGATTCCACTGAACGTTCAGTTTTGTACTAGCATTTAAGAAGGCATTTCGTTAATTTATGTAGAAGCTTATTAATCCCAAGAGGATTTTAAACATGATCAGTGCTCAATTTACTACCGATAATTAGAAATTACAAACCGATCTTTAAGATTGCCTCATTATCGGTCTAGCTTATCTACTCTTGTTAATTTCCTCTCTGTTTTTGCTTTTTATTCTTCTTTTTGGTTTATTTATATTTAGTTTTATATTATAAATTAAAAATACATCATTAAGGTGTTATTAGGCGCACAAATAAGAAGTAGTTGTTGTGAATAGTTCCGTTCTCTTTATGCTTCATGTCCTGAACATCAAAAAATCAAGAATCTCCTTGTTTTGATCTTTTCAAAAAAAGGTATTTTTTACAATAGAATTCTTTCTTTTGACAACGATGCACTTGCTCGCTTACTTTTTAAAATCGCCCTCAAGAAAGTGATCAGAGAGTCGAGTCGAAGATTGATACCAACGCCACCATATTCTACAAATCGGTATAGCCAGTGGCGGCGCGTGATAAAAAGCTTTGGGGGTGCACACCAAAAACTAAAAATAAAAATTGCGGCGCAGGCGAAAATCTTTTGTCAGTGCCACGCTAACTTTTTGGGCCTTCGAGTGGGCCGTCATATCATATAATTTAGAGCAAATAATTAAAAAATGAGATATTTAGTTAGATATTAGTTACCTACCTATTATTATTGTTTTTATAAATAAATAATAGATTATCACACCTAGTTTATTTTCTCCTCTAATGGCAAAGATGAAAATTTATTTAAATATTGCACGCTAATGCTATCAGAATTAGAAACTTCAGCCATCGTCAAAATTCTTCAGATTAATATATCTACATTTTCGTAATAAAAAAAAATTGTGTGTGGTTAAGACCACACGGCAGAAGTGTAAACTTCAACAAGGCGAAATTAATAATACTGGCCCATAACATATTCTGCAAAGCGGACCGAACCGAACTCTTCTGTGTACTGGCCTTCATCTGCATCATCATATCGCTCGCTGAATGTTTCTCACAGTTAGTCGACTCGAGCCGATTTCACCCGAATGAACGTTACATAGCCGAGCCTGACGGCTCAGTTGAATTCACTACCCACCAAAACTGCTAAACGCGCCTAAAGAAGTTTACACTTCAAAAACTACTAACATGTAAAACATCAATATTTTTATTTTTTGCACACTTAGTACTTAAAATTTCAACTCTACTCAGTGTTATATAATATAATGATTACTTAGTACCGAATAGAAAACATCTGATACTCGAATAGGAAGTATCACTATCTATTCGATACTTGCAAAAGGAATCATTGCACACACAACTACTAAGTGCATAAAAGTGCCACTAATCTGCTCTAACATGCAACGCGAACCGACGACGCGGCATTGAGGCTGGTCTTGGTATACGCGCCGTGCAGAAGGAAGGTTCAGACTCTATGTACTGTAAAATTCTATTGGGACATGTCGTCCTCTCTTTCTATATTTCGTAATTAGCATGCGACATAACATCTAGGGTGCATAGAATTTCGTTCCAGTAAATAAAAGCGTTGTTTGCATATACGTAGTCTTCCGTATATGGAGAGTTTGAACACGAATACAAACACATACATCATGTATTAATTCCTAGAGTATATTCCAGTCTTTAGTGAATTTCTTTTGGGATAATTATGAATTAAATCAAAGTTTAATATTTTTTTAAGTAAAATTTGGGAGTGCACGTGCACATGTGCACTTATGGAGAAACCGCCACTGGGTACAGCTACTTGCATATGATGTCGACGTTACTGCCTGAACTCTTTCCACTCTTAGAGAGTCATTTGTGTCACTTACAAGTGCTGCTGAGAATATGGACCTTAAAGTCAACGAAGTCAAAACGAAACTCATGGTGGCATCAACAGAACAACGCCACAGAAATATTGGTCAAAACCTTACCATCGGTGATGAAAACTTTGAAGTCTCGAATAAGTTCGTGTATCTGGGGTCGCTAGTCAACTCCTCCAATACTCAAATAGCTGAGATCAAAAGCGTCTTGTTTGCCAGTCGCTGTTACTATAGCTTACAAAAACAACGGCGAAGCACAAACCTAACCAGAAAAATAAAGGTCCAACTTTACAAAACACTATCCTACCAGTTCTCACGTACGGCTCTAAAACATGGACTATGTCAAAGCAAGATGCCAGTCTTTTACTTACATTTGAAAGAAGGATTTTGAGAACCGTCTTTAACGGCGTTTACAAAAATGGGGTTTGGAGGAAGAGATTTAACTTTGAGTTGTACGAGCTCTATAATAACCTCGGTGGCTTAGACGTGATGAGTCTCATAATAACTGGGAGGCTACGATGGGTAGGACACATAATACGGTCGGCAGATTCCAACGTGCCAAAGCGGTTACTAAACTCTAACCCAACCAGTGGCGGTTTCTCCATAAGTGCACATGTGCACATGCACTCCCAAATTTTACTTAAAAATACTAAAATTTAATTAATAATTACCCCAAACGGAATTCACTAAAGACTGGAATATTACTAACAAATTAATACCCGGTATGTATGCGTTTGTATTCGTGTTCAAACCACCTGCAGTGCATGCTGGCGGATGCGCTATATAGTTAGTTCCAATCTAATTATTCACTTTTATTTGCTCCGTAGATGTTGTGTCGCATTCTAATTACAAAATATAGAAAGAGAGGACGACATGTCCCAATAGAATTTTACAGTACATAGAATCTGAACCTTCCTGCGGCAGTGCCTAGGACAAAATCTGTGCAAAAACTAGCCTCGATGCCGCCCACACCCCCGTGACGCCCGCCGTACCCATGGTTCGCGTTGCATGTTAGAGGAGCTCAAGGGTACTTTTAATTAGTGCACTTAGACAATTTGGCATAGTGATGTGCAACGATTACTTTGCCAAGTATTGAGTAGATACTGATACTTCCTATTCGAGTATTAGATTTTATTATTATTTATATTATAATATCGGTAAATCCAATATATAAATATCGGTCCAAATGATTACAAGTACTCCAAATTCGTTACTCATATGGCCGATGCCGATACAATTGATACGAAAGTAACACTTCGGCTTCGGTCCCATTCGGGATTCGAGTAACGAGTATTTGGCGTCGAAGGATATTCGATTACTTCGAATCCGCCCATGTATCAGATATTAAAGTATAGAGTAGATAGTATTTGCACACCACTAATTTGGCATTATCGGTCGGGCGCTGGCGGTTTGTTTTGATTTCAACGATTTGGTATTTACGACAATGGCGGAAGTTTCTATTTAAAAAAAATATTTAAAAACAATTAAATTTTCATCTTTGCCATTAGAAGAGAAAATATGTAAACTTGTTATGATACATTTATTATTTATTTATAATTTTAATAATAATAGGTAGGTAACTAATATCTAACTAAATATCTAATTTTTTAATTACTTGCAAAAAAAAATTCCGCCTGCGCCGCAATTTTTTATTTTTTTTTGGTGTGCACTCCGAAAACTTTTTACCACGCGCCGTCACCCAACTGGCCAAAGAAAACCAGGACGGCCAAAATTGGATGGGCAGACAGTGTCACGGCGGACGCCAAAAAGATCGGTGCGCCAAACTGGATAGTCGCTGCTTTAAAAAGAGACCGCTGGAAAGAGAAGCTTGCGAAGGCCAGGACCCAACCAGGGTTGTTGCGCCAATGATGATGATTCTTTTTTTAAAAAGATATTTGCTATTCTTAAGGGTTAAACTAGCGTGTGAAGTATTTCTTCAGGCCTACGGCATGGTGATGCGTTATCTTCATTACCGTTTAATCTGGTTCTTAAAGTTTCTTTTAAGATGATTGACACAAGCGGATATATTTGCACCAAATCAACGTTGACAGCCGGGTACACGGATGTTAATGGTGTTCATAGATAAAAGTTCTTTGACCGAAACTGTAATAGTGCTTGATACAGGGTGTCCCATTTAAAACGTTCCACCCGGAATCTCTCGAGAACTGCTTAAAATTTTAAAAAATCCCGAGACACGTCGATTTTGTTTGCGAGGGACAAACACATTCGCTTTTGCTTTATTTAATTTAATTCTTATGAGAGCTAATGAAGCGGCTCTGAAAAATTATGGATTATTACATATTTGAAAAAAAAATTACAAGAACATAGGAAAAACAATCTCTAAACCGGCTTTGTTTAAAAAAAATCAAATATTTATAAGGCGCGATTCACACTATATGTACCGTCACCGTACCGTTAACGACACGTAAAATATTCTTTCATTAAAAGCAATTGACGCTTTCGTTCTTTGTCTACTGTGCGTGTTCGTGTATTTAGTGATATTTTTTAAAAAGTATTTTAATTAATAAATTGATTAGCAAGCTCGGTAACCTTTATACTTATTTCGTGATAAAAAAATTAAGTAAAACAAATTAATATTCACATTGGTGTTTTGGAAAAAGCTAAAAAAATTTTGTAAATAAAAAAATGTGTTGCTTTCGTAGATTTTTTAAAATATTAAGCTGGATTAGGTATTACTTCTTCATTATAAATGAAAGAATATGAACAAAAATCTATTTTTGTCTAGTAATATTTACAATAAACCATATTAATTAATATTTAAGAAGCGCTTAGAGCTTCACGAATTTTCGTATTTTGCGTTTCTATACTGCCTTCAATTTATTTGTTTAATCTTCCTTCAATCTTCTGAATGAAGTGTGGTAAATTATTATTCTTCTTATCTTGATTAAAATATATCATGTACTCAAATGTTTCGCTGCTCTTTTTTTAAATTTTTTTGTAGTCCAGTATCGTTATTCTTGAATTCTCCCCGAGCGAGTACTTCTCGAAATTCGAGCGAGGACCAATAGAGATGCCGAAATCGAGTGAAATCGCATGCGCAGTTTGACTTTTACCCGATTTTGAGGGATTACTCCTTCTCACTCATTCAAGAATTCATAAACAGATCTAATAGCCACAATACCCTAGTTGTACCTTATTATTCATCAGTGATGTCCATTTTGTCAATAAACTCCCGTCAGCTAAAACAAAAGTGTCGGTCGTGACGGAACGGAGCCTGCCGGTGTAATTTCAAATTCAAATTCAAATTCAAATTCAAAAGTAGCTTTATTGTTACGAATACTACAGTAGACATTAACAAAGCCATGCTTATCTAATAGTGATTTTTACACCTAAAAATAAGAGAACTGAAAATAAAACAACATAAATACAAGTAACAATTAAATTAATAAAATACAAAAACATATATCTAAAATATAAAGTTCTAAACATATAAAATATAAAAAGTCACGTATTTATTTAAATTAGGTCAACACTCAATTAAACACAAGCATATATATATTAAACAATTACAATACTCGTCAGGAAAATAACACTTAATTACACACAAGTATACATATTTAGATACCAAAATACTCGTCAAGGGAATAAAATGCTTTTGAAATTAAAAACTCCTTTGTCTTGAACCTAAATTTTTTGTAACAATCAATTTTTCTTATTTCTGGGGGCAAGTGATTATATAGTTTGCTACCATTATAGACAAAAGAGTTTTTAATTAATGTAGAGTGTTGTATCGGTAATGGCAATATATGCGGCCGACGAACACTGTATCTGCTGTTTAAGTCTGTTTCATGTGTGTATTTTCTAAAAAGAAGACAAACTGTTTCCAATATGAATATACAGCATAATGTTAAAATTTTATGTTTAGAAAATAATGGCTTGCATGAAACCCTCTTTTTGATCCTGCATACTTTTCTGAGTGCCCTTTTCTTTCATACGAAAAATGTGACTGAACCAAAGAGAAGTAAGAACTTTTTGCAATCTCAAACCCTAAGTTGTCGGAGATCAATCTTAATGCAAAACAGCTAGAAGTAATTTTGCTATTTAAAGCAGTTATATGTTCATTAAATCTTAGGCTATTATCTAAAATTATTCCTAAAAACTTATTAATATTAGAATTTGAGATGTTTTCGTCATTAAGTCCAATCCCCCCCAGTTCACATTTAGAATCAAGGATTTTGGTTTTTGAAATGTTAAAAGCCAGACGATTGGCATCACACCATTTTTTAATTATGTGCACATCTTCCTGTACCATAATGGACAATATTTCTTCATTAGGATCACTCCAAGCAACTGTGTAATCATCAGCAAACAACGTTATCTTGCCCCTTATCGGAAGATGCGAGATATCATTGACAAAAATCAAGAACAAAAGGGGACCAAGAATAGAGCCCTGCGGCACACCGGTATCTATATCTTTAAACATAGAGCTTTCATAATTAAACACTACACTCTGGGACTTCCCCACCAAATATGAATGAAACCACTTAAGTGCCAAACCTCTAACCCCGTAAACTTCCAGTTTTTTTAGTAAAATTTGATGGTCGACACAGTCAAAAACCTTAGGAAGATCGCAAAAAACAGCTGCCGCTTTGTCACTAGAATTAAGTCTGTGAATGTGAATGTGAATTGGGCACCGTCAAACGTGTCGTTGACAGTACGGTGACGTGACACGCTGACGGTGGCGGTACATATAGTATGAATTGCGCCTACACCGTCATTTCAACCTCAATATTTTAAAGACAATCAGCTGTAGCATAACGTGACGTGACGTGACAATCAAAAATAAATTCAGTCTACGCTGTGACGTCATCAAAGTTGTAAATCGCGACCCGTCGGTTTTAAGAGCCCTTGAATAATGTAAAATCCCCAGGTCTCTCTTTTATAATAACTTAGTTTCCCATTCAATACCAGAAAAAATGGGACACCCTGTACAAACATGTTTTATTTTTAAATTTTTGTGTGCAAAAAAAAGAAATGGTCTCGTTTTTACTTTTACGGTCAATATAATAATAATAATTACATTATGAAGTAGCCGTCCACACACACACATAAAAGAACCGGTCTGAGGCAAAACGTATTTTTTTAATGACATTAATTATTGACAATTTGAACTTGAACTGGGCAGGCACACATAATACTCGGACACACTGCAATTTTGTAATTTCATAATTTTATTAATAAAACACACACTTAGTTTAGGTATTTATTTATTTTCTTATCGGTTAATTGAAGGATTGATAGGTTCGCAAACACATCCTTTATTTTTATTCTTTCTTTTAATCCATTTAATTATTTGTCTATTATCTTTATGTTTTTTATTTTCCCTTTTTCCTTTCCTTTCTGTATTATTTTCTCCTTCTTCTTTTTAAAGCTTGCTCATTTTCATCCTCCTCTGACTAAAACACAATAAGCGTACAGGAAACAAAACTTTGCTAATGGTTGGCAAAATAGCACGAAAAAATTGTTGTGTCTGAACGTCACTATTGGCAACATCAAAGGCTTAGATAAGATTTTTACTTAGGAGGGGTGGACAGTTAAAAAAACTATTTTAGTAAACTTTTAGAAAAGATGAAAAATATATTTTTTTTACTAAAGCTACGTAGCTTTTAAGCACATCGCTTGAAAGAGAATTGCTCTGACTATAAGATACACCTATTCGTTTAGGCCTCGGATATTATTGCAAAAAATCCGCATTATACAAAAAAAATCTTAGTCGTGTTAATATAGCTATGTAGCTGTGTTATAGAGCAGTCAGTTGGAACTTTTTGGGGCTATGAAAAATGTCGTAACCTATTTTGACGTATCTCAAATTGGTTATCCAGAATCTGTGTTTTATATAACCAAAAACATAGATTTCTCTTAAATTTACAAATTTAAGCTATTCGGGACAGCTACAAATGTATACTAGGAAGCGAATTTATTAGGTATAGGTTTTTTGTAGGCAGTTTCAATCTCTACAAAATTGGTCTCTACAAGTTTTTAAAAAAAACATACGGTTTTTAAGAAAAAATTGTTTAATTACAAAAATCACTTTCCTTTTAAGAAACTACCCCTAATTCGACACCCTGTCCTGTAGGAGTGTTATTTTTGGGACCATATAGTTATGGAAGCGCGTACTAAATTTTCTCAGCATCTATTTCTCAAGGGTTTTTTATTGCAAATATTAAAACAATCACGTTTTTAGTGTGGGGAGTAGATGGTTAAATTATCTTCAAAAATGCTAAAGAACAGTGGATTAAAAAATCCAAAGTGAAACTAACCCAATTTGTAATTAAAAAAACGACACCCCCTACATTATAGTTCAATACATTGTTAAATATACTTTAAAGTTTAACACAAAAAATTAAAGAAAAGAAAATATATTTTTTTTAGCGTAAGCTTATGCATCCTCAATAGACCGTTGACTATCATTTCTTTCTATATGTATAACCCTCAACATACGATTCAATCAAAAAAGGGAAACGGAAGAAGGGACAGGACACATAGTGAGCTGATAATAAAAATAACAAATTGATTTTATTGATTTTCGATTAACGACAAAAAGGCACTTTTTGGCCATTTTCTGGCTTATCGGGTTTTATAAAGGATTTTGGAACTCGCCGATAAAATATAGTATCCTAATTATACAAAAAAAATATATAAAAATATTTTAAGGAAATATACACGCGACAAACTTTTCAAGTTAAAATCAAAGAGGGAAAATACCGGTACTCTATTATCTATCATTGTTTAGAGAGAGACGCACCTTCCGTCCTTGTTAATTCAAAAGCATCGAAAAATAAAATGAAACGATTTTTAGGAAAACATAAAGTAGCGGTGACGGACAAATCTGTTTGTTTATATGTTGCATGATGATTTATGTCACTCAACATCAGTGAACTTGACAAAAAGTAGTAGCATACTCAAAAAAATTGAGTGACAGTGTCTTTGAAGGGTTTGTCGCGTCTCTATTTCTTTAAAATTTATCATATATACAGGGCTTCTAGCTACAGCCACCTAATCAAATTACAAGTCTATTGGATTATTAATACGTGTTGTACAAATGTGGCTTTCTGCAAGAGCACTTGTTTTAGTTCGATCCTTGATTTTTAGGAAGAAATCGGTATCGATTTACTTAAATTGTACACATGATCCAATCCAAAAAGCCTTTTAATGGTGATGCGCGACGATGCCAGTCATCCCTGATTTCGTCGAATTTTGTTAGTGATAACTTTAACAGGCGGGATCGCGAAAAACAAAAAAAATTCAGGCTATCTTTGTTGGATACATCTATATTTCGGATTCCTTTCTGGCACTTTTATAGGAGAAGCTTTTAAGAATCACTTTGGGACAGGCGGCAGAGCGGGTTGTGACTGTGCATGTCGAAATACCGTGTGACGTCGAATCCACGTTGACATCTCCTTTAATGTAATGCCTACAACGTTAGTGTATATAAATGTATAAGTAGTAACCTTCCTGGTTTACACTGGTGTAACTCTCAATAATACTTTTAGGTAAGATACATCCATAACATTCTATATATCTATATTCTCTGTCACCCTGTTCATCCATCTAGTCCCCACATGTTTCTTCAAATCCTCCGCTTATCTCATTTGGGGTCTTTCCCTATTTCTTTTATTTTCCCAAGGTCTCTAGTTAACAATACATTTGTTCCATCGAAAAACACTTCCATTTTAATTTTGCTCCCTCTCCTCTGACATCCCTTACTTTCGTTTTATTTCTTATACATTCATTCCTTTTTCTATCAATTAGCTTTACAAGTAACATATGTCTTTCCTTATCTTAATTTTGTTAGTGTCCAGGTCGCTAATAAGCACGTGATTTAACGCGTACACTTAAATGCATACTGCAGAAATAATCCTAGGGTTGGAGTTTTCTGCTATTTTCAGGGTAAACTATATGATTGATTTATTTTTTTATTTCTTATGGTCAGTATTGCAGGCCATTATAGATTTATTGTTCAGATCAATGATTCTTTTCCTTCACGTCTCATGATGTGTGTATTTCTTTCATTAAAATGATATTAATAAAATATTTTAATTGGCCTTGTATTTATTATGTGTCTGTTTTAATAACTGGGAAATGAATTACATTACATTTGACTTTCTTATCTCGAGAGAGAACAGGAAAAAGAATTTTTAAATATTATTTACTTTAATTTTTTAATTTATTAAACCAGAAATTAACATTGAAGCCTGCTAGCTACCAATAAGTTGGGGAGACTGGGGATATAACGGACATTTTTCCATTTTTTGTTATAATTTTTATTGCAAATGCGCTACCTAAAATTTGTGTTACATATTTTTGGTTCTTTGGTAATATATTATAGTTATATAGACATTTCTACTTTAACTAGATTTTACTGAAATCTAGCAAAACTAGTGGATGACACTCCATTGTATCGCCAAGTTTAGGGCCCATAAAACCATAAACATCTTCAAATATTTCTTAAGCAACCCTCCAGGAAATTCTTGATTAATTTTTTGCTGACCCCTATTTATATTATTTTATTTTTTCTTTTAAACACGTAAGGCAGATTCTTTTAAAAACGTAAGGCAGATCTTTTAAGAGAATTGTACATACATAAATAACCCGTCTAGAACCCAAATCATCTAGCTTGTATGTAGCATTAACAAAAAACGTTGATAAAATCTTACAACAAAACACAAAAAAATTGGCTCAATGAATGTCATGTCATACGTGTGTATATGCCGCCATTTTGTTTATTAAAGGGATTCTGCCCTAAAATGTAATTCTAATGTGCGTGTGGTGGTCGGTTCATATATTAGATTGATTTACCCTTCAAATAAAAACCTCTCGATTGTATCCCCGATCTCCCCTACCCAATTAGCTCAAAAAATGTTTCTCTTCATTCTTAAATTTTTAAATTAGATTTGCAATGCAATTTTTAATATTTTAAATGTTTTAGCATAAACCTATTTAGATTTACCCAAAATATGACGTTCTACATGGATAGTTGATGATTGATGATGAATAATGATGATTCATATGTGAGTGGTCCTTCTTTGCAGCCCGTCGTTATCCCAGCAGAGTCTGCATTCGGTCTCTTCTGTTAATCCTATATTCAAGGTCCTTTAATGAACTCTTTAGAGTGAGTCAGATCTGGTAGGTAGATTTATCCAGTATTGCTGGAAGCTGTTCTTCATCTATTTCAATATGGTTGATTTAGCAACATTATATGCTGTATGGACAGTTACAAGCTATTTACTTTTATTAGACTATTCCTTATCGATTCATTCCTTTTCCTATCTGTTAGCTTTCCATGTAACATTTGGCTTTCCATTGATCTCTGGGCTGTTGTTACCTTATCCATGTTTGATTTTGTAGGTGTCAATTTCTGGGATCCATAGGTAAGTACAGGAAGGATACATTGGTTATACACTTTCGTTTTGAGGTACCTGAGGATATTTTTTATTTTTTAATATGTAGCTTAATTTACCGAATGTTGCTCAGGCCAATCTTACTCGTCTCTTAATTTCAGCTGTTTGGTTTTCTTTTTTATTATAAATATTCCTCTACGTGTTCTATTTTGTCTTGGTTTATTCTTATCGTGATATCTTCATCTGTATTTGTTATGATTTTAGTTATAATGTAGTTTATACTCAAGTCTATATTTTGAACTGCTGTATCCAGTTCTTCCAGTATTTTTATCAGTTCTTCTTTCTTATCTGTTATTAAGGCGATAATCAACTATTGTCCGTTTACTTTGATGCCTATATCTTCCCAATCTAAGTTTGTAAAAACATCTTCTAGGGCCTGGTTAAATAGTATAGGGGATATTGTGTCACCCTCATACTCAAGTCTATATTTTTAGCTGCTGTATCCAGTTCTTCCAGCAGTTTTATCAGTTCTCCTTTCTTATCTGTTATTAAAGCGCTATATTATGGGCGTAGTCAGAGTGGGGCAGTTGCCCCATCCTGGCTTGTCACCTGCCCCATCCTGGCTTTAGCTCATTTAGTAAGACGAGAATTAAAGGGGAAATAAATATTTGATTGTACATTTTTTGCTTTTTTGCCCCACCCTAAGCGAGACCCTGACTACGCCCATGCGCTATATTGCTTTCTTCCTAATGGACCGTCTTTCCTCCTAGTCCATTTTCTTACTTTATGGAAGGCGATAGTCTTAAAGACAGGCACAAGATTGCCCAAAGCTGTTTATTTATGAAAATGGCTGAGAAAATTGCTCAAAGATGTCATTTTCGCGAAAAATTGATCCCACATTTGCATTTTTATTGAACTATTAGTGTGACGGTTTAAAGATTTATATTGCAATCAATATATGACATGCTAATGAATATCTACAAGAGCAAAAAAATGCAATGAGTACTTTTATTATTATAGTATAATATTTTAAAATTATTTTTATTTATAAAAAATTATTTAATAATTTATAATTAAGGATTCATCTTTTGGACGAATATCAAGTAAACATAAATAATCTTGGAAAGATTACAGAGGAATTTCAGCAATCAGTACTCTATCTAAGTAGAGAAGGATTTGTAGAGATCTAATAGAGATTGATTTTCATGAAAAAGAAGTAGTAGAGTAGAGCAAAGTGGGTTTCCTGCAGGTAGATCATCAATAGCAGCGGCGTAGCGTGCCCGAAAGGGCGGGGGGGGGGGCGACAGCTAAAAAGGGCGCCTCTGAAAACTGATGAAAAATCTTACGGCAAAAAAAACCAAAAGGTCAAAAAGGCGCCTCTCACCACAAATCTTACGGCAAAAAAAAAAAGAACCGCGCCGTAGAAATTTGAACCGCGCCGTCTCCAAAAAAAGAAAAAAAAAGGTCATCATATGTCAGGGGGCGGCCGATAAGTCACAAGGGCGCCTCTCCCACCTATGGGGCGCCACTACCCTCGGGGCGGGGGGGGGCGACGAATACTCCGCCCCCCCCCCACGCTACGCCGCTGATCAATAGGCGCAGAAAGAGAGGGCATCCTTAACCAGAATGGCAACAATCAATCCACAGATCAATGGGCGTCGGACAACGTAAAAAAACGTTCTAAACCGACATATTAGTAATTCATAATATCGAAATATCAAAACACTTAAAAATGAAAAGAACAAACAAAAAACATCGTCAACATCTACAACATACCAATGATCCCATATGTGCCATATAAGTACACAATTATTATAAGTGTAACACAGTTAAGTAAGACTCATTAATTTTATTAACTTTAAGTGAATGCGGCGTGACATTGGCATTGAGGTTGACATAAGACGAATACCATGTTTAGATAGAATCATTAAAATCTATAGGTATGGCAAGTACATAGACATTATTGACACCTACATGATTTATACACATCCAATATGATCATTTTCAATAACATCTGCAGTGTCACTCTTTCTTATTAGTATTCTATTAAAATTATTCGAGCAAGTTCGTTAAACTTAGTAGGCAGCCGGTAGTATTCGATAGGTATCGGTAATCATCGCAGATATTCCGTTATACTTTGGTCACTGCTTGTGCTTGTCGTTTCAAGCAAGATCGCTAAGCTTCGCGCGTAATCGGATGTATTCAATTATAGAGTTGTTCCCTTCGGAATCTTTGGATTTGTTTAATGCATCTGCATTATTCCTTAGACTACTATCTAATTAGCCTGCTTTGATCCATCTTTGGACATATGCCTCCCCTAATATCTTCCACTCTTCCCGGTCTGTCGCAGTATTCATCCATCTAGTTCTCGCATGTTTCTTCAAATCGTCCGCGCATCTCATTTGGGATCTTCCGTTTATCGATCGTCGTTCTGTGTAATAACATGACCGGAAAATTTCCATTTTAATTTTTCTACTTCTCTTCTGACATCCCTTACTTTTGGTTAATTTTTTATCGATTCATTCCATTTTGTATCTGTTAGTTTTACATATAACATTTGTCTTTCCATTGATCTTTGGTCTTTCGTTACCTTATCCATGTTTGATTTTGTAAGTATACAGATCTGGGATCCATAAGTAAGTACAGGAACGATACATTGGTTATAAACTTTCGTTTTGAGGTACTGAGGATATTGATATGTAGCTTAATTTGCCGAATGCTACCCAGGCCAATCTTACTAGTCTCTTCATTTCACCTGTTTGGTTTTCTATTTTTAGTTTAATAATCTGTCCCAGGTATAAATATTTCTCTACATGTTCTATTTTTTCTTAGTTTATTCTTATCGTGATATCTTCATCTGTATTTGTTATTATTTTAGTTGTAATGTAGTTTATACTCAAGTCTATATTTTTAACTGTATCTAGTTCTTCCAGCATTTTTATCAGTTCTTCTTTCTTATCTGTTATTAAGGCGATATTCAAGTATTATCCGTTTAGTTTGATGCCTATATCTTCCGAATCTAAGTTTGTAAAAACATCTTCTAGGGCCTGGTTAAATAATTTAGGGGATATTGTGTCAACCTGTCTGACACTTCTTCTTATGAGGATTAACTTGGTTCCTTCGTGGATTTTAATTGATGTTGTTGCTTCGCTATATATCTTGGCTATTAAATCTGTGTAGTTGTGATCTATTCGGCTATTAATTGAAGATGCTTTTACTGCCCAGCCCTCAATGCTATCGAAAGCTTTTTCAAAGTCTATAAACGCAATATATAATGGAAATATAAACAACAAGTGAAATTAAAGAAAGATAAATAAGAAAAAAGTTTTCTGCTTCGGCCGGGAAAAACTTTTTTCTTTTTTTTCTTTCTATAATTTCACTTGTTGTTTATAGTTTTTGGTCCTTGCATTATTTGCAATTTGGTATTTGAGAATTATATTGGCAATCGCCCATTGCGATCAGATATTTTAATACACGAAAAGGTGATCTCATGTTTTCAGACGTTGATAGTTTACGTCTAATTGTAGAAATCAGTTTGATGACTTGGTCGAGTTAATACCCTGAGGGTCTCTCGTTCTTGTATTGAGACACCGCAGCCTGCATAGATGAAAGTTTTCCGAAAATTTATGTATGGCTTCGGTAGTTCAATGTTTAGAATGTTTGCGTACAGAGCAAGAGATCCCGGGTTCAAGTCCCGGCCGAAGCAGAAAAACTTTTTTCATATTTTTCTTTCTTTAATTTCACTTGTTGTTTATAGTTTTAGGTCCTTGCATTTATTTGCAATTTGGTATTTGAGAGATATAATGGAATGTTGTATTCGTTGGCTCTATTAGAATTTTCATGGTTATATAAGATAGTTTAATAATATTCTGATTCGTTTTGTGGCAATATAGTTAAAGTCGGTGGGTTTTGTCATTTTAGTTGTATCAAACTATTGCTAAACTTTCTTATTTTTGAGTTTTAATATATATTTTAAGCTGTGAGGCTTAAAGCATATCTTTATAATGCAACATTGTATTATAAGTATTATGGGATGCTATTATTATTACATTAAAAATGTTTGCGAAGTGTTGTTCCACGTAGCCGTAATGACGTTATTAAGACGTGAAACAAGCGACTTGATTTCTCGACTCACTGTGTAATTTTGATTTCTCCGGAAAGCCATTACCGAGATATAAGTGCACTGTGGGCATTACGTTATAGTTGAATAAAGCCTACGGGTATTAGACTTCTTTGTGATTAGACGCATGCTTCTGTTAATTCTAAGCTAAAGGAACTCCCTAAATTACGTAAGGCAAAAATTCAGGATTTTTGAGAATCCTACCTAACGCATTTTCAAGTCAAAATACATTTAAAAAAATTGAGTGTAACGCAAGGCCAAACCCCCCCCCCCTTGCCCCTTAGAGCGTTAGGTAATTTAAGGACAGGTCCTAACCTCACAAATCTACCAGGGCATTGTGGGCACGAGGGAAGCGGCATCTGCCGAATTTTTCGGCCCCGAGCCAGCCCTGGGGATATCATACAATGTTGCTAAATCAACCATATTAAAATGGATGGAGAATAGCTTCCAACAATACTGGATGAATATACCAGAACTGGCTCACTCTAAAGAGTTCATTAAAGGACCTTGTAGAAACAGAGCCAGGAACATTATTGGACTTACCAGACAGGAGATACGTATAGTGACTAGTCTTTTTACGGGTCACTGTCGACTGAGAGTACCGATGCACAGAATGGGACTAACAGAAGAGACCGAATGTAGACTCTGTATGGAGGATGACGAAACAGTCAGACATGTACTGTGCGAATGTCCGGCTATTTCACGTTTACGTCAGAATACTTTCGGTAAACCTCAGATTGACTCAGAAGATCTGAACAGTGTCTCATCCAAACTGATAGCCGGCCTTTTTGGAGGATTAGGCATACAGTGGTGAGAAACCACTCAAAAGTGAGCCACAATAGACCCACTGGTGGTCGCAGTGGAAGGGCTGCAAGGCCCACTTACATATGAATCATCATCATCATCAACCTCACAAATAGTATTGCCGCCGAGACGAGAGATTCTCGCCTCTCGTCTCGCATCGCCCTCTCTCGACGAGACGAGAGAGATATCTCGTCGAGAGATTATCATTTCACTCGTTCTCTTAATCAAAAAAAGGTTGGTTTTATAAATTTTTATGATTGGCCATCTATTCGTATTGACCTATTATAGAGTTAAGATGATATTTATGTAAACTGTTTTCTTTAAATAAATAAATAAATTGTAATATATTACATCCTTGACAACATGTATGCTGTGATAAGTTCATTACTTATGTTATTAGCGAATGACCGTTATATCTGAAAATGCTGTAAATCAGTGGCGTATATAAGGGGACGGCCTGGGGGGGGGCCGGGCCCCCCGAAGCTAATTTTTTTTTAGATATTTTTCACACATTTCATGAATTCAAACATAAAATAGCATAAAATACAGCCTCATGGGGCTCGGGCCCCCCCAAAACTGTCTCAGGCCCCCCTGAAACGTTTTTCTGTATACGCCACTGCTGTAAATTTTTTTAAAATAAAAAGGAAACAAAAATCTAAAAATGTAGGGTGTTTCGATAAAAAAAGATCCCTCCTGTCAAAATTTGACATTTACCAAAAGGTTCTCTCAGCAAATTCTTTAAAGAAAATTAAGACAGAACGTTCTACTCGTCTTTTAGTATCTATTCGAAAATCTCTTAGGTTGCTTAGTAATAATGTACGGAAAAATCCTGTAAAACTTTTATATCAGCACTTCCATAATAGGACTTAAGAGCAGGTACTTTACTAGAAAAACTAATTTTGCTCTTAATTAAATATAATTGTATAATAATAAAATTAAGTATAATGTTAAAACCGGAGACCGTAAATTACTAACTGCAAAGAAATAGTACTATATAAGCGTGAAAGAAAATTTAACTAAAAAGGTGTTACAGAGTAATAATAATGATCAAAAAATACAAGTTATCATCCTATCAATTTTACTTAAGCAAAAAAAAACACACATTATTTCCATAGTCCCCTATAGAGCACAACATATAATTTTTTACGCGACCGAGACTTAAATTTCATTTTATCACCCATTTTTAAGAGCAGTACAAAACAATTTTAAGGTTTTTTTGTTGTGTCAGTACAAATATTTTTTCGCAAAAACAATGTAAAAATTCATATTTTATAGTAAATTAATTTTAATCCGGCTCTGAGATTAACTCCGAATGCCCAGCCATCATGATTTCACGGAGATTCAGGACCGCCAGTCGGCTTATTTATCTGTTTGTTGGGTAACCTGTGGTAAAAATATCCCTATATTTTTATTTACAATTTAATATTGCTTTGATACCTCGTCGTCGCAGCGCCGCCGTCGCCATGCATCAAAGGGATATTTAATGGTTTACATCCGTATTAAATGGAATGATTATTTTTACGGATTTATGGTATTGGCAACACACAAAATAATTTTGATCAACGAAGACTTGGGATTTTGGGTACAGTTTTAGATAAATTAAGCCATGCCAAACTTTTCACACAGCTTTTATTTCATCGGCATCAACGAGGTATTTTAGTACATGTATTGTATTTACTTCTTTATTTATAGTATGTATGCGTATAGAGAGTATATCCCATATATAATAAGATTCACAACACTTTTACACGTTTTATAGCTGATATAAATCACGAGACACGAGAGACGAAACGAGAAGATACGAGAGAGGATCTCTCGAGCGATAGAAGAATCCTATCGTCGAGACGAGAGACCCATTATATCTCGCATAACGAGACGAGACGAAAGAAGGCCTTCTCTCTTCTTGTCTCGTCTCGCGGCAACACTACTCACAAATCTTCATTTAAACTTGTAAACAGTGTATTTTTGTAAAACATTCGACGGATTTTTTAGATTTTCAATTTTACCTTCTGAAACGAGATATTGGGGAGCCAATTTTTCATTTAAGCACTTTAAAATATCTATTAACTAACCTCCTTTTAGATGGAGAAATTACTTCTCCTCCTCTAGAGCCTTAAGGGGTTCCTCCAAAATATCTACTAACGATAATGTGAACCACCCCCTAAAAAGCTTCCCCCATACGTCATTTGTCGATGTCACGTGCAGAGGAAACGGGGACGTTCTAAGATAAAGCGACAGATAGGGTCACAGACAAACAGACAGACAGAGGCGAAAGCATTAGGAAAATTGAGCGAATAATGTGTTGAAAATGTGAAAAACGTAATTTTTTTTGAAATGTTGTCTTTATTCAGTGGCGGCCCGTGAGTTTTAAAGCTGGGGGGGTGAGGCAAATGGCGTAAGGGTGGGGGTAGTGTAATATTCGTTTTACCTAACAATGCAAATCCAGTGCAGGAATTCATATGTTGTCTGGAAAATTCATGTTTTCTTATTTTCTCAGGAAGATGGTGCAAATCGTTCACCCGTTTGATGCCGCATTATAAAACAACACACACAGGAATCCAGTTATTTTTCTTATAGATGTCTCTAGAAAAATGACGCGTGAAACTTCGGTTTTCTGTCCATCTTTGACTTACTTGAGTTAGGTTTAGATCCGGGAAGGACCTAAACGGTTTTTTAGTTTTGATTTTATTTTCCTAAGAAAGGCTGGAAAAATTGCTTTTAATAACATAAATGATCGATAAAAAAAATTCGTGATAAATTATAACACGACTAGAAAAGCAAAACAATATGAATACGGTACAAAACTACCGTATTATCATGTTATATTAATCAGACTGGCCCATAACATATTGACAAGCAGACCAAACCGCAATGTTCTGTGGACTAGCCGCAAAAGAATTGCGCCTTTATTTGCATTAAAACACCGGTATGACTCCCTCCGCTCCCACCCCGTTTCCATCGCAATGTAGGCGAGATTAAGGTCACTCATCGTCAAGCAAGCTTTACAGGAAGCGAAGCCTAACTCTGAGTTTCTATTTTTTGGTTATAATTTTTGACATGTTTTCCTCGGCTTCGCATTGGCGGCTCGTTCTTATTTCAAAAATGTGCTTTTAACACAGTCTAAAGATCTATTTAATAATGATACAGTTTCTATATAGTTTGCAGCATAACTTCTTAATTCTAATTACATAAATATAGGTAGCGAAGCCTAACTCTGATTTTCTATTTTTTGGTTATAATTTTTGACATGTTTTCCTCGGTTTCACATTGGCAACTCGTTCTTATTTTAAAAATGTGGTTTTAACACAGTCTATTTAATAATGATACAGTTTCTAGATAGTTTGCAGCATAACTTCTTAATTCTAAGTACATAAATATATATAATTTAGGTACCTTCATACTGTGTAAAACAATATCTACAAAATAAAACAGAACCGCCAATGCGAAACCGAGGAAAACATGTCAAAAAGAATAACCAAAAAATAGAAAGCCTGACGTTAGCTTCGCTTCCTATAAAGCTTGCCTTTACGATGAGTGTCCTTAGGCGAGATAGCATACGGCCCGAGAAAGCCAAGCGGCTACCGATTCATCGATTCGTACGTAATCGTGTCGCAGAGCCAGTGTCGGAGCAAAACTTTATTCAAGGTATGCGTCGAGGCGAAAGGGAAAATTATAAAATAAGCAATTAATGAAATAAAAATAATTTTATAATTAAGATTTTTTTTTGTATTAGGGGGGAGCTACCCTAATTTATTATCAATTGCTTAGACTTTAAACAAATATTTTTATTTTTTACCGACAAAAGGGGTAAACGTCGTTAACATTCGGCGTACAACAATACAATTCCCTATCCCCCCCTCCCCCTTACCTGGGAGCGCCCATGGTCCTTAATTTAAAAACCCTAAATCTATATAATTGGTCTCCTTGGCCTTTTCCCTCTCGAAATACTGAATTTAGCATTGATAAGAATATGGATACTACACATCTACATCATAGCAGAAATTAAAACACCTAGACCAGTCAAATTACACTTTGAGAGAAAAAAAAATATTAACAGGACTTGGAGCATTAGAAAGTGTAAAACGGCGAAAAACTAAATTAAAAAAAATAAATGCGTGAGGAGGGGCGTTGCGGGTTAGGTTTGGGGGGGTAAAATGGGGCAGGGAATCGTATAATTGTGATTTTCGGCGAAAGTTGTCGTCGGAGAAAAAAGTGACATACAGAAAAGTTATAGACCATAAAAATGTCTAAAACTTTTGTAAATGTCATTTTTTTACATAACCTCAAAATGTTCGAGAAAAATTAAAAAAACCGTAATTTTTTTATTTTTTATATTTGCAAAAATAATGTCAGTTTAACCAAACTTGGTAAGAGTAGAGCTCTTTCGGTGCTAAATGTCTACAATATTTAACAAACAAAAAAATTAAGTTTCTAAGATATTTGTTTTTTCCACTTAAAAACACTTTTTCTTTTAATGAAATTTCTCCTTCAGAAAATCATCGTATGTGGTTCTGCTGGTACTTAGTTTTTGACACTGAGATATAAATTAGGCCAAATAAAAAAACAGAATAGTCGTCTTTTAAAAACATGTCCGAAAAAGAAAACGGCAAAAAAAAATTGTCAAAATATTTTTTTAAGTTATTTTAGTTATTTTATAAATGTTAAAATATTTTTTAAAATTGGCTTACTTACTTACTTAATTCTACGGAAAAAAAAATTCGAATTATATTTTTTACATTTACAGAAGTTTTAGACATTTTTATGCCCTATGACTTTTCTGTATCTCACTTTTTCTCCGGCGTCAACTTTCGCCGAAAATCGCAATAATACGATTCCCTGCCACTTTTTACCCCCCCAAACCTAACTCGCAACGTCCCTGCTCACGCATTTATTTTTTTTACTTCGTTTTTTGCTGCTCTAAAATTTGCAATAATCCAAGTCCTGTTAATAATTTTCTTTTTTTTTTGTCTTAAATTATGGCAATTCCACTGGCCTAACCATCAAATTTTACTTTGTTTAATTTAATACTATTAATTTTGGTACTTTATATTCTGTTTATGTTTTTTATAGCTGCACGACGATTGCATAAAAACGAGAAAAACTAGCTCCTATTATAGTAAAAAAATCCAAACATTGCATTGCAAACAAAACGATCTAAAGAGGTATCATAACAAAAAAATAAAGATGGCTCTTAGTTGGTCTTGATTTGAGGCAATTTTTTGCAAACTGGTTCCATGTGACATCGCCTATTTAGTCGATTACGTGATTTTACTTTTGTCTTCACTTCAAAGGGGACGAATACCAGAGGTATTCTGGGTATTCTTGAGAATTTTTGCTGCTCGGATCTTCTTCGATTAGCTGCTCTAAGGCTACTAATAAGGAGGTTGCTAGTAAAATCGCCGCTAACACAGTCAGACTGCAAAGTATGCATGCTTCTCGAATTTTGTACTTAAAGAAACAAAAAGAATATACATACCTCTGTTTTATAAAAAAGTACCTTAGGTGAAGTTTAACATAACTCAAGAAAATATCAAACGGATTTTTTTAAAAATTATCAAAAATAACAATTAGAGTTAGAATCACAATTAAAAAACATAGCGTCTATTCTTTTTCCGCGAATATCGTCTTAGAGGTTGCTTTTACCATTATTTCTGCCCACAAACGCGTAATATCTAATGTCGTAGCCAAATTGTCTTCTAATTTGAACACATTTAATCTTATTTTTAACCTAGAATCGTCAATGTTGAAATTAAAAAATTATGTAGGTTATGTTCATCACAGATGTTCATGCTCGTGCTAGGGCCTTAAAGGGCAAATCGTAATCCAATTTTTTTCAGCTGCACATGCGCCACTTTCTCTTTTCTTTAACTGTTTCCCTCTTTTCCTCATATACAAGTAGGTATCATAAAAGTTTGGCGGCAAATTCAATTCGAAAAAAAAAAATATTTTTGGAAACTCGATAACAATCAGTATTATACGCCAAAATTGACTAAATATATTATACAAACTTTTACTCTGTTCTTACTCATACGCCTCGTCTTCCGGCAAAATACCTAACATTACACCTACCTATATATATATCCCGCATTTTGGCTCAGCTTAGGGTGAGCAACAACAAGTTCTATAAATTCTCCTACAAAGGAGTAACTCACTCTATTAACCCCACCCTAGTTTGTTCCATTTGCAATATGCTGGAAAACGAGACTATTTACCACCTCCTTTTTTCTTGTCCAATGCATAGACCCTATCGGACCGGCTTGTTTCTCAATGCAATCACTTTCGTCCAAACATTGGACAATCTTGATGTTCAAACATCAAAACAGATTGCTCATGCTATTATAGGAATAATCTCAAACAGATCTTATCTAATTGGTGAATAGAAAAAACCGGGCTCTTTTCTCTCCCCCCTATCCCAAATATTTTCACTAGGTAGTTAACCTACCAAGCCTTACCAATTCATTTAATTTTTTATTGTTTTTTTTAACCTGCCATCCTTCAATACTAAATTCGCTTTTTGGTTTTTCATAGGCAAATTTGTTTTAGGGTAAAATTAAATTAGTTTTACTAGATACATAGGAATCCTTGTAATAAGAATTATAATTCTTTGGATACAATAAAGAAAGTAAGTAAGTAAAGTAAAAAATTGACTAAATATTCAAAAATAATTAGTGCTAAACATTTCGGTAGTTTGTTTTAAGTGTTTTTTTGGTTTTTGGTGAAAAACTAAACACAAAAACAACGTAAAACACGAAACAAATGACCGCAGTGTTGTGACGTTATCTGAACGCGATCTGCGAAAAACTAGCGAAACTAACCAACGTTAGCTAAACAAAATGCTAGGTTATGTCAACACATAGTCTCCCTAGCATGCCCGTATTTTAGGTTTCTTGTTTTCAAACACTCATACGCTTTTTTTTATTAGTGCAAAATAAAGGGCAAGATTTAACGTAGCCAAGTTTCCATATGGTCAAATAAAATTTTTCTATATAGTTGAACGATGCGTTTTAGGTCGTACTCAGTGGCGTATATAGAAAAATGTTTCGGTGGGGGCCCGAGACCCCATGACTCCGTATTTTATGCTATTTTATGTTTGTATTCATGAAATATGTGGAAAATAACCAAAAAAACCTTAGCTAAGGGGGGGGGGGGCGGGCCCCGCCAGCCCCCCCCCCGTATATACGCCACTGGTCGTAGTTATTTGTTAAAATTAATAATTTTCAACCTGTAACTTAACCAAAAACGGCCCTGCCTTAAAAGAATTAATTCAGGTAAAAAATAAGTAACTCTAACTTACATAGCAAACCATAAAAGTTCTTAACTTTCAAGAAGTTTTTAGGGTAAAGATTAACACTGGTTTACGAGCTATGTTGTCTTAAAAATGCCCACGGCAATCGAGAACCTCAAATTAGAATACTAGGCCAGGCTTAGCATACAATAGGGACAGTGGCGTAGCGTGGAGAGGGCGCGGGGGGTTCGTCGCCACCCCCGCCCCGAGGGTACTGGCGCCCCGTGGGTGCCCGAAGCGCGTTAGAAAGGAGCAGGGCTGGTAAAGGAAACTTAAGACATGATGACCTTTTGTTTTTTTTTGTGGTTGCAATATTTGTGAGAGCGCCCTTTTTAGCTGTCGGCCCCCCCGCCCCGTCAGGCACGCTACGCCGCTGAATAGGGACCAATTGCAATAGTGCCAGGCATAGGCAACAGCTGTCTTCTTTCAAAATTGGGCCATTGTGTACGACTGGATTTAAAAATTCGATTTTGGTATGTCAATTTTGAAAGATCAACTGTCAGTTTTTAATGCGAAACGGTCAATATAATGCCCGGCACAATTTGTGCCTGGCACTATTGCAATAGGTCCCTATTGTCACCTTCCTTTGCCTTTATAGCTGAAACTAGTTTGAAGACTCACAAAGAGGAAGAAAATTGGTAAGTTTTTCCTAAAAGAATACTATGCCTTGTCTATAAACAAGGATTTTTTTGGGTTATTTGTTCCACTACAAACTTTTAACTTCGAAGTAATTGTAGTTTTGACATGATTGGAAATTGGGAATTTTGACCCTTCAGCTTGCCAATATGCCCTAAAATGTTACTTCGGCTTGCTGATGCTTCAAAAGACCAAACACGTACAAATTTTGAAATTGAATTGAAATATTTAACAAAGTAAGGGATACAGAAATAATAAGTATACGGAAGAAGTTTTGTTTAAGAAAGTTTAAAATATTTAATAGAAAATGACACTGCTGAAGTTAAGATAAATTGATTTTTAATTTGTTCTCAGATGCGTTATTCAGTGGAGTTCGCATGGGGACGTAGGGGCTGAGGCCTCCTCCCCAGAGCCCCTGATTATTGACCTCTAAAATATAAATTTTTCCCAAAAATTAAGATTAAAATTAATCGATCTGCGCTCAAGGATTCTCTGCATATCGATGCGCGCTCAAGCCTCCCCAGGATTCATCTCTGCGTACGCCAATGCGTTAATGATATGGATAATGAGTTTACTGGAAAATATTTAAGACTTGCAGGTCATGTACAAACTTGTTCGTATTTGAAAGGTCATTGAACCTGTCTGGCCAACTGTAATCAGATTAAAAAATCTGCGTCACCGGGTTGCCTTAAACCACTTGTTTTAAGGAAACCCGATGACGCAGCTACAGTCGTCCCGTTAAGATTCAGAAAAGAACTTGACCCTCCCTCATTTTAAAGAAAACAAGGTTTCTGGAAATATTAAGGAAGAAAAGATCCGAAATAATATTTAGAAAACAAATATAGGAAAGTATATTAAGCAATACTTAACTTAAAATTCACCCCCAAAATCTGAAATCATCAAAGCATAGATGTGACAGGAAAAAAAATCAAGATAGCCTTAACGCCGGAGGACAATAGACGCTCAGTTGGCGCCGGTTCATTTGTCATGGCCGTCAAGGGGACGATCACGAGACGTCATTTCCGTATCCACAAGCAAGGATAACGTATTAAGACGCAATGTTAAACGATGCGTGGATGTGTTTATCTAGCTTTTTTTTAGAGGGTCAAAAAGCTAGAGGTTAAAAACATTCTGGTTAGCCAATAGAGACTTACTGGAAATTTCATAATAGGGCTAGCTGTAATAAAGCAACAACCCTTAACCAGCTCTTTAAGGCCGAATGGCCGCGCGGCTCTCCTTAAAAATACAAAAAAAAATCTTAATTAACAAATATTTTTAATTAAAATATCTTATTGTATAATTTTCACTCCAGCTCCGACACTGGCTCTGGCCGCCTGCCGACACGATTAAGTACGAATCGATGGATCGGTAGCTGCTCGGCTTTCGCAGGCCGCGTGATGGCTTAAATGGAAACGGGGTGGGAGCGGAGGGGTGCATACCACTGTTTTGATGCAAAGAAAGGCGCAATTATTTTGCGGGCAGTCCACAAAATATCGCAGTTTGGTCCGCTTGTCAAGATGATACGGCCGAGTCTCATTAATATCAGGCGCAGATCTACGGAAGGGGAAAAATAGGATATTTCTACCCTCAAATCTCAAATCGGCACACAGAATACACGTCCTGGTCACTATGCAAAATAGTTTTATGCAATATTTATTATGATATTTCCCCCTCCCCCAATCAAAGGGCCTAGATCCGCCCCTGTTTATATAGCATGATAATACGGTAGTTTTGTACCTTATTCATATTGTTTTGCTTTTTTCGTCGTGTTATAATTTACCGCAAATTTTTATTATCGATCTTGATAATAAAATCAAAATTAAAGAACAGGGTAGGCCCTTACCGAATCTAAATCTAACTCAAGTTAGTCAAAGAAGGGCACAAAACAGAAGTTTCACGCGCCATTTTTCTAGAGATTTCTATAACAAAAATTGTTGGATTTGCTGGGGTGATTTCACCAACCTGTTGTGCTGTTTCCCGTGTGTGTTGTTTTATATTGCGGCATCAAGAATTGACCCTAATTGGGTACGAACGTGTGTGAAAGATTTGCACCATCGGCCTGAGAAAATAAGAAAACATGAATCTTCCAGAGAACATATGAATTCTTGTAATTGATGTGCATTGTTAGGTAAAACGATTATTATTAGTGCTGTTTGAAAAATCCATTACCCCCACCTTTAAGCCATTTGCGCCCCTCAGCTTTACAATTCACGGAGTGAGTGGAGTTCGGATCGTTTCGGGGGAGGGGGGGTTCGATTCAGTTCTATAAAAATTTTCAGGGTGCTTTGGTTGAATTGCATGAAAGCGCCACGTTGGGCGCCAATTGTAACGAATTTTAAAACTATATTTATTTAATCGCTCTAGGCCGAGGAATGACGGCTCTGCTTTTGCAGAGAAGTCCAAATACAAGATAACATATTCTGCCTGGCATTCTGGCGTATTACCCAGCTAAACAAAAAATTAGTTTTTTGTAAAAAGTCCCCAGTGGCGGATAGATTCTGTAGTAGTGTCGAATTCAATAGACATGTCGTAGGTTCTTTCTATTTGTCGCAATTAGCAGGCAACATAACATATCGCTATTAAATTATACATTGCACAGAATGTGGATCCAGACGCACATGTCTTATGCCGTCTTCCGGGTCAGAGCCGACCGACGCTCATTCCGGATTACGATTATCCCTCTCTGTCTATTAAACATACGGAAATCAAGCACGTAAAAGAACGGCAACGTTGGCGAAATTTTCGAATTAGTTATGTTAAAAATTAGCACCGATTAATCGAGGGCCGCCATAAGTACCTATATTATTCAATATTATGACCCGTGGTACCATCAACGTATTTGTACGCTGTTGGCATTTCTGATCTTAGTCCCTCCCAACATCAACTTTTTAAAATATAAAAATTGAAAAATATTTATTTTATACGAGAGAAATTGCAAATCTAGACATTAAAATATAACTGGACTATAGAGCTTTTGTGCACATTTTTTAATTAATTGTTGTGTTAAAGTTTTTTTAAATGAATTAATAGTTTTGAGTCAAAAATAAATAAATAAAATATAGGTACTTTTGACTTAAGCATAAGATTACCGAGAATGACTAAAATTCTAGACGAAAGCCGTTTTACAAACTTTAGGATTCGTCAAGCTCTCATCCCATTAAAATAAATTTTAATGTTTAATTATTTACTCGTAAAATAAAAATTTTAATATTCAAATGTAAAAGTACATAGGTGCTCACTCATTTGGCCATTTTCTAATAAACTCCGCTAATAGCCGTCTAAATTTCATTTAAAATCCCATTAAATCCCCTCATAAAATCCGAAAAACGATAATAAAACCTTTAAAAAACCATAAAACAACCACTGGTAACCCGTTAAAAAACTACTTACTAAAACCGCTGCTATGCGCGCTGAAGGCGTGACGCAAGTGAAATATAGGTGGAGCTTTTTACGCCAATCGCATAAGAGAACGCCCTCTGGCCGCAAAATCACGTACCCTCCTCTTTCGTGTCAGTGCATGACGTCAAGCAATGCAAGGTAAATGCACTTTGCTCGACGGGCCTTGCATTAAAATATGCAAGATGGGTGTGTTGCAGCGGTGCATTTTTGATACATTTATGAATTTTTTTTAGGCTTTGACAGGGCTAGCTAAGTAATTGTGTAGGTAATAAATAATTTGCTATTTACGCAGAATGGGACACTTTTGGCGCCCAAGGCAACTTGGGAATTTTCTTATTCTTAACAGGATTAAGTAATGACCTAGGCACCTAGACTATTTATTGTTTTATAATTTTCTGGAATACTGGCGCCCAACGTGTGGCTCAGGTAGATACGGGAGATTTCAGCTTTAAATGCTACAGCTACCTGCTTAATTTATTAATAATTTAAGTAGGTACTTACATTAATAATTTAAGTAGGTACTTACATTAAAATTTAAGTAGGTACTTACATTAAAATAAAAAACTTGACACTGATTGCTCATGATCACTGGCGTATATATGGGGGGGGCTGGGGGGCCCGGGCCCCCCCGAAGCTAAATTTTTTTTAGATATTTTCGACATATCTCATGAAGACAAACATAAAATAGCATAAAATACGCCCTCATGGGGTCTCGCCCCCCCCCCCCCAAAACTGCCTCGGGCCTACCCCGAAACTTTTTTCTATATACGCCACTGCTCATGATCGTGGATTAATAAAACTTGTCATCATAGAAATATAAAACCCTTAATTGATAAAGCATTGTAAGACATTCGGTGTCTGTCTTTTTACGATAAAAAGTACAAGAATAAACAAGTAATAGTTGCTATAGGATACTTCTTGAATTTTGTAATTTTATGGTAAAAAAATGTTACGTAAAGATTTTTCAAAATTTGATCGATATTGAGAAACGCCGTACTAAGTATTTTTTTTGGAGGAGATGGCTTTATCTTTTTTGCAGAGAGGCTAATTCAATTTTTGCTATTTAAAAATCATGTTTTTTTTTGGTACACCTACTCTCGTGTCTTGGAGCATACGTAAAAAAATTTACTTACATTATTTGTTACAATTCATTTTTCTATGCCACTGGAAAAAGCCTCGGGGCCCGGACCTCCTAAACCTAAAGTTTTTTTTTGATATTTTCTACATATATCATAAATATTATGATAAAATACCTAGCATAAAATCCGACATAATGAGGCCGCGCCAGCCCCCCCCCCCCCAAACCATATACCCGGATACGCCACTGAGAAATTACTTAATAATCTAATAAGAAACATTAAATCAATCTACTTATGTTTGTTCCCAAACATGTATTGGACCAAGTAACCAAGTGAATCCCTCCTACCTCCTACCGACGCACTAATTAGCTAATATTAATAAATTTAAAGCATATTAGAATCCCATTCCTTTGAACCCCCAAATTTATTTTGTATACCCCTCGCTAGATGGATGCATCTCTGCGAAGAACAACGATTAAATAGACAGGCAGAAAACTTATATCCTGCCTCTAAAAATCGATAAAAGACAACTCCGCCTTCGGTTAAAAATGCGCCCTATAATTTCTCTCACCCCGAATTTCAGAAGGGTGTTAAACTTGTGGCGCCACCTATGCCCCAAATTTAGTTCATGTCTCAGGAAGTAGATGGCGCCACCATAATAAAATTTAATATAGATAAATTAATTAGTATAATTATTTGAAATTAAAATATATAGAGACATATAAAATTTTTAAAAGCATTAATGGAAGATAATTAAAATTATTTACGCGGGTTTAAACAATTTAAATTTTACTTCTTTTAACACAATGGTGGTAGATAGATAACAGTTTTCTGCTACTAAGACTAGTAGATATTGATTTTATTCCAAATTTTGGTGGTCGGCCCCACAATTAAAATAATGGATTTTCTGGAGAAAGAGGGTTAAAAGGTATGTCTTGGTGTGGTTTTCAGGAACAGAACAGAGAGCGCACCGATACCGGTACCTTAAATAAAACACTCCTTCCAACTTCTGAAAAGTTGAGTTAAGAACGACTTAATCGGGTTAGCTTCGGTTAAATCCAGTTTTAATTAAGTTTTGTTCCTGTAATTCAGCTATTGTTCTAACTTTATTTCATCTCGGTTACTTCCAAAGGCGGTACTGGAACCAAATTCTGGGAGGGATAATGGTCAAGCGGTGACTGTAAATTAGGGCACAGAAAAATTGCACATATGACAAAAGTACACAGGAAAGATCTTCATAGGACAAGAGCGCACACGTCAAAAAGCGCGCACACCGAAAAAGCGCACACGGAAAATAGCGCACATAGTAAAACAGTGCACAATGAAATAAAGTTAAGCTTTTAGAATTCGAATGTTTCATGTAAAAAAGTAACAGGTTAGGTTATTAGACCATTTCGCCACAAAAAAAAGACGAGAGTAGGTATTTATATATTAAAACTTTCATAATTTTTTTATTTGTTGACAATATTTAGATAGCGCACCGAAAACCATATAGATAGATCACTTCTTGATTTTGTGTAGGTACCTACCGGTGTTGTTATTGTAAGTTTTTCCTCTGTGCGGTCTTTTTCGCGTGCGATTTTTTTCGTATGCACCTTTTTCCTTTGCGCATATTTCTTCTGCGTTTTTTTCTATGCGCATGTTATCGGAAATCTAATAAAGCCAACAAAAATATTTTTTTCAGCTTTTAACTTATCTGTAGCAGCTACCAAACTTTATACCTAATATATTAGCTCACACTACTACTATACTATAGTAGTGTGAGCTATAGTGATCCTAATTTTTTCGAGAAAAAAAAAGTTGCTCCGATTTTAAAAATTTTTATATATCTTTGCGGTTCAGATGATTTTGAAACTTTTTTGTTGCGCCGTCTGTCTGTCTGTCTGTCTGTCTGTAACGACCAACGCGCATAACTCAAAAACCGCTTGCCCGATTTTAATGAAATTTGGTACCTACGCTGGGTTTTGGGTCGAGATGGTCCCATTTAAAAATGAACAAAATCCACCAAACACAAGCCAAATAAAAGGGTGGGGGTATATTTCAAAAATTAGAGTTTATGTAAAAAGATGGCGTGTGTGATATCAAACGAAATGTAATTGCGTCTGGAGTTAAATAAAATACATTTTACTTTTAAAAAAAGGGTGGGGGTAAATTAAAAAAATTAGTGTTTATGTGGAAATATGGCGTGTGTGATATCAAACGAAAGGTAATTGAGTCTGGAGTTAAACAAAATACATTTTAGTTTAAAAAAAAAGTGGGGGTAGATTTGAAAAATTAAAGTTTAAGTCAAAACATGGCTTGTGTGGTATCAAACGAAAGGTAATTGAGTCTGGACTTCAATAAAATATTTTTCCGTTTTTAGTTATATTAGGTCACACGTACACTATAACTATCGTACCTAGTGTGAGCTTAGGTGCCCATAGATTGGCAGAGTATTTTTTTAGGGCTCTGGTGTAGGCCGTACTCCCCCCCATTCGTAGTGCCCCACCCCCCCCGTAATACCGTAGTGCACCCCGTAATACCCTCCTGGTCATATATCAAATTTTAGCTGCCACAACTTAAAAATGTTAAGATTTTAAGCATTTAAAATTTTAGTTTTGTAAAAATATAATAATATGCTAATAATGTAAATACCTATTCTATAAAGAACTTACCTAAATTCAGTAAAATCAGCGAAATCAGGTAAGTAGTGGGTTTGCGATTGCACGAGTATGCAATTGAAATTTAATTGAATTAAATCTTACTGCTTGTATGTGAGGCAATTCGTCTTTCCTTTAAATTTGCGAACTTATTTCTAATGTCATCAACCATTATTTATTCATGTAATACCTAGTTCTTTTTCGATAGAAATGGTTAATAAATATATTAGTCCCTCCTCTAACATAATACGTTCGGGACACGAAAAGCTGCGCTCTACCAAAACACTAGTGGATGGAATGGTCACTATAAAGCACAACAGCTTATAAGCTTCCTTGAAGATGCTTCTATTGTCAAATAATGTTTCCAAACGGGCTGTAATTTGCATTGAAATTGTACAAAATAATTAAAATAAAAACCGAATCAGAACCAAATGTAAATAATACGCCGGTAACCGGACACTATTTCAATAATGTATGCAAGTTCAACACCTGAGTATTTGCCCTGTCAAAGCATGCGACGTTGTCATAAGAACCAACGGACGCCTTCAACCCGCGTCCTATCGACTAGACACAGGCGAACGAAAAAAAAATCGCTTCCACAGTGCTTTTGTGTAGGCTGGGCTTGCTTTCTGTGCACTGTAATATGTTTTGTTGCCTGCTAATTGCAAAATATAGAAAGGGAGGACGATATGTCGCTATTGAATTCGACAATGTAGAATCCGCGACCGGGAACGCTCACCGTTTTTTTTAAGATGACTTGTATGTATTAGATTCTTGGATTATTATATGTAGGCTGGACAAAAAGAGGTGAAGCAGCGCTTCCAAATCGATTGAATTTAAAATCAAATTGAGAATTCCATCCTTTGTTTAAAGAGGAAAATGTTGCTACTTAACTCTTAGTGAAGTGAGTGGAAATTATTTAATTATTGCATTAAAAAACAACCGACCGCTATCATCGGACCATCGAAAACCATCAGGCAAAGCCTACTGAGTATACTTAAACAGTGGCGGCAGCTATAGGGAGGGCAACGGGGCAGTTTCTCCCAAAACTAGACAAAAAACAGTATTTTTAATTGATTTATTTAAAAAAAGTTAAACCTTCCCTTACGACATGATTGTCTAGTTCTTTATTATCTGTGGTTAACAGCAAGCGGGAACTTTTTTAGCGTAAATAATTACAAGCCGGCAGCGGCCTGCGGGGCAAGGTTTCAATTTCACCCGTTTTTTAGCGGGGTATGGGTGGATGTTCTCGAGCGCGGGCGGCAGAAACGTTTGTTTTAGTTGAAATCAGCCATCATCATCGTTCGAAACCGTCCGTTGCCCTTGCTACGAAGCTGGTTCTATCTTTAGTGAAGACGTGAGTTTGTTTTGATCGTGTGTCATTGTTTTCTTTTGTTATCGTTTGTTTATAAAATGGAAATAAATACCGTCGATTACATTATTAACTGTGCAAATTTTATTACGTTTACATATGAACTTCGATTACAAATAAAATCTTTAGGGCCACATAGACCGGACCTAAAAATTAACCAAAATTCTAGTGTAAGTAATGCCGAGGGGTGTTCCATAAAAACTTATAATAGAAAATTTAATATAAAATTATACGATGCTGAAAAATGGTTGTGTGGTTGTGAAAAAAGAAATGCTTTTTTTTGCTTTGTTTGTCTTGTTATAAACAAACCACGAAGTGATCCTGCGTGCAAAGGGAATGTGTGATATCAAGCACTTTATTGAAAAGTTAAAAAGACACAAAGTAACTGGTATTCATTTAAATAACCACATAGAATTTTCTATGCTAGGCAAGACTGATATTAGGTGCCAATTGAATAGTGCCTTAGGCAAAACAATACGGAACATACTGAAAATGTGACAAAAATTAGATATATACTTAATAGGTTAATAGACTGTTTCAAAGTCTCTGGGATTTTTGAGGTTGCTCTACGGGGCCATAAAAAAGAAAGGCGAATGGACTTTATTTATAAACTAAAACTACACCAAGTAGCTGGTTGTTTGGAAAATACTAAAATTGTTTCGATAAGTTTTTTTATCTAATTTTTTGTGCAATTTAAATTTCTGTCCCCCTAATTTATAACGTCACCAGCCGCCACTGTGTTTAAAATGCCCCATCCAAAATATAAATCGGCAAATTATAGCAGGAGACCCGGTAAAAAGTCATCGGACCGCGGCGAGGCGGCTTGGGACCAAAAACAAAAGAATTTTTGAAGGCCGCTAGACGATTTTGACGGACCGCTGTCAAAATTGAGGCCTGCTACGATGATGACGATCGGAACGAAGACCAGAAGCCGGTCACTCCGGATCGATAGACCAGTAGTTCACTGTCTAAATACAGAGTGTTCCAACGAAAACTTAACATATGCTTTTTCGAGTAGGGAAGACGAGGGTAACTATTGGAACCCATAAAGAAAATAATAATTTAATTAGGAAAAACTTACACCAACAACTTGGTCAAAGCAAAGTAAGTTGGATTGTACTTAGGTACACATTAGTCTTAAATATGGAAAAAATATAAATTCTTCGTCCTTAAATAAGGTTTAGCAAAAAAAATACCAGACACTCTTGGGTCATTGAAAACAGAAGGCGGTTAATAAAGTACGATAAAAATAGTACGAAAACTAAAAATACATACCATCAGAACGAGAACTTACAACCCAAAAATAAAAATGAGTAAAAACGCTATCAATTTTTTTAAACAAACTGTTCAAAAGTACAGATTACAAGTTTAGTTATTATGCTTGTCTATACCACTACCCACATAGCCCAAAAATCACATCAACGTTAAATGAACTTGAACAAAAATAATAAAGTTATTTGTTACTAGAAAACAACCTCATACCATGTATGTTTGTTTTGTTAAACCACATGCTTAAACATAACTCAAGAACAAGGAGAAATCAAGCTATAAAAGTGTAATTTTTGCTGAAGGTTCTGGTGTTATGTATATAACGTCTTTTTTACCTTCGTTATTTTCATGTGCCAAATTCACACTTGAAAAGTCCTCCACAACACGTTCTAAAACGCCACTAGATTAAGACTTCTCAAACCTACTAACTTTCTGCGTCCTTTTGGTCACATTTTTTTTTAAATAACATTTTTCTAACTTAAAAGTGACGCGAAAGGTAGTTCCAAAAGTTTACTAGTTTAAGAGTACAACACTTGAATTTTTAATTTTAAAAGATGGCGCTCAAGGCAAGACAAAATCTCTATACATACATTATGTTTTCTTTAAAAGTTAAACAAGATTTTTCAACAGTAAACACTTTCACACAATATAATTGTGTCTTTATCCTGAAGGATGAGGGATCAGTTCATTAACTGGAGTTGGGAAGCCAAAGCACTCCCGGATAGATTTCGTCAAAGTGAAAAATGCCGCCAATAGGTAGTGCTGCTTCTAGTAAAAATCTAAAAAAGTATTATGTAGAAAAGCCATGCAAGTCGCATTTTAAAATTCGTGTAGAAAAGGCGCGAACCTAATGTGATTTTGACGTTGATAAGACTCAACTTAGAACTCACTTGAAAAAAATTTAAAAACATTGCAGTTTTGTTTCGATAATGGAGTTATTACAACGCCGTTTTTAGCAACGGTATTTTTTATAACGTTAATAAATGACCTATTAAGCTTGTTTTCATATTGGAAATGAACGTTTTTTTTTCACGCGTTTTTTACGTGTTAAACACGTGATTGTGTTATGTGGGTATATAGTGGATGCAGCGAAACCATTTCGGTTTTTTCCAAATTCACCGTAAATCATACATGATTCCTCATCATTATCTTCCACTAAAACATTTTCAGGATCGATATATGTAGGTAAAATATTAATTTTATTGTAGGGTAATTGGGAACATTCCAACGGGTTATAATACAGGAACAAGTGTTCTTCAATACCCGACTGCTACTTGACTTTTTTAGCATTGACATAATTTCTTTTATTTAATACTGGAAATAGGCATTTGAGGTTAGAGCAGACATGTCGTAGTATTAGCAAAGCATATTAGCAAAGCATATAAAAAGTACTGAAATACGAAAACAAAAGCCTGCTCATACCAGGCTTGAATTTCCAAACTGCTTGCGCTCTGTTAGCACTTCCACACATGGTACAATTTCCAAAATACAGATCTACTCCCAAATGTGCTACTAGTGGTTTAAATTGGAATACACGTTGTTTTTGTTTGCAAGCAAAACACTTTTTGGCAAACTTGAAATTTCCAAGAGGTAAACTTCACTCCTATATTTTGACTAGGGAAAGTAAGTTACCTTATTTTTTAAATCTCTGAAATGTATTTACAACCGTATAAAGGTTTCCAAAATCTATTAGTTTGTTTTTTGACGTGTTTGCCTCCAAACTTACCATAAAGAGGTATAAAGTGTTTTTATGTACATATTAATAAAAAAAATTATAAAAAATTCCGCCCACTACCAAGCAAAACTCGGGTTTTCCGATAAATTAATCAAGTAAAAGTCAAATAAAAGACTAACCTTGCAAAGATTAGCTTAAAGAAAAAAATCTTTAAGTAGTCACTGTAAAATATGAAACAGAAATGTGCTTAAGAAATTTTGAACTAAAACTTATAGAAAGACAGTATGTTCTCGAAATCAACACAGAGAAAATACTAATTTGTTTCTTCGACCTTCTAATAGATAAACCCTCAAATGGGTTTCTAGAGAGATTATTTAAAACAAGTGTAGAAAGAGTAGCTAGCCACGAAAATGTAATAGATATCGTTGTTGTAATAGATCATCAAACAATGTCGATAGATATATAGAGAGGATACTATTGATTCATTAAGAAGAACACAAAACTATTATAGAACTGTAAAAAGTCACTTTGAAATACGAAACAGAAAAACACCCAAGGAAAAACTTGAACTATCACTCTCATCTCTTTCAGGTGTTAATTATTTCATTAAAACTTTTCAGTGATATCTCTCGCACTATTTAAACGATCATCAAAAAAGTGGTCAATGGTTTTAGCATCGGAAGATGCTCTTCTTCTTCTTCGTCGTGTCGCTTTTGTTTTATGGCTATTTATTTGTTTTATTTTGTCCAAAGGAGTTTCATTTGTTTCGGCTTTCGTTTCTCTTTTATTTTCGTTGGTTGTTGTTTTTGTTTTTTCGGCAGCACTGTGTTTTAAGAGTTTAAGTTTTACAAAAGAGTTATGACTTCCTTAAGTTTTATCACTAATGGAAATTCGTTTACTTAAAGAATTTCTTGCTCTACATTATCAAGTACAGTGAAACCTCTCCTTGCGGACACCTCTGTTAGGCGGACACACAAATATATGTTAAAATTTAGCAGTTCTCTCTCATAAGCGGCCACCTCCAGTAAGCGGACAAAATCCAAGAAACCGTTAGTGTCCTCTTATAGGAGGTTTCACTGTATTTGTAATTGAATAATATCTTGCCCGCTCTATTGAGGTTTTCAGCTAGAATTTAAAATTATTTTAGATCATTGTAAACCTAAATTTCTTCTCATTTTTTACAAAATTCAAAGTTCTCTTAAATTTGCTACCTTATTGTTTTGGATATTCTACTACTAGGCAGCAGTAGCTCTTCCATAAGGTCATTTGGTCAATGATCTCTCAAAATAATGTGTCTTGTAATAATTTTTTTGTTCTATGATTAAATTAAAACTATTATTTATATATTGGTTGGTATAGGTAAATTTTAATTTTTTCCTATGGCAGCATCTTTTGGATCGTCCCTCGTATTGGACAGGTAAGTTGTGCTTTATGCACTGAGTTTGAGAAGCCCTGGGGTGCTCGGCAGCTCTTTCTCTCTTTTGAATGTAGTGCATTGAAGAGAGATAGCAAGCTTCTAGGGTGCTTCTGTGTGTCTAATCGAACTCACCAATGGTCAAATCCAAACAAAGCCAATATCTTGTCTCTGTTCAAGCCCTTGCGGTTCCAATATTTCTCTCTCTGTCAGACTGTGTCGATAAAACCAAATGGAAAAAACACGCAAAGGATCGGCAAGGTTCGAGAAATTTTAGTTTTTTTAGATCAACAGCCCAGTATTTACCCTGCCCATAAAATAGCCCTGAAATATGAATCAGGTATTCTTTATTTACCTAGTGTACAAGAAACAATTTTCTGGCTTGTATATTTGAGATTTTTTTTTAAAGTTCTTATGTAGTAAAAACCTTGTAATACCTGTAAATTTTGTATTATCACCTCGGACGTCTTAAACAAGACATCCGTGATTAGCACATGTTTAAATAATTTTATGATGTCTGTGTTGTAAAAAATCAAGGGCTTAGCAATTTAAAAATGAGTGACAACAGAGCACTACCTCGTTTATAGTAGTTTAAGTTTCAGGTATTTTGGTCCAGAAGGTGGGAAGTTACTTTTTGAAAGGTAGGTCGTTTTTAGCGTATAATTTTGACATAAGCTTAAACGACGCTCTTAAAATTTATTTTTTTGTGATGAGTGATGACCGAGAACGACTGCTATATTAATTAACCTTTTTAAAAATTAACGAAGAAATTAACAATCTTTTGAAGGGGTCTTTTTTTGAGTTATAATTTTTTTTTATTTTTAATTCATTTCATAACATTCTGAACATTTTTTTACGTTTCGAGTTCTCCTCATTTGTCATTCTTGTTTTTTCTGTCTGTATTTCTGATTCCAACATTGAGTGAGTTTTTCGAAGCCGATGGCCCAGGCTCTGTGCGGTGGCGGTATTATTTTTTCATTTTTTCGTGGCTGTTTTCAAAGAAAACACTGTCCGTAATAACAGTTATCCAGTGCTTTGCTGCTGACGGGTTACAGACAGACAGAACTACAAGCAGACTTTGTTCATTTTCTTTTTTATGTACACTGCAATTTTGCAGTTTTCCTGAAAAAGTTTTGAATTTCGTTTTGCAGCTACTACTACAATGTATATTACATAATTGAAGTCAAACGGTTACAAAAAAAAAACAAATTAACACTCCTTTAAGCATGAAAAGTCATTATGTGTCGCATTTTGTTATAAATAATGACAAACTTTTCCAAACTTTTTTGGAAAAAAAAACATTTTATGTACAGGGTGCGCCAAATTTGATGTTTTGTGGAGGTTTTAGGTATTTCTGGGCTTGATTTTCAAGACGTCTACAAATATCAAAACCACTTATTTACAGATGTAGCCTTTTTTCTTTATAAAGAGTGCCCATCTGTCAAATTGAATTTTATCTGGTATTTTTTGTTTTTAAGATATTTTGGTATTTTTTTTATGGAATACCAATCTTTTTATTCAATATTTCAAATCAGTGTAAAATTTCCTTTGAAATGATATATGTATTTTTGAATTACTTCGATATTTTTATATTTTATTATTTTAAAATTGTTTAAACAGTCGTTAAATAACAATATAAAATAAAAATGAAAGGTATAAAAAATATAAAGGAATATAGGAGTCATTCCATAAAATAATAATGATTTAATTTAATATCAATAAACTAAGTGACCAATAAAATTCAGTTTTACATTACAGATGTCTTATCTAAGACATTCCAGGTGATAACTAATAAAAAGTTTAGAGTAATTACCAGTTTTTAACTACATAAAACTAGAAAAAAACTTATATAAACAAGCCAGTAAACAGTTCTTCATACACCGGGTAAATAAAAACAGCTGATTCTTATTCTCGGTCTGTTTTATTGGCATATTGAATACTGAGCTTTTGACCGGAAAAATCAAAAAAATTACGAAGGTTGCCGATATTTTTTCTGTTATTTTCGTATGGTTTTATAGACAGACTCTGACAGAGAGGACAATATCGAAAGGCTTCGACAGAGACAAGATATGGGCTTAGTTTGACTTTGACCGTTGGTGAGTTCGATTAAACACACCGAAGCACCCTAGAAGCTTGCCATCTCTCTTCAATGCACTATATTGAAAAGAGAGGAAGAGCTGCCAAGAGCCACAGGCCGTCTACTCAAACTCAGTGAATAAAGCGCGATTAACTTGTTCAATACGACTTACGAGGGATGATCCAAAAGATGCTGCTACGGGAAAAGAATAAAATTTACCTATTTGTTTATTTTAACTAACTATATAAAAAAATAGTTTTAATTTAATCATGGATTCTTAAATTTATTAATAGAGGTATTATTTTCTATTTGTCAAGGGTCATTAATTATGTATAACATGTTTTCTTTACTTTGGCCACTGGCGTTTGTGAGGGAATGGCCCTCGGTATTTGTGAAAAAAAAATGGTAAGCCACTGTTTTTTTAAAATAAACTCTGAACAAATGCCGCCATTCCATTCGTTTTTCTTTTACATACAGTTTTTGTATAAAAAAATTTAATTCGTTAAATTGCATTCCGCTAGATCCCTTACGAGAAAAATTAATTTCAAAAGCCATTTTCGCACGAACGGGACTGGTCATAATAAGAAAAAGATATTATGCACCAGAAAAGGTCTCTTGGCGAATAGAAATTGTGTATTAAATTTTACAAAAATATCTAGAAACAAACTTTTTTTTAACACCCGGTTTCTCAAAATGCACCCAAGAATTACAATTATTCCAAAAAAACCTTGTATAATTCTGAACTTTAAATATAAGCAATTTTTTATTAAAATAAATATATCATCTTTTAAAATGCTTTTTTTTGTCCGGTTTGGCTAAAAATTGTCTTCGTTATTCTTATTCGGTCTGTGTTTTTTTCTTATATGAAAGAAAAATATTATCACTGAAGTGTAGTCTTCCGAATTGTTGTTTTAGCAGAGTGGATTTTTCTTAAGGTGGGTTTTTCCAAGAGATTTTCATAGAAAACATGCTTTCTGCAGAAAAGAAATGTTTTTAAAGTTCAAAAATCGCGACTTTAGACTTAAGTCCATTTTCAGTTTTTGTTAGCTAGTAAATTTAGTACCTGTGCTGTGAAACTAAAATTGTTCTGACCTAAAAAAACCCGTTGATATGTCCTGCTCGTAGCAAAAATTAATAGATGACTGACTCTTAACAGAGAACATTATTTATTTAATCGTCTTTTATTACAAAAAAACGCGAGGTTTAGTTTAGCCACAGACTATTCTTACACCTAACCTGAAAAAGTAGAGCTAAGCCAGTGGCGCACCCAGGAATGTGTCTTGGGGGGGGGGGCCCGACAGCTACGAAGGGCGCCCTCAGAAAACTTGCGACCAAAAAAAAAAGAAAAAAAAAAAGAAAAGGTCATCATGTCTTTTCGCAACTACGCCACTGCTTGGGGTTGGGGGGGGGGCCGAAGCCTCCTGATGTCAAATTTTAAGGTATTTTTCATGTTTTATCATCAAATATGTACAAAATATATTAAAAAATCTAAGGCTTGGGGGGGGGGGGGCCCGGGCCCCGGGCCCCCCCCTTGGGTGCGCCCATGGCTAAGCTACCTATATAAGTAAGCTTATAATAGAAGAATTTAGATACTGACTAATACTAAAAATCTAAAAAAAAATAACAAAAAAAAAAATAACTTCTAAAAACTAATAATACCTAAGAATTGGAAAAATAGTAAACTATAATGTCCAAATAATAAACCAAGACAAAATAATTATTTTAGCCATATAAGCTATGTGACATTTGTTTTTTATAGTGTATCTTAAATGTATTATAATTTTTTATGTTTTTTAAATCATTGCTAAGTTTGTTAAATGTATGACCAGGCTTGAAGAGGAAATCCCTTTTTAAAGATTGCTGTTTTGTGTTTCGGTACATTAAATAGATTTACCGATCTTGTATTTCTACTGTGTATTGTATTTCTACTGACTATAGCTTAGAACACAAGTAGCCAGGAGTGGAGGTTTTCATAATTTTATGTACAAAGGTGGCAAACTGCAATTGAACGCGATAAGGTATTTTTAATATTTTCATTTCCCTATGACTAAGAGTCAAATGATCTTATTTTCTTAAGGAACAGGTAAATCTCACACAAGAATTTTGAATTTTTGTAATATTGATTTATTGGATTCTGTTAGAAAGGGATAATATACAAAATTGCAATTATTAAACTGTGATAATACAAGGGAATCCGTTACTATTATATCTAAGTTAAGTTAATTGTCTCTGCTCTTATTCCGGTAAGTTATTTGATTCTCCTTTTCGTTTCCATTGTAATTCATTATTTTTAAAAACTTTTAGTATATTAATAAAACAAAGTTGGAAATTTTTGGGTTTACTTTTTATCCTGAAGGTTACGTTATTTAGATCCCTAAGGTAATTGATACACGTTCCTGGTAGGGGCTTTTAAAGCCACCCTGCCAGATTTAAATCAAAGAAGAATTTACTTTTATTATTAAAACAATCATATCTTCTACTTATTTGGTTTAAAATGTTCTTTTTATTTTAATCTATTTCTATACTATTGCTGGTCCTAGACGTTCTGTAAGCTTATTTTTAATTTTTTTGTCGGTCCCTCTCCCACCCGCAGCTCCCGGTTTCTAAAAAATGGGGGAAAGAAATCGATAAAATAGGAAAAACACCACCGCTTGCCTTTGCACCATCGAACTAAAATTTAACTATGGGGTAGGCAATTCCAGAAATCTTTTATGGTCATCCAAACATTTTATAGTGTTATACTTGCTCAACAATAAAAAAAAAACTAATACTATGTCGGTTTAAAACATTTTTTATACGACTGTCTTGTAAAAGGGGGTTTTGCGCACGGAGAACACGATCTGAAAATGGCATTTTGCGCACGCTGTGTGCAAAACGTTTTGCACACGCTTATGTCATTTTTGCGCACGCCTATGTCATTTCTGCATACGGGTCTCCCGTCATTGTGATTTTTGTTGTTGTCACCCATCAATATAAGTTGGCTTAGTTCCGTAGCAACCGTCACTGCTCGTATGTTTTGTTGATTAGATACGTCAAAAAATTGTTGAATTTTTAAAGTTTTGTTGTAAAAATGTCGGAAATAAAAACAAGTTAAATTAAAATTTGATTTTTCTTTCTTTGTTAGCAGTGGTATAAAAAATATTATAAAAAACTCGTTTGAAAACCTCTTTGCACACTCCCTCGACTTGTAGACCTCGCCTTCGGCTCGGTCTACCAAACTGTCTCGATCGTGTGCAAAGAGTCGTTTTCAAACCTTGTTGTTTAAATAACTATTTCTACGTTGTCCGACGCCTATTCTCCACCTCCTTCAATCCTGACAATCATCTTCTGTCAGATTTTTCTTTGACTCATTGATCTTTGGAGTGACTGTTGCCATTTTGACTCATTGATCTTTGGATTGAGTGTTGCCATTCCAGTTTAGGAATTCCTCTTTTTCTACGCCCTATTGGTTGCCATTCTAGGACCTGCTTTGGTAATATTTCGTCGTTCATCCGTTGTACATGAACGTACCATATCAGTTGCCTTTCAGTAATGTCATGCGGTATGTTTAAAAAAAACACCTTGCCAAATACCTTAAACCAAAAATTAACCATAGTAGCTAAATTCAGCATTATATAGATAATGATATAAGCGGTGTCTGCGCCATCTAGTCGTAACCAGTCGAAAAAACTTCTAGGCGAAGTAAAACATTAAAGGCACTGATCGAAATTGAACTCTCAGACAGAGCCAATAAGCTAACCTAATTTGCAAAGTACTCAAATACTTTCCATCACTCTTATAAAGCGCTTTAGTAATTTAAGGAAGCGGATATGCATTTATGACAAGAAGCTTATTAACAGCCCTGTAATCGACATAAAAGATAATGCAAACTTTCAATAGCTCTTCTCTTTTAATATAAAAAAAACAAAACAAAATTGTAATTTAAAATCAAACTATTTTTAGAAGACCAAGTAACTAACGAACGAATAGTTCCATAAGACTCTATTTAATTTGCGATAGCAAATGGCGTTTGAGAGAAAAAGCTCATTTAACTAAACCACCCTTTCTTACCCAGTTCAACTTCTGCATTGTGCCTCGATATGCTCTTTCGACCCCACATTTTTTCGGAGTTGCTTTCCTGTCTTGACCTACTTGTTTTTTTGGAGGGTGTTTAGGGCCTTACAAAAAACATGTTGACCTGCTGCCCTTTTCTTTTGACAGAAAAATCAATTTTTATGAAACTTCAATTTAGTAAAGGATTTTTATACTGGTATTTACGGTTTTTTTTAAATGAAATAATGCTTGTTCTGTAACAGATCATGCCAGCATTGAAACAAGCAATTACTATGGCGCCGAAGACAAAAAACACAGAAAATTTGAGGGGACATTAGAAAAAAATATCTAATATTGATCAAAATAACTTTTCGGTCCTTTTAGTCTTGTTGGGGTCAATTTGGAGCCGTTTGTTGACGACCAAATTGCCAAGGTAATTAATTTCGAGCTATAAAAGCTGACATAACTCTCAACTGATGTAATAATTGTCTCCATTAGTCATTGGAAAACTTCATGCAGGGCTAGAAGATTATCAGCAATTGCTAGCAGTAAGCACTTTTATTGTCCAGAATTAAAGGGTATTTAACATTGTTTAGCTTATTTAAGATATTTGAAACCAATGGTTAAGTGAGCTGAATAGCTGATTGCTTGCCTCTGTATGTCACGGCGTTTCTTGCGTGATTCTATGTTTCACCCTACTTTAACTACTACTACTACTTAAGTAAATTTAACCTTACCTCAAAGGTATCATATTTCAGGAAACAAAATAAAAAACAAGAAGAATACAACCGAAATAGACAATGTTCTTTTATTACCTCTATCTGCATTTCACACGGTAAACTATACAGACCAATTATCTATTGTGCCGGTTGAAAAAAATGAGCGGTGCAAAAATGTACGCCCCAAAAAACTACAACTCGACAATGTGGTTCTAAAAAATATAAATAAACCGATGTGCGCTGTTATATGGCGTGTTTGATAGCGCCCCACTCAAGTACTTTGCAATGGTAATTTTTTTTTCTCAAATAGGCGTGATGGTCTTGCGCTCTATTTTTCTAAATGTTTTACATAAAAAAGGCACAGTAGTGCAATATTAGGCATACTTTGCAAGCAATTTGAATAAACTCATCTCTATTGAATACTAAGCAAGACCTGTTCATTTTCGATCAATCCTGTTTTTCTCTTCTCTATATTATTTGTACTTTTGTTAATATTTACTACATGAGTTAAAGGGATTCCAGATCACTAAAACATATGAGGTAATAAAGCGGTAGGCAGATTAGACAAGGGACTAGTAGTCAAAGACGACGATTAGATTGGCAACACAGTGTCCATTTCAGCTTGACCGTGGACAAGCCAGCAGCTGGAAATGAGTAGGTTTGGAAATCTGCAACCTCTCAAGACAGATATGGACAAAATGAGATTGAAAGTTGAGGAATCACTGCCTCTTTAAAGTACATTCCATCCGTTTAAACATATCGACAAACGACTATTGCATAGATGCGGGACGAGGAGGAACTACTAATATGTCTTTCTGTCTTCCAAGATTTAGAATAAGTATGGAAGATTGAGTTAGGCTTGCTTGGTCAATCTATAAACTACTCTAACTGATTTTAGTAAGCACTTTTTTGTTAATCACGATAACAAACATGAACTTAATGATACTTCCTCTAAGATTAGAATTACCATTAAGGATTACAACATTGATCTTAGAGATGGCACCTAGGGCTGGTTTATCAATCAAAATCATCCCGGGTCAACACTTACCAGCGCCTTCATAAAAACTTAACTAGTTTACCCTCGATTTACGCGTAAATTTATTTGGACGGATTTTTATAGAACGCGCGTTAGTTGAACCCAGAAATAATAAAAATACAAAGAGCGAAAGAGAGATAGGTAGAGTTGAGCTTCAGTAATCATAAACATTAACTTACTGGCCATATTAGTTGTTGAAGAATGGCCAATAAGAAAAACGTGTCCCCAGAGAAACACAACAGAAAATAACTGAAATAGCTCGAAGGTAATTATTTAACCTTTCGAAGTTCTTCAAGTTGCATTTTGGGACCCGCTCGGTGCTCATTAGGGTTAATTCTTGGATTTTTAATTCGCACCGGCCGCAGGACTCTCGCAGAAATGTCTTTATTCCAAGAATCGGTAAACGTTCTTGAATGTTTACGTGATTAGGGTATGAATTTTTGCTAATTTTTGGGAAGACACAAAAATACTTTTAAATATTTTTACATTGCTTTCAGAACCTGCTATCTTCTGGAGGAAATCAAAGAGAAATATTAGAATTATTATAAAGCGTATGATTTTCCTACGTTTCGACTTATTTTTTAAATCTTAAAATCTCCAGACTCAAAGGTAGCTCGGAGTCGCTGCGTTTTTACCTCACTATACTTCATTCGCTCGTGACGCACCTCAAAATTCGCTTCAAAACCAAGGCTACCTTGACCGAAGGTGCAAATTCATAAAGGGTATGTATCTCTTCAGTAAACACCATATCTCATCATTCTTTTTCAGATACCCACCTATCATTACATTTTATTCCCTTTCTTATATGGTAAAACTGTGGCTGAATGACGCCTTATCAGGCAGAAATGCAGCGTTTTGAGGCTAACTTTACCTTTGGAGATTTGCCCATGACACTCGTCGAAACTTCGCTTAGTCATTTTATTTGACTCCTCAATAAACCTTCTTTTAAATTCTTCTAATTAAGATTGTAATGACTTCAGGAAATTAGTCTTTAGTTGAATTTTTCATTTGGTTGCTTGTTTAAGTGACAGGTTTGAACTTGGCCGGTCATCTATTTTTGTTTTTTGAAATAAATTTATTGAAGCACTAAAAGAAAGTAAGGCGTTAGTCATAAAAAGAAATTACTTTCACACATGCAAAAAAGAAGAAAGAAAAGTGCCGAAACTCTTGTTTGATTTTCTCCAATGATGTTTTCCAAACATCCTTCGCCATAACAGGGCAATATATCTGGAAAACTCCATTATACTCAAAAACTAGTACCGAACACAATTTATTTGCCTCTCTTATGCCCACTGAAGTTTAAAGTGTAAATTATTTAGAATAAGTATATACATTTAACCAAGGTTATACTCTTCAATGCAACCCACTCAAAAAAAGAGGAAGACTGCTCAGCTCTTCGGGGCTTCAAATAAAACGCTCGAGTCTGTGAACATCTCGTTCGGTGCCTCCGCTACAAAATTAAGAAAAAAATTATATAAGCCTCGATCCTGCTAAAATTACCTGTTTTTATAAAGTTTGAGTAAAACATTTTCCGATATAATCTTAATATTTCACCAAACCTTTATAAGGATTAAATATTATTAATTGCTTAAAATGTTTAAAAACTAATTTATCAGGGGTATATACTTGGATTTTGTATTGTTTTTTGTTTATAAATTACAGTAAAAAATGTACAACTCCTTTAAGAAGAGGTGAAATTCAAAAAACTCCACAACACATAAACATTAAACGCATTTTTCTTACAATATTGCACAGAACAACCTAGGTCTATTTTCCCACAAGAAAACAGATTTTTTCACTTAGCTTTGTTTTATTTTAGACCAATTTTAGTTAATATTAATATTAAGATAAATCAAATTGCAAATCATAAAAATTATTTTATACAGGTAGAATCCATATTTTTGTTTGAGTGCAATGGTTAAGTAACAATATAAAAATAAATTAGATGAGGGTAGTACTGCTTAACAGCTATGAAGTCACGATATGCTCTTTTGTTTTTCCTAATTGCCATGAGTTTTAAACCTGAATGCTGATGCTATGTCTAGCAGGCCTCGAGCGTATAATTGCTTGTCGGGGCTGCTTTACATTCTGATTGTGGAACAAACTTTGTTTCTGCGAGATATCATCTCCAATGCTGCAAGATCAGAACGCATTTCCTGTGCTTTTTTAACACTCCTTACACCACTTGTGGCAGGCCGGGGAAGAGTCTTGTGGGAGGCAGGCAAAATGCATTTGGTTATTTTCGTACACAAAAAAGGGAAAATGAAATTCCTGTTTTTCTTAGAGAAGCTTTCCTTTCTTGCTCAAATTAAGCTTTGTTATACAATTTTTAAACAGTCCCATAAACATTTGTTTTAACAAGGCCAACAAAAAGATAGAGGCCATGAGCCTGGGTCAGACGTTTTTTTTATGATATTTTCAAAATGGCACTACAGATTTCCGCGAAATTTCAGTGAAATATTCTCAGACATCATCCCTATATTCCACCAAACTTTTGTAAGGTATATGTAACTGTTATATTTGACATGTATTTGACTGTGACATCTGGGTTTTTCACATTCGCTTCTGCTTTAAATTTAATTTTTATATGAGCTAATGAAGCGGCTCTGAAAAATTAAGGATTACTATATATTTAAAAAAAATTGTTCTGCACGAATATAGTAAAAACAATCTCAAAACCGGCTTTATTTATTATTTGAAAACAAATCAAATATTCATGAACCGTCATTCCAACTTCAATATTTTAAAGACAATCAGCTGTGCCGTGACGTGACCATCAAAAAAAATCAGCCCCCGATGTGCCGTCAACGAAGTGGAGGATCGTTGCCCGTCCGTTTTGATAGCCCTGGTTTTAAATACAGCTGATAGTGGCAACACGACCAAAAAATCTTTGAACATATGTCAAAATTAAACGATGAGCCAATCTCACCGATTATGTTTTGCGTTCATGAATTTAAAAGTTTCTTTAATATAATCATTTTAGGTATGACGTAATAAAGAACCCTTTGTGTTAAGTGACGAAAAAAATCGGTGATATCTTCCCTGAATTTGCTAAAGACCGGAAGCATTTAAATTTCCAATAATACTTATTTTTTTATCTTTTAGCGTTCTTTGTTCCAGCAGAAATAGATAGTCTTTATACTTGCTTTCGTCTTTCAGTGTCTCTAGAAAAGTATTTGTAGTTTTCTCACGCCAAAGTGGTGTAGGTTAGTGTTTTAAAGTCTAGAAAAACGAGTAAAACAAACTCACATCGGATGTTATATATTTTTATGTGTTTTCCTTGTGAAATATAAAAGTTTTTCAGCGTTTTTTTTTTCTTTACGAGGTCCCGCCGGAGCGCAGCTTGCATCGCGTCGGCGCATCAAGAAAAGCTCGCCGTTTTATGCTTTTATATTTTATGTTTTTACACCCCCGCATGCCGCCGGCGCACGAAAAAATCTTTTTAGCCCTACATACCGCTACAGGTAAGAATTTTTTTCTCATTAAAATGATGACACTTCGAGTTTCTATATCGACTATCGAAAACTGAATAACGTGAGTTGGACATTGGAAAATATATATTTTTTAAATAAATAAATTCCTTAAATCAGCTCCCTGGGCCTCCTTTTGGGAGGTCGAGATCGGTGCGTGTCTAGACAGGTTAGGACGCGTTTCGAATAAAACACGTGATTATAATTTACTCAAGATCCTGTAGAAACTAGAGGTAAGGCGAAGTTATTAAAGAGATCAGAGCAACCGACTTAAATGAGAGCCATTTAGCAGATTCACAATAATAAGGAGTGGGTACTAGAAAACAGCGAAGGACGTGTATCATAAATGATGTATTAAACTTTAAATAGTGGTGAAGGCCAAAAGAAGAAAGCAGTTTAAATTATTTTAGTAAAAAGTTTTTTCAAATACCAAATTGCAAATAATGCAAGGACCTAAAACCATAAACAACAAGTGAAATTAAAGAAAGAAGAATTTTAAAAAAGTTTCTCTTTGGCTGGGACTCGAACCCGGATCTCTTGTTCTGGACGCAAACGCTCTCTCATTAAGCCACCAAAGATCATACATAAATTTTCGGAAAACTTCTACCTATGCATGTGTGTGGTGTCTCAATACAAGAACGAGAAATCCTCAGGGTATTAACTCGGCCAAGCCAATTCAATTGATTTTTATAATTCTTCTTTACCACTGACAAAGGTATGAAGACTCAAATTAAACGTAAATTATCAACGTCTGAAAATATGAGATCACCTGTTCCGTGTGTTAAAATATCTGATCGCAATGGGCGATTGCCAATATAATTTTCAAATAGCAAATTGCAAATAATGCAAGAACCTAAAACCATAAACAGCAAGTGAAATTAAAGAAATAAGAATTATTAAAAAAGGTTCTTTCTTTAATTTCACTTGTTTCACGTTTTAAGAAGGAAGGGGGGGAACTGTGAATTGTAAAAAATATCCACAAACTATCCCTTGTTTTTTTCAAATAACTATATAGGTAAAAAAATAAAATCTATATGTTTGTGGCGGATTCATTTTTCCTTACTAGTGGCGTAATACCCAGAAAAAGTTGTGTTTGTAATATATAGGTAAAAGTCAAATAACTTTTGCAATAGGTACCAATTTCTTAGTTTTAAATTTTATTTATAAGCTATAAAATTTACAAAAAAAAGTCAAGATGATTGAAAAACTTTTTGATAATTTAAAAAAAATAAGAGCACTACATTAAATTTTAAAAAAAATTGTGTGTCAAAAAAAAGTTTTCTGATAAAAATGTTTAGTTTCTTTTATTTTAACATTTAATTACTAGCATTGGTAATTTTAACTGTTTGTTGGAATTTTAACAGAATATATAATAAGCCGAAATAAAAGATGTTAATTTTGACACCCTGTCTGTATCCTAAACTATTAAAAATTAAACCAAATAAGTTTGACCTTTTCCACGAACCCTTAAAATTTAGCAATTATTCTGATATACCCTGTATATCCTTGTTTGAACTAGATCTTTCGTTTTAAGGGAAAGAAAAATGCAACATTGGAGTCTCGCCAAAAAAATTGTCAAAAAATATTTATCCAGAATGCATCTATTGTATCAAGGGTATTTTAGGCAACGATTTTTTATATTTTCGAGCCAAGCAACGTTAAATTTTTGCAGACTTCACGTTCCCAGAGTTTTTAGAAGGATCTAAGGATGTTATAATGCAATTTTTGAGGAACTATAAATCATTGAGTGTTTCCTTGACGTTAGAGAGAAAACTCCCTTTGAAATAGGTTTAGCTACTATTTTTCTAAAAGCACTACGAAGCTAGGTTTTTAAAGTGGCTTTGACAAATTGCAATATGTAAGTTTAATAACTTCTGTAACCCATAAACACAAATGAGAGGCGGTAAATTCAATACTGGAATTTATTTTTTAGCAGCAGAAATGGCAGTACTGTTATATACCTAATTAAATAATTGTTTTCAGTACATCGAGCACTGTTTTTGTTGAAATTATAATAGCGGTTTGGTTTTTGGTTGCCGAGATATATAATTTAGAAGCTGGAAACAAAATCCTTGGTTAAGAAAATAAGCAATTTTTATAAAGAAAAAACAAATTAATATTAGATTTCTCGCAAAATTAAAGCAGATAAAGGTCAGGAAATTAACCAATTTAGCACTATTGTAACTAAAGATGAATCGATGATCTGCTAACATGACCCTGATAAAAATATAAAGCATTGAATAGATGCGGGAGTAAGCACCAACACAATCAAAGGACAAAGTCGTAGATCAAACAATGTACATTTGGTTCTTCTATATCCCAAGTATCATTCATTGTGAGTTTGAGCCATCCAGTGATGTGAATCAATGGTGGTGAAGGTGTTCTCAGCTCTTTAAAAGTTGGCTGCAAATTGATAAACGCTTGGTCCCGAAAATATCTGTCTGAATTAGGGTTGGTTATTTTTTAGATTTTGTTTAGAGCAAGGCACCTCCCAGGGAAGAAGATATTGTAGACATCAAAAAATACAAGATTGTCAATTAAATTTGGAAGACCTTTTTTTTTGGATGGCCTTATGTGGAAGACTTGACTAGACACCCGGTCGCTGCCACTCAACAGCCAGGTATATAACCTCAGGTATATAGAGCCAGATTTCTACAATGGTAATGCCAAGTCACCGCAATGTGCGCCCTCCTTTTCCTAGGATAAGTACTCCATTAGTTATGTCTCTTGTACAAGTTCTTAATAAAGTAGTGCTTAATTAATTATCTGTAGGTCCACTTGAACTTTGCCAAAGATAAGATGTATTTTGCGATTAAAGATCTTGTATTGACATACCACGTGTTGAACTGTTTTGGTTCCATACTACATAGTTTGAATAACCTTTGAAGAGCGTTTGACCAGTTATGATTACTGTTATCATCTTAACATGAAGTCTGTGATATGGCAGTCCCTTCTTTCTGTTTGGCATCAGGTCTTGTGATAAAAATTTTGCCGGCCCCTGTCTATGTCTTACAGGCGGTGTTTTTGTTCCCCCTTTACCCACAGCTCTACATGGAATCTTAGAGTAGCACTTGGTACTCCGAGTACTGTATCTGATAGAATAACCTTCGTTTGCTGATTCTAGTCTTGCGAATTCTTGCAGAATATACTTGAAAGTTCTAAAGCCTTAGTAAGAGAGTGTGACCTAAGTTGGTTGTTAACTGATAACTGTTCTATCCCCAAAAATATCCCGGCGTAATTACCGTTAGTTTCTCGTTAGACTTTGGTTAGAGAAAGACATTTCAGGGCACTCTCACTCAAATAACTATTAGTAATGTCCCTTGTACCAGTTCTTAATCAAGTAGTCCCTATTATCTGTGGGCCCAGTTGAACTTCCCTAAACATTCTACGTGGTGCTCTTTCTGGTTCCATACTACATACATTTCAGGTTTCCGTGATACATGATTATTTTGTTTAAATTAACATTAACGAGCAATAGACTAGTCTTAATTCCAACCAGTCTTTCTAAACAGTGGCATTTTTATTTCCTGCTTACCCCGAGACGTGGTATTTTATGGTAGACTGTATCTCGCGCAATTTCGTTTCCTTCTTTTGGATTTAATTGTGCTTACTTATCTGCATTTTCATTCCTTCAATAGCTCTGTGTTCTGCTTTTGGTGTAGGCAGAATAGCTGTTAAGTTCTGCATCTAAATCATTAGTTAGAGAAGGGGCCTAAGTTGGTTTAGAGTTGATAATCCAGAAAATGTCCCGTCGCAGTTACCGTTGTTTATTTATTAGATTTTGGTTGGAGATAGGCATTCCTGCACTCTCTTCGGTACCTTACAGCAAATACCTCACTTTCTGAGACTTCTTTCTATACCACAAAATGAAGGTTTTTGAGAATTTTGAGGATATCAGGATTTATAAAAAAAAACTAAACATTAAAAGGGTTTTACGGCTGCATTTTGATATTGGAAAATCATTGGAAACATTGCATCGAAAGAGGATCCTATTGCAATGATCCCGGATTTTTCTATGGAAAAGAACCAAGGAGGCAGCAAGAAACTTTTCTTTTTGATTTAGGTAAGTCTGATCACCGAAATTTTTTAAAAATAAGATATTTTTTGTATAGAAGTGGTACTTTAGGAAAATTTTGTAGAAAACCACGGTTCATGCATATGGCCCCCCGTGGATCGGCTAGTAGAATTTTTCGTCGTAGTTGTAATACATGATATTTCTTATACTAAAGCTTTTAAAATATTATAAAATTAATTTCTATTTTGTTATGGGTCTTTTTAGTGTTATATGATTCTCAAAGTTAATGAGTTAATAAAATTAAAAAGGGAAATTAATTTTCTCGTTGCTGTGTCGAAAAACGAAACCGAAAGCAGGCGGCTTGCCGCCGTCGACGTGAAGGAAAAGCAGGGAAAACTAGTGAACTAATCGGGGCAGCTAATTTTAATGAAAATTGCCGCCCGCCAAAACCCTGAACAGCGGAGTTTGCGACTTCACAAAACTGGAGTTGCCACCTTGGAAGATTTCATCAATGGACCACCAGTACAATTACAAAGAATCACGGCACTTTGCTGGCTAAGGACGCAGCTAGACGCCATTTTGGGGGCTTGACCCATAAGCATAATATTTAGATTTCAACCTAGATAATGATAAAAATACTCATACAGGAGGCAAGAAGGAGTGGGATGGCTTAATATACTTCAAGATGAAGGAAAACATTGCACTAGTAGTAGCTACGCATCGTTCTGTCAACGGCATTTGCGAGCCGAAAAATCGATTTTCTGCACTTCTAAAAAATAGATATTTCAGAAAAAAGAAGCTGAAGAAAATTTTTTTGGAATAAAAAAATCTAGGTACTGATTGGAAAAAAATTATGGAAACAGGAAAAATTAAGAATTTTTCGGAAATAACCGCCTTATATAAAAAAAAGAAGAATAGTTCAGAAAAAGTTAGTGCATTTTGGAAAAAATTGCGCCTCAAAAGAAAATATTTAAAAACTTCTGGTTATAAGTATAGTATAAGCAACGCAGTCGGAAATTGTCGTGTACCTTGTCAGTTCGCATCTAATAAATTTCGCTTATTTCGTTTCGGGGGGGGGGGGGGCTTAAAAGACTTAAATTTTGAGCAAGTACCTTTATTACCAGCTAGTGAGTAAGTCATTGTAAAAATAGGATTTTTTCAAGTTACTTTTCCATACAATTATCCTTCCATGGTCCTAACGGAAGTCAGACTATTTGTTCAACCGAGAGAAATAAACAGAGATGTCTGAAAGAGGGAAAAGGTAAGACGAAATTAAAAGTTTAACCTCTTTTACACATCTTTAAATTTATTTCGTTATTAAAATCGGGTTACCACAATTTTAGCAGGTTCATTCATAAATAATAATTCTTGTTTTACAAACTAAGGACCATAAAAAGGAAAATTAATATTTACTTTTCTGTTTCATTTGATATTGGCCTTTTCAAAGTTAATAGACTGAGCAGGAGCAGAGGAGCTGAGTGCGATAGCACACCGAGCCCTCAAAAAATCTGGGCCCCGGGCCACTTGTATAGGCCCCATTGAATTGCCTCTTTCCCCCAGCGATTGCTCTTCGGGCCACATTTTTCATTTGATCACAACATAAGTATTACGATTGCAAATAAAGTATTTCTTTCAGACAAAAAAACAAATTATCTAAATAGGTTGGTTCTCAAAAATATTTTTAAAAAAGAGCACTTTTTAATGTAGTAGAAGAATTGTTTCTTGTATTTTTATCTCAGACAAAATGCTTTAGAGTAGCGAAAAATATTATTACCGTTACCCCTGTTGCTTGTTCCTCCATCTTCCCCTAAGTAAAAAAAAAATGGGTTTTGCCTGTAGCCTATGGTTTTCAATTTTCAAAATCAAATAGTTTACTACTAAACCTACCAAATCCATTTTAAAAAGGTTAGGTATTGTTAACACATAGCTAAATTTAGGTATCTTGTTTAAAATTAACAAGCTAAAAAATGGATCATCAACACTGCGGTCAGTGAACGGTGCAGCTAACCCCAGCCGATCTGAAATAACGCGGAATTTAATATAGAATATAGAAGCTTGCTAAAACACAACAGACCAACACACACACGTTCTGCGTATGTCAAAATTTTTATGTTAACCGTCTGTGAGTTTGCGGCGTTCCACGAAAGCCTCTAACAAACAGCGTTAATCGTCGGCCGTTTTTGGAACGACAAAAAACTATCTATTGGCAAAGGATATTAGCTCACACTACTACTATACTATAGTAGTGTGAGCTATGGTGAACCTAATTTTTTCGAGAAAAAAAAAAGTTGCTCCGATTTCAAAAATTTTTATGTCTGTCTGTCTGTCTGTATGTCTTTCTGTAACGACCAACGCGCATAACTCAAAAACGGCTTGCCCGATTTTAATGAAATTTGGTACCCAGGCTGGGTTTTGGGTCGAGATGGTCCCATTTAAAAATGAACAAAATCCACCGAACACAAGCCAAATAACAGGGTGTGGGTAGATTTAAAAAATTAGAGTTTATGTAAAAATATGGCGTGTGTGATATCAAACGAAAGGTAATTGAGTCTGCAGTTAAACAAAATACATTTTAGTTTTTAAAAAAAGGGTGGGGGTAGATTTGAAAAATTAGAGTTTAAGTCAAAACATGGCTTGTGTGGTATCAAACGCAAGGTAAGTCTGGAGTTCAATAAAATATACTTTAGTTTTTAGTTATATTAGCTTTGACGTAGAAATATTATAACTATAGTACCCAGTGTGAGCTTAGGTGCCCATAGATTGGCAGAGTATTTTTTAAGGTGTAACCAAATAATATCTGACCATCCTAAGAGCAGTAAACGCGAGGGGTCATAAGGACACTTCTAAGAACCCAACAGGACACAACAGGAGATAACAAGACCTAAAGGACTCAAGATTTCTTAAGGGAAATTTAAATAAATTTGAGTGAGGACCGTTTTTTGTCATCCACTTTTTTCCGATGCATGAAAAAATTTTTTTGCATAAGATTATTTTTTTGTTTCAATTCACTCATTCAGTTGAGAATTATTGGAGTAAAGCGAGGCTATAATAGTGCCAGGTAGTATTCTGACAGCTTCACATTGAAAACTGACAGATGGTATTTTAAAATTGACATAACAAATTTGAATTTAAAACAATGGCTGTGTATTGAAAGAACACAGCTCATCTTACAATGTAAAGGTGCCAAAATACTGCCTAGCACTATTATAGCCTGGCTTTATTTTACTAATTCTCTAGATATCATTGGACCCACGCAATATAAATAAAAAGAAAATTAAAAGAAAAGAAAGTGGGTATAATACATAAATCGATCGGATTCGTTTTATTCCATCATTTTCTCCGATATTTCTACTTAATGGAAAAAGGCTTTTCGTAATGGAAATACTGGCTAGCCGTGTTCTGACCAAGACAACTTTATTTTTATATTCCCTGTTGAAAACATATGATAAAGTTTACATTAATTTTATACAATAACGTTTTAGGTAAAAATACGAGAAGGAAAAAAGTTAAGTTAGGTTGAATCTATACACCGTGTCCCATTTAAAACTTCGACCTGGGATTTCTCGAGAACTGCTAAAAAATTTAAAAATGCCGTGTCACGTCGATTTTGTTTGCGAGGGGGACACTTTGTGGCTATGCTGAAATTTTTGTAGCACGCAGTACCTTTGAGGGGTATATTTTACCCCTATATTTTGAATAGGGAAAGTGGGTCTACTGATACCTTGTTTTGATGGTCTGTGGAATATCTTTACAACTGTGTAAAAATTTCGAATATCCATCAATTAGTTTTTGAGTTCATTGTTTGCTTTCAACTTTCAAATTTAACATGGAATGATAAAATAACAATTAAATCCAAAATAATATAAAATTCTGATTAATTTTTTTAATTTTTTTATCAGTTCATGTTAAATTTGAAAGTTTGAAGGCAAATATCTTAAAAACTAATGGAGAGCTTTTTGAAATTTTAACACGGTTGTAAAGTTATTCAAGAGAACTTCAAATATCACTTCCCCTTTTTAAAATATAGGGGTAAAGTAAAACCTCTCGAAGGGGGTGCAACCCCTCGCAAACAAAATCGACGTGTCTCGGCATTTTGTAAAATTTTAAGCAGTTCTCGAAAAATCCCGGATGTGGGTTTTAAATGGAACACAGTGTATAACTTCTAAATTTAAAAAAAAAACGACGAAAAGGTTTTAGATTTTGGCAGATTCTAACCAGTGCTAGTGCTTCGGTGGCTCACATGAGAGAGCGTTAAGCTTGGTTAGGTTTTCTGTTCACATGAACTAGTTCATTAAAATGAACTGCTAAGCACATCTCTATTAAACACTACACACATAAATTCGCAAAGCAAGAACAACAACCATTATAGGGGATTCCCCGATTTATCTAATATTTTCTATGTCAAAAGGCGTGTTCAGTTATAGGCACATCGGTATGTTCAGAAATTAAGGGATTTTTCTGTTATAGCCTCGGCATTGCAAGATATAGACCATTTCAAGATCCAAGTAAAATATAGTATTTTTGCGTACTATATATTTCTTCAACAGTATATAGTATGCACATCCGACATATAGTACAATACTATATAATATAGTATGGTTGGCAGCCCTAGTGTTAGCCTCCAGGGAAAATATTTTGAGTATCCTTGCTTTATTTATTCACTAGGGACTAATTGCAATAAAGCCAGGTCATAATTGTGCCAGGCACTATTCTGACAGTTTCGCATTATAAGAACAGCTGTCTTCTTTCAAAATTAGGCCTTTGTGTATTATAAGAGCACGAATTAATAAAGAAGCCATTATTAATGGAAAATAAACGACTGGACTTATAAATTCGACTTTGTTATGTTAATTTTGAAGGATCAACTGTCAGTTTTTAATGAAGCTGTCAGAATAGTGCCTGGCACTATTACTGCCTGACCTTATTGCAAGTCCCTAGAATCTTTTTGTCATAACTAAGCTAATCTTCTACGTTTACTGGAAGAATTTGAGAAGCAATCAGAAACAGAATATCTAAACTGTTATCCATTTTTCGAAGTTATCTATTTATTTTTTAGATTGGAAATAAAAACCCAAGACTTATAAAACAGCGCAGCTAACCTGCGCTGTAGTGTGCTGGTGCATTTTTTCCTCCGCGTTCATGCCATTTCTTTTTCCCCATCCTTTTTCTCCATTTTTCTCCATTTTTTATCGTCTTTTTACTGTTTTTTTTTTCGTACTGTGCAGCCCTGCACCCTGCCCCTCTCGCCGCGCCCGTTATACCGAGGTTTTTATTCTATATTTTATATATTTTAGGACAGTCAAAATAGCAAACAACAATTAATTTTTATAAAATATTTTTCAATTTTAGTAATTTAATACTGTCTATTTTTTAAGATTTTTTCGGATGGATCCCATATCAAAGGAAGATTTATAAACAATAATAGGGACTTATTGGAATCAATCCCTGCAACAATAGTGTCAGGTAGAATTTTGACAGATTTGCATTGCAGGTTAAAAGTTGATGTTCCAAAATTGACATCAAAGTCGAATCTAAAACTAAGTCGTTGATTTATTTATAATTAAAATCGGAAGTTGTATTTATTTCGGTACGTATAGTAAACAATATCCTTATCAAACAAGTTTTCGTGGCTAATCGGGTAAAAATAAGTTTTTGTTTCTCTCATATTTTTCCGTGGGCAGTTCGAAAGCTTATCCTCACGGGGGTCCAAGATCTAATGGACACTTAATTAGTGTTGAAAGTTAACTGTTTGGTCCTTATGGGACTCCTCAGAACACGGATTGGTCAACGTGACACCCTTGCGAAGTTAATCAGACCGTTTTGTCTCTCACCTTACGACTAGTGAGAAAACTACCGCAAGAAGAGCCATCTACCGAGATATGAGAGAAACTAGAACAAGAGCAGGCGCGTAATAAACTGCTTTAATATATTGATCGATGAAAAGATGGATCGAAAAGAAAATAATCCATCCGAGACCTTCGACAGCACTTTTGTCTTTCAGGTCAGATGAACGCTGATTAGCGTTTTTACCCACCTGCAAGACGTGAGCGTTAATCGGCGGAATTTTTATGTCAAATAAATACTAACAAACGTAAATTTTAGTGCCCGTGAATTTGAAATGTTGAAAGAATAGCTGTCGTATTCTAATGCAAAACTGTCAACATACGGCCTGACTCTATTATTGCATGTTTTTATTCCAATAAGTTTCTAACGAGACAGTGTTTAGACATTCCGATAATAATTGTCACGTTATTAAATTAAACTAAAACTTGAATTTCTTCTTCTTTCTTCGTTTTGTTTGGGAAATCATGACTGCCGCAGGATTATTTTCCTTAGCAGTTAAGAAGGTGTCGCAACGAAGGGGCATCATAAGAAGAAGAAAATAAGCTGAAAAAAGAAAATTCGATAAAAAAAATTACCCTTTTTACCATATTCTTCCTAAACCAAAAATCTAAAATAATTGACTCGAGCAGATAGAGAAAAAATCAGGGAACACCCTTAAATTACGTAACGCAAGACCTCAAGAGCCTTCCCCCCTCATAACGCATTTTCAACAAAAAAAACATTAAAAAAGCATTGAGTGGAACGCAAGGCCAAACCCCCCCGTCACCCCCTAGTGCGTTACTTAATTTACGTAAATTAAGGGCAGGCCAACATGACACTATCGATAAATAAATAAATTGATAAAGGTAACTTACATATTTAAACCAGAAAACTAAAAAAAAATATTAACCCAAAACGACAAACAAGAAGAATTCAAATTCAGCACGAACCTAATTTTAAAAACATTTCTTAAAGACAGAAATCTTTTGCCATCTTGACCGAGCTAATCCAAACTATGATACTCGCTCCGCCCGCGCGTTCGCTTTTTTTCCAACCCACCCCTTTTTCCATGCTGGATATTTTTTCCATCCCTTTTTCTATATATCCTTACTTGGCGGTGCGCTGCCCCTCCTTCCCCCTTCCGCCGAGCGGTTGCGGAAATGCATTTTTACTTGCCTCGTACAAAACGCAAGGGAAGTAATATTTTTACTCAAACTTTTCTAAAAAACCAGAAAGGTCTGATTAGAAAATATCCAGGCTAATGTTTGTGAAATCTGGTTGAAAACCTCTGTTGCCTAAATTGTGTGTTTTTTATTCCTGGAAATTCAGAAATAGCTCAGGTGCTTAGAAGACGATTTCTGTGGATAATTTTTTCATTAGTCTGGTTTAGCTTGCTGATCATCTTCCGTTGTTTGACGCTACACGCCTTAACCAGTTTTATCTACTTAAAAACTTGTGCGGATAATTTTTTTTTAAGTAGATTTATTTAGACATTAGTATGGACTCTTTGTGGGAGTTCTTCCTAGATTACCAAAAAAAATGAGGCTAACTAATTATTCCGTCGGAGTACATAACATTTTTTCACCCGGATACTACTTTGGACGACTGTTCAGGATGAAAGAAGCGTCAAAATACATGTCCGTTATAGCATCAGTCTTGTTAAAAACTGATCTATCGGGCCTAATCATTGAAGAAGAAAAGATGAAGATAATCTACCATAAAGGTTAGTTTTGTCGTGTTCTCGTAGCTACAGGTAGCTTAAGAGCCCACACCTATACAAACAAAGAGCCTCGGTAGCTCAGTTGGAAGAGCGTTTGCCTGGTTAGCGGAAGGTCGCTGGTTCAAATCCAGCCTGAGGTAAAATCTTTTTACTTACTTATTTTTCTTATTTATCCCTTGCTCTTATGCCACGAAATTCTCCTCGTAATGTAATCTACCATTTTTACTTAAACTAAATTAACTTAAAGCTTCTAGACAACTCTTCTAAACTAAAGTTTAAAATTAAAAAGATAAAGAGAAAACCAAAGAGACTGTACTATTCTTATGTACGTTGTCGTTGGGATAGTCTATGAGCCTTCTAAGGAAGTTGATTCTGTTGGCTTCACACAACTTATGCTCTACACAAAACTATCGCCTGTATCTATGTGGGAAAGGCTCGATAAGACCAAGACCGGTCGTGAGTTGGCTTGAATCGCTGTGCCTACAGCTTGTCAAGTCGTGTTTCAAACGAGGATGATTCGTATAAAACCTTTGTGATCGACGTTGGAGGAAGTAAAAACTCCAGAGTTTCAGGTTCCTATCTGGTCGTCAGTATAATTTATTGCTGGTAGGGGTATTTTCCCTTGGAGTAGTTGTTTGTGTTGGTTGCACAGAGCTTATACTCTACACGTGCTATCCCGTGCATTCATCTACGACCACTAACCGAACTAAACCGGTCGTGTAATGGACTGGGTCACTGTGGCTGCGCTGTATCAGGCCGTGGAGGGCCCAATAAAGCCAAAAGCGTTCGTGGATTGCCTTGGATCATTCTGCCTAGAGCTTCTTAGTTAGAAAAAGTAAAAACCACATAGTTTCAAAGGAAAGTCTATTGTGCTACCGTTTAAAACCAGCAATATTAAGTTAGAACTCCTAAAGCATTCTACCAACAAAAATTAATATTGGAAAAGTTTAAGACAAAGTTTAAGGAACTCCACCATCCTCTTGTGTACGTAGACATTTTTGTGAGGAAAAGATCAAGAGGAAATTTAAGGAACTGCACCATTCTTCTTTAGGTTGAGGTAGAGTTGGAGATTTCTCTAGTTTATTTTGATTTTGAATTTAGATTGGTATTTGATACTAGTTCTGATACTTGGTGGATGGTAGTTTTTTTTTTGTTGAGACATGTATCTAATTGTTTGTCTTGTTGATTTGAAATGGACCCTACAAAAATATGAGGAAATAGTTGGAAGATTAGACTTTACAAGAACCTGCTTCAGATTATTTTTGCCATTTAAGACTTTGTTAAGTTAAGCGGCGATAATAATTGTAAAGAAATGATAAGAGGAAAGTTAAGAAGCGGAAAGTGGAGGGTTTTTTCTCGACCCTTGAAGCATCGGGCAAGAAAAGGAGCGACGTATGAGAACCAATCAATATAAAAATTCTTATATGCGCTCCATGCAAGCCCCGAACCTTCTTGCCGGCGTATATGTACGTACATATACATTTTTTTACAATTTTTTCCGTCTCGCGAGCTCTACACTCCTTCTCCTAAGCTGATACAGTTACAACAGAACTTCATGCCCAGTTTAGTGGGCAAAAACACCGCTCAAGCTTATCAACAATTCCTTAACGCTTCTGTTTACAGGTTACTATTTCGAAACCATTAAATGAAATAAAATTTATCCTCTACAATATTCCTAAACATATGCTAGCATGTCTCTAAGGAATCTCTAAATGCTCAACCCAAAATCGTAAGGCAGACTCTTTGTTTGGAAACTTATTAATTTAAACTTAAAGGTTAAAGTTGTTTCCAATCTGTTGATTCATGAAAAATCTGAGCGGAAGGCAATGTATAAGCGGGTTGGTGTTTCCCTTAGAGCAACGGAAAACGTGGACAGTTTTCTGTGCCAAGAGTGTACACAACCGGATAAGATGAGGATTAAAATAGGACCAGCCCTGCGAGATTTCGAAGTGGGTGATGAAGATACCATACGATCTTTTAGTAGCACCTCTTGGTTGCTTTTTGATGATCTTAACACTTCTATTGATACTAGTTAAGTGCAGCTCCTACATCCGAAAATACATTCCTCTATTCTACTTGTTATATTTGAGGTCTCCCGTCTTCGGAATAAACGAGAAAATACTCGCTTATTTAAGAGAGTTGAGGTCTTCCAGCACTATCGCTCTGACCTTGTCGTGATTCACTCAAAGAGTATTCAAATGCTTCTGAAGTGCGCTAACCAAGTTCTGTGGTGGAATATTTAATTCTCTTCCATTCTTACCCAGTTTGCTTTGTCTAACTTAGTTGAGATAAAGCTGCCGAGTCTTTTTTACCTGTCTACAGAGAGACGCTCGAATGGGCCCATGATTTTTGAGGCATCATTAGTGTCCAAAGACTTCTTTTTTCCACATACAGGACCCAGGGCTGACAAACCTCTGCTCAGATCCCCTGTCAGTACTCTCTCTGTCGGGAATCGGCTCCCATTTGAGAAAGGTTACAATAGGCTTAGAAAAATTACAAAACTCGATCATAAAAATTCCCAGTGCTTTTGGTGGGTAAAAGTAGGGTGGTTGGACATGCACACTTATTGTACTGTCCTGCCCACTCTTTTAGAAGGACCTATTTCTCGCCTTTTGTTTTCATCATTCAGTTAATAAAGAAAGAAGAAGATGTATTGAGGATGGAATATTTGCAATGTTGTACTGACTGACGTAACAAAACAAGAAAACGCCCATAAAAATCTTCGAATTATTGATAATACACAAATAGAGAGGGTAAAAGGTAAAATATCTGGGTACCTGGATAACTGAATCGTTGGACCAAGCACCATAGAAAAGGTCGCAAATAGAAATAGCTAGATCAGTATTTGTCAAGATTAACAAATTTCTCTGTAGCAAAGACATAAATTTAAAGCTTAGACTAAGAATGCTAAGATGCTAAGTGCTTTCGACTCTACTCTATGGATCAAAGCCTTGGAATCTTAAAAAATCTGAAATGGATAGACTTCAGGTTTGTGAAAGATGGTTTTATCGGCGTCCATTAAAAATGCCATTGACTGACAGAGTTACGAATGCGAAATTGCGTCGAAGGTTTCACGATAGAGACGTTATTAACATTTTAAAAAGAAGAAAACTTTTGGACATGTAATAAGAAGATCCAAATTAGCGCAACTACAAGATATAATGGAAGGAAAAATAAAAGGAAATAGATGTCAAGGAAGGAGAATAACATCCTGGCTTAAAAACTTGAGAGTCTGGTATGGACTAACCTCAACCAAATTATTCAGCGCAACGGATAATAAAATTAGAATTGCCTTGATGATATCCAATCTTAGATGAGGAGACGAAACTTAAAGAAGAAGACGAATGACCCATACTTTCTTTTCCATTAGTTTTGTTTGCTTATGCAGAGTTTTGTATTTTTCTAGAAAAGCGAGCAGTGTACATTTTATATATCCTCGATCCGTGCGGACCAGACGAGCAAGCGAGCAAACGGCGGGGGCAGAGGGGTCGCGCGGGCGGACGACCGAAGGGGGGAGCGCAGGGGATCTGCACCACCGCGCCACGATGCACTTTTTCTTTTCTTATTTCTCGACGTCGTTTCTAACCTACTTCTTTTGGGACGTCGTCGCGGCGCTCTCGACGCCGCCGACCAAAAACTATACACTCGCCAGTTTACCCACGGCGCCGATGGTTGCATTTGGTGCAGCACAGTGCAACTCTCTCTTACACTAATGCACTCTTCTTCATTACCCGTCGTTGTATAAACTCAAACAGAGTTAGTTGGTGCCATTTCTTTTCCTTGAACTAACTCGGCGTGCACACTTACGCGCGGGATTCCCACTTGGTGCGTCGTTTGCGCGTCATTCGTGGACAGGCGCTAATTACTTCGCACTTCTCGCGCTCGGACTAAATTAAGTAAGCGGGGAGTGAGTAGCGGGAGTGGGGATAAAACCGTAGACGCTAGAACCGTGCGCGGGTGAGAGGAGAACGCTCTCCCACCCCGCTCATTAAGGCCTTAATTCGGACCGCGTGTGAATGAGCGTTGATTTACGCGTGGCGCGTATATTTACGCGTCGCGATAGTCCTCCAGTGGTGTAGATGGCTCTCATTTATCATTTAAATAAAACAAATCATGATGTGGTTATGGTCATTAGAGTGAGTTGTCTCTGTCAGACTAGATTTTTTCACACTTCTAGTGAACTTCTTTTGTGTGCTCCCCTTTCAATTTATTTTATGTTATACATCATTAAAAATGTTAAGATACATTATAACTTTTTACTTTTAAAACTGAGGAAAACAGCTTGACTAAATACATGGATTTAAGTCTAAGTCTTAAGACCTAGTAATGTTACAGAATTTAAATTTAAAAAAAATCAAGGTTTAAAAATTGTCGCTAGTTTTAAATTTAATCTAGACGGTTTTCAAAGTAGGGCGAGCGTTGATGGTATTTTAAAAGTTAGAGACCTGGAGATTTCACAATATCCTTAAATTTCAAGACCTTAAAAAATAAGTCAAAAGTTTTTTTTCAGTCCTTGTAGTTTTGGAGCTACGTGGGAAAACCCAAAGATCCGTAATTCTAAAAATCTGTCATATCTTTGATATTAGTGCAGATATTTTAATTTTGTTAAAACTTCTCTACAGATCGTTGATCCTGTTAATAAAATGACGTTGTCAAATTTTTGTTCTGACTAGTCGGATTCGAGATATCAGGAAAAAAATAATAAGGTAAATACGGACCTGGATTTTTTTCTTTAATTGTTTGATTCACATTGGGTCCCCAATTAACTAAGGTCCTGTCGTGATCTAGTGACCTTACAATTAACCCCTAGCTATAAAAATAAATGGATCCATGACGAATCTGATACCTTCCTAGCTAGCCTATTAGCACACTTCAGTGAAGCCATGATATATTAGTCTTGTCTTAGTCAATTTCTTGTAAATATCTCAGAAACAAATTATTGAACAAAATGACTGCATTCCGAAAACCGATATGGATACAATGTTCCGTTAAAAAAATAGCATTTTAAAAAAATTTTAATTGTCAAAAAACTGTTAGCAGTAATGGATTTTAACCAAAATCTAATCAGCTCGTTAGAGTGTCAAATACTATTTCACCTGAAAATTTTATGAAAATCGGTTTAGCGGTTTAGGAAATATCGTGTTACGGACAGAAATAATATACACACACACAGACAGACATCACGACGATATGTATGACTAAGATAGGTCAAAATACACCCAAATAACACATTTCCGGCGATATCTAAAAAAAATTTTTTTGTCGAAAATAATACCTTCTCTAGCCATTGCCACGCTGGCTGGGAAGGTAAAAATGCAAAAAAAATCCAGACCCATATTTTTTTCTTAATTTATTTCTAAAATCTCGAATTTGACTCTAAGGAACAAAAATTTGACAACATTGTTTTATAGACAGGATCAATTGTCTGTAGAGAAGTTTTAATAGAATTGAAATATCTGCCCTAATAACGGGGTTCTAAGATTGTTAATTTCTGAATTTTCCCTTGTAGCTTTAAAACTAAAAGGACTAGAAAAAGACTTTTTACATTTTTCCTTGTCTTGTAATGTTTTAGTAATGTAAAATTCCCAGGTCTCTCTCTTTTTTTTTTCTCTCTAATTTTCCAATTTAGAAATTTTAAAAACTATTTTAAATCATAACGGAGGATGAAGTTATTTTTAAATTATGTTTTTATTTAAAACCAGTTGTTTAAATAAATAAAATTAAAATAATAATACAAAAACTATTTTTTAAATGCTTTCAACAAAGCCACTCTTGAAATTAACACACATAATTAAATATTTTGTATTTGATTTTTAAGGGGTTCTGTTCTCGACAAAATACGTTGGATTAATAAACTGTATTTTAATTAAAATATTAAAATTTAAAAACCTTTTTGTTCGTTCCGGGGATTCCTGTGCGCATTATTATTATTATTTGCGTTTATTTATTCCAAATGATTTGCAGCAAATTCATTTTATTTTCAAAAGCAAGAAAACACATGGAAAGAGAGAAAATGTATATATTTATGTGTATATAATATATATTTATATATATGCGATTTTTTAATTCGCTCAAAAATTATTATTAATTTATAATTTAACATTATTTTCGATTAATACGGCATATTTGCCAAATGCATAGAATACAAAGATTTTATAGAAGTTCTTTTTATATTATTACATTCCCAATTTTGAATATATGACTGATTTACTTAGTCTGTTACAGTGGCGGCTGGTGACTTTATAAATTGGGGGGAGAAATTTATATTGCATGGAAAATGAGATAAAAAAAATTACCTATACAATTTTATTTTTGCATTTTACAAACAAGCAGCTACTTAGTAGTTTTTAATTAATTTGTTTATAGATAGTCTATTCGTTCTTCTTTTACATGCGCAAAGTGCTCGGATTAGCACCAGTTTCAGACTAATCATGCGTAATCATGGCCCTGTAGAGCGACCTCAAAAATCCCACATAATTTTAAACAGTCTATTAACCTACTAAAGTATATGTCTATTTTTTGCCACATTTTCATTATGTTCGGTAATGTATTGCCTATAGGCACTATTCCGTTGGCACCTAATATGAGTTTTGCCTAGCATAGAAAATTCTATGTGGTTATTTAAATAAGTAGCACTTACTTTGTGTTTAACATTTCACTAAAGCGCTTGATATCACACTTCCCTTTGCCACCACGCAGGGTACTTACGTAGATTTTTTATAATAAGGCAAATAAAGCAAAAAAAACATTTCGTTTTTCGCAACCGCACAAGCAGTTTCACAAGCAGTTTTCAGCATTGTATAATTTTTTATTAGCTGCACTAAAATTTTGGTTAATTTTTAGGATTTTAAGGTCCGGTCTATGTGGCCCAAAAAATTTTATTTGTAATCGAAGTTCGTATGTCAACGTATTTCAATTTGTACAGTTAATTATATAATCGGCGGTATTTATTTTCATTTTGAAAACAAACAAAACAATGGACACGCGATAGGCAAAGCTTTTAACTACTGACCCTGACGTACCCCAAATCAAAACAAACTCATACGTCTTCACTAAGGATAGAACCGGCAATACGCAGGAAGGACAACGAACGGTTTGGCACAATGAATATGACCGACGTCAACTAAAACAAACATTCCTCCCGCCCCCGCGCGAGAACAGCTACCCATACACCGCTGAAAAACGGGTGAAATTAAAATCTTGTCGCGCGCGATGCTGCCGGCTTGTAATTATTTACGCTGAAAATGTTTACCCAGTTAACCACAGACTAAAAAAAAGAACTAGACATGTCGTAAGGAAAAATTTAACTTTTTTTAAATCAATTAAAAATACTGGTTGTTGTCTAGTTTTGGGAAGGTACTGCCCCGTTGCTCTCCCTGTAGCAAACGCCACTGGTCTATTAAGCTCTTCAAAAGCGTAAAATTAGGACATTGATAAAGTATTATTAATCAAAGTGATCCTTTCCCATTACTTCCTTGTTGCGCATGCTACAAAAAAATTTTAGAACGGAAATTCCAATGCCAATATCTTATAAACTCACTAAAGTAAATTTCATAAAACTTAAGTATTCAAAATTATAAACAATATTTTTTGTGTATAAAAATATAAAAAAAAACTCACCTGTAACCAAAATTACCAATTATCAAATAAGGTATTTTTCATTTGGACAGCCAAGTAGAATGCTCGTAGCTGTAGCAATTCTCGATATTACACTGAAAAAATTTTATCTGAATTCACATCCACTTTTTTTTGAAACTACATCTCTAATTTTTATTTACCTTACTATACAGGGTGTTCCAAATTAAGTGTCCACCATTGCTAACTTTTTATTATTAAAGTTAGAAAAAAGTTTCAATTGGCTAACTAGTGGAATTTTTGATGCTTTCTAAGAAAATCAAATTACAAAAATAGAGCATCGCTTTTTTTGGTATTCGAGTTTTTTCAAAACACATGAAATTTTTAGCTCACACATATACTATACTATAGTAGTGTGAGCTATGGTGATCCTAATTTTTTCGAGAAAAAAAAAGTTGCTCCGATTTCACAAATTTTATATATCTTTGCGTTTCAGATGATTTTGAAACTTTTTTGTTGCGCCGTCTGTCTGTCTGTATGTCTGTCTGTATGTCTGTAACGACCAACGCGCATAACTCAAAAACCGCTTACCCGATTTCAATGAAATTTGGTACCTAGGCTGGGTCTTGGGTCGAGATGGTCCTATTTAAAAATGAACAAAATAAAAGGGTGGGGGTAGATTTTAAAAATTAGAGTTTATGTGAAAATTTGGCGTGTGTGATATCAAACGAAAGGTAATTGAGTTTGGAGTTAAACAAAATATATTTTAGTTTCTTTTAAGGGTGGGGGTAGATTTCAAAAATTACAGTTTACGTAAAAATATGGCGTGTGTGAGATCAAACGAAAGGTAATTGAGTCCGGAGTTAAACAAAATATATTTTAGTTTTTGTTTTTTTAAGGGTGGGGGTAGATTTCAAAAATTTGAGTTTAAGTCAAAACATGGCTTGTGTGGTATCAAACGAAAGGTACTTTTGTCTGGGGTTGAATAAAATTTATTTTAGTTTTTAGTTATATCAGCTCACACGTACGCTATAACTATAGTAGATACCTAGTGTGAGCTTAGGGGCCCATATATTGGCAGAGTTTTTTTTATAGAATGCACTATTTTATAATTGTTTCTGATAGGTCTTTCAATTCCAAACAAAAATTGTCTTTTGATTTTTTCCTAAAGTTAAAAATACCAAAGATATTTTAAACTCAAAATTATTTATTGAAATTTCATTTGGTAGAAAGCAGTCTAGCGTAATTTTGAATTTGGAATATTTTCGTTATTTTTAACTTAAGAAAAAAATCAAATGACAATTTTTGTTTAAAATTAAAAGACCTATCAGAACAAATTATACAATACTAGGGTGTTCAAATAAAATTTGTTTTATTTTTTTTGAAAAAACTCGAAAACGAGATGTTTGTTTTTTTTTAATTTAAGCATCAAAGAGCTTCATAAATTCTACTGGTTTGCCAATTTAAACTTTTTTCTATCTTTAATAATAACAAAGTAAGTTAGCCTGTACGTTACATTACGTTAAATTTAAGGTTTTTTCGAAAAATTAGAGGAAAAAGGATGTAAATCTTACAGTTTTACATTTGCCTAATTTGCATTTTTACATACATTTTTTATATATTTACAGAAAATTTGTAAATTTACAAAAAGAACATTTTTCTCACATGTTCCGGCCGAAAATAAGTACTAATGCAAGATAGTTTCAATCTTTGGCACATTTATTTTACGGTAGTTTTACCTGCAATTAAAAATATACTTTAATACACAAAAAAAGTATGTCACAAAAAACCACTGTCACCGTAAATTATCTTTTGTGTGATTTCGCAAAAGACTAAAAATAAAAAGATTTTGTGAATGTACATGTTTTTTCATGACCACAGAAAAACAATGATCTTTCCCGTAATTTCACAAATCTTTTTCCTGTTTAGGAAGAATCAAAAGATTTCCTTTGAATCCATGCATCTGATTGGCCTATGCATGCAATTTCTCCTAAATCGGATGCAAATGTTGTTATTTTTGTTAGAAAAATGTATGTCATTTGTTTTAAAACTAAGATAAATTAGTTCCGTCAAGCAATCAGATGTGTGTATTCGAGGTAGATTTTTTGTCACTCCTTAATTTCAAGAATAGCTTCTTTACGTCTTGTAACTGATGAACTAGGTCAGTACTAGGTAATGATTTTGCCTATTTCTGTGTCAGTAGCACACCCAGGCAAATGTCTGGGGGGGCGAGAGAGAGTATTTTCATATACGTAATATTCCAATACTCCCTGTTACCTATTTACACAATGGTTGGCCTTTGATGCAAACATTCAGAAATAAAGATACGAAAAATGCACAGACACCAAATTTACATAGATAGAGTTTTTGTCAACTGTACGCCGATGATTTGACGTAACGAATACAAGAATAAAATAATATTCATGCGTAAAAGTATAACCAATCAGGACATTTTATCATAGGGACCGCAAAAAGGATAGACTTTTACCCATTGATATTGCTATTTTAAATATGTTTGCATTCTGCACCGTAAGGTACCGTAGGTATGGCAATAATACGTACTATATGGAAATAATATGCATATGTCTTTGAAAGCAACCAATCAGGTCTTTTTTGCTTAAGGACCCCAAGGCCCTCATGTTTGCATCATGAATGGTCAGTTACCGTGGGTATTGGAGTATTATGTATATTAGTATTTTATGCGATTCTCATGAAATATGTGGAAAATATGCTTGGGCTTGGGGGATCAGGAGGGTCTCAAGACTCCCTCCCTGGGTGCGCCCATGACTTTTTTTAAATCATTTTATGCAGGAAGTTTTCCGCCGTGAGCTCCTCACTTTAAATAAAATTATCTAAATTATCCTTCTAAGTAGCTTTGTTTTTCTGTGACTCCAGTCCGTAATTAAAACTAGCAAAAGAGGCAGCTTTTTGAAAATGCAAAAAATTAATGTTTGGGAATAATTATTAAATATTAATGTTATTTTAATTATTTTAATTAAACATTTGGTAAAATATGCAAGCCCATCACAAAAATTAGAAAAGCAACAATATTTAACGGGGGTATTTGTTATAAAAAAAATTGCATAATTTTATACAAAATGTAAAATTATTTATTATACATATACAGCATATTATGAAAATAACAATTTTACATCCACAAAAAAGTTTTAATCAAAAATCATAATATATCGCCATTGTTTCAATAAAACTTCTTATACAAATTGACTTTACCCTTAGTATTATTTTAAATGAATTTGTTGTTTTATCATCAAATAAATATATACAGGGTCCTTAAATCTAGAGCTAGGATGCCAAAATACTTTCCAACTCTACGTTGGTTCGCAACAAAACAGCCGCCCAAAGTTCAAGGAAATCAGCAAAGTCGTATCCAGTGGAGAGCAAGGGAGCAGCTCCCCCACTTTTTTCAATTTTTTTTAAATTGATTATTGAAATGCAAATAGGTTATGAATTTGACTCCCTTACGAAGGCCATAAAACCTGCCTTCCCTTTTATTTTTAGTTAGTAGCGGTAATGATAGTAAGGCAGCGAGTCAGTTATCTTGATTGACTTTACAGGCTTTTGCGCCGAATCAATGTGGTATTAATTCGGTTAGCTTAGTTTGGTTTCTTTTCGCAAAGGTAGCGATAGCAGTATAAGGAACTGAACTTTAACTATATCTATCTGTCTATCTATTTAGCCTTCTTCAATCCATCTTTGGACATAGGCCTCCTCGAATATCATCCACTTTTCTCTGTCTTTCGCTGTGTTCATCCATCTAGTACCCGCATGTTTCTTCAAATCGTCCGCCAATCTCATTTGGAGTCTACCCTTACTTCTTTTATTTTCTCAATGTCTCCAGTTTATAATACATTTGTTCCATCGATCGTCTTTCTGTCTGATATTATGACCGGCGAATTTCCATTTTAATTTTGCTACCTCTTCTCTGATATCACTTACTTCGGTTTTATTTCTTATCCATTAATTCATTTTTCTATCTGTTAGCTCAACATGTAACATTTGCCATTGATCTTTGGGCTTTTGTTACCTTATCCATGTTTGATTTTGTGTGTCTAGTTCTGGGATTCATATGTGAGTACAGGAAGGATACATTGGTTACTTTCGTTTTGAGGTACTAAGGATATTTTTTATGTTTTAATATGTTGATTAATTTACCGAATGTTGCCCAGGCCAATTTTACCCGTTTCTTGATTTCAGCCGTTTGGTTTTCTTTTTTTAGTTTAATAATTTGTCCCATATATATACTCATTCTATTTGTTCTTGTTCTGTGAATGTTATGATTTTAGTTTTAGTGTAATTCATACTCAAGCTTATATTTTAAACAGATGTATCCAGTTCTTCTTTCTTATCTGCTATTAAGACGATATCGTAAGCATAAGCATATCTTAGGTGGTTCAAGTATTGTCCGCATATTTTGATGCTTATTTCTTCCCAATCTAAGTTTTTAAAAACATCTTCTAGGGCCTGGTTAAATAGTTTAGGTGATATTGTGTCACCCTGTCTCCCTGGCTGACACCTCTTCTTATATGGATTGGCTTGTTTCCTTCGTGGATTTTGATTGAGGTGGTTGTTGCTTAGCTATATATATATATATATATATATATATATATATATATATATATATCTATATATATTGGCTACTAACTCTGTGTATCTGTGATCTATTCGGCTATTAATTATTAAAGAAGCTTTTACTGCCCAGTGCTCAATGCTATCGAAAGCTTACTTTAACTTTATCTACTAGAGTAAGAATATTATTTTTATTGCAACCCAAGTAAAAAACTGGCAACATTGCACAATGTAATTATCTGTTTATAGCATTTCTATTTGGCTTATGGATATCCTATACCCAGGTCCCACTTTAAGAAACCTGTATAAAGAATAGATAGACGTTTTTGTATAAAAATATTAAACTAACATTTAAAAAAAACTAGATTGAGTTCTAAGAAATTTTCATTTTGAAGCTAACGTGTACCTGGGAATTTTTAATGTTAGAAATTCTTTTCGAAAATGATATATTAACCACAGAAAAGTAATAAGAGGTAGGATGAAGAAAAAAATTAATAAAACCTAGGCTTGGAGACTTACCGTTCAAAATTTTGATAAAATATACGAGAATCGTGTGCTTAAGATGAAAAATCTGAATTTTATTTGTGTTGTGGAAAATATTCGTCTAAAAACTAGCTTTATAATGAAAATGAAAATTTTTCACATGCATTTATCTTACGAGGCAACATTACTAGACATAAGGGATAATGCACAATAAATATACTTATTTTGACCTAACCTCTTTTTAGTAAATAATTTTAAGCCATCTACACCACTGAGTTTTTTGTATTATTATAGAAACAATAAAGAGTTCGTAATAACAAAAACATAAAAAAAATTAACCTAATGGGTTAGACTATAATAAACTAAGCCAACATAAAAATCACAAAGATAGTTCCTTACATAACCTTAAAAGTTCCTAACCAAAAAGCAAGTAAGCAAATATAATAATTGAACAAAAAAAAACACGTAGCAAACAAATAAATGTTAAGAAGCATACTACAAAATAAAAATATATATTTTAATATCAATAAAAAAGAAAAACCTCAGTGTATTATACCATCAGTATTTTATATACCTAATGTCAAACTAGCAACAAATTAGAATTTGATAATCTAAAAAGACAAGCAATATCAGAAACAAAATTGCGAAATTAAACCGCACGCCTCTGGTCACTTCCAACTTAAATGTGAAAATGAGATTCTCATCTTAAAAATCCATATAATTGACAAAACGTTGAGATTCCGATAGTAAAAATGTTAAATCAAACGTCACCAAAAATGACAGGTATTCGGCCAATTCCAGAGGCAGTTTTGACAGCTGACAGTTCCGATTCGAGCGATTCGTGTGCCTCTACTGGTGTTAACGGTAATAACAATGATTTTTCGGGATTTAATAATTTGAACCTTTACAAAACCGGGTTGGACAAGTACAATGAGTTCGTCAATAAACTTGACAGTTATAATAACAACCAACTGCTGTTGCCTAGTCAGTTTTATAAGACATTGTTGGCCAAGGCGGTGTTATCTAGTAGTGGAAGCGATGAAGAAAAGGCAACCATGTACAAAAATATGTTTTTTGGAGGGGGCAAAGAAAGAGATTTGGACCAGGTAAGGGATTCCTGTAATGTAATTTAAGAGGAAAATACTGTTCTTTAGAATAATAGTTCATTTAAGATCGAAAACATATTATAATTTTTGTAAATCAGGTGTTTTCGTATATTAAGTTAGGTATGAACTGGCAAATGATATTCGTGAAGTCACTTAGGATTGCTTTTAGTAAAAAACTAAAATAATACGATCATCAATAACAACAAAGAAGGAGTTGTAAATTATACAAATATTTTATTGGTTATAAACCAGCCATTTTTCAAATCATTAAAGCTATGTACACAATTTTAAAACACGGAAAAAAGTCATTTACCAACTACGAAAAAAAATCGATCTAAATGTCTGTATTAGGCGCATATTTCAAAAGGAAATTTTAATGTCGTTTTCTAAATTAAGCTTTTAGAATGATAATTTTATTTAAAAAAAAACTGACAAAGTTGAATTTTTATTTAATGGTCAGTCAGTCCCCTTGTAATAACGAGGAATCATACTAAGCTGAAAGATTTGAAATAAATTTTAGTATCAGGCTAAAACTCACCAAGAATAAGAATCCTATCAGAAAATTATGAAGCAGAAGAAATAAGAGAAATAGCAGAGCAGTATCCAAGTTGCTATGTGAATATTTTGGTTCTCTTAGGAAAAATCTTAGACAACACTATTAAATCAGGCTAAACTTACCGGGAGAAGGAATCATATGATAAAAATTTAAAGCAAAAGAAGTAACAGAAATAATATATGGTGTCCTGGTTGCTCTTTGAATCTTTCGGTTCCCTTAAAAAAGTCTATTATATATTCACCCATTTGAGCATGTGCAGCTCTTCCTCGTTCAAAGGCGATGCCACAAGTGTCTGTTGCCTCATCCTTGAGTAGGCTCACCTTCTGTCATAAGTCTGGTGTCTAGGCAATACTTCTACCTGTTTACAGGCTGAGGAAGTGCCTTCTTAATTTCTAGATGGGTCGTGTGCTCCCTTAGCTGGTTATGTCTCGCTAGATTTTTTATTTATAGTCCATCCACAGGTGAGTGTTTTGTTTTGTGATCCGTGGTCCAACATCCTCCTGTATCTGTCCCAGCAACCATCTCAGTCTGTTCTCGTTTGATCTGTTTACGAGTTCTTTTGTCTCTTTGCAATTTATTTCTCTGTTCTACGGAAAAGGTCATTTATTGAGTCCTTTTCTAACCTTACAAATGCAACTATAGCAATCTGTTGACCTGTCAATGTCTCGTTAGAATTTCTATTAACAATTCAACGTCCTCTTTTATCCGTCCCAGCAACCATTTGAGTCGGGTAGCGTCTGGTCTGTCTACGAGTCCTTTTGTCTCTCTGCAATATGTTTCTCCGCTCTAGGAGAAAGGTCGTTTATTGAGCACGCTGTTGACTTCCCAAATGCACTAGCAGTCTGTCGACCAGTCAATGTCTCGTTAGAATTTCTGTTAACACTTACTTTTTCGAGTCCGGAAAACTACAGTTTCTAAGCCCAGTATCGGGCTGTGTCCAATGCTTGTTGATTGTTTGTCCATAAAGCGTCGAGGGTACATCTATGTGGACAGTTAGGGCAGATAAGTAGGTGTTCCATATCCTGTATAGCTCCGCAGTCGCACTTGTCGTCATTTCCATCTAACAGGCCCCATCTGTTAACAATCCAACGTCCTCTTGTATCCTTCTCGGCAACTATCTTAGTCGGGTCGCGTTTGGTCTGTCTACTAGTCGTTTGTTGAGCAGGCTTTTCACTTCAGAAATGCAACTAGCATTCTGTCTCGTTAGAATTTCTGTTAACAATCCAACGTCTTCTTGTCTACAAGTTCTTTTGTCTTTCTGCAATGTGTTTCTCCATTCTACGAGAAAGGTCATTTATTGAGTCCGTTTTTGAACTCAAATGCTACTAGCAATTTGTTGACCAGTCAACGTTCTTTATCGCCAGCAAACGTTGCGTCTTAACGTCGAGTTTGCCTGAAATAATATTCTCTTTTTTTCACCAATAAATATGGTAGATTTTTGGTTGAGTCAAAGTTGTGAACGCCGATACGTCAACGCACCATCTAAAGTATCTAAAAATTTCTACCTAAATTAAATTATTTTACCAAAAAATAAACAAAACTATAGCATTTTTTACCGTACTTAGATGAGATATGTAAACTATAGCATTTTTTACCTTAGATGAGATATGTACAGAAGGTCGTTTGGTAACAAATATGAAAAAAGAACTCTCACGGTCCTAATTTATCTTTTTTGTTTATTATTGTTATTGTCGTTGATGTCGCCGCAACTAAAAACTGTCCCAAAAAATTGAAGGTAAAATATATGGTCGCGAAATAATTGACATGATGACTTTAGTTGTGGAAAACGTTCAGAAATCGTTAACTAATCGATGTCGATAAGAATCGGTATATCGTCGATAGAATTTCACAACTTGCAAAACTAAAAAATGTTAGTTGACATTGGGTTATTTTCAGAAGTGACTGATGAAGTACAAATAAGAAGGTGCTGGCTATAGTTTTTTACCAAGTTATACATTTTTCTTTTCCGTTATTTTTGTTCCGTTTTATTTTCTCCATTTACTTCTTTAATATTTGATTTCTATTGTTACAGAAAGCCTTTGGATGGGACGCGTCGCAAACGGGAGGCAGCCCCTCAGGGCCCCACCAGGGGCCAGGCGGAATGGGGGGCCAAGGGGCCCAAGGCCTTGTCCATTGGATGTCGGTTATGGCTGAGCACATGGACCCTGGAATGTCACACTATATGCAGTGGAATGGTATGAATCAACAGGTAAGAGTCATTTATAAATATTTCCAGGATTCTATATTTCACGAAAATGCAGGCACGTAGCCAGGGATCGGAACACCTCCGCCCCCCGAAATCCTTCGAAATGATAAATAAATCAGTAAAAGTCAAAACACCAAACAAAACCGTTTGTTATTTAAATAAAAAGACAATGCTTTGTTTTGTTCTAAAATTCCGGACCTTCCCCCCTCCTATCAATTTTATGAATGCGTGTCGGATGAAATTATACCTGGGACAAATTATTAAAATAAAAAAAAAGAAAACCAAGAGAAGACTACTAAGACTGGCCTGGGCAGAATTCGGCAAATTAACCTACATATTAAAAATTTTTAAAAATTCTCAGTATCTCAAAACAAAAGTATGGATCCCAGACCTGGACACTTATAAAATCAAACATGGATAAAGTAACAAAAGCCCAAAGATCACAGATAGACAAAGGAATGAATGGATAAGAAATTAAACAAAAATGAGGGAACCTTAGAGGAGAAGTAGCAAAATTAAAATAGAAATTTGCCGGTCATAATTTTATAATTTTAGACAGAAAGACGATCGATGCAACAAATGTATTGGTAACTGGAGACCTTGGAAAAATAATAGAAGTAGAAGAAGACCTCAAATGAGATGAAATAAGTCTATAAAGTTCCAGTCTCCATTGGTCTCGATTGGCCCAGAGATTCTCATGTACTCTTATTTAACTCCAACTCAGTCTGGGTTTTCTCTCTTTCTTCTTCCTGTGGTGTCCAACTTAGTGTTTTCTTTGGGACTCTGTCTTTCGTCATTCTTTGTACCATACCATCTAAGTTGGTTAATTTGTATGTGTTCCGTAATTTTGTGTTTAACATCCATAATTTCTCGAATTCTCTTATTTCTCATCTATTTCTAGTTTCAATTTTTCTTTCAGCGGCCATACTTCACTACCATAACTGATGAAACTTTTTACTATGCTGTTGTAAATTCTATGTTTGTTTTGTTTTGATACAGCCTAATCCCAGAGAATACTGTTGAGTTGTCTAATTGCTTGTCTTCCTTGGTTGTTTCTGTCTTTGATTTTTTCATTTAAACTACCGTCATTATTGATATGCATACCCAGATATTTGTAATTTTTGCATTGTTTTATCTGATGTTGTTATTCACAGATAACATCCGGTTGCTCCCCACCGATGCACATACATTCTATATATATATTTATCGGTTTCACAACGTTCTACGTCTTCCGATACCCAATCTCCACTCGTTTCTGTTTGCCCATAATTCCTTCTCTCCAGCTTCTCCTCGGCCTTCCTCGTTTTCTTCGGCCAGTTGGTTTCCATTGTAATATTTGTTTAGGTAGTCTTCCATCATCCATTCTTTGTACATGTCCGTACCACACCAGTTATTTTGTTCTTATATCATCCACTAAAGTACGTTCACCCACTGTCATAATTTCCCTTATTCTTTGATTTGTAACTCTTTCTCTTTTTGACTCTGCTCCTCTTCTCCAATAGTCTATCTCCATAGCGGAAAGCATTTTTTCTGTTCTATCTTTGATTGGCCATACTTCTGAGCCATATGTAATAATACTTTGTACAATGGTGTTATATATAAGCTTTTTGTTATGTTTTGATATACTTTGGTCCCAAATTATTCCATTTAATAAAGTTATTGCTTTTCTTCCTTGTACGTTTCTATCTTTTATAGCTTTGTCTAGTGTTCCATCAGCGGTAATTTTTGGACCTAAGTATTTATACTCATCACAGGACTGAATTCGCTGTCCAGTATTTAAGATTAGATCCTGTTTCATTCCACCAATACACATATACTCTGTCTTATTGATATTAACCTCTAGTCCCCACTTATTGTACTCTTCTATTAGTTTTCGTGTCATATATTCGAGGTCGTCATAATCCTGAGCCACCACTATCTGATCATCGGCGAAACATAAAGAACACAAGGTGGTTTCATCCAACGGAATTCCCATGTTTTGGCATTTTCTCTTCCAGACTTTAAGGACTTGTTCCAAATATATCTTGAAGAGCGTAGGCGAGATATAGCAACCTTGTTTAAGACCTTTATTTACTTGAAAGCCTTAATTAATTTACGGGTCATATATTCTAAATCGTCGTAATCTTGAGCCAGGACTTTTTGATCATTAGTTTCAAACGCTTTTTAAAGAAGCCCACGATGCCACTTCGACGGGATGATTATATCAGATTTTAGGGTTGTCTAGAGTTTAGATTAGATTTTCGTTATAGGTTATTAGGTAGTTTGCTTCGGAGTATCCCATGACTTGACCAGGTATCAAATGACTTGACGAAAACACCAATTTTTCCATGCTACAAAAGAAACAAAACTTTTTCGGAAAGGCGTTTAGCTTCCGAAGACAAATTCATTGAGTCAACCTCTGCTGCAATGATTTATCACTTTTTTAACCATTATACAATTTCAAAAAAAACATCCCCCTAAGAGAATAAATTAGTATGTCAATACAATTTTGTTATAGGGTTGTTTCTTTATTTAGAGGTAGCTCCAGTGCAATTTTGGTGTTATAAATTTCTTCGGCAAAAGATTTCCACGCAAAATGCACTTTTGATGAGACTACAGGGACAAAAGTAAGCAAAAATACGAGACCCAAAAATGACACATTACTAAAGGGGTCGTACGATGACACCGGGGGTGCCAAAAAGGGTTTAATATATGGGGTAAAAGGCACCTTTTCTTTTGGTATGACTTGTAAGTTTTGGTGTTTTGTTGTGTAAACAACGAAAACTGTATTTTAACAAGGGACCACGCAAAACAACTTTTGTATTTAGCACAGTTTCTGCGTTATGATTTTTTGAGTTTATTATTCTTCGTTGAGAAACAGCCATGTTTAAATAATTGAAAAAAATAAAAATCGTATTTTTGTTACTTCAAACTTTTATGTGTGCCAGAAAAATAATGTAAAAAATACATTTTGAAAAAAAGGAAGCCAAAAATCCTCGAGATTTATTAAGTTTTTAAACTGGTTTGTGAAACACCATTTTTTCTTGATACATCAATTTTTGGAAAGAAAAATATTTTAAATTCTTATGATTTCTCATTCTTTCTCAGATACTTTCTCATCAATTGAGAAGATTTGGCATAAACTCAATCGTAACGGTTTTGAAAAGTTTTTAAGAGCCGAAAATTTCTTTTACTTTCATCAGTTTTGTCAAGACTTGATGGGCTACACTTAGCTAACGCATTTGACAAGTTTTTAAAAGTAAATAAGAAATTTGCTTGTATTTGATGTTAAGAAAACTAGGAAAATATAGAAACACTATTTAAAAATACTGAAAGCAGCAATAATCAAAAGCATTAAAATCAAAAATAAACTCTAAAAGTAAAGATCAAAATAGTTAAATAACAAAGATAATAGTGTTATATTAATTGACAATATTTTACATTTCTCCAGTTAAAAAAACCCCTCTTAAAATGAAGCGAAGTGAAGTGTATGGAAACCCACTCAAGAATGCTTTCTAACGGTTTTTTTTTGTCTTGGCTGTACTCCCAACATGCCGTTGATTGGTTTAAACTCTAATGCTAAAGCGCTTTGGAGAGAAAGAGATAGACTCTGCTTTAAACGCTCTAGAGAATGAGACCAAAACACCAGCGTAACCTAGAGATGCGTCGACTTAGAAAACCGTTACAAATCAAAATTACACTTTTTTTTTTTTTAATTTAAAATAATTTGTTAAATTTTATCCAGTAACAAAATATAAATTATTGTGATGTTAGTGACTTAAAAAACAAATAAGCCAAATACAACTTTTCTTAAAATAGAGCGATCCTGAAAATCATGCCTAAAAACAATTCGCTGCATCGCCATAAATTTTACATGTTCTTAACCTAGTTTTAAAAATATTAAAAAGCTTATAAATGTTTTTAATTAAAAATATTAAAAAACTTATAAGTGACAAAAATACCATTTATATTCAAATCCCAATTTGTTACAATACCTATTGGATAAGACGATAAAGTTTTATTTTAAATTCTCCTAATTGGTATTTGACTTTTTTAATCCTAAATTGTATTCAAAATATATTATGAAATCTGTTTAAATCTCATTAAACTGAATGAAACAGCTTTTTGGTCCCAAATTGTTCATGTCACGTACTTCTTTTTTATAAAATATTTTAAAAAGTAGTCCACAGTACAACGGTCTATTTTTGAAGTCAGGCTGAATTTTCGAACATTTTCCTCTACAAAAAAGTGCGCAAGCGCAGATATCTTTCGAGCGTTGGACTGACTAAACTAAGCATACGATTTGTAGGACTACGTTGTCATTTCCTTAAGTTTTCCATCTCGTTATTTTGATAGATTTGGGGTGGGAGACACGGCCATCAAATTGTTACTACATAATAATTTTTTTACAGCCTGCGCACTCCACATTAGGAATCAACTTCCGCTGATTTGACGCTCGCGTGTGATGGTGGGTAAAAACGCTAATCAGCGTCGCTCTGGCCTGAAAGACAAAAGAGCTGTTATAGGTCACGGATGTTTTGTTTTTCTTTGCAATCGATCTTTTCATCGATCGATAGCAGTTTATCTCGCCTGCTCTTGTTCTTGTTTCTCTCGTATCTCGCTAGATGGCGCTTCTTGCAAGGGTTTTCTCACTATAGACATAGGATTAGAGACAAACCCGTCTAATTAAGTTCGCAAGGGTGTCACATTGACCAAGCAGTGTTCTGAGGAGTTCCATAAGGACGAAACAGTTAACTGTCAACACTTATTAGGTGTCCATTAGATCTTGGACCCCCGTGAAGTTAAGCTTTCGAGCTACGCACGGAAAAATATGAGAGAAAAAAAAACTTCTTTTTACCTGATTAGCCACGAAAACTTTTTTTTGCAGAAGAAAAAATTTGGCGTCTCAGCAAAATTATGTTATTTACAAAAATTCAGCCTGTTACTTGTCACTTAGAAAACAGACCGGTGTATTGTGGACTAAAAACCTAACGAGAGAGGGGGTGAAACCCTAACCACATCAAATTAAAGCAAAGGTGTAATAATATTTGAAGAATGGCGTCTCTTTTTTTTAATTAAACAAAAAATAAAATAATCTTTTAAATTAAATTAAAAGCATGTCCGTTTCAGTGACTGGTAACAGTTCTAAAATGTTCGCGTTTTTTGTTCTTGCCCCTTACCGTTTTAAATCACAACCCTCAAAAACAATACCGTTTATGACGTAGCGAATTTTAGAAACCCTTTCTGCGAGAAACCCTTTGAAATAAAATATATTAAGCTAGTTTGATTATACGCAACGTGAAACTATGTAAAAAAAGTAGCAAGTTCGTTAAAAAACTTTTTTTTTGGAGCGAATGACAAAAAATTGTCACACCCCTAAAGGGGCAAAGTATAAGAATATGAAGCCAAGTAAAATAACTTATTTGATATACTTATAGCCCATCGCACTGACTTTTTTTTTCGTTACTCAGCCTAAAGTGTTCCTTATTACGTCATATTATGATTATATTAAGAAATGTTTTAAGCTATGGAACCGAAAAAAAAGTCGGTGAGATTAGACTAGCTTAGATAGCTCTTTTTTAAATAAAAATTGGGAGTTTTTGTAACGACTAAAATTTTGACAAGTTTCACATCCGTTATGGTAGTGGTTAACAACCAAAACATCACTCAATGGCGGTTCCTCCCTAAGTGCATATGAGCACGTGCACTCTCAAATTTTAATTAAGGAAATATTAATGATGACGCCCGCACCCCCGTGATGCACCTTGCATTCACGGCTAGCGTTGCCTGTTACAGCACCTTATATGCACTTTAAATTAATACGCTTAGACAACTTGGCGTTATCGGTCAGGTCGTTTGTTTTCATTTCAACGATTTCGTAGTTACGATAATGGCCGAAGTTTGATACATTTATGATTTATTTATAAAACCTAAGTGGTTTTTCACCAGCAGCTCGTGGTAGTGGTTTCGTAGTGGTTCTTAAACACTACCACAAAAACTGTCAAAGTTGTCAACATTTTAAGCCTGCCAAAAACCTCCTAGTTTTAATAAAAGCCGCACGAAAAATCTATGCAATTAACCAATAAAAATTACCACTACGAAATGTTATGTAGCGAGTGCGCAGACGCAGTGCTTAAAGCAACCACAACTATGTGTCAAATAGGGTTCCAAAAACTCCCTTATCTTCAAAATTAAATTTTCATATAAATACTTGTATTTATGTATTTAGTACTTACTTATATTTAGTGAAGTTGATGTACTTTTTCTACAAAGTAATTACAATGCGTTTTTTCCTTACATAGAATTTCAGCTATACTAAAAAACTACCCCTATTATTATTATGTTGCTATTTTTGCATGTGGAGCAGAAGATTCAAAGTATTGTGGATTTAGTTTATTTTAGGACCACATTTAAAACTTGATGGCTCGTTCCTTTTCTTTGGATTCTTGTTTAATGTACTTTACTACTCGAACCTTGTCAGGGATTAGCGCAAGGATGTGTTCATATGACACATCCTTTCACGCGGTTTTTTTTTTATAATTGTAAAGTAATGATTTGGTTGATTGATTGATTATTTGTTGTGACAGTTTTCATTTTGAAATTGTTCATACAGTTGATAGTCAATATAAAAGATTGTCAAGTTGGAAAAAATTAGTTTTAGTAAAAAATAGTTTAAAATAGTACAGAACGCTATTAAAGCTATAGCAAAAATTGAAAAGAGGTACGTTCCAAATTTATTCCCTTTAATCATGGTTTGCTGCGATGGTCACATGCAGCTGCTCACGCACATGAATTTTTACATGTTTGTAGAGATGACACGATTAAACTTATCCTAAAGCAAGCTTGCTCTATGATAAGTGTACTTAGATAAACCGAGTTGAAGGACGCATGTGTATTACCAAGGCCCACACAAAAATAGAGGCCACGACCCTGAAAAAATCAGCTGTTCTCCCGGGGCTGAATTTTACATTGGGTCTTATGGGAGGTCAGAGGTTTTTTTATGATATTTTTAAAATGGCACTACAGATTTCCGCAAAATTTCAGTAAAATATTCTCAGACACCATCCCGATATTCCACCAAAGGTTTGTAAGGAAGCAACATGATTAAAAGGTTAAAATCTTCAAGATTTAGCATTCCTTATTTTGAATTCAAATTACCCGCCATGTACCACATGCCAACTGTTATATTTGACATGTATTTGAATTTGTCATATGTGATTGTCACATTCGCTTCTGCTTGAAACTTAATTTTTGTGTGAGCTAATGAAGCGGATATGAAAAATTAGGGCTTACTATACATTTAAAAAAAATTGTTCTGCCAGAATAAAGTAAAAACAATCTCAAAAACGGCTTTATTTAAAATAAAATCAAATATCCATGAATCGTCATTCCAACTTCAATATTTGAAAGACAATCAGCTGTGTCGTAACGTGACCATCAAAAAAAAATCAGCCCCGGATGTGACGTCAACAAAGTGGAGGATCGTGGCCCGTCCATTTTGATAGCCCTGGTATTACTAGCTAATTTTCCATTATGTTTCTGATAGTTTGAACTCTCTTCTCACGACTTTCGACATTTTGTCAATAGAAATTTAAAAAACCTGTATTTTAACTGCAATATAAGGCTATCAAAGCGTTCCAGCGGTAAATTCCACAGTTGAACTTGTAGGTGATCTCTGGTTAACCTTGAAATCAGCTGAATGTGAAAAACAAACCGCTTAAAAGAGTTTAAGAAATGGTTAAGTTCAAAAGATTTTTAATTTGTCATGTCTATTCATGCTCAAAAAGTACGTAATTTTTTTTTGCTGCCAGGGTGCTTATTCTGTAAATTCTCTCCCGGGAGTAAATGTTCAAATCAGTCTACGGTTACCATTTGTCAGTTTATAGTATCTGACGTTAAACTGACGCGGAAGAGATAATTTTTGAGTGAAAGTTTGACATAACTGCTTTGCAGAAGGAGAACTACGTTTCTATCAAACTAATGTCAGATGTTTGATTTCGATCCATGGTAACCGTGAATTTTAAACATTCACTCCCAAGGTCTTTATACTTTTACATAGGTTGCGTATAAATATCAGTGATGTGAACTTAACTAGACGACTAAAGCTGCGTCATCGGGTTTCCATAAAACAAATAGTTTAAGGCAACCCGATGACGTAGTATAAAAATCTTGATTCACTCCCGGAAGATACTTTAAAAAATGAGCACCCTAAGTTAGTATAACGTCTAGAATGGTGTCCAGTTAAAAAGTCTTCGTCTTCTCACAAAAAACGAAGCAACCATCCATACTTCAAATAACAAAACTAAAAAAACTACTGATAAATAAATAAAATAGAAGTTAGGTAAACCTAACGCAACTAACATAACCACACTATTTCACTGGCGGCATTTAGACAACAGCGCGGGACCTGGGTATTTTCTGGTTGAAAGTATTGACGTCATCTATATATTTTCAATTCTAACTATTTTTATGTTTCAAAAATGCAATTTATCTATACTTTAGACTTGAGTTTAATACAAAATCTTGAAAATATCTTTCAGAACATTAATGTTGGAAACGGCTGTATTACCATAAAGACAAATTGAAACCTGATGCGCACATGTGGCCCGATTTTCCCGTGAATATCAAGTTTTCAAATGACACCAGCTCCACACATCTTTAAAATTGAAAACAACTGTTCCAAAAAAAAACACAAAAAAAAAGAGTAATTTAAAATAAGAACAAAAAAGTATCAGAATAACGAACTCTGTCTGAAAAAAAATTAAAATTGTGGTGTAGTGTAATATTTTTTTTTGCCATCTTTTTTGGGATTTTTTTGCCCATATATAGCACGTGGGTTCTTTTTTGGTGTAATCTGAGATTTTTTTAATCTAAAGTGACGATAGTGATATTCTCTGTTACATTTTTGATAAAATTTTGAGGTAAATTAAGAACACTACTTGACTTTACAAGACTCTTGTTTTAAGTGGAGTTAGACCACCCTGCCAAGTTTCTTAGATAAGATCAAAATGTGGTTTGTGGATGATATATGGTAAAGACCACACAAAATATACAGACAGATGACCATGCCTACAGATGCCAAAATTGCATTAGAGTTAATGTTCAAAAATTTTTTAGTCATTTTTCAGGTTTACATTTTTTATAAGGCGCATAATGCCAAACTAAAAAAAATCGTCTAATTAACTTCGCAAGAGTGTCACATTGACCAAGCAGTGTTCTGAGGAGTCCCATAAGGACGAAACAGTTAACTTTCAACACTTAATAGGTGTCCATTAGATCTTGGAACCCCGTGAGGTTAAGCTTTCAAGCTACCCACGGAAAAATATGAGGGAAACAAAAACTCTTTTTTACCCGATTAGTCACGAAACTTGTTTGATTTAAAAAACAATATGTGGGGAGTAATGTGACCAAAAAGGTTCGAAAAAACCACACTATAATAAAATGTTTATCCTGAGAATCAAAATAAAATTAGTAATTTTTGAGCTATAAAGTTTTAATATGACTAAATGAACAAACAAAAGCATGGAGATGAGGATGTTGTCGCCATATAGATCATAAAAAACCACAGTTTGAATTAATACATTAATACCAAAATTGTTTTGTAGTTTTTTATAAAACAACCTTAATGCTAAATTTTAATCAATGCAAATCCCTGAGTCCTAACCTCACATAATAATAGTTTAAAAACAAAATAGTACACTTGAATGAGTCCATCTTAAGCACCGGCTTAGAATGAAAACATAACCAAAATATAAAGGATGATTTTAATTTATGATAATGTGCGATCGCTATTGATATATGTACAGGGGTTGACAACAATGTTCTGAGATATTAAAAGACGTAGAAGCTTTTTTAAAAAAATATAAGTAAAACTAAACTAACTAATTATCATACAAGGTGTCCCATTTAAAACGTTCCACTCGATTTCTCAAGAACTGCAAACATTTTAAAAAATGCCGGGTTACGTCGATTTTGTTTACGAGGACATATTTTCGCAATTTTGCGACATCTCTACCTATCCCCTAGAGGGGGCGCGCTCACCCCTTGATTTTAAATAGGGAAGTGGGATACCTCGTTGGAAAGGTCTTTCAGTCCTTTATTTATTTCCAATTTTGTTTTAACTTAATTTACTAGAAAAGTTAGATTTAAACGTAGGGTTCACTTAACAGTTCTCCCCGCTTTGTTTAGTTTGTAACTCACAATTGTGTTGTGTTTATAGCATTATTTTGTTTTATGTAATTCACTTACTTTACTAGCTCAAACGGCTTCACTCTTTTTAGTCTTCGAACTAGCATAGTATTGTCTAGAAGCTGAATTGCTCCCACATTCACATGCCTATGGAGTCCATCTTCATGGCTTTTTGCGTACTTTTTTATAGTCTCTGCTACAGTTTCGATTTTTAGATCTCGATGAAGGTCACTATTTCGAACGTACCAAGGTGCATTCACAATGTTTCTTAATACTTTATTTTGAAATCTCTGTAAAACTAGAATGTTACTCTCTTTAGCACAACCCCATAGTTGAATACCATATGTCCATACTGGTTTCAGTATTTGTCTATAAAGCAGTAACTTATTATGAATTGTTAAATTGGACTTCCTTCCAATTAGCCAGTTCATTTTTCTATACCTTATCTCAAGTTCTTCTTTTTTTTTCTTAACATGTGCTTTTCAGTGCAATTTGGCATCAAGTGTTACACCGAGATATTTTACCTGATTTGAATATGGTACGGGAATGTTGCCAATTGTTATTTGTATGTGATTTATATTTTTGTTTGTAAAATCAACATGAATTGATTTAGTTTCATTTAATTTTATTCGCCACTTTGTGGTCCAACTGTGAACGTCGGTGACTGCATCATAAAGTTTTTCTATGCATTTTTCAATAGATTTTTCTACGGTCAATAAACCAGTATCATCGGCAAATGTTGCTAAGTGACAATTTTCTGGCGTTGGCATATCGCAAGTGAATAATAAGTATAGATAGGGGCCTAGGACGCTACCCTGGGGCACGCCTGCTTGAATTTCTCTTAAATTTGAGTATGAGTCTTCCTGTTTTACTCTAAAATGTCTATCAGATATGTATGATTCCAAAATATCCGAATATTGTTTTGGCAGAAACTGTTTTAATTAAAAAAAATATGCCTTCATGCACTTTGTCAAATGCTTGTGCTACATCTAGAAAAACTGCAGATCAAACTTCTCTTCGCTCTTCTAGTGCTTTTTCTATTATATTAGTAATTCTGTGTATGCGTATTCTGAGCTGATTTTATTTTTCATATCGGACGACTAGTTGTCGAGTTATTTGATGTAGAAATTATTAAATACGCAATCTGAACTAACCGCATAATTTCACTTAGACCTGCACAACTGCATTAGTATCGTTAAAAAGATTACGTAATTCATAAAATCGTCCCCCCCTTGCCTTCAAATTTGACCATAACCTAGGTAAAAATCCCAGTTTTTTAAAAATAAATTAATCCTTTATCTTTCTTCTGTTTCACTGGAATCATTCCAAAGTTAATTTTTTTGGAATACCACAAAAAAGTAAATGAACAATTTTTGCTTGTATTATTTTAATCATTTTTCAAATGTTTAGGATTAGTCTTAAATTATTTTCTCTTTTAGGTCGAAGGAATTGGACCTTTTTTTAAATAAACCATGCAAATTTATTTTATAGTTTATGTTTACTTTATACTTACTTGAGATTAGTAACAAATTGTTCAATTGGCTGGGTCGTGATGAATGAAAAAAATTAATTCCGGAAAATTTAACAATGCTCAGCTGATTACCACAGGTAAGAGAGGGCCGTAGCGGGCTGGGTGAGGAAGAGCGGGTGTCTACGGTGGGGCAGCGGACGATAGGACTGTGAAACTCGAGTTAAAAAATAAATATACTTCACTCTACATTATTTCATACATCGTGCTCTATCGTGACATCAATGGGTCGTGTTTACATTTTCGTTGCTGGTTCAAAGGACATTCGTTACATAACGCGAAAGATTAGATCTTACCTCAGCTTCTTCCCCCTCAATGCATGCAACACCTCAATTGGTTTGGTGCAGGAGTGTGCGGATGCACTTCAGGAGTTGGCCGGAGTAAGAGAGGTGGAGCTTGTATGGGTCCCAGCAATGGCGTATATAGAAAAAAGTTTCGGGGGGGGCCCGAGACAGTTTCAGGGGGGGGCCCGAGACCCCATGAGGCCGTATTTTATGCTATTTTATGTTTGTATTCATGAAATATGTGGAAAATCTCTAAAAAAATCTTATCTTCGGGGGGGGGCGGGCCCCTCAGGCCCCCCGATATATACGCGACTGGGTCCCAGGCCACACGGGAGTCTCAGGAAACGAGAAAGCGGACGAACTCGCCAGGGGAGGATGCCGGCAGAAATGCGTGGGCCCAGAGCCCTTCCTGGGGTCACAAGAGGGTCCTAACAGAGAAAAAAACCCAGAAAGGGATACAATAGAAATGGACCAAAACAGGAAACGCCAGACAGGCGAAGGCGTATGTGACTGGATACAACAAGTCCCGTACTGGGTGCTCCGTGGAACACGAAGAGAGGGGGGAGCCATAGTGGGAGTCCTAACCGGACACTGCGTCCTACAAGGGCATTTGACGAAGATGAGAGTGAAGGAGAACGCGACGTGCAAGCGATGTTGGACCGAGGACGAGACCTCGGCGCATTTCCTCTCATCATGTGAAGCATACAAGGAGGCAAGAAGAGAGGTATTCGAAGAAGAGGCCTCTGAGACGCAGCACTTTCTGAATATTCTGGCCTTTGTACAGAAGACGGGCAGATTCCTTACCCCACACTACTAGTACTACTTCTACCATTTAGTGTTTACCTCGTGTTTCTGCCAGTTAAAATAATGCTTTTGAATTTTTTTTGAAGTATCCTGTATATTTTTACGATGGCAAAAATTTCAAAACAAGAAGGTGAGACACCGATTATGCAAAATCAACCCTTGCTGCACTCAAGGGTTGCCGCCCCGTGGCGCAGTGCGACCAACTTTCTTAAAACTATGCACCAAAAAAGGGTCTAAATACCAGTCTGTCTATTCTTTTACGAGTCTAGGATCTCCAGTAATCCTTTTGGGTGCTTTTTTGCATACCTCGGCAATTTTTTATGCCATTAACGAAAGAAAATTTGAATTTTTACGTTAGTTGTTGCCCCGGGGCAGTTTTTTGTGATGTACCTATTTTTCCCATGGTTAAAAAGACTGGTTACTATTTTTTTGGCTATGAAATCTTGAGATTCACATTTGGATATTATCATAAAAAGAAGCTGTGTTTTATTAACGGAAAAAATTATCCATGAGACACCCCTGGAATTTAGTTCTAAAAGTTATTCCTGTTTTTCATGGAATCTATCTACTCTATTCTATTTAGCCTTCTGCAATCCATCTTTCGACATAGGCCTCCCCAATATCTTCCACTCTTCTCAGTCTGTCGCCGTGTTCATCCATCTAGTTCCCGCGTGTTTCTTCAAATTGTCTGCACATCTCATTTGGGGTCTTCCTCTACTTCTTTAATTTTCCCAAGTTCTCCAGTTTACAATACATTTGTTCCATCGATCGTCTTTGAGTCTGATATTAACCGGAAAATTGCCATTTTAATTTTACTAATTCTCCTCTGACATCCCTTACTTTTGTTTTGTTTCTTATCCATTTATTATTTTTTTTATCTGTTATCTTTACATGGAACATTTGTCTTTCCATTGATCTTTGGGCTTTTGTTACCTTATCCATGTTTGAAGTGTCCAGGTCTGGGATCCATAGGTAAGTACAGGAAAGATAGATTGGATATACACTTTCGTTTTGAGGTACTGAGATTATTTTTTATTTTTTAATTAGTCTACCGAATGCTGCCCATATTAATATATGTTCTAAAAGTCTTAACCTTAGAAAATATTCAAAAATACTCCTTTTTTATTAATATCTCTGCACTGATTTGATATTTTTGCAAAATTTGGTAGAACCTGTATATTCATCAACAGGATTTTTACAGTTAAATAAATTGTTTTATCACTGCTCTTGCTTCAAGAGATGACATTTGCTCAGAAAAAAATTAAAATTTCAAAAATATTTTTGTTTGTTTAAAAATATTTTTGGTTAAAATAAATGTACCAAATTTCACAGAAGTATTTATGTAGTAGCAGTATCACAGTTTCGGACATATGTTTATATTTTTTTTTACAAAATGGAAGAAATACCTGGAAAAACAATATCTCCATGCAATGAGTATGTATATTTCGGTGTCACGTTTGACAAGACAGGAAGTCTGTTCTGTAAAGAACTGGAAAAAATAATAGTAAAAGCAAAAAAGGTTATTGAATATCTTGACACTATTTTATGGAGTAGAGAGATAAAAAAGAATGTAAAATACAACATGTATGAAACAATGGTGAAAAGAACGCTGTTGTATGCAATAGAGGCTTGTCGCATAATAGAAAAATACAAAACAAAAATGAAAAGTGTCGAAATTGATGCAATAAGAAGATCAATGAGAGCATCTAGAACAGATCATAAAAGAAATAAGAACATAAAATAAAGAATGGGAATCGAGGGAAGCATAACGGATGACATCACTAAAAGCCAACTGATATGGTACCGCCCATCGGGTACCGCCATGTGCAATAGATGAACGACGAAAGATTACCAAAGCAGGTCCTAGAATGGTAACCAATAGGGCTCAGAAAAAAAGGGCGTCCTAAACTAGAATGGCAACAGTAAATCCAAAGATCAATGAGCCAAAAAACCTGACAGAAAATGATTGTCAGGATCGAAGAGGGTGGAGAATAGGTGTCGGACAACGTAAAAAAACGTTCTAAACCGACGTAGTAGTAGTATAGTAGTATTTCTTACCTCCATCAATACTAGAATGGTATTTTATAATCGTCTGTATTTAAAAAACTGAAATATTTAATTAATTAAAAATGTTACGTAAATAAAAACGTACTGCTATTGTTTACAACCGTAGTAAGCAAAAAAAACTAAAGATGTGTTTGCCACATGTTGATTAAAAGATGTAAGCTCATTAAGGCAACTCCACATGACTTTTTTTTATACAAGCATAATATACAAAACATTAAGAAACTTTTTTTTCACGCGGTGTCAAGCTCCGCTTTCTTTGCCTCAGTACATCTGGTGGATTTTTAAAACTTTAGAGATTTTTACCTATAGTTAAAAACTAAAAAAATAGACACTTTTAGTAACCAAGCAATTTTTTGTGCGTTGTTGATAACGTATCTATGACACCCCTGTAAAAATCGTGAAAGTTGAGCCAAGGACATAAAAAAAATGCAGGCCTTAACCCTGAAGAAATCAGCTGATATTTCAAGGTCTATTTTTTGCATTGGGTCTAATCGGAGGATAGTGGTTTTTTCGCGATATTTTTAAAATGGCAATACAGATTTTCGAGAAAATTCTGTTCAGAATTTTCCTAAACCATCCCGATATTACATCAAACTTTTGCAAGGATGAAAGGTGATTAAAAGGTTAAAATATCTAAAATTTGTCATTTCTTGATAATGATTCATGTGACTGGGCCTTGCAGCCCTGCCACTGTGACCACTAGTGGGTCTACTACTGTGGCTCACTTTTGAGTGGTTTCTCACCACTGTATGCCTAATCCTCCTAAAAGGTTAGCTATCAGTTTGGGTGAGACACTGTTCAAATCTTCTGAATCAATCTGAGGTTTACCGAAAGTCTTTTGACGTAAACGTGCAATAGCCGGAAATTCGCACAGTATATGTTTCGTCATACTCCATACAGAGTCTACATTCGGTCCCTTCTGTTATTCCCATTCTGTGCATGGCTACTCTTAGTCGACAGTGACTCGTAAAAAGTCCAGTTACTCTACAGATCTCCTGTCTGGTAAGTCCAATGATATTCCTGGCTCGGTTCAGTTTTCAGCTCTCTTTTGACAAGGTCCTTTAATGAACTCTTTAGAGTGAGCCAGTTTTGGTATATTCATCCAATATTGTTGAAAGCTGTTTTCTATCCATCTCAATATGGTTAATTTAACTGCATTGTATGATATTAACAGGGCTGGTTAGGGGCCAAAAAATTCGGAAGTTGCCGCTTCCCTCGCTGCCTGGCCTGCGGCCTCATTTCCCTCGATAAGACCGTATAGGAATCAAGCGCTCTTAAAGCTGCTTGACTGTCGGAGAAGATTTTTATTGTCCTGTTGGTTCATTCTTGGTCAGTAATCCACCGGGCACACAGGTAAATGGCTACGAGTTGGGATACTAACAACTCCAGATCCAACGCCTGATGGCATTTTGGATCCGTCGGTATACCAGAAGCTATCGTTATTTGAAAAATTGGTCCTGTTCTTTAACCAGGCCTCCCGCTCTGGGGTATAATGTTGTATTGCTTTCTGCTGTACACCGTGTTGGGCATGACGTTGGATATCACTCCTAGAGTTGCATCCAACTCTTGTTCTCTAATTAGGGCTGTTGATATCACTTTGTTTGCCCTGCCATCCTGGTGGTTGGCCCTTATTCTATAAGTTGCTCTTCGTGCCTCCGCCTCTAAGAAAATGTGAAACGGAGGTAAGTTTAGTAAGCATTCAAGCGCAGTCATTTCTTACTCTAAAGTCTGACTTCATGCCATGCGTGGCGCTGCGTCAGATTTACTTTGTGAAGTCCGTTTGGACACAATTTGTAATAAACTTGGAAAAACACTTCAACAGATATAACACCTTTAACTGCCACCGCGAACGCCGGTGTATGGTGATCCCTATCTGAGCATGTGCACTGAAATAAGAATACGACTACGGACTTTCTAAGTGTGCAGCGTTAAGTTTCTAATAATGACTTTTTTCAAGCAACGTTCCCTCGTTTGTGATGTATACAAAAAAGGTTTTACCCTACCTACCGATTAATTTGTACAAAAAAGCAGTTTTTTGGAATAACCTGTTACCCTTACAAAAAATTGCATTATAAGTAACTACCGACTCCCTACTTTTTTCGTAAAAGTGTAAGTTTGTTTTCTTTTTATTTTATGTGTTTTTTTTTGATAGATTATACGATGCATAAGAATAGATTGCATAGAAAAATAATAAAAGCAGAAAAAGAAAAACATCATTTTTCTTTTCAGCAAAAATGGGAAAATATAAAATTTTTATTTTCCACTGCACTTTATGTCTTTTTTAACGCCCATTTTTACAGTTTTCTAGAAAATGCAATAAGATTTTATTATTTAACGGTGTTTTTTATTTATTTATTTTCTCTTAATTTTGCCTTAGCTTTGTACCGTATCCAAGGTGTAGTTAATAAGGATGGTTTTTTTGAGGTGGCGGGGGTTGCGTATTTAATTATAAATTTAGTGTTTTCTAAGAAAGAAAATTAAACACTTTCGTGCAAATTAAATATGCACTGAGTGATTACAATTAGGCATTTTTAAGGGATTTCTAGGGGAGATGCAGAACAGAAAATCTGACCTCCATTTTATTTTGTCGCTATGAGGTTAAGAAAGGTGTGCCAAACTGTACGTATATAGAGGAAAGCGGGGCAAGATGAAAAACGGGGCAAGTTAACGAGCTCAATATAACATAGAATTTGTAAATGGCAAGGAGTTTATTACTGTGATGTTAGAACTCTTTAAAGACATAGTTTTTTGGGTTCAAGATAGATCGAGCACGTAAGAATCATAAAAGTACAGTAGCTCATAACCTAAAATTCGAGTGGTCCCTTTTAAAATTTTATGCAGAAAAATAGGCTTTTGAGGAAAAATCTAAGGGAAGAGTATTTGTTTTTATTTAGGAAATTATTTAATATATTTTCAACATAAGAACATGTAAATGACTACCTTTTGTTTCTAATACTTTTAACCAAAACCTATCAGAAATAAAAAAAACAACGAAAATATTTTTGTTCAGGGTACCAGGAACCATGAATTGAACCTCCAGTAGCGAACTGGATTTAATGTAGAAGTTGCGAGGGTTGGGGGCATGCGGCGTGCACGTCATACGAAAGGAAGTGCATTTGTGACCTATGCGCCTAGTCGTCATCTTGCCCCAATAGGCTCGTCAACGATAGTGGGGCAAGATAACAAAAAGTTTTTTGTTGTGTAGATTTTTAAGGTTTAAATTTTTTTGTCTTTTTTTAAATTTGATTGTAAACCCAAACATCTATCTAACAACTTAATGAAGTTTTTTAGTCAAAATCGGGTTTGAGTATTTTCTAGGAAGCTTTAATCCTTAACATCGTCATCTTGCCCCGCTTTCCCCTACCAATACTTTTTCACTTAAATTAAAATTCCGTAGCAATTATCAATGAGAGTTGGTCACCTCTGGTGAAAAACAACATTCAAAATTTATCTAAGACGTCTAGTCCTGATAACACCGTTATAAACTAACGATTTTAAACTTGCAAAAAGAAACCAGTAAAAACGTTAACCTCTTGTAAAATATATCTTCCACCCAAAAAAAAAAATAACCGCCACAAAACAGACTGACAATTCCAAACCACTTTAAATCATACCCAGCCCATTTTAGCAATAGAACAAAACGTGTAAAAAAACTCCCAAACATTTGTCGAATCATTTGCATAATACCAAATGAAACCCCTGAAAAAAAGAACCATTCAAATCTTTTTTTTCTCATTAAATACTTTTATCTTCCCGAGAGACAAAAAACCGCGACTACATTGAACCCTTTAATTTTTTATCTTTCACATATAGTTCGCTCTAAAAGAATACCCCTTTAATTTTTTTTGCTCTATTCTCTTATAGAGCCTCTCTACACTACAAAGTTTTTCTCACGAGTTGAAAAAAAGAAAAAAAGATTACGACTCATCTATCTTGGAGCGTTTTTTGTTTTCGATGTGAAGCTATTTTGCATACTAAGCGCATAAAATTAAATGTAGGTTTGCAATCCCTATTTAAAAAATCAGATTTGCATAACTAGTGTCTATCCGATGAGACAAAAAACCGACGTAGCAAAGGGGTTACGAATCTGTTTTTTTTATGTTGAACCTCTCGCGAGCAATCACTGCTTAAATGGTTATGAATTGTTTTAAGAGCTTGACCAGGGCTGTCAAAACGGACGAGCCACGATCTACAACTTTGTTGACGTCACAGCGTAGGCTGAGTTTCTTTTTGATGTTCACGTCACACCATAGACTGACTGTTTTTAATATATTGAAGTTGGAATGACGGTTCATGAATGTTTGAATTTTTTTAAAGTAAAGTCAAGGCTAACAAAAAAATACAGGCTACTACCTTTAAAAAATCAGCTGTTCTCGGGGGGCTGATTTTTACATTGGGTCTTATGGGAGGTCAGATGTTTTTTTTATGATACTTTCAAAATTGCGCTACAGATTTCCGTGAAATTTCAGCGAAATATTCTCAGACACCATCCGGATATTCCACCAAACTTTTGTAAGGATGCAAGATGATTAAAAGGTTAAAATCTTCAATATTTAGCATTCCTTATTTTGAATTCAAATTACCCGCCATGTACCGCATGCCAACTGTTATATTTGACATGTGTTTGACTTGGTCATCTGTGTTTATGTTTATTGCAAAATTTTTCGACTTTTTAAAACAAATTTGCACTACAAAAAAATTATTTTTTGATGTTGTAATTTTTGTAAACACATGTAAATAACTATATAAAGTTTTAAAAGTCTGCAGAGTGCCGAATATAAACAAATATATGTAGGTAATCCGATTCTTTCCAGGCAGAAACAAACACATTCGCTTCTGCTTTAAATTTAATTTTTCTGTGAACTAATGAAGCGGCCCTAAAAAATTAGGGATTACCATACATTTAAAAAAAATTGTTATGCAAGAATGTAGTAAAATCAATCTCAAAACCGGCTTTATTTTAAAAAAAATCAAATGTTCATGAACCGTCATTCCGACTTCAATATTTTTAAAGACAATCAGCTGTGTTGTGACGTGACCGTTAAAAAAAAACAGCCCCCGATGTGACGTCAACAAAGTGTAGGATCGTGGCCCGTCCGTTTTGATAGCCCTTCCTTGGCTTGACCTGTGTATCTCCTCTATATCTGAGGTTAGTTATCTGTTTTGTTTATTATGTCAAAATTTGAAGCATATCCTAACCTAAAATACTAAAAACGTAAAATCTGTCTTATTTTTGCTGACAGAACGTGTATGTTCTAACCTTAAATATTAGAACATCAATGAAATACTGTATAAGCAGTTCTCGAAAGTAATTATTTCAAAAGGATCCTTAAAATTTCGGTTCGTTGTCGTAATGATTTTTTGTAATAACCTTTTCTCATAAAAAGCTATGCACCCCAGTCGCAGCTTTTTGCCGTTCTCACGGATACAGTCACCTCTACAGCTACCAAAAAAACAACTCCCTAAAAACCATCATCTATCTTTCATTTGTTTAAAAATCGCTAATAGTTGCCGTTTGTCACGGCTGGAAAAAATTTGCATATACTTTCTACCTCTTAATGATTTTTTTCGAAATAGAAAGAGCAATAGAAAATAAAGTTAAGGAGAAATAAAGAGAGAAACAGGCAAGCAAAAGAAATAAAGAAACCAAGTTAAGGGTTAGTAGGAATCCTATTCCTGACAATATTTTTGAATAAGACTTTAACTAAGTGTTCTTTCTTGCAACGAAGGTAATTAAAAACCCAAGAATAGACATCCTGATACCTTTTATTATGGCCAATTTCAAGGGGTTTATAATACAATATTTTAATTTGATGCAGAAAAATCTGGTGTTCAAAAATTATCTAGGAGTGACAATGGACCAACTTTTAATCATGTTTGTATATGCATGGTTAAACTTTTTTATGAGCCAAAAGGGTTTAGGATGCTGTGAGCAGCATAGGTGTAGTAAAGGAATTTTTATGATTTTTTTTTGCTTGGCGAAAAAAAGTGGGATTGTAAAAAAAGTTTTGAACGTTATTTTTGAATATTAACGTCTAACATTGTTTTGCGTTTCGGTTAGTAATTTTAATATTCAGGAGTTCTAGAAGGTTTCTAAATATATCTGATACCAGATTTTCCGATTCTACTGTCTGGACCCCTTAGTGATTCCTACTACTACTACTGTCTACTACTACTATTACTACATCGATGTCTTCAGAGTTTACCAATCTCAAAGCTTGAGTTTTTATATTTCAAGGTTCGGTTCGGTTGCAATATCCAGCATTTTCTAAAAATGTTGGCTCTTATATATGGGTATCTATCCCTCCTCTAACTAAAAATACTAGCAATTTCTAATATATTTTTGTTTGCATTTCTCGATATATTATCGAAGAATTTCAAAAATTTACATTTCCCGAACCCTATTTAAACAGAGAATTTGCATAGAAGACTCAATTGATACTCTAAAAAATTCGCAAATGGTCCGTTCTTTTCTTACGACCCTAGAGCTTTAAAATTATTATCTATCTTCTGGACACTATCTAACCATAGTGGCGAAGCTAAAATATTTTCACTTAGTAGTTCTTTATCTGAGAAGACAAGCCAATTTTTTAATCCATTTATAACACCTTTTAAGAATAAGTCATATTTGGTAATACTTGTATCGATAATTTCATAGTTTGTTTGGGTTTCTCGATGTAAATCACATTAAACAACCACGTTTACTTTAAATGGGGAAATTAATATATTTTTACTTTGTCTTCAACTGGTGGACAAGTTATATTTAGCAATAATTTTATCCCTAATAAGTAAATCACATAGAAAATTTTCAAAAATTTGAATTTTCAGAAGTTTCTTTAAACAAAGAATTAACACAGCAGGCCAAAAACATGCTCTTAAAAAAATTGCAAACTTTTTCTCCTTTATTTCTCACGACACTAGAGCTTTGGGACTATCATCTATCTTCTCAGCATTATCCAACCACTTTTAATTTTTAATTTAAGTGGCAAAATTTGAATATTTTTACCATTTCTTTAACTTGTAATACTAACAAATTTTATAATCCGTTTTTGGTACTTACACAGGACAAGTAATGTTTAGCAATATTTTTATTCATAATATCAGACTTTGTTTACTTCTCTCGAACTAAATCACATTGAAAAGTGTCAAATATTTGAATTTTTAGAAGCCTATTTAAACAAAAAATTTGCATAGCAGGCCCAGAAGCTCTTAAAAAATTCGCAAATTTTTCTCACGACACTAGAGCTATAAAACCATCATCTATCTTCTGAGCATTGTCTAACTATTTTTAATAAGTGTCTAAATTTGAATATTGCCACTAGGCTCTTACGGTGCCTCATGCTTTTTATCATAATTTGTTTGTTCTAGAGGTATGTGTTTTATTATCTCTTCGAAACCCTTTTACAGCACTGTCTGCAATGTATGCACAAATATGCAAAATAAGGTGTTCTCCGGGAGATTAGGCAAATTTTTCGTGGTTGTGTGAGATGCGAATTTTTTTTATGCGGATGTTCCATCTGTCTAATCTCATTTAGCACTAGAAATACAGTTAGAAAACCAAGAAGATGTTCAGTCGCTTTGCAATTTAGAGCAAAGAAGATGTTGTATAGAAACATGTTTTATCAAAGGAGTATGGAAATTCGACATTAAGGGCCACATGTCAATTAAGAGAAAAAGCGTAATCAACTGGGCTTCTAGCCCTAGAAGAGCTGTAAATTACAGAAATCCGCTTTGCGTCAACGATGGTTGGCGTTTGATGCAAACATTCAGAAATAAAGGTACGAAAAATGCACAGATACCAAATTTACATAGGTAGAGTTTTTGTCAACTGTACGCCGATGATTTGACGTAACGAATACAAGAATAAAATAATATTCATGCGTAAAAGTATAACCAATCAGGACATTTTATCTTAAGGACCGCAAAAATGATAGACTTATACCCATTGATATTGCTATTTCAAATATGTTTGCATTCTGCATCGTAAGGTACCGTAGGTATTGCAATAATACGTACTATATGGAAATAATATGCATATGTCTTTGAAAGAAACCAATCCGGTCTTTTTTGCTTAAATACCCCAAGGCCCGCATGTTTGCATCATGAATTACCGTGGGTATTGGAATATTATGTATATGATACCTAGAGGCTTCAGAACAAAGTCAGAGCGTCAGTGAGGAAAGCGCGGTATGGCAAAGAAACAATGTTTAAGGAGAGTGCTAAGGGAGAATACCAGGAAAAAGACTTTCAAAAGAACTATTTGCTTGGAGATCAGGCTACTGTTGTTCCAGCAGAAGTGCGCTATAATAATGGCCGCAATCCTAGAACAGCTTAGAAAAGTCAAGAAAGAGCAAATATACTAATTCTGCTCTGGAAGCCAGACCACCCGTAAGGCGCTCAGCGCATCTAAGATTGCTGACTGCAGAGGTGATGGAGAGCCTAAGCGATGGCAAACGGGTGATGCTGGATCGAGTTCCGGGGTATACAAATGAACCAGGTAACGAGAAGTCAAACAAACTTGTGCAGATCGAAGCAGGACTGACTATCTAGGCCCAGAGCCACTGGGCGTGACCAAAAAACAAGTGCAGATTAGGCTTAGTAACTGGGCCCATGAAGTACTAACAAATTCCTTTGAAATAGGTACAGGTTGCAGTAGACCGATTAAAAGTAACCAGACTTGGATGGCTGCTGGAACAGACACAAAAAGACGTGGTTCTACTGATAGCTATTTTAACTAGACATAACGGGTTAAGGAAGTAAGGAAGGAATCTACCCAGCCTGTGAAAAAAAAGAACAGACATCAAGACACTTCTTGGCAGAATGTGAGGTCCACGCAAGGATGAGGCAACAGATACTCAAGGTACGACCCTGAGTGGGAAAAAGCTGCACTTGCTTAAATGTGGTGACATACTGGACTTTGTAAAGAAAACAGGAAGACCCATTGAGCGACCTAGACATCAGACTATATGGAACTGCAGATATTGAGTAAAGGCAAAGACCTGAGGAATGACAAAAAGAGCCTACTCTGGCTTTGCCCCTCTATTACTAATATTAATTATTTCCAATAAAGCTGTAAATCTGTAAAAACAATTAAAAGACAAAAAAATTGACGCAGTTTTGCTGAAACCGAGCAAATATTATTTCAATCTAATGGATCCTTTTCCAAACAAAATATTTAACATAAAAAGCTCTTGGTCATTATCGCAGAAAATATTTGGCTTGGGTTTAGAAATAAAATTAAATGTTGACCAGAGAGCATCTAATTAAAAATGTATAAACTTTATTATTATGTTTTGTATTGAAATTTATTGTATTACTATCTTTTTCCGGGAAAGTATTGTATGGTTTTCAATGACAGTTTGATGTTATGTGCCTTTTGCCAATACAGAAAATTTTGCACTAAACCAGTGTTTATGATTTATAGCCATACCACCATACCGCATCTGTTAACTGAGGAACAAAAAAATCTAGGGTCTAGGATACTCGAAGAAAGTGTACAGCATTGTCAGTGGTGATGAATGAATCATGTGAATCCGAAAATAAACGTCAGTCGTCTGTTTGGGTATTCCAAGGTGAAAAAAAGCCAACAAAAGTCATCCGTTCTCCAAGTGTATCCAAAAAGATGGTCACGACATTTGTCTCAAAAGCAGGTCATGTCGCAACAATTCCGCTGAAAGATCAAAGAAAGTAAGCAGGACTTTTCGTTTCTTCTCCTTTAACAATAGATCAAAGAACTGTTAGTGCCGATTGATTGGAAAAACGGACCCCGAACGACGAATCATCCTCCTCCAAGATAATGCAAGTTCGCACAAAGTACAAAACACTATTGAATTTTTATCCCAACAAAACGTAGAATTGTTGAACTATCCTCTGTACAGTCCCGACCTAAGTCCCAACGATTTCTATACTTTTCCTAAAATCAAGACTCGACTGCGTGGTCAAAGATTTCAGTCGCCAGAGGAAGCTGTCGACGCCTTGAAGAACGCAATTTTGACGGTACCAACAAACGAGTAAAATTACAGCTTTGACAAGTGGTTTGTGCATGCAAAAGTGCATTAATTTTCATGGAGAATGCTTCGAGAAACAATATAGTCATTAAAAGTTATCAGCATATCGTAGGTAGTTAAAACTTAAACATTAAAAGCTGGGGATGGGACAATTTGCGAGTGAGTTTTTATTTATTGATAATCGCATTATTGGTTGGTTAAACATTCTCGAGGAGAATTGTCCCCGCGGCGAATTGTCCCCCATAACCTAAAAGTTATGTTCTCTTTGCAGTGACTCAAAGCTTCAATAAAGGCTGCAGTTTTAAATAGCATGTGAGTGATCTACCCAAGATCTACCGAACATTTAAAAAAATAGAGATTTTATGACATCAGTTGTTGCTGTTGATATGACAATTCATCGATGGAATAATGATGAGCCAACGAAAAATAAAAAGAAATCTGATGAAATCATATGGAAATAAAACCCTAACCTATCTTTTTTTCTAAAAAGATTTTGTTTTTTTTCAAACGTTTTGCTACTCAACAAGGATGGAAATGGAAGTAACGGAGGAAACTATTCTTGTGGGCATCAAGGTAGAGGGCGAGGATCTTTCCCTGTATAAAAATGTACAGCTAATTCGAATGAAAAATGAAATTCATCAGGAATTGCTCACCGGCTGCCATCGAAACTATCGAAACCTGATGGATTTCATTGATGTTTCACCGATGCATTTAGGAACCCGACTGTTCTCATCGATGAGCTTATCTGTGGTACAAATTTTTTTCATTATAACTTTTAAACTATACCATCGATTTTAATGGAACAAACTGCACTTGGCAGAGAATTAATCATGGTTTTAAATAAATATATTTTTTGTCCGCCATCTTAGAATTTAAGGTGGCGGACGAAATTAACTTCAAAGATGCTCGTTTGTTCTTGTGTTGCGGACATGTTTTAATTATTTTTTTAAATAACTGAAAAAGCTGCGTTCTTCTTCTTCTTGCGACGCACATCAGGGTACGAATAAGCAAAATCGGTGGTTCTAAAAAAAATGTTTTTGTTTTAACCATTAATAATATACGATTGCCTTGCCAATCATGTCTGCATTTATTTCCTTATAAATTAATTACTATTGAACCGATTTTGATGAAATAAAAAACATCCTGGTCATAATTGATTACTTTTTAAAGATCTTGATCAAAATTTATCGCCATCTTAAAATTTAAGATTGCGGACAGAATCATACTTCATTCTTAAAAAGGACGTGTTTATTCTTATTATAAAAACTAAAAATTAATTTTTTTTATTATATATTATTATAATTTTTAATTCATAGAAAAGCATTACTTTTCCCCCATTCAACGAGGTACAAATACAAGTACAGTAAAATCGGTGTAGTGGTTCCCAAAAAAATTATTTTTGTTTCAGATATTGTTGTAAAGATTATACGATTGCATTGCCAATCCTATCTGCATTTATTTCCTTATAAACTCATTATTACTGAACCAATCTTAGTAAAATAAAAAAAAAAGCATGGTGGGAATTGATTGTTCTTTAAAGATTATAATGGAAATTTGTCGGCATCTGAAAAGTTAAGAGGTCGGACAGAATCATACTTGACCCTTCAAAGAGGCACGTTTATTCTTATTTTCCGAAAATGTTTTAATTTTTTTTAATCTGTAGAAAAGCACAACTTTTCTCTCGCTTTACAAGGTACGATGTAATAAAATTGGTTGAGTGGTTCAAAATCTGATTTTCTCTTAACCATTGTTTTACAAATTATACGATTGGATTGCTAATCCTGTCTACATTCAGTTCATTTTCTTTAAGGATTTTCTTTAAAGATCAATCAATTTGCACCATGATGTTTTTAATTGACTAAAATCGGTTCAGTAATAATGAGTTTATAAAGAAATGAATGCAGATAGCATTTGCGATCGTATAATTTGTAAAACAATGATTAAAACAAAATCAGATTTTATGAGAACCACTACACTGATTTTATTAACTTGTACCTCTTTATGCAGGAGAAAAGTAGCGTTTTTTTATAAATTAAAAAAAAAAGCTAAAAATTTTCGGAAAATAGGAATAAACACGCAATTTTTAAGAATCAGGGATAATTCTGTCCGACATCTTAAATTCTAAGATGGCGGCAAATTTCGATCATAATCTTTAAAGAGCAATGAACTCTCACTACGATTTTTTTTTATTTCACTAAAATCGGTTCAGTACTATTGAATTTATAAGGAAATAAAAGCAGACATGATTGGCAAGGCAAAATCGATTATGCTGATTCGTACCTTGTTGTGCGTGGCAACAATGCGGCTTTTTTACTAATTTAAAAAAATAATAAATAAACGAGCATCTTTGAAGGGCAGATTTTAATTTCGTCCGCCATCTTGGATTCTAAGATGGCGGATAAAATATATATATTTATTCAAAACTCTGATTAATTCTCTACCAAGTGCAGTTTATCCCATTAAAATCGACTGTATAGTTCAAAAGTTATATTGAAAAAAAAATTGTCAGGTTTTTTTTGGCCCACCCGGTATGTACCAGACCTCGTCACCGAAAAGTTGTTTAATGCTAATTGGATACCTTGTCATTTTTGAATGTGGTAACTAATTTTATTATTACATTTTAATATAATATTTTAGAATAATTAAACAGAGGGATGGAGAGCGTATTGAAAAACGTTTGTGTGTGTTCAATATTGCTCGAGTAAAATGCGAATTCATTTTTTGGTTTTCACATAAAGCAATAATTGAAAATTTAATGAGGCATTAAAATAATATGCAAAATTTTGTGTAAAAACTAGCCTTTTAAACCCATACTAAAATAACACAAATTATTTTATCCAAACACAAAATATAATATATTGTATTATTTATGTTAACAAATAATAATTATTGTAAAGTTCCTAAAAATATATCATATTAATTAAAAAATCTAAAAAATATATATTTTTACCTTCCTAGCCCGCGTAGCAATGGCCATAGGAGGTATTATTTATACGAAAATTTTTTTTGAGATAACGCCAAAATTGTGTTATTTGGATGTATTTTGACCTATCCTAGCAATATCGTCGTGATGTATGTCTGTGTGCGTGTGTGTGTGAATATTATTTCTTTCCGTAACACGATAGCTCCTAAACCGCTGAATTGATTTTTGTAAAATTTTCAGGTAAAATAGTGTTCGACAGTCTTACGAGCTGATTAGATTTTGGTCAAAATCCATTAATGGTAATGACAGTTTTTTGACAATTAAAAACTGAAAAAAAAACGGTGCATCGTATCAATACACTGTTTCCGAAATATAGTAGACTATATTTTGCTCATTAATTCGTATTATAACCAAAAACTTCGTAAGAGCTTTAGTTTCTGAGATATTTACAAAAAACTGTTTTCAAGGCTAATATATTATCATGGCTTCACTTGAAGTGTGATAATAGGCTAGCTAGGAAGGTGTCAGATCCGTCATGGATTTCACTCATTTTATCTGGCTCAACCTCTTCCTTTCTCTCTCTCTAAGTGCCGTCTCCGTGAAGAGGTTTGACAATCATTCTAACAATTCTTATTCTGGATGCAGGTGCTCTAAAAATTCGATCTAAAAACATTTAAACGATTTTCTTAAATTTTTTAGTTGCCAAATTCTCGTTCTTCCGACATTTGGGGTTTCTGGCATTTTTCCATGCGGAAGTCCAAGATATTACTGCAGTATTCTCCCTTTACTTAGGACAATTAACTATCTTTATTTGTTAGTCTTTTTTTTTGGAAATCAGCAGCTTACTATTAGCTCACACGCATAATATAACTATAGTTGTGTGTGAGCTATGGTCATCATGTTAAAAAAATATTTAAAAAAAAAATCCGATTTCAAAAAATTTTAGAAACCTTTGCGTTTCATTTGAAACTTTTTTGTCGCGCTTGTCCGTAGTTTGTATGTCTGTCTGTCTGTCTGTAACGACAGACATATTGAGAGACATACAAACTACAGACAGACACACAGGCAGATAGGGCGACAAAAAAGATTCAAAATCATCTGAAATGCAAAGATATATAAATCGGGGGTACTTTTTTTTTCTAATTTTGACACGATCACATAGCTCAGAATACTATAGTTGACCAAATAGAAACTATTGACGAAACAATAAAAAATCAGGAAAAAATACTTCATAAGCATGTTCCCATTAACGCAACACTACACCTAGATAATACTCAGTTAATTCGAAGACTTAAACACGTAAAAAAATTTCAGATAATAAGTCTTGCACGTTTGTCAAAATTGACTAAGCTAATCAGATAAAAAAAACAATAGATATATATAAAAATATAGTTAGTGCTATTGTGTGATTTCTCAGTTGATGCAACACACTATAATAATTTAGGCTCTAAAAATTGCTAATAACAATTTTAAGATGACTAAATCTTAATTAAAGTAACTGGTGTTTTAATCCAATAAAAAATATAGCAAAAGTATAAAAAGCTCTCTTTAAACGATAAAAAAACATCTTCATTAAAGCCATTGATCCGAACGGGACGAATTTAAATAAAGGAGACGTCAATAATTTCGGTTTTTTTCATGTTTGAACGAAAAATCGAAAGAAAAAAAAAAGTTTTTCACCTTTTTCCTATTATGGAAGATAAAAAATATATAGAAGGAGGGGTTTCACCTTTTGAAACAGGTTATTGAACTGTCAAAAACCTTCGAAGTAAAAGGATACGCTTATTGGATAAATACATAATTTATAAACTTGAGTTAGGAAAGGTCGAAATTTGTTTTATTTTACTTTGTTGGGGAAAAGACATTACAGACTAAAAACGGTTTTAGTCACAAAATTTCAATGAGTGATAGAGGTGACGAAAATAAAAACAAAAGGTTTATATCACATAATACCGGTGTTCCAACTGGCCATCGGACTGATTATAAAACAGTACAAAAGGAACGAAGAATCCTAATGCATGAGCATACACTGTATATTCCTGATTCTTTATGATGATTTATTTAATTTTTTATGCCGTACATATTTATCAAGTAAATAATTTGATTTTTCAGCATGCCGAAAAACGGGCTAAGTAGTACTGATCGTGGGGTCGATACCTTTTTGAGGTATTTCATTCCTTCCTTAGCACTGTTCACCTTAATGAGAAAGAGCTGCTTAATTTTGTTTGAGGTTTTGCAAATACCACAACCGTCAAGAGTGTTGAGAAATCGCTGATGGACTAGGCATCGTCGTTCTAATAGAGCGGCTCAGTAAGATATCGATTGAGGTTTTATATTTCTGGCGACTTTCACTTTCTGATAAAGAGCTATAAATCTGTTGATGATGCTACAATCTCAACAATCTATGATGTTTATGAAAAACAAACTGGTTCAATACAATTGAGGTGTTTTAATTCGTCTCCACCTCAACATTATGAGAGCGGCTTTTCAGTATGTGGAATATGGTGTAAATTCAATAACCTTTTACCAATCACATCGCAGATATGTTGAACTGAGAACAGTTCAGGTGTTTTTGGTTCCTCACCGATTCTCCAGCAGCATAAAATTTTTGCAAAAAAATATATTGGATGATGTGTAGATCAAGAACTACATATAATGTGCTGTCAATCTCAAAAATATTTAATGAATCAATTTTCAAAAATGTGTTCATGTTTCAGAAATATATTCAGTGACGCAATATTTTTATTCCGGTCCACCTCAACATCATAAAAGCTACTTTTACCTCCGTGAAAAATGCTATAAATTCCACAAGTTCTTGACCAGTCAGGTAACAGATAATATGTTGAATAAAAGAGAGTTCAGGGGTTTTTAGTGGCCAGAGTAAACGATTGATGTAATGTCGATCCATAAGGGGCAATAATTCTCTTGCAACATTAAATGTTTGCTGAAAATTAGAATTTCTGATGTAAGCAATCACTGACTCCACTATATCCTAAATAAATATAATTTCTATCAAAACGGCTCAATAGTATTGGGCTATTTATTTCTGCCTACTTCACCCTTATGAGACCTGCTTTTTAGTCTGTGAAATGTGCTGCAAATTCAACAACCTTTGACCAATCATGTCATCTGGTATTATGCTGAATGGAGGGCAGTTAGTTTAGGTGCTTCTGGTGGATAGAGTCAACGAATGAAGTAATGTCGATCCATTGCAACACTGAATCTGTAACAGCAGAACATTTTTGCACAAAAATATAATTTTGGATGATGTGTGGGTACGGAGTCACATATGACTCGACTAGATTCTCATTGTAAATCTTAGCAACCTTCAACCAATTATGTTTCAGAAAATATTTTCATGTTTTAGAAATATATTTAATTGGAGACAGAGATAGTAAATGGAATTTATATTCTACAAACTGCACTGGCTAAATAGTGTTGGAGTACTTTATTTCTGTTCAGCTCAACTTTCAGTCTCTGAAAAAAGCTACACATTCCACAATAAACCTTTACCCATTATGTACCAAATACTATAGTGTGTTGAAGACAGATCAAATCTTAGTAGCCAAATTAAACCGCTGATTTGATGTAGATCCATAATCCACTACATCAGCGGCGTAGCATGCCCGAAAGGGGGGGGGGCGACAGCTAAAAAGGGCGCCTCTGAAAACTGAAAAAAAGTCTTGCGACCAAAAAAAAGACCAGGTCATTATATGTGAGGGGGCGGCCGACAGGTCAAAAGAGCGCCTCTCAAACATCTTGCGACCAAAAAAAAAAAAAGGTCCTCCTGTCGTTAGTTTCCTTTGGCGCCCAGTCAATTGTCCGTTGCCGGTCCGCCTTAATAAAGCTGAGGGCGCTTCGGCCACCAATGGGGCGCCATTGCCCTCGGGGCGGGGAGGGCGGCGAACCCCCCACGCTACGCCGCTGCACTACATCCTGAATGTAGCTGTGTTACCTCCTATTAAAATAAATAATAATAATAATAATAATAAGGATAATCTGCAACTATATCCGATATTTCTTCAACACATCTTTGGACATAGGCCTCTTCCAATATCTTCCACTCTTCTCTGTCTGGCGCCGTGTTCATCCATTAAGCCTATTGTGTGTTTAATATGATGGTATCTGGCCCTAGAGCGAAGTAGAATTCGTTACAAAATGACCTGTTTCCATGTTTCACATAAAACTCGCTTTTGGCACTCGGGCAGGCAGTTACGCCTAGTTCTAGCAGTATGGAAAATTAGAAAAATACCTTTCAATAAACTCTTGAGTAAATCCTCAGGATTACTAATTCCACAACCCTTTCCCAACCATGTACCATACCAGATAACACAGTAATTTGAAGACAGATTAGGTATTCTTGTTCGACAAAGTAACCTGCTGATTTGATAATAATAATCCACTCACTACATCCTGAAGTAGATGTCATCTTACCTCCTATTAAAATCAAATGGTAACCAGAGACTATATCTTATTGCACTCCATACTGTAAAGCTTATTTTTAATGTTTATTATGACAATAGCTGGCTCTAGAGCGAGTAGAGTACATTGCTTAAAATGAACGTATTCCATTTCTGATCTGACTAAATTCTCTCCATGGTTGCAAGGGCAGACCGTTACACCCGGTTTTAGCAGTGAGGAAAATAAGAAAAAATACTAAAACTTCCTTTAAACTACTGAGTAGTTGGTCCAGATGCTAATAAATCTCTCCCAAAACCAAAAGTTAAAATCGATGATTGTCCTTAAGTTACCTCAGTCTGTGTCTCATACACTTCAAAATGTATACTTAAATAAATATACACAATCATTGGTGACCTACTTCCTTCAAAAAACAGAGGAATCTTTATTACTAAATGTAGTTTTTAAAATTTTCCCAACCTAAATAAATCTAACTAACCAACCATTAAAATTAAAAATATATCACACTAACTTTGGTGACCTACTTCTTCAATAAATAGAGCAGCCTCCACTACCAAACGTAGTTTTTTTAAATTTTCCCCACCCAAATAAATCCAACTAACCAAAAGCTACCCCATAAATTCTTCTCAACCAATCAACATCCTTTAAATTTTCAAAAAAAAAACTAAAACCAGAAAAAAACTTATACACCAAACGAGTTAATCAGTTTTTTTGACAATCTTTCAAAAATCTTTCTCACAGATATCCTTAACATAAAAAACTAACACAAAGTTTTAAAAAAAAGTCATCTCCTTAATGTATGCAAAGAAAAAAACCTAAATCTAAAAATCACTTCCTTATTTATAATACAAAGTGTACGATATACACCTTACAAACTACCTACCCCCTTTAAAATTACGCAGTACCTGACCATACATACATATTCCACCCTTACTTTTTAGAATTTATGCAAATATACGGAGGGTAATGTGGTATATGCCTCGATAAACCATTGTCTTTTTTATATGTCCACTTTTTTTGGATAGAGCCTGACCCCTTTGAAGTTTTTCATTATCGGTCTAGGCTATACCTGATCGTTTTTTTGGTCAGTGTTTCAGATTTTCTCTTCTCACGAAGGGTTTTTTTGGTCATTACTATACATACGCGTACGTTTTTTAGCATACAATTTGGGCATTATGAGAATTTGGGTTTTTTTAATGAGGAAAAGACTTAGAAGGTAATGTTTTTTTTGACCATTTGTTTTGCATATTGTCCTTTCACATGTGAAAGCAAAGGGTTATACGAGCTATAGGAAGTTTTTTGTAAGTAGAAGTCTTTTGTATGTGGCATATTCGCGTTTTTTTGACCAAAGCCTTCTTTGTTCTTGCAAAGAGGGTAGCCGGTCCGGGTTTTTTTACGTTTTTTTGATGTGTTGGCCTCGATAGCAGTGGTAGGGGGGTCACTTTTTTGAATACGTCAGTCAAACGCAGTCGCTCTAAGAAGTTAGAACTGAAACGACAAAACATCATCTTGTTTTTAAGGTTAAGAAGTTTTTGTTTTGATTTAAGTTTTTTGTTTTTTGATTATTATTAGTGATTGAGAGATTAGATTAATATAAGTGACTTTTCGTGGAAAAGGTTTAGGGTTATGGACTACGGGTAAATCAATTTCAAAACTTTTTGTTTTTTAACGTCCGAAAACTTTTAACTTGGACTAAACAATTTTTTTATGTGAACGTGATTGTTATTAATGCTTAAAGACTTCAAACAAAAGATCAAACTAAGGCTTAAGCTAATCAAATTTTTGTGCATCGTGATTTATATTTAACCATCCTTTTGGATTTTGGTGAAGCTTTGGTGAACTAATATTACAGAAACTTTAAAGTAGTGAAACAAACAATAATTAAATTAAAAAGAAGTGCAATTTAAAACGAACAATTTTGTGATACAACTAGAAATAGTCCTAATACAAACTGTGATAAAAAATACCTACAAATTCATCCCAAAATAACTCCATACACCATGGCTAATAGTAACGGAAATCTGCCTCAAATTGAAAGACTAACAGGAGTAGAAAACTACCAGACTTGGAGTTTTGCTATGCAAAGTTATCTTGAGCATGAGGATTTGTGGGACTGCATTGAAGAAGACCTACCTTTTGATATGAAAAGAAACAGAAGAGCAAGAGCTAAGATTATTTTAGCTTTAGATAAAAGTTTGTATATTTACATACAAAGCACTAAAACTGCAAAAGAAGCCTGGGATACTCTAAGAGACGTCTTTCAGGAGTCTCCTCCTAGATTAAGGAGACATAAAGAAGTAAATCGAAGTGATAGAGAGTGTTCTAGGGAAGCCTTGGAATTTAGCAGAGAGGGCAGCAGTGGTGCTAGAGATTCGGTAAGTTTTCTCTTTTTATTTTTCGATATTATTTATTATGGTTTTTGAATTATCCCAATTCTTGCTGGCTTAATTCAATTATCTCCACAAAAGTTATTGTTTAAACTGACGATATTTCTTAAAATTTGAGGAATTTGAGGGCTCTTCTAGCATGTTTTGAGTCTCGAAAAAAGAAAGTAAGCTATGTAATTAAAATACCTAAAATAAGATTTAATTTCTATAGACTTTTTTGTTTCTGGTTTTGTCATTAAATGATTGACTTGTCTTTGGCAGGTTTCTTTTTATAAAGCTATTAGTTGATCTTCTGAAACATTGCCGATATTTTACATGATATATATAATAAAATCTAGTATTTAATCATGCTGAATCCCAGTGGCGTACCAAGGAATATTCTGGCGGGAGGGGGGGGCTCGAGGCCTCTGGGGGACCCGAAATCTCATGATGTCGTATTTTATGCTATTTTATATTTTTATTCATAAAATGTGGAAAACATCTAAAAAAATCTTAGGATTGGGGGGCCGGAACCCTGTGTGCGCCCATGTATAACCAGTTCACTACTATCTTTGGTATTCTATTTTTAGCCATTTTTTCTACGTTTAAATTCAAACTCTGTTGGTTATTTTAGAGGTTCTCTGTTACCTTGTATAAAGCTCATAATTTCTTAGATTCTCTCATCTTGGATTCTGGTCATTCGTTTTGATTTTCTGGCAGTTTGCCTTTAAAAGTTTATTCTTGTGGTATCCGTAACAATCCTTGTTGATGATCAACATGTAGTATGTAAAAGTTTGTAATACAATAGACATTTAATTTGTTTATTTTTTGCATTAAGCAGTTACATGAAACAGATAGACTTTACTTGATCTTTCTACTCTAAATCCATCTTGTTATTCCACCAGTTCTTTATATCCATTAGTATTGTTATTATTACAATCTCAATTATATTTTGTGTACGTATAACTGAAATTCCTTTTAAAAATCTTAACTAGGCAAGAGTGCCCAATTATTTTTTACATGTACTGACTAGACGAATTTATTGCAGCGCGCTGGCCGTGGTTGGTTTATTCGGAGTGATTTGTTGGAATCCCGTAGAATCTTTGACTTTTTTGATTAGCGAAAAAGACTTTGTTCCCATTGATTATTGTCTGGTTTGTTTCCTCTATAATAGGGTTTTCTTTGTTTATGTTTGCTTCCAAGTATGTTATCTTTTCCACTTGTTCAAAACCATAACTAAGTACGTAGAAATATTTTGGGAAGTAAATGTATTTAATTTTCGACACATTTAATTTCAGTTCTCGTTTTTTTGCTTCTACATCAAGCATTGTTAGTCAGTTTCGGTCAAAGATATTTCGTCTCTGCTATGAACACCAATACAATCCAGCTATTTGCGTTAAACAGAAGTTTCAAATGCCAGATTAAGCAGTAATGCTACAAAAATTTGTTTCTGGGAACTGGTTGTTTATTCTGACTACAGTAGAAACATTTACGGCTCTACCATTGGTCTCAGTAAATGATGAGAGAAATTAAAACAACTTGAAAAGGTGGCTAAAGGCTAGCAAAAATAAGGCAACAACTCTTATTAAATAGATTTAGTCCTTAATGTGACTGGGACAAATGAGTTATTGGAATATGCTTTTTATACGGTCGTCCCTTATTTCTACCCTCACATTTAAATGTTTAATCATTAGGTTGGTGTATGAGGTTGTGTTCATCTTTAATTAATAGCCGAATAGATCACAGATCGACAGATTTATTAGCCAAAATATATAGAGAAGTAATTACATCAATCAAAATCCACGAAGAAACCAGGCCAATTCTCATAAGAAGAGGTGTCAGCCAGGGTGACACAATATCCCCTGAACTATTTAATCAGGCCCAAGATGTTTTTAAAAACTTAGATTGGAAAGAAACAGTCATCAAAGTAAGCGGACAATACTTGAGTTACCTATGATATGCTGACGATATCGCCTTGATAATTGATAGGAAAGTACAACTAATAAAAATGATGGAAGAACTGGATACAGCAGCTAAAAATATATAACATAACACACACAGATGAAGATATCACGATCAGAATGGACCAAGAAAAAATACAAGTGCAGGAATGTATATATCTGGGACAATTTATTAAACTAAAAACAGAAAACAAAACAGCTGAAATTAGGAGACGAGTAAGGTTGGCCTCTGCAGCATTCGGTAAATTAAGCTAGGTCCATATTAAAAAACAAAAAATATCCACTGTACCTCAAAACTAAAGTCTATAACAATAATAATGAATCATTCCTACACCTATAGACCCAGAACTGGACACTGTCAAAATCAAAGATAGATAAGGTAATAAAAGCAAATGGAAATTAAAATGTACCCAGGAGAAGTAGCAAAATTAAAATGGAAATTTGCCGGTCATAATATTAGACAGAAAGAGGATCGTTGGAACAAATGTATTGTAAACGGGAGACCTTGGGAAAATAAAAGAAGTATTATTACTGCTGGACTTTATTTCACTTCCAATAAGTCTTTATTGTCTCATTTTCATCGATTTCACGGCCAACCAGCCATCCGTCCGCAGGAAAGCAGGAGATGGACTTTCAGAAGTGTTAATCTGGTGCTGCAGGTCAGTGCCGACTCGTCGATCCTGCGACGCGTCGGCTGATGACTACTCGCATGCCACGAAGCGTCGCGGCGTGAGTTAGATCTAGTCACGTTCCTTTAAATAGGATTTGTACGGTCGCCCACTTTTTAAATGTCATCACTAAATTGCCTAAAGTGATCTGGCAAGACTGGAGTTTTAGCTCGCTTTAAGAACTGCTAAAGAGAATCGTTTAATAAAACATGACACGTATTTGAATCCATGTAACGTTCCCGAACAAGGAACTGTTTATTTCTATTCTACAAATATAGGAAAAATAAGATGACATAACAAAGTAGGCGAATGTACCTATGAGTTTTCAAGAGGCTCTTTTCAGAGTAATCTGCTTCCATGTTTGTAAAAGTTACTAGAACACTACTACTAGGTCGGTTTAGAACGTTTTTCTACGTTGTCCGAGGCCTATTCTTCATCTTCTTTGATCCTGACAATCATCTTCTGTCAGGTTTTTTGACTCATTGATCTTTGGATTGATTTCTGCCATTCCAATTTAGGACGCCCTCTATTTCTGCGCCTTATTGGTTGCCATTCTAGGACCTGCTTTGGTAATCTTTCGTTTTTCATCCGTTATACATGGCCGTACCATATCAGTGTCTTCTAGCGATTCTTTTTTATTTCTCTGTTAAGACTAAGACATTCTATAACTTTTTAGCTTTTACTGTTCTTTTTTCTAGTTTTTTACAATATGTTCATGTCTTATCAAATATGACACCCAAGTATACATACTCATTACATGGAAATATTGTTTATCCATCGTCCAGTTCTCACTTGATTCATTTTCAATAAATAAGTACTGTGTCTTGTCCATGTTCACTGTTAACCCCCACTTTTGGCATTCTTCCGTTAACTTTCTTATCATATACTCTATGTCTTCTTTATCATTAGTTACAAGTACTTGATCGTCAGCCAACTGTAATGTGTATATTGTAAATCGGTCGCTAAGTTGTATCCCTGTTTCCAGTTTTTTAGAGCTACTGCGATATATATTTTGAAAAGAGTTTGAGAGATACAACATACCTGTCTTAAGCCTTTTGTTACCAGGAATTCTTTTGAAAATCGATTTTCAATTTTAATTTTAGATTTCTACTTTTGGTATAGTTCTTTTATAGTTATTAGAACAAACTTGCAAAAAACAACAAGATAAATTTAATTTTAATTTATAGGACCTTTTTTATGAGCACTGCTTTGTATTTTTTTTGGTAGTAGGAAATCATATTTACTTAAACATATTTCCTGATGATTCCGAGAAATTTAAGTTTTCATTTCATCATTTATCGCTCACTATTCCAGAGGACATATCACTGTTGAAAATCAATCACTTCCTTGGGTGTTTTCACGGAGTTTATTAAACTAGAAATTAGTAAAATTATTTCGCGCTTTATAAATGATTGGTCCTAATTTTATCGTCAGTGTGAATCAAACAATTGATCATTTTGGGTCAAGTGGTTTTCAGGTGGCAACCAAAGCATTTTTTTTGCGGCTTAAGTGCCTATACCCAGTGTTTATTTTTCGATTTTTTTTGTTAATTTAATGATTTTTATAGATAGTGTTATGATGGAATTAGAAAATGGAGTTAAGTTATGAATGTAAGAAAATTGGGCACTAGATTCATTATTGCCTGAATTTTTAGGTAAAACTGGCTTAAATGCATTTATTAACACTACTTTTTTAGTATTAATAAATATTCTGGAAAGACTCTGGCATATTTAACACAGGAATCAGGAAATGCTCATTCTATAAGGGATTTAACCCACCTTTTTTGCCTTCCACTGAAAGCGCCCGTAAAACAGCAAGACTTCTACAAAATCAAACATTTTCTCCCTTATTTAAAAAACCCACAATGGCATAAAATGTTGGAATTTTTACCAAAAATTCAAAATAAAACCCCATTAACTACATGCATTTTAATGTAAACAATGCTGTGTTTGTCATCCACGCTACGTCAACGCATCAGCTGATTATTTTATGACGTCAACCCAAAATTATTGTTGTTGTTTGAGTAAATTGAAAAATATATATGAAAGTTAAAACTATGTTACCTCGAAAAGAGGAGAACAACTCAGATAATCCATCTGGAAGTCCTTAAACTGCAGAAGTCAAAAAAGAAGAATGTTTTGAACAAAATAAAGAGGTTACAATATTTAAGTCGTCTCAAAAAAATATTGAATCATTTGGAGATGAAGAGAGAACTCAAAGATTACATTCTATTTGGCATCTACGTGAATAGTCCCAAGCCTCTGAGAGTCGGCGTTATCGTGAAAAAATTAAAGTTAGAGTCTAGGGGAACTTTAAGGCCACTAAAAACACGACTTAGGTTAGGTAAGGTTAGGTTACGTAAGGGGGCACACCACTAACTGAAAATAGTTTCATTAAAGTAACCACAACCCTCTCTGCATATGTTGATGTGAGAAAGAGTGCTCAACTAAACCAACCACAAATGTTTATAAATCGGACAAGCTTACCGATCACCATATCCCCCAAGTGTAGATTCCGAAAGAATGGAAGATCTAAAGCTTAACATCTCGTCCTGGTATAAGTCCAGGGAATTTACACTTTAAATGTCTTATGCTCTCAGGTTCCTCCTCGTATGTTAATTATTTAGATCTGTTAGCTACTAATACCCTTGCTGCTGAGACCTGATATCCTCATTGATTTTCAAATCCTAAAAAAGCTAATAATATATATTTAAGTTCTTTACTTAGATATAAGTGTCCTTACCGACCGTCGTGCTGTCTGACGAAATGAAGCGGAGGTTATTTCTCTTTCCAACCTCCAACTCCCCCCAAAAACTTTCCTCCAACTCTTCTCCTCTTTTCTCCTACCTTATAGAGACCCTGAACGGTTACTGTTGCATTCTAAGTAACCTTTATTAACTTAGTAAAGTTAAGACGCGTAGAAAAGACTGTTCAATTAATCATCGACAGTTTTGTCTTCAAGAATGCTCAGAGTGTTAAAGTGCTCAATGAAGCGGCAGTGCCTTGTTTACAACCTACTTCCCGATAAATGACCTCTGTCAAGAGGCAATAAGTTTCACCAAGAGAATATCAGCTGATGATCTCATTCTTGTCAGTTAGTCAGCCTTAGCCTTTCCAGAAATGTCCTAATTTAGTAGAATTTAAAGCAGATCAACATTGTTTACCCAAGATCTTTATAATTTTACACAGGTTTTCTACAGAATTTGAAAGGTCATTGAACCTGGCTGGCCAACTATAATTAAATTAAAAAATCTACGTCACCTGGTTGCCTTAAACTATTTATGGAAACCCTATGACGCAGCTACAGTCGTCCAGTTAAGTGACATGATTGGTCAAATAAGACCTTGTGTCTTAACAGGTTTTTTTAAGATAAACTTCTTTGCGTTAAGTCCCAATACTAACTGTCAGGATGATTAAGATACATAGGGGCAACTGTAATGTAGGTATCCCAGAGGATATGACTGCAGAATTTTGATTTTACTATACAGCTTTTGGATGATGGTTCAACCTCCATTTGAGAATGTTTACAGGGCCCCTGTTGCTACCTACCTTCACCTTTTTTCGGAGGCCCGTTTCTGATCGATGCTAGGCTTGCGGGGGCGTCAAAATGGGCCGTCCAAGGAGGAAAAGGGGGGGAGGAAAACTTTTTTGCCTCTCTCTAAGCGCGGTTTTTATGAGGAGCCTCGTAGAATAAGAAAATATAAGACAGATAGGTGACTTAAGGTCCATCTCACCGACTTTTTTTTCGTTACTTAGCTTAAAGCATTTCTTAATATAATCATAATATGACGTAATAAGGAACACTTAAGGCTAAGTAACGAAAAAAAAAGTCTGTGCGATGGACCATTAATAAATAAAGTTGAGCAAAAAGTTTCCATAATAACTAATTGGTGTGGAAGTTTATAAAAATTAAAAAATGCAATATCTTATTAAGCAACTGTTTTTCTTATGATTGTGTGACAGACTGTATACTTGGATTCATGACCAAAGTGGCAACTTAAATTTTTAGGGCGATATATTTAACTGAGTTGACAAAAATAAGTGATGCTTATTGAACAAAGTCAGATAAGAAGCCATCTCGGCCCAACATGCCTTGTCTTATGTGGTTTTAAATTCTATCGACTCTCTTCTTATTCTATGCCTTCTCTATACACACTAGCGGGTGCAAAACTTGATAAAAAAAAACCGACGATTTTTTTGGTGTTTTTCGTTGCATTCGGGGGGAACTTTTTCGCAAGAGGGTGGTAGTAGTATTTTTTTTCGTTGATTTTTTTACCCTCCGCATTTCTTCGTTTTTTATTCAGCTAGCGGGCCCTGGCAGGTTTTTAAACATCGATACTATGCAGCTGCTTGCTTGTAGTGTAGCTTAGTTTTATATGATAGCTTCGTCAGCTATATTTAGCTTCTGCAGACAGTAAAAAATAACTCTTTAAAAATAGATTCTTCGTTAGTTTTATACACTTTTTCTTCTTGTGATGGGAATTCATTAGGTATAAATGTTGGTGATAACAACGAAGAATATTATGAACTGATTACATTAAAAACTTCTACAAGCGGACGCTCACAGTTTCCTCGATTTTGTCCACTTATTGGAGGTGTCCGCTCATGAGAGAGAACCGCGAAAGTTTAATATATATTTATTAACAATTTCCGCTGCTTGAGTTTTTCCGATATTAAATTTTTCAGCAATCTTTCGTGCTGATAGATGTTCCTTCTCCGAAACGTTAAGAACTTCCAATTGTTCACGTAAACTAAGTTTTTACTAGGCGCCATTTCAAAGAGATCTATTACTACCCAACTGAACAATAAAAATAAAACACAGCAGTCCTTCTCTGAAACATTAAGAACTTCCATTTTTTCACGGAAACTAAGTTTTTGCTAAGCGCCATTTCAAAGAGATCTATTACTACCTAACTGAACAATAAAAATAAAACATAGCAATCCCGCCGAATAAAATATGTTGTAAATAGGACAGAAGTATTTACAACATTACTAGACTAGTATATAGTCTCCGCATTAAAACGGAAAGAGGTAATTCCCCGGCTGCAGAGTGCGTTGTTGCCAACATACTACAAAATATTTATGCCCATATCATGCAGCGCTCCGTCCCGTTGTCAGAGGTTTCTAGGGAAATTTTCCGCGTCTAGTTATTAGAGTGTCCGGTTATAGAAGTAAATTTTACATCCAACAAATTTGTCCGTCTAAAGGAGAGGAGAGGTTCCACTGTAATATAATAATAAATCTATCTTAGCTAATTTGTCTACGTCATGCCATGAGCAGGAAAGTTTATAACGAACAGCTGAGAGGGAAAGCTAAAAAGTTAGCTAGCTTGGCTTGGCCCAAAATAGCTAATTAGGCTGGGGGCAAATTTATGCTGTATTAATAACTTTCAAAAGTGCCTTGTTTCTAAAAACATTTCTTGGAAATTTGTTTTTAACAATTTTTGATTTAAACGTTTAGAGAATATTGTTCCAACGACTTGATTCGTAGACAGTTAGAATTCCAAAGGAATTATCTGTCATAATTTATTGAAAGCCTGTCTAGTTGGCAGCTTAAGATAAATATGGATAAAGAACTACTCTTGCTTATTATCACATAAAAACAAAATGTAATTTTCACACGAACCTTAATATCATGAATTTTATAGCTACCCACGGCAAAATATGAAAGAAACAATAACTTCTTTTTAATTTCACGGGTACTAAAATTAACGTTTGTTAGTTTTATTTCGCTTAAAAATTCCGCTGATTGACGCTCACGTCTGATGGTGGATAAAAACGCTAATCACAGTTGCTCTGGCCTGAAAGACAGAAGAGTTGTCGTAGGTCACGGATGGTTTCTTTTTCTTTGCAATCTATTTTTTTATCGATCGATATATATAGCAGTTTATTTTCGCCTGCTCTTGTTCTAGTTTCTCTCGTATCTCGGTAGATGGCGCTTCTTGCGAGGGTTTTCTCACTATAGACGGATTAGATAGGATTAGAGACAAAACCGTCCAATTAACTTCGCAAGGGTGTCACATTGACCAAGCAGTGTTCTGAGGAGTCTCATAAGGACGAAACAGTTAATTGTCAACACTTATTAGGTGTCCGTTAGATCTTGGTCCCCCGTGAGGTTAAGCTTTTGAGCTAACCACGGAAAAATATGAGAGAAACAAAAACTTCTTTTTACCCGATTAGCCACGAAAACTTGTTTGATTTTTAAATTCACGGGTACTAAATTTCACGTTTGTTAATTTTTGTGTTAATTGAATCAATATTTTTATTCATTAACAGAAAATTAATGTACAACTGATTTTATGTGACCTTTGTGTTCTGTGATTTGATCACCTTATTATAATATGTAAACATTTCGGGTCCTGGTAAATAGTATTTGACTATTCGTGGGTTAGAGGGCAGTACCAAAAAAGAAACTCTCAAGTTTTTGGCAACGTTTCGGAATATATTTTTCTTTTTTTAAGCCTCAAGGAGACAATTGTTTGAGGATTGATAGTTTCTGTTTTGATACTGTCCTCCAACCCACGAATAGTCAAATACGGCTCTGGTACAAAATAGCGTGGACAAAATAGCGCAGGACAAAATAGCGCAGGACAAAATAGCGTAGAACAAAATAGCGCAGGACAAAATAGCGCAGGACAAAATGGCGCAGGACAAAATAGCGCAGGACAAAATAGCGCACGCTAAAAAATCCCAAGTCGATTTGCCGATTTGCCCTGTCCAGCTGAAGTGGACCAGGAGCCGAGGATAGGTTAGGTTAGTATCCCAACCTGACCCGGTTAGGTTTTTTTACAAAAAAAAACTTGCCTGAACAGATCAGTTAAGTTTTTTTTTTTAAAACCTAACCGGGTCAGGTTGGGATACTAACCTAACATATCCTCGACCCCTGGTCCACTTCGGCTGGGGTAATTTGATTGATAAGGTTAGGCCTTCACTATTTCAGTAATGCGCTATTTTAGTAATGCGCTTTTAAGGCATGCGCTATTTTGTACCACTGCCGTAAGAATAATAATAACATAAACAAAACTAGCCTAACTAGGTCAGGTAAGGACTGCAAGTTAGGTTTTAATATATTAGGCCCAACCTAACCAAGACAGGTTAGTTTATTTTTTAGTATACTAACTTAATCAGGTCAGGTTAGGTCTGCAGGTAAGGTTTTAGTATATTAAACTAATCAAGTAAGGTTAGGTTATTTTTTTAGTATCTTTTTGAGATCTGCGCTATTTTGCGCTATTTGCGCTATTTTGTCCTGCGCTATTTTGTCCCGCGCTATTTTGTCCTGCGCTATTTTGTCCTGCGCTAGTTTGTCCTGCGCTATTTTGCCCTGCGCTATTTTGTCCTGCGCTATTTTGTACCAGAGCCGTCAAATACTTATTATAATACATTATCAGATTATCATCATATTTCATAATTTGACTTACCTTGTTTTTGTATTAAAATTTCACTATATAGCTATCTGAAATAAAAATCACACAGACACAAAACGATCTGAACAAAAAAATCCAGGCACAAGAAAAACACAAAAGAAAATTGAAATATTAAGGACAATTTTTTAAAAGAAAAAAGACGAGCAACATAGATTTTTTAAATATGGAAGAATAATACTTTCTTTAAATGACAACCAATTTATAATGTTGCAACGTCGCATTGAGTTATTGCCTTTTCTATTAAAATTGACGTCCGAAATGAGAATTGCACCAAACTTTTCTGTTACCTTCTGTAGAAAAGATTCGTTAAATTGTTTCAAAAATCGGAACAATGTTTTAGAACTTAGGGCAGCTTAAAAATTTTTCGGTAATTTTGTTCGTCGAGGTAATTTTCTTTGCAAAAATACTTTTTAAAATTAAAATCGAATCCCTAAAAACTTTTTTAAATGATTGGTGCAAATTTTTATTTAGATGTTTTGACTAGTCCATTTGGGGTGTGTAAATATTTGCTCTATGTCTCTAAAATTATCAACGTTCCGATATAAAGCCTACTGAACTCAAGTAACAAGCCCTGAGCAAAGGAGGGATGAAAGGGGATAAAGACGCGACCTTGCCGTCACCATGACAACCAGACAACGCTAAACTCCCTTATTCTCGCCCCCACCCTGAGTCGACAGTGTTGCTCTTTAATATGCCTATAAAAAAACGGCCTGTGCCAGGCATAATTGGCTAGGCCTTGATCAACAGGTTGTCGTTTGCAGGTTTTAGATTTAGAATTATAAAATTGGCCTAGTATAACTTTAACAATACTTATTGCAATTTGATGAGACAAATTCTATGCAAGGCTATGAATGAATCTTGCTCTAAATGATTAAGTAAATTTTATAGGAGTGTGTAAAGAAGTTTTGAAGTTATAGCTGATTTTTGTTACTGTATGTAAACTAGAAATTATTTCAAGAGATAAGCTACCAATGCGGGGTAATCCGCAGATTTAGTTTTATACCAATTATTGATTTTTTTATAAAAGCTGCTAGATATGTGTTGTTTGGCAACAGTGTTCAACAACTAACCAAAATTCATTAAAGTTCTGTGAGGTGTGTAAACAAAGGAAGAAGAAGTACACAGTCTGCCTATTTGACTAACCAGAATTTTACTGACCGACGACTTTTTTATACTTTTCGATGTCGGAGCGAATTGTTTGAGGTCGAAACAAATCCCACTCAATAAATTAAAGCTGTTACCACTCCCAAACAATTACCTATACCACCTTTCCCTAGCTCTTTTTAGCAAAAAACCAACTACTACCACCTTCTTCGAGCTTCTACCATTAAAAAACCTACTACTACCATCTCCTTTGCTTCTACCATCAAAAAACTAACTACTACCATCTTCCTCTAGCTTCTATCACCAAAAAATCAATTACTTGCACCTACCCCCAACTTATATCATCTAAAATCAACTACCACTACCTTCCTAGAGCTTCTACCATCAAAAGACTAACTACTACCATCCCCTAGCTTCTACCGACAACAAACTAACTACTACCATCCTTTTCTAGCTTCTAACATTAAAAAACCAACTACTACCATCCCCTAGCTTCTACGGTCAAAAAACCATTTTTTCCACCTGTCACTAGCTTCCATCACCAAAAAATCAACTACTACCACCTTCCCGTAGCTTCTACCACCAGAAAAACTACTACAATCATAATCAAATGGGGGTAGAAGTTGGCTTTTTGGTCGTAGAGACTAAACGAAAGTGATAGTTCGTTTTTTGGTGACAGGAGATAAAGGAATGTAGTAGTAGCTGGTTTTTTTATCTTAGAAGCAAGGGAACGGTGGTAGGAGTTGGTTTTGTTGGTAGTAGAAGCTAGGGGAGGGTGGTAGTAGCTGGTTTTTTGGTGGTAGAAGCTAAGCGAAGGTGATTTTTGCGATAAATCTAGCGCTCCTCTCAAACTTTATTTCTTCGCTTTTCCACGCTTCCCTATCTAAGATGTGGACTTCGCAGCTTTTCTCGAGCCCCCAAGATATATGAAGCTCTGATAACCGTCATTGCATGACGCGAAAGGTAGTTCTCCACTCATCGGCTCTAGATGACCAGTTAATTCTTCTCGTCCTCTCCATAAGTAGGTCTTCATCGCCTCCCTCTTGATCCAAGGAGTTGGTAGCGACAGTCTCAGGATTGTTTCAAGCATCGGTGTTCTTCTCATTGCTTCGGTTTTGAGTTTTAGGGATGTGGTGGTTTTGTTCGCTGCCGGGCGATAGATCTGTACTACATCGTCGGTCTCAAAATTGCCATGTACATCCAGTGAAGGATCCTGGGAGAATAAACTCATAGTTCGCAGTAAGACGTACGCCTGCCGTAAGCAGTAAGAAATCGATAATTTTTTTTCATGCGAAATTTGCCACACAAACCACGAAACAAATATTTTGGTCTGTTGCACACTGGCGGCTCACCACAGCTCCCGCTCGCATATCTTTTTGTGTAAATTTTACACTAACGTTAAAAGAGAGATGATTAATATGTGAGTGGTGGGCCTTAAAGCCCTTCCACAGCGTACACAAGTGGGTCTATTGTGGCTAACTTTTCAGTGGTTTCTCACCACTGTATGCATGTCTCATCCTCCAAAAAGGTTAGCTATCAGTTTGGGAGAGACACAGTTCAGATCTTCTGAATCAATCTGAGGTTTACCGAAAGTGTTCTGACGTAAACGTGCAATAGCTGGACATTCGCACAGTACAAGTCTAACTGTTGCGTCATCCTCCATACAGAGTCTACATTCGGTCTAAGATAGAGATAACAATTTACAACAATTTACATATGAAGAAATATATGGCAAATAGACTGGGCAAATAGATTAACGACCTTTCAGTTTTGAGGTTATAAGGCATAAACTATAAGTATATCGTATTATTATTATTTTTTATTTTTACAAATTTTTTGTTTAATTTTTATTTGTACTTTTGCCCGTACTCTAAAGAATGTCTAACACCGTCTTAACGCCCCCCAGCCGCCACTTTGGGGATCCCTTAAGTTATTTTGCCTTGAACTTTGGTTGCCATACGAGCAAAAAACCGAAGATATCAATGTTGTTCTGTATATTTACCCTGTTTCCGAAACTTGCCTCTAAGTGAAATTTAATTGAATTTCTTTTAAAACAGGGGTTTGTGTCTGACGAAAATTGTTTTAACAACATTTTTTTTAGATCGTCTAAATAGTCTAAGGTCTAGAAATAGAATATTTGAGCCAATTTTCAGTGTGGATTGGTTATTACGTGGGTATTTACCAATTCATTTCCATGTTGCGATTTAATCCAAAGTTGGGGAAATTGTTGCGTAAAAACTACACTTTGGACATAAACTTTCGGTTATAGCTTTTGTGGTGATATTTTCTAGTTTTCTCTTTGCTTGTAATTTTAACCTTCCTAGCCGGCCCAAAAATTGCTAGAGGAGGTATTATTTCAACAAAAAAATAATTTTTTAGATAATGTTGAAAATATGTTGTGTTTTGACCTATCTTAGCAATATCGTCATGAAGTCTGTCCGTGTCCGTGTGTGTGGGTGTATTTGTGTGTATATCTTTTCGGCTTACGGTAGTTCCTAAACCGCTAAACCGATTTTCATGATATTTTTAGGTCAAATAGCGTATACTGTAAAGCTAGCTAGTTAGCTTTTGGTCAAAATTCATTAGTGCTAACGACAGTTTTCTGACAGTTTATAAATTGAAAAAATACTAACTTTACTAGAGCATCGCTGTAATATGCGGTTTTGGGAATAGAGTAGAACACGTCCAAGTCCAGTTCACTTGGTTGTGCTAATGGGCTGTGGAAGGTATCAGATCTGTTATGGATCCATTTATCTTGATAGTAATGATTTAAAACAAAACGGCAGAGGCTGTTTAAAAAAAATAGCATGAAATTTTTTATTACTTTTGAATAATATGAAAAATCGTAAAATTGTATTAAGAACTCCATTTCAGTGATCAGTTCGCTTGGTTATTAGTCTTGGGTGGTAGGGCAAATGACGTCACATTAAGCTCTTAAAATAATCAATTAGAAAAATATCCCCCGCGGTGTTTATCAAATAAATAACCAATTCACACTGAAAATCGGCTTTGGAGTTAATAGTGAAAAGTGTGCACTGACCGATTTTGGCCGCACGACTAAGACACTGCGGCAAAAATTGGCTGTATAGCGGCTCTTACGGGTGACTTAAATGGACCAATTATTATTTGTTCTCGATGATCCCTTGAGTTTTGTTATCGAGAACTTTGGTTGCTTAGCTGTTTGGCACAAAAAATGGTGAATACCATAAATTAATTATAAGCCGTTTTCAAGTGAATAACTAGTAATTACTAGTATTTACCAAGGCCGCTTAAACGCCAGTGAGAGTGACGTCGCGAATGAGCCCTTTGTACGTCATCGTTTATTACCGGTAATTACCACACTTTCGAGGAAGGTTATTGGGTTTTCTAACCTCACAATCATTTGTTTTGTTTCTTTCTCGGAAAAAATTTGCATGAATTTTTGCAAATTTGGAATGAGAGATCTTGCTGTTCCTATAACAAACAAAATTCAAAATATAGTTTCGAAATTGTCTAAAAAGTTTTTTACCTGGATATTTTTTAAAGTTACTTGCAATTCCCTTCAATTCTTTATCAGTTTGTGGAAATCTAATATGCTGTTTTTTTAACAGTAAAGTTAAGTACGTTACTCAGTTGACAATGTTGTGGACAGTGGAAACCTCAAATCGTTTTCCGATTGCAAATAATGTTTCTTGTTTGGCCATGTAAAATACAAAAATTATAATTTGTAGTTTCGATTGTACAAAGTGATAGCCTCCTCTATATTGTCTTGCCAAAATTTTGGTTTCATCAACCCTTCCAATGGCTTCCTCTAATTTTCCTAAAACAGTATAATTGTACTTCTCTAACCAATGTTCTGCAGTGTGGAAAAGAGGAATCATTGAATTAGTTTTTAAGTAAAGTTTATACTTAAGTTTTTTTTCCAAATTATGCCGATTTAGAATCAAATACGCCAGTATTTCAATTAATTAATGGCAATAAGATTTTTATTCATCTTTCAAAAAGCGCAATAAAACCAACTAAATTTCTTTAAAAAATCGGAAAAAGCAACAAGAAACAATAACCTTTTAGAAAAAAAGCTATTCAAGCGGTGTTTCTGTGGTAATAGGCTAAGGGCCTAAACAGCTGATTTAAAAAATCGGAAAAAGCAACAACAAACAATAACCGGTTATAAAAAAAGCTATTTAAGCGTTGTTTCTGTGGTAATAGTCTAAGGACCCAAACAGCTGATTTTCAATGTCAACCAAGGGATAACCAGAGGTAATTAATAGTTATTCGCTTGAAAACGGCTATAGTCATCTTAACATTAAAACAGTGTTTACAACTAATATTTTCTTTCAGTGCGGCCAGCATGAAAAGGACTATCCAAATTGGACGCGAAATACGATGGGAATGGGCAAACAGGGCTACGAATCCAAAATGAATGAACATAACCAAATGCAAAAAGGTAAGTCTTTAATTACCCTATCTATGCTGACGATATTGAATACTGGACGCTCATTGTGTGTGTCGTATGATGTGATGTTCTCATCACACACCAATTTCGCTTGTGTTAAATGCAGTTGCACCCCGTTCCCATGATTTTATCGAGTGATTTGACCTAAATACGAAATTTCGCGTTTTCAGTTAACCGTTTATGCTGACCATTAACGTATTACGTTAATGTGCTGACCTAACCTAACCATGACGAGCGTTGCCCCTTTCGTTTATTGCGCATAAACTTGACTGTTTTCTTATGGTTCCAGTTCAGACAGCAAAGGAGGTCCAGCTTAAGTTCATTTCGGTCCTGACCGTCTAAGTCATTAAATGGACGTCCTTATGCAACCCTCCAATGACGGTCCGAAATCGGATAAACCGATGAAAGTACAATATACCTCCATTATAAATTAAGGCGACTCTATGTTTCCTTTTAAAAATAATACCTACATAAAGCTAGAGTTTGCGTAAATTAAGATGTCCAGTGGAACTCCACTGGACTATAAAACTAAAATACAAAATATGACCGCTGGACGTCCCTTGATTTCCTAAAACGGACATCCATTAAACAGCCTAAAGATCTATAATTGACGTCCCTTGGTCTCGAATAGTACGCAATATGTTTCGCTCTTTGGACGTTCATTATATGTTTAAAGTCCAGCATTGCTATGGACTATCAATGTACGTCCAATAGACGTTCTTGTGCTCTCTGAAAGTAAACTGGTGCGTGTGGTGTGGGATGCTTAAACAATTTTTCTTTTAATTAGACTGGAATCTTTTAAGATGTGGGCGCACAAAACTCACTTAACATTCGTAGCCAATCAAAAACCGTATGATAAGAATTAAATGTCCCCAATCACAAATTAAAAGTACCCGGGTAACCTAAACCCAAGCCCTACTACCCTTCTGCAACTAATCATGCCAGACAGCCACAGATTTATATAATATAGCCTTAAAAGTCTTTGGTAGATAATATAGCTGCTTTTTAAGAATTGAATGAAAAACATATTTAAAAAGCGTAAAAAAAAATAATGAAAGAAATAGATTAGCAAAGCAGAATTTTTATGTCCGAAACATAAACATAAAAGTATATTTTTAGTGCCTTCCTGCTACCTATTCACCACAGAATATCGCTGCCGGGTCCAAAAGAAAGAAAAACAAAACTCAATTTTATGGCCCTGTATATATACCAGAAAAGTCTACTGTTTTGGTGCAAGCACAGATTTTTAATGCAGTCTTCTCCTTGCCTGCGTAGGCAAGTTACGATCTTTAATTAAAACTTCAAATGAATGGCTCTCGAACTGATCTTCTGAGAGCCATATTTGACCTCTACATCAAACTCTGGTAGACTTGCAATAAATAGTTTGTTTCCCTTAATACTAATTCACGCGCTCTCGAGTTTTGAGTCTATGGAGGGGAAAACCTTATCATAAATGGCAACACTACCTCAATGAAATCAACACTACTGTAGGCAATGAAAGTGATGATAAATCTTTCTCCCCTACATATTTGGGTAGAGAAGGAGGCCAGGGCGGTGGTGGTGGCCTAAGAGCCGAAACCAAAAGCAACGGGGGCAAGGATACCTTTGCAAGACTGGATATCTCGGAATAACCGCATGCCAACGGACAACATTTACTCAAATACAGTTTGGATATACCTTTTAAGGTTCTTATGCCCACGAAGGAGGAATGGTGGGAGACACCAGCTTAACTGCTCAAGGCAGGCCACGTATGGTATACAGACGGATCTAACACAAGAAATAGGGGGCGTGGGTGGGACTCGTAAACTTAGCAACCATATTCCAAGCAGTACTACATACAATCACAGTATGCGGTAGAGAGATCACCCGCAGAGGCCTCTCAAACAAAAACATCAAAATCGTCTCAGATAACTTATCAGTTGTAAAATCATTAAGATCATCCAAAGTTCAATCCAGTCTAATCTGGAATTGTCTACAAACACTTAGACAAGCCAGCAGAACAAACAAGATTAATCTTGTCTGGGTGCCAAGCCATAGGGAGTTTGGGGACATGAAAAAGTAGACGCACTAGCTAGGGCGAGAGTAGAATCCGCGGTAGTTGGACCAGATGGACCGGAGCTTTAATTTGCGTTACCTAAAGCTATCTTCGCGAAAGAACTAGGAGAGTGGGTTGCTAGAAAGGCGATCTAAAACTGGCGAGCAACTCCTGCACAAAACTCCAAAGCCTCTCTAAAAACAAGCCAGATAAGCAAAGAACAAACCAACTTCTGGGCTATAATACACAGGCCAATGCCGACTCAACAAACACATGAACAGACTGGGAGTAAGTAAAACACCAGGCTGCAGTTTCTGTGGTGTAGAGGAGGATACGCCACTTCATTTAATCTGTTGCTGGATAGATAGAGCCAGGACCTCGAGAAAATGTCAACAAACAAACTAATCTGCTTGTTAAATGTATTGGTGACATTTAAGTTGGAATGAGCCCCAATAGACCACTTAAGTCGAACTGGAGGGGCGACAATCGCACCACTAGTTTCGCCTTCACAAAAAGGATCCTGCCAAAAGTACAGGGGAGCGATAATTGTAAAAGTCCCGCCTAAGATATATTTAATAGTTACATCTTATAATTGAATACTAACACGTCAAACTGGCAACATAGTGGTGAGGTATTTCTATCCAGAGACGCTGGTGAGAATTCGCCTAATAATTTATGTACCTGATGAATCACTGTCATTTGCAAATTAACCAAAATAAGTAAGAGATCTCACTTTTTTATAGTTGTGGTCCAGAAAGGTGTGTTAGTCCTTAGGTCTTTATAATGGCATCAACAACAAATATGTGATCTAACTGTGTCTAAACTCTATCCTTGCACTTTTAGTGTTATAGTTTTTCCTATAGTTTTTACAGTCCGTACTCCTCTTTTTTTTCGTTCATGGCTCCCTTGAAGCTTCTTTCGGGCACTAAACTTAATTAAAAGATATACAGCTTAGTTTAGAGCTACCCTAAATACAATTTTTAACTAAAGATAAAAAATTGCCTGCGCCAGTTTAATGCAGTAGATACCTTTCTCTAACCTTAATTATTTTTAAGATACCTATTTAGCTAAAATGTTTTTGGATCCTAAAACTAGTGTACAGGGCGTTCCATTTTCGATAAAATGGGAAACTATGTTATAATTAAAATAACCATCTACGGATTTAACCCTACCGTGCTATTTTTTGAGCTCTTAAAAAGGATGGGGTCTTATATCTTGCTTATTTTACAAGATATTTTAATTCGGTAAAAATACGTTCATGGCGACTTATGTTAAGGAAAAAAATTACGTTTTATTCTTAAATAAAAGGTGTTGACTACAAAATAAAAAAGTTAAATAAGAACGGGAACAGAGTTTCCTATTTAATCTCATGGAAAATAGAACATGCTGTATATCAAAAGGTCCTTTTTATTAAATGCCTATAACATTTCAAACATAAGCAGATTTTGGCCGGCACTTTGATTCTTAAATAAAGATAACTTTAGCTCGCTAAAAGAATAACCCTTGAACGTATTCCAAAAAAGGGTTTACATAACCTTACCTTTTTATTAGCTGTTGTTGTTTTTGCGAAGTGGCGATTTTTATTCTTTAATTTAATTCATATTTTCCAAAAGAAACAAACTACCTAACCTATATCTAAATCTCCTATCACAGAATCACTATTAAGATGAGCTGGTTGGCTTTTAGACGGTAAAGGTACCCATTATTCACCGGTAATTAGCACCTACCGTTACCTTGAAAAAAGGTAACAGCCTGACAGAGTGATACTGCGCGCGTGCAGTATAAAGATTTGGGTAACAGACTAGCCAAAAACCTGACCAAAAGACCCCTTATTTTTATTATATTATTATATAAATTTTTATCCAGATGGGCTCTAGATCTAATGGCACATGTTTTGCCAGTTATATGCACATAGATCCTTCAAAGCACCAAGAGAATATCTAAAACCTTCTACAAGTACCGAATTTGAGACGCGTCAAACTTTTAGGACCATATTATGAATGGTTTCTTTAATAGAATATTAGAGAAATTTTGTGGTAAATATACGTTAGAAAAAGTTTATAGCTGAGATTGTTCCTACTACTATTTAAAATATAAACCTTCGTAATCACTTACTAGGGTCATTGCTATAAGTCAGTTGCTGTAAGTACAGTTTGATCAAATAAAAATAAAATTGAAAAAGAGAAATTGTTTCAGATAAAATTTACTAACTCACTTTTTGGCTTTTTATGATAAATATTAAAAATTGCCCTTTGAATTTTTAAATAAAACTAAAACAACTTTAAAAAGTCTAGTAACGGGGCATTAGCTTAGGTTGGGTAAGCTGGTAGACCACTAATTAGCCACAAAGTAATGCCACAAGTTCGTCAAAATAATTTCACGAAAGCTACATTCACCCCATCTGTGTGTAAACCTGTCGTAGCTGTTTATAAATCAGGCAAGCACAAGCGTTCCGAGCTCTATATCATCAGTCCCTCTAGATATGGATATTAAAGACTTAGAGCTTTAGATCTCGTTATCGCAGTACGGGGCACTCATACAGTAGATGTGTTCTCCGGTTTCTCCTTGTCTTGCTATAGCAGTAGTCTTTTGTCGAGATATCGTCCATACCTACGTAGGGTATCTGTCCACTTCACATCCCTCTTTGGCCATAGTTGCCTTGAGATGCTGCAGGTTTTTAATTCTACCCATCTTCTCTCTGCTAGGATATGTAATTGGGAATTATTTTCAGCATTTTAAAAAATTAAAATTTTAATATGAGTTTTAAACAACAGGACGGAAGAGGAAGAAGAAGAAAAATCTCTCTATTAAAAATCGAATAGAAAGGACGCGATGACAGGCTAAAGAAAACACATTAAACCTTTAAATATTTTGTATGGTTGAATAAAAAAAGCGAGTAACACTTTACTACACTACCGGCATCTTTTAATCGAAAAATCGGATAAATTAAACTATAGAAAATGCGTGAAATTAGTTCAACTCAGCTACCGTTCAGAAAAGCGATTCGTCTTTGTTTTACATTGTCTTCTTTCATGTTTTGAATTTTTACGGTTCATATACATTGCGCCAAGTAGGATTATTCAATTTTATACACGTTAAATTTAAAGATGAAATCAGAAAGAAATATATTATTTTAATTTTATAATTTTTTGGCGCTATTTTTTTATTTGTCAAACACACTGTGTTTATTATATTACAATCTAATCGGTAAGACTAATTAGCAATTTTGTTTTAACTTAGTTTACTTGAAAAGTCATATTTAAACATAGGGTTTACTCACCAGTTCTCCCGCTTTGTTTCGTCTGTAACTCACAGTTGTGTTGTGTATAGCATTATTTTGTTTTATGTAATTCACTTAGTTTACTAGCTCAAACGGCTTCACTCTTTTTAGTATTCGAACTAGGATATTCATGTCGATGGAGTATATCTTCATAGCTTTTTGCGTACTTTTTTATAGTCTCTGCTAAACTTTCGATTTTTAGATCCCGATGAAGGTCACTATTTTGAACATACCAAGGTGCATTCACAATGTTTTTAAGTACTTTATTTTGAAATCTCTGTTAAACTAGAATGTTACTCTCTGTAGCACAATCCCATAGTAAAATACCATATGTCCATACTGGTTTCAGTATTTGTCTATAAAGCAGTAACTTATTATGAATTGTTAAGTTGGACTTCCTTCCAATTAGCGAGTTAATTTTTCTATACCTTATCTCAACTTTTTCGTTTTTTTTTCTTAACATGTGTTTTTATTATTATATGTATGTGATATATATTTTTGTTTGTAAAATAAACATGAATTTTTCTACGAATTCTTCAATAGATTTTTCTACCGACAATAAACTAGTATCCTCGACAAATTTTGCTAGGTGACAATTTTCTGGCTTCGGGATATCGCAAGGGAATAATAAGTATAGATAAGGGCCTAGTACGCTACCCTGAGGCACGCCTCCTTGAATTTCTCTTAAATTTGAGTATGAGTCTTTCTGCTTTTCTCTAAAATGTCTATCAGATATGTATGATTTCAAAATATTCGAATATTGTTTTGGTAGAAACCGTTTTAGTTTAAAATTAAGTTCTTTATGCCACACTGAGTCAAATGCTTGTGCTACATCTAGAAAGACTGCAGAACAAACTTTTCCCTCTGCTAGTGCTTTGTCTATTATATTATTAATTCTGTGTACTTGGTCTATCGTGGAATGCTTGTCTCGAAAACCAAATTGCTGATATGGAATAATTTTGTGTCTTTCTATGATTGTTTTATTCATTTAAGCAATAATTTTTCTTAGAGCTTGGATATAATTAACAGCATTTTTTGGGATTATAGCACGAAAATTTAGCATTGACACCAAATAGTAAAACAAGTAGCAACACTATCAACCCTGAAGCTGAAACAATTATGTAGAGCTAACTGGAAGGAATGGGATATTGTGCACTTGAACTTATAGCTAGTGAAGCAACAAGTACTTACTTATCTACAATACTATCGTAACTGAAGTTGAAACATTGATTTATAGCTTTTTAAGAAACAAGTAGCTGACTGGAAGGTCTGGCATATTATGCACTATAAGTTAGAGCTATTGATGGTGAAGCAAGAAGTGTTTACTAATAATAACCCTAAAGTTAAAACAGCCATTTATAGTTTTAAGACAAATTAGAGCTAACTGAAAAGAGGGCCATATTCAAAGTAGAGGTTTATTCTAGAGTAAATGCATAAAGAATGCTTCTAACGTGGACACCAGATTATCCAGACCGATGCACGCCTTGGAAACCACGGTATATACGCACGTATAAACGAAAAAACTTTAATAACTGAAGACTTGGGAAAACTTCAAGCCAAGTACTTTTGTTCTGTTTGATCCAACGTTTGTTAAGTCTTGATTATTTCTTGTTGTTAAATAGACCAGATATAGATATAAGGACTTAAAATACCTCTAAAGAATTAAAATCACCTACTTTACTGCAAAGAAGCTTTGCTACATGGTATTTACATACTTTGGAATTAAAAAAAATATATTCCATTAGTTTAATATGCCGATAATTTCTTATTTCCCTGTCCGAGGTAATTAAAATAGCTCGATTTATTTTATATCTTCATTCAAGGCGACTCCGGACAACTCTTTCCTTAAGACTACGGATGTTTTAATGTTTTCAAAAATTACTTCTTGATAACTGATTATTTGCAATCGCATAAATCGTGCGGCTTTAATAAGTTAATCAAAACCATTGAAGTTTAAAATTATATACCGCGTAAACAAGTCCACATCTAGGGATCTTAATTTCCATCAGAGGACAGAAAACATGAAGTGTATGAATCAATAAGAGACCGCGATACGCCCGACTGCCGTAGAAAGCGTTTCAACGTTGCTAAAATTACCCTTAATAAATATAGGTAGGTACATACGCAGGCGGTCGCAGTCGTCAAGGGGCGGACGACCTCAAACATTTGTTTGGGGCGAGAATTATTACTTGACTCGATTTTGAGTCCATCATATAATAATAATAATGTAAAGCTAGTGGAAAGAAAAATACTTAAATCTCGTGAATCCCCAGAAATTGATTTTTTGTGACGATTTACAGGAAGTTTAAAACTATATCAAGTCTGGAATGGGAATATTACAGAATATATGGGCGTATAATATATGAAAACAGAAATAAAAAACTTACAAATTAAATAAAAAGGATAATAAGACGTTACAATACTAAGAAAATTGAATAGGATGGAGAGAGGAGTAGATAAAGATATCTAAGCAAGAGGGGTAAACAGGAACCAAATGAAACTGGGAATCATAAAATGGCGAAGTACTTACTGATTGATCTTTCGCAAGTTATAAAATTTATTTAGTTCTTATTTAGTTCCTTGGATTTAAAAGAAGACAAAATAAAATAAAAAATACAACGTTAATCAAACGACCGACCGTAATTACTGGTAAATAAGGTAGGTATGTGTGTAGGTTATATTTATTATGTGTACTTTATAATACTTTAATAAACTAAATTTTAATCGCGATTTTATCTTTAGATTTTTATCCGAAAATGTTAAGTTAATTAAAGATATACATCAAATGCAATGGGCCCTTTATTGATGTGAGATGCAGATCTTCCACTGCGACCACCAGTGGGTCTATTTTGGCTCACTTTTGAGTGGTTTCTCACCACTGTATGCCTAATTCTCCAAAAAAGTACATACATACATACATACATATTAAATCACCTTGGCTGAGACACTGTTCAGATCTCCTGAATCAATCTGAGGTTTACCGATAGTGTTCTGACGTAAACGTGCAATAGCCGGACATTCGCACAGTACATGTCTAACTGTTTCGTCATCCTACATACACAGTCTACATTTGGTCCCTTTTGTTAGTCCCACTCTGTGCATGGGTAGTTTTAGTCGACAGTGACCCGTAAAAAACCCAGTCACTATACGGCTCTCCTATCTGGTAAGTCCAATGATATGCCTGGCTCTCTTTCTACAAGGTCCTTTAATGAGCTCTTGCCAGTTCTGGTATATTTATTCAGTATTGTTGGAAGCTCTTCTCCATCCACGCGGTCTGCGGCCTCATTTCCCTTGTGCCCAGAATGCCCTGAGATCCATTCCAATAACACATTTTTAGCACTACCAAGCGCATTCAGCGAATCCCTGCAGCACCCCATGGTTCTCGATGAGACCAAATCGGGATCAAGCGCTCTTAAGGCTGCTTGACTATCGGAGAAGATTTTTGTTGTCCTCTTGGTCCATTGGTGGTCAGTAATCCACCGACCACACAGTTCAATGGCTACGAGTTCGGCCTGAAATATAGTAGCCAATTGGCCGAGACTATGTTTAATCCCGACTTTTTCTTAGACACTGAGAACTCCAGATCCAACGCCTAATGGCATTTTGGATCCGTCGGTAGACCAGAAGCTACCGTTATTTGAAAAATTGGTACTGTTCTTTAAACAGGCCTCCCTCTTCGGGAGGATAATCGTTCATAGCTTTCTGATGTACACGTGGCAATGCCGCATCAATTCTCGGGATTCTTCTCGGGATTCTTCCAGCTGAGACAGGTCTGAATCAAAAATAATAAAACAAATGAATTTTATTTTAGTGTACGCGGGCATGGAGGATCACATAGGCGGTACACCTGGCGGCATGTACCCTTCGGGTCGTTCGACGTCGAGTAGTTCTAGTCCCGGAGCGGCGGGTTCGAGTCCCGCACTACTCGTCGTACCACAGCCTATCAACGCGACCAAAATGGGCGGGATGCAGAACGGAGTACAACCCAGGAAGTACCAGTGCAAGATGTGTCCACAGGTATGTATGGTCTCGCTTTATTGGCCTATTTATGGACAGTACTATGGCTTCTATAAGACCTAAACAAGCGGTCGGAACTTAAATTACTTTTATTTCACCATTGAACGATTTTGGAAGATGTCCCATAGGTGTATTGTGTGGTCTCCATATTTTGGTCTATTTATAGAACAAGGAGGATAACATTTTTGGGCAGTATAATAGCATTTATTAGACTTAAAGTGCGCGGTCGTGATTTCAGTTGCCTTTTGATTTAAAATAGTAATTTTTGGTCCGATTTGAAAACTGACACCATTGTAGATTCTAGGAAGTAAGTATGCATAGTCTAACTTTATTGGCTTATTTCTTAGCAGTTCTAAAGGAAGAAACTTCCGCCATTCTCATCACTACGAAATCGTCGAAATCAAAACAATGCGGCTCGACCGACAACGCCAAGTTGTCTTAATGCCATTAAGGTGCTCATAAGCTAGCTTTAACATCCAACGATATAAACGCGGTCGCGGGTGGCATCACGGGGGATGCGGGCGGCATCGATCGGCCCAATTGATTCACAAGAGCACGACCGAAGTAAGGCCCAGATTCTCTGTACTGTAAAATTCTATAAGGACATGTCCTCTCTTTTTATATTTCGTAATTAGAATTTGACATCTACGGTGCACAGAATTTTGGTCCAGATAAGCGCGCATCCACCGTATCCTCGTTTGAACACGAGTACAAACACATACATACCGGGTAATAATTTCTAGGTCTTTGGTGAATTTCTTTTGGGGTTTGTTGATACTTTATGATGAAATTATTAATTAAAGAATTATCAAATTTTAATATGTTTTTAAGTAAAATTAGGGAGTGCACGTGCACATGTGCATTTATGGAGGAACCGCTACTGAGAAGTGCCAGCCTTATGAGGTTTTGATATAGAAGATACCTTGGTTCTAGTCACACAGCCTACCTAACAACGGGTAGGCTGTGCTAGTCACCTCTCAAAACACCAATTAATGTAAAAATTGGAAAAGCAAGTTATTACATCTTTTTTACCTATAGTGCTTTTGCTTTAAGAAAAATTTCCAAACCTAAATGAAATTTTTTAAAGGATATACTATCCCTTCGACCTTTTTTCTAAAATTACAGATTTTTAACAGACATCGCTACACAAACATACGGTTTTCGATAAACAACCTTTAAAGTATTAAGGTGACATGTTTTCTTAGCTCTAAGTCGATTTAAGGTGATTTGCCGATCCATAATTTATCTCTATCTCCCTCTGACTACACAAATACAATTACTCCTTCTTTTCTAAGCAAGTTTCATATGTGATAAAGTGTTGTTTTCTAATTCCTTTTCTTGATTTCGAACTCTCTACTCCAATAGATTTATGTCGCGGTTAGCTATCTTTTTCTAGCAACTCAGAACTTTTTATTTTTCATTTCACTCTCCAAAAGCTTCGTGTGTTGAAATGAACCATATTTTTGGATTGTGGGAAGAATTGTAACAGAGAGATTTTTCAAGGTGATTTTAAAAAACAGGTGGATACAGAGGGTGGATTTGGATGGGCCTACTATATTTGGAGAAGTTTCTAGGCCGGAAAAATTTTGGAGACCCGATTTAATTTGTTGCGAGGAGTGTTATAGACCGGGCGACGACCGGTGCTTTCATTCATTAATCTAGTAGTACAAAAAAATTGTATAAAAACGTTATCAAAAATAAAATTAGTACAATGGAAAGAGATAGTTTACTTTCTTTATTAGTCTTCTTTCGGAACGTCGCACCGAGGTCTAAATGTGGAAACTACGGGGACAATCAACGTTTTTTTTTTGTTTTTAAATCAACGAAATTATTCTTATTTATAATGATTTTAGGAAAAATTACAGTGATCGTAAAGACTATTTAGATTTTTACCTTTATACTTAATACATAGGTAGCACACTTATAAAGGATGGGGCACCATTTACATGAGAAAAAAAGGTCTCGGGTAAATTAAGTGGAATTTAGCTATGATCTAGATCTTGGTTCTTTTAAGAACATATAAAAAAATTAAATATTTCTAACTAGCCATTTTCGAGATACAGGCTGTCCAGAAAATGATTATATTTCAATTTATTTAAAGTTTTGTACACTTAAATGCGTAAATAAGAATTTTTTTCAGCAAATATGACACAGCTCACTAAACTATTTTTCTAAAAATATATTTGGTCAGCTAATATACACAAAATGTCCAAAAAGTGCTTGTTTTTTATTTTAATGCGTTTAATTAAAAAAATAATATCTTACAAGAATGCACCTTCCTATTTTAAGATAGACAGAACTGCTAGCTTGAAAATAGATTCAGTTTCACTTTGGAGAAAAGGGGCGTTTTTTTAAGGGTCCTCCAAACTTGACATTTTAATAGAAGTGTAACTATTTCTTTAAAAATTAAATAAATGGAAATTAGTAATATCTCGACTACTCTTTGTTTAATCGTTTTGAAATTTTCAGGAAGTATGTAACTTTTACTCCTACTTCGAATGGTACTAGTCAGTTTTGTATAAAACTACACAGATTTTTTTTTTTAATTTTTTAAAATCTGCTAAAAAGGCACTAGACGAGAAAACTAAATAAAAAATATAAAAATTTTCAAAAGTACCTATCTACCTACCTCTAGTTTTTTTTTATAGTTGGAGCAGAATCAGATTTTCATACAGGTTTAGGGTAGTCTTATTATTTTCACCACCAATGTATACATACTAAAACTTTTCCGGTCTGCATTGTCTATAATACATCCGCGACTCCACTAACAAACAAGGATGCATCTTGAAATTTTCCCATAACATTTTTACTGTCTAATCACGGCTGACTGTGGAGTCTAAATCCACCCTTATTCTAATAAATTAGAATACACTGAGACTACTAGTAATTAAAAAAGTGGGTGTTACGGAAGGAATAAGATTAGTTGAGAAGTTGATCTGTCTGGATTTTAAATAGAAATATCTATACATAATAGAGAACTATTGGAATAAAGTTATTTTTAGTTTATTAAATGTATGAAATTGGGTAACCCTGTGCAATTGTATAGATCACACCCCGACTCGATGCGAATCGATGAATAGGACATTAAAACGCAAAGCAGCGTAGAACACGTTGCCCAATGAGTAGGTATGTGCCACTTTTCTGTTAGCTCCTTCGAACAGAAATAGATTTTATCAGCAGTCTATATGAGCGACAGAGATACGGCCAATGTTGGCACAGGTCATCAGTTAGTCGTATTACTCGCATTGTTTTCGTGCGTGGAGCATGGATGTTTTAATTTACGCCTGTTTTTTTAACATTACAATAATTTCAGCAAAATTTTTTTGATAAATTTTGGCGGAATTTGGGTGATCATGGGTTACTATCTTAAAAACCCCAAACATAGTATACTATAACTAATAGGTTATTTTTTAGTGGGAAAGCGTTTGGGCGCAACACCATGAATTTTTCTTCACCGACTCAAAATTATAGCACTACCATGTTGTATTGGCAGTATTTTGACACCTTTACATTGTAAGATCAGCTGTGATCTTTCAATATACGGACTAAATACTTCCTTTAGTAATGGAAAATAAACGACTTAATTTTAAATTTGACTTTGGTATGTCAATTTTAAAGGATCAACTGTCAGTTTTCAATGTGACACTGTCAGAATACTGTCTGGCACTATTATAGCCTGGCCTTATTTCAATAGTTTTCTAATAATAAAGTTTTTAGTTCCCGTGAATTAAAACTGAAACAAGTTTTCGTATCTTAGCGGATACTAAATATTTTGTTTCCCTTGTATTTTTCCGTGGGTAGCTTGAAAGCTTTTCTTCACGAGTGTCCAAGATCTAATGGACACCTAATAAGTACTTACAGATAACTGTCTCGTCATTATGGGACTCCTTAGAACTCTGCTTGGTCGATGTGACACCCTTGCAAAGTTAAATAGACGGTTTCGTCTCTTTTATTACAGCTGTAGTGAGAAAACAAAATCGTCTACTCCCAAAAGTAGCGCCATCTACCAAAATACGAGAGAAACGTGAACAACAGGTGAATAATAAACAGCTATATCGATCGATTAAGAAAATCGATCACGTGACACATTGCCTGTTAGGTCAGACTAACGCCTATTGCGCTTTTTTGGCGCCTTTAAGACGTCGGCGTCAGTCAGCGGAGTTTAAAACCATAAACTGACATACGTAAATTTTTTAGCCTGATAGCCTCGGAGTATAAATTATCTCACGTGACTTATTTTCAACATAACACACTAGCACCATAAATAACTATATAATTGGAAAAAATCGATTATATTTTATACTTCTTAATCCTGTCACACCTAACTGTACTTTTTTAAAAGCTTACCCGAATTAAATACGAAGTCCGGTGACGTAGCTTTTAAAAAACTTTTTATTTGAAAAGACTACAAAAAATACTTATAACTAAAATGACCAATACAACTTGTAAAAGTATAATGATACCTAATTAGACCATTTGGGTGCATATATAAACTTCAATGTACGGCGTCAGCAATATATTTGTTATTACAAACAAGATGAGATGTTATTATTCCAGGGATATTACTCCTCCACCCTTAGTTTCGTCAACGTCCTCGTTGATGAGTTTTTGGAGAACCCTTAAGGGAATATTTTTTGTCTTTGAGGTTTTTTGTTTTCGCCAAAAATAGAAAATAAAAATAAATATCAAGATTACTGCCAAACATAAAGTTAAGATAATGTAATTTTGGCTTTCAAAATTAAGTTCCTGTAGGACTAAAGGATCCAAAAGGTCTTCCTGCATTTTTTGCGGGTTTTCTAAATGTCTTATCTGCAAATTGATAGACAAGTTTGTTTCAGGAAGCTTTATTATATCTGGCAATGAAACAGAAATGTTATTTATTGATAATGAATATTTATTTTGATTAATTATTATGTCACACTGGCTGTTAATAAGATAACAGTTTTGAAGTGTGGTTTTCTGAAACTGGAAGCAATTTTCGTAAATTGTTTCGGAGTTTTTTGTACAGAAAAGTAGACCACTTTTATAAGTTAAAGTGTGAATTTGAAAATTATTTTTTACTGTGGCGAAAGGGCAATTTTTTGGTAAAAGGCAACTATTGCAATGGGGTTGAAACAAATCCAATTTGAGTTAATTTCAGAGCATTGCTGATACCATAAATTGTTACAATAGTATTTACTGGGGCTAATTAATATTTTTGATTCATTATTAGGTATTGGATAAACTATCTTAAGACTACAAGAATATTTTTCAAAGATTGGTATTTTCACTACAATGATTGACATATCTTTTAACAGAATAAGGCCAGTTTTACATATAAGAGTTAATTCTGACAGGTGTTTTAGTGGCCATAGAGAATTTTTTGGATAATGAGCTGTCAAATATTGCCAAATTTCCCTAATTTCATTGACATTCAAAATTTCTAAATCTAAAGTTTGCAGATGCGCAAAAGATATCATTCTCAGCATTTTTTCCAAAAATTTGTTTAGTTTTGAGATTTGTAAAATTTGGTTTTGCATACTGAGTAATAACGTGATTTCATTATTCAATTTTAAAATTTCGAAGCGAATGCATTTTGCGTTTTTATTTATAATGTTTACATTTTCCTGGAATTTGTTTATAATATTCCCGGCAAATGAACTAAGGTCATTTATCTTGTGCATCGTGTTAATTTGATTTTGTTTCAGTATTTGTAAGTTCTGCGTTATTGTGTCTAGGTCGGTATTATCTAGGTTTCCTGTGACAAATTTAAATACCGCTTCCCAGTAGGTTGAATAAACCACGTTTCTTTCTAAGTTCATTGTTTTCTAAAGAATTTAGTTTTTCATAAGTATTGTACGTATCGTTTAAGCATGATTCAAGGAATTGAAATTGTATTTTTAATAAAGTATTATTAACTTGATTGACTAAAGGGGATAAAAATAGGGAATTAGTAGTAAAAAGTTGGCTTAGAGACGTTTTAATTTTTGTCATATTAAAAGGTATGTACATAGTATGATAATGGCTTACAACTAAAGAAGGAGAGATTTCTTCGGTGTAGAATCCATTATTGTCCAATCTATTGACCTGAAGGGCCTGGTTGAGGTTCGTCAATGTCAGGAGGGACAGGATCAGGAACCTGGAATGATTTAGGTTTTTTCCTGAGTCTTTTTATTTTTCTGACATGTGTGTTAATTGGTTTAGTTTTTGAGATACCAGTTATAACATTTTTATTGACGTTAGTTACTTTGGTAGGGATAAATTGGGGGTTCATTTTATTTCGAAGGGTGTTTTTTCTAAAGATAGTTTGATCTTTTTGAATTTGAGGGGGCTCTTCGGTGTTTTTATTTTGTTTTTGTGTGGTGTGTAACTGTTTTTGATATGCTTTTTTGAAAACTTGATCGTGAAAAGGTATTAGTTCTTTCTTTCGTTGTTCATTATATTGTTCAAAAAGAGTGAGGTCGTTATTTATGTTTGGTTCGTTCACATAAGGGCCATATAAAATTGAAAAGGGGGAACAACCGGTAGTAGAGTGAATACTTTGGTTATATATTAAGATGGCTGACGTCATTATGTTTTGAGGTGTCTCATCGGGATTTTGCATTTTCAAGATACGTAATTTTTCTAACAAAGTTGAATGTAACCTTTCGATGGGGCTATTAGAAGAGGAGTTAGCGGGTGTTGTATAATGTAAATCGATACAAAATAGTTGACAGAACTCTTTAAGGAGATTGTTGTCAAACTCAGTTCCTTTATCTGTCACAATTTTTTGACAGGTGTTATGGTGGGAAAAATAATGTCTTAATTTGCTAAGAATAGTAACGGCGTTTCGATCGGAGATAAAATAAGCTTGTGCATATTTTGAAAATGAATCAATGATAGTTAAAAATTGACAATTTGAAAATCGAAAAACGTCCATATGAAGAGTTTTAAAAGGTTTTTCGGCCAATAAGGGTCCTTCATATGCTATTTTGTAAGGGTGTCTTTCGTACTTATTCTGTAGGCATATTTCGCAGGTGTTTATAAAGTTGGTAATAGAGTCTCTTAGTTTAGGCCAATAATATTTTTGTTTTAAATGATTGTAGGTTTCAGTTATGCCGTTATGATTAGATTTGTGGTAATTTGCTATTATTTCTGTTTGCTGTTCGGTATTAATGACATCTGTTACATAAATGTTTGAAAAAATAAGTTTTGCATGAGGGTTTAAAATTGAGCTAACTATTCTTTGAAATTCGAGTTTGAGTTCATTATTTGGGATATAAACCGTGAAAAGTGAATCGGGTTTTACTATTTCTTTTAAGATTTTAAGAATGCATCCTTGTTGCTGATCTTTGTTTATTCGCACAAAGTTATGATTTTTCTTAAACGGGTTTGTATGGAAATGTTTGTATTCTTTACCGTAATCGATTATTAATCGATTAGTTGCGTAATTTAGGGGTAATTCTGAAATCGGTAGGTATTTTCCGTCTGTGTCGTTGTTCGAGTGAACGGTGACGTCAGAGTCGTTATCATTCTGAACTTTGTCAGTTTCAATTGGTTGAGAAGGATTTAAGTTTGATGTAGATGGTTTTGTCATTTCATTAAGGCGAGTTAGGTTGGTTTGTGTTTCTTGGTAAATTTCGTTAATGACGTAATCGGAGAGATTAAAATCGGTTAGGTCCGCAACTGAGTGATCGACGTTAGGGGATATAGACATGACGTCATTTGTTTCGTGGGTGTTGATGTCTATTCTTGAGAGTGCGTCAGCAACGACATTTTCTTTGCCTTTTTTGTATTTTATTTCGAAGTTGTACTCCTCTAGTTTAAGTTTCCAACGAATTAAACGGGAGTTTGGCTCTTGAATTTTTGACAGCCAAACTAATGGATTGTGATCGGTTTCTATGGTGAATTTTTGTCCGTAAAGATAAGGTCTAAAGTGTTTTGTTGATTCTAGAATAGCAAGGAGTTCTTTTTCTATAGTAGAGTAGTTTTTCTCGGCTGAATTTAAAGTTCTGGAGTAATATGCGATCGGTTTATTATTTTGCGAAAGGACAGAGCCTAGAGCTATGTTTGAGGCGTCTGTCGTAAGTATAAAGGGTTTTGTAAAGTCGGGATATTGAAGAACGGGAGAGTTTGTTATAAGTTCCTTACATTTTTGAAAAGCATTTTGATATTCCTGATTTTTAATATTAATTTCGCTCCCTTTTCGTAGACATCGCGTGAGAGGAAATGTAATTTTAGAAAAGTTCTTTATGAATCTGCGGTAGTATCCTACGAGACCTAAGAAAGATTTTATTTCTTTTTGTGTTCTAGGTATAGGGTAACGTATGATCGCGTCGATTTTCATTGGATTCGGTTTAATACCTTCCGGCGTTATGATATGCCCTAAAAATGCAACTTCTTTTTGTAGAAACTCTGATTTGTCTGGCTGTATTTTTAGGTTTACTTCTTTTAATTTTTTAAATATGATTCTAATATGATCAATGTGTTCTGATAAAGATTTTGAAAATATGACTACGTCATCCATGTAGACAAAGCAGAATTTGTACAGGTAGTCCCTAAGGACTTCGTCCATCATTCTTTGGAATGTGGCGGGGGCGTTTTTTAAGCCAAAAGGCATGCGCAAGTATTCAAAATGGCCGTTATTAACTGTGAAAGCAGTTTTCTCGATGGATTTAGGATCCATTTCTATTTGGTGAAAACCTTGGGCAAGGTCAAGGGTCGTGAAGTAGGTACATTTTCCTAGATTATCCAGGATCTCGTCTATTCTTGGAAGAGGCCACTTGTCCTCAATAGTTTCATCGTTCAAGCGGCGGTAGTCGATGACTAACCTAAATTTCTTCTTTCCAGAAGCATCTGCTTTTTTTGGAACTATCCAAACAGGTGCAGAATAGGGAGAAATGGAGGGACGAATGATTTTATTGTCAAGAAGCTTTTGAATTTGACTTTGAATTTCAGCATTCATTGCTGGAGGATGTCGAAAAGATTTAACATAGATAGGACGGTCGTTTGTCGTGCGGATAAAATGTTTAGTTTGACTTGTAAAAGAAAGGTCACAATTTTCGTTATACATAATGTCTTTGAATTCCTTACAAAGAGGCAAAATTTTAGATTTTTCAAGAGGCGTGAGATGATCTAGTCTTAATTGTGTGTCAGGGTCGAAGGCTGTGTTGTATTGATTAGGGGGGTCAATTATATCGAATTGTTCTTGAGGTATGACCTTGACTCGATCGTGAAAGTTAATATTGACGTTTGGGTTTGGATTGGGGATTTTGCAAAAACCGTTTTCGATTTTTACGAGACTGTCGGGAATAATGTGATCATTTATAGAAAAAGAGGGCAAAAGTGCAGTGCCTTTTTTGTAATTGACAGGGACTATCAAGGAATTGACATGAAAATTTTGAATCGGCTGCTTTAAAGGTTCGTTATAGGCTAACGAAAAAGGAATGTTAATTTTGTTTAAAGTTAATATTCTATTTTCAAAGTCGACTATACCGTTTAAATTTTTAAGGTCTCTTGAGCCTATTAATGCATCAAAGTCCTTATGCCAGTCTAAAACACGCATTTTAAAATTTTCGTTTATTCCTAGTTCTTGTAATAAATTTAATTTTAAATTTTGATTTTCTTTGTATGTCTTTCTGCAGGCAGTTACTTCAAAAGGTTCAAAAAATATATTATCGGGGTACATTTTGGCTATTTTTGGGGAGATTATAGAGTCTGAGGCTCCTGAATCGATAAGAATTGTTATTTGCGTTTTTGGTAAATAAAAATATGGTAGTTCGATTTGTCGGGCAACGTTATTTAAGTCGACGGGGGATCCAAGGCTGTTTCCTGAAAATTTTCGCTTGCGGCGTTTGTTTGTAAATTATGTTCGTAAGAGCAGTTTTCTTGTTGGCTAGTGGGTTCTTCGTTATAAAAATGAGGATCGTAAAAATAGTCAGGGTTTTCTTCACTATAATTATTGTAAGTTTGATTTTCACAGGTTTGTTCGTAGGTTTGTTCGTAGTTTTGTTCGTAAGTTTGTTCTGGGTATGTTTCTACATTTGTCAAAAATCCTGAGGGTTTAAAAATTCCTGAAGGTCGATTGTATGGGGGTCTTTGATAGTGTTGCCTTGACGGACCAATTGTTGATGTCGACATAGGGGTTGGCTTGTCTAAAATGGGTTTATTTTGTGGGGCGAAGGCGTTAGTTGGTCTTCCAAAATTTTGAAAATTTTGAGGTGGATTTTGAAAAGGTCTAGGTTGATTAAAATTAAAGTTAGGTTGTCTAAATTGAGAGTTAAAAGGTGGATTAAAATTAAATTGTCTGGTAAACTGAGGGTTCGAAAAAGGTTGCATAAACGGGTTAAAACGTTGTTGGGGTGGTTTTGGTCTTATTTGATTAGTTTGGGGGTTGCGATTAAAATTTTGGTTTTGTCTAAAGTTATTGTTGGGTTTTAAAAATGAATTATTTCCTTTGTGCAAGTTCGAGTTATTACTTGTAAAATTGACTTGCGCTTCTACTATGTTATTACTCATGACGTCCTTGTAGGCTTCGTCTAAAGTTGCAGGAGTTTTAAGCATAAGAAGCGTTTTTAAAGAGTCTGGGGAGTTTGCGGTCAAAATTAAAACAGATACTTTTTCTACTTGAGATATAAGCAGTAACTTTTGTGCGTTATCTGCTACTTCACATTGAATTTTTCCAAAAATTCTTTGGCAAAAGGCCTTAAGTCTATCGATAAACTGCAAAATGTCTTCGTTTGCGTCAATTTTAATGTACTGAAGTTCTTGCATCAAAATTTCGTGATTAATTGGATCACCAAATTTTTGTCTTAAAGCTAACTTAATTTTTTCAAAAGTATTTAAATCTGGCCTTTCTAATAGAAAATTTTGAGCTTTGCCTACCAGTTTCGATTTTATGGCAGACATGACCAATTTTTGTTGCTCAATAGAATTACCAAAATAAAGTTCATAAAATTCTTGTACAGAAATCAAAAAACTTTCTAAATGGGATTGACTGCCATCAAATGTGGGCAACAATGACGTGTAAAATTTAAGATTTTCCATTGTGTTAGAAAGTTCTTCGTTTTGTAAAGTGTTATCTAATTGGTTACTACTAACGCTACTTAAACTACTGTTAAAACTAGTGTTTAAATTTGCAAAATTTAAAGAATCAAAATTTTCTAAAAATCTATTTTCTAAATTATTTTCAGTATTTTCTTCTAAACTTTCTTCTATACTTTCTAATTGCTGTTGAGTGTCTAGTCTCGATGTCGACTGACCACTTAAATTTCTTAAACTACTTTGCAAACTACTTATTTGCTCAAAATTTAAATTTAAAGACGGTTTCTTCAAACTTGCTAGATAGTTTTCAATTTCAGTTTTAACGTTTTCTTTCTTATTTTCTGCTCCTAATCCTAGTTTTGTTTTGTTCTTTTCTAAAATATTCTTTAATCGCCTAGGCATCAAGAAAGTCAAAAAAACTTACATAACAATCGAGGATAAATCCATAAGGCTTGTTCTGTAGAGGTTACGCCACCAAAAGGAATCCTATAAATGGGGGTTGACTTTAGCTTTTCTGCCTATGACACCGGGCTCAGTAGGGATGTGTCGTTGGTTAGGCTTTTGGCTTCGGCGGGACTCATACAACACGGTAGACGTCACTAGCTTCAACTCCAGGCTTTATTCCACAACACTTCTTTACGTTCGACGTCGTAAAAGGTATTTTCTTTTAAGAAAAAGTTCACAATTCGTACGGGACGTAAAGTTCGGTTTGAATAGCGCACTAAGACTTAAAAGTCACTTTCGTACAACGGAAAACCGATAAAGGACGAAATCGCACTATCCTGTTCGCAGCGCCAATTAAATACGAAGTCCGGTGACGTAGCTTTTAAAAAACTTTTTATTTGAAAAGACTACAAAAAATACTTATAACTAAAATGACCAATACAACTTGTAAAAGTATAATGATACCTAATTAGACCATTTGGGTGCATATATAAACTTCAATGTACGGCGTCAGCAATATATTTGTTATTACAAACAAGATGAGATGTTATTATTCCAGGGATATTACTCCCGTAATTCTAAAATGACCCTTTTATTCGAGCTTTTACCCAAAAAGCTGGTCAATTTTCTACCTAAACGGATATTTGTGCAATATTTTGGTTCATTCAGGATTTTAGTCAATCAAGAAAAAATAAAAATAATAAAAAAAGGTAGCGTGTGACCGGCCTTCGAAAAAAAATATGTTGGTACATTTTTTTTCGGTACCACTGAACCATAAAATTATAAATATAATTGATAACAACAAAAATATTAGGGTAAAAAAGCATCTCTTTTTATTTTCCCGTATCAGTATCAGTATTAAACTGCTAATACGTATAATCGTTACGGGACTTTGAATACCGTACGTGGAACCGATGATTGCGTCACTCGTAGGGTATCGCTGGCCCTAACCATTGCTTAAATACAGTGAAAACTCCTATAAGCGGACACTCACGGTTTCGTCGATTTTGTCCGCTTATTGGATGTGTCCGCCTTTGGGAGAGAACTGCGAAATTTTAATATATATTTATTGACAATTTCCTCTGCTTGAGTTTTTCCGATATTAAATTTTTCAGCGATCTTTCGTACTGACAGATATTCCTTCTCCAAAACGTTAACAACTTCCATTTTTCACGTAAACTAAGAAGTTTTTTACTAGGCGCCATTTTAAAGAGATCTATTAGTATCAAAACGAAAAAAGGGAATTCCCCGGCTGCAGAGTGCGTTGTTGCCAACATACTACATAATATTTATGCCCATGTCGTGCAGCGCTCCGTCTTGTTGTCAGAAGTTCGCGTCCGGTTAAGGGAGGTTTTAGAATTTGTTAACCCAAAAAAATTGTCCGGGTCCGGTTATTAGAGTGTCCGATTATAGGAGTGAATTTTACATGAAAAAAAATAGAGAAAAGCTTGGTTCCAACAAATTTGTCCGCCTAAAGGGAGTGTCCGCATAATAGAGGTGTCCGCAAGGAGAGGTTTCACTGTAGACCCTAACGCATCCATCCAATTTGTGTGTTCCTTGGTTTTCGAAAGTCAAGTTCTGCTGTCCAATACGAAATGGTTGTAACTGCATTTTACGCGAAACTGACTGACTCTTTAAAGTAAGAATACTGTTGTCGCGATTAAATGTTGAACTGTCATTTTGACAAGTACAATAAATCCGTATGTTTTTTGAGTTTTGAGGAGACATATTGATCAACTAGAAGTACAAACTCAATTTTCAATTCTACGAGCCGCTACGTTTATACATGTGTTTTTAACTTTTTTAGCTAATCAGGGCTATCACAACGGACGGGCCACGATTCTCCACTTTGTTGACGTCTCATCCGGGGCTGATTTTTTTTTGATGGTCACTTCACGACACAGCTGATTGTCTTTAAAATATTAAAGTTGGAATGACGGTTCACGAATATTAGATTTTTTTATAAATAAATCTGATTTTGAGATTGTTTTTACTATATTCTTGCAAAACAAACACAGATGACAATGTCAAATATAACAGTTGGCATGCGGAACATGGCGGGTAATTTAAATTCAAAATAAGAAATGCTAAATCTTGAAGATTTTAACCTTTTAATCACTTGAATTTTTCACTGAATTTTCGCGGAAATCTGTAGTGCCATTTTGAAAATATCATAAAAAAACGTCTGACCTCCCATAAGACCCAATGTAAAAGTCAGCCCCCGAGAACAGCTGATTTTTTCAGGGTCGTGGCCTGTATTTTTTTGTGGGCCTTGACCTAATAAAGCATTAGAATTCCTTGCGGTTAATAGGGACTTATTGCAATAAAGCCAGGCAGTAATAGTGCCGGGCACTATTCTGAGAGTTTCGCATTACAAGAACAGCTGACTTCTCTTAAAATTAGTTCTTGGTGTATTATAAGAGCCGGAATTAATAGTGCCACCATTATTAATGGAAAATAAACGACTGGATTTATAAATTCGACTTTGGTATGCCAATTTTGAAAGATCAACTGTCAGTTTTCAATGGAAAACTGTCGCAATAGTGCCCGGCATAATAACTGCCTGACTTTATTGCAATAAGTTTCTATTAACTAAATACATAAAATTGGCCTTTTTTCATATAAATCTTGCACTAAAACAAATAATATTTTTTTCTAAACTAATCACTATTTTAAGCATATACATAATATTCCAATACCCACGGTAACTGCCCATTCATGATGCAAACATGAGGGCCTTGGGGTCTTTAAGCAAAAAAGACCTGATTGGTTGCTTTCAAAGACATATGCATATTATTTCCATATAGTACATATTATTGCAATACATACGATACCTTAGGATGCAGAATGCAAACATGTTTGAAATAGCAATGTCAATGGATATAAGTCTATCCTTTTTGCGGTCCTTAAGATAAAATGCCCTGATTGGTTATACTTTTACGCATGAATGTTATTTTATTCTTGTATTCGTTATGTCAAATCATCGGCGTACAGTTGACAAAAACTCTATCTATTTAAATTTGGTATCTGTTCATTTTTCGTACCTTTATTTCTGAATGTTTGCATCATAAATAGGTAACAGGGAGTATTGGAATATTACGTATATGATTTTAAGGCATATGGGATTACTACATTATTAAGTTCAGTGTAAATCAAATGACCTCGCAACACATATTATTAGGTAAGATCAGGTAGTAAAAAAAGTTTTTTTATTTTTTAAGTCGCGGGCTTCCCTTTTTGAACTTCAACGGCTCCACCAAACACGAGTTAATCTTGCCTACCAACAGGGCCGGGACTAGCCTTGCCCGCCCTGGACAAAAAGGTAAAAAAGGAGATAACTCAAACCTTTCCAACACAAAGTAGTAAAATAAAATGGCGCCATTCAAGTCCGCTTTACTCTTGCAAAAACTCAACTGAATATTTTAATCTTTCATCTATATTGATCTGTATTTTTAGTTCGGTTTTTTTAATGGGCGTACCAGCGAACATACCGGGCGGGCCAAAAAAAACCGGTCAATTTTTTTTGCATTTTAACTTTTAAACTATTCTATACAATTGTCTGCCATCTCAAAATCCAAAATGGCAGACGAAATTAAAATGTACCCTTCAAAAATGCTCGTTTATTTTTGTATTGCCACCATGTTTTAATTATTTTTTTTAAATTAGTAAAAAAGCTACATTCTTGCCACGCACAACAAGGTACGAATAAGCAAAATCGATTCAGTGGTTCTAAAAAAATATTTTTATTTCAACCATTGGTTTGCATATTATACGATTGCCTTGCCAATCATGTCTGCATTTATTTCCCTATAAATTCATTACTACTAAACCGTTTTATTGAAATAGAAAACAACCTGGTGAGAATTGATTGCTTTTAAACATAATGATCAAAATTTACTTGATTCTTCAAAATGGCGTGTTTATTTTTATTTTCTGAAAATGTTTTAGAGGAATAGATTTTTTGAAAACCACCACAACGATTTTACTAATTTGTACCTAGTTGTCTAGGGGAAAAGTAGTGCTATTTCGGAAAATAGGAATAAACACGCCATTTTAAATTGTAAGTGGGTGATAAACTTTGATCATGTTCTTCAAAAAGCAATCAATTCTAACCAAGATGTTTTTTATTTCATTAAAATCGGTTCAGTAGTAATGAATTTCTAAGGAACAAATGCAGACAGGATTGGCAAGGCAATCGTATAATATGCAAAACAATGGTTGAAACAAAAATATTTTTTTTTAGAACCACAAAACAGAGTTTGCTTGTTGTGCGTGGCAAGAATGCAGCTTTTTTACTTATTTAAAAAAAAATCATTACACCTATTAATTTTTCAAAAGTATTTAAATAAATATAAATTAGTTTGCTAATTTTCTTTATAAACTAGTTCATTTTACAGTCAATTTGCGGCCCCTTAAGGTTGCCGCCCCGGGCAAGGGACTGCCATTCCCGGACCTTACGTCGGCCCAACTACCAGGTAGTAAAAAAAATCGAACCAAGGGTCACCGGCTCCGGTTTGCCCTAAATTGGTATTCCGGGGTGAATACCACATCGAAATTTTATATAAAAAGCCTTCAAAAATGTTCAGTGTTTGTTTTTCAAAAAAAATTGTCAAAAATTGAACCAACCATAATTATAATTATTTATAAAAAAATATATCTAAAATATATTAGTTTCCAGACATCCCAAAAGGTATTGTTTTGTTTGTACACTGCACCTTAACCTTTCCAGCCTTTGTTTGCATATATTTAAATTTTTATTCAAACCTACATTTTTTTGTTAATATATGATTTATTGAGATAAATCAAGATTTAACTACGGATTTAAAGATCTTAAAGACGTTTTATTAAGACATTACAGAAATGTAACATACGACCTTTTAAGGTAACGTTCCTAAGATATCTTCAAAATATTTTCAAAATCTCTTTGCTATCTGAACTTGTTTCTTATTGGTTCCATTTTACAGCTTAATTAGATCAGATCAGGGCTTGTTCAGCAATGCTCTGAAGCACTCCAAGAACTGGCCGAGATAAAAAAATTGTGTGTGCTTAAGACCACACGGCAGAAGTGTAAACTTCAACAAGGCGAAATGAATAATACTGGCCTTCATCTGCATCATCATATCGCTTGCTGAATGTTCCTCTCACAGTTAGTCGACTCGAGCCGACTTCACCCGAATGAGCGTTACATAGCCGAGCCTGACGGCTTAGTTCAATTCACTACCCACAAAAACTGCTAAACGCGCCTAAAGAAGTTTACACTTCAAAAAGGTTTTGCTTCTCTTTGTTCCAGCTTATATGGGGATCCCTTCCAACGAAAACGCCGATCGAAACAAAGTTTTGTTGGACCTGAACCTTGACTAGGGTTGACAAAAGAACAAATAAGATCAACCCTCAAAAAATTGAAACACAAGGGGCGGCATAAAGCTGGGACCAATTCGAACGGCTATAGACAGGGAAAGGATACTCTCAGCATCCTTAGCTTAAGCAGAACGAATGGGCTGCCAGGCAGGAAAAGAAGATAAGAAACCTTTTGCTTGTAGTGCTTACAGGATACTGCGCACTTAACCATTCTAAAGATAAAACACATAAGTCATGTCCCAAGTGCGAAGAGGAAGAGGCAACAACATTTTACTTCCTAGCACACTGTTAAGCATATAAAGGAGTGAAAAGAGGAGTATTCGAAGCAGAGGAGTTGGAATCGGAAGACCTGATGTCCCCAAATTGTTCGGACATCCTGCCCTTTATGAAAAGGACGGGAAGCTTTGACGAAGGAGAGGGTCAAACTCAAAGATAGAGGAATTCTCTGGGAGTAGGCAAACTTGCCAGGCCTTCCCCTTTCATACTACTACTACTACTATTAAAACTTAATCATACACATAAATCAAAAACAAATTTTTAAATTATTATTTTTTAAACCACCAATGTAGTCAGGGCGTTTTAAAAATGCTTGTTTGCATGTCCTCTATACACACAACACAGTGCCTTTATTACACAGAAAATATTTTAATCTAAGCCTCACCGGGCAGTATTTTACTTCTAGAACACGCGAAAATGACATTTTATTCAATATTTTATTAATATTTTTTTATACGGCTTAGAAGCTTTATAAAATATTACGACAAGGTTTGTCTGCACCCTTAATTCCTCTAAAACCAAATAATAACTTCAGCTGCATTTTGTAATACATGGACCATTCCTACCAGTGGAGGATCCAGGGGGGTGCAGAGCCGCCTCTCTTCCAGACATATATCTTTTTTTTTATTTTAGCAGCTTCACTTATTTAAAATTTGTCACAAATTCTACTTAATTGTGAAAAAATAAACCATAACTCTTGAAATTCTGAATCCGATACTGACTTCCACTTAGGCACAACGAAATTTTAGCCTTCGCGTTGCTGCAGCCAAGGTTAGATGGGTCACGCCCTTTGCTTTTCATTCATTTATCACTCACTGGTATTTGTAATACGCATTTTTGTAAATATGGCAATTAATAAGGCACAAAAATAATTTTACAAAGCTTTTTTAGCTGAAAATATCCAAATTAAATCTGTGGAAACGCTTCCGATTTAAAACTTACACCGGTAGACAAAACTTTAAAATATCAAGGCAAGTGTATAATAAAAACAATTGGATATGTGGCTTTCATACACTGGAAGCATTGTTTTTGGCTCTTGATTTTTATTTTACACAATCCTACAAGGATCTAATAAAGACTATCTATTGGATCACCTGGGCTCGCGCAATGGAGGTCTTTTCGCATAGCACATGACGGCTCGGAGCTAATTTAAAGCTTGTCATTGTTCAAAGCATGTGATGGGAAGTACCACATCGTTCTAGACCCAGAATACCTTAAGGACATCGTAAAGGCAAAAAGCTTGCTTGACAATGAGTGACCTTAGAATACCTACCGTGAAGTGCTTTAGTGAGTTTTGTTAAATTTTATTTATCTTTAGAGTCTTAAAGTAGAAGGAATTAAGGGTGTCGAAAAAGGCTGAGTGTTTAAAGTTAATATCGCCAGTTATTGAAAGATATAATATTTATTTGACATTGCCAACCCTTATTAAAGGGTAAGTATTATTATACGTTTGTTATAATGGGGGATGCTCTTTCTCTAGAATTTAATTCACTACCTTTATTGATAAAATTGATTTGTGAACTTCAAAAGGTATTGGAAGATTAGCAAGATTAATTCTGATCTTTTTCTTCCTGCCAAAAAAGACCGTTCTGTAAAAACTTATAAAATCTTTAAAATATGAGATTTTATTGGTTTGACAAGATTTGATAAGATGAATAATGAATCATGTGAAATTAAAATCAAAAAAATTTGTCGAAAACAATTTTAGAATACACGATTTTTCGAAAAAGCAATTTTTTCGAAAAGTATATTTTAAGAGAAAAGATCTTTTCTAAAAAAATTTTGTTCTAAAAAAATGTTTTTGAAAACTTTTTTGCCAAAAAATATTCCAAAAATTAACCGATTATTCAAAAAAATTTCTTGGCGAAAAATTTTGTCATGTGAAAAATACGGAGATAAATAGTTTTGGATATTATTTTACCAAAGTATTTGAAAGCAGAAAATGTACCACTATAAATACAAAATTACATTCCACAGGTTTCCTGAAAAAAAAACCACCCTTGCTGCATCGTAAAAAGAATCCACCATCAAAAAAGTATTTCCACAAAAAAGGCAAAAAATGGGATAAAAAAACCAGGTCAAACCACGATCTACCTCAAGTTTGTAGTTATAGGGATTGATTTATACTTTTTTGGGGGAAGCAAAAAATATTTAGGCGATGTAAAGATTCGCTTTGAGCCAGTTTTTTTTAGCTTTATAAGAAATATAAGGCTGTTTTATAATATCTTTAAACTATAGCCAAGTTTAGAAAAACATTTCCAAACTACTAAGAACCTTTTTTTTTGGAGGACTTGGCTTTACTTTTATCTCAATTCTTTTTACGGAATATCATTTTCGCGTATTTTTTTTACATGAAATATGTTTGTTATGATTTAACACCATTTTTAAAGGTTTTCGATAATATTTGAGTTTTAAAGTAGTAAAATATGCCGAATATTCTTTAAAACTTTTACAATGCCTTATTAAAAATTTTGAAGTTTTTATAATTGTTTCCTGTGGTTTTATTATAGTTCCTTCAGTCTTCTAAGGCTCAGCTCTCTAGCGTTCCTGGAAGTGGCCAATGTTACTTTTACACAACTTTACTTTTATCGGGGAGGGAAGTAAATTGAAATTTTGGTGTTTGTAAATTTTTTCCTATAGTTGTATCATAGTTCCTATCAGTCTTCTGAAGCTCAGATGTCTAGCGTTTCTGGAACTGGGCAATATTACTTTTAGATAACTTTACATTTATAGCGGAGAAAATTAAATTAAAATTTTGGGGTATTTAAATTTTTTGCTATAGTTTTATCATAGTTCCTATCGGCGCTCCAAAGCTCTGCTCTCTAGCGTTTCTGGAAGTGGGCAATGTTACTTTTACATAACTTTACATTTATAGGGGAGGGAAGGAAATTAAATTATGGAGTTTTCAAATTTTTTCCTATAGCTTTATCATATTTCCTATTAGTCTGCCAAAGCTCAGCTCTCTAACGTTTCTGCAAGTGGGCAATGTTACTTTTACATCACTTTAAATGTATCGGGGAGGAGAGTAAATTAGAATTTTGGGGTTTTTTTGATTTTTTCAAGGGTTTGATGATAATTTCTATCAGTCTGCAAAATCTCAAATTTGTAGCATGTCTGGAAGTACAGTAGAATTTTGATGATCTATACGAGAGAGTAAGTGGCAATTTCGACGTTTTTTGAAATATCGTAACTACCTTACTACTTTATGAAACTTGCAGAGGTTGTTAACTTTAGTATAGTTTTAGATAGGTCAAATAGAGGTTGAAATGTTTCAAGAAAAGGTGGTACAGCAGTTTACGCGAACTTAGCGGGCACTTCCATGCATCCAGAAAATTATACTTAAAAACTCCAAAAATATAGAAAAAAAACTCATAAAAAATTACAAAGATGCTAAAATTAGAAATTGTACGAATTGTAGCCCTCGCAACGCTCGTACTACAAACTTTTCGCCTTGGGTATTGCCACGTTTGTTCCTTGGTTTATAATATACTATTCTGTGTCAATGACCAGACATGTAAAATTATAATTAAGCTCCCACCCCACCTACATATTTGTTTTATTATCATCATACAGACGCATATATAGATAAGTATACGAGGTGTGACAATAAAATTATAAGACTGTTGTAAAAAATCTATATATATTTATCGGTTTCACAACGTTCTACGTCTTCCGATACCCAATCTCCACTCGTTTCTGTTTGCCCATAATTCATCATCTAGGCCTCTTATTCTTATTTCACTGTCTATTCCTTCTCTCCAGCTTCTCCTTGGCCGTCCTCGTTTTCTTCGGCCAGTTGGTTTCCATTGTAGTATTTGTTTAGGTAGTCTCTCATTATTCATTCTTTGTACATGTCCGTACCACACCAGTTGCTTTGTTCTTATATCATCCACTAAAGTACGTTCCCCCACTGTCATAATTTCTCTTATTCTTTGATTTGTAACTCTTTGATTTCCCTGCTGCTCTTCTCCAATAGTCCATCTCCGTAGCGGAAAGCATTTTTTCTGTTCTATCCTTGATTGGCCATACTTCTGAGCCGTATGTAATAATACTTTTTACAATGGTGTTATATATAAGCTTTTTGTTATGTTTTGATATACTTGGGTCCCAAATTATTCCATTTAATAAAGTTATTGCTTTTCTTCCTTGTACGTTTCGATCTTTTATAGCTTTGTCTAGTGTTCCGACAGCTGTAATTTTTAGACCTAAGTATTTATACTCATCACAGGACTGAATTCGCTGCCCGGTATTTAAGATTAGATCCTGTTTCATTCCACCGATACACATATACTCTGTCTTATTGAGATTAACCTCTAGTCCCCACTTATTGTGCTCTTCTATTAGTTTTCGTGTCATATATTCGAGGTCGTCATAATCCTGAGCCACTACTTTAATAATCTACTTTATTTTAATACTAATACGACTTAATGATGTTTCCCATCAATGTTGTCCTCTTCTCTACTGACGTAGCGTTGCATGCGTTTTTTTCCAATGTTGGAAGCAATTTTTGAAATCATTAGAAGAGAGGCTGTTAAGAAGTCATGCCGTTTTTTCCTTGACGTGTTCTAATATCTCAAAACGGGTTCCTTTTAACGATTTTTTCACTTACGGAAGCAAGTTGAAGTCGCAAGGGGCCAAGTCTGGTGAATATGGTGGGTGGTTAACGACGGGGATCTTCTTATTAGCTAAAAACTGCCTAATGGATAAGGCATTGTGGGCCGGTGCATTGTCCTGGTAGAGCAGCCACGCGTTTTTCTTCCACAAATCTGGACGTTTTATACTTACAGGTTCCCTTAGCTACATAAATACTTCCAAATATAATTGTTGGTTCACTGTTTGCCTCACGCGCCCATTTAATAAGAATAACACCCCTAGTATCGATAAAAAAACAATGAGCATCGCAATTATGGATGTGCTGGAGCGCCCTTCTTGTTAATCATCTCTAACTTTCTAAAATCAGTGCACGAAACATACACCGCTTTCCGTAGACATCTTTTAGCATTTGAAAGTATTCAGTAGCCGTTTCTTTGAGTTTTACTTTAAATGAATACGTTGCTCAATTTTTTCATTTGTCATTATTCCGGAAAATGCGCTATGTACGATCCTATTCAAACCACTGCGTAAGCCAAACTAGTAGAGGAATGACGACAAGATTTCGCGCGGTAGTAGAACGCACATCAAGTTGAATAACTCCAACCGCCCGAGGCGTGGAGATTTAAAACCTGTAAGTACGGGGGCTAGTCTTAAAGTTTACTTGTCACACCTCGTACATATCTAACTTCCATTCGCGTGTCTGATCCTAACATTCTCGTGCCCAAAACTTCCAACCCTAATTGACTATTTGAAAAGAGCCACGCGAATTTTTATAATTCTTTATATAAACAACCCCTATAATTTTTAACAAACTACCCCCGATCGGCTTTTGTTGGAATAAACCTGCTACAATAGATTTTATTTTTATCTTCGAATATAGATCACTACATTATTGGGGTACAATGGGTTTGGTGGTTGGCGGTTTGATCTGATTTCTGTGTTTAAAATACTATCCCTTTTTTCGAATTGCAACCCTTTTTTTGAACGCGAGCCTAGATTTCTTAAAAACATATAATTGTTCTTTGTAAAGGGTGGATTTTTCTAATTTGTGTATAGTACCTTTATGTGTTAAAATTAAATAAGACATAATAAATATATTTTATTACAGTTTTAAATTTAATTAGGAATCCTGGAACGCCAGCGCAGATTTGAGGGGGGGTGCCGTCGTAATTATGCCCCTAGAAAAAAATATGCAGCTTTAGGTAATAAATAAAAGGCTAACCGGATAATTACCCCCCCCCCCCCCGAACCGAACCGAACCCCCCCCCCGAGGGGTGGATCGGTATGTCCTTTTGGTTAGGGTAGGGGAAATACCGGGAAATACTTGGAAAGTACTGGGAAATATACTAGGAAATACCGGGAAGTACCTACTTGGGAAATACTAGGAAATACCATTGAAATTTGAGAAAATACTGGGAAATACCAGGAAATACCATGGTATTATACCGTAGGTATTTCCTTTTGGTGCACAAAAATCGGCGATCGAGCCACCCCCCCCCCCCCCTTAGACAAAAAATAAATACCCGAATAATTTTTTCGTCGATCATTACAACCACCCCCCCCAGAATTTTGGCCCAGATCCACGCTTGTCAAGAAAAGTACCGAGTTGCAGTATTTTATATAGATACAAAAAACCACAGATTGAGTTGAGATTCGGAAAAACGTAATTTCATACTTTAAAAGTTATACAGTTTATCTAGAAAAGCACAGAGTTGCAGTATTTTGGGGTCATACCGATACGAAAAAATCACGGATTGAGTTGTAATTCGAGAAAAAGTCATTTAGCGAGTTTTAGTTTAGGGAAACCCATAAGACCAAAATGGCAAAACTTTGAAAATTCATATTTTACAAACTATACAGTTTATCAAAAAAAGCACCGAGTTGCAGTATTGTGGCGTCATACAGATACGAAAAAACCACTGAGTGAGTTGAGATTCCACAAAAACCTCATTTAGCGATTTTTAGTATAGGAAAACGCATAAGACCAAAACGGCAAAACTTTGAAAATTCGTATTTGACAAACCATGCAGTTTATCAAGGAAAGCACGGAGTTGCAGTATGGTGGGGTTATACAGATACGATGAAACCTCAGATTGAATTGAGATTCGAAAAAACGTTATTTAGCGTTTTTTAGTATGGGGAAACCCATAAGACCAAAATGGCAAAACATTGAAAATTCATATTTTACAAACTATGCAGTTTATTAAGAAAAGCACCGAGTTTGCAGTATTGTGGGGTCATACAGATACAAAAAAACCACGGATTGAGTTAAGATTCGGAAAAACGTCACTTAGCGATTTTTAGTATAGGAAAACGCAGAAGACCAAAACGGCAAAACTTTGAAAATTCGTATTTGACAAACCATGCAGTTTATCAAGGAAAGCACGGAGTTGCAGTATGGTGGGGTTATACAGATACGATGAAACCTCAGATTGAATTGAGATTCGAAAAAACGTTATTTAGCGTTTTTTAGTATGGGGAAACCCATAAGACCAAAATGGCAAAACTTTGAAAATTCATATTTTACAAACTATACAGTTTATCAAAAAAAGCACCGAGTTGCAGTATTGTGGCGTCATACAGATACGAAAAAACTACTGATTGAGTTGAGATTCCAAAAAACGTCATTTAGCGATATTTAGTACCAAAATGGCAAAACTTTAAAAATTCATATTGTTCAAACTATACAGTTTAGCCAGAAAAGCACAGAGTTCCAGTATTGTGGGGCGATAGAGATGCGAAAAAACCACACATTGAGTTAGGATTCGAAAAATCGTCATTTGGGAAATTTTAGGGTATGGAATCTCATAATACCAAAATGGCAAAACTTTGAAAATTCATAATTTACAAACTATACAGTTTATCAAGAAAAGCCCGAAGTTGCAGTATGGCTGGGTTATACAGATACGAAAAAACAACAGCTTGAGGTACGATTCAAAAAAACGTCTTTTAGCGATTTTTAATAAAGGGCAAAATAAGACGGCAAAGATAAACTTTTTTTTGTTTTCTAGATACAGGGTGCCAAAATGAACAGATTTTTATTCTAATTTCCTTAAAAATTACAACAGACAATCGAAGTTTTATGAAATTATGCAATACAATAAAGGTAATAATTGAGTGTTAAAATTATTTAAAAAAAGTAGAAATGCTTAAAATTATTACTAAAAATTTGTTTTTTAAAATTATTTTTTGTAAAATTAAATGTGGAACTAATACTTACTTTTTTCTGTAATAGTCGTAAGTAGACGGTTTTTCGGTGTGTACTCTTCAAACTTGACAAATGCTCTAACTTGGAAACAAAAAAACTTTTTACCAAAAGTTATTTGAACTTTTTGTCTACTTCCCTACCATCCCTTAAAGTTTGGTACATTATTTAAAAAACACCCTGTAGACTAAGACAGAAAATAATAACAGTAATATTTCTTTAAGAGAAGAAGGGCATTGTTTAAAATTTCTAATGAACTGATTGGATCTCACACCAACGGAAGTACCAATTTTCCGATTTACCACAAAATTCGACTAATTTTAAGGGTTTTGGTTTCGGGGGTGTGGCAGACATAAATAAAATTAAAAATTAAGCCACTGGTCGACTCAGTTTGGGTATTTTGTGGTCTAATTTATAGACCCTTGTGGTGTGGTTAATTTGTAAAAGCGTAAAGGTGTTTTTTTTTAGTTTCTTAATTTTGAGCTTGGTTATGACATTGCTTAAAAGGACCTGTAGAAATTGGTTATGGTTTAGCATGTTTTTAAAAAGAAAATCACATTGTGTGCAGAATACTAAATATTAGTTTAAACAAAATTTATCAGTTTTAAAAATTTAACTAGTACTAGTGTATTAAGTGCAATAATGATTTTTTAATTACAGTAGAACCCCGATTATCCGTGCTCCACGGGGCCGGACGAGGCACGGATAAGTGAAAAGCACGGATAATCCGAACATTTATTAATTACATGTTACATACATATTGTTACGGGTTCACAACGACAAATTAAAACTTGCAATTGTTGAAAACGATACGTCAATTTATTTCTCCAAATTATGTACAAAAACACGCACTTAAACTTAGTAATAACTTGCTAATAATTCACAACTATAATCGGTCTATCAACTTCGTGTTAATCTCACGACCACTACAGTACGGTATCTGTAACTGACTGCCTGGTGCGCGACCCCGGCCCTATATATAGGATCGTCCATCTCTCTCGAACTTTCCGGCAGCCACAGACAACGCAACTAAAACCTAGACTAAGAATACAACCTTAAGATAAATCGACCTAATACTACACTAAACCTAAATAAATTCCTATCTCCTCCTCTTCAGGTTTGATCGTCTCGATCAACATTTCCCAGGTAAGGTTTTAGTCTGTCTAGATGAACAACTTTCATCTTGGACTTCGGGCTTCTCTGGATTCGGTAGACTACATCATTAATTCTCTTAACAACTTTATAAGGCCCTTCCCATGGTGGTGTCAACTTAGGTGATCTTCCTTTCTTGCGTTGAGGATTGTATAGCCAGACTTGATCATTCTCTTTGAACCCTGAAGAGTTTGCTTTCAGGTCATATCTCGCTTTCATGCGGTCACTGGCTATATCTATTCGCTCTCTAACCACTTCATGGATATCGTGCAGCTTGTGCCTTAAACGTTCGACATAGTCATTAACCTCTAAGTGTGCTTCTTCAGGTGAACCAAACATGATATCACATGGTAAACGCAGTTCTCTACCAAACAGGATACTAGATGGAGTAGCTCCTGTCGTATTGTGAATGGCAGTTCTATAGGCCATCAAAAACAATGGAATATATTGGTCCCAATCTGTTTGGTGCTCATCAACAACTTTGCAAAGATGTTCCTCTATTGTTTTATTAAATCTTTCAACCATGCCATCTGACTGCGGATGCAAAGCAGTAGTCCGTGTTTTATGTATTCCTAAAAGGTCACAGAGATTCTGGAAGAGCTTTGATTCAAAGTTTCTTCCTTGATCTGAATGTAGTTCCAAAGGAATGCCAAATCGGCTGAAAACATCATTTACCAGAACTTCTGCAACTGTAGCGGCCTCTTGGTTAGGCAAAGCAAAAACTTCTGGCCATTTGCTAAAATAATCCATGACAACAAGGATGTATTTGTTGCCCTTTTTAGTTTCTGGAAATGGTCCGGCCACATCAATAGCAATGCGTTCGAATGGCAGACCTACGTTATATTGTTTCATTTGACCTCTGGACCTTGTTTTGGGACCTTGGCTGGCTGCACAAGTCGAACATCGGGGGCACCAGTTTTTCACATCTTGAAAGTAATTGACCCAATAAAATCGGTTTCGAATTTTGTCCATGGTTTTATTTATGCCTAGGTGCGCGCCTGATTTTCCACCATGGCATTCGGCCATTATATTGTCTACCATGCTCCTAGGAACCACTACTTGATTAATCACAGTAAGGCCATCGGCACTTTCCCAGGCACGTTTAAGGATGTTTTCTTCTACTATCAGTGAATCCCATTGTGCCCACAGTGATTTGAATATCACCCCTTGGTTTGCGATATCTTGCCATGATGGTCGTGGCTTGTTCTCTTCTTTCAATCGCAAGATAGGTCCTACATCTTTGTCGTTAAGTTGTGTGGTTCTTTCGTTCGTTCGAAGCCGACATCCATTCTTCATCTGGTTCTAACTTTATCTGGCGCACGTAGGTAATTCCTTCTTTCTGGTCAATTTTCCTGCAATGTTTACAATCCTCGGGGCAAGGTCTTCTGGACAATGCATCTGCATTATTATGCACCCTTCCTGCTCGGTGCTTAATTTGATAATGGTATTGTTGTAGCTTTTCTATCCATCTCGCGACTTGCCCCTCAGGTTGTTTCATTTTCATGAGCCACTGTAACGCAGCATGATCCGTTCTAATCAGAAACTAAATTATATTAACGTTTCCTAAATAATTTTTCAGCGATGTTAGTTCCTTCGATAGACAGCAAGCTTTAAAATGAACTCGCTCAGGGTTTGTAAGAAAAATTACTACGGCCTTTTTTTATCCCAACTTACCGGTTTCTTGATGTTTTCTTCCCTGGGTAGGCCTACCTCCTCGTCTTTGGTTGATCACCTCGTGGCGTAATCGTAAGAATCACTCTGTAGTATATTGAATTGAATTGAATGGTTTGAGTTATTTTGAGCACAAAATTAAAAAATAAGAAGACGTAGGTATTCTTAAAATGTTTTCAGTCGAGCAGAAAAATTTGTACTGATAAAAGTATTTTTATATGCACTTTTCGGGATCGCTGCGTCGCGCTCAGTTGAGACAAAAAAAAAGGCTTGTTTTTTGCGCGGTCGAATGAAATTAGAAAGCAAAAGAATCGAAGAAACAATTATTAATTTATTATTTAAATTTTGGGACGACACAATTTTTATATACAGTGGTGTACGGACCATTTGCCGCCCACCAAAATGCACTGCATTTTAGAGATTGTGTTCAATTGGTTCAATGGGCATAACTTAACAGCTGGTCTTTTAAAAACACCATCCCTGGTTCTAACCGTTGCTACCCGAACAATTCCGTCAGAACCCGGAAAAGTTTCAATAATGCGTCCCATTGGCCAGTTTAAAGGAGACACATTATCTTGTTTGATCACAACCAGAGTACCAGGCTTAAGACCTGGAGAAGACTTGTGCCATTTAACTTTCTGATGTAAAGTATGAAGGTACTCTTTGGACCAGCGAGTCCAAAAATGTTGGTGAATTTTTGTTAAAATTTGCCAACGAGAAAGTCGATTGACGGGAATTGATTCGTAACTAGGCTCTATGGGAGCTGCTAGAGACTCCATAGTCAAAAAATTACCCGGTGTGAGAGCTCCAAAATCATTTGGATCGTTGCTAATTGGAGTTAGAGGTCGAGAGTTGATAATTGCTTCGATTTGAGTAAAAACTGTGTAGAGTTCTTCATAACTCAGAACTTGATCTCCGAGAACACGTACTAAATGTGTTTTTACAGATTTGATATTAGATTCCCAAAGTCCTCCAAAGTGTGGAGCTGAGGGAGGATTGAAATGCCAAGTTATACTTTCCTTGGCAGCGGCTTCAGAAGCATATTGATTTAACATTTTATAGGCTTTTACAAAATTTGTACCATTATCTGAGTAAATAGCTTCCACACGGCCACGTCTACTAATAAACCGTTTAAAAGCAGCCAGAAAAGCATTAGCAGTAAGATCTGAAACGAGTTCTAAGTGGACTGCTTTGACAGAAAGACAGATAAATAGACATAAATAGGATTTGAGTTTGATAGTACCTCGAGCTCTGGACATAACGATATCGAACGGGCCAGCATAATCTACGCCAACATGAAGAAAGGGTTTGTGAACAGAAACTCGGTTTAATGGTAAATTACCCATGACAGGAACGGTTGAGATAGGTTTTGTTTTCCAACATCTCACACATTGAGCTAGAACTCTTCGAATAGAACGTTTAGCATCGCATATCCAGTAACGTTGGAGAATTAGAAAATGAGTGGTTTGTACTCCAGCATGCAAGTACTTCAAATGTGTTGCTTCGATGATTCGATTAGTCAAGATACAACGACTCGGAAGTAAAGCTGGAAATTTACTTGAAAAGGAAATAGGAGCATTCTTGAGTCGACTTCCCACCCTTAATATTTTTTGATGATCAAAAAACAATGAAAGTTTGAGTAAAGCTTTTGGAACTATTTTATTTTGCTGAATAAGTTCTATCTCTTTTGAAAAATAGAGGGATTGAGTATGTTTTACAAATTGCAAAGTTGAGTTGTATAATTCAAATGAAGATAAATTCCCAGAAAATTTATGTTTTTTGAGTTTTTGAGAACGACAATTATTGATAAATCGTAGAACGTAAGCAAGAATGCGGGTAGATTCGTCTAAAGAAGACTTATCTTGAATAAGAGAGTCGAGAATGTTAGGAACGGTGATAGCAGAATTCACTTGAACTACAGGACGCTGTTCTAGAGAAACTTCGCTGGTTTCGCAAAATGAAATAGGTTCTAAAGGTGGAAAATTAGGATCAGTTAAAACTGGTGCCGCCCACCATAAGGAACAGTTTACTAAATCGGAGGGTAGCATTCCTCGCGAACCTACATCAGCAGGATTTTGTTTAGATGGAACATAAAACCAGGAAGAGGCAGGTATTTTGTCCTGTATTAAAGAAACCCGATTGCTCACATAAGTGCGCCACTCATGAGGTGAAGAATTAATCCACCTGAGAGTCACCATGGAGTCAGTATAACAATATATTTTATCTAATGGAAGTTTGTTTAGAAAGCAGTTTCAAACAAAAGAAGCTAATCGAGCGCAGAGAACTGCTGCATTAAGTTCAAGTCGAGGAAGAGATACGGTTTTTAGTGGAGCTACTTTGGCTTTAGAACAAATAAACTTTACAGCAATTTCTCCAGAATTGAGAAAACATCGACAATATAACACACTACAATATCCTTTCTCACTTGCATCTCCAAAGCAATGAAGTTCAATACGGTTAGTTGAGCTAGGAACAATAAGTCGAGGCAATTGAAATTCTTGAAAGCACGATACGTCTTTAATATATTTCGTCCAGAGTTGGACGATTTCTTGAGGAGGCGGGGAGTCCCAAGATAACTTTAGCTTCCACAATTGTTGAATTAAATGTTTAATGAGAAAAGTAGAAGGGGAAATAATTCCCAGCGGATCAAAAATTTGAGCAAGGCTTGATAAAAGATTCCGCTTAGTACAAGGTTTATCAGGAAATTTGACGAAAAATCGAAAAGAGTCAGAAGAAGCACTCCATTCCAAACCTAGTACTTTTAGAGAGGAATCTGTATTAGAATCGGAGTCAAAATTGAGAGAATTAATCGATACTTCCGATGGAGAAAGCTGAGTTAGAAGCTGTGGGCAGTTACTGGACCATTTTTGGAGTTCAAAGCCTCCTTTTCTTAGCAAATCAACAAGTTGTTGTTGTAACATCTGCGCAGACTCAAAGGAAGAGCTTCCAGTAACTATATCATCAACATAGGTTGAATTGCGTAAAGCTTCAGCAGCTAAAGGATATGTAGGACCCTCTTCTTCTGCTAGTTGATGAAGAACTCGAATAGCAAGGTATGGAGAGGAAGTTAGACCATAAACAAGTCGTTTTATTCGATATTCTTGAATTGGTTCTGAGGTAGAAAATCTCCATAAGATTTTTTGGTAATTTTGGTGGTCGGAATGAACAATTAATTGTCTAAACATTTTTGAGATATCTGCTGTAAGAGTATAGGTGTAAGTTCGAAAATTGAGTAAAATTGTGAAAATATCATTTTGAAGTTTAGGACCAGAATACAATTTTGAATTTAGAGAGGGTTGATTGGGTAAATGTGCAGAGCCATTAAAAACTACGCGTAATTTAGTTGTTAAACTTTCTGGTCTCATAACGCAGTGATGTGGTAAATAAAATGAATTGAGTTTTACATCATTAGATAACTCCATGTGATCGAGATCGAGAAATTCTTGAATAAAATCACAATATTGAGAAAAAAGTTGAGGCTGTTTATGCAGTGAACGTTCCAGTGAATAAAATCGATTTAATGCTAGAGATCGTATCCCGGGAAAGCAAGGATTAGAATCATCCCTAAAGGGCAATTTGATAATAAATCTCCCAGTTTCGTCCCTTTGAAAACTTTCCTGAAATATCTTTTCACATTTTTGATCATCTGGAGATAGACACGTGACTTTAGGAACATCTTCTATCTGCCAAAATCGTTCAATTTGAGCATCCAAAGAAACAGAATCTTCGATATGACAGAACATAGCAGAAATTGCTTGAGGGGCTCTTGTTGAGACTTTGCCCATTAAAACATAACCAAATACTGTATTAATTGCATCAGGTTGATCTGGACCGCCTCGGATATGTCCATCCAGTAAAAGTTTACCATAAATATCAGCACCTAATAAGATATCAACCTGACCAGGGCTGTGAAACTCTTCGTCAGCCAATCGAATATTAGCTAAGTGACACCAGGTGTCAGTAGAGAGCTCATAGGGAGGCAAACTTTCGCTGACTTTGGACACGACAAGAGCATCGACTGTAAAAACTGGATTAGTCCTTTGAAAAGGGTGGAGAGACAAAGTAACTTCTTGATCCACAAAAGTTTGCATTGTGCCTAGACCAGACAATTGAACTGAAGTAGAGGAGGGTTTAAGTCCTAAACGATTGAGACATTTTGAGGTTATAATAGACGTCATACTCCCAGTATCTAAAAGGCAGCGCAGAGGTTGATAGGTCCCTTTGCTATCTAAAACTTCGATACGGGCGGTAGAAAGTAACGTACTTTTTTTGACATTGGTAAAACCAGTAAAAAGTGGGTCAGTAGATGGATTGTTAGGATGTTGATTCGATTCAGAAACGTCATTGCGGTTTTGACGCGTAGAAAAGCACAAATATGTATGATGCAAGGATTCACATTTGTGACATTTAGAGGTAGATTGACACAAGGAAGTTTTATGAGCTTTGGATAAACAGTTGATGCATAACTTTTTTACCTTAGCTAGTTGAAAGCGATCGTGAGGAGTTTTTGATAAGAACTCTTGACATTTAAAAATATTATGCGAACCTGAGTTGCAAATTGAGCAAGTTAAGTTATTTTGTTGAGGAGGGGTTGAAGTGAAGGCTTCTTAACCTTGAGATTGCGTCTGAGCCATATAAGTATTTAAAACCGGACTTTGTTTAGATAAAGTTTGGTTTTTAAAATGAGTTGGTTTTGAAAATTGAGGTTTTGGTTTATAGGCAGGAGAGACCTGAATGTTATCTAAAGCCATACAATTTTTATGTAGAAAATCCATGAGAACTTTTAAAGATGGAATATTATTAGAGTCCTCATAAAAAAGTTCAAAACGAGTGACTATAGAAACAGGTAAGCGTTTGAGAATCATTTGTACCAGAATAAAGTCCCAATATTGAGTAGGCAAGCCGACATTAGTTAAAGCAGCAATATTTTTTGAAAAAGTATCCAATAAATTTCTCACAGCTGTGGGATTATCTGTAGATACATTTGGTGCATTTTCCAAATTTTTCCATAAATTCGTTGCCAATGAACGGGGATTGATAAATCGGTTGCGCAGAGTTGCATAGGCTATGTCATAATTATCATCAGATAATAGTAAATTGTCGATTACCGATAATGCAGAACCAGTAACATGAGGTTTTAAAGTCGAAAACTTCAAAATTTTTGGAATATTTTTATTTGTGTGCACTAATGCATCAAAAATATCGATAAAGGATTGAAATGATTCAATATTTCCTTTGAAAATAGGTATTTCAAAATCTAGTTTTGGTTGGAAACAATGTTGAGATTGAGTAGAGGATGGATTAGATTGAAAATTGTGATTTAAATTCAATGTTTCTGTTGGTAATTTAAAAAAGTATGCTTTGCATTGATAATACATTAAGTCGAATAGTTTGCGGACATTATCCTCAGTGTTAAAGGCCTTATCATCTTCAGAGATCAAAATGACAACCTGGTTGTGATATTCATAAAATTTTTCATAAATAGATTGGACGCTCAAATACATGCATCTGAAAACTGGAATCTGGCTTTCATCGCCCTGGTTAACTTTACTTGCTGTAACGTGAATTTCTTTAAGTTTTTGAAACTCCGTTTGGCGTAAATTTTGAATTTGTTTAAGTTCGTCAGCCATGGTTTATTCGTAAAAATCAAGACCAATTAAGAATTTGAGAAAAAATTTAAAAATTTGAGAAAATTAAAAAATTACAAAATCGAGTTTTCAAAGAAATTGTTGCAAATTGAGAATTAAAAAAATTAAAAATTGAGAGTCGCAAGATTAGAAAATAATATTTCAAAAAAAAAATTATAAGTATGGACGGCTTCGAGTACTAATCTAAAACGAATTGAGAATTTGAAAAAATCAAAATTGAGAAAATCGCAAAATTAGAAAATTGAATTTCTAAAAAAAGTTACAAGTATGGACGATCTCGAGAAGTGATCCAAAACAAATTGAGAATTTGAAAAAATCGAAATTGAGAAAATTGCAAAATTAGAAAAAAATTATTTTCTAAAAAAGTTACAAGTATGGACGGCTTCGAGTAGCAATCCAAAACAAATTGAGACTTTAAAAAAATCGAAATTGAGAAAATTGCAAAATTAGAAAAAAATTATTTTCTAAAAAAGTTACAAGTATGGACGGCTTCGAGTAGCAATCCAAAACAAATTGAGAATTTAAAAAAATCGAAATTGAGAAAATTGCAAAATTAGAAAAAAATTATTTTCTAAAAAAGTTACAAGTATGGACGGCTTCGAGTAGCAATCCAAAACAAATTGAGAATTTAAAAAAAAAAACAAAAATTGAGAAAATCGCAAAATTAGAAAATTGAATTTTCAAAAAAATGTTGCAAGTATGGACGGCTTCGAGTAGCAATCCAAAAAATTGCAAATTAGAAAATTTAGTAAAAAAAATTGTTGCATGTATGGCCGCTTAGAGTAGCAATCCAAAAAACCAACTATTTTGAAAATTCAAAGTGTATACCAATTTACTATACTAAGTATATGGTTATACCCATATCCAATAAAAAAACACCTTTGCTAAAAAACTGTGCACTAAAATCAACAAAAAATTGTGTTCGCCTGATACAAAATAATATCGTCACTTTTAGAAAAATACCTACTTGGAATTTTATATTAAAATAATAAAACAAATAAAATTATTATTTTTCTTTTTTAAAGTAAATTGAGTTGAGGTTTTTTACTTGAGTAGGTAATACTTCCAAATATCGAAAAAATATCGATATATCGATATTGACGTCGATCCAAAATATCGATAAAAATTGAAGAAGAAAATATTGAGAGTATCGAAAGATCCTACTTCGATCAAAAATATTTCGAGAAATTAAATATCGAAAACTATCGATTAATATTTTCTTACTTAAAAAACCCTATGAGTAGTTCAATCCGCTCGTATGGGCCAATAAATTATATTAACGTTTCCTTAATAATTTTTCAGCGATGTTAGTTCTTTCGATAGACAGCAAGCTTTAAAATGAACTCGCTCAGGGTTTGTAAGAAAAATTACTACGGCCTTTTTTTATCCCAACTTACCGGTTTCTTGATGTTTTCTTCCCTGGGTAGGCCTACCTCCTCGTCTTTGGTTGATCACCTCGTGGCGTAATCGTAAGAATCACTCTGTAGTATATTGAAATGAATTGAATGGTTTGAGTTATTTTGAGCACAAAATTAAAAAATAAGAAGACGTAGGTATTCTTAAAATGTTTTCAGTCGAGCAGAAAAATTTGTACTGATAAAAGTATTTTTATATGCACTTTTCGGGATCGCTGCGTCGCGCTCAGTTGAGACAAAAAAAGGCTTGATTTTTGCGCGGTCGAATGAAATTAGAAAGCAAAAGAATCGAAGAAACTAAATGATTGATTGATTCAAAGAAATTAGAATTAAAATTATAATTATTAATTTATTATTTAAATTTTGGGACGACACAATTTTTATATACAGTGGTGTACGGACCAGAAACTCTTGTCCGTAGAGATATTTGTGAAAGTGATCTATGGATTTAACTATGGCTAGGAGCTCCTTTCTAGTAACACAATAATTTCTCTCTGGTTTGGATAGCTTCTTGCTGAAAAATTCGATGACCCGTTCTTCTCCATCTTGTACTTGGGAGAGTACTGCTCCTATGCCATCGTTGCTCGCATCAGTATCTAATATGAATTTTCCTTTTGGAATGGGATATGCAAGAATCGGACTAGAACATAATGCTGCTTTTAGTCTTCTAAATGCTTGGTCACATTCGGTATTCCATTTGTAAGAAGCTTTATCTTCTGTAAGTCTATGTAACGGAGACGCTATTTTGGCGAATCCTTCTACAAATCGTCTGTAGTATGTACACAGACCCAAAAAGCTTCTCAATTCATGTTTGTCACGAGGTTGAGGCCATTCTTTTATTGCTTGTAGCTTCTTTTCGTCGGTATGGATGCCTTCTCGGGAAACGACGTGACCCAGGAACTCAACTTTTTCTTGGAACAGAAAACATTTCTTTGAGTTTAATTTAAGATTTGCGTTCCTGATTCTTGAGAATACTTCTCGTAAATTATCTAGATGTTCTTGAAATGATTTCCCCATTACTATGACATCATCCAAATAGACTAGGCAGGTTTTCCAAGTAAGGCCTCGTAGAACGACTTCCATTAGTCTTTCAAATGTAGCTGGGGCATTGCACAGGCCAAATGGCATCACATTAAACTGATAAAGTCCACTTCCAGCAGAGAATGCAGTCTTCTCTTTATCTCTTTCAAAGATTCCTACTTGCCAATACCCACTTTTCAGGTCAAGAGTAGAAAACCAATATGATCCTGCCAACGTTGTTAATGTGTCGTCTATTCTTGGCAGTGGGTAACTATCTTTCTTGGTCACATCGTTAAGTTTCCTGTAGTCGACACAAAACCTAGTACTTCCATCCTTTTTAGTGACCAACACCACAGGAGATGACCAAGGACTTGATGACTCTTCAATAACACCGTCGCTGAGCATTTTATTAATGAGATTGTGAACTTCTTCTTGCTTGGCCATTGGTGGTCTTCTGGGGGGTTGTCTTATCGGTTGGGCATCGCCAGTGTTGATAGCATGTTGAATAAGGTTTGTGCGTCCCGAACTACTCCTAGTTTCGAAGATATTACTTTGTTCTTCTATAAACTCTCTCGCTTTACTATATTCTTCTGGAGTGAGATGTTGCCAAGTTGACTCAAATTGCTGAAGTACCTCCATTGGTAACTTGCTTGTATCCTCGGAAGTTGACTCTTCACATCTTGTTACTTTCTGTACTGGTTCAAATAATGCTACCACCTCCCCCTTATTAATTTTGACACTATTTGGGAAAATATTGGCGACTCTAATCGGGATGTCTTTATCGGTTTTAACTAGTGATTTTGCAACGAGGTAGGTGTTGGGTGTGTTTTGTTGGCTTATGAGTCCGACGCAGCTTGATGTTTTACTTTCCAGCCTCCCAAAAATTATGGTCTCACTGTTACCGACTAGTCTTGTTGTGCATACTGCCACGACCTTTATTGGTTCTTTATTGAAGTGACTATTTGACAAAATGAACTCTTCATTCCCAAATCTTAGGGTATTAAGTTTATTATCAAACGCAAATCCATGTTTACTTATCAAGTCCATTCCCAAAATAAATTCGTCTTCTATTTCGGCAACCAATACAGTGTGGCGAATCTTCAATCTTCCCAGCTGTAGGTCTATATCTGTCTGCCCCAACACGTCGGCGGATTCTCCAGTCACAGTCTTAAGTGTTATTTTCTTTCCTATTGGTCGAATTTTATATCTCGTTGCAATTTTGAACTTAAGCAGTGATATGGCAGCACCAGTGTCTACTGTTATATTAACTTTTCTCCCATTAATGAGTCCGTCGATGTTAAGCAGTATGTTTTAGGCTCTTAATAGAGTAAATTTTGGGGGCTTTATTCCCATTAGCCAACACCCGCCCCTCTGCGTTGACTAGTTTTAGTTTTCCTGATCTCTTCTTCGGTACTCTGTCCCGCTAGATGGCGAGCGAGACCTTATTTGGACGCGACAATCGCGTTGAATATGCCCTGTACGTCCGCATCTGAAACACTTTACATTTGGAGGGGATCGTCTGCTTTCTTTCAAAGAGTCAATCTTCTCTATCAGTGATTGAAACATTTGGTTTAGCGTTTTTGAGTTGACCTCATGTCCATTGCTCATTTCTTCTCCCTCCTGAATTGAAACAGCTCTTACTTTTGGCCTGGACATATTATTTGATGATTCAATTTCAAGGGCTCGAATCAACACTTCACTGCTGTTATGGAAGCGTTCTCGACGAAGTAACTTTGCTAAGTCCGTGTCTCGTAATCCGTTAATAAAGCGATCTACCGAGAAGGGATCTCTGTAATTTTCTGGCATTTCTGGGTAAGCTAAATACATCAGCCTCCTGATATCTGCTTCATACTCTTGCAATGATTCTCCTGTTCTTTGTTGACGAACATTTAATTCTGACCAAATTTAAATTTCGCAAGTGTTCGTCTCCATACCTTCTTTCTAGCGCTGCCACTAAAGCGTTATAATTCTGTTTTAGTTCGACTGGAATGGACCGTAAAAGTCCGAGTGCAGGTTCCCGTAGAGCTACTAACAACGCTCTAGCTTTTTCGTCCTCGTCCCAACCATTTGCAGCGGCGGCAGCTTCAAATTGTTGTTTGTAGGTGGACCAGGAGGACGTACCGTCAAAATTTGGAGGCTTAATGTTCTGGTTGGAATTCACGACACATCCCTGAGCTTTTATTTTGTTGTGTTCTTTCTGCTGTATAAGCTGTTTCGACACGTCCTGGAATTTTTCTTCCATGGTTTGAAAAACTTCTTCCCTTACATTCTGTAGTTTGTTCTCCACTTTTTCTTCAACATGTTGTACCTTTTCTTCAACATTTTGTACCTTCTCTTTAACATTTTGTACCGTTTCTTCTACATTCTGCAAATTATTTTGTACCTTTTGTTCTACACTATGCATTCTTTGGGTTATTTCTTCCTTAAGATCTTCGGTTGCAGTCTTGAACTCTTCTCTCAGCTGTTCGGAGTTGCTCTTTATCTGATCGAAGTTTTGTTGCATGCTATCTAATGTCTGTCTCATGTCATTCTGGTTTTGTTCCATGGTCTGTCTTATATCGTTCTGATTTTGAGCCATTTGAGCTGCTAGAGCCTGTATCATTTTAGTTAGATCTTCCATCTTTGCCGATCCTTGTCTAGTAAGCATCAACTTCCTGATAAATCACTTAAAACGTCTATTTTAGGGCTATAAAGCGAATGTCGAAGTCGGTTTTTCAATATCTCTTCCAATTCTTAAATAGAACCTAATGGAATGTTCTGGAATATACCGGTAAATGCTACTCTTTCTGCTACTAGGCAAATGTAGAAGTCACTTTTTGATTATCTCTTTTGGTTCTCGAATATACCGTCGTAGAATGTTATGGAATATTCTAGAAATAATTTCTAATTGTTACTTTTAAAATAACTAAGCTACTGTCGAAGTCGGTATTTGTATATCTCTTCTAGTTTTTGAATAGAACGTCGTAGAATGTTATGGAATCTTCTAGAAATTCTTTCTAATTCTTACTTTTGAAATAACTAAACTAATGTCGAAATCGGTATTTGTATATCTCTTCTAGTTTTTGAATAGAACGTCGTAGAATGTTATGGAATCTTCTAGAAATTCTTTTTAGTTCTTACTTTTGAAATTACTAAGCTAATGTCGAAGTCTCTTTTTGGATATTTCTTCTGGTTTTCGAATAGAGCGTCGTAGAAAGTGATGGAATGTTCTAGAAATTCTTTCTGATTCTTACTTTTAAAATTACTAATCTAATGTCGAAGTCGGTATTTGTATATCTCTTCTAGTTTTTGAATAGAACGTCGTAGAATGTTATAGAATATTCTAGAAAATCTCTCTAATTATCAATTTTTGGACTGTAAAGTTAATGTCGAAGTAGGTTCTTAAATATCTCTTTTAGTTTTTGAATAAAACAATATTGAACTTCTTCGAATATTCTGGAAAAATGACTTACTGTTTTTCTGTCCAATTGTCCTATCCGGTGGTAATATGTAAGGGTAGTCTTTGCACTATTCAGTTCCGAATATTCTGGCAAAATCACTTACTGTTCTTCTTTTTAATTGTCCTAGCCGGTGGTACTGTGTAAGGATAGTCTTTGCACTATTTATTTCTTTTAATCTCACTTCTGACACCAATTGTTACGGGTTCACAACGACAAATTAAAACTCGCAATTGTTGAAAACGATATGTCAATTTATTTCTCCAAATTGTGTACAAAAACACGCACTTAAACTTAGTAATAACTTGCTAATAATTCACTACTATAATCGGTCTATCAACTTCGTGTTAATCTCACGACCACTACAGTACGGTATCTGTAACTGACTGCCTGGTGCGCGACCCCGGCCCTATATATAGGATCGCCCATCTCTCTCGAACTTTCCGGCAGCCTTCGACGTCCGGAAAGTTCCCGCACTACCGCGACCGCAAGCCACAGACAACGCAACTAAAACCTAGACTAAGAATACAACCTTAAGATAAATCGACCTAATACTACACTAAACCTAAATAAATTCCAATTATAAAATTTAAATAACTTAAATTTGTATCAATATTATGTATATATACTCAAAATATGACAGAAAAAAAAAGATCCCATAAGTTCAAACTAAGTTTATAGGTATGTATTGCATAAAAAGATAACAGAACAAAAAATATAATTCTACATAAGGTTTTGGTCGAGTGATTTCCGGTAACACTACTTCGATAGAACTTTAAAGACACAATTTCGATGATGGGAAATCATAGCACGGATAATCCGCAGCCCGGATAATCCGCAGCCCGGATAATCCGCAGCCCGGATAATCCGCAGCCCGGATAATCCGCGCACGGATAACCGGGGTTCTACTGTACTTTTAATTTATCATAAACGTAAGCGCTTTCGGCAATAGGGAACTCGCCCATTTTTTTTTTATTTTACTAAAATGTGTGTTTCTGTATGAAAACGCATTATACCAAATATCAGCCCTTAAATCGCAATACAATTTTACAATAAATAATTAAAGTTGGAATCGCTGACTGGTATATTCAAACACAGCAAAATGCGCGGCAGCCGCTGTGACGTCACTCCTTAGAAAAATCCCGGGCCCCTTATGACGGCCATTCGGTTCATAACTTTTTTATTTATGAATATTTTTTATTTCTGTAAAAACATTCTTTAGGCACTTTTTTAAGAGCAATTCAACTGTCAAATTAAAGTTTATTCGTCACTTTTAGTTTTTGAGATAATACATAAAGTTTATATTTTACTTATGGATTGATCCTTATTTTAATTTTTTTATTACTTATTTTTTTTATTTTTTTTAAATAATTTAATAATAATTTAAACCAATTCTTATTCAGCAAACTAAAAAAAAAGTTAAGAGGTAACTCAAGACTAAAAAAATTAAATATTAAGTGTGACATGTCATTAAAAAAAAAATTACGCTGATTTCAAAAATCGAATAAAAAAAGGTAATTCCATAAGAAAAATACAAACCTTATGTAATATCTCAAAAACTAAATGTGACAGATAAAATTTAATTTGACAGTTGAATTGCTCTTAAAAAAGTGCTTTGGAAACTTTTTACAGTAATAAAAAATATTCATTAATAAAAAAGTTACGGGGGTGGGTCGAAAATGCACCAAATTGAAAATACATATCTTGAAAGTAGTTTAAGATATCGATGTGCGGTTTTCGGCATTAATGTTTTAACAAAAATCGAGCTCGTAACATGTAGGTTAGTTTTTTTTCTATCTCCTCTAGAAATGGGTGTTTCCTATCAAAAGTGTCCAATTTGGACCACTCTGTACCTATTTGGGTAGGTATAAATTAAAATAAATCAGCACTAGTGTTTATAGAGCTCATTCTAAACAGTGTTTTAAATAGGTTCACTTAATTAATATACTTATTTTTAATAAGACTTATTAGTATGGTTATATATATATAATTATTATATTATAGTACTTACAGTACTTAGGTATTTATACTTACTTGCGAGCTTTTACACCACGAACTTTAGCTTGAGAAAAATCCTCCGAATTTTTAATGTATAATGCAGTCATAAACATATCAACTCTAGGTAAATTGTCTGATTGTCCTTTTATAAACCTCGCATCAACCATTTCCAGTCTTTACCAGAATCACAAAACACTAAATTAAGAAAATTTAGACAAAACTACGTCTGGAAATAACTGAACACCACGTTCAAAGCTCCAATAATTACAATATCAATTATTTACGTGTTGTTTCAATGTAGATCCAAAGGCGTGACGTCACAAGCAATGGTAGCGCGTTTTAAGAACAGGTCAAGTTATTCAAATTTCAAACCATTATTTCTCAGCTAATTTAATTGTTATTGGAATTTTTCTTTTTCCAGGAAGTTTCTTATGATAATATCTTACGATTTTAATTGTTTTTAAAGGATTCGATTTTTTGGGCAAGTTCCCTATTCAGTGCCATCATCAGATATTTTTTTCTAAAATCAATTTAAGCTAGTCTTAAGTCTTTTGTTTTTGATTAGTCTTTGTCCTTTGATTATTCTTAGCTGTCTCAAACTAAATCGGCTGTTCATACTCGTCTTTTGTTTTTTATTAGTCTTAGTCATAACCCACTGAAAAAAAATCAATTTCAATAAAAATGCCCTCTTTAAAAGTCATTTTGTACCCGAAATACAGACAAAAAAGAACAAAAAAAAAACAAAAGTGAAAAAGAAAGAAAAAACAAAACTCTAGTCAATAACTAATATCAATAAACAAAACTTTAGTCAATAACTAAACATAACAAATACAGTCTTAATGAAAAAATACATAATTAGTTTATCCTGCCCTCTTGTTAATTGAAGAAGTCTCTTTTATAGATCTAATATTATTTTAAAGTATAAAACAAATGACAATTTTTTTTAAATTAACAAACTGAAGGCTACATAAAAAAAGATATTTTTGCTATCAAAATTAGTGTTGGTTTAGAAAAATCTGAATACAAAATGATTTTTTAATGAAAGCGAAATAGCCACAAAATGTTTTTTTTTAACGAAAGCATAGTAGCATTCTTTGCTAAAAGCAAATATTTTGTTAATTGAAAGCTTCATCCAGCACGAAGGGGCCTGTTCATTAATTATTATGTAAAGAAGTTGTGATTGAATGTTTTATTATTTGCAAGTCTGTGAGTTTGTCTTGTGTTCGTTTGTCTGTTTGTATGTATGTCCATTTAGTTTATAGAAGGTATAGGAAAAAGTGTTGTGATTATGAAAGTGTTGGAAGTCTTCTACGTTTAGTTGTATATGTAACAACTAACATTGCTCTTAATATACAATTTTTTTTCTAAATTTAAGTTTTACTTCTCTTCCTAAACAAAATAGAAATAGTACTATCTATCTTTTGTACTTGGTGTACGTACGCAAAAAAAACTATATAATTTTCTTTTAATTGTGACTGACAGACTGTGAAAATTTTTATTAAAAATGTAATTCTTAATCTAAATTTGAAAACTTCGTTTCGCTAGCTGCTAAAGTTCCCGAATTAGGATTTTTAAAAAATATTTAACCCCCCTGCAGCCCCCACCAAAACTGCATTGCTTTATCTACGGATATCGCAAAATGTATGTGTCCAATCTGATTAAAATCGGCTTATCGGTTTTTAAATTATCGTGTCCTAAACAAACCGACAGGGTAGTTACGTCTATTTTTTCAACCAATGGCCACCCTTATTAAATAAGGTGTTGTCTAATAACTTTTTTTCTTCTATTATCTTTTCCGGTCACTTATTGTTACCTGTATATATTAATATATCTAATTATTTTTCATTTTGTGTTTGCTCTTTTCTTCTTCTTATTATTTTTTTACGTTTTTTATTATTCTTTTTTTTCATACGTCTGCCATCTTTTCCAAACAAATGCTGCGTTTTATCTGGAGGGCACATCTTAACTTCATTCATTCACGAAAAATTTCGGGATAATGAAGATAATTTGATACGAAGTTATGAGTTCTTTGCCGGTGGGCACAAAAAATATGGGGTTTCAAAATTCAAGCACCTGGTCTACAAAATATAAATTAAAAACATACCCAGAGAAGTGAGAACCAAAATAAATATACACACATCGATTTTTATTTTGGTCATAAAAGTTTGTAAATCATACTATGAAAGCACTGCGGCATTCAGGTTCGCCAACGGTTGACAATTTATGTTGGCAACACTGAATTTTTTTAAAAAGATTGTAGTGTGGTAACACTGAATCTATCAAAACAATTTTTTTTAGGCTATTAACATAACAAAAACTGAAAAAAATACCCAAAAATAATACGTTAGTCAAAACAATTAAAACCAAAAACACAGCGGAAAATACAACTTATTTATCTTGACATTTTTAATAATCAGTGTTACCACACTACAATTTTCCAAAAGAATTTCAGTGTTGCCAATACAAATTGTTCCCTTTTTGGCCCAAGGTTTTTACACAGGTTACGTAAAGAGTTTGACCGGTCATTGAACTTGACAAGCCGACTGTGATCAGATTAAAAAATCTACGTCATCGGATGGGGTCGCCTTATACCATTTGTTTTATGGAAACCCGAAGACGCAGTTACAGTCGTCAAGTTAAGTTCACCTGACTGGTCTAATTCTGTAGGCAACCTGAGTAAAAGTATCAAGACCTCGTGTTTGTTTGGCCGACCTCACCAAAGGACCTATCTTTTTTTCAAATTCATTTTTAGACATCTGTGGAATATTGGGTTAAGTTTCTTAATATTTTTAATAATAAATGTTAGTTATTTCTCGGCCAAAGGGCTAAAAATCAATTTTTTAAATAAAAAAACATCCGTGACTTATTATTAGCTGTGATTTTCTAATTTTGCGGTGCTACGTTTTGAATATATAAATGTATATATAAAACATTTTATATACGAAAATTTTATTAACAATATTTGCCTCAGGGGGGTTTTACCCCTAAACCCTCCCCAGCGCTACGCGCCCGTTAGCTATAATGTTTGTTAAAAACAGTTAAGTATTTGCATAGACAAAGTCCTAAAAGTTAATTCTCCCAGAGTGCGCAGGCGCAGACATGGTTCGAGCGTCGGACTGGCCAAATCAAGCATGCAATTTGTAGGACAATGTTGCCATTTACATTTAAACGCATTTGTATAAGCCACGGAAAAAAATCCGATTTAAGAAAAAGGAGAAAGAAAAGGAACAGACGGAAGCTAAACAGGATTTTTATGAAGTTTCCACTTCAGATTCTGAATTATTGAGGAAACATAGTAAAAATCGGCAACCCTGTTGAAATCACTTTCAAGAATTTTTGCAGAAGAAAAAGTCTCGGCAAAATGAAGCTATTGACAAAAATGCAGCCTCTTACTCATCACTTAAATGATAGAGCGATGTTCTGTGGACTCTTATCAAAAACTGAGAAGAAAGGTAGATATACAGGGTGTTTCACGAACATTGAAACGGAGGCTTTTTTGGGTATTTAGAGTGCGAATTTGGAGAAACGCTCGGACAAGTCGATTTTGTTTGCGAGGGAGACACTTTTTGACTATCTTGAAATTTTTGTAGCACGGGGAAAGTGGGTCTAGTGATACCTTGTTTTGAAAGCCTTTTGAATGTCCTTACAACCGTATCAAAATTTCAAAAAATCTATCCATTACTTTTTGAGATAATTCGCCTCAAACTTTCAAATTTAACATAAACTGATAAAAAAAAATTAATTAGAATTTTATATTTTTCGGATATAACACGTTAGCTACCATATGACTCACCGGTGATACATAGCCCGAGTGTCCCTACAGCCCACTGCTAAAAAGTCGCACCTATTCCCTGTTTTAGTTCATCCCTGTACCATACCCAAAATGTCATTCCATTCTTTATCCACCGGCGTTTTTAACAAGTATTTAAAATGACTTGTGTTCGTTATCACCGGTGATACATAAAGTACAGAAGTGAACTGTACTGTACGAGTCACCGGTGATTCGTATGGTACCCTGCACCAGAATGCGAAAATCATGCTTGGTGGCCAACGTGTTAAATGTAATTTTATTACTCCATGTTAAATTTAAATATTTGTAAAGCAAATATCTCAAAAACTAATCGATGGATTTTCGAAATTTTTACACGCTTGTAAAGATATTCAAGAGAGCTTCAAAACAAGGTATCACTAGACTCACTTTCCCTATTCAAAATATAGGGGTAAAGTATACCCGAGGGGTGGCTCGATCGCCGATATTTGTACACCAAAAGGAAATACTTCCGGTTTTTTCTGAGGTATTTCCTCAAATTTCAATGGTATTTCCTAGTATTTCCCAAGCACTTTCCGGTATTTCCTAGTATATTTCCTAGCACTTCACAACAGCGGCGTAGCGTGCCCGAAAGGGCGGGGGGGGGGGGGGGCGACAGCTAAAAAGGGCGCCTCTGAAAACTGATGAAAAATCTTACGGCAAAACAAAAAAAACCAAAAGGTCAAAAAGGCGCCTCTCACAAATCTTGCAACCAAAAAAAAAAGGTCATCATATGTCAGGGGGCGGCCGATAAGTCACAAGGGCGCCTCTGACGAATCTTGCAACTAAAAAAAAAAAAAAGGTCATCATGTATGAGGGGGCGGCCGATACGTCACAAGGGCGCCTCTCCCACCTATGGGGCGCCACTACCCTCGGGACGGGGGGGGGCGACGAACCCCCCGCGCCCCCCCACGCTACGCCGCTGCTTCACAAGTATTTCCTGGTATTTCCCCTAACCTGTACACCCAAAGGAAATGCCGAGCCACCCCTCGAGTATATCTCTCGAAGAGGGTTTGTGCTATAAAAATTTCAAAATAGCCAAAAAGTGTCCCCCTCGCAAACAAAATCGACGTGTCCGAGCCTTTCTCCAAATTCGCACTCTAAATACCCAAAAAGGGCTCTGTTTCGATGTTCCTGAAACACAGTATATAATTATCATTAAAAACTATAGATACACTCAAAGGATGTTTTTTTTTGACAATATGTTTGTCATTAGACAAAGTTCTCTCAGTCCCCCAATGAAACAAATCTATTTCCTAAAAATCTCACCCTCTTGAAAAATAAAGAAAAAAACTCCCACGCCACGCAATCACCCTGTGCCAAAAATAAATAAAAACTACCACTCGGTCTAATCGAAACAAAAACCCTTGTTTCCTATATTTTTCGAAAAATAAATTTCGGATCCTTACCCGCTTCCGCTAGAACTAAGAAAATCTCGAAAAAGATTCCTATTTCCTGTCTAAAAAACGAGGGTGACTAAACAAAACTATAGGGGTGCGAAATTTATAAAATTAGTTTTTTTTTCACGGTGAAATTAGATATTTTGTTCGAAAACAGCGAAATATCAAGCTGGTTTTTATAACAAATACAGGGTTTTTTAAAAAGTTACCCAGTACACGGATATCAATCAAAAGAACAAGCAGGCTTCAGAAAAGGTTTCAGTACAGTTGACTTCTTATTAACCATGAACATCCTAATAGAACAAGCCAACGAATACAACATTCCACTATATATTGCGTTTATAGACTATGAAAAAGCTTTCGATATCATTTAGCACTAGGCAGTAAAAGTATCTTTAATTAATAGCCGAATAGATCACACAAATCTAATAGACAATATATATAGCGAAGCAACAACATCAATCAAAATCCACGAAGGAACCAAGCCAATCCACATAAGAAAAGGTGTCAGCCAGAGTGACACAATATCCTCTAAACTATTTAACCAGGCCCTAGAAGATGTTTTTAAAAACTTAGATTGGGAAGAAATGGGCATCAAAGTAAACGGATAACACTTGAACCACCTAAGATATGCTGATGATATCGCCTTAATAACAAATAAGAAAAAAGAACTGATAAAAAATGCTGGAAGAACTAGATACAGCAGTTAAAAATATAGACTTGAGTATGAACTACACTAAAACTAAAATCATAACAAACACAGATCAGGATATCACGATCAGAATAAACCAAGAGAAAATAGAACAAGTAGAGGAATATATCCTGGGACAAATTATTAAACTAAAAATAGAAAACCAATCAGCTTAAATCACGAGACTTATAAGATTGGCCTGGGCAGCATTCGGTAAATTAAGCTACATATTAAAAAATAAAAAATCTCCTCAGTACCTCAAAACTAAAGTGTAAAACTAATGTGTACTTTCTGTACTTACCGATGGATCCCAGACCTGGACACTTATAAAATCAAACATGGATAAGGTAACAAAAGCCCAAAGATCAATGGAAAGACAAATGTTACATGTAAAGCTAACAGATAGAAAAAGGAATGAATGGTTAAGAAATAAAACAAAAGTAAGGGATGTCAGAGGACAGGTAGCAAAATTAAAATGGAAATTTGCCGGTCATAATATGAGACAGAAAGACGATCGATGGAACAAATGTATTGTTAACTGGAGACTTTGGGAAAATAAAAGAAGACCACCATCAGAATGTGTAAAAAACCTTCTACAGCCAGGTGTTTTCGTGTTCGACGTGCATAGAATGTTTCAGATTTTTAAATACCAAGGGATGTGATAAGAATATGAAAAGGGTATGATATTTTCATTCCAGGAATAAGTTTCATATTCACTTTTTTCTGATCCGCCTATGAAGATAACGATGATGATATTTGTGAGAGAAATCTTTAAGGAATATACTTGGCATGTTACAAGAATTTTCTTCTTTTCACATTCTTTAAGGAAAATGAAAACAACGCGACAAGAATATATTTTCACATTATTTCGGGAACATAACAAGAATATACCCTTTTTTACATTCTTTTAGAGACACAATAGGCCAAGAACATGATAAGAAAATACGATTAATTTACATTCTTTTAGGAATGTGATAAGAATATGAATGTTCCATCACTGTTTACTGTGACATATTAACAAACAATGTTTGAAAATCAACTGTCGATGCTTAACAAACATGGCCGCACCCAGGGGGGGGGGACTCGGGGCCCGGCCCCCCCCCCCCCCCCAAGCCCAAAATTTTTTTAGAATATTTCGGATATTTTCCACATATTTCATGAATAAAAAGATAAAATTGTATAAAATACGACATCATGTGGTCTCGGGTCCCCCCCTAACCCAACTAACATTTATAGTAGCGGCTACATGTTCTAAAGGCTTTGCTACTTTCTTAAAGTAGAAATGTGGTGATCCCAACCAAAATTTGTTACTTTTTAGTTCTAACTACTATTTAGTATCAGGAAATAGTAGATGTTTCGTAAAAACGACCCTCTAAACTACTTCTTAGGATTGTTTCTTGATAGTCGATTCTGATAGTCTTCTCTACCACAATAGGACGGTTCTAAAGTTTTACTTTCTTTTTAGTCGTTATTTCGTAGTCGCCCTGACTTTTATATCCTACTTAATTACCACTGGAAAGTTAAGCTTCATTGGAGTCCCAAACAAGTGTATCCGACAACTACATTATAACTTTAATTTTTACCACAAAAGTTTGTGTCATCATAGTAACATCTGATGTAACAATGTAGACAAAATAACTTTTTGGACCAACTTTAAAGCCGCAACTACTTTGACTTTTTTTTTAATGTCGATCTTTTAAAGTAATCTCTCCTTCCTGTTTCTACTTTGAAAACGTAGACTTTTTGAAGTCGCATCTTGGTCGCACACATTCTTAACCCTACTTTTTGTGGCTCCTTTTATAATATGGGAATATTAGGAATAGTTTTGCAAATATTTTTTTAACTACCTTGAGCAGTCCATTTTTTCGAGCTCATTGCTTGACCATTTTGCAAAACAATCAAAATGCAAAACACGGATTTTAAGACTTCCCTGGTCCATGCTTAATCTCCATCCTTAATCTTTTACGCTACATGTTGCTGTTCTTTACGGTCGTTCGTGGTTTGTGCTGTGGCACCACCCTATCGCCATCGTAACCCTCTTGTACGGACTAAACCGAATTCCTTTATCTACGCCTCTTGTGCTGACAGGTCGTGTCTCACTGTGATTCATTTTATGTGTTGAGCTTGGGTATTTGTCTTTTTGGTTTTCTTCAAATTTGTGCTGTTGTTAAAGCTTGGTTTGAAGTGAATAAACTTAAATTTGTGCTGTGTTTTGTGCCAGGCTTTATTGCAATAGGTCCCTAATATCTAATTTATGCACGGCCCCTAAAATAACCTCTGGGATATGCTAGACTTCATCTAGGAACTTTTGCGCTGTTTGCGGCTAATAAAAAAACAAGTTAGATATATCGTGGTTACATGCGGATTTCTAAGCGATCTAACAAGTCTCAGATAATGTTTTTTTACTTATAGGGCTTATAATAATAAAAATTACTGAATATTGACAATGCCAAAATATCTAAAAACAATAAAAAATACTACATACGAATTGTGAGAGCAATGTGTAGATAAAAAAAGTAACAATAAGTTGATTTCATTGATGTGACTACGTTCTTTTAGTTCCTTGACCAACACTTCCTAGAAATTCTAGAATAGGGATCATGCTCTCGACTGCAACATACATTTTTAAAAAACTCTTTTTATTGGCACTTCATTTATTGTTCTAATGGAATTTAATTTATCTTGTTTTTGTTTTAAAACCTACCACAAATTCACGCTCGTACCTAACCTATAAGCAGTGGTGCTGTTGTTGACAGAAACGGCAAATGACAAGTGGCGACACCCCAATAACTTGAGGGTAGTAGTTATACTTATCGCGTGGTTCATATCACTCTGTAGACGTTTTCTGGTGGCGAAAGCTAGTTAATAATACGTTTCTGCAACGGAGTAGAAATTCGAGTGTGTTATCTAGAACTAAAAAGGAATGCCGACATAAAAGTCGTAAGTGACACGTTGCCGTAACTTAGGCTCACTTTCAAGTAACCCTTTCGACTATCAGGGAATATAGTTTGGGACGCCATGTTTTTATTTAAGAAAGAAAATTTAATATTTTTGTTGTCGTTTTATGAGCTCATATTAGAGAGGTATACTATTTTATAAACAAATTAGTTGAAGCTTACCAAAAATGATCTTCTTAAGCACCATTTGTTGGAGTTAACTGTCGATTATGAAAACATAACCTCCAAAATCACAACACATAAATTCCATCTGCTACCAGAAAACGGCTCAATTTTACGGGCGCACCGGTTTTTTGCAATATATATAATGCATGTTATACAAAAAACTTTGCGTCGCACTCGAATTTTGATCCTCTTCTCGTAAATTCTCACCCTTTTGGATAACATAGTACATATTATAACCATAACCAAACAAAAAAACTAAGCGAGTCTGTTTACTGTTGTGTCCACCATATTGTGTAACAATTCTACCAAAAAGAAACGATTATATAATTTGAAACTACATCGCAACTTTTATGCAATTACGGAAAAAAACCAGCCTCTACGACGTAGTAGATACCTGGCTACGACGTAGTAGTGTAGTTGTTACTACAGTGACTTTAAACACTTGGCCAAGTAGTTATAACCACAAATTGGTTCCCCACTTAGGGAATTATAACGTCGCTGTATGGTATACTGAGACGTAGCGGGAGTACGTTGCGGTTACTTTTAAGAAATTCTTTCTAGTTGGGGGTTCGTCGTTACAACTTTAAATGTTTGTTGGGAAGAGGTCTCGGGCCCCCCCAAGAGGTCTCGGGCCCCCCTCAAGACATATTCCTGGGTGCGCCACTGTTAACAAAACAAAAGAAACAAATAAGTCATCTCTCTTCCAAAAATTTCACACAATTCGCGAAACCCTAATGACCCCAAAAGGTCAAATCCCTGCTTAAAATTTTTAGATTCCCACCGGGTTTCAAATATGCATAACAACCTGCGGTCACTGCCATTCCAAAAGGGTCCAAAAGGGGTCAAGGGTCAAAAATAGGGAGTATTTGAATGTGTATGTCATTTTGTGTAGGATTCTTATTACACCGATTGTTGGGTTTTTATTCTTTTAAAGAAGAAGATGTTTATTAGACCAAAGAAGAAATTACAACAAATCTTATATTAGGCCTATCCACTAAATACTTTACTTAAATATTGGATCCAAATTAAATCTATTTTTATAGCTTTTTGTTTATCAAATAATGTAAATCACAGATTTTTATATAAATAATTACAACACAACAAAAAACCAGAGAAAAAAGGTTAGGTTTTTCTTGTTGTTGTTTAATAAATATCTTTTGAGTAAGACTTTAAATTGTTTTATTGAAGATTCCTTAATATTAATAGGCAAACCATTATACAGAGACACACACTCAAACAATCAAGATTTTTTTCCTTTTAAAGAAAAAACAAAAGGCACATCAATATTTTTGTGAGAACGAGTGATATGATCATGCACATCAGCCCTTGTTTTGAATTCTTTAGTTGAATATTTTTCCTTTCGAATTACTCCATGTATTATGTACAAATTTGATTTTTATAAATTTGATTCAATGATAGGATTTTATTTATTCTTTAACGTTTTTGAATAAAATTTTTGTAGGTAGGTAAATACCCTGTTCTTAGTACTTGTCAGTTTTAAAACAGAAGTAATTCTTTTATAATTAAATCCCGATTTTTCAAATTTTTAAAACCTACCTTGCTACTTTGTCGATAGACAGTGGTGGAAAATTACTAATAAATTAAAAAACGAAAGTTCAAAGTAGATATTTTCATTGTAATCAGTAACGGATCCAGGGGGAGGCAAAATGGACCCGGCCAACCCCCCCTCATGTTATGCTAGTTCTGATTTTTGTTGAGCAAAATCTATTTTAGTTTTAAAACAAATTCTCCTGCGGCGCTATTATTCTTCTTTTGCTGTAAATTTTACAGCACAGGTCTATCAAAAACCATATTTTTTTTTGGATTTGCTGCCCCTAAGGCTCCCTCCCCTAGGAAATCCTGGATCCGCTACTGATTATAATCATGCAAAATATTTTTATAATTATCAAAGTATCAAGGTTAACAGGTCTATATATTATTCCACATATTTCACCCCATTTCTCATCTCTGCCTCAATCTGGGCCAATTTTCTCTTTCATTTGCACCTGACAGCCGGTCTTAGCCACCTACTACTCCGATTTCATTCTACGACCCTTGTCTATCCTGACAATGTTGCCAGAGTTTATTTCGTAATAAGTCTGTCTATGCCTTGAGGTTATAAAGCAAGAAAGATTACGAGATAAACGACAAAAGCAAAATAAGGTAATATTGACTTTCTGCAATTCTTAACCAGTGTCAATGTTTTCCATGAATGATTTGCGAGGTTGAAGATTTTTTTCCCTGAAATTTTCTCATATCGTGAGAGCTAAGTACACAGCTTCCCAAATGCAACTCTCTTGTCGCGGCCAGTGGAAATTAGGTTTATTTATTTTAACTCAAGACGTGTAGAGGGGATTTCTCATCTTCCATACACCAGTGACACTCCTAGACTTTCAAGAATCTTTATTTGAAACTCGTGGACAATGACGTTTACACCTGAAAATGGTTTGACATACCTACTTATTAACCGAAACAACTTGTTGAAAATAAGTAAAGGCATTGGAAGCCCGACATTTTGTTTCTAAGTTTCAAGAATGTTGTGATGTTCATTATGGCGACAATGTCCTGTTAAAAGCCCTGTCATCAGTCTTATATCTTTTCTCCCGAACGTGAGTAAGGAGCTTGCTCTGAAAGCGTTCATCTCCTCAATCAAAAATTTGGCATGACTCAGTCCTACCGTGTCTCTTCTCAGCACCTGTATTTATGTCACATTTTAAGAGCCTTCATTAAAAGACACTCTGCGATGCCCAATATCGGTTGCTTCCTTGTTTCCGAAAATGTTTTTATGACCTGAAACCAAAAGGAAATCGACCTGGTTGTATCCTGCCAGGATTTTTAATGGATCCTTTCAGTACTCAGCCACAAATGCAGAACTTACTATGGCCGATTTGATGGCAGACAGTGCAGCTTTGCTGCCTGAGTGTATGTTTTTTTCCGGATTGGCTTACACATTCAGATGATTATTAATAATTATGCTGCCTGGGAAATACTTCTTCTCAGTTCTTGATCCGTCATTAAACTAGACAACTCTATTCTTGGGCAACCTACAATCCTCTAATTTTGTACCCAGATTTTCTCTATGGGGACAAAGACGGTTACAGAAAATAGGAAGCTTTGATTTGATTTAAAACGGTATCTTGTCATGTCATTTATTGTTCATGTGAAGAATAGGGTAGAGCTCCGATATATCTCAGACAGAGAAAAGTATGAAAACCTGGCAACTCCGCATGTCGGGGATAAAGTTTTCCCACGAAATGCACTGTCGCGTCGACCAGATGTTAAAAAAGCCTAATAAATCTTAAAAAGTTGAGGAGAGACTAAATTAAGTAAACGCTGCGGGGGTGGTTGCCCTCTTAAGGGATGCAATTGGGTCCTTACAAAAATTATAATAAAGGTTTGAAAAATCTAAATGAATATATAAGCCTTACTATTTTCTACAACGTACCTAGCAATGGTTTTAATGAAACTAAAATCCTTAGTTGATATTTATTGTGGCAAGTACTTAGCTTTTTTTTAAAAGGCCGCATCGACTCTTATAAATATTAAAAGCTGAAATAAATAGACTTAATTAAAAAGTAAACATAAAATTGTGCAGAAGAAAGTCATGTCAAGGGTTTAGACAGTCTTTCGGAAAAATAAAGCTGCCTTTTCGGAAAAAATATAATATCAAGAAAAGCTCCTATCCTATTCCATGTCTTTAATTGAATTAAAAAAATAGTGCCAGAACCCCATAGATCACTCAGAGGGGGTGCCTTGTTTATTTTATTTATTTACCATGTTTTTCATAGTGTCTAGATGGTCTATTTTGAGAGTTTTTTGGTAACTTTTACTGTCTGATGACAAGCTCATTCACATTTCGGGAGCTTCTGATAAAAAAAATTGGATTAACAGGTGGTGAGTTCTAAAGTATTACAGATATTAACTCTAGTAAAATTTTTGATACTACGGGTTCTATCTATATTTTTTAAATTTATTTAATTTTGAAAATTCGTCGTTTTAAATCATTAAAAATATAACAATGTAGTGATGAAAACATTGATACAAATCGAAGATAAATATCACAAAATAAATAATGTTGCTCTTGTCTACACAACATAATTCATTTTTTTTAGCCCAAGGTGGTTAGAAATATGAAAAACTTCCCTCAGAAAGCTTATAAGAAAAGATTTACCCTTAAATAGTCAACAAGGTATTATTACGAAATTTCTCCACAAAGAATAGACTCTTTTATGGTGTTTTGAAATTTTGTTTGATTTTTCATTGAGGTATAAAAAATATGTCACATCGGATCGAAATAGGGTTGTTCTATTTTCTGAATGGATAAAAAAGATCAAAATCAATGTCTTTAGAATCGTGGGTGCTCTTTTATTTGGATTTTGAAGAAATGGGGCATTTTGATAAAGATTTTCACACTTGATGGGGTGGGAAAGAAAGGTTGGGAAGAATAGCTTCATTAAGAATGAAGAAGAGATGAGACAGAAATGAAGATGCACCCATATGTGTTTAATGCCCAAAATATTTATCAAAGGACAGGAATCCAAGCTTGCCCTCATAAAATAATCAAACAATTACAATCCAAGGACTTTTTGAGAGAGACAAATGTAAATTGACAACAAAGCTTTCTTAATGAACAAAATGAAGTAAAGGAACCCATCTTGGCTCAAGCTTCCTTGTCTTTTTTGGTTCAGACCTACTCGTCATCTTTGAGATATACGAGGTGTGACAATAAATTATAAGAGCATTAATGAGCATCGCTGTTATGGATGTGCTGGAGCGCCCTTCTCCTTCATCATTTTTAACTTGTTCACGACCATCGAAAAAGCTTTTATGCCACATAAAAATCATTGCACGAGACATTTACTGCTTTCCGTAGACATCTTTAGTATTTGAAAGTATTCAGTAGCCGTTTTTTTGAGTTTTACTTTAAATTAATACGTTGCTTGATTTTTTCGTTTGTTATAATTCCGGCAAATGAGCCATGCACGATCCGCTTCAAACCACTGCGTAAGCCAAACTAGTAGAGGAAAGACGACAAGATTGCGCGCGGTAGTAGAGCGCACATCAAGGTAAATAACTCCAACCGCCCGAGGCGTGGAGATCTAAAACCTGTTAGTACGGGGGCCAGTCTTAACATTTAATAGTCACACCTCGTATATGCAAGGTGAACTTATATCAGTCGTCTATTTTTCTCTTATGTGTCTCCTGTATCTTTTATCAATCCATCTGGTTCTCCAGGGTAGATTCGGATTATAGTACCAAACTAATTTTTGTTTGTGTCTATCTATCTAGAGAAATTTTCGTGACATTATTTATAAATCCGGGTGAACTTACTCTTTGCAACGTCCAAAAACTTGTACAGTCGGGGACTTTTTAAATTGCCGCTGTATTTCTTTTCTATTAAAACTAATCATTTAAAGAAATCAAAAAAATTTAATTTTTAAATATATATGTATACAGAGAGAGGTAAGGTTCACAATTTTTTTGTTTTGGTTTAAACTACTTTCCCGAATTTCAAATAGGAATATTTTTGATTTTCAAGGGCGGCAATTTAAAAAGGCCCGGACTGTACCTACAAGTATTTTGCAATTTTTATGGACGAGTGTAGGAATAGCCAACGGAAGTATAAGTCCTTGCAATACCCCAAGTCCCTTTGCTATCCTTTTTTATTTTTCTGCTATAAAGGAGACAGAAAATAGCATCCAAAATCATTATTGGCCCCAGATTGCAGTTGGCAGTTGCAAGCCTGTCCGTCTATCAAAATTTAAATTGACCATGAAAGTAAACTTTCAAAACAAAAAATTTTTGACTAGTAGTCAAAATATTTTTTATTTTTTAAAGTAGATATTTAGAAGTATTAACATATTCTCAGAAAAATAGTCAAGAAAACTTACGACAAAGATAAAATGTTCATACGAAAATTCCACGCTTTTTTCGATCTTCAGTCCCATCCGTAATAACTACAGAGCAGAATTTCAAGAAACACAGTAATAGGTTATGACAAAAAGTATGAAGATTTTCTGATGCCCTTCAAAACAACGCCTTTAGAAAACTAATTTAAAAAGTGTAAAACTATTGTTTAAAAAGATAAAACGCAGTGTTAAAATTACATGATGCATTTCCAAAAATTAATTTTGGAAGACTGGACTGGTTTTTTGGACGATGAATATAAATTATTTTTGCGTAGTTTTTTTAATTAGATTTTAGAATTTCAGTTTTTTGGTTGGTTTTATTTTATTTTAAGAAAATAGGTTTACAAAACCATACAAATAAAGCTTTAATATAATAATTTTCATGTTTAGATTTGAACTTATTCATATGAGCTGTTCTACTGCAACATTTTAAACTTAGTAATTATAATATAGCTATTTTTGGTTTAAATATTGTCTGAAATATATTTTTTAATTCACTCAGAAAGAGTCTGTATGTCTGAATACTGTTTTTGTTGAAATTCCCAAAGCCTTTGTATAGTTAAATTAGTTGAGAACTTCTTTATACTTTTTAAAAGAAGTATAGTGTCGACCATAAAAAATGTGAGATTTTCGTACGAACATCTTATTTATTAAAAGTTATAATAAAATACTCTTTTAGTTTAACCTAAACAAAAAATATAAATGCTTATATACTAATACAAATAAATCAGTATGTACTACATTAATATGAGTCGAGGTAAAGTTCATTGGTGGAAACTACAAATAATATTAATTTAACTTTTATTAAGCTTAGGAAATAATATTAAAAACTTTACAAAAAACATAATATAAATAGAGCCTAATCCTATTTGAATCATAATTTTTACCAAAACAAATTGCAAAGCTTAGCTTAACTCCTGCTCGAAATAAATTGTACAAAATAACATTTTTGAAAAAATTTAATAATCATTAATTTATCGTTGGTTCATGGTTTGTAGCTCTACGGTCAGTCGCACTGAAAATCTTCCAATGTAGAAACTTTGGCGCCAGGTCACCCCAATTGTTTATAAATTTTTCACTACATAAAATCATTTTGGAACAGAAACTTGTACCAAAAAACTATTCCAAATCAGAATCCGAATTTAAATAAAAATAAGCGATAATCTTTCAAAGTCAGAAGTTCCTAAACAACTGACAGTTTAAACACCGATCCACCAACAAGACGCTAGCGCTACCAAGTCCACTTCCAATCCCTGGCTTCGCATGCGTAGATCTACCAATATTATTTACCTCATGTATTAGAATCGATGTACAGGGTGATTTTCACTTGAATGATTCTAACCACATGAAAATAGAAAGTTTCAAAAACCTAACCTAACGAAACCTAATCAGATCTAACCGAACCGAACCAAAGCAAACTAAACCAATATTTTTTTTCAAAAAAAAACTTTCCTGACTTTTTACCTGGGATGCTAGAGGATGTGAATCCGAACCGGACCGTACCGAACCGAACCTATCCAAACCTAAACCTACCCAACTAAACCTAATTAGCAGTACGTGTTGTAGTTTAGTTTGGTTAGGTTAGGTTTGGTTCAGTTTAGTTAGGTTCGGTTTGGTTCGGTTCGGATTCACATCCTCTAGGATCCCGGGCAGGAAGTCAGGAAAGTTTTTTTTTGAAAAAAATTATTGGTTCAGTTTCCTTCGGTTCGGTTAGATTTGATTAGGTTTTGTTAGGTTAGGTTTTTGAAACTTTCTATTTTCATGTGGTTAGAATCATTCAAGTGAAAATCACCCTGTATGTATCTATTCTAAGACATGAGGTAAATAATATTGGTAGATCTGCGCTTGCGAAGCCAGGGATTGAAAGTGGACTTGGTAGCGCTAGCGTCTCCCTTATTATAAAGGGTGGTGACCGATTATATTAACCTTAAGCTAACTGATAATAAGTTTCGCAGCATCCATTATCAGTTACCTTAGGAACCTGTGGTTTAAAACTGAATTAAGAACACACGTGCGTTTTGTTACCAGAATTACGGGGTGATTAAACAAAAGGACTAGCCTTATTGCAAAGACTATAGGTATATCAATAGCATTAAAGTATCACAGTCCAATTGGTCGTATAATTTGATAAAGCGCTTTATTAATTCCCTCGGCAAGATTTTCTATGATATCTCTTTCCGTAGATACATTCTCCCCCATAATAACATAATTTATATCAAAATTGGGTATATAAAACATCTAGTTTCTCCTTCGGAATCATCAACCCACCCCTTTCTTTCATTCGTGAGGTATAATTAACCCCAACATACCCGCCCTTTTCCTTTTCTAAATCGTTTCATTTTCCAATAAAAAAGTGAAATTATTCAAATTTTTATTCGAAAAGTCAGGTAATAATGTATTTAAAATACAGGTGGCCGTCAAAACTGGCTTGGCCTATATTAAATTTTTTACCGAGATTTTTTCTTGTTCCTATCTCCGGTTTTTTCTTCGGCGGATGGTTTTAAAATTAACGAAAGGGTTGAACAAATGCTTAGAATAAAAGTATTTCCTAGTTGGGTTTTTACTGTCTGTATTTCCAACCTGTACTTTAGGCCCATTAATGCAAGCAATTTTTGTCGTTTGTCGCGTAACTGAATGTTGAACGATGAATGTACATATAATTATGCGAATGCTTTAAAAAAATGCCGCGATTAATACTGCCGACGATAAAAGTCGTCTCTTTTATGCACTCGATTTATACTGCCACGCAAATGACAACAAAAATCGTCTCTTTTATGCACTCGATTTTTGTCGTGGGTTGCGAGGCGCTAAAAATTGGGTGGTATAAAGAAGACCTTAAAGATTAAGAGCTTACGGTAACGCTCTATTTACGCCTGCGATTTTTGGCGCACGTTACGTTGAAGTAAAAATCGCGACGCGGCATATAATAGTAAAAAGTATTTACATAAATGTGTGCTTTTAAAGGCTAAATCGCGGCGTATTGTAAAGGCATTGTCATTATGTGTGCTTTTAATGTTTGAATAATTTTTAAGAGCACAACTACAGCAAGTATAAAAAATCTTAAAAACGAATCGATAGACTTTCGAAACTTCTAAACCGTTGTAAAGACAATCAAGATAATTTTATGCATGCGGTTTTTGTCGTATGTCGCCTAGCTTTAAAAATAGAGGCGTTTAGTAAACGCATTTAAATAAATGTGCGTTATAAGATGTTGAACGATAAAAGCGCACAAAAAAATAAAGATTAAACAATAATAACAGCGCACATGCACATGATTTTTGTCGTGTTTCGCATGACGGTATATATCGAGGCGGTTTCTAAATGCATTTAATATGCTCGTTTAGCTTTTAGAAGTTGATAGATAAAAACGCACATGTATGCAAATGCCTTTACAGGACGACAAAATTCGCCGCTTATAATTATGCACACGATTTCTGTCGTCTGCCTAGTGATCGTAAAAATCACATTTATCACAGCGTCGTTAGAGGTTAAACAATAAAGCGCATAATAAGGCCCCTTTTATAAATACACTTTTTGTTGCCTCTCGCGTATTGGTCAAAGTTACGGCGCGGCGTATTCTAATCCCAATAGCATAAATTTGCGCATTTAGATCTTGATACATAAAAGCGCACATTTATGCGATGCCTTCACAGGACGACAAAATTCGCCCCGTATTTGCACACGATTTTTGTCGCCAGCGTTGTGGTAAAAATCACATATTTGTATGTATGTATCACAGGGTCCTTAGAGGTTAAACAATAAAGCGCACATTAAGGCCCCCTTTTTTGAATGCACTTTTTGTCGTCTCTCGCGTATCGGTCAAAGTCACGGCGTATTGTAATCCCAATAGCATAAAGTTGCACTTTTAGATCTTGTTACATAAAAGCGCACATTTATGCGATGCCTTCACAGGACGACAAAATTCGCCGCTTATACTTACACGATTTTTGTCGCCGACCGCGTGGTTGTAAAAATTGCATTCATCACAGGGTCCTTAGAGGTTAAACAATCAAGCGCACACAAAGTCAAAGTTATACCCCGCCTTTGGTAGATTCTATTGAATACAGAGCCCCGCATTGTTCCGCCCCTAACACTAAAGCAAGCAAATGTGCACGAGGTTCGGCGATTTCGGCGACTTCTGGTAGGGATAAAAGACGTAACTTTGAAAGGCAAGGTCACGAAAAAAGAAAAGTCAGGCTATCTTTGTTGGATTCATCTGTATGTTGTATTCCTTTCTCGCAATTCAATAGGAGAATCTTTATATAATTACTTTGGGACAGGAAGTATATGCGCTTTTATTTGTTAATCTAAGTCACGATTTTATTGCCATGCGACGTATAATAAAACTTGCATGCGAAAAGGAGAAGTGTAGGAAAAACATTCTACGACAGAAATTCTGTTAATGACTGTTTATTCTAAGCGTTTAGAAACATCAATGCATCTATGTAGACAAAACACAAGGGGTTAAAACCCGGTTAAGTGGTCAGTTTTTTATAAACATTCGTCGGCATAATAATATCGTCGAAACAAGCAGGCATCATCCTACAAAAAATTGAGAGCACCTCCCAAAAAAAAACTAATAAAAAACATCAGATAACTAGATTTTTTGTGCCAACAGCTGAAGCGCCTGGTTTTACTTTCATTGGTACGTCATTAGGGGTCAGATTATTAATAAAAGTTTTTAATTAATTTAATAAGTTTTTTTTCATTACGTTGAGCGTCATTGAAATAATTTTTTGTGCTCCTAATTTTAATATGATAGGCTTAATTTTATTAGGAGGTACTTTCAGTGGGCACGTACCTTTAGGTTATTAGTTTTTTTTTGTGTATTATTGATGACCGAGTGGATAAAACACGAGGGCAAATATCTAAAATACAGCGTGTATTTTAAATCATGTACCAAACATTAAGGGTTGGTGGTGTGGAAGTTCAAAATTTTACAAATAAACGTAAACTTTAGTACACGTGAATTTAAAAATCAAACAAGTTTTCGTGGCAAATCGGATGTTTCTCTCATATTTTTCCGTGGGTAGCGCGAAAGCTTAATTTCATCAGATCTAATGGACACCTAATAAGTGTTGACAGTTAATTGTTTCGTCCTTATAGGACTCCTCAAAACACTGCTTGGTCAACGTGACACCCTTGCGAAGTTAATCAGACAGTTTTGTTTCTCATCCTACGTATATAGTGAGAAAACCCGTGCAAGAAGCGCAATCTACTGAGATACGAGAGAAACTAGAACAAGGTACTCAAAATTCTGCTGATTAACGCTCACGTCTAAAGGTGGGTTAAAAACTCGGTTAAAAAGCTAATGAGCGTTACTCTAGCCTGAAAGACAGAAGTGCTGTCGTAGGTCATGGATGGTGTCTTCTTCTTTGCAATCGATCTTTTCAACGATCGATATATAAAGCAGTTTATACTCGCCTGCTCTTGTTCTAGTTTCTCTCGTATCTCGGTAGATGGCGCTTCTTGTGAGGGTTTTCTCACTACAGCGTAGAATGAGAGACAAAACTGTCTGACTAACTTCGCAAGGGTAACACATTGACCAAGGAGTGTTCTGAGGAGTCCCGTAAGGACGAATTATTTGCCTGTCAACGCTTATTAGGTGACCATTAGATCTTGGACCCCCGTAAGGTTAAGCTTTCGAGCAACCCACGGAAAAATATGAGGGAAACAAAAACTTGTTGATTATTAGACAAATAGTTTAAATAAGTTTTGGTCAAAAGTTGTTTGTTTCCAAGTTATATCAATTGTTAAATTACAGAGAGTACGGGAAAACTGTTAATTCCTAAAATGACAAATATAACAATGTGAAATAATTTTTTGATTCAATATGAACAAAAAATATTTGATTGCGTTTTTCCAAGAAAGAGAGTGTGGCCAGATGACCTTTACAATAGGTACTCGTACCAATTTGTCAATTTTCTTCAGGAATTATTTTTTTTATGAGCTATTAAATTTAAAAAAAAAATAGATAGAATTTTGTACATTCATATTTAAAGGCCCCTTAATAGTTACACAAAAGAGCAATATTAGCACTACATCTAATACCTTTATTATAGTGAATAATTAAACAAAATTAATCTGTAATTTTTAAGAAAGTTATAACAAAAATTTGAAAAACAGAAAGATTTAATAAAAAATGTAATAGGAATTTTTTTAGTTTTTTTTTAACCTTTTCTACTACATATTAAAGTTAAGTGCATCATTTAAAATACACTCTGTATATGAAAATAAAAGTTAATAATATTTAGGTCACTTGGTTCCCATTTTCCAAAGATTTTCACCAAGAAAATTATTTGTCCTGCAATCAACACTTTAAATTCCAAAAATGATCTAGGATGATGGTGAGGTATTTGTTAGTCTCAAATCTTTTCTTTTTATTCTCCTCTGATCACTTATCTTTGCTTATCACACTACCAAGGTATGTAAATTCTTCAATGTCATGTATAGTTTGTCTCTCCATAGTATAAGCAAAGACAATTACAGTGCTCAACAATTGCTAAAGATCAAAGTAAAATTTTCTTAATTCTCGTGTTCTAATTAATATAGTTATTTTTTTAGTGGTAAGATATATATTTTCTTCAAAACTTCAAAAAGCCTGATCAACATTTTTTAAATCTAATTTTGTGTAAAAAGTAAAATGGAAAAATTACTATGATCCCTAGTAATTATGCAACTGTATTATCTCTCTTTATTATAAGATTTTTTGGTCCACTTAATACCAAGTAAATCAAATGTCTTTTAGATCTTTAATTTTCCTCAAACCGTGTCTCGTTCTAATCAGTAATTTGACACTCCACATTAAAAACCTTTTTTAAAGATTCTTTAGCTCATCTAACACATGGCATATTAAAACGATCACCATCTAGAATCTCTACATTGTCACCTGAAGTCACTTCAGTGCCAGTTGGAAGTAATAAGATTTCTTAGCAAAGAAAAGAAATGGAAGTATGCGATGGATGAGTTAATCAAGAAGAAACGAATGCAGATAATCAAAAATCATCCCTACGTTGTTCACACGGTCCGTGGGGGTCGATGTAATCGACTTAAGAGTCATTTGTTTTATCTTTCGGATTCATTTCTCCCTCGTTTTATCTGTTGTTTGTCTCTTTGTAAAGGCATTTCGAATTCTATTGTTTTGTGGGATGTTGAAAGTGTCTAGTCATCAGGATTAACTAGTTTATCCCCATTTGATTTTTGATCTAAAAGTTTGTGTTGACTACTAACCGCAAATTTAACAAAAATGATTTTATGAAGTTTGGAAACTAAATAAAAAAATATCTTCTCTTTAAGTGATTTTTGGCCTTTACGAATATCTTCTGTTCTATTTGTTGACCATTCTGCAGTTTCTCATTTTAATGTTCCTCCAATTGTCCTAACCACTTCTAGTCTCCAATAAGGCATATTGGTTATCAAATGTTTATCTATTACATGAATATTATGACCAAAAGATTATTGGTGAGGTCAGGCCTTCTGTAGAAAATAAAATATACCGAAGGACCACTCGAGATAGCTCGAGAAAAACGTGTGGGAGTTAAGAGGGACTGTATCTTTCCACAGGGCTCCGACAGGGAAAAAAGAGCCTAAAAACTTATTTACTAAAAATAGCGTAGCAATGAAAAATTGCGAAAGCGACTTACCGTTAGATGTCTTTCGTAGCTACTTGGCTGGCCAGCCCGATTATACGCGAAGTACCAGACTCTCCATTGTTCTATAGTTCAAAATGTTCCAAACACTAATATCTAATAAACTAAAGCGTAAAATTAATAGTTTCCACAATTTTAATATAAAATAATAGCGGTGCGGTGACTTTAGTTGCACGTGGCGCGTGGTTGAGTTGTTCTCTCAGACAATCGGCGTTTGCGTCTGCTAGGCCGAATTTAGCCGCTTATCTCAAATCCTTCATTGCTGGAAGAGGCGCGCGAAGTTTAAATTTAAAATATGGAAAGATATAGCGTAAAGTAAATCAAAATAATATTCTAAAAACGCTTGTAAGCGTAGAAAATGTAACCCAAAAATATTTAAAAACTAAGAGAGATAGCTTCTCTAATTTTAAGTGAAAATTAGAGAATATAATTATTTACAAAAATAAAAACAAGTTGGGAAACTTGTTCATTCGGCCCACCAAAATGAGCATCATTTTTCGGTAGGTGAATCTGAATCAATTGGAAGGGGGCAAAGCTTGACTAAAGGTCGTTTAAAGATACCGGACGCGGTACGAACATTTGCCACCCGAGCGTGCCCATCAGGCCCTTTAAAAATTTCAATAATGCGACCTACCCGCCATTGAAGGGGCGGTGATAACTCGTCTTTGATAAGAACGAGGGTACCTATTTTTGGCTCTGCGCATGGTTCCAACCATTTATTTCGTACTTGAAGGGTATGTAAAAATTCTTGGCTCCAACGACGCCAAAAATCGGCTTGTATTCGTTGGACCAAGTTCCATCGCGATAACCGATTCTCAGGTTTACTTGAAAAATCTTCATCAGGAACAGAAACTAAAGGTCCATGTGTTAAAAAATGTCCCGGTGTTAAAACCTGTAGATCGTTACAGTCGGTAGATTGCGGGGTCAAGGGGCGAGAATTTAAAATCGCCTCAATTTGACAAAGAACCGTGTACAACTCCTCATAACTTAGAATTTGCGAGCCAATGGTACGAATTAAGTGAGTTTTTACTGATTTTATCCCTGACTCCCAAAGACCGCCGAAGTGGGGAGCTGATGGAGGGATAAAATTCCAGGCGATAGCTTGTTGCGTGCAAGCATTTCTTGCAAGATCAAGCAATTCTTTGCTTGATTTAACGAAATTTGTGCCATTGTCTGAAAAAAGAGTTTTTATGTAACCTCTTCGGGCAACAAAGCGACGTAGCGCAGCTAAAAAAGCGTCCGAAGTTAGATCTGACACTAACTCGAGATGTAAAGCTTTAGTATTTAGACAAATAAAAAGGCAGATATATGCTTTTTGTGTTTTTACACCTCTGTGTTTACTGAGAGTGATAGGTATAGCACCACTAAAATCTACTCCACTAAAAGTAAAAGGCTTTTGTGGAATCAAGCGGTAGGACGGAATTTGTCCCATGATTTGCTCATAAGAATGCGGTTTGACGCGAAAGCAACGAACACATTTGGATAAAACCGTTTTAATTAAGCGTTTGGCAGATAAAATCCAAAAAATTTGACTAATGAGATATTGGACTGTTTGCACTCCGACATGCAAATATTTTTTGTGCATATATTCAATAAAAATATAAGAAAGTCTACTTTCCTTGGGTAAAAGAAGAGGATGTTTTTGTCCGTAAGAAATAGTCATGGCTTGTTGAATGCGTCCTCCAACTCTTATAAGACCATCCTGGTCTAAAAAGGGATTCAATTTTTGTATGGGTTTTATGCATTTTTTCTGGTTTTGCAGGTTAAGAATTACTTCAGAAAAGTATTTTTGTTGTTCGTGCTTAGCCAAACATTTTAAAGCGTTAAATAGATCGATATAATCTATATTTGTCTTTTTTCTGACGTCTGCGGATAGTCTACAATTATTTATGAATCGTAAACTGCGGGCTAAAAGTAGTTGAATAGCGTAAAAATCGGATTTATTATTTAAAAGCGAATCTAAAAAATTTTCAGTTATTCGGTCACAAGAAATCAGAGCAACATTTTTTCGTTCCTCAGTCTCTAAACTGTCATTTATTTTGACTTGCGGGGTTTTTGTTGGCCATTTATCGAAAGATTCTTGTAAAAAACTAGGGGCGGCCCACCATAGGGGATGATTTAAAAGCTCACTCGGCGAGCAGCCGCGGCTGGCTACATCGGCACTATTGAGAAAGGTGGGGGTATATAACCAACATTCTGGATTAATATTATCTTGGATAAGACTAACACGATTTGCGACAAAAGTTTTCCATTTACTTGGATGGGATTTTATCCAGTGTAAAACAACCATTGCGTCCGAAAAAGCGTAAATATTATTTATTGTGAACCTTTTTATGAATATATCATATGTGTATTTTAAGACCTCAGATAAAAGAGTAGCGGCTAGAAGTTCTATTCTCGGAATACTAACAAATTTTTTAAGTGGAGCGATGCGACTTTTCGCAAGAACAAAATATATGTGATATTTAGCGTTTCGTAAGACACGTAAGTATATTACGCATGCGTACCCTCGTTCACTCGCATCACAAAAACCACAGAGATCGATGGATTCGGCGTTTGTGATGTCAATGTGGCGGGGTAAACTAAATTTTTCTAAAACTTGAAATTCAGATTGATAGAGTGTCCACTGACGAACTATTTCTAAAGTAGGCGTGGCGTCCCAGGAAATACCAAGTAACCAAATTTGTTGAATCAAATATTTTAAAGTGAATGTTACTGGGGTAAGATAACCATGGGGGTCATAGCAGCGTGCTAAAAAAGAGAGAAGCGTCCTTTTAGTACAGCTGTGCTGATTAGGTAAGATGTTAAATCGAAACTCGTCGTATGAAGGATGCCAGCACAGGCCTAAGACCTTAGTGACGTCATCCGAATCGAGAGATAAAACTGCGGGGTTGACTAAGGAGGGATCTAAATGAGAGATCACTTCTGAGCGATTGCTAGACCATTTGTGTAATTTCAAGCCAGCGTTTCCTAACAATTCCGTAAGCTCATGCTGCAAATTTAACGCCTCTTGAACCGTTTTACATGAAGTAGTGACGTCATCAATATAGGTATCGTTAAGTATAACTTTAGCAGCGTGAGGGTAGTTATCATATTCGGACTCAGCTAAGTGCTGAAGGGTGCGTAAAGCGAGATATGGTGAACAGTTCACTCCGTAAGTGACAGTTCGTAGTTTAAAAATGGAAACTTTTTCATTAGGGTTAAACCGCCAAAATATTTTTTGGTATTTTTGATGATCAGGGTTGATATTTATACCCCGATACATTTTTTGAATATCGCAGGTGAGCGTCACAGGGTTAAGGCGAAAATGTAATAATATTTGAATAATATCTTTTTGTAGTTTTGGACCCGATAATAAGACTTGATTAAGCGAAATATGCGTAAAAGGGTCGGTAACACTCGCATTAAAAACTACCCTTGTCTTAGTAGTGATAGCTTCATTTTTAACAACAGCGAAATGTGGAATAAAATAGCTGTCTGAATCGTCTTCTTTTTCTGAGTCATAGTCCATATGACCCAATTCCAAATATTCATTCATAAATTTAGAATATTCACAATACAAGTTTTTATCGCGAAGCAGTTTTTTTTCTAAAGATAAGAAACGATTTAGCGCGACTTGTTTGATTGTAGGAAACTGCGGTGGATTCTCAAATGTGCGAAAGGGAAGGGAGACAGTATACCGGCCTTCTTGATTACGCGACACGCTCTGTTTAAAATAATTTTCACAAATTTCATCCTCTGGTTTCAAATGAGTTTTTTGGGGGACGCAGTCGGTTTCCCAAAATTTTGAAATTAATTGCGAAAGCGAGTCATTTTCATTTTGACAAAAAAGAGCATTAATTGGCGGGGTAGAAATTAAGGGTTGATTTATTTGTCCCATCAAAATATAGCCGAAAATAGTTCCCATAGCAAAGGGATGATTTGGATCATCGCTAGCGATTTTTTCACCCTGTATAATTAGTGGAAATAGATCCATACCAATTAGTAAATTTATAGGCGAAGGGTTGTAAAAAGTGGGATCTGCTAAGGGTAAATTTTTTATAAAATGCCAATTTTCTGTATTTATTTTTACTGACGGTAAATCAGTACAAACTTTTTGCAAAATAATTGCTTGCGTAGACACAAAAATATCTGGTTTTTGAAAATTACAAATTTTAATAAAAATCGATCCTAGATCAGAAGTAAGAGAGTTGCCTCCAACCCCCTGTATATTTGAACATAAGGGTTGTCTTGGAAGGCCCAATTGTTGCGCTAATTTTTGAGAACAGAAAGTGTTTTGCGAACCGCTGTCTAACACCGCTCTAACTGTTTGAAAGTTACCGCGGACATCTTGAATTTTTACTAGGATAGTTGACAATAAAACTTGCGATTGCGCAGAAATAAAACCACAATGCGTGGGGTTAGAACCCGAAGGAGTTGCGATTGGTACTTGTGAATTAGAAGACGTCGAAGTAAAATTGTTATTATTTTGAGTAGAGTAATTTTGAAGCGGACACCCAGTAGCCGGGGATCTAAAACTTTGCTGACTGGCCAAGTAACCACGTGGTGAACTATTTGGAGATGCGTTGGGAGACATATTAGAGAGATTTTGTGAGAAATTCACGTTAGCATCAAAATGGGATCTATTTTGATTTTGAGAATTAGCGTAATTATAATTTCGCTCAAAATGAATTAATGAGTGGTGTCTTTGATTACCAGGGCAATAGCGACATGAGCGTAGACTTTGACAAGAATTTGTTAAATGTATTGAGCTTAAACAATTTAAACATAGTTTTTTATTTTTAGCGTAAGAATAGCGTTCGTAGGGAGATTTACCTTTAAATGCGTTACATAAATATATTGAATGTGTGTTAGAATCACAAAAAGCGCATCTATCTTTAGAATGAGTATTTTCCGTACCAAGTAGCGTTTTTGTATAATAAGGCGAGGCGTTATGTTTATAAAACTGTTTATTATTTTTAAATCTATTTTTAGATTGTAGCGAATAAAGCGAATTACATTGACTTTCAAGAAAATTATAAATTTCTTGATATTTGGGCATTTCATTAGACCTAGAATTAGCTAGTTCAAAGCGCGAAAGTAGTACCTCAGGCAATTTATCTAGTAAAATGTTGGCGAGCGGAAAACACCATTGATCAGTGTCGTAATTTAGAGTTTTTAAAGCCTCAATGTTTTCTGAAAAAACATCAAGCAGCGTGCGCAGTGTTTCTGGATTGTCGTCTTTGAGAGCGGGAAAATTATACACGGAGCGCCAATAAGTTTGAGCCGATAAGCGGGGGTTATGATAGCGTTTTAGAAGCGTATTGTAAGCGATTATATAATTAGCGTCGGTTATTTGTAAGTGTTTAACTACGTTTAAAGGCGGTCCTTTTAGGTAGGACAGTAACAAATTAAATTTAGCGTTTGTAGGAATACTAGGATTATTGTGTACAGAACTATTGTACATATCTAGAAAGGTTGGAAACTTAGTGATGTCGCCATGAAATTCGACAATGCGCAGTCTTGGCATTAAAGACGCCATAAAGCGGTCTGAATCAGAAGAATTTGAAATTTGCGTTAAGTTTTGAGGTTGAGGAGCTTCAATTTTCACCTCAAATAGTTGTTTTTGAATTCTTTTAATATCATAGAAGCTGTCGTCAAACTCAGTAAGGCGTTCATTTTCTTCTTCCAGTCTCTCCGGACTTGCCGAATAAGCCTCTATTATTTGATTTTGATAAATAAAAAATGTTTCTTTCATCTCATCAAGGTCGATAAGTCGAACCTGTAAACACGGTTTTTTTGTATCATCCGTTAGGCATGCATTAGCTAAGTTATGAAGAGTATTAATGCGATTATGTTGCACATTACGGAGTGCTTCTAACTTCTTAAGTTGCGTACTCATTGTAATGTTTTTAAAAAACTCCGTTAACACAGGTGAACGATTAGTTTCCGAAATTTTTAATATTTAAAAATTAAAAGCGTTTAAAAAGAAAAGAGAATAGGCGATAAAAAATGTAAACAAGTCTCATTTACCTCTTAATATCTTTGTGTTGGAAACTTTTCCTACGTGCATTCGACGCCAAGCCAAAAAGAGGTAGGAAATGCGCGAAAACAATGCGCGTTCGGTACTTTTTTACTTGTTATTTTTACTGCGAGCACAGCAAAAAGAGCAAGGTCAGCGTATTTATTAAAAATTTTATTTTTAACAAAATGCGATTTAGACTTTAATTTTTCCCGGGGTCCTGTTATCGGGCTCGAACCTGGACCAAATGGTGAGGTCAGGCCTTCTGTAGAAAATAAAATATACCGAAGGACCACTCGAGATAGCTCGAGAAAAACGTGTGGGAGTTAAGAGGGACTGTATCTTTCCACAGGGCTCCGACAGGGAAAAAAGAGCCTAAAAACTTATTTACTAAAAATAGCGTAGCAATGAAAAATTGCGAAAGCGACTTACCGTTAGATGTCTTTCGTAGCTACTTGGCTGGCCAGCCCGATTATACGCGAAGTACCAGACTCTCCATTGTTCTATAGTTCAAAATGTTCCAAACACTAATATCTAATAAACTAAAGCGTAAAATTAATAGTTTCCACAATTTTAATATAAAATAATAGCGGTGCGGTGACTTTAGTTGCACGTGGCGCGTGGTTGAGTTGTTCTCTCAGACAATCGGCGTTTGCGTCTGCTAGGCCGAATTTAGCCGCTTATCTCAAATCCTTCATTGCTGGAAGAGGCGCGCGAAGTTTAAATTTAAAATATGGAAAGATATAGCGTAAAGTAAATCAAAATAATATTCTAAAAACGCTTGTAAGCGTAGAAAATGTAACCCAAAAATATTTAAAAACTAAGAGAGATAGCTTCTCTAATTTTAAGTGAAAATTAGAGAATATAATTATTTACAAAAATAAAAACAAGTTGGGAAACTTGTTCAATTATATTCTTTGTCTTTATGAACCATGGAATGTTATAATTGTTAATTTTATGGCTCAGATGAACCATAAAATTCTTTTTAACTCCATTTCTATAACCTTATTGATGAGACTTTTTAGAGTCTCCTGAACATTCCCTGCTCTATCTCTCTCTTTTTGCTTAACTCAGGACACTGTTACTTTCTGTCACTGTTAAATAAGAAAAACTTATTAAATAAGAAAAACTTATTTAATGCTGCCTGGATTTCTTTTAACATAATTCTTGCAATCTCTTTTTTTGTTTTAATGGATTTAGTTTTAATGGTACTCCCAGAATAATTTTCATTCTATTGAATATTTTTATGATCGAGGAATGTTCTATTATTCTACTAACAACTAGACAGGATGGCCCATAACTCATAGCCCATACTGCAGCAGGTGATAGATGTTTGTTATCGAGATACAGAATATCAAATCTAACGATTTAAAAAAAAAATCAGTAATAAACTTTTTTAAAAACGCAGTAAAAATATAAAATTTGGTGTATTTGAATAAAAGCAATAAGAGATATAAGAAAAAAGTCTCGGTAGGAAGATATAATAAAAATATATCAAAATTTTATTCAAAGTAATAAGACCTAAAATTATAAGTAAAAAAATACCTATTTTTTAAACACGTTAGTCGGATATTTTGACAGCCTGTATCTTCTTAACTTATTATTTTATCAAAAAAAGGATACCACATTTTTTCTAAAACTTTTTTCACTTAAGTGACTAACTTGCATTAAAATTCACATTTTTTATAACTTGGACCTTGAAAGTTACAACAAACAATAGAAATTTTGTGGAATTATGCATTAAAATAAAAGTCATAATTGAGTGGTCTTGATTGAGCAAAAAAATTAATTTTTAAAATTTTTTAAGACTTACATGAGGTGCTAATATTAATATATTCTGTAATTATTTAACTTTGTTATTATTGCCTTTGTATAAAAACATATCACAATTTTTTTTGTAAATTTAATAGATCATAGAAAAATTAATTACGAAAAAAGCAATGGAACACTTTTTGATTTTTTAAAATTTACTATTTTCTTCCACTCTTTTAACTTGACAACTGCTATAACTTGGAAACGAAAAACTTTTGATCATAATTTAATGTGTCTACTTTTGATCTCCATCAACCCTTGGAGTTTGGTGTATCATTTAAATTACACCCTGTAGGTATATTCCTTGATTCATTCCTTTTCCGAGGCCTCTAGAATGTAAGTTTTGGTAGATTAGTATCCTGTCTTAAATTATGTCACAAAAAAAGAGATTTTTTTCGTAAGACCACCGTCACGTCTTAGGCATGCAGATGACGTTCACCACCTTTCAAAATACATTGTCTATTTTATCTATTAAAACAATTTTTTCTTCAATTCCCATCCGCGAAGCACATTGCGTCTGCATCCGCCTTAACAATCAAAAATAAATTTAAATATGTTCTAACCCTTTCCTCTAATGTACCAAAAAAATCCATCACATGCCCCTCATATGCATACCCACACACACACATAGGCCACAAAAAATCTCATCAAATACAGAAAAAATTTAAGAAAAAAGTCTTTAAAAGGTACAATGGGTAATTATCGGAAGCGAAGACTCTCAACCCTTTGAAGGCACAAGTGAAAAAAAAGTAAAACCTATCACCTGTGCTTACAAGGGCTTAAAATTTGAGAAAAAACAAACGAGCGGGTGGAGGTAATAAGAATAGACTTTCGCTTTTTAGTTTATTAAAACCAAAGATAACTACAGGAAGAAACGAATCATAATCATAAGTTATAGCCTGGTTCATCAAAAACGGCATCGCGAAGTCATTTCTTGCGGGAGGGAGTAAATTTGATTAACTACCTTGATGAACAAAAAAAATCCTCAACATAAATCTAAATTTTCTCCCATCTGGCGACGCTGATTTCATCAGAGTTCTTTCAATTTTTGAACGGGTGAGAAGGAGTAATTCCTAAAAATCGGGAAAAAGTCAAACTGCTCATGCGATCTCATTTGATTTCCGCATCTCTATTGGACCTGTTGTTTAAAGATGCTCATTCTCACTCTCACCTATTTGAAGAATTCATACACTGGTATAGGGTGATCCACATGGGGGATCAGTTTCTTTATATCCATCCTAAAGTACTTCATCATCATCAACATCACCTATATTACGGCGGACCTCAAAATATTTGGTTGTTTACGTCGGTTTTGAAAAAATCACATAAAAAAGTATTGTTTTTGTGATGTAATTTTGATTTGAAATTAATAACACTGGATTTTAAATTATTTTAATGGTGAAAAATCTAAAAATAATTTGACAAAAACATGACGAGAAATTTGAATTCAAAATAGGAACTGATAAACTTTAAACATTTAAACCTTCTAATTATCTTTTACCTTCAGAAAGGTTTGGTATAATCTTGTGATGGTGTAACGTAAAAATTGGTCTTCAAATATCAGTTGATTTTTGATGGGTTGAAGCTTGTATTTTTTTGGTGGCCTTGCCTCACTTTCATGTACTTAATGTCTAAGTAATATTTTTTTCGCTCCCTTATTCTTCTGTCTGTTGGCCTAGTTTCAATTCAATTCATGCTTCCTCCATTCTGTTGCTAATGCTGATTATTACCTTATTTTTCTTAGATTGGACAAAAATGTTTCAGAAATATCCACACCGTTCTAAACATCTTTTTACTTAAATTGTCTATGACAATTCAATGAATTGTGGAGCATACGTTGGCTGTTAGTTCCTAAGAAGTGCTCTTAAAAAAAGGGTAAACCGAAAAAAATCTAGTGTTTATAGTTTATTGTGTGATGTTTGGTCTTTTTTGTGGTACTCACGCACATATGGAAAGTAAAAGGGGTTTAGCGGAAGCAAAAAATATAAAAGATGAAATGGAAATTAAGTCTCCTTCAACAGAGGGCCGGAAAAGTAACATTGCTTTGTTGGTGTAAGTAAAACGAAAGTCGACTTTAGATGATAAATTTCTAGAGAATTACAACAAATAAATAAATTTACCTAAACGGGAGGAAACAAATTAAACAAGTAACAAGATGTATGGTTTCCAAAAAATGCAGCAGATGTCTAAAATATGCAGATAAAGCAACAAGAGAAAACAACTTAAATTATTTTAAAACGACAGCTTCAACTAAATAAGACAGACAATTTACGAAATAACAAGTTACTGACTACTAGAAATATAGTTAACCGATTTATAGAAAGAAATGAACAACAATACGTATTTCTAAAATATGGAGCAAAGAAACAACTGAAAACAACTGAAGCTACAATAAAAAAAGCATTTCCAAAAACTAAAGCATAGGAATAATTGATAGAGAAGTGATATATACTTAACACGAGAAAGACAAGGAGGTTCTTCTACGTCACATATTTATTTTCAACCACCAGTTTTTAATATTTTTTATTTAGAGATAAAGCACAGTAAAAAGTAGTTGGTAATCATTTTCCACTTAAATTGCTTGAAAACCAAAGTAATAATTAGTGCTTTGAATTTATGTTCAAAGAAAATGACTATAGAGTAAACCATTTTTAAAACTATAAACAAATAATAAAGATAATAAGTTCCAGCAAATGACAATTTAAGTGCGCCGAGTCTAGCTATGGGGGGCGTGTAACCTCCATTCCGCCATAATTTTTGTAGTCTAATGAGAACAGTAATGATAAGTCGCTTTGTGTATATTAAGCCTAAAGCTCAACTTAAGCTTGCCGTAATTTGAACAGAAAATAAAATAAAATGACGACCGTAGAAAGGTATATTAAATCCTCAAGGTTCAGTGAGTTGCGTTTTGAAATTTTTAATTTTTATGCCAAATGGACCAAGATGGACTCAGGATAAATATGGGCAAAACTAAATCAATCAAATAATCTTGGAGGGCAACAATCTTCAGTAAATTGAAGAACGTAAAAAGACAGTGAAAAGGTTTTACTGAGGCTCTATGCCCCTTAAAGGAGTTAAAAGTAGTTAGGGGATTAGAATAAATAAGATACAAGTCTCCGAATCATCAGAAAAGAGAAGTATTTGTCAGAATAATTTTATATAGTTAAAGTGACTAATATCTCGTCTACCATCAATGTTCTGACAACTATATAATGAGGATAGTTTAAAAATAGTAGTAAAAAGTCGGTTTGTGCTTATTAAGCAAACTCAACTTCAGCTTACCGTAATTTAACAGAAAATAATGTATGTATATTAAATCCTCAAGATTCTGGACAATGGGGACATATTGGGAAAATGAATATCGACAAAAGTAAATCAATAAAGCAAAGAATCTTGGATGCTAACAATCTTCAGCAAATTGAAGAATGTGAAAAGAACGTGGCAAAGCTTTTACTAAGTCTTTATGCCCCTTATAGGATATTAGAGCTAGTTTCAGTAAGAGGGTTGGAATAAATAAGATACAAGTCTCTGAATGATCAGAATGGAGATTTGCTAGAATGATCGTAACAGTTATGGCAGCTAAATTCTCGTATACCATCAATGTTTCTGACTTACCTACTGAAGAAATTTATATTAAATCCTCAAGGTCGAGTGAGTTACGTTTTGAAATTTTAAATTATTATGCAACAGGTATTGACAATTGACCAATATTAGAAGCAGCAGCAGCAGCAGCAGCAGACAAGTAGGTACTGAATGTAGACAAGTACGTGTGGTGTATATATATAAAATTGTTATCAGCCACTTCACCCCCCACTTGAGCACGTCAGCGGGGAGGGGAGGGGAGAGGGGGTAGGAAAGGAATACACTAAATGGAGCGCGGATTTACAGCTGTGCAGCTGAACTAGTCCTGGGAGAATGGCACGGTTCCGTTCTCCGGGGCGTGTATTCCCAAAAAATAAATAAAATTAATTTAAAAATTAAATTAATTTGTTTCTTCCAGAAACCTTACGCTGCACCGCTCCAACGAAGTATTTATTTTTTGTTTTTTAGACCCCCTCTCCCCTCCCCTCCCCGCTGACGTGCTCAAGTGGGGGGTGAAGTGGCTGATAACAATTTTATATATATATACACCACACGTACTTGTCTACATTCAGTACCTACTTGTCTGCTGCTGCTGCTGCTGCTTCTAGAAAAGTGTTCTTTTCTAGAGACCAAGTAATCATAACGGAGTTAGTTGATTTGCGATAAGATAAAAGTAAAGTATATAAAGTAGTGAATAAAGTGAAAAAATTTAGTAGTGTGATGCAAGATGAGCGAGAATCAAGATCACCAAGCCCAGTCGAGTGGGAAGTCTTCCAATGCGCCCAAAATACCAACGAGTGGGCTTGGTGATCTTGATTCTCGCTCATCTTGCATCACACTACTAAATTTTTTCACTTTATTCACTACTTTATATACTTTACTTTTATCTTATCGCAAATCAACTAACTCCGTTATGATTACTTGGTCTCTAGAAAAGAACACTTTTCTAGAAGCAGCAGCAGCAGCAGCAGACAAGTAGGTACTGAATGTAGACAAGTACGTGTGGTGTATATATATAAAATTGTTATCAGCCACTTCACCCCCCACTTGAGCACGTCAGCGGGGAGGGGAGGGGAGAGGGGGTAGGAAAGGAATACACTAAATGGAGCGCGGATTTACAGCTGTGCAGCTGAACTAGTCCTGGGAGAATGGCACGGTTCCGTTCTCCGGGGCGTGTATTCCCAAAAAATAAATAAAATTAATTTAAAAATTAAATTAATTTGTTTCTTCCAGAAACCTTACGCTGCACCGCTCCAACGAAGTATTTATTTTTTGTTTTTTAGACCCCCTCTCCCCTCCCCTCCCCGCTGACGTGCTCAAGTGGGGGGTGAAGTGGCTGATAACAATTTTATATATATACACCACACGTACTTGTCTACATTCAGTACCTACTTGTCTGCTGCTGCTGCTGCTGCTTCTAGAAAAGTGTTCTTTTCTAGAGACCAAGTAATCATAACGGAGTTAGTTGATTTGCGATAAGATAAAAGTAAAGTATATAAAGTAGTGAATAAAGTGAAAAAATTTAGTAGTGTGATGCAAGATGAGCGAGAATCAAGATCACCAAGCCCACTCGTTGGTATTTTGGGCGCATTGGAAGACTTCCCACTCGACTGGGCTTGGTGATCTTGATTCTCGCTCATCTTGCATCACACTACTAAATTTTTTCACTTTATTCACTACTTTATATACTTTACTTTTATCTTATCGCAAATCAACTAACTCCGTTATGATTACTTGGTCTCTAGAAAAGAACACTTTTCTAGAAGCACTTTTCTAGAAGCACAGCTGTAAATCCGCGCTCCATTTAGTGTATTCCTTTCCTACCCCCTCTCCCCTCCCCTCCCCGCTGACGTGCTCACTTTATTCACTACTTTATATACTTTACTTTTATCTTATCGCAAATCAACTAACTCCGTTATGATTACTTGGTCTCTAGAAAAGAACACTTTTCTAGAAGCAGCAGCAGCAGCAGCAGACAAGTAGGTACTGAATGTAGACAAGTACGTGTGGTGTATATATATAAAATTGTTATCAGCCACTTCACCCCCCACTTGAGCACGTCAGCGGGGAGGGGAGGGGAGAGGGGGTCTAAAAAACAAAAAATAAATACTTCGTTGGAGCGGTGCAGCGTAAGGTTTCTGGAAGAAACAAATTAATTTAATTTTTAAATTAATTTTATTTATTTTTTGGGAATACACGCCCCGGAGAACGGAACCGTGCCATTCTCCCAGGACTAGTTCAGCTGCACAGCTGTAAATCCGCGCTCCATTTAGTGTATTCCTTTCCTACCCCCTCTCCCCTCCCCTCCCCGCTGACGTGCTCAAGTGGGGGGTGAAGTGGCTGATAACAATTTTATATATATACACCACACGTACTTGTCTACATTCAGTACCTACTTGTCTGCTGCTGCTGCTGCTGCTTCTAGAAAAGTGTTCTTTTCTAGAGACCAAGTAATCATAACGGAGTTAGTTGATTTGCGATAAGATAAAAGTAAAGTATATAAAGTAGTGAATAAAGTGAAAAAATTTAGTAGTGTGATCCAAGATGAGCGAGAATCAAGATCACCAAGCCCACTCGTTGGTATTTTGGGCGCATTGGAAGACTTCCCACTCGACTGGGCTTGGTGATCTTGATTCTCGCTCATCTTGCATCACACTACTAAATTTTTTCACTTTATTCACTACTTTATATACTTTACTTTTATCTTATCGCAAATCAACTAACTCCGTTATGATTACTTGGTCTCTAGAAAAGAACACTTTTCTAGAAGCAGCAGCAGCAGCAGCAGACAAGTAGGTACTGAATGTAGACAAGTACGTGTGGTGTATATATATAAAATTGTTATCAGCCACTTCACCCCCCACTTGAGCACGTCAGCGGGGAGGGGAGGGGAGAGGGGGTCTAAAAAACAAAAAATAAATACTTCGTTGGAGCGGTGCAGCGTAAGGTTTCTGGAAGAAACAAATTAATTTAATTTTTAAATTAATTTTATTTATTTTTTGGGAATACACGCCCCGGAGAACGGAACCGTGCCATTCTCCCAGGACTAGTTCAGCTGCACAGCTGTAAATCCGCGCTCCATTTAGTGTATTCCTTTCCTACCCCCTCTCCCCTCCCCTCCCCGCTGACGTGCTCAAGTGGGGGGTGAAGTGGCTGATAACAATTTTATATATATACACCACACGTACTTGTCTACATTCAGTACCTACTTGTCTGCTGCTGCTGCACTTTTCTAGAAGCAGCAGCAGCAGACAAGTAGGTACTGAATGTAGACAAGTACGTGTGGTGTATATATATAAAATTGTTATCAGCCACTTCACCCCCCACTTGAGCACGTCAGCGGGGAGGGGAGGGGAGAGGGGGTAGGAAAGGAATACACTAAATGGAGCGCGGATTTACAGCTGTGCAGCTGAACTAGTCCTGGGAGAATGGCACGGTTCCGTTCTCCGGGGCGTGTATTCCCAAAAAATAAATAAAATTAATTTAAAAATTAAATTAATTTGTTTCTTCCAGAAACCTTACGCTGCACCGCTCCAACGAAGTATTTATTTTTTGTTTTTTAGACCCCCTCTCCCCTCCCCTCCCCGCTGACGTGCTCAAGTGGGGGGTGAAGTGGCTGATAACAATTTTATATATATACACCACACGTACTTGTCTACATTCAGTACCTACTTGTCTGCTGCTGCTGCTGCTGCTTCTAGAAAAGTGTTCTTTTCTAGAGACCAAGTAATCATAACGGAGTTAGTTGATTTGCGATAAGATAAAAGTAAAGTATATAAAGTAGTGAATAAAGTGAAAAAATTTAGTAGTGTGATGCAAGATGAGCGAGAATCAAGATCACCAAGCCCACTCGTTGGTATTTTGGGCGCATTGGAAGACTTCCCACTCGACTGGGCTTGGTGATCTTGATTCTCGCTCATCTTGCATCACACTACTAAATTTTTTCACTTTATTCACTACTTTATATACTTTACTTTTATCTTATCGCAAATCAACTAACTCCGTTATGATTACTTGGTCTCTAGAAAAGAACACTTTTCTAGAAGCACTTTTCTAGAAGCACAGCTGTAAATCCGCGCTCCATTTAGTGTATTCCTTTCCTACCCCCTCTCCCCTCCCCTCCCCGCTGACGTGCTCACTTTATTCACTACTTTATATACTTTACTTTTATCTTATCGCAAATCAACTAACTCCGTTATGATTACTTGGTCTCTAGAAAAGAACACTTTTCTAGAAGCAGCAGCAGCAGCAGCAGACAAGTAGGTACTGAATGTAGACAAGTACGTGTGGTGTATATATATAAAATTGTTATCAGCCACTTCACCCCCCACTTGAGCACGTCAGCGGGGAGGGGAGGGGAGAGGGGGTCTAAAAAACAAAAAATAAATACTTCGTTGGAGCGGTGCAGCGTAAGGTTTCTGGAAGAAACAAATTAATTTAATTTTTAAATTAATTTTATTTATTTTTTGGGAATACACGCCCCGGAGAACGGAACCGTGCCATTCTCCCAGGACTAGTTCAGCTGCACAGCTGTAAATCCGCGCTCCATTTAGTGTATTCCTTTCCTACCCCCTCTCCCCTCCCCTCCCCGCTGACGTGCTCAAGTGGGGGGTGAAGTGGCTGATAACAATTTTATATATATACACCACACGTACTTGTCTACATTCAGTACCTACTTGTCTGCTGCTGCTGCTGCTGCTTCTAGAAAAGTGTTCTTTTCTAGAGACCAAGTAATCATAACGGAGTTAGTTGATTTGCGATAAGATAAAAGTAAAGTATATAAAGTAGTGAATAAAGTGAAAAAATTTAGTAGTGTGATGCAAGATGAGCGAGAATCAAGATCACCAAGCCCACTCGTTGGTATTTTGGGCGCATTGGAAGACTTCCCACTCGACTGGGCTTGGTGATCTTGATTCTCGCTCATCTTGCATCACACTACTAAATTTTTTCACTTTATTCACTACTTTATATACTTTACTTTTATCTTATCGCAAATCAACTAACTCCGTTATGATTACTTGGTCTCTAGAAAAGAACACTTTTCTAGAAGCACTTTTCTAGAAGCACAGCTGTAAATCCGCGCTCCATTTAGTGTATTCCTTTCCTACCCCCTCTCCCCTCCCCTCCCCGCTGACGTGCTCACTTTATTCACTACTTTATATACTTTACTTTTATCTTATCGCAAATCAACTAACTCCGTTATGATTACTTGGTCTCTAGAAAAGAACACTTTTCTAGAAGCAGCAGCAGCAGCAGCAGACAAGTAGGTACTGAATGTAGACAAGTACGTGTGGTGTATATATATAAAATTGTTATCAGCCACTTCACCCCCCACTTGAGCACGTCAGCGGGGAGGGGAGGGGAGAGGGGGTCTAAAAAACAAAAAATAAATACTTCGTTGGAGCGGTGCAGCGTAAGGTTTCTGGAAGAAACAAATTAATTTAATTTTTAAATTAATTTTATTTATTTTTTGGGAATACACGCCCCGGAGAACGGAACCGTGCCATTCTCCCAGGACTAGTTCAGCTGCACAGCTGTAAATCCGCGCTCCATTTAGTGTATTCCTTTCCTACCCCCTCTCCCCTCCCCTCCCCGCTGACGTGCTCAAGTGGGGGGTGAAGTGGCTGATAACAATTTTATATATATACACCACACGTACTTGTCTACATTCAGTACCTACTTGTCTGCTGCTGCTGCTGCTGCTTCTAGAAAAGTGTTCTTTTCTAGAGACCAAGTAATCATAACGGAGTTAGTTGATTTGCGATAAGATAAAAGTAAAGTATATAAAGTAGTGAATAAAGTGAAAAAATTTAGTAGTGTGATGCAAGATGAGCGAGAATCAAGATCACCAAGCCCACTCGTTGGTATTTTGGGCGCATTGGAAGACTTCCCACTCGACTGGGCTTGGTGATCTTGATTCTCGCTCATCTTGCATCACACTACTAAATTTTTTCACTTTATTCACTACTTTATATACTTTACTTTTATCTTATCGCAAATCAACTAACTCCGTTATGATTACTTGGTCTCTAGAAAAGAACACTTTTCTAGAAGCAGCAGCAGCAGCAGCAGACAAGTAGGTACTGAATGTAGACAAGTACGTGTGGTGTATATATATAAAATTGTTATCAGCCACTTCACCCCCCACTTGAGCACGTCAGCGGGGAGGGGAGGGGAGAGGGGGTCTAAAAAACAAAAAATAAATACTTCGTTGGAGCGGTGCAGCGTAAGGTTTCTGGAAGAAACAAATTAATTTAATTTTTAAATTAATTTTATTTATTTTTTGGGAATACACGCCCCGGAGAACGGAACCGTGCCATTCTCCCAGGACTAGTTCAGCTGCACAGCTGTAAATCCGCGCTCCATTTAGTGTATTCCTTTCCTACCCCCTCTCCCCTCCCCTCCCCGCTGACGTGCTCAAGTGGGGGGTGAAGTGGCTGATAACAATTTTATATATATACACCACACGTACTTGTCTACATTCAGTACCTACTTGTCTGCTGCTGCTGCTGCTGCTTCTAGAAAAGTGTTCTTTTCTAGAGACCAAGTAATCATAACGGAGTTAGTTGATTTGCGATAAGATAAAAGTAAAGTATATAAAGTAGTGAATAAAGTGAAAAAATTTAGTAGTGTGATGCAAGATGAGCGAGAATCAAGATCACCAAGCCCACTCGTTGGTATTTTGGGCGCATTGGAAGACTTCCCACTCGACTGGGCTTGGTGATCTTGATTCTCGCTCATCTTGCATCACACTACTAAATTTTTTCACTTTATTCACTACTTTATATACTTTACTTTTATCTTATCGCAAATCAACTAACTCCGTTATGATTACTTGGTCTCTAGAAAAGAACACTTTTCTAGAAGCAGCAGCAGCAGCAGCAGACAAGTAGGTACTGAATGTAGACAAGTACGTGTGGTGTATATATATAAAATTTTTATCAGCCACTTCACCCCCCACTTGAGCACGTCAGCGGGGAGGGGAGGGGAGAGGGGGTCTAAAAAACAAAAAATAAATACTTCGTTGGAGCGGTGCAGCGTAAGGTTTCTGGAAGAAACAAATTAATTTAATTTTTAAATTAATTTTATTTATTTTTTGGGAATACACGCCCCGGAGAACGGAACCGTGCCATTCTCCCAGGACTAGTTCAGCTGCACAGCTGTAAATCCGCGCTCCATTTAGTGTATTCCTTTCCTACCCCCTCTCCCCTCCCCTCCCCGCTGACGTGCTCAAGTGGGGGGTGAAGTGGCTGATAACAATTTTATATATATACACCACACGTACTTGTCTACATTCAGTACCTACTTGTCTGCTGCTGCTGCTGCTGCTTCTAGAAAAGTGTTCTTTTCTAGAGACCAAGTAATCATAACGGAGTTAGTTGATTTGCGATAAGATAAAAGTAAAGTATATAAAGTAGTGAATAAAGTGAAAAAATTTAGTAGTGTGATGCAAGATGAGCGAGAATCAAGATCACCAAGCCCACTCGTTGGTATTTTGGGCGCATTGGAAGACTTCCCACTCGACTGGGCTTGGTGATCTTGATTCTCGCTCATCTTGCATCACACTACTAAATTTTTTCACTTTATTCACTACTTTATATACTTTACTTTTATCTTATCGCAAATCAACTAACTCCGTTATGATTACTTGGTCTCTAGAAAAGAACACTTTTCTAGAAGCAGCAGCAGCAGCAGCAGACAAGTAGGTACTGAATGTAGACAAGTACGTGTGGTGTATATATATAAAATTGTTATCAGCCACTTCACCCCCCACTTGAGCACGTCAGCGGGGAGGGGAGGGGAGAGGGGGTCTAAAAAACAAAAAATAAATACTTCGTTGGAGCGGTGCAGCGTAAGGTTTCTGGAAGAAACAAATTAATTTAATTTTTAAATTAATTTTATTTATTTTTTGGGAATACACGCCCCGGAGAACGGAACCGTGCCATTCTCCCAGGACTAGTTCAGCTGCACAGCTGTAAATCCGCGCTCCATTTAGTGTATTCCTTTCCTACCCCCTCTCCCCTCCCCTCCCCGCTGACGTGCTCAAGTGGGGGGTGAAGTGGCTGATAACAATTTTATATATATACACCACACGTACTTGTCTACATTCAGTACCTACTTGTCTGCTGCTGCTGCTGCTGCTTCTAGAAAAGTGTTCTTTTCTAGAGACCAAGTAATCATAACGGAGTTAGTTGATTTGCGATAAGATAAAAGTAAAGTATATAAAGTAGTGAATAAAGTGAAAAAATTTAGTAGTGTGATGCAAGATGAGCGAGAATCAAGATCACCAAGCCCAGTCGAGTGGGAAGAAAATGAATCAGTCAATCAAGCAAACAAGGCTACTTAGAGGGTTAGACTAAATAAGATACAAGTCTCTGAGTAGTTTATTCTAATATATTGTCAGAATAATCTTGTTTCTGACTTAAAAATAGGAATAGTTTATTGAAACCATAAGATGTATCCCTAACCACAGTCATAGGAATTCTAGATATATTCTACATAATTTTACTATAGCTTCATTCACAAGTAGATATATTGGCACCGAATCCACTCAGATAGCTGGCTATGCGGACGATATTGGTCTTCATACTGTAGGCAGAAGATCTTTGACCGAAACTATAACAGTGCTTGATACAGATGCCAAAAAACAAATACTGAAAATAAATTAGTCAAAAACTAAAAACATTAATTTCTTAAAAAATAACGAGAGATATGCTCATAATTTTCAGGTACTTGGTTATAGTTTGGAGCAACTGGAAAAGTTTAAATGCTTGGGAGCAAACATAAAACAAAAAAACTCTAGTATAGAGAAAATAAACCAGATAATAGTTAAAGGAAACAAATTCTTTTACGCTCATCAAAAATTGCTTAAGTCAAGTCACACTACATTAACTAGGACGATATAACATTCTCCGTAAGACTTTTGGACCAGTGCAAGCAAAAATTGCTAATTGGCGAATACGGATGAAATCTGAATTTGAACAGCTAATAGATAGAAAGACCAAAAAAAAATAATGAACTGAAGACCTGCAGAAAGGAGTTTAAGGAGGCCACAAAAAAAGTGGATAGACGATATCGAAGATGACCTCAAGAATATGGGAATAAGAAGGAGGCTGAGAATCGTACCAAAGAGGAAAGAAGGAAAGGGTCTGGCCCTGCTAAAACCCAGCAGGAGTTGCAATGTCACTTGAAGAAGAAGAAGATAATTTATTTTACCTGTACCTGTACTAAAATAGATTCAAAAGTTGAACCAAGTAGCCCGCTAAATGCTAACCGTTATAACCAAATACTTCCCCTTAAAAAGATTATCATATAAATTATGTAAAAATTAGCCCATCTCATTATTGATTGACATAATTACCCAAGAACTCGGAACATCGATAGGACACCCAAAATAAATGTTTGTAGTGTTCATTTGTGAAAAAAAAGGGTAATCCAACATAAACCAGCTAACTGTGAGGCAGCTATAACGTTCAAGGCCGTGCGTCGGCTGATTTTTCCCCAAGCTTCCGCCCGCCGCCTCCGCCGAAAATTGACGTCTGGAAACCCACGAAAAACACCGTGCGATGCCGACGCCCAGACAAGAAGAGTGAGGTAGGGCGTCGGGGACGTCCTGTACAGGGCTGAACTTAACATCTATTAAGCCTAGAGGAAGAATGGGCACACAGAAAAAACGCTGCATTGACGTGAATGGGAGTCACCATCCATAATAGGTGCCATTGAATCAATAACTAGTTTCTCTAGATTTCTTATTCAATTCTATCTATTTATCTATTTAGCCTTCTTCGATCCATCTTTGGACATAGGGCGCGCGGAATATCTTTTCGGTCTCTCGCCGTGTTCATCCATCTAGTTCCCGCATGTTTCTTTAAATCGTCCGCCATCTCATTTGAGGTATTTCTCTTTTATTTTCCCAAGGTCTCAGTGTACAATACATTTATTTCATCGATCGTCTTTCTGTCTGATATTATAACCGGAAAATTTCCATTTTAATTTTGCTACTTCTCCTCTGACATTCCTTACTTTCCTTTTGTTTCTTATCCATTCATTCCTTTTTCTATCTGTTAGCTTCAAATATAACATTTGTCTTTCCATTGATCTTTTTTTAGTTTAGTAATTTGTCCCAGGTTTACATATTCCTATACTTGGTACTACCATTTTTTCTTGGTTTATTCTGATTGTGATATCTTCATCTGTGTTTATTGTTATGATTTTAGTTTTTGTGTATTTATACTACAAGCCTATATTTTTAGCTGCTATATCCAGTTCTTTCAGCATTTTTATCAGTTCTTCTTTCTTATTTATTATTAAGGCGATATCATCAGCATAAATATAGGTGGTTCAAATAATGTCCACTTACTTTGATGCCTATTCGTTCTCAATCTAAAGTTTTAAAAAGATCTTCAAGGGCCTGGTTAAATAGTTTAGGGGATATTGTGTCACGTTCGGCTATTAACTAATTATTGTTTTAGTTCTTGCCGTTGCGTTAACAGAATAACCATTAAAACAATACTAAATTGCCGTTCAGGAAAGCCTACGAGGTTTAGCCCTTATTTTCCAGAAATGCATGCATTTCAATGGTTGATTTATTTATCCTAGGCCTGACATAATTTTATTTCAGGTTTGTAGAGTGGGGCTGCCAACCTTCCATGTTTAGCCCTCAGCTTCCAGGAATACCTTGTTTTTCAATGATTGTTTTTTTTTTTCAGACATCACGAAATTTGGGTTTAGTTTATCAACAATAAAGGGTTGGTAACCCTACAGCTAACGACGTTGCCGTTGTAATTTCTGAGTTTGTTTCTTTTTACACTATATACTTAATTTGCTCAAAAGTTTGATGAGATTTTGTATTTTTTCTTGTTTTAATATCGGCGTTTACTTTTCGTTGATTATAAAACTACCAAGGTATGCTAATTCCTTATCGTTTTCAATATCTTGCCCATCTATTGATATTAGAGGGTTACGCAATGTGTCAGTTTCTCTGATTTGGTTTTCGAGCCTATAATATTGAATTCTTTTGTCGGTTTTAGACCATTTTTATAGATAAAGCTAAAGACTCCTACTCCTACTCTAATATCTATCTTGTTTTGGTTTTATCTTTTTGAGAACATGGTTAGGCCATAAGCGTTGATGCATTGATGGAATAGCAATAATTTTTCATAAACGTGTCATTTTTATTGATTTAAATTGATTTCATTTCAGACAAAATGAGTTGGATATCCTCGATACGGTCCTGATACGAGCCGTTTTTGGGGTATATCGATCACAATTTTATTCTTTATCAACATAACAACCGATCCTTGGAAAATTCGGCATTACGACGACCGTCAAATGTTTCCAAGGCCCGGGACATCAAGTATTTTCTTTATATCGAATTAGCTATGAAGTGGGCTCGCTGACAATAAAAATATGAACATAAAAAAATCGGCAGGATTTTTTATTTACTTTGGAAAATGTGAGCTAGTCAAGGGTTTTGTTTACTCATAAATAAATGTTGCGAATTGACACCATACAAAAACGCTCGTTTAATATTTGCTTACAAAGGTATGAAAAAAATCCTTAAGAGATACTTTACCTTAGCATTAACGAGTAAAACTATCAGTACTTTTATGTAACAGTTGCTCACATTAATTTCTGTGACTGGTAACAGAAAGCGTGTTGCATTCAGAGCCTCCTCCGTTGTGTCTTCAACAAGTAACTACTCGAAGAGCAACATGTAGTTTAGAAACACGGTAGTTTCTTGGCTCCTGAGAAATAATGTACCTACTTTATGATCAATGAATCTTTTGCATTCAAAAGGGACTTATTACAAAAAAACCACGCCGTAATAGTATTTGGCAGTCTTTTGATATTTTTACTTTGAATACTGACAGTTAGTCTTTCAAAGGTGACAGTTGAATTTAAATTTAAGTCGTTTATTTTCCTTTAGTAAAAGAAGACATTAACAATTTTGATTCTTATGGTAAACAAATGCCTTATATTGAAACTGTCAAAATACTGCCTGGTACTATTACAGCCTGGCTTTATTGCAATAAATTTCTAATGTCTGGATGTTTGAATTGTGGAGTACTTTACCAAATCAGTGAAAACTAGCGAAATTTCATCAAAGCAATCTATATTTTGGATAAGTTAAACCCACCGTATTCCAGAGAATTCCAAAGGAGTTATTTGATGTTATTTTTAGATGTTTGTCAGTGACTTCCTTTTAATCTTTTTGGTTCTTCATCCCAGGGTAAATAAAGTATGTTGTCGGATTTTTATTCCTGACTGTCAGCGTTTGAAGATTTTATTTTATATCCTTGAATCCAGATCTGGGTTTTCATCTATTTTAAATCCCAGAAGATGTTTGATGGAACATTTGCTCTTGGGGATTCATATCATCAATGCTGTCCAGATAACCACTTTGATGAACATGGTAATTTAAGTTAGTGGCTTAAAAGAGAAGATCATACTCTTTGTAATTTTTTTCCTAAAAAATACTTTGGTCAGAGCAAGTTGATTGTTCTGTATCGATTTCCAAAAAGTAAAGAGGGCTTTAAAAGTTTCCCAAAGTTTGTCGTTTTAATATTTTATTAGCTCAGGACTCAAACAATTTTGATGGGCCTCCTTCGTTTTATTTTTATCGAGTTCGGCAAATGTTTGATTTGGATATAATTCTTCAACTAATTTCAAGTATCTACCGTTTTATCTCAGTTAAATAATTTTAGCATTATTTGCAACTTATTTGTCATTTCACTGCAGTTCTGACAATTGTACGTTAGTCTCATAAGCAATTGTATATAAGTATCAAGTGCTGTAGTTTATACATGACCGAAGTTTAAAAATTCATATACATATGCTGATTCCTTCATAAACAAACTAAACGTCACGTTAAATGTTCCTAACTTTGTATTAAGTATAGATACGTACTATTTAAGACCAGGAAAAACCTTGAATTTATAAAATGCTGTAGTACTACCTTAAGTACCATTCTATTTTCGATCATAATCTTCAGTCAGTCACTGCTTTGCCTCAGGGTACCATTTTTTAATGTTCGTAAGGAGTCATTTTTTCAGCTCGTAACGTATTATTATTTTCGAATCGACCACTGTATCTTCTCACGTTTTGAAGATTTTTCTTCAATTTGGTTTAATGAGGTTACATAGAGCATCATTTAAAGAATTTTAATATGTATTCCCTAAAATTTTATGGACGTCTAATTTTGCATGGAAATGCCGAAAATTTACTCAAAATTTTTTTTAGCTTTTCTTTTGAAACGTGAACTAAGAAATCTGAGAATAGACCTTATCCTTGAGTTTGATCCTGGCCTTTCTCAAACCTTCCCAAAAAAGGTCAGAGAGAGTTTAGTTCTTCCGATTCCAACTCCTCAACTTCGAATACTCCTCTTCTCACTCCTTTATACGCTTCACATTGTGCTAGAAAGTAAAATGCTGTTTCCTGTTCCTCTCCGCACTTGGGGCATATCCTATTGTGTTTTATCTTTAGAGTGCACAGTGTTCTGTACTCGCGGCTACAGACTAAAAAGTACTTTGGCTCCTTCGATTTCGAGGTTATGTTTTAATTGTTTTGTTTTGTTCAAATAGCCTGGAAGCATGGAATAAATAAATTTCTTCGATGGTGGAAGTGTTTGAATTCCTTTCGAGTTTTAAAAATTAGTATTAAAAATATTTGTCGTGTCGTTAGTTCGGTCAAATTTAGTTCAAAATAGCGCTAGTAACGAAATAGGGTGTCTTTCTAACATATTTTTTCAAAAAAAAACTTCCCTGACTTCTTTCGCGGGATCCTAGCGGGTGTGAAACAAAACCGAACCGAACCGAACCGAATTTAACCGAATCGGTTTAGTTCGGTTTGGTTTCACAACCTCTGGGATGCCGGTTCGGTTCAGTTCCGTTCCGTTCGGTTCGGTTTTGTTTCACACCCGCTAGGATCCCGCGAAAGAAGCCAGGGAAGTTTTTTTTTTGAAAAAATATGTTAGAAAGACACCCTATTTCGTTACTAGCGCTATTTTGAACTAAATTTGACCGAACTAACGACACGACAAATATTTTTAATACTAATTTTTAAAACTCGAAAGGAATTCAAACACTTCCACCATCGAAGAAATTTATTTATTCCATGCTTCCAGGCTATTTGAACAAAACAAAACAATTAAAACATAACCTCGAAATCGAAGGAGCCAAAGTACTTTTTAGTCTGTAGCCGCGAGTGTGTTCTGTGAGCACTCGAAGTAGAAGGTTTACTTTCCTTCTTTGCCCAGCAGCTAATTCCTTCTGCTTAAACTAATGCTGCTGATAGTCTCCTTTGTCAGTCTACACTCGTTGAAATTGGGCCACGCTTTACGCAGCTTCTTGAGTGTCTATTCTTTGAGGGTCGATCTTATTTGCCCTCTTCTTAGCTCTAGACAGAGATCAGAGCTAACAAAACGTTGTTCTGACCCCCTTTTTGACCAGTTTATCGGCCTTTTCGTTACCAAGGATCCCCATAGGACCTGGACTCATTTATCTTGACCAGTATCCAGACCAGTGCTTCAGAGCATTCCTGAAGAAGCGATGATCTACATCGGTGCCACTATACATAAAACTGTTAGCACTGCCTGGCTGTTTGAACACATGTATATCGTCCTTTCCTTTCCCTCTTTTATCCCCTCCTTTTGAACCGCAACTCTTATGGCATAAACGTCTGATTGCCAGACATCCTAAGGAGTAGCTTCTTTGGATGTCGGCGTTCTCTAAGAATACCTTCGCGCCTGTTGTATTCTCTACGGTGCGGTGAGCCTTGAGTCGAGCCATCTCTAACGCAGACTCTCGTCGAAAATTATACTGGATTTTTATTCCAGTCCTCTCTACTTGGTAAAGTGATTGTTATTTCCTTATGGGCCTTAGGACTCTGAATGGTGGTTTAACCTTCAGGGCCGATAGTGATATGGCACGCTCCACTATCTGAGCGATGTCCCTGTATCCAGAATTATTCCTTTTTTCACCAAGATTTCCGCGTCCCTAATTCGAAGGTAGCCTGCCTGTAGCTTCTCCCGCCATCCATCCATGACGGCAGTGCTGGCAACCCCAGAACGAGTTCAAGTGTAGAAAGAAATGTATTAAAGTTTTTGTAGAACCGTTGACTACGACTGCACCTTAAAGTCCAGATGTTACCCCCAGTAATTTTTATTGAATAACAAAACCAAAAAAATTTTTTTATTAAAAATATGAAAGTGATTTAGAAGTGCAAAAAGCAACGCGAAGACCAAACCCAAAAATGTAAAGTTGCAAAACCATTATCTTGTTTGTATCTATACCCTAGTAAACACAGTTAGTTCGCAAACTTCTGGCGCTGACGAATTTAAAAAGTTCCTTGCAATTTTCCCACATGTGACACAGAAAAAAAATCTTCTTAACAACCAAATTTTGGGGATTTGCATAGCTCAATCAGTCAGTGTCGTGCTATAAAATCACTTAAGCATCATTATGCAAAAAATTGGCACTTTCCCATAGCCATGCCTAGTTACTTAGTATTCGAAGTAAAGGTTTAGAGTCCAATTAATAACCCTTAGCTGCTTCCAAAGAATATTTGTCACTTATTTTCTATGCTGCACACGGTTTTTAATCCCCCTAATTTAAAAAAGATGCTAACTATATCCCCGAGAATCACCTTTTTACAACCCCCGTATTTACCGATAATATATTCACTATTAAATCATTGATTAATTCAAAATATTTATCGGTTTTCACCATTATAGATTTGTCTTCTGTCTAGTTAAGGCAACCCTCTCAAAGGGGTGACAAAAATTGTATCAATACATTTACATCAAAATACACTGGTGCACTCTCGTGGCGCATAAGGAATTCATCAAAGAAAGAAAAAAGGTGAACACAATGGTATCAATAGAAAAATGGTAGCACTTATCGTGGTTAAAAAATAGATCTATTGAACTATTGTGCAAAATCAGGTGCTACACTTTCGATGTGTTAAAAGGGGTTAAAAACTTTTTGGCGATAGGTACTCCAGATACCCATAATCGAGGTTTGATCTTTTTATTATGCTGTATGTTTCTGTGGTTTGTTGTGGCACATTTCTGTATTGAGATGTCACATAAATTTTGCTGTAATTCGATAGTTTCTGTACAAGCAGTGTAGTCTCTAGGTTTGAAAATAAGTTGATATCTTTATTAAGGTTGTGTTCTGTTTTGTTATTTCTTATCCATTGTTCCTCATTATAAAGCATATTATTCTTGGCATATAACGCTCTGATTCTGAGGCTCTTTGCCGCTGCTTGGAGTATTTTTTTGGTAGTCATATGAAAAACCATGTCTTCCGACTCGATCATTTCTCCTTGCATTATTTTTTTGTGGTGCATTCCATCTATTTGTATTTTCCTTGATATTTCCGAGATAAACCAGTTATTTTGTGTTTTATCCTTTTTTAAAGATCTGTTTGTTTGATACGTGATCCTCCCAAGAAAATCTTAAAAGCCTCAGTTTTTCTGTTGATGCTTTAAATACATTTGACACATTGATTTCTATGGAATAATTCCACTCTACTTATCACACTCTTAAAATGCGCAGATAACCAATTTTTTTTAAATTTATATTTTCCTTGAATATGTGACGGCATTTTTGTGGTAATTTTTTAGATCATGCAAATAACCGACTTGTTTCAGGGATTCGTTTTAAGAATATTTGTAAACATTCAGAAATGTCAGCAAATTTATTGGTATCGTCAATAGCATTAATCTAATCCTACCAGTCAGTGCTTTTATCAATCCATTTCCAGGTTAAAAGTTAAAATTAAAGAAGGTATGCCGGCAGCCTTGGCATATTTATGTATTTAAAAATAAGTTTATGTGGAATACATATTGTTCGCAATTCTGACGCTGTTTGCTACGGCGCAGAACAATTTTCTTTTGGCGTCTTATGTCTATTTGGATTTCTCTTAATATTTCCGAGATGTTTCAAAGCTTTTAGTTCTACTGTGGCTGTAATTTCCAAATTACTTCACTATCTTCTCCAGAGATCTGTTACATTTATAATCCAACCAAGAAATTCTTAAAAGTCGTCGTTTTTCACTTATGCTTCGGTCAGTTGTGTCCGTGCAGCACATCGGACAAGTCTCACTTTCTAAGAATGAATCTCAGCTTTTAAATAAGTTTCATGATCCTCTATACAATTATCCCTATGATCATTCTGGCTCCGAAATGCATGTATAACGTATCTTTGTTAGCTGTTTTTGGATTACATTTGCCTTTTGAAATATGTAGCTTTTGTGATGACCATGTACTTTATATTTATTTATTGCCTTTTTAATTCATTTTCTAAAATTTCAGATCAGAGGTAGTATTCAATTGTCTCAGCGGTTTGTTTTATAAGTATTTGCAAACCTTCAAAATGGTCAATAAATATAATAGAATCGTCATGAGCATATCTCAAAATATTTATAAGTAGGCGGTTACAAAAGCATTCTTCTGTACCTACAAGTATTTCTTTAATTTTTAAGTTAATCATTAAAAAAAAAAGGAGATAATATAAGTATACAGACTTGGCGTACTTCTACTGTTATATGTTACACAATTTGATTAGTTTTTTGGCAAAAAATCGATTATTGTACAAAATTCAATAAAGCCATCACATTGTCGGCGACAAGAACACATTCTATAGAATATTTTGTAAAGAATGTAACGGTAAGAAATGATGACTTTTATATTGGGTACATTTTAGGATGTTTTTTGCCCCAGATTGTATGTTCTTTGGTCGACAATAGAAAATACCGTAAAGACCTATAAAATATTTAACCCTATTTTTACGGTAGGTTAAAGATTGCATAAAATTTTACAGCTTTTTGGGAATTTTTAAAAAAGGTTCTGAGTCGGTACAAACGTTCTAATTTGATACACAATTGATTTTTATTTGAGTTTTGTGTGTCTATTGATAAAATGAAATGGTCACCAAAACAAATATAAAAAACTTCCGCCTACTGAAAATTTTAACTGTTGTAACTGACCCTTAATACTTTTATTACTATCATTGAGCTTATGGCTTATTACTTGCTCAATATTATACAATTTTAAAATTAGATAGAAAGGTTCGTTTTATGATAGCTGTTATGCAATCTTGACAATATTTATTATTCCTAATAATAGTGGAAAGGGTTGGGATTTTTTAAATAATCTAAAAAGACACGTAGGTAATTTTAAAAATTAGAAAGCATAATAAAAAGAAGAACTTCAATAGGTTTCAGTGCGGCGAAAATATTTTAACAGTTATTACAGAATTTTATATTAATTACCGTCATTTTTTCCCTCAACCTCGTTTATCGTTTTGTTTCACAAAGATAACCACAACTACAACAAAATTGATGGTTAGTGTTGACCAAAAATACCCTTATCTTAAGCAGGATAACATATAAATAGAAAATACAGGGGGACAATTTAAAAACGTTCCACCCAAGATTTCTCGAAAACAGTTAAAAATTTCGAAAATCTCGGAAACACGTTCATTTTATTGTAAGGCGGACCTTTTTTGGCTATCTTGGAATTTTTGTAGAATGCATCCCCTACGAGGGGTAAAATCACCCCTAGCATTTGAATAGGCAAAGTGGGACAAGTGCTACCTTGTTTAGAAAATTTTGAAAATCCATCCAAATTTAACATGAAGCGATTAAAAAAGTAAAATAAAAAAATAAAGAAATTAAATATAAGAATCACTGCATTTCGGATTCTTATTTTTTACTTATTTTTGCATTTTTATAAGTGCTTCAAGTTAAATTTGGAGGCAAATATCTCCAAAACGAATCAATTGCTTTTGAAATTTTAAGACATTTCAGAAGCCTTCAAAGCAGGGTATCACTTGACCCATTTTCTCTTTTTAAATTCTAAGGGTGATATATACCTCGGGGGTGAGTGCGTCCTACAAAAATTTTAAAATAGCCAAAAAGGGTCCCTTCACAAATTTAATCAACGTGTCCCGGATTTTAGGTGTTAAGTTTTTAAATTGTCACCCTGTATTTAACACATATTCAAAATTGTATTCTTAAAAGTAGTAGGGTAGAGCGGAGCAAGGATTAAGGCTTCCTAAAAAATACCCAAACCCGGTTTTGACTAAAAAACTTAGTTGTTAGATAGATGTTTTTGTTTACAAACAATGATGACTGGGCGCACAGGTCACAAATGAACGTCCCCTTCTTTTCATATGAGCTGCACGCCTCATGCCCCCAACCCTCGCCCCTTCCATATTTAATCCAGTCCGCTACTGGAGGTTCGATCCATGGTTCCTCGTACCCTGAACAAAAATATTTTCTTTTTTTTTTGTTTCTGGTAGGTTTTGGTTAAAATCTTTAAAAACATTTTTTTTACTTTTAAAACTTTGCCATGAGTTTTCTTTTTATTTTCTTGTTCAATTTTTTCCAAGTATTTTTTTCAAGTTCTTCTTTATTCGTCATCTTGCCTCCACCAACTTGCACTCCAAAAAATATTAGAGCAAAAAACGGCCAAAGATGTTCATTTACATGTTCTTATATTAAAAATATAATAAATACTTTCCTAGTTACTACCAAATATTATTCTTCCCTTAAATTTTTCCGTACAAGCTTATTTCTCGGCATAAAATTTTACAAGCGACCAATCGAATTATAGGTTATGACCCACTGTACTATTATTATTCTTACGTGCTCCATCTATCTTTAACCCATTAAACTTTGACTTTAAAGAGTTCTTACAGCACAGTGATAAACTCGTTGCCATTTATACATTTTATGTTAAATTGAGTTTGTGAACCTGGCCCGTTCGTCGTCTTGCCCCGCTCTCCCAGACTAAATTTTTGTTGTTTTATTGGCCTAAACAATAAAAATAATTGTTGTAAAAAAATTTGCATCTCTTGCCGTTAAAATGTCAAACGGTTGCTAATTTTTTAAAACTACTTTTAAACCATAACATATTGTTATTTCTATACAGGGTCAATAAAAAATCGTTTTATAATTCAACATTTAGTTAACGGCTAGTAGAAACAAAAGAAATATTTTGCGGAAACCAGACAGAGGTAAGTACACTCGCACACTTTTTTAATGTCGTTTTATTTTTCCTTCATTTGAAGAATACAAAGAATCAATGTTATGTTTGGCAACACCGCGAGGTTTTGAATAAGAATAATTATTTAATAAACGATTTTCTTCAGCAGTTTTTAAAGCCCGCTGAATTTTAGAGCCTTCCTAAAGAGTTTAGGCAATTGTAAGTTGACATTAAAAAAGTGGGTGACAGTACATACGTAGGTATACAAGAAAACTGACAAAATCATCAGTAGGTATTTAATCAGGAGCGGAAATATATATAGTTTATTAGTAAATTTTTATAGTTCTGTTTAATGAATAATTATTACGAGTTTCTTTTATCTCTATATGGTAAATTGATTTTTTTACGTCAAGGACCAACTAACTAAACAATAAGTATATCAAAATTTAGTTCAAATTTAAACAATAAAACTTTAAAACAAAATTATTTAAAAAAACTTTTTTACGGTTTAAGTTTACTTTAAAACACACTGTATAGATCGAATATTATTATTATTTGATTACAATATAAGTCCATTGCCACCTCCTTAATTTATTATAATTTTTATAATAAATTTTAATAATAAAATATTGAATATACCTACGTTAAATCTTCGGTATACTGGTAATATACACTAAGTCAATTTTTTATCTTTTGAGATATTTGCATATTCAAAATGGAAATTACCATATATTTTTTCTCTTTAAATTTTGAGAAAAACACATTTTAACCAAAATCTTTGGTTTCCAGAATCTGGAAATTCCCTAGAGATCTTCAAGACCCAAGTATTTTAAATAATAAATTTATTGCTTTAATATTAAGGATTTATATTATTGTCAAAACACAAAATAAAATTTTATCAACGAACACTTGGGATTTTAGGTACAGTTTTAAATAAATAAAGCGATGCAAAACTTTGCCACAGCTTTAATTTCATCCGTATTAACAAGGTATTTTAGTACATATATTGTATTCACCTTGAAAAAATACTTTTAGACAGGGTGTCTCAAAAACTTTTTATAGCTGATATAAATCACGAGAGACGAGAGACGAGACGAGACAAGAGAAAGGCTCTCTCGAGCGATAGAAGAGTCCTATCGTCGAGACGAGAGACCATTTTTATCTCGCATAACGAGACGAAGTCTCGTCTCGTCTCGCGGCAACACTCATCAGATCCATCATGGACCTATTTACTTGACATAGTGGATATTGCGAGTATGTATACCGACCCGACAATAACTACCTCTCTCTATGAACTTTAAAAGTTAAAAGTTTTTTCCTTTTTTTATTACCGGAATTTTTATAGATTCGTCTTTGTCTATCTTATCGTCTTTGAAAAACCAGTAGCTTTTTGCAACATTATAAATAATTTAAACATTTTAAATAGTTTTGCTAGTCTAGTTTGCCATATAAAGTCACGCATATATTACCAACATTATGTACAATGTATCTTATGTAACTTAATAGATACGGTTCAGTTTTTTATTTCTTGTTTTTTTTTCTCATTTCAATTGGATAATTTTGACATTGACATTAACCTTTTAAGAAAATGCCTTGATCTTAGCAATAGAGAACAATAATAAAATATGTTATTTAAAATAATAAAATACTTTCTATGTAAAATGTAACATTAGGGAGTTTTTGGAACGCTTATCTGACAGTTCGTTGTTGTTGTGGTAAGCACTGCGCACTAGTTAAATGTGATTCTGTAGTGGTAATTAACCACAAGATCCTTTAATGTTACCGTTATTTTTTAAGGTTAGTTTTGTATTGTTTTTTTTTAATACAGTCGAATTTTTTACTAAAATTTTTAGTTTGGTTTGTAAAAAGCCATATATCTAATAAAAATAAATAAATAAATATAAATAAACAAAAAGTGTGAGACTTCTATATCAAAGTTTGGGTGATGCTTATTTTTAGTGTTCCAAAATCTATCTTTTTTGCCCTGAATGTTACCGTTATTCTTACCAACAATAACGGTAACAGCTGTAAAATTTTCTGTTATTTTAACTGACCCAAAATGTCCCTAATAACTTGTCTCAAAGTTCTGATAAATCTTTTTTCTATAAGCGTGCGGAAAAGTCCATTTTTCCGCACGCATTTTAGTGTGGAAAGTGCCACTTTTCCGCACTAGTGCGGAAAAGTAAATTTGTTACGATTTTGAGGTGTTCTATAACATTTAGACCGTTCAAAATACATTTGTATCTTTCCTGGCACACGAAATATCCTAAAAATATTCAAATTGACTAAAATTCTGCTATATTTTCAATATTTTCGATAAAATAAAGTTTTCAGTAAAATAGGTTCAAATTATAAGTTTTAAACCTCCCCGGTATAAATATCGTCATTGTCAATGTCAAACAACAATGAACACTAGTGGTTTTAGATTTGGCATCTTAAATCACCATAGCAACAAAGTACAAACAAACTGTCAAAACAAAGCCAATTTTGCAGATACAAGCGTCTTTTGAATTTTTCAAACAAAAAAATCAGATTTTCAATGGATTCTTCGGACGAAGATCTACCCCAGTCAGAAGCCGCTAGAATGTGAATAATAATAATTGATTTGATTAAAACGTTTTGAATATAAATAATTTTCTGATTAATTTTTAGTTTTTTCCTCACGCTTATAGAAAAAATAGTGTACCTAACTCGTGCGTAAAGTGTCTTTTCCGCACTTGATTGCTGGCCAAACTCCGCTATCGCGTCGTTTGGCCATCTGCAATCGCGTGCGGAAAAGAGGCACTTTCCGCACTAGTTAGGTAAACTACTATAACAGTCGGGTAAATTTCTTTAAAATATATTTATAAATTTATTTTTGAGATATTTGCCTCCAAAGTTACCATATAGCGGAGATATTTTGCAGTGAGTCTTATTTTTTATTTAATTTTTTTCCCTGCATGGTTAATTTGGAAATTTGGAGGCAAATATCTCAGAAACAAATCAATGGATTTTCGATTTTTTTTTACGTTTATGAAGACATTTATTTATATATATTTAAGATATAGAGATATGCAGACTTTTACCCCTCAAAGTGCTACAAAAATTACAAGCCAAAAAGTGTTGCACTCGCAAAAAAAATCGTGCTCCAGTGTTTTTCCAAAAAAGCACGACAAATACCTGAAATAGGATCTGTTACCATAAACAAAAACACCGTTTATATTTTACAGAATAATCCCAAACCCCAATAAATTTCTAACTCTTTATTTTTGTAAATTTGATAATTATTGTTCAAACCTTCCAACAAATTATCTTGAGCAGGGCTATCAAAACGGACGGGCCACGATCCTTCCCTTTGCTGACGTCACATCGGAGGCTGATTTTTTTTTGATGGTCACGTCACGACACAGCTGATTGTCTTTAAAATATTGAAGTTGGAATGACGGTTCATAAATATTTGTTTTTTTTTTAATAAAGCCGGCTTTGCTTTATTTGCTCACACAAAAATTAAATTTAAAGCAGAAGCAAATGTGACAAACATATATGACAAAGTCAAATGCATGTCAAATATAACAGTTGGCATGCGGTACATGGCGGGTAATTCGAATTCAAAATAAGGCATGCTAAATTTTGAAGATTTTAACTTTTATTCATCTTGCATCCTTACAAAAGTTTGATGGAATATCGGGATGGTGTCTGCGAATATTTCAAATAAGACCCAATGTAAAAGTCAGCCCCCCGAGAACAGCTGATTTTTTCGGGTCGTGGTCTCTATTTTTTTGTTGGCCTTGTCTTGAGATTATGTTCTTTTGTTTTGGTCCTACTCATTAATTTAGTCTTAAGGGGATCCGAGACCATTTTGGGGGGGAGGGGGGTCAAGACCTCATGAAGCCGTATTTTATGCTATTTTATGTTTGTATTCATGGAATATGTGGAAAATATATTCATTACTATCTATTACGGATTTCAAAACAATATTTTCCAAAACCGGACAATATTTTCTTAAAACAAACATACATCTATAGGAAAAATACTTACCTATCTCACTTTTTTAAATCTGATCCTTTAAATATGGATTATGGATCTGATACCTTCCTAGCTCATTAGCACACTTTAAGTGAATTCCACGCTATATCAGCCTTAAAAACAGTTTTTGTAAATATCTCAGAAAAGAAAGCTCCTACGAAGTTTTTAGTAATAAAATAACTTATTGATAAAAACCTGTTCTACCATATTCCGAAGCTCTCATATTGATGCGATGCTCCGTTAAAAAGTTTTTAAATTGTAAAAAAACTGTAATTAGCCGTAATGGATTTTGACCATCCTAGACTGGTCAGCTCTTTACAGTATTGTACACTAGAATTTTGCCTAAAAATTCCATAAAAATCGGTTCACAGGCTTCGGAGCTATCGTGGGCCGCACAGACATACACCCAACACAGACACACGGATAGACATCATAACAATATTGCTTAGATATTCTTGAAGAATAATAATCTCCCTTTTTTATATTTTTAAAAAAGTCGGCGAACTGATGAACCGTATGTCAATACTAAAATGTCTAAAATTAAATATAGTAAACATATGGCTCTATAATTTTCTTAAATATGCAAAAAAAATCCATCTTCATCACTCATCTGAGGCCAGGTGTGCAAAAAAATCGCCAAAATCAGCACTCGTCCAACGTTGCGTGCACATTCTTTCATAAAAACCAGCTTTTTAAAATATTCATCTAATCATCCATCCTCTGGACCCTCTGGCTGCACAAAAATATCGCTTTTTTCTCACGAGGCTTCACCCTATGCAAATTTTTACGCACATCCGGCTCTTCTCATCTCTACCTTACATTTTTCTCTACCAAACTTCATTCATTCTTTCGCCGAGGGCTTTTTAAGCAACAGGCCACACTCCTAAACTTTGGTGACGTCATAACAAGACCCAAAACCGTTTGAATTTCTTGTGCTAGAGATTGCAGCCGAGAGAGGTTTTATACAAGCGTAAATTTTAGTAGCAGGTTTTTGTGGCTCAAAACCATATACGTAATATTCCAATACTCCCTGTTACCTATTTACACAATGGTTGGCGTTTATGCAAACATTCAGAAATAAAGATACGAAAAATGCACAGATACCAAATTTACATAGATAGAGTTTTTGTCAACTGTGCGCCGATGATTTGACGTAACGAATACAAGAATAAAATAATATTCATGCGTAAAAGTATAACCAATCAGGACATTTTATCTTAAGGACCACAAAAAGGATAGACTTATACCCATTGATATTGCTATTTCAAATATGTTTGCATTCTACATCGTAAGGTACCGTAGGTTTTGCAATAATACGTACTATATGAAAATAGTATGCATTTGTCTTTGAAAGCAACCAATCAGGTCTTTTTTTCTTAAGGACCCCAAAGCCCTCATGTTTGCATCATGAATGGGCAGTTACCGTGGATATTGGAATATTATGTATATGCTCAAAACGGGTAGAAATAAGGACTACTACTACCATGTCGGTTTAGAACGTTTTTCTATGTTGTCCGACGGCTATTTTCCACTTCCTTCGATCCTGACAATCATCTTCTGTCAGGTTTTTTTGAGTCATTGATCTTTGGATTGACTGTTCCCATTCCAGTTTAGGACGCCCTTTTTTTCTGCGTCCTATTGGTTGCAATTCTAGGATCTGCTTTGGCAATCTTTTGTCGTTCATCCATTGTCGGTGCATGGCCGAACCATATCAGTTGTCTTTTAGTGATGTCATCCGTTATGCTTTCCTCGATTCCCATTCTTTCTTTTAACATCTTATTTCTTATATGATCTGTTCTAGATATTTTCATTGATCGTCTTATTGCATCCATTTCGACACTCTCCATTTTTGCCACCTTAAACATTCTTAACCTTACACACGTCCAAAATTAATACATATCTGTTAAAGAATGCAAAAGCCTGACAATCTGAACCAACCAATAGATAGTTTAAGTTGTGCTACGTATTTTTACGTAAGCATGAGATTTGATGGATACGCAAGCGCACTTCGTCACACCGTCGTCAAGGTCACGTTAGGAGCTTACGTATTTACGTTAGCTTACGGCAGTCTGCGGGCACCTTAACGTTACCAAAGAATAGAATTGGTTGATTGACCAATCGAAAAATGAGGTCTAGACGATAATTTCCGCTTCCCGTACAAACGATTCTTTGCAAATATATTCCTACTGTGGTTGAAAAGACAAAAACCAAGCACATTTAATTCGAATTTCTTAAAAAATCATAAAGCGTTTTTAAAATGGTTTTTATCGTTACATCAACTGAAAGAACAGCTGATTGAACAGGTGTTTATAAAATACAGTCGAACCTCTCTAACTCGAACCTCTATAACTCGAACCTCTGTATAACTCGAACCTTTAAAGTGGTCCCTGCACTTTTTACACGTATTTAAATCTCTTTAACTCGAGTTTCTGTAACTCGAACTCTCCATAACTCGAACTGTTTTGGTTGTCCCTTCAGGTTTGAGTTATAGAGGTTCGACTGTATTAGCATAAAAAAGTTATATATTTCATCCCCACAAAGGTTCGATGACATATCGCTGCATATTTAATTCGAATTTCTTAAAAAATCATGAAGCGGTTTTAAAATGGTTCTTATCCTTAGACCACTCGAAAGAACAGCTGTTTTATCAGGGTCAGGGCCTGTACTATTTGTCGGCCTTAATTTGCTTAATCGCCAACTGAAACTAAATTTTGGTAAAACACTTCCCCTTGATCAAAAACTACAATCGCCCAGACCAAACCCTAGCCTTCCGACAACGCAACCCAAGCTAACTAGTGAAATGGTCGACTACAATATTGGTCAAAAGCCCCTCGGAATACCTTTTTAAATCAAAATAATAAAAAAGGTCACCAAAAAGCTCACCTGAGACTGTTACTTATTGTTTTGATTAGCCCTTGGGTTTAGCATAGATTTCGCAATGTGCGGGTCCCATCCTAAGCGTAAATAAATGAATGACCATGGGTCAAAAAAGAGGGTGATTTTGATTTTTTCTTATAAGATAATCAGAAGGCCTGTTCAGGGGCAACTTTTTTCCGTTACAGAGATGGTTTTTTGGTATGGGGTGTGGATAAAAAGACATATTTTTAACGTATTTTTTCGTAACGATTTTTTTTTCTATAAAGGGCACGCGCCTGTTGTATAATAAGCATATGTTTTTTTGTATAAATTTTCTTATTGTCACCTTGTTTGCTTCCGGGATAAGCTAGATTTTTTCGAAAAGATTTTTTTGAGGAATTAAATTTCTTCCGCCTAATAAAGGGCAGATTATGATGTTTCTTGAGTAAAGACCATAATGAGATTAAAATTTTGCAAATTTTTTGTGACAAAATAAGGTTGGTCAATAACTGCAACTTTAAGTATATTTAAGTAGATAGCATGCAGTGAAATTTAAATTAGGGAAGCAGTTTCTTTACAACCAAGGGGGCCCGTAAAGCCGTATTTTATGCTATTTTATTTTTTTATTCATGAAATGTCAAAAATAATTTTAAAAAATTAGGCTAGGGGGCGGGCCCCGAGGGGTGCGCCCATGCAACAACACACCAGTGTATATATCTAAGCTATCTATAATTATTATATAACAGTACACGGAAAAAAATACCTGTGTAGTATTGTTCTTACAGTTATTCTCGAAAAATTGTGTAAAAATAATTGGCATTGTGTAATTTTTTTATTTTTCTGTAATATATTTATACAATCTTGGCTATTTTCTGAGACGAGGAAAAGAAAATGTTACTTGAGAAATTTTTTAGACAACTTATACAGATGTGAAATTTGTATTAGCGAAATATGTAAAAAAATAAAAGTTTGATTTGAAGGAAAACACTTCAATCCAATTGTCAAAGATGGCTCTAGAAGCAACATGAAATTTCGCGCCGTCATACATTATCTTTTAGATAACAGCTATGTATATCTGATCTTTCAACAGTATCGCTTTTTGGCTCTTAGACCTTATATCTAATCTAAACAAAATGAAATTCCAACAATTTAAAGTAGAACCGTCAGACAATAAAAATTAAAACATGAATTTTTATTTTGCTGTTACACAATACTGTTCAGCAACCATTAACTTACACAAATTTTAAAAAACGTAAAATTTAGTACCCGTAAATTAAAAATCAAACAAGCTTTCGATCTACCCAAGGAAAAATATGAGAGAAACAAAAAACCCTTATTTTTACCCGCTTAGTCATGAAAACTTGTTTGATTTTTAATTTACGGGTATTAAATTTTACGTTTTTTATATTTGGTTTTAAACTCCGTTGACAGTTGGTTTTAAACTCCGTTGAATAAACGCAATCAGCATTGATATAACCTAAAAGACAATGTGTGTCATAGGTCACATGATGGATTCTCTCTTTCAACAGATATTTTCATCGATCGATGATATAGCAGTATTACTCGTCTGGCTGCTGTTTTAGTTTCTCACATATTTCGTCAGATGGCGCTTCTTGCGGATCACATGGTTTTGTTTTCTCACTAGAAACGTAAGGTGAGAGACTAAACCGTATACTTAATTTAGCAAGGGTGTCACATTGACCAAGCAGTGTTCTAAATAGTCCCGTGGGAACGAAACAGTTAACTGTCAACACTTATTAGGTGTCCATTAGATCATGGACCCCCGTAAGGTTAAGGTTTCGAGCTACCCACGGAAAAATACGAGAGAAATAAAAAATCTCTTATTTTGCCCGCTTAGCCACAAAAACTTGTTTGACCAATTATAATTATTTAAAAATTTACACAACATTAAATACACAGGAAAATGTAGTTTTTTACACAATTTGTCGCACAAAAACTTTAAGTATAACTATTAGCAGTAGCCTACTGCCAAACTAAAAAATGTATATGTGATGTTTGTATGTATGTTTCTGTATGAATTTTTTTAATAAACAGTAGATAGATTTAAATAAAAATAGGCAAAATATTGTATTATTGGCCTAATATGACTTCTAATATCCAATAATATAAATTTTATATAACAATAATAAATTATTTAGACATTTTTTCAACATTAAATTACCATTTATATACAGGTATTAAATCGACAGTCAGCTTAATTTTTTTTAAATGTCCACAAAAGTAAAATAAATTAAATTTATCGCATGTACAAAACGGTTTTTATTCAGTTTATTATTTCTTTGTTTTTTTGCATTTTTTATACAAAAGTAACTAACCTGGGTTAATTTCATTTTTGTAGAGGACCTAGATTAGGATCATCTACTTACCGTTTTTCTGTATTTGACCTTATCGAAATTTATAAGATTTTTGTGATTTAAAAAAATTGCTAAAATGTTGAATCATAACAAAAACATTTTATGTAAAAAAAAAAAGTATGCGAAAGTGGTATTCCGTAAAAAGAATTGAGATAAAAGTAAAACCAAGTTCTCCAAAACAAATTTGAAAATGAAAGGTTCTTACTAGTTTGGAAATGTTTTTTTTTTAACTTTGCTATTCCAGCCAAACTTCTTTACGTTCAATTTAGCACTGTGGCCTAAATCCCGGTTCACACCAACGACTTTCTCGTGCGTGCCCACGCCACAAAGATAGGCTATATACTTTGTGCCGTGCACGCGTCACATGACTGTCATAACATTTTATATTGAGATCATGTAACGCGTGAGCGGGCACCACGAGAAAGTCGTAGGTAGGACCGGGCAAGGGGGGATTTGAGGGGGGGTTAACGTGGTAATTACCCCCCCCCCCTAAAAAAAAATCACTTTTTGTTATTGATTAAAGGGAAAATTAGCGAATTACCCCCCCCCCTAGAAAAAAAAAATATTTTAAAAAAATTTTTTCGTCGACCATTACCCACCCCCCCCCAGATTTTCATTTCACCCGATCCGCGCTTGGAACCGGGTGTAAGAGTCATTTGCAGCCGTAAAAGCCAAGTTTAGAAAAACATTTCCAAACTAGTAAGAACCTTTCATTTTGAAATTTATTGAAGAACTTGGCTTTACACTTATCTCAATTCTTTTTATGGAATACCACTTTCGCTTGACTTTTTTTACATGCAATGTTTTTGTTAGGATTTCACTCCTTTTTTAGAGGATTTGGATAATATTTGAGTTTTAAAGTAGTAAAATATGCGGAATATTGTTCAAAAGTTTGGCAATGCCTTATTAAACATTTGAGGTTTTTATTTTTCCATAATTTAATTGTACATAACTTTACAATTAAAGAGGAAGAAAGTAAATTAAAATTTGGGTTTTTTTCATTTTTGTTTATAGTTTTATCATAGTTCCTATCGGCCTTCCAAAGTTCAGCTCTCTAGCGTTTCTAGAAGTGGGCAATGTTACTTTGACATAATTTTACATTTATAGGGGAGGGAAGAAAATTAAAATATTGGGGTTTTTAAATTTTTTCCTATAGTTTTATCATCATTCCTATCAGTATGCCAAAGCTCAGTTCTCTAGCGCCTCTGGAAGTGGGCAATGTTACTTTTACATAACTTTACTTTACACTTTTATGTATGAAGAAGGGGAGTAAATTAGAATTTTGGGATTTTTTAATTTTTTCCAACGGTTTGGTGACAATTTCTATCAGTGTGCCAAATTTCAGCTTTGTAGCATGTCTGGAAGTTAAAAACCGGTTTTATGAAACTACAATTTTTGGTTTCTATTACTTTATTTATTTTGTGTTAAGAGTGTAGATTTTTTGGTGTCCATCAAATGGAGCTGTCAAATTCTCTGCAATAAGCAGAGCCAATAAACAAAAACGAAACGATCGTAGGCATGCCCCACTCTCCCCTACTTAGGGGCCATTCATAAATTACACAAATATTTTTAAACAAAAATTTGAGCGTAACACACAGCTAAACCAATCCCCACCCGTCATCACGTAAGCGTGACGTAATTTCTGAATAGCCCCCTATGGGAAATTCCTCGGTAATAAAATTTTTATGTTTAATTTGCGCGTCAGGAAGAAAATTAAATAAATTAATAAATTTTAGACTTTGACAAAAACCTTCGACCGGTGTTTATTAAATAATTAAACGTGAAAATTATAAAAAAATTTCCCGAAAAAATTATTACTCTACTTTTAATAATTTCCTTGTAATAAACGGTGCTCGTGAAAACTTAATTTGATTTTTTATGCTTAATTGTATATGATTTAAGCTGATCAATTTTGATTGATTATTTTTGATCGATTATAGATCATTATATAAATTAGGTACTCTCCTAATTACGTTAATTACAATTTTTTCGGAAAAATTCCAAACACAAACAAGCGAGAAAATTATATTCGGCAAATCATTTTAAATTATTTAATTTTTCATCCTCAAAAACTTTTAACAAAAATAAATGGATCTATGATGGATCTTATACCTTCCTAGCCCATTAGCACACTCCATTTTATATCAGCCTTGAAAACAGTATTTTGTAAATATCTTAGAAACGAGAGCTCCTATAAAGTTTTTGGGTATGTCACAAATTATTGAGAAAAATACGTTCTACGATATTCCGAAAACCGCATATTGATGCGATGCTGTGTTAAAAAGTAAGCATAATTTCAATTTTTTAACTGTCAAAAAAGTGTCATTCATGGCATTAATATAACAGTGTCGAACACTACTTCACCTGAAAATTTCATAAAAATCGGTTAAGCGGTTTTTAAAAGCTATCGTGTTACGGACAGAGATAATGTTTTTATGTTTTGAAAAATACAAAAACTGTATTTTTTTAAATTTATGATCAAATGTTCATGTTTGGTCATAAAAGCAATTCAGTTACAGCGTTTTACGGAAGATTCTTCGGAATGTTTAAGTAAAATTAACAAAAACAAAATAAAAAATGATTGAAAAGAACACAAAACATGACGTCTATCCCTTTTCCGCGAACATCGTCTTAGAGGTTGTTTTTACCATTATTTTCTGTGTCTAATGTAGCAAAAATTTCTTCTAATTTTAACAACACACACATTTATTCTTATTTTTCACCTAGAATCATATGTTCATCTTCGTGCTAGGGCCTTAAATAGTATATTTCCTGAATTAAAGTAAAATGTTAAATTTTACATGAAATCTAATTTGTTATTTTAAAAATTGAAAAAGCGTTATTTATAAATAAATTTACTGATATAGGATCTCTTGATTACTAATAATTGCGGCAAAGTGGTGTACAGGGTGTAAACGGTACGACTAACAATATTTTAATGGGGGTGTCCTTCTGTTTTCAAGATATAGGATTTTTAAAGTTTGCGGGGTGTTAGTGTGTGTAGTTTTACCAAAAAATAAAATCGGCGACAGCCAAATGATTACCTTGCTAATCATAAATAAAAAATGTGGCTCCGCAATGAAATAGCCACGTACGAAATTGCGAGTAATGAAATAGCGACTATCAAAATAGGGATGCAATGAAAAAGCGATTATCAAAATAGCGTTTGTAACAAAACAGCCACATATCAAAATAGCGACAACTAAAATAGTGAAGTATCAAAATAGCGCTGTGTCAAAATACAGAATAACGCATAATTTCTTTCCCGGGATCCTAGAGGGTGTAAATCCGAACCGAACCGAATTCGCTACGGTTCGGTTCGATTTGGATTTACACCTTTTTAAGATCCCGGGAAAAAGTCAGGGTCGATTTTTTTTTGAAAAATATGAGTCACTATTTTGTTACATCGCTTTTTTGATAGTCGCTACTTTGCTACATCGCTTTTTTGATACTCGCTCTTTCATTACATCGCTATTTTGATACTGCTATTTTAATAACCTCTATTTTGTGCTTCGCTATTTCGTTCCGGAATCAAAAAAAATGTATTTATACATTTTTTGAATGACAAGTTCAGGAGTTACAGGCGTCAAAGTTACCTCCAAAAAAAAGTGAAAAAATTAAAAAAAAAAATAACTTGTTATTTTTAAGATAAAAATAAAACGACGACTTGTTACTGTTATGTCTACCTAAAAACTTGTTTCTAATAACATAAATATCAACAGAAATATTGCGTGTGATAGAGCATTTATAAAAGTTTTTCTAAAAAAATTTGCTTCCATAATTTTTTTCAAAATAACTTTTATATCTAATTATTCCTGTTATCTTTACTTCACCAGATTTTTACCGTGTTTTTAAAAGAAGTTATAACCAAACAAGTTTTAAAAATTTGATGCTCTGTATCTCGAAAAGAAAAGACTTTGACCCCATGTTAAAACTTTTTTTCTTATTTTCACCTGCTCTATCACTCGTTATAATATTGTCAGTGATACCATTCACACCCTGTACAATAATATAAAATATTTATTCCAGCTGATAGAGCAACGTATCACGAACAAACAAAAGAAACAGATACAATTTTTGACCATTTAAAGAAACAACTGCTCACATCTTGCATGTCCAAATATGATTATACAAGAATCTCCAACAATTTACAAAGATTTGGGTCTAAGAGTTGATTTATATAAACACAAAATACGTACCTATATAATTATAGGTTTTCAGAAAAAATTGTTGTGGATTTTTTTAAACACGCCAAGCAGTTATTAGACGATAGTTTTGTTTGTGATAAAATTAACCCATCTTAAATTTTTTATTATTATAAAAATACATTTTAAATCTGAGGGCACGGCAGTGCCTCGCCAAAAAAACTCTACTTTCGAATGAGCTACAAATCTCAAACTTTGCACAATCGTAGATCTCCACGGAGGTAACAACCCCTCCAAGTTTCATGGAATTCCATAAAGTAGTAAAGTAGTTACGATATTTCAAAAAACGTCGAAATTGCCACTCACTCACTCATGTATAGATCGTCAAAATTCTACTGTACTTCCAGACATGCTACAAAGCTGAAATTTGGCAGACGGATATAAATTATGACCAAACCCCTGGAAAAAATCAGAAAACCACAAAATTCCATTTTACTCCCCTCCCCTATACATGTAAAGTTATGTAAAATTTACATTGCCTACTTCCAGGAACACTAGAGAGCTGAGATTTAGAAGGCTGATAGGAACTATAATAAAACCATAGGAAAATATAAAAAACCTCAACAATTTTAATAAGGCATTGCAAAAGTTTTGAACAATATCCGGCATATTTTACTACTTTAGAAATTAAATATTATCCAATTCCTTTAAAAAAGAAGTGAAATCATAACAAAAACATTTCATGTAAAAAAAAGCCAAGTAGCCGAAGCTAGCATTCCGTAAAAAGAATTGAGATAAAAGCAAGGTCAAGTTCTCCAATACAAATTTCAAAATGAAATAGTTCTTACTAGTTTGAAAATGTTTTTCTAAACTTGGCAATTACGGCTGTAAATGACTCTTAGGCACAGTGCTAAATTAAACATAAAGAAGTTTGGCTGAAATAGCAAAGTTTAAAAAAACATTTCCAAACTAGTTAATAACCTTTCATTTTGAAATTTGTATTGGAGAACTTGACCTTGCTTTTATCTCAATTCTTTTTACGGAATGCCATTTTCGCGTACTTGGCTTTTTTTACATGAAATGTTTTTGTTATGATTTAATTATTTTAGAACAAATATATCAACCTGCAAAACTTTCAATTTTATTTAACCTGTTCACAAGTGATTTTTTGTCGGAAATAGTAAAGCCACAAAAAACCTTAAAACTCATAAAAACAAATAGAAAAAAAACCCATAGACTCAGCAGAATGAATGAACACTTTTTTTCTATCGATTTTTTGCTAGCAAGTCTAGTTGGAATGAATAAATTGTAAACTGACATATTTTTTATATATAGAGGATGTTTTTCAAGCTACTAGATACACCTTTTTTACAATACAACAGAAAAAAAAGTAAACAAGTAAAGGTAAATGGAATCTTAATACAATATTATTATTATTTAATAGTAAATAGCTTATGGCTAATCGTATCAAAGTGGTGCACTGATTTATAAGAATAACAAGAAGGCAAAAACAATTCAGGATTTAAAATTGAGAAAAAAGTAGTGTGAATGGGAATACCTAACACTCAATAATTTAAAACTTAGAACGTATAACTGCCAAATTAATTAAAGGAAGTTATGCTAGTAATATAATTCATATCCAAAGATAAAAAACTTGAGACACCACACAAAACTATCAAAGTTCCAAATAAGAGGATCCAAAAAAACCTAACGCCGAAGAAAGTTTGTTAATATAGAAACAGAAATGATGGTGATTGAATGTGTAAACTACTGGCAGGAAAATAAACAAATCAAACAGTAATTAGAGATAAAGATAACACATAAAAATAATGTCAGAATCTAGGTTTTTATGAGATTTAATCCGGATTAAACTCTCTCGCATGAAAATTTAGTTAAACTCAAAACGGGCAAGCTGATTACGAAGTATATTTTTTTTATCTTCTTTAGTTTCTTTATTTATTTTTTTTGTGTGAAATCTTTTTATAGATCCACTTACTTTCTGTTATGCTCTCCTCTTGTATGTCCGTTCCTCTAATAAAACAGGAGCTAGCGCAGATCTGAATCAAAATGGAAGGGGGGTAATAGGTTGGTATTCCTTAAAAAGAATTAAGATAAAAGTAAAGTCAAGTTCTCCAGTACAAATTTCAAATGAAAGATTCTTACTAGTTTGGAAATGTTTTTTTAAACTTTGCTATTATAGCCAAACTTCTTTATGTTCAATTTAGCACTGTGCCTAAGAGTCATTTGCAGCCGTAATAGCCAAGTTTAGAAAAACATTTCCAAACTAGTAAGAACCTTTCATTTGTATTGGGGAACTTGGCTTTACCTTTATCTTATTTTTTTTACAGAATACCATTTTCGCGTACTTGGCTTTTTTTTACATGAAATGTTTTTGTTATGATTTTATTTCTTTTTTAAAGGATTTGAATAATATTTAAGTTTTAAAGTAGTAAAATATGCACAATATTGTTCAAAACAAAATTTATTCCTATGCTTTTATCATAGTTCCCTCAGCCTTCCAAAGCTCAGCTCTCTAGCGTTTTGGGAAGTGGGCAATGTTACTTTTACATAACTTTGCATTTATAGGGGAGGGAAGTAAATTAAAATTTTGGTGTTTTTAAACTTTTCTCTATAGTTTTATCATAGTTCCTATCAGTCTTCCAAAACTCAGGTCTCTAGCGTTTCTGGAAGTGGGCATTAAATAACTTTACATTTATAGGGAAGTTAAATAAATTAACATTTTGGGGTTTCTTAGTTTTTTCTATAGTTTTATCGTGGTTCCTATCGACCTTCCAAAGCTCAGCTCTCTAGCGTTTCTGGAAATGGGGAATGTTACATTTATATAACTTTACATTTATAGGGGGGAAAGTAAATTAAACTTTTGGGCTTTTTAAATTTTTTTCTATAGTTTTATCATAGTTGCTACCAGTCTGCACAAGCTCAGTTCTCTAGCGTTTCTGGAAGTGGTCAATCTTACTTTTGGGGTTTTTTTACTTTTTCCAAGGGTTTGGTAATAATTTCTTTCAGTCTGTCAAATTTCAGCTTTGTAGCATGTCTAAAAGCACAGTAGAATCTTGATCATCTATACATGAGTGAGTAAGTAAGTGGCAGTTTCGACGTTTTTTCAAATTTCGTAACTACTTTACTACTTAAAGGAAGTCCAGGATGGAGACGTTGTTAACTCTGTGAAGATCTACGACTGTGCAAGGTTTGAGTGAGTGTCGTAGCTTATTCCGAAGTAGAGTTTTAGATAGCTCAAATATGGGTTGGAATGTTTCAAGAAAAGATGGTACAGCAAATTACGAAAACTTGGCGGGGCACTGCCGTACCCCCAGATTAATTGTAAAGTGGTAAAGTGGATCGCAACGGGGGCTCAGGTCAGAAAATATGTCAGAGATAAAGCAGATTTATACATAAAACTCATTAACATTTTGGTATCACGCTAATATACTCAATTCCCATGATTGTTAAACCAATAAAAAAAGTACTTAACAAGCTCGAATTAGAAAAACTGTACCCTATAAGAAACTGACCAACAGTTTTCTATTATATATGCAAAAAAAGGTTGTGAGAAAAATCATCCCCTAAAGAAAAATCTAACTATGGCAACCCTTTTTTCCTATTTAGCGAATACAGTTAAAAAAGCTCGCATTAAAAAAAAATTGTACCCTACAAGAAACTGACCAATAGTTTTCTATTATATGCAAAAAATAGTTGTGAGAAAAATCATCCCCTAAAAGAAAATCTAACTATCGCAACCCTTTTTTTCTATTTAGCGAATATAGTTAAAATAGTCCAACCAACCAAAACAAAAAAATCTAAAAGAATCATCACAATAAAAAAAAACTTAGTTGCACACGGGAAAAAAAGCAACCCTCTCTAAATATTTGTACGCAAAATATGGACCCACATTTGGCAAAAAACTAAATTAACATACAAGTTATGTATTAAAAACATGGGAAGGAATTTAGAGACCCCCGCGAAAAAAAAAACCAGATTGACCCAAACTGACCCCTTTTAAAAATCGTCTCACACTTTATTTTTTTCCAAGGCCTACTTGTGATACAAAGCAGACGCTTCCAGACAGAAAGAAACCCCCTCACAACACTTGTTACGTAACAACTTTATCTCCCCACCACCCCTCGCACCGCACGTCGAAGCGAGAGGAGCACAAATTATATTTCGTTCTTTTTTTTAACCCCCACCCCTATGAATAAAAGCGATTTTTTCAGGCGCTCGGGATGCTGCCACGGTCATATCGTTCCCACGAACTCACCTTACATGAATTCGAGTAGAACTTTATATGCGTGTGCAAGCGAGAGGAAATGAGAAGTGGTTATTCGAATTGTGAAAGGGATCGCTCATGATCGGAGCCTACTGTAAAAATGGTTTTTATACCGACATTCGCTTGTTTTAGTTGAGTTTTTGCCGCTGTGCGAGAGTCATGGCCTACTAATTCAAAGCGCTCTATAGCACACTCACACACACACGCTCAATCTTTACGTAAGCTGTTGGCTCTATTAAGAATTTTTGGCGTTTATTGTTTAGCTTGTGCGGCTTTTTTTAGTGAATTTAAATAACTTTTTTAAGTGACTTTTTTTTGGAGTGAACTCTTTTAAATTTTTATGGTGCTCAAAAACTTTTTTTTAAATAAAACACATTTTAAAAATAATTAGACAATTTTGCTGCTGAACATTAATTTTGTGCAAACTCTCTGTACCTTATACGAAAAAAACAAACTTTAAAAATCCCTACAGTGATATTTTTGTGATTCTCAACCCTTTCTACAAAATAAAAAACATATAGTTATTCAGATATTTTTATTACACACTCAATATCAAATTATTTATAACTTAGTTAAAATTTTTATAAAATAAGAAATAAAGAGAAAAGACTAGAACCGTCCTAAATATAAAACACAACAAAATATTGGGACTCAAAATCCCAAACCAATAAAAAAAATAAGTAACAAAAAAAATCAAACTGGATTCACGGTTGGACTATCGAGGGGGTGGTCTGGAGTTTCACCAACCCCCAAGCATGTTGTTAGACAACCAACCAAATTATTCCCACCTTCAAAGATCCATAGATACATTACGATCCTTAGGCGATAGGTTGGGTGACAGAAACATGACAGATCTTAGACTAAATTTACATCCAAATGATTATCACCATAGAAACAACGAGAGAATAGACAGAAACTACAACAACCAGGGTCTAAATAACGGTCTAGAACTAAATTTAAGTATAAACTCAATCCACGAACGAATGCAACAGGAAAGAAATTTAGAAAGGATACTAAACGAAAGGACAATTCAGGAGCAAAGTAGAATGGGTATAGACCATAGTATAAGTCTAGAAAGGCTAAACTTAGAACGATCTTTGACACAAACGTTAGATAGGAATTTTAATCATCAAAACAACAATGTAGATAGGTCTTTAATGGAACGTCCTCTAATGGATAGAAATATCAACATCAATAACGACAACTCAAGAAACTTACTAGATAGGAATTTAAATAATATAGACAATAGGATGACCCCATATCCGATGGAAACAAATAGAGATCCCCTGCGACTCTCGCAGGAAGACGTCAAATACAGGGACTACAAAAATCACATGGCAGACGCTTTTAATTCGAATACGACGAAAGATAGCCTCAGTTCAAGGTCGATGGAGAACCAAATGACGCGTGAAGCGGACGGAGGGGAAAGGGGGGCCACCCCCTCCACTCCTCCAACGCCGATTAGTGTCGGAGAGAATTTCAATGAGGAAAAAGTAAGTTTATTTAAAAAATATATCTACCTATAAGTTAATTTTGAAGAAGTTGATACCGATGCGTCTCATGATGTTCGTTTAATAATTCATATATGTGAGTGGGTCTTGCAGCCCATCCACGGCGACCACCAGTGGGTCTATTTTGACTCATACTCATAATGCATTTTATAATAATTATGTACTACTTCATTCTTATATCTAAATTTGCTTTTTTAGCATTTAGTTTCTCAGTTTTACCACTAAGACGGTTTCAAATAACATAACAGATATTTTTTACAACATAAGGAGTGACATCTGATACATAATTGAGTTCTTATGTTTCAAAAGAACCAAAATTCATTTGAAAAGCTTTATATTGCCAGATATTAATAAAAGAACACAAGAACATATTAAAATTTTGTAATAAATTGTGTCACATTTATTAAAAAGCTTGTTAGCAAATATTAAAAAACCAATAAAATCCGCAAATAAACCAAAATATCATCTCTTAATTTTATCATTATTTAATGGAATAAAGTTTGCATAACTATTAGTAGCCGCCAATTCGAATAAAAAGCATAAACAAACAATAAAAAACGAACTCGAAAAAATAACAATTAATTTTTTGGCTATATACCTACTGTCATTTAACGATATAAAAAAATGAGCGGATGTCAGTAAGACATCAAATTGATATAATCATTATTAGAAATGAATTGAATCAATTTAAGATATTTCTAATTCATAGATTGGTTTATTTCTTGCTGTTGTTGGTCCAGAACTAAATTTTGTTGCACTGTTTTCTCTTTGGTTTAATGTATCGTCCCGACCCTAATCTTTAATCAATTTGCAGGTTATGTTAAGTCTTCGTAATCTTGGCCAAGGACTACTTAAATATTATCAAAACAAAAATATTATTTTCCACATTTTTAGTTCTTTCTCCCCCAAAAATAGATAGGAATTTTGTTTATTACGATATTTTAATTCCAATTATTAAAGTTTTGTGTTGCACTGAGAATTTCTAATATCGGACAGAATTCATAAGCATCATTGAGGCAAATAACCTTAGTTTTTGAACAATTAAAATAATTTTTGGGGTCCCGATGATCACCATCAAGGATAAAATACTTCCAAGACTAATTACATACATCGCTAAGCCAGACAAGATCTTCAAGTTATCTTTTTGTACATTTTTTATGTAGACAGTCGTTTTTTTGTAATTCAAGGTCCTCAATTTGGGTATTATTAATGATTTTTTTAGAATATTACGTATTGCTTGCTAATGTTAGGTAGAGGATCTTCATTTCTTCCTCGTATGACGTCTGCAAGATTTGGTAAATTTCTATAATTTTTTTAATAAATATTTTCTTATGATTGTTATTGTTAAATTAAATCATAAAATTATTAATACAGTTTCCTAAATTTTAGCCTTAGAGACTCTAACGAAACAGAGCAAAAACTATACAAGTTTCCACATTATTCTTCTATTCGTTTTTAATTCGACTTTTCTTTATGTTATATATATTTACATATGTGTTAAACATGGTTCATCAATGTTACTTTTATTTCGGATCTTTACTTAATCATTTTTGTTTTGTCTTTTTGATATATTTTTAATCATTTTTTTTTTATATTTTCTACTCAAAACACATCTCCAGATTATTAATCATTTATATCCGCTATAGCGTATTTTCTTTCCATCGTCGTTTTTGTAACTTTGTACATACATTTTCGGTTGTCCTTTTTACGCCCGACCCTAGGTATTTATTCTATATTAGTTTCGTCGGTTAGTTCATCCTCGTCTATTTTTCATTAGTTATTTAAGTGATCTTTCTTTCTTTGTTTTTGTGTAGCATCTTCGTAATTTTTACTTAATCCTGTATCCAAAATTTGTGCTGGTTTCACAATTTTCCTTTTTTTTTTTTGGTTTTATGGTATGTTTTTATTTTGGTTTTAAGTTCTACAGTTTTTGTAAACACCTTGTATAAATCTAACAAACCCAAAGCCAATCTAAGTATATATCTATTTGCACCTCACCTTTTATTATAACAATAAAAGAACCTTGAATCTGAACTTCGAGCTACAAGAACTGTTCTGTAGGTGAATTTTTTTCTAACCTTGAGTTTATAAACAATATCTTATTAGTAGTAGATAGTCCAAGTATCTCCTATAGGTTCCGATAGGTAGTCGAAACATTTTAAAAGCCCAAGGAATCAATATATTTAATTATTATCAATATAAGCACTGACAATGAAGCTAATAATTTTGAAGCAATAAGTTCCTTTTCAAGCAGCACAAGGTACTGTAAAGCAGCTGCCGCAATATTGGGCAGCAAATATAGAGGAACCAATAATTCTAATTTGCTATAGATAAAGATAAAGTAAATGTTAGAGACAAACACTTATTCTCATTTAGTAGAGTCACGACTATTATTTTGCTTAGTAAAAGCTATTGTTAAAGACAGATATCTTAGAACTGAATGTTAATGATTTAACATCTCTTCCTTTACTTATAAGTACTACAGAACCTGCTCACGAAACAAAAAAGTAAAGTTTAGTCTTCATTGCCAAAACTCGCAGTAATTTATAGAAGAACAATATTATTAACAAACTTCAGCAGTCGAAGGTCCCGCTCAGGGTTCCGCTAACTTGCATTTTTACATTTGTATAAGAATTTCCCAACTCCAGTATCTGTGAGTGAGTGAGTTTGAAACCAGCGTATAATTTATTTAGCGAAAAACACAAATTTCGTAGAACTGATGTTGATGATATAATATCTCTCCCGCTACCTATAAGTCTTACAAAACCTGCTTACCATACAAGAAAGTCAAGGCTAATCGTTATTGCCAAAAAAACTCGCAGTATTAGTAGAAGAATAATATTAGCAAACAAAGATTTTATTGGATGGCATTTTTACCATTTAATAAGGATCCTTTAACCCCACTCACACTTCGCATTGCCAATAGGATGAATTGATTGGACCTAAAACCTGCTTATAATTTAGATATTGACAAAAACAAATTTCCTAAAACTAATTTTGATTACCACAGAACCTGCTTGCGATCTAAAAACGTCAAGTTCATATTCCTTTAAAAAAAACAGTGGTTAATAGTAAACTTCAGCAGTAAAGTGGGCGCTAACTCGTATTTATATACCTTTTAACAAGTATCCCCTAACTCCATCTAGACTCTGTATTGCCTACAGAATGAATCGATTGGACTTAAAAATCTGCTTATAATTGAGACAGAGACGAGGACAAATGCTGTAGAAATAATGTTGATGATCTAGCATCTCTCCCGCTACATATAAATCCCACAGAACCTGAAAGAACAAAAAAAATTATTATCAACAAAAATCATAGTAATAGTAAAACAATATTATTAGCAAACAAAGTTTCTTCCCCTCACTCTATCTAGACTTCGCATTGCCAACAGTAGAAATAGATTGGACTTAAAACCTCTATATAATTTAGATATTGATGAAGACAAATTTTTTAAAACTGATGTTGATGATCTAACATCTCTCCACGTACCTAGAGGTCACACAGAATCCCCTTACGATAAAAAAAGTTAAGTTCAATCTTCACTGTGAAAAAAACCTGCAGTAGTTAATGATAAACTTCAGCAGTCAAAGTTTCCACTAACTCGCATTTTTACCTTTTAATAAGGATCCCCTAACTCCATCTAGACTTCGCATTGCCAACAGGGTTTGAGGGGAGAAATCGCCGCCCTTCTTTCGAGCTATGAGGGGTTTGTAGCTGACCTTTCCCAACACTGACTGTATTCTATATCATCTAGCTTTTGACCTTATTTCTGAAAGACTAGGTTAACATAACCCTTTTATAAATATGAAAGAAATTATATAGGAGCAATACTTGTTTAGACTCACTTTCTTTGCCTCTTTTTTAATAGATTTATGAAATATGACAATTTTTCAGCTAAGGGCAGGTCATTTACGTCATCAGTAATTACTAAATTAAACTAGCTTAAGCAAGTGTTAAATACATCACTTGTAATGATGAGACGAACTTATACAAATCATCTGTGATTATTAAATAATTTACAAAATATTAGTCTTATAATACATCATACAAAGGTCATAAATAAAGCCACATCTGTTGATAAAGTGATATCCGCCAATAAATTTTTAAACAATTGTAATAAACACTTTTTTTCTCAATTATTTTCATTCAATTTTGTAGCTTTTCAATAACAGATGAGTTTCAAAAAAACAAACCGTTTGTGGTGCTGTATTTGTTTAACACTCCGATTTTTAGATTTTTCGGTTATTTTATTGGGAAAATTTATAAAATCTGGTGAAAATTAAATAAAAACCCAAAAAACGATGTGCTAAAGAGAGGTTAATATTTCGTTAAATAAAATTTTGTATTTAAAATAATAATAAACAAAAATAACACGCGTCACCGATATTATTTTTTTGAACATTTAAATTAATAATTGAAAATTTCAATGTTTAGAACAAAAAAATTAAAATAAATGTTTAAAATATAAAATCAAACACTAAATCTTGCTTCAATTACAATCAGGGCCTGAAAAAAACAATTTTTTGGAAAAATCGACAACAATAGCAACGTGAAGGTGTTTTCTTATTAAAATTCTTTATCCTGTCTCTAGCTCTCTCTTTCTCTCTTAAGGTTGATTGAACCAGTTGTCAATCTAGATCCTCTTTCTGTGAATTAGAGCTAACGGGTAAACAGGTAGCCCTTGTTACATAAATTTACGTAGTTACCAACATCACAAATAAATATAAAAATGAAAAAAAAAGTGTGAAACAAGTTTTTTTTTCTAATTCAACTGCTAGTTAATAAATTGTAAATAGACAGGCGCAAGGAATCTTGTAGTAGCAGAGTTCACATAGACAAAGTAACGGGCTTCAATTTTTTTTTAATATTGCTTTTTTTTATTCAATTATACGTAGCTACTACATACGTATATACACTAGGTGGTCTTTTTATTATATGTATAAAAATGTAAAAAGTATTTACAACAAAATAACTAAACACATATTAAAAATATATTTAAAAAATGCAAGACATTATTCATAAAAATACACCCACACACAACAATGATTTACAAATCAAAATTCTCTTCTGGCCAGGACCTTTAGGTATGCTACCAAAAATACAAGCCAAATTTTCGCTTTGGATAGCTAATCTGATTGATGATCCTCTAAGTGATGATTGCGTTTAATTTCTAAAGCAATTTCTGCCAATTGCTTCCTGGTAAATCACTCCCAGACACCCTTTTATCGCTTGTTACATCTGACCCAGAGGCTACCATTTCGAAATTTTTATCCTACTGCCTCTCTCATAATTACTAGAATCTTATTAAAATCATATTATTTAAAATCATGTACGTAGTCAAAGCTATAAAACAAAATACCGAAAAAAAATCCATTCGACCTTGAAGTGTCTGAAGCACTTTGAAAAGCGGTTAGACCAGCGACCCAGGAACCAAAATCTTAAACACTACCATGCCACGAAAATAGAACCCATCATTCTTCGTTGCTAAAAAATATTGTTGCCAAGAGAACTAAAATAAACGCTAAGGCTAACCGATTTATTTTTAATTCTTCTTCAAATCAATTCAATTTAAAACTAGAGTAACAATTTTAAATGGTCGTAATTTTGCTTTGCCCTGTGGAATTTCCCAGAAAATATTCCCATATCATCTTCTCGTTATAAGAAATCGAACTGATAATCTTTTTTGAAAATCGGAATAATACATTTTCAGTTATGATGATTACAGGTCAGCACAAAAAAGTTTAATGTTTTATTATTAAACTTTTCAGCATAAGACTTTATCCTTTTTGAACGGGCTAAAACAAAAACGGGTAATCGCACATTAATTTATAACAGATTGAAGTTTCTAGTCATATGTGACTTAGATTAACTCGTGTATTTTCGACTACAAGAAACACGGGTTTTGCTACAGACGAAAGCATCCGAATTTGGAGCAGTTAAGCGTTATATAATGATCGATTTTGATCGACTAGGACTCGAAGAATAAAGTCGAAGATTTAAACGGATTGATTTTTTTTAACAGAACATTTAAAGGGACCGGTATTTTTTTCTGAACATACTGCAGGGTATTTCATATCATTTGGCGTTTATTTTATTCACATGGTTTTCATCATAAATGAGTAAATTATAACGTTCGTTTTCTAATAACTGATCTTTAACCCCATTCATATCACCTGTTCTTTCAAGGCCGTATTTCTATGTGTTCCTTGCCAAGCCAACAGCGGTTAGTTTAGTTCGAAAATGCAGACATTTTCTAAAAGTTTTTCAATTGTTTTCCTGATTAATTAAAAATTTTTTGCATCCTCGCAGTTATTCTAAATCTTTTTTGGCCCACTAGTCATCTAATAATGCATTTGTTTAGTATCTTCTGTTGTATTTATATTCGTAGCATTTTCTTCTAAACATGTTTATCCAATTTTATGTAATTTTCGTTTCACGTTCCGTGTAGGACATGCTTAATATTATTAATAGTGCCTTTAATTTTTGTTGTATCTACTTTTGTCACTTCTTCTCTAAAAATAATACTTCGTTGCCTCTAATAGCTTCTTTTATTGTGCCTTTTTTATTTTGTAAATTTTTATTGTTATGTTGTTAGTCCAAGACTAATTATGCCCATATACAAATTGACTAAGAACGGACTAAACCAGTTAAACATCAAAATTAACATGTAAAAAGGAGGTTCTTATAAATATTCATTATACCATTTAATAATTGAATTCTTATTTGCTTAATGACATAATATAAAACACACTAAAAACACCTAGGTATGAGAAAATCACTAAAATAGGAAAAAAAATTGGTTTTACGATTTGTTTTGACTATAAAATAGTCCTTGATCTTGATATAAAACATGTAAAAAAAAGTGTCAACAGAACTGACCTCTTACTCGCTTTTGTTTGCCTTAATCATGTCTCCGTTCTTAGTTGTGAGGTTGTGAAAACTATCATAGACTTGGGAAGTAACACAATCAATTTTATACTACTACCCGAGAATAGCAAACATAGGCTCTTCTTAGCTACTACTATGTCGGTTTAGAACGTTTTTATACGTTGTCCGACGCCTATTCTCCACCTCCTTCGATCCTGACAATCATCTTCTGCCAGGTTTTTTTGACTCATTGATCTTTGGATTGACTGTTGCTATTGTAGACCCTTCTTTGGCAATCTTTCGTCGTTCATCCGTTGTACATGGCCGTACCATATGAGTTGTCTTTTAATGATGTCATCCGTTATGCTTCCCTCGATTCCCATTCTTTCTTTTATGATCTCATTTCTTATGTAATCCGTTTTAGATATTTTCATTGATCTTCTTATTGCATCCATTTCGACACTTGCCATTTTTGTTTTGTATTTTTCTGTTACGCGACAAGTCTCTATTTCATACAACAGCGTGCTTTTCACCATTTTCAAATATGCTAAATTTTACATTCTTTCTTCTGCTCCATAAAATACTGTTAAGAGATATTGTTTGTCCAGTGTCTAGTTCTCACTTGATTTGTTTTCAATACATAAATACTGTGTCTTGTCTACGTTCACTGTTAATCCCCACTTTTGATATTATTCCGTTGACTTTCTCATCATATACTCCATGTCTTCTTTATCATTAGCTACAATTACTAGGTTGTCAGCAAACTGTAGTGTGTATATGGTAAATCGGTCGTTAAGTTCTATGTCCATGCCGTGTACTTTACGTTTCCAGTTTGTCAGAGCAACTGCGGTATATATTTTAAAAAGAATTGGAGTTACCAGGAATTCTTTTGAAAGTCGATTTCCAATTCTAATTTTAGATTTTGACCCTTTGTATAGTTCTTTTATCACTTGTATGTATGTATGATTGATATTAGTTTGTTCTAACACTGTCCTCAATTTTTCTACTGGGACGGTATCACATGCTTTTTGTAGGTCCACAAAGGTAACATGAGTATCAATCAATTTTATTTGAAGTTTTATTTATCCTCTTTTATGTATCCAGGATTTTAAATAGGGGATAAAGAGGTGAAAAAAAATATTTTTATTGTAGTTTTTAGTAAGTTTGAGCTCAGAAATTCGACATTACAAGTAAATAATACGCCCAAATGTTTTTGGAAAATAAGTTGTAAAAATATCTAAAAAAATAAAAGTCACTGATACTAATTAATTTGTAAAGTGTTTCATGTAATCACCTAATAATGGCTGTCCTGCAACAGTGTTCCTAATAATAGTACAAATCGGTAGTTTCTAATATGTTTTTTTTTGCATGGTCTAAATTTTTTTAATTAGGTTTTTACACGTGTGTTTTACTTTATAAAATAATATGATAAATGCAGTCTGTATTTCGTAGTGTTTTTTAATACTTTAATGATTAAAAAGTTCAAAAGTACAAAAAGTTAATTGTAATTGAAGAAAATATTAATTAATTAAACCTGTGGCAGTACAAATAAATATGCATAAAAAAATTCTTGATTTTTTTATCAACAATGTATCATAAATTTAATGAGGTGGGGGAAAACTTCTCATTTCGATAAAAGGTACCTCAAAAAATGTTTGAAATATCTCAAAATTAACAATACGAAATAATCATCAAGATTTTACAATGCCTTAAATTAAAAATACTTTAAAAATACAAAAAAATATGATAATAAGGTGCCTAAAAAATATATCAAATATCTCACCTCTTACTACTTATTATCTTACCAAGTAGACGATAACCAAACCAAAAACTTAAGGCCTATACGAAATAATCATCAAGATCTTACAATACCTTAAATTGCAAATTTTTTACAAATTAAAAAACATATGAGAATTGAACTAGTTTCTGGTGGAAGTAAGGGAGATAACAAATAGATAAAGAGTAAAAAAATGACAATATTACAATAAAATGAAAAAACAAGATATAGTTAAGGAAAAATATTTTTAAATTATTCGGAGTTATTAAAAGACTGAACGGAATTTTCATTTTGTCGACACTTCTAACAATATACTAAAATTGATTAAAATTTTTAGGAATCCACACGTCGATATAAGTAAAAAGTTTCTTTAATTGCAGGATTTTGTATTTCATTTTGTATATTTATTAATTCCTACAGATTTTTATAAGAAAATAATTATAATTACGTGTGTATAGTTTAATATAACGTGACGTAATTAAGAATACCAGGTATTACTCATTAAATTTATTAACGGTACTTATTTCTGAATTGTTTTTCTTTTATTGAATTTCCAATTCACGAAGAGCTTCAAGGTTATGAAAAAATGGATTTTTTTTCATTTCCTATGGTTAATGTTTATTGGTGTTTTTGGCGTTACTGCTAACTATTTGCATACCTGCCCTTGCAGCATAGCATCAAAACTTAAGGTCGCAAAGTTATAGCAAGTTTACAGTATTAAACAATCACAAATATCCATGTGTTCCCACTCGAATTACTCGACGTTTTTCTATCGATGCAATGCCCATTTTCAATACTTCGCTGTAGCATTTAGAGATGTTGCCAGATTAGGCAAAACATTTAAAGGTTATTTAAAATTGGACCTTGTAGATCATTAGTTAAGTCTTCAAGTCTATCGGTTATTTCCTGGTTTACAATTAAAAATTGTGTAAGTAAATTTTAAAAATATTTAAAGGTCAACACCTAATGGATTTATGATTACTTTATTTAATTTTTCATGATGTTTTAATAGATATACTTGGTTTTCTCACACATTTTTGCGTTTTGCAAGTTTTTTTGCTGATCATGCATTTTTCTCTAATCTTTTTCTTTGTTTTTATTTTCTTGCTTATTAAAGAACTTTTTAATCTCAACAAGGACCAAAAGAAATGTACTATTTACGACGATGACAAAAAGCCATGAGGAGTTACTTTGAGCTACGGTTTCACTGGAGCAAGAATAAGCAACTTTTTGTTACATTTTGTTTTACTTGTTAACTTTCTGAAACATATATATACAGGGTGTTCGGCACATGAACCGTCAAAATTTTTTGGGATATTGTTAGGGTCATTTGCTACCTTTGCAACCTTGCAACTTGGGTCCTTAGAGTCACGGCTGAAGAGATATGAATTTTTTTATTTTTTTTCTTAAATTACCCAATATCCGACCTTTAAACTCTCGTAAGCTTTTTATTAATTTCTGGAAAAGCACCATTTTTTTTATAATTCTGTAATCTTATGCTACTTCAACTAATTAATAGATTTGTTAAAATTTATGTACCAAAGGGAGATACGAGGTTTTTCATTAAAGAACATTAGTGATTTTGTGAAAGAAAATCAATTTCAAAATTAAAAATTAAAAAAGTATCGACACTTGAGAACTTCATTTTCTTTTAAAAACTTCTGTAAATAATTACCTTTCTAACGGTATGCTACACTTTGATTAGAAAAACAATTATGCTTTAAAACACGGATATTCCGTGAGACGGGCAATAATCGTTCGGAATTGATAAGAAAACAATTTAATGTTTATGATCGTTTCGAACAAAATTTATAAATAAAGAACACAATATATTATTGTTAAAAGTTTAACTTTTGTTTAAGTAGGTAAACGATCATAAATATCAAATTGTTTTTCTTACCAATTCCGAACGAGTCTCGCCCTTCTGACGGAATATCCGTATTTTAAAGCAGAAATGTTTTTTTTTTATCAATGTGTAGCATACCGTTAGAAAGGTAATCAACTAAAGAAGTTTTTAAAAGAAAATGAGGTTCTCAATTGTCGATCCTTTTTTTGATTTTTAATTTTGAAATTGATTTTCTTTCACAAAATCACTAATGTTCTTCAATAAAAAACCTCGTATGTCACTTTGGTAAATCAATTGTAACAAATCTATTAGTTGAAAAAGCATAAGATTACAGAATTATAAAAAAATGGTGCTTTTCCAGACATTAATAAAAAGCTTACGAGGGTTTAAAGGTTCCAAAGTTGAAAAGGTAGCAAATGAACCCAACAATATCCCAAAAAATTTTGACGGTATATGTGCCGAACACCCTGTATATATGCATTCAGAAAGTTTATTCTTGAAGGAGTCGACTGCTTGCTCTGGCGACGAAAATCTTTGAACACGCGGTTCATTCTTGATTTTCGGGAAAGTATAGATATCGTTGGGGCTTAGGTCGGGACTGTATGGAGAATGGTCCAACAATTTGACGTTTTGTTGGGTTGAAAATTTAATGGTTTTTTGTGCTGTGTGCGAACTTGCATTGTCTTGGTGGAGGAGAATTCGCCGTTCGGGGTTCGTTTTTCGAAGGTCAAAGATTACTTTTGGAAAACACATGGTGATGTACCAATGGGCAGTAACATTCCTTTGATCTTTCAGAGGAACTTTTGCTACATGACCTGCTTTTTAGACAAATGTCGCGACAATCTCTTGGGATACACTTCGAGAACGGATGACTTTTGTTGGCTTTTCTTCATCTTGGAACACCCAAACAGCCGATTGAAGGTTGTTTTTGGGTTAATATAAGCAAATCCACGATTCACCACGACTGACAAAGCTGTAGCCGTTTTTCAAATTTCCTGCCTTAAAGCTGTCTAGAGTTTTATGACACCATTTGACCCTGGCTTCTTTCTGTTCTTGAGTTAACAGATGCGTTATCCAGCGTCTTCATACAAAATTTTTTGAACTAAGGTTTTTGAAATCCCCAATGAAGCCTCAATCTCGCGATATGTCACATGTCGATCTTCCGTGATGAGCATGCGCACGACATCGATGTCTTCCTGGGTTACAGCCGTTTTTGGTACACCTGGCTTTATATCATCACTAAGGCTGATCCGTCCACCCTTGAATTTTACCAATACCAACGAGAAACTGCCGACTCATGTGGTGCCTCATTAGCGAAAAAAAATTATAACCCAAAATGGTTCTCGATTTAATTCCATTTTTCGACTGATTTGTTAACGTAAAACATTCACTGTAGCTATAAAACTATATGTATCGCATTGACGTTTTGGTTTTAGGTTAGGTAAAGATTGAGGTTAAGTTTTAGTGACGCCATTCGATAAGTGTCGCCCTCTATGTTCCTACATGCAAAATAAAAAAGACAGTACAAGCATAAATTCAAAAAAAGGAAAGGCAAAATTTGAAAGCTTTGTAATAATTGCAAAAGCATGTCCCACAGGATAAAAATTATGGTCAGGATATAATTTAAAAAGAGATTAGTGAAGATTAAGACCAAGAAACTATTAAACTCGGTAATATAATAAAAGCACTTACACTTGAACATGATCTTGACGTTATAGAATTTTTCGAAGGTCAAACGAGATCAGCTTTTCGTTTAGGTTCTTTGTTGTTGTGTGAGTTAGATTATTATTGAATAATCTACTTCTGCTTAATATTGTTATTACTCTTGTGAATAATATTAGAATATTCTTATAGGTGTTTATTATGGCATGCAAATTATGTATCTACTTAGTCAAATTTAATTTCTTGCTTCATTATGCCAAATTTTCAAAGAAAGAGTAATAATAAATCAAGATCCCATAACACCCCTAGGCTAATGGAAAAATTGCTTTAAAGAATAGTCTGCCAATTTATGGGCACCTAAGCTCACATTGTCCGCGAAAATAACCCCATATCCGCCACCCGGGGATTGGAGATTCCTTCGCCCCCCTTAATGTAATACTACTGAACAAAACAAACTATAATGTTTTAACCCAACCTAGGTACTAAATTTCATTAAATCAAGCAAGTAGTTTTTGAGTTATGCGGGTTGGTCGTTACAGACAGACAGACATACAAACAGACGGCGTGATAAAAAAGTTTCAAAATTATCTGAAACGCAAAGATATAATTTTTTTTAGAAATCGCATCAATTTTTTTCTTATTTTTGACGCGATCACTATAGCTCACACTACTATAGTTACAGTAGACGTGTGAGCTAATTTAATGTGTAATACACCATATTATACAGTGTTGTCGAAAATAATAAGAGTGCCCTTAATTTTCATGAAAATCTTATTTTCATTTGAAAATTTCAACTTGATTCAAAAGTTTTGGCGAATCTTTTTATAAAATTTTCCAGTGTGTAATTTTAGACTTGGTTTGATGGTATGATGGTGACTGGTTGTACCATTCGAAACAGAGGTAAAAAGTGCTAAAAATTTTAGAAACATTAAAAAAAAGATCAATAGATCGTCAAGATATATAGATTTTTAAACTTGGCAATACAAAACTCCCAAAAATAACCAATTTTTCACGGTTTTTTGCTCATTTTAAAAATTATATCTATGCTATCCTTTGTTCAATCGTTATAATTTTTCAGGGGGTATATATCGTAATTTTTATCCCTTTTTGGATTAGTACCAGTCCTTTTTGAAATATTTAACCACACATTTTTTTTCGTTACAAATCTCCCACTAAGTAATCTTAAAAAGCTACGACATAGGAAGAAATTGTTTAAAATCTAGATTTGACCTAAAAACAAAGTGATACCTACCAACCTAATTATCATTCCAAATCTTCCCGACCATACCTTTATAGTAATTTTTGCAGCCAGATATAGTAAAACAATTTCTTATGTCAAAAATGCCCACAATCAAAATGGACAAATATTTAAGGAAAAATGCAAATTTGATAGGGTCAAGGGTTGTAAAAATGAGACACTTTTAAAACTTTTATATTCTAAAGATTTTATACTGCTCTGTAGGAGTCGATTTTTTTTTAGGATATAAGCAATAATCAGAAAAATATTGCAAAAGTAAAAACATAGAAATCTGATTTATAATATGAGAAAAAAAAACTGTGTCTTATATTTTACCTTGAAAAAGTTCAAAAATGAGACAGGTTAGGCGAAATATGAGACAGTGATAAAATTCACGTATAAACAGTCGGATCGCCGTTTAAACTAAAAATAAGACATTCAGAGTAAAATTGAGACATGAGTTTTTGTTTTTTTTTACTTAAATACAACAAATAAGTGAAAAAATATTTATTTATAGAAAAACCAATCTACGAACTCACACGACAAAAGTTTCGATAATGTTTTAAAAAGTTTTATACCACAAATAAAGCTATGGATTTTGTAATTTTAATTATGAGCCTATTGTTTATAAAAATGTAAAATAGATTATAGGTATGAGGTCCTTACAACTGCTGCTATCAGTCTATAACAGAAAATCCATCGGAATTCAATTATTAGTATTTTTCATTTAAGTGTCTCACTTTTCAACAGGATTTTCGGTGTCTCACTTTTACACCACTTGACCCTACATTTTTAATTAATCAAGTACCTAATTTTTACAAAAATTAATGAAGTTTATTAGTTAATTAGTTTCAAAATAAAAGAAAAACTTCTTTTGTTTCAGGTTTTCAGTTCTAAGGCCGAGCTGCAACTTCACACGCAAGCGCACATGCGCGAAGCCAAGCCGTACAAGTGCAGCCAGTGTTGCAAGGCCTTCGCCAATAGTTCCTATTTGTCGCAGCACACCAGGATCCACCTAGGGATCAAGCCTTATCGGTGCGAAATCTGCCAAAGGAAATTTACACAGCTCAGCCATTTGCAGCAACACATCAGGACACACACGGGGGACAAGCCTTACAAGTAAGTAGGCCTTGGTTTTAGAAAGCGTGTGGGGTGTGCGCGTTTCTGTATCACACAGCCCACACGTCACCAGCCTCAAAAACAAATAATCCTTGGGACTGTAATGGTGGACAAACTTTACAAGTCGGTTGTAAGTAGGCCTTTGTAGCAGGTGACTTTCTGACTTTCTCGAAGGAGAATTTGGCCGTTCTTGGAGAAAGTATATACTATAATAGTTTTTCTCAATTATGTAAACAATTTAGGCAAATCATACATACCTGTTCAATTTTCTTTTTTTGATCTTCACATATTCACTTCTTTATATTTATTAAACAAATATCAAATTTTACTACTATTAAACCTTTGTATTCTAATATTTACTTTAAACTTATAGGTTTTAGGAACCTTTTGTAAGTTTGTTGTAAATATATTTATTTAACAATATTTTAAACGTTAACTGAATAATATTATTTAGTCAATAATACTGTTTAGGTTTGGCATATTATATTGATTAAAAAACCAGAAAAACATAAAAACAATATTTTAAAACATTGGAAACAGCAATAATAAAAAGCTTTAAAATTAAAATAAACTCTAAAAGTAAAGATCAAAATAGTTATAAATAACAAAGATAATAGTTTTATACAAAGTTAAAATAATAAAATTGACAGATTTAACATTTCCCCAATTCAAAAAACTCCCCTTAAATCAAACGAAGTGAAGCGTACAAAATCCAACCAAAGAATGCTTTCTAAGGATTTTCTTGTCTCAGCGAAAACAACCCTCCTTCCGAGGCACTCATAGCTTGGCGTTGAATGGCTCAAACTCTAATACTAAAGCACGCCACAAAGAAAGAGAAAGACTGTGCTCTAAATGCTCTAGACAAAGAGAAAAGACACCAGTGCAAACCAGAGATGCGTTGACTTAGAAAACAGTTATAAATTAAAATTACAGTGTGTTTTTTAAAAATTGAAAATAATTTTTTAAATTTGTTTCCAGTTACAAAATATAAATTATTGTCATGTTAGTGGCTCAAAGGACAGATTAGCCGAATACAACTTTTATTAAAATACAGCGATCCTGAAAATCAATGCCTAAAAACAAGTCGCTGCGTTGCCATAAATGTCACTTGTGCTTATCCTAGTTTTGCATGTAATTAATGCTTGTCAAAAACAATATTTAATAAAAAATATTTAATGGCAAAAATACCATTTACATTCAAATCCCGTTGTGTTAATCTTTGGTGAATGGAGTGCGCATGTTTGCTGCACATATGGGACAAGACATGCACCTTAGTATACCTTTAGACTCTAACGATAAACAGCGCGATGCGACATTTGCAATAAAGAAATTCAATACAATGAAATAAATAAAATATAGTTAGATATCATTTATCATCAGGCATATAATTTTTACCAAATTTATTTTTTTAATATTTGACTTGTCATTTTATTATTTGTAAGTGAAAATTGGTGAATTCCGGAATTAAACAATTTCCGCATTACCAAATGTAAAAGAAATGTATTACATAAATTAGACAATGAAAAAAGTTTAAATAAATTTTGGACAAAAACTCAATTGTTTTCAAGTTTTTATTTAAAATTACTATATAAAAACACAACGTGTTTATTGATTACTTCTTTTCTCAAAGTAATTAAGTTGCTATAAAATTTAAAACAAATGTATTAATATTTAATTAATATTGAAGAAAATGGTTTTTTACAATTTTTCTATACATATTTATAAAAATATTTAAATCAAGTATGTATCTATTAGGAAACGAGAAAAGCGAAAGCTTTTTTCATTTAAATTACCCGCCTTTGAACATAAAATAGTTTAACGTTATACAGTTTTCCTATTTTAATATACCCTGTTCATTTTCATTTAAATCAAATTTATCTAAATTCAAACCAAAAAATTGAAAAAAACTAATTTAAAAAAAAATCAAAATCTCTAGCCTTAAAAAAACGCCTTTTGTTAAAAATAGCCTCTATCAAGCGAACTGGCTTATAGAATCTGTGTTCCAAATTTTCTTCAAATCGGTTAAGTAGTTTCTGAGATTAGCCGTTACCCTAGGGAGAAGGGGGAGAAGCCAAGAAGAGGGCGAAAAAAAGTTTCCGACTATATGCAAATAAATGTGAAAAATAAAGTCATTTTTGTGTAACTATGCGCTCTTGGTTTTGCGGCACTAAAAAAATTGATCGAGGCATATTTTTTAACGAATTTTGGGCAAAAATTTGACGCAGCACCACGAATTTTTTTTTTTTTTGAGTAGCTATGATAATTCTGGCACTACCATGTTGAATGGCGACGAGCCGCCACTGCTATTAAGTGACAAATTAATTTATTTCTAACAAGCTGCATCATTTGTTATAAAAGATTTGACCATTTAAAAATGAATTGACTATATCTGCCATGTAATTTTTTAATTCCTATATACTCTCGTTTGTACAGTCCCCGACCTTGACAGTGCTAAATAATCATGTTATATAAAACAGTTTCATTCTGTTCTCTTTCAGTACCCATGTCCATTTATTTATCACTAACAATCATTACGCTATTTACATACAAGGTGAACCTTTTTATTTTGTTTAATATTATTTTATTTTTGAGATTATATTTTGGATAATTTATATTTTATAAGTTTTCAAAAGGTGCAATTTACTCCTCAAATTTTTATAACGATCACGCGCCCCTTTGTTAGATTGTTACTCTCCTTGCCCGCACAGCAATAGCTAAAGAAGGTTTCGACGAAAAATGTTTTTTTGAGATAATGCCGAAAATGTGTTATTTGGGTGTATTTTAACCTATCCTAGCAATATCGTCGTGACGTCTGTCTGTGTGTGTGTGTATTTTTTTCTGTCCGTAACACGATAGCTCCTAAACCGCTTTTCATTAAATTTTCAGGAAAAATAGTTTTTAACGGAGCATCGCATCAATATGTGGTTTTCGGAATATAGTAGACTACATTTCGCTCAATAATATGTGTTATAACCAAAAACTTCGTAGGAGCTTTGATTTCTGAGATATTAAAAAAAAATTGTTTTCAAGGCTGTTTATCATAGTTTTTCTTGCTAATAGGCTAGCTAGAAAGGTATCAGATTTGTCATAGATCCATTTATTTTTAAATATCTTTCTAGTGCTCATAGTATTGTGTGCTTTTGTTAAACAATTTGAAATTGTGATTATAGACAAAAATTTAAAAAGCTCCCATAAACCTCAATTTAAGATTCGAGTATACAAATTTTAAACTGCTAAATTTAAGGAAAAACATAATTTATTAACCACCATTTGGTTAAATCGAAAAGAAAACATTACATTAAAATAACAAAGTGCTACCTAACACAGTAGAACATCCAGAAATATGTAATAAAATCTAAAAACTCTTAGCTTGGGAGGGGGCTCAAGCCCCGAAGCTATCTCCTGGTTGCACCCATGCATAAGAAATATCTTATTGACTTATGTTTTGTATCTTAATTCAGGCGATGAAACCCCTAAAACTGGAATAAAAAACAGGGCATGTAGCACCTTGTTAGAGATGGTTTCTAAATGTTCTGTAACTTACCGCGGTATTTTTTGTAATCACTCAATTAGTTTTCGAAATATTTGCATTTGAAAATGTGAAATCTGTTTTGATTTTTCCAAAACTATAAGCACTGTAAACGCAATTAACAAACTTTTTCCATAAAGGAACCACGTGACTCATTTTGGAAGTACCTAAGCTTTACCTCTTCTATATACTTCGCAAATATAAGCAAAGAAAAACCTATTACAGAGAAAATAAACTAGAGAATAATCAACGGAAACACGGTCATCAAAAACTGCTGAAATCAAAGAATCTAACTAGATTTCTGAAACAAAAAATCTAGACTATAATAATTAGGCCGATAGTAATATGATATGGGTCCGAATAATGGACACTTATAAAAGCAAATGAATAACAACTAAAAATATTTAAAAGAAAAATTATTGGTAACATCTTTGGACAAGTCGAAACAGAAGTAGGTTCAGATAAATTATGAATTAAAACAGCAAACAGATAACGCAAATATCGTCAGATTCCTCAAAAGTAGAAGATTTGCTTGGTTGGGATATGTACAAAGAATGGATAAGACAACAATCCTAATTATCCTAAGAAAAAAACTGGAGACCTGCAGGAAGGAGGGGAAGAGAGAGGCCACGAAAAAGGTGGATAGACGATTTAGAAGATGACATCAAGAATATGGGAACAACAAGGTGGCAAAGAATCGTAAAGGGCATAATGGAGGACTCCGGTTAAGCAAGCTAAACCCCACAAGCTGTTGTGATGTTACCTGAAAAAAGGACCGATGGACTTTAAAAACTATATTAGCTAGCCAGAAATTAGACATTTTAAGACTTTAAGAGAATACAAATTTTCTATAGAATCGACGTGTTTAAAACTAGGAAAAACTTGCAATCTAAATTGTCACCTTTGCGGCTTGTATGCAACAGGGACAAATAGGGGGTAGAGAGAACTGCCAAACCGCAAAAATGACCATTAGATTTGCGAGTATTACTTAGTTATCAATAGGCCAACGCGATAATTTGTCCGAGTTCATACTTAAGTGTCTAGTGTATCCCTTAAAAATACTCTGCAAATATATGGGCCCCTAAGCTCACACTAGGTACTATAGTTATAGTTTACGTGTGAGCTAATATAACTAAAAACTGAAATATATTTTATTCAACTCCAGACTAAATTACCTTTTGTTTGATACCACACAAGCCATGTTTTGACTTAAACTCAAATTTTTAAAATTTACCCCCACCCTTAAAAAAAGCAAAAACTAAAATGTTATTTGTTAAACTCCGGACTCAATTACCTTTCGTTTGATATCACAAACGCCATATTTTCACTTAAACTCTAATTTTTGAAATATACCCCCACCCTTTTTTTAAAATAAATTAAAATGTATTTTGTTTAACTCCAGACTCAATTACCTTTCGTTTGATATCACACACGCCGTATTTTCACATAAACTCTAATTTTTGAAATCTACCCCCACCCTTTTATTTGGTTTGTGTTCGGTGGATTTTATTCATTTTTAAATGGGACCGTCTCGACCCAAGACCCAGCCTAGGTACCAAATTTCATTAAAATGGGCCAAGCGGTTTTTGAGTTATGCGCGTTGGTCGTTACAGACAGACATACAGACATACAGACAGACAGACAGACAGACAGACAGACAGACATACATACAGACAGACAGACAGACAGACAGACAGACAGACAGACAGACGGCGCAACAAAAAAGTTTCAAAATCATCTGCAACGCAAAGATATATAAAAATTTGTGAAATCGGAGCAACTTTTTTTTTCTCGAAAAAATTAGGATCACCATAGCTCACACTACTATAGTAGTATATGTGTGAGCTAATAAATTAACTTGTATAACAGTTTCTATAAAAAACATAACCTGTCTAAAAACTGATATTTTATTCTCATCGGACCACACTGTATTTATTTATTGTGTTACACTTTTCTATACATGGAGCGGCCAATTTTTTACAATTAGAACTACATGACACCCATGTCATATTGTTGTAATTATTTGCTTGTCATACTATTAAGGCAAAACATGTTTTAAGATTTAAAGTTTGTTACAGAAAGGTCAGTTGTTTTTGTTGGTACTTTCAGGCGTAGAATATTGAGTAGACTAAAATCAGTGTAATTTTCAATCATAGGAAGATCATTTGTTTGCATCATCTAAAATGCGACGATGCCAAATCAAGACTAAAAATATTCCTCAACAAGGCAACATAGCATTAGGTGTATGTGTTAAAAACCATTTTTGTTTGGGCAGCTTTTGAAAAAAAAATATTGGTGTATAGGTACTTTATTTTTTAATACATGTACAAAATAAAACAAACACCAAATCCGTAATAAAAAACTAGCTGCATCCATTAACAGGTATATAATTTATAAAATCTGAGCCTGTTGATTCTGTGAACAAAACAGTCTGAACAAATTAAACATCCTGAATCGACTAGTTCGCGGACAAACTGTAGAAATAAAAATTCAAGAGAAAATTAAAAATTATAATTTTTAATACAATTACAACACAATCTAACCAATATCTCCATATCTTAGAACTACAAAGAAAATAGAAAAAGCATTTACGAGAGAAATAAATACTTTTATTGACATTTTGCCCACGAACAACTGGCTTTAAATGTATCAAATTGTGATTCCACTTTGTGGTTTTCATTGATTATTTTTACCAGGAAAATTAAACTATAGACAGACAGTGTTAAATTGTTATTTTTTCCTAAATCTAACAGTACATCTATTTATTTATTTATTGCACGTTGTAGTTTAGTAAATTACACGAGTAATTTAAATAAGTATTTAATAATTAATGTGCAATTTTTTTTACGTAGACATTCAAATACTCAATTACATGTGGACATATGTATCCTCTTACGTACCCAACAAACATTTAAAGTTGTAACGACGAAACCCCAACTAGAAAGAATTTCTTAAAAGTAACCGCAACGTACTCCAGCTACGTCTCAGTATACCATACAGCGACGTTATAATTCCCTAAGTGGGGAACTAATTTGTGGTTATAACTACTTGGCCAAGTGTTTAAAGTCACTGTAGTAACAACTACACTACTACGTCGTAGCCAGGTATCTACTACGTCGTAGAGGCTGGTTTTTTCCGTAATGGCATAAAAGTTGCGATGTAGTTTCAAATTATATAATCGTTTCTTTTTGGTAGAATTGTTACACAATATGGTGGACACAACAGTAAACAGACTCGCTTAGTTTTTTTGTTTGGTTATGGTTATAATATGTACTATGTTATCCAAAAGGGTGAGAATTTACGAGAAGAGGATCAAAATTCGAGTGCGACGCAAAGTTTTTTGGGGAACATGCATTATATATATTGCAAAAAACCGGTGCGCCCGTAAAATTGAGCCGTTTTCTGGTAGCAGATGGAATTTATGTGTTGTGATTTTGGAGGTTATGTTTTCATAATCGACAGTTAACTCCAACAAATGGTGCTTAAGAAGAGCATTTTTGGTAAGCTTCAACTAATTTGTTTATAAAATAGTATACCTCTCTAATATGAGCTCATAAAACGACAACAAAAATATTAAATTTTCTTTCTTACATCAAAACATGGCGTCCCAAACTATATTCCCTGATAGTCGTAAGGGTTACTTGAAAGTGAGCCTACGTTACGGCAACGTGTCACTTACGACTTTTATGTCGGCATTCCTTTTTAGTTCTAGATAACACACTCGAATTTCTACTCCTTCGTTGCAGAAACGTATTATTAACTAGCTTTCGCCACTAGAAAACGTCTACAGAGTGATAGGAACCACGCGATAAGTATAACTACTACCCTCAAGTTATTGGGGTGTCGCCACTTGTCATTTGCCGTTTCTGTCAACAACAGCACCACTGCCTATAGGTTATGTACGAGCGTGAATTTGTGGTAGGTTTTAAACAAAAACAAGATAAATTAAATTCCATTAGAACAATAAATGAAGTGCCAATAAAAAGAGTTTTTAAAAATGTATGTTGCAGTCGAGAGCATGATCCCTATTCTAGATTTTCTAGGAAGTGTTGGTCAAGGAACTAAAAGAACGTAGTCACATCAATGAAATCAACTTATTGTTACTTTTTTTATCTACACATTGCTCTCACAATTCGTATGTAGTATTTTTTATTGTTTTTAGATATTTTGGCATTGTCAATATTCAGTAATTTTTATTATTATAAGCCCTATAAGTAAAAAAACATTCTCTGAGACTTGTTAGATCACTTAGAAATCCGCATGTAACCACGATATATCTAACTTGTTTTTTTATTAGCCGCAAACAGCGCAAAAGTTCCTAGATGAAGTCTAGCATATCCCAGAGGTTATTTTAGGGGCCGTGCATAAATTAGATATTAGGGACCTATTGCAATAAAGCCTGGCACAAAACACAGCACAAATTTAAGTTTATTCACTTCAAACCAAGCTTTAACAACAGCACAAATTTAAAGAAAACCAAAAAGACAAATACCCAAGCTCAACACATAAAATGAATCACAGTGAGACACGACACGTCAGCACAAGAGGCATAGATAAACGAATTCGGTTTAGTCCGCACAAGAGGGTTACGATGGCGATAGGGTGGTGCCACAGCACAAACCACGAACGACCGTAAAGAACAGCAACATGTAGCGTAAAAGATTAAGGATGGAGATTAAGCATGGACCAGGGAATTCTTAAAATCCGTGTGCGGTACTCGATACTTTGGATCAATATTTTGCATTTTGATTGTTTTGCAAAATGGTCAAGCAATGAGCTCAAAAAAATGGACTGCTCGAGGTAGTTAAAAAAATATTTGCAAAACTATTCCTAATATTCCCATATTATAAAAGGAGCCACAAAAAGTAGGGTTAAGAATGTGTGCGACCAAGATGCGACTTCAAAAAGTCTACGTTTTCAAAGTAGAAACAGGAAGGAGAGATTACTTTAAAAGATCGACATTAAAAAAAAGTCAAAGTAGTTGCGGCTTTAAAGTTGATCCAAAAAGTTATTTTGTCTACATTGTTACATCAGATGTTACTATGATGACACAAACTTTTGTGGTAAAAATTAAAGTTATAATGTAGTTGTCGGATACACTTGTTTGGGACTCCAATGAAGCTTAACTTTCCAGTGGTAATTAAGTAGGATATAAAAGTCAGGGCGACTACGAAATAACGACTAAAAAGAAAGTAAAACTTTAGCAACGTCCTATTGTGGTAGAGAAGACTATCAGAATCAACAATCCTAAGAAGTAGTTTAGAGGGTCGTTTTTACGAAACATCTACTATTTCCTGATACTAAATAGTAGTTAGAACTAAAAAGTAACAAATTTTGGTTGGGATCACCACATTTCTACTTTAAGAAAGTAGCAAAGCCTTTAGAACATGTAGCCGCTACTATAAATGTTAGTTGGGTATCATTCCTAAAAATTAAATAGAAAAACATTTGACGGTGTAAAATTTAGGATTTTTATAAATCATAGTTCTTTATCACTCCCAAAACTTATTGACCAAAAGTTATATCTATATCTACGTGTATTATGTTTTTCATCATCGCAAAACTAAAGGTCTTCTATCTCTTTTTTGCAGATGTAGACATCCTGGTTGTCAAAAAGCTTTTTCCCAGCTGTCAAACCTGCAATCGCACTCACGCTGTCACCAAACCGACAAACCGTACAAGTGCAACTCCTGCTACAAATGCTTCAGCGACGAACCGTCCCTTCTGGAGCACATCCCGAAGCACAAAGAGAGCAAACACCTCAAGACGCACATTTGTCAATACTGCGGCAAAAGCTACACGCAAGAGACGTATCTGCAAAAACATATGCAGAAGCATGCTGAGAGGACAGATAAACGGCCACCCATTGGGCCTACTTTGAGTAAGTACATTTTCAGAAATACATTTTTATTATTAAAAACACTCACCTTGAAAAAAACTTGCAAAGAAAAAAAATTTCATATTTGGTTTAGTGATTTCAAAACTTAAAGCGATATAAGAAATCGTTTTAAGCATTCGACATTTTTAGTCCATTCTCTGTAATCATGTATCCCAGAAAAGTAATTTTTTACCTAAAAAAATTAGATTTTAAAGTTTTCAATCAATATATGCCTTTCTCAGAATAAAATTTTATATTACTACATGGTAAATGACTTTGAATTTTTATATATTGTAGACCATAAAATCGTCAATATATATAAATTTAGCAAAATTAACAATCAAGAACTAAATATGTAGACTTTGGGGATAACCATGACCAGACCATTAGCACTATCCGTGTGTCCCAAATAACTCATTTATTACGTTTATACCTAGACACTTTCCAAAGTTTAATAAAATTTACTTTTTCCTAAGTTTAAAATTAAAAATTTTAATTTGCTAATATCTGTTGACCCTAATATACTGTATATCATAAAGTCATCTACGTACGTGGTTCGTCCCGCCTTCCTTTTTGTAAATATGTTCTTTTTACTATAATTTACCAAATTGGTTCGAATTAGGCTATTTGGTGATTCACTAGAGCATTTTCTATTTTTTGTTTATTTAGTATTAATTAACTAATTAAGTACCTAAAATTACTGGGTTATTTGCATTTGAAACTCCCGCGGTTTAAAGGCAAATATTACAATTTGCTATAATCAATTTACTTTACATAAAATGCATTTTGAATTACTAAGGTTCCTAGTTCCTTTAATATGGACCTTCGTAATCTCATTCCCTCCTACTTATTCCCTTTTCTCCTACGCCTATGGATTAACGACGCCACTGGGCGACATGTGGGAGAACGAACGCAGTAGCGATATCTGCTGCAGCAACAGAGAACCGTTTCGCCTTCGAACGATAATACACGCGTGTTAGCGACTCTCCTACCACATTCATGTGGGGTGCAAAAAGCACGGTTTAACAGCGTGTCCTCCCATGAGTTCCGCTTCCTGTATAAAAATGGTAAGTGAAAATGCATTATTTTTACCTTACATACATTTGTTTATTGCTACACTAACCTAGAAGGTAAACTAGACCATTTCAGAATCCCTTGTACCAGCTTAGCCTATGACCTTATTCCCTTAAAATTACAGTCCACATCTGACACCGTTAAATTCCAGACAACTCTCCTATCTGGACCACCAGGGAGCCCCATTTTTGATCCTTAGCGACCCGGATTTCTGGAATCGTTTTTTTGCCTTTTTAGGTTAGTTTTTTTTTACTGGTTTCAAATGCAAGAAAAACCCTTGTTTTCCTAAATGCCTTTTTTACTGGTTTCAAATGCAAGAAAAACCCTTGTTTTTCTTACATGCCTACTTTAGAAAACCCCTAGGTTTCTAAAATACATTTTGCGATTTTTTTTTGTGTAAAAACAAATGCAAGAAAAACCCTTGTTTTTCTTACATGCCTACTTTAGAAAACCCCTAGGTTTCTAAAATACATTTTGCGATTTTTTTTGTGTAAAAATTAAATATTTTTAACAATAAATTTAGCCTTTTCATGCGAAAAACCAAACACAGATAAAATCTGTAAACTACTATGCTTTTTTTTGTTTCGAATAAATCAAGTTTTTTCGTTTCTTTTTTGTAAAAAAAAAACCGTATAGAATTTGGGTGTTTTTTTGTTTGTCACTGGAAATAGTTTAAAATAGTGTCTGCAAAGTGCTATTATTTTAGCCGTTGTGCCTTCACATTTGTGGATTGCTATAATTATATCCAATTTGCTCGAAAAAAATCTCCAAATTGCCATATTCATTTTTGCTTATTGCAAATTGCTATGACTATATCCGATTGCGGATGCTTTACTATATTCGTTTTTGCGTAAAAATTGCTATGAATATATCTATTTCTAATTTACTATTATAATATCTGTCTGCAAATGGCTATGATTGTATCCATTTTTTGCGTGCATAATAAATTTTGAAGGAAATTTAATTCTTAACTTGAGAATTTGTTTTCGTGTAAAGGCAGATAAATAGTTTTACCAAATTAAATGCTTTTGATTTGTAGGTATTTATTTTTAAATTTAATACATAGTAGGTACCTACTTATTTGAATTCGCGAGGCGAAGATAAAAAAACTTATACACAAGTTTTTTGTTATCATTAGTTTGCATCGGGTATTTTCTTTACTTTTGTGCGCTTATAGTTTGATTATTGTAATTAAACGTAGGACATTAATATTTATACAGGGTGTCCAAATTTTGATTTTTTTTTCAGTTTACCTAATTTTTGTCAATTATTTTTTGGATTTTTTTTTAAATCATGTCTAGTTCGGATAAAATTTTAGAGGCTAAAGCCTTGCGCTATAGTGCGATTTCACAGCTAAATTTGATCATTGAATCCGCGACCCTCGCAAAAAATGACCCTGCCTATCACAGCGGCTTTAAAGTCAAATTTCGGACATTGTCAAAAATCAAAAAAGATTTTGAAAAGCACCATAATACTTTGTTGACGTTGGTAGCCTCTGATGAGGATCGCTTAGTAGTAGAAAACAAAGTGTTTATGGACTTTTGCAAACGCTGTGACGAGATTTCCACTATATTTTACGAACTTTTCGAACTACCCTTTGAAGATGGAGGGCTTTTGAGCAGTACGATAAATCCCATGGTTAGTCCCTGTGCCTCCACAGACCAGCATGGTTTACTGCCTAGGATAAAAATACCTCTTTTTCAAGGGGAATTTAAGGAGTTTCCAACCTTTTTGCAAGCCTTTAATGCTACCGTGCACAATAATAGGTCGCTGGGAAACTTTGAAAAATTCAATTTGCTTTTTTCTAATTTAAAGGGCCCTGCCCTGGATGTCATTTCTGACATTCCTATCCTTGCTGAAAATTATTTAAATGCCTACCACACCTTGGTGGATAGGTATACAAATAAACGATTACAAGCTTACCTTCACTGGAAGGCAATTGAAGGCTTCTCTCCTCTTACTAAAGAGAATGCTACGAATTTGAGGAATTTGCTTGATTGTTTTTCGAAAAACTTAAGTGCTTTAAAAGTCATGGGTTTTAAAACGGAGTTTTGGGATTATATTATGGCACAAATGCTCTTGGATAGGTTGGACCTAACCACGCGCAAGGCATTTGAGCAAAATTATTGCTCCAATGAGATCCCCTCTTATGATAAAATTCGTGCTTTTGTTTCTAGCCATTGCATTGCGTTGGAACAAATACAACAAACTCAAGATTACTTAAAAAATAAAGATTTGTCAATTTCAAGTCAGAAAAATCAAGCAAAGTTTCAAAATCGATCTGCTTTGTTTGCTAATACTCAGAGAGCCTCCAAAAATGCCTCCCAGTCTCCAAATGGCCAAAGTGGCTTAAATAATACTCCAAACCCTCAAAATTTTTGTTTTCTCTGTAAAAGTGGCGATCATATAATATACAGATGTCCTAATTTTTTGGCGAAAACTCCCCAGCAACGTTTTGAGATTGTTAAACAACATAAAGCGTGTGTCAACTGTTTGGCCTCAAAGCATAATTTACCCCAGCAATGCAAATCAGAAAAAAGATGTTTACATTGTGGCCAATTTCATCACAGTCTCTTACATTTTTTTCCTATTAATTCTACACCTAGTTCTGCGAGTAGCCCCTCTACTTCTGCAGTGCAAACCCCGAGGAGCCCCGTGGCTACCGAATTTAATAGAAGCACTAACACCATTGTTACTGGTATGTCTTTAAATGATCGCGAAGTACTTCTCTGTACCGCTTTAATACAAATACAGGATGTTTTTCAAAATTGGCACACAGTGCGCGCCATCTGTGACTCTGGTGCTCAATCTTCATTTATATCTAAGTCATGTGCTGATAGTTTGGGCCTTCCTAAATTTAATATCGCCATGACTCTACAAAGCTTAGATCGAATGACAACTTCGGCAAAATCTGGAATTAATTGCAATATATCCTCTTTGCGTGATAATAATTTTGTTTTTAATTTTGATGCGATAATACTCGATAAAATTTGTAGTGATTTACCTCATTCCTCATTTTCGATTAAAAGTTTTCCTTTTCTCGCCAACTTAGCACTAGCTGACCCAGGCTTTAATAAAAGCGATAAAATTGATTTATTGTTGGGCGGCGATGTGTACCCTTACATTTTGCTAGATGGTCGTTTGTCTACGGGACCCAACAACCCCGTCTGCATTAATACTATTTTTGGTTGGGGAATAATGGGCAATCTTTCACTTTCACCTTCAACTACAAATCAAATTAAAACATTTTTTACTACGTCAATGAACGATTCTTTTGTCAATTTAGATAAAAATCTACAACGATTTTGGCAAATAGATGACATACCTAATGTCAAGGCTATTGACCCCGAAGATGAGTTTTGCGAAAATTATTTTTTGAAAACTACCTCAAAAAATGAGGAGGGGAGATATATTGTATCTTTACCATTTAAAGTTACTGCTCCAGATTTTGGCGACACTCGATCCATTGCCGTACGTCGTTTTTTCTCCCTTGAGAAGAAATTGCTACAAAACCCTGATTTTTATGCTGCCTACAGCTCTGTTTTACAAGATTATTTAGATAATAATCATATGCAACCGGTTTCTGCACCTTTGCCGACCGAAATTTCAAATCATTTTTATATTGCACACCATGCGGTGTTTAAAAAAGATTCTACTAGCACCCCCCTGAGGGTGGTTTTTGATGCGAGCATGCACGCCCCTGGCAAAATCTCGCTCAACAACGCTGTTTATACTGGGCCCCCTTTACAAAGGGACTTACAAAAAATTTTATTACTTTATCGTTTGCATAAATTTTGCTTTTGTTGCGACATCCGTCAAATGTACAGGATGATTTTAGTTGACCCTAGTCAAACTAATTTTCAAAGAATAGTTTGGAGGTTTGATCCTAACCAGCCTATTCAAGACTTCGAAATAAATAGAGTTTTATTCGGGGTCTCTTGTAGCCCCTTTTTGGCTATCAGAACTTTGCTGCAACTTGCTAGAGAGCATGAGGACCTTCCTCTTGCCTCAAAAATCATTGAGGAGGCAGTTTTTGTCGATGATGTGATTTCGGGAAGTGATGACTTTTTTAAGGCCACTGAGATGAAAAATCAATTAATCGAGCTACTTAGCCGAGGTGGATTCGAATTGCGTAAATGGGCGAGCAATTGTCCCGAGTTACTATCCGATCTTCCTGAGTCACACATTTCGATGAAGGCTCTTTCTCTCGATTTAGATGCTGAAAATTCAACTTTGAAAATTCTCGGTTTAAATTGGAACCCTCATACTGATGAATTTTTTTATACTTTCGACTGTTCTCTCCAAACATGCACTAAAAGAACAATTTTAAGTAATTTGGCCCGCATTTACGACCCTCTGTCTTTTTTGGCGCCAATAGTTTTAATTTTAAAATTAATTGTTCAATACTGCTGGGCAGAAGACTTAAACTGGGACGACCCTGTCAGTCCGGAAATTGTTTTTAAATGGGAAAAATTTAAAAATGAATTAAAGTTTTTGCATTCTGTTAAAATTCCTCGTCAAATAATTTTGCCTAATGCTAGTCAAATCCAGCTAGTAGGATTTTGCGATAGTTCAGAACGGGCCTATTGTGCTGTCGCTTATATTCGAATTTTTTATTCTGATGGAAACATTAAAGTTTTTTTTGTTTGTAGTAAATCTAGAGTCGCACCGTTGCGTCGTAAACTAACTTTACCAAGACTAGAGCTTTTAGGAGCTGTTTTGTTGGCTAAATTAATGGATTTTTTACTAGAAACGTTCTCGGAAAAAATTAAATTTGATAAAATTCTTGCTTTTACTGATAGCACAGTGACCTTATCTTGGATTCAGGGATCTCCTCACAAATTTAAAACATTTGTTTCGAATAGAACTGCCTATATACAAGGAAGAATTAGCCCTGAGTTTTGGCATTATGTTCCTACTGAACAAAATCCTGCTGACTGCGGTACTAGGGAAATGTATCCCTCTGATTTACAAAGATTTTATTTTTGGTTAGAAGGGCCTTCTTTTCTAAACCAACCTACAAATACTTGGGATTTTATGACAGTTACTTACGATGGGAATGCAGTTTTGGAAGAACAGCGAAAAAATATTTTTAACGTTTTTACTTGCGAACAAACAGTTGAATATTATGTAAACAACTTGTTTGAAAAATACAGTTCTCTTTTTAAAATTAAGAGAATAGTTGCTTACTTTTTGCGAGGGTTACAAAAGTTTAAAAATCCCTCATACAATTTTGCTACTGATTACCTTACAAATCAGGATTACTACAAAAGCTTACTTTTTATTTCGAAATGCGTACAATCTTTTTCTTTCCAAAAAGAAATTGAATTACTAAAAGATAAGAAACAGCTTCCAAAAGCTTTCAAAAATTATGTCCATTTTTGCATAATGAAAGCTACGATTTGCTTCGTGTTGGAGGCCGTTTATGCCATTCAAATTTATCATACGATAAAAAATTTCCAATTCTTTTGCCTTCTAGTGCAAAATTCACTGAATTACTGATTTTAGATTTGCATCGCAGCAATCTTCATTGTGGTATACAGACCACAACTTTTTTACTAATGCAAAACTTCTGGGTATTGTCTGCTAAAAAGGTAGTGAGAAAAGTTTTAAGTTCTTGCCATACTTGCTGGAAAACTAAACCTAACTCCCTTCAACCCCCTATGGGTAACCTACCGAAATTTAGAGTTTCCGAAGCAAAGGTGTTCGAAAATGTAGGTATAGATTTTTGTGGTCCGTTCACGATTACTCTTGGTCGGACCAGAGGTGCAAAAACCATGAAAGCATATGTCTGTTTATTTATCTGTTGCGCTGTTAAAGCCGTGCATTTAGAGTTAGTCTCTGATATGACATCAGAAGCCTTTCTGGCTGCTCTGCGCCGCTTCATAGCTAGAAGAGGACTATGCTCAAAGATCTCTTCAGACTGCGGGACCAACTTCGTGGCCTCTGAAAAATACTTGCGACAAATTTTTTCTGATTGCGTGAAGGGGGAAGGTATAGTTTGGTCTTTTAACCCACCTGCTGCTCCCCACATGGGAGGCATTTGGGAATCAAACATTAAATCTTTAAAGACTCATCTTCACAGGGTAGTTGGAAATCAAATACTCACCTATGAGGAATTAAATACGGTTTTAACCCAAGTTGAAGCCATAATGAACTCACGTCCTTTATGTGCCTTAAGCACCGATCCTACTGATCTGGCGGTCTTGACTCCTAATAATTTTTTAAATTTGAGGCCTCCAGGTACAATACCCGATCCAAACTACTGCGATATTGCGTTAAACAGGCTGTCCAGGTGGCAACTGTTGCAAAGAATGCACCGCGATTTTTGGATTCGCTGGCATCGCGAATATTTGCACACTTTGCAACAGCGAGCCAAATGGCACCAACCTCTTGCTTCCATTGATATTGGTACTATGGTACTGATCAAAGATGAAAATTCCACTCCATTGGATTGGCCCCTAGGCCGCATTGAAGACCTTATTAAAGGTTCTGATAATGTTCCACGGGTTGCTATTGTAAAGACTACTAAAGGTACCTACAAACGGCCTTTGGTAAAACTATGCGCCCTGCCTACAAATTAAACTCTCTGAAATGCCCCTGGGCATTCTCAGGGGGGTGGGAAATGGTTCGTCCCGCCTTCCTTTTTGTAAATATGTTCTTTTTACTATAATTTACCAAATTGGTTCGAATTAGGCTATTTGGTGATTCACTAGAGCATTTTCTATTTTTTGTTTATTTAGTATTAATTAACTAATTAAGTACCTAAAATTACTGGGTTATTTGCATTTGAAACTCCCGCGGTTTTAAAGGCAAATATTACAATTTGCTATAATCAATTTACTTTACATAAAATGCATTTTGAATTACTAAGGTTCCTAGTTCCTTTAATATGGACCTTCGTAATCTCATTCCCTCCTACTTATTCCCTTTTCTCCTACGCCTATGGATTAACGACGCCACTGGGCGACATGTGGGAGAACGAACGCAGTAGCGATATCTGCTGCAGCAACAGAGAACCGTTTCGCCTTCGAACGATAATACACGCGTGTTAGCGACTCTCCTACCACATTCATGTGGGGTGCAAAAAGCACGGTTTAACAGCGTGTCCTCCCATGAGTTCCGCTTCCTGTATAAAAATGGTAAGTGAAAATGCATTATTTTTACCTTACATACATTTGTTTATTGCTACACTAACCTAGAAGGTAAACTAGACCATTTCAGAATCCCTTGTACCAGCTTAGCCTATGACCTTATTCCCTTAAAATTACAGTCCACATCTGACACCGTTAAATTCCAGACAACTCTCCTATCTGGACCACCAGGGAGCCCCATTTTTGCAAGATTTATAATCTTAGACCTTCAAATTAAGTTTTTGATGGCATTACTGTAGTCTCGGAAATATATTTATGTGTATTTAGTGTTTGTTGTGTCGAGAATTTGCTCTAACCAATTTCTTTCGTTACAGGTCTTCACAGAGGCTTAGAGCATCCCTATTGGCCCAAAGTGAGTCCAGATAGTGCAGAAAACATGCATGACTACCCTACCGACATCCCAAGAGGTCTTCTGGAGCAAAATGAAGACCTTGTGATCATCAGACAGCAATTAGCAGGTCAGAATGGACCACCTGCGCCCCCTGGTACTCCAACCGCCAACCTGGCAAACTCCTATGACACTTCAATTTCGAAAAGTAATACCAACTCAGCATTTACCCCGATAAACTCAATGTCTGGTCATCTGAACCACCTAAACCATCAGCTTACACCCAACAGACCATACATTTACGATCCTTTGAGTTTTCAAAAACAGAATTCCTTAGATAACTTAAATAAACAACCAGGAAGCAACGGGTTTCCCAATAACTTGTTGAGTTTGCAACACATAAGGAATTATGCTCAACACCAAAGTCCTGGAAATCTTATGGAGCACTCCATTTTGGGTGGGTTGAAGGATAAGTAAATTTTAGTTTTCCATGGTGATATCGGGGTAGGTTTAGAAGTGATAATTGCTTTGTCGGTAACGTTGTGTGCATTTGCTTCACTTCTTAATTTTGTTTTTGGTTTTGAATTTAGCAATAAGACAATGAAGCTGTTTGGGATACATATTTTGATTTTCTCGGTCTTCGCGGTGAAGATTGTCAATAATAAATTTCATTGAATCACATGCACATAATTTTGCAATGCAAAGGAAAAATCGAGTTAGATAGCTAGAAGAATTTTTTGAAAAAGGGTGCGGTCCAAAAAACGTTTCTTTTAGTAATTAAATAAATGTTACTAGTTACTACATGATCTCGTCTGAATTTTTTGAGTAACTTTTTGGATTTTTAATTTTATCTTTTAAAAATATGCAGGTCAGATTTTTGAAATAGTAAGAATACTCGTTTACAGGTAAAATTAACTACACATTCATTTGTTTTACGAGTACCACATATCCTCTTAGCGAAATTAGACTTAACTATCAATCATAAAATATATAACTGTCAAAATTAATTACCTTATAGGTATGCTGATGATTCTAAGAACAAACAATTATTTCTAAACGCGTAATTTTTCATAATTATTCTCACACTTTTATAGCTTAGGACGTTAATAAAATATAAAACCGCATTTGCAAAAACAGCAAATATTTTACGGCCATCTTTGTACTGTTTAAAATTTTATTATTTAAATTGAATCCCAAAAACATGTCCAAAAAGTAACTCAAAACTATAATAAAAGTTTTAAAGAATCCTGTTTACTCTTTTAGGCAAAAACTTTTAATCGTTTTTGTCTAAAAACAATTTATGGAAAAAATAAAATAATATAAAAGACACTTTGTAAATAAAAAAAATGTTTTAGTTTTATTATTTTGTATAGAATTTTAAAGTTTAATTTTGTTTATAACAATCGAAGGCAGTATTTCAGACTGTAATATTACGCAGGAATTTTGTAAATATGATTTTTAGTTTTAAGAAAAAGTTTTTATTTTTGACAAAATACAGTTTGAAATACTGCTTTTAAGGTTTAGGCTCAAACTTGGCATATTATGTACTTATATTTTTTAGAAAATAACTAAAATAATTTATTTTTCAATCGTACTTAATTAATTTTTGATTTATCTCAAAAATAATCTGGGTTTCAGAAAAAAAGTGTTTATTTTCTTTTGTAAAGAAAAAAGTTTTAGTTTTTAAGTTTTTCTTGGTGCAAATAGGTAATAAGATTAAAATGTGTTTTACAAAATTTGAAAATCTGCTAAAAATTTAAAACATTTTTTGCAATATTTAAAAAAATTTCAATATAATAAAATCGAAAACTGTTGCTCATTTTTTTGTAAGTAAGTGTATACGTTGCTTAAGATCTTGTATACGGTTAAAAATAAAAATGTTTCCTTTTTGTATATATTTCGTTTTCGTTACGTTAAGTTTAACGTACACTTTCTAAAATGGATGAAAATTTAACGCAAGCTTTAAAATACTTTTAGTTAAGTTTAAACTTTTGAAAAATTGTGTTAATTTAGTACTTTTTGTACAGTTTTCTTAATTACAGTTATAGTTTGTAAAAATATTGAATAAAACATATTTTTACAAAAGATGACTGTAGGACCTAATGATAGACTTTTCGTTGTACAGCTTGTGATTCCTTAGAAAAGTTGTATTTATTAAAAAAAGAATACAGTTTTTGTTAATTTTTTTATTATTAATAATAAAAATTACTATTTCCTTCCAATCATACTTTTTGGTTTTTCTTTATTATTTCCTGATTTTTTTTTCTACACACAATACTGTGATATTTTTTCGTACTGAAAACTTAAATAATTAAATGGTAAAAATAGTCAATTTTTTGTAAATAAATACTTTCTCAAGGCGCGTGAATTAAACTTGAATAAAAAACGTACAAGAAATAAATACAAAAAATGTAGATATTTCTTATACATACAAGGAACGATATAAAAACTGAAAATAGATTTTGTTTAAAATCTGTTATAAAGAGATTAAGACATAAGTTAATGTTTGTCATGATATTGTAAGTATCACTTTTTAAAAAAATATTTTTAAAATACATAACACAACGAATACGTATTATTTTTTATCACTTTATTCTTATTTTATTATTTTTTTTCTTGATAAAGGCACACGAAATATCTTCCCATTTTCTAGAATAAAACCTTTCGAGCTATTATTATTATTGGTGTATTTAAAATTTAATGTTATAGTCATATGTTTAACTGAATGTAAGAAAAATAAAAACATTTAAATTTAAAACAAAATGTTTTATTTAAAAGCGAGCTCACAAAATAATCAACCTATAACTTATACCAATCATAGAATAGTAGATAAAGCATTATATAAACTAACAAAAAAACAAAACAATCAAGTAAAAACAGGACAAAGGAAAAAATCTGTTTTATAAAATATAAAGCGAAAATTACAGAAAAAATAGAGAAATGTAAAAAATAAAATAAATAAATATCTAAGGTGTTATTTAATAGGATGCTAATATTTTAGATGGTAATTCTTGTTTAGTTTTGAGAAAGAAACTCCATTTATGGGATACAAAGTGTAAAAAATTTAATAAAATATCCTCTAGATATTTTTGTAAAATGTGGTACACATAACATACCAATTTTATTTTGTTTTCGGTATTTGATATATTTTTTTCCCGTAAGTGCACCCTTACGAGGTGCAAAAGAATAAATTTGATTTATTAATACAAAAACTGTACGTCAAACGAAAAAAACTGAAGAGCAACATTTGCTCAACAGACAATAAGAATTTTTAAAATAACTTATATTTAACAAAAAAATTGGCGTAGGTACTACCATTTTCTTTAAAAATAATGAGGGTAATGCCCACAAGAACGCCATTGGTCGAAATAAATAAAAAAAAACATGTTAAATATAACAAAAATGCTTCTTGGTGAATAGAAACTGTGTACCAAATTCTACAAAAATATCTATAGCAGTACCTATCTCAGATATGAATAAAAACGAGATTCTTTAAAAAAATTACCACTCTGTCTGTATTTTCAAAGTTAAGACGTTTAGAAGATATATCTTATGGGCTGCAATAATGGCACAACTAAAAAAATGTATGACAAACAGTTATACAAAGGGGGAACTAAACATCATTTAAACTCGGGAAAAACAGTAGTATATACATAATTATACTATTATATGTTTTTAGAACCCTCGAGTCTTTATTTGATAAACTTACGCAATGCTTCAGTGGAGCAAAATCTTTAAACTCATTTATTTCGAAACTTAATTTTTTGAGTTGTGCCACTATTGAAGCCCATGAGCGATTTATGATATAAAGTTTTTCCTCAGAATGGAACCATGAATTTCCTCCTTCATTATTAGCATCTTATTCAACAACACCCTGTACAGAGAAGTTTAAAAAACAATCCCAATTTATTATAAAATAATTTTAAGAGAAATGTCACAATATCGAGTGGCAAAAATACATATACTTAATTATGTATGTGCAAAAATATTAAACAAATCAAGTTAGGCCATGTTTTCTTCTCAATCTGCATTCTCTCATTCAATAATTTATATTTATTCGATATTTGTGATTTGATAAGATCAAATTCGTGTCAGACAGAGACTATATCAGATATACATCATAGGAATTATTTTACTTTCAGCATACTAGCGCCCTCTTAAAGTTTGTGGTCACACTACCAGCAGTAGCCATCAAAAATCGATTGATAATTAGCATTCTCTCTAGTCCAGATTTCTATACATCCAGTCCACAAGGAAAGGTTGTGCTTTATTTTGAGTTTTCTATTCTCTTTCAAGATTGTTCGCCTCCATAGATTTATTTAACAGAAATCTGCATTACAAGCATATCTAAGCTAAGAAGAGCCTGGTAACTCTTCTCCAATATATTGTGCATTCTCAGGGACAACGCAACAACGTTCTTTGTGTACATTCATTCTTGAACAACGTCAAATAAACAGACATAACGACAGCTGATTTAAGTTTTCATAACCTCTACCTTTCTAAATAAAAATAGAAATGTTACGCCGAGTAATGACTAAACAACAAAAAGAGTATAATTTTGCATTTTAAATTGTTATTTTATAAACTAAACCTTGAGGAATTTAAATTTTGGTTGGTTTTTGGTGTATTAGAAGGTCCAAAAAATGAGGATTTAAGGTAAGTAAGAAAATAGTTTTGTAAACATGAAAATGTATATATAATTTAATTAAAAATTAAATTTAACTAAAATATATATTTACAGACAAAATCTATATTACGTCTGACCAACAAAATGCACAATGGACCAATTTTATGCTTAATTTGATATCACACTTACCATACTAAGTAGTTGAAAAAAGGACAGAAATACAAGTGCTAAACATTGTCCATTGTGCATTACGATGTTGTGTTAACCATTTAAATTTTTTAAACTATAGTTTTTTTCTAATATTAAATAACAATAGATAATACAAAATTATGTGACAAAATTTAATTCAATTTTACAATTTGCGTTTCAGGATTATAAATATTATGTACATACAGAATATACATAAACAAATTATGATTAAACCATAATAGTATTTTTATTTTATGGGGTTTAGATTTTTTTAGTAGTGAGATAACACAATATAATAGTGTAATGGATATAACTGAAAATTTTAATTATTTGATAAAACTTAATTTGGTATATAGTAAGCACATATAATAAAGTTTTCTGAAAAATAAATTATATTTCATACTGTAACGTATTTGTACGATAGTATAGATTTTGCAAAGTCGCCTGAAATGCTCCTAATACGGGGTTCCATCGATTTCATGAAATTTTGGTATATTCTGCCCTTCAAAAGTTATCCAAATTCATATAAAATCTTCCTGGTATAATTTCAACCCTACCGACAGAGAAAAGGCGCGCTCTTTGCGGGCCGAGCACAAAGTGTTTGTTTTCTGACCGACCCAGCGCAGGTGGATAGACGGCATCTGATTGCCAGATTTTTTTGAGATCCGCTTTTAATTGCTTTCAGGTGTTCTTTGCGGGACCCCTTTAGTCGGCAGTATGCAAAGTTAGAAAATAAATCAGTGTCGTTTCTGTAGGTATAGTAATAGAAAGTTTTATTATCTATTTTTATTTCTTTAGTTTACGCCATAATTAAATGAAATAATTCTCATGAGTATATCTACCGCCGCCCATGTCACTTTCTTTAAAGGATATGCCGATGGTCGGCTTTAACCTTTGTGCAACTGACTTTGCAAAAACTATAACTATTTTTATTTGAAACACTTGGTTTTAATGTGTCGACATATTCGTTTATTTTTGTAATATATCAAATTATCACAACTTATTGGATATTATTTATAAATATATGTTTATATAGTCTTTTTTGAAATATAGAGAGCCAACTTAAAATCTTTCTTTATTTGTTTGGTTGGACAAATAAGAGTTTTTATATTTGCTTTTGATACGATTATTCTACCTTAAAATATGAGATTAACTGGTTTATTTAAAAAGTCTGCTTATACAGTTTGTGGTTTATCTGAAGGTGATACTACCACCCATGCTGTTGCAGTATAGACAGGGCGTCTGAATAACAACATGACAATACTTGCTTCATGCTTATTTTTAGTAACTAATTATATTAGGATTTAAAGAAGATAAAAATGGTTTCTTTCAATACAAGTAACATGTCCTACTGCCCCCCAAATATTTCCATATGGGACATATGGGTGGACCATGGGACCTCACAGTGCTTTATGGATACTATTTCCAGCTTTGTTATTTGTTTATATATGTTAGTGGCTGGGTCAATTCAGCTTTTTATCTACTGGTAAGTAATATCCACTGTTAAAATTTTTAGACTATAGTTTACTTATTATTGTTAATATTTTTGTTTTTTACCAAGCTGAATATTTCATTCCCAAAGTAGGGATTTACAAATATATATTTTGAAAATATTCGACGCTGTATAGTTGCAAGCCCAAAAGGCATTCTTTTGAAACTAAATAATCCAACTCATCTAATTAAATTCGTATTTAAATATTTTCTTTTTTGTTTTTTAGGAAATACAGCATAGGAATCTCTGCCGACCAAGTCCGAAAATCCAAATTGTACAGCTTCCAAATTTTTATGATTTTTATGTTGATTATTTTGGAAATCGTTCGGTTTATTTTAAAAGCAACCATTTTGGAGGACAAGATTATTTATGGATATATGGTACGTATATATTTGCCGCCGACCCAAATCGCCGCTGACCCAACTCGCTGCCGGGACAGTTCGCCACCCAAACAAATCGCCGCCGCTGTGGTTTTAGTTTGCAATTTTGTTTAATTCGTATGATAAACATTTAAAAAAATCGAAAATCATTAGGATATGTTTGCCATCAATTGACCACGGTTAGGTTAACACTGACTCCAACCTTGCAAAAGAGGATAGGAGAGCGCATTTAAGAAAAACTAAGATATAAATAAATAAAATTGCAAATTAAAAACATAACGGCGGCAAATCGGTAAATTGTCCTGGACTCCGAATATCTTTCAATCCTTTGAGTAGGTTAGAATCTTTCGTCACAACTATTGGGGTGCTTTAATTTTTACTACCTGTACTTTTTAATATAAGAAAACCCTTTTAAGTTATGGCAAGATTGTCTAGGTCTGATATATTCTTTAATAATTGGCTCAATTCTCTAAGAATATTCCCATTATCTAATCTGAATAATTAAGAAGCACCCAAAATTAAATTCAACTACTTACTTCTTTCTAATTACTATACTATGTCCTTCTTTTTTTCCTAGACTTTACACTCGGGCTTTAAGAAAAAGATAGATATAAAATCATTAAAATTAAGTTTTATTTTAATGTTTGCTATTCTTTCGCAGATTACATCGCTAGTTTTAACAATATTAGCTATCAGTCAATCGATATGGGTTATTCACGTAGAAAGGCACTATCAGCTTCCATCTATGCCCACAAGAGGTCATGGCATTGTCCTGTTGCTTTTTTGGGCGCTAATTTTTATCAACGAAAATTTGACGTTCCTTAATTTGAATCAGAAGAATTGGTGGTTTAAGTTAAAAGGGTAAGAATAACTAAGAATATTCACTTTATTTAGTAGTCTATTTTGAGTATGAAGAGATACTTAGGGCCCATCGCACCGAATTTTTTTTCCGCGTCTTAGCTTAAAGAATACCTTTTTTTGTAAAATTTCGTTGCACTAAAATTAAAGGCGGACTTCCTTAGTGTTGTTAAAATTAATTTTTTTGCGACTTTACTGTTCCTTAAGAGCTGCTTAAAATAAGATGCTGGTCACTTAATGTTACCCATCTGGCATAGCCATTGAAACTAAGAATACTTACATATGAGCAGAGTGTTGTGATTAAAGTGAAGGTGTCTTTGTGTTTTGTGAGTAAATAAAGTAAGAAGCATTTTTAAAAAATTAAAAACTGTAAAAAAGATCTTTAAATAAATAAAAATGTTTTTGAAGAACTTTTATTGCAAAGGATAAGGCTAGATTTTGGTTCTTTTCGCACAATGTTTGTGATGTGAAAAAATATGTATCGATTAACAAAAGATTTGTAAGGAAGAATCTTCCACTTTTTACTACAGTATTTTTGTATGATTTTCGGGTTCACTGTTGTTCACAGCCTGGTAGTTAAAACCCTTGCATTTAAATTAAACTGCACTGCATGATGTAGCAAGACGATTTTCCTTTCTGCTTTTACATTTTACCTTAATTTCACTATAATTTTTAGTCCTTTGGTTGTACCCTCGAGGACACCCAAATTCCACAAAATCGAGTATCACCATTTCGATTTTATCATCTTCCAAATATTATTTCAAAAATTGAGGAACTTTCATTTTTTAAAAGTTTTTAAAGGCGGCTTGACACAGAAAAATTGATGGCTTTTGACAAAACTATTTTGGAAGGTACTGGGTGTTGTTGTTTTTCCATAGTTTAAAAATTTGGTTGGTTGAAACACCGGCGTTGCCTGATTGGGTCACAAAGGAGAGGAGATTTTTGCTCGGTGCAATAAATTTAAAAATAAGAAAGGAAATTTTAAAATTCGGTGCGATGGGCCCATAAAAACATAATATTAAAAAGTACAATAAGAAATATTTGGATTTTGAAACCCTAAATAAGCATGACGATGTTTTAAGTGAAGATCCACATTTTGTACATCCAGCTTAATACTGCCATAACTTCAAATTTTTAATTTTTTATTTTATGGCGGTATTTCAGTGCTTACATGTTGGACTTTGGCAGTGAAATACAGCCACAAGTGTTTAAGTTTCAAAATATACCATATTTGCAGAAATGGCATTATGAAATTATGCGACTTATTACACAACACCATTGTTTTATTTGCTTCTACCCAAAATTATATAATTTACATTTTACACCGAACCGAACCGGCGGAATTGAATTGGATTTACGATTTGTACCATTTTTATTTCTTGAACATCTTGATTTTTTACAGGACTTCAGATGAAATAGAGATGTCCTTATTTATAATCCGTTACATAACAGCTCTAGTCGTCTTTGTGCTAGGCCTAAAGGCTCCTGGAATTATGCAGGATGACGATTACTTTAGATTGAACGATGCCGCTAGAAATGTACCAGTAAGTTAATCTTGATTCCGGTAATTCAGTCTTACTCAGTAATTAGTCATTAATTTTTTTCATATCAAATTTCGATTTACGAAAGCTACTCTAATTGATAATAATTAATCGCAAAACTCATTAAGTAATTCTCAAATGCGTTAGAGCATAAATAAAAATAAATAAAACCCATGTATTCTCACACGCGATGCTTGAAGCCAGGACCCCCATTAAATTCTTAATGTTCTTTTTCGGGTAGACAGGATTTTGGTTACTGCGCATGCGTCAGTTTTGGTGGTTTTGGAATATGTTCTGTTACGTTACTAAATTTTTTGACAACTATCAAAAATTTTGGGTTATGTCTTTTTTTTCTAAAAACTAGTTAATTGGGCGAAAATTTAAATTGTGGATTAAAATTGTAGTTTTTCAAAAACCAATTGTGCATATTTATTGTGGACACCATCAAGAGTGTTTAATAGCATCTATAAACCACTCTTAACTTTATTTACAACTTATAAAGAAAATACAAGTATTTACTTATGGAATGGCACTCCCTTACTTCTTCCGGACATTTTTTCACAAACCGGACATATTTTACGTGAATGATTTTCCATTTTTCACAGAAAAAAACATAATTTTACACGCAAACACCGTAAAATGTAAACAAACAAAAAAGATGGCGTCCCCTCATAGAGCAGCTGTGAACATGACAAAACACACGCATGCGCAATTGAAAATTCGCGTCTGCGAATTTAAATTTGCCATTGTTTCCAAAGCAAGCTATGAGTGCTTCACTTTTCGATTTTTTGAACATGTATTTATCCTATAACGTATATGATAATTCTCCATAAAAGACATTTTACAAAAATCCATAAAAAATGCATTATATTCACAAAATATAACCAGTCATAATTTTTTTATTTTTACAAAAGTTTGGTGGCATATCGGGATAATTTCGGGGACTATTTAGACATAAAATCAGCTATATTTCGAGGTGGAATCTGTATTTTTAGTTGGTTTGGTAATGCAAGAGGGCAAGGAAAATTTGCATATAATCCTCGTGCCCTTGATGTTATCATATTCTGTCACCTTGGACATAATAATATAACCAATAAGTAAAGTTTTTTTATTGACAAAATTTTATCAGTAAGCAAAATAAAGCTTTGCCGAGTACTATGTACGGACTAAAAAAAGGAAAATACCTTAGGAACGTATGTAAAATAGTAACAAGTGATACACTTAATAAAAACAATAAAAATCCAATTTTTTTCCAATTAAAATACAAGTGCATCATTAGGGAGTATAAGGATACGCAATTGAATACGTAGTAATTTGGCCTAATATCCATATTAACAAAGAATAAAGTTTCAGACTAGAAACGAGTCCCAGTCAACATGGAACAATTTTTTCAAGAAGATGCGAACATTAATGCCATTCTTATGGCCCAAAAAAGACATGTGCCTTCAACTCAGAGTTGTGATTTGTTTTATACTACTGGCCGGTGGACGAGTAGTGAATTTGTACGTTCCAATTTATAACAAGTTAATAAGTAAGTAAAACTGGAACTAATTCTTTGATCATTTGATTGAAAAGAAGAAAAATAATAATAGACATTTAATTTGAGTTTATTATTAGGTAGGCATAAGGGAGTAAATATACAAACTTTAATTTTGTTTAGGTTTATACATAATGTAGTTATATTTTTTTTAGTTATATATGTTATGTCACTACCTATACCATAGTTTTTCTTTAGGTTTTTTATATAGATTATAACATGCTGTTCCTTTACTCTTTCCTATATTTATGTAATTATTTGTCCAAATTTCTCGTATATAATGTATCTTTTGATGTCAAACAGTATCTCAGTAAAATGTTATTAAGCCTTTATGATTTATCCATTATTCTATGTTGCCAATCTATCTGCTTATAATAGTGGCTAATGACTAATTCGTTTGTTCTTGTTTTATGTTTCAATGCAAGAAACAGCTGATAATTTTTTTGTTAAGTACCAGTCTACTAATTCATTGCAGCGCAATTTTGGAGGCCGGTACTATCAGATTATTTTCCATTCCTATTAAGTCTATTGTCATGACTTCCGTTGTGTAAATTGACAATTATCCCGATTTTCCGGCGACATCTAAATTACCTGGATATACATATGTCCCTGGTCTCCAGATTTTACTTTGTAGGGATTCACCTGTCTAAATTATTTTGAAGTTTATAAATTAATTTCATACTATTCTTAAAATTGTTGTTACCAAAAAGCGTCATGCTTTTCAGGAAATGTTCTAAAGCAAACTCACTTTATTTTAGTTGATTCCATGGTAAACGAAGACAACCAAAATAAAACCACAAATGAAGGACTCGACACAACAAACATTGGAAAAACATTAGAATTCCGATGGGATTGGATTCTTATATACGTAGGTTTCAAGTTCCTACAAGGAGGTGGCACTGGTGGGATGGGTTTACTTAACAACCTCAGGTCATTCTTGTGGATTAAAGTTCAGCAGTACAGCACCAGGGAAGTCGAGGTATATTACAATAATAATTAACTAATGTAACTTTATTTTAAGATGGCACAGCATGAAAAGTGTGAAGGTGTAATAGGTGGTGAACACAGAGTTATAAGATGTCCAGTTAATAGCTAATTCTCGTTTTCAGGTTGAACTATTCCGTCATTTACACAGCCTGTCCCTTAGATGGCATTTGGGTCGCAAAACCGGGGAAGTCCTTAGAGTTATGGACAGAGGAACAGACAGTATAAACAATTTACTGAATTATATTTTGTTCTCCATAGTTCCGACTCTGGTTGACATCTTGGTGGCTGTGGTGTTCTTTTGTACAGCGTTTAATGCGTGGTTTGGTTTGATTGTGTTTGTAACCATGATTTTGTATATTGGTGAGTTCATTCATACATTCATGACAGATGGACTTTTATTGGAATAAAAAAATATAAAATAGTTCTGGACTAATAGACAAGAACAGAAATTAAAGCAAATTATTCGGAAATTATTTAAGAAGTCAGGAAAACTAAATATTTATTTTATTTTTTAAGTTATTACGATAGCTGTAACAGAATGGCGTACAAAATTCCAACGCCGAATGAACTTGGCGGATAACGAAACCAGGGCTCGAAGTGTAGATTCGTTACTTAATTTTGAAACTGTTAAGTATTATGGTGCCGAATGGTATGAGGTTCAGGCTTTCAGAGAAGCAGTATTAAAATTTCAGGTAGGGCTTAAAAAAAACATGAAGAATGCTAATACTGTTTGTGGACAGCATTACCATCCATTTTTTGATATTGTCGGATACGATTTTGTTTTGAAATCGGGGCCTTAAATGAGGGCACCGTATTAGATCTCTTGTGTAATAGAAAACAGTTTTAAAAACGTTATAAACTTTAATGCATACAAAATAAAACTCTGTTGCAATTTACAAATTGTTACAAGACTTTTCTTATGACCTATAAAACAAACAAGACTCAAAATATTAAAATAAAAACTTTAACTTACAATAAACACAAACTGCAAAATATTATTTAAATAGAAAAATGTTATGTTTCTGTACTCACACTTAGTTTAGAGCTTTTAGTTTAAGTTCAACAAAACTTAGAATATTACTACCGACTTGTCTCCTCAAAGTTTGGGTTTTTATTAACGGTAGGTTGGACCTAAGTAATTCATTATTCAGAGGCGTTTCTAATAATCCTAAAGTTTACTTTACATTCTAGCTAATGAGCTATACAAGTAAACCTAAACAACACTTTTTAATCTCAAAGTTTTTCTATAGCCAATCACCTTGAAGGGAAAACCCCTTCTCTACTTGATGTATCATCACGCTTAACCATTACAACTTCCACTATTCAGTTTTCAGTAGTTTTTGACGCATCAACCACCTGCTGTGTCGGTACGCGACAACCAACTGTTTACCGATGTAGAGGAAGGCGGAAATACTTTCTTATCTCAACAGAACCATATTATGCGTTTTTCGTATTTGCAAGATGCTTTCGTACAGTGGCACAGTCAGGGGTAATTTGCATTCCTGACGAGAAATCCCATGGTATTCTTGTGCGTCTTCGCACCTTGAGCTGAGAGACCAAAAACTATTTTCCGGTTTCTGTTTATTTTGTTTCCACCACACAGAAAATAAAAGAAAACCCTTTAATTATAAGGCAAAAGGTACGGTTCTGTTTACTGTCAGAGCGCAACAGAGATCACAAGCAAACGTTTTGCGTAATCCAAGGAATAAATCTTAAGGGTAGCGACGCTTCCTTTACATCGAACAGGCAAATCTTTTTGATATTGACCTCGGATGGCTCGGGAGTCGTTTTTGATAGTTAAGAGAAAACGGTATACCTTTTAAAAACTATTTTCCAAAACATTTTATGCTCTTAATAATTCTTAATCCTTACAAAACTTCGGTGGTATCAAAGAATATTTCGCTCGAATTTCATAAAACCATTTTTAAGTTATCGCAAAAAACCAGTTGTCCCATAAGAACCTACATATGTAAATAGACCACAAGAAAATATCTGACTTCGACGATCAGAGATATTTTTTTTTGGTCATGGTTTAGGCAGTCTGTTGTTTTTTTTAGGAAGAAGAATGGAAATCCAACATAACCTTAAATATTCTCAACACAGCCCAAAACATTATAATTTGCGCAGGTCTCTTAGCTGGTAGTTTGCTGTGTGTCTATCTAGTTGTGGACAAAAACGAACTTAAAGTTGGAGACTACGCTTTGTTCGCAACTTATATCATACAGTTGTATGTGCCTTTGAATTGGTTTGGAACGTATTATAGGTGAGAAAAGGATAGACTTTTTAGATGGCTCAGGGTGAAAGAAGTCAGGGTTGCCAGGGGTCCCGATTTTTCAGGGCTTACCCGCATTCAGACCCCTGTGTCCGAATTTTAAAGACATTATATGGGACACACGTGGAATTTCGTACCCGTGAATTTAAAAATCAAACAAGTTTCGTAGCTAATCGGGCAAAAAGGAGTTTTTGTTTCCCTCATGTTTTTCCGTGGGTAGCCTGAAAGCTTAACCTCACGGGGGTCCAAGATCTAATGGACACCTAATAAGTGTTGAGAGTTAACTGTTTCGTCCTTATGGGACTCCTCAGAACACTGCTGGTCAATGTGACAAATCTTGCGAAATTAATTAGACGATTTTGTCTCTAATCAAATATAAATAGTGAGAAAACTACCGCAAGAAGCGCCATCTACCGAGATACGAGAGAAACAAAAAACAAAAGCAGGCGAAACACTGCTATACAATATCGATCAATGAAAAGATCGAATGCAAATAAAAGAAAACAACTATAGTAACATTTTTAAATGCATCTAATGTGGGGTTTAAGTAATTTGTCCCGAAAATTAGGTTCTGTTGTTGCGAAAAACAAAATCCTAAACCTGGCATCCCTGAAGAAGCATCAATAGCATATTTCAGCATAACCACATATTTACCATTAAAACATGTTATATTCAGAAATCTGTTGAATTTTAGGGCCATTCAAAAGAACTTTGTCGACATGGAAAACATGTTTGACCTACTTCGCGAAGACCAAGAAGTAATAGATGCTCCAGGAGCGAAGCAGATGTCAATCAAAAGAGGAGGAGTTGAATTCAACAACGTCACTTTTGGTTACCAGCCGGAACGGTTGGTACTTAAAAACGTGACGTTTACAGTTGCTCAAGGGAAAACCGTTGCACTGGTACGTTATTTCTCCAAAAACACACACTGTGTTTACTGTATTACAATCTAGTCAGTCAGACTAATTAACAATTTTACTTAATTTACTAGAAACCATAAACTTCACTAACCTAAACGTTTCACTCAGCAGTTATTCCCGCTTCGTGAGTCAAATGAATCATAATTTTATTGTGCTTACAGCATTATTTTATTTGAGTTAGTTTACTAGCTCAAACGGGTTCATTCTTTGTTTAGGCACCGATAAAAGTCACTATTTCATTAGCAATGTTTCTTAATACTTTATTTTTAAATATTTGTACAAGTAGTACCATGTTACTTTTTGTATCCTATAGTTAAATACTACATGTTATGTTCATACTAGTTTCAGTATTTGTTTATAAAGCAGTAACTTGTTATGAATGGTTAAATTAGACTTTCTTCCTATTAATTTTCTTTTTTCTAAATTTTATCACAAGTTCTTTCTTTTTTTTAAACATGTTTTCCTGTGCAATTTGGCATCACGTTGGCACACTAAGATATTATGGCTTGTCAGAGTTTTTATCTCTTAAATCAACATGAATTGATTTGGTTTTATTTTCTTTTATATAAATATCATCGGCCCATGTTGCTGAGTGAAATCACAAGTAAACAATAAATATAGATTAGTTTTATTTTATTTTTAATTTGAAAGGACTCTTCCTGTGTTACTATAAATTGTCTATCAGATACGTATCATTCTAAAATTTCAGACTATTGCCTTGGCAAAAATAATTTTAGTTTAAAGTTGCCTGTATGCCACACCTTGTCAAATGCTGGTGCTACATCTAGAGAGACTGCAGATCAAGCATTACCCTCTGGTAGTGCTTTTTCTTTTACATTAGTTATTATATGTACTTGTTCTATTGTGGAATAGTTACTACAACTGCCTTGGAGCATATTCTTCCTGATTTAATTCAGTTTCAAAGTAAAAAAAAAAGGTAAAAATATCCTCGTCACTAAACTGATAATTTTAGGTTGGACCTTCAGGCAGCGGAAAAAGCACTATAATTCGACTCCTGTTTAGGTTCTATGACGTAGAAACAGGTTCTATAGTCATAGATAGCCAGAATATCAAAACAGTGACTCAGGAATCCCTGAGAAGAGCCATAGGAGTGGTGCCGCAGGATACCGTTTTGTTCAATAACACTATAAAGTAAGATTGCAGGTTTAAATGATAAAACTAAAGTTAGTGAAGTGTTTGACGTGACTTTATAAAGAAAAAAAAAGCTCAGTTTAATTTTATTGCATCTTAATTTTTAATTCGAATAGGAGCCTAAAAAAAAAATATATTTTTTAGGTATAATATCAAATATGGCAGAATGACAGCTAATGACTCTGACATTGTGGATGCGGCCCGAGGAGCAGATATTCATGACAAGATTATGACATTCCCCGAGCAATACGAAACTATGGTGAGATACATCTAAAAACTGTAGAAAAATTTAAAAAATTATTCACGAAATATGTTAACTTGACATTTTTTTTTGGTAATTAATTTTTAGTCGCCTGCACAAAAACGATAAAGACACACATAACTTTACATTGTCATATCAAGGTCAAAAGGCCACCCACACTGTTCACCTCTGCACACAAAAGATAATGGTCTTCGTAACTATGCGATATCATATCAAAGTCAAAAAGACCACCCACATTGTTGGCCTCCAAATACAAAAGACAAAGAGCCACTCGCACCTGCACACAAAAGACAAAGGCTCACATAATTGTACATTGTCATATCAATGTCAGAAAATCACTCACGTTATGCTCAAAAAGACCCGCCCACACTCCTCCTCATAGAAAATTACCTTTATACTATTGACCTATGTATTCTCAAGAAGACTACCCACACTATTCGGCTATGATCAAAAAGACCACCCAGACTGTTCGTCTGTTATGATGACGTCATTACCTCCTCATTTTGGTCTGGAATATCTCTACTACTTATTTCTTATATTTTGTAGGTTGGAGAAAGAGGTCTAAGATTAAGTGGTGGGGAAAAGCAAAGAATCGCAATTGCCAGAACGTTACTGAAAGCTCCCACAATTATTCTATTGGACGAAGCCACTAGTGCTTTAGATACACAAACTGAAAGGAACATTCAGGTAATTAAAGGCATTATTGCTGATATCTTTGTAAGTTTAGATTTTGAAGATCACTTTAAAACCTAAACTGAAAAAAATAAGAAAAATATTGGGTTACAAAATAGTAAGTAATATAAAAAACAAATCGACAAAACTTGCCTACAAATAAAAAACCGAATGTCAAATCAGGTAATATTGAGCTACAACAAAAATATTCAGGAAATAGAGCAACCTAAAGTAAAAAATCATTACGCTACTAAAATAGATAAATATATGTCGAATGGGAATTCAGATGAAATGTCAGGTTAACATATGTTTATGTTTCAGGAATCTCTCAATCAAATGTGTGCTAATAGAACGACAATCATAGTAGCCCACAGACTGTCAACGATAATACATGCTGATGAAATTTTGGTTCTTAAAGATGGAGAGATAGTGGAAAGGGGCAAGTAAGTAATAGATGATGGTGCAACAAGATCCTGATATGAGCACTTAATATTATATAATTAAGAAATAGATTTGAGCTAACTTGTGGGAATTGGGCCGACCTAATGGTCAATCCATCATTTGTAAATTACTGTAGGCATGTGTCGAGCTTTTTTCAATGGTCATTTATATAGCTAATTTTGGAGCTAATCTAAAAAATATTTGCCATAAAATCACCTCCGAAAATAAATAGACGTCATTTAAAATTAAGTCGTCAAAATAGCGTCAGCAAAAATATACGAGTGAGGGCTTGGCTTACGCAATAGCGTTTATAACTATATCTAATACCTTATTTCTTATCTTCTTTAATTCTGATTCTAGTTTGCTGTAGAAACCAGGAGCGATTTTAATTCGTATGTGTCATTTTTTTGACAGGCATGAACATCTGCTTGGACAAGAAGGCATCTATGCAAATATGTGGAAGCAACAATTAGAAAACAAAGATGCGAGCTCTACTGAAAATAGCTTGGAACAAAGCACTACATCCTAACCAGAAGAAAATCAAGAGAAATGTACAAAATTTTAAAGAGAAAAGAAGACAAAAAAGACAATTTGATAAACTTAAAAATTGATTGTAAGGTGATATTGAAATATTTGAAGCGAATTTTGTAGGCTGTAATGCTAGTGAGAATATCCTAATTTTTTCAAAATGTACTATTTTTTTCTCGAATTTGGGAAAACTTATAATATGTTATTTCAAGTGTTTTTTTATTTAGTAAGACTATAGTTATAGTTAGGATTATAGAAAGATATTAAAATCGTTATAGAAACGAAGGATATTTTTCAAGATTAAAGTAAATGAATCATTAAAAAAGACGTTTTCATTGAATCCTTGCAGTAAAAATTTAAGATAATGGAATAGTTTATGCAAAGTCAGTTGAACAAAGGTTAAAGCCGACCATCGGCATATCCTTTAAAGAAAGTGACATGGGCGGCGGTAGATATAGTCATGAAAATTATTTCATTTAATTATGGCGTAAACTAAAAAAATTAAAATAGATAATTAAACTTTCTATTCCTACACCTACAGAAACGACATTGATTTATTTTCTAACTCTGCATACTGCCGACTAAAGGGGTCCCGAAAAGCGCACCCAAAAGCAATTAAAAGCGTATCTCAAAAAATTCTGCCAATCAGGTGCCGTCTATCCACCTGTGCTGGGTAGGTCAGAAAACAAATACTTTGTGCTCGGACCGCAAAGAGCCGCGTCTTTTCTCTGTCGGTAGGGTTGAAATTATACCAGGAAGATTTTATATGAATTTGGATAACTTTTGAAGGGCAGATTGAAGCAAAATTTCATGAAATCGATAGAACCCCGTATTAGGAGCATTTCAGGTGACTTTGCAAAAACTATAATCAATTTGCTTACAAAATTGGGATACCTAGTCACAAAAATAAGAGAGAACAAATATTTAACATTTTGAAGAATGCGCTGGTATTAAATTCACGGAAGTACTAGAAACAATATTGATTTTAATTTTAGCTTCAAGGCTTTTAGGTAGGTAGTTATGTATTGTCCGTGTTTTTACAAGAGCCTTAATGCGAATTGAATCGCTCAAGGTCTAAAATCTTTTACCAAAACACTACAAAGTAAGATGACGTCAAATTGACGATTTCAATGTTTAAACGTAGATTTTTAAACAAATTATATTATCCAACCATGACGTTTCAAGTTTTAACTGTGCGAAAAAAAGTGACAAAATGAATATGTAGGTACGCAATGAAATCAAATATTTAAAATTAGATTAGAATTCTAATTGTTTAATTTTATCTATTTTAATTTAAAAAGTAGCCAAGAGTTTGAAAAACTAATTGATGTGATATATCTTTCCTCTCGCCAATTTTCTGCCGCTAAGATTTAAAAAGATATTTTATATGAAATGCAATTTAAAAAAGGAGCTTTTAACATTCTTAAGTTAATTACTTAAAATAAAACAAAGTAAAACGAAAAAAGAAAAAAAGACGAACTAGATATATTATCTCATTTTATCCAAATTCTTTGACAATGTTAACAGCACTGTCATAATTAAAAATACACTAGAAGTTAATATAATGCCGAGTCCACATCAAACCAACAAAACAAAACAAAAACATCAACAAAATAGCAACACAACAAAACTGCAAGTTTTTGATAACACGAACAAATTGTCAACTACTGTCCACATATAGGAATTATAATCTATAATCTTTGAAATAAGAAAACAATTAGATAACTTTGAAACAAAACTTTTGCCAGTTCCGGAGTTTTTCAATAACTGATAATTTCTGTGTTCTTTTTGGAACTGGCTATTGATGTTTTTTATTCTTCTATCCACTTCCTCTGAAAGAAGTGTCTTACAATATTCCTATTTCCTTTAAGGCGTCTGCCTTTTTATAACGATTTTTATAATCAGGGTGTCTGGCGTCCCATAACAGTCTAGCTTCTCGATAAAGCTCAATTAATTTACATGTATTTTCGACACCCCATTTCATTTTTTCTCCGAACATGGTAATTTTGCACAGAGAAACTACACAAACTGAACCATGATTGTTTCTGTTTTATTCGCGTACAGACTAGACCAACAAAGTTGCCCAAAACCAAAACAAAACATCAACACTGATCTTTACCGAAAAACGCCAACAAAACAAAAAAGTTGCCGAATTGTTCTCATTTTGTTTTAAAAATGTTGGAAACTATTGAGTTGCTGTTGTGTTTTTGTTTTGTTGGTTTGGTGTGGACCCGCTATAAGTGTCAAAGCCAGTAGGATACAGTAAAACAATATTACAATTCGTTTTGAAATATCCATAGAAATCATTACCATATTTTAACATAACCTAATTGTAAGTTCTAAGGAAAACCCCAAACTAAATACGAATAATAATGTAAATAAAATACAATTCTATAAATTCATACAGTTATTATTTCAAGTAAAATTATGGAAAAAATCCGGTTACAAGCTTCAGAGATCGGTTTAAATTGAGTTTAAAAAAACTTGTTGATAAACACATTGTTATAAAACAAATTTCTAAACATATTTAAAATAATTATAATAAAAATATGATATGTAACTAAATATCTGTTTTCATCGGAAGTGCCAGTCACGGTACTCAAAAAATTCACCAATACAACTCTTATCTGGTCGTTTAAATATTACAATTATTTTATTATCAATAACCAATCTGCACACATTTTTTTAAATATTTTCGATACAATCAATTTTTTTAGTATTGTTTCAAGAGCGTTTTTGAATGGTCTTAATTATTGTGTAATTTACAGTAGCTAGTTCAATAAAATAGGAAGCAGACTTAAGAAGAAGCCACTTCAACAAATACTCTTGACATTAAAATGCCGCCACCTAGAGGAAGAAATGTTGATTACTCTGCACAGGCGCTTCTCGGGTATGTATAATTATAATGAAAACTTTTAAATTTATAAAATTAATTTTAAAATATTTATTTAAAATAGGAAAATTTTGTGCTAAGTGAGTAAGGGGTTATTATTATTTTCGGCATTATTTAATTGAAAAAAAGAAAAGATGTTTCATAAAAAAATGTAGATATAAATTAAAAAGAACGCAAGAGACATGGAAATCAAATAATTAAAGAAAAATTTAAAAATCTCTAGAAAATTTAAATGATTTGCCGGCATTTGATGAAATACCAAACATTCCATACAAAAAACTAACATAATCTTGTAATATTTTTATATAGGTATGTGATGAAAAAATATTCTTTGGTTATTTAGATATTCACGATATAGTTTAAAATATTCCAAAAATAAGGTCTTACAAACCAAATAAAGTATCAAACGTGAAATTTCGTACCCGAGAATTTAAAAATCAAACAAGTTTCATGGCTAATCGGGCAAAAAGGAGTTTTTTGTTTCCCTTATATTTTTTCGTGGGTAGCTTGAAAGCTTAACCTCACGGGGGTCCAAGATCTAATGGACACCTAATAAGTGTTGACAGTTAACCGTTTCGTCCTTATGGGACTCCTCAGAACACTGCTGGTCAAGTGACAAATCTTGCGAAGTTAATCAGACGGTTTTGTCTCTAATTAAATGTAATTAGTGAGCGAACTATAGCAAGAGGCGCCATCTACCGTGATACGAGAGAAACAAAAACCAAAAGCAGGGAAAAACACTGCTATACAATATCGATCAATGAAAAGATCGAATGCAAATAAAAGAAAACAACTATAGTCCGTGAACTATGACAGCTCTTTGTCTTTTCAGGCCGGATCAACGCATTTTGCATTTTTACCCGTCATCAAGACAGTGAGCGTCAATCAACGGAATTTTAAAAATTCCGTTTGATAATGACTTGATAATACCATTATTAACTAAGTTATAAAAAATAAAACTTAGGTACTGCTAGATAGTCGCGTTAAAAAAATTATTTATGATTACAGTACCTATATGTAATTTAAATTATCAGTTCATATTCAGTAAAATTCCTATTAACAATGTCTCCCGATTCGCCTTGTTTCACTCATTTGCAGAAATGCTCCAAATTTGTGTAAAGCAGTTTGCTCAAGAATATGGAATGCGGATCTGACACCTTAGCTAGCCGATTATCACACTTCAAGTGAAGCCATAATATATTAGCCTTGAAAAGTTTTTTTTATAAATATCGCAGAAACTAAAGCTCCTACAAAGTTTTTGGTTATAACACGAATTATTGAGCAAAATATTAAGCATTAAAGGATTTTGACCAAAAATTTTATGAAAATCGGTTCAGCGGTTTAGGAGCTATCGTGTTACGGACAGAAATAATATACACACACAGACAGACATCACGACGATATTGCTAGGATAGGTCAAAATACATCCAAATAACACATTTTTGGCGTTATCTCCAAAAAATATTTTAGTCGAAAATAATACCTTCTCTAGCCATTGCTACGCGGGCTAGGAAGGTAAAAATAATTCATTCATTCAGTGTCGAAGAAGACATACAAATTGCATAACCTTTGTCCTACGAATCTCGATTTTTTTTGTGGGGCTGTTTAATGTCGCGATCAAGTTGAAAGCTGACCAATTGGCCCGTATATTATCAGAAAATATTTCACAATTTTAATGTTTATTAAAATGTAGAACTTTTCTAAACTGAAGAGAAGCTGTAACAATACATCTGTGAGTGGATAAATATTGACACAGGTGATTTTCTTTTTACATTCAACTTTTTGTCTAATCTATCTAAACAAAAAGCACTGATTTTTCTACCATAAACATTCTACTGTTTTTAACAAAAATGTTAGTGTCAGATCATTTTTACGTCTAGTCTTAACCGAAGAGACTTTTGCGTCATATCACAATTACTTCAATTTAATATTTTTTAATTTTTTCATCTTGTGGATGCTGAAACAACAAATAATATAAGTTAAACGCTAAAATGGGTTCTGTATTTAATTACACTCGAACTGCTCGTAGGGGACCTGCGGGACAAGTCAACCAAAAGATTGAAACAAATGGGCCCAAAAAAGACAAAGTGCAGTTTGAAAATATTGACATCAAAGTCAAGTTTAAGGTAACCGTTTTGAATTATTATAACTTAAAATTTAGTGTTCTTACTTAGTGCTGTATTTTTCTCCTACTCCTTTTGCCATGGCTTAAACATCGCCCAAAATCTGATAAATCAAATTTTAAAAATACCGGCCCTGATTTTAATGATTTTGTTATAACCTGCAACAGTAACATCGTCGCAGAATTAAAAAAAGTATAGTTAAAAATATTACAAAAAATCTGTTTTTATTTCAATCAATAATTAAAAAAAAAATTAATGTAGTGTCAACTGGTATAAAAATGAGACATTTTTTAAAACTTTTATATTTTAAAGATTTTAGGCTCCTCTGTACGACTTGAGTTTTATTTTTAGGATATAAGCGATAATCAGAAAAATATTGCAAACGTAAAAACATAAAAATTTGATCTATATCATAAGAAAAAAAAAATTAAAACAGTGTCTCATATTTTACCTTGACAGTGATAACATTCACGTATAAACAGTCGGATCGCCGTCTAAACCAAAAATAAGACATTCAGGGAAAAATTGAGACATAAGTTTTTGTTTTTTTTTCTTAAATACAACAAGTGCAAAAATATTTATTTATAGGAAAACCGATATACGAACTCACACGACAAAAGTTTCGGTAACCTTCGAACAAGTTTCGTGGCTAATCGGGTAAAAAGGAGATTTTGTTTCTCTCATATTTTTCCGTGGGTAGGTTGAAAGCTTAACCTCACGGGGGTCCAAGATCTAATGGACACCTAATAAGTGTTGACAGTTTACTGTTACGTTCTTATGGGACTCCTCAGAACATTGCTTGGTCAATCTTACACCCTTGCGAAGTTAATTAAACGGTTTTGTCTCTAATCCTATGTAAATAGTGAGAAAACTCTCGCAAGAAGCGCCATCTACAGAGATACGAGAGAAACTAGAACAAGAGCAGGCGAAAATAAACTGCTGTACATATCGATCAATGAAAAGATCGATTACAAATACAAAGAAACAAACCATCTCGGCTGTCCCATCTCAAAACACAGTAACTGAAATCGATTTTTTTAGTAATTTGAGGTTACGGGGTTTTGCCCTATCTTTTGGTATTTTGAAAACTAAAATCGGTCCACACATAAGGAAGATACTGTAGGTGCAAAACACAGTAACTGACATTCGACAGATTCTTTTCCCATTTCAAAACACATTAACTAACAAAACCCATATCAAAACCAAGTAACTACTATGTAGTTACTGGGTTTTGAAATAGGTTTTGTAGTATTTTGATATAGGAAATCTGCTTCAATTTGTACTAAAAGTGCAGACCACCATAGCAACCACTACCATTTACAAAATCCAGCAAGGGCAGTTACTTTGTTTTGATATGAGCTAAGTTGTTTATTTATCTGAAAAAATTACTCTATTATTTATAAAAAATGCAGTTACTGTGTTTTGAAATGGGACAGCCGATCTGTGACCTACGACAGCTCTTCTGCTTTTTTAAAAGTTTTATACCACAAATAATCCTATAGATTTTGTAATTTTAATTATGAGCCTATTTTTACAAAAAAACAAAATAAACTGTCGGTATGAGGTCCTCCTTACAACTGCTGCTATCAGTTTATAACAGAAAATCTATCGGAATTCAATTATCAATATTTTTTATTTAAGTGTCTCATTTTTCAACGGGAGTTTGGGTGTCTCATATTTACACCACTTTGGCCCTAGTGCTATTTTCAATATTTATTAGGAGATCTTTATATATAAATAAAAATCTATTTCAATTTTTTTTTGTAAATTTAATAGCTTATGAAAAACGTAATTCGTAGAAAAATTGTCAAATTATTGCAATGTTTATTTGTTTATACTGTATATCTTTAACCTATAATTTTTTGGAAAAAAGCAATAGTACATTTTTTGTAATGATGAATAACAAAATTTGTGGTACCTCGTAAACTAAAATAAGTAACAAAATAATTAACCTGATGTGTAAACTATAACTATATTATATTTTAGCAAAAAACAGACAACCAATCGACATGGAAAGGAGCATGGAAAAAAGTCAGAACCTTGGCTCCATTTCTGTGGCCCAGAAACGACTGTCCCCTACAACTAAGGGTGATTCTATGTTTTGTGATGTTAGTACTGGGACGAATCGTTAATTTATATGTTCCTATTTATAATAAGAAAATTGGTAAGTTTATATTTTTTATACAGGGTGTCCTAGATAGAAGTAACTGTTTATAGATAAAACTTGACTTAAAATCACATAGAATATTTACGAAACTCACTATTTCCCCTTTCAAAAATACAATATTTAATAACAAAATGGGATTCTACAAATTCTTCTAATATAAATCCTTTAAAAAAATTACAAAACAAAATCATTTATTCTTTATTAACTATTTATAAAAAAAATCCAATATTAAGCTTACTAAAATCAATGTTATGCATACACAAAAAACAAGACATGTATAGTTTTTGCAAAGTCACTTGAATAACTCCTAATACGGGGTTCTATCGATTTCATGAAATTTTGCTTCATTCTGCCCTTCAAAAGTTATCCAAATTCATATAAAATCTTCCTGGTATAATTTCAACCCTAACGACAGAGAAACGGCGCGGCTCTTTGCGGTCCGACGACAAAGTATTTGTTTTCCGACCGACCGAGGCCAGGTGGATGGACGGCACCTGACTGGCAGATTTTTTTAAGATGCGCTTTTAATTGCTTTCAGGTGTTCGTTTCGGGACCCCTTTAGTCGGCAGTATGCAGAGTTAGAAAATAAATCAGTGTCGTTTCTGTAGGTGTAGGAATAGAAAAAATTATTATCTATTAGCTCACACTACTACTATAAGTAGTGTGAGCTATGGTGATCCTAATTTTTTCGAGAAAAAAAAAGTTGCTCCGATTTCAAAAATGTTTATATATCTTTGCATTTCAGATGATTTTGAAACTTTTTTGTTTTGCTGTCTGTCTGTATGTCTGTCTGTAACGACCAACCCGCATAACTCAAAAACCGCTTGTCCGATTTTAATGAAATTTGGTACCTAATTTGGGTCTTGGGCCGTGATGGTCCCATTTAAAAATGAACAAAATCCACCGAACGCAAGCCAAATAAAAGGGTGGGGGTAGATTCCAAAAATTAGAGTTTATGTGAAAATATGGCGTGTGTGATATCAAACAAATGGTAATTAAGTCTGGAGTTAAAAAAAATGAATTTTAGTTTATTTTTAAAAAAAGGGTGGGGGTAGATGTCAAAAATTAGAGTTTAAGTGAAAATATGGCGTGTGTGATATCAAACGAAAGGTAATTGAGTCTGGAGTTAAACAAAATACATTTTAGTTTTTTTTAAAGGGTGGAGGGTAGATTAAAAAAATTTGAGTTTAAGTCAAAACATGGCTTGTGTGGTATCAGACGAAAGGTAATTGAGTCTGGAGTTGAATAAAATATATCTCAGTTTTTGATTATATTAGCTTACACTATAACTATAGTACCTAGTGTCAGCTTAGGTGCCCATAGATTGGCAGAGTATTTTTATTTCTTTAGTTTACGCCATAATTAAATGAAATAATTTTCATGAGTATATCTACCGCCGCCCATGTCACTTTCTTTAAAGGATATGCCGATGGTCGGCTTTTATCTTTGTTCAACTGACTTTGCAAAAACTATACCTACCAATCACTGGCGTATATATGGGGGGGCCTAGGGGGCCCGGGCCCCCCCCCCCCGAAGCTAAGGTTTTTTTAGATATTTTCGACATATTTCATGAAGACAAACATAAAATAGCATAAAATACGCCCTCATGGGGTCTCGTTTCCCCCCCCCCCCCAAAACTGCCTCGGGCCCACCCCGAAACTTTTTTCTATATACGCCACTGCTGCCAATAGAATACAATTTAAAAGTAATATTGTCAAAAAATCACTTTTATATGATGGGATATTATATTATAACTTACCAGAATCATTAAAAATATAACAACAATCCAAAGATTTAAAACAAATATAAAGAAACATTTTTTGGAAGAATAATAAAAAAATAATAACATTGATATTAATATTTATTTATACTATATGATTTTTTTAACTGTTTAATGTACTTCTTTTTTAATATTTTTTATTGAGTTTAATAGTTTCCCTGTAATAAACAATTTAAGTTGGCTGGGAAATAAAAAGTTATTAAAGAAAACAAAAATTGTTTATAATATTTTTTTACTTTTCCTAAAAAAAAATAAGAATAAATTTTATATAAAACTTCTTTTTTAGTCGATTCGCTGACGGAAGAACAGGGGGTAGTGATGGAATTCCGTTGGGACTGGATTCTCATATACATAGCTTTTAAGTTTTTGCAAGGCAGTGGCGCAGGAGGGATGGGTTTACTTAACAACATAAGATCATTTATGTGGATACGAGTGCAACAATACACTTCTAGAGAAGTGCAGGTAAGGGATCAATAAAGAATTTTCGGAACTTCGGTAATATTCGCCAATTTCCGTCGATAATCGAAGTAGTTTATTGATACTCATCTTAGTTCGTTGTTACTATATTAGCATTTACGATATATCGTGCACCTTTCAAATTTTATTAAAAAAGTATTTGTTTTTTTTTTTCGTTTTACAGGTAGAACTTTTTAGGCATCTTCACAGTTTGTCCTTAAGATGGCACTTGGATAGAAAAACAGGAGAGGTACTCAGAGTTCTCGATAGAGGTACCAGCTCCATAAACGATCTTTTGAATATGATTCTGTTCTCCATGTTACCAACAATTATTGATTTGATCGTTGCTGTTATTTATTTTTCCACGGCGTTCAATTATTGGTTTGGTATAATTGTTTTGGTCTCCATCCTGTCTTATATGGGTAAGTCTTCTATAAAAACACGACCACGAAAAATTCTGGCAAATGATCTTGATTTAAAATATAATACAGTGTTTGCAAAAACAAAACGAAAAAACCCTTCAGTAGGTTTTGCTTAAGTAAAAGGAATTGACTGCTGGGCCGAGAGAAAAGGGAAGTGAACCTTTTGCTTGGAGTGCTCATAGGACACTGTGCACTCCATGGACACAACACTCTAAAAATAAAACAAAATAGGACATACCACAAGTGCGAATAGGAAGAAACAGCATTTCCTAGGACAAAGCGAAGCATATAAAGGATTGAGAAGATGAGAATTCAATGTAGGAGAGTTGGAACTAAAAGATCTGAGGTCTCTGAAGTGTCGGATATCTTGACCTTTATCAGGGGGACGGGAAGTTTTGACGAATCAGAGGATCAAACTTAAGGACACGATGAAGCTCTGGTCGAGGCCTAAGGCCTCCCCCTTCGTATAACTACTACACTGGCCACGTGTAAATATAGAAACATAAGTTTTTTAATAAAATCTTGCTTAAACTGACCAAAAATAATCCACACGATCTCTGATAACTGTTAGTTGGTAGTCAGACAGACAAACATTGGGTGTAAGAATAAATTCAAACAGAACCCTGTTATACTTTGTTTTTAGGAATGACAATTACAATCCAAGAATGGCGTTCCAAATTCCGAAGAAGAATGAACTTGGCTGACAATGAAACTAGGGCTAGAAGTGTTGATTCGCTATTAAATTTTGAAACTGTCAAATATTACGGAAACGAGCAATATGAAGTTAAGCATTTTAGAGAAGCTGTTCAACATTATCAGGTAGGTAACTAAGTAACTCAATAACAGAAAAAAAAATTCAAAGGCAATAAACTTTTTTAAAATAAATAAACAGTTTACCCCTAAAAACTAAACAGTAGAGACGACATATGAATAATATTTTTTATTATCAAATATCTTATTAAAAACTCTTTCCTCTTTTTAAAAATAAATTTATTTTAGAAAGAAGAATTCAAAGTAAATCTTACAGTAAACATAATGCACACCATCCAAAATCTTCTGCTGTGTCTGGGCTTACTGGTTGGTAGCATGTTGGCAGCTTATATGATAGCTGTAACAAAAGAGCTCAGAGTTGGTGACTACGTGCTGTTTGCCTCCTATATGGTTCAACTGTATACGCCTTTGAATATGTTTGGAATGCAGTACAGGCAAATCCAAAACAACTTTGTAGACATGGAGAACATGTTCGACTTGCTCAGACAAGAACAAGAAGTGGCCGATGTTAAGGATGCCGCCATATTGGATGTCAAAGGTGGTGGAGTTGAATTCCAAAATGTCACTTTTAAATACATCCCCGAGAAGGTTATCTTAAACAATGTCAGTTTTTATGTACCTCCTGGAAAGACCGTTGCCTTGGTGAGTATACCAGATTAGATCCAAACTCTTTATATAAATTTTTTGGTGACCAAAATTTAAATTTTTGTAGTTAACTCAGTGACACAGCATATCTTTATATTCTCATAATTTTTTAAGGTTGGACCATCCGGAAGCGGTAAATCTACAATAATTCGACTTTTGTTCCGATTTTACGACGTCAACTCAGGATCTATATTAATTGACAAGCAAGACATCAAAGCTGTCACTCAGGAATCACTAAGAAAAACTATTGGTGTGGTTCCACAGGACACTGTGCTGTTCAATAACACTATTAAGTAAGTTGGAAGCTAGAAGTATTTACACAACAACTAACAACCCTTATTATTTCTACTCTAGAGAAGTAGCAATCACTACATAAATTAACGCTAGTAGTAAGATAATAAATAATAATCATCTCGGTATTATGTTGCTTTTGATTTCTAAAAACAAGAATTTAAAGCGATTGTTGTTTTGTCATTTGACAGGTATAACGTCAAATACGGAAATCTAGAAGCTAACGATGCTGATGTCATTGAGGCAGCTCAGGGAGCTGACATTCACAAGAGAATAATGACGTTCCCTCAAGAATATGAAACACAGGTAAAAACAAAATCATCTACATATTGAAATTTAATAAAATTTAAAATCAGGGAGTTATTTGAACGTTTGTTTGTTGTAATCAATACGTCTGCCCACTTACTTTTATTCCGTAGTGGTATTACACCACTACCACTGTCGTAAGCTATGGATAGCTTCCGTTGTAGTAGTGGTAATTTTTTATTGTTTAATTTTATAGATTTTTTGTGTGGCTTTTGTTAAAAATGTTAAAATATCACCACATTCCAACATTCAAAACATTTAGTTTCTGAAATAAAACTACAAATAATGGACAGGGTTTAAGAATTTTACATTTTACAAGTGACAGTTTTAAATGTCTAACAAAAACTCTAAAAAGAGCGGCCCGTGATAATGATAATGGTTGTTAAACACTACCACAACGTCTGTCAAAATTTTAGGCGTTCTAAAAAATCCCTCTTAAATAAAAAAACTTAATTATCCATACCAACAATAGCAAAAACACCAAACAGACAAATGTGCAACATAGTTATAACTTAAGATAAAACAAATAAATTATAACCCATAGGTGATTTAAACTTTATCAATCGATTCGTTTTTGATATTTAGGTGGGAGAGAGAGGTCTAAGACTAAGTGGAGGAGAAAAACAACGTGTGGCAATAGCACGAACTATTCTCAAGGCACCTCAAATTATTCTGTTGGATGAGGCAACAAGTGCTTTGGATACTCATACAGAAAGAAATATACAGGTAACCCCTTATAATAAAGTAAAGATTTTAAAGTAAATAGAAATAATTCAAAACGTTCTAAATATAAAACATGAATTGTTATATATTTTTTTCAGGATTCACTAAATAAGATGTGTACAAACAGAACAACAATTATAGTTGCCCACAGACTTTCAACCATTATCCATGCTGATGAAATTCTAGTACTTAAAGATGGCGTTATCGTCGAAAAAGGAAGGTAATTGACAATAGACAATTAAGTAGACATTTATAAACAATAAAACAACTAAGAAAATTAAGCAATCAACAATCAAAATACTCTGCCAATCTATGGGCACCTAAGCTCACACTAGGTACTATAGTTTTAGTGTTCGTGTGAGCTAATATAACTAAAATATGAAATATATTATATTCAACTCCAGACTCAATTACCTTTCGTTTGATACCACACAAGCCATGTTTTGATTTAAACTCTAATTTTTAAAATCTACCCCCACCCTTTTTTAAAAAACTAAAATGTATTTTGTTTAACTCCAGACTCATTTACCTTTCGTTTGATATCACACACGCCACATTTTCACTTAACCTCTAATTTTTGACATCTACCCCCACCCTTTTTTTTAATGACCTAAAATCCATTTTGTTTAACTCCAGACTTAATGACCTTTCGTTTGATATCACACACGCCATATTTTCTACCCCGACCCTTTTATTTGGCTTGCGTTCGGGGGATTTTGTTCATTTTTAAATGGGACCACCACGGCCCGAGACCCAGCCTAGGTACCAAATTTCATTTAAATCGGACAAGCGGTTTTTGAGTTATGTGGGTTGGTCGTTACAGACAGACATACAGACAGACAGATAGACGGCGGGACAAAAAAGTTTCAAAATCATCTGAAATGCAAAGATATATAAAAACTTTTAAAATCGTAGCAACTTTTTTTTTCTCGAAAAAATTAGCATCACCATAGCTCACACTACTATAGTATAGTAATAGTGTGAGCTAAAAATTTAGAAAATATTGAGCCGTATTTTTTTGTTTCAGACATGAAGAATTAGTCTCACAAAATGGCATATACGCCTCTATGTGGCAACAACAGCTCGAAAACAATCAAGACAGTTCTGGGATGTCCATCAGAGAAATATCAGAAGAAGATCAAACAAATGACAAACGAGAAAATGGTGGGAGACGGGGACCACCACGAGGGGGCATGAGAAGGGATAAATCGCCGGGTGATTTAGAATAGGATTTTATGTAAAAATTAATATATAAGTTTCTTAATAGAATAATAACAATAACATAATAGAAGAGAAATTTAGTCAAACGAATTTTTGTACCTACTTAGTATTTAATTATTATATAATTTTTGAATTATTTTTGACATGATGTACTTCTTTCTGTACTTATTTATTTGTAATTTATTGTATATTTTTATTATTATATTTTTGCTTTGTGGCTGTTAGATTTTATAATATAAGAGAATCAATAAAATAAAAATAAATACATTTTATTAGCAATATATTAATGGTTAAAGAGTTACAGACTAAAATAAACCTCCTGAATATAGTAAATACTTAAAGACTACATATACATACATAGTTATAATGTAACATTTTATTACAATGACTGCAAAAGAAGTAACAAGTTGTAAAGTTTTTATAGAAAAATATGCGTTTTTTGTTTGTGCTAAACGAGAACTGATTTTTATAATATTTAAGGCACTTTTGACTTTTCCAAAAAACTATTTTTATATTTTTTTAAAAGAAATATGAAATAAAGATTAAGAACATAAATAATTTGAAAATTAAGTATATAGAAAATGACTAAGTCAAAAGAAAAGTAGAAATTAAAATATGGTCTTCTTTTTTAAATAAATCTAAATAATAAATTTAGGAATTTTTTTACACATTAATTATGGAGCTGGCGAAGGGGCTACGGCCGGGGTTGTACTTTTACTGTCATCTCCAGATGGCATAAGGGACACTAAAAAAAATGTTTTTAATAAAAGACAATCCGCAAAGTACGATGCCTTCCCTTAACAACAAAAATTCTAAAAATAAGGATTTATTTGTAGTTTTCCAAGGATTTATATTATCTTAATATTTGCCAAATATCTAAGTAATACTCATATTTGAGATAAGAGTGCAAATAAATATTATCTTAACTACACAAAACAAAAAAATTCAAATTACTTGCTCAATAAAATCAAATGAATAAACTCGAATTAAGGAAGGAATTGGTCAATTTAGAATTTAGAAAACTTACCAATTATAATGATAAGCAATATAACCGCAATGACACCCATGATTATCATCATTTTAAGGTTTTTCCACCAGTATTTCCTCTTTAATTTTTGAGCTTGCTGTTCGAATCTTTTGCCTCCTTCCTAATATCAAATATTAAACTTACAAATGAAAAAACATATTAAAATTTTTCAATTGACAGAAATGAATGCTTCATTCATCATTTCTTTTTTCTTATGTATATAAAAATAGCAGAACAACTTCGGAAATTTCAAAAATTTATATGCTCATAATTTACCGCTAATATCCGTAAATTAAAAAACTGGTGTTCTGCTATAGTAACACCTATAGAAATAACGGATTTATCTATAAACTTAAAAATAAATTAGTTGTAAAAACAAAAAATTTGCCGTCCCCGTTTAAAAAAAAAACTATTTCGTTAACTCTTTACAAAGTTGGCAGAACACCTATAGAAATAACAGATTTGTCTAAAAAAAATTTAGTGCACAATTTGCCGATAACTATTCGTAAATTAGTTGTGAAAACAAAAAATTTGCCGCAGCCGTTTTTTTTTAAATGGTGTTTTGCTAGCTTATGTAAAGTTAGCAGAACACCTATAGAAATAATGGATTTATAAAAAAAAAATTAGTGCACAATTTGCCGTTATTTATCCGAAAATTAGTGGTGAAAACAAAAAAATTGACGTGCCTGTTTTTATTTTATATAAAGTTAGCAGGACATGGAATTTTTTTCTTTTCATAACTGATTTACGGACAATTAACGGCAAATTATGAGCATATGATTCTTTTAAATTTCCAAAGTTGTGCTGTTAACTTTATATCGCTTTAATAATAATTATATACAGTAAAGCAGAAAAAATTGATTTTCTCTGCAAATTTTTAAATTGCAAAATAGATTTTCTTCTGTTAAATTTTTCTATGCAGATTTTGAGTGCATTATTACAATCCTAATAACTTTTCAAAATATTCTACAGACTTTGAGCATACAGATTTTTAAGACTATTATCAGCCTTTCTAGATCCATTATGACTGTTTCTGCTAAATCTAATAATTTTAATGAAATTAACAAATTCTGGCAGCTTTTTTATATCAGTAATGAATTCTGAACTAACCTGAAGTGCATCGGCCCTACTGTCCAATTCAGATAATTTCTGATCCCTTTCCAGAACCTTCTCAACATTCACCCTCATGATTCCTACAACCTCATTCACTTGCTGTTGAGTTTGCTCTAATTTTGAGGGCTTTGTGCCCTGGCTTCCGGAAGGGTTATCCATGACAATTCTGAAACAAAATAAAGTAAAAAAACAAATTAAAATGTTGGACTGCTTTTGGATATATGATTAATTGTAGAAATGTAGGTATATTTTTAAACTGATGATATTCTCAAGGATTAACTTAATTGACGAATGAATGTGTACTGTATCATTTTAATCAATTTATGTGCAAGAAATTATATTTAATTTCCCGAATTTTTTATAATTTTTTTAAAATATATTCTTAAACACCTTACAAAAATACTATATTATTATATTATTACAAAAAATTTGGGTAGACTAAATTATTTTTGTGGTGGTTTCCTTCAAAAAGTAAATAATAAAAAATTGGTTAATGTGTGGAACATGAAACATTCACCTTTGTCTATAAAAAGATAAAATATAGCTAGAAAATACACCTGATGTGTCATAAACGGGTTTTGTTTTAAACAAAAAAATACAAAATGAAAGTCTAATACCAAACTAAAATTGTATTTAGATAAATATAGGCGTTGGTTATTTCCATAAAACCAAAAAACTTATTATCAGTTTAAAAAAACAATGACCTCCTTAAATGTTTAAGTTAATGTTTACATATTTTATTTTTGTATACTTGATCTAAATATACCTCACTATATACGTACCTTAAATTGTCTTGTGTTTATAAAAGAAATCAAACTAAAGTAAAAGAAACCGCAAAAACGAAACCAAACATACAAAAACAACTGTGCAACAAGTTTAGTTAGCAATTTGCCATATTTGAAAGTGACGTCATGCGGATTCGAAATGTCAAATCGTCAAATTACGCTGTCAAATGTCAAAAAATTAGATCTATAAGTTTGAAGGGTAGACAACACAAATTACAAATAATTGAGATCAATTGGTATGTTTAGCAATAGATCAAATCATTTATTAATAATAATTAAGTCTTTGTAGCAAGAAAAATAGTTTTTAAAGATAGTAAAGGACCTTCAAAAGGACCTGACAAGAAATTCTTCTTATCCCAAGGCGTGCTATAAAACCAAATAATTTTTCTAACGGTAAAATTCTTACGGTAAAATGTTAAACTTCTCTGTCTAATGCTGCAACAAATTGCAATGTAACAGAACGAGATAAAAATAGTTTTATTGATCTTAGTAAGCTATTGACCATGAATCGTCTATGCTTGTTCCTCATATAAGTTAGAGTAAAACAAACGTGGTGTATTAAGGTATTAGAAAGCACATTATTTAAATATCAGTGGTGAACAAAGGAAATTTTTCTAGGAGGGTTAGAATCAAAAATAGTAAAAGAATTACGTTTGAAAACTCTTTTGAAATTCCATTTAAAGAGATTTGCAATGCAGAATATATCGTCTGAACTGAAAACTATTTAATTTAAGAATGGTTCAATTAATTACCCTCTAATGAGGAAAGTAACTTATATACGTAACAAATAACGTGACAAAAAATATAGAAAAAGAAAAAAGAGAAGATAACAAAACAAGACACAAACATGGCATAACAACTGCATTATCAGAGATTGAACTAACGAAAATATCGCCTACCAAATACGACACACTGGCGAATACCGCGACAAATAATATAGAAAAACACAAAAATAAAATATAATAAAACAAGACAAAAAACAGAAATGAAGATGAATTGGCACAACAATGGCATCAATATATTAAAAACACCGCGCATTGGGTTTATGAGAAAACATTGGAAGAAAATCAATCCTATAAACTGTTAAGCAAAAATTTTATGCCTCCCCCCCCCTCGAGGTACGTCTATGAAAGAGTATGATCGAAAATTAACGAGATTCATTAACTAAAATGTACATCTGTCCCCGTTTGTTGTGTGTTGTGTATTGAAAAGGGGCATACTTTGGCGTGTTGTAGGAGCGCTTTGTGTTCAGCATGAGGGTAAAATTGTAGAGAAATTAAAACAGTTGAACGTTCCTTGTATCAGTGAAGTGTCAAAACATTTCTAATCGGTATAGTTTTTTGCGATTATTTTCGGTTTTTCGTATGTTTACGAGATAACAGGATGTTTCATTAATAATTTCGTGTCAAAAATGTGATTTGTGAGGTTTTGTTGAAGATCTTGTGGGCGGATTACATGGACTTTTGGATTTTTCACTAAATATAGGTGTGTTTTTATTTAATTCAGTTTTATCAATTTTATTAATTCAATAAAAGGGATAAGGTATCTGATATACTTTAAAGGCAAACACATTCTTGAAATGTGCATGTGTTAATTCCACAGGCGTTTTAAGAAATTGTGCGCAAAACATTACAAATTTTGCACAGGAAGCATATTGATTGCATTTTTTTAGAACAAAAACAAACATCCTTTTTTAAAACAAAGACATACTTATTCTTAGTTCAGGTTGATTCTTGGGCAAATTTTTATCAGATCAGACATTTCACGTAAAAACAAGAAGAAATAAAATAACATGAATAAAAATAAATTACAAGGCACTGTTTATAGGAAAAATTTTTAATGTTTTTCTGTATAATTAAAATTTATTTAGGTCTTGTTTATTTATTTACTTATTTATTTATTAATAAACGCTTATTGTTTTTATCTGTCTCATTTAAATGGATATAAAAATAAATGGGTGGAATTAGGTAGTTTTAAAAAACGAAACCTTTAGTAAAAAGTTAAAGGGTAAATCAAGTGTCCCATTTTCGATGGGATTAAATGGGAAACTCGGTTATTATTAAAGATGTCGATTTTCTGATTGCACCTTACCGTGCTCTTTTTTGAGCCCTTAAAAATGGTGTAATCAGATTTTTGCTATACCCCGTGGTTTCGCTAATACAGGGAATTTTAGAAAAAATTGCATTTTTAATAATTCCTTGTATCTCGCTTATTTGCAAAATATTTTTATTCTGTAAATACCTTTCTATGGCAACTTTTTTATAGCAAAATAATGACTTTGTCAATTTTTTAAAATATTGTTTAGTTTGTGAGATATGGTATTTATCAAAATAAATTAAAATTAATATGAACCTGGAATTTTTTTTATTACTATTTTGATTGGTTTCATGCTATTATTATATGAAAATGATAAAACTTTAATATTTTTTTGTTTTAAGATTTAAAAAAAAAATTATTAAAAAAAAAATTTAGTCCAATCCTGGAAATTTCCAACGTAAATATAAATTCAAAATTGCAAGATACACTATTTGGACGATTTTTAGTTTATCTGTTTTGAAATGTTAATTAAAAGATTTATAAATAAAGTAAAAAACCAAATTATTTGATGGTAGCACAGCAACTCATGAAATTTACTTCAACATGGAAAAACAAAAGCGTGGAATTGACATTGTCATTTTACGTGTCATTTTTGTGAATAGCTCACTCAAAATTATTCTAAAACGGCTAAAAATCGACCATATCCAGATTTTGAAAATGTAATATTTTTGACTGCTTTATTCAAACAACAAAATCCCAATATTTAAACGTCAGAAATATTTTTAAGCAAAATGCGTTAAGAAAAATGACTCAAAAATGCCAACAATGTCTCACATATAATGGCAATCAGTTTGAACACTTATATCATTAAAGAAAATACTCTGCCAATCTATGGGCACCTAAGCTCACACTAGGTACTATAGTTATAGTGTGAGCTAATATAATCAAAAACTGAAATATATTTTATTCAACTCCAGACTCAATTACCTTTCGTTTGATACCACACAAGCCATGTTTTGACTTAAACTCAAATTTTTTTAATCTACCCCCCACCCCTTTGAAAAAAAAAACTAAAATGTATTTTGTTTAACTCCAGACTCAATTACCTTTCGTTTGATATCACACACGCCATATTTTCACTAAAACTCTAATTTTTGACATCTACCCCCACCCTTTTTTTAAAAATAAACTAAAATTCATTTTTTTTAACTCCAGACTTAATTACCTTTCGTTTGATATCACACACGCCATATTTTCACATAAACTCTAATTTTTGGAATCTACCCCCACCCTTTTATTTGGCTTGCGTTCGGTAGATTTTGTTCATTTTTAAATGGGACCATCACGGCCCAAGACCCAACTTAGGTAACAAATTTCATTAAAATCGGACAAGCGGTTTTTGAGTTATGCGGGTTGGTCGTTACAGACAGACATACAGACAGACATACAGACAGACAGACAGCAAAACAAAAAAGTTTCAAAATCATCTGAAACGCAAAGATATATAAAAATTTTTGAAATCGGAGCAACTTTTTTTTTCTCGAAAAAATTAGGATCACCATAGCTCACACTACTTATAGTAGTAGTGTGAGCTAAAATTAGTTATTATTTTCTGTAATTCGTTATTTTTTTGTATTTGTCGTAGACTTTGTTTCAAATAAATCCTTAAATTAACGTATAACCATTTAAATTTGCTAAGTATCAAAACAGTAAAACTAAAAATCGTTCAACTAGCAATTTTTAATTTATATTTATGTTGGAAATTTCCAAGTTCGAACTAATTTTTTTTTTAAAATAGTAAATATATTTTTTTTAATCTTTAAACAAAAAAATATTAATTTTTTATTATTTTTTGATAATAATAGCAAAAAGCCAATCAAAATAGTAATAAAAAAAATCCAGGTCCGTATTTAATTTCTTTCTTTATGATAAATACCAAATCTCAAAAACTAAACAATATTTTAAAAAACTGACAACGTCATTATTTTCCTTTAAAAAAGTTGTCATAGAAAAGTTTTTACAGAATAAAAATATCTCGCAAAATAAGCGAGATATAAGGGATTATTATAAATGCAATTTTTTCAACTCCCTGTATTAGCGAAACTACAAGGTATAGCAAAAATCTGATTACACCGTTTTTGAGTTTAAAAAAAGAGCACGTTAAGTGCAATCAGAAAATCAATATCTTTAATAATAACCGAGTTTCCCATTTACTCCCATCGAAAATGGGACACGCTGTACTCTTTTTGAAACAACTGATAAGTTGCAAAAGAAGAGAAAAATATCTCGAGAAAGACAGGAGATATATTCAGACGTTCAAATTCTAGGAAATAATCCCCTTAGAGCAAGAGACAGTCAAACAATTGAACTCAATTAGGGGGCATTAAAGGGCCATTAAGCTTAAGCATTATTCAGCGGTTTTTAGGCTTTTATGCGGGATACTATTTATATATCTTTTATATACAGCCTTTTAACCCTTGCTTCCACAATGCATTTTATTCTTAAATAAAAAATATCGAATTTATTTAAAAAATAAAACTCACACAGAAAAGTTGTGCTGGGTTTATACTGATAAAAATAAAAATGTAAATAAAATTATTTTGCTGTTTATACAGCCAAATCAAAATAAAAATATTTTTTTTTCACTGTTCTTGTAAATAAAGGCTACAAAAGTATTTTTAAATTAAACCACTGGATTTTTAAAGTTAGACTGCTTTATTAAATATAATTTAAAACGGTACTAAAAATCTCGTAAAAACCACAAAACAAAAACATAAAATTTTCACTAAAACAACAAGAAAGAGATTATGTGCGATGTCGGACACGCGCAGTTCCGTTTTCAGATAAAAATAAATCAAATTTGGTCAACTTTTTATTGTAAATTTTACTTTTATCTGGTTCTGTCTAACACCTACGCATTCTAATATTTGTTTTTATTTTTATCTGAATAAACCTATCCTTTAGGTAGAATTATAAAATTACTATTTGTAAGAAAAAAAAGTTAAAATCTTGGTGAGAATACAAAATTTTTAAATTAATTTCTGTACTACCTGAGGGGTTATTAGCTGCCCACAGCAGGTGTACAAAATTTGTCTACAGGACTCTGCAGAACACTATACAGGACTCTAAAAATAGAACTCATGAAAACTTAATAAAATACTCTGCCAATATATGGGCCCCTAAGCTCACACTAGGTACTATAGTTATAGTGTACGTGTGAGCTAATATAACTAAAAACTTATATATTTTTTATTCAACTCCGGACTAAATTACCTTTTGTTTGATACCACACAAGCCATGTTTTGACTTAAACTCAAATTTTTGAAATCTACCCCCACCCTTAAAAACTCTTAAACTTAAAACTCCGGACTCAATTACCTTTCGTTTGATATCACACACGCCATATTTTCACTTAAACTCTAATTTTTAAAATATACCCCCACCCTTTTTTTAAAATAAATTAAAATGTATTTTGTTCAACAGCAGACTCAATTACCTTTCGTTTGATATCACACACGCCATATTTTCACATAAACTCTAATTTTTGAAATCTACCCCCACCCTTTTATTTGGTTTGTGTTTGGTGGATTTTGTTCATTTTTAGATGGGACCATCTCGAGCCAAGACCCAGCCTAGGTACCAAATTTCATTAAAATCGGCCAAGCGGTTTTTGAGTTATGCGCGTTGGTCGTTACAGACAGACAGACAGACAGACAGACAGACATACAGACAGACAGACAGACAGATGGCGCAACAAAAAAGTTTCAAAATCATCTGAAACGCAAAGATATACAAAAATTTTTGAAATCGGAGCAACTTTTTTTTTCTCGAAAAAATTAGGATCACCATAGCTCACACTACTATAGTATAGTATATGTGTGAGCTAAAAGTCGTCAAGTTTGACAAGATTTGATATGTTTTAGAACCGATTTCTAAAATTCGAATGTCTCTTAGAATCTCGTTAATTAATGGAAGCAAAAATATTTTAAAATCTCATGAATTCCTATTACCAATTTTTAACACGAATTGATAATATTTTAGCTCACACTACTACTATACTATAGTAGTGTTTTAGCTCACACTACTACTATACTATAGTAGTGTGAGCTATGGTGATCCTAATTTTTTCGAGAAAAAAAAAGTTGCTCCGATTTCAAAATTTTTTATATATCTTTGCGTTTCAGATGATTTTGAAACTTTTTTGTTGCGCCGTCTGTCTGTCTGTCTGTCTGTCTGTCTGTATGTCTGTCTGTCTGTCTGTCTGTCTGTGTGTCTGTATGTCTGTCTGTAACGACCAACGCGCATAACTCAAAAACGGCTTGCTCGATTTTAATGAAATTTGGTATCCAGGCTGGGTTTTGGGTCGAGATGGTCCCATTTAAAAATGAAGAAAATTCACCGAACACAAGCCAAATAAAAGGGTGGGGATAGATTTCAAAAATTAGAGTTTATGTAAAAATATAGCGTGTGTGATACCAAACGAAAGATAATTGAGTCTGGAGTTAAACAAAATACATTTTAGTTTATTTAAAAAAAAGGGTGGGGGTAAATTTCAAAAATTAGTGTTTAAGTGGAAATATGGCGTGTGTGATATCAAACGAAAGGTAATTGAGTCTGGAGTTAAACAAAATACATTTTAGTTTTAAAAAAAGGGTGGGGGTAGATTTGAAAAATTAGAGTTTAAGTCAAAACATGGCTTGTGTGGTATCAAACGAAAGGTAATTGAGTCTGGAGTTCAATAAAATATACTTCAGTTTTTAGTTATATTAGCTTTCACGTAGATACACTATAACTATAGTATCCAGTGTGAGCTTAGGTGCCCATAGATTGGCAGAGTATTTTACGAGGTTTTAGGATCCAAAAAAAAAACGTTGATTTTAAAAGCTGCCAGAAAAGACGTTTATTTCATATATGAAAACAAGCTTAATAGGTCATTCATTAACGTTATAAAAAATAAGGTTGCTAAAAACTGCGTTGTAATAAGGCCATTATAAAATTAAAACAGCAATGTTTTTACGTTAGTTTCAAGTGATTTTTACGTTAAAATCACATTAGATTCACGCCTTTTCTACACGAATTTTAAAACGCGACTTGCATGGCTTTTCTACTGAATATTTTTGAGATTTTACTAGCAGCTATTGTCGGGATTTTTCACTTTTGCGAAATCTATCAGGCAGTGCTTTGGCCTCTAAACTCCAAAAACCTTTAAGGAACTGATCCCTGATCCTTCACGATCACGACCCATCTGTTATTAACCTGATAGACACATTAATATTCTGGAAAATTGTTTACTGTTAAAAAATCTTGTTTGGCTTTAAAAATACTCTGCCAATATATGGGCCCCTAAGCTCACACTAGGTACTATAGTTATAGTGTACGTGTGAGCTAATATAACTAAAAACTAAAATATATTTTATTCAACTCCAGACTAAATTACCTTTTGTTTGATACCACACAAGCCATGTTTTGAGTTAAACTCAAATTTTTGAAATTTATCCCCACCCTTAGAAAAAAACAAAGCTAAAATGTATTTTGTTAAACTCCGGACTCAATTACCTTTCGTTTGATATCACACACGCCATATTTTCACTTAAACTCTAATTTTTAAAAGATACCCCCACCCTTTTGTTTAAATAAATTAAAATGTGTTTTGTTTAACTGCAGACTCAATTACCTTTCGTTTGATATCACACACGCCATATTTCCACATAAACTCTAATTTTTGAAATCTACCCCCACCCTTTTATTTGGTTTGTGTTCAGTGGATTTTGTTCATTTTTAAATGGGACCATCTAGACCCAAGACCCAGCCTAGGTACCAAATTTCATTAAAATCGGCCAAGCGGTTTTTGAGTTATGCGCGTTGGTCGTTACAGACAGACATACAGACAGACAGACAGACAGACAGACAGACAGACAGACAGACAGACATACAGACAGACAGACAGACAGACAGACAGACAGACGGCGCAACAAAAAAGTTTCAAAATCATCTGAAACGCAAAGATATATAAAAATTTTTGAAATCGGAGCAACTTTTTTTTTCTCGAAAAAATTAGGATCACCATAGCTCACACTACTGTAGTATAGTATATGTGTAAGCTAAAAAACGTAATGTATATGATAGATATATAGATATTTTGTCTTGCCTTGAGCGCCATATTTAAAATTGTCTTGAAGTGTTGTAGTCTTAAACTAGTGAACTTTTATAACTTCCTGTCGCGTCTCTTTTAAGTTAAAAAAATGTTATTAAAAAAACGTGACCAAAAAAGACGCAGAAAATTAGTAGGTTTGAGAAGTCTTAGTCTAGTGGCGTTTTAGAACATGTTGTGGAGGACTTTTCAAGTGTGAATTTGGTACATGAAAATAACGAGGGTAAAAAACACGTTATATACACAGCACCAGAAACTTCAGCAAAAAGTACATTTTTATAGCTTGATTTTTGCTTGTTTTTAACTTATCTTTAAGCATGTAGATTTAACAAAATAAATATTACATGGTATGAGGTTGTTTTCTAGTAAAAAAAACTTTGTTATTTTGGTTCACGTTAATTTAACGTTGATGTGATTTTCATGCTATGTGGGCATAAGTTTTGACGGGTTCCTATAAGAGCATTCTTGCCAATTTTTACGAGAATTGACGAGATTTTACGAGGCACACACAACGGATTGGGCAAGTTTTTAAGAGCTCTGAAGAGCGTTCGTACCAATTTTCGTAAGAATTGATGAGATATAACGAGGAACACTCAATGAATTTAAAAAAAATTTAAGAGTTCGTAAGAGCATTCTTAACTATTTTCATGAAAACAAACGAGAGTCCACGAGGCGCATTCAACGGACTTGACAAGAATTCTTACCAATTTTTACGAAAATTGAATAGATTTGACGAGGCACATTCAAAGGATTTGAAAAGTTTTTAAGAGTTCCAAAGAGCATACCAATTGCCAATTTTCACAAGGTACGCTCAACTGATTTAAAAAGTTTCAGTTCCAATAAGAATTTATACAAAAATTTATTAGTTTTCGCGAGGCAAACTCAAGGGACAAATGTTTAGGAGTTCATTTAAGCAATTCTCACGAGATTTGACGAAATTCCACGAGGCACACTTAACAAATATATCTAGCAATTTTTTAAGAGTTCCTATAAGCAATCTTACCAATTTTTTCGAATTGTCATGATCTGCTCACAAGTCACAGTCAACAGAGTTGACAAGAGTTCCTACGAGCATTAGTAGGTACCAATTTTCACGAGAATTAAATTATTGAGTTTTCACGAGGCAAACCTAACGAATTTGGCACGTTTTTAAGAGTTCCTATAACTATTCTTACCAAGTTTTACGATTTGGCAAGTTTTTAAGAGTTCCTATAAGCATTCCTACCAATTTTTACGAGAATTGACGAGATCTCTCGAAGTACACTCGACGGATTTAATAAGTTTTTAAGAACATTCGTACTAATTTTTATAGAAAATTACGAGATTTCACAAAGACGGATTTGACAAGTTTTACGAGTTCCTATAAGTATTACTAATTTTTATGAGAATTGACAAAATCTCCCGAAGCACACTCATCGGATTTGAGAACTTTTTAACAGTTTCTTAAAGCATTCTTACCAGTTTTCTTTTACGAGGCATACTCAACGGATTTGACAAGTTTTTAAGCATTTTTACCAACTTTTTCGAGAATCTACTAGGCAGATTCAACAGATTTGACAAGTTTTTAAGAGTTCCTATAAGTATCTTTACTAGTTTTCAGGAGAATTGACGCCATTTTACGAGACACACTCAATGGATTTGACAAGTTTTTAACAGTTCCTAAGAACAATCTTGCTAACTTTCACGAGAATTGACGAGATTTCACGAGGTACATTAAACGAAGTTTTTAAAAGTTCCATTTAGCATTCTTTTGTATAAAAAAAAATAATAATTCATTTGCAGTTCTCAGAAGACAAAACAATTTTATTAAAATTCCAAAACGGACGCCTCTGGTCAAAATGAATAAAAACATTTTAGGTATACCACAAAAAATGCTTTTTGATAAATAGAAATAAGTGTGTATATCAAATTTCAGAGCAATATAAGAGGTTATTTTGTTTAAAATAGACCCAAGAATTACCTCCTTCATTATTTTATTAGCATCTTCGCACATAGCGCAAAAATCATATCAACGTTAAATTAACGTAAACAAAAATAACAAAGTTTTTTTTTACTTGAAAACAACCGCATACCATGTAATATTTATTTTGTTAAATCTACATGCTTAAAGATAACCTAAAAACAAGGAGAAATCAAGCTATAAAAATGTACTTTTGGCTGAAGTTTCTGGTGCTGTGTATATAACGTGTTTTTTACCCTCGTTATATTCATGTACCAAATTCACACTTGAAAAGTCCTCCACAACATGTTCTAAAACGCCCCTAGATTAAGACTTGTCAAACCTACTAACTTTCTGCGTCTTTTTTGGTCACGTTTTTTTTAATACCATTTTTTTAACTTAAAAGAAACGCGAAAGGAAGTTATAAAAGTTCACTAGTTTAAGACTACAACACTTCAAGACAATTTTAAAGATGGCGCTCAAGGCAAGACAAAATATCTATTTATCTAACTATATGTTTTTTTTTAAAAGCTAAACAAGATTTTTTAACAGTAAACATTTTCACAGAATATTAATGTGTCTTTATCAGGTTAATAACAGATTCGTCGTGATCGTGGATCAAAGATCAGTTCCTTAACAGGTTTTTGGAGTTTAGAGACCAAAGCACTGCCTGATAGATTTCGTCATAGTGAAAAATCTCGACAATAGGTGGCGCTGCTGCAAGTAAAATCTCAAAAATATTCGGTAGAAAAGCAATGCAAGATGCGTTTTAAAATTCGTGTAGAAAAGGCGTGAATCTAAAAAAATTTTTACTTTTTAACGTAGATAAAAATCACGTGAAACTAGCGTAAAAGCATTGTTGTTTTAATTTGATAATGGCGTTATTAAAACGCAGATTTTAGCAACTTTATTTTTTGTAACGTTAGTGAATGACCTATTAAGCTTGTTTTTATATATGATATAAACGTTATTTTCTAGCAGCTTTTAAAATCAACGTTTTTTTTACTGACTACTTTTTTACGTGTTAAACACGTGATTGTGCTATGTGGGTTATTAAACACCCTGTATGAAGGTATTGGAAGGCTAAAAATTAATACAAGTGTGCCGGCTTAAGAATGACATTTAAAACATTGTTTATAATTATAATATTAAGTATGTATGTTATAGCTGAGCTGTTTAAATTGAGGGAGGTGTTTTAAGGTCACTGCATCATAAAAGCCTCGCTGCAGAAGCTCAGGCTTCCAGGATGCAGTGACCCTTCTGTGCTGTATTTAATTGTGCCCAAAGATTATATAATATTTGTAGGAATGTGCCCAATACCACCAAATAAGTAATTGTTCCACTGTGAAAATTTCAGCAAAAACTCAAATGTATGTTTGAAGACTATTTTCAGTTATTAGCGACTTATTGGAATACAGCCATGCAATAATAGTTTCAAGCCGTATTTTGACAGTTTTGCATTGGAATATGACAGCTAATTTTTCAACATAAGGATTTTGTTTACTAAGAACCGAAATAAATACTGTCGACTGCAGGTAATCATAGATAAATAAACGACTTAGTTTTAAATTCGACTTTGGAATTTCAATGTTGAAAGATCAACTGTAATGTAAATCTGTCAAAATACTGCCTGACACTATTATTGCATGGCTTTATCCAGAAGAGCTCCTATTGTCTTCACTGTCTACAATAAATAAAAGTACACTACCTATACTTACCAACCGATGTTTTTTCTAAAAAAATAACCGATCAAAAAAACGAGGGGTGGCTCGGTCCCACATAGCAGAATCACGTGTTTAACACGTAAAAAAGGCGTGAGAAAAAAAAAACGTTGATTTTGAAAGCTGCTAGAAGAAAACGTTTATTTCATATATGAAAACAAGCTTAATAGGTCATTCATTAATGTTATAAAAAATAACGTTGCTAAAAACTGCGTTGTAATAACGCTATTATAAAATTAGAACAGCAATGTTTTTACGTTAGTTTCAAGTGATTTTTACGAATTTTAAGACGCGACTTGCATGGCTTTTCTACTAAATATTTTGGAGATTATACTAGCAGCAGCGCCACCTATTGTCGGGATTTTTCACTTTGACGAAATCTATCAGGCAGTGCTTTAGCCACTAAATTCCAAAAACCTTTCAACGAACTGATCCCTGATCCTTCACGATCACGACGCATCTGTCATTAACCTGATAAAGACACATTAATATGCTGTGAAAGTGTTTACTGTTAAAAAATCTTGTTTAGCTTTTAAAAAAAACATAATGTATATAGATAGATATATAGATATTTTGTTTTGCCTTGAGCGCCATCTTTAAAATTGTCTTGAAGTGTTGTAGTCTTAAACAAGTGAACTTTTATAACTTCCTTTTGCGTCTCTTTTAAGTTAAAAAAATGTTATTAAAAAAACTTGACCAAAAAAGACGCAGAAAGTTAGTAGCTTTGAGAAGTCTTAATCTAATGGCGTTTTAGAACATGTTGTGGAGGACTTTTCAAGTGTGAATTTGGTACATGAAAATAACGAGGGTAAAAAACACGTTATATACACAGCACCAGAAACTATAGCAAAAAGTACATTTTTATAGCTTGATTTCTCCTTGTTTTTAAGTTATCTTTAAGCATGTAGATTTAACAAAATAAATATTACATGGTATGAGGTTGTTTTCAAGTAAAAAAAAACTTTGTTATTTTTGTTCACGTTAATTTAACGTTGATGTGATTTTTGTGCTATGTGGGGTATTTCCTTTTGGTGTACAGGTTAGGGGAAATACCAGGAAATACTTGGGAAGTACTGGGAAATGTACTAGGAAATACCGGGAAGTGCTTGAGAAATACTAAGAAATACCATTGAAATTTAAGGAAATACTGGGAAATACCGTATAAAAATCGGCGATCGAGCCACCCCTCGCAAAAAAAGAACCAAAAAAAAAATAGTAGCTGGAAAGGACCAAAAATGCCTTTGGGAACGTCCTTAAATTACGTAACAAAAAAATTCAGGATTTTTGACGACCCCCTCCCTCCCTCGTAACGCATTTTCAAGAAAAAAACGCGTTAAAAAACATTAAGTGTAACGCAAGGCCAAACCCCCCTCACCCCCCCTAGAGCGTTATGTAATATAAGGACAGTCCCTTTGTGGTATTTTTTTTACATTTATTATTAATATTGGTCGGTATTTTGCGAGGTATTTTGGTTCTTGTCGACTTTAGAGACACAAAAACTAAAAATTTTTCTATCGCGATTTCACTTGCAAAAACTAATTTAGATATTTTTAAGCATATTTAGATGCGGATAATATCAAAAAACACAACATTTTTTATTAGGTTTTGCTAAAATCTAAACTATATGGAAAATCGCGTGCAAAAACTTTTATTTAATTTTGTGTACATTACAGGTGACATTACCCTGGAATAAATTTTTGGTTGGAAAAAAGAAACACAAAAATTGTGCGCCGTTGCCAAACTGCTCATGAACGCGTCCTAAATCTAACAACACAAATTGGTGAAAGATATTAATTTCGGTTCAGTTGGGTTTGGAATTGTTGGATTAGCTCGGGTTTGCTTAGGTTAGGTTTCATTACAATAAATTATGTTTGATCCGGTTAGGTTAGGATTCATTACAATACATTATGTTTGATCTGGTAAGGTTAGGTTAGGTTTAATTACAATAAATTATGGTTGATCCGGTTAGGTTTCGTTACAATAAATTATGTTTGATCCAGTTAGGTTAGGTTTCATTACAATAAATTATGGTTGATCTGGTTAGGTTAGGTTAGGTTTCATTACAATAAATTATGTTTGATCCGGTTAGGTTAGGTTTCATTACAATAAATTATGTTTGATCCGGTTAGGTTAGGTTAGGTGAGGTTTCATTACAAAAAATTATGTTTGATCCGGTTAGGTTAGGTGAGGTTTCATTACAATAAATTATGTTTGATCCAGTTAGGTTAGATTATGTTTCATTACAATAAATTATGTTTGATCCGGTTAGGTTAGGTTTCATTACAATAAATTTGGTTTGATCCGGTTAGGTTAGATTAGGTTAGGTTTCATTACAATAAATTATGTTTGATTAGGTTAGGTTAAGTTTCAGTTAGGTTAGGTTTGATTTATTCAAGTTCTAGTTCAAATATGTTTTTTTGCTTAGGTTAGGTTTAGTTAAAAAGTGTTTAAGTTTTTATGCAGTTTTGATGTTTGAATAATGTTTTTAAAGTAAGTTTTTTAAATAAATCTTATCCACACAGTAAGTCTATTTTTTCTCTAATTTTGACGACTTTTGTGGCGATCTGGCAACAGTGCCTTTTTGAAACATATTTCAGGTGCATTTTGGTTGGCAGCCATGCTTTTGTTATTGATTGTTATTGAAAAAAGTGAGCTTAAACAGCCCATTTTATAGGACTTTTTTTCCATTTTTTTTTAAAAATACCGCATAATCCGCAAATTTTTTTTTTGTAAATGTTCTTAAAGAGGCCCTATTTAAGCCTTAAAAATAATTTTCTCAAAATTCGTGTGTCCGTTAAGTCGACAGGCCCCGGTATTTAAGAGAACTTTTATATTTTTGCCAAAAAACAAACTGCAAAAGAAAAGCGTACAAAAAAATAAAAAGGACTTGGGTCAAATGGAGAATAGGCATTCTTTATAATGTTTATACAATTTACGCGAAATAATTAAAGGGTACCTGACAATTTTTAAACTACAGTGGCCGTAAAAACTCACATTACCAATTTTCACTAGTATTTCAAAAAAATCGCACCAAAAAACATGAAAAACAGTTAAAAACTCTAAAAAATAAAGCCGTGTGTTTCTATGTTATTTTTATTTGACACTTATGACGTTAAAACTAGAGGTGGGTTGCGATTTCACGAACTGTGACTTTGTCACTGTGACTCGTCTGTCGCAGTCACCATCTGCTCCAGTCCGAACGAAATAGCAGTGACATTTTGTCACAGTCTGGCACTGACGCCCCGACCGAAACCCCACGTCACCACCGCACCGGCGTCCGTCGCAGCGTAAAGTCGCGATCGCGAGTACCCCAAGCAGTTACAGTGACTGTTTGCCCGCAATGCCCGCCCGCTCCGTCTGTCGCGCCGCGTCTACGCGGCAGCACAGTGCAGAGTAGGGAACAATTTTCTAGATTGCGATTTCGCCATATAGGTGTGTATTGGTTAAACTGCTCCAAAAAATCACTGCTATTTGTCACCGTGACGCGACTGGAGCAGTCACGTCTTGTCACTGCTCCACCAAAATCGCAGGTTGGCCCCAAGGACTGTACACAGAGAACTCTGTGTACAGTCCTTGGGTTGGCCCATCTCTAGTTAAAACAAATGCAAACTAGTGCTTGCAAAACCGCCCTCTTGGGTTCTATTCGATTATTATGAACTATACACGCTAGGCATCCTAGCTAGAATCGACTGTCCTTTTCACAAGTCCATTAGAAGAAAAAGATAGGGCAATGCGTCGCGCAAAACATCTCGTCTCTTGATGGATTTTGATTACGGTGATAAACTCGCGCGAATTCACCCTGCGAACTTTGAATTTATCGTCCCTCCTTCTTGCTCTGTAGGGATCAAAAAGAAACATATAGACAGTTACCTTTTCGGCAGCGGTGCTCAAAGAGTTCTAGGATTTTGGAAAAGAGAGACAGGACCGCATTGAACTAGATATTTAGAAAATTAATTTTATAAATTAGGGAAAATAGATCAAAATTATTTTTTTAAACGTCTGCAAAATGGGATCCATTTTTAAATAAGCATTATAGAATTCACATGTTGGGATAAACAGAGAAATATTTTAAAAGTTTTTAGAATTATTAAAATATTTTGGACATTGTCCAGAAAAATACTCTTGACCTACCATAATTTTGAAATTTAGTGAATGGATTTTAAGAAGCTGTTATATTTTACAAAACTGTTATTTTTAAATTATGTCATCACTGATTTAATAAATTCCTAAAGATATTCTAAAGGCGTGCGTACAAAAATTTACTTGGTTATATTCTAACCTACCTTAAGCTTCAGTTTTGTTTTAATTAAATTTTTTTATTAGTTTGAGAAAACTACATTACTCTAGGTGCTGTCCCCTTTGCAGCCCCCTCATACAAAATTTAATTGCCTTATGCAAAGGTACTGCTAAATATTTGTGGAAAATTTGATAAAATCTGCTTGTTGCTTTTTAAGTTATCGTGTCCCAGACAGACGGACAGACAGACAAATATTATCAAAAAATTTGGCAGTCATTTTTGACCCAAAAATTCATTTTGAGGGGAAAATAAAAAAGTTTTTTTTATGGATAAAAATGTAAAAAGGTGTAACAAATAGGTTATTTTCGGTTTCGTGGTTGAAGGGTTTCTTAAAAGTTGTTAATAAATGTTTGTTTGTTGCAGCTTGACAAAACATGTTCAAAAGTTTCATAAAAGGAGTAACGAGCGATAAAGATGAAAAAGACAAAAGAAAAAGGGACAAGAAAGACCGCAAAGAAAAAACAAAACGAGCGGAAAGGGGAACCATGTCAGCGGAGGAACTGCTAAGGTTGGATGAGGTAAGATTGTCACTCTCTCTTCTTAACCTATTTAAACTAACTCTGTTAGGTAGCAGTCAGCACAAACACGTTACTGTTGTTTTGTTTTAGTTCCAAATACGTCTTAAAGACGTCTAAAAATGACGTCATTTTGAGTGTGTCCTTTGAACATCATAAATAGGGGAGAGCGGGGCAAGATAACAAACGTGGCAAGTTAACGAACCCAATTGGCACGAAATTTATAAATGGCAACGAGTTTATTACTGGGCTGTTAGAACTTTTTAGTCAAAGTTTTATGGGTTAAAGTTCGATGGAGCATGTAAGAATAATAATAGTACATTGGCTCAGAACCTATAATTCGAGTGGCCGCTTATAAAATTTTATGCCGAAAAATAAGTTTTTGCGGAAAAATCTAAGGGAAGAATAATATTTGTTAGTAACGGGAGTTATTTATTTAGTAAGAACATGTAAATGTCCATCTTTGAACGTTTTTTGTTTTTATTTTTTATTAAAAATTTGTTCCTTGGGGCAAGTTAAGCAAGCGGGACAAGATAACGAAGAGCTTGAAAAAAAAATGGAAAGAATTAAACGAGAAAATAAAAAGAAAACTCATGGCAAAGTCTTAAAAGTTTAAAAGAGTTTTTAATGATTTTAACCAAAACCTACCAAAAATAAAAAGAAGCAACGAAAATATTTTTGTTTATGGTATTGTGACTTATGCGCCAAGTCGTTATCTTGCCCCAATAGGCTCGTCAACTTACCCCGCTGCTAGCTAGCACAAGCACAAGATGACAAAAATGAGTTTTTTAAGTTTTTTGTCTTTTGTAGATTTTTAAGGTTTAAATGTTTGTTTTTTTTTAATTTGTTTTTAAACCAAAACATCTAAATAACAATTAAACGAAGTTTATTATTCAAAACCGGGTTTGGGTATTTGCTAGTAAGCTTCAATCCTTAACATCGTCATCTTGCCCAGCTCTCCCCTACGTCATTAACAAGTCAGTTTGAAGACGTTATATGTCTTCAAATATGACCGCTTTTTGACGTTTAGAAGACGTCGCCTTGCTACCTGAGCTTTTTTTTCTTCTTTTGTTTTATAATTAATTGGCAAGGGAATTTAAACTTATAATTCTGCACACGATCCTTTTGCGCCTATTTTAGCTGTCACTCAAAGCCGTCTGTTGAAATCCGCAGACTGGATTAAAACGTGATAATATTGGTATTTAGCAAAATAATTATAAAATTTATAAACTAACTGTAAATATTATTAATATGATAATAATTATAGTGATGTAATAATGGTGTTTATAAAATGAACTTGTAATATGCAAAGTATCCAACACGTATAACATTTTACTCTTGAAGAAAAGTGGCAAATGTTTTCATTTTTTTTTTGTTACGAATAAATAACGTATGAGCTCTTGAAGCAAGATACAATCTTTAAGGTCATACCTGATGTTCATCTTGTGTACAATATCCAGGCTTCGAATTTAAAAAATTTCCAACCTTGACATCTACCTAAATAAATAATATTATACGTCCAAAAATATAACTAAAAACAATCTTAATCTTATGGAGTTCAATTTTCTTAAAAGGGTAAATGTTACTCGCAAAATGGCATAGCTATTATTTAAAAGAGCTTAATAATAATCTCTACTTATTACTTTAAAAATTTAAAAGATGGTTTTTGTGATATTCGCGAAGGAAGAATATAAAATACTAACGGTAAAGGCTTGAAAGACTTTTCCAGGTTTTCGATTTTAATTTTAGTTAAGGTTATAAGTTTGATTAATGAATTTTAAATTGAAATGGAAATGAACAATTTTAGCTTTACAAACAACCTGGAAATCTGTTTTTTTAGATGCGACGTTCACTAAAACTTCGGGGAAAACGCAAAGAGAAGGAAAAACTACCTTTAGGAATAACTGCTGACTATACCGCCGATTTTTTGGCCAGTTTAGAGCGTACAGATTCGCCCCTTTCAACTTTTGGTGCTCGGCCTGGTTCTCCTGGACAAAACAACCATTTTGAAAGTGGTTGTACCTTATCAGATAGTTCAGAAACTAGTTTAAACTCCATTAATCATAAAGGTGTTCCGCCGTTACCTCCAAAACCCCCTAAAAGGGGTATTTTAAAGGCAAGAGGCAATAGTTTACCAAGAAATTCCACAAATAATGGTTACCACCAAAACAACGATACCATAGATCACTCGAACCTAGTTAGAAATACGTTACAAAATGAGCTGATGTCCTACCACACCAGAGAAGTTGTTTCTTACCAAAACCTGACTAGTTTAGGCAACGAAAATGGAACACAAACTAAAAACATGTCGCAGCAATTGCTGGTCATTACCTCAACTTCGCCTAGTGGGGACAGTTTGACAGATACAACGAATTCTTCTTTTGCCACGCCGCCATTTTCTTTAAGTCCTGTTGGGGAGAGCCAAGGATTTCATAGGTAACGCTTTAATACCCCAATTTCTTAATCTTATTTTGTACTTTTTAAAAGCATTATTGGATGATTCATAAATTCATATTTTTAGTTTCTAATAAAAGCTCTATTGTTTAGGTGGTCCAGAACCTCAAACTTTGACGACTGTACTCTACCTCTACCGGAAATTGTTCCAATGGTCCTTCCATTACCAAGAACTCTAGTCATCCAACGTCAAAAACCACCCCGAAACGATTTCGGGTTCTCTTTGCGGCGAGCTATGGTTCTCGAACGTTGCGTCGACCAATCTCCTCGCGACGCGTCATCAGTGGGTGGTGCTAGTCGGTTAAACGGCAACTCGGGTTTGGTCAATGGATTTCTGGGAGTGCCTGGGATAAACGGTGCGGTCAATGGTTTGGGTAGTGTACCGGGTATGACGATAAACATGCGTGCGGTGATTTTTGCGGAGCCTGGGACCACGGTCCAACATAATAATGAGACCGGATTACTACCTGGTGATAAGCTTTTGGAGGTGAATGGAGTTTGTGTGGAGGATAATAGTCGAGAAGAGATCATTGACATGATCAAGGCTTCCGGAGATAGTGTTACATTAAAGGTAATATTTTATATGTTTTAATACTAACGTTCTAGATTCGTAAGGACCCATGAAACCACCCCAAAACTTAGCTGGAAAAGATATTGACAGCGAATTATTAAGATTAAAAGTTTTCTTAATTTTCATTAGTTTGGAAAAACGCAGGAGTTTTAAAATCGCATAAGTTGGATATTTAAATTGGTGGTAAAAAAGTTCATTTTATTTGGAAAAGTTGTAATTGTAAAATTTTATGATCGCAAAACGACAAAAATGCAATTCAATTATTTAGTTTATGTATTATTTACAAACAAAGCTATAAAACTTATTTTATCTACAAAAGGAAGTGTTGAAAAATCTTAGATAATTCGTATATAATTGAAATTATATTTTTTCTTTTATATTATTTAATTGCATGCACTCTGTAATAATCGTACATAATACATTAATGACTAAGGAAAAAAGAATTCATAGTTTGGGAAATGTAGACACAATTTTTATTCCGCTTTTTCTCACGCAGCCACAAGGAATCAATATAGAATATGCAGGTCTTACTCAATGGAGACATGCAAAACCTCAGGTTTAGATGTGGGCAAAATATTTTGCTTAAGAGGGATTTTTATACATTTTTACTTCTTTTTTCAAATAGTTTAACTTTTTCAGGAAGTAAATGCAGAATTTGTAAAAAAAAAATAACAAAAAGGTGCTCGTAGTAGCGTGTCGTGGATAAAAGGGCGGGGGGCACCATTTGTTTTTGCGTTAAATTTAGTTTTTCTATTTTTTTCTCAAAGGAGGCCATGGGCGCCAAGCGCAGAAGGGCGGGGAGGAGGGCGTTCGCCCCCCTGGCCCCTATACAACACCCCAACTGGCTCGTAGACATATTGTACGTTACGTAAATGCGACAAGGTGCGTAGTGGAACGAGCTAAAAAAAAATTAAGCAATAGTCAAAGCGTATATCCGTTTATAACCACAGGATTATAATAATTAGTCTTCCATTTATTATCGTTATTTGCAAAAAAATATTTATTTTTCTTGCATTGTCGCTATCTCAATTTAATTTTTCTTTGCCAAGAAATACAATTAAGATATATAAAAATAAATACAAAACGCCCTTAAAATCAAAAATGTTAGAGATTTTGAAGTAAACTTCAAATACTCACTTGACCCTAACATACGTTTTGCCGTTTTGTCGGATCCGAAAAGGCATGTTTCACAACATTTTGCTGTAGTAACAAACATCTTTGCTACAACTATAAGAACCTTCTTATTCTTCGTAGTTGCAAACAATTTTACTTTTACAGGAAAAATTTTTGCTGCGATCATCAAACTAATTATGTAAAAAGGGTCTTAATATTAATAATATGGATTCCAATCTAACCCCATTCAAAGAATAGATATTTAAGTTGTATATTCCTTACCCCAATGTTACTAAATTTTAATCAAAAAGTAATAAATTAGAGTTTAGGAAGGGAAAACAAACGAGGGACTGTCGAGAGAGATAAGTCTATAGTTTCTGACCCTAAATTTGGGTCTGTTATTTGTCTAGACTGACCAAACGTTAATTAAGAAATTTTTGTAAGGTGCGTTCGTGATATATAAGGTAAACCTTGTTTGTAGACTATTAAAAATTATTGTTTAAAATTCCTGACTCGAGACGTGTCTTATTTGATAGTAATATGAGAATATAATAATAACTATGCTAAGCAAAGTGGGTGAAGTGCATATAAAATTACACAAACTTACTTAAACTTTGCAAAAGAAAGTTCAAAGAGTCATAGTCTTGTTGCCTTAGCCAAGGACGCACCCAAGGGGGGTCTCGGGGCCCGCCCACCATGTCTAATTTTTTTTTAGATATTTTTCATTAATAAAAGCAAAAAATAGCATGAAATTCGACAACAGGTGGTCTCGCCCCCCCTCAAGAAAAATTCCTGGGTGCGCTACTGCCTTAGGTAACGCTGTGACCTATTGATTAACTTAAAAGGTCACCAGCATATCTAAGTATTTCATCTAAAATTTCATTTCGTTTTTAACCAATAATGCCAATCTTAAAGGCCTCGTGGGCATAAGCATTCATACTATTTATTTAAACCTAAGTTGAAGTAATTGGAATAACAAAATTAAATTTTATGGTGTTAAAGAACAACAGGTTCTTAACTTTTTTTAGGCCAAATTTACAATTATTTCGGTTACTATCTATAATCCAATGATCTCTATAACTGGATAGGCCTTTACATATATGCAAAGTGAGGCATAAATATTGATATTTTTTGTAGAGAAAGCACCCTGTGTAGGAGGTGCTACCTTTCCTTTTTTACTTTTACTCTCCGATAATATTCTGTGGTTTTGAAAGTTCGCGGGCGTTTGATTTTTAATATATAACTGGATTTTTAGTGCGATTAGGTACTAACAAAGTTTTTTTTAATAATCAAAGCTATTTACTTCAAAAAGGAAACCGTCTTTTCACTCCTATAAAACTCGTTTTAACAAGGCACGCATCGTGCATTTTTTATATTTGTTTAACAAAAACAATTTCAAAAATATACTGACAACATTGAAAAACACTTTAATGACAAATCACAAATGACAATCTCTTTTAAGTATTAAATTCACAGAATAGAACTAGAGGGAGAAAGGTTGCATTCATTGTATGTTCTCACTCTAAAAATGCTCTTTAAATTTTTGCTTCAGTGTCCCATATACGTAATGTATAGCCGTGGCCGTTCTAATTACTTCGTATATAATTTGATGGCTACTGATTTGATTAAATCTCCTTTTTTTTCAACAGATAATTTTAGAATCAACTGTTCTATCATGTAGAAATCAAATACAAGACAAAAAACTACAGAGATTTTAAGTAAATTTCTTTAGTTCTTGAATTATCTTTTTTAGCATATAAAAGATTAATTTAGCAAAACATTAAAAAACAATTATCTGCTTGCGTTCACGGTCTAAAAAGCCCAAGTAGATCTATGACTCTCTTTTTTATATTCGCTAACATCCTATTTGGATTTTGTTACCAGATTCTTATAGGTAATATAATAATAATATAAGTTTAATATTTCCTCCCGTTAATATTTTTAATTACCAAGTTATCAAGTCAAAAAGTTTTAAATAAATCATTAAAAACTCCCTTCTCAACAAAAAACATTTTTTTAAAAAACTCTCAAAATTTCTACAGTCATTCATTCCAGAATATTTTCGCGGTAGGCCTACTAGACCTATCAAATCACACTTTGAGAGAAACAAATTAATAACAGGACTTAAAGCATTGGAAATTGTAGAGCGGCGAAAAACGAAGTTAAAAAAAATAAATGCATTAGCAGGGGCGTTGCTGGTTAGGTTTGGGTGGTAAAAAGGGGCAGGGAATCGTATTATTGCGATTTCCGGCGAAAGTTGACGTCGAAGAAAAAAGTGACATACAGAAAAGTCATAGGCCATAAAAATGTCTAAAACTGTTTTTTATTTTTGGAAAAATAATGTCAGTTTAACAAAATTTGGTAAGAATAGAGCTCTTTGGATGCTAAATGTCCACAATATTTTTAAACAAAAAAATTAATAAGTTTCTAAGATATTTGTTTTTTCCGCTCAAAAACACTTTCTTTTTAAATGAAATTTCTCCTTCAGAAAATCATCGTATCTAGTTCTGCTAGTACTCAGTTTTTGGCACTGAGATATACTTTTTGCCGAAAAAAAACAGATAATAATCTTCATTTAAAAACATGTCCGAAAAAGGAAAAAACTGAAAAAAAAATTGTCACAATATTTTTTTAAGTTATTGTAGTTATTTTATGTTTTAAAATATTTTTTAAAACTGACTATATTACTTAATTCTACGAAAAAAAAATGGCTATTATTATGGCTAAAAAAAAATTAGGCTACCTGCATTGCTTTTGGTATAATAATGTACAAATACTTATACCTTATACCTTATGACAATTTAATTTCTTCTAACACCCTGTCACCCCCCCGTTAAGCCAAGTTCTATATATACAGGGTTTTCCCGTATATTTTTACACCATATCTAAAACGTTTATTTGAATAGATATCAAAATACGATAAATACAAAAGTTTCATAATTTTTTACAAAGTTTAAGAATCTTGGGGTCGGAATGTAATTTTTTTTTTTTAAATGTCAAAATGCCTTAGAGTAAAATAAATATAAATTATTTTTTAGGTTCAACCAGTGGCTGAACTCAGTGAACTCAGCAGAAGATCAACACATGACGGTCGTGAAGTTGTACTAGACGAGACCCATATTCGAAGTGGCACCCTTAAAAGAAGTGGAAGTCGAAGGTTTAACAAAAGCACTACGGTAAGTAGAAGTAATAAAAGGAAAATCATAAATAAAAATAAAAGCAAATAAATGAAATAAAAAAATTCAATTATTTTATAAAATATAGTAGCCTTCTTCGATCAGTCTTTGGAAATAGGCCTCCCCCAATATCTTTCAGTCTTCTCTGTCTCTCGCCATGTTCATCCATCTTGTTTCCGCATGTTTCTTCAAATCGTCCGCAATGAATGAGATGCATTTGGGGTCTTCCCCGACTTCTTTTATTTTCCCAAGGTCACCAGTTAACAATACATTTGTTCCATCGATCGTCTTTCTGTCTGCTATTGTGACCGGCAAATTTCCATTTTAATTTTGCTACTCCTCTTCTAATATCCTTTACTTTTGTTTTATTTCTTACCCATTCATTATTTTTTATCTGTTAGCATTATATGTAATATTTGTCTTTTCATTGATTTTTGGGCTTTTGTTACATTGGTTCATTCATACACCTTCGTTTTGAGGTACGGATGATATTTATATTTTTTAATATGTAGCTTAATTACCGAATGCTGCTCAAGCCAATCTTGTGACAGCCAACGATTTCAGCTATTTGGTTTTCTTTTTTTAGTTTAATAATTTGTGTCAGGTACATGGTATAAAAGACAAATTTAGATATTTGAATCAAAAGGTAACGATATTGCTGAAAGAATGCAGCAGATAAAGTTTTATGTAATATTTACTAAAGAATTTAACAAGAGACTGACATTTTTTCATGCAGAAAACGGTAAACCACTATTTTCAGTTACAATGAGATAACAACTAAAACAAAATACAGTTTTCCATAAAGGAAAGTATAAATAAATTACCTAGGCTAATTTTATTTAGACGTGATACCTTTCAGTGGCGGTTCTTGCCCACTCAACATGGTAGTGCCAGAATTTTGATAGTCACACGGGGTGCTGCGTCAAATTTTTCTCAAAATTCATTAAAAAAACATGCCTCGATCAATTTTTTTAGTGGCGCAAAACCAAGAGCGCATGGTTTTGTATTATATGTTTACTATTGTTAGGGTTTCTAACCCTAGTTTTTTAAAGAAACTAACCCAAACCTCCATGAAATGACTTTGAAAATGTATCAAAATTTTTGCTAAATTAATTTAGATAATAACTTAATTTACCCTTAGTTTAGAGTCTTTAGTTATATATATTAACAAAAAAGTTACAAAAATACACATTATTTTTATTACAAATAGTTTTATTAAATTTACGAAAACGCGATTGTTGTCCACTTCTACGATTGTTTTCAATTATTGAATCAAGTGACCGGCCTAATTCTTTAATTTTTAGTCTTTCCTTCCTTAATTTTATTCATTTTCACTTAAAAAATAGAACAATATGCAAAGTATACGGATATCTTTTTTATTGCGTAATTTAGAGGGCGTAAATTAAAGCATACATGCTCCACGAACAAGAACAAGACGACTAACTGCACACTAACTGGCTGGCGTGCCTGGCACAAATTTAAGTTGATTCTTTTTATTAAACAATGTAAAAATAGTCCAACTCTGTCGCTCATATAGGCCACTGTTAAAAATCTCTCTATTCGACGGCGCCAGCAGACAAGGGGCACACATTCCACCCCCACTTACTCTGCGTTTCAACGGCAGGCAGCGGGCCAGCCAGGCAAGGCATCGCGCATTATCGATTCGGAGTGTGATCCACTGCATTGAACAGGGTTTTAAAAAGAATTATATAAAATAACAAACATATTAAAATGTCTTAAAAATAAAAAAAAACGTGTTTTTGTAGAAAAATAAGGTAGTGCCATGGCTCCATGGCACTACCACACGAGCCGCCTCTGATACCTTTTTCAACCTGTTACGCGCTTACCATTGTTATTTATAAAAAGTCTCTTGCATTACCATTGTTTAACAACTTGTATTTAACAAGGAAACGTACTTAAAAACTGTAAAATAAATTGCCAATAGAAATTGATAATGATATTCTACACGCCCCTTACTTGTTGAATTTCATTTGCTGTTTAAATAGTAAAATCCTTGCAATTTGTTTTAATACATTTATGCAAAAATTCATAATAAATCAAAATAAGTGAATCAGGACTATCAAAATCTTCATCATATTTAAAAATACATTGTTAATATAAGGTACCTGGGTCAAAAATGCCCACTCTAAAAAAAAAACGCAAATTTAGAGAAATTTTATTTACTTTATAAATTCGAAAATCATACATATTTAAGGATTTGGTCCTACTTAATTAATTTAAAAAAAGTTTTGATAATACTTTTTTGATTTTTAAATTATTTTTAATATTTTTTATAGCAAACTGGGCATATTAACAACCGTGTCTTTGATATGCCTATGGTGTAGTTCTAATATGTCCATACGTTGATTATATGCCTATGCCCATACAAAAATATCTGATAACGGAACGTTCTTAAATTACATAAAGCTAAAATTTAGGATTTTTGACACCGCCCCTCCCCCCTCGTAACGCATTTTCAAGAAAAAACACATTAAAATAACATTCATTTTAACGCAAGGCCAAACCCGTCCTACCCCCGTTGAGCGTTAGGTAATTTAAGAATAGGCCGTAATACATTGCGGAAGAATTTTATTTAACCTAAAAAGTTAAGAACACAAAAAGTGTTTTTTTTTTAACTAAAACTAGAAACCCAAGTTAAACCTGGAAGCTAACAAAATTACAAAACATCTACATACAGAAATAAAATATGTAAATTAAAAAAAACAACAGAATCAAAAACGCAAAATTAAAGTCAAAAATACATAAGTAAAACATTAAATAAAAAATTTTAAAAAGAATTCTTTAACATTTTGATTTTTAAATGGCGTCTTTTTCAAGATATCAAATAAATATTTAGATAACAATCTTACTACTACTTAGCAAGTTATGTTTCATTTGAAAATATTTCATATGTGGGAATTTTTCTTGTTATAGTATAATGTTAGATAACAGCAATCAATAATAATCAGAAAATAAAGCAAATTATGAAATACTTGCGTATAAAATTTAAATAAATTTTAAAATATAATAATACTTAACAGTTAAGCCTTTAATCCATTAAATGTTGTTGTCAGTTATTTAATACAAATTTGATAAAATTACCTGCGCTTAAATTTGCGAGTAATCTTCAACAATAAAAATAAATTACAATAAAATATACAAATATAAAAAAAATTAATGTCGTTAAAAATTCAGAGGGAAAAATTTTAGGCAAATATGCGGGCGAAGATAGAAGTAGATAATCTTAACAATTGACAATTAAATAAATAATATTGTAAGGCAGAACAAGGTTTTTCAATAACATAAACATTACAGTGGCTGAATACGGAAGTTAAATTCTTTTCATATGCAAACCAGTTCAGTAATTTTTTGTGCTTAAATATGGGTTAATTAGATAACCAGACATGGCCTCAAATAAAAGTAGTGTCATAGCATTATTTTTTATTATTTTTTATTTATTAGAGAATAAAAGCCATACCCTAAATACGTAAATACTACTAATATGTCGGTTTAGAACGTTATTCTACGTTGTCCGACGCCTATTCTCCACCTCCTTTGATCCTAGCAATCATCTTCTCTCAGGTTTTTTTTAGTTATTTATCTTTGGATTGACTGTTGCCATTCTAGTTTAGGACGCCCTCTTTTTCTGCGTCCTATTGGTTGCCATTCTAGGACCTGCTTTGGTAATCTTTCGTCATTCATCTGTTGTACATGGCCGTACCAGATCAGTTGCCTTTTAGTGATGTCATCCGTTATGCTTCCCTCAATTCCCATTCTTTCGTTTATTATCCCATTTCTTATATGATCTGTTCTAGATATTCCTATTGATCTTCTTATTGCATCCATTTCGAGACTTTCCATTTTCGTTTTGTATTTTTCTGTTACGCGACAAGTCTCTATTCCATACAACAGCGTGCTTTTTACCACTGTTTCATATATGTTAAATTTTACATTATTTTTTATCTCTCTGCTCCATAAGGTACCGTTAGGATATCCAATAACTTTTATTGCTTTTACTATTCTTTTTTCCAGTTTTTTAGAGTTTGTTATCTTATCAAATGTGACACCAAGTATAGGTACATACTTATTGCATGGAGATATTGTTTATTTATTGTCTAGTTCTAACTCACTTGATTCGTTTCCAATACATAAGTACTGTGTCTTGTCCACGTTCATTGTTAACACCTACTTTTGGTATTCTTCCGTATATACTTTATGCCTTCTTTATCATTAGCTACAAATAATTGGTCGTCAGCAAACTGTAGTGTGTATATGGTAAATCGGTCGTTAAGTTGAATTTCCATGCCGTGTACTTTACGTTTCCAGTTTTTTAAAAGAAAGGGAATTGATTTGAAATTCGATTTCTAACTTTAATTTTAGATTTTGACCCTTTGTATAGTTCTCACTTTTATATGTGTATGATTGATATTAGTTTGCTCTAACACTGTCCATAGTTTTTCTACTGAAACGATATCATATGCTTTTTGTAGGTCCACAAAGGTAACATGAGTCTCTATATTTCTGGCACTTCTTTTATTAATTACTTGATTTAGACAAAAAACACTATCATTACAAGATCTGCCTGCACGAAACCCACTTTGCTCTTCTTCTTCTGCTTCTTGTTACTTAGAGTACCGGTTACAGAAATTTCTCGGTAACTGTTGCAATCGTAAATACACATAAACCACCGATCCAGTTTTAATTTAAACTGTTTTTTTTCTTTCTCTTATAAGAAAACTCAAAGTTAAATGCACAGAGACTTACGCAAATGCTTCTTTATTTCGAAGTTTATTGGGTTATAGGCAAAATTAATTAGATAGACGAAATAAATTCTATTACAGTGTGTTGATATGGTTAATCAAAATATTTAAAGAATTGGGGTCAACAATTTCAACCCAACTATTTCTCGCATGTATGATTCATCAAAATATTTAAATTAAATTATTTACATTTAGTGCATACTTACCACCATCTAAAAAAAATATTTAACAATTATAACACAAGAAAGTAAATCACACAAGGACAAATAAATTTTAAAGGTTTTCGTTGATGGATGAAAAAATTTCTATTTATTTTTTAAGCCTACCCTGTCGTGGAATAGAGAAACCAAGGCCAACACAAAAATAGAGGCCACGACCCTGAAAAAATCAGCTGTTCTCCCGGGGCTGAATTTTACATTGGGTCTTATGGGAGGTCAGACGTTTTTTTATGATATTTTCAAAATGGCACTACAGATTTCCGCAAAATTTCAGTGAAATATTCTCAGACACCATCCCGATATTCCACCAAAGGTTTGTAAGGAAGCAACATGATTAAAAGGTGAAAATCTTCAAGATTTAGCATTCCTTAATTTGAATTCAAATTACCCGCCATGTACCACATGCCAACTGTTATATTTGACCAAGGCCAACACAAAATTAGAGGCCACGACCCTGAAAAAATCAGCTGTTCTCCCGGGGCTGAATTTTACATTGGGTCTTATGGGAGGTCAGATGTTTTTTTATGATATTTTCAAAATGACACTACAGATTTCCGCAAAATTTCAGTGAAATATTCTCAGACAACATCTCGATATTCCACTAAAGGTTTGTAAGGAAGCAACATGATTAAAAGGTTAAAATCTTCAAGATTTAGCATTCCCGAGAGCATTCCTTATTTTGAATTCAAATTACCCGCCATGTACCACATGCCAACTGTTATATTTGACATGTATTTGACTTTGTCACATGTGATTGTCACATTCGCTTCTGCTTTAAACTTAATTTTTGTATGAGCTAATGAAGCGGCTATGAAAAATTAGGGCTTCCTACACATTTAAAAAAAATTGTTCTGCCAGAATAAAGTAAAAACAATCTTAAAAACGGCTTTATTTAAAAAAAAATCAAATATCCATGAACCGTCATTCCAACTTCAATATTTTAAAGACAATCAGCTGTGTCGTAACGTGACCATCAAAAAAAAATCAGCCCCGGATGTGACGTCAACAAAGTGGAGGATCGTGGCCCGTCCATTTTGATAGCCCTGATTTGACATGTATTTGACTTTGTCATATGTGATTGTCACATTCGCTTCTGCTTTAAACTTAATTTTTGTGTGAGCTTATGAAGCGGCTATGAAAAATTAGGGCTTACTATACATTTAAAAAAAATTGTTCTGCCAGAATAAAGTAAAAACAATCTCAAAAACGGCTCTATTTAAAAAAAAATCAAATATCCATGAACCGTCATTTCAACTTCAATATTTTAAAGACAATCAGCTGTGTCGTAATGTGACCATCAAAAAAAAATCAGCCCCGGATGTGACGTCAACAAAGTGGAGGATCGTGGCCAGTCCATTTTGATAGCCATGGAGAAACTAGTCATCACAGGTTAGAGATGATTAGAGTCCCTGTATGTTGACATATTTGGATATATCCAAATATGTCAACATACAGGGACTTTAGAGATGATTAGTGATCCTGTACCAAGGCCAACACAAAAATAGAGGCCACGACCCTGAAAAAATCAGCTGTTCTCCCGGGGCTGAATTTTACATTGGGTCTTATGGGAGGTCAGACGTTTTTTTATGATATTTTCAAAATGGCACTACAGATTTCCGCAAAATTTCAGTGAAATATTCTCAGACACCATCCCGATATTCCACCAAAGGTTTGTAAGGAAACAACATGATTAAAAGGTTAAAATCTTCAAGATCTAGCATTCCTTATTTTGAATTCAAATTACCCGCCATGTACCACATGCCAACTGTTATATTTGACATGTATTTGACTTTGTCATATGTGATTGTCACATTCGCTTCTGCTTTAAACTTAATTTTTGTGTGAGCTTATGAAGCGGCTATGAAAAATTAGGACTTATTACACATTTTAAAAAAATTGTTCTGCCAGAATAAAGTAAAAACAATCTCAAAAACGGCTTTATTTAAAAAAAAATCAAATATCCATGAACCGTCATTTCAACTTCAATATTTCAAAGACAATCAGCTGTGTCGTAATGTGACCATCAAAAAAAAATCAGCCCCGGATGTGACGTCAACAAAGTGGAGGATCGTGGCCCGTCCATTTTGATAGCCCTGCCTGTACGGATGAAATTTTGATAGAGGCCAAAGCAAGGCCAACACAAAAATAGAGGCCACGACCCTGAAAAAATCAGCTGTTCTCCAGGGGCTGAATTTTACATTGGGTCTTATGGGAGGTCAGACGTTTTTTTATGATATTTTCAAAATGGCACTACAGATTTCCGCAAAATTTCAGTGAAATATTCTCAGATACCATCCCGATATTCCACCAAAGTTTTGTAAGAAAGCAACATGATTAAAAGGTTAAAATCTTCAAGATTTAGCATTCCTTATTTTGAATTCAATATACCCGCCATATACCACATGCCAACTGTTATATTTGACATGTATTTGACTTTGTCAACTGTGATTATCATATTCGCTTATGCTTTAAACTTAATTTTTGTGTGAGCTAATGAAGCGGCTCTTAAAACTAAAAATTACTATAGATTTAAAAAAAATTGTTCTGAAAGAATATAGTAAAAACAATCTCAAAAGCGGCTTTATTTAAAAAAAAAACTCAAATATTCATGAACCGTCATTCGAACTTCAATATTTTAAAGACAATCAGCTGAGTCGTAACGTGACCATCAGAAAAAAATCAGCCCCGGATGTGACGTCAACAAAGCGGAGGATCATGGCCCGTCCGTTTTGATAGCCCTGGCCAAAGATGCACATCTTTGTAGAGGCCCTGTATATATTTTGTCCATAATAATATATGTAAAAAATTAGAGACAAAACACTTTTTTTATGGCGAAAACCTATCAAAGTCGAAAAAGCAAATGCAGACGCTGAGCTAGATTTTACAGGTATTAAAGCCCAGTGCATTGTTGTTATGGAAGCTGTCAAAATTTTTGGATCGAAAAAGCTAAATATAAAATAGAAGTGATAGAAGAATAGATGGATTCATAACGTATCTGATACCTTCCTAGCCCAGTAGCACCCTTTAGATCTTAGAAACGAAAGCTACTACAAAGGTTATGGTTAAAAGATGAATTATTGAGAAAAATATAGTAGATATTCCGAAAACTGCATACTGATGCGATGCTCCATTAAAAAAAGCATTTTTTTAATTTTTAAACTGTCCTTGGCACAAGTGCGGATTTAAGGGCGAAGGGCAAACGTGGTAATTACCCCTTCCCTAGAACAAAAAATCGTTAATTTAAGCTACATATTCAAAAATAAAAAATATCCTCAGTACTTTAAAACGAAAGTGTATAACCAATATATCCTTCCTGTACTTACCTATGGATCTCAGACCTGGCCACTTACAAAATCAAACATGGATAAGGTAACAAAAACCCAAAGGTCAATGGAAAGACAATTGTTACATGTAAAACTAACAGATAGAAAAAGGAATGAATGGATAAGAAATAAAACAAAAGTAAAGGTCAGAGGAGTAGCAAAATTAAAAAGGAAATTTGCTGGTCATAAGATCAGACAGAAAGACGATCCATGGAACAAATGTCTTGTAAATTTGAGAACTTGGGAAAAGAAAAGAAGTAGGGGAAGCTCTAAATTAGATTGGCAGACGATTTGAAGAAACATGCGGGAACTAAATGGACGAACACGGCGACAGACAGACAAGAGTGGAAGCAGATAAATAGATAGAAAAAAGTATTATGCACTTTTAGTTAATACATAAAGGGCTTAACGGCTAATTACCCCCCTTGAGAAAAAATAAATGCACCTCCTCCACTAGTCGTCGTGATGCGAAAAAACCAAACCCTGAGCGAATATTCGGAAACACATCATTTAGCGAATTTTAGGGTAGGGAATTCGTATTTAATAAACTATACAGTTTATTAGCAAAGGCATACCTAGTTACAGTATGGTGGTGCCATATAGATGCAAAAAAACGATACACTAAGTTAAGATTCGAAAAAACGTCATTTAACGAATTTTAGGGTAGGAAATCCCATAAAACCAAAATGGCCAAATTTTGAAAATTCATATTTCAAAAACTATATAGTTTATCAACAAAAGCACCGAGTTGCAGAATGGTGGCGCCCTAGAGATGTGAGGAAAGTACACTCTTAGTTAAGATTCGGAAAAACGTCGTTTAGCGAATTTTAGGGTAGGGATCCCATAAGATCAAAATGGTCCAACTTTGGATGCTCATATTTTAAAAACAATAAAGTTCATCAACAAAAGCACTGAGTTGCAGTATGGTGGGGCTACAGAGATGCAAAAGAACCACACCCTGAGTTAAGAGTCGAAAAAACGTCATTAAGACCAAAATGGCGAAATTTTGAAAATTCATATTTCAAAAACTATACAGTGTATCAACAAAAGCACCGAGTTGCAGTATGGTGGGGCTATAGAGATATGAGAAAACCACACCCTTAGTTAAGATTCGAAAAAACGTCATTCAGTAAATTTTAGGGTATGAGATCAAAATGGTCAAACTTTGGAAATTCATATTTTAAAAACAATAAAGTTTATCAACAAAAGCACTGAGTTGCAGTATGGTGGGGCTACAGAGATGCGAAAAAACCACACCCTGAGTTAAGAGTGAGAAAAAACGTCATTTAGCGAATTTTAGGGTAGGAAGACCCAAATGGCCAAATTTTGAAAATTCCTATTTCAAAGACTATACAGTTTATCAACAAAAGCACCGAGTTGCATAATGGTTAGGCCATAAAGATGCGAAAAAACGACACTCAAAGTTGGAATGGCTAAACTTTGAAAATTCATATTTCCCAACCTATACAGTTTATCATAAAAAGCACCAAGCTGCATTATGGTGGGGTTATAGAGATATGAGAAAACCACACCCTTAGTTAAGATTCAAAAAAACGTCATTTAGTGATCAAATTTTGAAAATTCATATTTTAAAAACAATAGAGTTTATCAACAAAAGCACTGAGTTGCAGTATGGTGGGGCTATAGAGATGCGAAAAAACCACACCTTGAGTTAAGATTAAAAAAAACGTCATTTAGCGAATTTTTGGGAATTGAATCGCATAAGATCAAAATTGTCAAATTTTGAAAATTCATATTTTAAAAACTATACAGTTTATCAACAAAAGCACCGAGTTGCCGTATGGTGGAGCCATAGAGAAGCAAATAAACCACATCCTGAGTTAGGATTCGGAAAAATGTCATTTAGCGAATTTTAGGGTAGGGAATCTCATAAGATCAAAATGGTCAAATTTTGAAAATTCATATTTTAAAAACAATAGAGTTTATCAATAAAAGCACTGAGTTGCAGAACGGTGGGGCTATAGAGATGTGAAAAAACTAAACCCTAAATTAAGATTTAAAAAAACGTCATTTAGCGAATTTTAGGGTAGACCAAAATGGCCAATCTTTGAAAACTCCTACTTCAAAAACTATACAGTTTATTAACAAAACCACCGAGTTGCATAATGGTCGGGCCATAGAGATGCGAAAGAACGATACTCTTAGTTAGGATTCGGAAAATCTACATTTAGAGAATTTTAGGGTAGGGAAACCCATAAGACCAAAATGGCTATAATTTGGAAATTCATATTTCAAAAACTATACAGTTTATCAACAAAAGCACCGAGTTACAGTCTGGTGGGGCCATAGAGATATGAAAAATTCTCACCCTAAATTAAGAATCGAAAAAACGTCATTTAGTGAATTTTAGGGTAGGGAATTGTATAAGACCAAAATGGCAAATCTCTGAAAATTCATATTTTAAAAACTATATAGTTTATCAACAAAAGCACTGAGTTGTAGTATGGTTGAGCCGTAGAGATGCTAAAAAACCACACCCTGAGTTAAGATTCGGAAAAACGTCATTTAGCGAATTTTAGGGTAAAGGATCCCATAGACCAAAATGGCCAAACTTTGAAAATTTATATTTTTAAAACAATAGAGTTTATCAACAAAAGCACCGAGTTGCAGTATGCTTTGGCTATAGAGATGCGAAAAAACCACATCCTGAGTTAAGATTCGACAAAACGTCATTTAGCGAATTTTAGGATGGGGAATCGCATAAGATCAAAATGGTCAATTTTTAAAAATCCTACTAGACCTAAATGGCCAAACTTTAAAAATTCATATTATTAAAAACTATAAAGTTTATCAACAAAAGCACCGAGTTGCAGTATTGTGGGGCCATAGAGATGCGAATAAACCACATCCTGATTTAAGATTCGGAAAAATTTATTTAGCGAATTTTAGGGTAGGCAATCCCATAAGACCAAAATGGCCAAATTTTGAAAATTCCTACTTCAAAATCTATACAGTTTATCAACAAAAGCACCGAGTTGCATTATAGTGGGGCCGTAGAGATGCGAAAAAACCTCACCCTGATTTAAAATTCGGAAAAACGTCATTTATCAAATTTTAGGGTAGGGAATCGCATAAGATCAAAAAAACCTCAAAAAAGGAAGTTTCTTAAAATTGGCCCATTGACGAATTTATCTAAAAAGTTTTAAAGTATAAGCAAGTTTTTTTCTCAAAAAGTATAATTGGTATAATCATTGACATTACATAGATTGCATAGTCGGCTAGCGCATTCGCCAATCTTAAAAATTTTCTCCACCATGTTTCATTCGCCAAAAAGTTAAATCAAATATTGCTGTGTGTTTCACCGGCGCATTCACCAAAATATTAAAAGCGAATCTGTGAAAGCATGGCATCATTCGCTAGCAAGATAAAACGAATTTGCGCGCTCACTAGAGTTTCATAATTCGCGGCATTTTATCCTGTTAGACTTTTCCACAATACCACGTATCTGACCCATATCTACCGGGAAGAGGCACGTTATCTCCAGGCCTCGGTAGCGCAGTAGGCAGCGCGTAAGTCTCATAATCTTAAGGTCGTGAGTTCGATCCTCACCCGGGGCATAATTTTTTTTAATCAAAGCTACTCTAAAGATAATAATTATATAAATTTTATCTTGAAGTACTATTTTGCTTTCATGATCATTTCAGTGGAGTTACTCCACTAGTCCATTGTTACTAAAAGTAGTACTTATGTTATGCCTCGATTGGAGGTACCATTAAGTGTTACAATCTAAAAGGGTAGACTGAATAGGGTGTTTGACAGTAGTAAAAAATAAATATATATTTATTTTTAGATATCTCTTTAGGTCTTGGTATGCTAAAAACAAACTTTTTTGTTTAATTTTTTCTCAAATTCATAGTTCTTTTAATTAACTAAATTCATTGAATTAAAACAATTAGCAACGTGATACAAAACAGGCGGTCTACCAGTCAGCTGCGATTGACGTCACAAAACAGTAAACGCCTCAAACAAACCTATTTTCTGTGTTATTTTCTTATGAGTGGTTCATTGGTGGTTTCAAGTGCGAATTATCGTCCTAAATTAGATTTTATTTTGTGTTTTGCTTATAAAAAATATTTTTAATGGAAAACGGATTCTCCAAAGCCGATAGCTCGAACTTCCCAATGCTCCATTCCTTTATGGCGGCAGGCTTCTTTGCCTACAGTGATTTTTGTTCTGCGGAATTTAGAAACGTTAAAATGTTGATGTAAGTATTCGATGAGTTGTTTTGTATATAACTGAAAGTTCTTTTATGATATTCTTTGCCTACTTTTACTCATTTAGATTTTGAGGTTAGGTTATATGTTTTGCTTTATTGTTTAATATGCCACTTACAATAGACTCAATTAAATACCCAATCATTATTATTTTAAGCATTAAGAAACAATCAAAAATTGCAGGACAGGAAGGCAAAAAGTATACAACGACCAGAAATACTTGAAGTACTGCATAGGTTACACTGCATAGTCCTGCGTAGGTACTGCCTAGTCCTGCCTATGCACTGTCTAGTCTTGCATTTTCACTGCTCATTGCTACATTTAGCCTGCATGTGCACTGCCTAATCCTGCATTTAGAGGTACTCCCTAGTCCTGCCTAATAACTGCCTAGCACCGCCTAAAAATTTGTACACCTTTCTGCCTATTATAGTTGTTCACCCCTTGTAATAATCATAACCTCAAAAATGTCATCGTCATTGACGAAATAGTTATATAGACAACGTGAGAAAAATTAATAGAAACAATTTAGTTATACCCACATCAAAGTGATCTTCACAAATGTAAAGTGAAGATGTATTAGATAAGGCCCTTGGGTCTCTTCGAGCATGTTCTAGCCACTTTTTCCGTTCCTTTACTGCTGTAGGCACATGAATAAATAGTTTTTCAGGTGTTTTTATGCCAGTATTCGAACACTGAGGCACTACACCCCACTTATAGGATATTTTTTTACATAAAAAACAGTAAAAACAGACCAAAAACAAATAAACACTTGAATGCCGTGTATCTGTCCGCGAGTTTACTGCGCTGTGACGTCATTGCAACGCAATGCTAGAAATGAGCGTTTTAGCGGAAAATTCAAATCGGAAATTAGAAAACTTGATTTTAAATGTAGTCATGATAAAATATACTATTTTAATAATTTTGCGTAGCAAATTAGGGACCTATGTATCATTCTAAACACTTTTCTAAAATTTGTCAAATACCCTATTATCTGGTACGGAATTAGTCGCTATATTTTCCAAAAATTTTGTTAAATAAAACTTTTTTTATACCATTTTATATTCAACGTTCAATATTGACGTTCAGGAAATGCAATAAAGTGTGCCGTGCTATAATTAGATTATTAAGTATTTTGGTCTGGATTAAAAATTTTATAGTATTGATTTTGATTTTGAAGGTCTGAAATTAGAAATTTGGAAATAGCTACAAGCATTAAATAGAAGCTAAAAGAATTTTATTGGGTGTGTGTGATTTTTAAAAATTTGTAGTTTGGTGTAGGAATAGGTCAGCATACAGATTGCCAGGCGACATGCCCCTTCATTAATTTTATATTTTCTATGATAATAATTAATATTTAAATTTAGTTTGCCGAGGGTTAGGCAAGGTCGCTTGAGAGATTTTCTTGGTACTCTTAGTACAATTAAGAATATTTTACATTTAAATATTTAAAATAAATACCGGTATGTTGTTCGAGCATACTGTTCTTGTTTAGAAATCTTTGGAGTTTGGAATGCATTTTTTTTCTGATAAACCAACTTAGGTTAGGTTCTGATGGTTTATGCAGGTATATTAAATAAGACTATGGGAACCTGTTTGAACAACTGTTGCTTAATAAATATATTGAAAATTATTCGAATTTAGATAACATTTTACAAATATCTTTGCCATTAGAGCTTTGCTTTTTAGTATTTAAAAATTGCAAAGTCATTGCTTTTTTGTTGTTACTTTTTATTATAAGGGAGATTTTTGAAAATATTGTAATTATAACAAGACTTTATATCTTGTTAATGTTGAAAGATATTTTAATTCTAAAAGAAGATGTTTAGTGACTGGACATTTTTTTTTTGATGTTTGCTTCAACGTTGGCCTCTCCACCCTGGAAATCCTGGATCCGCCACTGGTAACCCATGCACAGAATGGAACTAACAGAAGAGGCCGATTGCAGACTCTGTCTGGAGGACGACGAAACAGTCAGACAGATGTTATTATCATTAAAGTCAATCACTCTAGTATGATTATCATCTATTCATCATTATCCGCATTGTCGTAGTCTGTTGTGCGCTCTTTGAAGCCAATTCTGTAGGCGCACACTCTTTTGCAGTTCCGGCACACCCAGTTTCCTGCGATAGATTGACCGTTCCTCTCTTGATTTTTCCCGTTTCTTTCTGCGGTCTCCCTCTTCTTCCTCTGTCGCTCCTGTTCAAATTTTTGTGACCCTTCATGGACGAGGAGGCGCCAGGTCGCTATATCATTTGCCACCGTCTCGAAGTTGTTGGAGTCTATCTGGGATTTTATCATTTTGCTCTTGAGAACGTCTTCGTCTCTTATCTGTTGTCCTCCCTGATTTCTTCTTCCCTCCATTAGTTCTCCATAGAATATCTGCTTTACAAGACATGACTCAGGAAGACATTTATTGTGCGAATGTCCGTCTATTGCACGTTTACGTCAGAACATATTTGGTAAAGTCCATATTGATTCAGAAGATCTGAATGGTACCTCATCCAAATTGATAGCTAGCCTTTTTGGGGGACTGGACATATGTACAGTGGTGAAAAATCACTCAAAAGTGAGCCTCAATAAACCCACTGCTTGTAGCAGTGGAAGGGCTGCAAGTCTCATATGTACTCATTATTACGAATCTTCATCATTAATCATCAAGCCTCGATCCTGAGTTGTCCATAATAAATTAATGAATCCATGACGGATCTGATACCTTGTTAGCTAGCCTATTAGCACACTTCAAGTGAAGCCTTGAAAGTTTTTTGTAAATATCTCCGAAACTAAAGCTCTTACGAAGTTTTCGGTTACAACACAAATTATTGAGCAAAATGTAGTCTACCAGATACATTTCGAAAACCGCATATTGTGTGTCATTAGCATAAATTAATTTTGACCAAAATCAAGTCAGCTAAGACACTATTTTACCTGAACATTTAATGAAAATCGTTTCAACGCCTTAGGAGCTTTCGTGTTACGGACAGAAATAACATGCACACACACACACACACACACATACACAAACAGACATCACGACGATATTGCTAAGATACGTCAAAATAAACCCAATTAACCCATTTTCGGCAGTACCTAAAAAAAAAATTCGTAGAAAATATCTTGTGATTGCTACGCGGGCTACGAAGGTAAAAATATATACTGAACGTATCAATTAAGAAGGCACAGTTTAAAAATGTTAGACTGTATCATATAGACTGAAAATATAGGAATTTGCCTATTTGGAATTCAACTAAAGCTATCGTCAAGTTTCAAACAGGAAGCGGTAGAGCATTCAAATGGTATGAAAATACATTAATATTTCGATCACATACAAAAACGGTGGGCATAGAATCATTTAAAAGGAACATCATATAAACTGCTTAAGTAATAGATGAAGCCTAAATTTAAAAATATAAAAAAAATGTTTTAAATATTTTTTTTTATATAAGTATGAGCTTTTTGTAAACTCTCCAATATTTTCTTTGGTTTAGTCCCAAAAGGGCATACACGTAGATAGCTTTTCTTTCTGGAAAGGGTACTCCCATATAGAATCTGCTATTATTCAGTGGGGGCCTATGAGGTTTTGGACAGGATAGTTAGAAATGGTTGCCGCGCCGGAGGCAAATCAACCAGTGGCGGCTCGTGGAAAGCCACCGAGCCTTGGCATCACCTTATATTTCTACAAAAACACGTTTTTTTTATTTTTAAAATATTTTAATTTGTTTTTTTTTTGCATTTCTTTTTACTTTATATAAAATATAGTAAACCCTGTGCAATGCAGTAAATCACACTCCGAATCGATAAGACGCGACGCTTGGCCGGCTCGCTGCCTGCCGTTAAAAAGCAGAGTAAGTGTTGGGTGGAATGTGAGCCGCTTGTCTGCTGGCACCGTCGAACAGATTGAAATTTTTACCAGTGGCCTATATGTTAGTTAGTGCGCAGTTACTCATCTTGTTCTTGTGTGTGTGTGTTATGTATGCTTTAATTTACGACCTCAGAATTTTTGATAAATTTTAAATCACATGGTGTAATTTGGGTAGGTCTGGGTTAGTTTCTTTAAAAAACTAATGTTAGAAACCCTAAAAATGGTAATCATATAATACAAAACTATGCGCTCTTGGTTTTGCGCCACTAAAAAATATTTTTAACGAATTTGGGGCAAAAATTTGACGCAGGACCCCGATTTATTTTTTGAGTAGCTATCAAAATTCTGGTACTACCATAATGAATGGGCACGAGATTTTAGCTCCCAAGTTTTGTCCAAAAGCCGTTAAAATTTTATGAAACAAACTTGCTTGTACTGTCCCCCAGTACCCCCCTTATCGACGTGCCTGAAGAAGACCCATAAATGTCTCTTTTCGAGTTTGGTCATCATGTTTAATATACTTTAGCACATTGGCCGGAAAGTTTCTTCTTCGTTCTGTACCAGAGGCGTAAGCGGGGGGGGGGGAGCTTAGGAGCTGAAGCTCCCCCAGAACTACTAAATATTGACACCTAAAACATGGTTTTTCCTCAAAAATTAAGATTAAAATCTATCGATCTGCGCTCAGCCCCCCCCCCACAATTAACTTCTGCGTACGCCATGGTTTGTACTGATAATTTGTACTCGAGAATAAGCCTTAATTAAGTCTTTATTTATTAAGTCATTCAAACTATTTAATGTTGTTATTGCAGAACACATTCCCTTCAACATATGCAAAGAAAATTGAAATAGTAACCATAGGTTAGATGGCTAGTTAACCAGGTGGCTCGCAATCGTGAGTTTTTCCACGAAATTGAGTAAAACATTCAACTAAACAAGAGGAGTTTGCAAAAGTGAATGAAGATTTTTTGAAAAGGAGTTTAGACGAGGGGTCATCAGCTTTCAACAGTACTGTACAAATTTCACAACAGTACCCGACAGTACCACGACAGGATCCAACAGTACTCGACAGTACACGACAGTACTCGACAGTACCACGACAGGACCCAACAGTACTCGACAGTACACGACAGTACCCAACAGTACTCGACAGTACACGACAGGACCCAACAGTACCCGACAGTACACGACAGTACCCAACAGTACTCGACAGTACACGACAGGACCCAACAGTACCCGACAGTACCCAACAGTACACGACAGGACCCAACAGTACTCGACAGTACACGACAGTACCCAACAGTACACGACAGGACCCAACAGTACTCAACAGTACACGATAGAATCCAACAGTACAGGACTGGACACAACCCTCTTACCCGAAACAGTGGCGTAGATGCAAAAAAAAGACAGGATGACTTTTTTTTTTTTTTTGGAGACGGCGCGGTTCAATTCGCTACGGCGCGGTTCGGTGTAGGGAGGTGGGTGGACAGGGGAGTGGGTGCGCTTGGGTCGTTACAGTTTCGTTTTTTTTTTGCTCGCATGTTTTTTGAGGGCGCGCTTTGTCCCTGTCGGACCCCCCCAAGGCACGACGACAGTACTCAACAGGACCCAACAGTACACCGACAGGACCCAACAGTACTCGACAGTACACGACAGTACCCAACAGTACACCGACAGGACCCAACAGTACTCGACAATACACGACAGTACCCAACAGTACTCGACAGTACACGACAGTACCCAACAGTACTCAACAGGACCCAACAGTACACGTCAGGACCCAAGTCCTGTTGGACGCTGTACAAAATTTTAGGGTGCCGATGACCCCTCGAGTTTAGAGTTATTTTCTTTTTCGTTTTTTCTTTATTTTTCCTGTTTATTTTATTTATTTCATTTCTTGTTTTCTCTTTAATATTATTATTTCTTTACTCCTTTTTCTTTATTAATACTTTTTTAATTAGTTAACGAATTGATTGAGACTCATAAGCCATTAAGGGCCCAGTCCTAAATTACTTAACGCTCAAGGGAGGGAGGGAGGGTGGTTTTGGCCTTGCGTTACACTCAATGGCTTTTTAACGTATTTTCTCTTGAAAATGCGTACAGGTGAGGAGGGGGGTCAAATATCCTGAATTTTAGCGTTATGTAATTTAAGAATGTTCCCTAATATGATTATTCCGGCTTTATACCTCGTGAACTTCCTTCAAATTCAAAATAATTTTGTTGACTTACCAGAGCCAACCCTTAAATTTTAATAGGATAATGTTATAAGTTTTTATATTATATTAGTCATTTAGGTATTTCACTACTCAACATATCAGTTATCACAAAGGTTTCCGATTAGCCGAATTTTGAACCAGTACCTCGGTGGCTCAGTTGGTTGAACATCAGCCTAGAAAGCGGAAGGTCCATGGTTCAAACACAGGCTGAGGTAAAATATTTTTCGTATCTTCTTTTTCTTATTTATCCCTTGTCGTTATGCCACCAAATTCTCTCCGAAATTATTTTTTCTATACATTTAGTTAGGCACATACCAATGAGGACAAATCTTAGATGACGTGGGCACTTCTACGGGAACGACCACACTGACAATGTGTCGACACGGGCAGTTTGTCAAACATTTTTAGGTTGCTCTAATCACCATATCTTAAAACTTTTGCAAAATACTCAATGTTGGCATGAATTTTGCATAAAGAAGAAATAAATAAATTCGTATTTTGTAAATAAACTGTAATTATATTCAGAATAATTGTTTTATAATAATAAATAATAACAGACACGCTATGCTTAAGCTCACGGAATCAGCATTTTTTCTTGTAATAAGCATTTGTAATGCTCGTTACAGGTGACACAAATAATTCTACAAAAAGCCAATTTATTTTTATTTTCAGTCATACCTCGTAAATAGGAGATAAAATAAAGGGATTTATAATAATAAAAAACAAAAAAAAATTACGTGAATATTATAAAAGGGGTGCAGGGGCGGATCCAGGATTTCCAGGGGGGAAAGGCCAACGTGGCAGCAAACATCAAAATATTTTTTATTAGCGGTTTTTGATAGATCTTAGGTGTGAAATTTAGTATCGAAAGGAGATTTATGGCGAATTTTTTTTAAAACTTAAGTAGAATTTGTCACAAATTTTAAATAAGTGGGAGAAAGGGGAACCCGGGCCCCTCTGGCTCCCCCATGGATCCGCCACTGAAAGGGTGGCGACATTAAATGGATCGCTGCCTCAAGCAAACGGGTTAATATTTGGTTTTTTGAAAAAAATTGTGTATGTCTCTCCGTAACACGAGAGCTCTTAAATCAATAAACCGATTTTCATGAAATTTTAAGGTAAAATAGTGTTCCACCAACGAGTGGATTAGACTTTGGTTACAATCCATTAGTGCTAATGACAGTTTTTTGACAGTTAAAACTTTAGAAAATGCTTTATACTTCTTAACGGAGCATCGCATCAATATGCGGTTTTCGAAATATAGTAGATGTTTAATGTTGCCAGCTATTTTTTGTTTTTGTTTTATTTTAATTTTTGGGAAAAACCTAACCTTAAATTTTGTTTTGATATTTTTGGGCTCTTTAGCCAAACCTTTAAAAAAGAAACTCCTGGTTTGGGAAAATTCCGATCAGTATAATTTTTCTCTTTGTTGAAAGTTATTTTCTCTTTGAACACCTGATCATTTTGGCAAAAATCATGCGCGCTTTGCACACGCTGGGAGTTTTGAAGCGCCCCCCTGTATTTGTCATGGGAATGAAAAACCACTTCCGCAAAAACCACCGAAGAAGTCACACGTGTTTTAAGATTAAGACCAAAATTCCATCCACAAGAAAATTCGCGGCGTCGCGAGTGAAACTGAAAATGAACTGAAAATGAAAGAAGGTAAGCTTCTAGCGTGTTGCCGATTTTTTTCCTTTGTTTTAGCTCAATAAACGTTTGTTTTCCCAGACGGGGTGAATTTAACTTTGGGATACTTTTTTTCAAATCTCTAGTTTTCTCCTCTTCAGGCATTCAGCCGTCTAGTAGAAAATATTTTTTTCAACAAAACTGTGTTATAACCAAAAACTTCGTAAGAGCTTTCGTTTCTGAAATATTAAAAAAAAACTGTTTTCAAGGTTGATATAACGTGGAGTTTACTTGGAGTGTGCTAATGTGCTAGGAAGGTATCCTGATCGCTCATGAATCCACCATTTATATTTGATATACTTCCCAAGTTAGTTAAAATGTCAAAAAATTAGTTTAACATTTTTCAATAAAACCACTTTCCAAGCACTTGAAAAAAGAAAAAACCAGTATATTTTTTTTACTTTTTGAATTTTTTTGATACATTTAGTAGGTATGTTAAAAAAGTATTTATTTGTTTTTTTTTCATATTTATTGGAATGAGGTACCACAAAAATTGAAAATATAATTTTTGGCGTTTTAGTTTAGTAATTTAGTTGTTTTCATTTTATCATGAGCTTTCGAATTATTTACCAAAAGTAGAGGTCATCCGATCTACAAAAAAAGTGTGAGTAGACACTTTCGTTAAATTTACATTAATTCCAGGAAATTACAAAAAAGTATATTTAACCAAATAAAAATGTAAATTTACACATTTATCAAGATAAAATCTATGTATGTGAATTTACAAAAACAATTTGAATTTTACAACCAATTTCACATTTAATTTGCGATTTTGCAAGACTTCTTTTTTAAATTTAATGAAAACTTGTGAATTTACAAAAACAGACATTTTTCTCATACGTTCCGGTCGAGAAAGCAAATTGGTTTTAATCTTAATATACACAATAAATAGTTTTGATAAGGAGTTTTAAAAATACAAAGATTGTGTCAATTTATATGAATTTTTATGGCCACCAAAAAAATAATAAACTTAATACGTAAAGTTACAACATATTTTTTTTTCTGTGTAGATCAAAATGACTCAAATTTTAGTTTTTGTTTTCAAAAATTCTAGTTGCAACATTATTGTTAAACCTGTCTGTACTATCTGAGACGCTTAAGTGCATGCGAAACTCTATTATTTTTCTTGCAAACAAATTATTATAAACTTTTACCAATAGTTATGTAGGTAGGCCTAGTAGTTAGCCATATTAATAATAAAAAAAATTGCTAATAATGGGATATAAGAGTATTGCGAAAGTCAAAATATACTTATGGTGCTTTACAAATTGGTACTTGTCCATATTTGGACCAGCAATACCATTTAATACAGAGTGTCCCTAAAATTTGTTTTAAACGCGGTGTAGTATATGTTAATATTTACATTATTTTTTACCTCTCTGCCCCATAAAATACTGTTGAGACATTCAATAACCTTTGTTGTTCTTTATATTCGTTTATTCAGTTCTTTACAGCTGTTCCTGTCTTATCAAATGTGACAACCAAGTAGATACTCATTGCTTGGAGATATTTTTTGTCCATTGTCTAGTTCTGACTCACTTGATTCGTTTCCAATATATAAGTACAGTGTTTTGGCCACGTTTATTGTTAACCCCCACTTTTGGAGTCCCGCAATATGTCATTGAGAGGTCCCGAGATCTCATGATGCCACATTTTATGCTAAAGTATTTTTTTTTGTAATATATGGAAAATATTTAAAAAAAAAACCTTAAGCTTGAAGGGGCCTGGGCCTCGAAGCCCCTCTGGGTGCGCTTATTTATGTGTATAAAGATTTTTAGCTTAGGATCCCATTTGTTAAGTTAACCTTTATCATACAGAATCCTAACAAATCCCAGTTGATTCTGAAAGTAATATTTAACATTCCTTTTAACTTTTTTCTTTTCTTTTTAAAAACATGGTTCTAATATTAGCTCAAAGAGCCGGGGATTCTTAAGCTCTGCTTATTAAAATTCCTAAATTAAACATTTGAAGATACAAGGGCGTGCTTATGGGGAGACTCTACTCTAGTTGCACCAGGAATCCACCAAAAATCTGCCCACAAAAACTATAAAAACTCCGGCATTACACTAGCGTCCAAAGAGTCTGCAAAATTTTATTTCACATATAAAAATTATAAATATTACAATAATTAAAGAACAAAAACTAAAATGAAATAAAACAAAATAAAATATTATCCCACCATATCTTCCAGATTCAGTCCATCCGATGAATTTATGGTTTTTGTTGCAAGGCTGATCCTTTGGGTGCAGAAGAAATCAAAATTTGTATTTTTAATTTTAGTTTTTAAACAATTTACAAATTTTTTCGCTTTTTCACCCAAAGGGCCATGTAGTTCTACGGCGAATGGTGAAAATATATATCGATCTGATAGCTCTCCATATTTTCCTTGTTTTTCCTTCTCAGCCACATCCGATTCTTTGGATGTTCGATTGATATAACTATCAGCAAGGGTGTGCCTACACGTGGCATCCTAAACTAAGCTCTTCCCCACCTTCCAAAGAAACAAAGAGATGCATCAGCCCGCTTCTCGTCATTCCTGCAAATACCAAGCGGCTCAAGCTCCCACGGAATATCCGCTGAAGCAAGAGCTCGCTTGATAATGTCGTTTATCAGGCGATGTCTGAACAACCTGCCTGCACATTTGGCACAGCTTAGCCCATGAACCCAAATACACACACCGGAAGACCTACGGAAACACGAAAGACCGAGTCCACCAAAAGGTTACCAAGGCCGGCGGAAGAAAGAGCGTTTAGCCAAGTATTGCTTTCAGGAGTTTGGAGAGCTATTAGTCGTGCCATATCTTTAGGGGTCTGGCAACCTAAAAACAGACTATCATAATTTGCTTGGCAGAAAATCGTATCTACATATTTCTGTTTTTTAGGGTGGGCAATTTTGGTATAATTGTAAACGAATATTCGCATTGAAGATTACATACTGTTTTTTTTTATTTACCACAAATGATTTAAAACGAAAAATATTCGTGTTTGATTAAACCTTTCGACTGCTCGTCAACGAACTTACAACTTTATTCCTTTATCCATAGATGCGGAATTTTTTCCAAAAATCGATTATTGCGATGGGCGCATAATTCAAATTTACTAATACCCAGTAACGCACCCAGGAATTTGTCTTTGGGGGTGGGGCGAGACTCCATGATATCATATTTCATGCTCTTTTTTGTTTATAATTTTAAAATATGTGAAAAATATTAAAAATGTTCTTAGAATTGGCGGGCTCCGGGACCCGAGGTCCACCTGGATGCGCCTTTGTAATACCTAATATTAAAAAAATATATTTCTAAAATAAAATCTGTGGTACGCCACTGGAAGAAAGGGTATCTTTTATTTACTTGTGTCTTTTTTGGATGTCTCTAAAGAATTTAAAGCCATTTGTACATTACACAAGGTTCTAAATAACAAAAGTCTAGCAGGTATACAGGGTCGCAAATAAGTAAGGACACGGGAGATTATTGGTTGAAAAATATAAGAAAACTAATTGATAGAACGGCAGAGACCCTAAACTTGAATAAAGTTAGAAGTAAACAAGTATTTGTGAAAGAACTTTGTATTTTTATAAAACGTTAACGATCAATTAAGTTGACAATACAATATCTACCTATATATAACTCATGTTTTTACTTCAACACCCTATTAGACATGTAAAACTAAGGAGTCTTATTTTCTTTGTATTTTTTAACTTTTTCTGTTATTCTTAGAATGATTTTTACTTCAGCACTTATTTCTTCAACTTTACTTTCTTCTCTACTGGCTGTTTGTTTAGAACTTACCCCTTCACTTGTTGCTGATTTACTGACTGTTTCTTCAGAACTTATAACTTCACATGTTTCTAATTCTAATGACACTTCTGGTAATTGAGATTCCTCTTTTTTTACTTGTGTTTCCCACATTGCTGCTGAACACTCCAAATTTTAATCAATTATTGTAACCTTTTTCTCAAATTCATTTGCTTTGACATTTTGACACTGATATTTGGGAATTTTATCTTCCATAAAAACAACATGTCTAGCTCTAATCAATCTATTTAAGTCCGGTCGAAGAAATTGATAACTTTTTGTTAATTTGCAGTAGCCAACGAATATCATTTCTTTTTTTTGGTCTATATTCTTTTGGAATATGCACCTTTGCTTTACATCCAAATAATTTTAAGTTGTTTAAATTTGCCTTTCTTTATACCAGACCAAATTTCTTATGGAGACATCTATATCTAAACCTTTACAGGGTGATCTGTTTTTTAAGAAAAGCTACAGTCGCAATGGCTTCTGCCCAAATCTTTTTCCCTAAATCGGCGTCAAATATCATACATCTTGCCTTTTCACACAGACTTCTATTAAATATTTTGGCTACACCATTCTGCAAGCTATTAGTGAATATCAATGTGAGCCGATATCAACTGGTAAGCCCACATACTATCCAACAGATCCAGGAAAAATTCCAGATCTAATTGATTTTTTTATAGTAAAAAATATATCTTTGTGTTTTGTAGATATAGAAGAAAGTTTTGATTTACACTCAGATCATTCACCTATTATTCTAACTCTTAGTAAAAACATAATAAAGAAAGAAGCAAATATCTCACTAGTTAATAAACTGACTGACTGGATTAGTTTTAAACAAAGTCTGTCAGAAAAAATAAACCTATCAGTACCATTGCAAACGCCAGAACAAATCGATAAAGAAGTTGATTATTTTGTTACAAATATTCAACAAGCAGCTTGGGAAAACAGTCCAAAACCAAAGAGAATTTTTAAGGGAAAAAACTATCCAAAGGAAATTAGAGACCTTATATTGGAAAAAAGGAAACTAAGAAGAAAGTGGCAACAAAGCCGTGATCCTCGGGACAAAACAAATCTCAACAACATGACGCAGCGCATTAGGCGAGAAATTCTAGTAATAAAAAATGAATCTATTAACCATTTTCTTAATGAACTTACAGATGATAAAAATACCGACTATTCCCTTTGGAAAGCAACCAAAGATTTTAAAAGACCAATTATCCAAATTCCACCCATACGAAAATCTAACAACCAGTGGGCAAAGAGTAACGAAGAAAAAGCAGATATTTTTGCAAGTCATTTAGAAAAAACATTTCAGCCCCACGAAGCACCAGATGAACACTTTCATTTAAATGAACCCCATCAAATCGAGGACCATATTAAGCTTACATCACCAAAAGAAATATTAACAGAAATCAAAAATATTAATTCGAAAAAAGCCCCAGGGTATGATCTTATTAACGGGGTAGTCATAAAACAACTCCCCAGAAAAGCTATCGTAAAACTATGCAACCTAATTAATGCGTCTTTTAGGCTTAGGTATGTACCTAAACTGTGGAAAGTTGCAGAAGTTATCATGATTCCAAAACCGGGAAAACCACTCCATGACGTGTCATCTTACAGGCCAATATCTTTGCTGCCAATTATATCCAAGCTCTATGAAAAATTATTGCTTAAAAGAATAAAACCCATCATAGAAAGACAAGAAATTATTCCATCTCATCAATTTGGTTTTCGAGACAAGCATTCCACGATAGATCAAGTACACAGAATTACTAATATAATAGAAAAAGCACTAGAAGAGGGAAAAGTTTGTTCTGCAGTTTTTCTAGATGTAGCACAAGCATTTGACAAAGTGTGGCATGAAGGCCTTAATTTTAAACTAAAAAGGTTTCTGCCAAAACAATATTCGGATATTTTGGAATCATACATATCTGATAGACATTTTAGAGTAAAACAGGAAGACTCATACTCAAATTTAAGAGAAATTCAAGCAGGCGTGCCCCAGGGTAGCGTACTAGGCCCTTATCTATACTTATTATTCACTTGTGATATCCCAAAGCCAGAAAATTGTCACTTAGCAACATTTGCCGATGATACTGGTTTATTGACGGTAGAAAAATCTATTGAAAAATGCATAGAAAAACTTCAGGATGCAGTCACTCAAATTCACAGTTGGACCACAAAGTGGCGAATAAAATTAAATGAAACCAAATCAATTCATGTTAATTTTACAAACAAAAATATAAATCACATACAAATAACAATTAACAACATTCCAGTACCATATTCGAATCAGGCAAAATATCTAGGTATGACACTTGATGCCAAATTGCGCTGGAAAGCACATGTTAAGAAAAAAAAAGAAGAACTTGAGATAAATAGAAAAATGAACTGGCTAATTGGAAGGAAGTCCAATTTAACAATTCATAATAAGTTACTGCTTTATAGACAAATACTGAAACCAGTATGGACATATGGTATTCAACTATGGGGTTGTGCTAAAGAGAGTAACATTCTAGTTGTACAGAGATTTCAAAATAAAGTATTAAGAAACATTGTGAATGCACCTTGGTACGTTCGAAATAGTGACCTTCATCGAGATCTAAAAATCGAAACTGTAGCAGATACTATAAAAAAGTACGCAAAAAGCCATGAAGATAGACTCCATCGGCATGTGAATGTGGAAGCAATTCAGATTCTAGACAATACTATGCTAGTTCGACGACTAAAAAGAGTGAAGCCGTTTGAGCTAGTAAACTAAGTGAATTACACATAAAACAAAATAATGCTATAAACACAACACAATTGTGAGTTACAGACTAAACAAAGCGGGGAGAACTGTTGAGTGAACCCTAAGTTTAAATCTGACTTTTCTAGTAAATTAAGTTAAAACAAAATTGCTAATTAATCTTACTGACTAGATTGTAATAAAAAAAAACACAGTGTGTTTGACAAATTTAAAAAAAAAACCATTCTGTTCTAGAGTTTACGGACAAGTAAGTTGATGTACTATGCAACATTTTCTTAAATAGTTTTCCAAAGATCTGTTGTTTGGCATTTCAATTATTCCTTCGATTTTGGCCAAGTTTGTTAAAGAGTACTGGGCCTAAATCAAATCTGTGTTTTCAAGTTAATGAGTGCAACACACCCAACAATTCAGTATCATTAAATTCTTCGCTTTTGCTCTCATATTTCTGAATCTTAATTCGGAAATTAATATCATATCAAACGTCATACCGAGGTATTTAGCCCGAATAGTTGGGGTATGATATACGATGGTTGTTTATTTTCGCTTGAAGATGATTAATGGAATTATTGGTAAAGTCAATATGAATTGATATTTTTTTGTTTAGTTGACGTGTGGAATTGAGTAATGACATTTTCGTGTGTCGGTATCGAATCTATGCAACATATACAAGAAAGGGCCCAACACACTTCCCTGCGGTACTCTTAGTTAAATATATTTTATACTGGAATAAGTCGGTCTTATTTTACTCTAAATTATCTGTTCAATATGTATGATTTAAACTAATCGAAACCGTCGCTAATTATAAAGATATATTCTTCAAATACTCTAGAACAACGGAGGACATCTCCTTACCTCCTTTTCAGAGACTGTTTGACTTGATGGCACAAAACCATTATCGATCAAATCTTAGATATCGAATAACGTAGTAATAGCACCGTTAGTAGTGAGTGTGACCCTAGATCGGGCGAGTGAGCCAGTGTAGGTCCTCTTCCCATGCTCTACGTCTTTCTCTTAACCCAATCTCTGCATAATGTAGCTCATTGGGCCTTCCTGTTGTCTCATTATTCTTCAAATTCTGGGACGAAGTAAATTGATTCTCTTGTTCCTGTTTACAGGCTGGGCAGGTAGTGCTCTTCTCGATTCCTGCCATTTGCTCCTCAACCGATTATGTCTAATTTAAACATCCATCAGCAGTTCAACGTCTTCACGTGTCCGTTCCAGCAACCATCTAAGGGTGGTTGTTGTTGATCAGTCTACGAATTCTCTGGTCTCCCTCCGACAGTTTCTGTTTTTTACAAAAAATAATGACTGAACTTTGTTAAATGTTGATCATGATTCTTTCTTCCCCACCTATCAAACGCTCTGTATTTTCGTATTGTATCTTTATTCTAGGAAGATCCACGAGTAATCTTCAGTTGTAAAAGGAACTCCTTCCTCTGCTTCAATAAGTTCAGACTGAGTATTAAACACCCCAGCTTTTAAAAAGTATACATCCTCTGGATCAAAGTCAACTTTGAAAGAAGATATGTCGTTAGTTAATTGTATGCGATCACGAAAGGCTGTATAATAAGCTTTTTATTTATTGACGTCTTTCAGAGTCCATCGCCAAGTATTCTTATTCTTAGATTAAAGAAGGATCATCTGTATGCAAGTGGACGGACTTACTTAATTTTATTCTAAGTTGACTTTGACTGCTTGGCTTAAAAGTAAGAATGAACGACGTTCAGCTGAAACAGTGAGTCAGTTTAGTTTTGTACACTGCATAATAGGTACATACAATGTTAATTTGTGTGCGTTAAATCACGCGTTACGTGTTTTTTATAAATTAATTTTTTTTGAAGTTTTGCTACTTTTGAAAAGTTTAGTGAAAAAAATTTTGTGCTTAAGTAAAATTTTAATTTTTGGAAAAACGTTTGGATTTTTTACTTAAATAATATTTTGAATTTTTTTAGCTATTGTGTTTTTAGGTAAAGTTTTGTAGTGTAGGTACCTACCACCAGTTTTTAAAAATTAAATATTTTTAAATTTCGTTAAAGTGTTTCAAAAATGTTTAAAGTAGAATTTTGTTAAACAGCTATTTTTTTAACTTTAAAAAAATCCAAAAGTTCTGGTAAATATTGATATATTTAGTTTTTAGATGAAGTTTTATGGTGTACAATCAGTTCTCAAACACTAAATTTCTTAAAATTTTGGTCAAGTTATTAAACTTACTTCGTTAAAGTTGAATTTTGTTAAACAGCCATTTTTTAGCTCAAATTTTTTTTTAAAGTTTTGGTAAATATCAAGGGCGAACAAAATTTTGAGATTTAATACGGATCTAATGGTTTGTGAAACATTATTCATGGATTGATTTAAACTCCTATAAATCTTGAATTTTGTCACAAAATATTTTTCTTAATACCATAACATTTTACCAGTTTTCATAAAATTTTACAATGAAATCTTTTATAATCTTAACGGTTTTTGATAAGTGAATTACCTCAATTTTTATTGATATCATATCATGTCCAAATAATAATATCTTGGTTTTTGGTAGTTTTTAAGAGTTTTTTTCAAGCCGCAAATGAACTAAAAAAAAACAACCAGTTACTTTAAAATAACCGCATCTGAAATTTAAAATTGATTAATTAGCTTGTTAAAAAAAATTAATAATTCTTTAAACCAGTCCCAATTTTTGTAGGCGTTTTAATTTTGTTATAAAAAATGTCTCTCTCCCGATCGGTCTTTATAAGTGATTTTAAAAATAACCAGTTTAGTTTTTTTTATTTTTTGTTCAATGTTCAAACTTGTTTCGCGCCCACCTAATCTACTTGTTACTTTATCACTGTCTATATTTAATTAAACATTATACTTTTCGTGGGTTTTTAATTAAATAGGAAATGACACTAGATCATTTGTATTCGCTTCCTATTTTATTATATTTTAATTATAAATTCCTTTGCCAATTTCTTCTTTTTCAAGTGGCAATACAACCCCGGGTGGGTTTTAGCCTGATAGAGCAGAGCCCTCCATTCTGCCCTCTTTCCTACAATTCTTTGCCACCTTAATATTGCCATATTCTTGATGTCATCTTTCATCTTCGACATCGTCTATCCACTTTTTCCGTGGCCTACCTCTTACTCTTCTTTCTACAGGTCCCAGCTCATTATTTTGCTTGATGTTCTTGTCTCATTCAACGTCCACACTAAGCTTATCATACTTTGGATGGATCTCATGATGATTGCGCCGTGTATTACCTCTTCTAATTCATAATATATCCGTATCAACGAATAATCATCTTCTGTTTAAACTGGTTCAAAGATCTTACAAAGAATTTGTCTTTCAAATATTTGTAGTTGCTATTCATTCGCATTTGTAGGGGTTTATGATTCGCATCCGTGTTACTATTGGACTAATTATTTTAGGGTAGATTTTTTGTTGAAGGATCTTTGACTTTAACAGTGTTTGATGAGGGTAAAGGACTCTGTTTCCGTTGATTATTCCCTGGTTTATTTACTCTGTAATACAGTGCTTTTTTGTTTATCTTTGCTTCCAAATATGCAAGTATTTCCATTTTGCAGAAACCATAGCCAAAACCAAGGATCTCAACATTATAAGCATATCTCTCGTTGTTTTTTTAAATTATTATTATTCTTCGGTTTTTGGCTTCTATACTGTTAGAGTTTATGTCAAAGATCTTTTATTTTTGCTATGAAGACCAATATCTTATGCGTAGTTGATATTTACTCTTTAACTTATTTTTTTATTTCGCCTTTTATTACGCACCCTAATATGGATGACTTTATGAATTAGATAGTCCTTATAACAATAATAATGCAGTTGTGCAGGTCCAAGTGGAATTATGCGGTTAGTTCAGATTGGTCATTTAATAAATTCTGAATCAAATAACTCGAAAACTAGTCGTTTGATATGAAAATTAAAATTATTCTGAATAAAGAATTGAAAGACCTTTCCAACGAGGTGTCATTCCACCCACTTTCCCAATTCAAAATCAAGTGTCCCCCTCGAAAAACAAAATCGACTTGTCTCTGCATTTTTGAACTTTTCAGCAGTTTTCGAGAAAACCCGAGTGGGACGTTTTAAATGGGACCAAACGCGGATTTGAGAGGGGTTAACGGGGTAATCCCCCCCTCTACGAGAAAAAATGTACTTTTTCCTAATAATTAAAGGAAAAACATAAGAATTACCCCCCCCCCCCTAGAAAATAATTACTTCGAATAATTTTTTCGTCGACTATTACCGTCTCCTAGATTTTGACCCAGATCCACGCTTGAATTGGACACCCTAATAAAACTAAAGATTTATGTAGACAAATTTCATTTTTAGTTTATACAAAAATTATTTATTCTCTAAATAAAACTAGTTTATAGACTGGTAATAGACTTGTACATTAGGTATACCAATTACACAAGGCGCCTCTTTACGTATTAGACAATTAAGTAATTACCTAATTTAACACTTAATTAAACGAAATAAGCCGATTGAAGTATTTAAGACGGTCGATAGGTACTTAAAAAATATACTTGTATAGCTTGCACAACTCTTAATAATGTACCAAGGTCTTCCCCTGGTAAGAAACATATGGTCAAAGATTATGATATTGAGAAGAAATGAAAAGAGGTGTAAGAAATGGATAAACTACATTGTTTTCAATACGCTGCCTCTGCATTTTGCAGTGTATGGGTGCAATAATACACGGCACTATGCAAATCGACAAATAAAAAAATATGAAGACATATTCATAACTTTGAAGATAGGTAAAAATTAGAAAAAAATAATTCTAGCCTGAGTTTGCATAAAAACCAATTAAAATAAATCGTTGGGCCAAAATAATTTTTTTCTAATTAATATAAGTATAAAAATTCATGTTCAACAAAAGAAACGCTTCTCTTACACGCAGAACAACTAGGTCTTATAAATGGCTGTACGCGCCTGCTAGCGCCGTTTCTTTTATTTAGTAAAAAAACTACTACTATGTCGGTTTAGAACCATTTTCTACGCCTATTCTCCACCTCCAAATTCTATCCTGACAATCATCTTCTGTCAGGTTTTTTTGACTCATTGATCTCTGGATTGACTGTTCCCATTCTAGTTTAGGACGCCCTCTTTTTCTGCGCCCTATTGGTTGTCACTCTTGGACCTGCTTTGGTACTCTTCCATCGTTCATCCGTTGTACACGGCCGTACCATATCAGTTGTCTTTTACTGATGTCATCCTTTATGCTTCCCTCGATTCCCATTCTTTATTTTATGATCTCATTTCTTATATGATCTGTTTTAGATATTCTCATTGATCTTCTTATTCCATCCATTTCGACACTTTCCATTTTTGTTTTGTATTTTTCTGTTACGCGACAAGTTAAGACATCCAATAACCTTTTTGCTTTTACTATTTTTTTTTACAGTTCTGTACAGTTGTACATATATTGTTTGTCCATTGTCTAGTTCTAACTCACTTAATTCGTTTCCAGTACATAAGTTCTGTGTCTTGTCCACGTGCACTGTTAACCCCCCACTTTAGGTATTCTTTTGTTAAGTTTCTCATCATATATTCCATGTCTTCTTTATCATTAGCTACAATTACTTGGTCGTCAGCAAACTGAAGTATGTATTTGGTAAATCGGTCGTTAGAAGTATTCCGTGAACTTTACGTTTAGAGCTACTGCGATATATATTTTAAAAGGAGTTGAAGAGATACAATTTCCCTATGTTAAGCCTTTCGTTACCTGGAATTTTTTTAAAGTCGATTTCGTATTTTAATTTTAGATTTTGACCCTTTGTAAAGTTCCTTTATCGCTTTAATTCATATTAGTTTGCTCTAACTCTGTCCATAATTTTTCTACTGGAACGGTATCGTATGCTTTTTGTAGGTCCACAAAGGTAACATGAGTCTCTATATTTCTGGCACTCCTTTTCTCAGTTACTTGTTTAAGACAAAAAGCATTATCACTACAAGATCTGTCTGCACAAAACCCACTTTGCTCTTCTTCTTCTTTTTCATGAAAATTAGTATTTAGTAAAATACAGATCATTAAAATAAATCTTTTTTAGGTTAGATTGAAAACACAAGCGTGACTCCATCTAAGTACAATGTTAAAAGAATTATATAAGTTTTAAACCACAAAATATATTAAAAATCGACGCTTTTTATATTTAAAAAAAAACGCAAAATTCAATTTTAAAGCAATATTTTTCACATAACATGGACTATTTCTTCAATTTCGATATCTTTTAGTTGGGAAGGTAATAAATCAAATATCTTCAAGTTCGTTTATATGTTTTAATCCGGGATCAACATTAATAATGATAAAGGGGTGACAAAATAGAAAATTTAGACAAATTTTGACAAACAAATGCTGGAAATTAACATTTTGCGCAATTCCCAATACCAAACGCAAATTTTCTAAAATTTTTGTTTAAACTCCTTATCCCGCCGAACTTTTTTTCCTAGGTACGGCCCTGCAAGTAAAGGTCGGTTTTTTAACTCTACCAGAAACACCTAAAACCCCTTAAAAATATCGAATTTAGAACATCCTGTACATTGCTGAAAGGTAAAAGAACAAATACGCATTGTCGAATCTAAGCTAAAAAAATCAATAAAAACAACTAGTTTAACATACAATAAAGACATAAATCTTAGAAGCAAATTATCACAAAAATTAAGACATATAGATAAATAAAAACATACTTGGTATACTGTAATAAATATATTAGCACACTTATCAATCACAATACTACTAAAAACAGATAGCTCCTAAACAACATGTATATTTTCCATATTCTAACTAACGAAATGACCTCTTTGCTGTTTAAATAAGGAAATTATGTCAAATTGAAACAATAAAAAAGAAAATGATCAAGGTAATAAAATAAAGAGAGCTAATTTTCTCTTCAAAACAGATTTAGAATAAAGCGAATCTATTTATAAACTTATTTTGCTGTAAACATTTAATAAAAATTGAATGCAGATAAGACAAAATGTTTAATAATAGGAAATAATAATGATAATTTAAAATTAAATATTTTTGTTAAAAGACTAGCTCCAACACTGATATTATCCCGAATAAGTTTAGGTCGTAACGATGCACATGCTTTTCGCTAAATTTTCAATGTGTGGTTTCCAGTTTATATATTTAGGCCCAAAATTACAACAAAATCAAGATTTTCCAACTGTTTATTATCAATTTTAATTTCTTCTTTATTGTTTCTGAAGCTCATAGCTTGTGTTTTATTAGTGTTAAGTTGCAAATTATTACGTTTAAAGTAATTTCTAGCTGTATTTATTGATTGAGTTTCTTGCATAGCACATGATTCCGATGTATCCTTCTGAATCACAGCAGTAGCATCGTCGCAAAATCAAGATAGAAAATCTTTCACTACAGTATTGATGTCATTTACATATAATAATGGTGGGCCCAACATTGATCCTTGTGGTACTAAGTTCCTCTTGATATTTCTTGATCACACGTTGGCTTCTACTACTCAAGTATGATAAAAACAACATCAACTCTTAATCTCTTACTTCATAGTTATCAAGCTTTTGACATAATATTCTATGATCAACGGTATCAAATCCTAAAACAAAGCAACGATTTTTTTTAGTTTAATTCATTTAAAATATTACTTAATGCTTGATAAATATCCCTTATTGCGTTCTCAGAGTCGCTCAGTAAATTATTTGCCTCAAAAAATTCATCAATATTTCAGTTATGGCTTTTTCAGAAATTTTACCTACATTTGATAATAGTGAGATGCGTAAGGCAATAAAAAATTTTGTTACGTTCTTAATTACTGTTTTGTGTTTTTATGAGCTTGCATTACAAGTGGTTCATATATAAATAATATACTCCAGGTGTAGAACAAGGTTACTTAACACCTCTTAAAAGCGTATCGTTATGAGATTATGAATTTTTTCCTCATACAGCTATAACACATAATTTTCCCATTTCATGTAAAAGAGATTTTATCGCTTATAAATATCAAATTCTGCTTCGGGGTAAAAGTTCACACCTTTACAGTGATATATAGCGACTTAATAAGATTTAATGCCTACTTTAACTAGTTGTTTAAGCTGTTATTTGTCAATATGTTTAATCGATTGCCTTTAATAATTTTACGCGATTTACAACAACAACTAAAGAAAAGAATAAGATATATAATATTAGAAATCTCTAAAAAAGCTCGAAGTTACCGTTAAATTTACTTTTCGACAGATCCCTCTATATATCTATTTAGCCTTCTTCCTTCCATGTTTGCAGATAGGCCTCCCCCAATATCTTCCACATTTCTCTATCTGTCACCTGGTTTATCAATCTAGCTCCCGCATGTTTCTTCAAATCGTCCACCCATCTCATTTGGGGTCTTCCCCCACTTCTTTTATTTTCCCTAGGTCTCCAGTTGACAATACATTTGTTCCATCGATCGTCTTTCTGTTTAATATTATGACAGGCAAATTTCCATTTTAATTTAGCTACTTATTCTCTGACATCCCTTACTTTTGTTTTATTTCTTATACATTCATTGTTTTTTTATCTGTTAGCTTTACATGTAACATTTGACTTTCCATTACACTTTCGTACTGAGGATATTTTTTATTTTTTAATATGTAGCTTAATTTACCGAATGCTGCCCAGGCCAATCTTACTCGTCTCTTGATTTCAGCCGTTTGGTTTTCTTTTTTTAGTTTAATAATTTGTTCCAGGTATCTATATATATTACCCTACTTGTTTTATTTTCTCTTAATTTATTCTGATCGTGATATCTTCATCTGTGTTTGTTTTACTGCAGTTTATGCTCAAGCCTATATTTTTAGCTGCTGTATCCAGTTCTTCCAGCATTTTGATCAGTTCTGATTTGTTATTAAGGCGATATGATCAGCATATCTTTGGCAATTCAAGTATTGTCCGTTTACTTTAATGCCTATTTCTTCACAACCAAAGTTTTTAAAAACATCTTCTAGGGCCTGGTTAAATAGTTTAGGGTATATTGTGTCGCCCTGTTTCACACCTCTTCTTATGAGGATTGGCTTGGTTCCTTCGTGGATTTTGATTGATGTTGTTGCTTTGTTATATATATTGGCTTTTAAATCTGTGTATCCGTGATCTATTCGGCTATTAATAAAATATGCTTTTGCTGCCCAGTGCTCAATGCCGTCGAAAGCTTTTTTAAAGTCTATAAACGTAATATACAGTGGAATGTTGTATTCGTTCGCTCGCTCTATTAGGATTTTCATGGTTAGTGGGTTTGCAGAGATATTACGAAAAAGATTTCTTAAAAAAAAAATTGTTTGTTTTTCATTCGTTTTTGGAAGTGTCCATGATTCTCATCCATATTATGTCACTACCAGCCTAATTATGTTACTATAGATTATATTTTTAATGAGCGTAAAATTTGATACTACTATGTCGGTTTAGAAAGTTTTTATACGTTTTCCGAGGTGTATTCTCCACCTCCTCGACCCTGACAATCATCCTGTCAGGTTTTTTTAACTCATTGATCTTTGGATTGATTGTTACCGTTCTAGTTTAGGACGCTCTCTTTTTCTGCGCCCTATTGTTTGTCATTCTAGGACCTGCTTTGGTAATCTTTTATCGTTCATGCTTCCCTCGATTCCCATTCTTTTTTTTATGACCTCATTTCTAATCTGTTCTAGATATTCTCATTGATCTTCTTATTGTATCCATTTAAAATATGTAAAATTTAATGCTGTACAAAATATAACTTTTACAAAAGATGAATTTTACTAACTTATTTGTAAAGGAAATCAATTATCACAGGAAACCAAGAAATAGATTTTCAGTGAATCACCATTATTGTCTACATCGCCTAGATAAAATTAAACTTCCTGTCTATCCTTTATCTACCAAACCTGTTATCTATTCCATAAAACCACTTTACTCTTAGTCAAGACACCCAAATTAAAAAAAAATCGAATGTATTTAACAAGCCATTAAAAACAATTAACTCGATTAATATTCATAGGTTTAGTAATTTTGACCAACCTACATAGTAGTTAGAAATAGGTGAGATAAAAAACAACTCTAAACGACACACAATTAGTCAAAACTTCTCACTAGAGCTAAATGGTGTTATTATTTAAATTGGGCGTTACCCAAGCTAACTAATCTTTAAAAACCAATAAAATTAAAAATTAATTAAAATACTCTGCCAATCTATGGGCATCTAAGCTCACACTGGGTACTATAGTTATAGTATATCTACGTGAAAGCCAATATAACTAAAACTGAAATATATTTTATTGAACTCCAGACTCAATTACCTTTCGTTTGATACCACACAAGCCATGTTTTGACTTAAACTCTAATTTTTCAAATCTACCCCCACCCTTTTTTTAAAAACTAAAATGTATTTTGTTTAACTCCAGACTCAATTACCTTTCGTTTGATATCACACACGCCATATTTCCACTTAAACACAAATTTTTGAAATTTACCCCTACCCTTTTTTTTAAATAAACTAAAATGTATTTTGTTTAACTCCAGACTTAATTACCTTTCGTTTGATATCACACACGCCATATTTTTACATAAACTCTGATTTTTGAAATCTACCCCCACCCTTTTATTTGGCTTGTGTTCGGTGGATTTTGTGCATTTTTAAATGGGACCATCTCGACCCAAAACCCACCCTGGGTACCAAATTTCAATAAAATCGGGCAAGTAGTTTTTGAGTTAGGCGCGTTGGTCGTTACAGACAGACAGACAGACAGACAGACAGACAGACAGACGGCGCAACAAAAAAGTTTCAAAATCATCTGAAACGCAAAGATATATAAAAAGTTTTGAAATCGGAGCAAATTTTTTTTCTCGAAAAAAATTAGGATCACTATAGCTCACACTACTATAGTATAGTAGTAGTGTGAGCTAAAAATCTTTTTAAAATTAATCCTTAGCCATAGCAATAAAGGGCAAAGGTAAATTCGTCTTAAAAGAAAATGGTATAAGGGTTTTAATAATTTTAAAAATGGAATTATTCATAAACGGATTATCTGAAACGTCATTCATCAATGAACCATCCCGACATTGAGCCAAATATTTTTCACAATTAAATATTTTTAAAAAGTTAAAATATTGTTTTTTTGCAATGTTGTAATATGAAAATTGAAAATTAAGTTACTATAATAAAGTAATTTTCGGGCTAATCCTCAAAGAGGTCATGGTAGCCGCAGACAAATTTATGTTTCCGCCTTGTTGGAAACCGAAAATTAATTTATTTAGTCTTTGACTTCACCTGGAAAAATTCCTTTTTGGACTTAGCATACCTACTTCCATTGACTTTAGCTGTCTCCGTAGTGATGTTAGATTTTTGCCTCAGATCCGAGACTACCCTAGCTGATACTGCAAACATGCAGTTGGTTTGTTAAAGTGGGTGTCCACATTTCTTTATCTTCATTTCATTCCCTCTCCACCCATTGTGGTTAAACGTACTGATGAACCCTAACAAGGCGGAAAAATAATTATATCTACGGCCACCACCCCTTTGAGGATTAGCCCGAAAATTTATTTATTTAATCTTTGACTTCAACTCGAAAAATTCCTTTTATATTTAATATTAAACCTGGGCTTAGGATACCTACTATGATTGACTTTAGCTGTCTCCGTAGTGATCCGAGACTACCCTAGCTGATACTGAAAACTGGCAGTTGGTTTGCTAAAGTGGGTGTCCACCCATTGTGGTTAAACGTACTGATGAACTCTAACAAGGCGGAAACATAATTATGTCTGCGGCTATCATAACCCTTTTGAGGATTTGCCCGAAAATTAATTTTTTTAGTCTTTGACTTTACCTTGAAAAATTCCTTTAATATTTAATAGAGTGAAGAATATTGTCCGGTTCATTCATGGCCGCACCCAGAAAAAAATTTCGGGGTCATAAAATTTTTTGAAAATGTGTACAATTTTTTTCTTTTTTTTTGCTGAGAAATCCCTTTAAAAATACTTTATTGATCATTTCGGGAGTTCATCCCCCTTGATATCCCTCATGGGTACGGCTTCGGGATCAATTGATAGCCCTTTGCCAGGGTCCAAACTGTATATATTATATTCCTTGTTCAGAATACTCCTGACCTTTCATAATGAACTATACATTCGTTTTCTAAAAATTATTATTAATTCCAACCTTGACTGGTGGGTTTCTAAAATATACAAAAACAATCATCCGTAAAATACGTAGGTCTGCTACTAACGAGTCTATGCACTTGTGTAGTTAGTTCAGTACTAAAAAAAATTACACCCATGTTCAACATAATATGAATACAATATATTATCTATAAAATACTAGTAGGAGCCTATTATAGTAGGAAGTAACAAGTAGTTTATCACAAAAAAAAATCCATAGCTGTTTAACAAGATTTTTTATTTTATAAATTTAAACAAGTTATAAATGGGTTGCGAAAGATTTTTCAAAAACATTATTTCAGTAAATCGATTTAATTAATTAAACTACGTTTTTAAAAACGTTTTCGCGAGTCTATTTATATGAACCTTTAGCCATTTTATAAGTTAAGGAATCACCCTGGTCGTCTATACGTTATGTTTAGGGCCACCCTGTGAAATTAAACGGGATTTACACTATATCTAAAAGCAAGCTTTCAGAAAATGCTTGGTCTAGCAACCACATTTGCTAACTCTCTAAGAAACAGTAACCCTCTATCACCAACACCACAAAGAAAGCATGTGCAACACACACTATGTAAAGGACATGCTCATGGTTTTCACGAAACTCCAGAAAATGAAGAAGAAAAATGTAATCTTCAAAGATCTGGTTCAAAAAGATATAATAATTTAACCAAGGTAGGCTTAGAATCAAGCGATTCTCTAACCTCGATAGAGTCTACTCAAAAAAATGTTCAAAGTTGTACTTTGCAACGGAACTCTTCCATAAGAAGATCAAAAAATGGCAAAAAACCCCCAATCTTAACTCCCAAACCAAATATCGTATCTACACCAAAATCAAAAGCATCAAGCCTGAGTTCTGAAAATTATTCTGAAACAGACTCACTAGATTCTGTTGAACAAAAGACTAAATCCGTAGATGTCACCGATGATAAGAATTTAAATAAAAATGACATTTGTTCAAGACTGTTTAATTCTAAAACAAAAGCATCCGAAGCTAAGACTTTAAAAATGAGACATCTAGATATTTTTGATGTTGATGAAAACACATGGATGGGTAATTTAAGAAAAGTCTCTTTGGAGAATGAAACCTTAAATGTTAGAAAGAAAAGTGAAGACATAAAAGATAAAGAAGGTGTGGATTTAAGTCCATCTTTTGTACGGTCAAAAAATGGTTCTTTTCGAAAAGTTATTAAAAATACAGAAAATGGTGAAAAACCAAAAGTACCTCAAAGAAAAAACAGTTTAAGAAGAAGTTTTCGAAAAAATAGCCTTGGTAAAATCAAAACCGTAGATTTCGAAGAAATTTTGAAAGCTGCAGCAAACAGAAAATGTGGAGGTTACTTTAAAGTTGAAGACAGAACAAATTCTCTTAAAGATTTTGAAGATATTTTAAAGACTATATATGAGGTAAGCCCACAATGATCTATAAGACAGATTATAATTATTTTATCTATTATAGCATTATGCTTTTTTTTTCAATATCCTCTTTACTAAGCAATTACATCTAAATTAGGAGGTAATTTATGTACAAATTACGCAATTTTTTGCTATAAATTTTTTCTTGTTGTCACAATATTTATTATTATTTGCAAATTATGACCACAATGTAAAATTATTAAAAGATGAACATTATGTTCAGGGATTTTTTGCAAATAATTTTTAAATTACCTATCAACTACGGTATGTACTTGACTTTATAAAAATTTGCAATATACCATGAAGTGGTTTATGTATTTATGCAAAACAATATTTGCCGAAAATCCGACATTTGTTGACATAGATTTTACAAATTTGTATTTGTTGATATAATTATTATGCATTACTGTGCGGCTTAAGTGGTTTTATTTAAATTTTTAAAAAACTTTGTGAAGGTTTTAGAGACCATAAATGTACCTACTAATTTTAATTCATTACAAAAAAATAGTACAGCCCGTCAAACTAATGATAAAATTTAGTACGGAAGTTATGAAAGACTATAATAATTAAAGTATTACCCAAAATGCCAGGGGCTTCTTTACATAGATAATTATATATTACTATGGGTTTATTACATGCCTTTTGCAACACTTGACAACAAATTACATGTGTTACAATATATTTTATTATTCTTTTTTACTTTCATCTTAAATAAACAGCAGGTTAGTGTGTTAAATTTGGTATTTTACTAATTATAAGGTACTAAAATTTAAAGAAAATAAAAAACGCATTAAAACTCATATGCTAAATAATGTGTGGGCTTGTGATTTCAATAAGCAAAGAAAAAGGAAATTTAAGGTGTTTTTTCTAGTTTTCCTTTTCACTTTCGTAGATAGGTACTACGAAATTTTTTTGGGTGGGATATTTATTACTAGCAATATTATTGATTTAATTAAAGGAAACACTATTAAGAGTTTTGATTGCAGCAAAACCCGTTTATTAAGTGGGATTAGCCAGTCTTTCAACTTTTTTGCTCCTTGTCTAGAAATAATTTGATCAATATTTATTTCAGTTGAACTAGAATTTTCCTGTCATTTCTTTTAATCTAGGAAATTCAGATTATTGAGTAGAAATATTCAGTTTTCCAATTTTCTGGTATTCTTTTTTAATATATATTGTTATATTTATACAAATTTTAACCAATATTAACGTCAGTCGGACCAGAATTTTAATTTAAATAAATCACCTTTATGAGTTTTGGTCGCAGCAAATTCTGATTGTTTATCAGAAATAGCTAGCTTCCTATTTTTTTTTTAATTTTCATTATTTCAGTTAGACTAAAATTACTTCTGATTTTTGCTTTTATGTAAAGAGAAAACATTTTTTCGAAATATATACGCAGCAAGTTCTGATTGTTGAGTACATCAACATTCAGTTTCTCAAGTTTTCTGTCTTTTGCCGAAAAATTTATTATGTTTTACATATAAAAAATTTCATCAATATTCATTTCAGTTAAGCTACAAAATTTGTTTTATGTTCTCCTTTGATATTCTCTACTCTTGTATAACATTTTTGCGTTAAAAGTCCTGCAGCCATAACTGACATTTTGTTTACACAGTCCATAAACAAATCTTGAAGTTCTAATTGACAACAAATTGTTCTGCAGAGCATTACACGACTACGAGTCTACAGTTTGGTATTTTTGTCTTGTTTTTATTTCTTGATTGAGAAATGGTATCAACATCAACAATTAATTGAAATAGCAGAATTATTTAATATTGTAATAATACGGTATTTGCATAATTACAGGCATTAAATATCTATAAGCAAGCATTTATTTAGAACACAAAATATGATTTTTATATATTTTTTTGATTTTAATTTAAATATGTTTTGTATTAAGCAAATTAGATTTGTTTTTCATGGCTTACGCGTGTAGTCTCCTCAAAATGTAGCAAATTTTCATTATAGAAAAGTTTTTTAAGGATATTTCAAGTCTAGAAACCATACTTTGTGAAGATGGAAACTAATATAAACAAAAATTGTAGGAAACTGAATTTATAAAAAATAATTTGTAGAATAGAAATTATCTTTATTTTCATATGCATAAAACACCTAGAAATTGAGTTTAAAAAAAAACAAAACAACCTATTTCTATAAATTGCAGTTTTAATCCATATTTCAAATGGTATGACAATTATCTAGAAATATTAGCTCTAATATTTTAAAGAACAGACCTTCGACTCTACTATAGCAATCATTTTTTCACCTAGTTTTCGAAGAAATTAATTTTCTTCAGAATTGCTTTTAATCTGCTTTTATAGTGCCATAAGTGGTTTGAAGTGTTATTAGACGATTGCCTTGAGTCATAAGCGAAATTTATGCATATTGCATTTCTTCGTTTGGTTATTATTATGAATATTAGTCATTTGACATGCCATTATTAACATTAAAATCACTTTAATGCCATCTATAAAAAAATTTATTGGAGCTTTTAATTAGTAAACTATTAAAATCTTTCTCAAATTCTTGTAAATAAATATAAATATATTGGTTTCAGGCAAAAACCGAAGAATCTCTTCAACAAGAAAAACAATGGCTCGATGCGGAACGTGTATGGCTAATGCACAGAGCAGGATTTACGGCCGCAAAAAAAGAAAACTCCAACGAGTCAGAACCTGGCAAAATCAGAATCAGACTGGAACAGACTGGAGATGTGTTAAGTGTGGATGAAGACGACATAGAGAAGGTAAATGATTAAACGCAAATCTTCGTCTTTGTGATTATCCATTTATCTCTCTTTCTCTTTCTACCCTGTTCTTTCTAGGTTGCTGACCAAACAAATTGGTGATCCATGGTTACTGGTACCGACACTAAATGATGTTGGACTGCTAAAAGGATTTCTAGCTGGATATAATCGGTTGAGGAAGCACATGACACCAATTGGAGTCTAAAACGGCTCGACTTGCCAAGCCTGTGGACAGGAAAAAGAGACATCAATGTGAGGCCTACGCAAGGATGACAGAACAGGCACTCGAGGCACCAACTTCGAGCGATGAAGAACTGCTGTTGCGCAAATGGGCTGACGTACTGGACTTTGTAAAGAGAACAGGAAGGCCCAATGAGCTACCTGGACATCAAATAGAAGTCCAGAGAGGTGGTTATGGAACGGACTTGTGGCATGACGAAAAGGGCCTACTCTGACCCACTTGCCAGACCTACCGGTTCTCCCCCACTTCTACTATTTCCTCTCTCTCCAGCTTCTTTCTAATCTTTTCCACCACAATTTGCATCGTCATCTACTTTATTTCTATTCTTTTTAGGCCAACCCACCTCAATTCGACCGAGTCGAAGATCTAGCCTCTCTCCGACACCTCAACGAGTCCTCAGTTCTACATACATTAAGACAAAGGTACGCAACCAACCTCATTCATACGTATGCCGGATGCGGAACCTTGTTAGTGATCAACCCGATGGCGCCACTGGCTATTTACTCCGAGAAAGTGGTGTCGCTGTTCAAGGGTTGCAAGTCTGAAGATATGCCTCCCCATATTTATTCCATGGCTCAGTCGGCTTACCACAATATGGTGGCCAGTCGGAGGGATCAGTCTTTGGTCTTCACGGGTAAGGAATAACTCCTACAGTTAATTTTAGAACTCTGGATGGTTTTTTAATATTCAAAGACATTAGTGGTACTTTGCGCTCTATGAACTGTGCCATATTTCTGAATTCCGAGTTTTATTAAATTATTAGCAGTTTCAAATATTGATTTTTATTTAAAGGTCGATCTGCTTCCGGAAAAACTACGAATTTTCGCCATTCTATCCAGTATTTAGTAACTGCAGCAGGTACTCAAAACGACGTACTTAATCTAGAAAAACTGACAGCCTTATGGACGATACTAGAGAGTTTTGGTAACTGCAAAACTGTCATGAACGCTAACGCTACGAGATTTACGCAAATTTTTAGCGTAGATTTTGATCAAAGTGGAACCATTTCAAGTGCTAGCGTACAGGTCCTGATGTTGGAAAAATCCAGAATCTGTAAGAAAATTGAAAATGAGACTACGTTCCATATTATGCCAAGGTAAGGACCGGGCGATGTAGGTTTAATAGTCCTTCCTGTCCAAAACTTTTAACCTGGAAGCTTGATACTTTTTTAGACCAGATACAGAAAGAAAGACGACACCATTTAAGATATGCTGTATTGATAAATCTAATAAAAACTTAATTGTTTGCAAGCTACTAAGCCAATTGATTGGTAAACTGTTACTAATATTCTACATTTTAGGCTTCTTAGTGGAATAGAAGGCACATTACGCAAAGACCTTTATCTTGACAACATATCTGGCAACGAAAATAACAATTTGTTCAGCTTGTTACAAAAACATGAAGACAAGCAAAGAGCTCAACAGGAGTTTTTGAAAACTTGTGTAGCCATGCACGTTTTGGGAATTACAGAAGGAGAAGAAAAGGTCATTTTCTCAGTTCTAGCTGCAATTTACCATCTAGGCTGTGCTGGAGCAGTAAAAGGTAGGTAGGATAAAAAATAGTTTATCAGTTGATGTAAAGTTATTGAGTAAAAGTTTGAAGATTGGAGAGGATTGAACTTAAGGCGGCTTCTCCTGCTTAAAATATTATTCTTCACACAGTTGGAGTAAACTCTGTCTTAGTTTAAACACTTCAATCAAAATTTTTCATACACAATAGAAATTCTCTGATTTTAATTTTAGTTAATCAAAATAGCAGATACCAATTTGCCAACCCTCAATATGCCCAAAGAGCCGCAAACTTATTGGGGACCACAGTAGAAGAACTAAACAGAGTGATTTTTGTTCCTTCCTCGGGAGGACTGGCAACTCCAAACCAATCAAGAGGTTCACTAAGAACACCTTCTCCAACAGATAAAACGTCAGATGGAGAGATAGGCGGTTTGGAAGCTATTGAAGGTTTTGTTATGGGGTTGTACAGTGAAGTCTTTAACTGTGTTACCAACTTAATAAATAGGTAAGCATTATTATTCTGAATTATGAATTTCCGATTGGTGACATTATATCAAATGTTACTGTTTTAAAGTTTACTAAAATCCCGCAAAATTTTTATATTCTTAAATTTAAGTTAAACATTTTTTCGCGCAGCTTCAAATTTCAAGTTTTTGGATTCTTGGGCTAATGTCATCCGTTCTGTATTAATTTCAGATCCATATCAACCACAACTCACACTGTAACTTCAATCCTGTTGGTCGACTGTCCAGGATTCCAAAATCCAGCTACCTGTGGTCGGCAGACAGGGGCATCTTTTGAAGATTTGTGTCATAATTATCTTCAAGAACGATTGCAGTTGTTGTTTCATCACAATAACTTGGTAGCTCCCAAAGATAGGTTTGTACTGGTTTTTACAATCCTAATCCAATGCAATTTTAAGATTATTATTAACTGAGCCACATAACAATCTTTGGATTGATATTTTTTGCAGATATATTCAAGAAAATATAGACTTTACTTATGATGAAAATGAAAACGAGAACCTAATCAACCCTCAACCATTAGTCAACCTTATGGACAAAACTGCTCAAAATACAGTTTTAAGAACTTCTCAGAATGATCTGAGGGATAGTGATAGGAGGGGATTGTTATGGCTATTGGATGAAGAATCTATTTATCCAGGTGGGTAACTTAAAAAAATCTTTATGTTATACTTTAGCTTAAATATCAGAAATAGGGAAACAAAAAATCAGTGAGGAAGTTTTATCAATATTCTTTTTTAGGAGGCACTGATGATTCGTTCTTAGAACGCCTTTTTACCCATTACGGTGACCGAGATCACCAACTACTTCTCAGAAAAGCACCAGGAAATCAACAGTTTATTCTTCAACACCTGCAAGGTACCAACCCGGTCCTGTACAGCGCCAAAGGGTGGCTAAAACAGAGCAGAGAAAACCCAGTAGCTAGAGCTGCCGTTTCTTTGTTGCAGGAAAGCACCAAGTAAGATTTTCTCCATGGTGGTTCTTTTGGTTATAAGAGGCACCGTCCTAACATCCTTATATTCATAACAATTAATTTATTCCATAGCTAATATTATCTGAATATCATTTCTATGTACCCAGGAACAATTTGGTATTGCTAATCTTACTCTATCATAAATTCTTATTAAGTTTTCCAAATAAGACATTGCTTATTTTATGTTTGTTTTAGGGATGATATAGCAAAACTCTTTGCCATAGTTCGTGGCTTGGGTGCTTCGACATTCAGTGGTTCCTGCATAGGACTGGATGGATCTCAATCATTAAGAAGAGGTTCCAGCATTCGAAGAACCTTTACGGGTGGTAATGCTGGTATGAAGAAGAAGAGTGTTTGCCTACAGGTATTGGAATAGAATGGAATGGAATTTAAGAATAGCCTTTATTGCTCCGATATAAAATAATGTATCAAAAAATTACTAAAAATTAGATAATCTAGGCGTGTTTTTGATGGTTAAGGTTTATTTTTTTATTATCAAAAAATATTAAATACTTTTTCCATAAAAGTGCTATTTCAAAGCCCTTACGCCCTCATTATATGCCATGGGCAAAACTCCCAAAAGTAATTTAAAAGTCCATTCTATGTAAGCTTATCGTGATGATTTTCTTAACTTTTGACCAAGTAAACGCATGTAGTTTTTTTGCACATTTTACATTACTCTAACGTAATTAGCGTATTCCCTTATCAACAATTTTAAACCAGTAAATATAGTTGATTTATTTAAATCCCAAGGAAAAAGTTTGAAGCACTTGAAAAGGGGAAAATATATTTTTATACTACAAAAAAACCTTATCCTCTTTTTTGTTTAGGTTTTTAGTACTTTTAAGACTTTTGTCGTTGATGCTTCATATCTTATTGGCTGACACGGATAATTTCTCACATAATTGAGTAAATTTGTGAAAAATTATTATTATTATTATAAATTGTATATTTTTTATATTTGGCCTGGTGATCCCTCACACCCAAAGCTAAATTTTAATTCGAGAAGTCCCGATTTTCCGGCTTCAGAATCCAAGATGGCGGATGGCAGTTAAAAAAAATCTCTATTTTTTTAACGCTTTTGTCTAGTCTTATGATGTAAGAACAAAACAACTGGTGTGGTACGGACATGTACAAAGAATGGATGATGGAAGACTACCTAAACAAATATTACAATGGAAACCAACTGGCCGAAGAAAACGAGGAAGGCCGAGGAGAAGCTGGAGAGAAGGAATAGACAGTGAAATAAGAATAAGAGGCCTAGATGATGAATTATGGGCAAACAGAAACGAGTGGAGATTGGGTATCGGAAGACGTAGAACGTTGTGAAACCGATAAATATATATATATATATATATATATATAATATATATATATATATATATGTATATATATATATATATATATATATATATATTTTCTATAACCTCCGAAAAAGAAACAAATATGCTTTTTCTTGACTTTTTCCACCGCCATCTTTTAAAAGTAAATTAATTTAATTTCTTTTGTATATTATAATTTCAAACTAGCTTAGAGTAATATAAATTACATTTTTTGGTAAAAAAATTTACCAATCCAAAAACCAATCCAAAAAATCCAAATCCAGTTGTTTTTATATTTTGAACGCCGCCATCTTGAAACATATTGGACATATGTCATTTATTAAGACATTTTTAAAATCAGCGACCCTTATTAACTTTTTTATCTAAACGTCAACCGCCATCTTGAATGTTAAATTTCAAATTGTAACATTTTATTTTTAATTGCAAACGTTACTCCTGATAAAATCCCGATTTTTTGTAAAAATTAAATTAAGTCTTGGTTATATTAAGTGCCATGTTTGTGCCAGCTGGGGAACCCATTTTTTTTTTAGATTAAGCTTAATGAGCTGGTTAATAGCTTTAATAGGCGGTGTTAATAATTAATATTGCACAAAAAATAAAGGAAAACTAATTTTTCGATGTATAGCCACCATTTTGTATTGAAGTGGCAGGTGTCAATTTTTTTATAGTTTTAAATTAAGTAGGCCCACTTAAAGTAATTCCACCACTATTAATTTTATTTCTCCTAAACCAGGAATTTAATTTTTCTTCCTAACTTTGGCACCAGCCAACGGGGATTCTGAAGTCGGGAAATCGGGGATCCTCGAACGAAAATTAAGCTTGGGGTCATAGGTACTACTCTGCCAAACATAAAAAAATATTCCCTTTTTGCAGCTTTTTTTTTACAAATTTACTCTACTAACAGTTTTAGCATAGAAATTATTTTAGATGAAAATTTTTCTACCGATTTTTGTTAGGAAAAATGAAAGCAAATGTTTTTCTCCAGAAATGTTATACATATCAAAAGAGCGACTGATCAGATGTGTGTATTCTAGGGTAACTACCATAGAATTTTTATTCGAATGGACTGAGCCTCATGCTCGAAACTTGATTCTAGAGTGAGATGGAGCTAGTGAGGGCAAAAACGCATTATATTGAATGGGAAAGATCTCTTTTTGAATTAATTCGAGGCTTTGTGTTAGAAAAATGACTATATTTTGCAATTGTTCTAGTACCTAGGTAAAGTTTAATACGAATTTTCATTTAAAAACATACTTAACCCTCTAATTAGCGTTACGTATGTTTTTTAATGTAAATTCGTATTAAACATTACCTTTCTAGATTCTAGAGCAAGTGCAAATACGCCTTTACTTTTAATAAAGTCGTTTTTCTCACTCAAAGCTTCGAATTAATTTTAAAAAGTGGTTTTTCCCATACCATATAATGCGTTTTTGTCCGTATTTTGCCCTCACTAGCCCCATCTTACTGCTAGGGATGCATTGCGCTTATGCGACGTGCTCAGTCCATTCTTATTGTTGGCCTATGGTGATTACTCGTTTTTCTTTAATTTGAAGGCTGGCCTTATTAATCTCTCAATTTTTATCTCTGATTTTTTACTTCCGAAAAAAAATATTTATAATTTGAAATTCGTTTTTTTTAGACTAAATTTACCATTGATGGTCTTGTAGAAACCCTTAGAAGAACCAAACTAAGGTTTGTCCAGTGCCTGCTTCCTCAACATAATGCAGGGCTCTACGACGCAAACGCATCTTTGCTTAACATTAAAAATGGTGGCGAGGGTCAGGAACAGTTGATCAATGTGCCTTTATTAAGATCTCAGGTATGTCAGTAATATTTACCTATAGTACTTATTCCTTGTTCCCAGATGAGAATAGCACCAGTGTTGTCTCCAAATACGTTATAGCATAAATACATGGTCAAAGAATCGAAAAGTGAAGCACTCATAGCTGGCTATGGAAACACTTGCAAATTTTCAAGTGCGCATGCGTGTGTTTTGTCATGTAGACACACAGCTGCTGTGTGAGTGGAGGCCATATTGACTTTTTGCGGCGTTTTGCGTTTGTCGTGTAAAAGTATGTTTTTTCTGTGAAAAATGGGAAATAGTTCACGTAAAACACGTGCGATTTGTGGAAAAATGTCCAGGAGAAGTAAGGGAGTGCCATTACATAGGTACATAACTATATACTTGTATTTTTCTTTATAATTTGTTAATAAAGTTAAGGGTAGTTTATAGATGAGATTAAACATGGTATCTACAATAAATATGCATAATTAGTTTTAATAAAACTTAGAATTTTAATCCACAATTTGATAAATTTCCACCCAATCAACTAGTGTTTAGAACAAAATAATAGACATAACCCTAAACATTTGATAATTCTCAAATAATGTAGTCATGTTCCAAAACCACCAAAACTGACGCATGCGCAGTAACCGAAATCTTGTCTACCCGAAAAAGTAACATTAATAATTAAATAGGGGTCCTGGTTTCAAGCATCGCGTGTGAGAATGCATGGGTATGCCCCATAATTCTGCTCAAACGTATTTGGTTATTTCCTTCCTTCGATTTCAATGCCCAACAACTATTGAAATTGCATAAAAATTGAGTGTTCTTTTTGACGAGTCGCAAAAGGTAGAAAAAACTATTTTAATAAATTCCGTTCTGGTGGGCCAATACTAGAAATTAGTTCTTTATTGCATATTTTCAATGTTCTAGTTTTTGTCAGTGTTATAAAACAGTGCTTTCATAATATTTTAAAGCGTCCCAAGGACAGCTATTTTCATTGGGAGTTTCGATACTATCAATTTAAACTTTTCGTTGATGCATAAATTGTCTTATAGTCATCAGAATAGGATTCGGGCTTATCGTTGTGGGAAGAAATTATAACTTTACCTGAATCTAATAGCTTGGAGCTCAGGAATTTTCCAGAGCTGCTTGAAATCATCTCACAGCTTGATCGTTAAACATGTTTAAGCTTGCATTAACATGATCCATCTTACAATGGAACACTGAATAACATCACACTGAAAGCCATTCGACCCTTAAAGTTCTTAGTAATGCAATTCAGACTGACAGTTTGGTAAAGAACTGCGAAGAACCTGACCGATAATACCGCGATGTGAACAGAGGAATATTACCCGCCTCCTAATAACTAGAGAGTTAATTAGCTTTTCCAAATCTAAGCAAAACCCAGTAGTAACAGTACAAGATATTGACCTGAAACCCGTAATGTGTTGCCAATCTGCTGAAAGAAAGAGAAAGATAATTATTCCTACATACAACAGTCTTACTTAAACTAATAGCTTTTTTTTCTTCTTCTTATACTGCAGTCTTATTTCGAAGGTTGGTGATCATTATGTCCATCCTTGTTTTTGACACTGCAGATCTTAAAATTTGAATCAACCTACAGTTAAACCATTCTCGTGCGTTCTTTATCCATGACGTTTGTATCTTGGCGGTCGTGAAGCTTTAATTTTTATTACACATACGTGGCCAAAATATTGGAACTTTCTTATTTTTATCAATGGGATTAACTCTCTCGTTTTTACAATTTGTCTCAAAACTTCCTTGTTTGTCATGTGTTCCATCCATGATATATTTAGCACCCTTGGGTACACCCACCGTTCGAATGCCTCTGTATTCTTTGTTGTATCTTTGTTCAGCGTCTGTGCCCCCGGACTATAAATTACTATAGGTATTATTGTTTAACTAGTAGATATATACATACATATGTTTCAGCTTAAAGTGAGGAGGTACTGTCGTCATCATAATAGGTGAACAGTCTGGGTGGTCTTATTGACCGTAGCCGAATAGTGTGGGTAGTCTTTTTAAGCATAGGCCAATAGTATGAAGGTAATTTTGTATGAGGAGGAGTGTGGGCGAGACGCCGGAACAAGCAAAGGAAAAGGCTGCTGCATACCTTGTTACTAACGCAATAAAGGTTAAACAAAAATTTGGGATGGGGTTAAAAAAGACGACGAAAAATGTCTTTTGGATCTGCGATAATTAGAAAAGTTGAAGCTAAAATAAAATCGATTCAAAATGAGAATAAAGGAATCTTTCAAAAAGTAAAAAAATTGCCTTGACAGAAGCCCATAAGCATTTAAAAGCTTCTGGGGGAAGAAAGAAGATTAAAACCCCCAGAGTAATCCCCATTCCAAAAATTGTTTGCGAAAAATGTGTGTTTATTATTTATATTATATACTATTAATTCTACAACATTGTTTATTATTATTTACATTCAAATATAAAAAATGCTCTCTTTCTAAAGCATCTTCCATCTTATAAAAGTTCTTTGATGTATATTTTAATAATTAAATGCTTGTTGTGTGGCCAGGAATGGTCTGTAAAGATAACTGGCTTAACCCCCACTCTTTCACAATATCTGCGATCTTGACTTTTCTTTGATGTAAATTTTATTAATATAATGCTTGTTGTGTGGCCATGATCGGTCTTTAACGACGACTGGCTTAACCCCCACTCTTTTATAATATATGCGATCTTGACTTAAACTTGTTTTGACTTGTTGGGCAATAAATTTGGGCTCATGGCCATTCATTTCCGAGGTCCATATTACTTTCAGACTATTTGCACCTGCATATAAAGCATAATAAATAAACGCTTGGGGTAATTAGTAACAAGAGAATGCCATCGTCACTTAAACTTGTCTTGACTTGTTGGGTAATAAATTTATGCTCAAGGCCGCTTATTGTCGAAGGCAAAATAACACGCTTTGTTGTGAAATATATACAACCTTGACTCATAAATCAGTAATTAATGGCCGGTCTTGAAGTATTGATTTGAGCTCAAGGCCATTCACAGGGTCAAAGAGACCACTCACGCTGTTCGCCTCCACATACAAAAGACAAAGACCCACTCACACCTGCATACAAAAGACAAAGGCACACATAGCTTTACATTGTCATATCAAGATCAAAAGACCACCCACACTGTTCGGCTCGGCACAGAAAAGGTAAAGGTCTTCGCAACTATGCGATATCATATCAAGGTCAAAAAGACCACACACACTATTCGTTTACACATACAAAAGAAAAAGTTCCACTCGCACCTGCACACAAAAGACAAAGACTCACATAACTGTACATTATCATATCAATGTCAAAAAACCACTCACACTATTGGCCTAAGCTTAAAAGACCCGCCCACACTCCTCCTCAAACAAAATTACTATAATACTAATGGCAAATACTTAAAAATACTATCCACACTATTCGGCTACGGTCAAAAATACCACCTAGACTGAAACATATATATATCTACTAGTTATTTAGTTTTTTCTTAAACAACCGCAAAAATAACTACGTTAACCTCATAGCTTTTTTTTTCAGATACGTGGTGCTCAAGTTCTGGATGCTGTCCGTCTTTACAAGCAAGGTTTCCCAACCTTTCTACCTCTTGGAGAATTTAGAAGGAAGTTTGGCATTTTAGCCGGTGAAAACAAAGTTACCAGTCCAGCTCTGGACGAAAGGAAGGCTGTGGAAGATATGCTGTTGACTCTGGATTTGGAATTGTCGAGCTACAGAGTGGGACTTAGTCAGGTAAGTCGATTTCTAAGGGTACTATACACTGTCTCCCATTTGGAACGTTCTATATTGAAAACTCGATTTGCTAAAAATTTAGATGTTTGGTCTCTATCAAGCATAGCCCGATTGAATTTCGAACTTTGGCTTTAGATAGAAAATGTGGGCCGAGTGATGCCTCATTGGAGGTTTCAAATTGGATTTGTAATGCAACATTTAAAAAATTCTAAATATTGGTTTTAAATGCGAATATCTTTCTTCAAAATAGATAAAATAGATCTGATTATATTATCGCTAAAAGACCTTTTTACGTAATGCTAAAACTCAAAATGAGAACAATCGGTGCAAGACACCACAAAAAATCGTTGTGCAAGACACTGATGGGTCCTAAGCCTCGCGAACCCTTAGGAAGTTGATTTAAGTTTAAATCCAATAAAATTATGCTTATTAAGAAAAAAATAACCAATTTCACTGGATAACCGAATCCAATTTTATATTCTACAAATATTTTAATATTTTTTTCGGGTCTCCAGCAAATAATATTGAATAATGTTTGATTACACTGCGATACGAATTCGCTCCAATCTTTTCGTTGTACCTTCGCATCACAGATTTGTACGAGGTGTCAGATATTTGGGATGCGAATTCACAGTTTTGTCATCGGGCCTAAATACGAAAGTGGTTTGCCCTAAAGTTCCTGTATGTTGAGATATTCGGATATTTTATACATATTTGGATAGAATATCCAAATGGGTCAACATACAGGAGGTAGGCTCGGTATTTGCATCCGATCAAATCGCGAAGCCGACGGATTTTTGATCAGCTGATCTCATATTGTTCTAAGAAAATTGTTATTATCGAACGGATAGATAGAGATAACTTATTGTTATTACCCGCAACTTTAGCATAGTTCTCGTCAGATGCTAGGTTTTTATAATTTCTGGTTCAAATAGTTCCAAATTCTTCAATTTTACAAAAAAAAAAACGGCAGTTTTTTACGAGAAAAACTAATAAACATACCTCAAACAAACAGATTAATCTGAAAGATCTGTCTGAAAATCAGAGCACGTAGATTTGGCTTCGATCGATTTGGATTAATTTTCCGAACGATTCAGATTTTTAAATCCAGTAGATGTTTGAAGTTCATTCCATTTTCATATTAAACGATCGTATATCCTCCTTATGCTTTCTAAAAAAAGGGTACTCACACCCCCCCCCCCCCCCCACCAAAATAATACGCATGGGACTGCGGGTCCCAACAGATCGAGTTGGTACTGGGCACTTTGAGTTCTTAAAGTCGTCTCTGCCTAAAGAGTGTTTTATTAAAGCCTTTCAGCTACTGCACTTTTATTTATTTATTGTATTTAGCATATGCCCATTTCTTCCCAATCTAAGTTTTTCAAGACATCTAGGGCCTGGTTAAATAGGATAGGGAATATTGTGTCACCCAACTAATACCTCTTTTTATGAGCTTGGTTCCGTCCTGGATTTTGATTGATGTTGTTGCTTCGCTATATATATTGGCCATTAAATCTGTGTGTGTGTCCCGTTAGTATTTAAGTTTGAAATTTCCGTTGTCTGGCTTAGAAACAGTGACGTATATAAGGAGGGGGGGGGGCAAAGCAAAGATTCTTTTAGATGATTTTCACATATTTCATGAATACAAACATAAAATAGAATAAAATACGGCCTCATGGAGTCCTCCAAAACTGTCTAAATACGCCACTTCTAAGAAAAGTCAAGTGCTTGTCAGGCGTCGTTTTTGTTTATTTATATGTTGTTGCTAGTTTCTTAAATAAAAATTATTTAAAATCTATCAGTCAAAAACCGCTCAGGGTCTTAAAAAATTACTTTTTCTATAAGCGTGCGGAAAAGTCCACTTTTCCGCACGCATTTTAGTGTGGAAAGTGCCACTTTTCCGCACAAGTGCGGAAAAATATTTTTTCCGCACTAGTGCGGAAAAGTAAATTTGTTACGATTTTGAGGTGTTCTATAACATTTAGACCGTTCAAAATACATTTGTATCTTTCCTAGCACACGAAATATCCTAAAAATATTCAAATTGACTAAAATTCTGCTATATTTTCAATATTTTCGATAAAATAAAGTTTTCAGTAAAATAGGTTCAAATTATAAGTTTTAAACCTCCCCGGTATAAATATCGTCATTGTCAATGTCAAACAACAATGAACACTAGTGGTTTTAGATTTGGCATCTTAAATCACCATAGCAACAAAGTACAAACAAACTGTCAAAACAAAGCCAATTTTGCAGATACAAGCGTCTTTTGAATTTTTCAAACAAAAAAATCAGATTTTCAATGGATTCTTCGGACGAAGATCTACCCCAGTCAGTAGTAGTAGAAGCCGCTAGAATGTGAATAATAATAATTGATTTGATTAAAACGTTTTGAATATAAATAATTTTCTGATTAATTTTTAGTTTTTTCCTCACGCTTATAGAAAAAATAGTGTACCTAACTCGTGCGTAGTGTCTTTTCAGCACTTGATTGCTGGCCAAACTCCGCTATCGCGTCGCCATCTGCAATCGCGTGCGGAAAAGAGGCACTTTCCGCACTAGTTAGGTAAACTACTATTTTTTACTAACTAACTTTCTAACTGACAATCTCCAACACTTTTTTTTATTTTGGGTGGTTGTAAAGTTGATTGTTCTAAAATTTCTAGTTATTTAATGAGTCTTGATGGGTTTTAAAAAATTTAAAAAAAAACATGTTGAATGGGATCCCACAAAGTATTATCACAAGGCGGGATTAATCTTAGCCATAAACCTTTTTGATTTAAGTATTTCCTTCGGGTCTGTTATTGTATCCACTCTTGCAATTTAAAAACATCAAAATCAGATATCAAGTTCATGACTGTGGACCATTAATTTTTTTTAACGAACCTCTTTTATTCTTTGACTGTGATGCGGCGTGATGATTATAAAACGAATCGAAGAAAGAAGAAAGGTGTTACAAAACACGCACTCGTCGATTGAAATCTCTTATGAAAAGCAATTTAATAATTAAAACGGTATATTTTTGAATTATAAGTTAGACAGGATCAAAATGTTGTAAAAAAATAGTAAGTTGCTATTCCATCTACAGATGGTCAGAGTAATTTTAATTAAAAAATTATAATAGCACATCGCAAAACCAAAAAAAAAAATTATACCTTCCTAGCCCATTAGCACACTCCAGGTAAACTCCATGATATATTAGTAATGAAAACGGTTTTCTGTAAATATCTCAGAAACTAAAGCTCCTATAAAGTTTTTATAAAACATATTATTAAGAAAAGCACGTTCTCTTATATTCCCAAAACTGCATAGTGATGCGATGCTTTATTAAAAAACTAGCAATTTTGAATATTTACAAAAAACTCCTAAGTGTTAATGGATTTTGACCCAAATCTAATCAGCTCGTTACAGTGTCGTTACCTGAAAATTTCATAAAAATCGATTTAGTGATTTAGGAGCTATCGTGTTACTGACAGACATACATACACACATACAGAAAAACATCACTCCGATATTGCTAAGATCCAAATACACCCAGATACCACAATTTAGGCGTCGTTGTCGTTGTCAAATCTGTCCACAAATTATCAGAATACCTGTAATTTAAAAACTTAATTCGTTTTCTTTCTTTACTTCAGGTACCTCGACTCTACTAGATCTATGAATTTTTATTTAAACATATTGCAAAAGTTGATTTTGGTTTGTATGCAATTAAATTGTAGCATTTTCATAGCCTTCTTAATCTCCAGCTCATATTCCTCGTTATATTTTAACGTTATAGAGCTACCCTTTGTTGTGCATTTTTCGTTTGCTATTTTACATGCTAAATTTTGAGCATTTTAAGCTTTCTCGACCAGAATCTGCTTTCGAATTTAAGCATTTGCACCCTTATGTAACTTGGTATTAATATTTTTAACTAAATTTCGTTGCCTGTGTTATTTTTCTTTGGTCTTTAATTTTATAATTTCTTGTTTTTTATCTTTGAATATTAAACCAGTTTTTACTCCTAGCTAGACCTTCAAATTTCTTATCTTCACTTAATTGCACATTTTTTACTTCTTATGTTTGTTGTATTTATTAAATTTTTGCATCTGGTTTAGTTTGGTTTGTTTTGAGATTTTTTAATTTGAATTTACCTCAAGTAAATTTTAAGCATTGCGATATATTTTTTCTCTTAAACTTAATTTTTTAGTATCTTTAGCTTTTTAGCTTCCACATCTCTAGTTTCCTGCTCTCATTCCTTATCCTTTTCTGCATACGTTTCTGCTTACTGAGTTTTCGAAAGATTAGATAATCCGGACTAATTTTTTTGGCTCTAAGCTAAAGTTATTTTGCTTAACACATTTTAAAAAATGTTTCTTGACTAGATTTGGAGGCGTTCGAAATCAGTATAGTTTTATTAGATTACTTTTTCTCTTAAACTTTAGCATCTTTATTATCCTCTTACTTCTTAAGAAATATTCTGAAATTTGTGATGCAAAAGCTCAGGATTCCACCCCCCCCACACCCTTTTGTAACGCATTTTGAAGAAAAAGCACATTCAAAAAAAACATTAAGTGTAACACAACGCTACAAACCCCTCCCCTATAAGAGTTATGCAATTTTAGGATGATCCCTTATCCTTTTCTGCTTACGAATTTTTGGAAGATTAGATATTTGACTGATTTTTTTAAATTAAACCTTAAGGTATTTCGCTTATATGCAGAGACTATTACGCTGTAATTTTTTTTGTAATATTTCTTGCCTAGGTTTGGAGGGGTTTAAGATCAGTATAGCTTTATTCGATTATGACAGTTTTCTGCTTTTTAGGTAATAGTTCTTGTGTAACAAAACATGTCTACTATATTGCTAATTGCTTGTTTTACTGAAAAAACGAAAGTTCTGAAGATAGGTGAATATCCAAATATGAATATACATACATTTAATTAACAACATATTATTTTTATTGATTGCCTGACGTTTTTCAAATGGCAATATTTTAATACATAATTTAATAGGGAAAGTTCGACGTGTTTGTTTTGCATATTTTAAACAGCACTTTTTCTTTAAATATCTACAAATTATCTAAATAACACAGTGCATCTTGGCAAATTTTTCCAGTTATATTTTTTATATTTTAAGTTTTGTATTGCAATATTAACTTGGATATCCTATTTTTAAAACCGTTTAACAAACAAATAAATTAGGTTTAAAAAAAATGGAATTTCCGTCCTAAAACAGACTTTCGCTTTTGAGTCTCATAAAAATTCCTAATTTATCCAAAATTTATTTAAATATCCTGTTTTTTAAATGCCAAAACTGGTTTAATAAGCCAAATATGTTGTAGTTGATTTTTGTTATTGCTAAAATATTTTAATTTTTCGATATAGGTACCTATTTTTAATTATTATTACCAACATAACGTTATATAACAGAGTTGAAAAGAATCTACCGCCTGTCCCAAAATAATTCTAAACAGCTGCTCCTATTAAAGTGCGAGAAACGTAATATTGATTTATCCAACAAGGATAGTCTTACTTTTCTTTTTTTGCGTTACCTTGCCTTTTGAAGTGGCCTCTATTATCCCTACCAAAAGTCGCCGAAATCGGGGATGACTGGCATCGTCGCGGGTCGCCTTTAAAAGGCTCCACGCCAGAATTTTTCCCTAAAGAATCAAGGGTCGAACTAAAACGAGTTCTCTTGCGGCTGCGTGACTAACAGAAAGTCGCATTTGCTGCTTTACTGTTATATAGCTGGCAGCCCGCAGGGCGGCGAATAAGAAACAAACTCAGAAAGGGATGAGCTGAGGATCTTATCATTCACTATCACAGTAAAAACTCGCAAGAAAAATGCAGAAGAAGAAGAAGAAAAATAACTGCAATAGTCGACTACAGTACTATATCCTATAATAGATCACTGTCATACCAAATGAAAAGTGAGTTCTATCTCTGCGAAATAACTGTGATTCCTCACTATAAAACAAGAAAATATGACATTAATATTCGCAATATTTCATTAATATTCTTAACAATCCAACAGTTGTCTGAAGTGCTTCCAAATGACGTTTTGTTTATTTATGTTGGCTTAATAAATGTTATAAAACAGTTATAACAGGAAAGGACAGAATTTGATGCAATGCAGATTTTTGGCGGCACAAATTATGTTTTAAAATAAAATTCTACATAAATGACTGAAGTCAAATACTAATTTTTCCAAAAGCAAAGAAATCTTAATTGTTAATAAATACAACAGTGTTTAGTAAAGAGTGCTAGATGCAAACTGGGCCTATATTTTCGGCGATGGTCTAACTAATTTTCTTTCGTTATTAAAATGTCGATGTCGTTATATTCATCCAAAACTTAAAATATATTAAAAACACAGAAGATATTTTGGTTTAAAACTGGCAGCTGTATTCAAACCACCAAACGACGCCAGAGATATGACCCTCTCATATCTCTGAACGACACTAGGAGATGTCAGAGATGTCGACTAAAATCGGAGAAAATCACTTAAGCGCGGATTTGAGGGGGAGTAACCTGGTAATTACAAAATTCCGTTTTAAAAAGCAAAGTTTAAAAAAACATTTCTAAACTAGTAGGAACCTTTTATCATATACGTAATATTCCAATACTCCCTGTTACCTATTTATACAATGGTTGGCGTTTGATACAAACATTCAGAAATAAAGATACGAAAAATGCACAGATACCAAATTTACATAGATAGAGTTTTTGTCAATTGTACGCCGATGATTTGACATAACGAATACAAGAATAAAATAATATTCATGCGTAAAAGTATAACCAATCAGGACATTTTATCTTAAGGACCGCAAAAAGGATAGACTTATACCCAATGATATTGCTATTTCAAATATGTCTGCATTCTGCATCGTAAGGTACCGTAGGTATTGCAATAATACATACTATATGGAAATAATATGCATATGTCTTTGAAATCAACCAATCAGGTATTTTTTGCTTAAGGCACCCAAGGCCCTCATGTTTGCATCATGAATGGGCAGTTACCGTGGGTATTGGAATATTATGTATATGCCTTTCATTTTAAAACTTGTATTGGAGAAGTTGGCTTTACTTTAATCTCAATTCTTTTTACGGAAACCATTTTCGCATTCTTGGCTTTTTTTTACATGAAGTGTTTTTGTTATGATAAACTTTATAGTATTTAGTTTCTCTTGTAAGCTGTAAAGTTCTTTTTATAAATGTTAATACTGAGTTCTTTTTGACTTTTGACAATGGCATTGTTTAATTTGCAGACAGTCTCTTTCGTTTTACGATGTTTAAACCAATCCCTAAATCAAACCAGTTCATTGCTTATTGTTCTTGTATTTTTTAATAACCCAACAAGTGATCGAACACGACGACCAAACCCAGATTGCCAATGTAGAGACAGTTTTGTACCTATTTTTAAAAGAAAACATGTTTTCTTTTTAAAAGAAAACATGTTTTCTTTTTACCAAAAGTTTTCGAATAAAAAAAAATAATAGGGAGTTTAACACTTTAACAACTTTGACAGCTATTGTGATAATCGTTAACAACTACTCAGTGGCGGATCCAGGATTTCCGGGGGAGAGGCGCCAAAGTGGCAGCAAACATCAAAATATTTTTTATAAGCGGTTTTTCATGGATCTGAGGTGTGAAATTTAGTATATAAAGGAGATTTGTGGCGACATATTTTTAATAAGGAATGCACTTAAACTAAAAAATTAGTTATATATCGGGGTGGGGGGGGGGGGCGGGCCCCTCCGGCCCCACCCTGGATCCGCCACTGCAACTACTTTCACTACCAAGGGTCAATCTTCTTTTCTTGTCACTTGTAAAAATCAAAATATCGATTGATATATGATTGAAAGTATTTAGGAGCCGTAAATATTTGAAGGAATAGTGAGAAATTAACCACAGAAATATAAAACATTAAAAACGACTTACAACAGAATAGTTGCATATAAACTTAACGATCTCTAAAACTAAAAACAAACCAAATGTAGCAAATTTTCAAAATAATAATCCGTTGGGTGATATTAATATTCCATATGTTTAAGGGATTTCAGAAAACAAAGGACGAATAGCCAAACACCATAATATAAAGTATTTTCATCGGGAAACACTATAAGGTGTTTTGTAACTAAATCGAAACCAGAAAATCACTCAAATAATAAGAAATGTATTTACCAAATTCCGTGTGAGTGTGGTAAATCATATGTAGGTGAAATGGAACTCCCTCTTCAGATTAGAGTAAATGAACCTCTAAAAAGTACCCAATTAGGAGAAGGAGATATTGAAAAGCATGGACATACTTAAGGAACACCAACGTCTTGGTATTAAAAGGGGCCGGGCCATCACACCCGACTGTACACCAAGTGGTATAAGTAGTCGCCTATAGAACGGATTGTTTAGTTTACACTGGAAAACGGTTAGAGATACTTACTAACCGAAACGTCGTAATTAAAATAAACAAAGACAATGGAAGTCCGAAATTTTGTTTCTAATGCCTACGAGTTTCAAACAAAAAAACTGCAGGAAGCAAGAAATATCCTATTATTCCTAAATTTCACTTGCAATTTTTCTCAGAATTTTATGCTTACTCGGCTTACCATTCTGGTAAGTAGTTAGCAATTATTAAACGACCATAACAGATTCTTAATGTTTTTTTGACCCGTGTTATTGCAAGTTGTTTGTATGTAAGATGGTTTTCTGATTTAATTACAGATTAAAGTAAACCATACACGATTTTTTAACAAATATAGATGCAATACATATAAGTGAAACTGTTTACTTTTACCACTACATTGACTGACACGGCGAGACGTTGACGTCTTAAGGGCAGAAAAAGCGCAATCTTTGAGTTAATCTTACCTTAGAGATAATAGGATGCTTTTGATCAGGCTTTTTGGCAGTCGATTACCCTCACCTTTACTCTACGCGGGTGCAACAGTGTTCAGCCATGATATTAGGAACTTTTTGGAATAAAACCTGATTTTATTTTAGAGTTGGCCTTATTCTGACAGATTTACAAAGAAAAGTGACAGCTGACCTTTCAAAATTGACATACCAAAGTCAAATTTAAAAACAAAGTCACTAACTTTCATTTAGTAAAAACAGTCACTAATAAATCCGGTTATTAAATACACAAAGGCCGAATTTTGAAAGAAAGCAGCTGCTTTTTATATGTAAATCTGTCAAATAACTACCGATTTTAAAATAAGGTCAGGTTGGTTGGTAGAGTGCTTTTCGTCAGGTTTTTGCCAATCTGTCACCTTTACCTTTGTTCAGCGAGGGTGCAGTAGCGCTCTGTCATGCTGTTATCTTTATTGAAGGCAACGACAGGCGCTAATTAGACATTATTAAAGTTAGAAAAAATATCTCGCCACCTATTTGCAAATTATCGAACTACTAATAACAGCATGACAGAGTGCTGGTACGCCCGCACAAAATAAAGGTAAATCCCATCACACACAAACTTGCATAGGCCGCATAACGCGTAGCTTGGGGCTTTCAACCAATCAGCGCCCATATTGGTTTTGTATAAGAAAGTTCCGTAAGGTTGAACTTTAATGCGCCATGCTATGCGCTATGCAATTTTGTGTGTGATGGGCTTAAGGGTGAGAGACTAGCAGTTTATGACTTGTCTTCTCTCGTCTAGCTTCTCTTGTATTTGGATAGATGGCTCTTCTTCTTCGAACCGCTCTAGGTACCACTTAAAATAAAATAAAAATGTGTGTGCTTAAGACCATACGGCAGAAGAGTAAACTTCAACAAGGCGAAAGTAATAATACTGGCCTTTATCTGCATCATCATATCGCTCGCTGAATGTTCTTTCACAGTTCGTCGACTCGAGCCACATTAGTACCCGAATGAGCGTTACATAGCCGAGCCTGACGGCTCAGTTCAATTCACTACCCACAAAAACTGCTAAACGCGCCTAAAGAAGTTTACCTTCAAAACATTTTTTGCTCTGCTGGCTTTAGCAGTGCACCAAATTTTAAAAATTAAACAGAGATGGATGACTAACAAACAATATGCAAAGTTTTAAGATCAAAATTGCTCTATACTGGAAGCGTCAGTTATAACCTTGGTACCATTCTTTTTTAAAATATATTTGCTGCTCTGCCATCTTCAGTCGAAAAATAGACACAGAAAAGACGAGGAAGACAAACATTAATCGTTAATATGGTAATAAAATATTTAATTGCTTAACATTTACAGTATTAGAACCGCTTTAGGTACCACTTAAAAAAAAACAATATTGCTCTGCTGGAAACAATTATTAACTGTCGAAACTTATTGGGTCATCAATCTTAGAATAAGCTATCGACCTGTTCACAGAAAAATACGATAGAAACAAAAACCTTTTTTACCCGCTTAGCCAAGAAAACTTGTTTTATTTATTCTGATAGTTTAAAGCATCCTTTAACAACAAAAAACTCTCAACGTGCCTGTCACTTATATGAAGCTTGAAAACCATAAACAGGAAATCTGCAATCGGAGATATTCTCCATTTAAAAGCGTTGATTTTACGTCTGAGGATGATATGTCTTGCAATCTTGCAGATGTAGAAAGTTATTTAAGAATTTTTTCATACATTGCAATAAGATCATATAAACAATATAAACTCCAGTTTTAAATTATTTAATTAATTTTTTTAGCAATATATTTTAAGTTTATTAAAACGGAGCACAATAATACGTTTATATAAGAAAAATGGTCTCTAACTTAATTAATTAATTAAATTAAGGCTGCATCAAGCATTTAATTTAGTTCTTTACATCAAATTGGATAACGATTGTTATACAAGGGCTATCTTTTATATTATGCATATAGGAACATAGAGGGGAGACTGATCGAATGACGTTACAAAAACTTAACCTCAATCTTTACCTAACCTAAATTCAAAACGTCAGTGCGACACATAGTTTTATAGCTACAGTGTATTTTTTAAGTTAACAAATGGAATGTTTATAAACCGAGATCATTTTCGGGCTATAATTAATAACATTCCCTTGCCGAGTTGATGTCTGTTTTCGGTAATAAAGCACCGCTTCAGTCGACAGTTTCTCGTTGGTATGGAGGACTCAAGCGTGGACGGATTAGCCGTAGCGACGATCCAATGCCAAGTGCACCAAAAACGGCTGTTACCCAGGAAAACATCAATGCTGTGCGCATGCTCATCATGGAAGATCGACAGGTGACATATCGCGAGACTGAGGCTTCATTGGAAATTTCAAAACCTTAATTTAAAAAATTTTGCGTAGAGAATTAGCGGTAAGAAAATTAGTTTCCCTCTAGACCGCTTTGAAGCAGGAAACTCGAAAAACGTTTACAGCAGAAAATAGGTGTCGGTCGTCTGTTTGGGTATTCCAAGATAAAGAATTGCCACTTAGCAACATTTGCCGATGATACTGGTTTATTGACGGTAGAAAAATCTATTGAAAAATGCATAGAAAAACTTCAGGATGCAGTCACCCAAGTTCACAGTTGGACCACAAAGTGGCGAATAAAATTAAATGAAACCAAATCAATTCATGTTGATTTTACAAACAAAAATATAAATCACATACAAATTACAATTAACAACATTCCCGTGCCATATTCAAATCAGGCAAAATATCTAGGTATGACACTTGATGCCAAATTGCGCTGGAAAGCACATGTTAAGAAAAAAAAAAGAAGAACTTGAGATAAGGTATAGAAAAATGAACTGGCTAATTGGAAGGAAGTCCAATTTAACAATTCATAATAAGTTACTGGTTTATAGACAAATACTGAAACCAGTATGGACATATGGTATTCAACTATAGGGTTGTGCTAGAGAGGGTAACATTCTAGTTGTACAGAGATTTCAAAATAAAGTATTAAGAAACATTGTGAATGCACCTTGGTACGTTCGAAATAGTGACCATCATCGAGATCTAAAAATCGAAACTGTAGCAGAGACTATAAAAAAGTATGCAAAAAGCCATGAAGATAGACTCCATCGGCATGTGAATGTGGAAGCAATTCAGCTTCTAGACAATACTATGCTAGTTCGAAGACTAAAAAGAGTGAAGCCGTTTGAGCTAGTAAACTAAGTGAATTACACATAAAACAAAATAATGCTATAAACACAACACAATTGTGAGTTACAGACTAAACAAAGCGGGGAGAACTGTTGAGTGAATCCTAAGTTTAAATCTGACTTTTCTAGTAAATTAAGTTAAAACAAAATTGCTAATTAGTCTTACTGACTAGATTGTAATACAATAAACACAGTGTGTTTGACAAATAAAAAAAATTAAAAAAAAAAGATAAAGAAAAGCACCAAAGGACTGTTACTGCCAATTGGAGCTTTGAAAAACTAATCCCCAATGAGGAATCATCCTCCACCAAGTCAATGCAAGTTCTCACAAAGCACAAAAATAAATTGAATTTTAAACCCAACAAAACGTCGAATTATTGGACCATCCATCATGCAGTCCAAACCTAAGTCCCAACGAGTTCTATACTTTTCCGAAAACCAAGAATTGACTGCGTGGTCAAAGATTTCAGTCGTCAGAGGAAGCAGTCGACGCCGTCAAGAATGCAATTGTGACAGTACCAATAATCAAGTGGAATTACAGCTTTAATAATTGGTTTGAGCGCCTGCAAAAAGTGCTTTAATTTTCGTGGTGAATACTTTGAGAAACAAGAAAGTATTTAAAAGTTATATTCTGTTTTATTCCAGCTATATGTAAAACTTGTGGATTCTATTCTGTTGGCAATACTGTGTACTTCAGTGTTACCACACTTACATATTTACATAAGATTCACTGAGAAATTGTTGAACTTTCGCGTATGACTGGTACAATTTGGCAAACATACAAACAAAACTTTTGGTAAAATCCGTAAAAATGATAGTTGCGAAATCAAAAATTTGAGTTTCAGAAAAGACGAGAACGATCACACAGAATACCTTGGAGCTGAGCGAGGGTCTAAAGTAATTATCGGACTTTGAAAGCTCGAGTTTTCAACCCGAGTCAAACTTGTTAAAAAACGAATACCTCTATTTGAGTGATGCAAACAGCACAAATCCAAAGAAACATTGCTACCAACAACAGGTTGCAGTTGCAGTGATGTTTACTAATTTTCACCCATATTACATTCAACGTGATAATTGTAATAAGGCAGATTGATTTTAGTCAAAAACTTGCCTACCCTGCTACGCATATCGATCTCTGATTACTTGTGAATACACAAACGTTGGGTTGGAATGCGATAACAAACATTTGCAGTTGGTTCGAAAGCTTCGAACATTGTTCTAAGTTCCAAAGCGCTTAGAAAACCATAGGTTTGCATTATATCGTGTGTGTTCTTTTATAATGAAGTAATTTATGGGACTAAAGAAAATAGTAATATGTAATAATTTAAAATCAGAAATATCAAAACACAAGATTTATTAAAAAAGATCTTTAATCTTATTATGTACTTCCTGATGTTAAGTCAACAACCTAAAGGCAGTTACAGCAGGTCTGGTCGATTTGTCTAACAGTTCTAGTCTCAGCCTATAGAAAGAAGAGCTTCGCTTGTAACTGGCTAGTCGTTTTTACTATTGTAAAACATCTTTTGGTACAACCAATATCAAAATAAAAACCACATACTGGTATAATGAGCTAATGACGTGCCCATAAAGAACTCATGCCTTAAAAAAATTGATAGTCAGTCTTTTGGCCGAGAAATTACTCCCAATAGGAAGTCGGCCATCTGTTCTTAATACTCGGAACTCAAATTTAAGAGACATTCAAGCAGGCGTGCCCCAGAGTGGCGTACTAGGCCCTTACTTATACTTATTATTCGGTTGCAATATGCCAAAGTCAGAAAATTGTCGTTTAGCAAAATTTTCTGATAATACTGGTGTATTGATGGTAGAAAAATGTATTGAAGAATCAATTAAAAAACTTCTGGATCCAGTTACTCAAGTTCACAACTGGACCACAAAATGGCGAATAAAATTAAATATAACGAAATCATATTGATTTTACAAACAAAAATGTAATCACATTTACTCATTCATAATCAACAAGTTACAGTGAGGACACTAAATGCAAATTCTAAACAAGTAATTTAAAGACTTTTGAATTTTCTATCAGTTAGATAGGTACAAAGCTTAGAGCTATGCTTCCTGTAAAGACTACTGGACTTTAAGCTAAAATATTAAGCTCATCAGTTTTCAGAGGCGCCCTTTTTAGCTGTCGCCCCCCCCCCCGCCCTTTCAGGCACGCTACGCCGCTTTGTTCAATCAAAAGTTTGCTGGAAATCATGAAATTTTCAAGGAATTTTAAGAAACCTCACTGGCTTGTGGAGATTTAATAACGTTCAAGAATGTCGAGAGAAACACTTTGTTTTCGATAACTTAGAATTCACAGCAATTATTATTTATTATTTTTGTTGTTTACTGTACCAATCCTGCATTGTAACCAGCAACATAACGCTTAATCTCAAATGCCGTTTTGGCTTTTTTGCGTTTGCTCTATTGTATTAATGCGAGGCGCTCTATAATCAGATCTATGAATGCTCGACCGACCCACGTATTAGGTCTGGTTTAGCCTACAGCATTTTTTGCTGTATAGCTGTGTTGTTCAGCTTGTTTTGTTTTAATTTGGATATCTCCCGGCTTTATACATTTGCAATTATTTTCAAATATGTCTTCTGGTCCTTTTTAATCAGTCGTCCACACAGAAAAGATATCTATCCATATTGTAATGCTTATTCTTGATAGGAAAATTCTCTAAATTCATCTGGCTGCCAGAGTCGATATGGTTTGGTGGCATCAATTGGTGGATCGCTGAAATCCATCGAAACTACCGAAACCTGATGGATTTCATCGATGGATTGCATAATGGATTTTGAAAATCTGTTGGAGTTGCGCTAAACCAGTTCCTGTGTTACTAAAGCAAGGCAACCCAAAAAATGCGTTATCCCAAACCATCTTTCTGAGTTATCAGAACTTACAAAACATCAACCCAGGGAAAGGTGTTAAAACAATCCCAAAGATGTGTAAAATAAAATTTTACCACAAAATCTCAGTTGTAATAAAGTCAACTCCGAGTCTGCTTTGGCCCTGTTTTCGCGGTGTTCTGTAAAAGTGGTACTAGTTGTAACAAGGGAGCTGTAGGCCTGAACACTAGGTCTCGACTCGGACCCCTTTTCCTCACTTGCAAAGCATGCCCCTACCCTTCTGTTTGATAACATTCCTTGTCAAACTTTAGTTCATCCAATTCCAACTCTTTGACTACGAATACTCATTTTCTTACTCTTTTATGTCCTTCGCACTGTGCCAGGATATAAAACGCTATTTCTTCTTCTTCCTTTCCGAAATTGTCTGTTGGTTTTTTGATATCCGTGAATTGCATAGTTTCCTGTAAACATTTTAATTAAAGAATGGAAAGAATGAATTTTCCTTTTCCTGCCCAGCGTACTACTTTTGATTAAATTAGAGTTACTGATGGGTTTTTTTTTTGCCTGGCTTATATTGTATCCTGAGTATCTGCTCTTTGGGGCGAATGTTATTTGCCGTTCTGTCAGCTTTAGACAAAGTTTAGAGCCGACTTAATTTTGTTCCAATCTTCTTTTTGATCATTTATCGGCCTTTTCATTGCTGAAAATTTCTATATAGCTGGAACCAAGATGAGCTTTATGTCCATTCCAGAAGACGCGCTGTCTAGGTGCGACTATACACGTTGCTTTCAGTTTAGCTTCGCTGTCTCAGCAATAGTTTACAGTGAGTCCTTCTCTTATTCTCTCCCCCTTCACCTAGAGCTTTTATAGTAAAAATTAATGCTTGCAAAACTGCCATGCTTGACTTTCCAAAAAATATATCCTTTTAGTTGTCCTAGTTCTTCAGACTCCTGAACCTGTTGCACGTTAGGCATGTAGCCCTCTACAAAACAGTTTAGCAGACAAGGGCTCCTGCTAGGAATGTCACTCAATCTTTCTTTATCTAAAATATGTAATAAATTTTAAGACTTTTACTTATAAATTTAAAAAAATTGATTTAACCGTTTTAATATTATACCATTATCTTAGTACATACATCTCATACGGGCAAAACTATACTGACTTAATTCAGTTAAACATCTCATTTAAATAAAACGGCTCTTAGAGCAAGTCAAAAATCTAAATGACTACACGTACTCTATCATATATTTATAAGATATTGTAAAGGTGTTGGCTTCGCGAATGTCCTTATTCCAGTAAATATTACTAGAAATTATTCATGGTTTGGTGTGCAAGCTGACTTTGGCTTTTTGGCGGGGTGCAATTTTTTTCAAGAGGCTTTATTTGAAAAGTCTATTTATATCATATCTCAAAAATCGATCGATAAAATACTAAAACACCCTTGCAGTAGTATTGTATTAGTTATTTATATTACTAATAATATACTTATAATACCTACAGTACAGTACATTATATTAGCGAGTGTATAATGGAATCTTTGTTTGAAACTCGTAGGCCATGATTGAGTAGAAATAAAATTTGGGACTTCTATTGGCTTTATTTATTTTAAACACACGTGTTTGAAATAAAAAAACAAACATTTTTTGCGGCAGGAATAGAGCTCAAAAAAAATTTTTTGTTTTGTACAAAAAGCCATATATTACCCGCCTAGAGGCAATATTCCATTTAAATTCGTCACCATGTATATAAAGGAACAGGACTGTTTTTTGTTATCGCTGATCCCAGAAACCACTAAACTGATTTCAATTAAAATTGGCATATATGTTCTGAGCTAATCTATCTGGTTACAGCATTTTTTTAGTCAAATGAAACTCTAGGGTCTTTCTCCAGTAATTTTTATTAAATCTATTGCTTGGATTTTTTTTAAGCACTCAACATGTTTCGCAAACGTATGTTTGCATCCTCAGGGGTAATTAAGAATTTTTATCCTTTTTTTTGTACAAAAAAACCTAAAAGGAAAATACAATCATTTGTAACATCTTAATTAAAATCTAAACTGTTCAAGTAATTTAAACTTGACATATGAGCCATACGAACTTTGACGCAACAAACTTAATGCCTAAGAATAGTATTTAAATGGAAAAATATATTATTGTGACAAAAGTGTGACTCTTAGTCTATATAAAACCAATACTTACTTGGCCCTCCATTGTGGACCATAATTATCCAAACATTGTTAGTGGGAAAAAAGTGGATAACTGTAAGAAAAACGAAAAGCAAAATCACTCAAATGCAATAAAAACAAAGACTGCCTCAATTTTTTTTTTTATATAAAAAGAAGAATTAGTGAGAGATGTTTATGATGTTTCATAATTATGTGAGAAGCAAGTATATAGAGTAGGAAGCAAACTGAGTTAAACTATAAAATAGGCCTTAACGAGAAACTAACGAATGTTAAAATTTTCGAATTAAAATATAATTATTTTATATATCGATCGAGAACAGTTAGTTCTTATGATGCTATCCAATCATTTTAACTTTTTAAATGCCTTATTCTGTTGTATGTCGACAATCAACGAAGCTATTTGGACAGCATTAACTGTATTAAATACATGATATAGGAATATGTTTTAGTGATCATGGAAGTCTGTTTGGAAATAGATAAACGGCATTAAGAGCTTAAGATAATACCACAAACATTTCTCCTCTTGATCCCCTCCCATTTCTTACTAGGCTAGACAGACAGACCTTTTGCTGGTAGTCAGGATTTCGGTAACTGCGCATACGTTTGGTGATTTTGGAACATACTCCGTTACGTCACTACATCATTTGACACTTGTCAAAAATTTAAGTTTATGTCTATTATTTTTTTCTAAAAACTAGTTGAACGGGTCAAAATTTATCAATTTGCTAAATAATTTTGTAGTTTTTCTAAAATTAATTCTGCAGATTTACTGTGAACACCATGAGGAGTATTTAATGACATCTATAAACCACTCTTAAATTTATTAACAAATTATAAAGAAAAATACAAGTTATTACCTATGGAATGCACTCCCTTACCTTCCGCACATGTTTACCGTTAATTATTTCCTATTTTTCACAGAAAAAACACTATTTTACACGAACGCAAAACACCACCAAATAGGGCATCCAGCTACACAGCAACTGTGTATCTACCTGCCAAAACATACGCATGCGCACTTGAAAATTTTCGTCTGCGAATTTAAATTTGCCATTTTTTCTAAAGCAAGCTGTGATTGCTTCACTTTTTGATATTTTAAAATTGTATTTATGATCTAAGGTATTTGTTTACCCTGTCTTACCAGCTTTGCGAACATTTTTTTAAAAAGTCCCTGTACGCGCTTTGTTATTTCCCTAGATTTGGAAAATCAGTGGTCTTGGGTGGGTAAAGTAAATTGTTCCGGGTCTCAAAATTAATTTTTTTGTCTGTTTAGAAGATTGAAAAATAAAATCTATAACAAAACTTTCTCTGGGTATTAAGTCACTATTTTTAATTAAGAAAAAAAATTAAATTATAAAAAAAAATAAAAATAAAAAACCAGAGCAAATACAAGGGGTGGCTCCATCGCCGATTTTTGTACAACAAAAGGAAATACCTGCGGTATTTCCTGGTATTTTCCAGTATGTCCTCGTATTTCAATGGTATTTTCTGTTTCGTTCTCACTCAAATTAGTTTTATTTTTGAGTTACAATTTTATTTATTTTTGTTTTTACAATTTTTGGGAATTTTACTGCGCTGCTGCGCCTTTAATAGTTTTTTTGTTTTTCTTTTTAATTAACTTAATACTATTTACAGGGTTCAAACCCTTCTAAATTAAAATTAGTACTAAGATATAAGTATTTACAATTATTTATATACAAATTACAACTTACTATTACGTGTGCATAATGAAAAAATACTTGCAATACAAATTTCAATTTACGCGATGGTCTTGACACCCTTTGTTCCGTTCCTTCAAATGAAATATTTTCCCACTTGACCCGCCTGTGTATTAAACATCCTTTTTACCTATATACGAAATGGATCAAGGTGAAATGCCGTCGACCTCTAAAAATCAGTATTCACAAATCTGCGAAAGCAAACAGTTAATGCGTTCCTGTGATACTCGTACAAATATTTACGCCCTTTAAAGGCAATTTTTTACAAGCTCGCGAGTGGGCGTGATTACAAGCTATATTACTAACTTTTTTCCCTGTGAAAACCTCCGGAGTTGAAGTGAAGATCTACCACAAGACGTCGCCAAATTGGATTATCCTTGTAGCTCCTTTTTTGGTAAGTCAAGACCTCTTCATTTCGTCTTTTTTTACTTCATATTACTACAATAGAGATTTGGGTACAATTTGGACGCAACTTAGAAATACTGTGTTTATATTTAACATCAAAACCAGTTTGGGTAGTCAGATTGATCTAGGTATTTTACAGTCCAGTTTGGGACTGATTTTCCCCTGATTTTCAATCTCAAACAAGGATTTTTCATGGTCCTTCGAACCGGATTAGTCTGGTTTTCCAACCCTTTCTGAGTTGCCCTTAATTTTCGCAAATCTTTATTTTTTATTTTTTTTGCGATTTTTTTCATTACGCACAAACTTACGTTACAATTACGATTATTAGATTAGGTTATTACGATACATGATTACTAATGCTTTACTAGTGGTAGGTTTTAAAACCCGCCCTCTTACAATTTAAAAACCCAAGTTTTTAAAAATTTGCACCCATTAGGGGCCCCGTATTCGCATTCAAATTTACGTTTTTTGCGGTCTTTTTGCCTTCTTTAAGTTTGTTTCGAACGCGATTCCTTATCAGTTTTAATTTTTTGTCGCCTGTCGGTCGAACGCTCGTTTTTCATACTTTTTACAATCGATATAAAATAAATTTATTATTTACAATTATTTACTATAATTCTTTGTAAATATACAATTGTTTTTTAATTTTATTAAAATGCCTACAATTACAAGCGAACAAAAAAGAGAGCGTGCCTTAGCATTGCGAGGCGCCGTTTTAGACCAGTTAAAATTGATCGAGGATGCCGCCAAAAGGGCAGAATCAAATGCAGTGTATCTGAATCGTTTCAGAGTTGCTTTTCGGAGTCTTGGGAAGTTGCGTAAGAGTTTTGACGGTCATCAGAATACTTTGATCGCGCTTATTGCTTCCGAAAAAGAGGAACTTAAAATACAAAATGCCGTTGCGTACGATTTTTCAAACAGACTCTTAGAGATTGAATCAATATTTTATACGTTAATTGAGGAACCCGAACAGAGCCAAAACTCTAACACTCAAGCGAATCAAACCGTTTTAAATGATACTACGGTCGTGCATTGCCACGAACACGAGCATCATTACAAGCCAAGGATGGATTTGCTTACTTTTTCGGGTGACCATCAAAAGTTTACTACTTTCATAGAGGTTTTCAATGCCTTAGTTCATACTAACAAATCTATGAGCCCCGTTGAAAAGTTTTCAACTTTACTTTCAGTTCTTTCCGGCACACCATACGCTTTGGTATCTCATTTGCCCTTGCAAAATGATAATTACGTCATCGCGTATCGAGCTTTGCTTGAAAGATACGATAATAGACGATTGCGTGCAGTTTCGTATTGGAAAAAATTGGAAAATTTTCCGCCTATGACATATGAAAATGTACAAACTTTACGTTTATTAATGGATACTTTCCAAGAAAATTTACAAGCATTAATTACCATGGAATACGAGGTCGAAAAATGGGAATTTATTACTACAAATATGCTCTTAGACAGATTAGATCCTCATACGAGGAAAGTTTTTGAGCATCAGCATGCCTCGACAGACATGCCTACTTACGATTCCGTTAAAGATTTTATTCTTAAACAATGTACAGCCTTAGAGACCGTTTCTCTAAGTGCAAAAATTTGCAATACAGAAAAATCTAAGATTTCTTTTACGAATAAAAATTACAATACAAGAGGTTCGCATGCTGCGCCTCAGCAGAATAAAAAATCTGCTTTTTTTACAAATACAAATCATACAATGGAGACTGCTACTTCCCACAATACAAATACCTTTAAGAGTTCTACAAATACTTGTTATTACTGCTCAGAAAGTCACGTGATCTACCGGTGTCCCAAATTTTTGGCCAAAAGTCCTTACGAAAGATCGCAGATTGTGAAAAGTCATAACGCGTGTACCAATTGTTTGGCCAATTTTCACATTCAAACCCAATGTACTTCTAAAAAACGTTGTTTTAAATGTGGTTTCCCCCACCACACTCACTTGCATTTTGAACGTACTCCTGCGGAGAGTGTCCCTGCTATTACCTACAATCCGAACCCGAGTTCGGAAAATTCTTCGCATTCGTCGTCTAATTCGACTGGAGTAGTTGAGAATCGGACAGTCAATGTTAACATGGCGTTACATGATCACGCGGTTTTACTAAGCACCATTAGATTTAAAGTACAGGATCAATTTGGTCTTTGGCAAGAGGGTCGCGGAGTCCTAGACTCTGGGGCGCAGGCGTCATTTATTACAAAAGATTTTGCTAAAAAATTAAATTTACCCCGTTTCAGTACTTCACTGACGTTGCAGGGTCTAGATGGTATGTGTACTTCTTCTAAAGCGGGAGTCCGTTGTACAATTTCTACTTTAGATGACGTTAGAAAATATAATTTAGAGGTCATCATCCTTGAAAAAATTTGCGATAAGATGCCTTTTTCTACCTTTTCATTAAAAGATTATCCTTACATTGCCAATTTAAACCTTGCAGACAAATACTGTTTTGAAAGTGAAAAAATCGATGCTATTTTTGGAGCTGATTTTTTCCCATTGATCCTTGAAAACGGCCGAATTTCTAACGGTCCGGATCAGCCCGTTTGTCTAAACACTACTTTTGGATGGGTGGTAATGGGAAAAATTAATTTACCAAATTCGAGGCACCAAAATATAAATACTTTTTTTACTAAAATGAGCGATTCTAGTATCGAAAATACTCTCAAGTTATTTTGGCAAACAGAAGAAGTACCAGAGGTAATTTTTAAAACTCCGGATCTAGAGTTTTGTGAAAATTTGTTCCTAAAAACTACCTCTAGACACCCGTCAGGAAAATACATAGTTGAGTTACCCTTTAAAATGACAGCCCCAGACTTTGGAAACACCCGAGATCTTGCGTTACGTAGATTTTATTCTTTAGAAATTTGACTTTGACGGACGTGCTAAAAGAATATTTAGAGCTCGGCCATATGAGGCCGGTTCCCCCTCCTACTTATTTACAAATAAATAATTATTTTTACATAGCGCATCATGCGGTAATAAAAAATGATTCTACAACAACCCCCGTTCGAATTGTGTTCGATGCCTCGAGTTGCGTTTTTGGTAAACCCTCACTAAACTCGGCCCTACACGCGGGTCCAAAATTACAAAAAGATTTGGTAGCCCTGCTGCTAAATTTTCGTTTTTACAAGTTTACATACACATGTGACGTCAAACAAATGTTTCGTAACGTTTACGTCACCGCTGATCAGACGAGATATCAGCGTATTCTTTACAGATTTTCGCCGTCTCAACCTGTTATCGATTACGAACTTCTTACTCTAACTTTCGGTGTTGCCAGTAGTCCCTATTTAGCAATTCGTACTATGTTACAGCTAGCTGAAGATTACTCAGATTTGCCGCTCGCGTCAGCTATTGTAAAAAATGATTTTTATATTGATGATGGGCTCTTTGGGGCTGACACCCTCGAAGACGCCATCTCGATGAGAAATCAGCTGATTGAGTTAATGCACAGAGGTGGCTTCGATTTGCGTAAATGGGCTGCTAACGACCCGAGATTACTTACAGATCTCCCGGAAGATCATGTCCAGCTCAAGGATTTTTCTCTTGATTTTGAAAATAATACGATTTTAAAAATACTTGGCCTTAAATGGCACCCAGTAAAAGATTACTTTTTTTACTCCTTAAATTATACAGATCAAATTTGCACTAAAAGAGCAATTTTAAGCAATCTGGCGCGTACTTTCGATCCCATCGGCTTTCTAACTCCAATCACTTTTTTTGCAAAGTTACTTATACAGTACTGTTGGAAAGCTAACTTACAGTGGGACGATACCCCTAATTCAGAAATAATTACAAAATGGGAAAGGTACAAAGCGGAATTTAATACCTTATCTAAAGTTTCGATCCCGCGCCATATTGACTTAGCTAATATGACAAGCTGTCAGCTGATCGGTTTCTGTGACGGGTCCGAAAAAGGCTACTGTGCGGTTTGTTATTTACGAATTACTTACAAAAACAATACGGTAAAAACTTATTTTATTACAGCCAAAAGCAAAGTGGCTCCAATCAAAGTTTTAAGTATTTGTAGAATCGAACTTTCCGGTGCAGTATTACTAGCAAAACTCCTCAGTTTTGTTGTGCAAAGTTACGAAAATAGATTAAAAATTGATCAAATTTATGCATTTTCAGACAGTACAGTCGCCCTTGCATGGATAAAAAGACCTTCGTATTCCTGGAAAACCTTTGTAGGGAACCGCGTTGCATACATTCACGAAAGAGTCCCTGCAGAAAACTGGGCATATGTTCCTACTCATTTAAATGCATCCGATCCAGGGTCACGTGGTCTCTTTCCTAGCGAAATTACCAATTTTTCACTTTGGTGGAACGGCCCTGACTTTCTTTTACAAAATCCTAAAACTTGGAATTTTCTTTCCAATGATACTATTTCCTCTGAGTCAGAACTCCTAGTTCGTGACGAAGAACGAAAAATTATTTTAAAGGTAACAGTTGATTTAACCTTCTTTGATCAATTCTATACAAAATATTCTACGTTATCCAAATTAATACGAATTTTGGCATACGTTTTACGTTTTTATCAAAATTTAATTTTTAAAACTAAAAAGGAACCTGTTTTTCTTTATCAAAACCTTACATTTTTTGAGCTAAGAAATGCTGAAATGTTTTTAGTCAAACACGCCCAACAAAGTTATTTTCAAAAAGAAATCTCCATGTTGGAAAATAATTTAATTTTGCCAAAATCTTTTCGAAAATTAAGTCCCTTTTTGGATACACAAGGTTTCTTACGCGTTGGCGGACGTTTGACGCATTCTACGTCCTTAAATTACAACCAAAAATTTCCGATTTTATTGCCAAGCAAGGCTTTGTTTACTACTTTACTTATTGGGGATATACATAAAATTCATCTTCATTCAGGTATACAAACCACACATTTTTTACTAGTTCAAAATTACTGGGTACTTTCTGCTAAGAAAATCATACGAAAAGTGGTTTCTAATTGCAAGGTTTGCTGGAGGGTGGATCCGAAGCCTTATCAACCCTACATGGGTAACTTACCGAGATTTAGAGTTTCCCAACTTGGTGTTTTTAAACACGTGGGTGTTGACATGGCTGGACCAATCATGATCCGCGCAAGTCAGTTGCGTACTAGCAAACAATTAAAATCTTACATAGCTCTATTTGTTTGCTGTGTTACACGTTGTACACACATAGAGCTGATTTCCGATCTCACTTGTGATGGTTTCCTAGCGGGTTTTCGCCGTTTTATAGCCAGAAGAAGTAGATGTACTGAAGTGTACTCGGATAATGGAGGCAACTTCTTAGCTTCCGCTAAATACCTTACAGAAATCTTTTCTTACGTTGCGGAAAAGGAGGCCATAAAATGGCACTTTAATCCGCCAACTGCTAGCCACATGGGTGGTCTATGGGAAAGCAATATTAAATCCATGAAAACCCATTTAATTCGTGTTATCGGACAACAAGTCCTTACTTACGAGGAGCTATACACAGTCCTCACACAGGTAGAGGCTGTCCTCAATAGCCGCCCTCTTACTCCCATATCATCTGACGCGAATGACCTTACAGCCTTAACCCCAGGACACTTTCTTAATATGGAACCTCTTACTTGTCTTCCAGACCCTGATTTGGATGCAATTAAATTAAATCGATTGTCTCGTTGGTAATTGCTTACAAAATTACATTACGATTTTTGGCGTCGTTTTAAAGACGAATATTTACATACTCTTACGCAACGTCACAAATGGAATACTCCAGACGGGCTCGTTGCGAAAGAAGGTACAATGGTACTTATAAAAAACGAAAATACTCCACCATTGGAGTGGGTTCTGGGGCGAATCACGGAGCTCATTTTAGGCACTGATGGTATCGCGCGCGTAGCCGTGGTTAAGACCACCAAAGGTATGTTAAAGCGACCACTAGTAAAGCTATGTCCTCTCCCTATGGAGAATTGATTCCGAAAATGCCTGGCATTTTCAGGGGTGGGAGTGTTTCGTTCTCACTCAAATTAGTTTTATTTTTGAGTTACAATTTTATTTATTTTTGTTTTTACAATTTTTGGGAATTTTACTGCGCTGCTGCGCCTTTAATAGTTTTTTTGTTTTTCTTTTTAATTAACTTAATACTATTTACAGGGTTCAAACCCTTCTAAATTAAAATTAGTACTAAGATATAAGTATTTACAATTATTTATATACAAATTACAACTTACTATTACGTGTGCATAATGAAAAAATACTTGCAATACAAATTTCAATTTACGCGATGGTCTTGACACCCTTTGTTCCGTTCCTTCAAATGAAATATTTTCCCACTTGACCCGCCTGTGTATTAAACATCCTTTTTACCTATATACGAAATGGATCAAGGTGAAATGCCGTCGACCTCTAAAAATCAGTATTCACAAATCTGCGAAAGCAAACAGTTAATGCGTTCCTGTGATACTCGTACAAATATTTACGCCCTTTAAAGGCAATTTTTTACAAGCTCGCGAGTGGGCGTGATTACAAGCTATATTACTAACTTTTTTCCCTGTGAAAACCTCCGGAGTTGAAGTGAAGATCTACCACAAGACGTCGCCAAATTGGATTACCCTTGTAGCTCCTTTTTTGGTAAGTCAAGACCTCTTCATTTCGTCTTTTTTTACTTCATATTACTACAATAGAGATTTGGGTACAATTTGGACGCAACTTAGAAATACTGTGTTTATATTTAACATCAAAACCAGTTTGGGTAGTCAGATTGATCTAGGTATTTTACAGTCCAGTTTGGGACTGATTTTCCCCTGATTTTCAATCTCAAACAAGGATTTTTCATTTTCTAGTATTTCCCAAGCACTTCCGGGTATTTCCTAGTATACTTCCCAGTACTTCCCAAGTATTTCCTGGTTAAATTGGTATTTCCCCTGAACTGTACACCAAAAGGAAATACCGAGCCACCCTTCGAGCAAATAATATTGGAGAGAGGAACATTTAAAAACAAAAAATTTAAAGAGCATGAAGGAGAGTGTAGAGGAACAATCAAAACGTCGCAGTAGTGTTTTTTAATAAAAAATAAGATTTTTACATTTTTTTTTAAACCACTAACAAGTTAGTGATTTTAACAACGAAACAACAAAAAATGGAGAAATAAACTGTCTTGCAATAAATATTGTTTTAATTAACACTAAAAACATTATTAAAATAAAAGAGTTGCCAGAATTTTACTTTTTGAGATTAACAAACTCAATTGTAACAAATGCTGAAATGCAATTTGTATTACAAGAAAAGCCTTTTGGTTGGGAGGGTATTAGATCCACCATGTTTCATTTTGTTTATTATTACAATAGATTAAATAGAAACACCTGCTTTTTATAATTTATGTAACGGTTTTTGAGAGCAAAAGAAAAATCAGTACATTTTCTCACAACAAGAGTCGACTGATACTTCATTCCTTTTCAATTCCAATCAGAATACCTGCCATACCTAGACCATACCATACCCATACCTTTAACATACCATTACAGGATTGCCCATATGTAGCAAAAGAGGAAAGAAATCACCAAACATCGGCGTGTTATGGTTTTGAAGTATGGTTCCTTTTTTGAAATTACATCTCTGCTTTCTATTTTACGGATTTAAACTCCACTACATTAATAATCTTTGCGATATATGATTTTAGAAATTAAGTGAAAAAGTAATTAGAGAGAAAAAAGTATTGTAACTGAGCAAGGGAGAAATAATGGCAACCTACGAAGGCAAAAGTCATAGTAGGGGAGACCTTATTCTTAGTCTTAGTCTGGATAAGTAGTATGTTCTGTTAATAATAATAATCAACAATTTTTTAGTCTGGTGATGATTTTCCGATGGGTTCAAAAGGGCTTTATTTCTTAGTTTTTAATCTTTTACACTAAGAAGATTATAAGAAAAGTACTCTGGCTCATCTCAAGTGGTGGAAAATATCCTTGGCTGAAAATTTTCGGATGCAAAATAATTGACTATAACTAAAAATAACTCTGGCTGATTTACAAAGTTGAAAAATATACTTAGCGGCGTCTTCAAAATTCTAAAATCATCAACTTATTTTCTCAGTTTTGAAATTTTTTTACATGGTAAATTATACTATTGTCGGGTATGATTTTGTTTTGAAATCGAACCCTTAAACGAGGGTACCGTAGTAGACCTCTTGTGTGTATAAAATTAATATAAAACAGTTTTAAAAAATGTTACAAAACTTTAATAAATACAAAATAAAGCTCTGTTGCAATTTACAAATTGCTACAAGACTTTTCTTTTGACTATAAAACACACAAGACCCAAAATTATAAAATAAAAACTTTAACTTACCAAAATAACAAACTACAAAATATTCTTTAAATAGAAAAATCTTATGTTCCTTAACTTACAATTAATTTAGAGGTTTCAGTTTAAGTTCAACAAAACTAAGAGAGAGACTACCTACTTGCCTCCTGAAAGTTTTGGTTTTATTGAAAGTAGGTTGGACCTAAGTAATCCATTATCCCCTCTTTAAAGAGCTTGGAGGAACCAAGTCAGTGACGTTGCTGAGAATCCTAAAGTTTACTTTACTTTCAAGCTAATGAACTAAACAAGAAAACCTCAACGAAAACATAGATAAAATGACATTTTGTAGACAATATTTTCTAATCTCACATTTTTTCCATAGTCAATCAATTTGAAAGGAAACCCCTCTCTCTACTTGATGTATCCCCACGCTTACCCATTACAACTTCTACTCTTCACTTTTCAGTAGTTTTTCACGCATCAACCTCTTGCTGTGTGGTAGGCGGCAACCAAATGTTTACTCTAAGCTGGTTTCGTACAGTGAGTTAAAGGTAATTTACATTCCTTACTCTATAATGTCATGGAGAAATTATTCTGGCCAGAAAAACTCTAAGATCAAGTCTAAAAAATAGTTAATTAATTTTTTGCCAGTTACCGATTGCAGATACAAAAAAACTGCAGAGTACCGAAAAGTTTCTAGATAAAACAAGAAATTTATTCCGTAGCTTGAAATCTATCAATGACGCACCAGGTTCAGGGAAATGTGAAAAAGAAGCATTCCCGCTGTAACAATATTTTATTTTAGATTCTAATTATTATTTGGCATGTCTAGGGACGAACACCCTGTAGCTTAATTTAGATTTTAGGTTTGATCTGAATATCTTTAAAACTGCGGCGCGGGCTATCAACGAAAAATGAAAAAAAAGGATTCATCATAAGCCAAATAATGACTCCTTCTCATCTGTACGTGGGTCTAACAAATAATAGACACTATTATTACAGTATTTTGACAGACTTACATTGCAGGCTAACAGTTGATCTTTCAAAATTGACATACCAAAGTCGAATTTAAAACTAAGTCGTTTATTTATTTTTATAGTAAACAAAATCCTTATGTTAAAAGATAAGCCGTCATATTCCAATGCAAAACTGTTAAAATACGGCCTGACACTATTATTACAGGACTTTATTCCATTAAGTTCCTATTAACATAATCGAAGTTGTCAACCTGACGGGCATCAGATAACTTTGGCAATGCTTGGGGCTTTTAAATAACAGGCAGAAGGTATTTTAAGCTCCCTAGGATTTACCTTGATATAAACAAAACTTGTAATACCATATTCTGAAATAGCTAATGTATCATAATACCAAATTTGGATCAGATATGCAGGTTTCTTTCCGTTTTCATGTAACATGAAAAGTGCCGGGTGATATTTAACTAAATTCTTGGAATTAGCTTTAAATGTTCTGCCGCGTTCTAAGCATTAAATAATTTTGGAAATACTGGTTTTAAGTTCACTAATGCTGATTTTTTACAATTTCAAAATAAAACTATATAAAAAATTAATTTTTCGAAAAACTGTTTTTACGTTTACACTGTAAAAATTATTTTTTAATGCCACGCTAAACTTGGGCCATTCATTATATCATATAATTTAGGGCAAATAATTAATTATTATTGTTTATATAAATAAATAATAAATATATCGTACCACCTAGTTTCTATATTTCACAATCACGTTTTGTATAAAAAATGAAGGCGTCCCTCATTTTTTAAATACATTTTTCAATAACGAATTTATATAAATTTTAGGAAAATAGTTCTGGCACTCTAACAGGCTGATTAGATTTTGGTTAAAGCTAATGACAGTTTTATTTTAAATTAATTTTTTTTTAAATGCTAACTTTTTAACGGAGCATCGTATAAATATGCGGTTGTCAGAATATATTAGACTACAATCGCTGAAATAATTCGAAAGGGCTTTGGTTTCTGAGATATTCACAAACAAGGCTTCATTTGAAGTGTGCTAATAGGCTAGCTAGGAAGGTATCCGTCATGGATCCATTTATTTCTCAATAGATAAAATTGTAAAGGCAGTTAATCTATTGTGCTTCTAAGGGAAGTTTTAATTCTCTTTAGGGTGGTCATAGCGGGGGGTGACTCGGTATTTCCTTTTGGTGTACAGAGAGGCTAGGGGAAATACAGAAAATACTAGGAAATACCTTGAAAATTTGGGGAAATACTGGGAAAAATATAGGGAATTATCGTAGGTTTTCCTTTTGGTGTACAAAAATTGACGATCGAGCCACCCCTCGGGTCATAATTGTCATAAGAATCGTAACCACTCCTTCTAGCATGCTAATGCCATCAGAATTAGAAACTTCCGCCATTCTAGTAACTATGAAATCGTCGAAATCAAAACAATACATATGCGCCGACCGATAACGCCAAGTTGTCTCAGTGCACTAATTTAAGGTGCACACACACACACACACACACCTTTAACAGCCAATGGTAGCCGTAGACGCGGGTGGCATCACAAGGGTGCGGGCGGCAAATAAAATATGTTTTTGCGGTGTTCCTCTTCGAAGAGGTAGAAAATACAACTCAAACATAATCAACAACACAAAAATAATTTACTAATTGAAAAAGAAATTGGACAGACGGCATAATTATTCTTCCTTTCGTAAAAGTGCGTATGCTTTGGTCTTGTATTGCACAATTTTTTTATTTCTTCTTTTATTTTCGAGCATTGAATGGTAAGAAGTACCCAAATGGAACCCTTACCGGTTTGACAGGTTGCTGGTTACAGGACCATCTCGCCGGTGTGCGGTGGTCATATCTTAACCAGGCACACATGCTGAAGAGTACGAGAGAGCAGGGCCGTCCATTCCTCATACGGTAGCTTGGAAAAATTTTCGAGTTGACTTTTTTAAATGTATGAGTTTATTTATTTTTAGCCGTTTTCTGATTTATGTGGTCTCGGTTTGCTCAGAGGTTTTTGTATACACATCTGGCTCTACCATATCGGCCTCCTCTCCAGGTCACTTTTGCTGGACCTCACTTTTTCTTTTTTCTTGCATCAAAGTCTAAAATGCTGAGATGACACTACTAGGCAAAATTTGTGCATTCCATAATTTTATTTTATTTTGAAGTCACCGTTTGCCCGTGTTAGTGTAAGCACGGCTCTAAAAAAGTGTAGATTTGGTTCCGCTGCATTGACTTTTATTTATTGTTTCGAGTCAATAAAGTGGTACCCACCTTTTACAGGGTGCATCAAATCCCAGCACATGAAAATAGATAATAAAATGTTTTAAAATAATTTTATGTAGACCACCTGGTCTTAGCCTTTCTGATGCTGTCAGCATAGTAATTTTTGTCTAGCTCTGCAAAATAGGCATCTGTTCATTAATCAGTTCCAAATTTGATCCAAATTTCCTGCCTTCAAGGCATTTTTTTAGGTTCGAGAACAGATAATAATCTGAGGGAGCCAGATCTGTAGCATATGGGGGATGGCTAATAATTTCGTATTGCAACTTCGTTAATTTTGCCATTACAATTGGCGAGGAATGTGCTGGAGCATTGTCTTGATGGATCAGAACCTTTTTCTTTGTTAGATGTGGTCATTTTACCTTAATTTTATAGGTTAACTGATCCAGTAAAGGGGCATAGTACACACCAGTTAGCCTCTTTGGAGGCTCGTTCGCCGGAATTAACCGACTGCTTGGATTGTACCTTTATCTCACGTTCATAGGAATGAATCCAAGTTTCATCCACTATAATAAAGCGACGCAAAAATTCATGTGGATCTCGTCAAAACAGCTTCAAATGGCACTCAGATAGAAGCACCCGTTCATGTTTTTGATCAATTGTGAGTAAACGCGGCACCGATTTTGCGGGAAGTTTTTCATTTCCAAATGTTCATGTAAAACATAATTTACGCGTTCAGTCAAGATGTCCGCAGCTTCAGCAACTTTCGCAGTTTTAGTCGTCTATCTTTCATAACCATATTGTGGATTTCTTTGATCATTTCTGGTGAAGTAACCTCAACCAGGCGACCTGGACGTTAAGCATAACTTGTACTTGTTTGGCCACACCGAAAGTCAGCAAACCAATTATAAACCATTCTAAGTAATGGAGCAGACTCATTGTGGTACTTATCTAAGAGAGCTTTGGTTTCTGACACCGTTCTGCCTCTTAAAAAAATAATGTATTTTCAGCACTAGTAATTCATTGGTTAAAAATCGCGGTGATCACCTGATACAAATGTCAGACTAATGAAATAAAACGCTTTAAATTAGGTGTATGATCTACTACAGGTTGTGGCTTGTCAATACTCTGACAACTAGGCTACATTAACGCCATCTCTAGAATTTTGCACTGACTTACGAAACCGGCCTCTAATGTCTAAGGTAAAGTTATCCATAATTTTTGAATTATTTTTAAAAGCACTCACACTCACACTGTATACCTCTTTCCAATTTCCGATTTGAAGCAGCCCGCGAGCAGTCGCGCACTTGTTAATAAGTAACCATACTTTAAAACTGAGTGTGCTCACATTGACTTATCACGTCGACCAAAGAAAGTATTTGTTTAATTTTCAATAGATTTAACAACAAAGTTTGACAAAATCAATCAAAAGAACAAGCAAGCTTTCGAAAAGGGTTCAGTAGAGTTGACCACCTATTAACCATGAAAATTCTAATAGAACGAGCCAACGAATACAACATTCCACTATATATTGCATTTATAGACTGGGAAAAAGCTTTCGATAGCATTGAGCACTGGGGAGTGAAAGCTTCTTTAATTATTAGCCGAATAGATCACAGATACACAGACTGAATATAGCGAATATATATTGCGAAGCAACAACATCAATTAAAATCCACGAAGGAACCAAGCCAATTCGCTCAAGTGGTGTCAGACAGGGTGACACAATAGCCACTAAACTATTTAACCAGGCCCTAGAAGATGTTTTTAAAAACTTAAATTGGGAAGAAGTAGGTATCAAAGTAAGTGGACAATACTTAAACCACCTAAGATATGCTAACGATCTAGCCTTAATAATAGATAAGAAAGAAGAACTCATAAAAATGGTGGAAGAACTGGATACAGCAGCTAGAAATATAGGCTTGAGTATGAACTACACTAAAACTAAAATCTTCACAAACACAGATAAAAATATCATGATCAGAATAAACCAAGAAAAATAGAACAAGTAGAGGAATATATATATCTAGGATAAATGATTACTCTAAAAAAGAACAAGAGACGAGTAAGATTGGCTTGGGTAGCATTCGGTAAATTAAGCTACATATTAAAAAATTAAAATATCCTCAGTACTTTAAAACGAAAGTGTGTAACCAATGTATCCTTCCTCTACTTAGCTATGGATCCCAGACCTGGACACACAAAATCGAACATGGATAAGGTAACAGATAGAAAAAGGAATGAATGGATAATAAATAAAACCATAGTAAGGGATGTCAGGGGATATGTAGCAAAATTAAAATGAAAATTTGCCGGTCATAATATCAGACAGAAAGGCGATCGATGGAACAAATGTATTGAGAATGAAAAACATGCGGGGACTATAACACGGCGACGGACAGAGTAGAGTGGAAGATATTGGGGGAGGTCTATATCCAAAAATGGACCAAAGAAGGCTAAATAGAGAGGTAGATAAAATAGACATATTTTTTTAATAATATACTATAAAATATGAGTTAAACTTAAAATGACCAATAAGAAGATAATGCAATAAAAGAAATGTGGTATATAAGTAACACTTATAATTAAAGAAAAGCTGGAAATGCGACAACTAAAAATGGAGTTAAATGTATATTGGAGATTGGCGAATAATATTGCACTGTTGGTGTGTATTTCATTTGCGACTTCTCTATACAAGAAATGAAGTTAAACACGGTGCATATAGCTCGTTAATAGTATTAGTATTTTTTGAGTATACTAGATCTGACACTATCATCAAGAACCATATTTTAACTCTTGACTTCGGCGACTCGAGCTTCTTCTGTGGCTGGATGTCTTCACAGTCTCTTCAGTCCTTTATCGAATGTCTTCAGCCTTCCAATTGCTGAAAGACTATCAAAGGCGGCAATGAAAGTTTGAAAGTCGCTCGGTTTGTGCAGTTGTTTCGTAGACTATCAAAACGCGGTTCGCTATTAAAAAGCCGGTTAAATTTTTTTTAAACTAATGAAAAAAAAAATTGTGAAAAAAAAACTATTTTAGAATTTTAAAAGTGGTCGGTAATTTTTTTTTAATTAATACATTTTAGTGTTTTTTTTTTATATCAGCTAAAGTGTTCTCAAGGATTGTTTTGGTTGGTTTAACTTTTATAATAGGACGTATAAGTTAGAAAACTATTATAAAAATCTATTTTTGGTAATCAAATATCAAATTCTATTATCTTCAACTTTTTGTATCGCCAGCCGGCTAGTTTTTTAAATGTTGTGATAGAAATAGAACAAACCGTCAGTTAGCGATGTTAAAAAATTAATTTGCTGTTTTTTTATTTAAAAAAAAAAACTTGAACAAAAATATTTTTTTTCTTTTACCAAAGAAATATTTTACTTTTAATTTTTTCTTTAAATGTATTCAGACGACTGGTTAAAAATTTTAAATTTTACTATAAATAAAAAATGTTGTTTTATTAATTCTGTAGCTATTTATTAATTTAAGTGATTTACAACATTCCTTTTGCTGACTTTATTTCGAAACAACTTCCAAACTGAAAATACATTTAATTTAGAAAATTTAAGAAAATAAATAACTGGCTTAAATCATTGTTTTTTTACTAACAGTGTTTTGATGCAATAGCGCTGCGAATGCTTCAAAAATTACATGTACAAAAAAAAGTTTAGCGACAAGATGTATAATTTTTTTTTACCTTCATTAAAAAACATAACAAATTTCGAAGAAAAATACAAAAAACTGTTTATAAAATAATGGTAGAGAATATAGGGATCCTAAATGGATCTGATACCTACCTAGCCCATCAGCACACTCCAAGTGAACTTCTTGTAAATATCTCAGAAACGGAAGCTCATACGAAGTTTTTAGTAGTGATATGTAAAGTTAAACATTTAAAAAACTTTTCAGCTGTCAAAAAACTGTCGTAAGCGTAAATTTTATACATTACCAGGTATGAAAATTGTTTTACATACGCTTGTAATGAAAAGTATACTTTTTTTCATGCATATTAGGGATAAAAGTATGTCAGTCAGGAATAAAAATGTAAAAATCAAGATAAAAACTGACTAATCAGAGGCCGTAAAAATCTAAGAAAATTGGTATATTTCTATTTTTCGTTGTTTTTTCTGATTTAAAAGAAAAATTACATGTAATATTTTATTTTAACGGGGGTTTATATTAAATTTATATACAAAATAAGTAGAAATCATTAAATGCTCATCTATAAAACCGCAAGTTAATTGCCGTCTTAGAATCCATCAATTAATTTTATTTCTTAGAATTATTATTGAAGATGCCATATTTCTTTCGCATAATCAACTTCTTGATATATTGTTGTAGAGAGGTGAAATTAACTTTCTTTTGCAATAAATTCTTAATAGATTCATATACAGGGTATTCAAGGAAGTCTTGTCTAAAATGCTAAAATCTACTTCTATAAATTTGTATAAAAAATGTCAGTTTCCAGATATTCTAGACACTCTTTGTTTGAAACTCGTAGACAATGATTATGTAGAAATAAAATTTCGGACTTCCATTATCCAGTATCTCTAACCGTTTCCATGTGTAAACCAAACAGTCCAGTCTACAGGCTAATACTTATACTACTTGGTGTGCAGTCAGGTGTGACGGCCCGCCTTCTTTTAATAATAAGACGCTTGTTTTCCTTAAGGAGTGGTTTCCATATGTTTGGTATGTCCGTGCTTGGTTGACTGAAAACTTCTTTATTCTGCATCACAACATAAACGCAGCTTCAATAAAGGTTTGTTTTCACCAATGCGACTTTTTTTGTAAAACTTTAGCTTCAGATCATTAAATCCTGTGATCATTTGACCATGCATGATCTGCTAAACTGGATTTTTCAATATCCCCTAATTGGGTACTTTTTAGATGTTCATTTACTCTAACATAAAGAGGGCGTTTCGTTTCACCTACATATTATTTACCACACTCACATGGGATTTGGTAAATACATTCCTTATTGTTTGAGGGATTTATATACTATACTATACGGTATAATGAAGACAAGCTTTCGGTTACTGCTACTAGATGGGACACTAAGTCAACCTATCATCGGTACTATCGTAATAGATGTGAAACTTAATTACCTGAATTAATGATATTTTTTCCAGTTTAAATTGGGGTTCACAGGTGTGAAAATAGCTATTGAGTGAATTATGCCCAATCACCCTGTACATACGATAATGGTGATTCTATCTGTGAAGGTTCAGATTGGATAAACCAAATCAATCAAAAATACCGTCAACTCTCTATTTTTAACAATTGAGGGTCGAGTACTCGAGTATGAAAAATATGAATTTTGCGTTTAGTATAAAACTTTGTACCGTAACTCCATAATTCCATTATTTTTTCTTTCACATATTTTTTAATGTGTTTATAAGTAACAGTTAGCATTCTCAAATTAATAAAAGTAAACAATACAAATATTTATTTTATATAGGTTAATGATCTTCTGTTTTGGCACATTAATAATTTATAATTACGTTTTAAATAAAAAAATAAAAAGACAATACGAAGAATGCTAACTGTATCTACTTAAAAGTTTTTAAATATCATTTATTTAATCGGTTTAGAACGTTTTTCTACGTTGTCCGACGCTCATTCTCCACCTCCTTCGATCCTGACAATCATCTTCTGTCAGATTTTTGTGACTCATTGATCTTTGGATTAACTGTTGCCATTCTAGTTTAGGACGCCCTCTTTTTCTGCGCCCTATTGCATATTGGTTGCCATTCTAGGACCTGCTTTGGTAATCTTTTGTCGTTCATCCGTTGTACATGGCCGTACCATATCAGTTGTCTTTTAGTGATGTCATCCGTTATGCTTCCTTCGATTCCCATTCTTTATTTTATGATCTCATTTCTTATGTGATCTGTTCTAGATATTCTCATCGATCTTCTTATTGCGTCCATTTCGACACTTTCCATTTTTGTATTGTATTTTTCTGTTACGCGACAAGTCTCTATTCCATACAACAGCGTGCTTTTCACCATTGTTTCATATATGTTAAATTTTACATTCTTTTTACCTCTCTGTTCCATAAAATGCTGTGAAGACATCCAATAACCTTTTTTGCTTTTACTATTCTTTTTTCCAGCTCTTTTTTTTTAAATATCATTTCATTACTTATAACAAAGTATTTTTTCTATTTAAGTATACATAAGTACCAATTTGTACCTTCCTAGCCCGCGCAGAAATGGCTAGAAATAATATTATTTTTGACGAAAATCTGTTGAGTATTTTGACCTATCTTACCAATATCGTCGTGATGTATGTCTGTAGTGTGTATATATCCACGGATCACAGGTGATCCGTGATATATCTGTATATCTGTCCCTAAAACGATAGCTCCTAAACCGCTAAACTGATTTTCATAAAATTTTTAAATACAATAGCGTTTGACACTGTTACGAGCGATTAGAGTTTAATTAATGCTAATGACAGTTTTTTGACAATTAAACATTTTTAAAAATGCTAACTTTCTAGCGGATAATTGCATTAATATGAAGTTTTTGGAATATAGTAGATTACATTTTGCTCAATAATATTTTATTTACCCAAAAACTTCATAGAAACTTTAGTTTCTGAGATATTTAGATTAAAACTGTTTATAAGACCTTCTTGATTATGACTTGTATCAATTTGACTTTAATAAGTATAACAAACGTGAAATTTTGCACCCGTGAATTTAAAAGTCAAACAAGTTTCGTGGCTAATCGGGAAAAAAAGAGTTTTTGTTTCTCTCATATTTTTCCGTGGATAACTTGAAAGCTTAACCTCACGGGGTTCGAAAATCTAATGGACACCTAATAAGTGTTGACAGTTAACTGTTTCGTCCTTATGGGACTCCTCAGAACACTGCTTGGTCTGCAATGAAAGATCGATTGCAAATAAAAAGAAACAAACTTATCTGTGACCTATGAGAGCTCTTCTGCCTTTCAGGCCAGATCAACGCTTATTGCGTTTTTATCCGCCATCAGACATGTGAGCGTTAATCAGCGGAATTTTTAAGCCAAATAATACTAACAAACGTGAAATTTTGTACTCGTGAATTTAAAAATCAAACAAGTTTCGTTTCTAATCGAGTAAAAAGGAGTTTTTATTTCTCTCATATTTTTCCGTGGGTAGCTTGAAAGCTTAACTTCACGGGGGTCCAAGATCTAATGGACACCTAATAAGTGTTGACAGTTAGCTGTTTCGTCCTTATGGGACTCCTCAAAACACTGCTTAGTCAATGTCAGAGCCGTGGCAGGTCACGGATTAGTTTGTTTCTTCTTATTTGTAATCGACCTTTCACTGATCGATATGCATAGCAGTTTATTTTTTACTGCTCTTGTTCTAGTTCCTCTCGTATCTCGGTAGATGACGCTTCTTGCAAGAGTTTCTCACTATTTACATAGGATTAGAGACAAAACCGTTTAATTAACTTCGCAAGAGTGTCACATTGACCAAGCAGTGTCCTGAGGAGTTCCATAAGGACGAAACAGTTAACTGTCAACACTTATTAGGTGTCCATTAGATCCTAGACCCCCGTGAGGTTAAGATTTCAAGCTACCCACGGAAAAATATGAGAGAAACAAAAAATCAGTTTTATCCGATTAGCCACGAAACTTGTTTGATTTTTTGTAAGTGTGTCGCGTCTGTATTTCTTTAAAATATATCATACATACAGGGTCCCTATCTCTAATAAGCGCCAACTAAGCAATTCTCAAGCCTTGGTTCCACCTCCAGTTTATCTGGGTGGGCCATGGGACGTTTTGCAAGCCGCATAGTAACTCAATAATTATGGAGATTCAGCCAATAATTATCTAGTATTAAAATGCTCATAAAATTTCCAACATTACGCAAACGCTTCCTACCAATTACCGGTAATAGTGATTAGCAATAGAAGAGTATTGTTTTCTCTGTAAGTGCAATTAAAAATTTTACATAAACTTGTTTAGTATTAAGGAGAAGTTTTAACGCTAAAACAACGGATATAGACAAATAAAAATTAGGTTTGTTTAAATAGTATTTTTCTAATCAGAAAAATAATTACTAGAAAAATAAATATTTATTTAGAGTTTTTCAACATAAGGCACCTTAAGCCTCGTCATAATCAGCAAAATATTGCAAAGTGTTTCTACGTCAGTGTCGGATAAATTCTGTTATCAGTATTACGGATGCCCGGTTGAGAATTCTTACTTCTCAGCTTTCAATTGGTATTTTTCTACGCCAGTGACGTGCTGCTGATGTAACAAATTAAGCTACAAACGTGTTCCTAAACGTTGAATCATGCTATCGATTGATACCACCTTTTGATAACAGTACCGAGCTTTCATACTTTTTGACAATATCGGTCCAATATTTATTATTAATATCTCCTTCAGTAGGCGGCATAAACACAGTGAGCCTGAACAAAGTAAAGGTTACATAAAAATGGTTCCAAAAACTAATTGCACATTCTGAATATGGACTCTTTCCTGACCTCTGAACCATATTCATATAAATCCTAGCTGATCCTCTTCTCGAATTTATCAATTTTTTGCCATTTTTCTAGTTAGTCAAGGCGCTGGCTCCTGTCACGTGTGACCTAATATGTCCGCTGAGTTTGACTGCGGGGCATTGTTAAGCACCCATAGGTGTATAAAAAAAGTTTGGTCACATGGTCGAACTCATGGTCGTTTGGCCGTCATCTTTGAAAATGAGCCGCCAAATTAATAGATTTTTTTGTTTAAGCGTATCTCTCTACCCAGTTATCCGATTTTAACTTTTTAGGGCTTATTATACTCCCTTTTTAAAAGCAAATAAATTTTGTTATTACTTATTTTTTAATAAATCAAGTAGTTTTTGAGATATACCAAGATTATTAGTATTTCCGCTGGCAAAAGAATTAAAATAATATCAATGCTCATTTTATTGTAGCTACAATATGATTAACATTTGTTTTTTTTTGCTACACAAAAGGCTTTAAACCTTTCACAGAAAAGGATATTGACCTTATGTTTTTAAAGCTCGATGGATGGTACCCCTAAAGACTGCCTTAAAGATGGTTTCTAAAACGGTTTATAAGATAATACAAAAAGTGAATTTGCAGCGAAACGATGCATCCTAGCAAAAAACGTTAGGAATATTTTTTTATAGTACTCTTAATTCCGCTTCTTCTAATTATTGTCATATCTTAAAAAATATTTAAGAAAAAAATCTATTTTGCATCGAAAAGATGGAATTTTTACAAAATTGGATATTTTAGCTGGCTTGTACAGCTAACTATGAAAGCTAGGATGCTAAGTGATACATTAGAAGAAGCGAAATTAAAAGTACTATAAAAAATTAATTTGATCGTTTTTCACTAGGATGCATCGTTTCGCTGCAAATTCACTTTTTCTATAATATTGTAAACAGTTTCAGAAACCACCCTTTTTAAGGTAGTCTTTAGGGGTACGATCCAACGAACTTTAAAAACATATAGTCAATATCCTCTTCTGTAAAAGATTTAAAGCCTTCTATGTAACAAAAAAAAAACAAATGTCAATAATATTGTAGCTGCAATAAAATGAGCATGGATATTATTTTAACTGTTTTGCGAGCGGAAATACTAATAATCTTGGGATATCTCAAAAACTACGTAATTTATCAAAAAATGTGTTATGACAAAATTTGTTTGCCTTTTAAAAGGAAGTAAAACAAGCTAAAAATGAAAATAGGACCACTGGGTAGGGAGATACGCTTAAACAAAAAAACTTTTAATTTGGCGGCGATTTCCAAAGATGGCGGCCAAACGACCATGAGTTTGACCAAGTGACCAAACTTTGCTATGCTATGGGTGCTTAACAAAGCCCCGCAGTCAAACTGAGCGCACATATTAGGTCACACGTGACAGGAGCCAGCGTCTAGACTAACTAGAAAAAAGGCAAAAAATTGATAAAATTTCGAGAAGAGGGTCAGCTAGGATTTATATGAATATGGCTCTGAAGTCAGGAAGGAGTCCATATTCAAAATGTGCAATTAGTTTTTGGAACCATTTTTATGTAACCTATATTTCATTCAGGCACACTGTGTACGCGAGCAAACAGTGCAATGGCTGGTCCAATGGGCCGGAGAGGCCACTCGTCTTCTAGATACAAAGCTTATAATATTTAATTTAGCTGTAGTAAAAAAATAACCAATGCTTAAACCGCAATTTTTTACTAACCTTATGTTTTTCCTTTCTAGCCCGCGCAGCAGTAGCTTAAGATAACGCTGTATATTTGGAGCTATCTTAGTTATATTGTCTTGAGGTCTGTCCGTGTGCGTGTGTCTGTCAGTCCATAATACGATAGCTCCTTAACCCTGTAAACCGATTTTCATGAAATTTTAAAGTAAAATAGCGTTCGCCACTATAACGTGCTGATTAGATTTTGGAAAAAATCCATTAATGCTAATGACAGGTTTTTGACACTTAAATAATTTAAAAAATGCTAACTGTTTAAGGGAGCATCGCATGCGGTTTTCGTACTATAGTAGACCTTTTTTCTCAATTATCTGAATGATAACCAAAAACTAGTAGGAGCTTTCGTTTCTGAAATATTTACAAAAAACTGTTTTTAAGGCTGATATGTGATGGATGATGCTACTAGGCTAGCTAGGAAGATCCGTCATGAATCTATATTTAAGTTTTTTTACTTTAGTTGCGATTTAACATCTGTAGCTTAGGCCCAAATTTTATTTATGTTTTTGTAAACTTATAAGAATCCCATTTGAATTTGTCTTGAGAACAATTTTTCTTTATTTTGACGCTTCTTTAGTGTCCTTTTTCCTAGCTCTTGCATGTAAAGGAAAAATATTTTGTATAGGCCTCCTTCCCCAGTATAATAATAACCTATGGGATTCCAAAATTGGCAAGCAACAAAACAATCTCTTCCCTACCTCTGTAAAAATATCTGGAGTAATTGCTGGTATCTACTATTGGGTGGGTACCTGCTATGGGTACGCATCATTAATTAAAATTAAATGCTTATTACGGCGCGGCCAATTCCACGAAATTCTTTACCACTGACCATGCCTAAGTAATTAAGCATTTATTTCATGAAAGCATTGATACTTAGAGCAAATTATCAAGTATTGCATTTTTAAATTACAACTTAATTTGAAATTCTAAAATAAATCATAACTCAAACTAACACACTCCCAAAAAATCAAAATTCTCGTCCAAACCCTGGTTTTTCGAAATAGTTCCTAGTGTGCTAGCGTTTCATCGTTAGATCACGAGGCTAATTCTCTGGGTGACGAAGTTTGTAGCGTTTTTTCATGGTATTTTGTGGCCTATTTCTGATATTAATTTTTTTGTTTTGTCACCTTAAGGACCTAGGATCTCAATACTATAATGTGCGTCCGTAAAGTCAGGAATCACTGAGTTTTTGAGAAAATTACATGTTCTTAAAAAATTTTTTTTAACACTTTATTATTATACAACACGATACGATTTAAAGAAAAAGGTACCTATGTCGTGTTTTAGAATAAGAATCGAGGTTTGATTGATTTGCAAATTACTTTGCTCTCACTCACAAAATTACTTGTTGTAAATAATTGAAAAGAGCCTCTAAAATGTAAAAAAAATATGTTAGTTTTAGTTAAGAACAATGCAAGAACAGATCGAAAGATACTTAATATACAAGTAAATTTGCAGTAATACTTCTCTAGCGTCGCGGTATATATTAGTAGACAAACGTCTTTAAAGGTTATTGTTAATCTGTTGCTTTTAAATTCTATTTATTCTCTTGGTTTTAAGATCAATTTAATAATTAACTATATTTTAGAATTGATATACAATAAGTACTCCAAAATTTGTATCTATACCATGTATAACAGTGACCTACAAAAATGAGTTAAAAAGTAAAACCAACCGTACAAAGCCTTGGTAAAGACATTCATAATAAATCCGATCTGACTTTATAGCTTGGAGTTCGAGAATAATCAGATTGGAACGAAAAGTTCTTTAGTAATGCAACTTACTTTATCTACAATGTAGAAATTTACAGATTTCATCATGAGAAACTAAGGACTTGAAGAGACTGCCTAAATAAATTTATTAGTGCCATCTTAAGCTTTTTCGTAGTTTAAATAACACCTAGAAAACCATGTCGAGTTCAACAAAACAAAAGTACATAAATAAACCATTTATCAAGAAAATATACGAGACACACAAAAAATGGCTAGGAAATGACTCAAAATCTTCAAGCAAGAAAAAAAGTGACGAAAATGTCGACACAGTGGTCATACCACCCGCAACTATTCAAAAAGTTTACACTGATAATGAAATATGTAATTCTTATCCTGCTAACGAAGAGGAATTATTAAACAAATTTGATTCTATAAATAGCGATAAACTACGAAGTGTTATAAACAATTTCGATAAAATTTTAGATGAGTATAGTAGCATAAGTTCAATGCCAGGTATTTTTAAAGAGATGGAACACAATAGTATTAATAAAATTGAAACTGAAAAATCAGAAATTGAGAAAAGCTCAGATGCTGTTGATTCAGGATATATTCCTTCCCCGAGCATTTCTCTAGATCTAGGTACAACTGATACTGAAGAGATAATACAACCCAAAATTATTCCTAGGAGGTCTAAATTAAAACAGTTGACTACAGAGAAACCTATTGAGGTTTTAGACAGACCTACTTTTACTTCAACACCAAAAGAAAAAGGGTTAGCTAAAAATCTCTCTTTAAATTTAGGATCCAGATCCACAGGCATAGCAAACACAAAAATTCCAAAACTTGTAAAAGCAAAAACTTGCAGTATTATTGAATCAAAATGTATTTTGAAAAAGACAAACTCAAATCCATTATCTAACAGCAGTAACAATTTTGATAATCTGAATATTACTAAAAGTATGACAAATATTAGTGTATCAGACTCCCAGAGAAATAAAATTTTTGATATCCCTTTAGATGATGAAAAAACTAAACAAAAACTATCCAAAAATTGTGACTTATCAGCTGAAGCTTCAAATAAAGTAAAAGAAATGGTTAAGAGACTAAATAGTCTTACAGATAATTTCGATGATTATCAGAACAACCCCAAAGAAATCTCAAAGGCTATAAGTTCCACAAACTTAAGCCTTTCGAAGATTCACGGTTCTATGAGTAAAATTCCAGTTAACTTAAGCCTCAGAAAAAGTATTCCTAATCATCTGGATAAATTAGATGACATAGAGAGTACAACTACTGAGCCAAAAAAGGAAGCTAAGATTGCCAAAGCGAGAAGTGTACAAAACTTATCCAAATCTCGCCTATCCTTGCCAAAACCTATAAATAATGCAACTAAAAATTTAAGTGCCAGTGTTGTCGATTTAAACAAAAACAAAAGTCCTAGAGATATTAATAATAAAGTTTTAACAAAACCTAAAAGTGTCCGTGATCTATCGTTTGATCAAACAAAAACAAAAAATACTAATTCTGGAAGCCGATTAAAAACCCAATATGCTACAAAGGAGAGTAAATCTGTTTCTGATTTAAGTATCAGAAGAAAAAGTGAACCTATCCATGTAAAGCCTAAACCAATTATAAACACTAATCTAAAAGCTATTAAAGCGAAAGTAGAAAAATCTAAAGTGGATCCAAAGGATGGTTTTGTTGTAGTCAAAGGACCCAAGGATAAATATATTAACTCTACAATTAAAAAACTCGAACAACATAAAGCTGAAGATAAACTCAAACCACATAACAAAGTAGTTAGGAATCAAACTTACAAAAAGGGTAGCGTAGAGGAAACAACAAAGGGATCTGACTTTTCTGGAGTTAAGAAGTTGCAGACTGAGCCTAAAAATGTCGATAAAAGTATTAAACCTGCTGTTGCTAAAGTACCATTAAAAAAAAGTGTGTCTGGAGGAATTAAGCTTGATTTAAAAAAGACCGAAGCTTTTCTAGCCAAAGTTGATCCATACAAAAATTTAAATTACCCTAAAAATTTTGTTAGTGTATCAGAAAAGTGTGACAAAAATGTAGTTAAACGAGTTTTGGACTATGATAGCGACCATTCAAATGACAGTGGACACATTTCAAATGAAAACGATGAAGTCCATTCCACATCTTCTGGACGTTCAAGGACGAGCACAGAGTCCTTGGATGCAACCACACCACCAGGACATCATAGACTTAGCATCAAAACATCAGTGGATAGTGAGGGGTTCTCAGAAAAGGAAGAGGTACTAATATTATTTTTAGGAAAGTTGGCATTATTCCCAAATATTATTATTATAGCCAAAGTGAATATAAAATTTATAATACAATCAAATTCTGTTTGGGCTAACAATAATTATTGGCTTTAAACATTTGAACCCAATTTAGTATTTGTTGACCTTATCCAAGCCACATTTACTATTTTTCTCTAGTGTATACAAACACCTAAGAGAAAAAGTCTTGGGAACCTTTTACTTGTGAGAATGCATAACTTAGATTTAAATATAGGTGGTAATAAGGTAGTTTTTAATCTAAGGAAGTTGAAGATTAATTAACTTTTCTTGTCTGTTAACGAAGAAGAGAAAAAACGGGCGGAAGGAAGAAGAGTAATTTTAAATAATCCATGCAAAAATAAACGTAGTATGTAGTGGCTTTAAAGTGAAAGTTCCAATAAGTTAGATATTACACTTTAAAGTAAAATTGAGAGTGACATTGGAGCAAATATTTTGTTACCTTTTGTAGTAAAAAAATATTTTCTTCTTTTCAGATATTCTTCAGGACTGGCATTATCTCTCAGCTTGAAGCTCAAAGAGACGAAAAGTTAGCGGGAGTTGTCATCTCGCTTCAGTCACATTGCAGGTAACATTTTATTGAATATATACGTAATAAAGTAGTAGTGGTAGTGTGGCATTAGGCGACTTCAATTGAAACTAATTTTCCTGAACAAAAGAGAATACGGTAGTAGTAGTAGGACGGCTTCACATTTTGCCACAAGGTGCCTTGATGATTCGTTTCCCTGTTTACAGGTAGGGCAGGTAGGATCGTTTTCGACTTCTTTATGCATGTGCTTTCTCAACCCGTTGTGTCCAATTAGAATATCTATCGGCGGGCCAATATCTTTTGGTGTCCATGCCGGCATTCATCTCATCTCATTGAGACCGCTTTGGAAAAGAAAAGGAAAGTTAAGCTCTATTTTTTGCTAGTTTAACAAAACATTTGAAATGTCCAAAATTAGGGGTGGTTTTTGGTGCTAGTTTAAAATCCTTACAGATATGTTCATGTAATATATTTTTAATTGATCTGAGCTGATGTCTGTATAGGTCACAAGATAAAAATATTTGTTCTTAAAAGAGAAATAGAATACATAACACAAATACCGTGAATTCAAATAGAAACGCAAAAAAGTCTAGAGATAGATTGCAGGCCAAACGATGAAAGAGATCGTATATTGAAAGGCCAAACATTTTTTAATTTAATTTCAGAGGATATCTGGCAAGAAGAAAACTCCAAAAGAAAAAACTTGAAGATCTAGCGGTACGATGCATCCAAAGGAACGTCAGAAAGTTCATGTTGGTGCGAGACTGGCCATGGTGGAGACTGTTGGTACGAGTGACGCCGTTACTTAATGTCCACAGAACTGAGGAAGAATTACGAGCGAAAACGGTAAGTGTTCACTAAAAAACAGAACATATTTTACCTAATTTTTCCACCTCTGTAGCTTTTTGTATTATGCACTAAATTGTAACTCCCTTGTCTCCATACGATATGGCCGTTAAGATTAGCCGCATGACTTAAGGTCATCGGTTTGTGTCAGCTCTTTGAGGGCATATATATGCTATCTACAAAGCAGCAGATAGGTTATAGAGCCGACAATCAATTCCTTTCTTGCCCAAGTTATTGGCCCTTTCGTTGCCTGACAGGAAAACACGGGATTCCTTATTCTTACCGCACTCTGATGTAGTACGCCCAGGTCGTTTAAAAGAAAACCTCAAAAATTAAAAGTTTTAGACTCCCAAAAGTTTTAGTATGGATTTTTCAAATGTTTAAAACTTTAATAATTCTTTAAAAAAAAGGCTCGAAGGCTAATATGATGAGTTACAAATCGAGTCTACTAGCCATACATTTTTCAAAAATGTTTGCTTGTTTGTTGCGATGTAATTTTTTTGGGAAAAAAATTATTTTTCCTTATTTTGGGCAAAATTTTTATGTTAAATAATTTTCTTTGTAAAAAATTACCTAGGTATAAATACTGATATAAGTCCACAAAGATTTATTAACAAGAACAAAACGTTTTCTAATAAGCAAAGCTAAGGTGATTGAAAACTAGTTTGTAATCTTTAAAGGCAGAACTAACTGATTTTTTTGCGAAATCTAACCGTGGGTAGTCCATAACCAATTGACTGGTTTGTTTTAAAAAGAACTAGTAAAGAAAATGAAATAAATAAAAACGTAGGACGTTATAAAGCCGATAAATCAAGATAAAAATTTAATTAATACTGTTTTATTAGGTAATAATATTTTTTTATGTTATGGGCACACCTTCTAGACAGTGTATTGTTTTCTTAATTTTTTTGTGAAGAAGGAGAAAGTACCATTTTTTTTTGTTTCACGGGTGTCATGAAAATAAATTGATTTAATTGAATGAAACAAAATTGATAAATTGATGATGTTGAATTATATTGTTCAAAAAATTGTGTATAATGTGGAACGAGTGTACGTACAGATTTGTGCAGTTTCTCTTTTATAATAATATTAGATGCATTTGTTAGTTTCCAGTAATTGGATTCACAAAATTAGATACTTGACAGTCAAAACTTTTATTTCTTATTTAAGTAATTAGGGATTGGGTTAATTTTTACGCCCATGCAGAAACTTTCTAATTTTAATAAAACAAAACTACATGAAAATTACATGATACCAGGTATATGTCATTACATACAGGTTATTTTGTATTCTTACTTCAGTTTTATTCGACTTCTCCTTTTTTAAGTGGCGATACAACCCCTGGTGGTAAGTGGTACGATTTTTCGCCACCTTCTTATTCCCAAATTCTTGATGTCTTTGTCTACATCATCCATGCACCTTTTTCGTGGGCTTTTTCATACTCTCCTTTCTGCAGGTGTTTATTTTATCGGTATTCTTATCCTCATCCATTCTGTGTACGCTAATCTCCTATTTATTTTTATATTTGCTCTTCTAATTCATAAGTCTTGCACTGGTCTAAGGATCTCAGAAATAATTTTTCTTTCAAATATGTTTAGTTGTTCTTCTTTCATTATATTAGATTTTTTGTTTAAGAGATCTCGTTGGAACCTCTGACTTTGTGAATAGTGTTTGAAGCAGTTTTTGATGAGCGTTTCCATTGATTAGTATCTGGTTTTTTTCCTCTGTAATAAAATTTTCCTTCCAAGTATGCAAATTTTTTTACATGCTCGAAACTATAACCACTTATCTAAATATGATGAGCATATCTCGCGTTGTTTTTTGAAAAGTTAATGAATTTAGTTTTTGACTCATTTATTTTTAGTCCTCGTTTTTTGTCTTTTATATCAAGAACAGTTACAGTTTCAGTTTATTCGACTACATATTTATTTTAAGATACTATTTACTACTTATATTTTTAATGTTACAGCTAATTTATAATCAAATCATGAATGGAGGTTCAATCAACACATCATACATTATTTAAAATCAAGAAGACTGCATTTACTTAACTTTTTTTTATAGATTTTTAGAGCTCATTTCATAATTTTTGAGAGAACTTTTCTTTCGTTTGCCTGTGTTATTGTTACGACAACCAGCTGATTACTGTAAAAAACTTATCTTAGAAATGATAAAATGGACTGTATACCAGGGGTTTCATTTAAGTTTTGCATATTCAACTGAAATAAGACAGTAGGTAACTTTCATGCACTTTTGCAAACCAGTTGTCAAAGCTGTAATTCTACTTGTTTGTGCGTACTCTCAAAATTGCATTATTGAAGGCGTTGACTGCTTCCTCTGGCGCAGTCCATTCTTGATTTTCGGAAAAGTATAGAAATCGTTGGGACTCAGGTCGGGACTCTATGGAGGATGGTCCAACAATTCGACGTTTTGTTGGGTTACAAATTCAATTGTTTTTTGTACTTTGTGCGAACTAGCATTGTCTAGGTAAAGGTTGATTCGTCGTTCGGGGTTCGTTTTTCGAATTTCAGCGGTGACATTCGGCAAACAAATGGTGATGTACCAATCGGCAGTATCAGTCCTTTGATCTTCCAGAGAAATGGTTGCTACATGACCTGCTTTTAAGACAAATGTCACGACCATCTTTTTGAATACACTAACGAATGACTTTTGTTCGCATTTCTTTTGGAACACCCGAACAGACGAAAGACGTTCATTTTCAAGTTCATATGAGTAAATCCATCACCACTGACAATGCTGTACAAGTTTTTCGAGTTGCTTGCATCAAAGCAGTCTAGAGTTTTGTGACACCAATTGAAGAAGCTAGGGTTCTTTCTGTTCTTCGGTTAACAGACGCGGGATTCTAAAAAACGTCATTTAGCGATTTTTTAGGTCTCATTAGCAAAACTCTAAAACAAACATAATTTTCCAACGTATTCATTAATTAATAAAAGCATCGAAGTACTGTACTAGTATTATGTTAAATGCAAAAAAATAACCTTTAGCGACACGCGTCCTAGCCTATTACGTAACTACACGAACACAGGCGCACCCAGGGGGGGGGGCGGGGCCCGGCCCCCCCCCCCCAAGCCTATGATTTTTGTATATATTTTCCACATATTTCATGAATAAACACAAAAAATAGCATGAAATACGACATTATGAGGCCTCGGGCCCCCCCAAGACATATTCCTGGGTGCGTTACTGCACGAATATCTTATACAGCAGCTAAAAAAGGCCTACACTATGATGATATCTACAGATTTTAATATAATAATAATTAAAGGAAAATAGCCTTTTTTACTAACAGTTTAAAACTACTCATATCTCTCTGTACTCGCGGTTCATTTTATATGCCACAGAGTAACACCTCGCTAATCAGCTACGCCCGTAAAGCTGCTGCGACTTGACTCAAAACCCTTAAACTAGACCCTTCAAAGAAGGGTTAATTGGGGTCGGCTGGGTCGGGTAAGTGTTTAAAACCAAACGGCAGCAAGTTTGGTCGAAATACTCGAAATGGTGTATAAAATATACCAGTGCGTTTATTTAAAGGTTAACACTTGGTTTTGAGCTTCGGTTCATTTAACTTATTTATTGCTTTTCTAATGTAATGAAGAGGAAAACATAATAAATTGTTACCGAATACATTAAGGCCGATACGCATTGGCAAATCATTTTCTTTTAATGTAACTTCAATTAACCCAGTTTTTTATTATAAAAAAATATTTTGATTTGTGTCGAACGAGCAGGAATTTCTTTTACATTCACTCGTTTCATTCACTTGGCGGTGCAGGTATACAATGAGTTTTTTGCTTTAAGAAAATTTTTAAGTTATTCGGATCTAGTGTGTCTGTAAAAATCAGAGTAGAAATCTTTGAGACTGATTAAATTAAAATCTACAGGGTATTCCTTAACTTAATGTAATGAAACAAATGAAGAGAAATTATTTTTTCACTATTTTTGTGACCAAAAGGATAGGTTAGAAAACGTTTCGTTACCAACTTGTAAGTTTCTCCTGGTGCGTTTTTGAGAAACAACGCACTGTGCTTTCTAAAATAAAAAAAAATCCTGTTTTGGTTAGAAAATATTTAATTTCTTGTAATTTTGTTTTGTATCTGCTATGTGGATGCACAGTCAAAATGCTTTGTTGTGTTTTGCTGTATTTTTAAAATAGACATATTCAGCGACAATGACGAACAAAAACTGGGGGAGAGGGGTACTGATAAAGCGTTGACTAGACGGGAAGCAAGTGCACAGGAAAAAAAGAGAATTGGAAATATCTGCACAGGAAAAGAGCGCACGCGGAAAAAAATACCAACCGAAAAAAGCGCACACAGTAAAACAGCGCGCCGGCCGGGAAGCCATACATTATAAACATTTTTGACAAAAAATCATACTATGAAATAAAATAAAGCTATTAGGGTTAGAATGTTTTATGGAAAAAAAGTATCATATTGGGTATCTCAACTAGCATAATTTTTTAAAATTGTATAAATATTTAGTTTGATATTTTGAAAAAATGTTTAGAATTTTAATGATTTGTAACAAGTGATCAAAACCTATTAAATTTTTTTTAAATTTTTTGCAATATTCATAACTATTAATAAATTTTGTTCAGGACATCTTATATTTTCGGGTTGTAATTATCCTAGGAGCATAAATAGATCATTACATTCGTGTTTAAACGCTCCCTAAACTAGGATTTTGGTTAGTCAAAAGGTAAAAATGATTAATATATAGACATTTTTCTTGAATGTTGCCAACGCTGCCTTAGAATGTAGATCGACAGTGGTCAAACCTTTTAGATTTTTCATTCATTAATCTAATGTAAATAATTTATTTGTTGGCTTTAACAACGTACAATTTTTGCTACTCTTGTCTTCATTATGTACTTTGATAATTTTTTTTAAAATTTTGAGGGTCCACGGACGGCAACTAGCTGTGCGCTTTTTTTACTGGCTTTTTCCTGTGCGATTGTTTCGGGGATTCCAATAAAGCATGTAAAAAATATTTTCTTACCCTTTCACTTCATCTGTATCTTGCATATTATTTTTTCCATTTGTCTCCATTATGTATCTTCGATTTTCATATCCATGTAGTGGTGCACAATCATTTCAGAATAAAAGAAGGCCAGATTAAAAAAATGTTTTTGGTGCCACGCCCAAAAAGATTTTTTGGGCCATCATGCCAAACAAATGTTTTTGTACATAAATGTCTCGTGGGAATTTTATTTATAGATCTTGCACAGACGATTTGTAATAAAAATCAAGTCGGCTGTACGTATTCTTCAGTTGAGATTTACGGTTGAAGTTGGAAGTTCACAAGTTGTAAATCATCTTATTGGAAATGGGCGCAGTTCGCATCTATCAATTAAAATTTTGCATTTGAGCGCATAATTCTGTCAGCTGAAGTGACTAATCAAAATAATACTTCTGAGTTTAGGAATGCTTAATTTTGAACTATTAACTACGAACTCCAAATCTCGGCATTAACTGAACCTCAACTGCTTTTATAAATCAAGCTTTAGTCCTAGTTTTGAAGTTAAACCTGTATTACTTTGCACTGCTGTTTAACTTTGAGTTTGCTTTTTCTTAGCGTACTTTTATTTCCGTATTCAATTCTTCAATACTATTAAGTACCTACCTACCTATCCATCTAACTGTAGTTTTAGGACTAACTGTTTGATTTCATTTAAATTTAAGCAATTCAACTAATTACAAACACATAAAATTCAGTTGTAAATTATGTTCAATCAAATGCATAATAAAATCTTCTCATGAAAATTTAAATCACATAAACAACCACATAAAGTCAACGTACCACTTCCTGAAGATGGGTAGTAGTTAGTAGGAGCTCACATAATTTGCGAAATTCTTGCAATTTTAAATGCAAAAACGTGGTTGTTCTTGTAGGTAATTTATTTATAATGCAACCATCAGTGCATATTTAATTATTCTTTAAAAAAAATGCAGAAGAATGAATAGGCGTTGATAAAGAACCTGTATCTATGTATGACATATTTTAAAGAAATAGAGACAAACCCATCAAAATCACTTATACTCACAATTTTTGTTATGTCAAGTTCATATTGGCGTTTGACTGTAAGTGAGTGACATCAATCATCATGCAACATTTAAACAAACAGGTTTCTCCGTCAATCCCCCTAAATATTTTGTAAAAAATCGTTTATTTTGTTTCTAACGATTATGAATTAACAAGGACGGAATCTCTGTAAACAATGCTAGAATATAGAGGACCGATATATTCCTCCTTTGATTTTGACTTAAAAAAATTTGACTTTGATAAGTTTGTCGGGTCTCTATTTCTTTAAAATAACTCATGCATACAGGGTCTTTAGGTCTAGGTATATATCTACAAAATAAAAAAAAATCCTGAAAATCTAGCGGACCTGTGGAAATATACGCTGAAATGCTTAAATATGGATTAGCGAAACTACTCGAAAATCTCACATATATTATCAATCAATGCATAACGGACACCCAGAATCTGATGGTTGTGGAGAATTCCATTCATATTCTCAATACATGAAAAAAAAAACCAGTACTAAGTAGATTGTATGGTAGGATTTTTAGAGATTTAATAGACAATGATTTTTATGAACAAGAAGAAGAATGAAGAAATGCTTGGTTTCGTGCAGGCAGATCTAGTAGTGATAATGTTTTTTGTCTTAAACAAGTAACTGAGAAAAGTGCCAGAAATATAGAGACTCATGTTTCCTTTGTTGACCTACAAAAAGCATATGAAAATGTTCTAGTAGAAAAATTATGAATAGTGTTAGAGCAAACTAATAACAATCATACATACATAAAAGCGATAAAAAGAACTATACAAAGGATTAAAATTCAAAATTAAAATTGTAAATCGACTTTCAAAAGGATTGTTGTTGTATCTCTCCAATTTTAAAAAGAATATATATTACAGTAGCTCTAAAACACTGTATATTTAAAGTACACACAACTTAACGACTGATTTATCCTATACACACTACTGTTTGCTGACGACGAAGTAATTGTAGCTAATCATCTCAAAGTTAACTGAAAAAGACTAAAAGTGTTAACAGAAACGAATCAAGTGAGTTAGAACTAGACGATGGACAAACAATATCTCGACGAAATGAGTATTACTTAGGTGTTACATTTGATAAGACAGAAACAGACTATAAAGAACTGGAAAAAAATAGTAAAAGCAAAAAATGTTAATGGATGTTTTAACAGTATTTTATGGAGCAGAGAGATAAAAAAGAATCTAAAATTAACATACATTAACGAAACAATGGTTAAAAACACGCTGCTGTATGGAATAGAGACTATCTACTACAGATCATATAAGAAATGAGACCATAAAAGAAAGAATGGGAATAGAAGGAAGCCTAACGGATGACATTACTAAAAGTCATCTGATATCGTAGGGCCATGTACAATGGGCGAACGACGAAAAATTGTCAAAGAAAGTTCTAGAATAGCACCCAATAGGGCGCAGAGAAAGAGAGCGTCCTAAACTGGAATGGCAACAATCAATCCAAGGATCAATGAGTCAAAAAAATCTGACAGAAGATGATTGTCAGGACCGAAGGAGTTGGAGAATAGGCGTCGGACAATGTAGAAAAACGTTCTAAGCCGATATAGTAGTAGTTTTTTGATTTTTACTCGCAAGTTGCTTTGATGTATTGATCTATGTTTGTAATTCCTAATTTTCTATTTTTTACACAAACAAGTAAGTTTACTTAAAACAATTTGGAGAAAGTATTTTTTTTTCTTCTTTTACTCATTTTATTTTGCTATTTGTCTCATCAATGCCGCTTAATACCAAATTGCCTTCATTTTTGTGATGGCTGTACATGTAAAGTATAATTGGTAAACATGCTAATGGTAGCTATGCCTTAAAGAGCGACATTTTGCGGTAGGTAAGTAGTAATTTTAATAAAACTTTTTTCTTATTATTTGTCTATTTTTATAACAAGTTTTTCTACTCAATTTATATGCAAATTAGCGGAAGGAGCATCATTCGAAGTATAATAAGCTAAATTAAATGTAAAGCTTGCTAATGAAACAATTTAAAGCCTACAGGGAAGGAAAGCGAAATGTCTAATTTTTTCAAAAATGAGTTGTAGGTGTGATTTGTTAGAATATTATCTGACCTTTTAGAACTGTGTTTTATCAATTATCAATACAGACTAAAAAGTAGGAATGGCAGTGAGGATGTAGGGAAAAAGACGCATAGTCACAAAAGGAGGCGGTCCTGTGTTTCTTGTACATGGAGGGCCACTAAAAATTTACAATGGCTATAATTTTTATCGCTGTTTATAACAGATATCGTTTTTATAAAAGCAAGGGGAAATACAAATGACTTACTTTTCAAACAACCCCAACCCACCCTTTCGGCTCCAACCCTACTCACTTTAAAATCTTGAATAGCAGTACCCCACTAGTGGCACCTCTTTGGAAAGCTTATAAGAAATGTTTAATGATGGTCATCGAAGTTTTATCGCAAACTTGAAAAACTACCCTTCAAATAAATAAAATTGCTAAAAATAAATTTTACAAAAATAAAATTATTTGATCAGCATAAATTACAAATGGGGGATTGAAGCGACCCAGCTAAATTCAAACAAAGTATTTTTTAAACTGCCCCAACTTACCCCCTTAAGCAATACTTTACTTGTGGCAACGTTGGTGTTGAATATCCGAAGATAGAATTGAAAAATCATTTTCAAATTAGAAAAACGCCCTACATTGGAGCCTTCAAAAAGTTATGAAAAATGTATGTATCTTATAACAATGCATGTTTTTTCCCTTTTTACATTCCTAGCCCGCACAGCAGTGGCTTGAGAAGGTATTATTTTTGACCAAATTTTTTTTTTTTAATAACGCCGAAAATGCGGTTTGGGTGTATTTTGACCTATTTTACACTGTGTGTGTGTGTATATTTGTCTGCCGTAACCCGATAGCTCCTAAACCGTTGAACCGATTTTCCCACAACTTTCAGGTAAAATACCGTTCGACACTCTAACGAGCTGATTAGATTTTGATAAAAATCCGTTAAGGCTAATGGCAGATTTTTGAATTGGTAACTTTTTAACGGAGCATCGCATCAATATGCGGTTTGTGCATAACCAAAAACATTGTAGGAACTGTAGTTTCTGAGATATTTACAAAAAACTGTTTTCAAGGCTGATATATCTTAGCTTCACTTGAAGTGTGCTAATAGGCTAGCTAGGAAGTTATCAGATCTGTCATAAATCCATTTATTTTTTTCTTCAGTTCGGTGCATATTTTTATTTTTTCTGATATCCTTTATTCTTTGCTTTGACTGACACATTAAACATTAAAAGAAATATTAAAATCACATGTTCTCTATTGTTTGAATACTATTTATTCTATAGGAATCATAATATAAGGGTCCTAATAGTTTAAAGCACTTTTTCTAAAAATCGCATTTTTTGACACTTTTGTAAGTGGCACAAAATCGCAACAGATTAAGTCTCAAGACCTTTTAGCCAAAGTAAAAAAAGTAAGGGTGGGAGTTGAGGCGGTTTAATCCCCCCCCTCAAATGTTACGCTAGCCCTCAAAAGCCCTTGTCATTTCTGACCATTTAAAATGAACATTTAGGTACTAGCGTAGCTAAAACTTTATTTGTGGTTCTTGACCCTAAACAATAAAGAATGCACTTTCGATGGTGTTAAAAATAATTTATTAAAAAAATCGATACGTGGAAAAATGTCGGCCATTGTTTAATATTTTAGTGCTAAATATATCGTTTTTTTATTATCGAAAATACTGATTACGATTCTAATAAAGAACGTGTCTAAGGTGCCTAATTTAAATGAAAAGGCAAGATAAGAACAACTATATATGCATAAAATATGTAGTATGCAAGAAAAACAGGATAGAACTTTCCACGTGGTTAGGCCCATTGTTTCAGGATAGCTAGACCCACAGCCGATACCTGTCCTCTTTGTGCCCCGGCAAAGTAATGGGAGAAAATTTATTACACCGATTGTTAACGATAGCGTGGCGCTCTGTTCTTTCGAAAGTTCGTAAAGAAAATCGATCGAGGGTAGTTGTACAGGCAAAGCTTCTCCTACGGCACAAATCATAGTTTTGCGCAGTTCCGTTTCCTCTCCCATTTCACAAACAGGAGGTGCCTCTCCGCCACTGCATTTGTTACAAAAATTAACATATTTATCCTGTTTGTTGGAAATGGGTTACTATTTTTTGGACCATGCTACACGACTTGGAATATCCTTTCCCGCAAACGCGACAACAAATAAGCGGCATGGCTAGAGCTAGAATTTGCGTGAAAAACAAATACGCACGTCTCACCTGTTTCGCTGCACATGACAGCGACAGAATGACGAAAAACTTCGTAAGGGTGAGAGGTCAGGATGTGTTCCCCTACATTTTCACTGCAGCCCGAATACGGATTTAAAACAGCGAAAAATATTTCAAGATACCGCCCAAAATATTTTTTTTGAAACTGCACTCAGTGCAAATTTTTGACAGCATCGAGTCATTTTCAGTTTACTACCCGTGCTGCACTCATTTTCACAATGGAATACGCTATTAGTAAATCAAATCACGACATTTAGTTCATCAAGGGCTTTGTAGGTATTTGTTGGCTGCTTTTTGAGTCGGGCTAATCGTGGGATAGAATTAAGAGGTTGCTGCAAGCAATTTGTGTAACTAACTAAACTAATAAAATCGATTTTGATTTTTGTATGTTCCAGCAACAACTTGTATCGTGGAAACCCGGCTTTACGTGAAGTTGTTATATCCCGCGACATCGTCTCATAGCTCTCCTTTATAATAGTAATTCAAGAGATTCAAAATAAGCGAGACTATAGCAATTTAAATCCTTTTGTAAAAGCCCTATTGTCTAACTTTTCACATAATTTGATATGCGATAGGCCATCTCGTATTCTTAAGTGTAAGCGTCTCTGATGCAGGAAAAAAATGACTGTAATAACAGGAGGATATCGAGCTGATCGAATTTTCGTGCAACATATATTTAATGGGAAATACTTATCTCCAAAATAACATAAAACCTAGCAATTTATCAAAAATTTTTTAATTATCGTAGCATTGTTAATATTATTTTTGAAATTTCTCGTTTTAGTTTTAAAATAGGTATTCTTTTTTGAAAAATGTTAATTGTAAATGGAATTTTTTTTAAATATAATGGACAAAATAAAAATAAAATACTGTGGTGAGTTATTTCCCCACATCACCAATACCTCCAAGATATTTTGAGAGAAATCTATTTTTTTGGAGTTAGTTGGATCAATTCTAGAGGCGACAGAGTATCTCCTTCGAGGTACTGGCACCTTTTAAGATGCACTGCTGCAGAATCTACAGCTTATTCTCACCCCGAGGCTCTGCCCCCATTTCCAAATCCACAGAAGGGCTCTGGACCGCAATTCCTTATTTCCTTTAATGTCCAGAAGTCCTGGTATCCACATTAGTGTGATTTTTTTGTTTTGAGCTGGGTACTCGTTTTAAGGTACATTCCCAGACTAGCTTTGACTGACAGTTAAAAGCCTTTATGGCCCTTATGGCCGCTTAACTTTCCGAGAGCATGAAAATATGCTTTAGGCATGCATATGTTAATCGCAAGCACCTGTGCTTGGAGTATGGTAGGTATGTGGCCCATCGACAAGGAGCAGGAGTTTGATTGCCGTAAGCCGGTACTTCCGCTAGCTAGGATCCATATATATATATATATATATATATATATATATATATATATACCAGAGGCCGTATTCTTGACGGTCCGTGAGTCGAGTGCAGGGTGAGTGCAGCTATCGTCTCTCACAATCAACTGGATTCAAGAATACAGCACCAGATCGAAGTTCATTGCTTTCGGTAGTTCTTTAATGGTCTATGGTTGGCGGTCCCTTGTTACCACTTGGAATAAAATGTCTGTGGCCAACAAGAAGCTTACTATATAGCATATGTTTATTTTAATACCCGCTACCTTCGAGAAAACAAGGCCTAGCAACGCATTGGGAAGGCAGTAATAGTTGGGTAATAAATTCGGTAAATTTAAAATTTTAGACAAAAACAATAATTTTCTTCAATGTTTCTTTAAAAAGGGAAATTTCTCATTTATTTAGAATTATTTTTTAACAGATTTCCAGAAACAATTTTTTCCCATCCTTTAAGTACGAATTTAGTACAAATTTTATAGATATATTTTGGGTAAAAAGAAGACACATACAAAATTAAAATTTGTGCTTAAAAGATGGGTATAAATAAGGCAGTATCAACCGTATCTTATATTAACAAAAAAAATGATTAATATCCCTCGAAAAATCCAAAAATTTGGAAAAAACACAAAAACATAGCATGATCCTCCCAGATGACGCCGATCGGCACGACAGCCTACTTCTCGCTAGCCGCCTCACTCTTCTCAACACATCAACAGAACTTATTCGCATAGGTAACGCTCTGCTTTAACACAAATGGCTCATAGAGTCTTAAAAAGCTTTGATTTGCACACATACTGTTTAAAGGGTCTACTCATATAAATAAATTGCCTACGTTTAGTTTTGTTTTTTTAGCATCTGTCTTGATGGGCACGTCATGAACATGCAATTCAGCAAGTCGCTTAATTAAACGGCCATCACTTAAGCTTCAAATCAAGCTCAATTTTTTCATTATAAAAAATCTGATATTTTATTAAGTCATTATGGTTCCAAGAACTTAATTAGATGAATTTTTGCTCTTGATTTTATTATTCAGATTTGAAGAAAAACCTGAACTTCAAGTCAAAAACAGTACAAAAATTGTCTAATTGGGTGAGGGGTCAGTGCATGCAAGCTCAATGCAAGAATTTGGCTCGCACCCTTTGGCCTTAAGCGGTCTGGCATGCCAGCAAGAGGCTTTGGCTTCGGTTAAAGATACTGGCTATTAAAACTATACAACAAAAAGTTTCCTTCCAAAAGTTTTAATGAAAATATAAATAGGTATCATAAATTACGATAGACTAAAGTGAAAAAATAATGTTTACCAGAAACCAAAAAAATAGAAAAATACAAATAACAGATTTTACTCCAAATCTGTGTGTGTCTTGACAAGTAAGTGTTTAATCCCTAGGTATGAAAGGGGTCATTTCAGTCGTCCTTAAAACTAGGGACTAAAGAACCTAACCTCTTTAGTCCCTAACCTAACCTAACCTTTGACCATTACAACTGATATTAGCATCAACTGTAAATTATTATGTATGCGACCAGTGTTGCCAGACTTCTCTGACGAGTTTCCTTCAACCAAGTAACAAAAACCCTTCATATTCTTTAAAAAAGTATCGGGTCGTTGATCGACACCAAATCAAAAAAAAACTACCATAATTTTTTTTTTAAATAAAAACGAAAGAAAAAATTAAACAAATGAACGATTTATAACTTAAATCATAATTTATGAAATCCAAAATTAAAAATAAACTAGCTAAAATTGGTAAAATTATTGAAATATTTGGAAAATATATAACTTTGCCTAAAAATAGTCAAAATCCTTCAAATTCAGATAAAAACCTTCAATCCTTCAATCGTCAACATTTTTGTTTAAACCCTTCATATTGAAGGAAAATCTTCAAATCTAGCAACACTGTATGCGACGACATTAAAAGCCAGTTTAATTTAATAATTTGTCACGCCACTGGAATGCTTAATATCAACTTTTCTTTCTTACAGGAAGAACTTGAGGCGCTAAAGCTCAAACTGCAAAAAGTGGAAAATGAAAGGACAAGCTTTAAACAGGGCAATGAGAAACTTGAAGCAAAGGTAAGATACTTTTAAATAAAATGAAATATATAATAGGGACTAATAGCCACAACCTTGCGTAAACCTAATGTACGTTACGTAAATGGGAGTGGCGGTTTCTCCATAAGTGCACATGTGCACGTGCACTCCTAAATTTTAGTTAAAAAAATATTAAACTTTGATCATTCCTGAATTTAATTAATTATTACCCCAAAAGGAATTCACTAAAGACTGGAACATTATCTAGAAATTAATACCCGGTATGTATGTGTTTGTATTCGTGTTCAAACCGAACCGAACCTCGAATCTAATTCTTTACTTCAATTTACTGGAACCAAATTCTATGCACCGTGGATGTTATGTCGCATGCTAATTACGAAATATGGAAAGAGAGGACGACATGTCCCAATAAAATTTTACAATGCATAGAATCTGAAACTTCTTTTGGCACCGCGCTTATACAAAAACTAGCCTCGATGCCGCCCGCATCCTCGGTTCGCGTTGCATTTTAGAGCAGCTCACGCGCACTTTTAAATAGTGCACGCTTAGACAACTTGGTATGGATCGGGCGGTTTGACTTGATTTCGACGATTTGGTATTTAAGAGAATTGCGGAAGTTTCTAATTCTGATAGCATTAGCGTGCAATATTTAAAGACAATTAAATTTTCATCTTTACCATTAGAAGAGAAAATAAACTAGGTGTGATACATTTATTATTTATTTATAAAAACAATAATAATAGGTAGGTAACTAATGTCTAACAAATATCTCATTTTTTAATTATTTGCTCTAAATTATATGATATATCGACCCACTCGATGGCCCAAAAAGTTAGCGTGGTACTCAAAAAAAATTTATGCCTGCGCAGCAATTTATTATTTTTCCTTTTTGGTGTGCAGTTTTTTACCACGCGCCGCCACTGAATGGGATATGATGAGTATTTGAATAAAATAAAAACGGAGTTATAGCAATAGTCAAAGCGTATCCAATTATAATATAAATTGTTATACCAATTACCATCGTTTGCTAAAAAGTAAACTTTTTTGGCTTGGATTGTCGCTATTTTAATTTAATTATTCTTCTCAACAGGACACCAAACAGGAATTTTCACTCCAAAATACATATTAAAACCGCATACATCAAAATATTTTTAAAAAATAACACAAAATTTGCACAACTTTTTTGATCGTTGGATACGCTTCTACGTTCGCTAGCTGGTCTAACGATACACAGTGGTGAATATAGGGGTGGGGGCAGAGGGGCCTGCCCTGCCTCCCAGACCTTTAACTTATTTTTTCGTCGCCTTAACACAGAACTATTGTAAGGATAACAGTTTTTTAGTTTGACTCAGCGTGAGTCGAGGTATCACCGCTGAAATTGGTCGGGCGGATTATGGGGACGTTTCGTCACTTAGACACTCAACAGTGCTGCATTCAATAAAGCGTACTTGGAGCTATACGTTTCCGCAAAAACAAAAACGAAAGATGGGAAAATTGGACATAAATAGTTCTGCATTAAGGCGACGTTTTGGTTTAGCAGCATCACGTATTTAAAATTTGCGCCATAAATCTCCTTTGGATACTAAATTTTACACCTCAGATCTATGAAAAACCGCTAATAAAAAATATTTTTTGATGTTTGCTGCCATTTTGGCGGGGCGATGCCATACGCACTTGACCAAAACGCATGTTACGTCACGATACGTGCCGTGGCTAAGTCTCTTATAAGCAAATTGCAAAAATTGCTTTTTTTCTTCAAGTATTTCTTTCCAGGTAATAGTGCCTATTACGATGACAAAAAATGCTCCTGTGTCAATAAATTTAAAACAATGGTCTTGTAAAGGTAGGCACCATCCTACCATATAAGTACCGGTCGATGGGTAGATCGATAGGATGGTGTACGGTTTTTTGTTTAAGTACGTAACTGCAAAATACAGTGGCATTTTATATACGATTTCGTACACAGTCTCCCAGAAATTTCGGAAAGATTATGTTTTTAGTACTATGAACAGTCAAGCCCCTAGTGACGAAATGTCAACTGCGAGTTAAATAAAAAAGTTTTCGGACTGGTGAAGTATTTGGCAAAAAAGGACTGCCCACTGTGAGATAGTTAATTTATCCTTAGTATTAGGTTTTGGGAGTCATGTAGTGCTACTCTTGAATTTCGGTTTAATTTTATTCCTATCCCTCGAATACATGCTCTCACTTTTGACACTAATGACAATATTTTTAGTGGAATTGTTTGTTTCAATTTCTCTTTCAAAAAACCAATAAAACCAAGAGAAATTAAATGTGTGAATGGACCAATAAGATGCGTTGTTTGAGGGAGAGGAATGAAATTTACCAAAAATTCAAGAATAGCGCTGCTGGGCATTGATTTACTGCGAAGACTGCGGTAGAGTAACAACTTTAAATCTTGATAATAATTATTCATCATAACAAAATATTTCATGTAAAAAAAAGCCAAGTACTTGAATTCAAATTTTAAAATGAATGGTTCTTACTAGTTTATAAATGTTTTTTTAAACTTTGCTATTACAGTGCACTGTACCTAAGAGTCATTTGCAGTCGTAATCGCCAAGTTTAGAAAAATATTTCTTGTCAAGAGGCATCAAGGGACTCCATCTTCAAAAATAAGTGTATAGGAATGTTGTCTACATTCTAAAGTAGGTTGATTGTATAAGTTTGTGCTTTTTATCCTACTGGAAATATTTGTGCTCCTCTGTACTCAGCTACGATTTTATACAATTTACACACACGCAACGAAATGGCATTTCGATCAGATAGCTACGAGTACTACCTACTTAAAGGTACCACTTGCATTCATATGGGAGAGTCGTATAATATCCACCGCTGGGTACTATTATCGTTATACCGCTTAAAAAAAAAAGCGGAAAAAAACTTGCAATTGATAGTTTGAGTGTTTCGCAATTTATTTGGATGATCTTTAAGAATCGTTTTCTTTAGAAGTTGTGACTATTCTATTCTGTAATTAGGTTTTTTCTTTTCTTAGTCTCCATAACTACGAAAATCGATTCACTTTTAGGCAGAAATATACCAAAAAAAAAACTGGTCTCCACATGAAATTATTCTCTGATAAGTTCTTTCGTCGGTGACTTTCAACTCTTTGTGCATTTAAAAGAACTGTGGAAAATTGGTGCTCTGCTGGGAGTTCCTGATAGTAAAGTCGCTTTCTAGACTCTTAAGCAGTAGATATATGTTTCTTTCATGCCAAAATGTGCTGATAATGACGACATCATAATAGGCGAATAGTGTGGGTAGTTTTTTGCCCATAGGCCACTAGTGTGAGTGGTTTTTTTCACCATGAAAAATTGCAAAGAGACCACCCACACTGTTCTTCTCTGCACACAAAAGATAATGGCCTTCGCAATTTTTCACGGTCAAAAAACCACTCACACTAATGGCCTATGGTCAAAAAGACCACCCACACTATTTGGCTATTATAATGACGTCATAACCACTATATTTTGTGTCTCTTAAGCTGGTCCACGATTTCCGCTACGATCCGACATCAAATTCTCCATAACTCTCCACTAGCCAACAGCTCTCTGCTCGCTAAAATAAGTCCATTTGCAAAAATACTTTAATTTACACAGTTTTCTAAAGTCTCAGCGAAAACGGAATCCGGGGGGGGGAGGTAGATTTCGTAGATTTCCCCCTTTTCGAAGCGGAATACCACACCAATTGCAGAATTGCAGAATGATTTGAATAATTTAGCCCATGGTGTAGCAATATCAGCTTGCAATTAAATGTCGATAAGTGTAAAATTTCATTCTCTCGCAAAAAGAATCCAATAAAATTTGGTCATTCTATAAATTATACAAGTTTAGAAAGAGTAGAAACTATCAAAGATTTGGGTGTGTGGTTTGATGCCAAATTGTCATTTAACTTAACATTCATATTGAGTGAACGACCAGTGGGGCTAAACTGTTGGGTCTCGTATGGCGAACCATAAAAGATTTAAAAAAAACTAATATATTAAAAAATACTCTGCCAATCTATGGGCACCTAAGCTCATACTAGGTACTATAAGCTAATATAATCAAAAACTGAAATATATTTTATTCAACTCCAGACTCAATTACCTTTCGTTTGATACCACACAAGCCATGTTTTGACTTAAACTCAAATTTTTTAAATCTACCTCCACCCTTTTGCAAAAACTAAAATTTATTTTGTTTAACTCCAGACTCAATTACCTTTCGTTTGATATCACACACGCGATTTTGTTCATTTTTAAATGGGACCATCACGGCCCAAGACCCAACTTAGGTACCAAATTTCATTAAAATCGGACAAGCGGATTTTGAGTTATGCGGGTTGGTCGTTACAGACAGACATACAGACAGACAGACAGACAGACAGACAGCAAAACAAAAAAGTTTCAAAATCATCTGAAACGCAAAGATATATAAAAATTTTTGAAATCGGAGCAACTTTTTTTTTCTCGAAAAAATTAGGATCACCATAGCTCACACTACTTATATAGTAGTAGTGTGAGCTAATATTTACTGTGCAATAGTCAGGTCCGTTTTAGAATAATATGCCAGTATATATTGGTCTTGATACTATAAGAAATATAACAACATTGTTGAAAGAGTACAAAAAAAAAATTCCTAAGAATGATTTAATTTAAATTGAATATTGATGATAGTACTAATTATAAAGATATTTTGCTCCTTATTAACAATACGGTTTCCACTCTTACAAGAGTTGTCTAGCAAATTAAAATTCAAGTGAATTAGATTTATTTAACAGTTCTTTAGTGCAAATTAAAAAAAATACAAAAAAAAGCAAGGCTTGTCATCCCCTTAGTTTCTAGTTCTATACTTTTGTTAAATAAAATTGATTTATGAGTTTTAATCTAAAATTATTATTGTTATCAAATATTTTCGTAAAAATTTGTAAACGCTATATGCGTCAATAACCCAAATTCAAAATGCAAAAAGCCCACAACAATAAATTTGTTGTCCACAGTCTATGCACGTGGTAAGTAAACCTTGCACCTATACCTACATAACCTATTGTGTCCACGCTAAGTGCAAAGGGATTAAGAATGGTAATTGGAGTATAGATCATCTTATAATTTGAAAAACTCTGCAGATCTTTAATTAAGGCTATCGGTTGCGGCCCCATGCTAAGTATGTTGCATGGCGCGTCATTATTTAGTCAACTAAGAAACATTGGGGGTTTTGTCAGGCGTTTGCTAGATTTTTCTAAACGGCTGTACAAGAAGCCATTGCAAAACCCCCAATGATTCTTGAGGAGGCATCTTTAGTCATGGTCGAACCCCAGGCGCCGTATTCTTCAAAGTTTGTGAAGGGAGTGATCCCGGGAACGTCCCCTTCCCGGGATTGAAAATGTCGTATTCTTGAACGCTCGAAGAGCAGTTTGTGAGTACAAGGTTTGGAATCGCGCCGTGCAACTCCAGTGCACAACGTTGCCGCATATTTCGCAACTAACCAAAGTGCGTTTTATGCCATTTTATTTTTGAATTCAGTTATGATTATTAATGTTTTTAACACTTTGTTTATAGAGGCCCATTAAAGTGCTTTTATATAAGGACAGTTTAAAAATGTGGTTGTAAGAACACTATATTATACATTATTTTAAACCGCCTTTAGGCTCAGATAAACGTTTCTCTGTAGTGTCAAATTAATAAACACGCGGCTTTTCTCACTTCTAAGATGTAATATAATATGTTATACAGGTACACATTTATATTATGCATTAAATTAAACACTCTCACTCAATTGGTCTAAAAGTGGAGATATTGCTTTTAACCTATGCACTGCAGTATAGCAATTTAGTTTCAATGCATATACATACATATATCTAAATAGGGCTTTACCTAAAAACTCTATTTTTACAAAAAAAAACAAATCACAAAACAAAAAAGTGAGGTTAGGAACTCGTTTTCTCCCGGGTAAGAGGTGGTGAACTTGAATTCACGGGAGCGTTCTTTAAAATTTAAGATTACTCACATTCTCCTGCCAAAAATTCAAGAATAAGTATCCAGATGGCTCGGGCTTCATAAACGTAATCACATATCCGGAAGGGGCGAGGTTAAACAACTGTCAGGAGACCACTGTATTCCTATTCTTATGTGATTTAAGTATATTATTAACCAGTACAATACATTATGCATACTTTATTGCAAAAAGTGACAGAAAAGAATTCTAACGTAAGAATTCAATAAGTAGGTAAAGGAGGTGTTGAATATAGATAGATGGATTCTTTGTCAACAAGTGTAGGTTTTGTAATAACTTATGCTGACTTGTCGCATTTTTGCATTTTCTCATGCAATTCTCAGATTTAACCGTTTCCTGCAAGTCTAAGAAATATTGAAACATTGCAAGAATAAGTGTATATGTTTTAGAATTATTATGTAGCTTACATATCGTCGGTGAAAAGATACAGGGGCGAATAAGATAAGATTATTTGGTATCTATGAACTGACAAAGAGGCGAACGTCCCTCTATAGCCGTTTGAAGTATACAGCAATATCGTCTACAGGCGAAAGCGATATTAGAGAGTTTAAGTTGTGCTACGTATTTTTACGTAAAACTGTACGTTAAGCGCTCTACGTTTTGTTCCAAATTTGAGTTTAAGTTGAATTTTTTTACGTTACCATAACAAGTCTACTAATACCAGAGAATATGGAATTCGGCACTGTGATTTTTTGATGTTACAATTTTGTTTTTTGTCTTTTCAACTACAGTAGGAATATATTTGCAAAGAATCGTTTATACTGGAAGCGGAAATTATCTTCTAGGCCTCATTTTTCGATCGGTCAATCAACCAATTCTATTCTTTGGTAACGTTAAGGTGCCCGCAGACTGCCGTAAGCTAACGTAAATTCGTAAGCTCCTAACGTGACCTTGACGACGGTGTGACGAAGTGCACTTGCGTAACTGTCAAATCTCATGGTTACGTAAAAATATGTAGCACAACTTAAACTATCTATTATTTATATTATAGGATCAAAGGAGCAAAGATCCACAAAAGGGAGTTTCGCCTATCTTGTTGCTTTCGTCCCTTTGCTTTTTCAGCGACAATATAATGGATATCTTAAGTATTATCGGAGGTTTCTATTTAGTCATTAATCAATGATTCTAAATTAAGGAACGATCGTACGATCATGATTAAAGAATCCTTCCTCCCTTACGTTATATGAAAAAATAGGGACAATTCATGTAGATATTCGTCTTTCTTTCACATTATTACATAGATTAGATAAAGTGGCAGAACATTAACACCAGTATTTATTAAAGGATCTAAAATGATAGAGTGCTAAAGAATTGTTCGTTTACTGTGATGCCTACTTTCTTACCAATCTAAGCTTTTAAAAACATCTTCTAGGGCCTGGTTAAATAATTTAGGGGATATTGTGTCACACTGCCTGACATCTCTTCTTATGTGGATGTTATTGCTTCGCTACATACATTGGCTATTAGGTCAGTATATCTGTGATTTATTCGGCTATTAATTAAAGATGCTTTTACTGCCCAGTGCTCAATGCAATCGAAAGCTTTTTCGAAGTCTATAAACGCAATATATAGTAGAATGTTGGCTCCTTCTATTAGGATTTTCATGGTTAATAAGTGGTCAACTATACCGAAACCTTTTCTAAAGTCTGCTTGTGTCTTTGATTAATATCCGTCAAATTTAGTTGTTAGTCTAGCTGTTAAAATTTTCGTGAAAAGCTTATAAATTACATTGAGAAGTGTTATAGGTCGATAGTTTTTTAGGTCTGCTCTATCGCCTTTCTTGTGCAGAATAATGGTTATGGATTTTTTCCAGTTGTTTGGGATTATTTTTTCTGTTAGTATTTTATTCAGGAGAATATAGAGGGTGTTAACTACAGCTTTACTACCGTACTTGAGCATTTCTGCCGTTACTCCGTCGTTTCCAGGTGATTTGTTATTTTTCATTTTCTGTAATTATCTCTTTATTTCCGATTTCATTATTTTAGGTTGTAGCTCTGAGTTTATGTTCTTTATTTTTGTTTGGAGTTTCTTCATGGTCTCTCGTGATGGTTCCCTTTTTTTTGGTATAATTCTGTATATAATACTACCTAGAGTCGGCCTTAGACATTTTATATTTCTGTTATGTTTTATAACTCTCTCAACTTTAATTTCTTGGCTCTTTTTTTGATTGTCTTTTATCATTTTTCTTATAGTTTTATTTATTTCTGTGTATTCTATAGATGGGGAGCAACTTATCAAAACGCGTTATGTCCCTCAAGAATACTTTTTCAGGAAAGGCAAAAAACTTTTTTCTGCTATACCTCATTACATATACAAGTTCGTTTGTGCTATTGAATTACAGTGGGACAACATGCGATTTGTTGTGTTGACTGTGTATTCATAAGAACATATAGTTACAGTGAATCCAAATTTATATCTAACTCAATTTTGTCCCAAAGTGGACATTATACGTTTTGATAACATTGCTAACAGATGTTCTTTTTCCTTCTCACTCGAGGGTCCGCCTTTTTTTCTTCTCTTTATTTCTTCTGATATACAATTTTCCCTCTTTTAAACTTTTTGTGCGATATCTTTTCCTATTTTGGTCATAGCTCTTGTCAGCGTATCATTTATTTCATCTATATTTTCATTTTCGCTGCATCCTAAGTTTTGGGTTGGCTGTTCCTTTAGCCTTATGGTAATCTTAATTTTTTACAAGCAGAATTTTTTATAAGAAGTGAGTTTTTTTTCGTAAAATCAAAAATAAAGGATTTTTTCCTCTTGTCAACTCCATCCGGAGACACACGGTATATCTATTGATTCTCAACTTTTTCCTTGAAATTGCTACCTACTTTCTTATTTTGTTTTTTTCATTTATTGAATAAAATATGCAATAACTCGGGTTGGGTAGCTGTAAGTGCCATATTTCATTGCAAAATTCTTCTGTATTTTCTCTAATTTATTCTCTTATTGACATACTTTGTTGACAACAAAACTTTTTCCTAATAAACAATAAATTAGGATTTAAATTTTATTTGTCTATAAAAATCTTTATACTAAAAACTTCCATAATTACTCTAAAAATTTATTTTTCTTTTAATAGACCTTAAATTTACAAAACTAGCACTGCCTAGTAGGTATCACATTTGGTCTTAGGTTGTATTACGACTGTTAGGTTTGTTATGTACCCTTATTTTTATTTCATTTATTATATCTGAAAAACTAACAAGACATTTAATTTATTCACCATAGGAAAACAATTTCTAAAAGGAACATATTTTTGATTCGTTTTCTTACTTTTATACTATTATTATGTCTGTTTAGAACGTTTTCCTACGTTGTCCGACGCCAATTCTCCACCTCCTTCGATTCTGACAATCATCATCTGTCAGGTTTTTTGACTCATTGATCTTGGGATTGACTGTTGCCATTTCAGTTTAAGACGTCCTCTTTTTCTGCGTCGTATTGTTTGCCATTCTTGGACCTGCTTGGGTTATCTTTCGTCGTTCACCCGTTGTACTTGGCCGTACCGCCGTACCATATCAGTTGTCTTTTAGTGATCCTCCGTTATGCTTCCCTCGATTCCCATTATTTGTTTTATGATCTCATTTCTTATATGATCTGTTCTAGATATTCTCGTTGATCTTACTGCATCCATTTCGACACTTTCCATTTTTGTTTTGTATTTTTTTGTTACGCGACAAGTCTCTATCCCATGCATGCTTTTCACCATTGTTTCATATATGTTAAATTTTTTTAAAAATTTCTCAGCTCCATAAAATACTGTTAAGACATCCATTAACCTTTTTTGCTTTTACAATTTTTTTTTCAGATCTTTGCAGTCTTTTCCTGTTTTATCAAATGTTACACCCAAGTATACATACTCATTGCATGGAAATATTGTCTGGCCATTGTCTAGTTCTAACTCACTTGATATACTCCATGTCTTCTTTATTATTAGCTACAATAACTTGGTCGTCAGCAAACTGTAGTGTGTATATTGTAAATCGGTCGTTAAGTTGTATTCCAATGCCGCGTACTTTACGTTTTCAGTTTTGTAGAGCTACTGCAATATATATTATGAAAAGAGTTGGAGAGAAGCAACCTCCCTGTCTTTCGTTAATAGGGATTCTTTTGAACGACGATTTCCAATTTAATTTTAGATTTTGAGACCTTGTATAGTTCTTTTATCGCTTTTATGTATGTACGATTGAAATTAGTTTGTTCTTACAATGTTCATAATTTTTCTACTGGAACGGTCTCATATGCTTTTAGTAGGTCCATATAGGTAACATGATTTCAGGCAATCCTTTTCTCAATTACTTGTTTAATACAAAAAACATTATTACTACAAGATCAGTCTGCCTTCGTTTTCTTACCTCAAAAAACAAAGTAGAGAAGGAAAAATAGACAGCTCAAAATCAAAAATTTTTTGAATTTTCTTAAATTCCTAAAAGTGCATGATTTGATATTTTTAAGTTAGACTATGACCATAGATCCTTTATTTGTAGCACATATGAATGTCTTTCAGCACTGTGTTTCTCAAACTCGGTGGAAATTTTGAATATTAGTCAGCACATTTATCATTCAAAACAAAAATCCAAAAATAAGCAAATTCAAAAATATTCTCTGTTTTCATTTGTATTTTTTAACCGATTTTTCTAAAAATAAATCGATAATTTCCTGCGGTTCGGCTAAAATATTGCATGCGGTAATATTTTTTGGCAGTTGTCCAAAAAGTAGTTTTTCTTTGATGAAACATATTAATTTAACTCCCATATAATTTTTACTGACTTTTAACCTAAAAATGCAATTAGGAAATATATGTATTGCTTTATATCTGTTCGCGTAAAAAGCAGTTTACGCGAACAGAACCATCTTTTCTTGAAACGTTTCAGCCCATATTTGACTTATCTAAAACTCAACTCAGAAAGGAGCTACGAAACTCAAACATTGCACTCTCGTAGATTTTCATAGGGTTAACAATCCCTTCGAGTTTCATAGAATTCCTTAAAGTAGTAAAGTAGTATATTTCAAAAAACGTCGAAATTGGCACTCACGCACTCATGTATAGATCATCAAAATTCTACAGTACTTCCAGACATGCTACAAAGCTGAAATTTTGCAGGCTGATAGAAATTATGAAAAAAATCCCAAAAATTCTAATTTACTTTCCTCCCCTATACATGTAAAGTTATGTAAAATTAACATTGCCCACTTCCAGAAGCACTAGAGAAAAATTATAAAACTGTAGGAAAAAATTTAGAAACCTCAAAATTTTGATTAACTTTCCTCCCCTATAAATGTAAAGTTATGTAAAAGTAACATTGCCCAGTTCCAGAAACGCTAGAGGGCTAAGCTTTGGAAGACTGATAGGAACTATAATAAAACTATGGTGGTTACAAGAATGGCTAATCCTTAAATACAAACCCAAACACTATATAATTTGTTTGCATTTTTTACTTAAAACACTAAAATTTGATTAATAAAACTATAAGTACTTATATTACTGAGACAAACTAACCTTAAATTTATTAAAAAATAGGTCAAAAAACCTTTTAGCCACAAAATTGCAAAATCATTTTTCGTGAGCCAAGAAAATGGTGTAATGAAAAATTACATCCAATATATTTGCACTAGTAATTTTCTTATTAGTGTAAATCTACACGGTGGCCCAAAAAAAATATGGAAGAGAATATGGAAGAAATTATACAAACAAACAACAGTTGTAGTTTACATTGAAGAATGAAGATGAAGTTTGAGACGCGAGCCGAAGGCGAGTGTTTTAATTTTTCTAAGTGAATAATGGCCATAACTTGCGAGTAGTTATATATAAAACTATATATAATTTACCTATGACCATTGAAAATTTTATTATAAATATCAAAAATGAATAAAAATATCAAATTAGAACATACTCTGTATTGTTTATGCAACCGACATTTAATGTTTCTAAAAAGAATTGTAACATTTTGAAAATCTAATTTTTGAAAATTTTGTTAAATTTTAAAACATGATCTTATTTTGATAAAAAAAAAATAGATTTTGGAAAAGTTTTCATATTTAAAATATTGAAAAAATTTTTAAGTTCTAATTTTTTTTAGGATTTTTTAAACAATTCAAAATTTTAAAACTTATCGAAATTATTGAATTTTTAATGTTCTTCAAAATCTTTAAAATATTAAAAATATTAAGTATATTAATAAATTTTGTTTAGAACTTTTCAATTATTTTATTTTGTGTTAACCAGTGTCCTTTACTTAGCTTTACTATCATCCTATTAGCGTGAATACACCATTTCAGTCCTGTTGAGACGCTTCTAATGTAGTTATTTTTTATATATTATTGGTTTTCGTATGTAAAATAATTCATAATTCCTTCTTCAATATTTTTTTTGGTCACTATAATAATGCCAGTTTTAATAAAAATAAGTATTTTTATTTTTTAAAGTAGCCTTAATTATCCTTATCCTGTCATTTTTGTTTAAACTTTAGACAATCTTGACGGCTACAAAAAGAAAATTCGCTAGGCATCAGCCTTGAGTTGTGTGTTTTTCACAACAATCAACAATTTGACGTGAATTAATCTATTTGCTTGCACCAGTCTTTAATTATTGTTTTTCCAAGCCAAAGTATGTGATAGATTTCTACCATGACACCTTATAGAATCGGTTACATGAATAAAAGTTAATTTTAGTTTTTGTTAAGCTCAAGATTTGAACTTGGGCCAATTGCTGCAGACTAGGAGGCATACTATGTAATTTAGGCCAGAAAAATTCAAATATCAAGTCACCAAGCTGTATTATTCTAGAATTATTTTTATTATTCAACTATTATTTTCCTTCTCTAAAGCAGATTTAATTTGTTTCCAGCATGTTTTTTTGTTAACTAATGTTTATATTTGGGCACTCTACATCGGAATTATTTAGTTTAAAATGGTGTACTTTATTATTTTATGAGTTTTTCATCTGAACTTGACACATCTGCTTTATTAAATTTATTTTAGTAAGTTACCTAATTTATAATCACGCTAATATACACGAGTCTGTTAATAGTATAGTAGGTCCCTCAAACTCAAGGCAACTAAGCATTGTAATCATTGCATCCTCAAATTTTTCAGTACACTTTTAACATCAGCCCGGTCGTTTATTTTAACATTTAACTTTTTTATTTTTTAGTTTTGTTTTTTATTTTATTTTTAGTTTAAGAAACAGTAATGTGCTAAAAACTTATTCCAATTTGCTTAAACCAATTTAAACAAAAATGCCTCACATACCATCAAAAACCCCTGTCACCCCAAGTTTTTCAAAAACAACAAATCGAAGTGTACCAAACTCAAGTATTTCTAACGGTATTTCATCAAACTCCAGCAGTGGTAGCACAAATGTTTCATCCAGGACACCACTAGCAGGGATACAAGTGAAATCAAGAGATAATTCTGAAAGTTTAAGTTCAAAAATGGAATCGAGAACACCTTTGAGAGGAATAACGCCCTCTAGAAAACCACCTCAGGAATCTTCATTAAAACACAGTCAAAATGGATCAAGCAATATATTAAGCGAAACAGCATTAAAAGATTTATTATTTGGTGATAAGTCAGAATGTTCGGAACCCTTTACAGCCAGAAATTTGCCTAAACTAGGCGCTATACCTCCAATGAGGGGCTCAAAATCTTTTTCCGAAAGTATTCCAAAATCAAAACATTTTGGAGAAAATAAAAACACAAGAGATGGTTTTAAAAAACTGGATTCACCCATTCGAAATACTGGAGCAATAAATCTGAGTTCAAGTAGCCCAAGTAGAACAATTGAGTCGGCAACTACAACTGCCAGAAATAATTTAGGCGATTTGAGAGGCACATCACCATATTTAAATGGTATAGGAACATCAAAAAAACAATTTACCACATCAAGAAATTTAGATAGGTCTTCACCATTAAGAAAGCTATCTGTTGGATTACCAAATTCTAGAAAAAGGTCGCCATCTCCGTTTAGAGAATCACCTCCACCTGGAATACCTCTTGTGAGATCAGGAACTGGGAGTAGTTCGGTTAGAAATGGATTACCACCAATAGTTCCTGGATTCCAGAAAAAATATACACCATCTAGAGGTAGGGAAAATTTTTAAATTGTTTGAATTAAATTCAAAAATTCACAATAATTATTTTTAATGTTTGACCTATAACTTTAGGACTAGATGGTCTTACTAAGAAACCGGTTGATTTTCAAAGTAGGCCTTTGAGAGGTTTAGTAAGCAGTCCTGTTCGAAGTATTACTAGATCACCAAGTCCATCTTTAACTCTAGGGTAAGTCGAAAAATCAAGATTGTCAATGAGGTTAGAGTTTATTTGTTAAAGTTTTAAATGTTAAGTCGTTAATTGCTTGTAGAAACTCCTTAAGATCAATAACTCCAACACCAAGAAGAATATATCCTCAAAGTGCTGAATATTTCTCAGCAGAAGATAAGTCAGCAGAAGATTTTACTAACAAAGACGACTCAGCAGTTGTTTTTGACGCAAATTTAACGTTTGTTTTGGGAACTAAGGGAAAGATAAGACAAAATTTTAAGCCAAAACCAGCTTTTGAAGACAGAGAAACCGCTTCTTGTGCTTTAAGCAACAAAATTTCAAAATTTTTACAAAGAACGGATCATGTGATGGATGAGTGGCAGAGAGTAGGTCAGTTTATTAATAAAATACTATTATAAGTTCTTGGAATGAAACAGAAAAACAAAAAAAGTAGAGACCCTGTTTGCATGTCATATTTATTAATAGGGCCCCTTAGAATATTTAGGTTTAGATCACGCCCAAAAATTCTAAAAAAAAATAATATCAAATTCAAATCTGACTTAAACTTATTAAAAATTTTTAAGGCCACAAAAGTAAAAACAAAGAAGACCAGAGTCTCCAACTTCAAATAAAACAAGGTTCTAGAGTACCATCACGCTCGAGAAGTGCAACAAATATATTAATTAAAGGATTTCAATACTATTCTAGATCAGGAAGTACTCCCAGGAGTACTTCTAGATGTTCTGTTAGGGAAGATGACTTTGAGGACGATTGTACTGAGGCGGGAATTGATGAGGTGAGAAGAAAGTTGAAGTGAAAGAAACAGTTTGTGCTAAATATAAAATATTGCTTTTCTATATTGACTTTTTTCTAATACTAAGCTGCACAGTTATTGATTTTTTTTACCAAACTAATTTTTTAAGTGCCCTGCCTCCATAAAATATCATTAGCGTTATATGTGCCTTGTCGATTGCTTCTTGTTGTGAGATTAAGACTAATTGTAAACCTACCATAACTTCTTCTTGTCTCAGTGGCGAATCCAGGGGGGGGCACTAGGGGCACTTGCCCCTCCAGAGAATTTTTTGAATATATAAAAAATGAGTAAAAATTAATGTTTTTGCTAATAAAAACTCAAAATTTTTGCCTGCGGCGCATGAAAGTGTCTATTGTTGTTATCATTGAAATTACAACCACTGACTAATTCAATAAAATGCTGCTTAAAAAAATATATACCGTTTTTTACCAACAGAGAATGTCACCTAAAGTGCCCCCCCTCCCCCCCGCCCTTGTCTTGTCTTTGCCCTTTCTTCTTTATGTTCCTTCCATTAAATTCCCGTAGATTCACTCCAAGAATGTTTGTCCACCTCCTTCTTCCCCCCCTTTTATAAATGAAACTGTGTCAGCACATTCTATTTAAGGGTGTATAAGTTTTGTTCCATTCTAATCTGCATATACTTTGTGCGGAATTCAATAATTTAAACTTATATTTCTTACAAACCTATTTTCTTACAAACTATGAAACGCTTTCGCATCCTAACTTAATTTAACTTGGCTCCATCTATCTTTTCTCACCCGGACTGGGTTCTTGTTTACATCCGCTTCCCAGATATTCCTAATTTTTATAACCAACCAAAATAAAAAGGAGAGGGTACACCAGTGGCGTATATAAGGGCCCCCCCCCCGAACCGAACCGAACCGAACCGAACCGAACCGAACCGAACCGAACCGAACCGAACCGAACCGACCGAACCGAACCCCCCCCCCCCCGAAGCAGCTAAAATATTTTTAGATATTTTCCACATATTTTATGAGTACAAACATAAAATAGCATAAAATACTGCCTCATGGGGTCTTGGGCCCCCTCCGAAACTGTCCGGGCCCCCCCCCCGAATTTTTTTTCTATATACGCCACTGAGGTTTGACATTACCATTGAAAAAGCTGAAATAGGTAGCCCAACCAAACTCACTATAATTTGATTTGATCGCGGCCTTATCAGAATGACGAACATTATTATTTGTTTGTTATTTTTATTGTGTTTTTGTTGGAAAAGAGAGGAAAATTTAGCCTAATCCAATGAAAAATTTTATATTTTAAGACCCTGAACAGTTTTTGACAGTTAGATCTTTATCAATTTATAAAAAAAACTGTCAAAAACACAAATAAACAAAAACAGCGGTTGACAAGCACTTGACATTTCTAAACCAGAGAACGAAATATGAAACTAAAGCGGGCCTTACACGATCAATAATATTGTCAATATTTCTGTTCTTGTTATTCATTCTCTCGCGAAAGATATAAACAAAGAAGCATATAAAAATATTGAAAATATTATTGACCGTGTGAGGGTTACTTAAAATAACGATGATATTGACAATATTAAGGAAAAACAGTTTAATATTGTCAATATATTGGAGAATTTTCACGATTCCGAAAATATTTTGAGCGGAGATCAATATATTTACAATATTTTGATCGTTCGAGGGCCATATTAACAATATTCGTATCAGTTGCTGTGTAATTATGGACGAAGCCGTATCACCGCTGCCTCAGTTTTCATCGACAAAGTCGAAAGGTCTGAGAATGAGCAAGAAAATCTGAAAATTTTATTAGCAATTTCTATAATATTTAGGTCCTCCTTCTTTAAAGTTTTCTAGAAGACTCAAATAAATTTTTGCCTTTCTAAATTCCGATCTTTTTTCTTTTAAATTTCATTGCAATTTGTGCCAAAATAATGGCAACACATGCTTTGTTTTGCTCGTTTCATACTTGATGTTTTCTTTTAAAAATCTTCTCGAAAACGAATTATTGATACAAATATTGGTCGTGTACGGGCATTTCTAACATATTGACAATATATTTTCAAAATAAAATATTGAGAATATTATTGATCGCGTAAGGGCCGCTTAAAATAAAATTGCCCTTGCTGGGATTTAATTGAACACAAAAATATTTCTAGAATACTAGATATTGAACTATATATTTACTCAAATTGTTCAAAAAATTATTCGTTTTCAAAGTAGCTTTCCAATAAAACCATGTTAATGAAACAAACTACTTTTATCTCTCTAATAAAAATAAAATTTATGTGCACATTTGTTAGGATTTGATTTTGGCATGAAAAACAAACATTGCATTGGATTAATTTATAAATCTGTTTAAGTTTAAATTGTAGTGATCTTTGTTTTAAGTCAAGTAGTCATAAATTTTATAATATTTTGCTGGCATTAAATTGGCAAATAAATGATTGGAAATAAATTTTGGAACAAACTAATTGAAAATTAAAATAGGAAATAAGCAATTAGCAACGCAAGACAATGACAAAATAGAATATTATACAGGGTGATCCAAGTTAAGTGACCATTACTAAAGAAAGGAAAAGTTTAAATTGGTAAACTAGTAGAATTAATTATTTACATTCAACAAATTTTAATTGAACACCCTGTATTTTATAGTTTTTTTATAGCTCTTTTAATTCTAATTCTTTTTAATACGTAATGTTGAATTTAAAATATCTTTGGTATTTTTTATTTAGGAAAAAAAAATCAAAAGACAATTTTTATTTACAATTGAAAGACCTATCAGAAAAAATTATAAAATATACGAAGGTCAATTGGTTTTTTTAAATGTTTTTTGAAAACTTCAAAACTGCAGAAACCTACTTTCTATTTTTTTTTAAATTTAAGTATCTTAAAGAGCATCAAAAATTCTATTAGTTTTCCACCATTAAATTTTTTTATATCTTTAATAATAAAAAAGTTAGCAATGGTGGAACCGAACCGAACCGAACCCTGTATACAAGACGCTAAAAGTGAAATTTTTTTCCTGAGGCGAAAAGTTTGTAACCCAACCAGAGAAAGGGCTTAAAATCGTCGAGAAATAAAAAAACACTTTTATGACGGGGTTTATACGATAAATTTCGCACTTTTTTCCAAATGCTTTTCTATTTTATTGGAGTTTTTATATTTTTACGTTTTTATTTAAGATTTGTGCTTTTTATCCCTGATTTGTCGCTTTTTATCCCGGAGATAAGAAGTGACACTTTTATTCTTAAAATGCGGGATAAAAAGAGAACTTTTCATCCCTATAGTGTGAAATGTTTGTTTCTGTTAGAGATATTTTTCATATTTTAATTAAATTTTTTGCATTTTTAAAATTTGTATTTTTAGAAATTTTTAAGAAAAGCCTTAAAATTATTATCGTGGTTATTAATAATTTAATGATATTTACTAATTTATGACTTAAAACATAGAAGCCCTAGATAAAGATATTATAAATTCAAAATTATATGCTCTTAATAACTTTCTTCGGGCTTTGTTCAAAACCATAAAACTCATTAGTAATAATTTTACAGGTAAGTTTGTGGTAATTAGCCGTACACAAAAATTTTTGTGAAAAAGATATGAAAGACATTAATTAAAATTAGATTACAGGTACAAAACGCATTAACACTTTCAATTATCATTACCCTAAACATTTATTTTACTTTCCGTAGTTTATCAAGAACTATCCATAGTTTAATTAATTTGATCTTAAGATGGTGTTTTTCCGGTGTTACAATTGTCAACATTTAACGAAAAAATTGAAGTGCTTTCAATGTGGTTTGCTTGGATGGGTTATGAATGATTCAGATTTGCTAAACCTAAACTATAAACAAGTAGGTAATAATAATTTATAACTCGTAGACAATGATTAAGTAGAAACAAAGTTTTGGACTTCCATTGTCTTTTTTTATTTTAAACATGACGTTTCGGGTAATAAGAATCTCTATCCGTTTTCAAGTGTAAACTGAAAAGGTTACGTAGTAAAGTAAAGTAATTTTAGAAGTTAGTTGAATTCTATCTACAAAATTTAAGTGGATTGTATTTAAGTCACTAAAACCTAATTTTTATGCGAGTGATGTTTTAATACTGAAATGCAAAATTAGTATCCTGAAAAACCTAGAGTAAAAAAAACAGATTTGCTCTCGTTTTTAACGTTCATTAAAAAATAGAAAAAAATAAATTAGAATTTGAGGAGAAATTTATCTTGTGTTTTATAACAAATAAACCAGTTCTGAAAACTATTGGTTTGCTAAATTTTTTAGTAAAAGACATTAAACAATCCAATTTATATTATTAGTAACCATTCTGAGATTGTATTTTTCTTTATTTATACAATCTAGAAATTTTTGAATTTAAGATATTACGAAATATTTAAATAAAACCTGACCTATATTCTTGAAAGATGATTTAAATAATTATTAATTTATTAGGTATTATCATTCTATTATTTTTATTTTTTCATCTAAAAGTTTTTATTTCTATTACTTCAACTTTACTATAAAGGGTGTAATTTAAATGAGGCACCAAACTTTAAGGGGTAGGGGGAAAGCTCAAAAGAAGAAAAAAAATTTGCCACATTTTGCATCAGACCTGTTAGTTTTTTAGATACAGAATGTTAAAATAATTTTTTTTAAATTCAAATTCTAATAAATTTATGCATGCAATAGAGGTAATAATTAATAAAATTATTTTAAAAAATCCGTTTTTTTTTAGACATTTATTAAATGAAGTACTAGTATTACTATTTCTAAAACTATTAAGGGGCCACAAAAATAAATTTTTTTCTTTTCAAACGCAAAATCAATCTCAATTTTTTTTAATAAATATATAAATATATAATTTATATAAAATCACTTCCCGAAAAAATTGACAAATTGACTATTTCAAAGATTATTTGCCCACACGTCCTTAACCTACCTTTTCGAAAAAAATTTTAGATGTGTAGGGAAAATTCACCGCGAGAATTTTTATTGAATTTTTATTTTAATCTAACGTAACTTAAATTTTTTTCTTAAATCATAACTCCCTGTCCTTTTGTTGGGAGAACAAGCTCTGTGTTAAACCTAACCGATGTTAATTGATTGCAAACATAACCTAACCGGTGTCTAGACCACCAACATTTTGCAACAAAAAACTGGTTTTTGAAAAAAAAGATGGTTTTTCTATAAGCAGTTTTTTAAAAACTAATTAAAAATAAAATTTTATGGTGAGTCGGCGGCAGCAAATTGTCCCATTACTTTAATGGGTATTTTTTTGTTCATAATGAGACACTAAATTATTTGACATTTTTAAAATTCACACTTTTCCCCCAACTTCCTCACCCCTCAAGTCTAGTGCAACATTTAATTTACATCACCCTGTATAAAAAAATAACTAGATTTTTGTATCTGAATTGAGCAAAAACATTAACTACCTAGTCTACTTATTAAAGTTTATCAATTACTAGCGTTCTTCTACTACTACTTTCTCATAAGTTTTTCGTATTTCACAACAATAATCACTTTAGTTCTCAGAGATTGTAGTTAGATAATTCTTAGCAAGGTTTAAAGCTAAACATACGTTTTTTAAAATTTAAAGAATCATATCGTTCTATAATTGATGAATGCTTTAAAACTTTTATTTAATTTGATAGGATCAGGAATTAAACACTTCCCGAAATAGTCGATAAAGTGTGTTAATAGTATATTTCCTAACCAGTGCGAAACACGCATAGCGAAGTTCGGCCAGCAAGCATGTGCGGAAAAAACTTTCCGCAAGAGTTAGGAACACTATTTTTTCTTTGAGCTGGTGGAAATTTTTGATACAAAAATGTTTATTAAATGCATCGGTTTTGTATGCTTTAACATCCAAACCATATTACCAAAGCGTTCCTTGATAACTACTATTTAAAACTTCAGTTGTTAAGGACAACAACGGCCATTGGAAAGTTGAGTTGTTAAGATATCAAAAAAATAATATTAAGGTCCCGATTCTAAGGTTTTTCGATGGGTGCAGAAAAGTGGCACTTTAAAAACTGAAATGCTTACGAAAAAGTGGTACTTACCGCACGTTCGTATATAATAGTACATTTCATAACAAGAGAAGAAAGTGACAAATTTCACACGAGCGTGAATGTTGTGAACGAGGCGCTATATATTAATATATACCAGTCCTGTTGCTTTAATGCAGCGTTCTTCACACTAGAGTCCCCTTGGGGGCCCGCCGGCAATGCCTTAGTTGTGCAAAATGCTATTATTTTATTAGAATAAAGTTTATTTATTTTTTATGTTTATAGCGACAATTTTTCCGTGTCGTATTTATTTTAGTATTTTATTGTCTAAAATTCTTGCTGTCATCTATTTTTGATGTAGTGAAAGTAAGGTCAAATCGTTAAGCAAGGTTTATAGGTAGCGAACCCTGAAATTGATTTTCTATTGTTTGGTTATAATTTCTGATATGTTTTCCTCGGTTTCGCATTGGTGGCTCGTTCTTATTTTAAAAATGTGGTTTTAACACAGACTAAAGGTCTATTTAATAATAATAGAGTTTAAGCGTACTTTGTATATATCTAATTTAGGTACATTCAGTCTGCGTAAAACAACATCCTTAAAATAAAACCGAGCCGCCAATGCGAAACCGAGGAAAAAATAATTTCAACAATATATAATGTAGCCTATTTTTTTATACTGATTTTAAATAATAATTTGTTTAGGCTCCAGCGAACGGACACTCAGTTTTTTCTTAGGAGAGCTGGGTCGTTGGTTTTTTTTATCACTGAGTTGAAGTACCTATATATTTAAATGTTTTTGGACGCCACTCATTTTGAATCATGTGTAAAATGAGAAACACAAAATAAATACCTTAAATAGTGAATGATTATTAAAGGCACATTATTACAATTTAATAAAGACCTCACTGATTTTTTGCGATGAAAAGTAAAAATATTTTTTAGAGTAGAAAACAACAGATTTATTAAAAATTCTTCATGGAATTTTATAACAAAAAGGTAAAGGTAATAAGACCTCTTGAAGTAGGTAATTCATACCTACTTAAAACTGATACCTAATTATTTTTAAAAAAAGGAAAAGGTTATAAAAAATAATACCTAATTATTTATGCAAAGGATTATTACCCTTTGGCAATCACACTACATATTTACCCTAGGTTATAGTTTTAAGCAAGTTGCCATCAAGTGTACATCATGGTAAAATGAAAAATTCAGAATAAAATTTTATTATCTTTATCCTCAAGAATTTATGTTTATGTTTTATTATTTTAGTAGGTTTAGAGTACCCATTAATTTATTTTAAAATAAATTAATATTTTTATAATGGATGTTATACGATGAATTTTCTCAAAATAAAAGGAAATATCTTGCCTGATATTCATGGAAATGGAAACTACGGACTGCCTGAGACTATGGAAACCATGCGGGCTGCCTGAGACAATGGAGACTATGAAGTGCCTGAGACCATGCAAATGATGGACTGCCTGAGACATTGTTCTGGTCAGGAAATAATTTGCAAATTTCTGATGGATTTTTTGTAACCAAAAAACAGGATGAAAATTGTAGCGGGATAATCACGCGGTCTTCCCAAGGACCCTCAATAAGGGAAACTCTCCACACATTCACAGACCATGTATAGCAAATCAGTAGTTGGGGGTTTACTAAGAACGTGTTTTTAAAGGAGGATGTTCTCAAAACCTCCAATGAAGAAGAGATTGAGGGCCGATCCACGTCGTTCGACGTGACTCCCGGGACCGGACGCTAAAAGGAAAATCGCAATCTCCCCAGAGAACAGGATATTCTCCGACCAAAATATCAAGTGAAGCTATTCCCAGTTGATGTACACGGCCCGTGAAAGCAAAAATTTGAGCGTTTTTTACGAGCTAATCATGCTTATATTTACGTAGTGTTTTATTGTTATATAAATTAAAAATGCTACAATAACCAAAAAATAGAAAATCAATGTCACATTTCGGTTTCTATAAAGCTTGTCTTTACGATGAGTGTCCTTAACTAAAAGGCCTTACTAATTTAGCAAGTAGTTGTGGGTCCACAGCAAAATTAAAAACTTTGACTCTAAAAAATACATGGTATTAAATATTAAAGCAATAGACGAAAATAAACCTGTTGATTTTTTCTTTCTAGCTAAGCGAAATGACTGCTGATCTAGCAGAAGAAAACTCCACAGCAACTTTAGCAGCCGACCGTCTAGACGCTGAAACTTCAGAACGCTTAAGACTTGAAAGAGAGTTGACCGAAAGCAAGCATAAGAACAAGGAGTTGCAACAAGCTTCAGAACGCCTGGAGTTGGAATTGCTCTATGCCAGAAGTGACCTTAATGGTATTGGAGAGGAGGAAGATGAAGGTATAGGATTAAAAACTATATCAAAGATTTCTATTATACATAGAAACCGGTAATACTGGTTAAACAAGCGTATTAACACGACTGTAATAGCATATTTACGCTTCGAGTATAATAACGAAACAATTTATTTATAGCTTGTTTCAAAGATTTTTAAAAACTCTCATAATTTTTAAGATTTCTAAACAATTTTTTTTTTAACTTCTCTTTTTTTTTTCAATTTTTTGTTTTACATTAGGTTCCCAGTTAACCGCTAGCTATACAAAAAAAAATGAAAAAATAATCCAGATCCGTATTTTTTTTCTTAATTTCTTTCTAAAATCTCGAATTTGACTCGACAGATCAAAAATTTGACAACATCATTTTATTTGACAGGATCAACTGTCTGTAGAAAAGTTCAAATAGAATTTAAATATCTGCCCTAGTAACGGACTTCTAGAATGCCAAATTTTTGAATTTTTCCCAGTAGCTATAAAAGTACAAAGTCCAATGATCTCTATATATACAGGGTGTTCGGCACATGAACCGTCAAAATTTTTTGGGATATTGTTGGGGTCATTTGCTACCTTTGCAACCTTGGAACTTGGGTCCTTAGAGTCACGGCTAAAAAGATATGATTTTTTAAATTTTTTTCTCAAATTACCCAAAATCAGACCTTTATACCCTCGTAAGCTTTTTATTAATGTCTGGAAAAGCACCATTTTTTTTATCATTCTGTAATCTTATGCTACTTCAACTAATTAATTGATTTGTTAAAATTTATGTACCAAGGGGACATACGAGGTTTTTTATTGAAGAACATTAGTGATTTTGTGAAAGAAAATCAATTTCAAAATTAAAAATTAACAAAAGTATTGACACTTGAGAACTTCATTTTCTTTTAAAAACTTCTCTAGTTGATTACCTTTCTAACGGTATGCTACACATTGATTTAAAAAAAACAATTCTGCTTTAAAATACGGATAATCTGTGAGACGGGCAATAATCGATCGGCCTTAATAAGAAAAACAATCTGATGTTTCGAACAAAATTTATAAATAAAGAACACAATACATTATTGTTAAAAGTTTAACTTTTGTTTAAGTAGGTAAACGATCATAAACATCAAATTGTTTTTCTTACCCATTCCGAACGAGTCTCGCTCTTCTGACGGAATATCCGTATTTTAAAGCAGAAATGTTTTTTTTTTATCAATGTGTAGCATACCGTTAGAAAGGTAATCAACTAAAGAAGTTTTTAAAAGAAAATGAGGTTCTTAATTGTCGATACTTTTTTTGATTTTTAATTTTGAAATTGATTTTCTTTCACAAAACCACTAATGTTCTTCAATAAAAAACCTCGTATGTCCCTTTCGTACATCAATTTTAACAAATCTATTAATTAGTTGAAGAAGCATAAGATTACAGAATTATTTAAAAAAATGGTGCTTTTCCAGACATTAATAAAAAGCTTACAAGGGTTTAAAGGTGGGATTTTGGATAATTTGAGAAAAAAAAAATCATCTCTTTAGCCGTGACTCTTAGGACTCAAGTTCCATGGTTGAAAAGGTAGCAAATGACCCCAACAATATCCCAAACAATTTTGACGGTTCATGTGCTGAACACCCTGTATATATAACTGGATAGGCCTTTGCATATATGCAAAGTGAGGCAAAAATATTGATATTTTTTGTAAAGAGAGCACGCTGCGCAGGAGCTGCTACCTTTCCTTTTTCAATTTTTCTCTCCGATGATATGCTGTGGTTTTGAAAGTTCGCGGACGTTTGATTTTTAATTTATAACTGGATATATACTGCGATTAGGTACAAACAAAGTTTTTTAAATAATCAAAGCTTCAAAAAAGAAAACGGCTTTTCACTCCTATAAAACTCGTTTTTACAAGCAACACATCGTGTTCCCATTTTTTATTTTTGTTCAACAAAAACAATTTCAATAATATACTGACAGATATCTGCTAACAGGACTTAAAGCATTGGAAATTGTAGAGCGGTGAAAAACGAACTTAAAAAAAATAAATGCGTGAGCATGAGCGTTACGGGTTAGGTTTTGGGGGATAAAAAATGACAGGGAATCGTAATATTGCGATTTAAGGCGAAAGTTGACGTTGGAGAAAAAACTAACATACAGAAAAGTTATAGGCCATAAAAATGTCTAAAACTTTTGTAAATTTCATTTTTTACATAACCTCAAAATATTCGAGAAAAATTTTAAAATCCATAATTTTTTTTGTTTTTTTTTTTGCAAAAATAATGTCAGTTTAACAAAACTTGGCAAGAGTAGAGCTTTTTGGGTGTTTTGTATCCACAATATTTTACCAACAAAAAATTTTGAAGTTTCTAAGATATTTGTTTTTCCGCTCACAAAAAAGTATAGGGAAACCCATAAGACAAAAATGGCAAAATTTTGAAAATTCATATTTTACAAACTATACAGTTTATCAAAAAAAGCACGAAGTTGCTGTATTGTGGCGTCATAGAGATACGAAAAAACAACTGAGTGAGTTGAGATTCCAAAAAACGTCACTTAGCGATTTTTAGTATAGGAAAACCCATAAGACCAAAATGGCAAAGATTTGAAAATTCATATTTTACAAACCATACAGTTTATCAAAAAAAGCACGGAGTTGCAGTATTGTGGAGTCATAGAGATATGAAAAAACCACTGAGTGAGTTGAGATTCCAAAAAACGTCATTTAGCGATTTTTAGTATCGGGAAACCCATAAGACCAAAATAGCAAAACTTTGAAAATTCATATTTTACAAACTATACACTTTATCAAAAAAAGCACCGAGTTGCAGTATTGTGGCGTCATACAGATACGAAAAAACCACTGAGTGAGTTGAGATTCCAAAAAACGTCATTTAGCGATTTTTAGCATAGGGAAACCCATAAGACCAAAATGGCAAAACTTTGAAAATTCATATTTTACAAGCTATACAGTTTATCAAAAAAAGCACGGAGTTGCAGTATTGTTGCGTAATAGAGTTACGAAAAAACCACTGCTGAGATTCCAAAAAATGTCATTTAGCGATTTTTAGTATAGGGAAACCCATAAGACCAAAATGGCAAAACTTTGAAAATTCACATTTTACAAACTATACAGTTTATCAAAAAAAGCACCGAGGTGCAGTATTGTAGCATCATACAGATACGAAAAAACCACTGAGTGAGTTGAGATCCAAAAAACGTCATTTAGCGATTTTTAGTATAGAGAAACCCATAAGACCAAAATGGCAAAATTTTGAAAATTCACATTTTACAAACTATACAGTTTATCAAGAAAAGCACCGAGTTGCAGTATTGTGGTGTCATAGAGATACGAAAAAAACACTGAGTGAGTTGAGATTCCAAAAAACGTCATTTAGCGATTTTTAGTATAGGAAAACCCATAAGACCAAAATGGCAAAACTTTGAAAATTCATATTTTACAAACTATACAGTTTATCAAAAAAAGCACCGAGTTGCAGTATTGTAGCATCATACAGATACGAAAAAACCACTGAGTGAGTTGAGATCCAAAAAACGTCATTTAGCGATTTTTAGTATAGGGAAACCCATAAGACCAAAATGGCAAAATTTTGAAAATTCACATTTTACAAACTATACAGTTTATCAAGAAAAGCACCGAGTTGCAGTATTGTGGTGTCATAGAGATACGAAAAAAACACTGAGGGAGTTGAGATTCCAAAAAACGTCATTTAGCGATTTTTAGTATAGGAAAACCCATAAGACCAAAATGGCAAAACTTTGAAAATTCATATTTACAAACTAAACAGTTTATCAAAAAAAGCACGAAGTTGCAGTATTGTAGCGTCATAGAGATACGAAAATACCACTGAGTGAGTTGAGATTCCAAAAAACGTCATTTAGCGATTTTTAGTATGGGGAAACCCATAAGACCAAAATGGCAAAACTTTGAAAATTCACATTTTATAAACTATACAGTTTATCAAAAAAAGCACAGAGTTGCAGTATTGTGGCGTCATAGAGATACGAAAAAACACTGAGTGAGTTGAGATTCCAAAAAACGTCATTTAGCGATTTTTAGTATAGGGAAACCCATAAGATCGAAATGGCAACACTTTGAAAATTCATATTTTACAAACTATACAGTTTATCAAAAAAAGCACCGAGTTGCAGTATTGTGGCGTCATACAGATACGAAAAAAACGTCATTTAGCGATTTTTAGTAGGTATAGGGAAAACCATAAGACCAAAATGGCAAAATTTTATATTTTCTTTATTTATTTACACTACTTAAGGGTTAAACTACTATTACAAACCCTACGGTAGGCTTATTTATATCTTTAAAAACACCCGCCAAAACTTTGGTCCTAATACCCACTTTAAAGTTTTTTTTTACGAGAATTTGAAACTGATTTCGATACTAAATTTTAGGTGATGGCGACGGTGTTTACAAGCAACGTTACGAAAACGCTAAACGAGAGCTGGAATTTACTAAGAGACGACTTCAGCAACAGCATGAAGATGATTTAGAGCAGCTTGTTGCTCTGAAAAAACAGCTTGAAAAAAAGGTAAACAAGAGATTAGAATTTGACTTAGAGAGTAATAAAATTACTCTAAGGAATTCGAGATCCTGTTAAAAATATTTTTATATATGCAAAAAAACATTTAAATATTTTTAGTATTAGAGTTTTTTCTACTTTTAAAATTTAAGGATTATTAAATTTTAATAGAAGTTTTAAAATGTCCATTTAAAAAATAATCTATTCTTTCCTTTTTATTCATAAAATAAATAATATCTAAACTGATTTTTTTTTGTGGGGTAATAGTGATGCGAAAAAGCCACACCCTGAGAAAAACGTCACTTAGCGAATTTAAGGGTAGGGAATTCCATAAGACAAAAATGGCCAAACTTTCAAAATTCATATTTAAAAAACTATACAGTATATCAACAGAAGTACCGAGTTATAGTATGGTGAGGTCATAGAGATGCGAAAAAATCATACACTGAGTTAGGATTCGAAAAAAAGTCATTTAGCAAATTGCATGATAGGCAACCCCATATGACCAAAATGGCTAAATTTTGAAAATTCATATTTCAAAAACTATACAGTTTATCAACAAAAGCACCGAGATGCAGTAGGGTGCCCCCCCCCCCTCCGCGGTTTTGAGGGGGTAACGTGGTAGTTCCTACCAGGTTCGCGTCTCAAACAACGGACGCAAAAATAAAAAAAAGTCACGTAGACCTGCCTCGCAATCCCTTTTCAGCGTTCAAAAGTCGACATCGAAATGTTGTGCGACACACATGCACACAAAAACAGAAGTTGACCTTGTACATCGAGAATATAAGCAGCTGTAGTCCAGAAGCCAACAACCGAAGAGCCAGGATTAATAACCCAGGAGCCTGCTACAGTTCAAGTCAACTCACGACGACCGCGACTGTTGCGCTGAAAAGGAAAGAAGTCTATCGGCTATAACCAAGTTCTGCTGGGATGATAGCGATGTTAGGTAGATGCAAGTCTAAGATGTAGCGGGACCACCTTTCGGAAGGGGTGTAAAAGCATGGGTCCACTGTGTATACTTGCTACGCAGTATACAGATCCCTGCCCTCGACAAAGAGCAGTCAAGCAAAATTATGTCCCCTTAGAGAAAGAAAACTTGCATCTTAAGAGGCACATGCATCAGTTTGGTATATGGTGTATGGAAAAATCGAGGTTTGCGAAAAGGGCGTGCCGTGCGCCTAGTCGCTAGACCAAAAATGGTCTCCCACCACTTCTACTACTACTTCCTAGAAATTAATATGTGCGCTTTTAATATTAATAAAGGGCCTAAGGGATAATTACCCCCCCACCCCAGAAAAAATAAATGCACAAACATTTTTTCCTTGACAGTTACCCCTTCTAGAGTTATGAACTTCATTTTATTGGAGGTATAAAAGCAGCTGACAAACTACAATATGTGCTAAAAAGGTTCACTCTTAACTACTAATTGCACAGCTGCGACTCGTGCCGCAGGCGAGGTAAAGGAGTACTATACAAACAGCAGTATAGAAGCTATTTTCTTTTAAAAGTTGTTGCGTAGAACTTCTAGAGCATGGTACAACCGGTGTTTAATGTAGCCCTTCCCCACGGCCGCACAGTGGATCGAGGTATAGGAAAATGTGGACATTCGCTTTAAAATTCAGTACCTTTTTTATTTTTTGACTTTTGATTATGTTTTTGGGTTCATTAAAAAGCTAAAATGTTCCTTTATAAGATTTAAGAAAAAAAGAAGATAAATGTCAAAAATTTCAAAATGGCGGACAATTTGGAACATAACTTAAAATAGACTTTTTTATTTTAATTCATACCTAACCAGAAATTTTTTTATGAAGTCTGTCTGTCTCTTACAAATCACATAAATATCTGCATTTAGAAACACTATTTTAATAAAAGTTTACATTTTGAATAATAACAAGCAGAAGATAACTTACAAAACTTATTCTGCATTTTTAGTTTTATCTAGAAGCGACAATACTTCTAAGGGTAAGTTTTCATCATTTGTTTTGGTGCTGACTAGAAGGAGACTGGAAATAACTGGATCAGATGAAATCAGTAAATTATGTAATATGTCTTCATTTGTACATTTTCTGTTGCATTTCCGCGATCTGAGTTCTCTATACATACCTTCTAAAGTCTTTGTTTCTGGCCTCTGCGGCTTCCTCTGAAAGGTGTCCAATTGGTACCAAAGCGTCTTTAATTATTTCCGACCCGTGAAATAAGATCTTGTGGACCATGGCTAGCGTATAGTTCTGAAATGCATAAACATCGATGTTGCGACCAGAAGCTATAGTCTGCAATATGACGTGAAATCTCTTAACTAAATTAATATCCAAACCTGTTATTTCCGCTGATTGCGTACTATTGCTAAACAGATCTTCTTGCGGTGTTGTCATCATTGCTTGTACCGAATCCCGGTTTCGCCATATCAATGTTCATTCCCAATTCCTTTTCGAACCTGTCTTGTATAATCGTTTTAGCATTGTTTTTCATTGTTTTTTCTTCTGTGGTTCTTGCTGCCCACTTTTTAAATCCCATATTATATGAAATATGTATCAGACATTCAAATAATCTTATCCAGGCATGTAGCGAGGACATTCCTAATTTATAATAGTCTGGATTTGGTACTTTGCAAGCTACTAAATCCAAGTTATACATTTCTGTTGGCTTAGCTCCACAAATATAGCAATTTATTGAGGATTTGGATCCTGCTAATATTGTACAAATTTTGCCATCGATCATTGTGAAAAGAAGTGTGTGTTTTATAGACGTAGTTTTAGAAATTTGTGTTTAAGTCAGTAGAATGATTTCATCTTTTAAAGAAGCCGATGCATTATTTATTCCCTCTTTGGATTCTTTTATGAACTGAAAATTAATTGGTCGAAAATAAAATGGCGATAATGGTCGTGGGTTTCCCCAAACAACATTTGATCTTCATCAACCATTTGAAGTGGGACGTAAGCTGTCATAAATATACTTGAGTCATCTGATTCACTATTTTCAAAAGTTTGCTTATAATTGGACTGGCCAGAAGCGCCATCGAATCCATATTTACCTATAAGACTGAGTTTGCCAGGCACAGTATTCTTTAGAGATTCGAGTATCCTCGCTGTATGATCTAACAGGAACTGCAAATTAATTTTCGCAAAAGAATCGGTTATCATAATAGAACTTTTTGGAGGGTAAAACTCACGTTTTGCTTGCTGAACCTGATAATATGACGGATACATACAGCTAGCTCAGCAAATTTTCGTAAAATCAGGCAGTCTTTTTTTGATAGTTTTAGAGATACCTATATTGCTAGCGCCTTTTCCTTTGAATAAGAATGTTGGTGATACTTTTCAATATTTTCACAAAAATGTCTTACCTTTTCTACATGTTGGGATGTTGCCTTAAAAATTGGAATATTTTATTTACACCATTAATTTCACTTTCACTGCTAATTTTTTAAGTTATGGCAAAATATATTTCTTCCACGTTTTCATGTCTTAAGGTCTATGTTCTTCTTTTCTTTTGTTTTAAGGATAGATCTGCAAACTTTTTGCGTTTTTTCTGTATAATTTTTGATGACGATCTTTCAGGTTGACATTTCACAACAAAATGCGGCCAGACGAAGTCTTGTTTAAGCCACGATTCATTTTTCTTTAAAAAAACTTCATAAGTACGGTTACATTCTCTCCATTTTTTTGAAACAATTAAACAAAATTTTCTTAGGCACTCACTTAAAACAGCCTTCTCGTTTTCACTCAAAGTTTTCAATTTAAATTTATGACGGTGACACTCACTAATGTTTTAAACTCGCTTAAACTAACACTCGCCGATCTTAACTGAGTAAACAAATCAAAATTGCTTTTTAGTGCTTCCATATTTTACTTTATATGGAAAAGTTTAACATATTTTAAAACGCATTCACGAAGAATAAATTTTTCAATGTCATTTTTGACAGCTCCAATACTGTCACAATATATATATATATATATATATATATATATATATATATATATATATATATATATATATATATATATATAAATAAATAATTCACTTGTTTCTCCAAAGGGCACATTGTTTCAAGGCACTCTACGCTTTATTCGCGACCATTTAGGTACAGTACGGCCGAAAATTACGCGAAAACGAATTTCAGGCCTGTGTTGAGTTGTCCAATTCTTTTGAAATAGACCGTATCTTTTCTAAACTGGCGCCTACTGGCGGCAAATTTCCTTGTATTTGTTTTAAGGTACCTTTGATCTTAATAACAAATATGAAAATAATTTATGCATGTTTAAGCATTTTTTTAAAATTCAAATTAAAATTTAGTTTTATGTAACATATTGCATCACTGTAAAATTTTTAAAATTATTATAACTAAATACGTGTTGATTTTGAATTAACTGGGCAATTTGCAAGCTAATATGTCATAAAGCATGAAACTAAAACACAACTGATAAGTTTTTGGTCAGGTATGAAATTATGCTATTTAATTTGTAACAGCCTGCTTATTAGGAAAGTTTTAAAAATATAATGTGTCTGTGAAAAATGCTCCCTGTACAGTATATTAAGTCTTTTAAAAAAAAGTCATGCTTGTTTTAAACAAATCTGAAGTTTTTAGAAGATATGTGTTAAAAAATTATTCAAAGTTGGGAATATGTCAAAATTTCTGAATGTCCACCAACATACATTGCCTCGATCCACGGTGGGCCGCTGCAGTTTCGAAAAACAAAATTATTTCAGTGATTCTGTAAACATTTTAAAACTTCACATAAAACTATTATGAATACAAGATTAACTACCTAATTATCTGTAATATTCATTGCTTTTAAAATGTTCAAAGTTTTTTCCAAATCTATTTCCCAAATTAAATTAAAAATTAAATATAACGGTAGTTATTAAAAGATAAGGCAAATTGTCAACACCTGCGCGACCTTCACGCTTCAAGACATAAATAAAATTACCTAGTTGGGATACAGCGTTATTTTGCGCTTTAATTTAGGTAATGCAACAAAAATGTGCAAGTAGAAGCATAAGTTTTTTAAGGTTCTGTTTTACAAAATATACAAAAAGTTAAATATTTCTATCAATGGTCACCATGTTGTGCGTGGTAAGTTACTGATAATTTTTTTAAAACTCAGTTGCGACGCTACATATTAACGTAATATTTAAATGGATTAAAAATTCCGTCTTATATCTCGTAATTATATGAGAAATTTTAGGTAGAGTCTTTTAGAAGATTCAATAAAATTAACCTTCAAACCTGTCTGCAAATATTCTGATTTTTTTACCACAAGCTTTGTTATGGGGGTATTTCCAATCTTTCATCAATATCACCTGGCTAACAAATATTTTCCTTTGTTTTAAGCTGGCTGATGCTTACGAAGAAACAGAAGAACAGCGTCAAGTAGTGGGCCAATGGAAACGTAAAGTTCAGAAACTTAATGGTGAAATGAACGATTTAAAACTGCTTTTGGAAGAACAGAGCAGTAGAAACAATCTTTTGGAGAAAAAACAGAGAAAATATGATTCTGAAAGTCAACTGTTGCATGATGAGCTTAAGAAAGAACGACAAGCTAAAGACAGGTAAGCTTGTCAAATTATTAGATTGTTACCGTATTAAAGCTGTTTCATTAGGGACTAATACTATGTCGGTTTATAACGTTTTCCACGTTGTCCGAAACCTGTTTTCCACCTCCTTCGACAATCATCTTCTGTCAGGTTTTTTTGGCGCATTGATCTTTGGATTGACTGTTGCCATTCTAGTTTAAGACGCCCTCTTTTGCTGCGCCCTATTGGTTGCCATTGTAGGACAGGCTTTGGTAATCTTTCATCGTTCATCCGTTGTACATGGTAGTACCATATCAGTTGTCTTTTAGTGATGTCATCCGTTATGATTCCCTTGATTCCCATTCTTTCTTTTTATGATCTCATTTCTTACGTGATGTGTTCTTGATATTCTCATTGATCTTGTTATTCCATCAATTTCAACACTTTCTATTTTTGTATTGTATTTTGCTGTTTAGCGACAAGTCTCTATTCAATACAACATTGTGCTTTTCACTATTATTTCATATATGTTAAATTTTACATTCTTTTTTATTTCTCTGCTCCATAAAATATTGTTAAAACATCCATTAGGGACAGCGCAAGAAATTTTTTCTTTATAATTTTTTTTGTTTTCTATGTTATCAAACTTTAGAACGGTAGCAGTAAATCACTTTTTATTGTAGGTTATCGAGAGAAAGAGAAGTTTTTATGGCAGAAAAATATCAAATGGAAAGTTCTCTAGCCGACACGAAACTGGAACTAGAACTTAAAGAAGAAAAACTCAATGCATTACAAAGAGAATTCGATGAAATAACATGTGGAGGTACGTGTGACTAGACTGGAAATAAGAATTTTCAACTCAAAATATTTTATAACTAACACCTCTTTATTCAAACTATTAATTAATTAAAAAGCTTTTTATTTTAAATAAAACAATTACAATTTTTTTTAGGAAAAACTGAGGAAGAAGTCACGACCCTTAGAAAACAAAAGATTGATTGTGAAAGAAGGCTTCAAGATCAGGAGGAAGAATTAGATGAACTGGCTGGTCAAGTCCAACTTTTAGAACAATCAAAGCTTAGGTAGGTAACTCAAAGTGCATTGAATTTTTTTTTCCAAAAGTCTATTCAATAAATTTAACAATGCATTTTAAAAATATTTATTACAATAATGTTGTGCTTTTTAAGATTGGAAATGGCATTGGAACAAATGCGAAAGGAGGCCAAAAAACAAGCTCAGATTAGTGAAGAAGAGCTGGAAGAAGCCAGGTGCAATTCCCAGAAGAAAGTCAAAGGGCTGGAACAACAACTTGAAAATGAACATGAGGAAAGAACTCACCTACTTAAAGAAAAACACGAACTGGAGCGCAGACTGCAGCAAGCTGCAGAGATGGAAAGAAGTGACAGGGCAGGTGACGAAGCTCTAATGCAAAAACTTAAACGAGATCTGAAGCGGACAAAGGCTCTATTGCGAGACACTCAAGCTCAGTTGGAGAGACAGAAAGCTGAAATGCCAAGTAAGTTCAATGGGTTCAATGGCATTTTAATAGTAATAAAAGTTAAATTAAAAAAAATAACGAAAAGTGTAACGAATTATACAACGAAAAGAATTTAGTGGCACAAGGGCAAGGGAAAAATCCAGCTTGTGGTAAATCTTTTTATTATCTTATTTTTCCCTTGCTCTCGGGCGCTAAAACTAACCTTTGTGATAACGAATTATGTTTGGTGTTGACAGGCAAGAATGTTATTCGTCAACTTCGAAACCAACTAGAAGATCTAGAGTGCGCACGCGCAATGGCAGTAAAAACCAAGCAAAGTCTGGAGCATGAACTTCTGGAAACACAAGCCCAGTTAGATGAGGCCAACAAGAATAAGTCAGATGCTGAAGACAAATACAATTTGACCCTAAGAGAAAAGAGTGAACTCCAAAGCCAGTTAGAAGAAAATGAAGAAGAACTTGCAGAGGTAAGAAAAATATTTTAAGGACCTACATTAATTTCTATAATTTAACACGGTCAATGGTCTTTATGTAAATGTCTAACTTGTGCAAAACATGCATATTTAATTACCATTTAAATAAAATTTGTAGGTTCTTAAAAAATACAAATCAGCAGTCCAACAAATGTCATTGGATCAATCCGCTTTGCAAGAACAAGTCTGTTTGGTATCGGAATTGGAAATGGAAAGGAACCATCTCAAGGAGCAACTGGCTGAGCTTGCCACCAGGCTTGAGTCAGTGGAGTCGATGGGCGGAGCCTCATCTAACCTTATGTTTAAGCGGTAAGTGTTAACATTCTTCCTTTAAATAAAGAGAAAAATTTAAATAAGCCTTTATAGTATAATAAACAAATGAAAAATAACAATATTTTTCCAGGTCCGAACTAAAGGTGAAAGAATTAGAATCCAAACTCGAACTAGAGCAAACAACTAAAACAAGGATGGAAAATCAAATAGTAAGATTAAAAGAGACAGTAGAAAAATTACAAAATGACATTTCTGCATCAAGAGTGAAAGAGGCTCAAGCTCAAGAACAAGTTAGGAAGTTGCAGAGACAGATTAGGTAAGAAATTCAAAAAATATTGACCGATTTTAGTTGATTCATTAATGATGCAAATGTCGTCAGACGTTTTTCAGAAAACCGAAGCATGTTTGATGTATTAAACCATTATTTTTTACCTATTTTTTACAGAGAGTTAAAAGAGGAATTAAACAAATCGTTGGCAAAAGAATCTGAAGTTATAATTAAGAAAAAAGAATTGGAGAAAAAATGCGAGACACTGGAGCATGAAGCGGGAGCCACTAGAACTGATCTTAGACTAGCTTTAAAAAGGATAGAAGATTTGCAGAATGCGATACAGGGAGAGATGGATGATAGTATTTCTGATCATACTGAAAGGTAAAGTACTTAATTTACATGAAAAAATAATGGAATTCGTGATTGTACAACTTTCTGGTTACTAATATTTTAATTCTTATTTTAGTGATGAAGAAAGCTTTGGATCTGAAGATTCGGTTAATACCTTCTTATCAAATCACAAAATTTCGCCCAGAAACGAAAAGACATCTTTGGCCAATGATCTTAGAAGGTATGCTTCGTTTTTTAAATAAACAATATGAAAAAATGTAATTTCTATTTTCTTTTAATTGTTTGTTTGACCAGTATGACACTGCTGTAATAACTAATATATAATTAAGTTTAATAAAAAAACATATCTAATGGCAAGTCGATACCAGCTTACAGTGTTTTCTCTGTACGCTGTCTATCTCAAGGGACATCTAACATAACCTTTTAGTTCTATCATAAACTAATAAAACTCGTTTCTGGTTCTATATTTGTCCTCCTAATTTACGTTAACACACTTTTGTAAGCAACATTAAAAATTTAACTGGACCCAAATTTTGTCATAACAACGTGACATGTGGAGCTAAACCACACACAACCTGTCAGTCAACCGACGAAAATTTGGGTCCGGTTAAAAATCTTACAGCTTATTATGTTGCTTACACTCTTGTGATTTCCAGGGCAAATATATCTCTAAAACTATTGCTCTACGGAACAAAATTAAGTGCAAATCATTGCATGCTTACTCTGTTAATCTGCAAAGTATATCTTTGATATGCACAAGTTCTGAGTCAGAGTATGTATATATACAGGGTGTCCCAAATAAAAGCAACTGCATGGGGATTTCGAAAACGGTAAGAGATACGAGTTTGTTTAAATTAGAAAAAAGTTGCGCTATTCAAAGCTTAATCAGATGCCGTATCAAAAATAAAAATATCTACAGGGGTTTTTAAAATATCAAGCAAAAACTAAAAATTGTGTTTTTGAAAAATTTAAATATCGCCGCCATCCTGCAAACAAATTTAATGAAATTTGGTAGTTTTATATAAGCAGCTACGGATAATTGAATGACGTTAATAATTTTTTTCCAGGCATTCTATTTTTTCTGAAACCATAGCCAACTTTGTTATTTCTTATGACCGCCATATTAGTAAATTTGATAGTTTTAAGAGTTCGTACACCTCTAAAGTTTGTAAACTACTAACATGGCAAGAAAAAATATTTTTAAGCCTATAGTAAGTTTTGATTTTTATATTTTTGCTAAACAACAATGACAAGAAAACATAGACACGAAGCACTTAATTGACGAGATTCCCACTGTCCCCGTCTAGCGAAACCACATCACTGACAAATAAATGAAAAACTAACCCTTAAACACAAGTTCTTTTTGATCTTCGTGAAATATCAAGCACACAATAAATAATTAATAGATAGACCTAAAGAAACAGGTTGTATTTCTTTCAATCTTTGCGTGTTTTCATTAAAAGAAAAACATTCAAATTTTTGCTTCGGGTGGCTGTCGTATTCCTAATAAATTTGCGTTGCGTTCCTGAAGCAGATGTAATAATTTGATATCTAAAATATATTTTTTTTGACAGGTTGTCAAGTAGCACTAGCCGTTCCAGCACGTCAAGTAACCTAAACAAAGACTCGTCGTATGCCTGAGTAACGGAAACGATCTGCAGAGCTGTCAGTTTGACATTTTGCAGACGTCAAATTGAATCCGATGATCACGTGGTGGTCGAGTATGTATAAGATCAAGTTTAGTACGATGTTAGATACCGGAATTTGTTAAAATTCATTTACTATACTTTAGTTTTACATTTAGAAATGCAAGGCTGACTTGACTTGAGCTATAAATCAAAATGAAAAATTGTCAAAATTTTTAAAGTTTTTGTTAGAAAAATATAGGGCTCGATTTTTTTTCAATTGGCGAATAAGTAATTTTTGCGAGTTGAACAAAGAAAAATGGCGTAAATAAACACATAAAATAGTTTTTGTGATATAAGACTGAAAAGTTATAGAAAAGTCACATTGATACGAGGAATTATATATAATATTTATTTAACCTTTTATGTTATATTTTAAAAGAGATTTATTTTAATTTGTTTTGTACTTATTTTAAATATTTAAAAATCACTGCTAATAATCTGCAATAATTTTTTTCTGATAAATTTTTATTTGGTATACTCTTATGATATATTATACGTATAATCAAACCAAATAACAAAATAATAATGCTTGTACAAGGACAAAATTAGGGACATTAGCATAGACTAAAAACTGCCTGTTTTTTAAATAAAAATAAAATATTTTGTTAAAAATAAAGGTAGGAGGAATAGCTAGGCATAAGTTTCTTATTCTTGTTATTTATTGTTAAATGTATTATTGATTTAATTAAATTTTGTAAATATTTTTTTTTCTGTATAAAAATATTATATATTGTAGCTAAAAAATAGTTTTGGTAGTATTTTATCGTTATAGAATTTCATTTAGATTTATTTTAGTTGCTAACTGTATTCAAAATGTCCTGAGTACCTACTATAAAATAATTTTTTTGAAAATATAAAGTTTATGCTAAACTAAATACTTTTGTCTTTTTTTTAATGCTTCATTAGAAAAGAATAATTTAGTTAGTGAACTAAAGTGTCTTCACACACCTACGCATCAAAATTTTTAAAAAATCATATATATTAAAAACAAAAAATTTTATAGTTTTTGCAAAGTCAGTTGAACAAATAAAAGCCGACCATCGGCATATCCTTTATAGAAAGTGACATGACATATCAATTATTTCATTTAATTATGGCGTAAACTAAAAAAATAAAAATAGATAAGAAAACTTTCTATTCCTACACCTACAGAAACGACACTGATTTATTTTCTAACTCTGCATACTGCCGACTAAAGGGGTCCCGAAAAGCACACCCGAAAGCAATTAAAAGCGCATCTCAAAAAAATCTGCTAATCAGGTGCCGTCCATCCACCTGGACTCGGTCAGTCGGAAAACAAATACTTTGTGGTCGGACCGCAAAGAGCCGCGCCTCTTCTGTGTCGGTAGGGTTGAAATTATACCAGGAAGATTTTATATGAATTTGGATAACTTATGAAGGGCAGAATGAAGCAAAATTTCAGGAAATCGATAGAACCCCGTATTAGGAGTTATTCAAGTTACTTTGCAAAAACTATACCCACTAATTATTCTCAAAAAAAAATTAGGATTATGATTAAAAAATAAAAAGTTTGTACTTTTAAATTAAATACATTTATTCGTCTATAATAAAGGCTACATTAGTTATACTAATATAATTTCTAGCAGGTATATACACACATCTATTTTTTTCGGTATGTTAATAATTACGTTTTAGTAATTTAATATTTAACAAATTTTAATTTCTGAGAAATAGAGATATATAGGTTAAAAAAATGATTCAATATTTATTTAAAAAAAGAGTTAAACAATTTTTCAAACATTACTAATAAAAATCTGACAAAATGTTTGTAAAATATCAAATAATTTGGCGTTTACAGGTTGGTATATAAGTATTTCTTATTTTATACACAATATTATTCGATGGGTGATAAACTGTTTGTTAAGTTATTAAGGATTAACAATAAATTTTAATAGGCATTACACATAAAAATGAAATATATTCTGATTCGGGACGTGTAATGCCCATTCTTAAGTTGAATTTTTTGCTTTATCTACGACCACTAGGTATTGAATACATTTTTGAGATTTATTAGACCAACGAGCTTTTTTTAATATATTTTTATAAAAAAATATTTATCGAATATCAATCACAAAGTTTAATGTTTAGCTTACGTGACTATTTCCTCTTTACATGGTAGTGGATAAAGCTATTTTTAAAGTTTTAAAAGAGCTCTTTTGGTTTTTAAAAAATAAATAACTTTTGTGACTTATTTGTTTTTTTTTAATGATATACTTACTCTGAAAAAAAATATAGAATATTTTTTATTGTATAGGTACTGTAATGATACGACGATTTTTCAATGAGGCACTAAAACATTTTTTGCGAAAAATAAAACTACCTTAGGGTTTTGGTTAAAAAAAAATCTGTTAAAGAGTATATTATACAAGCCCTATCTTAGTGAAGTTGGTACTACTAACAACTAAACTAAGAAAAGCTTATATTATTAGAAGATTCTTTAAAAACTAAAATTTAATTTCTTAAGTATGCATTTTTGACATATTCTGCTATATTTTAATTTAGATAAATCTAATATTTTATAAAAAAAAAGTTGTTTGAGTCAACTTCAACAAGAAAAGGCTCGTGTTTTACACTGTTCAATTAATTAGAATAATTGTACGTATTTGTTTAAAATATTCTTCAACAAACTTTTTTTTGCTAGAATAGCAAACAACACTCAAATTCTAAAGTTTACTAAAAAAAATAATGCTTTTGTTTATCGTTGAACACTCTTCAAGCGATCAAGCGGTACAAACACTATGCTCTGTCCTTAATTCAACAAAAATTAATACAGCAAAAGTCTGCAATTTAATTTAAACCAATTTTTTTTTATTGTCATACAATTTAAGCAAATTTACTAAATGGAGTTGAAGTAGAAAAAAAATTTTGGAAAATAAGTTAAACCATCGAAGTCTGAAGAATGGCTTCTACAATAAACAAAAACATTAAAAGACAATAATTTTTCTCGAATGGCAACAAACTGGTTAATATCGCAAGCAGTAAAAACCTTCGTATCCCATGACGGTTCTTTGATAACTAAGTTTCCTAAAGAACGAGTCACAAAGACAGGGAGTTTTTGTGATTCGTTCTTTTAAATCAAAAGTGAAAGATTTGCAACTCATTATTTACCATCCAACACCTGCCTTATTCAAACCCTTGAGTTTACCAGATATAATTATTCTACTATATGAGCCTTTAGCAGACCTATCTCCAGAAACAAAAATTCGGAATGCATTGCCTTTATTTATTTTAAACACGACGTTTGAGTTATCTAGCGTTAGTATTTCCAATTGTTTTACATGTAAACTATACAATCCAGTCTATAGACTAATGGTCGGAAGCTATAGTTTTGCATAAGGAGTCGCCTTGGTGAACACGAAAGTTTGTTGATGCTGCATTTATAATGTAGAACAAAAAAGTTTTTAGTCAACTTAGCATTGACATACCAAACATATTCAAACCAGTCCATATGGAAAACAAACTTCTTAGGGATTAGGGGGCAAGCCGTCACACTTGACTGCACACCTAGTAATATAGGTTGTAGCCTATAGGCTGGACTGTTTACACTTAAAAACAGTGAGAGATACTTACCTACTAAACAAAATCGAAAATGGGTATTCCCTTGATTAGAGATATTAGTCTATTGTCCTGATTTCTCCACTGCTTAAAAGCTTACTCGAGAGGCATAGGGGACTCTAAGCTCCTTAAATTACTTATAGTGGCGCCCGAGAACTGTTGATTTTCTTAAGTTAGGTAACATAAAAATTAACAGTGACCCTGTGGCGCCATAGTAAAAGGGGTCGCTATCCAAAATGCCGAAAACTAACCCCCGTTAAAAGTTGCACGTTTGATGTTTTAGAATAAACCTTTTTCATTTACTTTAGATTCCTGAAATCATTTGTTGATATTCGTCTAGCAAAAAAAATAGTTGACACTAAGAAAATAATTGTCTTAAGTTCTTACTAATTACTGCTGTTGTTTGACTTTTCAACAATATCAATTGTAGGTAGACATGTTTTAATACTGAATGAGTTTTTGGTGGTCTCCTGAATTAGTTATTATTCTCGTTTCAGCCAATTAATCAGCATACTTTGACGTTATTATAAAGTCATTTGCATATACTAACTGTGTTTGCATATCTTAGTTTTTTAAAACCGTCATAGAGAGAAGGGAAATGATTTATTGCAATTACTGCGTAACAAAATACATATACTCTATAATTTCTCAGGTTTCACCTCTAATACATTATTACAGAATTAGATTTACTTTTACTAAAAATCTATAAGTGATATTTTTCTCGATAAAAACTTTTGTTTCAATAGATTTTGACGATTGTTTGAGCCGCGACTAACTATATCGCGCAAAAATAATTATTTTAATAAAAAATTATGCACTGAAATTATGGTTAACTACCAAACTTAAAAATGCATAAGCTGTATATTCAAGAGAACAAAAAATTTGGGTGCATTTTTTTACAGAAAAATATCTCTTACAATCTACAGTAATTTTAAAACTTTTAACAATTTAGAATTTTTTTGGAAAATGTTTCCAAACATTTTACAACTAGAATTAATACCAAATTTTACCAAAATTGATAACAAAATAACATATAAATTTATAAATATTTATATAAATTTAAGAAAAAATTACATTGTTTGTATAATGACGTTTAAAAAACCAATAAATAACTAATAATTTTTGGAATATAATTTTAAATCTAAAAACTAGAATACTCTATATAATTTTTAATATTAGATATGAATTATTATAACTTCACATTGACATTTGCTATGATACAAAAAGCACATTTATGTTTTTAAAAAGATCGCAAAAATCACAATTTTTTAACTTTTAATTTCTTTAAAACCAAAATTTTAGAAACTGCTTCTCAGATCAGCGTTCTGTTTAGAGTTATTGACCAATTTCGATGAATTTTAAAAGGAGAAACATAAAATAAATTTTTATTTTTTTGTACGAAGGAAAAAGATATGTTTAAAATAAAATAATATTTTTTTGCCAATGCAAAATTTTGGATAATATTTTTTAGTTGCTGTATCTTACTAAATACTAAAATATATATTAATTTAATATTATTCACATTTACGCTATAACAATTTTTTCTTAACTTTAAATAACATGTTGTTTTAAAGGTATCACAAAAAATATTCCTCTTTAAAAAAGAGATTTTTTACCAGTTCTTTTTTAGGGTTTTCTTTGAATATAGGTATAGGTAATAGTTAAATAAGTATTAGCAGACATAGGTTAGATAAGGTATTGGCGCAAATATATATTCCTATTCTATTGACAGATTTTTTGAAAAGAACTGTTGATAAAATAAATAGATTTTATTCCTAGATAAGTGCGTTTTTTACATTGCAATCTTTGAAAAATTGATATTTTTAAATTATTCTTTTAAACATAGATAAATACTTTTAAAATGTGTGCGTTTTTTGTGTATTTATGTATAAATTATAATTCTTTTATTAATGTGCGATGTTTTGGCAATAAACAAAAATAGTTTTGTTGTTTTGAATAGCTCTTTCCATTGAGAACTGAATTGCGACAATACTGAAACTAACTCAAAAACTGTCAAAATATTTTTAACAAGATCTATTAAAAAATAGCATCTAAGTGAGTCCGTATTCAAGGTCTTTATATTATAGGTTACCTACAGAGTTTGAAAGGTCATTGAACCAGACAGATAAAATATCTACGAAGCCGCGTTGCCTTAAGCCAATCGTTTATGGCACCGCGACAAGGCCTGTAGAGGATAGGTTGCCTAGTAACACTATGGTAAAAGCGGCGTGAGAGGGGACAGCGCGTCATTTGAAGTACGATGATTTGATTAGAGCGCTTTGTATACATGTATTTTTATTCTTCGATGGTTCATGATTTACATTTGTGCTGTTTTTTTCGAACTGTATTTATTTAACAGACTAAAAGTTTCCCAAGACATTGTACCTTTGAGGTATTTGGTATAAGGTAAGTTTTATAATTGAGTTAGTTGATGCATTTTATGAATATTGTTATTAGCGACACTTTAAGAAAAATAACAAAACATGTTTACATTTAAATCGATAACGGAATACAAGAAACTTAAAGATTTCCTACTATATTAAATGCTTTTTATTTAAATGGGCACTCCGGGTGACGTCATTTCCGGCTTTGATTGGTCAGAAAGTTACCAGGTAACCTATCCTCTACAGACCTTGGCAACGCTCTACCGTAGCTACATTTAAGTTCACATGACTGGCCAAATTCTATAGACAACCTGTGTAAAAGTATAACAATGCTTATTGTCAGGAGATTTAGCTGTCATTTAATAAAATGTCCTTTAAAATTTGCCAAATGGCAAAGTTTTGTCTAGTGTCATTCCGCAAATAACAAATTAACGTATGCAGTGTTGTCACAATTTTCTACGCAATGAAATAGGCTACAGTTTTTTCTAGTAGTTTTTCGATATGTGTAAAAATGTTTAACGGGATAAAAAAGAGTCTTAAAAATCAAAATCAACTAGGAAAGAAATATTCAAAAACCGATTAACTCACTTTTTTTCTTTCTTGAGTTAACTATGAGATCTTAAAACTTTTGACCAACTCTTTTGATTGGTAGCTTTCCCAAAATCATTATTTTTGCATGATTTTGAGGCATCATGTAAAATAATCATGGTCAAAATTCTTTGTCTTAAAGTCAAGAACTATGAAAAAGAGGAAAGTAAGAGGATTTATATCTAGACTCCATTCGCCACTCTCATTCATTTCACAAAATTTGAAAATTTAAAAGCTTAACCAATTTTTTACCCAACTACGAAATTCAAATTTTATTTTACTCTGGTTTTAACCTGTGCCACTGTACTATGGTTTGGCGTGGTTTCGTGATCATGTCTTGCCAATGTTTGGTTTCTGATGCTCCTGATCCATTTTTACCTAAAAAAACGGAAAATCCATAAAATGTTATTATTTTTTAGCGCAGGGCTATCAAAACGGACGGGCCACGATCGTCCACTTTGTGTCATGTGACGTCACATCCGGGGCTGATTTTTTGATGGTCACGTCACGACACAGCTAATTGTCTTTAAAAAATTGGAATGACAGTTCATGAATATTTGATTTAAAAAAAAATAAAGCCGGTTTTGAGATTGTTTTTACTATATTCTTGCAGAACAATTTTTTTAAATGTATGGTAATCCTTAATATTTCAGAGCCGCTTCATTAGCTCACACTAAAATTAAATTTAAAACAGAAATGTGACAAACACAGATGACAAAGACAAAGGCATGTCAAATATAACAGTTGGCATGCGGTACATGGCGGGTAATTTGAATTCAAAATAAGGAATGCTAAATTTTGAAGATTTTAACAATTTAATCATGTTGCTTCGTTACAAAACTTTGGTGGAATATCGGGATGGTGTCTGAAAATATTTCACTGAAATTTCGCCGAAATCTGGAGTGCCATTGTGAAAATACCATAAAAAACGTCTGACCTCCCATAAGACCCAATGTAAAATTCAGCCCCCGGAGAACAGCCGATTTTTTCAGGATCGTGGCCTCTATTTGTGTTGGCTTTGGTTAGCGATATATTAAATACAACAGCAACGACATCTGGCTAACTTACTATAATTACTGTAAACTAAAGTCAACATTTATTAGAGATCTTTTGCAGGCACTCAACCTTTCTCTCTGCAATTGTAATAGTATAAAGCTTTAACATTCCTAAGTTTTATTTGGATTTTAGTTTAAATTATTATAAATATAAATTATTACAAATAGTTTCTACTAGCACAGAAAAACAAACTAATACGGACAACATTTTATTTTAATAATAAAAACAAAAACAATAAAATTGTTTATTTATTTTCAACGGCAGAGCCAATTTACAATATTATTACAAAGTAATTATTTAATAACAAGATGACAAAAAAAAACCAATAAAATTAATTAAAACACAAGACAGAGCGAAGAGAATAGACCAGTTTTTTTTTGTTTTATTAAAATACACAAACTGTAAGTTTTATTATAGTATAGTCATTGCTTAATAGTATCCTTAAAGGAACTGAGACTGGCGGCGAATAGATCGAGATTGTTTTGGTTCTACAGACGAAGAGTATGAGTCAATGGTGAATAATAGCCATAATTGGCATGAGGAAAGGGAAGGCGAAACATTGGCGAGCTTTGCCCAGCCAAATAGTGTTGAAACGGATAATTTCCAACAAAGAAGGACAAAGGTAGATCATTTAATATTTTACAAAAAGTTATATCAGAATATGTCGTTCTTAATGACGACCTGCTGTCAAACAAGATACCCAAGTCCCTGAATGCCGCTACTGATTCAAGAGCAGTTCCATTTATGACATATTTATGCTGAATCGACTTAGATGATCGACTGAAAGTGATACTTAGGCATTTTTTAACATTTAAATCCAGACCATTATTACTTTGAAGTAAGAAACAATCAACATATTTTTTAATTAACTTAAGAAGCTTAAAATCATTAAAAAATGCCAAATGATCCAAACTAACAATTACGTCACTAAGGACACGATAAATAAATTAAAGAAAACTGGGCCAATGTGTGAACCTTGCGGGACACGGAAGTCTACATAAATCTCTCCAAAAACGCAATAGCCAATCCGGACCAATTGTGTGTGACCACATCAGGAAACTATGGGCAAGCCTTATCAGAGTATTGGTATACAAACTAATATTAAAAAACAATTTACATATTCAACCCCTGACTACAGCCATAGAGGTTCGGTTCGAGCAAAATTATTAAAAGTAAAAACATACAGAAAAACATAGATCTTGATGATGTATAAAGCTAGTACATAGTTATGTTAGCTGAAGCAAAAAAATCATTTAATTTTCAAAAGAGGGTATTTTCGTCAAGAAAATTACAGCTGGATCTGGATTTTGCCCTAATGCAAAAGAACATTTTTTTAAATTGTTAATGTGGCAACACCGAATAATTTACAGAGATCCCTAGGTTTAAGAATTTATACCTATGGCCCTTTCTATTCTTAGACATCGAAGTCAAATAAAAATATTACTAAGTATTTTATTGTTTTTCTGTGCGACTAAAGAGTCATTCTAATACTACGACTACATCAAACCTTTTATATTTACCTGTTTTACTATTACCTGCTAGCAGGATTCTTCCAATCAACTCGTTTCTACCGATGTTGTCGAAATCCATTACCATCACATCTAGAGAGCATTCCCTGATTTTCTCCCAGGGAACGTTGAAAGAGAATGTGTCGTTGAACACTGGGTTAAGGGTGCATTTATAGACAGCGGTTTTGCGTTTCTCGACTCGTTTGTCGCCGAATTGGAGCCATACTTTGACATAAGGATCTGAAAGACAAGAACAGTTATTGTTATGAATTGTGGAATAGGTACGTCGTTTCTCTCTTTACCCACTATGTTTTTGTTTGCAACATGTAAAAAATGTTTGCGTATAAATAAAATTTCGGACTAGTATTGTCTTTATTTATATTATATTTTAATACGTCGGGCTAGTATTGTCTTTATTTATTTTAAACACGACGTTTCGTTTAGTAAGTATCTCTTAGCATTTTTAAGTGTAAACTAAACAATCCAGTGTATATGCCACTACTTATACTACTTGGTGTACCCAATCTGGTTTGGTATATCCATGATTGGTTGACTAAAAACTTGTTTCTCTTGCATTACAATTGCAACTTCAAAAAACTTTCGATTTTGCCAATGCACCTTCTTGTGCAAAATTTTAGCTTTAGACCACTAAATCCTGTTACCATTTGACCAGGCCTGATCCGCTAAGCCGGTTTTTTTAATATCCTTTAGCGCCGGTACACACACGCGTTTTTCTGCAGCGCGACGACGCAGGGTTACCGCAATTCCGGTCCGTGATACATGAAATAAATGGCGCGTATCATACATTTGAGCGGCAAACGCGCGTTCGTCTTGCGTGCAATCTTCAGAACAACGCGGTAACGCTGCGTAACCGCGCTGCAAAAAAACGCGTGTGTGTATCGGCGCTTAATTGGGCACTTTTTTATGTTTAACAGACAGAGCAGTCTTTCGAGATGAGTAGTTTAAGTTTTTCTTTTTTGTTGAACAAATTCTATTAGGTTCTGTTCTATACATTTTTGTACTTAAATTGTTATAATTTTAAACAATAATATAAATGGAAAAAATTATTGGGTACTTTTTTTATGATATTCCTTTAGGTTAGATTAAATAAACAACAAAAAAGCACTCAATTAATTAGGAGACATTGAAAAAATCGGGCTTAGTTGATCATGCCCTGCCAAATGATCACAGGATTCAATGGTCCTGAAGTTTTGCATAGGGAGTGGCATTGGCGTAACCGAAAGTTTATTAAAACTTAACATTAACTTAACCAACCCAGACATACCAAACGGCTCTGGAACGAAATAGCGATGTACAAAATGGCGAGTATTAAAATAGCGGTATCGAAATAGCGACAATCAAAATGGCGATGTAATGAAAGGGCAACTATCAGAATAGCGATGTAACAAAATAGCGATGTAACAAAATAGCGATTGTATCAAAATAGCGATGTAACAAAATAGCGATGTAACAAAATAGCGACTATCAAAATAGCGATGTAACAAAATAGCGACTATCAAAATAGCGATTATCAAAATAGCGATATTTTGGTTCGGTTTTGGCATATAGTTCGACAAAGAGGTTTCTTTCTAACAAATTTTTTCAAAAAAAACTTCCCTGACTTTTTTCTCGGGATCCTAGAGGGTGTGAATCTGAACCGAACCGAACCAAACCAGCATATTTAAAACAAAAACTCTCCAAACTTCTGTTGAACCGAAACAAACTGAACCGAATTCGGTTCAGTTTGGTTCGGTTCGGTTTGGTTCGGTGCGGTTCGGTTCGGATTCACACCCTCTAGGATCCCGGAAAAGAAGTAAGGAAAGTTTTTTTTTGAAAAAATTTGTTAGAAAGGTTCGGTTTGGATTGGTTTGAATCGATTCGGTTTGGTTTGATTCGGTATTTTGATACATCGCTATTTTGATACATTGCTATTTTGATACATCGCTATTTTGATTGTCGCTATTTTGATTGTCGCTATTTTGATACATCGCTATTTTGATAGTCGCTATTTCATTACTCGCTATTTCGTACGTCGCTATTTTGTACATCGCTATTTCGTTCCAGAGCCATACCAAACATATGTAAACCAGTCCATGTGGAAAACAAGTAACTTAAAATTAAAAGAGCAGTTCTACATACCTGACTTATCACTTAGATATTTACCAATCTAAACATCGCGTCGTCTTTAAAATAAATAAAGAAAATCAAAGCTTGAAATTTTAGTTCAATTTCCGTGCTTTTTTCTTAAACTCAAAATCACGCAGAATGGGTACAAGAAATGATTTCAGAACCCTTTAAAATTTGAAATTATAATCAAAAATTATATGAATTATAATGAAAAATTAAGAAAATGGATGGACGATAGGAGAAGAGAAAAGCTGCATTTCCAATAAGACTTACCTGATTTGCCATTGATATCCTTTGCTTTGAGATTCCTGGCTTTGAGCAAAGTCAGCGTTAAAATGCTGTTGCTAGGGTGGTAGCAGAGTGAAGTGAGCAACTCGCCACACTTGTCTTTGGCTGGCGGTTTGAGCGCTTTCCAAAATGACGGCTTTTCGCTGAGGTCCACCTTAAACAATTTAAAATATTTGAGGGAAAGTAATACAAATAAAGTACAAAAAAAAATTAAAAGAAACGATAAGAAAAGAAAAAAATAGTAAGAAAACGGGTACTGCAGATTTAAAAAAAATTATCATTCTATAGGTGAAGGTAAAATGGTATTTAATCCAGTTTTACCGTTTCGTTTACAGCGATGACTAGGCCGGATGAGACTAGAGTCCTTGTATATTCACAAATTTGAACAAATACATATACCTCGTAAAGAAAAATTTTGTTATACAATCTCTTAGTTGGTAGGCCATTCTAAGGGTCAAAAGGACATGATAAAAAATACCCGCTCTGGAGTCTCAAGATGGTTGATGACCCGTACATTTTTCTATCTAGTATACAACCTGCGAATCCTTCGATTGCAAACCACAAGCGCTAAACAGCGCACAATATCGAAAATTAATTACTTTAGGTTTGGTTAGGTCATACGTGGAGAGAAAGTAATAATGGAAAACGAAATGATAAAGAATAGTATTAACAAGCTTAAATCCGGTAGCGGACCTGGGGGAATATACGCTGAAATACTCAAACATGAATCAGACAAACTAGTAGAAAATTTCACATTAATTATCAATTAATGCACAAATGGACATCCAGTACCTGATGATTGGATAATTGCATTCTTATCCTCAATATATATAAAAGGAAACAAACTGGACTGCAGCAATTACAGAGGAATTTCAGTAACCAGTACTCTAAGTAAATTATAGGATGCATGGTGCTTTTCTTAGAGATTTAATAGATAATGAATTTCATGAAGAAGAAGAAGCAAAACAAAGTGGGTTTCGTGCAGGCAATAAAGAAGACATAGAGTATATATTAATACAGTTAACGGAAGAATATCAAAAGTGGGGGTAAAAAGTGAACATGGACAAGAGACAGGACTTATGTATTGGAATCGAATCAAATAAGTTAGAACTAGACGATAGACAAATAATATCTCCGTGCAATAAGTATGTATATGGTATAGTCATGTACAACGGATGAACGGCAAAAGCTTACCTAAACAGGTCTTAGAATTACTAATAGGGCGCAGAAAAGAGGGCGTCCTAAAGTGAAATGGCAACAGTTAATCCACAAATCAATGAGTCAAAGAAACCTGACAGAAGATGATTCTCAGGATCAAAGGAGATGGAGAATAGGTGTTGGACAACGTAGAAAAACGTTATAAAGACACATAGTAATAGCAAAAGAGCTGAACACCAAAAAAAATTAAAGAAAAATAGAAAAAAGACAAATTTTATAATTATTACAATACAGTTAACCTGTATTTTTTTTGCAAACGATTTTGTCGGTTTCCCTGAACTGTGTCAAGAGGGTCAAATGAAGGCGAAAGACGGTAAAAAGATCTTATTTAGATTGAGGGCAAAAAAAGGATATTTGAAAAGTTTGTGCGATAAAACTTTTTGTTTCGGAAATTAGGCGGAAATTTGATGTTTTTATGGCTTTAGGGAAAATTAGCAGGAAAAAAAGAGAGTCAAATGACAATCAATTGACATTATTATGAGTATTATTATTACAAAAGTATTTTTAATAGAATTTAAAAATAAAAAGAAGAATTTAGATATTGGGATGAAGAAATATTTTTACTTTTTTAACAAAATTTTTGTAAGTTTTCGATACAATCAGGATTTCCTGGGGGGAGGAGCCAAAGTGGCAGCAAACACCTAACTATTTATTTGTGTGGTTTTTCATAGGTCTGAGCAGTGAAATTTAAAAGCGTAAAGAAATGCGCCACAGGCGAAAAATGTTAAATAAGTGATGCGGCAGAAATAATCTTTGTCTCGAAGAGGAGGAGGGCCTGGGCCCTTCTGATCCCCCCCCTGGATCCGCCACTTGATACAATAAGAAAGATAATCTTGTGTTCTATAATAAACTTAGGCCGGTCCTACATACATCCACTTTTAGTTCCATATCGGCAAAAGCTAGTTTTTCTGTCGTATTATAAAAATATCTCTTAAGTATTTTTTAAGCTCTAAAACTGACAAAATAACTAATAGAGGATATAAGCCACTGTACTACGTAGACGTAACGTACGTAGGCAGATAAGATAAGTTGCGTAGAAACAACGAGGTGAAAACAGGCTTTCGCCAATTCGTAACGTAACCTCTGGTATGTAAATTGTGAATTTAAAAGTTACCAAGAAAAGATAAACATCATTTAAAGGGAAATTCTATGGCCTAGAAAACAGTGTAGGTACATTGTTTTTCTCTGTAAGGCTTGGTTTAAAAAAAATAAAGTAAAAAGTATTAGCATAAGCAAGTGGAGGTCCTCACTTGGTACAAAGTGGATTCGCTTTGTTTTTACCTTTAGTTCAGCTAAGGCCTTCATGATTCTGAGAACCAAAAGCGATCAGAAAACCCGAAAAACAAAGGGAAAGTAAAAATTTACAATGTGATTGAAAGAAAAAAACAAAAAAATGAGGTATGGTTGATTAAAACACATGAAAATTCCGAAATTGGACGGGCCCTTGTCTATTTTTATTTACGTTACGTCCATATACTTGTCGTGGCTTATAACCCATATGAGTAATATTACATATATGTTATAACCACTATTATTGATAAACAAGTAAAATTAAAGAAAGAAAAATTATAAAAATTTTGTCTTCGGCCGAGACTCGAACCCGGAATCTCTTGCTCTGTACGCAAACGCTCTTTCATCAAGCTACCAAAGACCATACATAAGTTTTCGGAAAACTTCTATCCATGCATATGTGTGGTGCCCCAATACAAGAACGAGAAATTGTCAGGGTATTAACTCGACCAAGCCATTCAACTGACCTTCATATTTCTTCTTTCCCACTGTCAAAGGTATAAAAACTCATGAAAAACACTATTATTGTTTCTACGCAACGTATCTTATCTGCGTAATATACGTTACACAGTGCCATGGCTTATAAACTTTAAATCGTTGCTACCATTAACACACAAACTACGTTTAAATAAATAAATAAATAAACGTTTCTAATTAAGTTTCCTCTTATAAACTTTTTAATACCAACTAAAACTGAAACCAACATTTCTTGGAACACAATGCCCACACAAATTTGCACTTAGCTTGATAAAATTGATTAGCTTTCAACTAAAATATCATTTCTTGGTAAAATAAAGGGAAGCTTAACTTTATTGTAGATCAAAAAGTTCAATAAAAAAAATTTTAAAGCATGTTTTTAAAACAGAGAAAATTAGATAACAATATTGTCAAAAACAAATTATTGAATGTGTTTAATTTGTGTAACAAAATAGTTTTGCCAGTAGTAGTACCCACTCAGTCAATTTAAGTATGTGCATTTTTCCTCGTTCAGGATTGTTGCTCTGTGTGTCTCATCATGGAATAGGACTCATATTCTGCGATGAAGTTTCTTGGGGTTTCTTCGTCCTGCCCACAGGCTGGAAATGCAGAATTATTATTTTTCCTATAAAATTCATATGTTCCCTCAATCGGTTGTGCGCTGCGCCGTTAAAATTCTTATTAGAAGTCTTTTATTTCCAAAGGAACCATCTCAGTCTCGACAGTAAATTCTCTAGTTTGCCCGCAACCTGTTCCTGTTTTCCAGGATATTGCTTATACAACCTAAACCCAAGCCCTCTAACAACTCTGTGTATTGTTCCACCAAGACGTCAGCAATTTTGGTTTGTCTTGGCAGTTGGTACTGTAGGGTACTCTAAATACATTATGAAAGCTGTTTTACACCAGAGGTGGTAACTGTCTTTGACAGTTGATAGGAAATTTTGATTTAATTTAAAAATAATTGGTATCTGTAAGCAAACTATCTATCTATCCAATTAGCCCTCTTTGATCCATCTTTGGACAAAGGCCTTTCCCAATATCTTCCACTCTCCTTTGTCTGTCGTCGTATTTATTTATGTCGTTTCCACATGTTTCTTCAAATCGTCCGCTCATCTCATTTGGAGTCTTCTCCTTTTTTTTCCCACGAACAGAAAGAAGCTAGGGTCAATTGGTGTAAGAAAACTCTAGACCTCTTTGAGGCAGGAAACTCGAAAAACGTGTACAGCAATGTCAGTTAGGATGAATCGTGGATTTACTCATAATGAACTAGAAAAGAAACGTCAATCGTCTGTTTGGGTGGTCCAAGACGAAGAAAAGCCAACAGAATCATTCGTTCTCAAAGTATATCCGAAAAGATGGTCGGGAAATTTTGCTCAAACGCAAATCATGTAGCAACAATTGCTCTGGTTGATCAAAGGACTGTTACTGCCGATTGGTACATCATCATTTGTTTGCGGATAGTCATCGCTGAGCTTTATAAAACAATTGAATATTTAACCCGACGAAACGTCGAATTGTTGGACTATCGTACATTCAGTCCCGACTTAAGTCCTAACGATTTCTATACTTTCCCGAAAATCAAGAATGGACTACGTGATCAAAGATGTCAGTCACTAGAGAAAGCAGTCGACTTCAAAATGCAATTTTGACAGTACCAACAAACGAGTGGAATTACAGCTTTGAGAACTGGTTTGAGCGCATGTAAAAATACATTAATTTTCGTAAAGAATACCTCAAGAAACAATTAAGTCTTTAAAAGTTATCTACTGTTTTATTTCAGCTGTATATTCAAAACTTAAAAGCGAGGGTTGTCATTGTCTACTAAGTAGTTTAACAAATGTAAATTTAATGTTGAGTTAAAACTGACATAAACCTTACCTGGCATAATGGCAAAAATACTTCGCCAATGGAGTCATCTCTGGAAAACCGGTCATAATCAAAGACGTGCAAGTGAAGAACCCTAGACTGTAATTTTTGAATGGGGAATCCTTCAAAATAGAACGTCTCGTTCCATCTAGGATTCAGTGTTCTTCTTTTAATCTTTGTTTCTAATCGGTGCTTTTTATCTGGTAGTAATGTTACTCGAACGTAGGGGTCGCTAGTACCTGATAAGTCCTTGGCTGGAAGGTCTTTACCCTATAAAAAACAAAAATATTGGATTAAGGAGACGTTTCTTTATTGTTATCCTTATTTTGGGGTCGCGAAAATTTGTACGAAAACACGTTCTTCGAAAGCAATAGTTCGAAGAGATTTTCTTTGAATGGAAAATTTTTCTAAAACATTTTCTTCGAACGGAATTTAGCTTGAAAACATTTTCTTTAAAGGGAAATTTTTTCGAAAATATTTTTTGAAAACATTTTTTTCGAACAGAAATTGGTTCAAAAACACTCTTCGAACGGAAATTTTTTGGAAATATTGTATTCGTACGAAAATTTGTTCGACAACATATTCTTCAAATAAAAAATTTGTAAAATTTTTTTTTTAAACAATTTCAAAAAAAATAATTCTAGACCTGGCTTTTCAAACTTAACACAACTCAGTAAGGGATCTATTTCTAACATTAAAAAAACTTCTTTCCTGTAATCCTAGAGGGTGTAAAACCAAACCGAACCGAACCGAACCAAATTGGAATATTTCCCTAAATTAGCATTCCGGTCCTGATTTTGTAAATTAAGCGCAAATGTATCCCATCCCGTGACTTGGGGACGTTTTTTTTGGTGGAAAAAGTCAGGCGGTATCTGGACCGGTTTGCATACGTTTGCGATCAACAAGGAGGACAGGGGAGCTAATTTAAGAACATAGGTTTTCGAAAAAATGTTTTAGTTTAGTTCGTGTCCGTTTGGTTTCATACCTTCTAGGATCCTAGGAAAGAAGTCATGGAAGTTTTTGATTTGAAAAAGAGACCGCTCAGTCGAACTGTATGAGTTGTGTTAAGTTTGGAAAGAAAGGTCTAGAATTTTGTTTTACAAAAAATTGTTTTCAAAGAATATGTTTCTGTTCGAAGATATTTCCGTTTGAAGAAAATGTTTTCGAATTTCGGTTCTTAGAAAATGTTTTTGAACAAATTTCCGTTCTTAGAAAATGTTTCCGAACAAATTTCCGTTCTTAGAAAATGTTTCCGAACAAATTCCGTTTAAACAAAAAAAATTTTTGCGACCCGTTATTTTGTATACTTGAAATAAGTGCGTTTATGATTTTGACAAATATTTTTTTTAGGATTATGTCATCCATCCCTTTAATTTTATTATTTTTTATTTCAGATTCTAAAATTTAAAACATAGTATATTTCTTTTAAGATCACATACTTATAACCACAATATTAAATGTTCGTTTTAAAATTTTTATTAAAATGAAATTAATTTATTGAATTATAAACTTGAAAAGCTTTTCTTTTACTATTAAAATACTAAATCAGGCAGGGCTACCGAAAAATCCGGCTGAATACCCAAAGAGAAAATGACTTTCCATAGTCCCGTGTCTAAGTTTACCCCAAACTCCCCTAGTCTTTCCATTAAAGCAATCCAATTTAAATAAACTGGCATGAGACGTAGTATTCAATCATTTTTAATGATGCATGTCAGCACAAAATTTTAAAATTTAAAGTTGCTAAAGGGAACAGGGCAGTGACAGATCTAGGTGGGGGGGTAGTGGGTCGCGGGCACCCCATCCCCTACCTGACAAAAGGTTTTTTCGTATTAGTAAGAAAAATTTTGGTCCCGGATCACAGATACACAGACTTAATTGCTAACATATATAGCGAAGCAAAAAACTGAATCAAAATCCACGAAGGAACCAAGCTAATCCGGATAAGAAGAGATGTCAGACAGGGGAGGAACAATATCCCCTAAACTATTTCACCAGGCCCTAGAATATTGTTTTAAAAAATTTAGATTGGAAAGAAATAGGCATCAAAGTAAGCGGATAATACTTGAACCACCTAAGATATGCTGACGATATCGTCTTAACAGATAAGAAAGGAGAATTGATAAAAATGCTGGAAGAACTTGATACGGCAGCTAAAAATATATGCTTGAGTATGAACCACACTAAAACTAAAATCATAACAAACGCAGATGAAGATATAACGATCAGAATAAACCATGCAAAAATAGAACAAGCAGAGGAATATATACCTGGGACCAATTATTATGATGATATCCTTTAATAAGAGATAAGAAATATGAAATTATAAAAATGCTAGAAGAACTGGATACAGCAGCTAAAAATTTACTACACTAAAACTAAAACCATAACAAACACAGATAGATATATCACGATCAGAATAAACCAAGAAAAAATAAAACAAGAAGAGGAATATATTGGCCTAGGCAACATTCGGTAAATTAAGCCACATATTATAAGAATAAAAAATATCCTCAGTACCTTTAAACAAAGTGTATAACCAATTTATCCTTTCTGTGCTTAACTATGGATCCCAGACCTAGACACTCACAAAATCAAACATGGATAAGGTAACAAAAGCCTAAATGTCAATGATAAGACCGATCGATGGAAAAAATGTATTGAAAGCTGGAGACCTTTTTTTAGTATTTCAAAAATGTTGGCATTTATTCATCTGTAAATTTCAATTCCTGAGCTAAGAATTATTAAAAACAGCTTCGTCCTTAGACCCTCTCCTCCGAAAACTCTGGATCCGCCTCTGGAATAGAGTAGGTCGATGCAGTCAAATTATGAAACTGCATTAAATTCAACTTTATCCTTCAGAAGTGGAGCACTCCCTACTGTTACTTAAAAGTTTCCTCTTTATGGAAAATCAGTAAAATGGAAGGATAATAGTTATTGCAAAGTACATTTTAGTGTTTCAAATGCTTTTAAGGCTAACCGAAAAACCCCAATTTCAATAATAGATCTGGCCAACAACCATTTACAAATTAAAGCTAAACAAAAATACCTAACAAAAATAAAAAACAAAACAAAATGGATAAACTGACTTGTACAGGGTGCCCAATTAAAGATCGTAGACAGCAAAATTTATCTCAAAAACTATTACAGCTACGACTTCGGGATTTTTTTTTAAACATGAGCGGGCCTTTTAGTTGAGTGGCTTATAGTAAAAAATTGTATCCTGTGGGATCGTTGTGAAAGATTTTTAAAACTACTCGAGATCGATTGGTAATAGATCACACAATTTTAGCTTACCGGGTGTTTGCCTCCAATTACAATAGGAGGGCTGTGTGACGTCATAAATCCGAGACGGCGGATTCTTTTATATTTTTTTCACAAACTTTGGCTTTTTTGTTTGCAAGAGAACACCAATTAATATCGCAAAGAAGTAGCTTTATATAGTCTTAAAAGTAATTGAGAACAGGGGTGCCAGAAATATAGAAACTCATGTTACCTTTGTGGACCTACAAAAAGCATACAATACCGTTCCAGTAGAAAAATTATGGACAGTGTTAGAACAAACTAATATCAATCATACATATATAAAAGCGATAAAAGAACTTTACAAAGGGTCAAAATCTAAAAGTAAGGTGTATATCGCAGTAGCTCTAAAAAACTGGAAAGGTAAAGTACATGGCATGGGAATACAACTTAACGACCGATTTACCATATACACACTACAGTTTGCTGACGACCAAGTAATTGTAGCTAATGATTATTAAGAGTTGGAGTATATGATGAGAAAGTTAACGGAAGAATACCAAACGTGGGGGTTAACAGTGAACGTGGACAAGACACAGTACTTATGTATTGGAAACGAATCAAGTGAGTTAGAACTAGACAATGGACAAATAATATCTGCATAAAATGAGTATGTATACTTGGGTGTCACATTTGATAAGACAGACACAAAAAGGTTATTGGTTGTCTTAACAGTATTTTATGGAGTAGAGAGTTAAAAAAGAATGTAAAATTTAACATATTTGAAACAATGGTGAAAAGCACGCAGTTGAATGGAATAGGAGACTTGTCGCGTAACAGAAAAATACAAAGCAAACATGGAAAGTGTCGAAATGGATGCAATAAGAAGATCAATGAGAATATCTAGAACAGATCATATAAGAAATGAGATCATAAAAGAAAAAATGGGAATCGAGGGATGCATAACGGATGACATCACTAAAAGACAACTGATATGGTACGGCCATTTACAACGAATGAATGTTGGTCCTAGAATGGCAACCAATATGGCGCAGAAAATGAGGGCTTCCTAAACTGGAATGGCAACAGCCAATCCAAAGATTAATGAGTCAAAAAAACCTGACGGAAGATGATTGTCAAGATCGAAGGAGGTGGAGAATAGGCGTCGGACAACGTAGAAAAATGTTCTAAGCCGACATAGTAGTAGTAGTAGCTTTATATCTGAAAAACTAACCAAGATATATATTTTTTTTAAATATTAAATAGTAGAAACTTTTTTTACAAAAAAAAATTGGAGAAGGAATTTTAATACTACTTCAGGTCGATTGGCCTTAAATGTGAGTAAAAGTTCTTGTATAACTTCAGTAATCCAAGATTGCGATTTTTTCCATGTTTTTTCACAAACTTTTGGTTTTTAGCTTTTGCCACAAAATTGTAAAAATTGTGATTTGTGCGCAATAGAATAGAAATTTAATTGTGGTTTTAATACGCTTTGTATATCAGAAACTAAAAAGATATTGTTAAACAAATTATAAAAAGTCAAGGTTGGGCCAGAAAGTTTTGACTTTAATAGGCTTTGTCGCGCCTCTGTATTGTTTTAAAATATGTCATTGATACAGGGTCTCTAGTGCTTGATACCAACTATACCGCTCACTGTATAACCAATTTAAAAGCAAAAAATAACAAATTTTCTGTAATGGAGCCCAGATGAACCCAGATAAAATAAATATTTGTGTTTCAAAAATTGAACAATTTTAACTCAACCTTTGCCTTCATAAATTTTACTCTTTGTGTTAGTTTTGGGAATTTTATTTCGCCTCACGAAATTTATAGGGGTTATAATTCGAGGGTAAAGTAAATTTATAAATTCTCCTTAACCAGCCAAACTGGGTAATATTTCACAAACGCCTATGGACGTTAGGTGTCCGCTTATTTCTAAAATTGTATGCGGTATTTTATGAAAGGAAAAATGATTGATTCATTTTGATCTTAAAAATGGAGCTTACAAAGTTTCTACATATCTGCTCACCTTGTAAAGGTCTGATAATAGCTTTGCCTTTTTCGACAAGGCTAATGTCATTCTATCAAAAGACTGGCTCATATCTACATTTGTTACGCAAAAAAGAGTTTCAGAAACAATGCTTCGATGGCACAAGATTGATTAACTATACTCTAGTAGTTTTTCTACGAGTCATTTATAATAGAATTTTTGCTAAAGTGAACTCAGAAATTAGCGAGAACCAAGTAGATTTTAGATGAGGTATGGGCACTAGAGAGGATCTGTTCAGCTTAAGTGTTTTGACACAAGGATGTTGGATGATATGAATTAAGACCTGTTTATTAATTTTGATAACATTAAGAACTGGTTGAAATACTCAAAGGTACGAATAATGATTTAGCCGAGATCTCAGATTAATAGCCATTTTTTACTTGACGTAAACAGCAAATATTAAAGAGGACGATTAACTTTCAGATGAAGTAACAATTCTTTACGGCGATCGGCAAGGTTCTGGCACGTCTTAAGTACCACACAATGTTCGAAAATGTCTCTATCATTAAAGCAGACATTCTGAGGGATCTCCAAACCCTTTTGAGTAGATCAAACAACGCATATAAAGCTGAGCGTATAAAGATTTACCGTAAGGAGACCAAATTTGTAATAATAACTAAAAATGAGGATTTTCAAGACAATCTACTAATATATAATACACCTGTAGAAATAGTAGAAAAATATAAATATCTGACCGAAACGTTTTATCAATCACCAGAGTATTACCTACGTATTTTTAGTTTTACTCTATGTTTCAGAGGCTTGGATGCCTAAAAAGGCTGAACTATAAAAACTCGAAGCATTTGAAAGGAGAAATATTTTATTGATGGACAGAGTCACAAACGTAGAATAGCGGTGCATAGTTCAAAGGTAGGAAGGTAATAGCTTTGCCTTTTATGAAAAGAATAGCTAGTTACTATATCTGTCACGTTTTACAAAATATCTAAATCCAAAGAATGCTTTGACCACCGAAAAATTTCCCTGATGAGCCATATAATAAAAGTTTTTTAAAAGGTCATTTATAATAGAATTTTTGCTAAACTCTTAACTCAGAAATTAGCGAAAACCAAGTATGTTTTTATACTTTGTGGTTTTAGAAGAGGTATGGGCATCTGAGAGGCTCTGTTCAGCTTAAATGTTTTGGCACAAAGATATTTGTATATGAATCAAGACCAGTAGATATTTATGTTTTAATAATTTTGATAAGGCTTTTGATAAAGTCTAACATTAAAAACTGGTTGAAATATTTAAAGGTATGAATATTGATAGCCGAGAGATCAGAATAATTGCCAACCTTCACCGGTGGCAAACAGAAAATATTAAAAATGACGATCAATTTTCAGTAAGTAATTGTTCAGCGAATCAGTTTCCCTTGAGGTCTTTGCCAATCGAGAAGAAGGCATAAGTATAAATTGACACGTCCTAAATACCACACATGGGTCGAAAATGTTACTATCCTTAAATCAGACAATCTGAGGGATCTACAAACACAGCCTTAGGGAGACCAAATTTATAATAATAACTAAGAATGAAGTTATTTAGGCCAATCTACTAATAGATGATACCCTATAGAAAAAGTAAAGAAATATAAACATCCAGAGAGTTTGCGGACAAAAACGTTGGATCAATCACCAGAAATAAAAGCTCGAATAGAAATAGCAAGGGCAGCATTTGTAAAGATTAAAAAACATATCGGCAACAAAGCCATCAAATTAAACTTTGTATAAAAATGCTAAAATGTTACCTACGTATTTTTAATTCTACACTATGTTTTAAAGGCTTGGATGCCTAAAATGGCTAAACTGGAAAAAATCGAAGCATTTGTAACAAGGTGCTATCGACGTATTATAAATATTTTATAAATGGACAGATTCACAAACGTAGAACTACGGTGCAGAGTTCAAAAAGACGAAGAAGTGAACTATTTAAAAAAGAAAAAATTAGAGTAGTTTGGACATGTAATGAGAGCCCAAATATGTGCTTCTACAGAATGCCCCTGTTAGTTAAAAGGCGGCAAAATGCATTATTTCCCTATGTTATTGCGGCCTTTTGACTAACGATGGTTAAAAACAAGTCAAGGAAGAAGAAGGAAATCCTAGCTGAACAATTTGAGAGACTGGATGGAATGACATCCAATCAGTTATTTAGAGCAGCGGTTAAAATTATCATTATGATTTCAAATAACTTTTCTAACTAAAGATGCCAATATAATATTTAATAAAATGTTATCCTTACCTGTATTATTCTAAGAATTAAAGTTGTATTCTGGAAATCGTACTCTAGGGAAAAGTGAATTTGACCAACGTTCTCCGACGGCTCGGAGTTGTCAATGTACATGTCTACCAAGGAAATTGAACGACTTTGCAAAAACGCCATCTAAAACAAATTTAAAAAGCTTTATATTATTTTATTTAAAAATAATAACGTACTGGGTTTTATTTAAATTAGTCTGGAAGATAATTCGCAATATCGGACCTAACCTGGATTTGAGGTATATAGAAAAGAAAATCAAACAGGTTATTGTCTTCCTCCATTAATTTTTTAAATTTGTTTTAAACAAATAGTCCCTACCTGTTTTGTAAGTAGAAACTTACATCTTCAGGGAACATTACCAAGTTTTTTAACCAGTTTTTCAAAATGTTGTGCTAATTTAGTTTGGTAATGTCCCCTGAAGATGTAAGTTTCTGCTTACGAAACATGTAGGGACTATTTGTTTAAAACAAATTAAAAAAATTATTGGAGAAAGACAATAACCTGTTTGATTTCCTATTCAACGACTCCACCATAATATGGACTATTTCATAAAAAAAAGTAGATATATAGAAAATTTTATTACTGATTTTAGAAGTCAAACGGCTCTATATATATATATATATATATATATATATATATTTATCGGTTTCACAACGTTCTACGTCTTCCGATACCCAATCTCCACTCGTTTCTGTTTGCCCATAATTCATCATCTAGGCCTCTTATTCTTATTTCACTATCTATTTCTCTCCAGCTTCTCCTCGGCCTTCCTCGTTTTCTTCGGCCAGTTGGTTTCCATTGTAATATTTATTTAGGTAGTCTTCCATCATCCATTCTTTGTACATGTCCGTACCACACCAGTTGTTTTGTTCTTATATCATCCACTAGAGTACGTTCACCCACTGTCATAATTTCTCTTATTCTTTGATTGGTAACTCTTTCTCTTTTTGATTTCCCTGCTGCTCTTCTCCAATTGTCCATCTCAGTAGCGGAAAGCATTTTTTCTGTTCTATCTTTGATTGGCCATACTTCTGAGCCGTATGTAATAATACTTTTAACAATGGTGTTATATATAAGCTTTTTGTTATGTTTTGATATACTCTGGTCCCAAATTATTCCATTTAATAAAGTTATTGCTTTTCTTCCTTGTACGTTTCTATCTTTTATAGCTTTGTCTAGTGTTCCGTCAGCTGTAATTTTTAGACCCAAGTATTTATACTCATCACAGGACTGAATTTGCTGCCCAGTATTTAAGATTAGATCCTGTTTCGTTCCACCAAAACACATATACTCTGTCTTATTGATATTAACCTCTAGTCCCCACTTATTGTACTCTTCTATTAGTTTTGGTGTCATATATTCGAGGTCGTCATAATCCTGAGCCGCCACTATCTGATCATCGGCGAAACATAAAGTATACAAGGTGGTTTCATCCAACGGAATTCCCATATTTTGGCATTTTCTCTTCCAGACTTTAAGGACCTGTTCCAAATATATCTTGAAGAGCGTAGGCGAGATACAGCAACCTTGTTTAAGACCTTTATTTACTTGAAAGCCTTTGGTTAGTTTTGCTTTTATTTTAACTTTTGCCTTACTATTGCGGTATAACTCTTTGATGGCCTTAATTAGTTGTACGCTTATGTTTGTCTTTTCCAACGTTTTCCAAAGTAGATTTAGTGGTATACTATCATATGCCTTCTGCAAATCTACGTAAAGCAGATGGAGCTCTTGTCCGTATGCCATTTTCTTTTTAATAACTTGGGTTATACAAAAGAGATGATCTGAAGTCGATCTACCCGCCCTGAAACCAGCTTGTTCTTCTGCCTCCATATCTTTATATTCGCTCTCCACTTTATTTCTTATTAATTTGCCATATATTCTGCTTAGCGTACTAGTTACAGATATACTTCTATAATTGTCTTTCCTTCCTTTTTTGTGTATTGTGGATATATATGACGTTTCCCACTCAGTTGGTACTACAGCTCCATTTAAATATCTTTGGAAAAGATTCCGTAATCTCCAAAACAATTCTTCAGTGCCATATTTAATAAGTTCAGCTGGGATATTTCCGGGTCCGGCAGATTTACCGCTTTTTAAGATTTTGCACACGTTTTTGACCTCAGATATGTGAGGGGTACTGGAGATCCCATCGTTCTAATGATATTGTCTCTTTCGTCTTCCTTGAATTCTGCTCTATCTTCAGTTAAAAGTTTTTTAAAATGCTCATCCCATTCTTTGTCTGGTATTGGTGAAATAATATCTCTGCATGTTTTTTTTTGATTCATCTTATAGTTTTCCAGCTTTCGGTACTTCTCCTACCTCCTAAGCAAGAATCTATTTTCTGGCACTTTTGCATCCATGATTGATTTTTCTTATCACTGATCATTCTTCTCACCTTTGATTGCGCGATTTTGTATTCTTCTCTGCTTCTATCTGTCTTTTGGGATAAGTATGTGTGATATAATTTCCTTTTTTCCTCTATTTCACTTTCAATCTCAGCATCCCACCAGTATGGTTTTGTTCTTTTAGGAGTTTCTTCCACTAATCCTAGTGCTTCTTTTGCAGCTTGATGGATGCTTAATGTGATACATTCGTATTCCTCATCTGGGGTTTCACCTGAACTTGAATTAAGTTTTTCGTTCAGTCTCTTTTTGTATAAGTTTTTTACGCTGTCATGTTCTAGGCTTAGTAGATTATATTGACAGTGATCAATTTCCTCATTCACTGTATCATCAAGATTTTGTTGATGGAGGCTTCGGCCTTGATAAGGAAAGAGAATTTTGGTCTCCAGAAAATAGTGATCACTTCCGCATGTTGATCCACGCTTTGTTCTGACATCTTGAATTTTTAGTTTTGTCTTTTGTTTAGTGATAAGATAATCAATGACGGATTTCAGGTTTTGTGAGGGTTTGGTCCAGGTATATTTGTGTATTTTCTTATGTTGGAAAAAACCGTTTTGGATTTTTAGGTCTAATTGCTCACATACTGTGATAAGCCGGTTTCCATTGTCATTAACAACATCTTCTCCATATTGGCCCACTGTTAGATCATTTACTCTGTTACCTATTCTACTATTTAAATCTCCCAATATTACAATTTCTCTAGATGTACTTACTGCTGATATTTCATTGTGGATTTCTTCAAAAAAATTGTCATTCATAGCTACATTTGCATCGTCATTATACGCATAGATTCCAAAAATCGTAAGTCTCATTCCTTTTATTGTTATATTTATTCTTATTAGCCGTTATTTACTGCTTCCCAGTTGGTGATAAATTTTCTAAATCTTTTGTTGACCAAAATAGATACTCCTTGTTGAGCATGTTTTTCTTTTGCCACTCCGCTATAGAAATGGTCATACTGTCCTAGGTTTTCAGATCCTTTTCCTTTCTTCTTCGTTTCTGTTAGTACAGCAAGGTCAACCTTCATTCTGCTGCACTCATGTACTATTTCATTCACTTTTCGACTCATTCCTTGTACGTTCCATGTACAAAAAATCATATTCCTGTTTCTTTGCTTGGTTCGTCTTAGGTTTTTCATTTCTTTCCGAGGCGTTTGATTGGGTTTTTTAACAGTGTAAGTTTTTTTCCGGGTATCAGAGAGTTAGTCTAATGCCCCAACCCCAAACCTGGAGGACCAGGTGATTTTTGATCGAGGTTTTCTTCCCCTAGCCTTTGACGATTCCAACGCCGGTACTACAAGGCAGCATCTTCTTCTTTTATACTATCCCTAAAAGAAAGGGTTGCCACCTGCGCTATGATCACCGTACCGAGGTCCATCCTCTCCGCCTTTCATACCGATGTGGTCTTCTCCCGTAACCCTGGGAATGGGACCCTAAACACGTGCTAACTCTCCGGGTCAGAGAGTACCTGGAATCTACGGAGGGCAGGGGTCGATTCATTTCCCCTGATAGACATCTGACGAGGTCTACCCCGTAGCGTAGCGGTCAAACGGCTCTAACTTAAGAATAAGGGTGATGGTACCCTTAAGCATTTTTAATTATTTAAGATAGATGGTAACCGATTAAAGATAAAAAAATAAAAAATAAAAAAGTTCTTAAAACATAAAACCAAAACTGGGCGCAATCAATAGCTATTATGATTACTTTAAGCATTATAAAAGATCCGAACCCTGTCCCTAAAGGAACAGTGTCAAAAAGGCGCATCATCTTGGATTTTCAACGATTTTTTCCTCTAACATTCTTTTACCCAAAAATTACTGAAGTTTTGAGTCAGAGCTCTTTCGCTAACAGAATCAGTAATAAAATTTTCTATAAACCGTAGATCTTCCTCACTAAATGGGATTTGTCCTAATATTAATGGATGATAATTAGGGTGTCAGCGCCCGGAGGAAGTTAGTAAAGTTTTTAAAAAAACTTTAGATTTTTTGGCATTGATGGACGATCACTTTCTTATTAAATCGTTAAAGTTTGTGATGCGGAAGCTTGTAATTTTAGCTAGTTATAAGAAGTTATAAATTGTAATAAAGTGTTTTTGTTTAGTTAGAATTATTTACGATTATTTGGACGCATCATCCTTTAATGTTAGCGTTTATTTTTTAAACGTAAAACTTGCCAAACATTAATAGACATAATCACGAAAAAAACAACAATATATATTTGAAAGAATTTCAATTTTTTTTCGATTACAAATATCATGTCAAATAACCAAGACAGATTATAAATGTTTTCGGTAAACCTTTATTAGTATAAATGTCCATTTTGATTATAAAACACTAAAATAGCATTAAGTGCCTCATCTCAGAACAACAACAATAAAAATAATAATGGAAAAACACCATAATTACTCAATATTGCAAATATAAGCAAAAAATTAATGTTAGCATAAAACTATTTCAAACATCGTACATCTTGGAGAGATATTTCATAATAAAACAAAAGTATTCTTTTTCCTGTATAAAATAAATTAAAGCAGGAATACCACCCGGAAATGTGTTGGACCCTTTCTTGTATCTGTTGTATACCTGGCGCATTCCGACACCAGAGTAGCTCTTGAACGATCTGATATCAGATGCTTCAACCAATGGCAAGCTTTAAATTAGCTCCGAGCCGTCACGTGCTACGCGAAAAGACCGCCATTGCGCCAGCTTCTCCCATGATCCGACCGCGGAATGTTCAGTCGCTACGGAGCAGAAGAACATATTTCACTTCAAAGTCGTAAACTTCACTAACTGAACAGCGGGCGATTATACCATTTGTCGAGAAAAGTCATTTCGCACAACATGTGACCGTTTAGAATTTGCTATTAGTCAAAGCGTGTGATGAAAAAACCCAGAAAACTGCTACATAGTTATCTATGTAGGTGACACAGGCGTGATGGCAGTAGACAAGTCTAACGTAGAATTTACAGGGAAACTACAAAATGTCATCACCTAAATCCACACGTGAAAAAAAAATGGTACCTTTGATTAAATAGAACAAAATCAATTCAAAATGACTTTACCAATAAGCCTATAAATCACATTTCAGCAACATTAAACATCCATCCTATAACATACTCCAATTAGGCTTAATACCTCGGCATGACGCGTAATACAAAATTACACTGGAAGGTACAGGTTAAATAAAAGTAAGTGACACTGAAGGGATATTTGGAACCGCTACAAATAGACCAAAAATGAAACCAGCGGCCACTGAAATACAGAAACAAGATATAGAATACCAGACAATCGCAAAAAAAAAGATTGAATGACCTCAGAAAGAAGAAACAACAAGTCAAACCTCGAGAAATATAGAAAACTTAAAAGATGGAAACGATACATTGTGGAATATGTTTATAATAGCAGGCCCGAAACTCCACATCTGAAATGAAAAAGGGCCAGAAATATCTAAAACTAAGGTCATAAATGCTTTTAACGCATAGAAAAACAGAAAGGCAACAGGACCGGAAAAAAATCATGCAGAGGTAGTCAATTTAACTGCAGATAAGAAGGGCATTGGACTAAGTACACTCACATCATTATTTAATGCCATTCGCAAAACAGGTATCATACCATCCGATTGACTCACTTCAACCTTTATAACTTTACCTAAAAGACTAACGCTTCAAGTTGTAATCAATCATTGATTATCGTAAAGCTATTGAGAAGAAATAAATTAATATTATATCACAGCTATATTGGAACCAAACAGTTGTAGTTAGAATTGAAAACGAAACATCTAAAGCAAAACTGATTAAAAAATGAGATAAAGAGGGTTGTATCTTATCGCCATTACTCTTTGACATTTATTCCGAAACTATTTTTAGAGAGGCCATAGATAACATGTTAAAAGGTATAAAAGTCAATGGAATAATAATAAACAACATCCGATATGCAGACGCTACCGTAATTCTTGCAGATATAATAGAGAACCTACAATTTATGATGGATCGTATAGTTCAATACAGCAAAGAACATAGTTTATACATAAACCCAACACAGACAAAATTAGTAGTTTTTGCAAAAACAAATAATGTTGCCAACTTAACAGTAAATGAGCGCATCTTAGAACAAGTTAAAACGATCAAATATTTGGGTACAAACGTCAATTGTCAGTGCGATCCTAAAATACAAATTAGGTCGCGAATTGAACAAGCGATAAAGGGGTTTATAAGCATGAAAGACTTGAGAAAATAGTTTGGCTGCACTTCTACTGATATTTTCAGAGCAGTAGCTTCTAGAATTATGATGACAGATGGATCGCATAACTTCAATAAAGAAACGGCATACCTAGAATAAGATATAACGGATAGTGATCTTCAGCGAGACTTAATAATAGGAACTGTTGACGAGATTTGAAAGAAGTCATATGCATCTCAACATTGAAGCAATACGATTTGCACATAATAATCAGCTAATACAAAGACTCCAATGATTTGAACCATTGTGTTAGACAAGTTATATAAAACCAAATTACTAATTATTAGTCTACTGTGACTAGATTATAATTAAGGTAGTGTGTTGCAATAAAAATAATAATTTCAACCGAATATCGATAGGATGTTATAAGATTTAAAATGGAAATTACACAATAAATGTCCTAAGAAAGCCAAACATTATATTTCCGAGAAATCATTGAGTGTACAGGTTTAAGAGTCTCTTGCCTTTATAAAAGCAAGATATTATGAGATCTACATATAAATCAGCTTCGTATTCTGGAAAGGACCCCTTTCGTTTATTATTGTAATATCCAGACAGAAATTTGCTTCGATATGGAATTTTTAAATTGGTACAAAGGCAAATAAGGATATTGGAAAAATGGAAAACAACTAAAAGTTTCCAAATTCTGGTTTTAATAAATCTGTATTAAAAACAAACAAAAAAATTCTTGATATATCTTTGACCCTTTTTTATTTTAAAAAAATTCGGTTTTGCCTTAAAGGAGGAGGCACTAAATACATTGTTTACCGGGACGCGTCAGATGAGCTGAATTTGAGATATGTTAAAGGACAAACCTTCCGGATAATTTTACCAAAAAAAATTATGGGGGTCATAGGATTCGTTTTCGAGCTATACTTATTTAAATGTGCGCCACTGAAATCTGGAAAAACATGACCATTAGTAGTTTTTTTGTAATAACTTATCGTCAAATAAAAATAAAAAACTGATATTAGCTTTACTTTATTGGTAAAAGAGTTCTTTTAAGAATTTTATCAGTTTTTGACATATAGTTTCCGTCACATACCTACAGAGTGGCTCAAAATAATAAAAAAAACACAGGAAAAATACCTGAGATTTATTAAATATAAAGAAAGGAAACTAAAAATGCATGGTCAAAATTAACTTCACTTGCTTTCATGTGAGTCGCTTGAACTATTCTAGAGTGATGTTTGCATAATAGGTTATCTGATAAGCTTACAGGGTATTTCAAAAATTAATTTAACGCCTGACACGTTTACTAATTGTCTACGGAATAGTGTGTTTACCGGGATGCGTTAAATGAGGTGAATTTATGATATGTTAGGGCTCAAGCCGTCTAAATACTCGTCTCAAAGAAATTGGGGGTCATCGGTTTCGTTTTCGAGCTGTAATTATTTAAATCCGCCACTGGAAGAAAGAAAAATATGACTTTTTGTAGTGGTTTTGCTATAACTTCTCGTCAAATAAAAATAAAAAACCAATATTAATTTTATTTAGTTGAAAAAAAAACTCTTTTTAAGTATGTTTTCAATTTTTTTATAGTTTTCATCACATATCTACAGTGGCTCAAAATATGAATAACAGAAATACAGGAATAACTGGGATTTGTTAAATATACCTAAAGGGATAAAATTAAAAATGCATAGTCAAAATAAATTCATTTGCTTCAATGTGAGTCGTTGTAATTATTGTAAAGTAACATTTACATACATAATGGTTTATGTAGTAAACCTACAGGTTAAATCAAACATTTTTTAAATTAAAAGTAGGTGTACTAACTGTGTAGCGGAATAGTGTGTTTAACGGGATGCGTCCGATCAGTTTTGAGCTATACTCTTATGGATTTTTGCTACAACTTCTCTCTCTTTATAGGAATAAAAATTGATATTTAAGCTTTTATCAATTAAGTTTATTCACAGACTTTCTTTCTGAACATTTTTGGCAGAACCCCCGGAAAGGGGTGAGTAGACCCCTTTTTGTCTTTTTGTCCCCACATTTCCTATATTCTAGCATTAAATAGGTATAACTCGAAAACAAAACCGATCACCACCCACTTTTTCTTGAAACAATTATTACGACAGTTTAGGCTCTAACATATCTCAAATTCGGTGCATCTGACGCATACCAGTAAATATTTTCCACAGACTATTCCATAAGCAATTAGTAAACATGTTATGCGAATTTTAAAAATGTTTGAAATATCCAAGTCTATTATTATTATTGTATTTTAATTATTCATAGATTGAGCCACTATGTAGATATGTGACGAAAACTATATGTCAAAAAATGAGAACATACTTAAAAAGACTTCTTTTTTCAACAAAATAAAATTCATAGTGGTTTTTTATTTTTCTTTCATGAGAAGTTATAACAAAAAACTACAAAATCTTACATTTTTCTATAATCCATTGGCGTGCATTTAAATAATTATAGCTCAAAAACCAAACCCCCCAATTTTTTTGAAACAAGTTTCCAGACGGTTGAGGCTCAAACATATCTTAAATTCACCTCATTTGACGCATCCCAGTAAACACACTATTTCGTAGACAATTAGTAAATATGACATGCGTTAAATTATTTTTTTTTGTAATACCTTGTTAGCTTATAACATAACCTATTATGCAAACATCACTCTAGAATAGTTAAAACGACTCACATGAAAGCAACTGGAGTTAATTTTGCCTATGCATTTTTAGTTCCCTTTCTTTATACGTAATAAATTTCAGGTATTTTTCCTGTATTTTTTTAAATTATTTTGAGCCACTCTATAGGTACGTAACGCAAACTACATGTTAAAAATTGATAAAATTTCTAAAAGGACTTTTCAATAAAATAAGACTAATATCATTTTTTTTGTTTTTATTTGGCGATAAGTTATTACAAAAAAACGACAAAAGGTCATATTTTTCCATATTTCAGTGGCGCGCATTTAAATAAGTATAGCTCGAAAACGAATCCTATGACCTCCCACTTTTTTTTGGTAAAAATATCAGGAAGGTTTGGCCTTCAACATATCTCAAATTCAGCTCATCTGACGCGTCCCGGTAAACAATGTATTTAGTGCCTCCTCCTTTATAATATATTTTTAATCAAATCAAATATCTGTTTTCAATAACAAAGATTTACATATTGCCCTTATTTCACGTACCGACGTTACTAGCATTTAATGAATTTTTCAAGAGAGCAAAAATTAGAAAATCAGCTGTAATAAAATTGGTAAATACGTCGAACATAAACAACTCTATTGCCATGCTATCGCTAGAGATACGGTTACGCCACTTCGTGAGCAAACAGTCGTACTTATTGGGAAACATTTTGGTAACGTATCTCATTTTTGGATTTTTGCTAGTTACGTTAGTATGTGAGATAGGGGACGATAATAAATATGTAATAAGAGTTACAAAGCTCTAAAAAAACTACATGGAAAACAAAGTAATTATAATTTTCCAAGTACTTTATAATAAAACTGAGCTGCTTTCCACTTAAAAACTTTCTTATCAAGCACACAAGTTTTAGAACCTAAGATAATAGCTTATTTAACTTTAACAAGACGCGAACAAATTTTTAAAAATAATAAAACACTTAGAGGTATCGACTTTTCAAATTTTATTACATGAAACAAATTCTTTGTTTGAAACTCATAGACAATGATTGAGTGGAAACAAAATTTCGAAATTCCATTGCCTTTATTTATTTTAAACACGACGTTTCGGTTAGTAAATATTTCCAACCATTTTCAAGTGTAAGCTAGACAATCTACAGGCTACTACTTATACCACTTGGTGTGTAGTAACCATAGGACACATCTACAGGACATTGAAGCAGCATACTGAAAAAATCCCGGATGCCGTTAGATCCCGTCTGATTCTACACCAAAGTAAGGCTGCGACCAGTTACCAGCTCCACAGACTCACCGACTGATGTGATATAATTCACATTGTATATTTGTTTATGTTATATTTTGATTGTTTGAAGTATTCATTAAGAAGTTGTCATTAAATTGATATAAAGAATAAATTATTCTCAATCCATTAAAATAAGAATATCACATGGCGCAGTCGGTAATTTGAATCAAATCAAACTTAAAAATGGCTGGAAAGCGTAACAGAAGATCTACTAGAATTCAAGACGTCTCCGAAACGTCCCAAGATGGTACAAATAGGGAAATTAAAGATGCAATGGCAAACTTAGAAAATCGAATAGAAAGTCGAATGGATACACGATTTTCAGAGCTCAGGGACATAATTCAAGATATGTTTCTACAGAATACTACACCTAATAAGGAAAATGTAGATAATTTAGATATAAACATTGATGAAACACAGCCATGTTCCTCATCACAAAATTTAAATTTAAAACCAGGAATTCCCGTTCCAGAAAAGCTTATTGAAAGTCTAAGTTATAGTCAGTTTAAAGATTGGAGGCTTAAAGTTGAAGGTTACATGATATTACAAAATTTAGACCTAAAATCATCTGGCCACGTATCGATATTACTTTCCACCTTTTTAAGCCAACATACATTGGATATAGCAAGATTAGTATTAAAAATTCAAAATTTTAATAACGTACGATTGGTTGATATATTAAATAAACTAGAGGACTACTATAAAAAAAAGGAAAATAATCGCGTAAGAAAAAGCCAATTTTTGAATAAAAAACAAGGTGAAAATGAACTTTTTATTATGTTTTATAGAGAAAAACTTAAGCTTTTCCAATTAACTGATCCCTGTTCATCATGTTATGACCAATATTTATCGGATCACATTATCGAATCACTTTTTAATCCAGAACTAAGAAAAAAATGTCAAATGCTCCCAGATAATACAGGAATTGAAAATATTGTCAAATTATGTGAATCAGAAGATTCTGCCGTAAAAGAAGAACAACAGCAGAACGTGGAAGTTTATAAAATTAAAACACAAAATTTTAATTCAAGAAAATGTGCAAGATGTAATAAAAATTGGCATACATCTTTAGATGATTGTCCAGCTATAAACTTTCAATGTAAAAAATGTTCATTAAAGGGGCATTTTACACAATATTGGAGAACAAAATCTGTCAAACACACAAATAATAATAGTGATATTCAACAAAATCAAACCATTGGACATTTAATCATAAATTCAATAAATAAAAAACCCAAAATATATATGGGTAGATGTCTGTTTAGATGGCAACCAAAGTAAAATTTCTTTCCGAGCTATACCAGATACTGGTGCCGAAGTTTCCGTTGCAGGAGAAGAATTTTTAAAATCAATGAATATTTCAAAAAGAAATTTACAATATTCTTATCAAAATTTGAGTACAGCTGATACTTCACCACTGCATATACTTGGATATGTAAACTGCAAGATTCAATTTCAAAACTTATCAACAACCATTCAAATATATATATGCAAAGGTGTACGAGAACTTTTATTGGATAAAAAATCATTAATCGAGCTTGGAATTATTCACAAAGATTTTCCAAATCCACTTCCAAAATCTATTTGTGTAACAAATGTGACTTCATATAATGATTTAAAAGAAGATAATTATGAAAAAATTAAAGAAGATTTGATAAAAGAATTTCATGATGTTTTTGACATGGAGAATTTAAAACCAATGGATGGACCACCAATTCACATCCACTTAAAGTCAGATGCTGTTTTACATTCTATTAGCTGCCCTAGAAAAATATCATTTTTTTGGAGAGAAAAAGTCAAAGAAGAATTGGATGATATGGTCAAAAAAGGAATTGCTAAACCACTAGACGATATTCCTACTGAATCAGTAAGCCCTTTAGTTGTTGTTGAAAAGTCTAATGGAAAATTAAGGATTTGTGTTGACTATACAAAACTTAATCCATATATTTTAAGACCTGTCCATCCATTTAAATGTCCATGGGATGCAGTTTCCAATATACAAAAAGATTCACAATATTTTACGACACTAGATGCTGCGAGCGGTTATTGGCAACTTCCCTTAGATGAGGAAAGTCAAAAATTGACAACTTTTTTAACACCCTGGGGCAGATACATGTTTCTTCGATGTCCCATGGGCCTTGTCAGTTCCGGTGACGAATTTTGCAGACGTGGAGATCAAGCATTAGAAAATATTGGTAATATAGAAAAAGTAGTGGATGATATTCTATTATATGACAAATCATTTGAAGACCATTACAATCGTATTCGAAAATTGTTAATACGTTGTCGTGAAAATTCAATAACTTTAAATTCCAATAAATTTGTTTTTGCCAAATCAAAAGTACCATATGTTGCGTATATTGTTGGCAAAGACGGAATTGAAGCTGATCCAAAGAAAATTGAATCTATAAAAAAATTTCCAACTCCAAAAAATTTGACGGAACTACGTTCTTTTATGGGTATAGTAAATCAATTGGGTTCATTCTCTGATGAAGTGAGTTCTGCCGCTAATCCATTAAGAACTCTATTAAAAACTAAAAATCAATTTTTATGGACCTATGAATACGACAGAGCTTTTGAAAACGTCAAGAGTACTTTGACAAAACCACCAATACTGTCTCATTTTGATCCTAAAAGAATTTCCGCTATACATACTGATGCTTCAAAATTAAATGGTCTTGGATTTATACTAATGCAAAAGCATGAAAATAATTGGACAATGGTTCAATGCGGTTCAAGATTTTTATCAGATGTTGAATCAAGATATTCCATGGTAGAACTTGAACTTCTAGGAGTTGTTTGGGCCATAAACAAATGCCGAACTTATCTACTGGGTTTAAACGAATTTTCGATTTTTACCGATCATAAACCATTAATTACCATCCTAAATGACAAAAATTTAGACAGTATAGAAAATCCACGAATTCAGAGACTAAAAGAAAAATTATGTAGTTATCGATTCACAGCCTTCTGGAAGAAAGGTAAAGAACATCAAATCCTTGACGCATTGTCAAGATGTCCAGTACAAACACCCACAAAAGAAGATATGCTGGCAGAAGAATCTACTCAACAGATAATTTCCTTTATTGCCCGTCAAATTTCTATTGCTGACAATACTGAAGAAAGTTACAGAAAATCTCATCTACAAGATTCACTTCTGATTAACTTACAAAAATCTGCTGAAAAAGATAATGAATATCAAGAATTAATAAGCCAAATTAAAGAAGGGTTTCCAAAAAATAAAAGTGAGTTAAAAATTAATTTATTTCCATACTGGAACATGAGAAATTATCTAAGTGTAGATAGTGGTTTGGTATTAAAAAACAATCAAATTTTAATACCTAAAGATAGAAGAAGAGAAGTCTTAGAGAGGCTTCATGATTCACATCAAGGAATAGAAAGAACAAAAAGACGTTCAAGACAAACAGTATGTTGGCCAGGAATAAATAGTGATATCAAAAATTTGATTGATTCTTGTCAATTATGTTTGCAATTTAAACCATCACAGCAAAAAGAACCGATGATTGTCGATCCACCAGCTACAAGACCATTCGAAGATGTGTCAACCGATCTATTTACATGTAATGGAAAATATTTTATAGTATATGCAGATAGATGGCCAATAATTTGCCAATTTGGAAACAATTGTCCTAACACCACAGATGTAATTACTTTTCTCAGAAAAGCATTCTGCGATACAGGAGTACCGGTTAGATTAAGATCAGATTGTGGACCCCAGTTTGATTCGTATGAAATAAAACAATTTTTGCAGAAGTGGAACGTGAACCGATCTCCTTCAACTCCTCATTACCCTCAAAGTAATGGTCATGCTGAAGCAGCTGTAAAAGCTATAAAAGATTTGGTCAGAAAATGCATGTGCGAAGGATACTTAAATGAAGAAAAATATTATGCAGGCCTGTTAGAATGGCGAAACACTCCCAAAATAGAAGGTTTTTCGCCAGCTGAATTACTCTTTGGCCACACATTAAGATCTTTGGTACCAGCACATTCCAAAATGTTTCAAAGGAAATGGATTGACTTGGCAAATGTATACGACCGTAAAGCAACACAACAATTAACAATGAAGAATAGTTATGATCAACATTCAAAGAGTTTGGCGGCCATCCCTATTGACAAAACCGTATGGATTCAAGATTGGCGGTCTAAACGGTGGAATAGAGTTGGAGTTATTGTTGATATTGGACCATATAGAAATTACACCATCAAACTACCTAGTGGAAGAATTTTAATTAGAAACCGAAGATTTATTCGATTGGGGGAGAAGAAAGAGATTGAATGATGTAAAAAGCTTGAAGGGGAAGATGATGTGATATAATTCACATTGTATATTTGTTTATGTTATATTTTGATTGTTTGAAGTATTCATTAAGAAGTTGTCATTAAATTGATATAAAGAATAAATTATTCTCAATCCATTAAAATAAGAATATCACACCGACCAGCACCCTGTCGAGGTTTTTGTTGGATATAATTCAACCATTACATGCTAAGTCCAAATCTTTTGTCAAATACTCGGAACATGTCGAGGTTTTAAAAAGGATTGAATTAGATCCCGACGATAGATGTATAAGTTTTAATGTAGAAAATCTTTACACCAACGTGCCAATAAATGAGACACTCAGTATAATTAAAAACATTCCACAAACTGATGATACACTTCACGAGAGAACAACGCTATCGGTGGAGCGGGTGATGGATCTGTTGGAGCTCTGTCTTTCAAGTGAAAGATAAGTTTTACGCGCAAAATAATGGGCTTGCAATGGATTCGTCTCTTTCGACAGTGGGATGACTCATTTATTATATCGCCGAAGAATGATGACGAATTGCAAAATTTTCTACACCATCGGCATGGTATACGACCAACAATCAAATGCACAATGGAAATAGAAAAAGATTCGGCTTTTCCTTTTTTGGGTGTTCTTGTCAAACGAATAGATACAAACATTTAAACCACTAAATATAGGAAACTTACACACACGGGACAGTACCTAAATATTAAGTCTAATGATTCTGTTGCTAAAAAATAAGGAGTTATAAGGAATTTGTACTTAAGAGCCGTAAATATTTGTAGTACTAGTGAAAAATTAAATACAGAAATTAACAAAACTAAAAAGACTTAGAACAGAATGCTTATTCCGAGAAATTAATAAGCTCAACGACCTCTAAAATTAAAAACAAATCAATTGTATCAAATTATCAAAATAATAATCCAATGGATTTTATTAACATTACCTATGTATAAGGGATTTCAGAAAACATAAGAATAGCCAAGCCCTATAATATAAAAACGGTATTTTCATCGGGAAATAGGATGAGTTTTGTAAAAACAAAACCAGAAAATCCCTCAGATAATAAGGAATGTATTTACCAAATCCCGTGCGAGTTTGGTAAATCTTATGTAGGTGAAACGAAACGCTTTCTTCAGGTTAGAGTAAATAAGCATATAAAAAGTACTCAATTTGGGGATATTGAAAAATTCGGTTTAGCGGATCATGCATGGTCAAATGATCACAGGATTCAAGAATTTGAAGCTAAAAGTTTGGATAAAGAGTCGCATTGGCAAAAACGAAAGTCTTGAAGCTGCGTTTATAATGCAGAATAAAGAAGTTTTCTGTCTACCAAGCCCGGAGATACCAAACATATAAAAACCACTCCTTAAGGAAAACAAGCATCGTAGAATTAAAAAAGGGGGCGGGCCGTCACACCTGACTACAGACCAAGTGGTATAAGTAATAGCCTGTAGACTGAATTGTTTTGTTTACACTTGAAAACGGTTAGAGAGACTTATTAACCGAAACGTCGTGTTTAAAATAAGTAAAGACAATGGAAGTCCAAAATTTTGTTTCTATGAAATAAATTGCAATAAATAGATATTGTGGCCCTTTAGCACCGTGCATTTTTGGTAAGTCATTTTCCAACAAACCTAGTTAAAACAGTTTCTGGTATACCTTAGAAAAAAACGCATCGAAATCCGATAAGCGGTTCAAAAGCTACATGCTTATAGGACATAAAACATATGAACCCACGCGCCAGAAAAAGAGTTTAAACTTCTTGCACTTCTAAGCATTTTCTTGCAAGGTTTCGCTAGTTGTAAATAACCAACAAAGTATAACTTCCGCAAGGTCTTGATTAAACTGTTTTAAGCTGAATTCGAAATTTAGGTACCAAACTTCTGCACTCCAAAGAAACTTTGAGGAGTCTCTGATGCTAATACGTTGAGTAAATTCCGGATATTTAACAAGTTGTCTTATTTTGGGATGCACCGCAAGTAAATCTGTTTCGCTTCTCTGATTATTCTACCGCAAATAAAAAAAAGAGTGGAAATTTAATTAAAAGTTTATTATGTCGTGCATAGGTAGCAGTCGAGGAAAAGGCGGTAATAAGAGGGTTTCGCTGTGCAAAAATGGCAACATTGCACCATTACGACGAATTGAAGGAACAGCGCACCCACACAAATAGTTTAAACATTAAAAATAAGCAAAGCTAAGGTCAGTTTATATCATTTACTTCCCAAACTTTTTTTTTGTATGTTGTTAGTGAACGAAAGAAATAAGAAGGGGTCGTAATCATCTCCCTTTGAGAGGCTGAAATCTATCTGTAAGTTTTGATGTACAAAGTCTATACACCAACGTGCCAATAAATGAATCGCTCAGTATCATCAAAAAAAATTACAAACTGAGTGGAGGGGGTGATGGATCTCGGTAAGTTTTACGAGCAAAATGATATACTTTCAATGGGTTCATTTCCTTTGCCAGTGGTAGTAAACATCTACATGGAGTGGTTCGAGGACAATGCGATCAACACAGCAAGAGTTAAGCCAAAACTATGGCTACGATACATGGATGACACATTCATTATTTGGCAGGAAAATGATGACGAAATGCAGAATTTTCTACACCATCTGAACGGTATTCGACCAATAATCAAATGCACAATGGAAATTGAAAAAGATTTTGCCTTACCTTTTTTGGATGTTCTTGTCAAACGAATATAGAGAAATATTCAAACCACTGTATAAAGGAAACCTACACACACGGGACAGAACCTAAATTTTAATTCTAGTCATTCTGTTGCTACAAAACAAGGAGCTTTATGAAGTTTGTATTTAAGAGCTGTAAATATTTGTGGTAATAATGAAGAATTAACAACTAAAATCTACAACATTGAAAAGCATTTACAACAGAATTGTTATTCCGAGAAATTAATAAATTCAACGATCTATAAAACTAAAAATAAAGAAAATGAAGCTAATTCTGAAAATAATAATCATATGTTCAAGGGATTTCAGAAAACATAATACGAATAGCCAAACACTATAATATGAAAACAATATTTTCGTCGCGAAATACGATAAAGAGTTTTCTAATTAAAACAAAACCAGAAAATTCCTTAAATAATAAGAAATGTATTTACCAAATCCCGTGTGACTGTGGTAAATCATATGTAAGTGAAATGACCCGCTCTCTTCAGGTGGGAGTAAATGAACTTCTAAAAAGTACCCAATTATGGGATATATAGATCCGGTTTAGCAAATCATGCATGGTCAAATGATCACAGGATTCAATAGTCTGAAGCTAAAGTTTTGCGAAGTTGGCGAAACCGAAAGTTTATTGAAGCTGCGCTTATAATGCCGAATGAAGAAGTTGTCAGTCAAACAACCAAGGACATACCAAAAATATGGAAACCAATCCTTAAGGAAAACAAGCGTCTTAGGATGTTACCGAACCGAACCGAACTACACCTGACTGCACCCCAAGTAGTATAAGTACTAGCCTATAGACTGGATTGTTTAGTTTACACTTGAAAACGATTAGAGATACAAACCGAAACGTCGCGTTTAAAATAAATCAAGACAATGGAAGTCAGAAATTTTATTTCTACTTAATCATTGTCTACGGGTTTCAAACAAAGAAAATATCCTTTTGCACCCAAAGCAGTTAATAACGCCTTTAGTATTATTTGTAATTTCTAAGCTAGAAATAAAATGCAATATAATATTTTTATTTTCATACTAAAAAAAATGTCCTTTAATAAATGCCTGAGACTTCTTGGTACAAAATAATTTTAAAAACTTTATTTTTCATTTGATTTATGAATTACTCAACTCTATATTAATTTTATTCTACGTAGGCACAAAAAGCCTTATTTATGTTCTGTTAAATTTTCATTTAAAAAGTTGTTACAGCTACTAATCAACACTTTTTATTATTTTTAAAATTATTTTTTTTATTATAAACATTAACTTAGGTAATTTTTGTCTTTATGTGGCAAAGGGGGCAATAAAAAGTAATGGAATGAGCGTAATTTTCGGTTAAAGCCTTTTCTCGCGAGATTTTCTACTAAAATTTTAATGCGCCTTCTTTGTTTGAGCGTTTTTTGTTCTTTTAAGGGCTAAGTGGAAAACTTAACTAAAAAGTAATTAAGTACAAAACACATAAACACAGCACACAATACACAAAAGTAAACAATCAACATACGTAATAAAAATATACATTTACAGCTACACAACATTTACAGGCGCAAACCTATTATTATTTTTATAATACTCAAATGTTTGTATGAAAAATATTTTTTTTAGACGAAACTGTCTACTACTGTAGAAGGTTGAAATATTTTTTAGGTTGGTGTATGTTTTTATGCAGTGTGGCGACTTTGAACGGTGTCTCTAGCGGGTTAATATTTGGCTTTTTAAAAATAAAAACAAAAATACGTCAACACAGTTTTTTCACGGAGTTTCTTCCTGATGCAAGCAAATAATTTTTGGTGGCATCCTTAGAAAGGGGTCTACTCACACACAACTTTTGTTTTGATCACAACTTTTCTTTTGATATTTGGTCTAAAAAACCACGTTTTATTAACGTATAGCAAAAAGGCGATGTTTTTTTTCCTAAGCTTTCAAATGAGTTACTACAGACCCCGATTTGTCCGTACACCATATAGCAAACTGATGCACGTGCCGCTTAGGATGCAGGGTCTCTTCTTCTAATAGGACTCAATTTTGTCTGACACCTCTTTATCGAAGGGATCTTTATACTGCGTAGCAAAACTACACAGTTGACCCACGCTTTTACAACCTTTCCGAAAGGTGGTCATGCTTTATGTTGGACTTGCATCTATCTAACATCGCTATCGTCCCAGCAGAACTTGGTTATAGACGATAGACTTCTTTCCTTTTCAGTGCAACAGTCGTGGTCGTCTTGTGTTGACTTTAGATTTTTGCTGGCGCCATCCTGGTTTCAGCTAGCAGGCCCCTGGGCTACACCTTTGAGATGACGAAGGCATATATAAAAAAATATTCCGTAATTTTTTTTCTTATAAGCTTTCGAACGAGGTACCACAAGTGGGTTCATTCCTTCTTAAAAGAAAAATGTATGTGAGTAAACCACCATTTTCCCCAAGATCCTCCTAAGTAGTTAACTAATTTATTTAATCGATACTTCGGTTTTGGTTCTTTCGTTGTGCATACATTTTTTCTTCTTTTATTTCCTCCTTTGAGCTGGATTTGTTTTAACATTTTGATAGAGTGCTTTCATTTATTTGGAGCTTTTAAATCAAGTAGATATAGCAAACGTTCCCTTTTTTATTGAATTTTAATTGCAATCAAATTCGAGAAACGGGAAAATATTCTTGCATGGTAAAATAACAAATTCTGGTCTTGAGTTAAAAATAAGAATTGTTGGGCTTTATAAAAAATTTAAAGTCCATTTTATTATTTATAAGGAAATATATTTTCAATTTAAATCAACTTGTTTTTGGATTTGGTGTGCCAAAAATTCTGATCACCGACAATGGCAGAAAGTTTCCGTGAGAGTTATTTACCTTAGTATAGGTGGTATCTTTTAATGATTGGATTTTATCTATTTACTATCGTCCTTTGTTCTATTAAAAACAATACTACAGTATTTTTATAATACCATAATAATGATAAAACTTGGCCAAGAAACCTAGTTTAAAAATCAACAAAAATAAAAATTTTAATAAAACATTTAACCGACAAATCGCCCTTTAAACGACCTTTATGATGCAACATTACATCCTTAGTGGACAAAAATTTTATATGGTTCGTTTAAAATGCACATATTTTAGGAAAAAAATATACCAGTGGAAGGGTCGTTTTGTGAAAATAAATAAAAAACTGCTAAAAACGATACTTAAAAATTTAACAAGTTAGTTCGCTATAAAAATTAAATTATTTTTCAAAAAGTAGAGTGTTTTGGAATAGTAGCTTTTGTTTAAATTTTGTTGATAACGTTAAAGTTCTATTAAGTTGCGTCCAAATCATTAACGTAACTTCACTCTTTAAAACATGACCAAGGGTCGCCCTTGATCGTCACCCCCATATAATAGGCCTAAAATTCCCTCTAGTTTTAGTGCCCTTACAACTGTCTTGTCCCCAATTGGGTGCGATTCATACTGTACGTACCGGCACCACCTCGTCACCGTTAGTGTCACTCTATTCTTTTCTAAGGATTCAGTGAACCTAGTAACCTTACCATCAACGACAGGTAAGTTGTTTTTCTTTTTGACTTATTGGCCTGTCCGGTTATTGCAGACAGTTTCAATTCGGTGAACACCAAGATAATCTGACTGGAATTCACTTGGTGCCCGGGACCAACGGCAGGTCAAATATTCTTGCAGTGACCTAATACCCTTTACGGTGCCGTTACTGTGTTTTAAGTTTAAATACATCAACTACCGTTGCTCTACCGATACGTATAGCATGCATTGCTCCGTTGACATCAATATATTAAATATGGCGGTGAGAGGAAAGAAGTCGAAAAGGTGCTAAATCAGGAGAAGAACGCTTATTATACAGGTAGTTTTGCTTGGTATATATTTAAAGTCGGCTTTCTTAGATGCCTTTTGTTTTATTTTCATCAAATCAAAAATATTTGTAATGACGTTTGAGCAGGTAACCACGTGAAGAAGCAAGTAGTGAATAACAAATGACATGGTAGAAATAAGGAGAGCAAAAATGAGTTCATTACAAATGTTTGTATTTTTCAATATAGTTTAAGTTTTAACAACCTCAAAGATGGCAGGGTATTAAAACAGGAGAAGGTTACAGTGGATTAAACTACTATTACTGTACTAAATGTGGACCTAACCTTAAACATTTTAAATTTGAAATATTTTCCTACCTTTCCTTGTTCTTTTTTTTCTAAACTAACTTTCGTAACAAATTATTAAACTTCCTATTTAAAAAAGCATCAAAGCAAAGATCCAATATTGCCTAAGGATTTTTTTATGAGCCACTTCAAATACATTTTTTTTAAGTTGTGCACTCTTTTATTAAAAAAGGATGTTCAAATAATTGTCGCGCTTCGGTTATTCCCTTTTTGCCTTTTCTTTAAGTTTAATAAAATCCGAGCGCGAATTTAAAGCGAATATCCGTGCTTAAATTTGAGAGACATTTAAAGAGAGACATTTGAGCTTGAAAAATGACCAGTTTTAAATTTCGCGAAGGCTTAGGAGATTAGATACTTAATAATATTTCATTATTGTTAGTCGTCTCTGATGAGCTTAGCAATATCTTATGCCTTGAACCAAAAAATATTTTATTATTTGAGGAAAGTAAAAGTTTAGACCACAGTACTGTACTCTAAAACACTACCAATTTTGACACTATCATTGCTGCAAGATATGAACAATGGTAAAAAAAGATAAAAATAGTAGGATCTACTACGAGGCATAACTTGGCTTTAGGACTAGCGAATTATGAATTAGAAGACATAATTAGAATTTATAGCGTTACAGAGTTCATAAAGGTACAAATAATAAAGTTATTTCGCCTTGTATCTGAAAAGAGTTGCGAGATATACTAAAAGATAGAGTAAGGTAGTAAAAGAGGTCAAATGTCTAGAAAACGCTTTAAAAAATTGAAAAAGTTAATAGACTGTTTTATTTTAAAAAATGATGTATTTAATTTTGTCTTCAACTCGAAAGGAGTTTTGTAGAATCTATTAAAATAACGCAGAAAACCTTGGACTAAAGGCGTTAGTAAGCCAGTTATTTTTTTTTCTTTCAATTTTGTGTACTTTTTTATTTTAAAGAGAGATATTTGAGCTTGAAAAATGACCAGTTTTAAATTTCGCGAAGGCTTAGGAGATTAGACACTTAATAGTATTTCACTATTGTCAGCCTTTTCTGTTGATCTTAACAATTTCTTATGCCTTGAACCAAAAAATATTTTATTAAAATTATTTGAGGCAAGTAAATGTTCAGACCACAGCACTGTACTTTAAAATACTACCAATTTTGACACTATCATTTCTGCAAGATATAAACAATGGTAAAAAAAGATAAAAATAGGAGAATCTACTACGAGACCTAAGTTGGCTTTAGAACTAGTAAATTATGAACTGAACAGAGTTCATAAAAGTACGAGTAAATAAGTTATTTGGTCTTGTCTCTAATCCTGCAAATGAGAAACTTAAAAAGAGTTGCGAGAAATACAAAAAGATAGAGCAAGGTAGTAAAAGAGGCCAAGTATCTAGAAAATGCATTTAATAATTGAAGGAAAAGGAGATGGAATTTTTAAACAAAAAAAGCTAGTTACCAGGTTGTTTTTTATTTTAAAATATGATGTATTGAATGTTGCTTTAAACTCTAAAAGAGTTTTGCAGAAACTATTAAACTAACGCAGAAAAAGTTTGGAGACAATAATGAAAGTTTGGAGACAATAATAAAAACGTCTGCATTGATTTTATGAGGAAATCTTAAGTGATATAATAACATTTATCTGTTTTGTAAGGTCGAAATCATTTATAAAAGTTATAATTTTAGGACCTGCTATATAGCTGCCAGCTATTATGTGACCGAATAATATTTTTCATGACATGGGATTCTCCAAAAGCTCGGTTTCTCATTAGGCAGTCAAATCGGCAAAGTGCTAAACAGGTTTAACAGGGTGAACCCTTATCTCTTGGACATTTTCTGAATGTTGATACATTTTGAAATTCGTCTCATAATAACAGGTTTAACTTGGGTGGGTAGGTAGCTTAAAACCCACAGGGAAATAAATATGGGAATACTGAAAAATCTTTACTAAAATATCAGCATTTTCCCCAAAATCCTCCTAATTAGTTAACTAATTTATTTAATCGATACTTCGGTTTTGGTTCTTTCGTTGTGCATAAATTTTTTCTTCTTTTATTTCCTCCTTTGAGCTGGATTTGTTTTAACATTTTGATAGAGTGCTTTAATTTATTTGGAGCTTTTAAATCAAGTAGATTAGGCTCCTTGCCATTATATAGCAAACGTTCCCTTTTTTGATTGAATTTTAATTGCAATCAAATTCGAGAAACGGGAAAATATTCTTGCTTGGTAAAATAACAAATTCTGGTCTTGAGTTAAAAATAGGAATTGTTGGGCCTTATAAAAAATTTAAAGTCTATTTTATTATTTATAAGGAAATATATTTTCAATTTAAATCAACTTGTTTTTGGATTTGGTGTGCCAAAAATTCTGATCACCGACAATGGTAGAAAGTTCCCTGGAGAGTTATTTACCTTAGTATAGGTAGTATCTTTTAATGATTGGATTTTATCTATTTACTATCGTCCTTTGTTCTATTAAAAACAATACTACAGTATTTTTATAATACCATAATAATGATAAAACTTGGCCAAGAAACCTAGTTTAAAAATCAACAAAAATAAAAATTTTAATAAAACATTTTATAATGCAACATTACATCCTCTGTGGAAAAAAAATTTATATGGTTCGTTTAAAATGCACATATTTTAGCAAAAAACACAACAGTGGAAAAGGTCGTTTTGTGAAAATAAATAAAAAACTGCTGAAAACGATACTTAAAAATTCAACAAGTTAGTTCGCTATAAAAATTAAATTATTTTTCAAAAAGTAGAGTGTTTTGGAATAGTAGCTTTTGTTTAAATTTTGTTGATAACGTTAAAGTTCTATTAAGTTGCGTCCAAATCATCAACGTAACTTCACTCTTTAAAACATGACCAAGGGTAGCCCTTGATCGTCACCCCCATATAATAGGCCTAAAATTCCCTTTAGTTTTAGTGCCCTTACAACTGTCTTGTCCCCAATTGGGCGCGATTCATACTGTACGTACCGGCACCATCACGTCACCATATCGTCACCGTTAGTGTCACTCTATTCTTTTCTAAGGATTCAGTGAACCTAGTAACCTTACCATCAACGACAGGTAGTTCGTTTTTCTTTTTGACTTATTGGCCTGTCCGGTTATTGCAGACAGTTTCAATTCGGTGGACAACAAGATAATCTGACTCAAATTCACTTGGTGCCCGGGATCAACGGCAGGTCAAATATTTTTGCATTGACTTAATATATACCCTTTGCGGTGCAGTTACTGTGTTATAAGTTTAAATACAACAACTGCTTTCAAGATAAGAATATTTGGCCTGTCGTTACCGTTACGTCGCCGATACGTATAGCATGCATTGCGCCGTTGACATCAAAATATTGAATATGGCGGCAAGAGGAGAAAAGTCGAAAATATCCAGGTGGTTTTGCTTGGTATGTATTTAAAGTCGGCTTTCTTCGCCTGTTTTAATGCCTTTTGGTCTATTTTTCTGAAATTTATAATAATTAATATGGTCAAAATCATACATATTTGTAATGACATGTTAGCAGGTAACCACGTGAAGATGCAAGTAGTGATTAACAAATGACATGGTAGAATAAGTTCATTACAAATGTTTGTATTTTTCAATACAGTTTAAGTTTTAACAACTTCAAAGATGGCAGGGTATTAAAACAGAAGAAGGTTACAGTGGATTAAACGACTATTACTGTACTAAATGTGGACCTAACCTTAAACATTTAAAATTTGAAATATTTTCCTACCTTTCCTTGTTCTTTTTTTTTCTAAACTAACTTTCGTAACAAATGATTAAGCTTCCTATTTAAAAAAGCATCAGAGCCAAGATCTAATATTACCTACGGCTTTTTTTTATAAGCCACTCCAATTACATTTTTTTAAGTTGTGCACTCCTTTTTTAAAAAGGATGTTTAAATAATTGTCGCGCTTCGGTTATTTCCTTTTTGCCTTTTCTTTAAATTTAATAAAATCCGAGCGCGAATTTAAAACGAATATCCCTGCTTAAATTTAAGAGACATTTAAAGAGAGACATTTCAGCTTGAAAAATGACCAGTTTTAAATTTCGCGAAGGCTTAGGAGATTAGACACTTAATAATATTTCATTATTGTCAGCCTTTTCTGTTGAGCTTGGCAATTTCTTATGCCTTGAACCAAAAAATATTTTATTAAAATTATTTGAGGCAAGTAAATGTTTAGACCACAGCACTGTACTTTAAAATACTACCAATTTTGACACTATCATTTCTGCAAAATACAAAGAATGGTAAAAAAAAATAGGAGAATCTACTACGAGACCTAAGTTGGCTTTAGAACTAGTAAATTATGAACTGTACAGAGTTCATAAAAGTACGAGTAATTAAGTTATTTGGTCTTATCTCTAATCCTGCGAATGAGAAACTTAAAAAGACTTGCGAGAAATACAAAAAGATAGAGCAAGGTAGTAAAAGAGGCCAAGTATCTAGAAAATGCATTTAATAATTGAAAACGAAGACGTAAGGAAAAGGAGATGGAATTTTTAAACAAAAAAGCTAGAGTTACCAGGTTGTTTTTTTATTTTGGAATATGATGTATTGAATTTTGCTTTAAACTCTAAAAGAGTTTTGCAGAAACTATTAAACTAACGCAGAAAAAGTTTGGAGACAATAATGAAAGTTTCTTCTTTAAAAGGCATCAAATAAGAAATTTAAAATCACCAAAGGCGTTAATAAGGCACCTAAGTAAACCTTTTTTCTTTCTGAGTTGTGCACTCTTTCACTTTAAAGAGAGACATTTGAGCTTAAAAAATGACCAGTTTTAAATTTCGCGAAGACTTAGTTAGTAGATTAGACACTTAATAATCTTTCGTTATTGTGAGCGGTTTCTGTTAAGCTTATCTTATGCCTTGAACCAAACAATATTTTTTAAATGTACCTTCCAGAGTTAATGTACGGTAAGAAATATTAGTCTTTAGACATTTCCTTTTTGAAACTATTAATTTAGTTTTAATATTAATTTCTTATTTTATTATTTCTTTCTCTTTAATATGTATTTAAAATATCTACGAGCTTAAAAACAATTTTCTTAAATAACGGATTGAGAGTCTGACGTCACCTGTCGCGTGCCATGTTATCCCTGGAATGTTAATCCCAAAAAAGATGAAGAAGTTGTAAATAAATTCAAGTCTCAAACGCAAAGAAGGCCTAGTAGTAGTAGCGTGGGGTAGGCTCTAAGCCTCTCGACTAAACACACGAAGCACCGTTTTCGCCAACCCTAAAGTTGTCACCCCTTACTGTACTTCCTTTGCAAAGGAATCTACCCGTCATCTGTAGAAGGGCCAGGGTATCGTGCCACGTCAGATTCAGAAGGTCCTGCATCCCAAAGGATTTTCCTTCGAATACATTTTTACCTCTATTTGGGCTTCACATGAAATGTGTCGAGGTCTCGTGCTCGCTTGCACGTCTCGTCCGTATTAACTATCATATTCGTCAAGTGTCCTTGTAGGATGGAGTGTCCAGTGAGGACTTCCACTATCGCACTTACCTTTTCTCTAGACTTACTGTATTCGATCACACAAATCGCCTGTCTGGCGTTTTCTGTGTTGGTCCCCTCCTTTTGTATCACTTTCTGGACCCAATTTACTAGGGCCAAATTGATTTGCTCTCTCCTTAGAAGAGCTAACCAGATTATAGAACTAGAATTATTACTAAATAAGAAGACCTAAGCAATCATATTACAATGTTCGCAAAGACACATCCTTAGTCTATTGTGTGAAAAACTGAAAGAGTATTGCTAGAAATCAAAAAAGAAAGAGCAAAATAGTGAAAGAGGTTAAAACAATTTGACGGTTGTAGTGCTAAGAAAAGAAGCAGTAGTTTTAGAAACCTATAAAATGCGTTAAAAAATACAAAAAAGAGTAAGCAAAAGGAAGGGACGATTTACGTAAACAAGGTTGCTGAAATTGGTATGTTGTTTTATTCTTAGGAATTTGGCTTTAAATTTGGAAGGAGTTGTGTAACAAATATTTAAATAAATTAAGAAGCATTTGAAGACAGGAACCAGAAATTAATTTTAAATTTCCCAAACTTGCATTTAAGATTAGGGCAGATTTCATACACTGATTATAACGGTGATATTATATCATTTATTAGACCATTATACGTATATGGACGGTATAATTTATCTTGTAAATATATCTCTAATTTGGACATTGTATAATGCATAGCTACATGTGTAGCTAGATTATTGCGCCCTCAGGTCGTTTGTATCTACAACAATAATATGGCGTGTCGGGTAATAATGCAATTGTTAATATTATTAGTCATTGTCGTAATATTAATTATTATTGTTATATGTATGTTTAGATAGCTAGTTTACATTTCTCGATAAATTATTTTTAGTATCTCGATTTGTCAAGTTGGATTGTGTCCTGTAACCAATTTACAATTCGAGGCCTGTTTGATAAATCGGTGCAAAAAAAATGAAAACGAAAGTTTTTTGAAAACCTTTGTTACTACTTTTTCTACATAATTTCCCTTAACATCGATACATTTTGACGAGCTGGTCTTATGCTTTCTGATACCGTCAGCATAGTAATTTTTGTCCAAGGCATCTGTCTGTTTCATTAATCATTTCCAAATTTGATCCAAATTTCCTGCCTGCGAGACATTTTTTAGGTTTGGAAACAGATAATAATCTGAGGGAGCCAGATAACGGGGTTGGCTAATGATTTCCTTTTTTTTTAGTACACTCCAGTTATAGTTTTTCTCTTTTATAAGTAATCGATTAGGAGTATGCCATGGACGTCTCAAAAAACGGTGACCATAACCTTTCCCAAAGATCCAACTGTTTTTGCCCTTTTGGGAGCACTTTCCTCAGATTTGACCCACTGCTTGGAATGTTACTTTACCGCAAGTTCATTGAAGTTAATCCAAACTTCATCCACTATAATAAGGCGATGCAAAAATTAATGTGGATCTCGTCGAAACAGCTCCAAATTGCACCTAGCTAGTACCGCCCATTCAAGTTTTTGGTCAATTGTGAGTAAACGCGGCACACATCTTACGGAAAGTTCATTTCCAAACGTAAAGCATAATTTACGCGCTCAGTCGAGATATACACAGCTTCAGAAATTTCACGCACTTTTAATGGTCTATCTCTTATAACCATATCGTAAAATATATCCATCATTTCTGGTGTAGCATCCTCAACCGGGCGACCTGGACGTTCAGCATCGTTTGTGCTTGTGTGGCTACCCTGAAAGTTAGCAAACACCCTTTGCTCCTAAGTGATGGGGCAGATGATAATTTGGGTACCCTGTAGGGCTTCTCTGAAGTAAATACTCACAAAAATTATCAGAAAAACGTTTTATTTCAAATACTCATTTCACATAACCTATTACAACTGTCATTCTATGATTTCATGTAAAGTTAGCAACAACAGGCCAGTCACTGCCTTCATAACTTAATTATAGCTTTGCAGGGCTTACAATACAAAATAGTACATTGTCAACACCCCCTTCCAATTTTGTAATGTAAAAAGTTATACCTAAAGAAAATTTAGTTAACTAAAATAATTTAAATAAACATTATTTTACAATTCTTACATTTATAAGAGTGTCTACTTCAAGCCCAGTTCAAAATTGGTTTGCATAGCGGACTGTAAATCTAAATTAGAATGTTATATTTTATTTTATTTTTTTTAGAATTGTTATGGATTATGTTTATTTGAATTTTACAAGCATTTGTTGGCCGATAATATCAAGTTGAAAGGGTAGAAATTTCCCTAAATAAAAATATACGATTACTAAAACCAGCTCCGCTCAAGCTTAGCACTAAATTTATGCACTAAGAAATTATTATTGTTAATATAATTTTATAAGCGAATTTCGACACTAAAAAATATGATCACTTACTGCTGTGCTATCTTCATTCCAGAACCTGAAAGGCCTTTCAGATGGGTTGAATCCATGTGTCCAGCTTCTATTCCAGTAATATTGAGCACACGCGTAATCGCGCTAATACAAAAGTGAACATTTTATTATGTCTTTGGTTTTAATATTAAATACATCAATATTGATCATAGCTGAAAAAACGTCTAGGCGGAATTCATTTACGTATTTCTTGTCAGTATTGTTTATTTTTTTTAGATCGTTCTGTTGTCCGTGTGAGAGTCGCCGGAGGTACGACAAGCAACTGTTTTTCATTATTTTTATTCACAAGGACGTACATATGTCCAGTCTAACTTTAAGAGGGGCGCTATATGAGTTTCACTGGTGTATTTTTATTTTAATTTAAAAGTAGAAAAATGGATTTAAGATTTTATTCTTAATTATAATTATTTTAACAACTAATTAACCATTTAATTATGATTGATTAGAGTAACTTATAGGAAGCCCAATTATGGCCTAATTAATTCAAAAGGCCGTATTTAAAAATATAGTAAAAACAAAAAAATGCTTAAAAAATAAAATTAAACAAAATAAATTATTTTTTAAATAAATAATAACCCGGAATGAACAAAGAGCATCACACATTAACATTTTAATTTATTTTTACAACATCTAATTTTTCTCTAAAATATTTTAATTTTAGAACAGGTAGAGCCTTTGTAAAAATATCTGCAATTTGCTCTGATGAAGAAATGTAATCTAAATTTATCTTTTGTTCAGTAACACAATCTCGAATAAAATGGTGCCTAACATCCATATGTTTTGTTCTCTTTGTTTCTAAAGTTTTTGCCATTTTAATGCAAGATTGGTTGTCTTCATAGACCTGGATAGGAAAAGCATTTTTCTGTAAAATTTCAGAAATTAATTGAGCTAAAAAGATACTTTCAGTTGTGCAATCTGAAAGTGCAATGTATTCAGCTTCTGCACTGCTGAGTGTTACAACAGATTATTTTCTTGTTTTCCAATGTACAAAATTTTCAAAAACTTGGATACAAAATCCAGAAATGCTCTTTCTATCATCAAGGCTATTTGCATAATCAGCATCCACATATGCTGTGATTATTTCCTTATTTTGAGTTGCTGATTTTACAAACTTCAAACCAAAACTTTCAGTAGCTTTTAAATACCTTAGCACATTTTTGAGATACTTCCAATGTTCATCTTGGAAACAATTTTGAAATTGACTAAAGTATGAAATGCAATAACTCAAATCAGGTCTACTACCAGTCATAACATACATTAAGCATCCTACCAGCTCCCTATAAGGAAAGTTGTGATTTTGATTTTCAGATTTATTAATTGTCAAATTTAACTTATGTTGCAAGGGGACACTTGAACTTTTGCAGTCAAACATATTAAATTTTAACAATATTTTTTCAATTAAATCTTTCTGATAAATCAATAGACAATTTTCCTTTTTCTCGATTGTCAAGCCTAAAGTGAAAGTGGAGACAAATGTCTCATAGGAAATTTTGACATCATTTTGTCTTTAAAAACTTTTAGTTTTGTTTCTGACTTACTAAACAAAATTATGTCATCCACATGAACAATTAAAAAGATATCAGAATCAAAGTACAAACATGGATCACATTTTGAACGTTTAAAATTCAAATCCAAAAGAAATTGATGCAATTTTTCGTACCAGCACTTAGGTGCTTCTCGCAAACCGTATAAGGATTTACTTAACTTGCACACATACTTACAGTTTTGTGTTCCATTTTTGTACTGGAGTCCTTCTGGGATCTCCATGTAGACTGGATTAGGTAAGTCACCATTGAGAAAAGCGCACTTTACATCAAGCTGATTTATGTAAAGATTTTCTTGAATGCATAATGAGAATAGCACTCTGATGGACAACATGCGCGCCACAGGTGAATAAATTTCATAATTTAGATCACTCATATTTTGCTTAAAACCGCGTGCCACTAAACGAGCCTTTTTCACTATCTCACCATCATTGCTTTCTTTTTCACGAAACACCCACTTGGAATCTATCACATTTACATTGGATGGACATGGAACTATTTCCCATGTTTCATTTTCTTTCACTGCACTTAGCTCCTTATCAATCGCATCTTTCCATTGTTTTCCACAATTAATGGCTTCAGTGTAACTCTGTGGTACATCTTTTTCTAAGCTTTCTATAAACAATGCAGTCATAAGACTCTCCTCATCATCATCCATAACATAATCATCATATCTCTTGGGTCTTATGCTTTGTCTCCGTTCTTTATTTGGTTCATTATTTATCATAGGAGGATGATTTTCAAGTTCTTCAGCATCCTGCCACTCACCATTATCATTTTCATTCTGAGAATCCTTATTTTCCTTTTCAAAGTCTTGTTTATTTCTAAAAATAACTGTATTTTTCTTACTCTGTTCTTTGTCATTTTCAGTCTTTCTCTTTTCATCAAAAATTACATCTCTTGCTGTTACAATTTTTTCTTTCTCAGGATCCCAAACTCTGTATCCATTATCAGTATAACCCATCATGATCATCTTTTTGCTGCGTTCATCTAATTTGCCATTCCTATCTTCCTTAGGAACATGCACATAGGCATCACAACCAAAAATCTTAATTTTGTCAAGATTGGGTTTAATTTTATACCACATTTCTGCTGGAGTCTTTCCATCCTGTAAAACTGATGTCTGGGTCCTGTTTATCAAATAAACAGCTGATGAAATTGCTTCATTCCAGAATTTCTTGTTAATGTTCATGTCAAAAATCATGCATCTTGCTCTGTCAAGAACAGTTCTATTGAATCGTTCAGCAATTCCATTTTGCTGTGGGTTTCTTGGAATTGTGTATTCAATTTTTATGCCTTTGGTTTCACAAAAAGAGATTGTGTCCCTGCTGACGTACTCACCTCCATTGTGACACCTTAATCTCTCCAGTTTGCATCCAAATTTTGCTTCTGCAGCTGTCAAATACAGCTTAAACTTTGACAGTACTTCACTTTTATTTTCCATAAAGTAGCAAACAGTAAAGTGTGAAAAATGATCTATGAAGGTTACAAAATACTTCATTCCATTGTGTGCTGGAGGGCTTATGGGTCCACATACGTCAGTAGAAACAACCTCAAGAATCCTTTTTGCCTTTCGTTCTTCTGGCAACAGTGTATAGGGCAACTTTGTCTGTTTTCCCTTAAGACATGTTTCACATACACCATCTACAGGATATCGCCATGAATGTCCCATTCTTCTATGCCAAAGTTCTTTGTCGTTCATTTCTTTTGCTAAATTCATTTGCATGGTTGCCATTTTAAAATTCATTCTATACAAATTTCCTTCTAAATTACCTCTTGTGATCTCTTCTTTTTCTCTCATTACTTTTACTGACTTATTTTCAAAAATCACTTTAAATCCTTTCTGTTCTAGTTTTCTGACAGCTAGCAAATTGTGTGTCAAGTTTTCACACTCAATTACATCTTTTATAACAATTTTTGTTCCTTTTTCTGTCATCAATTGTAGATTTTCTTGTCTCTTACCAACAATTTCTTGTCCCTTTTTGGCAACTTGTATCTTGAAGTTTGTTTTTCTAATATCTGTAAGATATTTTCCATATTCTGAACTTATCAGATGGTTTGTGGCTCCGCTGTCAACTACAAACTGCAGTCCATCTTTTACTTTGGTTGATAAAGCTTGTTCTTCAGTTACAATGAAACATATATCATTTTCAGCATTCTTCTCTGTCACATTAGCTTTATTTTTCTCAGGGCAGTCTGATTTCTTATGGCCTTTCTTGCCACAGCCATAACATCGATATGGAAACTTTTCAGGATACTTCTTGTACTTTTTATCAAAGTTTTTTTGCCTATTATGTCTCCCTACAAAAGCTGAACTCCCTGGTTCTTCTTCATCTACTTTCTTTTGTCTGGTTTCTTCAGACAGTAATTTACTTTTGACAAAGTGCAAAGAAACTGTTTCTTTACAGAATAATATGTCCAATGCTGCCACAACATTTTGGTAAAACTCAGGCATTGATGCCAAAAGCTGTAATATTACTTCTAATTCCTCTATTTTTCCACCAGCATTCTTTAACTCAGCAACTGTCTTTTCAAACTCAATTAGGTACCCATTTAATGAATCACTGCCATTAAATTTCATGTTTCTGAGTTTCTTTTGGAGTTGTACCTGACTGGCAACTCCAGACTTAAGATATGTATCTCTTAGAGTCTTCAGGATCTCCTTTGCCGTAGTTTTGTTCTTGATCATGTCCAGAATATTGTCAGACAAACAGTTTATCAAAATATTCCTTGCCTTTAGGTCATTTTTCTTGAAAGTTACCAATTCTGCTGAATTCGACGGTGGCTCTTGCTCTATGACATCTAAAACCCCATGGTGCTCCAGTAACAGTTTTACCCGGAATTCCCAGTTGGAAAATCCACTTCCGTCGAAGGGCTTAATTGTATTCGACACAACTGACATTTCTACACCACTATTCATGCCAACTTTTCACCAAAAACTCCGTTTTTTCCTTCAGCGTCTTTTTCGTTTTTCAAACTTAGGTTAGTTTTTACTATTTTTGCTTTTACCATCTACTCCGTGCAACTTCTGTCCTACAGACTGTTATGGGGGCTAAAAGACAACTTCTGGGCCCATAACCTGATAATTTGGGTACCCTGTAGGGCTTCTCTGAAGTAAATACTCGCAAAAATTATCAGAAAAACGTTTTATTTCAAATACTCATTTCACATAACCTATTACAACTGTCATTCTATGATTTCATGTAAAGTTAGCAACAACAGGCCAGTCACTGCCTTCATAACTTAATTATAGCTTTGCAGGGCTTACAATACAAAATAGTACATTGTCAACAGCAGACTCGCTGTACTACTTATCTAAGCTTGCTTTAGAATTCGTTTTTTTCCATTGCTAAAAAAACGCGGTGATCATCTGACACAAATAACTACAAATATCAGAATAATTGAACAAAATGCTCCAAACTTGGTCCTTGATTTACTACTGGTTGTGGATTTTCAATACGCCAGCAACTAGGCTCTAGAATTTTGCACTGACTTACAAAACCAGCCCCATATTTTGTCTGACTTTTTCACAGATTTTTTTTATACCAAAGGCAAATATAAAAACTGACCTTTATAGAATTCTCAAAAGTTTTTTTGACAATGATTAGATCTAGCATAAATTATATTAAATTTTAAAGAATAAGGCTTTAAAATTATCTTGCAAAAACATACCACGTAATACAATATCGTTACTTCCAAGATTCACAAAAATGGAAACAGAGGCTTTTTTGATTATTTAGAGAGCGATTTTGGGAAAAACGTTGGACACGTCGATTTTGTTTAAGTGGTAGACTTTTCTGAGAGTTTTTATGGCATTCATCTCTTTTAGGGAGTAAGCTTTACCTTTTTGTTTTAGATATTGTAAGCTGTGGCGGTTTCTCCATAAGTGCACGTGCATTCCCAAATTTTACTTAAAAAAATATTAAACTTTGATCATTCCTTAATTTAGTTCATAATTATCCCAAAAGTAATTCACTAAAGACTGCAATATACTCTAGGAATTAATACCTGATGTATGTGTTTGTATTCGTGTTCAAACTCTCCATCAAACAACCATATACGGAATACTACGTGTATTCAAACAACGCTTTTATTTACTGGAACCAAATTCTATGCACCCTAGATGTTATGTCGCATGCTAATTACGAACTATAGAAAGAGAGGGCGACATGTCCCAATAGAATTTTACAGTACATAGAATCTGAAACTTCCTTCTGCACGGCGCGTATAGCATGACCAGCCGCAATGCCGCCCGCACCCCCGTGATGACCCCTGCGTCGTCGGTTCGCGTTGCATGTTAGAGCAGATTACCGGCACTTTTAATTCGTGCACTTAGTAGTTGTGTGTGCAACGATTACTTTTGCAAGTATCGAATAGATACTGATACTTGCTATTCGAGTATCAGATATTTTGTATTCGGTACTAAGTAATCATTATATTATATAATACTGAGTAGAGTTGAAATTTTAAGTACCAAGTGTACAAAAAATAAAAATATTGATGTTTTACATGTTTGTAGTTTTTTAAGTGTAAACTTCTTTAGGCGCGTTTAGCAGTTTTGGTGGGTAGTGAATTCAACTGAGCCGTCAGGCTCGGCTATGTAACGCTCGGGTGAAATCAGCTCGATTCGACTAACTGTGAGAAACATTCAGCGAGCGACATGATGATGCAGATGCAGGCCAGTACACAGAAGAGTTCGGTTCGGTCTGCTTTGCAGAATATGTTATGGGCCAGTGTTATTAATTTCGCCTTGTTGAAGTTTACACTTCTGCCGTGTGGTCTTAAGCACACACATTTTTTTTTATTACCAAAATGTAGATATATTAATCTGGGGAATTTTGACAATGGCGGAAGTTTCTAATTCTGATAGCATTAGCGTGCAATATTTAAATAAATTTTCATCTTTGCCATTAGAGGAGAAAATAAACTAGGTGTGATAAATTATTATTTATTTATAAAAACAATAATAATAGGTAGGTAACTAATATCTAACTAAATATCTCATTTTTTAATTATTTGCTCTAAATTATATGATATGACGGCCCACTCGAAGGCCCAAAAAGTTAGCGTGGCACTGAAAAAAGATTTTCGCCTACGCCGCAATTTTTATTTTTATTTTTTGGTGTGCATCCCCAAAGCTTTTTATCACGCGCCGCCACTGATTGTAAGTAGCTCGGAATAAATGATTGCTTTTATTTTTTTCGAAAATCTATACATAATCGACTTTTCCGAGGATATTCTCGAAATTGTACTATTAATAACAAAAAGAACCTCTGTTTTAATATTAGTAAAATATTCTGTATGTACAGCAATACAAATTGTTTACACGTCCACTTTACAACGTTAAAATAATAATAATAAACATACACATTTACGAAATAAAAATATACATACACATTTAGACAATATTAATACAAACATACTTATAAATTAAATTAAAATACACATATATGTTGTTAAATATTTAACAGTTTGGTATGATGCAGTTAAATTTGGGTTAGTAAAAGTCAGGTCACTTTGGTTTAATAGAGAATAATGCAAATAGGGTTATATTAAACATTCAAACGATGTCTCAAACATGCCCGATCAAGTAAATATAAACCAGAGTATCCATTTAAGTATTGCCAATGATCACTGTATTAAAGAACAAACAACATCTTAAGGAAGGATAAATATAATCAAAATCATGATACACAATTAAAACAATTTTGACAACCAACATCTTGAGATGCGGTTCTGTGATCTAATACGGTATCATTAACAGCCTTTGGAATATAGAGCTTAACAGGCTTTAACGTGTTTGGTATTAACTTACGACAGATAAAAGAATCAAAAATACTGCAAAAAAGTTCTAATTAAAATTTGATATGTCTGACAAATAATAATTATTTACTTTGTAGGAATTTTCGGATAATAAAATCCGTTCTGTTTTGATGTTTATTCTTCCTCATTAACTTTTGTAAAGTAAATTTAGAAAAAATTATTGATATTAAAAATTAAAGCTGCAGATTTTCTAAAAATAATTCTATAATTATATTGTGGAGACGCTGTGATTAGTGTGAAGGTGAACAATCTAAAAAATGGCGTCCACACAGCTGTCCGTGCTGTCACGATCAGCTGTTTACTGGCGGCCAGAGTACAAGGAATGACTTTTATCATAAGTTGTAGGTAATCCTAACATAATCCTGTTAAAAGTGTAATAAGAAACAGATTAAGCACAGTGGCAATTATCTGGACGAATCCTTTCTGAATATAAAAATATTAAGTATTTTCCCGGAATATTCACAGAGTAGAGAGACAGCCTCTCGTATGTATCTACTTTGCATAGAGCGTTGTCTCTCTTGGTTTAGAATCATGAAGATTGGCTACTTGAATAAAAGATGGAGTTACTTGCGGTACAAGAGAAAATGTTATCTGTGGTCAACATATAAGTACAAGATAGCTAAAAGAACAGAAAATTTTCCTTTTATACTAAGTTTAGAGCTTATTGTTTAGGAAAATTTATTTTCTCCTATTTAAAAAGGTTTGCTCCATATAGTACCTAGGTACTTTATTAAATCTGTATCTTATCACAATTTGAAACAATTTTGTGTTTGTAAAGTGCCCTATTTGGGCAATTAGGTATATGAATGTTCCCCTTATTTTTAAACTTTTTTGCAGTAATGTCCTAACAGTTAAGAGAGTAGGAAGAACATAGAAAAATCATGCTTACATCCTGGCTTACCGACGGGTGCTCTCCCCCTTTGACGTTCTGAAGAGTTTTGTTCGAGGGAGCGGTGGGAGTTCGTTCTCCCGGCGCTGGAGCCATTGCTCCCGCACTGCTGCCAGCTGGTGATTTTGCTTGAGGACTGCCTCCTGTTGTTCTAAAAAAAGATATTCTTTTTACTGTTATTGTCTTGTGAATATGATTCAAAAATCTTTATTGGTACCCACGGAGTCATAACATCTAACCAAACCAAACAATTGTTGACAGCAAAAAACTAATTCATTATTCGTAGATCCGATTTCACGTTGGCCGTGAGATAAATGTTACGATGATTTTATAAGTAGCGCTCTTGTCGAGTAAATAACAAACTAGAATAAGTTTCATTTGTGTTCGACTGCGGAATCACCTGGAAAATCATAGGTTAACATTCCTCTTACCTATATGTTTTTAAGATATTGGATTAGAAGAGTAAAGGAAGTTAGAAAAAAACGAAATCCGCCAATTTTTTGGTTAATTATAAATAAAAAAATTTTGTATTCCTTAATTTAATAAAATGAGAAGTTATGGAGGTACAGAGTGTCAAAATAACATTCAAAGACTGAGCAGTAATAACCATACAATGTATACACAAGGCATTGGAAAATTTTGAAAAATAGTTCATAATTTATTTTAGATTTTAACTTTTAGTAAACACACATTGAAAAAGCATTAGTCCTAACACCAGCGCAATGCGAAAAGTGTCTTTTCCTCACTGAAAGCTTATCCAAATTCTGCTTCGCATCGTTTATCTGAGTGCTTTTGCATGAGAACAAAATTACTTTGTGCACTTTTCTTGAAAAGATTTTTCCGCATAGTTTTAAATATTGCTTTTGCTCTAAAACACGAGTTTACCGAAGGATCAGGCACACCTCTAATGGGATTTCTCTAATCCGTCTAATTTCATTAAATTTTGGTTGTAGACTAAACCTTTCTTATCAAAAGTTCTTATTGGCCCAACTCAAATTAATGACCAGTTTTTGAAATACACGCTATTAAAGTGATAATATCCAAGAAGCATAACAGCTCTTTAGACGGGTTTTCCAAAGATATACGCAATGTTAGTATTACATATATTTACGATTAATTTATTATTTTCAATCTGTACCTTTAAAACATTATCTACGGGGTGTGTAAATAAATATTATTCAAAAGTTTGAATGAGAGATAAGCATTATAGATTTTTACAGAGCACGGCTCAGATGTACAAAACGCTTAAATATTTTTTAATAGTATTTAAAAAAATATATTTGCCGAAACACCATGCATTAAATACTCAAAAGTCAAGAATCATTAGAAAACTAATAAATACTCTGTATTTAATAGTAATATTTCGAAAATCCGTCTAAAGGGCTATTATGCTTCTTGAACATTATAACTTTCAACACTCTGTATTAATTTAAGATGGGCCCATGAGAACTTTTGATGAACATTTGACTAATATTTACTTAAACAGCATTTGACTAATATTTAATTAAACACACTGCAGATAATATTTTAAAGGTACAGAATAAAAATAATAAATAAATTGTGAATATATGTATCAGTAACATTTCGTATATTATCAAAACTCTGTATTTCAAAAACTAGTTATTCTAATATTTACCTAAACACCCTATAGATAATAAATATAATATAATAATAATATCTAATAGTAACATTGCGTATATGTTTGGAAAACACGTCTAGATAGCTATTACGAATATGCTTCTTGAACATTATTACTTTCAACACCTTGTATTTGAAAATCTGGAAATTAATTTAAGTTGGGCCCATGAAAACTTTTGATAAGAAAGGTTCAGTCAACAACATAGCAAAATTTCCTGAAGGTTGACGGATTACAGAAATCCCATAAAAAGTGTGCCTGATCCTTTTATAATTTTTACCGCGTTTCTGAAAGAAGTTATAACGAAAAAGTGTGCCTGATCCTTTTATAATTTTTACCGCGTTTCTGAAAGAAGTTATAACGAAAAACGTTAAAAAAATCGTTAATTTTAGTGTTACGTATCTTGATAATAGAGAATTATTGAAATAAAGCCAGGCTATAATAGTGCCAGGCATAATTTTGACACCTTCACATTGTAATATCAGCTGTGATCTTTCAACACACGGCCTTCGTTTACTATATGAACCGGAATAAATAGTGCCTTCTTTTATTAATTGAAAATAAACGACGAAAGTTTTAAATTCGACTTTCGTATTTCAATCTTGAAGGATTAACTGCCAGTTTTCAGTGTAAATGTGTCAAAATAGTGCCTGGCACAATTATAGCCTGGCAGTATTTCAATAATTTTCTATTAAACAAATGTTAGCCTTAGACTCCAATGTAATATGAACTTTTGTGTTATTTTATTCGTCTCTATTACTCAAGGTTTACGAGTGTTAGCATTTGGGGATTCAATAAGATTTTAAAATCCCATTAGTATGAGGCTTCCTAAATCCTTAATACACAAGTACTAAAGCCAATTTGTGTAAATATTATTTATTTTTATATTTTAAATAAATTCCATCTTTTCATTCGGTGCTTTAATTTTAAAACCTTTTTCAAAAGCACCTTTTCTTCCCTTTTTTAATCTAAGAAATAACTTAAGTGGGTCGGGCTAATATTACTGAACCTCTATAAGCTAGGACAAAGGGAAAAGAGCCCTAACCCCTTACGTAACATAAATTTCACCCTTTTTCGACAAAAAAGTTGGGGATATAAATTGTAGCAAAATTATACCTCAGGGAACGAGGTAATTTATATGTATGATATGATTTTTAAACGAAATTTTTCAGATTAAGGAAAAATTGTGTAACGAGATGTAAAAAATCCTTTAAAAAATATTGTTAAAATTTGAATGAGTTCCGTTGCCGACTGTGAATCTTGGAAAATTATAATCTAATAACAATATATTATTTTTAATAATATTTAAAATTATTAGAAAACTAAAAATGCTTGAAAAATATACATTTACGAGGTCTGACAATAAAATTATAAGACTGTGGTAAAAAATCTACTTTATTTAAATACTAATACAACTTCATGATGTCCCCATCAATGTTGTCCCCTTCAGCGTTGCGTGCGTTTTTTTCCAATGTTGGAAACAATTTTAGAAATCATCAGAGAGAAGTCTTGTCGTTTTTTCCTTGACGTGTTCTAATATTTAAAAACGGGTTCCTTTTAACGATTTTTTCACTTTCGGAAACAGGTTGAGGTCGCAAGGGGCCAAGTCTGTTGAATATGGTGGGTGGTTACCGACGGGGATCTTCTTTTTAGCTAAAAACAGCTTAATGGATAGGGCATTGTTGGCCGGTGCATTGTCCTGGTAGAGCAGCCACAAATCTGGACGTTCTTTCCTTACACGTTGCCGTAGCTACATATATACTTCCAAATATAAATGTTGGTTCACTGTTTGACCCTCACGCGCCCATTCAATAATAATAACACCCCTAATATCGAAAAAAAAACAATGAGCATCGCGGTTATGGATGTGCTGGAGCGTCCGTCTCTTTCATCATCTTTAACTTCTTCACGACTTTCGAAATGTGACATACACTGCTTTCCGTAGACATCTTCTAGCATTAGAAAGTACTCAGTAGCCGTTTTTTTGAGTTTTACTTTAAATTAGTACGTTGCTCAATTTTTTCGCTTTTCATAATTCCGCCAAATGAGCTATGCACGATCCGCTTCAAACCACTGCGTAAGCCAAACTAGTAGAGGAAAGGCGACCAGATTGCGCGCCGTAGTAGAACGCACATCAAGGTGAATAAGTTCAACCTCTCGAGGCGTGGAGATTTAAAACCTGTTAGTACGGGGGCCAGTCTTAAAACTTAATTGTCACACCTCGTATATTGATACATTTGACAAAGGAAATATAAAGTTTTCATGCCATCAAGAGCCCAATAAAGAGCCGAAACATCGGCGTAGAAAGAAAAAGATTTCTTTATACATATATTCCCCCCCCCCCCCCCCCGCCAAATAAAGTTCCTAGATCCGTCGCTGGTGGGCTGCGTAAGATTTACTTAAAAAATATATTAAATTGTCAAATACTTACTCCAATTGAGCTCTATTTGTTGAAACATCCAACATAGATCCATGAAGCAGACATGAAAAAAAAAGAAGAATATATTAGTTTATTTCAAAGTGACAAAAATTCAAAATCATATTTAAATATTTTTATACATGAAAAAAAAAGTTAGAAAAAATTCAAAATTATATTTAAATATTTTTATACTGATTTTCTAGGTTCAAACAAAATACGTTAGAGCATAATTACATGTTCACAAAATTGAAAATTGAAGCACTCATAGCTTGCTTTGGAAATAATGACAAATTTAAATTCTCAAAGGCGAATTTTTAAGTGCGCATGCGTGTGTTTTGTCACGATGACACACAGCTGCAGTGTGGCTAGACGCCATATTTGTTGTTTATTAACAGTTTGCGGTGTTTTGCGTTTGTCGTGTAAAATAATGTTTTTTCTTCGTGAAAAGTGGGAAATAATTTACGTAAAACATGTGCGATTTGTGGAAAAATGTCCGGGAGAAATAAGGGAGTGCCACTCCATAGGTAAGTACTCGTATTCTTATTTATAATTTGTTAATAAAGTTAAGAATGATTTATAGATGCCATTAAACACTCTTTATTGTGTTCACAATAAATCTGCACAATTGATTTTAGAAAAACTATATTTTTAATCCATAATTTGTGAAATTTTCTCCGAATCAACTAGTTTAAAAAAAAAATATCTATTGAACCGAACCGAACCGAACCGAACCTAATCCTAATTTTTTGACAATTCTCAAATAATATAGTGACGTAACGGAGTATGTTCCAAAACCACCAAAACTGATGCATGCGCAGTAACCGATATCCTGTTTACCCGAAAAAGGAACATTAAGAATTAATTAGGGTTCCTTGCTTCAAGCATCGCGACTAAGAATCAGTGGCGTAGCGTGGGGGGGGGGCGTTTTTCTTCGATATTTTATTGATTTTTTGCGCGATAATTATTTTTAATACCTCATATTAAAGCCACTGACCAGCTCTTTAAACCTAATGAAAAAAAGTTATTAGTTTCTCAGCCGACACAAAGATGGCGTTTAATATGTAAAAAATAAAAGAGACCTTTATAACCTATAGACCAAATTAAATTAAAAAAATTTTTTTTTTGGATTTTATCAATAGTAAGCTAAGTTTTGTAAAAATTTCAAAAAAAATACAATTTGACACTAAAAATTTTAAGATGGCGGCCGAAGTTCAGATAAAAAAGTTATTTTTTGTTTTTGTTTGACAGAACTATTATTGCCGTGTAATATATAGATTTTTACTAAATAGGAGTCGCCGATTTTAAATATTTCATCATAAATGACACATGTCTATTATTAATCAAGATGGCGGCGTTCAAAATATAAAAACAACATTATCTTCTTGGTTTGGTAATTTTTTTTACGAAAATATGTAGTTTTATATTACTCTTAATTAGTTTTAAGTCATAATGTACAAAAATAATATACTTTATTTATTTTTTAAAGATGGCGGTCGAAAAAGTAAAAAAAAAAAACATTTTGTTTATTTTTTCGAAATTTAACAAAAAAAACTGGAAAAAACAAGACATGTCGGTAAACAAAACACAGATATTTTAAAATTGTCAAAAAAGCTGACATATGTCACGTACCGGGTGATTTGATTGAATTGACCATATTTTACTTAATAGCTATCTCCGTTAATATTAATCAAACAGTGTTTATTTATGTTATTAAAATGCAAATATTTCAACAACGGCTGGACTAAATGTCAACATATTATATATTTTTGAAATCAGAGAAAGGAGCCATATCAATTAAAAACATTATATATAGGGTGTTTTATTTAAAAAAATAAACCATATGTCAATAGTTTGACAAGAGTATGACATATGTCATTTTTGACATAAGATTATAATGATTTAGAAAAAATTATTTAACTTTGCTAATTTAAACGTTACTGTTAGATCAATATTAACGGAGATAGCTATTAAGTAAAATATGTCAATTTATTCAAATCACCCGGCACGTGACATATGTCAACTTTTTTGACATATTTAAAACATCTGTGTTTTGTTTAACGAGACGTCTTGGTTTTCTCAGTTTTTTTTGTTAAATTTCGAACAAATTAACAAAAAAGTTTTTTTTAAACTTATTTGGCCGCAATCTTTAAAAAATAAATAAATTCTCTTTTTTTTGTACATTTCAATTTAAAGCTAATTAAGATTAATATAAAACTACATATCTTGGTAAAAATATTTACTAAACCAAAAAGATACTGTTGTATTTATATTTTGACCGCCGCCATCTTGGATAATAATAGACATATGCCATTTATTATGAAATATTTACAATCGGCGACCCCCATTTAGTATAAATCAATATATTACACGGCAATACTAGTTGTGCCAAACAAGAACAAAAAAATTACTTTTTTATCTGTACTTCGGCCGCCATCTTAAAATGTTAAATGTCAAATTGTAACTTTTTATAAATTTTTACAAAATCTGACTTACTACTGATAAAATCAAAACATTTTTTTTGTAAAAATTTAATTTGGTCTACTATGTAAAGGTTTCTTTTATTTTTGACAAATTAAGCGCCATCTTTGTGTCGGCTGCGAAACTTATCATTGCATTTAAACAGGTTTAAAGAACTGGTCAGTAGCTTTAATATGAGGTATTAAAAGTAAATATCGCTCAAAAAATAAAGAAAATATCGAAGAAAAACGATTTTTTTAAAATATAGCCGCCATTTTGTTTCGCAGTGACAGGTGTAAATTTTTTTTACATTTTTACATTGAGTATATCCCACTTAAAGTAAATTTATAAAAATTAATTTGATTCCTCTTAAAACAAGGAAATCATTTTTTTTCTTAACGTTGGCAGCCGCCATCTTGGATTCTAAGGCCGGAAAATCGGGGATCCTCAAATGGAAATTTAGCTTTTGGTGTTAGGTACTACTATGCCAAATATAAAAAATATACCCTTTTTGCAGCTTTATTTTACAAACTTACTCTACTACTAAGCTTTATTAAGTAGCAGGGCCAGCAACGGATTGAGAGGGCGGCAAACCTGTCGCCGACAAAAGAGAGGAAACTAAAGACATGACCTTTTTTTTTTGTTTTGTTTTTTGTTTTTGGTCGGAAGTTTTTTGATGGGCGCCCTTTTTAGCTTTCGACCCCCCACCCCTGCAGGCACGCTACGCCGCTGGTGAGAATGCATAGGTATGCCCCATATTTATGCTCTAACGTATCTGGCTTAAAGCCGAAAAGCCGTGTGTCATATTAAACTTGAATAAAATGTTAGAATGACATAACACCAGTCAGTTTAAACAATACTCTAGATATAGATATAAACTTAAACAATCTGATGTTTATTTTAAACCATGCAGGCAAAGAGGAAACTCTATAGTATATAGAGTTTCTATAAACTACAGATCTCGAAACATCCCGTCCGCTATGCGACTGTGAAACTCAACTCCCATGATAGAAACACCTGTAGCAGCAATTGTCTTTTATGTGAAAATTCAGAAAGCATATCGCTTTCATTTTATATATTACATGGCATTTACATTTAGTTCATATTTGTTTTTTCGGCGAACCCGTCATATATGCCCACTAGGTTAAGTTTAACTTTTTTTATATAATACACCATAAATCGAAATAGGAATGCAGAGCAGGAAAAAACGGTAACTCTGTTTGCTATAGGTTCGTATAGGTTGTTACGAGTAGTACAAAATTATAGCCCGCCAAATCTGGTCTAAAATTTCACATCCGGTGTTACCCCTCTTCTTTTAACTTTTAGTTCACGGGTCAGCGGGATTTGCTGCGATCAGGGTAAACCTTTATGTTTCTATTCCTATTCAATCACCTGCTACAGGTGTTGAAAAAGTAACTATTCGTTACTCGAGTAACGAATAGTTACTTACTTTTCTAGAAGATTTATATACTCTTCCAGGCTGTATATGCATATACTTTTCCAGATCGTTTTCACATTTTAGCTGAATATTTCAAGATTATTCCAGACCAGGGGTAATCAGCTAAACATAATTTGTATACCATCCTTTAAATCACTAGTCCTGTACTTGTATTAGAGCGCCCTGTATGTGTCTTGTGGAGTACTGTATAGTTCTGTAGACAAATTTTGTACACCTACTGTGGAAAGCCGATCACCCCTCGAACATTTTTAGACTTTTTCAAAATATTTATAGCCTTTTCCTAAAGATTTCCAGAGTTTTCCTGAACATGTCCAGATTTTTCTGGAAAATGTCGAGATTTTCTAGTACATTTCCAGACTTTCTAGTACATTTCCAGACTTTCTAGTACATTTCCAGACTTTTTAAAAAAAATTCCAGACTTTTCTAACACATTTACAGACTTTTTTAGAGCATTTCCGTACTTTTCCAGAACAATTCCAAACTTTTCCAAAACTTTACATTACAGTAAAAAGATTGACCTATAAATTATATAAGGAATATCCTGGAAATATATTGATATTCAAATTAGTAACAAATCCCAGAAAGCTATTGTCTTCAAAATTCTCTAAATTTAAAAAAATATAATTCCGCCATCGATAATCCCAAATCAACAGTAGTTACGCATTTCAATAAACAATTTTATCTTTTTAAAATTTATTATTTACTATTTTTTGTGGAAGTTTCCTTAGAGATATTGTGAAAAAAAAATAAAAAATGGGATGAAAAACGGCAATGAGATCAAACAACCTGAAGCTGCCTCTATTTACTCAATGCTCTAAAGTTTATAATTATATGCATAAAACATTTTTCAAATATTAAGGTGTTCCGCTACTTACCGGACACCCTTTATAATATTAAATCGTAATCTATTTATATAATTATTTAAATAAGCAGACGGTATATCTGTCTGACACAATATCCAGACTATGCAAATTCAAAACTTGTGAAGGGAAGTTTTAATTTAGTTTGTTTGAAAACTCGAAAAAAACAAAACTACTAGATACAAGCTAGACACTTTTTTATGACAAAATTACGGAGCTTGTTTTTTAACCCTGGCAGTAGTAATTTAAAAATTTGCCAGCTGTGCTTTTAATTTTCACACATGAATAAAAGTCGACCCACTGATTTTGTATTTACCAAATTTTTTTGCAGAATTTGCATCTATATGTAAATTTACATATTAATGTCGATTTTATGAACTAATTAACGTCGTTTTAAATTGTGTTTATACAGACTGAGGCAGTTATGTTATGTAAAATTCTCACACTAAATGCACTCTTTAAATTATCTTAGCCCGGGCCCCCCCGAAGCTAAGATTTTTTTAGATATTTTCCACAAATTTCCTGAATACAAACATAAAATAGCATAAAATACGGCCATATGGGGTCTCGGGCCCCCCCCCCAAACTGCCTCGGGCCCACCCCGAAACTTTTTTCTATATACGCCACTGTTAGTTACAACTCATAGAAATAAAATTTTTCTGTGGTTAATTCTTCATTATTACTACAAATATTAACAACATTAAAAAGGACAACAAAATGGTTATTCCGAGAAAATAATTAACTCAGTGATCTCTAAAATTAAAAACAAACCAAATGTAGCAAATTCTCAAAGTAATAATCCGTTGGGTGTTATTAACATTCCATATGTTCAAGGGATTTCAGAAAATATAAGACGAATAGCCAAGCACTATAGTATCAAAACAGTATTTTCATCGGGAAATACGATAAGAAGTTTTGTAACTAAAACAAAACCAGAAAATCCCTCAAATAATAAGGAATGTATTTACCAAATCCCGTGTGAGTGTGGTAAATCATATGTAGGTGAAACGAAACGCCCTCTTCAGGTTATTGAAAAATCCGGTTTAGCGGATCATGCATGGTCAAATGATCACAGGATTCAGTTGTCAGAAGCTAAAGTTTTGCATAAGGAGTCGCATTGGTGAAAACGAAAGTTTATTGAAGCTGCGTTTATAATGCAGAATAAAGAAGTTTTTAGTCAACCAAGCACGGACATACCAAACATATGGAAACCACTCCTTAAGGAAAACAGGCGTCTTAGGATTAAAAAAAAGGGGCGGTCTGACACACATGACTGCACACCAAGTAGTATAAATAGTAGCCTAGAGACTAGATTGTTTAGTTTACACCTAAAAACGGTTAGAGATACTTACTAACCGAAACGTCGTGTTTAAAATAAATAAAGACAATGGAAGTCCGAAATTTAATTTCTACTCAATCATTGTCTACGAGTTTCCTACTCATACTACGTTTGCGGTTCCGGTTTTACTTTCCTTCCTGAATTGACATTGTACTCTATGAGTGGCCATGCACTTTTTGTGTTTATGCAAAGTTGACTCCGTTGCTTATTCTGTCAAGTATCTCCCAGGAGTGAATTTTCACATCATAAAATTGTCTTCAAAGTTCTGCTGCTTTGTAGCAGTTGTATCAAATATTCACCCAAAAACTCTCTATGCCGCGTAAGTTTAAAGTCAGATACTACAAACTGACCAATGATAACCGTGGATTAATGTGAACATTTACTCCCGGGAGAACCTTTACAGTATAAAGCACCTAAGCTCTTACTTTTAGGAACACAATTTCACATCTGTCAAATTCATGCATATAATATGGCGGCTCACATATGAAAAACAGCAAAATTTTGCAAAATTCACAATTTCTTTAGTTTTTAACCGATTTTTAAAATTAATTTTGTGTTTTTGGATTATAAGTGCCCTTTTATAAAAACTGTTAATCACTTGCATTTTTAATGTTTTTGTGTCTCAACAAGATGTGAATTGACAAGTTGTATTCACAGTGTGTTTCATTTTTACCACAAGTTAAAAAGTTTTCGATTTATGCTCATAAAATTACAAAATTGGCCCCAGATACTAAAATTTCCCTTTTTCAATAAAGTTTCAAAGGTGGAAGAAATGCTTAAAGAATGAAAAGGGTCTTAATTTTTGAAGGATTTTTTCTATTTTTGAAACTTTCATAAAAAAGTAAAATTTTGGTGTCTAGGGGTACCCTCAGGCCAGTTTCGTAGTTTTTTAGCATAACTTGAAAACTTTTTTACTTATGGTAAAAGTGAAACACATTATAAATACACCTTGGCAATGCACATATTTTGTGTATCATGTATTTTTTTTGTAAAATCAGCAGTTTCTCCATAAAACGGAAAAAATCTCGAGAAAAACTTGATGTTAAGGAGTATATTTTTTTGAGACCCAAAAACTTTAAAAAAGAAACGATTAATAGTTTTTATAAAATTGCACCATAATCCAAATAAAATGAAATTAGACTGAAAAGAATCGGCTAGGAAATAAAAAAGTTGTGAATTTTCCAAAATTTTTCTGTTTTTTATGTTTAGGCCACTATAAGTTTGACATATGTCCAATAAGTGGAATAGGGTATTTGACAAATTTTAGAAAAGAGTTTAGAATGATACATAGATCCCGAGTTTGCTACGCAAAATTATTAAAATAGTATATTTTATCATAACTACATTTAAAATCAAGTTTTCTAATATCCGATTTGAATTTGCCGCTAAAACGCTCATCTCTAGCATGGCGTTGCAATGACGTCACAGCGTAGTAAACTCGCGGACCGATACACGGCATTCAAGTGTTTATTTGTTTTTGGTCTGTGTTTTTACTGTTTTTTATGTAAAAAAATGTCCTATAAGGGATGTGTAGTGCCTCAGTGTTCGAATACTAGCATAAAAACACCTGAAAAACTATTTATTCATGTGCCTACAGCAGTAAAAGAACGGAAAAAGTGGCTTGAACTTGCTAGAAGAGACCCAAGGGCATTATCTAATACATCTTCACTTTACATTTGTGAAGATCACTTTGATGTGAGTCTATAATATAACTATTTCGTAAATGACGATGAAATTTTTGAGGTTATGTTTATTACAAGGGGTGAACAACTATAATAGGCAGAAAGATGTACAAATTTTTAGGCGGTGCTTGACATTTATTAGGCAGGACTAGGGAGTACCTCTAACTGTAGGATTAGGCAGTGCACATGCAGGCTAAATGTACTGGTATTCTCATAAATTGGCTTAAAAACGTTACGTTTTGAAAACGCTAAGCGAAACGCACAGCACCTTTCTCGCATGGCATTTGCGCTTACCGATCAAATTTGGTATTCATGTTAGGGTCACTGCATCACGAAGACGTAGTGTCTTCTTTGGGTAGCGACACGACAGCTAAATATTTTTGGTTATATGACGAATCTGACACTGTCACGAGCGTAGCTTTTTTTGTTTTTAAAAAAATAAAATGGTTTACAAATGTTACGTAAATAACTGTCCGTCACACTCGGTATATATTTTTAGCTGTCCAAATAGACAAACCATTCAAATAATGCTTTTCAGATTGTCGAATAAAAACGATGTTTTTTATGATTTCAATATTTACCCACATAGCGCAAGAAACCAAAAATTATTTGACATGTTTTATAAAATAAAGAAAACTATTGTTGGATTTATTCTAGGGTATAAAACTGTAAGTTTAATCCCTTTTTTCATGGACTTAGGTGAATAAAAGTAATTTCTTAAAAACTATAAAGGAAAAATTATAGGTTTTTTGGATCATTTTATTTTTCTAATATACAAAAAACAAAAAGCTATCATAATACACGATAACGGTTATTCTGTTGCTTCCAGCTTGGCAGAAGTTACTGTACTTTGCTGATGACTTGGTTGGTTTCGATTATTATTGTGTCCTTTGGTGTAGCCTTCATATAAAGGAAGCATTTAACTTTCTAGACTTCTCCAAGATTAAAAACAGGAATACCTTTTCGGTGAAATTTTTGACATTCTTTTTATTGCATCATTTTCGGTACTCTGAAAGCTGCTTTCTTTGGCGGCCTTTTCAATGTCCATCTCAATGTAGGAATTATTCTTTGGTCCCTCGTTTGTTCAATCTTTAAGAAATTTAATTCAAACTTGTTCTTATTTAGTTTGTTATGAAATAAATATTATTTTTTGCACATTTTTTTCTATGTTTGTTAGCGTCTGACTGACTTTTGTTTAATATCTACCATAGCAACGCGCCCAAAGCTCACCAAAAAAATGAAAACTATCACTGCCCGCTGTATTATTATATACCGGGGGTTGACATGCTAAAACTAGAGTACCGGAGTAAGTGGTTTAATATTTATTTATTTTATGATTATTGTTATTTTTAGTATATAAACATTGGCATTAAAGTCCCTTTTAATCACTTAACAAATTATAGCCGTGCTTCCGGTCGGGCTTAAAAAATCTTGCCGCGGAATTAAAACTAAACACAGCATATACCTATTATTTTATTACGGTGTCCAAACAAAAGCGGGCGGCGAAGAAAACGTCGAAAGAAAAAAATGTCAAAGACGCGAAAGGTCGAAAGTATAAAAGGTCGAAAACATAAGGTCGAAAATACAAAAGGTCGAAAATACAAAAGGTCGAAAGTACAAAAGGTCGAAAAACAAAAGGCCCAAACTTCAAAAGGTCAAAAATACACAAGGTTGAAAGTACAAAAGATCGAAAATAGAAAAGGTCAAAAGTACAAAAGGTCGAAAGTACAAAAGGTCGAAAATACAAAAGATCGAAAAACAAAAGATTGAAAAACAAAAAGTCGGAAATCGAAAGTAGCTATACTGTAATGATTGCAAATAAATTGGTAAAAAAATTTTTTTAAGTCACTAGCTTTTATAAAATGCACTAAAAATTTAAAAATAATTTTCTAACATTCTAATATTATCATAATAATAAAAGCGATGGCCGACTGATGGAAATTTTGACGATGTTAGCACGATAAGATATCCGTATCAATTAAATATCACTATTTGCAAGAATCAGTCTAGCAGAAAAATGCAGAGGTACCAAACCCACCCAACCCGACCCAAGATACCCCAGAATTTCTCTGACATAGGTATAGCAATGGCATAACATTGCGGCACATCAAACATATCTTTGATGACCTGCTATGTTGAATATTCTTTAAGTGTTTAGATCACAAATTTAGATTAACTTATGCTTTGATTTCCGGCCATCGCTTTTATTATTATGATAATATTAGAATGTTAGAAAATTATTTTTTAATTTTTAGTGCATTTTATAAAAGCTTGTGACTTAAAAAAATTTTTTACCAATTTATTTTCTACTTTTTAGTCTATCTACTCTATTAAATGAAAATATTTGTTCAATAACAGAATAAAAGAGTTTATTCTAGATTATTATGAAATCGCTGATCGTGAGTTGTCTGAAAGCATGAGATCAATTGATTCTTTACGTCTAATTTGAGTTATCATACCTTTGACAGTGGGAAATAAGAATTTAGAGATCAGTTGGATGACTTGGTCGAGTTAATACCTGAGTGTCTCTCGTTCTTGTATTGAGACACCGTGGCCCGCATATATAGAGGTTTTCCGAAAATTTATGTGTGGCTTCGGTGGTTCAGTGGTAGAATGTTTGTCTAGATAGCAAGAGATCCCGGGTTCGATCCCCGGCCGAGGCAGAAAACTTTTTTCTTATTTTTCTTTCTTTAATTTCACTTGTTGTTTATAGTTTTAGGTCTTTGCATTATTTGCAATTTGGTATTTGATAAATAAAGACTTACTGATCGATGTAAAATACAAAAATAAAAGTTTTGGAATATTTTTCAAAAAATCATGTTTTTGCACAAAGTCAACCTGATTGGAAGCACGGCAGAACCACAGTAATGACTTTAGAAACTATAAGAAATTTACAAAAGGAGCAAAATTTAGGGTAACCCCACAGAAATGATATTTTTTATGATTGTAGTTAAGTACTATAACTACTATTATATCTAATAGTAAAAGTGTATGCATTAAATTGTTGTAGTATTTTTTGTATTAATTTATATTATAAAAATAAAAAGTTGGTCAAAAACTTAAAATATAAGTATGGTCTTTAATTTTTTTTAAAATATTTTACATACTGTAGGTACTCTAAAAATTCTGAGATCGCTTTACAAACTTCTACAAAAATTGTAGGTACTCTAATTATTCCGAGGTAAGTTGACGAGTCGCCCATGGAAATTCCGAGGCAGGTCACGTGGGCGTGTCGCTACCCATGGAGACGCCAGGCTTCCAGGATGCAGTGACCCTAATTCATGTTGGTAAACGCGCCCTTCGGATGGAACTTGCTAAGCATCCTTCAAACTCTCGCTTTTTGTTTATGTTTTTTGACATTTGTGGCATAAATTATAGATTTTTTTACCCCAGTTAGTTATTTTTCTTATGTATTGATAACAATATCGAAAATCTAGAGAAGGTGATGGTTAGAAATGGTTTTAATGAGAAATGTTGGGATAGCGGTGTCTTAACATGAATGTAATGACCCCTACACTCCTAGAGTATAATAATAAAAGTTATATAGACGTAAACCATAAATTTTCATCATATTCTAACAAATAAAATCAAGTTTTAAAAGAAGATTTAATTAAAAATCTTCAATAATTTTTAAAATTTAAAAGTTTAAAGTTTTGGCAAGACCACAACCATTTCATTGTTCCAACTGAATATACTCGCTTATAATAGGGTGTTTCCAATAAGGCTCAAATGCTCGGTTACCTACTCTACAGGGTATTTTTACATAATATAGAAGTGTAGAAAACCTGCCCATAAACAATTTTTAATTTTATTTATCTGTACCACTTAAATAGATTCCATAGGAGAGAGAAATACAGTAAATCTTTATTCGCAAACTCCTTAAAATCCTTCATTTCTACCTTGAAGAATAAGAAAAGTAGCTATTTTGGTACCTTATTGTACAAGTATAGGCTGAAGGCCTCCTTTAACCACTATAAATACAAAATTGGCCAAAAAAATTAATAACTGTGTGCATAATACTTTTTAATAGGTTTGAATTTTTTAAAAACGCCAAGCGATTTCCAGAAACAGATGCCAATTGGTAGGTGTTTTAAAAAATGCGCAGCGCAATCATATGCAAATACCATTTTTGCACTTTTGGTCAGGTGCTTAGCGAATTTGACGTCATAAAACGGCGAGCGTCTTAAAAACGCTATGCGTTTTTCATTTCGAGAATACCTGTCCTGAGCAGTACATATGCAAGACTAGGCAGTGCATAGGCAGGACTAGTATGTATGTGGAATGTATTTAGAAAATTTTGTTTTAAAAAAGCGATTTTTGATTGTTTCTTAATGCTTAAAATAATAATGATTGGGTATTTAATTGAATCTACTGTAAGTAACCTAACCTTAAAATCTAAATGAGTAAAAGTAGGCGAAGAATATCGTAAAAAAATATTTTCAGTTATATGCAAAACAACTCAAAAATCACTGTTGTTGGCAAAGAAGCCTGCCACCATAAAGGAATTCAGCATTGGCAAGTTGAAGCTATCGGATTTGGAGATTCCGTTTTCCATTGAAAATGTTTTTAATAAGCAAAAATCTAATTTAGGACGATAATTCGCACTTTAAACCAAACATTACCATCCATAAGAAAATAACACAGAAAATATGTTCGTTCGAGACGTTTACTGTTTTGTGACGTCACTCGCAGCTGATTGGTAGACCGCCTGTTTTGAATCACGTTGCTAATTTTTAATTCAGTGAATTTAGTTAATTAAAAGAACTATGAATTTGAGAAAAAATTAAACAAAAAAGTTTGTTTTTAGCATTCACAAGACCTAAAGAGATATCTAAAAATAAATATATATCTATTTTTTACTACTGTCAAACACCCTATTGTGTTCCTTAAGTTAAGGGCTTTCAACCCCTGGAGCTTTGCATTAAGACGACGTTCATTAGTTTCTTAATAAAGAGTGTAAATAATACATTGCTTTTAACGTAGGTCCCAAAAGCAAAATGCACTATGCGTGCAATTCGACGACAATTGAGGCAGTAAATAAATCTTGTACTACACTAATTGTAGAGGCAACGTCGCATTCGAATAGCCTCTTAAGTGCCCTTTTGTTACTTGCAATGCGAATTTAAGTGCACCTATAAAAGCCTTGAAACTATGTAGGACAAAATACTGAAAAATAGAAAATGGAATTTTTTTCTAAGAGTGAACTTTACTTAGAACGTCTATTAGAAACCCTTAAAAAAAACAAAGATTGCTCAACAAAAAATAATTCATTTACAGAACAAAAACAATTAATAAAATCTTATTCGACAATTTACAAAAATTTCTTATTAACTATACCTTTACCTAATAAATTCTTCGCAACTTTTTTTTAAATTGATTTAACGAACAGTTAAAAATATCGCAGTGGCTGTACATTTTATTGAAGTTGGAACAAGCATCACAAACAGGTGAGTTCATTAGAAATTTAGAGTTCGATCTTTCTGTGTAAAATGGTGCATTTAAACGACTACCTAGCTAACGCATACGAAAGCTGATACAATTAATTAGGTCGGGGCTATCTACAGTGTGTCCACGGATAGAGTTCGGGTAAGGTATAAATGACAAAAAAAGTTTTGATTTAAATTCTGGTCTTCTGGGAATCGTTCCTGCTTGGTCCTAAACTAACATGATACAAAAATGAGACAAACCAATTAATGTACAGGGTGGTTTAGTAGGATGATTTGATAAAAAGTGTTGAGATTATACCTTTGTTTTAAAAGATTCTCGAAAATGTTATAAAGAAGAGTGTGTAGATTGAAAAGTTACGGCAAATTCTGAATTTTCAGAAAAATCAGTCAACTGATTTTATAAGTCGATTATAAAAATTTCGTTTAGACGATATTAAGCTGATTTTTCTGAAAATTGAGAATCAGTCGTAACTTTTAATTCTAAACAACTTTTCTTAATAACCTTTTCATGTATCTCTTAAAACAAAGGTACTTTAATCTTAACAATTTTTATGAAATCATCCTACTAAACCAATAGACCACCAAACCCCATATATTAATTGATTTGTCTCATTTTCGTAACATGTTAGTTTAGGACCAAGCAGGAGCAATTCCCAGAAAATCAGAATCTAAATCGGAATTTTTTTGTCATTTATACCTTACCCGAACTCTATCCGTAGACACACTATATATTATTGAGAAGCAGTTTATAGAGAAATATAACTGATGTTTGGTCACGTCTACTTTCTAAGCTTCTCCATTAAACCTCTCTAAATAAACATTATAATTAACACCTCTTTGAGGATAGAAACACCAAGATTTTTTTTTTTAATTTTCCCAATTTTCTCTTTATCATTATTACAACATGGGCTCCACAGAATATATGCGTATGTATTCAAAAGTGGTCGCAGGCCCTACAGGACCTCCATGCACTGCGACCACATATGGATCCATTGTACCCACGTACTCACATACTGCGTTTGACTAAAGTATATTTTTTTTCCACCCAGCAAATAAAAAACTCTGTAGATTACAACAATAAATGATTTAGTCTCAATTCTTTGGCTTAAAGATATACCACTAAGGCCTCTGCATTATTAGCCATCGAAATAGAATAGATGTGTACTAGAGTTTTGAACGTACATATAAAAAAAATAACGTTTTGAGTGCATTAATATTTGTAAATTGTTTGCAATTACGAACGATAAAACCATACAATTTACTTGCTTCACAAGTAATTCTTTGTATATGGAGGTCAAATGACAGCTTAATATCAAAAATTACCCCAAGATTTCTAATGCTTTCAGGCCGAGGCAAAATTACACTAACAATAGTGTATTGGAATTCTATAGATAGTTTTTTTCCTTCTATATGAGACTACTTTACATAATTTGTTGATGTTTAACTTCAACCTACTTTTGCCACACGAATTGTTAAATTTTTGAACTTGAGTTTGAAGAGCTAGGCAGTCCTCTATACTGTTTATTACAGAATAAAGTTTTAAATCGTCAGCGAAAGCAAGCTTAAAACCATCTAGTATCTCTAGCAAGTCATTAGTAAATATAGAAAACAACAGATGTCCATGATTGTTATAAGAAACAGCCAGTCGCCTTTCTGTTAAGTAAGATTTGAAATGCCTTATATCTTTAGCATTTAATCCAATCCGAGACGACCTCATCAGTAAAAGATCATGTGGTGTTTTATTCAATGCCTTCGAAAAGTCCATATAGATCACATCTACCTGTCCTGCTTTATCTATGTCTTTTTTCCTGACTTCCGTTAAGTTTGCTAAGTTAATGACAGTTGATCTCTTACTAATAAATCCATGTTGGTAAATTAAAATTGATCCACTAACAGATCTGTAGCTGCGATCATATAGAATAATGTCGAAGACATTTGGGAAGTTGCAAAAAATTTGGTCTATAGGTTACTACATTCTTATTATCTGACCCAAAGATAGGACACACTTTTGTCTCCTTCCATAGCCGAGGGTAAAGATCTAACAATTACTCATGAGAAAAATTCTGAGTTAAATAATTTACTATTGTTAAAAAAACATTTAACCCTTCGTTAAATTGATTCTTAATGTTCAACAAATTTCCAGTTCTCCATAAAACCATCAAATGAAAATTTCGGTGCTTTGTATGGAGAATTTAAACGATCATCATCATCTTGCTACTCTCCTCTATTGTTTTCCCGGAAAACAAAAGACAGCTCTAAATTTTGGAGCTTTCACGTGGAGCCAAAGCTGCCTAATGATCTTTGCCAAATATATTATATTTGTACAGGGTGCTCTCTAAAAATTTATATTTAAAAATATATAAATTATGTTCGACCTTTAAAAGTTGGTGTCATCACGACGGCAAAGTCCTTCATTACAAACAAAATATGATACTGATTACAGGACACTTAGTAATTTAGGAAGTTAAAAGAGTGTCATTTAAAGCAAAATATTGATAGGCCAAACATATCTCTTAATTTTGCCATCAATAAACTAATTTCTAAATCATCTTGAACAAAGGTTTGCAAATCATTTAAATGTTCATAAAAATAATACTATGTTGGTTTAAAACGTTTTTCTATCATCATCTTCTATCTGGTTGTTTTGACTCATTGATTTTTGTATTGACTGTTGCCATTCCAGTTTAGGACACCCTCATTTTTTGCGCCCTATTGGTTGCCATTCTAGGACTTGCTTTGCTACATGGCCGTACCGTATCAGTTCTCTTTTAGTGATAATAATCGGTTATGCTTCCGTCGATTACATTTTTGCCTTTTATGGTCTCATTTCTTATATGATCTGTTCTAGATATTCTCATTGATCTTACTGCATCCATTTCGACATTTTCCATTTTTGTTTTATATTTTTCTGTTACGCAACAGGTTTCTATTCCATACAACATCGTCCTTCTCACCATTGTTTTATATATGTTAAATTTTACATTATTTTTTACTTCTCTGCAACACAAAATACTGTTAAGACACGTAAAAACCTTTTTTGCTTTTACTATTCTTTTTTCTAGTTCATTACGATCCTTTCCTGTCTTATCAAATATGACACTCAAGCATACATACTCATTGCATGTAGATATTGTTTGTCCATCGTCAAGTTCTAACTCACTTGATTTGTTTCCAATACATAAGTACTGTGTACTGTGTATTGTCCACGTTCACTGTTTGCCCCCACTTTTGGTATTCTTGCGTTAACTTTCTCATAATAACCTCCATGTCTTCTTTATTGTAGTGCGTATATGGTAAATCGGTCGTTAAGTTATACTCCCATGCCGTCTACTTTACGTTTCCAGGTTTTTAGAGCTACTGCGATATATATTTGAAAAAGAGTTAAAGAGATACAACATCGCCGTCTTAAGCCTTTTGTTACTAGAAATTCTTTTGAAAGTCGATCTCCTAGTTTAATTTTAGATTTTGACCCTTTGTATAGTTCTTTTCTCGCATTTATGTATGTATAATTGATATTAGTTTGCTCTAACTCTGTCTATAATTTTTCTACTAGAGCGGTATCATATGCTTTTTGTAGGTTCACAAAGGTAACATGAGTCTCTATATTTCTGGCACTACTTTTTTCAATTTCTTGTTTAAGTCAGGAAACATTATCACTACAAGATCTGCCTGCACCGAACGCACTTTGCTCTTTTTCTTCTGATTCATGAAAATCATTTTCTATTAGATCTCTAAGAATCTACTTAGAGGACTGGTTACCGAAATTCCTCTGTAATTATTGCAGTCCAACAAATATAGGGTTTTTGGGTTTTTGCTTTATAAGGAATATCATATATCTTCCAGATATATAAGACCTATATCATAATATTGATTTAGTCCCAGTGGCGAAGATTTGTTCTATAGGCACTTGAAAAAATAAAAAAGGAATTTGGTCATAGGGCACATAATAAAATTTATTAACATTTTGAGCAGCTAAGTATTAATAAAAATTCAAGGAATTAATGGTGACCTATAAAACGAAATTCTTGCAGATGGATTGATCCAAAGATCATCACATAATTTAATGTTGCCATTAATAAACTGATTTCTAAATCATCTTGTACAAAGGCTTGCAAATCATTTAGCTTTTCATGAGACGCCTTTCGTTAAAGCAACAGAGTCGTATAGAGCTTTAGAATGCTCGCTTTTGCCTTTATAAGCAACATCATATATCTTCCAAAACTTCATATAAGGCAGACTCCTATCATATTATTTGGTATAAATGCTTGTTTAAAATATGTTACGGTATCTTTGACTTCTTTTGAGATAAAATTTTTTATCCAACGTCAATTTTTTTTGCCATAGTTAATAGGGGTCCACATAGTTTAAGTGGCTCAAGCATGTTACTTATGTAAGTTTCAAAAAATCCTTTTCTTTTAATTGGGTGCGCCATACACGAATCTTATTATTTTTGTTTCTACCAGTTTAGTACAGTCCAAAAGTTGAAACAAAATAAATGTCGCAGCCAAGAGCATTGTTCAGTATCTCTATCTGTGGAGATTTTTATGATTCTGATTATAGGCAAAATTAGTGGAAGATAAAGAATCATCTGGCGTTTCTTAAACATGATTTGTTGAATTGGTAACAGGAAATCCAGAAAAATATAAAACATGTATTAAATTAACAAAACACAATGTGTGAGCTTTGCTTTTCCCTTATGTAAATAAAGCAACAGTTATACTTTTACACTGTTTCTATACTCCAAATCATTATTTTTGAGACAACTTTTTACGGCTTTTTTTCGTTGGCCCATGCTATTTGTTATGGTAAACAGCTAATAACTGTCAAAAAGTTATCTCAAAAATTATGATATGGAAATTACTAATGCACTAAACTAGTATAAAGTTTTTCAAGTAAAACAATTTTTCAGCATAAATACTAAATCCAGTTCTACTGCACCGTAAAAGTAATTATTCAGTGACTAGCTATAGTTGCTGGAATTTTGTAAAAGGGGCATTACACTGTATGTATTAGTGAGTCTATGGGATGAAAACTCCCGGAAGCTGGTCGATCTATATAGTTCAAAAAGATTGATGAAACGGCTATTTTTGAAAGGAAACACAAGTAATCAATGAGGGGTCTTAACCACGGATGATCGGATATTTAGGTTTTGGCTCACTTAAAATTGAAATTCAAAATTAAATTTACAAAAATCAAACAACGAGAAAGAAGTTGCTTGTCCAACTTTATGTAAAACAAAGGCCAATAAAAAAATAGAGGCCACGACCCTGAAAAAATCAGCTGTTCACGGGGAGCTGACTTTTACATTGGGTCTTATGGGAGATCAGATGTTTTTTTATGATATTTTCAGAGTGGCACTACAGATTTCCGCAAAATTTCAGTGGAATATTCTCAGACACCATCCCGATATTCCATCAAACTCTTGTAAGGATGCAAGATGATTAAAAGGTTGAAATCTTTAAGATTTAGCATTCCTTATTTGAATTCAAATTACCCGCCATGTACCGCATGCCAACTGTTATATTTGACTATTTGACATGTGTTTGACTTTGTCATCTGTGTTTGTCATGGCATTTGTTTATTTGTTTTATTGTATAACTTTTTCGATTTTTTAAAGATTTTTTACAATGAAGTTCATTTAGAATACAAAAATATCAGCGTTAATCTTTTTAAAACAAAATTACACTACAAAGAATCATTTTTTGATATTGTAATTTTTGTAAACACATGGAATAACTATATTAAGTTTTAACAGTCTGCCGAGTGCCGAATATAAACAAATAGATGTAGGTAATCCGATTACTTTCCACGCAGAAACAAATACATTGGCTTCAGCTTTAAATTACATTTTTGTGTAAGCTAATGAAGCGGCTCTGAAAAATTAAGTACTACTATACATTTAGAACAAATTTTTCTGTAAGACTGTAGTAAAAACAATCTCAAAAGCAGCTATATTTTAAAAAAATTAAATATTCATGAACCGTTATTCCATCTTCAATATTTCAAAGACAATCAGCTGAGTCGTGCCGTGACCATCAAAAAAAAATCAGCCCCCTATATGACGTCAACAAAGTGGAGGATCGCGACCCGTCTATTTCGATAGATAATTCACAACCTACAAAGAAAATAACAAGTTAAATGTCATTTAAATAATTAGACAGATGAAACTAAAAACAACGCCGAAGTTGTCAATAATCTATCAAACAAGTAGGTATTTAAAACTTTTTAAAGAAAATAATAAATCTTTTTACCTAAGCAATCTTAGTAAGCCTGTGTAAAATCAGAATTTCTAAAGAAATAAAAAAAATAGAATTGTTTAAATTGCTAGAACGAAATAGTAAAGATAAGCATTTCTTCGCCTAAGAATCATAATGGTAAGGATGCGGTGGAAATATTTTTGGTTTAAAATTAAATTTTCCATTCTAAATTTTTGAAATATTGACATTGTAAAAACCTAAATAAGCAATAAGGAGGTTGTCATTTTGTTAGCGAATAATTAATAAAACATTAAATACAAATAAAAAGAACTCTATAAATAAAAAAACATTTCCAGACCGGATTCTTGCTGTATGGTCCTAGGTTTGACGCAGCATTACCTCTCTGTATTGCTAGGCTTCTGGGTGACGAAGCTTTTAGCCATTTTACTGTTGATTATTTTACTAATATCAAAAATTAGCTTTTTAGGTTCATCACCCCAAGGAACACATATCTCAGCACTAAACGGTATAAAAACCAAATGGCCTTCGAACTTTTCATATTTTTTGTGTTTTGCTTCTTGGCAACTATATGCAGCTTCACCAGCTTTGCTTTAATAGATTGTTATATATGAATCAGCCATTATATCTCTATACGTCCCGTCCCACGGAAGTGCTCTACCTGCTTTCCAAGGCACCAAAGATGCCCCATCAGTCCTTTTTCCATCTCCTCGCAAAATACCAAGCGGCACCAAAACAGCTAGGATATTAGCTGATTGCAGGCACCGCGTGATAATATCGTTTATCAAACAATGTGTCGACAACCTCCCTGCACTATTTTTACAGCATAGCCCGTGAAGGCCATAAATATCAATTTTGCCGCAAGTGAGTATTATTAAAGTTATTTGGAGAATATTATTTTTCTTTCTTTGTTCTAGTTAAAACTTTATTAAGGTTTCAATAAAATGTCACGTTAAGACTTTTAGCAAAACCACAATTTAGCTTCCAAATTTAATTTGAAACTGGAGAGTATGTTCAAAATCATCTACGGAATACTGATTTCTTATTTAGTCTTCTAAACAAACCATCAACGTTGTTACATTTTCCGAACGTACTCTTTAAGTATTTGTTCAAGTGGAAGCTCTCTAAAACTTTGACTTAGAGGTGGTATTTCATAATGAAACTGTTTCAGAGGGGATATATCTCCTACAGGGAAAGTTTTGCTTAGATATGGATAACCATCATGAAAGGTTTTTAACGCTAGCAAACACATAACAGTAAGTAGTTTCGTTTATCACAAAATGTGTATCTTTGAGCTGACAGCTTAAACAGATAGTTTAAATGCATTTTAAAACAACAAAAAAACGAACAATTAACATATCTGGGTTAGTTCTTATTATAGGAACACATTTTAATAAAACTGAGTTTATGTAAAACAGGTTAATTAATAATTTAAATTATACTTTTTTGGGTAGGGTATGTTTTACTTAGTACACAGTTTTTTTTTCTACTGTATTTTTAATTCAAAACGGATTATATACTATTTTTTATTTATGTATTTGGCCATGAGTGAAAGAGCGTGTTTCCTGCTAGGTAACTAGCGCAGCGCGAACTCTGACCGTTGCCACATATCCTAGTTTTAGATATACGAAGCATATGTATTTATATTTTTTTTGTGGCAATACAAACATTAATTATTATTAATTAATTATTATTATTATATATTTAATACATTTTTTAGATTACTAAGCAACAAATAGCCCAGCAACATGTCTTAAAATTCCTTAAACATGGCAAGATAATACTTAAGAAATAACGTTTCTTGTTTTTGTTCAGCAGAATTTTCCTTGAAAAAGTTTTTAAATTAGGTCAGTTTTCAAGATGTTTTAAACTTCAAGTTTTGCCTAAAACTTTTTGTTTTCAACCCGCAACTCAACGTGATAAACTGAACGCCTTTTCTCAAAATACAAGGAATAAGTGAAGCATAAGAAACTACAGAAACTCATAACTCGATCTTTGTGCCATGGCTAACACTGTTGGCGTGTTGTGGAAACATTTATAAGTTTATAAGTTGATAATTAGATTCGGCTTTTTATAAATAAAATTATCTATATTTCTTACTTGTTAACAAACGTTAACAGCCAGTCTTGGTTTTCAATGGTCTATAGAGTCGTACTGTTTTGCTTTTGCTTTGCATTAAAAGCATACTTTAGCTTTCCAAGGATGTAACGACATTCGCAATTTAAGATAGTAAAATTATTTTACACACATTAATTCATGAATCAAAATAAACCAAACCTATTCTGGTTTTACTCTAAGCATTTCTCTTGCAATAAAATATATTTACAGTTTGGATATTAATAGAACTAAGGGCCTATCGTACCGACTTTTTTTCCGTTTCTTATCCTACAGAATACCTTATTTCATAAAATTTCGTTACACCGAAATTAAAGGCAGACTTATTCCTTCCTTAGTGTTGTTAAAATTAAGTCACCTTTTTTCGTGACGTTACTGTTCCTTAAGAGCTGCTTAAAAATAAGATGCTGGTCAAATAATGTTACCCGTCTCACATACCCATAGCAACTGTCAATACCTACAAATCAGCAGACTGTTGTGATTAAAGTGAATGTATCTTTTTGTGTTTAAACACAACACAATTAAAAATAAATTGTTAGGATCTTTTTTACTTTGGTTGTTAACTGATAAAATACGTTTCTTATTTTGATTTTTTGTAACTTTGAATCAACGGCGATGCCGGCTTGGGCTGCAAGTGACGTAGAAGGATAGAAATCTTTACAATAGTATAAGGTGTTTTCTCGCACACGTCGAGCTGTTCTGGTGCATGGTATTTAAAAGGCAAAAGCAATTGTTACATGTATGATGTCGTTTGTATGTTTAAACTGACGTAATATGCTATAGGGGCTCTAGGACGACATGATTTTTACAAGATCACAAATTTTGTACTGGATTTAATATTGCTAACCCTTTACCTCGCATGCGACCGAAGCCGCCGCTGAATTCAACCAATATAATTTTTTTAAAAATCTGTGATTTTGATTTTGGTGTGCCAAAGTTTCTGTCCACCGATAACGCTTCCCAGTTCTAAAGTTGTTTATTTTTTAAGCAGCGTAAAATTGTGCAATTGAATCAAAATTTTTCCAACAAACAACTTTTAATTTAACACGGCATTCCTTTAATGCGCGAATTTCCTCGAACAGATTTGAACAGTTCGAGGAACAATGAACCGCGTAACGAGCTGAATGGAAAATCAAACACTAGTTTGAATGGTTCGCTCGCTCGCCAGCCATGAGGTGAATGGTTCGTAGAATTTCCCTCTTCCAAACTAGTGTTTAGTTCGCTGTTTGGCCCGTTGTATGGCTTAATGTTCGTCGAAATGTTCAGGTGGAGAAACCATGATGTGATGATGTAGGAGAGCTGAACAAGTACTTTTTGCGGTAGATTTTTTAAAAGGTTATTTGTGATTGTGTCAGGTTCCGGGGCTTTGTTGCTAGGCATTGTTGCGATAATTTTTTTGACTTCTTGCGGTGGGACAACCAGTTTCATTTTAACCCTAGGGGGTATGCGGTATTGGTTCTGCGTATGTGTGTGCGAATTCCTGAACCTCTTGCTGAAATTCTGTTGTGTTTTCTGTAGAAGTGTAAACTTGTGCGTAGTGCTATCACTACAGCTCGTTATCTCTGACTGAGTCTCGGTGCCCCTTATATAGTGTCTACGATGTTTCGCGAACAATCTATCCTTTTTTGAAACTAGAAGGTTCGCGTCCAAGTACAAGTGTGAGTTATAGATAAGGCAATTAAAATCTAGACTAATAAAACAACCATAAGATAAGTCAACCTAATACTACACTAAACCTAAATAAACTCTAACTATAAAATTTAAATAACTTAAATTTGTAACAATAATTTAAAAATAAAAAAATAAAACTTGTGATTTTGATTTTGGAGTGCCAAAGTTTCTCCTCACCGATAACGGTCCCAGTTCTGAAGTCGTTTATTTTTTAAGCAGCGTAAAATTTTTTGCAACAAACTACCGTTAATTTAACATGGCATAGCTTTAATGCGCAAACTTTCCCGAAAAAACGAAAAACATTGAACCGCGCAACGAGCTTAACGCAAAATAAGTAGTGTTTCGTTTGCTGTTTGGTCGTTGCACCGCTCAATGTTTGTCGAAATGTTCAAGTCTTTACGAAGTTTAACATGTTTTTCCAGCTCTCATCTCAAATTCATATAAACACCTTCACTTGAAAAACAACTGCTTAATCTTTAAAAAAAACGTAAAGGAGCTTAGCGAAAGTACCCCCTGAGGTGCAGCGGCAGGTTATAGTATAAGCTAAATATAACATAAGAAGATAAGTGCCTTCCCTGCTTTTGTCTGATACGCTTTAGGCCTTAACGAGAAAAGCTTTTAAAAGCTGTTTGTTTGTCTGTAGTGTCTGTCAGTGCTTATAAGCTTGTCTTAAACATAATTCGTGTTTTTGCTGACCTAGAGCTTATTTTTTTGTCCTACATATGTATTACCTCCTTTTTATATACAGTATGTCCCAGAAGTCTAAATAAACAAATTTTTTTGAAATATGTTTAAACGAAAAGTTTAGTACACGGTATCGCAGGCAATATCTGAGGGCACGGCAGTGCCTCGCCAAGTTCGCGCGCCGTAACCATCTTTTCTTGAAACATTTCAGCCGATATTTGACCTACCTAAAACTCTACTTCGGAATGACCTACGAATCTCAAACTTTGCACAGTCGTAGATCTCTATTGAGTTAACAACCCCTCCAAGTTTCATGGAATTCCATAAAGTAGTAAAGTAGTTACGAAATTTCAAAAAACGTTGAAATTGCCACTAACTCACTCACTCACTCACTCACTCATGTATAGATCATCAATATTCTACTGTACTTCCAGACATGCTACAAAGCTGAAATTTGGCAAACTGATAGAAATTATGACCAAAGCCCTGGAAAAAATCAAAAAACCCCAAAATTTTAATTTACTCTCTTCCCCTATACATTTAAAATTTTGTAAAAGTAGCATCGCCTACTTCCAGAAATGCTAGAAAGTTGGGCTTTGGCAGACTGATAGAAACTATGATAAAACAATAGGAAAAAATCAAAAAACCCCAAAATTTTAATTTCCTCTCCTCCCCTATACGTTTAAAGTTATGTAAAAGTAGCATTGTCCACTTCCAGAAATGCTAGAGAGTTAAGTTTTGGCAGACTGATAGGAACTATGATAAAACTATAAGAAAAAATTAAAACACCCCAAAATTCTAATTTACTTCCCTCCCCTATAAATGTAAATTTAAATAAAAGTAACATTGCCTATTTCCAGACATGCTAAAGAGCTGAGCTTTGGAAGACCGATAGTAACTATGATAAAGTTATAGAAAAAAATTCTAATTTACTTCCTTACCCTATAAATGTAGTTATGTAAAAGTAACACTGCCCACTTCCAGAAACGCTAGAGAGCTGAACTTTTTAAGACTGAAAGACAATATGATAAATAAATATGAAAAAATTTAAAAACACCAACATTTTAATTTACTTCCCTCTCCTATAAATGTAAATTTATATAAAACTAACATTGCCCACTTCGAGAAACGCTAGAGAGCTGAGCATTGGAATGGTGATAGAAATTATGATAAAACCATGGGAAAAAATTTAAAAACACCAACATTTTAATTTACTTCCCTCTCCTATAAATGTAAAGTTATGTAAAAGTAACATTACCCACTTCCAGAAACGCTAGAGAGCTGAGCATTGGAAGACTAATAGGAACTATGATAAAACTATAGGACAAAATTTAAAAACACGACAATTTTAATTTATTTCCCTGCCCTATACGTGTAAAGTTATGTAAAAGTAACATTGTGCACTTTCAGAAACGCTAGAGAGCTGAGCTTTGGAAGGCTGATAGGAACTACGATAAAACCTCAAAAATTTAAGTAAGGCATTGCAAAAGTTTTGAACAATATTCCGCATATTTTACTATTTTAAAAATGAAGTATTATCCAATTCCTTTAAAAAATAAGTGAAATCATAACAAAAACATTTCATGTAAAAAAAAGCCAAGTACGCCAAAATGGCATTCCGTAAAAATAATTGAGATAAAAGTAAAGCCAAGTTCTCCAATACAAATTTCAAAATAAAAGGTTCTTACTAGTTTGGAAATATTTTTCTAAACTTGGCTATTACGGCTGTAAATGACTCTTAGGCACAGTGCTAAATTGAACAACAACAAGTTTGGCTGTAATAGCAAAGTTTAAAAAAATATTTTCAAACTAGTAAGAACCTTTCCTTTTGAAATTTGTATTGGAGAACTTGGCTTTACTTTTATCTCAATTCTTTTTACGGAATGCCATTTTCGCGTACTTGGCTTTTTTTACATGAAATGTTTTTGTTGTGATTTATCATTTCTCTTACCAATATTGTAAAATTAGATGTATATAGCGCCTCTCCAGCTTTACAAAGGTGTCACATTGACCATACAGTGTACTAAAGAGTAAAAAATATAAGAGAAACAAAATCTTTTAAAATCCGCTTAGCCATAAACAAATGTTTAATTAAAAAAGAGTGTGATTTATAATACCCCTTTTGTACCAATTGAAATTTTTTTGAAGTCGAAAATCCGAAGTCTTTTAGATCTTCTGCTTGTAGTAGTTTATGCAATTTTTTTCTAAAGCAGTTTTATGAAAATTTAATTCAGAGTTTTTGAGTGTCAATAAGTTGCCAAAAGTTGCCTTTTGTTTACGTCCAAAATTCCTTTGCATAAAATGCTTTTTCTCAGAAAAATTTTAGTTGTAGTAGCAGTGGTGGAGAGTAACCCGTAGGTCCAGCAGGTAGGACACAGTAAGCCGTTTTTGCCATGCCTCAAGTTTTTTTTCCAGTTTATGCCCTTTCATTTAACGTCCAGGTCATTGGACCTTACTGTTCCTTGTACAAAGTAACTGTATAATTGTATAACTGAATAACTGTACTTTACTGACTTCCAAAATTTAGATTTTGATACAATATAGGATTGCCTAAATTTACTACAATATTAAAAAATAAAGTAACCCAAATATAAGCTAAAAAGTCCTTTCAAATAGAAGCTATAAAAATCACAATAGAAATGTTAAGCAATTGATTGGATAATAAAAATTAAAAAAAAAAAACACTTTTATAAACTAGCACTGCAATGCAAGAAAGCACGTATTTTAAGTCAAATTTGAAGCGTTTAATTTTTTCTCCAAAGTGTACAGTTTTCATAGAAATCAGTAATTTCAAACGTCTGAAAAATACAATAATTCATGTAGTACTGCCCTAGGATATTATTCCAGAAAAAAAGCTTTATAAAACTGGACCCTTTTTTGACCTCTTATTTGAATTTTTAATGGAAAAGCCCTGTTTTGAAACCGGGTGGTTACGATCGAAAACACTTTCTACTCAGTCAAACACTGGCAAGGGGGGCTTAAGGAGCTTAGGCCTCCCCTAAGTCACTGCATATTGACCCACTAAAATTAAATGTTCCCCAAAAAATCAGGAATAAAATTAATCGACCTGGGTTTAAACCCCCCCAGGATAAATTTCTGCGTACGCCACTGACTCAAACAAAAGAAAACAAAAAAAAAGTTAAAGCTAAACTTTACAATTTAATTACGTAATGCGTTGTTTTTTCTCTTCATAAAGTTTCAAGCGTTTATTGTTCAAAAAATTTATCATTAAAATTTATCATCATAGGTGACACCTAACAAACAATTTGTTATATTTAAACGTTTGTGTTATATTTTTTATACTTAATACTTTTTATTATAAAATCAAAGCGTTTAATATTTTTTTCTCCAAAATGTACAGTTTTCCTATAAATCAGTAATTTCAAACGTCTGAAAAACACTATAATTCACCCTAGGATATTATTCTAGGAAAGCAACTTTAAAAAATAGAACTTTTTTTGACCCATTATTTGAATCTTTAATGGAAAAGTACTGATTTGAAACCTGGTGGTTACGATCGTAAAATAAAAACACTTTTCACTCAGTCAAACAGTGGCATAATGGCGTACAACTAATTAAGGCCATCAAAGAGTTATATTGCAATAGAAAGACAAAAGTTAAAATAAAAGCAAAACTAACCAAAGGCTTTCAAGTAAATAAAGGTCTTAAACAAGGTTGCTGTATCTCGCCTACGCTCTTCAAGATATACTTGGAACAAGTCTTTAAAGTATGAAAGAGAAAATGCCAAAACATGGGAATTCCGTAGGACGAAACCACCTTGTCTACTTTATGTTTCGCCAATGATGAGATAGTAGTGGCTCAGGATTATGACGACCTCGAATATATGACACGAAAACTAATAGAAGAGTACAATAAGTGGGGACTAGAAGTTAATCTCAATAAGACAGAGTATATGTCTATCGGTGGAATGAAACAGGATCTAATCTTAAATACCGGGCAGCGAATTCAGTCCTGTGATGATAATAAATACTTAGGTCTAAAAATGACAGCTGACGGAACACTAGACAAAGCTATAAAAGATCGAAACGTACAAGGAATAAAAGCAATAACTTTATTAAATGGAATAATTTGGAACCAAAGTATATCAAAACATAACAAAAAGCTTAAATATAACACCATTGTAAAAAGTATTATTACATACGGCTCAGAAGTATGGCCATTCAAGGATAGAACAGAAAAAATGCGTTCCGCTACGGAGATGGACTATTGGAGAAGAGCAGCAGGGAAATCAAAAAGAGAAAGAGTTATAAATCAAAGAATAAGAGAAATTATGACAGTGGGTGAACGCACTTTAGTGGATGATATAAGAAAAAAACAACTGGTGTGGTACGGACATGTACAAAGAATGAATGGTAAAAGACTACCTAAACGAATACTACAATGGAAACCAACTGGCCAAAGAAAACGAGGACGGCCAAGGAGAAGCTGGAGAGAAGGAATAGACAGTGAAATAAGAATAAGAGGCCTAGATGATGAATTATGTGCAAACAGAAACGAGTGGAGATTGGATATTGGAAGACGTAGAACGTTGTGAAACCGATAAATATATATAAACAGTGGCATATGAAGGGGGGATGAAGCTACCCCTGAGCCACTGCATATTGATCCTAAAAATTAAATGTTCACCAAAAATTAAGAGTAAAAAGAATCAATCTGACTTAAACAGATGGAAACAAAAAAATTAAAGCTAAACTTTACAAATTAGGTACATAATACGTTGTTTTTTTCTTTTCATAAAGCGTTTATTGTTCAAAAAATATATCAATAAAATCTTTTATTTTATCTCCTAACAAACAATTTGTTATATTTAAGCGTTTGTGTTCTTCAGTGTTATAAATTTTAAAAAGACAAGTTGACATATCGCTCTCCTTAAAAAACTTTCTGATATAAGCACCACTTGTTATCCTATAAAAGGGATCCCGTGGTGCACTTTGACACATAACCTTGATTTTATAATCCGTTTTAAGGACTTTCTCGGCCATTTTTTGAAGTTTCTTTCAAAAACGAGTCTATTAATATAATAAATATTTTCATATAATAATAGGATCGACGACGGACCTGATACCTTCCAAGCTAGCCTATAAGCACACTCTAAGTAAACACAGTTTTTTTATAAATATCTCAGAAAGGAATGCTCCTACGACGGTTTTGTTTATAACGCGAATTATTGAGAAAAACGCTTTCTACTATAATATGCCAAAAACCGCATGTTGATGCGATACTTTGTTAAGAAGTTATCATATCAGCTGTTCACAGTGTCGAACACTATTTTACCTGAAAATTTCATGAAAATCGGTTTAGCGGTTTAGGAGCCATCGTGTTACGGACAGACACACACAGACAGACGTGACGATGATATTGCTAAGATAGCTCCAAATACACCCAAACAACACATTTTTTTTTTCGTCGAAAATAATACTTTTTCTAGCCATTGCTACGCGGGCGAGGAAGGTAAAAACAAAAGTAAAGATTATTTTTGCCGGGGATATTTCTTCCTATCTAACAAAGAATTGGAAAATGCAATTATTTTAACTTTTTTTTGAAATTTTCAAATTAGGTATAACGTTGCTATATACATATCTTATTATGCAAAATGTAAATATTTAAATCTCTCTTTTAAAGAGCTATATCCTCTACTTTTTTAAAAATGTGTATTAGTAAAGATCGGGGCTGGTTGTCACACTTTTTTTTCATTTGCAATTTTAATAAACATAGTCTTATTTTAGCAAACAAATTTATACATGGTCTCCCATATAAAACTGCTGAAAATTTAAAAAAATGCCTAGACACGTCGATTTTGTTTGTGAGAGACACATATTTTGGGTCAAGTGATACCTTGAATTCTTTATTCAGCGCTGATTTGTAATTTTTCTTTTCGAATTACTAGTTTTCGAGTTATTTGATTCAGAATTTACTTAATGAGCAATCTGAGTAAAGCCTACGTTATTTATAAAATCATCCCCTCTCCCCTCTCTTGCCTTTAAATTTGATTACCTTGGTAAAAATATCAATTTTTTAAAATTAATTGAGGATTCGTCACAGAAAAAAAAGGGCGGATGACACATTTTTGCAAAATTATGAGTATTTTATAGAAATAGACTCGCGGAATCGATCTGGATACACCCAGAATAACGTTTATCTCTGGAATACTACTGCCCTAAAAGTAGACGACAGTTTGTATATATTTTTATTAAAAAAAGTAATTATCCATAAAACACCAACAAATTAGTTTTTTGCTCCGTATTTATGAAAATTTTCTGGGAAATCGGGAATTTTTTTTTTCGTTGATGTTTTTAGTCCGTGGTTTGAATAAAAGTTTTGCATCCACAGATCTAATGAAATTTATCAATTAGTGACAGTCAACTGTTTCATACTAATAAGACTAATCAGGACACGCACCGCCTTGGTCGATGTGATACGCCTGTAAAACTTTGTAGACGGCTATGAATGTGATCTTTTGTTCTTGGTAAGAGACAGAGATTATTTCACAAGCAGAACCATCCACCGAATACAAGAGAAGTCAAAAACTAAACACAAACCAGCAATAAACAGAAATAAAAAGAGGAATTGCAGCCTCTGACAATGACTATGACCCAAAAAAAAAAGCAAAATAAAGAAAATTATTTTTGGTTTTTACGCGATAGCCCAAAAAACTTTTGATAAAAATAGTAAATTTAACTTGTTTTGCTCTCATCACTTTACAATAGCTAATTAAAAACTAATATACCGCTGTAAAACTGCAAATTAATGATATACATTACCTGGCTGAATAGTATTCGAAGAACGCCACGAGGATTTCTATAGACCTTGAAAAAGTTTGCCACATTTTTCATCATGGCTTAAAGACCTTATTGTTGTAGACACCTTATTGTCTTTTTTAGTTCACACTTTTGTGTCATTTAACTTATAAGTAGTATCAAAAACATTGTGAATTTTTTTATATTTTTATTATTTAACACATTTAAATAAAAATAAACTGAAAAATAAAAATATTAATGTTTCCTGGTAAATATATTTTTTAATCTGTATGCCAAAATTTATCTCTTTTCTCAACTAAATATTAATTATTAAGTCTGACAAAATGTCCTCTCTAAGCATGTGTATCAGGCCCCCCTTACATCTGTGGGGCATCCTTTATAGGCATTTAAATTAGTAGAAAAAGTGGCAAAAAACACTTTTTTGTATTTTTCTGAATTTTGTATTCCTACATGTCTTGTTTTATAACTTATTTTCAAAGCTGAAAAATAGCAAAAAAAAATTTGATGAAAATTCTAAATTTAACTAGTTTTACTCTTGTCACCTTATAATAGCTTATTAATAACTAAGGAATATACGTTACCTGGCTGCATAGTATTCGAAGAACGCCACGAGGATTTCTATAGACCTTGAAAAAGTTTGCCACATTTTTCATCATGGCTTAGACACCTTATTGTTTTAGACACCTTATTGTCTTTTGTACTTTACACTTTTGTATCAGTTAACTTATCAATAGTCTTAAAAACATTGTTATTTTTTTATATTTGTATTATTTAACACATTTAAGTTAAAATAAACTAAAAAATAAACACTTTAATGTTTCCTGGTAAATATATTTTTTAATCTGTATGCCAAAATTCAACTCTTTTATTTTATAATGTTATTAAAAACTAGACCCTTTCAAATAAAGGAACTTGTCCATTCCTCAAAGTGGACAACATTACAAAAAATAATTCTCTAAGTACCAACGTTTAAGTCTTCTCCGCAAAATTTTCCATGATAATGTGGAGAAATTTCTTTGTTAAACTTTACAAAAATATATAGCGACATAATTTTTGTAATAGAAATCGTTTTATAATAAAACTGCGTTTTATTAAAAATAAATTAAACCAAAATGACGGGGAATATAAAATGTATCCCTCTTTACAACATAATGATCAATATTGCTGCTATTAAATATTTATAATAATGATTTTGTTTCGGTTGCTAAATTGTTGGAAAAGCACGAAGCTTGCCTGAATTGCCGTAATTATAGCGATATTTGGTCGGTATCTATGAGAAAATAAAATAAAAATAGGTATATCATTACTAAAATATAAGTTTAGTAATAAATTTGTAGATAGATGCATTAATAGATATCATTCACTCATCATAAAATAAACATAAATATACTTTTGTTTAAATATATTTGGTTTTTTTAAATAATTTAAGACAAAAAATAAACTCAATCTTTAAAAATGTTTACTTTCGAAGACAAAAAGTGTACACATTAAGCGAAGTATAAGCTTTAATTTCCAAAAACTCCAAACTGAAATCAAAGTACCTACTTCATCCAAAAAGTGATAAAATAAGATATAAACATTCAATATTTCTCAAGTACGCAAAATTCGAAAAGGAGACAAAACATTTTGTAGTTGGCATAAAAACTTTTTAATAAGTTTTTAAACTCAAATCAATACTCAAACTTTAAGAAATAATTATAGAATACTTAATCGAAATCGAAAAGTTTATGGGGCAAAATTGAATTGATAGTACGTAGTTACACAAGAATAAATATTTTTTGTGGGAGTTACTTGTTTAGAGTTTAGTTTTTAAAATATATACCACAGTAGCTCTAAAAAAGTGGAAACATAAAGTGCAGGACATGGAAATACTTACTAACTTAACGACCGATTTACCATATACAGGCTACAGTTTGCTGACGACCAAGCAATTGTAGCTAATGATAAAGAAGACATGGAGTATAAGATGAGAAAGTTAATGGAAGAATACCAACAGTGGGAATTAACAGTGAACGTGGACAAGACACAGTACTTATGTATTGAAAGCAAATCCAGTAAGTTAGAACTAGACAATGAACAAACAATATCTCCATGCAATAAGTATATACTCGGGTGTCATATTTGATAAGACAGAAACAGACTGTAAAGAACTGGAAAAAAGAATAGTAAAAGCAAAAAAAGTTACTGAATGTCTTAACAGTATTTTATGGAGCAGAGCGATAGAGAAATGAAACAATGGTGAAAAGCACGCTGTTGTATGGAATAGAGACTTGTCGCGTAACAGCAAAATACAAAACAAAAATGGAAAGTCTCATCAATGATCAATGAGAATATCTAGAACAGATCACATAAGAAATGAGATTATAAAAAAAATAATGGGGATCGAAAGAAGAATAACGGATGACATCACTAAAAGACCATTGATATGGTACGGTCATGTACAACGGATGAACAACGGAAGATTACCAAAGCAGGTCATAGAATGACAACCAATAGGACGCAGAAAAAGAGGGCGTCCTTAACTAGTATGGCAACAGTCAATCCAGATCAATGAGTCAAAAAACCTGACAGAAGATGAATGTCAGGATCGAAGGAGGTGGAGAATAGGCGCCTGACAATAAAGAAAAAGGTTCTAAACCGACATAGTAGTAGTAGTTACTTATTTATTGTATTTTCCACAAATTTACACTGCATTGCGCTAAACTCTGGCATGTTTTGATTGATTACTGTTTTTGCAATTAGACCTAAATTACCCCGAATCAACTCAATGATATTTGTTTTGAAATTAGCCTAAATAGGTAAATAGTAATAAAGCTACTTAGCACCATGGTGATTTAAAACCAATTCAACATTAACTTTTAAGAGCATAATTTAACCAATAGGGTAAATAGGCATATCTTTTTATTTGTCCCTATCATTATTTTAGTATTATTAATAGTATTTAGTATCGAACTGCAGGATGTTACAGGACAATATCCCATGTGAAACGGATTGCTGAGGCACTCGCAGGATATCGATGGCCCTAAAGTGTCCAAACCTATATCTGTGTTCCTTGGTTTCGAATGTCAAGTCATTGTGTCATTTTGACAATGACAATAATTAATTTATATGGTTTTTTAATTTTGAGAATACAATATGATCAACTAGTCCAAAGTGTCAAAACTAAATTTACAATTTTTTGCAGTTTTGCCCATTTCGCCTTGGATGGCAGAGTTGGTTGCTTTAAATTTTTATTTTATCTGATAACATATTAGAATTTGTTATGGATAATGATGATGATAAGTATAGTGCTGGTTTTGTACACTATTGGTTTTTTGTAGCAAAATGTTCTTTACAAAAGTTTAGACTAAATTTATTAGGTTATATAGTTAGGCCAAGAGCAGATAAGCGGTAATATAGTGTGGCTTTATCGGTTTGTATACATTTTATTATAAAACTTTGTCACATAGTTTTTTTCTTTAATCAAGTAACGCGTTTGCCAGTTCCAAATGTCAAACCATTCTCTATTTATTTTCTACTCTATCCGAACATTTTCTTATGACCTTTTATGGAAAAAAATGAAAAAAAAACGTAGCTTTTAATAGAAAAAATAAATATGTAAAATATTAAATAATTATATGAAAATATAATCTAGGTATCACAGTTAAGAACTCAGTAGTGTTGCAATGCTTAAAAAGACTTAACTTTCGCTTATAAATCGCTAAAACGTATTTTATAATTTTTCATTTTGTTAAGAACTGAATCAGAGTCATAATAATATGGTTGAATAAAATTTAAAAATTATTTAATTATGTTATTTCAGGAATAATAATAATATATATAAATCTTTCCATTAAAAAAAGCTATTAGAGTGTCCCTACCAGCATCTGCTTAGAGCATGAAGATTTAACTTAATGCAACAGGCCAAAAAAATCGCTCTTATTTGGGTTTGCTCTGACCTTACAATCTTTCCAAAGGGTACGTGCGGAAAAGCCACTCCTGAATATTAATATTTTTTCTCATTGTTGTTTTTTTTCACGCAGCAAGGCGTCCAAGCAGTAAGGCGAGTTTACTTTTGAAAAATACGTAACCTACTAGATTTTTAAACCTTATATGATAGACCTGAGGTTTTAACATCAACAGAGACATAAACAAGGACTCTTAAAATGAAGGAATGAAAATGAAAACACCACTTATTAAATCGATTGTGTCAACACAAATGGTAAGAAATAACAAGGAATTTTAAGAGAAGATGGGCCGTTATCTGACTGAAATTTATAAGCTATAGACGGAAATGAAAGTAAACATAAAAAACATACTTTTCTATATTACAATAAATTCAAGTGACATCAATCTCAAGAGAAGTGTGACAGCGTTATCTACTTCTTTTGTGGAAATGGATGACGGAAAGTTTAACATGTCATTTTGTTGTACATACGAGGATTGTCTTTTAAGTTTTGCATATACAGCTGAAATAAAACCGTAGATTAGATAACTTTTAAAGACTTTATTGTCTCTCGAAGTATTTTCCACGAAAACTAATGCACTTATGCATGCGCTCAAACCAGTTGTCAAAGCTGTAATTTCATTTGTTTTTTTTTTGTACTGTCAAAATTCTTGAAGGCTCCCTGTGGCGATTACAATCTTTGACCAAGCAGCCCATTCTTGATTTTCGGGAGAAGTATAGAAATTATTGGGACTTAGATTGGGATTGAATGGAGGATGGTCTAACAGTTCGAGGTTTTGTTGGGTTAAACAATGTGCGAACTTGCATTTTCTTGGTGGAGGATGATTCATCGTTCGGGGTTCGTTTTTTGAAGCTCATCGATGACTTTAGGCAAACAAATATTGATATGCCAATCAACAGTAACAGTCCTTTGATCCTTTAAAAGAATTGTTGCTACATGACCTGCTTTTAAGACAAATATCGCAACAATCTTTTTGCATACACTTCGAGAACTGATAACTTCTGTTGGCTTTTCTTCATCTTAGAACACCCAAACATATGCCTCAGGTTTATTTTCGAGTTAACATAAGTAAATCCACGATTCATCACCACTGACAATGCTGTACACGCTTCTCGATTTTCTTGCCTTAAAGCGATCTAGAGTTTTCTTACACCAATTGACTTGACTTCTTTCTGTTCTTCAGTTAACAGATGTACCCAACTGGAAACTAATTTTGTCACCCCTAATTCTTCATGCAAATTTTTTTGATTTAATGTCGATCGTCTGTGATGAGCATGCGCACAGCATCGATGTTTTTGGTGCACCTGGCCTTGGATCGTCGCTAAAGCTAATCCGCCTACACTTGAATTCTACATACCAACGAGAAACTTTCGACTGATATGGTGCTTCATTATCAAAAACAGAAATCAACTCTACAAGGTATTCTTGTTAAGACAATTTCCTTCAAAAGTTGTATAAAATTATAGCCGGGGAAAGTACTTGATTTAATTCCGTTTTTCGACTGATTTGTTAACTTAAAAAATTCACTGTAGCTATGCAACTGTATGTAATGAACTGACCTATTGAATTTAGGTTAAGTTTTCGTAATGACATTCGATCAGTGTCGCCCTCTATGTTCTTATATGGAAAATATAAAAGACAACCCTCGTATGTATACAAAGAGAGACTCGTCTACACACACGCACCCACATAGTAGAAAAAGTTTATTATCGTATAGTTCGTTAACTTTGACCTGCAGTATAACTTTTTGTGAGACTCGTCTACACACACGCACCCACATAGTAGAAAAAGTTTATTATCGTATAGTTCCTTAACTTTGACCTGCAGTATAACTTTTTATGAGAAAATATTTAATAACCCATTTAAATAGGCCTTTATTTTCGACCAAACATAATACCAAACTCTACCGCTTTGAAAGCTGAAATTTTTTTACAATATTTAAGAAACGCATATTATAGGTTAAAAAGTGTTTTCTGTTTAAGGCTAGGTTGCAACTCAAAGTTAAGCGATTTTACGTCACCCTCTTTTTATTAAATGAAGTTAAAAACCCTTTGCTAGCGATTGATTTTTAGGAGTTATTGTTGGTCTTTTTTTTTCGCAGGATATAAATAAAAATGCCGTAGCCCTTTTGTCGCGTCGCAAGGCTTAAATAAAAATGCGTGAAATAATCGATCGTTCTACTTTATTTTTGTATTTTATTATGAATAATATTTCCATGGCTTTTATATAACTTCCAGGCGAATTTAAAAATCCATAAAAACTCTAAAGGTGGCTGCTTTAATACGTTTCGTAATGTAATTGGTGAAAGCCCTAATTCTATTTACTTTCACTGACTTCCTAATAGTGGAGTTACCCGTAAGTTGATACTTTTCCGCTATATTTGAGTACCTTTCAATGCAAAAAACAAGCCGAAAACGTGAACAAATCAGCTGATTAACATAAGACTAAGAAAGTAAGGATGTTTTTTGCGTTATTTTTAAAATTGCACTACTTGTTTTCATAAAATTTAAGTGAAATACTCTTACGCCATCCCGCATATTTCAGTAAACTTATATGAAGATGAAATATTCTCAAAAAGATGACATTTTTAGAAAAATATAAAAAGTAAGTATCTACTTACATTTGTGTTGTTTCTCCAGTCAAAATTCAATGGATTTAACAAAACAGTATTTAGGAAAAGCAAGAATGGTATTTGTATAGTTTTGAAGCATTTAAGTTACTCTTACAACTTGTTTGAAAATTAAGATTTCTCACAAATGTTTACAAAACGATAAAATATAGATATGAACGTTACGATACATAGAAATCATTTTCTAAACGCTGTTTTCTAGATCGTCATTTTTCTGCTGTCAATATAAATATAAGATAAATCGTTTAGCTGAACCAACCGCAAAATATTTGTAATTTTTTCCTATATCATTGTATCCTGTTAAACTTATATTTCTTTGATTTATTTTCCCATTTAATCTCAATGCTCAGCCAGACAGAAAATCAAAACCATTTTTCTATTTGATGGGACAATAAATTTTACACACGAGCGTGACACAATGAAACATACATACCTGTACCTGTTTTTTTATTTAAAAATGAAATTTTTGTCGGCGTGTAGGTTTGGTTTGGTGTAATTTTGGATAAATAAATAATGTAGCAAAAACTTCCCTAGATTCGATTAATTTTTATAATATTAGCGCAATTTGGCACCAAGACGTGTTCTCTGTCCATTTTGTATTAAATATTTAAAAGTGTGGTGCATTTCTAAAAGTATGGTTGCGAGTTTCGGAAGGCGAAAATGATTTGAATGGATGTATGAATGTACGTAGTGGCGGTTAGCACCCTTGAAGGATCTAACCTGGCACCTAGGCACGCCTTTCTGGGTCCGTTGTGCACCACGTACCTACTATGTTCGACTCATATAATAATTTAAATACTATCTAGTACACAGAACCCAGTAGACTTCAAATTATATTTTAGGCCAGAAACTTAGTCATGATGATATACCACATAATGCCATGGTTGTAGCCTTAGACCACTAATGGGCCATAAACCTTTTGACATAGTCAATAGGGTACAGAGAGCCACAATGTGCCCGCACTATTTGCTAGATCCAAATAGGCACCCCATATACCCTCTCCCATGTGGTGATTTCCTGAATGGCCAGGTCATCAAATACATTCAGAGAATCACCAGATTCACCCAATCCCTTTACCATAGATGTTATCTGGTGTGATCCCAAAGGTTAACAGTTTTAATATTTTTGCTTACTTACTGGTCAAAAAACCCATGGGTCGATGACCCTTTAGTCGCTACCGGCTATCCCCAGTTCCCACAAAGCGAGTTGAAATAAAATTATTGGCACAAATATAGGAAATTCTTGTCCGTACACAGTAAACCGAACAGTATACAAAGATAAACCTCATTTTTCCATAACCTACAAAGGATACCTTCAAGGTAAAACCAACGGGTATCGAGTAGGTGTAAACGACACAAGAGAACACGAAAAAAATGACTCAAGTCGTGTTCGAAAATCAAATTTAACATTTAAAACTTAATTTATGTCTGTTATTTCCTTACTGTCATTTTCATCTTTATCTTCCCACTAAGTTAGTTAAGTTCCATTGTTGTTGTGTTTTTTTTTCGTAATTTTTTTATATAAAAATAGAAGCAAAGATCAAATTGACTTAAATTGTATATACAGGAAATTAGATTTAACATTACCAGGTACGTTTTAAAGGAGGAGGCTTCATTTCTAGGCTTGTCTCATTAAAGTGACAGCGATTTAAAAGAATATCCCCTAACAATGAATTACTGCAAGTGGAAAAATGGAAAACCAGTGAAAAAACATGAAAAGGGATTTCCCGAATTTCTTTACGCCGCGCCGACAGTTTTCTCAGGAACGGACTAAAGTTTTGGGGCAAATAAAAAATACTTTCTTTTAGTCGTGAAGTGATTTTGTTTACGGAAACCAACTTATACCGATTGATACCTTAATAAATCCTTTTGAAATTACTTACAAACCTGACCAAAAAAATTTAGATTTAACTCTCTGTAAATCTGTTGTTAACAACATTATTTTAAATTCTAAATCAATGTTAATGAAAGCGCGTCTCTTGGCTTTTGCAAGAACCGGAAAGTTCCGCATGGTTAAAAGCTTTACTATGATCTACTTCTTGATGATCTTTCATTTCAAATTTCTGTGTCACTGCGAGTTGGAGAACCTGTTGTTGAGCATGGACTATGCTGCAACAAGAATGTAGATCCTTGGGCAAAACACAGGTTACTGAATGATATAATCAAACGTGCACTAAATTCTGTTGACATTCCAGCTGTACTTGAACCACAGAATATTTGTCGTAGTGACGGAAAATGTGTTGACGGATTAACTTTAGTGCCATAGAAAAAAGGCAAAGCACTCTTGTGAGATGCTACCTGCAGGGATACATTGGCTGAATCATAAATTATAAAAACATCTATAAAAGCTTGTTCAGCAGCTGAAATAGGGGAAGAGATAAACAAAACAAAAATATAAAGAACTTAAGATTATTTTTTGCCATTCTCTGTGGAAACTTTTGGACCTTGGGTGAAGGAGGGAAAAAAATTATAAACGAAATCGTGTGTAAATAAAAATTAACATGTAAGTAATTTTATACCACAGAAAATAAGTTTGGTCATACAAAGAGAAAATTCTGCAGCAGTTTTGGGGACTATCCCTGAAGATTAAGGTCTGGATGAAATAAATTTATTAAAATTTAATTATTTTGTTAAAGGGTGTAAGGGTGTATATGTGTGAGTGTATTTTAATGTGAATTTTTACCATTATTTTATTTGTATTTTTATTTAGTTTTTTACATTGTTATTGTTAATTTTAAAGTTATAAACTCTAGACTTGCCATTGAAGTTCTTCCTTATAACAAAAAAGTCCTCGATTACATTACATTAAAATATCTCGACTAATATGTATAATATCAAATCCAGATTCTCTACGTATTTCAAAATCTTACGACATCTACTATAGTAAGTATAGTCCTTGACAGACTGCTAAGACCGCTCCTGGAGTTTTCGCAAAATTCGTCCCGTCTTTCAAACGGAAAAATTTCCATTTCGTCTCTTCTCGTTTCCGTTTTCTTCCATCTTTCTGATTTCCCTAAAAAACGCCATTCCTGTCTCTTTTTACTATTTAGCCATGAGTTATCAACTTTGTGCTGCTTATTTTTTATCAGCAGGGGAAAACAACACAACAACTGTCCGATTAACTAAACAAAAAAAAAATATTTTTCTGAAAAAAATCATTTAAAGTTTTGACAGATAATATAAAATGTATAACGGCCAGTGCATATAATATTATTTGAACGGATAAAAATCTATCTCTTTGCGACGCCACAGCTCATCAAAAATAATCTGAAAAAGTGAGTGAAAACACTCCACTGCAACCCGACAAACCCCTAAAATATTTATAGCTCACACTCAAAATCCAGCTTTAGAGTAAGAAAATCGAGCTTAGCTACATTCAGCTACATTCCCGAAAAGTCGGTTAGAGCAATTGCAGCGAGTGGAATTCGAAATTTATTGTGGATTTTCTCTGCCTATTCTTTCGGTACCTGAAACATATTCCAAACTGACTCTTTTATTTCTATCCTTTTCAAACTTTGGATGTATTGATGTCTAGTATCCCACTCGAAAACTCGCCGAACTCTAATCTTTTTAAAAATAATCATCATAGGAAATTTACTTCCGCAGTTGGTTTCGTTCATCTGTCTCGGTTTTCCTGCAGTGTGTTTTTCTGTCGATCTCTGTTTTTTCGACAAATTAGTAAGATTTTTATTCCTAAAGCGATGTTATATTTGGTTTAAGCTCGAGAGTTTTGTTTCAGATTTATCTTTCTCTGCAGGATTTCGATTTATTTGGGTGATTTTTTTTTGCGAAATGCTCTGTGGACAGTGACGGAGTATTTGGTAGTGGATAAATAATATAATTAAATGTCGAAACTAAGTACAATTAAAGGAAGACAGATTATATTGAACCAAACCGAACCGAACCGATAGAGTAACAGGGTGTTTAAAACTTTTGGATCGATAACGGTTTTTTACTTTCCTCGCTAAGGGAAGTATTTTAATCATGCACAAAGATATGTCGGAATATTCAAAAAACAATTTGGATCTAAAAAGTGTTATAATATGAGATCTTATTTCTCTTTCCCTTAGCGCTGTCTCTCCGTCTGTCTATTTATGGGTCCCTTCTGATATTAATACCTAAACTTATTTTAATGAAATTTTATACAAATATAAAGGGTCATATTTTTAAGAGCCCCATAGTTTGGCAACAGAGTCAATATTTTTTAAATTTATAGAATTTTTATACATGATAGTCGCTAATATCTTTGACCAAAAACTACAAAGATTTTAAAATAACATATCAAATGAAGTATATCATAATAAGTTCTAAAAGTGACGTGGTAAAAAAAAATTATGAAATTTTTTGAAAAATACGTGTTTTTGATTAATTATGCGGATTTCTCTAAAGACAAAAAGCTAGACTCAAATTGTCTTAAGTTAAAATAATAATGTTTTATTACTTAAGAGCAGTTCTTGACTGTATTTTTATTAATAATCATAGTAAAACAATAAAACTAAACCGATACTATTAAATGACAACAAAATGCTGATTTGCAGTTGACGCAAAGTATTTGTTTCTCTAAACTGTGGATGAATCCTGGAAGTTTCTTAAACGGGTACGGGTAGGTATCACAAGATGTCCACTGGAGGAGAACACACCGGTATGAAAGGCGGAGAGAAAGGACCTCGGTACGGTGAACATAACCATAGAACAACAACAAAAGGAAACGGTCCTCAGGTGGCAAGGAAACACTCCGAATCTTACACCTCTATGGTCTGCCTCACGGAATCTGTGGGAGGCAAAAATTCGCTTATGACAAAAAGGACCAAACATTCAGAAACAAGATAAACTGAAAGAACAGCTAACAAGAAAAATGTGGGACATTGTAGGTTTGTCAGAAACCCGTCGAAAATTTAAAAATCGAATAAAACTAAACTTTGGTAATGTATTATACCAAAAAGGTAACAAAGAGAACAGAAACTTAGTAGTGGAATTCATAATAAATAAAGCCATAAGTAAACACATCTATACTATTAAAGGAATTTTAGATCGCGTTGTCTATCTTACACACAAAAGCACAAGAACATTACTTAAAGTTAGCGAAGTATACGCAACATTCAAAGATATCGAAAGCTATGAAAGAACACAAAACCCATTTTACACTAGTAATGGGAGATTTAAATGCGAAATTAGGTAAGAAAATTAATATAGAAAAAAGTAAGATAGATATGGGATTTTGGATATGACGAAATGAATTATCCAGACGAAAGACACATTTATGCAATGAATTCGTTCTATAGGAAGAAACCGTAACGATAGTGGACATGTTTTTTTATATTACTTATACTGGGACTTTCCATCCGATCAGGATTAATCGCCCAGTTTCGCAAAGTTCGAGCAAGGTTAAAGCATTTTTAAACAAACACAAACAAGCAAGTACCTAGCCAGGAATCGAACCCGGACCACCGGTGTCGAAAGAAAACATTGCTACCACTACACCACGACGGCGAGACGAAAGTGGACAGCCCTAATGGAATAAAAAAAAACGAAACTTATTACATACCAACTAATGAGAATAACATCGTTAGAGATGTAATAATTCTAAAAAGCTTTACAACTGCCAGTGATCACAGGATACTAAAAGCAAAAATCTACATTGATAGCAATTTCGAACTGAAAAGAAGAATTAATAATAACAATAAGCAACATAAATAAACTTAAAAAAAAAATATATACCAAGAAAGGCTAAACGAACAGCTAACCAAAAACTTATCAATCAATCAAAAGTACTTTATTGTCACAAAAGAAAATAAATTTTCACAAGACAAAGCAGGCTAAATCTAAGATAACAAACACAAAAAAAGTCAAAACAATACAAAACCAAGGGTGAATTTCTATCCTATTAATAACTAATTATTGATTTAGTATAATTAGGAAGTTTTTGAAAGTTTAACTTTAATAAATAATTAAGGCTATCTAGGTTTCTACTTGAACAAGTTACAAACATATAAATATTTTTAAAAGTTTAAAGTTAAAAGAATAAAAAACTGAATTCAAGTTAAGACAAAATACAATATATAAAAGGTAAAAACATACATAACAAACAAAAAAAATTGCGTTAAAAAGACAGTCAAAAAATATACAAGATAGGCCACATAATAAAATGGGAAAATAAAAATATAGATGATACAAATGATGCTCTAGCAAGTGCCATGACCAAAGTAGGAAAAGATTTCGCACAAAAAGATAAAAAGAAAGAAAATTGTATATCAGAAGATATAAACAAACTCATGGGAAAAAGGCAGAACCTTGAAAAAGAATACACAAAAATAAATAAAACTATAAGACACCATTGCACTGGGCAGTAAAAGCATTCTTAATTAATAGACGAATAGATCACAAATACACAGACTAAATAGCCATTATGGGCTTGAGCATAAACTAAAACTAACACGTAAATCATAACAAACACAGATATCACGATTTGAATAAACCAAAAAAAAATAGAACAAGTTGCGCAATATGTAATATATCTGAGACAAATTATTAAACAGTACCTCAAACGAAAGTGTATAAACAATGTATCCTTCCTGTACTCACCTATGGATCCCAGACCTGGATACTTACAAAATCAAATACGGATAAGATATCAAAAGCCGAAAGATCAATGGAAAGACAAATGTTACATTTAAAGCTAACAGTTCAAAAAATAAATAAATGGGTAAAAAATAAAACTAAATAAGGAATGTGGAAAGGTAGCAAAATTAAAATGAAAATTTGCCGGTCATAATATCAGAGAAAAAGACGATCGATGGAACAAATATTTTTAAAAACTGGGGACCTTGGGAAAATAAAAGTAGAGAAAAACCCCAAATAACATGGGCGGATGATTTAAAGAAACATGCGGATGAACACGGCGACAGACAGAGAAGAGTGAAAGATATTGGAGAGGCCTATATTCAAAGATGGATTGAAGAAGGCTAAATAAATAGATACATAGGGAGTTCTTAAAAAATAGGTCCTACTTATTTGAATGCAATATAATAAACACAGTGTATTTAAGACATAAAAGAATATATTAATCATAATTTGGTTCTTATAAAAAAAACGCCAATGTTTCTGAGCTGCCCTGTAAAAACCTTTCAGCACTAAACTATAAACTATTCATGGTTCCCTGCACTACAACAAATTCCACTCAATTAACTACATTCTCTAGCTTACACCTAACTAAATTAATTGTATAGTACTTCGTAGATATCTATGGAATTAGATATTATTATGTAGATAGGGATCATGCTTTTGTGTTTAAGAGTTCAGGCGTTAAGCATGGAAACAAATAATTTAAACACGATCGAGAGAAGCAAGATGGGAAAATTGAAGTATTATTCAAATCTAACAAACCAAATTAAATTTCTTTTTTTCAATATTGAAATATAATTGCAACAGGAAAAGTCTACTTTTTAACAAAATATAATAATGTCGCAACAAAAATACATAAGGTACGCAAATTTATGCCGACTTGACAACAATGGAATGTCAACATTATGGGCTAATCCTTTTATTTATATTGTCGCCTACACCTACTCTGCCGTTTTAACTCAAAAGGGCGTAGGTCATTTTAGAAAATTTTAGGTAGTGCCTAGTTACATTTTCTAACTACAGCAAAATACATCATTTCGTCGCTGAAAAAGCAAACGGGCGAAAGCGACAAGATAGGCAAAACTCCATTTTGTGGATGTTCGGCCCTTTTTCTGATCCTATAATATAAATAATGTCGCTTTCACCTCTAGACGATATTCACTGCTCTATACTTCAAACGGCTATAGATGGACGTTCGCCTCTTTGTCAGTTTATAGATACCAAAAAAACTCCAATACAAAAAAGTCGCATTCGCCCCTTTGCCTTTTCACCGACGATTTATCAGATAAACCAAAATAAATTTAAGTTGCGAAACATTAAAGATGTCCTTAGTAAAAATAAAATATCAATAAGTTTTATGATAGCATAGAAAATAAATAGTTAACTACCTTTGCACGCAACAGCTGTTTTGAATTAACGTGCCAGTACTTGACACGCGATAATTTGGCTGTATTTACCTATACGTATCCTTTGTTAAAGAATTAAAAAAAAATTGATATTGGTCTATCTTTCTCTAAAGTTTAATCTACTGTGCATAAAAAATAATTTCCAATATATACAGGGTGTTCGGCACATCAACCGTCAAAATTTTTTGGGATATTGGTGGGTTCATTTGCTACCTTTTCAATCTTGGAACTTGGGTCCTAAGAGTCACGGCTAAAAAGATATGAATTTTTAAAAAAATTTTCTTAAATTATCGAAAATCCTATTTTTAATCTCTCGTAAGCTTTTTATTAATGTCTGGAAAAGCACCATTTTTTTAAAATAATTCTGTAATCTTATGCTTCTTCAACTAGTTAATAGATTTGTTAAAATTGATGTACCAAAGGGACATACGAGGTTTTTTTATTGAAGAACATTAGTGATTTGGTGAAAGAAAATCAATTTCAAAATTAAAAATCAAAAAAAGTATCGACAACTGAGAACTTCATTTTCTTTTAAAAACTAAAATACAGATATTCCGTCAGAAGGGCGAGACTCGTTCGGAATTGGTAAGAAAAACAATTTGATGTTTATGATCGTTTAACTACATAAACAAAAGTTAAACTTTTAACAATAATGTATTGGGTTCTTTATTTATAAATTTTGGTCGAAACGATCATAAACATCAAATTGTTTTTCTTATCAAGTCAGAACGGTTATTGCCCGTCTCACGGAATACCCGTATTTTAAAGCAGAATTGTTTTTATTAATCAATGTGTAGCATAAAGTTAGAAAGGTAATCAACTAAAGAAGTTTTTTTAAAGAAAATGAAGTTCTCAAGTGTCGATACTTTTTTTAATTTTTAATTTTGAAATTGATTTTCTTTCACAAAATTACTAATGTTCTTCAATAAAAAACCTCGTATGTCCCTTTGGTACATAAATTTTAACAAATCTATTAATTAGTTAAAAAATGGTGCTTTTCCAGACATTAATAAAAAGCTTACGAGGGTTTAAAGGTGGGATTTTGGGTAATTTGAGAAAAAAAATTTAAAAATTCATATCTCTTTAGCCGTGACTCTAAGGACCCAAGTTCCAAGCTTGAAAGGTAGCAAATGACCCCAACAATATCCCAAAAAATTTTGACGGTTTATGTGCCGAACACCCTGTATATAACTGAACCAACCGAACCGAACCTATCCTATCAGATCGAAGCCCCGCCTTATCGAGGATCGGTTTCAGTGATTCGAAATTCTTATTCTTCTTCTTCAAATGGCATTTTCACCTCTCATAGGTTCTTATTCTCTTATTCTTGCTGTCATCTTCGACATCTTTCCCTTTCTTCGTGGTCTCCCTATTATTCTCCTTCCTGCAGGTCTTCATTTCATTAGTTTTATTAGTGTTCTTGTCTTAGCCATTCTCTGTCATGTCTTAACCAAGCTAATCTACTAATCTTATGATGCTTGCGTTATGTATTAGCAATACCAATACCCATCTTCTGTTTGCACTGGCTCTTAAATCTTACGAAGACATTTTTTAATTGTTCTTCATTTACTTGTGACATATCGCGAGATTAAGGATTCGTTTGGGGATTTCAAAGACCTAAAGATTTATTGATAAGAAAATTATGTTCCCGCTGGATATCGCATCCTTTAACCGAATAACAGAAAAAAGGGTCAATAGGTGTCGGAAAAGTCTAGACTGCTTTGACGCATAAAATTCGAAAAACGTGTACAGCTCGGTGGCAATGAATCGTGGATTTACTCATATGAATCCAAAAACAATCGTCATCGTCTGTTTGGTGTTCCAAGATAAAGAAAAGCCAAAAAAATTCATCAGTTTAGGGCAGGTCATGTAGCAATAATTCCTCTGGAAGATCAAAGGACCGTTACTACCGATTGGTATAGTATCATTTGCCGAAAATCATCGCTGAGCTTCGAAAAATGAACTCTGAATGACGAATCATCCTCCACCAAGACAATGCAAGTTTGCAAAAAGTACAAAAAAACATTGAATTTTTAACCCAACAAAACGTCAAATTGTTGAACTATCCCACGTACAGTCCCAACCTAAGTCCCAACGATTTCTATACTTTTCCGAAAATCAAGAATGAACTGCGTGATCAAAGATTTTAGTCGCCAGAGGAAGTAGTTCAGTTTTGATACCAAACGAGTCGAATTACAGCTTTGACAACTGGTTTAAGCATATGCAAAAGTGCATTAATTTTCGTGGAGAATTAATACTACGAGAAACAATAAAGTCTTGGTGTGGATAGAAATATTTATTCTAAATGTCCACTTTACTCGTCCGTATTTTATGAAGATATTGCACTTGGTATAAATATTTTTTTATTAATTCTATATAAATTATTTTTTCAGTATATCAGGTTGAGCTGAGAGTAGCCTGAACGAGAATCGATTTCAGTGATTCGAAATTAATCAAGCGATTAACAGATTAAATAAGGTCAAGCTCCAAAAGTACTGTACAACTTGGTTGAACGATTTGATTAATGTATGCAGTCTCGTATAGGTTATCTATTATCCAAATGTCTGTGTGTTTGTGTATGTGTTTGTCCAGCTACAAGCTATCAATTTGTATCAAGCGTGTTTCGTCGTTATGCTCGATGTTGTGATTTCTGCACATAGGCTTAAATCATCCGAATTTGGACATGGAATAAGCTTCGCGTGCCTTTTGTTTCAAACCAAGCTGCATTTTATAGTTTTAAATTCAAAAGTGCTTTCTCTCGTCCTCTTGTAACTCGATTTTTCTTCTTAGCTAGCCTATTGATGCTTTATTGCACATCACTGCAGCAAACAAATCTAAATTATTTAGTCGTAGCATAAATCAGCTTCAAAACTTTAAAGAAGTTAACTACACAAGGCGCTACATAAAATGCGTACGCCGATGTAGCGTGAGAAAATTTAGGCTTTACACTTTTAATTATATATTATTTGTTAAAAACGTTTTTTTTTGTTGCAATTATAGACAGCTTTTGTTGTTTTTCCAAAATGCCTCCACAAATTTCTGAATTTGATGAATTTTTGCCAAATTAGATGCCGGATGACCGGTATGTCGAGGAGCCGCTCGCTATGATCGAACCACGTCGACAATTGGGCGAAGAAAATATGAAGACGAGGGAAATGTTCGGCGAAAGCAAGGTACTAGCGTAACCAAAATCTGCACGCTCCAAGAAGATTAGAAAAAATAGAATTTTTAGAAGAATTCTTTTTCCAACGCCTGTAAATCAAGAATTGCCCCTAACTTGTTCAGAAACAAAACAAGCCCACCCAGTTTTTGCTTTAGCTTATTCTCTTGAAAACAAAAATTTTTGGCAACGTGTTTTGTTCACAGATGAAAAGATATTTCAATCACACAGTGAACGAAAACAAATTTTTGTTTATCGGCCACCAAAAACGCGCTAAGAAAAATATATTTTGGGAAACGGAGAGCCGGAATATTTTCTGTGAATTTTTGGGAGTGGATTTCGGCAAGAGGTCATGGGGTTCTTTTTAGAATCCTTGGTAAGTTTGATGCTCAGCCTTATGTTACCATCATGAGAGACGTCATGCTTCCTCAAGTCAGAATTCTTTACCCAAATGGTTTTGTATACCAGCAAGACAACTGCCCTGTCCACACAGCCCAAAAATTATGACAGTGGTCTCAAGAGAATAATGTCGAGGTTTTGCGAGACAAAACTCCCGATGCCAATCCAATCGAAAACGTGTGGGGATTTATTTTTAAAAAATTAGCAAAAATGAATTTAAAAGCAAATAAAACATCATTCAGGCAAACCCAAATATGTTTCAAAATTTTCCTAAATTATAAATATTATCCGGGCCGATGCGATGGTGTAATGACACGTTATTATATATTGGATTTTTTCTATATTTCTTTAATTTCCTAATAATATGACCAATTAAAAAAAAAAATTAATAAAAATATAGAACCGTTGGACTCTCAGATAGCTATAGGGGAAGTATCATTACTAGTTTATTTGTTTGCTAAAAAAATTAACATTTTTGCAAAAATCAGTTAGTTATAAGCCCTGCAAACAACAAATCTTCAAAAGCCCATATCTGCGGCTAATTTCTGCTGTATGAATTTTATGTCTTCTGTAATTGCGTGGCAACTAGTTATTTATTTATGTTCTGGCCTACTCCGTTTTTAACAAAAAGACGATGTTTTTATAATGGGGATTACTCAAAGTCTGAGCCCTTAATTAATAGAGGATGGTGTCAATTTATTAATAACAGTGAATTTTAGTTTTTTAAGTTAATCGCAACAATAGATTACCACATTGTTGCTTCTATAACTGTCAGTTTCATACCTTATCTTGCCATTTAAATGACTTTTTTTACCTTACTTTGTCATAAATAAGCTACAATAAGTCACGTTTTATTTCAAGAAGATAGAATACCATACGTTAAATAAATTTATTCAGCCAAAAATTTACGGTATGCCTGAATTTTGGCACAGGCTTGTTGATTTTCTGAGATTTTTCTTAAGAGACTAGTTTAAAGAACTGTTGTATCATAGCAAAGTCAGAACCTTTTAAAATTTCTCTCTCTAGCGAAATGATGTAGGTACTAAAAAGTGACCGCAATCTACTTAGTGTAATTTATATTTTCAGATCAACCGAATCGAACCGAACCGAACCAAATTATGTCAAAACTTAACTTGTTTTAACTAAAGGTGTAATTCTTGCGATAAATTAACTTTAAAAAGCTTCATTTGTGGAGTTGAATTTATCCGTTTAGAGCTTTTGATCTTACATTAAGTTACAAAAACGTAGGTAATAAAAATTAGTACCGCTTCGGCAAATGGCAAGTGTAAGATTAAAAGAAATAAATTAGGTAATAATATTGTTTGTTGTTTAGCTCAAAAAGAGCTACTTATAGCTACTTAGTGCGTGAAAATAAAACAAGCAAAAGCCCTAATGTATATTATAACCCTCTGAAAACAGAAACAGTTTTAATCACGCAACATTATTTCCGGAAATAACCACTTCGTAAAAAACGGGAGGTTTTAACTAAAAGCTGTAGTTAGGTATTATACACATACGCTTTTCCATGAAAAGCTGTATTATTTTTTTGATCAATAAATATTAAATTCTGGTAAAGTTAATTATAAAAAAAATACTATTTCAAGATTAATTTTTTGTTAGCTATAAAAACTTTTACTTTTGTTGCTCACAACAAAATTGCTAATTAGTCTTACTGACTAGATTGTAATAAAAAAAAACACAGTGTGTTTGACAATTAAAAAAAAAAAAACTTTTGTTGCTCGATAGATCTATTAATAAATATCGTATTCGCATGTCCTATTTTTTACTTATCTTTTATTTGAGGCATGCGCAGTTACAACAAAATTGCTAATTAGTCTTACTGACTAGATTGTAATAAAAAAAAAACACAGTGTGTTTGACAATTAAAAAAAAAAAAAACTTTTGTTGCTCGATAGATCTATTAATAAATATCGTATTCGCATGTCCTATTTTTTACTTATCTTTTATTTGAGGCATGCGCAGTTACCTATTCCGAAATCTATATCTTACTAAAGGATAATAATATTACTTGTATTCGAATAACGCCCTCCTTTACTAAGAAACAGTCTTGCTGCGCATATAACGTTATAAGAAAATGTAATGTATATTTAAAATATTTTTGATAGCATATACCATTATTTCAGGAGTTACCAACAACGAGGTAATCCGCAGATTTAGATTTATGCCCATTATTAAAAATTATTTTTTATAAAAACTGGTAGATATAATACGTTGTTTGGCAACAGTGTTCACCAACTAACTAAAAGTCATCAATGTCCTTTAAAATGTGTAAAAAAAAGAAGAAGTTGTACACAGCACACACAGTGTCTACCTATTTTACTGAACAGAATTTCACTAAACAACAAATTTTTTATACCTTTCGACGTCGGAGCCAATTGTTTGAGGTCGAAACAAATCCTACCTAATAAATCAAAGCTGCTACCACTCCTAAAGAGTTACCTATCTATCTATCACTTAGATACAGATCAGTTTTATCGTAAAAATACATTTTGCTTCTAGCTTCTACCATCAAAAAACTAACTACAACCATCTTCTCACGCTTATGCCAACAAAACACTAACCACTTTTATCTGCCCCTAGCTTCAATCACCAAAAAATCAACTACCAACACTTTCACAGAGCTCCTACTAGCAAAAAACTAACTACTACCGCCTTTCCCAAGTTTCTACTAGCAAAAAACCAATTAATATCCCTTTCGCTCACTTCTACCACCAAAAAATCAACGAGTAACACCTTCCCCTATCTAACACCAGCAAAAAACTAACTACTACCACCTTTCCCTAGGCTCTAGCAGCAAAAAAACAACTTCAGTCACCTTCCCCTAGCTTCTACCAACAAAAAACCACCTACTACCACCTTCCTTTAGCTTCTGCCACCTAAAAAATTAACCACTACTACCTTTCTTTAGCTTCAACCACCAAAAAACCAACTGCTGCCAGTTTTGATAGCTTCTTCCATTAAAAAGTCAACAACCAGCACTTTGCCCTAGCTTCTACCAGCAAAAAACGAACCACTACTACCTTCCACTAACTTCTACCACCACAAAACCAACTACTACAATCAGAATGAAATGAGGTAGTAGTTGATTTTTTGGTGGTAGAAGCTAAGTGAAGGTGGTTTTCGGGATAAAACTTGGTCCAAGCTGTGGTAACAGTATCCTGCAAAACAGAAATTAAACAAAGAGATCTTGGAAAATAAAAGAAGTAGTGGAAGAACCCAAATCAGATGGGTTAACGATTTGAAGAAACATCCGGGAACTAGATGGGTGAACACGGTGACTGATAGAGAATAATGGAAGATATTAGGGGAGATTTAAAATAGGTCTAAAAGTACTCACTGATCGTGGTGATTAGGAATAGTCTACGACAGTATTTTCCACAGTTGCGATTGGTAGCGATCCTTGCCTTGATCGCGGCCAAGCGAACTACAACCACGTTGACCTAGCTTCTACTGGCAAAAAACCAACTACTACTACCTTCCACTAACTTCTACCACCACAAAACCAACTACTACAATCAGAATCAAATGAGATAGATTAGGAATAGTCTACGACATTATTTTCCACAGTTGCAATTGGTAGCGATCCTTGCCTTGATCGCGGCCGCGATCATCGCAATGGTGGTGTGCCTAGGTCTTCAGGATGTGCAATTATAGTAGACACCTTCTCTTAGAATGCGTTGCGCTTTGGCGCATTACTTAAATTAATGTTTTAAGTTTAACGCAATTATAGGCCAAAAGGTGTCTCAGATGGTGTAACAAGAGTATACCTACTTAGACTAAATTAATATCTAACGGGCTATATAAAATATACACACACAAAACATACACACCACATCGAAACTAATTCTAACTCGGTTTGAGCACGTTTGTGTAATATTTTATGTTCTCCATTTGTAAAGACTGTCACTAGCAACGGGCGTTCTGCTCAAATAGCTGCCTACGAAAATTATGGAGGCCTGCAAACTAAAACATTTTAGGTATTGGTCAAAAACCATGCCTTGTTTGTTAGTTTTACAAAAACAGTAGAAATATACAGGGTGTAAAGTGATACAGGAAGCCAAAATAAGAAAACAAGTTGTTTTCGTGATACAGAGCATCAAATTTCACGATTTTTTAAACTATTTTGGTTATAACTTCTTTAAAAAACACAGCAAAGAAATTAAATTTCGTAAAGTTGTGTATCAAAATAGATAATCACATATAAAAATAATTTAAAAAAAGAATTATAGTGGAAAATTTTTTCACGAAAAACTGGCACACCAAACGCAATATTTTTGTTGATCATTCATATTTTCAAATTTTCATTTTAATTTTGCTACTTCTCCTCTGATATCCTTTTCTTTTGTTTTATTTTTTATCCATTCATTCCTTTTTCTATCTGTGAGCTTTACATGTAACATTTGTCTTTCCATTGATTTTTCGGCTTTTGTTACCTTATCCATGTTTCATATTATAAGTGTCCAGGTCTGAGATTCAGAGGTGAGTACAGGAAGGATACATTGATTATACAGTTTCGTTTTGAGATACTAAGGATTTCTTTTATATTTTAATATGTAGCTTAATTTAGTGAGTGCTGCCCAGGCCAGTCCTACACGTCTCTTGATTTCAGCTGTTTAATTTTCTTTTATTAGTTTAATAATCTGTTCAAGTTATATATATTTTTTTACTTATACTATTTTGTCTTACTTTACCCTGATCATTATCTGTGTTTGTTCTGATTCTAGTTTTAGTGTTGTTCATACTTAAGCCTATATTTTTAGCTGCTGTATCTAGTTCTTCCAGCATTTTTATCAGTTCTTCTTTCTTATCTGTTATTAAGGCCATATCATCGGCAAAGTTTAGTATGGTTTGCTTACTTTGCTGACTATTTCTTCGCAATCTAAATTTTTAAAAACATCTTCTAGAGCCTGGTTAAAAGGGGGGATATTGTGTCACCCAAAACAAATACTGGCACCCCTTCTTATGCGGTTTCTTGGTGGATTTCGATTGATGTTGTTGCTTCGGTATATATATTGGCTATTAAGTCTGTGTGTCTGTGATCTATTCGGCTACTAATTAAAGATGCTTTTACTGCCCAGTGCTCAATGCTATAGAATGCCTTTTCAAAGGCTATAAACGCAATATATAGTGGAATGTTGAATTCGTTGGCTCGTTCTATTAGAAATTTTACGGTTAGTAGATGGTCAACTATATATACTAAAACCTTTTCTAAAGTCTGCTTATTCTTTTGATCGATATCTGTTAAATTTTGTTGTTAGTCTATCTGTTAATATTTTCGTTAAAAGCTTATAAATTACATTAAGCATTGAGTTGTATAATGCCCTAGAGTATAGAAGTCAATGACATTAAGGATTGTTATAGGTCGATAGTTTTTTAGGTCTGCCCTATTGCCTTTTTTGTGTAGAATAATGGTTATGGATTCTTTCCAGTGGATTTTGATTTCATGTACATCAAAGGCCTAATTTGCCCAAGAAAATAAAGAAATTATCTTTTTTATGTTTGTTTACATAGAAGCTAATAAATGTTCGAGTACATATGGCTTATGCTTAATTAGGTCTACGACTGAGACACAACAGCTAGAAGAGTTAAGTTCACTTAAGTTTTGAACTAGAAAATGCAGTACAAATTTTGCACGTTTCGTAAATGTCGTTATCACAATTAAAAATATACAGCAAATCTTTGGTTTAAAGTAAAAGTTCCTGAACAGTTGCGTAAATTAACTTTAAATGTTGAGAAATCGTTGTTTTGTCGATGGGGACCCTAGTCGATCAAACAGCCAATTAAAACCGTTTAGTTTACGTTCAGTGCAACTTTGATTTTGCATAACTTTCATGACTTATTAATGCAACTTGGGTTGTTTAGTTAAATGATTTTTATATATAGATGTTTGAGGCTTTTAGTTTTCGTTGGCATAAATTCAAATAATCCAAATTTTCAAATAACCTACAAAGTTTACATTCGATTACAAACCATGGTTTGCCATATGGGTTAGATCTAATTACACTTGCAATCAGACCGGGTTTAAATATTATTCCTGTTTGCCAGATATTAAATTTCCTTTGTTATTTACTAATGTAACGTGATTTTTGCCCGAATATTTTTATTTGTACCATAATTTTTTTCGTTTCAGTTCCAAACTTTTAAGTAAGGTAACTATTTCATATTTTTATAAAAGTTATTTATCATCTTTTATATATCCTTTATTTTAAAAATATACATATTAACAGGTTTATTCGACTGTACGCAATATATTTAAATTATTTTCCGATAAAATCCCTATATTGATTATTGAAATAAATATAGCATATTGTTACAGTCAAAAACACATTTAGCAAAATAACTTGTTGTAATTATTGAGGATATTATGTTCAACACCTTCTGAAAGTCCCTTCGCTCTTATTTCAACTAATTATAAAGGGTTGGCCGAAACTGTAAATAACTTTGCAAGGGTACAAGGGATGAAAATTAGAAAAGTTGTTCATGTTTAAATGATATCCCTATTTTTGTTAAAGATGCTTTTACATAAACAGTTTAAAAACTTTTTCTTAAAGATATTTGGAAACACAAGCTTCTAATTCTTTTGATTGAGATTTTTTCGTTACCCTCCATATCAGTTTCTTTCATAAGACTTGATGGGAGAGATCTCCAAATAGTTAACTAAATAGCCCTTGACACACAGATAAATTAGGATACAAAATATAGGACTATTTTGCGCAAAAAACTTTTTATTTGCTTGGACTTGTTAAGGAAAATCCAGATTTGAAAGTTTTCTGACAGTTTCTTTTTAATGGCGTGTGAATTTAAATAATCAAAGGCACTTATCTAGCAATGTAAATCGCCTTTTCAAACCAACAAAACTTATTTTTACATGCCGAACCAAAAGTTTAGTTTTTACTTTAATTCAACAAACACGATTGCAAAAGTTTGCTGACTCATTACTGCCAAATACTTTACTAACAAACAAAAAATGACAATGTTATGCAACCCCCTGATCTGCAAAACTAGTAGTCTGGACTCACTTCGTTCTCACATGTCCAGCACTGGCAAAACTTGTTTATTATGCAAGCTTTGATATAAAGCTGGGAATTCCTTCAAAAAACATTAAGCCTGTTAACTTGTTGTAATTATTGAGGATATTATTAGCAACACCTTATGAAAATCCCTTCGCCCTTATTTTAACCAATTATAAAGGGTTGGTCGAAACTGTAAATACCTTTGTTAGGGTACAAGGGATGAAAATGAGAAAAGTTGTTCATGTTTAAATGATATCCCTATTTTTGTTAAAGATACTTTTACATAAATAAAAGTTTAAAACTTTTTTTTAAAGATATTTGGGAACACACACAAATATTTAAAAACTAGATAGTCCTTAACACACAGGTACATTAGGGTACACATATTGGACTATTTTGCGCAAAGAAACCCTTTTTATCTGCTTCGACTTGTTGAGGAAAATCTGAATTTGAAAGTTTGCGGATAGTTTCTTTTTGATGGCGTGTGAAGTTAAATAATCAAAAGTATTAAATATAAGTCGCTTTTTCAAACCAACAAAACTTATTCTTACATGCTGAACAAAAAGTTTAGATTTTTACTTTAATTCAGCAAACACGATTAAAAAAGTTTGCTGACCCATCAGTAACAAATACTTTACTAACAAACAAAAAATGACAAGCTTACGCTACCCCCTGTTCTGCGAAGCTGGTAGCATGGAATCATTTGGTGCTCACATGTCTAGCACTGGCGAAACTTATCGTTCGTATGCAAGCTTTTAATATAAGGCTGGGAATCTCTTCAAAATGCATTAGGCTTATAAACGTTTTATTCAGGGTTCCAAAGCTGTATGTAGTCATGATAAATAATCAGTTCTAAAAGTCATTTTGTGTAACTTCAGAAATAAGACAATTAGTCCACAATTATCTTTATTACTGTTAAGTCTGGTCTAGGGTCTCTAAATAATTTTACAATTCTTAGATCATGAAGTTAGGGACACTAGTCTTGTCCTTGAAACTTTTGTTAAGATGATTGACATAAGCCATTATATTAGCACAAAGCAACTCGGATAGCGGATATTGGTGTTCGTAATTGAGATGAAAACTTTTTGACGGAAACTGTAACAGTGCTTGAGATAGATGCCAAAAAACGAGGACTGAGGATAAATGATTTAAAGACTAAATACGTTTATTTCTCAAAAAACAATATAACAGATATGCTCATAAAGTTTACATAGATGGAAGCAAACATAAACAACGAAAACTTTATTACAGAGGAAAAACACCAGCAAAGACCTAACTAATGGAAACAAAGTCTCTTACCCTCGTCTACGATTCTAACGAGATCTATCAAATAAAAAATCTATACTACAATTATTGGGCTGATAGTGTTGTATGAGCGCGACAGACACTTACAGCAGCTAAAAAAGAAAAACTAAAAATATGATTAATGAATTATGAATTATCTTGCATACCAACTTCTTATAAGCTGTAACTCCTAAAACATAGAGAGTTAGGGCTAGAATATCTTCCAACTTCAGTGCCACTTCACTTGAATCTGCCGAAAGATGATTGGTAAATTATAGACATACCTAGCAAAAAAATGAAGCCTAAAAGTTACTTCTCTTTGTTTTAAAGGGGGAAACAGAAATAGATATATGGGATCTGCTTACATCTATAAATTTAGAAGATGGTTAAATACTTACAGTTTTAAACCCAATGGTTTTAAGCCATTCTGCACATAGAACAGTTACTAGATGGGGCAAAAATTATGAATTTCATCAAAAGTAGAAGATTAGCTTGGTTGAGCATCTACAGGGAATGAATTACACACGAAGATCAAGAAAAATAATAAATCAATTGGAGACCTGTAGGAGGTGGTGAAGAATCGTACCAGATAGATCAGAATAGAGGTCTTTTTAATCAAGCAAAAACTCATCAGGGGTTGCATATTCACTTAAATAAATCATAAGTCTGGCCAATAAAGCATCTAGGATTAGGTTTGAATATATTTTTGCTATATTCTAAGAAGCATTTCATTATTTATTAGACTATCTCTCTCAAAAACCTAAATGCAATGTAATAAAATATTCAAAACTTTTACTGCCTTATAAATTTTTATAGAAACTTGAATTTTTATTTCTTTATTCAGATTGTGGCCACATTTTGACACTCAAGTAGAATGGACGCTCGATGCCCAACAAGGCGATTTTCAAATCCCCCAATGCATAAACATTGACCCAAAATCTGCTGCACGGACATCAGAGAATGCATTTTGGTTTTCGTTTATCCGGACCCAGTACACAAAGCAAAATCGAGTATCAAAGTGAATTACTTTTGCTGGTTTTGTATATACAATGTTCCTAAAATCGGACGCAGAAATAGGCTCTTCATAATAAAACATAATTGCTAAGATATATGTGGGAGATATGTCGCTGTGGAAGAGACATATTTCCTTAATAACCCAGTATTCGTTTTATACATGGGGTTTACCTTAAGACAGCAGGCGTAGGGAAGGTAAAAGCAGGAGCTCTTCAATTGCATTTTTAAATGGACCGTTTGATGGCAGATATGGAAATATATTTTGTTCAACTCCAGACTCAATTACCTGTCGTTTGATATGACACAAGCCATGTTATGACCTAAACTCTAAATTTTATTTGCCGTGTATTTGGTGGATTTTGTTCATTTTTGAATGGGACCATCTGAACCCAAGACACAGCCAGGCACCAAATTTTATTCAAATCGGGCAAGCGGTTTTTAAGTTATGCGCGTTGGACTTTCCAGACAGACATACAGACAGAGAGACAAAAAAGTTTCAAAATATTTTAAAACGCAAAGATATATAAAAAATTTTGAAATCGGAGCAACTTTTTTTTTCGAAAAAATTAGGATCACCATAGCACACACTACTATAGTATAGTAGTGGTGTGAGCTAAAAAAGCAATAAAATCAAATAAATCTGTAATAACACAGCTCCCCAAAAGAAAACAAACATATATCTAATGCAAAATTGTTAATTGAAAAAAAGACAGCTCACACGGTAAAAAAAATTTTCGTGGATCAAAGCAAATTGCTTTGAAGTAAAATCAATTGTTGCTTTTGTATTGACCAAGAGTCAAAATTTCTTGTATCTTAATTTTAATGTGAAACAGAAATTGTTTTATTATAAATTGGAACTGAATTAATCTAAGGCACCGTTTCCTCTGGAAGCAAAATATTACTTATATGAAGACAACTTGCTTTGTTACAAAATGTAGTATACTGAAACAAAACAATTAAAGAAGAAAAATAAAGTCTCATTTCAAAATTAAACGCTGTGTTGAACTAAAAAGACATTTTTTATTTCAAAACAAATTGTTTTAAGGTAAAACAATTTATTTAAGAAAAGAACGTGTTTTCGTTGTATACAAAATTTTTTACCTTGCAGCTGACAAAACAAACGATCAAAATAAGTCTAGCACAATTCTTATTAATGCCGTATTTTCTGGCGCAACTGCGCAAGCGTAGATGTCAATATACCGCTAGCATTATTACTGCTAGACCTTATTAAACTTTTAATAAGTCTCTATTATTTCGGAAAGTTTCATGTTAATGGCAACAATAAAAAGGCAATAAAAAACATAACATAAAAACTGCTCAATGTTTCTTTACGTAGTTTAACAGCCGATATAGAAATAGCCTCAAGAAATCAGCTGGTTTTTACAATTATGAGGCCTGTATTTTGTTTGCTTTGCATAAAGCTGTATAGAAAAAATAAAGGCAATCCCGGAACCCCTATGCTAACTGCCAAAATGAGCATTTTAAAAATTGATGAATAAACAAACCAGCATTCTGGTGGCATCGTATCGTCATAAAGCCCGTGGCTATAGAGCGAGGCTCACGTACACTTGGATTAATAAATAATGCCCCAACTGAAATAAGGATAGACATATAAGCCAACTTGACAACAATGCACTTTCGGCTCATCCTTTTTTATCTTGTGTCATCCACAGCTAATCGATACGTCTTGACCGGGAGGTTTTGTAAAAAAATTGCAAAAAATTTCAATACTTGTGGCAATAGCATTGGTTTTTCAAACTCACTATGTGGGCACTGGGAATACCAGGTAGTGTGTTCGTGCAGTAGCTCATAATTAAGTGACATAACTAATACCGGGCTTCGCCGGTTAAATCTCGCAACCAATAATATTAACTATTAACGACACAACTATAAACGAAATAATATCAATAATTAAAAATCTGAAAAACAAAAGGTCTGTGGCAGCGATAAAATTTTAATTTCTATCTTCAAATCATCAAAATATAGTATCCCTGTTCCACTAAGTTATATAATAAATCGTTGTTTTAATACTGGGATTTTGCCTAAAGTCATAAAACAAGCATATATAAAGCTAATATATAAAAAAGAAAAAAAAGATCAAATAAATAACTATAAATAAATAAGTAAAATTTTTAAAAAGCAGCAATTAAAAGAATGATGAACATTTATTACGAATTTCGTAAGGGTAAATCTACAATACTACAGGGCTATTTATCAAGCATTAAGTAATATTCTAGATGGCTTAACGTCAAATAAAAAACACCGTTGCTTTGCTTTTGGATTTGTCCAAACCTTTTGACGGTATTAATCATAAAATATTATTACAAAAGCTTGATAACTATGATGTAAAAGTGAGTTGATGTTAATGTTACATACTTGAGTAATAGAAGCCAGTGTGTGGTCAAAAAATATCAAGAGAAACTTATTAAGTCTTCGCCAGAAGTGGTTGCAAAAGGGGGTACCACAAGGATCAATTTTGGGCCCACTGATGTAGATAATATATGCAAATGACAACAATCCGGTAGTCAAAAATTTTCTGTGTCAATTTTGCGATGGTGTTACTGCTGTCATTCAGGAGGATACAATGGAATCATGTGGTATGCAAGCAACTGAATCAATAAATACAGTTATAAATTACTTTAAGCAAAATAATTTTCAACTCAAAACAAATAAAATGCAAGTTATGAGCTTAAAAAACAATAAGGCGGAAACTGAAATTCATAATAAAAAGTTGGAAAAATTTGATTCATGTTGTAATTTTGGGCATAAATATTGATAAAAATTTAAACTGGAAACTACACGTGAAAAATGTAGGGAAAAGCATGTTGTATCCCCTAAAACTAACTCGAGATAATATCGGTGTTGGACCTTGTCTATCAGTATTTCGTGCCTACATACATTCAAGTTAGGTATGGAATAATTTTTTGAAGTAGTTTAGTTAAAGCCATAAGAATTTTAAAATTGCAGAAAAAGAGTCTGAGAATTATTTTACAAATTAAGAAATAAGATAGCTGTTAAATTATAATATGCAATTTTTTTTAACCTATTAATGAGTTTCTGTTTAGCATACGTGTGACGTCACTTTTATCTAACGCCATCTGTCAGTTTATATTAGGAGCTTCAAGACGTCTGAGTTTTAAATCAAAAATGTCTACCACCACTATCTAAAGGTGAGGTCATATCCGCAGTGGGAAAAACAATATATTAATTAGGATTTAAAGCGAAAACATGCCCTATAATAGATATATAAATAAACAAGTACTTCAATATAGCTACCTGAATGGGCATAATGTAGCCTTTTAAATAGAAATTTATATTTAAGGCGTACGTGGTTGGCAAGAGTATACAGGAAAATACATCAAAAGGGAGTTAGCAAGCAATGTGTAAATTAAAACTTTTGTACCTCTGTGGATATAAACAGAAACAGCTACATTTTCGTAATAGAAAAAAGACCTGACCTCTGTCACAATTTGTTATTTAAAGCTCGAGGTACTTAACAAATGGATTTTAAAACATTGCAAGCAATACTCATAAATCCTCGGACTAAGTGCAAAAAAAAACTAGCTATTTAAGTTGAGGAGAGGATTCTTTAGCACTTTAAGTACCAAGTTTTATATAAATGGGTTTTCCATATGAAGGAACAGACTTGAAACTTCTGAAAGATTAAGAGTTATATAAACTCATAGAGTTATGACGTAAGAACGGAATTGCAAAGGAAGAAGAAATTATTCCAATTCTGAAAAGAAAAAGTTGAAATGCTTTTATCGCATAATAAGAGGCCCAAAATAAACGATACTATAAAATAAAATCAATTAAATACTAAATGCAAAAAAGACAAAAAAAGGAACATCCTTACGAAAGACTAATGTGAAAATTTAAATCTTTATAGCAGCAACTAAATAACCAGTTGCCAGAACCATTTTGTGTAACTTAAGGAGTAAGGCAAGATGCGTAAAGTAGAGTAGAGCACATATTTATTTGCATATTTTTTTAGATACATAATTGAGCAAATATCGTCACAAAAAAATTGTAATAAAAGCAATACATAGTGAGAATAGCAATACAACAACCAAAAATAACAAAATAATAAAAAAATAAAATAAAAATGGACATGGAGGACATGCTCACTAGAGTGTTATGTTGCAGAATGAGAGAACCCCAGATATTCAGAAACGGTGTATGGTTCTATCGACGCAATATACTAATTTTTTTTTTAAATATTTTAAATATTTTAAATATTTTAAATATTTTTTCTCCTTTTTTTCTAAGTAGTTCTACTGATTCTGAATAGTGCTCATTTGATTGAGCTGTTCTAAAACATATAAAAACTGACTTATTGCAATTTAACAAGAGTTTGTTGCCTCCAAACCACCTCTCTGTTCTCTCAAGTTCCTGATTTGTCTTTTCAAAAAGATCGTGAAGTGTTTTTGCACATGTGACCTCATTTGTATCATTTGCATAGTTGATAATACTTGTTGATTCATCAACTACAGCTTGAGGCAGGTCATTGATATATACCAGAAACAGGGAAGGTCCTAGGATGCTGCCCTGCGGAACACCCAAGTTTATCGTTATAGCCGCTCAGACGAATATGACTCTATCCAGCAGAAGGCCGGACCTTGTATTCCATAAAGTTTAATTTTTTTCCATAGTATGTTATGATCAAGGCTATCAAAGGCTTTTTATAGATCTAAGAAAGCTTCTAAGCTTTTTGATTTATTTTCAAAGTTCTCCAATATTTTAGCTATAAAGGCATATGCCGCAGTCTCAACCGATCTGCCGTTAAGAAACCCATACTGGGTGTTGCTGAGTAGCTTTTGTGAGTTGAAAAATTTTTGAAGCCAAGTGAGCATGGTATTTTCAGGGATCTTTGAAAACGATGGAAGAAGGCTTATTGGCCGATGGTTTTCTATTTTTGAAAGGTCACCTTTTTTTATGGAGTGGTTTAATAATAGCCAATTTTAGATTTTTTGAAAAAATTCGATATTTTAAAAAGTTGTTGACTATGATGGAAAGAGGAAAGCTAATCTTTGATGCAACAAATTTAATAAGGTTGGTTGAGACCTCAACATTCTCAGAACTGTGTTTGTTTTTTAAACTTCTGATGATATCAATAATTCTATATCAGAGACTGGAGACTGGGTTTCACGTCAATGTGAATGTGCTATCTGCGTTATATGTTCATAATTTTCAGTAACTTAGTTATAGTTTTGAGCATGTGGAAAAGTTCTGACCAATTTTATTTTTTATTATTACAATGAGAAAATAGATTTTTAGAAATAACATCTTGATATAAATACATTGTAAATAAATATGAGTACTTAATAATAAAAACTATAACGTAAAATAAAATCAAAATCAAAATTAAAATTAAAATAAAAATAAAAATTGAAAAAAAAATATTTAAATGTAAAAAATTTAAATACTTGGAAGGAAAAACTCGATTACAGAGAGAAGACGAACTAGAGAATTATCAAAGGAATCAGAGACTTTACGCTCATCACTGCTCAAGTCAAGGATTCTAAAGAGATCTCTGAAACTAGAAATCTATACCACAAGAGTTAGGCCGGTAGTGACATATCGGTGCAAATTATGGACACTTAGAAGAGTGAATGACAACTAAAAATATTTAAAAAAATCTTTGTAATATCTTTAGACCTGTGCAATGAATGCGGAAGACTTATGAATTAAAACAATTACCACATTTACCAAACATGATGAGATTTATTAAAATTAGAAGCTTAGCATGGTTAGGACATACACGGAGAATGGATGATATAAAACTTGGAGACCTGCATGAAAGAGAGTAACAGGAAAAAATGGATAGAATAATATGAGCTTATGAATGTGGCGAACAATTCTACCAGATAGTGCAAAATGGGCGGCACTGTTTAATGAGGATAAAATCCAACAGGATTTTAATGCCACTTGCAAAAGAGGAATAGCAGCAACAAAAATAATTGAATTTCGATGACTAACTCAATTTCCGTTATAGGGGTTAATAATTCTAGAAGAAGAAATTCTTCATATCATCCAGAAACCTTTTTAGGATAGAGACAGAGTAACAGTTACAGAAAAAGTTACTTTAATAAAGATAAAAGTATTAAATTCCAAGAAAAATACAAGGCGTGCTATGTGTTATTTTATTATATCATGTTATCTTTATATACTTTCCACTTTCCGGAGATCCTTATATTGAAAGCAAATATTTTCTTGGGATATAAAAAATATCGCGATGTTCTGTTCATTCGGTTTGAGTAGCTTTTGTTTTTTATGTTTTTGTCGTAAGTACTTACAAATAATATTACATTTCAAATGAAAGGCAACATTTATTTAAAAAAATGTTTTTAAAAGGAAACCATGATTGAGTTAGTATATATCTGTCATAAACACGTACATGCGAAATTTGTTCTTATTGAGTCTTGTGATTTAACAGATTTTGCTAAATATTGAAGTCCGATTTTTCTTAATATTTGGTATACCTGAAGTTTTATTCTCGGACAACGGTCCACATTTACAGTTATATATTAAAACATATGCTAATTAATGGATAAAAAGAAAATCTTCTTCCATTGGAGTTATTTGTGAGTCAAAACATGGTTTACGAGATCAATCAAATTTTCCCCTTCGGTTATACGATAACGTTTTTTTACATTTTAATGTTGTAAGCTTATTTGCAATTTAAATCATAACGCAATCTTGCTAAAGAAAATACGGTGGAAAATTAAAGTGCGAAAAAAGCGAACACCTAATTTTACACAGACCTGGTTTCCCTAATGACTTCAGGGTTATTATTTACTTGGCAAAGTGGGTTGAAGAAATATTTGCGAAAATTTTATACGACGTGTTAGGCGTCGCGTCAGCATCGCGCCTGTAACATAGATTAGAAAGCAGCGCTGTTATTTATGTCGACAGATATCAACAGAATTTCTGTCCGGTATGGTTTACTTAACTACATATGCAATTATTTTGCAAAACTTATTAAAAACAAAACAAAACGAAAAGAAACATCAGTTTTTTAAATCTTAACCTATTACAGTAAAACAAAACGTCTGGAATTTTCAGCAAATCTGCTTAAAACCTCTTCTTCTACTTGTTGATTTTTCTACAGCTAATTTCCGGTGTACACTCAGTATGCAGAAACCGCTTATACTATCCTCTGAAAAGATTGTTACACGGTAGTTACTAAATGGCACTGCTAGCAGAATATGTAGATCAGTTTTTGTTGATGGAGAAAAATTCCACCTGCTTTGCAACTTCTGCTACTTATAAACTTTTAACTCCTCTTTATTAATTTTTTTGTCTCTTTGTCTCTTTCTCTCTCAATTTGTTCTATAATTTAGCCTCATCTTCAAGCTCTTTTAAATGATAAAATTCTGAAAATTGTTTATTGCACATCTGAAATCTACTGAATGACCAGTCGAGCATAACAAACGGATGTAGTGCCATTAGTTCGAACACTGGTGGGTTTTCATCGGAAAGCGATGCTTTAAAGACATTGCTATAAGTATGTAAAATAAGGTATTAATAAAGATTTTTCCAGTGCTCTGGGGGTTATTTGCGGGATTTTTCAGACGAATTTGCTGTCGCCCAACTATCCTTGGCACCTGCAACTCTATTCTAGGATAGAGTTCATGACTTCTTTTGCAGATTCGCGATGATGTTTAATTAGACTAGTACTTTTAAAGTGATTTCCACATTGCGATAAAACTAAACCTTCAATTCAATTCAATTTCAATTCAATTCAATTTTCAACTTCAATTCAATTCAATAATGCTTTATTGTCGAAATTTAAAAAAAACCATTGACAAAGCAATTATTAATATCTACACTTATTAGCCTAGTTTCCCACACAACCTTAGCGAAACATTTTTCATATGTTATAGTAATCGAGTTAATAATTAAATAGTAGATTTTTTTTTAAAGTTAAGTATTAAGTACTTCAAGAGATCCAAACAGTTCTAAATGTTAATATTACAAATACACAAAAGAAAGTAGAAACAACATCATAAAAAAAAAATTTAAAACATTTTTAAAGAATATAAAAAATAACAACAAATAATTTAAAAAACATAAGGTTTAGTAAGTAGGAACTAGGCTAAAATACCATAAAATAATCAAAATAGTAAAAAAAACAAAATATATAGAACCTTTCACAATGTTAAAATATTAGAATACAAAAATTAATAGAAAATAAAATTTTGAGAATTACAGTAGGTTAAACTATAATAAAATAGTTAAAATGTAAAATTTCCTACCTAGATGAACAAGAAAGATAAACATTATAAACATTATTTGAAAACCAAATATTCCACACAAAATTTAGACAAAAGACAATTTTTAAATTGAACAGAAAATATATGTATAAGAAATATATATGAATAGGTACCTAAATTACAAATATGTCTTCATAAAATTCAGTTATACTATAGAGGGCTTTATCGATGAGAAAACTTTTAACCGCGTTTCGAAACAGCTTATAATTTTGGATGTTTTTCAAGTCCAGTTGTACGTGATTATATAGTTTGATGCTCCCATAGATGACCGAGTTTTTTGTTAGGCTGGATTTTTGTATTGGCAGTGGAAGATTATTTTGCCTAAGATTATAGTTCCGGGCATATGTCACCCCAGCAATATTTTTAAAATCTAACTAGAGTAATAATTTTTTATTATTCCAAGATCTAAACATTTAGATTGCAAGATATTTTCCACAGGTTCCAAAAGCGCAGAATACTTTGCTATTAGGCATAGGAAAATAGTAAATACCGGCCTCGTTTTTTGTCTGATTTTTGTTTTTAAAGCCTTCTAGGATGCCCAAAAAGTTATAAATACAGCAATACTTTTGTATTTTTGAGACCATATACTTTCTTGGTAAAACTAATTCACGGAAAAAATTAACTCTTATCTTCACAGTATATACCGTTAGGAATAATATTTGTATTATATTATGTAGATATAAATAAGTTTAAAGTTCTAACTTGATTGATTGATTGTTTTGTTTGAAAATTAGGAATTTTTTTTATTATTTTTAACATCTAGGGGGGAGGCAAATGCCCCTCTGTACCCCTCGCTTCATACGCCTATAAAAAAATGGTTACTGTCTAGTAAAAACTAAAATAATGTTTAAAACATGGACCCGATATAAAACTTCTTTGATCCTAATGATTCTGTATAAAAAATGGAACCGCTATAAAATTTCTTTGATTACTCTACCGATGCTCAAAGCTACGAAAATCTAAAGAATACAACTCTATATTAAAAAAAATATATATAAGAGTTGAATTGAACTTACCGAGGTGGAGGAATATTGAAACAAGGGAAAGTTGCAAACCACGGAATACGAGAAATATAGCAAAATACAATACATGGTTCTGGCTAAAAAACAGGCTGATTTTACTGATAGCACACTGGCCCAAAAAGCCAGAGCATCGCATGGTTTAACCATATCAACTGTATACCTTAAAAACGGTCTGGATGGCCATAAACTACTACAAATTAAGTTTAATGTATTGGATATATCTGATTATTGGTTTCCTTTTTTGAAGGTCACTTGCTTCTTCTGTCACGAGTACCAACACGAATAACTAGGTTAATAGATTATTTTGCTTAAAAGTTTGATTTTAAGGGCTTGCATTTTTTTCAGACTCCCCATTAACCGTGACGTCATTTTTAATAACGTTAATTATTTGTACAGTAAGTTCGAGGGAAACAGCTTTTAGAATATATGGCAAAACTTAATACGTAGCATTATTTTGGATCTCATTGCATAGCAAATTGAAATTCTTATGACAGACTGTTGTCTAGCTATAACCTGGGAGAGTCTCCAAATCATCCGGTTTTCTTCATCGATGGAATCTAGATTGTTGACAAATGACAAGTGAAATCCATCGGATCTTCATCGATGGGATCGAAGAAACCTGATGAAATAATATGGAAATGAAACATAAACCTATATTTTTAGGGGTTTTTCCGAAAGTTTTGTTACACAACATAGATGAAAATGAAAAAAACGGAGGAAACTATCCTCGTGAGCATCACGGTAGAGGACGAGGATCAAATTTTCGTATAATAAAATAAACAGCTGATTCGAATGACAAATGACATTAATCAGGAATTGCTCACCGGCTTCCAGAGTCGGCGAGTTTTAGTAGATCGGTGGAATCAATCGGAACTACAGAAACTTGATGGATTTTATCAATATTTGATGTTGATTGTCCTCATCGATGAGCACATCGGTGAATTTAGAGACTCTCTCCTTTTATTAAAAAAATCCGTACTAAAAATACGTTTTAAGCTGTATAATTCTTAGATACCATTAGCAATGCTGCAAGATGATTAAAAAGCTCCCCGGGGTGAGCCAGACACGTGGTTTTAATCTTTAACCGAGCCAAAATTGCATTTTCCTGCCTTCTTTTTCTTTGGAAAACGAACGAATTCCTAACTTATCCTCGCGAGAAAAATAAACGGTTTTATTGAAAAGGGGTTAGTAAAAATGGGTAATTTTGAACTGTCTTCAGAACTTTAAAAATACAAGTGAAAAAAATATTACAGTCTTAATTGCCTTAGATTAATTTGGTTGGTGTTGATACAAGCTCTGTCGTTACTAAAAGTTAACCTCAATCTTTACCTAACTTAAATTTAAATCGTAGTTTTATAGCTACTGTGAACTTTAAAAAAAAAGTCGAAAATTGGAATCAAGCCGAGAACATTTTCGTGCTATAATTTGTTTTTAAAAGAAAAATGCCTGAAGTACCACATCAGTAGACAGTTTTTCGTTGGTATGGAGAATTCAAGCGTGGACGGATTAGCCTTAGAGACGATCCAAGGCCAGGTGCCCCAAAAACAGCTGTCACCCAAAAAAACATCGATGCTGTGAGATTGAGGCTTCATTGGGGGAAAACTAGAGGTAAGAAAATTAGTTTTCTGCTTGATACCGCATGTGTTAGCCGAAGAACAGAAAGAAGCTAGGGTCAATTGGTATCAGAAGATTCTAGACTTGAAACAGCAAAGTCGAAAAACGTGTACAGCATTATCAGTTGTGCAGTTGTGATGAATGAAATGAAAATATATGTCGGTCGTCTGTTTGGGTGCAAAATTTGTCTCAAAAGCAGGTCATATAGCAACAATTCCTCTGGAAAATCAAAGGACTGTTTGCAGAAACTCATCGCTGGGCTTCGAAAAACGAACCCTGAACGGCGAATCATCCTCCACCAAGACAACGCAAATTCGCACAAAGCAAAAAAAAAACCACTGAATTTCTAACACAGCAGAACATCGAATTGTTGTCCCAACGATTTCTATACTTTTTCGAAAATCAAGAATGGACTGTCGTCTCCTTCAAGATGCAATTTTGTCAGTAACAACAAACGAGTGAAATATTCGTAGAGAATACTTCGAGAAATAATAAGGTCTTTAAACGTTATCTACTGTTTTTCCAGGTGTGCAAAGCTTAAAAGACAACCCTCGTACAACGTTCAGTTTAGCGGTTTGGGAGTTATCGTTTTACGAACAAGTCATGGTGATATTGCTAAGATAGCTCCAAATACACCAAAATAACGCATTTTCGACGCTATCTAAAAAAAAAAAAATTCGTCGAAAATAATACCTTTTCTACCATTGCTGCGCTGGCTAGGAAGTTAAAAAGATCACTCAATTTGAACGGCAGTAAGGAATGCAAAGTGGCGGAGTAAAAGTACGCAAATGCGTGCAGTTCCATGTTTAGGAATGCATTCAAAATGTGAAGCAGGAATTTCTGTTACAATATTGGTGGATACCAGAGTTTTTTTAAAATGGCGAAGTATAAGTATCAATAACATTGAAATTAATAGTGGCAAAAGATCGATTCTTTTCCCATATACAATGATGGCTTATTCCCAATTGCCTTTACATGAAAATGAAATTTATTTACCCACGTACACACACCACTACTAATACTTTCATTTGTTTATAATGATAAATGTTATGTTTGTATCAATATATCATACACAGAACATTGGTAAATCAAATATTTATGTTCTAAATACAAATTAACTAAAATATTTCCAATATTATAGCGTAATAAAATGCAGGAATTTGAACCATAAAAACATTGTTTAGAAGTCGATAATATTAACTATTCAGCACCTGAATAGCTTATTTTTTGATATTTACGATTTATTCATTTTACAATCCATATGATTAAGAACGAAATATTCTTAATATTTTATAACTAAAATCAATTGACATAAGTCAGCGTCAGAATTCTGTAAATATCATATAGCTACTAAATAAGAAAAGCGGAGCTAAAGACTTGCAAATATACGTGAAAATGTAAGTATAGGAAAACACTTGAAACGACCCGTCTAAAACAACTCCTAGGTTCTATCTATCTATCTATTTAGCCTTCTTCGATCCATCTTTGGACATAGGCCTGCCCCAACATATTTCACTCTTCTCTGTCTGTCGCCGTGTTTATCCATCTAGTTCCCGCATGTTTCTTTAAATTGTTTGCTTATCTCATCTTCTTCTATTTCTTTAATTTTTCCAAGATCTTCACTTTACAATACATTTGTTCTATCGATCATCTTTCTGACTAATATTATGACCGGCAAATATCCATTTTAGTTTTGCTACTTCTCTGCCATTCTTACTTTTGTTTTGTTTCTTTTCCATTCATTCCTTTTTCTATCCTATCTGTTAGCTTTACATGTATCATTGCTATTTCCATTGATCTTTGGGCTTACATTGGTACACTTTTGTTTTGAGGTACTGAGAATATTTTTTATTTTTTCAAATGTATCTTAATTTACCGAATGAATTTAATAATTTGTAACCGGTATATATATATATATATATATATTCCTCTACTTGTTCTATTTTTTCCTGGTTTATTCTGATCGTGATATATTTATCTGTGTTTGTTATGATTTTAGTTTTAGTGTAGTTCATACACAAGCCCATATTTTTAGCAGCTGTATCCAGTTGTTCAATCATTTTTATTAGTTCTTCTTTTTTATCTGTTATTAAGACGATTTCGTCAGCAAATCGCACTTAGTTCAAGTATTGTCCGCTTATAGTTTTATTTATTTCTCCAGGTTCCGCCTTTTTTCCAGCAGTTTCTTTATTTATTCTGATATAATTTTCTCTCTTTTTATCTTTTTGTGCATCATCTTCTCAGTGTATCATTTATTTCATCTTTATTTTTATTTTCATATCTTAAGTTTTGGGTTAACTGTTCCTTTGGCCTCTCTTTGTATAGAGTTTTGTTTTGTGTTCATGTCAAGTTGTTCATTGTTATTATTATTAAGTTTTCTTTTCATTTCGAAATTGCTATCAATGCAGATTTTTGTTCTGACCATCCTCTGATCACTGCCTGTAGTAAAGCTGTTTAGGACTGTTACATCCCTAATGATATTTTTCTTAGTAGTCAGTATGTAGTCGATTTCGTTTTTCGTTAATTAAGCGTAAAATTTATTTCATCTATATTTTCATTTTCGTATCTTATTTTGTGTAATTTTATTCATGTCAAGTTATTCATTGTTCTTATTAATTTTTCTTTTCATTTCGAAATTGCTATCATGGCAGATTTTTGTTCTGATCATCATGAGATCACTGCCTGTTGTAAAGCGTTTTAGGACTGTAGTAATAAATTTCGTTTTTTCTTATAATATTAGGCTGAGCTATGTCCATTTTAACTCCGAGGTGATTATCAGAAAACCAGTATACTGAGGACAAAAGGTTTTCAATGGAAGGGGTTACAAAACTCTTTTGCAGACGTAGGTATGTTTGTTTTATATTTTTTTGGTTTAATTTCACTGTATAACAAAGAAAACTAATTCTAATATATTATGCTTTTAGTGTAAAATAAATACAGGGTTTTCCTTTCTACGGTAAAAATGTTTTATGTTGTGTAAAAATTGCTATTTCCAAAAAGCTGTTAAAAGTCTAAATTATGACTTTTTATCTAAAATTCCATTTATATGCAAAATGGATCCACACCTACCTACGTTGACTATATCCTAGTTATTACTAACATTTATACAAAAAATGGCTTTTATTGTGTCACGTATATTTTTTAAAATGAACAAAGATGTTATCGTAGAGTAATTAGTTATTAAATAGAAAGCATATCACTCTTGATCTCTTTTTAAGCTTGTCATTACTTTCCTCATTAATAAGCAAGCTAACCCCGCGTTAGGGCTTCAGAAATTTGGATAGAAAAAGGGTGAAACTGTGGAAAGCAGCGGCTGCTCCTCCTTGAGGTCATTTGGTCAATAACCTCCGAAAATAATGATTTTAATAATAATTTTAATAATATATGATTAAATTAAAATATTGTTTTTCAGGAAATCAAAATAAACAGATAGGTAAATTTCAGTGGCGCATCCAGGGGGGGCAGAAGGGCCCGACCCCTCCCAGACATATAATTTATTTTTTAGTTTCGGGGCATCACTTATTTAATATTTATTACAGATTCTACTTAATTTTAAAAAAAATTTCACCTCAGATCTATCAAAAACCGCTAATAAAAAATATTTCGTTGTTGAACATTATCCCTTACTAAATGATATTGTTTAACCTTACTGGTGTTCGAATAACACAGGCTACTAGATCCTTTATTTAGAACCAAAAGTCATTAATGTGTTGTGAAGTGTGTAAAAAAAAAGGAGGACACAGTTCACAGACCTATTCCTATATTTTCCTGGCGGTTTTTGACTTGGTATTGGTCTTTTGGTTTTTCCCAAGTTTTTTTGGAACTTTTTAATTGATTTTGCCTACAGAAAAAAAAGCAGGCTTTTGACAGATAAATAAAGAATAACAAAAATTACCCAATTAAAATTGTGCCTACAAAAAGTAAAAATGGGACTTCTAAATATCACGTGACATCTGTCGTTTAACGTCACATAATAGACAATAGACAATAGATTTATTCAGCCAAAATATATACAATAATTTTGGATCGTCAACAAGTTTTCTAAAATTTCGCTGCTATACACAGCTACGTCATACCTCGTCACACTTAAATGTTTTATATATATTATTCGTTACAGTTAATATGTATATTGTTTTCTTTGCGATTATTGTTATTTCTAATCATTTAAAATTAATCCAGGTAATAACTTAAATACATTGACACAAAGAATTCTAAGTGACACTATACATTAAATATAAGATAAGACTTTGAGATATGAACAATTACAAAATATATATTAGAAGTATCTAAAATAACTAAGTGGGTAAGTTTTCTTTAAAGCAAATTTTGTACTGCGCTAATAAAGCTAATTTGAGAACGTTGTTGCATACTCTGGAATCTGTAACTAATGCTTGTTAATAAAGGATAAAATAAGCTAATGGAGTGCACAGAAGATCCCTAATACCCCTTTTAAAGTAGTTTAATGTGTTTTAGTCCACAACATGGAAAGTTACATCTTAAAAGGTATGATGTACGTAGTTGTAGGCGGTTTTTCGCGTATAATCTTGACCTAAGCGTCGTTTGTTTTGTGTTAAGTGACGATTAAGATAGGAGATAGGTACGAATAGACCTCATAAGATGTCTATCAGGGTAACAAATCGACCTCTGCCTTCCGTAGATTTCAGGTCCTCTCTGACCCGGAGGGTTATCACCTGTCTAGTGTCCCTTTCCCAGGGATACGGGAGAAGACCACACCGGTATGAAAGGCGGAGAGGAAGGACCTTGGTACGGCTAACATAGCGTACATGGTTGTTCTTCTTTTTGGGGAAAATATAAAAGAAGAAGCAGCAGCGGCTGCAAACAGCGTCTGACCCAAAATAGGCGGCTGAATATAAACTCACCAACACGCCTGACAAGCGTAGTGTTTTGATGCCAATACCCTCCAATGGCAAAATCATGGCGAATCTAAAAACAAAAGGATTTGGTCCCCAGGTGGGAAGGAAACTCTCCGAATCCCACAGCTCTTTAATCATGACAAACACAGATGAGGATATCAGGATCAGAATAAACCAAGAGAAAATAGAACAAGTAGAGTAATATATACACCTGGGACAAATTATTAAACTAAAAAAGAAAACCAAACGGCTGAAATCAAGAGACGGGTAAGATTGGCCTGGGAATCATTCGGTAAATTAGGCTACATATTAAAAAATAAAAAATATCCTCAGTACCTCAAAACGAAAGTGTATAACCAATGTATCCTTCCTGTACTTACCTATGGATCCCAGACCTGGACACTTACAAAATCAAACATGGATAAGGTAACAAAAGCCCAAAGATCAATGGAAAGACAAATATTACATGTAAAGCTAACAGTAAGAAAAAATTAGTGGATAAGAAATAAAACAATAGTAAGGGATGTTAGAGGAGACGTAGGTCATAATATCAGACAGAAAGACGATCGATGGAACAAGTGTATGGTAACCTGGAGACCTTGGGAAGATAAAAGAAGTAGGGAAAGACCCCAAATGAGATTTGCAGACGATTTGAAGAGACATGCAGGAGCTACACGGATAAACACGGTGACAGACAGAGAAGAATGGAAGATATTGGAAGAAGCCTATGTCTAAAGATGGACCGAAGAAGGCTGGATAGATAGATAGATAGATGATCGAGAATGGACCTTCTATATTAAAATATACGAGCCGCCACTGCCGGAAAGTATTGCACAAATAGTGAAGTGAGAAAATTGGTAATTACAGGCACATTGAATTCCCAATGTGCTCGGTGTTTGCCGCCTGTAATTACATTTTCAAAGGGCTTGGTACTCAGATCACTTTTTTGGAGTGCTTTGTCCAGCTCTGGAACTCTATACAGTTTCAAATATGCTTCAATCAAGAGCGTCAAAAATAAATTTAATTTCAAATAAAAAGAAGTATTTGGATTTTATGGTCTGAAACTCCAAAACCAAATTGCTTCATGGTAGATAATTTAACTAACCTGTCTCTATCCAAAGTTTTATAGCAAACAAAACTTTACCAAATTAACAAAGAAATGCTGGAAAATTGACTGGTATCAGTAAACCGTGTCCGCTGCGCATATGGCCAGAATTGTATTTAGAAAAGTCTGACATGAAGGGAGTTAATCCATATAGGAAGTAGTAAAAATATTTTTTTTCCACAAGCGTGTAGAAAATGTAATTTTATACACTTAATTTAGTGCAGAAAATTCTACTTTGCCGCATTAGTGTGACGCTGTATCCCTTTCGGCACTTGTTAGGTAATTAGCTATAACAAGCAAGAAGGGGAATTCAGGAAGATCGATTGATAGCAGGAAACCTTGTCCACTACGCAGATGGGCAAAATGCAACTGGAGTAAAATTAACATATACCTATAAGACGTCACTAAAATAATTTTCCTTTCTTTACTGCAAGAATTGTGGCTATTAAATAAAAAATAAGAGAAGAATAAAAAACGCCAAACACATGAACATTACAAAAGCTAATAAGGTAGCACTATCTAAAGACGATTTGCAGCCCTTTCGCTGCAAACACAAACCGGCAACACAAAACCGCATGCACTAAGCCGCGCAAATCGAAACCGCGAAAGACCGAAACCGCACAGTTTAATACCGTGCAACAAACAAAATTCGACTAAGGGTTGAGTCATCAACAAACCTATATTGTTCGACTACGGGGTCTCGTACTAACATTTTTTTTAAAAACATACCCTCCTGACCTTCTTTCCGAAATCCTAAAGAGTGTAAAACATAACCGTTGTCAATTGGTTGCCAACGTATCCTCTTTACTGACACTGTTAGGCTACGTAGGCGATCAATTGACAACGGTTATGACATTCTCTAAGATCCCGGCAAAAAAAAACAGAGGAGTATGTTTTTAATGTTGCAGCGAAAGGGCCGTAAATACATCATGTCTGGATCTATGCTGATGCAAGAATGTGTCAACCCACTTCAAAAATCAGCCGAAAAGAAAAAAGAAAAAGATAGATGAACTGAAATTCACTCAAGATTTTGTCCATCACAAGCCAAAAATTGTAGTCCCCTAAGAATGGAAACTAACTAATAAGGGACCGGTCCCCCTCACCCCTTCAAGATATAACTTTTTTTACATCTGCTTAATTTTTATGACAAAATCTACTTCATTTTTAAGAAATATTTTCTTTCGGCGCAATTATTCTACTTTCGTTGCTAAATTTCACCTATCAAAGGCTACAAAGAAAAAATATTTTGATGTTTGCTGCCACTTTAGCCCCTCCCCACCGGAAATCATGGATCCGCGACTGGATACTAAAGAAACAAGCTAGAGGAGGCATAGACTAATTGAATCGACTTTAGGCACAGGTGACTACGAGGAGTATCAGCAGGCCTAAAAGCTCCTGCTGCTTCGAAATTAATTGAAAAAGTAAAAATGTTGTAAGGTGACTTTTAGGTTCAAGAAGTCCGCCAGAGAAGGTATATTTTGCCTCGTTTTAAGAGAAATGTAAATTTCCTGCTTTATGGCGTCGAGGTCTGGATAAAAAACGTAAAATTAATCAAAAGATCTAAAGGTTTTAAGATGTGGGCGACCTACAGAAGATAATTATGAAATAATAAGTCGATTAAATAACTTTTAAAACTCGTAGAGGACTTAGCATAAAAAGATTGTCACAACCAAATCTAGGAAACTGAAATATCTTAGCCATAAAGACCAAGATATGATCTATTTAATTTGAAGGGATTTAGTCCCTCTAAATAAATTTTTCTAGGTCTATTCTCTATCTTTTTCACACTACCAGTCATACCAATTGACATACTTGCACAGGAAAAAAAAGATGTCTTTAAAAAAGATCCCAATGAGACAGTACAACAATCTAAGAAAATGGCAAGGGAAAAGAGCATGTCCACATGGCGTCGGTGGGAACAAAACCAGACCAAAGGTCAATGGACCCAAAGATTAATAGGTAGAATAGAAACATGGATACTGTGTAAACATATGCAAGTAGATTACTATCCTACACAAGCACTCTCGAGACATGGATGCTATCGAGCATGTGCAAAGAGATTTGTCAAAGACGAGGACGAAATATGTCGGTACTGTAAAGAAAAGGAAAGGGATGACGTAGAACATACATTTTTTTTTTGTGCTAGATGGGCTGATATAAGAATAAACACGAATATAGGACTAGACGCTATAATTACTCCAAAAAATATGAATACTCATATGCACAACATCTTCAAAGGAATATAAAAAATAAAAGAGCAGGAGGAAATCAAAAAACAAAGAGAAAGAAACTAATAACACACGAACTCCTAATCGCCACCGGCGGAGGGGAGATGTAGTGCCAATGGTTTAAAATCTGCTGCTGCGTCACCTGATGTTATGTTGAGGAAACGATTTCGGGGGGCATATGCCTTTCAAGGGGAACACTTGTTTAGTGCGTGCACTGACTATGCCCCACAAAAAAAAGGTCTATCTATTTGACGGGCTTAGGACAATAAATTAAATGTATAATTTTTGGAAAACGTGTCGTTTAATATGTCGAAAATACTAATTGGGGCCTGAAGAAGTTTATGATGTTTATTGTTTTTATTAAACGAAACGCCGGCCAAAAGTTAGATATTTAGTTTATTGTCCTAAACTCGACAATTAGATAGACCTAAAAAAAGTATGGCCTACGTTAATCAATCAAGCAAGATAACAATAAAAGTTGTCGCTATAAGGAAAGAATACCATGGATACGGAATTTTGGAGAGTGGTTATATTGTTAGATGTGTATTTTTCAAAGTTTACTTTTTGAATGTAAAACGATAAGCTTTATTTACACAAAAAGAAACACAATAATAAAAAGACAGTACAAGAAACTCTCGAGACAAACTTTCCGGAAAATGAGCCCCAGGAGAGCGAGTTAAAGTCAAAATGCAACATTTTTCACTTGAAATAAATAGGAAAATTGAAAAGTCAGAAAAACAGAAAACTAGAGAAATCGTTGCTTCCATTTTTCACCTTCATTTGGCAGAAATTGGAAATAAAATTTTGGATTCTCGCTAAATAGCCATAGCAAACTTAATCTCATAGATAACTTTAGATTCATTATACAGTTCCATAAAAAAAAATACTTATGAGGTCTGGAAATGTCTATTTTATACTTTCGGGGTCCCTTAGTTTCAGGGACCCCAAAAATTACGTCAGGATTTACCATAAGTTCAAAAACTAGATGACGAGTTTGAAGGTTATGCAAAGCAGGACACAGTTGATGATCTGGACATTTTAGCTACCATGTTCGTAAAATAAAACTACTTAGGAAGTGGTTCAGTAAAAAATTAAGATGGTAATGAATGATCTGCAAATAAAGCATATAAAATAAAGTCTGTGAAGGAAAGATAAAATTGTGTTGAGTAGTCAATACTGAAAGGGTTTCGATAGCCCAGGGAAATAAGGCAAAAAAAAGACGCCATCTGCGGAATTTGGCCGACCAAGCTGAATTTTGGCAGAGACCTTCGTTTTGGTGTTCTACCGAAGTACAAAAAAATCTCATATGCCTGCCCTTGTGCGTCTTGAGATATCGAAGGTCAAAGGTCAGAAAAATCGTTTTTTTGCGAAAATCTCCTTTCCAGTGCATCTGACGTCATAAGTATTCTCTACAAAGTTGTTCCTATAATTTTTTTTCGTACGATCAACCATTTTCGAGATATAGCATGATAATGCGGGAGCGCGCGTTCTTAATCGGTAATATACTGTATTACACTGCAGAACTATAACTATAACCTGTTAGATTTAACAAGGGTACAAATGGCAACCCTTTTTTACTAGCCATTGACTGTTGACGGCGTCTGGTGCTCCCTAGAAACGTCAAAAGATGGCTAAAAAGCGGATTGCGATCCAAGTCACTTGAGTAAATACTGATACGCGATCCAGGGCCGAGATATTTGTTAATATTGACAAAAGAATAGAGAAAGGTTTTTTGTTTGCATTATAATATACATATAGAACCTTTGCATTTCGTTTCAAAAGTGGTGTGAAAATAATACATTGCTTTATTATTCATTATTCATTACTTATTATATATTATTTTATAAATAAACAAATTTTTAACGCTTTGAATAATGGTAGTTAGATTCAATAGTCTTAAGTATTGTTCATACTCGTCTTAGTCTTTTGTTTTTGATTAGTCTTTGTCCTTTGATTAGTCTTAGCTGTCTTAAACAAAATCGGGTGTTCATACTCGTCTTTTGTTTTTGATTAGTCTTAGTCATAACCCACTGAAAAAAAAAATCAATTTCAATAAAAAGGGCCCTTTTCAAAAGTCATTTTCTACACAAAACAATCTTATTTAACCTAATCTGTGCACGAAACACAGACACGAAAGAACAAAAGCGAAAAAGAAAATAAAAACAAATAAAATTTTGAGGTTAGGTTGAGATTTTCTGTTAAAAACATGATTAATGACGGTAAATTCAAAATTTCGGCCGCGCGCTTGCGCTCTTCGGACGCCCTGTAAAAAAAACAACAAATATCAGCTGATGTCTGTCACTCGTCTTAGTCGTTGTCCTAAGGATTGAAAGTTGGCAACTCTTAAGACAAAGACTAATCAAAAACAAAAGCAAAAACATTGTATGAACACTCCCATAAGAAACAGTGGTTTTAACTTTCTTATGACAAGACATATGACTAAACCAAGACAAAAGACTAGACAAAAGACGAGTATGTACGATCCATAAGAGAATTAGAAAAGTGCTTTAATAGCTATAGTTCTGCAGTATAATACATTATATTACCGATCAAGAACGCACGCTCCCGCTTTATCTGCTATATCTCGAAAATGGTTGGTCGTACGAAAAAAAATTATAGGAACAACTTTGTTACTATACTATTCTACGTAAGTTTTGTTATGGGCTCTTATGACATCAGATACCTGGAAGGGAGATTTTCGTGAAAAAACGATTTTCATGACCTTTGAGCTTCGATATCTCAAGACGCACAAGGGTAGGGATATGAGATTTTTTTGTACATCGGTAGAACACCAAAACGAAGGTCTCTGCCAAAATTCAGCTTGATCGGTCGAATTCCGCAGAGGAAGTCTTATTTCACTGGGAGCAATAAATTACCTTGAAAAAATAATGTTGAACATAAATATCGAAACAGCTAAAAATCGATCATTAGTCAAACACCCATCAGTTGGGAGCCGATTATCCGCATCGGCATTCTAGGACTCTATCTTACATAAGCTTTATCATTACAATTTTTTTCTGTCCAATTTAAACGAAATTTGATTATCGTGGTGGCGGACATACAAACACAAACAAAACTCATAAACCATTACCACCAAAAGACGTTATTAAATTTTATATTAAGAATACTTCCTATAACATTTACATTGCGACTTTTGATATTGATAACACCTAGTGCATGGTAAGTTTTTGGGGTGGTCTCGAGACAGTTTTGGGGAGTATTCATAAAAATGTGAAAAATAGCTAAACAAATCTTAGATTCGGGGGGGAAGGGCGCCGGGCTTCCCGGGCCCCTTCTTATATATGCCACTGGATTAATAATATAATATTCTACGGAAGGCTAATTTTTTAATTAATTTTCCAAGACAAAAAGATGTCTTATCTCTGTACTTAACTGTTCTTTGTTACCCTTAAAACTGCTGATGTTTTCTAACTGTCTTTCTTTGTCCTGTTCTTTTCAGAAAAGCGCTTAACGGACGGGAGAAAAAAAGTTGACTTTGCTGTGCGCTGCTGGCAAGCAATTTGGTCTTAGAAATCCGTAATTTTGTCCAAAGGTTTGACAAATTAAAGATTTTTATCTTAAGTGTAATTCATGAAGTAGTAGAAGCGGGATTGCATTCATATCCTCAATATATAAAAAAGGCAACAAGCTGGATTGCTACAATTACAAAGAAATTTCAGTAACCAGTACTCTAAGTAGATTGTACAGCAGGATTCTTAGCGATCTAATAGAAAATGATTTTCATGAACAAGAAGAAGAGCAAAGTGGGTTTCTTGCAGGCCGATCTTGTCGTGATACTATTTTTTGTCTTAAACAAGTAAGTAAAAAAAGAGTGCCAGAAATATGGAACCTTATGTTACCTTTGTGGACCTACAATAAGCATATGATACCGTTCCAGTAGAAAAATTATGGACAGTGTTAGAGCAAACTAATATAGCGATAGAAGAACTATACAAAGGGTCAAAATCAAAAACTAAAATTGGAAATCGAATTTTAAAGGAATTCCTGGTAATGAAAGGCTTAAGACAGGGATGTTAAAATATATATCGCAGTAGCTCTAAAAAACTGGAATTTTTTCACTGGAAAGTAAGCACAAAAATATTATATTCATTAGATAAAAAGATTGAAAATTGTAATTAAATGGAGAAAGGAAGGTTTAGACTACCTTACTGGATTACTCAATTTTCACTTGCCAGGCGTTTGCCTCAAATTAGAGTAGGAGCGCCTTTGTGACGTTATGGATCCAAGATGGCGATTTTGATTGGTTTGATTTGCTTGGGTCAGTATTCTTGAATTTTGGAAATTTGTAAAGATTTTAATAGTTTTATATTTTTTCACAAACTATTCATTTACATCATCTATATAACTATGGCCATATAGATATCAAAAACTTTACTTTTCACACTGGGGCTTCGATCCTTTGGATCAATGCCCAGTGTTCCTGCAACTTAATTAAAACGTGATGGTAACAAAGTAAAATATCAATTAAAAAAAACATACAACACCAAATGGCAAGGCGGGGAATCGAACCCGAATCGATCACGTGGGTAGTGGCGACGGGGTCGTAATTTTCTAGTCGTGAATACTTTTTTGTAGAAAATTGACAAATACCAAATACTTTAAAACTGAAATTTGTCATAAAAATTATACACAGCATGGTCGTAAATCAACCCCTTCCTCTAACTTTTGAACGGAATGAGATATCGACTACGGGTAATAAGGCTTATTATTAAGATAGGTTAGGTATAAATTAGTGTTACACAAATATTTTTAATATTTTTACAGTTTTCTGTATAAAATATTTTATATCTTAAAAAGTTTCAATATTTTGGACCTTATCGTATCGAAAATGCCCATCTCCTACAATACCGAAACGAATTCAAAAATTAAAAAAGAAATGATTTGACAATGAAAATATCTTTTAAACAAAATATTCCAAGCCAATTTGAAAAAACAAAGATGCATGAATTTTCTTCATACAACTTTGGGTTATATCAAATTTAAAGATCTCGAAAAATTGTCTTATTAAAACCCCTTTTCACCCGACCCGTGGTGTTTATTTATGAGCACCCTGTATGATAATCTGTTTAAATAGGATTGTAATTTAATATACCAGAGCAATTTTATGCAATATAACAAAAATATAGTAACTAGTAAATGACTCGAGATTTACAGAATAACTTTCAGTTTCCTTAAAAAGATTCAATTAATTTAAAATATAAAATAAAACAATTTTGGCATACAGATACTAAAAAAAATCGTTAGTACTAAAAAGTCTAATAAGTCATTAAGCACCTTTAAAAAGCCCTCAAAAGTAACATTGACTTTTAGCCCGGTATTAAACAAATTCTTAAAATCGGAGTGCTACCTTAAGTGCTTTCGCAAGAACATGCTTTTGATAAAATGAGATAATTTTGGCATACCATTTTACCACAAAAAAATTAAAAATTGTACTTTACTACAAAAATTTATAAAAAAAAACCTGTATAAAACCTTTTATTTAATTAGGTTACCATTACAGAACCATAATAAAACCGAAAAAAACACTTGAAAACACACGCAAAGCACACTAAATTGTCCAGAAAACACGCAGTATCGAGTTAGCCCGCTAGAGCGCAACTGTCTAGGCCGAGACCGTGGTGGCTAACCTGACATTTTTGCCACTTGTGGAGCGAGCTTTCACATCTAGCTAGCCTGGAAAGGCTGCTGGAAAAGCAAAAGTTCACAGAACAAGAAATATAAAGAAGAGGTCAAAGCACATTCTTCTGCTTCTGGCAAATTAGATTTCAATGAACCCCAACATATTGTTTGGATTAAAATAGTAGGCGCTTTTAATAAAATTAGAAAGGGCTTGCTTTCAAATGACATTGACAATTTGGAAAAGTTCTCAAACTAATTTGAAATCTATCTGATTGTTGCCATCGAAGTCATCTGTCGATGGAACCCGATGCGTTTAAACTAATATTTGAATTTGAACTGCGCCTCGGGTCATTCAAAAGTGGGATTTAAAGTCACTTAAAGTATAATGTTTTACGGTTTTCTCAATAGAATCCAGGACTTTTGCATGAGGTTTTTATGCACTGAAAAGAAGTTCCTCATCTGAATCTGAAGAACTGGATGAATCATGTCATCATCACCCTTCAATAAATTTATTGCCAATCTCGCCGCAAATTTAAATTTTTTTTGACGTTTAGCTGAAAAATCAATATTAAAAAATCAATGTTAAAATTTTGTTATAAATGAGACATTGTTTCTTAGTTTTATTTAGTTTTTACTAAAATATTGACAATAAATTCACAATTTACACCTCTTTGAACGGTATTTCATCGTATAACGCCCATAAATTCGAAAATATATACATATATATGAAACGTCACCAATTGATGACGTATTTATTGAATCACACTCTTTCGAAACATATAGCACGAGAATTTGCCTTCGATGTCAACTTAAAGAAATGCTAGAAAATAAAATTTCGTGCAATTCCCAACACAAAACGGAAAGTTTCCAAAATTCTATTTTAAACATCGTATCCCCCCCAGAAATTTTTTCCTGGGTACGGCCCTGGTCCCTGGGTCCAGCTACTGGAACCATTAAGGGAATGCCCGTGACTATAAAACTCCTGTCTAATGGCGAAAGTTTTGACGCATACTTTAGCTTATCTATTTGTACTTTTACTTCTGTGCTATGAAGGAGCGTTAGAGGGAAAAGGGTGAGGGCAGAACACTGGAATAGTAGTAGCGCCTGGAAAGTGATATAAAATTATGAACATAGATAATTTATATTTATAAAGCACTCTGGAGAGCTGTGTTTTTTTTATTATTTTTTTGCTTAAAAACAAAAGCATTACACAAGCTTTATTACTTATAGCGTAGGTACTGTTTGTCTCATATCAGTTTTAAAGCAGATGATCCCTTAAGTTATACTCAAGAAAAATGCTATTACTCTAGACACTCATACTATATAGGTATCGATACAGACCTGACGCGACAGCGTCAACCATGATTGAAAAAGTGACCCAAGATGAAAGTTTTATTAAAAATATTTGTTTTACAGACAAAAGTTCGTTTTCAATTCATGGCCGTCACAGTGGCGTAGCGTAGGGGGGGCGCGGGGGTTCGTCGCCCTCCCTCCCCGAAGCTGTATTAAGTAGCAGGGCCGGTAACGGAGTTGAGAGGGCGGCAAAACTGTCGCCGACAAAAGAGAGGAAAGGATGACCGCTGGGCCGTCACAATCCTTCCGTTGTTCGTTACTGGTCACGGACAAATAAACATTTGCATACTGCAGAAGGGATCCAGTCTCCTCAAAAACTTAATGTTTGGACTAGGATTTTGGGTGACAATATCATTGATTCTCTTTTCGTCAATGGTAATTCATGAGGAAAAAATTATTTAGCTCTGTTGCAGGACCATATCCGTCCTGCAATTCGACAAGTGCCAAATGTTGATTTTAACCAAATTTGGTTTGTACAAGATGGTTGCCCAGCTCATGAGCCTGTGTTTTTAAATGAAACGTTTCCAAGGTGGCTTATTACAAGCTGGCCTTTAAGATCACCTGATTTTTTTTATTGGGCAATGCAAAAAGCCAAATTTATGCGCATGGCCATTTAAGAGCTAAAATTCGAGCAAAAATAATCACCACCCTCTAATCAGTAACAACTGAAATGCCAAATTTGGATACTATTTAGCAAAGAGCTCTGGTATTTTTGAGAATTTAATTCTTTAGGTAGTTCTTAAATCAATTTGAAAGAATAGAATTTGATTTTTAAACAGACCCGTCTTCTATTTGTTTCTCTCAGGAAGTCATAATCTTTAGTTTGTGGTAGCACGGCATCAAATAATATAAAATAGAACAAGCTTGAAAAAAAGCATTCTACATTACGTAGTTTTTATCTAAATTTCCGAAATTTTATGTGCAACTACTCTCGATCGATTTTCTTTACAAACGGTCGAAGGTCAAGATCGCCGCGCTAGGGGAAACAATCGGTGTCATAAATTTCCCTTCTCTAATTTATTGGGGAGCACAGAGGACAGGTATTGGTTGTGGGTGTGGCTATCCTGTGTAACAAAACGGGATTTGAATATAAATGGTATTTTTGCCATTTATAAGTTTTTAAAGATTTTAAATTAAATATTGTTTTGACATCAACAAGCATTAATTATATGCAAGACTAGGTTAAGAATAAGTAAAATTTATGGCAACTCCGGCGACTTATTTTTTGGCATATTTTCAGGTTCGCTGTATTTTAATAAAAGTTGTATTCGGCTAATGTCCTTTGAGCCACTAACATCAAAATAATTCATATTTTGTAACTGGAAACAAATTAGCTAAACTATTTTCAACTTTTAAAAAACACACTGTATGATTTTAACTTTATCGATTTTCTGAGTCCACGCATCTTTGAATTGCGGTGGTATTTTGTCTCTTTGTCTTTCTCGCCAATGCGAGAGAGCTTAAGTTTCAGACCACGGCAACCAAGAATGTCTGTAGAGCAGAGTGGCTTGTCTTGGACAAGAAAACCGTTAAAGAAAGCTTAGATTTTAGACCAATCAGCTAGCGGCAAGCTAAGAACGCCTAGAGAGCAGGGTACTGAAACTTTCGAAAGTCGGGAAGGAGATGACTCTTTAGTTGGGCCTCGCTTGGTACGTTACGCTTTCGTTCACACTTCTTAAGGGGTGTTTTATTTCAACTGGGGAAATTAATCAATTATTTTAACTTTGTATAAGTTATTATCTTTATTATTCATAATTATTTTAGTCTTTTCTTTTGGAGTTTATTAATTTGAAAGCCATTAATTATTACCGTTTCCAGTGTTTTGAAATAATGTGTTTAACTGTTTTATGGTTTTTATTACAAGCTTTTATTTAGCTTCAGATGTTCTGTCTAACTATCTAACTATCTAACTAACTATCTAACTATCTATCAAATCATGTGAAGCGTTTTTGACACTCTTCCCATTATCCGATTTGGATGAAATTTGGTACACACATAGTGGTCCCACGACAATACAACATTGAGAAAAATACTCTGCCAATCTATGGGCACCTAAGCTCACACTAGGTACTATAGTTATAGTGTGAGCTAATATAATCAAAAACTTAAATATATTTTATTCAACTCCAGACTCAATTACCTTTCGTTTGAGACCACACAAGCCATGTTTTGACTTAAACTCAAATTTTTTTAATCTACCCCCCACCCTTTTGAAAAAAACTAAAATGTATTTTGTTTAACTCCAGACTCAATTACCTTTCGTTTGATATCACACACGCCATATTTTCACTTAAACTCTAATTTTTGACATCTACCCCCACCCTTTTTTTAAAAATAAACTAAAATTATTTTTTTTTAACTCCAGACTTAATTACCTTTCGTTTGATATCACACACGCCATATTTTCACATAAACTCTAATTTTTGAAATCTACCCCCACCCTTTTATTTGGCTTGCGTTCGGTGGATTTTGTTCATTTTTAAATGGGACCATCACGGCCCAAGACCCAACTTAGGTACCAAATTTCATTAAAATCGGACAAGCGGTTTTTTAGTTATGCGGGTTGGTCGTTACAGACAGACATACAGACAGACATACAGACAGACAGACAGACAGACAGACAGACAGACAGACAGCAAAACAAAAAAGTTTCAAAATCATCTGAAATGCAAAGATATATAAAAATTTTTGAAATCGGAGCAACTTTTTTTTTCTCGAAAAAATTAGGATCACCATAGCTCACACTACTTATAGTAGTAGTGTGAGCTAAAAGTGTCCTCCCACCGCTACCCCCATCCCTTCTATTGAAAAATATGTTTTTGACACACTTCCCGTTATCCGATTTGGATAAAATTTGGTATATACATAGTGGTCCGGTATAATATTAAGAAAAAAATATCCTCCCACCCCTACCATCACCCCCTTTCATAGAAATGAGTTTTTGACAAACTTCCCATTATCCGATTTGGATAAAATTTGGTATTCACATAGTGGTCCGATGACAATACAACATTAAAAAAAAATATCCTCCCACCCCTACTCCCACCCCCTTCCATATAAAATGCGTTTTTGACACACTTCCCGTTATCCGATTTGGATAAAATTTGGTATTCACATAGTAGTCCGATGACAATACAACATTGAAAAAAAAATCCTACCACTCCTACCCCCACCCCCATCTATAGAAAAATGAGTTTTTGACACACTTCCCACTATCCGATTTGGATGAAATTTGGTATACATATAGTGGTCCGATGACAATACAATAATAATGAAAAAAGTCCTCCCACCCCTACCCCCACCCCCTTCCATAAAATGACTTTTATAAAATTTGGTATATGCATAAAGATCCGATGGCAATACAGCCCAAACAAAAAATATATTTCTACCTCTACCCCCACCCTCTCCTTCCCCTAATAGAAAAATGAGTTTCCAAACAACTCACGATCAGCGATTTCATTATAATCTAGAATAAACTCTTCTGTTCTGTTATTGAACAAATATTTTCATTTAATACAGTAGATAACTGAGACTAAAAAGTAGAAAATAAATTGATAAAAAAACTTTTTAAGTCACAAGCTTTTATAAAATGCACTAAAAATAAAAAATAATTTTCTAGCATTCTAATATTATCATAATAATAAAAGCGATGGCCGGAAATTAAAGCATAAGTTAATCTAAACTTGTGATCTAAACACTTAAAGAATATTCAACATAGCAGGTCATCATAGATATGTTTGATGTGCCGCAATGTTATGTCATTGCTATACCTATGTCAGAGAAATTCTAGGGTATCTTGGGTCGGGTCGGGTGGGTTTGGTACCTCTGCATTTTTCTGCTAGATTGATTCTTGTAAATAGTGATATTTAATTGATACGGATATCTTATCGTACTGACATCGTCAAAATTTCGATCAGACAATATTAGAATGCTAGAAAATTATTTTTTAATTTTTAGTGCATTTTATAAAAGATTGTGACTTAAAAAGTTTTTTACCAATTTATTTAACAACAAAATACAAACCATAAACAACAAGTGAAATTAAAGAAAGAAAAATAAGAAAAAAGTTTTCTGCTTCGGCCGGGGATCGAACCCGGGATCTCTTGCTATCTAGGCAAACATCCTACCACTGAACCACCGAAGCCACACATAAGTTTTCGGAAAACTTCTACCTATGCGGGCCGCGGTGTCTCACTACAAGAACGAGAGACACTCAGGTATTAACTCGACCAAGTCGTCCAACTGATCTCTAAATTCTTCTTTCCCACTGTCAAAAGTATGATAACTCACCCGGGTTCGATCCCCGGCCGAAGCAGAAAACTTTTTTCTTATTTTTCTTTCTATAATTTCACTTGTTGTTTATAGTTTTAGGTCCTTGCATTATTTGCAATTTGGTATTTGAAAATACAAACCATTCGTTGCCCTAAAATCATCATTTTTATCCCAAACCTAAACAGTAATATTAAGTAAATTAAACAGTTGATTGAATGGTTTCACCTGTTCAATCAACATTATAGATAAATATATATATTTACAACAAATATATAAAAGGTTTATGGAACCTAAAAGTTTAAGAAGTGTAAATATTTGAATACAAAAGCTTAATAGTAGTAAAAAGATTGATATTCAATTAAAAAATACAAGAAGAAAATTGAAAAGGTATGATTTTCCTACATTATTTTTACATTTGAGAAAAACGTTTATAGCATACTTTTCCTCCAAGAATTGTCAAATTCCCTTTCGAGAACAAATATGTAATAATATTTAATCTTTTTATACATTATATAAGTTGTAGCCTAAGCTGGTAGCTCACAACATTTAGGCCTTGGCCACTTGAGATGACAGTACCACTGTCATACTAGGCCCCTGTTACACCTGAAACAATGGGCGGAATATTTTATCTATATGCAGTTGTTCTTTTTTTACTTACAGTAGTAATTTCCCATGAATCTTACAGCATTTAACTATGCTGTATACGTCAGTTTTATAGAAATGAAAAAGAAGGGACGACTGCTTTTCACGTACATCAATGTTGTACAAGTTCACAAGCAACTAAAACAGAGCTAATTTAGTTTGATTAGGACACGTTAGAATTGTTGAATGTTTATTCTGGTTTGACTCTTGAGCTGAATAAAAATGCTTAATTATATTCACCATCTTTTTCTACTGTGAAATGAGTCAAAGGGGAAATAACTCTACGAGAGGTGTTGTGGCGTTTTTAGCCTTACTTTAGGTTGCTGGTTTTGTTTTGGTATGCTTTATTTAAAGTCAGAAGCTTCCTTAGCATTAATCCTTTGCCTATTTTTATAAAAAACTTTAAAACTATCAAAAAAGCTCTCCAAAACAAAGTTAACCATTTAAAAGAAGGTTGTAAACGTTATAACTCACGTGGATCAATTTACCCGTACAAAAAATGTTAAATTTAAGTTCACCCAAAAAAGTGACAACTTTGGTTACCTCACCTCACTTCACCAACCTATCCCATATAGTCCACACAGTCCATATAGCGTGTCATAACCTACCTAAGTTACATCTTCCGCCTTCGGCTTTCAGGGTTAAAATCAGAATTGACATTATCTGGGGATAATGATAAAAAAACATCCTAATCGGAATACTTGTAGTTTTTATTGGTCGCTGTCTACGCAAATCTGTCTCAAAGATCAAATTCATTGCTTACATTTTTGTGTACAGATCTCAAAATTTTTCTGAGGCAGCCTTAACATCTGATAAGTCCGTGATGTTAAGACTCTTAATTCTTTTACTTTGGAACTTACAAATTTCGCTGTGTCTAATTTTTTCTGGCAATCTGTCTTTTAAGAAATCTATGTTCTTTTTTACACGCTTAATTCCTTCAAAATTCTTACTCGGTTTCTTGCGATTAACTGTTTTTGTGTCAGTAATATTTTTTGGGAGTACTTTTGTTTGTGAGAATAATATTGCAGATGTCTTAGGACCACTGAAATTTGAGGCACTTGCGAAGAATTTTGAAGGCGTTCTATTTCAGGGAGCGAATAATATATTTTCTTGCGCTAAAAGGGGAATGTTTGTGGAGAAACAGGATAATGCTGCGTTAATTTCTAGGTAAATTATTGCTTTATTTACATAAAGTGAACTGCTTAAATCTTGTTCTGTGATCTTTCCTTGGCGTCAGCTGATTATTTTATTATTATTTAAATTAGTTGATCTTATTGCAGTTATCTAAGCCTTAGGAAAATAAGCAAACATGCCTATCCGCATTATTAAATAATATCTCAGTTAGAATTACAAAGCTGCTGCACAATAAAAACTTTTTAATAAATATATGCAACTTTCGCAACGACCCCCTCAAAAATAAGGATCCAGATAAAATGAACCTATATAGTCCATATAGTCATAACTTTACTTAATTAGATCTACTTGTAGTTTTTATTGGTCGCTGTCTACGCAAATCTGTCTCAAAGATTAAATTAATTGCTTTAATTTTTGTGTATAAATCTCAATAAATTTCTGAAGCAGCCTTAACATCTGGTAAGCCCGTGATGTTAAGACTCTTCATTCTTTTACTTTTTATTATAAATTTTTCTATTTTATTTTTTCTGGCGATCTATCTTTCAAGTTCTTCTATCTTTCGTTTGTGAGAATAATATTGCAGATGTCTTACGAGTCTGCTTACGACAACTGAAATTTGAGGCAGTTGCGAAGAATCTACACACTAGTAGTTTCTATTGGTAGCTTTGTACAAAAATCTGTCTCGTAGATCAAATTCATTGCTTAAATTTTTCTGTAGAAATCTCAAGAAATTTCTGAAGCAGCCTGATTATATGGTAAACCCGTGATGTTAAGACTCTTAATTTTTTTACATTTTCCCGTGTTTATTTTTTCTAGCAATCTATCTTTCAAGAAATCTATGCCCTTTTTTGCACGCCTAATTCCTTCAAAATTCTTACTCGGTTTCTTGCGATTAACGGTTTTTGTGTCAGTAATATTTTTTGGGAGTGCTTTTGTTTGTGAGAATAATATTGCAGATGTCTTACGACCACTGAAATTTGAGGCACATTTTGGCGTTTTATTTGAGGGGGCGAAAAATATATTTTCTTGCGCTAAGAAGGGAATGTTTGTGGAGAAACAGGAAAATGCTGCGTTAATGTCTAGGTAACTTATTGCTTTGTTTACACAAAGTGAACTACTTAAATCAAATTAGTATTGCAAACATTATTAAATGATATCTTAGTTAGAACTACAAAGCTTCTCACAATGAAAATTTCTGAAGCAGCCGTAAGATCTGGTAAACCTGTTATGTTAAGATTACATTCTTGTACTTTTATAATTAAATTAAAAATTGTTCTGTTTAATTTTTTCTGGCGATCTATCTTTCAAGAAATCTATGTTATTTTTTGCACGCCTAATTTCTTCAAAATTCTTACTCGGTTTCTTGCGATTAACTGTTTTTGTGTCAGTAATATTTTTTGGGAGTGCTTCTGTTTGTGAGAATAATATTGCAGATGTCTTACGACCACTGAAATTTGAGGCAGTTGCGAAGAATTTTGGAGCCGTTTTATTTGAGGGGGCGAAAAATATATTTTCTTGCGCTAAGTAGGGAATGTTTGTGGAGAAACAGGGAAATGCTACGTTAATGTCTAGGTAACTTATTGCTTTGTTTACACAAAGTAAACTACTATAATATGCAACTTTCGCAACTACTCTCTAAGTGGCATCATCTAAGAGAAAGAAAGAGCGAGTGAAAGACAGCGAGAGTGAGAACGGGAAAGAAACGATGCACGTTTTATGACAAATCAAGTACAACAAAAATGTCCAAAGTTTTTACTTTTATGTTTTTTGCAGAATAAGAAATTAATTTCACGAATTCAAGGAAGAATTACCAAATCAAGTAAACAATTTATTTAGAAGCATTTATAGGGTGATAAGTGTCTGTCCAGAAAGCAGTCTACATGTGGGATAGTAAAACGCTGTAATAAATTCTGGCTTTATGGCTGTTGAGATTGGGAAATAAAATCAAACAGATATTAACTTTACACGTTATGGTAGTAAAAATAAAAATTGATTTCAAAAATATTACACATTAATTACGAGGTGCATGCCAAGAGTTTGAGATAGCTGTGTTTTGGAAGAAATAAATGGAAAATAAGGAAACAACTGCCAAAAGAAGCAAGCAGTCGAGTTTAGGAATGCGTATATTTATTTAAAAGTGCGCATGCTTTATTACCGCTCTTTTCTAGTCCCGTAAATTATTTCTTTGGTGAAATCAACACCAAAATAAAACTGGTCATAAAACGGACGTTAGTCCTATTTACAAAATATTTCTGTCCAAGGGGTCACACAGAATGAATCGTTCTTTTTTATGGTAAATACCAATTCTATTCAAGCGTTCATAGTGAAACGCATGAAGCCATAGATGGCTATATTACTCTCAACCCGGTAATAGCCAGTACCCGAGCTGTTTTCAAACTGCTTATTATTCTGATTATCCCAACCTCTAAAAATTGTGTGGTAATGTCGGTTGCGGTCGGTCAATTGTGTCAAGCCTTTGATTAAAAATTGATTTTTTTAGCCTTTTTATTTAAATAGTGGGGGCGCAAATGCTTGCTATAGTTTTTGAATTCATTGAGGTTATCGCCGATATAAGAAATATATTGGTTCCATCCCGCAGTTCTTAAAGAAAGTATCAAGCATTAAAGACATGAAAAAATTCATTCTTCTTTTTTCCAAGCGGTTTCATTTGATTTTAGAATTTAGCTAATTTCAAGGTTGACTATATATGTAATATTCCAATAGGGAGTACTACCCATTTACACAGTGACTGGCATTTGATGCAATTGCTATTTCAAATATATTTGCAACTTGCATCGTAAGGTACCAATCAGGACATTTTTTCTTAAGGACCGCGATGACTTATGTTTACATCATACATTGACAATTATCGTGGGTATTGGAATATTATGTATATGGGTTGACCAGGAGTCAGAATTTGATCTGGAGTTTAAATATTTTTCTGTTTGGACAGAGCATCGGCCCCAAGCATACCCTAAGGTAATAAAACGCATCTAAACATCCTATTAACTTACTAACCACTTGAGTTTAATGTGTTTCTACTAATCCTAACTGCTATACATGTAAAGCAATCATCTTGACATAATTTCCATGGATGGGTCAATTTAGCCATGACAAATTTACACAGTTTCCGATAGTCTTGTGGTAATTTAATCATTTTAATTAGACAAACAGACAGACAGACAAATTATAGGTTACACAGATATTTGGACCTAAGTGATTTAATAACGTATGTTCAAACAAAAGAAACACATCGAGTTCGCTTTGAAATCAAAAGTAAGGTACATTACATTATTTTCGGGATATTTTTTATTTCGTTGGCCTGTATTATTTTTATGTTAACCAGCTGACAGCTGTCAAAAAGTTATCTCAAAACATTACCAAAATTATTTACTCTCCAATAGTGGTGAGAGTGGCTAAAAATAAGGTTGAGTTGTATGTGAGAACCAGTTAGATTCAGACCGGGCCACCAAAGGCGAATGGGGTCCAGAGCTAGGAATGGGCATTTTTGATTGATCGGAGTGACGAAAACAAAGAAAGATGCATCGGGTGTTTCTGATAACTTGATGCGAGCAAAATATTAGGTCAGGCAAAATACTAAAATGTTTTCTTATATAGGCAGGGATAGGTATTTATGATAGACTTCGATCTGCATGAAATTAATTTAAAAAAATACAAATTATTAGAAGCCGCTACATATATTTTTCTTTAAGTGTTAGAATGGATCTTGCAAAAGCAATCTAAGTTTTAAGGAAACTGAAAAAAGTAGAAAACAAATAAAAATAGATTGGATCCTTTTGGATACTCGCAAAGAATAGCACATTGCTTATTTTTCGCTCATTCTCCATCCAGTGTTGATTTATTCAAAAAAGTTTTATATATCCTTCGAGAAACAAATTATTATGCCATTTTGATGATTTCTGTTATAAAATACATTCTTTCATAAGGGAATTAAGGACATGTGTTTAATTTTCTGGCATCTTTCACTTACATGGATCACATGAAAGTCCTATGACATTAAAATCTACCTCGGCATTTGTGTGGTGTTTAATTAGGGCTTCGTATTTCTACAAGATTTTTCATTTGATTTTCTTTAGATCTCCATCTTCTTTTTTCTAATTGTCATTGTGTTAAAGTGATAATATGGGAACACTAGTTTTCACGACTTTGTAGATGTGTAATTTGGATTTTTAGCCAAGCATTCTGCCAAAAACGTAGCATTTTGTAATATCTGTTTTAAACTGACAAATAATATATGGATTAATTCATGAATTTATTCAAGGTAATTTTCAATAAGCTGCAGTGTAATACAGCTCATAATTTATGACGATTTTTCTGCAAACTATACCAGAAGACACTTGAGAGTTGATTTGTTCATATGTTTACCAATTTGTTTGGAATTTTTGATTAATTAAAAGTTTGATATTCTGTGATTAAAACGTTACTCAACATAATTCAAAACCAAGAGGAAATATTGCTGCTTTTGTAGAAAAGGAAACGGTATAGCACTCTATTGACAGATAGTTTTGTATTTTGCAAAAATTAAACTCTAAACTGGGTAAAAATTAGAGCATGTAGTAAATAAATTCATAAAGAATATCGCGAATTTATTTGACATTGATTTCAATGTGATACACTGCTGAGATCAAGCTGAAACTTTTGGACGACAAAGCAATCCATGAATTAGTTTTGAGTGCACAAGTAATGTAGACTATTCAAATACCAAATTGCAAATAATGCATGGACCTAAAACCATAAACAACAAGTGAAATTAAAACATTTTAGGGTAGGGAATTCCATAAGACCATAATCGCCAAATTTCAAAAACTATACAGTTTATCAACAAATGCACCGAGTTGCAGTATGTTGGTGCCATATAGATGCGAAAAAACCACACCATGAGTTCAGATTCGGAAAAACGTCATTTAGCGAATTTTAGGGTAGGGAAGCCCATAAGACCATAATCGCCAAACTTTGAAAATTGATATTTCAAAAACTATACAGTTTATCAATAAAAGCACCGAGTTGCAGTATGGTGGTGCCACAGAGATGCGAAAAAACCACACCCTGAGTTAAGATTCGGGAAAACGCCATTTAGCGAATTTTAGGCTAGGGAATCCCATAAGACCATAATCGCCAAACTTTGAAAATTGATATTTCAAAAACTAAACAGTTTATCAATAAAAGCACCGAGTTGCAGTATGGTGTTGCCATAGAGATGCGAGAAAACCACACCCTGAGTTAAGATTCGGAAAAACGTCATTTAGCGAATTTTAGTGTAGGGAAATCCATAAGACCATAATCGCCAAACTTTTAAAATTCATATTTCAAAAACTATACAGTTTATCAACAAAAGCACCGAGTTGCAGTATGGTGGTGCCATAGAGATGCCAAAAAACCACACCCTGAGTTAAGATTCGGAAAAACGTCATTTAGCGAATTTTAGGGTAGGAAATTCCATAAGACCATAATTGCCACACTTTGAAAATTCATATTTCAAAAATTATACAGTTTATCAACAAAAGCACCAAGTTGCAGTATGATGTTGCCTTAGAGATGCGAAAAAACCACACCCTGAGTTAAGATTCGGAAAAACGTCATTTAGCGAATTTTAGGGTAGGGAATCCCATAAGACCATAATCGGCAAATTTTGAAAATTCATATTTCAAAAACTATACAGTTTATCAACAAAAGCACCGATTTGCAGTATGGTGGTGCCATAGAGATGCGAAAAAACCACATTCTGAGTTAAGATTCGGAAAAACGCCATTTAGCGAATTTTAGGGTAGGGAATTCCATAAGACCATAATCGCCAATCTTTGAAAATTGATATTTCAAAAACTATACAGTTTATCAACAAAAGCACCAATTTGCAGTATGGTGGTGCCATAGAGATGCGAAAAAACCACATTCTGAGTTAAGATCGGAAAAACGTCATTTAGCGAATCTTAGAGTAGGGAATTCCATAAGACCATAATCGCCAAACTTTGATAATTCATATTTCAAAAACTATACAGTTTATCAACAAAAGCACCGAGTTGCAGTATGGTGGTGCCATAGAGATGCGAAAAACCACACCCTGAGTTAAGACTCGGAAAAACGTTATTTAGCGAATTTTAGGGTAGGGAATTCCATAAGACCATAATCGCCAAATTTTGAAAATTCATATTTCAAAAACTATACAGTTTATTAACAAAAGCACCGAATTGCAGTATGTTGGTGCCATAGAGATGCGAAAAAACCACACCCTGAGTTAAGATTCGGAAAAACGTCATTTAGCGAATTTTAGGGTAGGAAATTCCATAAGACAATACTCGCCAAACTTTGAAAATTTATATTTCAAAAACTATACAGTTTATCAACAAAAGCACCGATTTGCAGTTTGGTGGTGCCATAGAGATGCGAAAAAACCACATTCTGAGTTAATATTCGGAAAAACGCCATTTAGCGAATTTTAGGGTAGGGAATTCCATAAGACCATAATCGCCAAACTTTGAAAATTCATATTTCAAAAACTATACAGTTTATCAACAAAAGCACCGAGTTACAGTATGGTGGTGCCATAGAGATGCGAAAAACCACACCCTGAGTTAAGACTCGGAAAAACGTTATTTAGCGAATTTTAGGGTAGGGAATTCCATAAGACCATAATCGCCAAATTTTGAAAATTCATATTTCAAAAACTATACAGTTTATTAACAAAAGCACCGAGTTACAGTATGGTGGTGCCATAGAGATGCGAAAAAACCACATTCTGAGTTAAGATTCGGAAAAACGCCATTTAGCGAATTTTAGGGTAGGGAATTCCATAAGACCATAATCGCCAAACTTTGAAAATTCATATTTCAAAAACTATACAGTTTATCAACAAAAGCACCAAGATGCAGTATGGTGTTGCCATAGAGATGCGAAAAAATCATACCCTGAGTTAAGATTCGGAAAAACGTCATTTAGCGAATTAGGGTAGGAAATTCCATAAGACCATATCGCCAAACTTTGAAAATTTATATTTCAAAAACTATACAGTTTATCAACAAAAGCACCGATTTGCAGTATGGTGGTGCCATAGAGATGCGAAAAAACCACACCCTGAGTTGAGATTCGGAAAAACGTCTTTTAGCGAATTTTAGTATCAAACCTTTGACGGTGGGAAAGAAGAATTATAGAGGATTGGTTGAATTGGCTTGGGCGAGTTAATACCCTGACAATTTCTCGTTCTTGTATTGAGACACCACACACACATACTTAAGTGGAAGTTTTCCGAAAATTTGTGTATGTTCTTTGATGGTTCAATGTGAGAGCGTTTACATACAGAACAAAAGATTCCGGGTTCGAGTCCTGGCCGAAGAAAACTTTTTCCTGATTTTTCTTTCTTTAATTTTACTTGTTGTTTATAATGTAGACTATGTTTGCAGTATTAATTCGCATTTAATTTTATTGGTTTAGCTAAACTACCTTCATTTCCTGGTGGTCCACACATTATCGGTACTGAATATTCGAGATAGTCTTGAACAAGACTCTCAGGGACCTATTAGAGGCCAATAAAATGCCTAGTTAAAGGTAGTTTAACTTAGTTAACTTAGTTCATTAGCTGGAATTTTGCACTTTCCAGCTAGAAAGTTTTTATTTACAACCCGACAAGGAAGAAAGTCGAGCACGTGATACAGTACAGCCACCTAAAGATGATTTTCATACCGGGTAAGACCTACTGGACCTCCATGTGCTGCACATACAGAAAAATTTAAGATATTAAAATTCAGCCTAAAAATATATTCTTGGCCTAAAATTTGTTTTGTAAGTTCAAAGGTTTATTGTGTACGAATGCCAAACATGGAAAACGGCATCGAGCTTATGTTAACAATCCCTTGCGAAATTTAGCAAATGCACCCGAGGTTTATCGACCGTTAACCCCTGCACCTCTAACGCTAAAAGATTCTGGAGCGAAACCTGCGATAAAACAATGTCGATTAACGCATAGAGTCGACAGGGGGAAGTTAGACTGAGGATGGCATTCTTCAATATCTATGTTGATAAGGAGTTAAAAGGAGACACATACAAAATTAACACTAAATTTCTGTTTAGAAGATGGGTATATATGAGACATTATCAACCTAATAGAAGGCTCATTAATTATTGTAGCCTATAATCCTAGCTTTGGATTAAGGTAAGTAAAACTACTTGAAAAAGTGCAAACAAAAACAGGGTAGGTTAATCAAAAATAAAGTACTTTTTGCTACTTACGCTGTAAGTATTTTCTTAAAATCCTATTTTATGTCTTGCAGTGCAGCAATGTGCTTATCTACAATATGGTTTTGGGCAAAGAAAACACAGGCTGTGTGGTGATTTTCTTTGGATTTTTATACTAAGAACTTTAGTGGTATTCTATACATGGCATAGTCGATCACCATTATCACCCCCGAAAAACATAAAATTAAACAACCTAACAGATGCCACTGCTTGACTATTGCAGTCCATAAACCCAGCTTTAGATTTTTCGATTTGGTTTCTTTGCAAACATGGAAACTTTGGGCCCTATGTCGTAATTGCCTTTACAGGTTCTCATTAGACACTTACACTAAGGTCACTTAACGAAAAGCAAGCTTTACAGGTAGCAAAGCCTAACTTTAATTTTCTGTTTTTGGGTTATAATTCTTGACATGTTTTCCTGGGTTTCGCATTGGCGGCTTATTCTTATTTTGAAAATGTGATTTTAACATAGTTTAAAGATCTATTTATTAATAAAAGAGCTTCAAAACTGTGTTGCAGCATAACTTTATTTCTAAATACATAAATTTATATGGTTTAAGTAAGTAAAACAACAACTTTAAAATAAAACAGAGCAGCCAATGCAAAACCGAGAAAAACATGTCAAAAATAATAACCAATCTCAGGCTTCGCTTCCTATAAAGCTTGCCCTTACGATGAGTGTTGAAGGCGGGGAGTGTAATGGACCGCGCGACAGCGGCATTTACAGAGGGACTGACAAAAATGGCAAAGTTGTCAATGAGTTAAGTTTTTTGTTTGTTTTAAATTGACCTTCACAGTTAATAAATTTACCTATGCATCTATTTGACACAAAAAATGTGTAGGTTTTTATTTTTTAAGTAAAAATAATAAAATCTTTGATGTTCTTTTACAGTTTGCAGTCGCCACCTAGTAAAACGTCGGTGATTTGAAAATGTCATCTAGTAACTGCCGTAGCAAAGAGTGCACCTCTGAACTCTTGTTTGAGTTTTCCATACGCTTTTACTAAATAGTTTGCTCTATTCTAATAAATCGTTAGCTGTTTTCCAGATAGTAAAGAATTTTCCGAAATATTTTCGAAAATACTTAACTCCAGGTGCAGTGATTTTTGAAATATTTGTGAATCTCAGAATTAAATTTAAATTAGGAAGCAAGGGTTTGTTGAAGCATAAGTAAAATACAAAAACAAATATTTTTTTTTAATGCTACTGATCTACCAATAAAAACATATACAATATAGATAAAAATCAAACAAAAGGAGTTTTTCTTTCTCTCATATTTTTCCGTGGGTAGCTTGAAAGCTTAAACTCACGGGGGTCCAAGATCCAATGGACATCTAACGAGTGTTGACAGTTAACTGTTTCGTCCATATGGGACTCCACAGAATACTGCTTGGTCAATGTGACACTCTTGCGAAGTTAATTAGACGGTTTTGTCTCTAATCCTATGTAAATAGTGAAAAAACTCTAGCAAGAAGTGCCACGTACCGAGATACGAGAGAAACCAGAACAAGAGCAGGCGAAAATACACTGCTATATATATCGATCAATGAAAAGATCGATTACAAATAAAAAGAAACAAATTAATCCGTGACCTACGACAGCTCTTCTGCCTTTTAGGCCAGATCAACATTTATTGCGGTTTTAACTGCCATCAGACACTTGAGCGTCAATCAGCGAAATTTTTACGCCAAATAAAACTAACAAATGTGAAATTTAGTACCCGTGAATTTAAAAATCAGGAAGCAAGGGTTTGTTGAAGCATAAGTAAAATACAAAAACAAATATTTTTTTTTAAATGCAGCTGATCTACCAATAAAAACATATACAATATAGATAAAAATCAAACAAGTTTCGTTGCTAATCGGGTAAAAAGGAGTTTTTGTTTCTCTCATATTTTTCCGTGGGTAGCTTGAAAGCTTAACCTCACGGGGGTCCAAGATCTAATGGACACCTAATAAGTGTTGACAGTTAACTGTTTCGTCCTTATGGGACTCCTCAGTACACTGCTTGGTTAATGTGACACTCTTGCGAAGTTAATTAGACTGTACCCTGTGTAAATAGTGAGAAAATTTTCGCAAGAAGCGAGATACGAGAGGAACCCGATTAGCCACGAAACTTGTTTGATTTTTAAACTCACGGGTACTAAATTTCACGTTTGTTAGTATTATTTGGCTTAAAATAGAAGAAATTGTACGAAAAAAATACACATTCCAAAGCGTTCAAATACCTCATTTTCTGCATTCACAGTAGCTTTTAACAAAAAAGAAAAAAAACACACACTGTTTTCCATGCGGAATAAAATATGCGCGACACGCCAACGCGGAAGGGGTGCGGTGTTTGTCGGAAAAAAAAACCTATAAATATTTTATTTTAAAAAGGATCAACATTTGGGGGTAGATAACAGCGCCGTATTAGGCCAGCGGGTTATCAGGCAAAACCCGATGGGCCGCCATAAAAAGATATCTGCATCAATTTATGCAATATTTTTCCCGACATTTTTCCTTTTAAAATTATATTTAAACGTACAAATTAAAAGTAAAAGATCTTAAAATGTACAGTACCTGACCAATAAAAAACTAGCTGTGCACAGCCAGTTTTTTAGTGACTTGACTGCCGTCCAAGCAATATTCATAGAGTAAAAAAATATTGGAACTCGCTTTGACCTCTGCGCAGCCTCGGAACGTAGCAGCCGTTTTTTTTTAGAAAACATGCTGCAATCTCTCTCTCTCAATCAACCGTTGTGATGAACAACCATAGAACAAACCGCCATACCTAGAGTTTGCACAGGTTGGATCAGTCTGCGCGCGCCAAACTGTATTGATATTGTAGTAAATCGTGATCATTAAAGCCGTGTGCACCCCTGTATATTTAGACGCACATTGAGCCGCGCAACGAGGCGATCGGCGAACAAAACACAAGTTTGGACGGGGTCTTAAACGTGCTCGCGAACTATTCAGCGAATCCTAGCCATTTCCATCGCTTGTCGGTTTTTTGCCAGATATTAAAGATAATGCGCACGAATGGGTTCGTTGGTTCGGTTCAAAATAAAAATAAAACCGTGAAAAGACATTTAAATCTTAAAGGAAAAGAAAACTGAAAGGATTTGTGGGAACAGCATAACTACCCTGCATAAGCTATAATGCCGTTATCCAGCATTTGGACAATTTTGATTTTTTGGTGCTGTCTATCACAATATTATTCTACATCAATTTTTCTAAGCAAATCTTCTTTACCTTTTATGGCTTTGAAGAAATAAAAAACTTAGAGTTATCAAGGAGCATCATTTGTTTAGTATTTCCCGGTGTTTTAATCAAAATTCGGAAAATTTTATAAGTAGTTAACGGTATCCTAGCTTAAGGACGGCAGATAAGCCCTCCGTCCGTTGTTTTGCTCGTGGAAAACAAAAAAGCCCATTTTCTCGCCGCACGCCGTTCTGCTCGTTGCGCGACTCTATGTTCGTCGAAATGTTCAAGTGTGGACGCGGCTTATGCTTTCTATTCTCTGTAAACTAATAATTGATCCGTTTTGGACAGACAGTTCTTTTACATTGATCATTTTGGGATGATATCACTTATAGATCAGCTGATGTATGGACATATTGTGTATAACAAACAAAGCAATGGTTTACATTACAAAGTAAGTAGTTATAGCAGTAACGCATTTAGAAAAAAGTTTTGCGGGGCGGGGGGGCGATTTTTTCATGCCCAAAATTTTAAGATGTTTCAATGTTTTTGTGTAGGGTTTCAAAATGTTTGTAGTGATTCTAAAGTATTCGGGGGGCAGGCGATCCCCGGCCCCACCTTAATATGCCGCTGGTTATAGCAGCTTTATTTTTAAATTTTGTAAAAATGCCGACTTTATATGCCGTTATGGGTTGAATAAGGGAGATAGAGACAAAGTTCGATTTTTTAGAATTCGCGCTTGAATTGAATTTGAATTGCCTGATTTATATTTTAAATGTGCCAGAATATGTCCACAACATTTTAAGAAGAAAAAAATTAATGTTAATAAATGAATTTTATCCCAGATTTAGGAACAATAGCAAAACCAAGGTGGTCCCAGAGGGGCCCGCCCCCCTCTGTTAGATATAAAACATAGTTTATGACATAACTTAACTTTATTACTTAAAAAAGTGTCACCTGCGCCGCAAATAATTTTCTCTCGGTGATAAAATCACGGCTCAAACTCATCAAAAATCGCATAAATAATATTTTGATGTTTGCTGATACCTTCGCCCCTTTTCTTATTAAATCCTGAATCCGCCACTGTTTAGAAATGATTAAACACAGTACACCAAGGTAGAGACAATGTATGTGTGATATATTTTAAAGGAATGGACACGCGACAAACCCATCAAAGTCACTCAAACTCAAATTTTTTGGTTATGTAATTTTCTTGCCAAGTTCATTGGCGGTGAGTGACATCAGTCATCATGCAACATATAAACTAACACGTTTGTCCGCCACCCCCATAAATATTTGCCAAAAATCGTTTATTTATATAACGTATAGAAAATCGATATTTCCGTCTTTTGATTTTGACTTAAATAAATTTGATTTTGATAAGTTTGTCGCGTCTCTATTTCTTTAAAATATGTCACATATACAGGCTGTCTAGGGATAGATACAAAAACCGCAATAAACCATTGTTTGTCATCCACGCCTGAAAGTGTTCACGTGACTCAAAATGATCAATTTAATTAAATCAAACCTTCAGGCCAAGAAATCTCCAAATCCGGCCCTGGTAGATAAAGTAATATATGAACGTGTAGGTGTATTTTTGGCTGTAGAGAGGTTGGGTAATGTAGTATTTCATAAATTTATATTTTATCTCATGTTTTATAACGCGTATTACCTACAGATGTGTTTCTTTTATTTAAGGCAATGCTGCCATTGGTACAGGTGCTTTTATTATTTAGGAAAGCTACAGGGGCTCTATTATTGTACTTGAACGATGTGATTATTCCCACGACATCCTTTGACCAATAGTGGTCGTGTGTTGTGCGAAATGATGTGCATCGACCAATTGCATAGTAACGCGCTTTTCACTGTTATTGAATTTTTCGAGAATAGCTGTACGACCCGCGTAAATTAAATAACGATAAAAAAACTTTAAAGTGTGTTTTTTGCATCTATAGTGATTGATATTTTTTTTCGTAAAACGTATAGTTTATTAAATATGAATATTTACAATTTTTTTAAATATAACATTTTTCCTTATATTATTTTGTTGTATTCTTTTGTCTGTGGATTTCTTAAGTGATTATTACTTTTTATTTAACTGAAAAAAAAAACACATTAAAAGTTGCTTTTGTTTTGAATATTTTTATAAATCTGCTTTAAAAAAAAGCTTTGTTTGCCAAGATTGCCTTGGATTGGGGTTGCTAAAGGCACATAATGTAAGTATAAGAATATCTTAGTTGAATGCAAGAATTTTAACGACTATCTCAACAAGCGCGGATTAGAGGGGGGCAACGTTGTAATTACCAATTCTAGCAAAAAAATATGCACTTTTTGTTAATATTTAAAGGGAAAACAGTAGAATTACCCCCCCACCCTTCTTCGAAAGTTGAAACTCAAAGTTACCTTGTTCAGAACTTGTGTTTTCCTGTGTAAGGAATAGGAATTATTAAACGATGATTTTTTTATTCTAATTTTTTAGTGCATTTTTAGAATGTAGAATATATCATAGCCTATTTTTAGCGTTCGCTGGTATCGTTTTTCTTTCTTACCTGACCTAATAAGTGCCCTGTTTTTTTTCAAAAGTGTCCTTTTGTAACCTTTTTAACTTGAGCTTTGTGACCCTGATATGTGCCGTAAAACCTAGACTCGATCGGCTGTCGAAGCCAATAAACAATATGCTTCTCCTTGTGATATTGACCTCTGACCTTATTCGCCGGGTTTTGTAAAATTTTAAAAATAAAATATATTGGCTGGTATTAAAAGGTAAAGTTATACTAAAATGATACTAAAACTTTTCAATTTATTGAGTACTGAATAATCTTTTGATATATTTTAAAGACTAAAACTTTTTAACTACGTTTTTAAAATCATGAAAGTGATTATTTGTTTTGCACACAAATTCTAGTTCAAGCCCTGCCGCGTATTACATTTAGCGTTCAGGAAATAGTTCAGATGATTCAATAGTATTTCGGGGGCAGTACCTGTTAAGATGTGGCAATTTTATTAGTTGTCGCGTTTAAGGAAAAGGATATTCCAAGCCGTAGCCGATCCAACTAGCAGTGACCCATTTCCAACAAACAGGATGTGTAAACTTTTGCCAAAAATGCAGTGGTGGAGAGGCACCTCTTCTTCATGAAATGGGAGAGGAAAGAGAACAGCGCGAAACTATTATTTGTGCCACAGCAGAAGCTTTGTCTCCCTGTTCCAGTAAGGTAATTGCCAATGATGTGGGGATATTTTACCCGGCTCTGGTACAAAATGGCGCAGGACAAAATAGCGTGGACAAAATGGTGCAGGACAAAATAGCGCAGGACAAAATAGCGCAGGACAAAATAGCGCAGGACAAAATGGCGCAGGACAAAATAGCGCAGGACAAAATGGCGCACGTCATAAATCCCAAGTCGATTTGCCCTCTCCAGCCGAAGTGGACCAGGGGCCGAGGATAAGTTTTTTTAGTATCCCAACCTTACCCGGTTAGGTTTTTTTACAAAAAAAAAACTTGCCTGAACAGATTAGGTAAGTTTTTCTTGTAAAAAAACCTAACCGGGTCAGGTTGGGACACTAACCTAACCTATCCTCGGCCCCTGGTCCACTTCGGCTGGGGCAGTTTGAGTGATAAGGTTAGGCCTTCACTGTTTAATAAACTAACCAAGTAAGGTTAGGTTATTTTTTTAGTATCTCCGAGGATAGGTTAGGTTAGTATCCCAACCTAACCGGGTCAGGTTGGGATACTAACCTAACCTATCCTCGGCCCCTGATCCACTTCGGCTGGTGCAGTTTGAGTGATAAGGTTAGGCCTTCACTGTATATTAAACTAACCAAGTAAGGTTAGGTTATTTTTTTAGTATTTTTTTGAGATCTGCGCTATTTTGTCCTGCGCTATTTTGTCCCGGGCTACTTTGTCCCGCGCTATTTTGTCCTGCGCTATTTTGTCCTGCGCTATTTTGTCCCGCGCTATTTTGTCCGCTCTATTTTGTCCTGCGCTATTTTGTACCAGAGCCATTTTACCCTTGACCGTCCAAAACTTTTTGAAACGACAAGGGTACCGGAGTTATAAAATAAAGAAAACGCAAGAGATTTTTCCAAATGATCAGTTTCGAAGAATACAGATTTGTGAAACCATGATTGAAAAAGCGAATCACGATGAACATTTTAATAAAACTATTTGTTTTACAGATGAAAAATCGTTTTCAATTCATGGCCATCACAATCCTTCCCTTGTTCGTTACTGGTCAAGGAAAAAAAACATTTGTATATTGCAGAACGGATCCAGTATCCTCAAAAACTTAATGTCTGGACTGGGATTTTAAATGACAATATCATTGGTCTTTTTTCCTTAATGGTTATTTGCGAGGAAGAAATTAAATAGCTCTGTTGCAGGGCCATATCATTTCCCACCTGATGACACTTTGCCTGTGAGAGTGTTTTTCAATTAAACGTTTCAAAGGCGTCTGATTCCAAGCAGGCAAGGTATTATCATCTGGTCTCCAAGATCACCAGATCAGTGGCGGATCCAGGGGAGGGGGCACAAGGGGCACCTGCCCCCCCGAGAATTTTTTGAATATACAAAAAAATTAGTAAAAAGTAATGTTTTTGCTAATAAAAATTCCAAATTTTTGCCTGCGGCACATGAAAGTGTCTATTGTTTTTATCATCGAAATTACAACCACTGACTAATTCAATAAAATATATACCGTTTTTTACCAACAGAGAATGTCACGTAAAGTGCCCCCCCCGAGAAGCACCTCTGGATCGGCCCTTGCACCAGATTTGGCACCCAATGATTTTATTGAAAAGCTACCACTTTGGGTAAACTTCGGGCAAAAATAATCAACACTCTACAATCAGCGACACCTGAAATGCTAAGTAATGTCCGAACTGAATTTTATAACAGGGTTGGATATTTTAATTCTTAAATCAATATGAAAGAATTTGCTTATAGAACAGACCTCTCTCTTATTTGTTTCGCTGGGGAAGCCAGAAACTATAGTTTGTGGTAAAGACGGCATTAAATATGAAAAAGAACAAGCTTGAAAAAAAGGATTATACGTTACGTAGTTATAGTCTAAATCGATTTTCTTTACGAACTATCTAAGAAAAAGATCGCCGCACTAGGGGAAACAATCGGTGTCAGAAATTTCCTTCCTCTACTTCCGGGGCGCACAGAGGACAGGTATTGGCTACACTTCTTTTACTTTTTTAATTTAAGAGCGTTATTTGAGTAAGTATATTCCCAATTAAATTAGTTTGCCGAAACCACTGTTGCTCTGGTTGATAAAGTCCCTGTCTACTTTCTATTGATCTCTAGCTCCTCTGCTCATTCTTCAAAAAGGTATCAGCATTCTCAGGAGCGCTAAGTGCCTCTAGGTGGGTGCGGTAAGTGTCTTCAGCGTCACCTAACCGTTAGAGTATACAAAAATTCAGCGTAAGACCTTTGGACTAGCTAGCTCAATACTTTTAATTTAAAAAAAGCTTTGTAACATTTTTCTAAACGTGGAAATAAAAGGGCTAGTCATCGCGAAAATAGAAAAACAATAGCAACAAGTTTTCGTGTTTTGTTGGACAAACCACAATGCTGCCTCGTAGACAATCGATAAAGGCTCTTTATTTTGTACAAGCAAAATACTTCTACCACACGATTTCAATGTGTTTTTTACCAGGTCACGTTGCAGGAAACCTATAGCTTAATTATGTAAACTTAAACCTGCAATACGGATCATTTGGTGATCCGTGGCAGCATTCTCTGTAAAAGTTCCATAGAACATATTATTTTAACTTTTACACTGCAAAATAATCTATTTGGATTAAAAACGCAAGTTTGACGTTAATGAAATGCTCTTAATATATTTTGACAGTTGTTTTACATCAGTCAAATATATCCAGGGCGTTTAACACCTGTATTTAGTCGCTTGTATTTCATGGGTTGAATGAATAAAAGGAGTTTTGTGGGTGGAAAATCTCGTGCACTTAGGTTACCTTGCTGGTTCCGTTGCACCCCACTGTCCACTGTTTCAGACCTGAACACCTGCTGCCTTAGCACAGGAGCAGATTTTTCTCGGTTGAAACTTTCTAATATCGCTAGGCCTTGGCACATAGCTTCCAAAATGCGGCCAGTGCCGGGCACTCGGTTAAGATATGTAGAGAAGATTCCTCATCCTCCATTCACCATCGATATTTCCAGAATGCTAAGGTGTTTACTAAGGCGACAGTGTCCTGTTAAAAGCCCTGTCACCAGGCTTGTATTTTTTCTCCGGGTGTACACTGCTATAGGTAATTAGGCTTAAGCGTATTACCAAAAAAGACCCATTAACCGTATACAGATTTGTAAAAGTCTTAGGATACATGGACTGCGTCGTGCGTGTAAGAGAGAAGTAAAAGAGATAAATATATTTTAGGCGGTGTCTCGAGAGGTGATCGGCGCTTCCACTTTGTTTTAAGCCCGCATTCGAGCTGGTAGTAGGAAATTAAAGGAACACATCGTGAGCTCCTGCCTTCAGAAAGTTTTTGGTCATTCCGGTCTTTCAAAAATGGGCGTCAATAATTTTCTCGGGTCTACTACGATATACCTCGATGCTGGAAAATGCGTGTTTTTTTTTTTAATAATAAGTTTAGGTCTTTTTATACCGTTTTCAAGAAAAAAAAATGCGGATTTTTCACATTTTTTTTAGAAATTTCAAAATTAAAAAATTAGTAAAAAATTACACAAATTGCTATAGAAAGAGGTTATTTGACGTTTGTGATGTCGAGATAAAAACGGGCGGCTCACAATCCACTGAACTTGACCTAAATGGTCAATTAGCCAAAATAAGGTGACCAACTGTCTGGCAAGGGACGAAAAAAGGTAATTGTGTTTTTAATATATTATATTATATTAATATAAATAGGGTACACCATATTTTTTAAATCTAACGTTCTACCTGACATCTGGCTCCAACCATTTAATTGGTCGCGCATTTTTGACTCTGTAAAATAGTCCAAAATCGTCTATTGAGTATTTATAATGGAAAAAATGATGCAGAAAGCTATATAGTTTGTTATTTATCATAAAAATGATGTAAAAATCAGCACAGCCGAACATTCTAATCAGCCTAACCTGACCTTACATAAAGTAAACCACAGGAACGGTAATTCAGCAGTTCGGTTTGGTTTGGTTCGGGTCGGGCTTAGGTAAGGTTTGTTGTGTCTTAAAGTAATTCAGCAGGAGTCGGCTGCGCCGACTCCTGCTGAATTACTTTAAGACACAACAAACCTTACCTAAGAACAAGTCAAACCGAACTTAACTGAGGCAAACCGAACCCAACCGAACCGAACCAAACCGAACCGAACCGAACCGTACCGAACTGAACCGAACCGAACTGAACTGAACGGAACCGAACCGAACCGTACCGCACAAGCAATAAGCAAGAATCGGCTGCGCCGATTCTTGGTGAATAGTTCTAAATAAATAAATTCCTATAATTTGGGCCTTTAACCCTCAGATGCCCCGTAACAAGGCTTTGCTAATCCATTCTCAATCTTTGTTGTTTTGTATGTGAGCAACAAAGACTTAATCGCGATTAAATCCATGATCGCGCTTAAGTGCTTACGGTGCATCTGAGGGTAAGTCAGCGTAAGCAAATCGAATTGGGAAATTTGATATGGCCGAATGACCTGGAAACAGTCGGCCCAGCAAAAAATTTCTCTCAATGTGTCAAAACATCTGTGGGAAGGTCAACTGTACAAATTTTCAAAATTATGTGAAAAAACCGTGAAAAAACTCGAAAAACTAGGTATGTAATTAATTTAACATTGTTAAATTATTAATCCTAAGCTAATTTACAAATTTATGTCGAAAATTTGACGATGCAGTGATAGAAATTGATTTTTTTCAACCAAAACAAGTCAAAGAAAATCACTATGTAACGTTTTTTAAAAAATTATTTTTCAAAAAAACCATACTTTTTTTTTAAATTTCCCGTATCTAAATCGACTAAAAATAGTCCAAAGAATCATTTCCATACAAAAAAATCGTTATATAAGGCGTTTTGACGAGCGAGGTATAACGTAGTAGAACCATTTTCTCTCTTACCCAAACACACACCGCACATGTATTGGAATGGGTCTTCTACCCTTTTTTTCTTCCATAACACATACCATCAACTGGGGTATTACCCGGAGTTTTATGGCACACTGTGCGTTTTTTTTTAATTTCCCGCCCTGTAACTCTGCATGTGACATTTCTCATCGCGTTTGACAGCTGATTAGTAAAATGAATGGCGGTGCCTCCTTAGGTTATATTTTGGTCGTCGAAAGAAAAAGAGAAATATTTTTTAAAATATTTCAAAAAAATAGTTTTTTTTTTAGTTTTTTAATTCGCCTTAGTGTCTTCTATGGTACGAAAAACTAATAGATGATAGAGGCATAGCCCAATGGAATAATTTGTAGTCCAATATGTTACCAAAATTTATGAGCCAAAAAATTTTTATTCCACTTGTCACAAAATTGCAAAAAACTAAAAAGTCGCCTTTTTCCTGGGTAATATGAAACGTTTTTTGATGCTCATAGTTTACATTAGATTAAATTAACTTACATTAACTTATTCTAAGCCAAATTAGACTAACTTAATAGATTTTTTTGTGAAAAAGTGTTGTTTTTTTACTTAGGAAGGTTCCTAAAGACATATTATAATAAATTGTTTACAGAAAAGACGAGTAAAAAACTTTGGAAAAACTGTAAAAACTGAAAATCCTCTTAGTTAGTCTAATTTGGCTTAGGGTAAGTTAATGTAAGTTAATTTAATTTAATCTAATGTAATTTATGAGACTGACTTAATCTTTAAAAAGTGTATTTTGATACCAAGAATGTATTTTGATAACATTTATCTTTGTTTTTAATGAAATAAATTTGAAAAAAACACAGAGATCGCAGATCGATATTAGCGTCCCCTTCAAAAATGGGTACCAAGCCTATTTTTACGAGACTGAGGGGTAAAATACCTTTTCCCTTTATTTTTTTCTTTGAGGTTAAAAATTGCCCAAGTAACCTATTTGTTATCCCGCTATATATTGTTGTTTGTTTTATTTTCCAAACGTAAAGAACAAAGTTGGAAACTTTTAAAATAAAATTGATTAATTTAATTTTTAGCTCAGTTTAATGTAGCAGAGTTATAAATTGTTGCGGAGTTTATATACAGGAAAATACAGGAAAATATGAAATAAAATAAAATGACAAATGTGAATTTTAGTACCCGTGAATTTCAAAATCTAGTTGTCGTGTCTAATCGGGTAAAACGAAGTTTTTGTTTCTCTCATATTTTTCCGTGGGTAGCTCGAAAGCTTAACCTCATGGGGGCATAAGATCTAATGGACATCTAATAAAGTTAATTAGACGGTTTTGTCTCTAATCTATGTCTATAGTGAGGAAAAATGACATTAAATAGACATACTAAATTGGGGCACTTGACAATTTTATTTTTATTTTATTTGATATACGTTAAGTTAAAAAATGGGTTTCAGGTATTTGGGGGAACTTAAGCCCTCCACCTCCTCCTCTTCTTCTCCCTGTATATGCCCATGATTTATTTAATAGTTGGACAAGCTTTCTTTTTATTTTTCCTTTTCATTTACGCATCATAATTTACTTCACCATAAACCTTTTATTCCACTTAGGCTTCCATAAAGCAAAAAATATATTCATGATTTTTATAGCATTTTCATTAAATTAATAATTTATGGCTAAAGTATAAATAGTTTTGTCAGCAGATTTTTTTTTTGCAGAAATAAAGTAAGTAAGTTCAAAAGTCGCGTGCGTAAAAAATTATAGCAATAAAAAAGAGCTGTAAAAATGTTTTATTATTTTTAAGCGTACCTTATAAATTCTTGTAATTAAATTCAGTTTACTCTGTAAATTAAACAGCAAAAAGCTATCAAAAGCACGGTTTCGACAGTTTAATTATATCAAGGACGCCATATCCACCATAAATAATATCTACAAATGACAAACGTCATTAAAAAAAACAAGAAAAAGTCTTTTACGTATCTAGTATATGCTACACCTACTACTTTAATTGTAAAAACATTGGCAATATTTTTTTAGGGTTTATTATAATGTTGAATTACATCATTTACATTCTATGTAAATTTAAGTTGTAACAAATAAAAAATATTATTTTCTCTTAAAACAAACAACACTAAATGATATGCAAACCATCCTCAATTTCTAAAATTTAGGAAATTCGAGAAAATGTATCATTAAAAAATAAAATAAACACGGTTTTATTCGACTGTAATATTATCTAACGTTTCTCAGTCCTTCTCACCTATTCAATTCACTGTTTATTAAAGTGAATGTCATAACTTTGTTTAATTGTTTTCATTACTTTTCTGTGAAATTTATTGTTGGAGTTATTGGTAATAGTATCAAAGGGGGGTTTACATATAGGAAAATAAAAGAAGTAAGGGAAGACCCCCCAAACGAGATAGGTGGCCGATTTGAAGAAACACGCGGGAACTAGATGGATGAACACGGCGACAGAGAACAGTGGAAGATATTGGGGGAAGCCTATGTCCAAAGATGGATTAATGAAGGGTAAATATATAGACAAAAGGTGAGACCTTAGGTTTGGCAACTACGCCTGGGAGCGTGCATTTTTCTTTCCCCAGTGCATCCCACTATCCCTAAGTTTATTTTTTTCCTTGTCGTACTTCATCGTTTTTTAAAAAATGTTAGGACGTCTAACCCCTTCAGGAATCTCAGGTCTTCCGATTTTAACTCCTCTACTTCGAATACTCCATTTTATACTCTTATAAATGCTTTACATTGTTCTAGGAAGTGAAACGCTATTTCTTCTTCATCTTCGCACATTGAGCATGTCCTATTGTGCTTTATCTTAAGAGTGGTTGGGTCCATTAAGTATACAGTGGGGACCAACTCAAGAAGAAGGTACACTTTTTTTTTCCTGCCCTGCCCTTTTGCTTAAGCTACAGCTACTGAGAGTTTTATTTGCATCTCTACAGCCGTTTAAGTTGGTTCACGCTTTATGCAGCTCTTTAAATGTTGATTTTTTATGGCTCGTGATTGTTTGCCCCCTTGTCAGCCGTAGACAATGTTAAGGGCCAACAAAAACTTTATTCTGATCCCCTTTTTTTCTGTTTATTGACCTTTTAATTGCAAGTATCTAATTTTAACTTACTTGTCTTTCTTATATCAGTTATTTTCTTAAATATGTGTATTGAATGCGCAAGTTTTTGAACGTTTACCTCAATAGCAACAATCGTTATCAAAGTCAAATATGCAACATAGAGGACTTATTTTACTACATAACGGCACTCAGTGCTGTTAAAACGAAGCGTCTTTATATCTATCAAATTTGGGTGCAGTTTTTAAGGCACAACCATACTTCTTACTTATTTAAAAAGCTTTATAAATTAGCTGAAACTCACTCATTTATTAGCCGAGTTTTGCACTTAGTTTTCGGCTTTTTGTTTATTATCACGGTGGAGAATAATGGATTTAAATGGCTCTCCACGGAAAGTAAGTGACGCTTAATTACAAAAAAAAATACTTGTTGTTGAGAATTTGAGTAAACTGAAATGTTCCTGCCGTCGTCGCCCAAAGTTAATTAAAAAAATAAATAGAATTCAGAAAATGGTCTGAAACAAGAATTTTTTTAGAGTTTTAGTTTCAAGTGAACTTTAAAAAATCTTGCGTAAAACTTTTTTCCATTATGTTATACAGTTTTTTGTATTCAGGATTTTTCAGTGCGTGACCAATGCATTCTTATTTTTTCTTTTCAAATTGAATATAATTTATTTTTCCATTTTCTTGGTTCGTGACTTTGTCAGCCCATGAAATTCTAAACATATTATATCATCAAACAATTTTTCGTGGCTAATCGGGTAAAAAGAAGTTTGTGGTTCTCTCATATTTTTCCATGGGTAGCTCTAAAGCTTAACCTGACGGGGGTCCAAGATCTTCTGTTAGTTTCTCTCGTATCTCGGTAGATGGCACTTCTTACGAGGGTTTTTTACTGTAGACATAGGATTAGAGACGAAACCGTCTAATTAACTTCGCAAGGGTGTTCTGAGAAGTCCCATAAGGACGAAACACTTAACTGTCAACACTTATCAGGTGTCTATTAGATCTTGGACCCCCGTGAGGTTAGGCTTTCGAGCTACCCACGGAAAAATATGAGAGAAATAAAAACTTCTATTTACCCGATTAACCACAAAAACTTTTATAATTCAACTGATAGTTTTCGCTCTTTTTTATTGTTGATTCAGTTTTAATCTAATGTACCTGCTGCACATAAATTGGTTGAAATTTAGGAAATTCTTTTTCTCTATTTCAATTATTTGAAATATTTTCTTAAGATCCACGGTCTCGTTTGAAAAAGAGTTCCACCTTACCTACTTGTTAAAAATCCAGCTAAAAGCTAAACAGCTGGACCTAACCGATGATTCTTTCCTTTTTCAACTAGAATATAAAAAAGGATCACAAATGTAAAGAGGAGTGAATTTTAATGCAAGATTTTGGCAGTAGCGTCGCTTTGAAACCACGCGAGACCCAGGCAAATAACATAATTAAAGTAGGTGACAGAATTATTCTACATAGAAGAGTTTTGTCTGAAGTTTAAGAAAGCAAGCAATAAAAATCTTGTGATAAAAGCCGCTTTCTTCTATCTGCCATACGTGATAGCAAATAAGCTTAACAGCATACGATATATCGCAAAAAACTTTTCGCTTAATAAGATAAAAAAAATACGAAACCTAGTTGCTTCCCTGTCCTCCTGGAAGATTCAAATTGCTGTTAACCTAACATTTGAAGAATCGCAAACTTATCCTAACGTTTCCATGCACGCACATGTTAGGATTCATTTGCGATCAATTGACCAAGGTTTGATTAACTATGATTTTAACTTCCCAAAAGGAATCTAGGGGACATAATTGTTTTGCGAATCTACCAGATAAGAAAAAGCAGTACTGCCCATGTAGAAGCCTGCTTAGAAAGACAAAAACTAATTTAGCAGATTTTACCTAATAGAAGCAAATTCTTTCCTTTATCTCCTCATAGTTCTTATTCCTCCTGTCTTATCAAGTCGAATGAATTTTATTGCATTGTCTATTACGCAGATTTAAAAGAAAATACACTGTCGATGCTGTAACGAAAACTTGTTTGTTCTTTCGCTAACTCTGGTGTATAATTTCTCCACTGGTGTTCCCGCTCTTTTTTTGACTATTAGTTTATATGCCGCCAGAATTTGCTGAGATCTGGGTAAACTTTCTTTTTCTATTCTTATCTAAACTCCTGCTAAATGATTTTTTCATTATCTAAGAAGGCTTCCCTATGGCCAGGATAGCTTTTTCCTCCATGGTATGCATTTGCCTGTCTGGTTTAGATATTATTTACTATAAATATATAAACCTATAATGATGTGCTGACACGTAGAACTGGCAACGCAGTACGGAGCTGACTCTCTCACCAACATTTCGTATTATATAAATGTTATTGACATAACCTCTCTCTGCCATGCCATCAATAAATCAAGCAGCTTCCTGCCTTTGCGATATCTTATTCTATTTAGCTTTGATGTTTTGCGATTGCAGATGTAGTTGGACTAATGCCACTTTGTCGTGCCCTCAAAACTACTGGATGAATCACGGCGAGTACTCGGTTAAAACTCGAAGAGATGATTGTTCATCTTTAATATTCCATCGAAACTCGGAAACATTAAAAACCTTTTAATGTGATTTTAGTAGTTTCACATCTCTGTTATCTCAAGCGTGAGAAAGAACCTTACACCCGGTTCCCACCTATGACTTTCTCGTGGGTGCCCACTCACGCGTGTCATGATCTCAATATGAAATGTTATGTCAAAAAAACTCGTAGGTGGGAACCGGGTTTTACCCTGGAGGCACTCACCTCCCCAATTGGCAGGTTGGCTTGCCCCATTCGTTCCGTATCTTTTCAGAGCCGACTGCATGTTCCCTTTACCAAAAAATTGTGTAAAATAACTTTCTGTGCTGAATTTAATTCTTTGAGGAAAACTTATAGGTCGATGTTTCCATGGAAACTACGCTATAGTATTCTCACGCTGCACAGACCGTTTCATTTAAGCTAGTTTCCTGAAGTTTGAGCCACTGTGGGGAATATTTATCTCCTTTTAGAGCATTGACTCGGTGAAAGATGGGACTTGTTTTATGAATATTTATTACGATTTTTATTCTTCAATCTGTGTGAAAAGCTGCCGTGCCAGTTTCGACACAAATTATGAAAGTGATATCTTGTGGGTCAGGGTGATTTGTTCTAGACAGATTTCTTGATGGAGTTTTCCAAACAAAACTTTTTCTGGTTATTACACCAATATTAAGAAATCTAAACGATTGTAGAAGAACAATCAAAACATTGTAATTTTGTTGTTTATCACAAAGATACATTTTTCAAATTTTGTTAGGCAAATATTTATTTTTTCTTATAAACCAGTGGCAAATTAGTGATTTTTCTTTTTGTAAGAGAAACGCAGTTGTCTCTTAATCAAAATTTTGAGTAGTAGTAGCGTAATACCCAGATAAAGTTTTTCTTGTCGAAGTAATTCACCAGAAACATAGAATCTATGAGTTTGCTAAACTTAAACAAAAAAAATCGCAAAGGTAAAAAAGAACAGACAATTTTTAAACATATTTTCTTCTCTTGCATCTATATTTGTTAAATTTTCAGTTTCGTGGGTTATTTGCTGAATGCCTTAAAAAACTCTCCACATGAACTTAAGCATAAAACCTTAAGACAAGAAAGAAAAGAGGGTCCTTATAAGGATAAGCAGGTACTTGCCTGAGCATTTCCAAAATTAGCCACAAACCACATTTTCGTTTAATCAAGCTCATGGGAAGTTAAAAATTTCACGTGTATGTACACTAGGATTTATAAATATTGTCGCAACTTAAATTTTTGGAGAAAAAAAGTTTAAGCGAACTTATCAACAATGCATCTCTTATTAAACAATATCTAGTAGGAATGTTACATTCTTCCTTGAATTGTGTATGCCTTCGTAAAGGATAAAGCCTTAGATTTTTAATATATTTTTTACATATTTGATGATAAAATATGAAAAATACCTTAAAATTTGACATCAGAAGGCTTCGGGTCCCCCCAACCCCAAGTAGTGGCGTAGTTGCGAAAAGACATGATGACCTTTTTTTTTTTTTTTTGGTCGCAAGTTTTTGAGAGGGCTCGCTTTGTAGCTGTCGGGCCCCCCCCCAAGACACATTCCTGGGTGCGCCACTGGTTCCAACACGTTTTATTTTTTATTATTATTTAATGCATGTTCGGCAATGAACTTACCTGGGTGCCAAGTCATGCTTATATTCTGAAAATATGTCAAATCTGGAAAAATTTTATGACAATATTTATAAATACGAGTGTACTATACATATAAGTCTATCTAGGTATATTATGACGTTAGTTTTACTGAAAGCGTATGCACAACCACATTTTATTGGGAAAGTCTCAAGGCCACCTGCACCAGTTTGTTCGAATTTCAAGGGCACATAAGATAAATTATCGTGGCAATCCCCGCTGTTAAGGCTCAAAAGTTAAGACCGTACAAATCCTGTATTAGTTTAATTAAAATCGGCTTAAGCCTCACTGTGACATTTTTGTATAAAGAAGAGGAAGTGTGTAGCTAAACCAGCAAACTGTCCACCAGTGGTCATGTCACTGAAAATGGATTGATTTATTTTAGTTCATATAGCAGAATTGAAAAAGTTCGTCTTTTTGTTTAACAGATTCCTTTAGATTTAAAAAAAAGGAATGAAACAAAAGAAGAACAACGACAACTATACACTAAAATACCAAATTGCATATAATGCAAAAGCATAAAACTATAAACAACAAGTGAAAAAATTAAAATCATAAAAAGTTTCACACCTTTGACAGTGGGAAAGAAGAATTATAAAGGTCAGTGGCTTGGTGTTGACATCATACACATGCATAGAAAGAAGTTTTCCGAAAATTTATGTATGGTCTTTGGTGGCTTAATAAAAGAACGTTTGCGTACAGAGCAAGAGATTCCGGGTTTGAGTCTCGGCCAAAGACAAACTTTTAATCATTTTTCTTTCTTTAATTTTACTTGTTGTTGACAACAATATAGTTGTATAAAATATAAAACTAAATATTAAAAAGCTGTTAATAAAGGTATAAAAAGGTAAGAGTAATGTAAATCAGGACTGGTATTCTCATAAATTGGCTGAAAAACGTTACGTTTTGAAAACACTAAGCGAAACGCATAGCACCCTTCTCGCATGGCATTTGCGCTGACCGATCAAATTCATGTTGGTAAACGCGCCCTTGGGATGGAACTCGCTAAGCATCCTTTTTAATGAGAAATGTTGGGCTAGCGGTGTCTTAACCTGATTGTAATGAGCCCTACACTCCTAGGGTGTAAGAATAAAGGTTGTATAGATGTAAACCATAAATGTTCATCATATTCTAACAAATAAAATAAAGTTTTAGAAGAAAATTTTGTTAAAATTCTTCAATAATTTTAAAAGTGTAAATGGTTTAAAGCTTTGACACCATCACCACCATTTCATTGTTCCAATTAAATACAGGCTCAAATGATCGGGTACTTACTCTACAAGGTACCTTTACATATGGAAATGTAAAAAATTTGCTCATAAAAAATGTTTAATTATTCATTTATCTGTACCACTTAAATAGATTCCAGAAGGGAGAGAAATACAATAAATATTTATTCACAAACTCCTGAAAATCCTACTACTATCCATTTCTACCTTGAAGAATAAGAAAGGTAGCTATTTTCGTACCTTATTGTACTTAAAGTATAGGCTAAAGGCTTCCTTTAACCACTATAAATACAAAATTGGCCAAAAAAATACAAACTGTGTGCATAATACTCTTTAATAAGTTTGAATTTTTAAAAAACGCCAAGCGATTTCCAGAAACGGATGCCAATTGGTAAGTGTTTTTAAACACTGTTACCGTTATAAAAAAAATGCTTAGTGCAGTCGTACGTGAACCTCATTTTTGCACTTTTGCTCAGGTGCGCTCATAAAAAGGTGAGCGTCTTAAAAACGCTATGCGTTTTTGATTACGAGAATACCTGTCCTGATAAGGCATTTACATACATTCACATATATCAAGATACCTGTGCCTAGACCAGAAGCCCGAAGCATCTTGTGCAGAAACAGAATAAACGCACCAAGAGGAAATTCAATTTGAAAAACATTTTTTATAGTCTTCTACTAATTTTATGAGCTAATACTTCATATATATTAGTCTATTCATCAAATAAAGATTTAAATTGAATTTTGTAAATTATTTGTCATTTCGTCGAAACACTGCATTACGTTGCAAAACATAAGTCGGGATCCCCGATTAAAGTAGTGGGGATTTCGAAACCCATATATTAGGGAGCCTCGAGAAAATCCAACTAAAATGTGAGTAGGCAAAAGCAGCTCTAGAATTTTAAGAATTGCCGGAATAATAAGAAAAACTATTAAGATACAGAAAGAGTCTATTGAGATACAGACTCGTTTATTTTTGAGTACATGATGGCAATAAAAGCATTCAACATTGCAAACGCGCATGTATCTATGATTTTGTGTATGTGGTTGGTTTCCTTGAGAGAAGTTCATACCAGAGTTTCCAACCCTAAAATCCCTGTGCAACTCCCGTGGTACTTCTTTAAGTTTTTGCGACATAATTTATGAACTATGCACATAAAATCGTCTAAACATATGACGTTATCTTTACTAAAAGTATATGCATAAGCATATTTTATTTGAAATTATAGTGGCCATCTTCGCTGGTGAGGTTTAAAAGCTAAGACCGTATAGACCCTGTGCCAAATTGATTAAAATCGCCTTAAGCCTGTGCCATTTTTGTATAAAAAAGAGAAAGTATGTGGCTAAAACAACAAATTTTCTAATATACATCTCACTGAAAATGGATTGACTTAATATTGGTTTAGATAGTGTAATTGAAAAATGATAAGGTCTGTGTTTCTTACACCGCTTAAATGATTAAGCCCAGGAAAACTTCAGAATATCGTTTATAATTTAGCAACCAAAATTCAATACTTTTTACAATTCAAAGTTTTATTGAAGTAATCATATTTGAAAAATTGCTAAAACAAATATTCATTTATGTGACACCTTAATAAAAAGTGCTATGCGGTGTTTAATTGGAAACATTCTTTTATTTATCAGACTCCATTACGTTTAAAAAGGTGAAAGAAAGAAACAGAAAAAGAACAACGAGAACAACAAAGTTATATAAAACACAAAACCAATAACTGAAAAGCGGTTGATAAAGGAATAAAAAAATAAGAATAAGTAAACTTTTTGGATCAGATAAGACACACACATAGCTCACACAGGTATCAAAATACCTATGCCTAGGCTAAGAGCCTGCAGCAGCTATAACGGCAATATATTATGTAGAAAAAATACATGTAGCTTTTACAGAAACAGACTGGAGGCACCAAGAGACAATTTAAATAGAGACATAATTTAAATTGTTTTTTACTTAGAGTTGAAGGTAATTTTTATTTAGTAAATTCTAGTAGTGTAGTAGTGTGGGTTCTATACCAAATGGTAACCATGCCATCCACTTCTCCGAAGTGGATGACCTGCTGCTGAAGAAGTGAACTTGGCATGACCTTCGGGCAAAAGAAGCGTACAAGAAGCTGTCAGCAATGACGTAACAACCGGAGGCTGTTGAAAGGCCCTAATGAGTTAGGTGCCAATGCGAGAGTAGGTAAAATGAGGTGGTTTTTTTAGTAAGCTAGCCGCTTCACTTGCTTAGCCTGGGCTGTTGAAAGGCCCTATTGGTCAATGAGGGAGTAGATAAAATGGAGTGTTTTTTTGTTAGTACGATAGCTACTTCACTAGCTTCGCCTGGTCTAGGTAAGGCCTTAGCTGTTGAAAGGCCCTATTGGCAATGAGTTAGGTGCCAGCCAGTAAGATAGCCACTTCACTCGCTTAGCCTGGGCTAGGTAAGTCCTAATGTGAAAAAGGCCTTAGCTAGGTAATTGTTGGTTAAAAAATAAAATAATTTCTAGAAATATTTGTTAAAATTAATTGGGATAGCCTGTGTATCTCTTATCGTTGTTTATGCAGTTAGAAGTTATAGGATAACCTTAGTGACCCTGCACACGTTCCTGTTTTATCTAATACAGCTGGTTATTTATGCTATACAGGATGTATCAAAGTAAATAATTCTTAAATAAAAACTAAAAGTATGTTTTAATTATATATTTTTATTCATATATATCATATAAACCACACTCATCTCGACCATCAAATTTAAAAATAATTGATTGAAGATGTTTTTTCACGTCATAGTTTGGATATATTTTCGAATATTCCAGCGCCGCATCTGTTAATTTACGTTTCCATATTGTAGGTAATAATGGGTATAATGTTGGTAGTTTTTCCTCAATGATGTACCTGCATGAATCAAACCCAAAATATATCCATTCTGCTAACCATTTATAAATATTTTCATAACTTTTCTCTTCTAAAAGTCCTTCTAGTTCAAAGTCAATTTTAGTTGACCAATAATTATATTGAAAGTCCATCTAACTGTTATAGCTCTGGCTGAACGAATGAATGAAGTGTTGGGTAAAAAGATATAAGGCAAAAGTTGTTTGTGGTGTTTAACACCACGTGACCAATGCATGATATAATAGTGATATGTGTTTGTATTGCATCACCTACCTATTATGTAACGTAATCCGTGGCTGTTGTTTAAGTTTGAAGGACCCAAGAAATAATGTGTACCTATTATTGTGTTGTTACCTAACACGGTGTAAAATGGACAGGATAGCCAACAAAAAGACCTCACTAGCTTAGCCTGGTATGTTTGAATGTAAAACAGGCGTTAGATTAAAAATAATAATAATAATTATTATTGTCTCTGTTTGTTAAAAAATAAAGTTATTTCTCGATTTGCATATTGTATAGGTATTTTCTAGTGTTGTTTATATAGTTAACAGATAACCTTATGACCCCTCACATGTTTCTGTCTTATCGAATTAGCAATAGCCACAAGGTCACGTAATATGATGCAATCGTATGTAAATGATGCAATATTATGTAATACAGTTGGTTATTTATTTGTCATAATATTTGGTAAAAATGACAATTTTTAATTTTTCATTTTTTAAAAATGGTTGTAATGATCGTCAACAAGAATATTGCAAACGTATTGAATGTTAATATTTCAGAATAACGAAAACTGCATCAAAATACTTATTAATTTTAGTATCTATTGGAAAAACACACAAACAAAGGCTTAAGCAAGCAAGAGATGTATGTATCATAAAAAAGCCTTCCCTAAGTGCCAAAATGCATAATAAAATAAAATAAAATAAAAATAAGGGTGTGCATGTGCGCATGTTTTGCGTCGACAGTTTCCAAGAAAGACGCATTTCGGTGTACTGCGCAAATCTCATTTGGTCCTTAATAGTTTTTCACTAATTTCTCAGCACCTATTGAACCGATTGAAGAAATTCTTTTTGTGTTGCATTGGTGTGGCTTAACTTGTACTAATTCTTAAGGAGCAATAGATCACCCAAAAGGGCATTAATAGTTTTTCGCTAATTTCTCAGCACATATTGAACCGATTCGAGAAATTATTTTTTTTATTGCATTGGTGTGGCTTAACTTGTACTAATTACTAAGGAGATCTAGATCAATCAGAAAGGCCTTATTAACTAGGTATGTAATAGTTGAATTAATGAAGTGTTGGTTTAAAAAGCATTAGTGTTACAGGGTGAGGTGTAAAAATATGGATGTTAACCTAAAAGACCTTATTATACCTTTAGGTGAATTAACATGTTGGTTGAAATGGCATTATTAAAGTTGTTTGTATTTAACATATGATCAATGTATGATTAGGAAAACCAGTTTTTCAATATTGTGTTTACGTTTTGATAGGTTTGTAAAACTAAAAAGAGACCTAATTGAAAAATAGTCACTTTTAACGTAACTTAGGTTTTTTGATAGCTATTGAGTAAGTACATTAATATCTATACAAATGTGAAGTATGTTTGTGGTGTTTTATGCTAGATTAAATGCCATATAAACGGCAGGAAACTAACTTTACAGGTTTCCTCTGGGTAGTGTAAAAAGGGTCTTATTACCTAAAAATAGTCATTTTTAACGTAAATTATGGGTTATCTGATGATACTAGCCATTGAGTAGGTACATTAATATTTATATATATTTTATGCTAGATTAAATACCATATGAATGACAGGAAACTAACTTTACAGGTCGGTCTCCTCAGGTTACTGTAAAAAGGGTCTTAATAACTAAAAATATTATAGCTCTGGTTAAATGGTTAGATTAACAAAATGTTGGATAAAAAAGCATTAAGACTAATACTATACTAGTGTAGTTTAGTGTGACACACCTCTTTGTTAAACAAGTTTAGTAAATTTTTGGTATTTGGTTAGAAGAGTTATCTATATCTATTACAAATAGAATGATACAAACACGAAAAAGCCAATGTAATATGTTTTTCCTAATTTCTCAACATATATTGAACCGATTTAAGAAATTATTTTTGTATGTGATTGGTGCTGGATTCACATTGACTTTATTTTTTAAGAAGATAACTCGGTCACTAGGACCTTGTTAGGTTTTTGTTGATATCACAACTTTAAATAGACCGATTTGAAAAAAAAAATTGTATTGAATTGGAGGATTTAAATATTGTTTTTTAAGTCGAATTTTTTGGTTCAAAAATAAATGAGAAGAGAAAATTATTTAATATTAATAATATATTATTTTAATATGCAATCCAAAGGACATTATTATATAAACACACCCTAGGAAAAGTTGTTTACCTATAAGTTTAATTCTTGTTTGTTACCTATTTATTATTATGTTAGATTTGATTTTAAAAATTGAATTCGAACTAACACTTTAATTTAAAATAAAGCAAAGAAACTTTAATTTAAAATAAAGCAAAATCATTTTTGTCAATGAGATAATTTAACTAACTACCTATGTAACTGCTAAAGAAATTATTATTAACATTTTCTTCTTTGTTTAAACTTTAGACAAAATCCTTCAAGATTTAACATCCGAAGATGTGTGAATGTTAACGAAGATTTACGATTACCTTAGGAAATCTGGTTTAATGTTTGAAGTTAGGTGCAAAAACTCTGTCATGTGTCATATAAATTATCGGTTTGGTGTAACGTAATGGATAAACGAAGAAGGCTGAACTTCTAAAGATAGTAAGTGGTTGCCACAAATCTCTCATATAAGCTTTTCAGTACAGCATTAAACAGAATGGTAAAAAATTGATAAAATGTGCACGCGCTTGCAGATAGAACAACAATCTATGAAAAAAAATATGGATATGTTTCTTTTGATAGCGTTATATTTTTTAAAATCATTTGGCATATATATTAAAGCGAAAAACAGAATTAAAATATCATATACAAACAAGTGTTCCTTTATGGAACAATATTTGGCATTTGGTAACAAACCAGTGTTTGTTTATTAAACAACTGTTTTTGATTTATTTTTTCTTTATTAATACCATAGACTATAGTAGAAGACTAGCAAATAAATAAAGAACTTTAAAATTTATTTTAAAAAACGTACTTACTTAATAAAGAAGTTTAAAATCTTTGTTTGGCCCATCGATAACTCAATTTCCTTTCTCTTTAAGAATCACCAAAATTGTATTCTCCTTTAACCTTTATTTTTTCTTTTTAAAATCAATGCGAGGGAAAACTAAAACAGTGCTTCTTTAGAAACCCTTATAATGATCATAGAACACCAAATATTGCAAGCCTTTCTTAAACCAATTATAGAGAAAGAGATAAAACTGTTACTATGATACCAAAATATAAAGGACTGAATCTTTAAGATTTGCCTATAAATTCTGAATGGTAAAATGCGACGTTGAAAAAAATTTTTTGGTAGTTTTAAGTTGTTTTGATGTTATTTTTAAAGTCAAAGAACATTTAAAAGATATTAAAATGATGCGAGAGTCACTTATACAACAAAACTGAACAAAATTGTTCAGAAATTTCGTTTCTCAGGTAAATCTTTTGAAACTGCTTGACCTTCAAACACCTTTTAAATCAAAATCATAAGTACAAATAAGTCAAAGACATTTTGAGAATAATTAAGTGTAACTTTTTTAGCACATACCAATATAGTACATTTTTTAATCCTGTCGTTCAAAAAATGTAAAAAATGTTTGGTGGTTTTAATACTTCTAGGTCTAGGGGATATGATAGGGTCACTGCATCCTGGAAGCCTGGCGTCTCCATAAGAAGACACTACGTCTTTGTGATGCAGTGACCCTAGGATATGAAAATCATCAGAGCCTCATATTTTTAAACTTCGGCATCCGTATTTGAGAATATAACCTCAAAAATGTTATTATTGTTTATTTTTATTGTAAATATGTCTATTCAGACGCCGATACTGGTAAATCGATAGATGAACTCGATGTATAAAGAATAAATATACGTATGTCGTGTTTCATACAGCGTTGTTATACACTTTCTTAAAAATATTTCTATTTTTCTAACTTATAGGCGCATGTTGGTGGTAAAAGCGAATTGTTTTCATGAATTAATTTTTATCGCTGTTCCGGGTCTTTTGGTCTGGTTGGTCTCTTAAAACGTTAATAATTAATACTATCTACCTAACTAACAAATAAATATTTAAAAAAAATAAAATAAAATATAAGAAAAATGTATTTATTTATATTATGGGCGATACTTATTTTTCAAGTTATAACAGAGTTCACCTCGAATTTTGTTGCGCTTATAGCAGTTTAACACATAATCAAACTAACTAAAGTTTATAATTATATACTTTCTTCCGAAAAAAACTAAAATCTTAACCATATTGAATTGATAAGTGCGGTAAGTGAGTGGCAGAATAGATTTGTCCTGTAAATGTCACTTATGTCCCGCTACCTTCTTCTTTCACTTTCCAAAATATAGTACTAATTTTATTAACAGTTGTTTTTTAAATGATCTCACTTGATTTGACTGCAAATTGTTTCCATGACTTAAGCAGTTGCGGAAAAATATTTTACTTGTGTTTTTTTTCTTGTAGTTTTAAACTTTTTTATATTTTTTAGTAATGGAAGCACAAACATAGAAACAAGTTTTTGACGAGGGACACGAGTGACTCAGAACCTGGTTATAAAATGTATATTTTTTTAAATGCAAATATCTTGATGTTTTTAGTAAACATGTTTAAAATAATTATATCTTATGCTGTTTTATTTTATAAAAAAATTACATTGTTATTAAAAAAATTATACTGAAGATAGAGACACCACAAACTATAACTGATTACATTTAGTCTGCCTCAGATTAATTTCTTTAGTGATTTTTGAACAACAAGATCATACATGAGTACTAATCATGGGGATATGATTTTAAACAAATGAGAATTGCTTCACAATAATATCGGGCACTTCCGAAGGCTACAATTTAGACAATGTGTTCAGCTATATACATAGATAGTTAAATAAGCAAATTCCTAAGCAAACCTGGAAACCATATTTAAATAGTAAAATTCTTCCCCCCAAATTTTCGGTATCCTCATGTTCTAAGACATTATTCTAAAGTTGTCAGACACCTTTATACAACATTATATAGTAACTACTGGCCGTAATTTAAACAAGTAGTATGTTCTCAAGACTAGGCACTAGTTTTCTTTTTAATAAAAATATGCTGCCTGCAAATTTATATTTTTATCATATGTAGGTTTTGTCTTGTTTTTAAATAAAGGCCAATTTTTTTTTAGTCTTACAAGCTTGCATTCTTTAACGTCCTCTAGAATCTCGATGGACACCGCTCAGCTCTAATATTTGTTTGTAGATCTGATGCTCTAGATGTGAAAACTTCTTTGCTTCTTTAAACAATATTAAGTTTTCAAGCCCCGAAGTGTTCTTGAAAATGTGATCATCTAAAGCAATATTCTCATAATCCATTGATATTTTCCTATTACCTTACATCCACTTATTGTTATAATATCGGGGACCAAAGACCTTACCATACACATCTTCCTTATTGGAATCATTATCGTCTTGAACAAAACTTAATGCAGTTTGTTTTTGGGGTTCGAAGAATAGCTTTAAAAAGTTTTCTGTTTGCTCTGCCTTGTCTAATTCCACTTTTTCTAATACGGAGCACCTATCATTTACACCGTACAACAACATATTGGTAAGTTAATTACGTTTAAACTACACCTGAGGATAGCTGAATTACGTCTGCAGTACATCTGAAGTACAGCTGAAGTACATCTGAAGTACAGCTGAAGTACATCTGAAGTACGTCAGAATTACATCTGAAGTACAGTTGAAGTACATCTAAACTACAGCTGAATTACGTCTGCAGTACATCTGAAGTACAGCTGAAGTACATCTGAAGTACAGCTGAAGTACATCTGAAGTACGTCAGAAGTACATCTGAAGTACAGTTGAAGTACATCTAAACTACAGCTGAATTATGTCTGAAGTACGTCTGGATTATATGTGTTAAGTTTTCAATTTTTTGCTTACAATATGTATAGAATTGCTGATCTCCCCACAAACCGTCTTCTTCTCCAAATGATGTTGGCATTTTCCAAACATTTAAATTGTTCTTATCATTTAATAAAGATATTAATATAGTTTATCTTTATTTAACCCACCTTTTGCCTTTTATATTGCTAATAAATAATAATTTGTATTATATTTTACAGATGGTACAAGGCCCTTGCAAACATAGTCAAGAACTGACTGTTATTTAAGTTTTATTAATCTATTTGTTTATTATTTTGCTTACAGTTTGATGAATATTTTCACGTACTTTAATTAAGTTATTTGGAGCCTTATCGAAGTAAACAGCTGTTGACTTGGTCTTCTCAAATTCATGGAACATTTCCAACATTTTAAAATGTTCCATTATTTTGCATACTAATTCACCTTTTCTATGAGTAACAGCAAAATTTTGCGGTAGATAATGTTACGTTATCGCAATAGTAGGATCGTATATTAAATTATTAAGCTCAAGCCAGAAATGCGGTTAAATTTTAATTCCATTTGAATATAACTTACTACTCACTTGTACCTTGGTTTTTATTCCATATTTCTCAGCTAATTCGTGGAAAACTAAACTTGCAGCTAAGCAAGCATACACCACAGTAATTTGCCCGAATAAATGCCTTTTCACTACCATATTTGATTATATTATTTAATCTGATGTACTCTCGCATAATATCAGACATGACTGGTCACATCAAGAGCTTGATGATAAATAGTTCTTATTTGTTTTAGTATTTGAAATTATACAATCTTGTAAACAGTATGTTCTAATTAGTTTAATAATTTTTGAAGATGTCTTTCTCATTGACATATTGATAACTTTTAAGTTGGTAACACTGGTAACAGTGAAATTTGGTTGGTATCATTGACTGGTTGGTAATTTCTATTAAGTTGGTAGCCATGGGATATTGTTGGTCACAATGTCTGTTTGGTTTTGCATTTTGTTAATATATTTTGATTTTTATCATTTTATTCATTATGATTTAATTCATTGAAGAGAAAATATTTAGTGGTTTTTGAAAAAGACGCGAGGTAGAGTCAATAAGTAGGTAGGTAGATAGCTTATATTTTGCAAGCGTCGTGTTATTTTATTATTTATATCGCCTAATTTTAATTAAACTTTTAATAGTTACAGAAAATGTCTCTCTTTACTGATGTCGTGAGGTCACGACATCAGTAAAGAGAGACATTTTCTGTAACTATTAAAAGTTTAATTAAAATTAGGCGATATAAATAATAAAATAACACGACGCTTGCAAAATATAAGCTATCTACCTACCTACTTATTGACTCTACCTCGCGTCTTTTTCAAAAACCACTAAATATTTTCTCTTCAATGAATTAAATCATAATGAGTAAAATGATAAAAATCAAAATATATTAACAAAATGCAAAACCAAACAGACATTGTGACCAACAATATCCCATGGCTACCAACTTAATAGAAATTACCAACCAGTCAATGATACCAACCAAATTTCACTGTTACCAGTGTTACCAACTTAAAAGTTATCAATATGTCAATGAGAAAGACATCTTCAAAAATTATTAAACTAATTAGAACATACTGTTTACAAGATTGTATAATTTCAAATACTAAAACAAATAAGAACTATTTATCATCAAGCTCTTGATGTGACCAGTCATGTCTGATATTATGCGAGAGTACATCAGATTAAATAATATAATCAAATATGGTAGTGAAAAGGCATTTATTCGGGCAAATTACTGTGGTGTATGCTTGCTTAGCTGCAAGTTTAGTTTTCCACGAATTAGCTGAGAAATATGGAATAAAAACCAAGGTACAAGTGAGTAGTAAGTTATATTCAAATGGAATTAAAATTTAACCGCATTTCTGGCTTGAGCTTAATAATTTAATATACGATCCTACTATTGCGATAACGTAACATTATCTACCGCAAAATTTTGCTGTTACTCATAGAAAAGGTGAATTAGTATGCAAAATAATGGAACATTTTAAAATGTTGGAAATGTTCCATGAATTTGAGAAGACCAAGTCAACAGCTGTTTACTTCGATAAGGCTCCAAATAACTTAATTAAAGTACGTGAAAATATTCATCAAACTGTAAGCAAAATAATAAACAAATAGATTAATAAAACTTAAATAACAGTCAGTTCTTGACTATGTTTGCAATGGCCTTGTACCATCTGTAAAATATAATACAAATTATTATTTATTAGCAATATAAAAGGCAAAAGGTGGGTTAAATAAAGATAAACTATATTAATATCTTTATTAAATGATAAGAATAATTTAAATGTTTGGAAAATGCCAACATCATTTGGAGAAGAAGACGGTTTGTGGGGAGATCAGCAATTCTATACATATTGTAAGCAAAAAATTGAAAACTTAACACATATAATCCAGACGTACTTCAGACATAATTCAGCTGTAGTTTAGATGTACTTCAACTGTACTTCAGATGTACTTCTGACGTACTTCAGATGTACTTCAGCTGTACTTCAGATGTACTTCAGCTGTACTTCAGATGTACTGCAGACGTAATTCAGCTATCCTCAGGTGTAGTTTAAACGTAATTAACTTACCAATATGTTGTTGTACGGTGTAAATGATAGGTGCTCCGTATTAGAAAAAGTGGAATTAGACAAGGCAGAGCAAACAGAAAACTTTTTAAAGCTATTCTTCGAACCCCAAAAACAAACTGCATTAAGTTTTGTTCAAGACGATAATGATTCCAATAAGGAAGATGTGTATGGTAAGGTCTTTGGTCCCCGATATTATAACAATAAGTGGATGTAAGGTAATAGGAAAATATCAATGGATTATGAGAATATTGCTTTAGATGATCACATTTTCAAGAACACTTCGGGGCTTGAAAACTTAATATTGTTTAAAGAAGCAAAGAAGTTTTCACATCTAGAGCATCAGATCTACAAACAAATATTAGAGCTGAGCGGTGTCCATCGAGATTCTAGAGGGCGTTAAAGAATGCAAGCTTGTAAGACTAAAAAAAAATTGGCCTTTATTTAAAAACAAGACAAAACCTACATATGATAAAAATATAAATTTGCAGGCAGCATATTTTTATTAAAAAGAAAACTAGTGCCTAGTCTTGAGAACATACTACTTGTTTAAATTACGGCCAGTAGTTACTATATAATGTTGTATAAAGGTGTCTGACAACTTTAGAATAATGTCTTAGAACATGAGGATACCGAAAATTTGGGGGGAAGAATTTTACTCTTTAAATATGGTTTCCAGGTTTGCTTAGGAATTTGCTTATTTAACTATCTATGTATATAGCTGAACACATTGTCTAAATTGTAGCCTTCGGAAGTGCCCGATATTATTGTGAAGCAATTCTCATTTGTTTAAAATCATATCCCCATGATTAGTACTCATGTATGATCTTGTTGTTCAAAAATCACTAAAGAAATTAATCTGAGGCAGACTAAATGTAATCAGTTATAGTTTGTGGTGTCTCTATCTTCAGTATAATTTTTTTAATAACAATGTAATTTTTTTATAAAATAAAACAGCATAAGATATAATTATTTTAAACATGTTTACTAAAAACATCAAGATATTTGCATTTAAAAAAATATACATTTTATAACCAGGTTCTGAGTCACTCGTGTCCCTCGTCAAAAACTTGTTTCTATGTTTGTGCTTCCATTACTAAAAAATAAAAAAAAGTTTAAAACTACAAGAAAAAAAACACAAGTAAAATATTTTTCCGCAACTGCTTAAGTCATGGAAACAATTTGCAGTCAAATCAAGTGAGATCATTTAAAAAACAACTGTTAATAAAATTAGTACTATATTTTGGAAAGTGAAAGAAGAAGGTAGCGGGACATAAGTGACATTTACAGGACAAATCTATTCTGCCACTCACTTACCGCACTTATCAATTCAATATGGTTAAGATTTTAGTTTTTTTCGGAAGAAAGTATATAATTATAAACTTTAGTTAGTTTGATTATGTGTTAAACTGCTATAAGCGCAACAAAATTCGAGGTGAACTCTGTTATAACTTGAAAAATAAGTATCGCCCATAATATAAATAAATACATTTTTCTTATATTTTATTTTATTTTTTTTAAATATTTATTTGTTAGGTAGGTAGATAGTATTAATTATTAACGTTTTAAGAGACCAACCAGACCAAAAGACCCGGAACAGCGATAAAAATTAATTCATGAAAACAATTCGCTTTTACCACCAACATGCGCCTATAAGTTAGAAAAATAGAAATATTTTTAAGAAAGTGTATAACAACGCTGTATGAAACACGACATACGTATATTTATTCTTTATACATCGAGTTCATCTATCGATTTACCAGTATCGGCGTCTGAATAGACATATTTACAATAAAAATAAACAATAATAACATTTTTGAGGTTATATTCTCAAATACGGATGGCGAAGTTTAAAAATATGAGGCTCTGATGATTTTCATATCCTAGGGTCACTGCATCACAAAGACGTAGTGTCTTCTTATGGAGACGCCAGGCTTCCAGGATGCAGTGACCCTATCATATCCCCTAGACCTAGAAGTATTAAAACCACCAAACATTTTTTACATTTTTTGAACGACAGGATTAAAAAATGTACTATATTGGTATGTGCTAAAAAAGTTACACTTAATTATTCTCAAAATGTCTTTGACTTATTTGTACTTATGATTTTGATTTAAAAGGTGTTTGAAGGTCAAGCAGTTTCAAAAGATTTACCTGAGAAACGAAATTTCTGAACAATTTTGTTCAGTTTTGTTGTATAAGTGACTCTCGCATCATTTTAATATCTTTTAAATGTTCTTTGACTTTAAAAATAACATCAAAACAACTTAAAACTACCAAAAAAATTTTTTCAACGTCGCATTTTACCATTCAGAATTTATAGGCAAATCTTAAAGATTCAGTCCTTTATATTTTGGTATCATAGTAACAGTTTTATCTCTTTCTTTATAATTGGCTTAAGAAAGGCTTGCAATATTTGGTGTTCTATGATCATTATAAGGGTTTCTAAAGAAGCACTGTTTTAGTTTTCCCTCGCATTGATTTTAAAAAGAAAAAATAAAGGTTAAAGGAGAATACAATTTTGGTGTTTCTTAAAGAGAAAGGAAATTGAGTTATCGATGGGCCAAACAAAGATTTTAAACTTCTTTATTAAGTAAGTACGTTTTTTTAAATAAATTTTAAAGTTCTTTATTTATTTGCTAGTCTTCTACTATAGTCTATGGTATTAATAAAGAAAAAATAAATCAAAAACAGTTGTTTAATAAACAAACACTGGTTTGTTACCAAATGCCAAATATTGTTCCATAAAGGAACACTTGTTTGTATATGATATTTTAATTCTGTTTTTCGCTTTAATATATATGCCAAATGATTTTAAAATATATAACGCTATCAAAAGAAACATATCCATATTTTTTTTCATAGATTGTTGTTCTATCTGCAAGCGCGTGCACATTTTATCAATTTTTTACCATTCTGTTTAATGCTGTACTGAAAAGCTTATATGAGAGATTTGTGGCAACCACTTACTATCTTTAGAAGTTCAGCCTTCTTCGTTTATCCATTACGTTACACCAAACCGATAATTTATATGACACATGACAGAGTTTTTGCAGCTAACTTCAAACATTAAACCAGATTTCCTAAGGTAATCGTAAATCTTCGTTAACATTCACACATCTTCGGATGTTAAATCTTGAAGGATTTTGTCTAAAGTTTAAACAAAGAAGAAAATGTTAATAATAATTTCTTTAGCAGTTACATAGGTAGTTAGTTAAATTATCTCATTGACAAAAATGATTTTGCTTTATTTTAAATTAAAGTTTTTTGCTTTATTTTAAATTAAAGTTTCTTTGCTTTATTTTAAATTAAAGTGTTAGTTCGAATTCAATTTTTAAAATCAAATCTAACATAATAATAAATAGGTAACAAACAAGAATTAAACTTATAGGTAAACAACTTTTCCTAGGGTGTGTTTATATAATAATGTCCTTTGGATTGCATATTAAAATAATATATTATTAATATTAAATAATTTTCTCTTCTCATTTATTTTTGAACCAAAAAATTCGACTTAAAAAACAATATTTAAATCCTCCAATTCAATACAATTTTTTTTTTCAAATCGGTCTATTTAAAGTTGTGATATCAACAAAAACCTAACAAGGTCCTAGTGACCGAGTTATCTTCTTAAAAAATAAAGTCAATGTGAATCCAGCACCAATCACATACAAAAATAATTTCTTAAATCGGTTCAATATATGTTGAGAAATTAGGAAAAACATATTACATTGGCTTTTTCGTGTTTGTATCATTCTATTTGTAATAGATATAGATAACTCTTCTAACCAAATACCAAAAATTTACTAAACTTGTTTAACAAAGAGGTGTGTCACACTAAACTACACTAGTATAGTATTAGTCTTAATGCTTTTTTATCCAACATTTTGTTAATCTAACCATTTAACCAGAGCTATAATATTTTTAGTTATTAAGACCCTTTTTACAGTAACCTGAGGAGACCGACCTGTAAAGTTAGTTTCCTGTCATTCATATGGTATTTAATCTAGCATAAAATATATATAAATATTAATGTACCTACTCAATGGCTAGTATCATCAGATAACCCATAATTTACGTTAAAAATGACTATTTTTAGGTAATAAGACCCTTTTTACACTACCCAGAGGAAACCTGTAAAGTTAGTTTCCTGCCGTTTATATGGCATTTAATCTAGCATAAAACACCACAAACATACTTCACATTTGTATAGATATTAATGTACTTACTCAATAGCTATCAAAAAACCTAAGTTACGTTAAAAGTGACTATTTTTCAATTAGGTCTCTTTTTAGTTTTACAAACCTATCAAAACGTAAACACAATATTGAAAAACTGGTTTTCCTAATCATACATTGATCATATGTTAAATACAAACAACTTTAATAATGCCATTTCAACCAACATGTTAATTCACCTAAAGGTATAATAAGGTCTTTTAGGTTAACATCCATATTTTTACACCTCACCCTGTAACACTAATGCTTTTTAAACCAACACTTCATTAATTCAACTATTACATACCTAGTTAATAAGGCCTTTCTGATTGATCTAGATCTCCTTAGTAATTAGTACAAGTTAAGCCACACCAATGCAATAAAAAAAATAATTTCTCGAATCGGTTCAATATGTGCTGAGAAATTAGCGAAAAACTATTAATGCCCTTTTGGGTGATCTATTGCTCCTTAAGAATTAGTACAAGTTAAGCCACACCAATGCAACACAAAAAGAATTTCTTCAATCGGTTCAATAGGTGCTGAGAAATTAGTGAAAAACTATTAAGGACCAAATGAGATTTGCGCAGTACACCGAAATGCGTCTTTCTTGGAAACTGTCGACGCAAAACATGCGCACATGCACACCCTTATTTTTATTTTATTTTATTTTATTATGCATTTTGGCACTTAGGGAAGGCTTTTTTATGATACATACATCTGTTGCTTGCTTAAGCCTTTGTTTGTGTGTTTTTCCAATAGATACTAAAATTAATAAGTATTTTGATGCAGTCTTCGTTATTCTGAAATATTAACATTCAATACGTTTGCAATATTCTTGTTGACGATCATTACAACCATTTTTAAAAAATGAAAAATTAAAAATTGTCATTTTTACCAAATATTATGACAAATAAATAACCAACTGTATTACATAATATTGCATCATATTACATACGATTGCATCATATTACGTGACCTTGTGGCTATTGCTAATTCGATAAGACAGAAACATGTGAGGGGTCATAAGGTTATCTGTTAACTATATAAACAACACTAGAAAATACCTATACAATATGCAAATCGAGAAATAACTTTATTTTTTAACAAACAGAGACAATAATAATTATTATTATTATTTTTAATCTAACGCCTGTTTTACATTCAAACATACCAGGCTAAGCTAGTGAGGTCTTTTTGTTGGCTATCCTGTCCATTTTACACCGTGTTAGGTAACAACACAATAATAGGTACACATTATTTCTTGGGTCCTTCAAACTTAAACAACAGCCACGGATTACGTTACATAATAGGTAGGTGATGCAATACAAACACATATCACTATTATATCATGCATTGGTCACGTGGTGTTAAACACCACAAACAACTTTTGCCTTATATCTTTTTAACCAACACTTCATTCATTCGTTCAGCCAGAGCTATAACAGTTAGATGGACTTTCAATATAATTATTGGTCAACTAAAATTGACTTTGAACTAGAAGGACTTTTAGAAGAGAAAAGTTATGAAAATATTTATAAATGGTTAGCAGAATGGATATATTTTGGGTTTGATTCATACAGGTACATCATTGAGGAAAAACTACCAACATTATACCCATTATTACCTACAATATGGAAACGTAAATTAACAGATGCGGCGCTGGAATATTCGAAAATATATCCAAACTATGACGTGAAAAAACATCTTCAATCAATTATTTTTAAATTTGATGGTCGAGATGAGTGTGGTTTATATGATATATATGAATAAAAATATATAATTAAAACATACTTTTAGTTTTTATTTAAGAATTATTTACTTTGAGACATCCTGTATAGCATAAATATCCAGCTGTATTAGATAAAACAGGAACGTGTGCAGGGTCACTAAGGTTATCCTATAACTGCTAACTGCATAAACAACGATAAGAGATACACAGGCTATCCCAATTAATTTTAACAAATATTTCTAGAAATTATTTTATTTTTTAACCAACAATTACCTAGCTAAGGCCTTTTTCACATTAGGACTTACCTAGCCCAGGCTAAGCGAGTGAAGTGGCTATCTTACTGGCTGGCACCTAACTCATTGCCAATAGGGCCTTTCAACAGCTAAGGCCTTACCTAGACCAGGCGAAGCTAGTGAAGTAGCTATCGTACTAACAAAAAAACACTCAATTTTATCTACTCCCTCATTGACCAATAGGGCCTTTCAACAGCCCAGGCTAAGCAAGTGAAGCGGCTAGCTTACTAAAAAAACCACCTCATTTTACCTACTCTCGCATTGGCACCTAACTCATTAGGGCCTTTCAACAGCCTCCGGTTGTTACGTCATTGCTGACAGCTTCTTGTACGCTTCTTTTGCCCGAAGGTCATACCAAGTTCACTTCTTCAGCAGCAGGTCATCCACTTCGGAGAAGTGGATGGCATGGTTACCATTTGGTATAGAACCCACACTACTACACTACTAATTCTAGTTTATTTATCAAGCCAAAATTTATATATTATACTAAGCTTCGTATTTAGCATTCAAAATTTAGGTATGGATCCCCGACTAGAGAAATTCGGATTTATTAACCCAGAAATAAACGAGCCTTGAAAACATATAACTAAAATGTAAGGTAAGTAGGCTTTTGCAACTCTACTACTTAAACAAATTTAAAAATTAGATTTGCTAAAGTGAATAGTAGGAAAAACAGATATAAACTACAAGATACAGAAAGAGTGTATTGAGACAGATACTCATTAATTTTTGAGTGCATAATGCGGCAATAAAAGCATCAAATATTGGAAATGCGCAGGTGATTTTTATAATATGTTGTTAGGATCCTTGAGAGTAGTTCATACCCAATTTTTCAACTCTGAAATCCCTGTGCTATTCTCGTGGTACTTCTTTTAGTTTTTGCGACATTATTTATGAACACTAGTGTACACACTATACATATAAAATTATCTAACTATATGACGATGTCTTTACTGAAAGCGTATGCACAAGCACATTTTATCTGAAAAGTGTCAAGGCCATCTGCACCAGTTCGTTCCTGGGTTCGAATTTCGGGGGCACATAAGATAAATTATTATCTCGGCATTCCCCGCTGGTGAGGCTCAAAAGCTACGACCGTACAAACCCTGTGTCAGTTTGATTAAAATAGCCTTAAGCCTCAATGTGACATTTTTGTATAAAGAAGAGGAAGTATGTGGCTAAAGCAGCAAGCTTGCTAATGGTCATGTCACTGAAAATTGATTGATTTATTTTGGTTTAAATAGTGTAATTGCAAAAGTCCTACGCGGTATTTATTCCGAAATATTATTATATTTAACAGACATTAACATTACGTTTAATAAGATTAATGAAACAATAGAAGAACAGCGACAGCTACACAGTTATTTAAAATACAAAACCAATAATTGAAAAGCTGATATAGATAGAGGAATATAAAAGTAAAGAGAAGGTAAATTCTTGGATCAAATAACACACCTCATAGTTTACACAGGTGTCAGGATACCTGCACTTAGACTTAAAGTCCGCAGCAGCGGGAAAATTAAAATATAATATTGAAGAAATAAAGGTACAGAGAAACGGAATAGAAGTAGTAGTAGTAGTAGTGTGGGGTAGGCTCTAGGCTCGGCGACTAGGAACATGAAGCGCCCTTTTCGTCAACCCTGGGGCCCCTTCTACTGCGTCCTTCCTTCTCTATGCAATCTGCCCGTCTTCTGTACAAAGGCCAGAATATCGGGCCACCTTAGATTCAGTAGGTCCTCCGTCTCAAAGGCTTCCTCTTCGAATACCTTTCTTCTTGCCTCTTTGTATGCTTCAGATGATGAAAGAAAATGGGCCGAGGTCCCGTCCTCGGCCCAACATCGCTCGCACGTCGCGTCCTCCTTCACTCTCATCTTCGCCAAGTGTCCTTGTAGGATGCACCCGGTTAGGACTCCCACTATGGCTCATTTCTTTGTGTTCTACGGAGCAGCCAGTCTGTCTGGCGTTTCCTGTGTTGGTCCATTCCTTTTGTATCTCTTTCTGGATCCAGTCTATTAGGGCCGACTTCATTTGCCTTCTTGTGAGCCCCAGGAAAGGCTCTGGCCCGACGCATTTCTGTCGGGATTTTACTCTGGCGGGTTCGTCCGCGATCTCGTTTCCTGGGACTCCCATGTGGCCTGGGACCCATACTCCACCTCTCTTACTCCGGCCAACTCCTGAAGTACGTCCGCACACTCCTGCACCAAACCAAAACCAAAAACAGAATAGAAGCATCAAGGTACAATTAAAATTGAGAAATATTTTTTCATAATTTTTAACTTAGAACTAAAATGAATTCTTAGTATTTTCTGGTTTATTTATCATGCAAGACTTATAATTACTAAGTAAATTTCGTATTTACTTTCTAAATTAATCTAAACTCATTTTGTCGAAACACTGCATTGCGTTGCAAAACTTAAGTCTGGATTCACGATTAGAGAAATTAGGATATCCTAATCCAGAAATGAGGGAGTCTTGAGAACATTCGAGTGAAATGTGAGTAGGATTATGCAATTCAAGTAGTTTAAGATTTCAAACAGTTAGTTCTGAAAAGTGTCTGAGTAATAAGGAAAGACAGATAGAACCCATTAGGATACAGACAGAAACAGTGTAAGCAGACATACACTCGTTAATTTTTAAATATAAGATGAGGAAACTAAAAAATTGGTAGTTATCTTTTAGCAGTTAAAGTGGCAACAATGTCATGTAATACAAAATTTTTAATCACTATATTAAGTACACTTAGCGCTCTCTACAATGGCTTACGTTCTTCCAACCAAATATACAATGCAAAATACTTGTTATTCATTTTACGTCATCGATTACAACCGTTAGACCAACCAGGGCTATCAAAACGGACGGGCCACGATCCTCCACTTTATTGATGTCACATCGGGGGCTGATTTTTTTTGATGGTCACGTCACGGCACAGCTGATTGTCTTTAAAATATTGAAGTTTGAATGACAGTTTATGAATATTTGATTTTTTTTTTTAATAAAGCAGGTTTTGAGATTGTTTTAACTATATTCTTGCAGAACAATTTTCTTTAAATGTATAGTAATCCTTAATTTTTCAAAGCCGCTTAATTAGCTCTCAAAGAAATTAAATTTAAAATAGAGGCGAATGTGTTCGTTTCCGCGTGGAAAGTAATCCGATTGCTTACATCTATTTGTTTATATTCGGTTCTCGGCAGACTTTTAAAATTTAATAGTCATTTACACGGTTAACAAAAATTACAAAATGATTTCTTTGAAGTGTTATTTTGTTTTAAAAAAATTAACGCTGTTATTTTTGGATTCCAAATGAACTTTATTGTAAAAAATTATTAAACAATCGAAAAAGTTTTACAACACAAACAAATAAACAAACGCCATGACAAACACAGATGACAGAGTTAAATACATGTCAAATATAACGTGGCGTGCGGTACATGGCGGAAAATTTGAATGCGAAATAAGGAATGCTAAATCTTAAAGATTTTAACCTTTTAATCATCTTGCATCCGTACAAAAGTCTGGTAGAATATCAAGATGGTGTCTGAAAATATTTCGCTGAAATTTCGCAGAAATCTGTAGTGCCATTTTGAAAATATCATAAAAAAACATCTGACCTCCCATAAGACCCTATGTAAAAGTCAGACCCCAGAGACAAACTGATTTTTTAGGGTCAACATACAAAATACTGAATACGTAAGGAGGAGTAATCGAAGATGGAGAAATCGGATCAACAAAGGCTAAAGTTTCTTCTTTGGTTTTTCGATTTTTGTTTGATTGTGAGTTTGTGCTGCCCTGTTCTACAATCAACGCTACATTCTTCTTCAAACTTCTATATCTTTGTAGGGAATAGTTTGCATCGAGTTGGATGTGAACGAATAGTTTTGTATTTCTGTTGTCTTTAACCCATTTTTTAGCTAAACTTCACTTCCTGCAACTTCTTCTAAAGGAATGGGTTCTAAAAATTTCCTTTATTGGAAAATACAGAAACCGGTATGAACATATGGTATTTAGGATTGCACTAAAATAAAATAACTTTTTTTTTGGTTTTTATTTAGTCGGTTTAGAACGTTTTTTTACGTTTTCCGACGCCTATTCTCCACCTCCTTCGATCCTGACAATCATCTTCTGTCAGATTTTTTTGACTTATTGATCTTTGGATTGACTGTTGCCATTCTAGTTTAGGGCGCCCTCTTTTTCTGCGCCCTATTGGTTGCCATTCTAGGACCTGCTTTGGTAATCTTTCGTCGTTCATCAGTTGTACATGGCCGTACCATATCAGTTGTCTTTTAGTGATGTCATCCGTTATGCTTCCCTCGATTCCCATTCTTTCCTTTATGATCTCATTTATTATGTAATCTGTTCTAGATATTCTCATTGATCTTCTTATTGCATCCATTTCGACACTTTCCATTTTTGTTTCGTATTTTTCTGATTCGCGACAAAATAAAATAACACGGAATATAAATGGCTAGCTTCAAAAAGTTTAAGCTAGTAAACTAAATATAATAAATAAAACAAACTAATGCTGTATACAGAAAAAAAATTTGATTTACTATTGAGTCAAAACCGTTGAGTTAAGCTCAAATTTAACTTTAACTTTCCTTCTAAATTAAGTTCACAATTTATTTTTGATATTGAATAAATTAACAACTACTGTGTGAAATCCAAACAAGAATGCTTTTGGAATTTGTAACATAAAAAGGCATGCATTAAAATAAACTAGTCCCTTTTAAAGGCCCATAACTTTTTTATTGTCAGAGCGTTTCATTTTACTTAAAACTTTTAAGGCTGCTTAGAAAAAAAGCTAATAAACTTTTTACTTTCAATTCCGACAAAAAAGCAACCATGCAAAAAAGTCTTGAATTACACATAAATTTACGACGTAATACGCTAGTCTTTCCCATTTGGCATAGGAAATGAAAACTATTACACGAGAGCTGCAAACAGTTTCTCAAAGCATTACTCTTTCTGCCAAAAACTTGTTGCACTATCGTTTGGCATTTAAATGAGGGTTGTCGACTGAATCCATAAATGTTATCAACAAGTTTTTACAAGTTGTTTTAAGCAGTCATGAGTTTTGGACACTATTATTTAGATGCTTAACTTTTACACACAGACGACGCAGTGCCATTCATTGAAATCTATCGTGTTCGTAAATATAAAATATAATGAACTACATCAAGACAGATAATAATGATCTGGAGGTAAATTTATCACCTGATCGCGGCATATCAGTATTCAAGGATACGTTGAAACAAGGCCAACACAAAAATAGAGGCCACGACCCTGAAAAAATCAGCTGTTCTCCCGGGGCTGAATTTTACATTGGGTCTTATGGGAGGTCAGACGTTTTTTATGATATTTTCAAAATGGCACTACAAATTTCCGCAAAATTTCAGGGAAATATTCTCAGACACCATCCCGATATTCCACCAAAGGTTTGTAAGGAAGCAACATGATTAAAATGTTAAAATCTTCAAGATTTAGCATTCCTTATTTTGAATTCAAATTACCCGCCATGTACCACATGCCAACTGTTATATTTGACATGTATTTAACTTTGTCATATGTGATTGTCACATTCGCTTCTACTTTAAACTTAATTTTTTTGTGAGCTAATGAAGCAGCTATGAAAAATTAAGGCTTACTATACATTTAAAAAAAATTGTTCTGCCAGAATAAAGTAAAAAGAATCTCAAAAACTGCTTTATTTAAAAAAAATCAAATATCCATGAACCGTCATTCCAACTTCAATATTTTAAAGACAATCAGCTGTGTCGTAACGTGACCATCAAAAAAAAATCAGCCCCGGATGTGACGTCAACAAAGTGGAGGATCGTGGCCCATCCAATTTGATAGCCCTGGTTGAAATTGTTGTTCCCATGTATTATAGACCCATTAAGGTCAGGTGACCATTCAAGAACCACACAGCAAGTTGGATTCTCATAGGATCCTATCCGAGCACTAGACTTTGTCTAAAGCCATAAAAGCAAAATAGTTCTAGACTTAAATTCGACCCAATGCAAATAATTATAGAATCTTTTTTCAAAGCTGTCATCATCTTGGCGTGACTTTGACATGTTTTTCTATGTAAATTTGAAAGTGTCACCGTTATTTAAAGCCTGTCTTGGTTTGCCCCTCAGTGTGACGGCAATCCTAATATTTGTATTAGAAAATAAATAAAATTCAATTCGATAAAAGAGAGGTTATGAAATTTGATTTCCTTGCCTTCTTTTTAATTTTTTTGGTGGTCTTTGGACGCATCCAAGGCCAACAAAAAAATACAGGCCACGACTTTTACATTGGGTCTTATGGGAGATCAGACTTTTTTTTTTGATATTTTCAACATGGCACTACAGATTTCCGCGAAATTGTAGTGAAATATCCAAAGACACCATCCCGATGCAAGATGAAAAGGTTAAAATCTTTAAGATTTAGCATTCCTTGTTTTGAATTCAAATTAGCCATGTACCGCATGGCGACTGTTATATTTGACATGTATTTGACTTTGTCAGCTGTGTTTGTCACATTTGCTTCTGCTTTAAACTTAATTTTAGTGTGAGGATTACTATACATTTAAAAAAAATTGTTCTGCAAGAATATAGTAAAAACAATCCTTAAACCGGCTTTTTAAATAATCAGCTGAGTCGTGACATGACCATCAAAAAAAAAATCAGCCCCCTATGTGACGTCAACAAAGTGGAGGATCGTGGCCCGTCCGTTTTGATAGCCCTCATCAAACGAAAATGTCAGATGGACGTCACATGTCAAAAAATCGATGTAATCGGTACACAAAATAAGAATATCTTACAAACTCGCCCACTAAGTATAATAATATTTATTTAGAGGGAGTCCATATCAAATCAACCAATGGTTTAGACCTTGTCACTTTTAATTTTCATAATTTTTGGTCAAATTCTTTACTAAGTATAAAGAAGTAAAAATGCAAAATTTTAGATTTTTTATTAGTCTAGTTTTTGAGTTATTAATTTTTTTTAATGCTTAATATTGTCTTTTTTAGCACTGACTTGATTTCTTAAACCCTTGTTATTCATAAAGTCCTGGGCATATCGAGGTAAAAGTTGCTGTGTAATATTAGAGGTCTACAAGCTTAATTATGGTATGCCTAGTGGCATCCTCCTTGTAAAAAAAATGCAGGGGTCTCACCACAAAATTTATTTTTGATGCAGTTTAAAAACGGATTTTTTATTTTGTTCAATTTTTTTATATTTGTTTTCTAGACTATTTATTTACATGTAGGCCAAGTTTTATCATGGGATGACAGTGGGTTAATATTTAAAAATTTATTTTTGTAAATTGATGTTGTTCAAAATTCTTTTTTTTTACCTTAAATATAACTATTTGACAATTCCTCTACTTTAATATTTTACCTATAAAGTAGCCGTAACTGGAATTATACTATTTCAAAAATTTTTAATCATTTTCACTTACTTATTTCGATGCCTTAGTTAAGATTACACATCCACACATTTCTGGAATTTCTCACTATTGTGGGATGATTTTGGTCATCATAGGGGTTGCAACATTAAGTGGAAAATACCAACCAATTTTGTTTCGATTTTCAATCTACCATTTCGACTTCGGTAACTACGTAAAATCAGATTCATTTCCAGAACGGATACGTCGCAAAGCCAAACAGACTGAGAAACACGCTACGAAACGCCATGTTCACGCAACTTTTGTCTTTTACAAAAAGTCATCAGTCAAAATAATACGTCACCTCTGATATTTAATTACCTTACGGCCGATTTTGCCACTATTTTAAGAGCAGTGGCGGTTCCTCCATAAGTGCACATGTGCACGTACACTCCAAATTTTACGTAAAAAATATTAAAATCTGACCAATCTTTAATTAATAACTTCATCATAAAGTATCAATAAACCCCAAAAGGAATTCACCAAAGACTTGAATACTAACTAAGAATTAATACCCGGTATTTATGTTTTTGTATTTGAGTTGAAACGAGGATGCGTAGGTCGGCTACCGCCGGCGCCGCACTTAACTGGATCCAAATTCTGTGCACCGTTAATGTTATGTCGCAATATAGAATATTACAGTACACAGAATCTGGGCCTTACTTCGGTTCATGCTCTTGTGAATCAATTGCGGCGATCGATAACACCCGCACCCTCGTGATGCCACCCACCGGTTGCCTTGGGCTGTGAAAGGTGCAACTTAAATTATTGCACTGAGACAACTTGGCGTTATCTATTGGGTGTGGCTGCAATAATTTTTTGGTGTGTACCCCTAAAGTTTTACTCCACGTGCAACCACTATTTAAGAGATAAATAATGTAACTATTTTCATCATCATCAAACATTGCAGCGAGAAAGGGTAAAAAGGGAGCATTTATGTACAGGTTCTCAATAATTCTTGTAAGCCCGTTATTATGTAAGTACATTTTTTAATTAATTGTTTCTTTATTTAAATGTCAACGTAGCAAAACCAGATGCTCATGGTGTCCACGTTTTTATAACATACATGCTACATAAATAAGATGCCTCATAACAATATGTGCGATTTAGATATTAATTTTTATGGTAATAAAAATATCAAACAATATATGCATCAAGATATAAATAATTTTTTTTAACTATGATCACATTATCATCCCAAAGTAAAATTTCGCACACATGTAAACAAATAGTCTAAGTACAAAATTTATAAAAATTAAGAAAAACAAAAAATCCGTTTTTGAGATTTCATCAAAAATATAATTTTGGCATAGACCCTTTGTCCTTTTTTTTAGGAAATGAGGCTAAAGTTTGGCTCGTGAATCGTTCTCTACAGATAGTGAGTTTCAGCTAATTATCTTAAACGCTTTACAAATTATAGAAGTTTAAAGAAACCAATGCAGGCTAAAAATGGGTAAATATTTTTATATTTGGAAACGCATAACTCAAAAAATATGCAACCAAAAAATTTAAAAATTTGTATTTTTACTTTTTATTAGGCGGAGAATAACTACACAAAGAATCACCATCATCAAAAAACTCAAGGTTTAAAAATATTTTTAAATTGGTTGAATTGATGACCTCGGGTGTCAGAGCAATTTTAAAAATGAAACAAAAATGGTTTGTAAAAAAAATAATGTTTAATATTTCTATTTAAACGCCATCTGTTACTCATCTTTCAATCTCTTCAAAATTTTACCCGTTTCTCCATTCATCATGCAAACAGTAGAGTCATAAATCCATGAAAACGGAATATATCGATTCGCCAACGGGCAAGTAATATCCAGGCTTTCCGTAGACATGGAAAATAATGCGTGGATCGATAATAAAAGGCTTGAGTCTCACGTTTATCATGAAGAGGGCGCTCAAAGCTACTAGTCCTTGGCCCCGTCTTTAACGACACTACTTGAGAGAATTGCATGAATGTTCTTTTCGTTTGCTTGCTGCATGATTTTGTTATTTATTGTGAAAGACTTTTAGGGTGTCTGTTTGAGAAATATACTCCTGAGATTATTTTTTGTAAATTGACATATTACGAGGAGTAACTGTCAGTTACTTTCTGAAATAAATGAATCACTCTTTACAGCAGCTCTTGAAAGATTACTTCTCTTAAATTGACACCTTTAAAGATGACACAGGCGTGATTATAGTAGAAAAGTCTTACGAAGATTCTATAGAGAAGCTATAAAATGTCATCACTACATTCGACACGTATGTTATAAAGATGGCACATTAAACTGAACAAACAAACCAGTGTGGTCTTACGGTATTTAATTTTGAGGCAGTACTAAAAAATCCAACTTTGTCGTTATTCACGACGATTTTAAAATAAAGTACTAAGAAACATGGTAAATGGTCCTTAGTGGATAAGGATAATCTTTACCGAGAATTGAAAATAGAATCTGTCGACGATACAATCAAAATATTTTAAAAGCTTTATAAGCAGCTAACATTGAAGCAATATACCTCATAGAAAAAATCAGTTATACTTAAATGAGTGAAGCACTTTGAACTAGTGGGCAAGGCACCTTCGTGAAAATTCACTTAAATAAATAAGAAGAAGAATCAAAAAGGTTATTGTCTTCCTACACTATATTTTAATTTGTTTTAAACAAATAGCCCCGACATGTTTTTCGTTTTCAGGCGAAATAAAAGAATCATAAAAGAAAGGTAAAAACTTAAAATTCGAAAATATCTTGTAAAAATAATAACTAACTTTGAGAAACTGCCTGCATAAAAGGTATCTAATTAGAGGACTTACCTAAACTAAATTAGCACATCACATTAAAAACTGGTTAAAAAAACTTTGTCTAGCTACTAGCGACTTCTTGAGAAATTCATTAAATGCTAGTTAAGTCAGTTCATAAGATAGGAGACGATATATTATTATCTATACAATAAAAATATTAATGTAATAATAAATATTAATAATGCATTTTGCATTATTTTTAATATGACTTATAAATCTATTTGATTTATGAAATGCACAAACCGAAACTTATGAGTAATAAAATACCAAATGTTTTTCTTAGTTGGGTAATTTATATATCGTCGAAAAGGTGAGCAAGGCAAACAAAAATTTTCGAAATTTAGTTTTGTGTTTGTGACATTTGCCGAAAAATAACGCGGATTTATTAGTTTGTTTGTTTCTTGTGTTTCCAGTGGGCTGGACACGCAAACGAGAAAACATCTCTTCTTTTAAAGCAATAATTGAAATCCTGTTAAAATTTATATTTTGTTATGTACCATCGTCAAAAATACTCACTTAATAGCTGTCAGTAAACTAAAAAAATATGGCTTTTTGGATCACTGATGAAAAGATACGCATAGGTACCTGGAAATCATATTAAGCATCTACTCACAACTTTAACCTAATTATGCTTGGTTATTTATTTATTTTCAATTAGGGGTTAACAACAGATGATTACATCCACAAACGCAACCCTCGACGTAGTAAGAACGATTGGATTTGTTTAAAACATTATCAATGTGCGAGTTTGGAATCTAAAATCACCCCCAAGTCTCGCACCTCAGAGACGGACTTCAAGTTATGATTCCTTATAAAATACACATGCTTTATCGGATTTTTGTTTCTGGTATAAGATATTGTAACGCATTTCCCCAAATTACGAGACAGATCTTTTCTTTGACAATAAATCTCCAACCGATCCAAATCCTCTTGAACCCTTAAACAGTCCTCTTGACTAAGAATTTTTTTGTATCCCTTTACATCATCGGCGTACACCAAAAATTTGCAATGCATAAAACAGTCTTTGATATCATTGATATATATGATGAAAAAAAGTGGTCCAAGATGACTACCCTGAGGTACTCCTGAGGGAACAATAAAAGGATCTGATCTTAAACCATTAACAGCTACAGCCTGCTTTCTTTCAGATAAGTAAGACCATATCCAATGTAAGAGGAAGCTAGGAACTCCCACCCCAGCAAGGCACTCGACCAGCATTCGATGATTGACCGTATCGAATGCCTTGCTTAGGTTTGTGTATACAGCATCAACCTGCTCCCTGCGGTCTATGGACTGAGATATATAATCTACAAATGATTGGTCTCTATGGATCTGTGTGCACAAAAACCATTTTGCTTTTATAATTATGTCTTTTACGCTATCAAATATGACATTGTAGATAAGTTTTTTAAATATTTTACCAAATACACACAACTTGCTAATTGGTCTGTAGTTTCGAATATCATCGAAGCATCAAAATCTAAAATTAAAATTGGAAATCAACTTTTAAAAGAATTTCTGTTTATCGGAAGGCTTATGTTATGTATCTCTCCAACTCTTTTTAAAATGTATATCGCAGTAGCTCTAAAAAACTGGAAACGTAAAGTACACGGCACGGGAATACAAATTAACGAACGATTTACCGTATACACACTACAGTTTGCTGATGACCAAGTAATTGTAGCTAGTGATAAAGAAGACATGGAGTATATGATGAGAAAGTTAACGAAAGAATACCAAAAGTGGGGGTTAACAGTGAACGTGGACAAGATACAGTATCTATATATTGGAAACAAATTAAATGAGTTAAAACTAGATAATGGATAAAAAATAGCTCCATGCAATAAGTATATACTTGGATGTCACATTTGATAGGACAGGAACAGACTGTAAAAAAACTGGGAAAAAGAATAGTAAAAGCAAAAAAGGTTATTAAATGTCTTAACAGTATTTTATGGAACAATGGTGAAAACCACGCAGTTGCATGGAATTTTAGATTTGTCGCGTAACAGAAAAATACAAAATAAGAATGGAACGTGTCGAAATGGATACAATAAAAAGATCAATAAGAATATCTAGAACAGATCATATAAAAAATGAGATCATAAAAGAAAGAATCAAGACAACTGATATGGCCATGTACAACGGATGAACGACGAAAGATACCAAAGCAGGTCCTAGAATAGCAACCAATAGGGCGCCGAAAAAGAGGGCGTCCTAAACTGGAAAAAAACCTGACACAAGTTGTTTGTCAGGATCGAAGGAGGTGGAGAATAGACGGAATAAATACTCAAATAGTAAGATTTCTATTTGTTAAGGTAGTAATACCATATTTTGCATTATAAAAACTTGCGCGTATTATCTATGATATGACGAATATTGTCAACATGGTTATAAGCTGAAGACAAAGCCATAGATGCCGCGGACAAACTGTATTGTGTTTACTGGTTCTTGTAGAACATTGGTTAAGTCACTTGTTATATAATTTACTCTGTAACAATTGATTGATGGATAAAAATTGCATTTTATATCCGATTCTAATATATCTTCGGATGCTGAGTAATCTGTTTTAATAGACTTTGTCGGCTATTTGACAGGATTTATCCCCCTTGATCCCTCTAGATACGGCGTTGTTGGATCTATCTACTTATTGCTGTAATATTGGCTAACCCGGAGCAGAGTCAAAATATAGGGTAATGGACGAAGAAAAAATAATTTGTAATTTCAGTTCCGGGGGAAGCGTGTGGTATCGCTTTAATTATTAACAAAAAGTTCAAATTTCATAGGGGGTTTAATTGCCCCGTTACTTCCTTCTTAAATGCGCGCTTAAAAATTGGGAATATCAATCCCTTTTTTTCTAAAAAAATATATGTATAAAGTTTTGTTGAACTTTCTGTCTCAGACAGAATAAAGCTATTCGACGATCGAAAAAATCGTAAAAAAACCTTTAATCCGAAGCTACTTAGTTTAAAATTTTTGTGGCGAGATACGCTTTGTTAAAGCGTTATGAGCACAGTTTATTCACTTAAAAAAAGTAAGGTTAGTAGGTACTGTACGTAACCAATAAAGCCGGCTCTCCATTGAGCGTATTATCCGCGCAGAGTTTTTTCTCAGGCTCTGAATAACTCAAATTTTTAAATCAACCAATCAGAGCTCAAGAAAAAAAAATCCGCGCGGATAATACGCTTAATGGACACCCGACATAAAGGTTTTTCTCATGTATTAGGCTGGATCCACATGTCTCCGTGATATGAATCCATTTTATACCACGTGATCAAAATTAACCAATAAAATTTTAGGCTTATCTTGTTCCCTAAATAATCATGTGGTACCTATATCATGTATGCGCATCACGACTATTACGAATGCTGGTGCATTCAAGGTTAATTTTCAGAAAAGTGTTTAAGATATATCTTTTTCTTTCGCCTGCTTGAAGATTCATGATGATGAATGATTTATTATCAAAACGGCTAGCTATCATTTTGGATAAGACACAGTTTAGATCATTTGAATCATTCTGGGATTTACCAAAAGTGTTTAAACGTAAACGTGCAATAGACATTTGCACATTATTATATATCTGACTGTTTCATAATCCGCAATACAGAGTCTGCATCTGGTCCTATTCGCGAGTCCCATTCTGTTCCTGAGTACTCATAATAATAATAACAACAATAATCACTATACGGATCTCCTCTTTATATCTAAGTCCAATAATGTTCCTGGATCTTTTTCTACAAGGTCCTTTAAACACTTTTTAGAGTGAGCCAGTTCTAGTAGATTTATCCAGTAATGTTGGAAGCTTTTATTGGTCCATTCAAAATGGTTGATTTAACAACATTAAATGTCATTCTTGTAGCTTGTTTGTTTTCTTCAACTCAGTCAGTTCAAAAGTAAAGCTTTTTTATCTTCTTATTATCTGTCTTTAAGTGTAAACTATTATTTCTGGTTTTCGTGTTCCTTGTAGCTTTTATTATAGGGCTTGTTTTGCAAAGTTTTTTATTTGTTATTTACAAATTGATTCGTGTCTATAATTCAATTGACGATTCGAGTTGCTTTTATGTCATTGAGACAAACTATTAAGCACGCGTTGAGGTACGTATCAATGTTAAAATGTCTGTAGTTTTTAAAGGTGTTATTATAAGTTATTAGTGTTAGTTTGGTTTGACATTACGCTGAACCTACAGACTTAAGTTGTGCAGAAATTTCGTTTTTATATTCTTTGGTGATATCGACATTTTCCTCAAAATCTTCTCCTATCACGCTACTAAGATATGTGAATTCTTCAGTGCCTGATTTTTTGGCTATCATCAGCAGTAACTCGCTGATTATTTTTGCTGTTGATACGTAATAACTTAGTTTTAGAAATAATGATCTCGATAAATGTATTATTCTCAAGCATTTTCCCTAAGGACTCTCAATCGTTCACATTTATTAGAGGTCATCTTCATTATTTCAACCATGATAATTTTTATTTTTCTATTTTACTAGATCTGAACTAAACTGTTATAAATATACTGTGACGTTTATCCTCTGAAGAGGAAACTAAAATGGAAAAGAACTTTTCGCCAGCGGAAAAAAGATTAATGGAAACTATTGGAAATATCATGAGAAATATTATTTATTGGAGAGTGACCGCCCCCGATTCTTCTTTCAGCTTATTTATTAATTCTTAATAAAGAACTTAAAGTGAATTTTATTTTTTAAAATCCTTATAGAAGTATGGCTTTGAAAATGTTTTTTTTTTATATTAAGCACACCTTTGGGAAAGAAAGGGGCTAAGAAAAATCAGGGTTATTAACACATGGCCTGACTGATAAGTTTTAAAATTTCAGACCATACCATCACGGATCACCTAAGGTGATCCGTGATACCATGGATAGATAGAAATGGACAGTGGCGGATCTAGGCACTAAAAATTGGGGGAATGCTCAAAAATAAAACTAAATTGTGACATTTCTTCAAATGTATTTTGCATAAATTTTAATTGAACAAACCGCATATTGGAAAAAAATTCTTCAATTAAACTTAACCCATCAAAAAGCCTTGTTTTTCTAATGCTTCAAAAAGCATTTTGAATTTTTTTGATTTGTTAGAAAATAGTAGTCTCCGCTGCGTTATACGGTTTACGAATCCTTGAAATTGGTTTAGTGATTCTTAGAATAATATTTTTTATTTCAACCATTGTTTTTCAGACTATGCGATTGCCTTGCTTATTCTGGTAATCAAGAAAAGTTAGTGCTTACCGCAATGTTTTTTATTTCATTGAAATCGGTTCAATAATAATTAATTTATGAGGCAATGGATGCAGAAAGATTCGGAAATATAATTGTATGGTCTGGAAATGATTAAAACAAAAATTAATTTTCGGGAAGTTTTAAAACTATTCAGAGATTCGAACTTCGTTGTACGTAGGAGAAATAGAATTTTCCTAAAAATTAAAAAAAAACAGAATATAAGAATAAAAGAACCACTTTATTTGGTCAAGTTTGATTATATTCACCAATTTGGATTTTACATATGAACCTAATTAATTCCTTGCAAAATGCAGTGTTTCATTAAAATCAATAGTATAGTTCGAAAGTTATGACAACAAACATTTTGTCAGGCTTTGTGACCCACCCGGTATCATATCGGCGGTTTTGTTTGTTGAACGAGGCAGATAGATTTCGATAGATTCTTGCATTTCATTTAATAGAAGAATCGCTTAGAAGCATGAGTTTTAAATTGATCAAATAAAATCAGACGTTATATTTTGTGATGATGTTTAGAAACTCCTAATACATTTATGTGTCAAAGTCTGATAAATATTTTCTTTTCTTTTAGCCCAGTTGATATTTTTCTGCCTCTTTCTCTATTTTATTCTTACACGGAGCTAAATGAAATGCTGTAGACTCCGAGAATCTGGTTTGGATGTTATGCTTTTCAAGAAATTTTAAAATATGTTAGATAGTATTTTGTATGTAATTCAGTATTGCAGTAGCCAGTAAAGGATCATCCTCGGAGGTTCTTAAACTGAGAGTATTGGTGGTAATGTCACTGCATCCTGACACGCTAGGCTTCCAAGATGCAGTGATCCTAACTGGTGGTAATATCCAACGCCATCTTCTATGAAGCAGTAGTAAACATTTTGTTCACGTACTTACTAGTGAGCAGTAACATTTGTTTTCATTGCTCATGTCGTCCTTTAGGTTTTCTCCGAGGTTTTCTCTTCTGAAATCTTTGTGTCTATGGTTGATAATGTGCTAATCAATTGAGAAGGTAATTCAATTTTATGGGGAGTTCTGCAACATCAAATCGCTCTCTTGAACTCAACCGTTGGCAGAACTTATAATCAAAAATATTTTTTGTCCGAAATGGTTAATTAAAACACATCTGTATATTGGTTTATTATTGCTTAAATTATTTATTCCAGTTGTTGTAATCAGCTTTGTGGTTTGAAATATGTTTAAATGCGTTTTATAAAACAACTAACAAGTTTTACAAACTAATACCTAAATGTATTTTATTTTATTCTATTTATTTTTTTGTTAAATGATATTTATTTATGGGCATTCTAAGTAAAACTTTGTTGACATTAAAAAAAATTAATCGTATAAAGACTTGTTTTTAAAATTATACGTTCAATCTTCATACATCATAGTAAACTTCAAACCCGTTTTAAAACTTGAGCTGTGTTGAAAATTTTAAAGTTTTTTTTATTGGAAAAATCCCTAGAAAGCTAGGCAAACTTCAGAGTTTGATGTATTGGGGATGGCTACAACTTTGCCTGAAGCCTTAGATTTAAAATTTAAATGTATAATACTGAGTAGACATTAGAATATTGAGACAAGGGCGTATCCAGGGAAGTAAAGGGGGTATCCCACCTTTCTCACCAGATTTTTAAAAATTAAACAATGAAATTTAAATAAGTTATGAATTTGCCACTCTTAAGTAAAAAAGGGAAATTGTTTTTTATACATTTTAGCAAGATTATATACATTTTTCAAAAGAAAATGTTTAAACAAAAATTTTTTCAGTATTTAGTATTTAGTAAGCAGGTATAGAAATATTTTATTTTCTCTTCTTTTTTTTTTCGTGAGCAGCTCGAAAGCTGTACACCTACGGGAGTCCAAGATCTAATGGACACCTATTAAGTCTTGACAGTTAACTGTTTCGTCCTCAACGGACTCTTCAGCACACGGCATGGTCAATGTGACACCCCTGTCAAGCAAGAACACGGTACATATATCTCATATTACGATATTGGTAAGAGAAATAAATAATAATGCCTGGTATACCGTACGCTTTTCATAAAAGTGGCGACATCTACCGAATACAAAAGAAACTACCAGAGTAAAAACAAAAGGCATGCAGATAAAACGAAAAGCAGTACCCATAACCGTGACATAATTTGTCCCTCAGGTCTCATTTTCATTGCCATCCCGACATTTTATGTCGTGTCAGCGGAGTGTGAGTTAAAAATACTACAAACGTAAAGTTTCGTACCCGTCAATAATAATAAAAAAAAATTTTCGTTGGTGAGCAGGTGCAGAAAGATTATGGGTGTACAGCTTTCGAGTTGCCCAGGGAAAAAAACAAGAGAAAACAAAATCTTTCTATACCCGGTTAGAGACGAATTTTTTTTGTTTTCTTCATTCACGGGTTCTAAACACAAAATAATAAAAAAATCGTTTACTTTTATTTTCCGACGCTTTTGAATAAACAAGTACAGAACGTGCCTTTCTGGAAACAATGGTAGAATATTAGAGGACCAATATTTTTCCTCCTTTGTTTTTGATTTAAATAATATTGACTTTGATGAGTTTGTCAAGTCTCTCTTTTATAAAAATATGTCATACATACAGGGTCTCTAACTATACCTAACTAATGTTTCCTGCAAAATGCCGTTGACAACTTTTCACTTTTATTTTATTATTGACTTAATGGGAAAAGTTTTTGAAAGGAGGAAAAGCTTTTCATAAAATTATTTGCCTCTTCATGCATCGTTTGACATACCTTTGTAATTTGTTTGCACAAAATTGCGTTATACGATGCAAATTTGATATTAGTTAATAGGTGCATAAGACTATTTTTGTAGAAAAGTTTTATCGTGAGATTTTACGAATCTAAAATGACTTTTATGTTAAAATGTATACTTAATATATCACCTTTGATATCATGGATCGTTTGACATACCTTTGTAGTTTGTTTGCAGAAAATTGCGTTACACGGAGCAAATTTGATATCAGTAAATAGGTGCATTAAAAAATTTTTCTAGACAACTTTTAACGTGGAATTTTACGGACCTAAATTGAATTTAATATACAGGGTGTTTCCTAATTGAATGTCAATATTTATCGGGGTGATTTTTGGGTCCATTTTAAGATAAAAACTTTACATAAATATATGTCCTAAATGTCTTACCTTTTGAGATACAGGGTGGTAAATTTTTCAAAAATAAATAATTTATTATTAATATCTATAATACCACTTCAGATATTCGAATGAAATTTGTCATACATGTACTATGAATCAAGAGGCATTTTTTAATGTATCACTTTTTTTTAATTTCCATCAGTGGCGTTGGTACGTAATTTGACCTGCCTATTTTGGCAGACATTGATGGCACGCCACTGAAAAATTTTTTTTTTGAAATCCCCAATCGTTTCTAACCAAAGTTGATGACTTGATTTTTTTTAATCCGATGCACGGTTTTCGCTTAAAAAAATAAAAACCGTTTCTCTGCATGATCATAACAATATCATTGATATGACAATATCATCATGCAGAGACACGTAGATTTTATTTTTTTAGAGGAAACTCGTGCGTCGGTTCATTCAAAAGGAATTGACGAACACAAGAAACGCCAGACAGGCGAAGAAGTATGTGACAGATAGAGAAGAGAGATATGAACCATAGTGGAAGTCCTGACTGGACATTGCACCCTACATGGACACCCGGCGAAGATGAGAGTGAAGAAAGACACGACGGTCTTGCAGTGATGCTGGGCCGAGAACGAGACTGCGGCGCATTTTCTCTCATCATGTGAAGCATATAAGGGAGGAGAGCTATTTGAAGAGGAAGCCTTTGAGACGGAGGATCTTCTGAATCTGAAAGGCAGAAAGACGGGCAGAATCCTTTGCGAAGGAAGGACGTAGTAGAGGGAATGCCTGGGGGTTGGCGAGAAGGGCGCTTTATGTGCCTAGTCACCAGGTCTAAAGCCTACCCCACACTACTACTACTAAATAAAATCACGTTGATTTTACAAACCAAAATGTGAATTAAATACAAGTACCAATTCATAATATTTCCATACCACATTTAAATTCAGTTAAATATCTGTTAATTGCGTTGGAAAGCACATACTTATTACAAAAAAAAATGGTGGTAAATACTTATCAAGATTTAGATTAATAGTTAAGGCAATATTTCGGAAAATCAACTTTCTAAAAGCATTTTATAGTACTTTTTCGTAAATGGTCATTTTCCTCTATTTCGACCCCGCTAAATACGAATGGTGTACATTCAAAAAAGTATTTATTTAACCAAAAAATAATATCGCATTAGTTTTTTTTAATGACTGCAAAAACCTCCAAAAACCCTGAATGTTAGGTTTTTTTTAAATATTTTTAAAAACTAAGCTTATACTAAGGAAAATATACTTTATTGTAAGATTCCCTTTTAACCAAAATGTAACTCAGTGGTGTTAGACTGATTACAACCTCCCCAGCGGCGTCTGTTAGTTAAAGTAATTTAAAAAAGTAAAAAAATAATCATGTTTTCTCCATAATTTATTCGAATTTCTAAAAACCAACATTTACAGGAAAGTATGTGTTTTTTTTGTTATAGTCAATAAAATTTCCTTTAAAATAATGTATAACATGGTCGGATTGGTTTCATAACTAAAACTTTAGGGGCGTCCTTAAATTAAATCAATTTTAAAAAATCAGAAAATAATTTCTCTTACGTGTTTTATCTAATTTTCTCATAAAAATAATTTTTGTTACAAGTTTTCTCTAATTTTCTTAGAAACTAAGCTTAAAAATGTATACTACACTTTATTATAAAAATTATAGTAAAATTCCAACAGCAATAACACTTAACAGTGTTTAGCGCATTAAATGTCTGGGTAACATGAGAAAATTTCAGGCGATTTACTTTTGTAGGCTATGATCAGTATCAAAAAATTTATTTTTTGGTTTAACCTTGACCAACAAAACTTTATCTGGGTATTAGGCCTCTATTAAGTAAATTTTTTTTAAAGAAACCACTACGTTTCTTCCAGAAAAAAATTACCAATTTGCCAGTGGTTTATAAGAAAAAATAAATATTTGCCTAACAAAATTTGAAAATATTTTTGACAAACAACACCACTGTGACGTTTTGATTGTTCTTCTACAATCATTTTTAAGCTTTTCAAATATGTAATTTTCAAATTATTTTTTTACCAATACTATTTACTCCGTTTTATGTATATGTTTATGTTTATTATTTGTTTATTTATTTTAAAATGCCATTATGTCAGTAATTATTGTTTTGAACTTTGGCAATTTAGAGAAAAAAGGGGGGATTCATTCAATCAATCAATCAATCAAATCAAAAAATACTTTATTGTCCAGAATAAAATACTCCATTGACAAAGCAGGCTAAGTAACTACAAATAGATCAGCAGGTAATAAAATTCACAAAAAAAAAACACATAAAAATATTAAAAACACAATTAAAATACCAAGTTAAATAAAATCTTAAAAAAGAGACAAAAACTAAAATAATAAAATAAAATATTAAATATCACATAATCAGAAATGTTGTTTCCTCTACAAAAAGTTCATTCTGAGAGATAATAATATGTTTATAATAATAAGATTAATATTAAAAGTCTATGTTCAATAATTTTTCTCTGATTAAAAAAAAAATATATACATAAATATTACCTATTTCAAAATATTCTACCTATAAAAATTCAATAATAAAATTACCTTAAAAATTGTTATCACAAAAATCACATTAAAAGCTGTCAAGTCATTGTTAGAAATAGTGCAGTAGCAAAACACAGAACAGACAAACATCAAACAAAAAAAAAACAAAAACTATAGGTATTGAAAACTCAAATTAAATTAAATTAAGTAAGTCCTATATGTCAATTTATTTATGTAAAATGTTCTTGATAGAACTCATCAAGAGAATAAAATGACTTATCCACTAGAATATTTTTCAAATGTCTTCTGAACTGCTTGAGTGTGGTAGCACATCTAATCTGAGCAGGTAGGTGATTAAAAATTTTTCTTCCCTCATAGATTATAGATTTTTTAACTAAGGTGCTTTTTGGAATTGGTAATGGGACATTGTGACTCTGTCTACCTATGCGGCCTACTCTGCTTAAATCTTCCATGCTAACCCGATTCTTAAACACTAAACTGGCAGTTTCCAGAATAAAAATAGATGTTAAGGTAAGTATTTTTAAATCTTTAAAATATGCCCGACACGATTCTCTTTGATGGATATTAGCTATAAAACGTACAGCTTTCTTTTGAAGGACAAAAATAATGTTCAGCAAACTCTGGCTTGCTATTCCCCAAAATGGTACCCCATACCTTAAGTGAGATTCAAACAAAGAAAAATAAATGTTCCTAGCCATCTCCAATCCGAATTCCTGTCTTACACATCGAACCGCAAAGCACCCTGAGGAAAGCTTCTTACTCAATTGAAATATATGTTCATCGAATCGCAATAGGTGATCGATGTGAACTCCCAAAAACCTAGACACAGCCTGACTTTTTAATGGATTATCTCCCAGAAATAAGTCCTCCATGTCACACTTAAAGCCAACAATATTGGACTTGTCAACATTAAAACACAGACGATTTGCATCACACCACCTCTTAATTTTAGTAAGATCTTCAGAAATAACCAGCTTTAAAACTTCAGCATTAATATGATGCCATAAGACTGATGTATCATCAGCGAAAAGTGTAAACTCTCCCGATATATCCAGACTAACAAGGTCATTGATGTAAATCAGAAACAACAAGGGACCCAGAACAGAACCCTGTGGTACACCACAATCAACATTCAATGAAGCAGAACGTGAACCCGAGATAAGAACTGACTGACGACGGAAACTCAAGTAGGACCTAAACCAAGACAACACAGAACCCCTAAAGCCATATCTCTCGAATATAAATTAAAATTCTTTCATTTCAATAGGTTTACTTGAAAAACAAATCTTCTTTATCTACATAAATATTTGTTGATTTTTTAAGTTTTCCTTCTAATCTCTTTATAATAGTTTTAAATGTGTTATTTTATCAAACTAAATGAAATCTGTTTATACAACAAAATTAAAATAACGTCAAAAGTAATAATAAAACTTTCTGTAAATCATATTCTAGAATAGAACGCCCAATTTTTTTTTGTTAACGACATTTTTCCTAAATTTATCATTATGAAAATAAATAATAGTAATAATCAAATTATCATTACTGTATTAATTAATTTAAAAAAAAACTTTTTGTGAATCTTGGTTAAGAATAGAAAACAAAGTTTTATTTATGTCAATAGATTTACTTGAAAAACAGATTTTTTGTGTAAAATTTGGGATTCTTCCCATTTTATTATATGGTTACTTTTAAAAGAATGTTGACAAACACTGTCTCTCTCGTAATCACCCCTTCTAAGATTATACTTATGATCATTAAGTCTTTCACCAGTGTACATTTTACCATATTCATAAGGAATTTGATACATTACATTTTTTGAATTTTGTTCTACATTTATTGGTTTTGTTTTTATATTATAACTATTACTATTTGCAATTTCCTTAATGTTATCTGATATACCAGCTATGAAAGGAATCATTAATTTTTTTGTATTTAAATTAATTATATTCTCATTTTCTTTGCTTTCTTTTTTTTTAACAATTTTCTATAAAATTTTTATTAATATGTTTTTAATTAATTATTTTTCTAATAATAATCTCTTAGTATCGGAACAAATTATTTCTGCTCTATCATATAAACTTTTAACAAGACCTATTTTTATAAAAGTAAAGTGATTTGATTCAAAATTTAAATATCTATTAGTATATTTCGGCTTTCTATATGCAGATGTGTAAAAAGTATTTTGTTTTTCAATTAGTATATCAACAAATCGAAATCTGTGATGAGTTTCTTTTTTTAATGTAAATTTTACAGTATTTTCTTTGTTATTCATAAAATATAGAAATTCATCTAATTTGTTTTCGTCTTAGGCCAAATACTAAAAACATCATCAATATATCTAAACCAAACCATGGCTTTATATTTATGTCGTATATTTAAACATTTTAACTTACGTGTAACAGAATCCCAGTTATGCCTATTTGGTACTCCTACTTACCTAAAAATAAAAGAAAATTAGATTAGTTTTTAGGGTATAAAAAGATAACAACCCGGTTTCCAAAAGTTCTTATATTTTTTTATTACAAACTTTGACCTTACGAGCAGGACACCCACAAGGGAGTCAACTTTAGCGACATTTTTTATTTATATACCTTCGAATAACCCGTTTATTTTCACTCGTCTTTTATATAATTTATATTATGTATTATCTATTGCCTCGCCGCTTGCTGACTTGGCAATTTGTATTGATTTAATGTCAAAAATTTCCATATATAAAGCCAGGGCTATATTGTAAATGTTCTGATAGGATCTCTTTTATAAACAATTGCTGCTTAAAAAAGACTAACGGCTGAAGGAACACCTACAAGGTGGGATAAAAATATAAACGTTTGTTTGTATTTCAAACCGTATCTAGTGCAGCAATTCTAAAGATCTCTACCACGTATGAAATACTGTTGGGAGGTCCACGACCACCTATGTAGGTTTCGGTCAGTTGTCCGTCAGTACTTTATCGCGAGATATTTTACTTGGTGTCAGTGGCGGCGCGTGAGGTTTAAAAATTTCTGCAAAGTGGGGAACAAGAAAATTTTTAAAAAATCCGGTAAATGGATCAAATCGTCAGCATCGGAAATAGTCCACTTTGAGTCCCCACCAAATGTCAAACAAGAAAAACCAAATTATTTGTTTTTACACTGCACCCACAAATCCAATTAAAATGCTTATAAACATCGCGAGAGAATTTTCTTATATAGTTTTTGCCGCTACTTTTTCCCCCATAGGTACGTTATTTCTAAATCTGGTCAGGGAATTAACGTCCTTGAATTACGTAACGCAAAAATTCAGGATTTTTGAGCCCCTACCCCCCTCGTAACGCATTTTCAAGAAAAAAACACAATAAAAAACCATTGAGTGTAACGCAAAGCCAACCCCCCCCCCCCTTCAGCGTTACGTAATTTAAGGATAGGCCTTAAAGGACGACCTTTTTATTTGATTTTTAACTTTTCGTTAAAAAAAAAGGTAAACTTTTCGTTAAAAAAAAAGGTAAACTTTTAAAATCCCGGAGAGTAATGGTTATATACTCGGTAGTTTTCATGTTTTATTAAAGTTCTTTGTACCTACCACACACCGCACTTATAAAACTAATTAAGTATTACAAATGCTTTTGCTTTGGCAAACACTAAAATATAATAGTCATTCATAAAAGTACCGTAATGACGTAAATTATGTCAACTCAACTAGGTACAAATGTGCAGTTTTCATCTATTCTTAAAATATAAACGGGGCACAACCTCGATTTTCTAAAATTTTGCATAGCTGAGAAGTCAGTTGAATAGTTCTATCCTTTTTAATGTGTATTCATCCGTCCTTTATTCGGGGTAGTTAGGTTAACAGACCCCAAGGACTGTACACAGAGAACAGGACGGTCCACTTCCATAAGCCCCATATATTCCAAATTTCGCTACGTCACAAAATCCTCAAGGTGTCGAGCCATCCTTCTATGAACCTACTCATCCTTCTCAAAAGACCCTTGATCTGTTTGATAGGGTGGTCTTTCCTTTTCTATTCACATTAAATGAAAAAGGACAACCGAACTTATTGATTTTTTTCGTGAATCCAAAGTGAGGTTAATTTTTCCGTGCATTTCGCATTTTTATTTATTTTAAGGGAAAAAATTTGTGGAATCTTGGTTTTGTATTGTTATTTTCGATATTTTAAACAATTTTCGGAATCGCAAAATCCCAGGAGCATCCTGTGCGGTTTCTGGATGTAAATCCAACTATTCGAACTTAGAAGTTCTACGTTTATGAGTTTTTTAAATTTCCACCTTCCAATGACTGTTCCCAAGACTATTTTGCAAGAGTGGCTAAGGCGTTGTGGAAAAGACAATATGGGTCCCACGAAAGCATTTCTACAGAACAGTTTTCGAAATTCCTTTTCAAGATAAATTGCTAGGTAAATATCATTTTTAACATTTTTTTAAATCTATTTAGGGCCACATTCTTTAATTATGTAAGGTTAAAATTCAGGATCTTTTGCCGCCCTTCTCCTGTCTTAACGCATTTTCAAGAAAAATATAAAAAAATCATTCAGTGTATAGTCCTTGCCATAGGCAGTTACACTTTTGTGACTTTGACATAAACATACCTATTTCCGAGCCTATTTCTAAGCATATTTCCTAACCACAAATATATTAAAAATTAAATATGTTGTGTAGGTATACCTTATGTTGTGTTAAGCCTAAATCATTTAGTTGTAATCTGCAGAGTTTTTTAAGTGCTGGGTGGAAAAAAAAATATGCCACTTTAGTCAAACTCAGTATGTAGGTATGTGGGCACAATAGATCCATATGTGGTCACAGTGCATGGAGGTCCAGAAGGGCCTGCCACCACTTTCGAATACATGCATACCTTATGTTGACAAAAAAAATGTTCTCATAAAAACAACTCAACAACATACCATTTTTCAGATTTTTTGATAAAGAAATAGGTTAAAAATGTCACAAAAGTGTAACCACCTATGGCCAAGACTATGACACAAAGGTAACCCTCCCCCCCCCCCCAGAGATTACTTAATGTAACACTAAGCCGCATGTGAATTTATTTAGGCCTGTGTGTTCATCTATGAACAAAGCGTGATCAGCTGAACCAAATCTGTTCACCATCCTACAGGACTTTAATTAATTATTGATCCTGTAGTGTATTGTAGTGTCCTATGGAGTCCTGTAGACCTACTGTGGGCAGCTGATCATCCCTTGTCTATGAAGAAACCTCTACAACCACAAAAATTAGACATTAAACATACTTTTTAATTTATTTTTCTGTAAATGTGCAATTTAATTGTTTTTCTGTTTTGTACTAATTTGACTCCAATAATAGTGAAGTTATCAATAGTGCCAACTTAATTTGGGACACCTACTGTAATTTTGACAAAAATGTCATAACAAAATAATACTTGGACAATTTCTAAAACCTCATGTTTTTTTGTGAATTCCATATATACTAGAGTACAAAATTTACACTGTAGAAACTACCTATTTTTAAAAAAGTTCCTTATATATGTTTTTTTATTACAGGCTTATGTACTTCCAAAACAATACTAAGGAATACATCTGTGCCAAGTCAAATCCTATCAGTGAAACCAATAGAAGTTGATCCTGAAGAGCCAACTGCAGGTACAAGCATCAAAATCAAGGAACATTTGCTGGTTGATGTTGGTGCAAAAGAAAACTACTTAGTTAAAGTCTGATTTTTTTTTGTTTTGTGCAAATTGATAGAGTTATTGTTGAATTTTTTGTATCGGAGTCTGCTATTGTATAAAAATGAGTATTCAGTTGGTTTGCGACTGTTAGTGTGTGTCTTTAATAGTTTCAGAATCTATTCTAAGTTTAATTTAGTTGTTTTCTTTGCCTCCCAAATAATTTATTTATAATGTTCTAAGTTTTTGTTTTGTCAATTTTATCAATTTTAGTTTTTGCACAATGGAGATTTTGCTTTAGCACAGTTTTTTTAAAGATATATTTATATTTTTTATATATATTATTAAAATGTAATATATTATTATATTTTTTTCAATTCTTTAGAAGCTAATGTCACTTAATAAAAACAAAATGATGCTGAGAAGTAAAAAGGTCTTGCAGTTGGGTAAAAAATACTAGGACATTTCTTAGAAAGGTAAACTACCTACATGTCCTAGATTTTTTGCCCCCATGGTTCATTCTTCTTACATTTCATTTATCAAATTCAGGATTTGTTATCCTGATGTTTAACGTAACAAGTTCCTTATTGCTTCTAATCAATAACCTCACTTAATATTGTATACAGGTTTGTTCTTTTTTTGCTATTATGAGTGATATAACAAAAAAATTCTAAAAATGTATACAGATGCCTAAAGACTTTATCTACTTAGATAATTTCTAGTATTATAAATCAATAAATATAATAAGTTTGGTGGAAATTAAAATAGGAAAATAACTTTTATTTAATCATTTTATTTTTTATCTTTAAATATGTAAACATGTATCCTGAGATGATATCTTTGGGGGCACTAACATATACCTCATAAAATCAAACCTATATGTAAGATTTAGATGAAGCAATAGGTTAAAATACTGATAACTACAAATTGCTTCAACAGGACAAAAAGTGAGATTTTAATTACTAAAATAATAAGGGACAAAAAGCTAGTTCTGCTGCTAGTTAGGTGAAGTTGAGCAATATACACACCTCAGTAGGTACACATGTTATTACCTTTTAAACATAGCAATGTTGTAGAACACTCTACATCAGTTGAAAGAAAAAACTGTATAATGTATTGACAAAACATTTAATTTATCAAGTCATGTGGAATGAGGTTTCATACTGTACAAATGACATGATAACTGAACATTTTTGCCAACAATATCTCGTTTTTACCAAAGACGGTCAGTTTATGGTCCTTGGTTTTTTCTATTCAACTGATGTGCCATGTTCTACCACAAGCCGCTACTGACAGAAAGTGAATATTTCTTAAGTGCAAAAAATACCTCTGGGCCTGTTGCTGTTCAATAGCAAAAACTTTGTACATGGACTTAATAAACCATATTTTTGTTGACCCTGTTAGTCCTTAAAGTTTGTGCCAGGTCCTAATTCTTATCAGTCCTGAGTGGTCATTAAAAGTGTCGAGATATTGTATAGGTCCTTACATATTGATGAGCCCCTCACTTTAGGTGGTACTGTAGTGGATTGCAGGGTGCATGTAATGTAAACCTGAAAAATAATATACAAATGCTACTTTCTGATAATGGTAAGTTATTTGCTTCTTAAAAACCATAAAAGCTTAAGAAGATTTGCTAATAGAAATTGATAAGTAGAATAATGTAGTGATTAAGACAGCAAAAAGCCGGGCAATATAGTGTCCTGTAAATGAATTTTGTACACCTACTATGGGCAGCTGATCACCCCTCATAGGCTTAGGTATTCTAATGGGGAGTAAAATACTATTCACAAAATATTCTAGATGATATTCCAAATATTAACATGTTTTTTTAAGCAAATGCTGATGAATGACAATGAAAAAATTTATTTGATTTTATTGATGATTGAGGGGTTCTGTAAACTATTTTCTGTAGAAGATACACCTAGGATATTTTTACATAAAATTGTATATTGTTATTATCTTTCTACATTACAGCGAGACATGGTTTAAAAAAAAACCTTTTAAAATTAGTTTTTGTTTATATTTTACGAAAAAGTGAGGTTATGTCGTTAGTATTTTGTGACGTATTAAAAACCGTCTGACAGATTTCGCGAAGTGGACCATCCTGTTCTCTGTGTACAGTCCTTGAACAGACCCGGCAAAATCTACCGCGCATCTACACAGCGCACATCGCAAGCAGAGCGACGAGCCCACCAGACCCAAGAGCCCGAATAGCAGCAGGCTTGCCCCTCGTACCAATTATACAAATGTTGTAGGCATGTGCCTGCTTAATTAGTGAGAAAAAAAAGAACAAAAAAATTCTTTACTAAAAAAATATATTACTGCCACTTCTTGGTGTACGATAGTACAATTTTTCTCAAAATTAGGGTTTGCGCATCCTCAACTCACCAAATACGTATTTTTTTTTATTTGTGTTTTTACGATTATACCATAGCTTTCATGTTTTCTATTCGTAAAATGAAGACAGATCGCCCGCGCCCCTTTTGAAGATTACGTGGAAAATATTTTGGGGAACTACAAAATGATGATGAAGGTGTTAATCTAGTACAATATATCCAAAACGATCATACTGCATTGTGAGACCCTGCTTGGATTGCTCTTAATGAACTTTAGGAGAAGTACGACTTAAAAAAAATCCTTTGTGAGTGTCTTAAATATTTTTGCCACGTATTTTTACATTGCAGTTTTTTTATTCTATATAAACTGCTCCACAAGAGTAAGGGATATTGGTGATTCTTGCAGAAGTATCCAATAACAGTAAATTATTATATGGAAAATAAAACGTTTAATTTACAAAAATATCAAAAACTATCTTTTTTGGAATAAAAACAAAAATAAAACCAAAAACCTCTTAAAAAATTTCCCAAAAAAATAAAAAACTCTGTTTTTCCAAAACAATATGTTAATAAATTGTATAGCCAGCAATTTTTGTGGAAAGAAAAAATACTGTTTTTCAGGTTTATATTTATATTATAACTTCTTTATTTTTTTTTTGCTTTGGTCAACTAAGCCGACACGTTTTGGAGCCTGGCTCCATTATGCAGGCTTCTTCGGCCTATAACGAAAAAGGACAAAAGTATGTGAGTAATGGCTACAAACAAAGTTAGACAAAGAACAAACATCGAAGTTAAAAAGAAAAAGTTAAAAAACAGCACAGGGCGTTTGACAAACTAAATAAAATTTTAAACTAAAATCGGGTTAAAAAACTTAAATAAAATAAAATAAAATAGGGTCCTAAATCTCAACCATCACCAAAAAGGTTGCTATAGATATCATAAAAAGGTCCAATGATTGTGTCGAAAATCAACATTAGTTGCAAAAATTTCTACTAATCACATCAATTCTAAATTTGTTTTAATTTTACAAAGATTTTAATGAAAAAACAACAATTATTACCAAAATATTTTTTTTTCTAAAAATATGTACCTACACACGCATTATAATCAAGAATGTTTCTCAAAAGTGAATGACATACAAGTTTTCTAATTCTGAATTAGCAAAATAGCCGTTTTTATTTAAAAAATGAATGACTTATACTAAACTTTCAAAAGAAACGACCAAAAGAGGAACAGCAAAAGTCATAAATTGGACTACTTTAAACCGATTTTAAAGTGTTTTTTCTGTCTGTTGAAAAATTATTTTTTAAGGATGGATCTAGGGTACGTTTAGTAAAAATTGACTTAAAATTTTATCCGAAGATTTTCATTTTTTTATCTCAGGCGCAACGGCAGGTTTGGTAAAAATATGAACATTATAGTGTCAATTAGGTGACTAATACAGTCACTAGCTGCAGCCAAGTTTTTTTTTTATATTTGGACTTTCCATCCAATCAGGATCAATCCAGTTTCGCAAAGTTCGAGCAAAGTTAAAGCATTTTTTAAACAAACACAAACAACCAAGTACCTAGCCAGGTATCGAACCTGGACCGCCGGTGTGTGAAGCAAATATTGCTACTACCAGTGGCGTATATAGAAAAAAGTTTTGGGGTGGGCCCGAGACAGTTTTAGGAGGGGGGCGAGACCTCATGAGGCTGTATTTTATGCTATTTTATGTTTGTATTCAAGAAATATGTGGAAAATATCCAAAAAAATCCTAGCTTCAGGGGGGGGGCGGGCCCCCCAGGCCCCCCCATATATACGCCACTGGCTACTACTACACTACGACGAATATGTTGTGAGTTTTGTTTTTTTTTATTTTAATCTTTTAGTTAATTAATTTAATAATATCTACATCTATATAACTGCTATCCACCCACTGAAAAAGAGTAAAAGAGAGGGAATTAAAAAAGTAATTATAACTAAAACTAAAATTATTATTAAATTAACGCTTTTTTTAATGAATTTCATTTGTTTTTGCAGTATATTTTATTTTAAAATTTTATGTGTGGTGATCCAGAGCTGTACTTAAATTACCATTTATAGGTAAATCAAACAGATGAATAAATATAAAACATTAGCGAATCGATAAATTCATCAGGATAGTAATTTTATTTGCATAATAAAATGAAGCTAATCCAAATTATGGTATTCTAGGTTAGGGATTGACCCAGTTTTTATTTAAAAATACGTGGGTTTTTACTTTCACTAACGTTGTTTACAAAGATATGAATCATAACATACCTATTAACGGGACAAACTTCGACCGAAAACTTACCATTTGACAACACTAATATCGCATTTTTTGGCCAAATATTTGTTCTAATAGAAATAGAAAACGAGAAAGCGGAACGCGTCGAAATTTTGAGGGGTAGTCTTTTAAAGCATTTTTAACAACCGTATCTTAGCAGTTTTTTGCAAAATCATTTTATTCAAAAAATAAAAAAAAAGTTATGACTAAAACACAACAAATATTTCAAAACAATGTTTGGCATTTCAGTAGCCTAGTTGTGTTATAGAAAACTGTAGTGAAATTGTTTCGATTCTTGTATTTTTTGAAAATTTTTAAAAAATTTTGCATATGAACAAAAATAATGTTTCAACTAGTTTTTTATAAAAGAGATCTATTACGATTTACAAAGGCGTGCTCAATTTTATATTTGCTGCAGGACACCAAATCAGACAAGAGCTATCAACCTTCTGACTGAAGCGCCACCCCCATATACCGAGGGCAAGTCAATTCGATTGAGAAAATTTAACTAAGATCACGTGACCCGGATTTTCACATTATTTTCAGATATTTTGAATAAATAAAATGTCGTTTAATATAAGTTAAATGATTATAAGAAGGTATTTAAAGACATACAATTTTTTCTATTTACAAAACATTTAAGGGCTGGCCATAGCGTAACAAACAAAATGACGGGATTACGAACCAATTTATAAGATAGTTTTTGATAATTAGTATATTGCTCAGTTAACAGAAGCTTGTGCTTAACTTCGCTGAAAATAAAGCCCTTTTCATTTATTTATTTATTTATTACATAGCAAGAGAAGAAAGTGACAAATTTCACACGAGCGTGAGAAAGTTACTTTCTATCGAGTTAATTAATTAAAATAGCTCCATTTTTCACACGGACACTGTTGAACTATACTAATTTTGGTAAAAATTGGTGTTTAATTTTGCGTAAATCAAATGAAACTGCTTTTCCGCACATGTATGGGAAAGTAGTTTGTAACACATGTGCGAAAAAGTATTGTGACAGTTAAACACTTTCCATACATGTGCCGAAGTACTGAAAGTACTTGTCACACATGTGCGAAAAAATTTCTGCACACGGATGAAATTTAATGTTTTCTGAGGATGCAAATCGGGTAAAATCAAACATTTTTATATGTGGTCGCAGGAAATAGTAATTTACCTAACCAGTGCGGAAGACACACTAAACACATTCGTTATGTAGGTAACAATATTTTTTCTACGAGGTTGTGGAAACAAAAGTAAAGTACTACAATAAAAACAACTCATTTATTATATTTAATTTACAATGATTGCCGAATCTTTACTTCTATCCTGTGCAGCATCTGTGGATCAGGAGATTTTCGTTTTCATCTTCTGGATCAATGATATCGGAAGGTCTTTAAATATATTTTGCTAGATGTATTTGGAGGCAGGCTCATAGGAACATTATGTGTTCCATCCTATTGTGGCTAAGTCTTCTTCTGGATTATCAGTATTTTCTATTACAGTAAATAAACACTTTTTTTCTATTTTTATTTATAAGATGAAATGTCATCCCCTGGTTTTTGACAAAAAAATAGGCTTTGTTTTTACTCTATTCTTTTATTTTTTCTGTTGCTATTGGAAAACTAGCCGCCCACTTGTGTTTTTGGGCAAAAATTAACGTCAGTGTCAAACTCAAAATGTCTTGTTTTTTGTCATCCCTAAAATTTTAGTAAGGCCCACAATTTAGAAACCTCATAGGTGTCCCTAGGACTCTAATATGTAGTGCCACCTATTGACTGATATTTAAGTATTTTGCCTTGTTGTCATTTGCGTAAAAAATTAGCTGAATCGAATTTGTCGCCTTAAGTGTTAAAAGGTAACTGTTTCGTCATTAAAGGACTCTTTAGAACACTGCAAGGTCAATGTGACACATTTGTAAAGCTAGAGAGACGGTATATAAATCTTATCTTACGATATTGGTATGATTTTCAAAGAAGTGGCGACATCTACCGAATACAAATGAAACTATCAGAGTAAAAAGAAAAGGTAGGCGATGAAAGCAAAAACCGTACCCGTGACCACGACATAATCTTTCTAGCTATACAAAGGTGTCACATTGACCATGCAGTGTTCTGAAATGTGCCTTAAGTACAAAACAATTAACTGTCAACACTTGTGTCCATTAGATTTTGGGGACCCCCGTGGGTGTACAGCTTTCGTGCTGCCCACGGAAAAATACAAGAGAAACAAAATCTTTCTATACCTGCTTAGCCACAAAAAAATGTTTGTTTTTATTCAGAGGTACTTAACTTTACGGTTGTAGTATTTTTGATATTATGAATCATCTTTGTTGTAGTTGACAACATCATTATTTATTTTAAAAAGTTGCCACAAAAAGGTTTTTTTATACGACTGTGTTGTAAAAGGGAGTTTTGCGCACGGAGAACACGATCTGAAAATTGCATTTTGCGCACGCTGTGTGTAAAACGTTTTGCACACGCTTATGTCATTTTTGCGCACGCCTATCTCATTTCTGCATACGGGTCTCCCGTCATTGTGATTTTTGTTGTTGTCACCCATCAATATAAGTTGGCTTAGTTCCGTAGCAACCGTCACTGCTCGTATGTTTTGTTGATTAGAAACGTCAAAAAATTGTTGAATTTTTAAAGTTTTGTTGTAAAAATGTCGCAAATAAAAACAAGTTAAATTAAAATTAGATTTGTCTTTCTTTATTAGCAGTCGTATAAAAAATATTGTAAAAAACTGGTTTGAAAACCTCTTTGCACACTCCCTCGACTTGTAGACCGAGCCTGTCTCGATCGTGTGCAAAGAGTCGTTTTCAAACCTTGTTGTTTAAATAACTATTACAGAATAAAAATATCTTGCAAAATAAGCGAGATACAAGGAATTATTAAAATTAAAAATGCAATTTTTTTTAAAACTCCCTGTATTAGCGAAACCACGGGGTGTAGCAAAAATCTAGTTGGACCATTTTTAAGGGCTCAAAAAACGAGCACGGTAAGGTACAATCAGCTGTCTTAAAAATTAGTTTCTCATTTTTTCTGTTATTTAAAAAAAATAAGATAAAACTTAGAGACTATAACGTGAGCTTCAATAAACTGTATCTTTTAGAGTAAATCGTAAATTACTTTTTTAAAAACCTAGTTATTTTTCTTTAATCTTGAGAATAGCTATTTCTTTTCTTTTGAAACAGTTCCTTAAATAATAATAGGTAATTTCTTTTAAAATGATAATTAGGGAAGCTCAGGGTATTAGTGGCGTTGCAAAGACAATAAAGACCGTTTGAAAAATTTTGATGAATATAAAAAACACCTTCATAAAATTTTTCGGTTTCAAAGACAATGTGTGGAATTTTGTTTTGTTTTTATGGATATATCTATATACAGTCGAACCTCTCTAACTCGAACATGTATAACTCGAACCTCTCTATAACTCGAACCTTTTAAGTTGCCCCTGCTCTTTTTATATGTATTTTAACCAGTTTAATTCGAATTTCTATAATTCGAACTCTCCATAACTCGAACTGTTTTGGTTGTCCCTTTGATTTCGAGTTATAGAGGTTCGACTGTATATTAAATTGAGCCGATGGCAATAAGAGCTTAAGTGGAGCCATATAAACAAATGTGTTTCCTTTAAGACATCGTGGTATCCTAGATTATGGTAAAGCAGTGGCAGCAAGGGTGGAGAAGACCAAGAAAAGTTTTCTTTTTTGTATAAATATTTTTTCTTTAGTAGTATATCGATACTGACCCTATCATTTATACCAAGGCGCATCATTAAAATTAGTATTATCATGCATACAGTTTGACTATGGTAATGGAAATTACCCAGTTGGCTTATACACAATATCATGGGCGCATCCATGGGGGAACGGGGCCTGCACTCCCCCAAACCTAAGATCTTTTTTGGTATTTTTGATATATTTCATGAATAAAACGATAACATAGTACAAAATACATCATGAGGCCTCGGGCCCCATCAGAGGCCTTAAGAGACCCCAATACATATTTAAGGGTGCGCCACTGACAATACACAAAGGCCAATTGTATCAAATGCAATAAAATAAATAGAAACTATATAATACAATATCAGCCATCGGTCATAAAAAAATCAAGTCATAGAATTTGCCGTTGTGTATGGTGTAAAAACCAACTTGTTGATTTTTATTCCGAGAGTCAGTTACGACAAGTCAGACTTTGGATACTCGTTTTTTTGTAGCGAGAAATATTTTAGATATCAAATACGAGTAAAAGCTTTTTGTTTTTTTTCTTGTTATAAGCTTTTTCTACCTTTCGATACTGCGAAATATTAAATTTCATTCAGTTCTTCAACATATTTTTACAAAAACACTCAATTTTATTTTCTCATGGTAAATAACATTTTATCAACATTTTATCTGCAATATTTTTTTAACCAATAAGATTACTAAAATAAAAAAAAATCTCTCCAAAACTTTACATTTGGCAGCCGTGTTGAATAAAATATATTTGTTTATTTTTTTTACAATATCATAAATCGGATACATACATTTCTCCAAAATTATTTTTCTATAAAAGTGTGAAAAATGTAATTTTGAAAATTCTACTTTTTTTCCCAAGAGTTTGACATTGTGTCTTGGTTTGTTAAGTGCGCTCTGCACCTTAAAAGGTTTATAAATCCTGTCCTCCTTAGTTAAAACGTCCTAACAATTTTTTTTTCGCTTTCGACTTAGCTGAATCTACCAGTAGTCTTATAGCATATCCATCTATTCTCCCAACTTAAATTTAGAACGTCCTAACTATATTTATCAATGCTAAAATCACTAAGACGTATTGTTTTATGTTCGTAAATAACGACCCAACCAAACGTAAAAGGTAATATCTATGAATTAGTACGATAAAACGTCTTAAGTCAGGAGTTAGGACAACGAAAGAACTCCTGTTAGTTGTCTAAATTATTCATGCCTTACACAGTTAAAACGTCCTATTATTATTTTCCTTATTTTAACATGTATCACATAGTGAAAACGTCCTAACTTCTTCTTTTATTTCTCTTCTTGCACTCAATAAATAATCCATAACACAATCTCTTAAAAAAAGAATGACAAAAATTTAGCATTTAGACTGCATAAGTAAATTTATAAAATCTCAATTATCTCGGTTTTCAAAAATTATGAGGTAGGGCGTTTTAACTGAGGAGGTAGTCCAGTCAATAAATGGCCATTGAAGGGTTTTGCATTTGCATTGAACATCGGAGGCATTTTGGAGGGGTCAGCTAGGATTTATAAAGCTTAATCAAAACTACCCTATCCAAAAACAAGCTAAATTGTTTTACAATCCCCACTTTTTGCACGCCGAAGTAGAACTTGCTTAACAGGAATACCTGCTACAATGGTATTAGTGCCCGGCTATTGAAATTTCCCTAATTGCCTACACCTTTCCTTTATTAATAAAATCGGATGCAAATATATAACTATTGACTTTAAAAAAAATCAGAAGGGCAGCCCAAGCCCAAGAAAGCAAGACAAACAAAATATTTATTATAATTGCAAACATTTTCACATCACCCTTATCCAAATATTACTCTGTGTGGTACGTGTGGTAACAAGAAAAAAACATTAACTAAACACATAACTATCAAGTAGCTACAGCGTTGAGAAAAAATACCTAACTTCAAACTTCAGTGGCATTAAAAAAATTTTTAGATGCGTAACCGACTACAGAAAAATTAAATGTAGCTGTAAAAAGTTGTCCACCATATTATCCCATTTATGCCACAATTGTCAGAGAACATTTTTAAAGGGAGTGTCGGAAATCGAGCAAGACATTCAAAAAAGCAGAAAAACAAAATGATTATAATAATATTAATTATAAACATTTTCACATCACCTCGGTCCAAATATTACTACGTACAGAATTGCATTAGTTTTTGTATCTACAGATGTATAAGTTTTCTTTATATTCAATATCCAATATGATTTTAACATTTTAGGCATAGCAAACACAATCTGTTAAGAATGCTTTTAGAATGCTAATTGGTATAAATCAATCTAAAAATTGTTCTTATTATACGTAACTTATAAAAACTTGACTATCAATGACTAGGTATGCAATATTTTAGCTGGCTCAATAAAGTTATACCCCTTCATAATAATAATATTACTTCCACTGTATGTGAGAACGTTTGTCCTGAATTTTTTTTTCAAATAATACTTATTGCTTTTTTAATTTACCCCGTCCTAGTGTCCTAGTCGATAGCTTGACCCAACACTCATAATAATGATGATGTTGAAAAAGGTGATAGTAGAAGCAGTTTTTTGTAAATCAGCAATATCAGATTAAAACTAAAACGCGTGTAACTTTTAATTTATAATCACATATTTAAAGAAAAAAAAGATAATTGAGTGCATTACATTGTCTTTTTTTATGATTTTTTTATAAAATTAAAAACAAAAGTTTGAATGAACAACTCTGATAAAAATATTGGGCAAAAGTGTGTTTTTCAAAAATTAACTTTTTTGGTTGCCATTACCTATTTTGTAGGAATTTCAATGCTCTTTGATTTTAGTATAACGTTTTTTTTTGTACAACGCGCCGTAATCGAGTTTTAGGCAAGAAACTGAAGACCCCCTCCGCCACTGAAGCGGGAGGGCTAGTTCATATCCTAACTACCCTAAAACTATTCCCGAAGAGAAAAATTCTCCCCCCCTCCATTAACTCTACAACCCACTTGTTGACTGGACTAACGGCAGAATCTATCTTTGTAATTTTTTACATGCTGAGGGCTTCTTTAGTATCTTAATAATCAGTGGTTTTAATGAAGAAAACAAGCAACAAAACGAATGCTTGTAACTTAGAGTTAGTCTTCTAAAGTTAGAAAAATGGTACAAAGGGAAATTCTACCTCACACACTTTTTAATTTAGCGCCTTCCTCTGACTCGCGCCTAAAAAATTGCATAAAAGATCTATCCGACCTTTTCCCCAGTAGAAGATTGGAAAATGAAAACTGCATTTCAAAGCAGTTTTTCCTTTGAAAACCGGCGTTAAGAGCTAACTTGCCAAAGAAAGTTTTCACGTGTAAAAAATTGAGGAAAAATGTGACTTTTTTGTATAAGGATGTGGGGTCGTCGGGCATACAAATATTTTCTAAATGCGGGAATAGTTAAACAAAAAGACGTTTTAACCTAGAAATGTTTTTATAGTCTTTGTCACAAAAAAGTCTACCAAAATTAAACTATTGGAACTGTAATGTTTTCAGAAGGGCCCTCTTGTTTTGTTTTTTTTTGTTAAATATTAATTTAAGTGTTTTGCCCTTCCTGCCCCTGTCCTTTAACACTCTGGCAACATGGCTGGAGCTGTTATCATCTCTTCAAAATGACCGCCAATTTAAAAAAAAAACGCACCACCACAGCGTATTGAATGAAACAATCCACAAGTTAATCCACCTTTTTTTTTGGCCGAAAATACTATTTTTAGAAAATTTTAAATGTACAGCTAGATTCAAAAAAATCTGATACGCAAAATTGAAATGCAAACAAATTTTTTTGGCCAATCGAGGCATATTTTTTGAATAAATTGATCTCATACTTCCTTTAAACGAAAATTCTGTCTTTTAAAAAAATTTAGGGCAATACTTTTGTTATTGACTGTACCTACACAAACCAGGTATCAGTTATACAAAAATTTACCATGGCGAGTCGAATAAAGCCACTCTTAAGTCCAACACATTTAAGAAGTATAATAAAAACATATAGGACACACAAAAAGGACATGTCGTTGCATGGAATAAAAAGGGTTGTTATCATTGAGTTGTATAACGCCCTAAAAGGGCGTTAGAGACGGAAAGACAAGGCATTTTTTATTGACCCTATCCAATTTGGTTCCTATGGTCGGGTATTTCTTTTACAATAAAAACAGAGATAGACATTATTGAACATGTGAAACGGACAAAGATAGGGTGATTTTGCATGCTAATAATACCCTAGATAATATAAGGGTACTTTTATCTCTTTCACACTGACGGCATAAGTGCGACAGAAAAGCAGCTGGCTACCTTTAATCCACCTGCCGTATTTTGAGTGATTCTACCTGTTAGTCCGTGTATACAGGGAAAACTGATAGACAATGTTGTCTAAGTACGGAAATGATTTTTTTTTAATTTTGTGCGGGAATATTACAAAAACAAATCTTAAAACGTTTAAAAACAAGTTTAGAAGTAACTATTTGAGGTTAAACATGGTCCAAAATTGTTTTTTGTGCAAAAGAAGAAAAAAAAATCCATAAAAAAACAACATTTCATGGGTAAGTCGTCTTGACAGATAGTTTTTCCTAAAACACGAGAAAGTTCAGTAGCGTCACGATAGATAGTTTTTTCTGCGACCGTGCGATTTTACCCTCACACATTTTAATTCAGAAAGTGTCACTTTTTTTTGCATTGCATGAAAATTAACAAAAAGTATTTGATTTTCTTAAAAATGATTTCTTTTTAAATTCTTACATACCGATTTTTATCCAGTTGTTTTTGTTTTTTCGAACCAAACTTTTGACATGTCACGGTCGAGTTTCATACATCTTGATGAATTGTTACACACACTGATCTATGTTTTTATAAATTTCGATAAATTTAATGTTTTTTGCGGACTTATTAATTATTATTATTTTAAGTTAAATTTTGGTCTTTCATCGCGAAAGTATATATTTATTATTATATGACCACCGCGACCGGTCTACAGGCCGGTATCATATGTTTATGTCCTTCTAATGTCATTTGGCTATCATGCTGTCTTACTTAATAAGGTCACTTAGTTTAATTAATAATTTTGTCCTACATAATATAAAAGAAGAATAGAAACCAACAAAAAATTTGTGACACTTCGATTACCCATTTTCTTTGATTGCGATGGATTAGGGTGACCAGATTACGGTTTATTAGGGTGCCCAGAGTGCGCAAAAAAAGATTTTGAAAAATTTCCCTAAAAAAATTGAAGACCAAACACTCACTCGCCACTCAATGTTTATGGTCGCATACACTAATCCTAACTCGATTTCCGACGATTATGGACAATGGTTACCCCCTGGACATAAACCTAACAACTTTTACTATATTTATTAACAATAGGTAGGTTAGGTTAGGTTTGGTTAGGTTGGGTTAGGTTGGGCTGGGTTGGGTTAGGTTGGGTTAGGTTGGGTTACGTTGGGTTAGGTTGGGTTAGGTTGGGTTAGGTTGGGTTAGGTTGGGTTAGGTTGGGTTAGGTTGGGTTAGGTTGGGTTAGGTTGGGTTAGGTTGGGTTAGGTTGGGTTAGGTTGGGTTAGGTTGGGTTAGGTTGGGTTAGGTTGGGTTAGGTTGGGTTAGGTTGGGTTAGGTTGGGTTAGGTTGGGTTAGGTTGGTTCAGTTTGAGTATGTTCGGTTAGGTTCCGCTAGGATTGTTTAGGTTAGGTTTAGCTATATTCGGTTCGGTTCGGTTCAGTTTAAGCAAATCGAACCGAACCAAACCGAACCGTTAGATTCGGTTTGATTTGGTTCATTTCGATACGGATGGGTTCAGTTTGCTTTTGTTCAGTTAGACCTTCGATAAATTTTAAAAAAGTAAATAATTATTAATTTTTAGTGTTTTAAGGAATAAAAATTGATATAATGTTCAATTAAACTAATTTTTATTTGTAAAAATGTAGGAATCATAATTTTCTTGATTTTGTTTTGAATTTCATGCTTTTTTAAAAATTGTGCATTTTCATAAAAGGACCAAAAAAACTGACCCGATTTGGATCAGTGACCTTAGTTATTTCAAGTTTTTGTTGACAGCTGATAGACGTCAGGGACCGTTTTGTTTCAGTTTGAAATGAGAAAATGCTTCTTTTGTAGCAATTTGTATGGGTTTTAATGGGGTTTTAAGAATGTTTCAATTTCAATTTTTTTAACAAAATCAACGATAGTCCGCAATTTTTTTTTTTAGAAATCACTATAAAATGGTCTAAAATTATCATTTTTCAAAAAACTTCGTAGTTTTAAGAAAGGTGGTAAAACGTACCAGACCCCTGAAATGTGTTGCAGTCTAGGACAACTGGGCGCCGCCAACTCGGCGCCACCAACTGGGCGGCAGGCCAACTGGGCGCCGGGCCAACTTGACGCCGAGCCAACTGGGCGCCGGACTAAAATATTTTTTCTTGATAAAATGTGCAGATGAAAAACAACCTTAAAAAAATTAAAGAGGCGGATCCAAAATGGCGGACTTTCTTATTTATGCATCGATATGTATCGAATATGGAACTTGGCGGTGTTTTAAGTCGCAGAACACTACACCTACCAAATTTCAACACTCGACTTAATAGATGTTGAAAGTTTTGTATAAATAACATATTTATTTTGTTTTTATCTGCACATTTTATCGAAAAAAAAATAGTCCGGCGCTGAGTTGACCCGGCGCCCATTAGGCCCGGCGTGGCGCCCTGTTGGCGGCGCCGAGTTGGCCCGGCGCCCGGTTGTCCCATTTCGAATTGAAATTTTTAGTTCCGAAATTTCATCTGACTCGAGCATAACTTGTAGTCCACCCAAGAAAAGAAGAGTTGAAGAAGACCCTTGTTCAAAGAAAGAAAATATTTTACCTGGAAGGTACAACATTTGTAAAGTTCTAAGATGAAAACAATAATTTTAATACATCCACTGCACTTAGCATGCTTAGAAATTCTATTTACTCTTTTTTTACTGAAGAGAATTTTGTAAACACACACAAGTAAGTATTCATGAATTATTTATTATTCAAACAGAAAATTGTTGATAAAAAAATTCTAGTGGAATTCAAAATTTTTATTTTGCGCCGCCACTGCCCTTTTTTATCCAAGACAAGCAAATAGAATATTTTTGCGATGTTGCATGTTTCCGGACTCACCAAACCGAAATTCTATTTTCATCCCTATTTTGCTCATTAAATTCTTACTTGTATTTGGTCAATTGCGATAAAAGCTTGATATAATGGCAATTTTGGCCCATGCCGGGTCTACCCGTAGGGTATAGAAGTCAATGGTTGTTATCAATATCCCATAGCTCTGGAGACCGTTAGTTTAGGCTTCGAGATATAGTTGTGGTTGTTTTTTCACCATTTGTATGACACCCTGCACCACGTTCGCTTTTAAACCCGTGATGAAGTGACGTTAGTTTTTTAACTATTTGTAGTGCTGTTGTTTGGAGAGAAAATAATGAAAAATGTAAAACAAAAACAACGCAGAAATCAGAAAAACCGAAAAATATTAACAGTCTGGGATATACACACGAAATTGTGACGTTACCGCCGAACTAAAAAAGCTTTATCTATCGCGACCGCTATCTCATTTTAAACCCTATAAACCGTATCTAAAAACTTTTCTCTTTGTGGGAATCAGCTCATTGAATTTACAATTGCGGCAAAACTATCCGGAAGCTTTTGGTTTGACTTTTCATTACTGGAGCTTTTTAAAAGTTTTTTTGTTGATTTAACAAAAAAATGTCGACTGACTACCAAGTAGTGGACTTTATTTTAAATAAGATGTGGCTACATGGCGCAATAACGTAAAGATCCCATTATTTATTTAGAGAAATGTGGCATTTATTTATAGATATGTCTATCTACATAGCCACTTGTTTTTGCCGTACACAATTTTTTCACCAGATGGGTAATTCTCGTACTAGTAAGGAGTAATAAATCACATCGAGCGATATGCCTTTCTCGACCAATACCAAATACGAAAATAGTCGCACGCTGTTCAAAGAGAGTAAATGGGTTCGCATGAATAGTTTCAGAAAGTATACACAGAAATAGTAAAGAAAAACGGGTTAGGTCGGACATAGGTAAGGTAAGGTTGAACTTTGGTAAGATTGGTTCAGTTTAAATCGAGTTGGTTGATCAAGTAAGGTTACGTCAATATTATTGGTATTATTCTTGTGGTTTAACCCTTAAATCAACATGTGCCATCATCTCACCGACCAGAACCTCTCGCTTATGACTTCAACCTGCCTGGTGGCAAGCCACTGTCACTGCACTGCAGTTTTGTCTGGTTTATTATGCACCCACTTAGTTTCTAGGCTAACCATTCGACTAATTATGTTCCCTATACAAGTATCATGTTTGTGGATGTCCCAAATGGAGCACTCTCCAGTTGCAGCTGGGACAGCAAAAGTATTTAGAATGATAACCAAAACACACAATATCCCGTAATTTGAAAAACTCTGCATACCGATAGGTTAGGCTTCCAGTTATAGTAGTGGTTGCCTTCTTACAGTTTTCGTGACCCCATGCACCATGTCTGATGTCATAGCCATCTGAAACCATCAGTGATGAAGTGACGTCAGTTTTTTAACTACTATTTTAAGAGAAATTAATGAAAAATATAAACCAGGCAAGGAAATGGCTATTTATGAGTAAAACAAAAACAACGCAGAAACAAAAAAAACAGAAAAATTATAATGATAGTTTGAAAAACTCGACAGACCGCTATTTTTTTGACACCATGCACCATGTCTGCTTTCACAGCCTTCTGAAACTATTCGTGATGAAGTGGCGTTAGTTTTAAAACTATTTGTAGTTCCGCTGTTCGGAGAGAAAATAATGAAAATTGTGAACCAGGCAAGGAAGGAGCTATTCAGAAGTAAAAAAAAACAACGCAGAAACCAGAAAAACAGAAAATTTTAACAGTCTGGGATATACAGGCGAAGTTGTGACGTTACTAAAAAAGCTTTATCTATCGCGATCGCTCTCTCATTTTAAACCCTATAAACAGCGTCTAAAAACTTTTCTCTTTGTGGGAATCAGCTCATTGAATTCACAATTGCGGCAAAACTATCCGGATGCTTTTGGTTTGACTTTTCATTACTGGAGCTTTTTTAAAGATTTTGTGTTGATTTAACAAAAATATTTCGACCGAACTAGTGGACTTTATTTTAAATGAGATGTGACTACATGACGCACTAAAGTAAACTTTATTTATTTAGAGAAATGTAGCATTTATTTATAGATATGTCTACCTGCATAGCCACTTGTTTTTGCCGTACCTAATTTTTTTACCAGAAGGGTGATTCTCGTAGTCGTGAGGAGTAATACATCACATCGTGCGAAATGCCTTATCTCGACCAATAGCAAACAAGCTGTTGTGCTCACACACCTTTGTGTGAAATATAAAATCCGTTTTGATTTTTATTGATCCACACACAGCATCTATTCCATCTTTTTTCTTTGCATATGCTTTGGGCAGTGCGGCCTTTTAGTTGCTACGTGATTGTCTATAGATAGCGCAGCTGCGTCTCAGACAAGACGATGCCAGTGTGCTTCAACTTTCGAGTGCTTAAGCCAGATCGCTAGATGGCACCCCACCTTTGTTTTTACTCGTATTTTACGGATGCGAGTAATTCATATGTTGGAGCTGGTTTTGGTTAAAATTGGCTTACCTAGGTCTGCTCATGCCTAGGAAACTCAATGGAATTTGACAGGTCGTTAGGTTAAAGTTCTCATTAAGCTAAAAAGAGGCGCTGTGGTCGCGCGTTTTTTCCCTATTCTATTTTTTTTTGAGAATTATCTGTGGTTTGGATTTTCCGTCCCCCTTTTATTCAGATAGAAAAACCTCTTCCACCGCATTTTATTTCGGGTTCATTTTAAATCTGTCTTTTTGGCTTATGTAAGTAATCTTTGCTGCTGTGACGCATTAAAATTAAATTTTATTAAATTTGTAACTTTTGCAATTTTTAAATTAAAACAATGAGAATTTCTAGTTGCTTTCCTGGGTGAAGTGTCTAAAGTTTAGACGAGTAAAGGATGTATAGTTTTCCGAGAAATTTTAAGGTAAGTTTTCTTATTTTCTCTTTTAAGGTTAGATTGGCAATTGATAAAATTTGTATTGGTAGTGTCTTTTTACCTTCTTATCGTTTACTTTACGGAACTCTGAATACAGGTTTCCAATGTCTGGTAGGTGCCTTATTTGCCCATTAATTAAGCACAAATTTAGTGTTAATTTTATATCTATCTCTTTCTTTTGATATTAAGTAAAAGGGAGACACATACAAAGTTAACACTAAATTTGTGCTTAGTTGATAGGTAAACGAGGGATTACGCAGCAGCGTAATGTACTTTAAATACATGTATTCCTTAATTTTAAATCTTTATCTTACCATAATCTAGTACCTGTGATTAAGTTGATTTTTTTTATTGTTTTCAGCTTTTGGATGATATGTGCGACCACTGATAAGCTATGTAAATACTGCTTTGAAACATACCCTACACAACTTACAACCAAGGTGAGGAGGTACTTTTAAATCACGTCAGATTTTTGTCAAGCCGTTAAAAAGTAGACATTTAAGAATGATTCTCTTCACGAACGACTGTTTCATTATTAATTAACTCATCACTCACCATAAATGTTAAAAGTAAGTTTAAATATACTGGATAGTATTTGGTTTTTCATTATATTTTATTTTAACAACCAATTAGACTATGTATTATTTCATCTATAGTTAGTCGTTAATTTAGTTTTTATTTGTAGATTTTTTTGTAACAATAAAAACTCATTTATTTAAAAAATGTTTTATTTATTGCACTTATATCATTTTCAATCTGTTTATATCTTATAAAGATATTGTATGTCTTTATAAAATATTGACTGATTAAAAATTTTTAAAAAACTTTAAAATTTAAGAAAATTTATTATAAAAGGCGATTCAAATTTCCCGCCTCCACTTTTAGTTCGTCACTAAGCTCAGTAGTGGGCGACACAGAGTTAATGATCTGTCAAACAGCCGGAGTTGCCTATCTAATAAAAGCTGACTGAACCGCAGCAAAAATCCTTTATCTATGGGTCTGCTGTTCTCCACTGATGACGTGAAACACACAGAAACATACGTCTGGAGATGCTACCTTGTATAAGTCGGAAAACAACCAAAACCAACTCTTCCTTCTCTTTCTGACACTCGCGAGTTAAGCATACACACCTTTGTATGAAGTTTAAAATTCGTTTTGATTTTTATCGATCCGCACACACAGCACCTATTCCATCTTTTTTTTTTGCAAATATTAAATGATCCCGATTTAAATTTGCCGCCAAACTTCCATGAGGCCGATTTGTATGGGAGGAAGGGAGACGGAACCAGTATACATAAAAAGAAAAGAGAGTTGCTCATGCTAGGCCCGGCCCGTTTTTATGATTTTGTCCTTTTTGATTTTGTCTGGTTTTGATAAAGACCAAACTTCAATTTTGCTCTTGTCTTGTTCTGGAGAATGACGCTTTTGTATAATCTTCGGATATAAAAAATTCCGTTTTTGCCATTGGACTGTTATACCATTTTCATTTACGATCTTGGATGATTTTATTTTTGTCGTTTATGACCTTGGATAGGGATTTATTCTAGATGAATAATTTTACTCCTAATATAATTCGATATTAAAATGATGTCTCTATATTTCACGAAATCAGCTTAATTTCGAACATTTCAACCCGTCAGAAATTTTATGCATGTCCGCCCTTCATTAAATTTTATAATCATTTTAATGACGGACTCGCACTTGGCTTCGGGCAAGAAGAGGATCCTTCACGCTTCTATAACACCAAAATTAAACTCCATAAAGCCAAAATTCATATTTCAGAAACTATATAATACTACTATGTCGGTTTAGAACGTTTTTCTACGTTGTCCGACGCCTATTCTCCACCTCCTTCGACCCCTGAAAATCATCTTCTGTCAGGTTTTTTTGACTCTTTGATCTCTCGATTGACTGTTGCCATTTCAGTTTAGGACACCCTCTTGTATAAAACTTGGTTGTAGATGGTCGTACTATATCAGTTGCCTTTTAGTGATGTCATCCATTATGCTTCCCTCGATTCCCATTCCTTCTTTTATGATCTCGTTTCTTATATGATCTGTTCTAGATATTCTCACTGATCTTCTTATTGGATCCATTTCGAAACTTTTAATTTTTGTTTTGTATTTTTCTGTTACGCGAAAAGTCTCTATTCCATACAACAGCGTGCTTTTCACCATTGTTTCATAAATGGTAAATTAATTTTTTTTTTATTTCTTTGCCCCATAAGATACTGTTAAGCTTTTTTGCTTTTACTATTCTTTTTTTCAGTTCTTTACAGTCTGTTCCTGTCTCATCAAATGTGACACCCAAGTATACATACTCATTGCATGGAGAGATGGTTTGTCCCTTATCTAGTTCTAACTCAACTAATTCGATATTTACTGTGTTGAGCTATGAAATTTGCCTCGCATCTTGTCCTTTAATTAGTTATTCTTTAGCTGTCATTAAAAACGACTTGTGTGGTTCCTTATATCTTCTACAAACACCCACACTTGCATTACGCTTATTTACTGCTTACAACACTGAGTCGTGGTATAGCAATTGATGGGTAAATTTAACATATGTATAGTTTTTCCAAAGTCACTTGAATAACTCCTAATACAGGGTTCTATCGATTTCGTGAAATTTTGCTTCATTCTGCCCTTCAAAAGTTATCCAAATTCATATAAAATCTTCCTGGTATAATTTCAACCCTACCGACATAGAAGAGGCGCGCCTCTTTGCGGTCCGACCATAAAGTATTTGTTTTCTGACCGACCGAGCCCAGGTGGATGAACGGCACCAGATTGGCAGATTTTTTTGAGATGCGCTTTTAATTGCTTTCGGGTGTGCTTTTCGGGACCCCTTTAGTCGGCAGTATGCAGAGTTAGAAAATAAATCAGTGTCGCTCCTGTAGGTGTAGGAATAGAAAGTTTTATTATCTATTTTTATTTCTTTAGTCTACGCCATAATTAAATGAAATAATTTTCATGAATATATCTACCACCGCCCATGTCACTTTCTATAAAGGATATGCCGAGGGTTGACTTTTATCTTTGTTCAACTGACTTTGCAAAAACTATACTTGGACGTGCAGATCGCTTGGCTTTGCGTCGGCATGTTAAGCTATTCTAGGCTTTTTTTTATCGGTCTTGTAGACCGTACGTTACCGGTGGAGAGTTAAACAGATCTTATACCCTACCATAGCCAACTTTCACGTAAAATGTCCTTGCTATGATTGCTCTATCATTACTGGGTCGATTTCTATCTCATTTTCTCTATTCTTATAAAGGCAAAATGGCTGACTTTCTAGGGCCCAAACCAGCGGGGTAGATAGCTTTTTGTGATAAGAAGGGAGATTTGGCCCAGAACTAAATATTTATTACAAAAGTAAAGTTTAGTACCCGTAAATAAAGAAAAACTATTTTTCGTGCCTAAACGGGTATAAAAAGATTTTGTTTCTCTTGTATTTATCCGTGTGTTTGTCACATTGACCATGCAATGTTCTGAAGAGTCCCTTTAGGAACGAAAGTGTTAAATGTCAACACTTAATAGGTGTCCATTAGATCTCGGACCCCCGTGGGTGTGCAGCGTTCGAGCTGCCCACGAAAAAATACAAGAGAAACAAAATCTTTCTATACTCGCTAAGTCACGAACAATTGTTGCGTTTTTGAAAATATTTATTAGTTATATGTTTTCTTTTATTTAGTGATAAACTCTAACGAAACCGGTTTTATGGCATATAAACAAACCTACAAATCTTTTTATATTTATGTTTCGTTTATCATAACTGTATCTGTTAATATGTTATATGTTTGTTTTATGCATTCGACAAAAATTAGTAATTTTAATAATCTCCATTATTATCAAAGAAACTATTAAAGAAAATATGAATGGATGTGTATATCCTTTTAGGTAAGAAAATACTTATTGGCATCATTATGCTTATGGCCCTTCGATACATTTTGACAGTTGTTTTATACCAGATATGGGCAACTCTAGGATATTTTATTTTAAACAAGAAAACAATTGGTACCTGCCTTTTGTCATTATCACTACATATAAATAGGAACGTTTTGCATGTCCCATTTTTACATTATCATTTATTTGAGGCATGCGCGTATAATACCTAGTTTACACTTTAGCCTTTACTAAAGGATAAGGTTTGTCATTAATTGTGTCTGAATAACGCAGGCTGAGTTATTTTTATTTAGAGACAGATAGTGTTGCCGCGAATATAACGTTATGAAAAAATGTAATCTAAATTTAAAATATGTTTGATACCAGATAAGTATTTCAAGAGCTACCAAGGCGGGGTAATTGGCAGACTTAATTTTTTGTCAATTATTGAAACTTATTTTTTATAAAAACTAGTAGATATGTGTTGTTTAGTAACAGTATTCAACAATTTACCAAAAGTCGTCATGTTCTGTGAAGTGTGTAATAAAAAAGTGGAAGAACTAGACAGTACACAGATCAAACCATCATTAACATTGGTTTTTTTGTTTTTCTCTAGTTCTTTTTAAAACTTTTTAGTCTATTTTGCCCACCGAATACAAAACAGGCTTTTGACAGATTAATAAAGGACAAAAAAAATAACGCAAATAAAAATTGTCTGCAAAAGGTAAATATTGGACTTCAAAATACCACGTGAAATCTGTTATTAAACATCGCATTCATAAAGGATACAGTTAGCCAATGCGTTCAAAACTTCCCTAATTATTTAGTGGTAAAATTTGAAGTTGTCACTTTACCGCAGTAAAAGATCTATATTTTTTAAAAGTTTTATTATGTTTCAAAAGTATACTATCTGTCAAAATTATACTATACTAAAAACCAAGACTATAAAAATATCCAACGCGTAGAACATCAAAAAATTAATTGAACTCGCTAATTACGCGATAGATAGCGCTGCTTAAATTTCATGAATTGTTTTGGCAGCTTTACTTGTACCTGTCCCATCTATTTCTGTAGTTAGAACTCATCGTCAAGCAGGCTTTACTGCCTTTACGATGAGTGTCCTTAGTTAGAACCCATTTAGTTTTTGTTGTCAAAATTTGAAGCATTTTCTAGTCTAAAAACTAAAAACGGCAAATTTGTTTTTTTTAAATTGCGTATTTTCTAGAGTAAAGTCAAGGTGTTTATACTTTTACACAGGGTCATATAGAATTTGAAAGGTCATTGAACCTGACTGACCAACTATAGTCAAATTAAAAAATCTACGTCACCAAGTTGTCTTAAACCATTTGTTTTATGGAAATCAGATGACGCAGCTACAGTCGTCCAGTTAAAATCACACAAGGAGGGTATGTCTATCTATCTCCACAAATTGGTTTTATATTGTCAGGATAGAAAATAAATTGCTATTAACTAAATAGCACAAGTTAAGTTTATAAGCAAGTGCACATTAACCCTAAACAATCTAAGAAAATTAACTCCTATATATGATCCAATTTGTATTAGGACGTGTAATAAACTATATCCGGAATTAAGAGCAATAAACAATTGACCGGTCATCGACCATGTTTTTACAGGAAACAAAACACATCTCGATATCCTATCAATGGCAAACGGTTTTTTTTTAATAAGTGCATCTCCAAAAGAGTTTATCAGCTAGTTGTAAGCTGATAACGTAATGTACTACACGTACAAGTTAACAGTGAAGACAGTAGTAATCAGAAGTCAAGCGTATCTAGAGGATACGCATTTATTAGCAAGATGTATTTAATGTATGTATTAATTATTATTATTATTAAAGAAAACTATAAATCTAACTTAATATATCACGAGAAGGTTTTATCCAATATATAAAACTGAATTTTGTCAGAAGTAGAGGGCAATATGACTTGCCCACCTCTGGGAAAAACATACGTCAAATGTTTCCAGGTGGGGAACTACATCTGCTAAATGTATACCGGTGGGGAAACACATACAGGGCCTCTAGATTTGACTATATGTGCAATCAATATTTTGAAACTCATAACTGGGGGATTGGTGCCCTTAATTCCCTTTCCATCTTCGCCACTGGGTCAGACAAGCCTTAATGTCAGACGGCAACGTTCTCTCGGCTCCAGAGAGCCTCAATGTGGGACAATAGAAAAAACAAAGACTAGTAATGGCTTGTCTCTATCGCTTTATCGTCTTAAGGCTGTATAGATTTGTCACGAAGAATCTTTGTTTGACTCTAATAGGTTTTTTTTCTTAATGATCTATATAATATACCTTGTCTTTTTCCCAGTCTTATTATGTTCCGCACTCCATTCATGTACCAAAAGTACGTCTGCCTTTAATACTTTCTTTTATCTATCAAACCCACTATGTTTATTGTATTATCATCTGGTCTGCAAAACTAATAAGCAATTTTTTTAAACCTACTTTACTAAAAAAATTAAATTTAAACATAGGGTTTACTCGAAATTTTCTCTGCAAGAACCATAAGTGGTAAACTTTTAAGTAGTTTGTTTTGCTTTTTTTTTACTTTACAATAAGTTACGTTTTTTAAATTAGTTTTTTCTACTATGATTCCTGGTCATTCTGTTCCATCTCTCTTTTCTTGCGTTTACTGCTAACTTACGAGTAGTTGTTCAACGATAAAATAATTTATCAATGCTTTTTTTATAAACATAGAGTCCAGCAGACAGATCTCGCGAAGTAAACACATCACTTCTCTGTTTTTTAAAGCTGCTCTAGATAGAGTGGAAAGCGTATGAGTCCTTGAGAATAACTGATGAGTGCTTTATTCTCGACAAAACATTTCATTCCAAGCAGAGCTAGAATTAGGGCTAAAACGGTTTCAGGACATAACGCAATGTTTTAAGTTTAAAACTAATATTACTGGCTTTGCTTTTGTTTGTTTAAAAAACATAAAGAGATTGTAATATGCTGCTCTGATCAAAAACATTACTGCAAACGTGCAGGTAAGGAATTTTGGGGACAAACATGGCTGAATGTGCAAACGTACGGCCATCCATCATCACTAAGCCAATTTGATTACACTTGACGCATCGACAATCCCTTAAGCCTTGAAAACTTCCACGTGTAAAGCACAATTTACTGTTTCCTGAAAGGAACTCATGCAGGCCACGTAATTAATGTGTGATAAAGAATAGCATTAAAATGCTTCAATCCGGAAAAGCTTGGGGGAATAGAAGTTGAAATGTTCAAATATGGATCAGAGAAACTACTAGAAAATCTTACATGTATTATTATCAATCAATGCATACATAAAAAAGAAAACAAGCTGGATTTCAACAATAACAGAGGAGTTTCAGTAACTATTACTCTAAGTAGGTTGTACGGTAGAATTTTTAGAGATCTAATTGAGAATGAACAAAAAAGAAGAATGAGTTTCATGTAGTGATAATGTTTTTGTCTTAAACAAGTAATTTAAAAGAGAATTCCCAGAAATATAGAGACTCATCATAGTCTCATTGACCTACAAAAAGCATATGATACCGTTCCAGTAGGAAAAATATGGACAGTGTTAGAACAAACTAATATCAATCATACTAAAATTAAAATTGGAAATGGACTTTCAAAAGAGTTCCTGATAATGAAAGGCTTAAGACGGGAATGTTGTGTCTCTTCAACTCTTTTTAAAACATATATGGCAGTAGCTTTAAAAAACTAGAAACGTACATGGCATGGTAATACAACTTAGCGACCGATTTACCATATACACACTGCAGTTTGCTGACGACCAAGTAATTTTAGCTAATTGTAAAGAAGACATGGAGTGTATGATGAGAAAGTTAACGGAAGAATACCAAAAGTGGAGGTTAACAGTGAACGTAGATAAGACACAGTACTTATGTATTGGAAACGGTTTAAGTGAGTTGCGATAATGAACAAACAATCCCTCCATGCAATGAGTATGTATGCTTTAGTGTCACGCTTAATAAGACAGGAACAGACTGAAAAGAACTGGAAAAAAGAATAGTAAAAGCAATACATTTTATGGAGCAGAGAGATCAAAAAGGATGTAAAATTTAACATAATATATTCATATATTATATGAAACACTGATGAAAATCATACTGTCGTATGGAATATTAGACTACCCCGTAACGGAAAAATATAACGAATATATGATCTAGTACAGATCATATAAGGAATGGTATTTTAAAAAGAATGGGAATGGCCATCAGCCATGTACAACTGATAAATGGCGAAAGATTACCAAAGCAGAAGATGATTGTCAAGATCGAAGGAGGTAAAGAATTGGCGTCGGACAACGTAGAAAAACGTTTTAAACCGACATAGTAGTAGTAGTAGTAGTTGTAACATAATTAATTTCAAAAGGTGAGAGGCTATAAAGAGTTGCCCTAGTTGCATCAATGTAGTTTCGCTCCTGAAAAAAGTTTATACTCTGTTATTACTTGACCTAAATGGTTTCATTTATTCTTTTAATTAAAAACGAATACTTGGTTAGAGACGATTAATTGTTTTTGTTTAATCTTAGCGCCGAAATAATTGAGTTACGAAGCAATTTTAACCTGCTTATAGCTGTTGGTTGTTATAATTAAGGAAAATTAAGGACTGCGTGTTTATTCCTATTTTTGTTTCCACTAATTACTTCTTACTCATTTTCTATCTGGGAAATTTATTTGACCCTTTTCGTTGCTTATTGTATTCCTGTACATTCTAGTTGGTTTTCAGCGGTTTCTTCTTAAAAGCTGTCTGTGAGTTTCTTGTTACTGATATTTTACATACTACGGATTTTAATATCTTTATTCCCTTTTTTATGCGCAAAAAATTGTTGTTTTTATGACTTATTTCGTGGTTCATCTCTTCTATAAGGAAATTCTGTTTATATTTACATTTAGATAACCAAATATGTAAATATTAAATAAATCCTTATTCCATTATTTATTATGTTTTGGTTTATTTTCCTTTAATTAGACCTTGTGTGTTTCTTGTTTAAGAAGAGTAGTTACGGCTTTAATACTTTAATCAAAAAAATCATATATTCCAAGAACTTTTTTTATTGCATTAAAATAGTTGAAAAGTTGAAAACCAACTTAAAATAAATGTATACATACTTAAAAACTTGAAAAATAATTAGTTATTAAATTTCGACAATATGTTTTTTTTGCGCAGTTGGACTCAATTTTTTTTGTATTGAAAAAAAAGATAAGAGACAAGTCATTATTTGTTGTGGCCTCATCCATTGAAAAAGCGAGCTGTATGGTTTCAATTGCTCTTAAAACTTCATCGTTGGAAGGTTTTTGTCTAGGAGTATGTTTACTTTCATCTTCATGGTTGGAGTTTTCCTCAAAGTTATCCTCTGTTTTGCCAACACTTGCCAAGATCTTATCTGTAAGAGTTTCGCTAGTTACTAAATCCTAATGTACATTTTAAAATTCAGCTAAAGTCACCTTATTATTCACTTGAAAAATGTGCAAGCATCGATCAATAGACTCTTGTACATTTAAAACAACCTGCTGTTAATTAACGATTTGTGTTCTTAATTGTGATAGAGGGCTTTCAGCTTTAATCGATTTCAAAGGTTCATCTTCGAGAGATCTTTACGTTGGCGGGACTGGGAATACGATTCGAGTTATAGAGGGGTTCGAGTTATACAGGTTTGAGTTAGAGAGGTTCGACCGTATATGGCTTCCTTCTTCACATTAATTATCAAAAAAATTCGGACTTCCAAGAGCAATTTTCCAATTTACTTGAGGTGATACCAGGGACCCCCGTATCAAAATACTTTTAATTTAATTAAAGCCCTTGTTAAGTTTGATCAATATACTATAATATTCGATTTTTTAAATATCTATATCTAAAAATGTGTCCTCTTTTATGGGATAATAAATATATCTTTAAGCAGCGCGTGTAAAATTCTGACGTGTAATCCCTTTAAGACCAATAGGAGACACAAAGTCGTTTATCAAATTTAATGCTGAGGCTAAATTTATAGCTCTCCAGTTGGTTGCTCTGGAATATCCCCAAGCTTGAGCAAGCTTAAAATTTTTTGGTGTCAGTGTGCCAAGCGTTAACTGGCTTGTATTTCAGTTTTTATCTTGTTAAGTAACTTCTTTAGAAAGAAGGTTAAATATGATATTTTGAAGAAAATTTAAACTAAGTGGTTTTAATTTTGTCATGCACAAAAGTTTCCTTTTTGCTACGTTTTGGGTTTATTGGATTTTGCCTTAAATAAGCATTTCAATTTTAAGATTTTTTATGGGTAACAGAGGGTTTTTCGAGTGTTGTAAATGTTGGGAAAAAATCGATTAAACGCTTGAATTTTGTTATCGAGGTAGACCGTTCTTGAGTACCTGGAAATTTTTATATTCTTTGAGTGAAATATCTTACGTTTTTTTTTCGAATAGGAAAAGTTCTCTTGAATTTCTTTACAACCGTGCGAAAGTCTCAAAAATCAATATATTTGTCAAACCAAGACATCTTCTATGCACGATACACATATAACAAGGATGACACTTGATTGTCAATAATGAATTATGCTTTTGCAATCGGCAACAAATGTCCAAAGAATTAACATATTAACTTTAAATTTTGCGCAAAGCTTGATTATATTAAAGTAGTTTGATAAAATTGAACCAGATCAGAAAAATGGAGAAATCAAATAGTAATATAAAAACCCGACTAAACGGTTGTCGAGCAAACGACTTAACTCACAAGTTTAAAATTTGGCTTAAGTCGTTTGTCTAGTTTTAAAGTTTTGGCCTTGTTGTAAATAAAGCCCTACATGAGTTCAAAAAAGCACCAAAATTAGGGACTTTCATTTTTCTGATCTTGCCCAATTTTACCGTGCTTCTTAAGCATAGTCAGGCATACATATGTTTAACATTTAAAGTTAATACCTTAATTGCTTGGACACTTATCGCCAAATGTGGAAGTAGGGCTGGATGGGGAATTGCAAGCCCGCCCGGGAAAAATAGGCGAACCGCCCATAAGGCACCGGCCCATAAGGTACTGGCTGATAAGGCACCGGACCATACGGCTCCGGCTGTGCGGAAGCAACAATAAATAACTCATCCAACGGGGAAGCTGCTATGTCATGAAAAAAATTAAAATTTTGATAACATGTATTAGGGTCCTTAGGAATACCAAATTAATAAATTTTAATTTTTAATGTCGCCTCCCGTATTTTACAGGCCACTTTAAAAGTAAAAAAAAGAAGAAAATCAGTTTTGGCCTTAATTTTTTTTATTTCTATTGTATTAAATCTAATGTAACATCAAATTTGACTGAAGAAATCTATAATATTGGTTGGATGATCCTATACAGAAAAAAATATAACCTCACTTTTTTGATATGGCAAAAATAGTTTTAAAAAAATAGTAAATTTTATGATTGTCTCGATTTTTAATTATTTAGACCGGTGCGGAATATGGTCCATCCAAAAAAAGTCTCTACGCACTTTAAAGCTCAGTCACTTGACTATCATACAAGACAAAAGAAAAATATCTAGGTCTATTGGAAAAATCGCAAAAACCTCAGAATTGGCAACTTTTGACTGAAAAAATTTGCATGTCTATCTGTCTATTGAAACTTCACTTGTACCTTGTTTTACTTGACAATGTATCGTCTAAAAGTAAAACAAAAAATCTGGGTCTGTCATTTTAACATCAACTTTTAAGCCATTTGGTTAAAGCATGTAAAAAATCACATTTTTTTATTCAGTCGCAAAAATAAAATAAAATGTATACAAAAATCATTATCATCACTTATTTATAGCCACATACAGTTTTGCATGACATCCCAGTTTGTGGGTTCAAGTCCCATCTTCTTACACTGTCGGAATTTTTTTTTTTAGTTTTAAGAATAAATTTTTGGTGAGAAACGGAAATTAATTAGTTTTTTTCTTTGGTAAATGAAATGGTTCAGATTTAACAGTGGCGTACGCAGGAGGGAGTGGGGTTGGAGGCCTAATCCTTCCAAAGGCATTTGTAGCCCATCTTACCGACTTTTTTTTTCGTTACTTAGCCTTAAGTGTTCCTTATTACGTCATATTATTATTATATTAAGAAACGCTTTAAGCTAAGTAACGAAAAAAAAGTCGGTGAGATGGACCCTAAATAACTTCTCCTAAAGATTGAATTTTTCTGAAAGAAGAAATAAATGGTTTTCCAGGACTTTGCTTTTACTCAAGCCCCCTCTCCCAACCCCCTTGAAAAATTACTGCATACGCCACTGGGCATTAAAAAAACTAACCACTATACTAACGCATGGTAAAAGTCCATGTGATGCGGTTGGAGGTACTGGGAAACGAACGAACAACAACTGGACACCATTCTTTCACTCCTCTGGATGATTTAACTATAGATGCTAAATTTGATATAAATTAAGAAAAAAAATTTATGTTCGGTTTCTAAAATTATAGAACTCAACTTCTTTTCCGATTTTTTAAATATGACAGTAGGTAACTACTTAAAAAGTAAATAAACTTTTAAAAAATTTGTGTAGTGACCTTATGAAGAGAGTTAAGATCATAATTTAGTAAACTGTGCTGATATGAATAAACTTTACCTTCTGATAAACCTTAATTTGCAGGGGTGGATCTAGAAACTTTATTTGGGGGAAAAATATCATAATAAACATTTTACAAAACTATTTTGCGTAGTGACCAGGAGGTGTATTCTGTGTGTAGTGTAGTTTCAGATTTGGGGGAGGCACCCCCCCCCCCCCCACCGTAGATCCACGCCTGTAAATTGTGATGCAATTTAACATCACTAAAAATATTAAAATTACAAAAGAATATGTAGTTACGTTAAGGATTACAGACCCAGATTTTTTATTCTTGTTTTTAAAAATAGATGATACAGTGAAAAATTTACCCTACTTGATTATCACCAGTACCCCGATAGACAGGGTCATTTTTGATGCTGAATTTGAGGGATTTCCCAGACATTCTGAACTTCTTCGTTGAACTCCAAGGTAATGTCTACTTTTTAAATTTGTTTTATACAAGGAAGATATAGTCCTTGAGTATAGCTTTCCAACACTGTAGCAAAAATTTAAGAATACATAACATTTATACCCCAAAAAAATATGAAAACTTCGGAAATTTCTGCGTTTTTTGGATATTTTCTAAATTGCTCTAATCAAGCCAGTGCAAAAGATTTTGCTAAACCTCACATTTTTTTGAAAACTACTTTTATGCATGTTTTTAAATTTATAGGTTGATTTTTTTTAAGTGCTGTTTACTATGAGCATACTTTTTTTTTTAAGTCCCATTTTGCCCGTTTTTGAACTTTTCAAATCTTGTGCAACAGACTAATTGGATTTAAAAATCTAAAATTGTGCAAAAGTGGTTAAGCATAAGCTGTTTCATTTAGAAGAACATGCTTTAAAAAAAAGTACATGTCAGGGCAACACTTTTTTTGTAAATTGGATGACTTGGCGTGGAATTGCTCATAGGCGAACCGTTCATATGGCACCGGCCCATAAGGTACTGGCTCATAAGGCACCGGACCATACGGCTCCGGCTGTGCGAAAGCAACAATAAATAATGACTGAATATCAATTTTTGTTTTGGTTCATGTTGCTGACATACTGTGTGTTATTGTATCGTGCTTGAATGTTTTTTTTGCAAAACATCTTCTATGTTTTCGCAAAAGGTTAATAAAAAAACAATAGAATAATGGATTTTTAGATCCTTTGAGGTTAGAAAAAAACCGCATATCTAGATCTGATCCAACATTTTAACGCCCACATCTATCTCAAAAAATTTGTGTCTATTTATTTTCCATAAATAAATAATAAAGCTGAGGCGTTAAAATAAAGGATATAAATAGGGTCAGGTTAGCCCCACAAATTTCCTTAGATTATCTTAAATATACTTAACTTCAGCCAACTTAACCTAATTTAAAATAACTTTTTGTTCAAAAAGTGTTGTATTTCTTAGCATAAGATATGGCTTTAAAAATCGAGATATTTTCTCCTTAAATTAGTCTAAGTTAGCTAAGGGTAAGAGAAATTAAGTTAAGGTAATTTGTCAGCCTAAACTTAAGTCTTATTTATAAGGATAGTTCTCTAATGTATAAGAATAACTTTATGCTTATTATTTAAAAAATGCTTGTTCTCTTTATACTGTTAAATTCCGTTTATGTTTCTTTGTCTAAATTTTTTGTAATTTTAAATTAGCAGCTAAAAAAGGAATGATATATATTATTCATGAATTTTTTACAGTCCCTAGTCCATCTTTTAAGTACACGTGAAAAAGGACGTCAAGTAATTGTGTTACATATAACTTTTTGTTTTTGTCGAAAAATAATGTTTTTTACTTCTTGAAACTCACAAGTTTCTAAACAAAGAAAAAACTTACATTAATATTTGCTCAGGATAAACATAATATAACCATTGCTCAATTTCTGACGCCTTTCCAATTTGTTTTATAAACGGTCAAAGCGAGGAATTAAGGATATAATGGGTTTTTACACATTTATCGAATTGCTTATCATTATTCACTCAAAGTATTATTATTATTCTTAGCAAAAAATTATTTTCCAAATTTTGTCTTAGCATATGCACATGCAAATTTAGAAGTACAGTGAAATCTCTCCTTGCGGACACCTCTAATAAGCGGACCAGTGGCGTATATAGAAAAAAGTTTCGGGGTGGGCCCGAGACAGTTTTGGGGGGGGGACCCGAGACATAATGAGGCTGTATTTTATGCTATTTTATGTTTGTATTCATAAAACATATGGAAAATATCCAAAAAAATCTTAGCGGGTAGGGGGGGACCAGCCCCCCCCCGTATATACGTTACTGAAGCAGACACTCCCTTTAAGCGGACAAATTTGTTGGAACCAAGCTTCTCCCTATTTCATTATCTGTAAAATTCACTAATATAACAGGACGCAGACAATTTTTTTTGGTAAAAAAATTCTGAAACCTCCCTTAACCGGACGTAAACCCCTGACAACGGGACGGAGCGTTGCACCTCATGGCCATAAATATTATGTAGTATGTTGGCAACAACGCATTCTGCAACCAGGGAATTACCTATTTTCGTTTTAATGCGGAGACTAAATACTTCTGTCGTATATACAACATATTTTATTCGGCGGGATTGTATGTTTAATTTTTATTGTTCAGTTGGGTAGTAATAGATCTCAGTGAAGTGGCGCCTAGTAAAAAACCTCTTAGTTTACGTGAAAAAATGGAAGTTGTTAACGTTTCGGAGAAGAAAAATTTAATATCAGAAAAACTCAAGCAGCAGAAATTGTTAATAAATATATATAAAAATTTCGCAGTTCCCTCTCATAAGCGGACACCTCCAATAAGCGGACAAAATCGACGGAACCGTGAGTGTCCGCTTATAGGAGGTTTCACTGTATATAAAGGTATTTTGCAACAACAATTAAAGGAGAAATGTCTAAAAACCTTGGCTAAAGACGCCATCTCTTGGAAACCCTTGAAACCCGTCCTGACGCATCACGCAGTGATGCAATTTGTGCGGAACTGAGCCTCTCCATAATGACTGCTGTGAATCAGTGGCATTTAACGTTCGCTTCAAGCGGCTAAAAATTAAGTCGCCCATGATATGAATATTTTCGTGTCGAATTGGCCAGTGTGACGTGCGCTTAGCTGACGTTTTAATATACGGATAATCACATGCACTTAGGGCTAACAAAGCGTTATCCATTGGTCGGTCACGCGCTTGGCTTTCCGTTCCTCTATCTCTTACTCGTGTTTGTAATGGGCATTTTTGAAAATATGGCAAATAATACAAACTCCCTTCCCCCCGATTCAATTTTCTGGCTACGTGCCTGCAAGGAAATTAGAACCCAGAGAAAAAATACCCTTTTTACTATTTAGAAATAAAAGAAAACAATTAAAATCAAAAATATTCGCATAATTGACCTTAGTAAAAGACAAAAAGAAATCGTCATTTTAAAAAGCGACCTCTTTGATTTTCCTTATTTTTTTGTTAAAAGATGCATCAATATGATTTCTTGTATAGTTTTTGCAAGTTCTATCGATTTCATGAAATTTTGCATTAATCTGCCCTTCTAAAGTTATCCAAATTCATATAAAATCTTCCTGGTATAATTTCAACCCCACCGACAGAGAAAAGGCGCTGCTCTTTGCGGTCCGAGCACAAAGTATTTGTTTTCTCACCGACCCGGCACAGGTGGATAGACGGTATCTGATTGGCAGATTTTTTTGAGATGCGCTTTTAATTGCTTTCGGGTGTGCTTTTCGGGACCCTTTTAGTCGTCAGTATGCAGAGTTAGAAAATAAATCAGTGTCGTTTCTGTAGGTGTAGGAATAAAAAGTTTTATTATCTATTTTTATTTCTTTAGTTTACGCTGTAATTAAATAAAATAATTTTCATGAGTATATCTACCGCCGCCCATGTCACTTTCTTTAAAGGATATGCCGATGGTCGGCTTTAACCTTCAACTGACTTTGCAAAAACTATACCTTCAAATGTTTTTTTCCAAAGAGTATGAACGGCAAAGTTTTTTTTATACAAGTAAGTAAACTTTATAGTAAAAAAATAAGAATTTAAAAATAAAAAAATTAATGTTCATAATAAATTTAATAGATGGGATTTTTTTTAGCAATCCCACTTGGTAGCTATACAATAATTAAAGCATCTAAAATTTAAATTATGTTCCTTTAGTCGGACTTTGGGTCCATTAATTAATCAAGACTGTAACAACTTTCCTTTTAATGGAAAAACCAAATTCCTCAAAAGTGTTTACCGTTCGGTTTATGGTAGTATACCGAACAGAAAAGTAAAGGCATAGAGAATACACTTAAAATCCTGATGGCTAAAATTTGATACCTAAAAAATAAAATCGTTTACAAAAGCGACGTTTCTTTGTAAGGTAAAGGTTAGAATTCTGAGCAAGCTATCGGACAACACCATTGCGGATTTTGCTTCAACAGATCTACCTCAGTTTAATCATTTTGTATGAGGCAAATTATAGAAAAAGCCAATGTACACAACTTGTATATTTCAAGTAACGCTGAAATGATCAAATATGGATCAGAGAAACTACTAGAAAATCTCACATATATTATTAATCAATGCATAAGCGGACATCCAGTTGATGATTGGAAAATTGCATTCAAATTCTCAATTCATAAAAAAGGAAACAAGCTAAATTGCAACAATTTCAAAGGAATTTAACTAACCAGTACTCTAAGTAGATTCTAGGGTAGGATTTTTAGTGATCTAATAAAGAATGATTTTCATAAACAAGAAGAAGAAGAGCAAAGTGGGTTCCGTGCAGGCCGAGCTTGTAGTGATAATATTTTTATCTTAAACAAGTAATTGAGAAAAGATGTGCGAGAAATATAGAGACTCATCTTACCTTCGTAAACCTACAAAAAGCATATGATACCGTTCCAGTAGAAAATAAAAAGAACTATACATAGGGTCAAAATCTAAAATTAAAATTGAAAATCGACTTTGAAAAGAAAGAAAGAATCGACTTTGAAAAGAAAGAAACAAAAGTCTTAAGTCATGCTATATCCTCCATCTCTTTTAAAAATAAATATCGCACTACCTCTAAAAAACTGGAAACGTAAAGTACATGACATGGAAATACTAATTAACGACCGATTTACTATATGCACACTACAGTTTGCTGACGACCAAGTAATTTTAGCTAATGATAAAGAAGACCAAAAGTGAGGGTGAACAGTGAACGTGGACAAGACACAGTACTTATGTATTGAAAATGAAATAAGTGATTTAGAACTAGACAATGGACAAACAATATCTCCATGCAATGAGTACCTATGTATACTTGGGTGTCATATTTGATAAGACAGGAACAGAATGTAAAGAACTGGAAAAACTAATATTGAAAGCAAAAAGTATATTGTAGGTCTTATTATAGAGCAGAGAGTTTGTAAAATTTAACATATATGAAAAAATTGTGAAAAGCATGCTGTTGTATAAAATAGAGGCTCGTTGCATAACAGAATAATACAAAACAAAAATGGAAAGTGTCGAAATGGAAGATCAATGAGAATATCTAGAACAGATTATATAGGAAATTAGACAATAAAAAAAAAATGGGAATCGAGGTAAGCAAAACGGATGACATTAACAAAAGTCATCCTATATACAACGGACGAACGACAAAAGATTACCAAAGCAGGTCCTAAAATGGCAACCAGAAGGCGCAGAAAAAAAGCGTCCTAAACTGGGATTGCAACAGTCAATCCAAAGATCAATGAGTCAAAAAAACCTGACAGAAGATGTATGTCAGGGTCAAAGGGGGTGAAGAATAGGCGTCGGAAAACGTAGAAAAACGTTTTAAATCGACAGAGTTGTGGTATTTATGAAGATTTTAAACAGGATTTTGACAGCGCAAACCAGGAGAGAATGATGCAGTATTTAGCTACTTGGGGAACACCCTCAAATTACATTAGCCTAATCACCTCTTCTATTCAGGGTTGAAAACCTGTAGTCATAATAAATAATCAGCTCTTAAAGCCATTTTGTATTATTTTAAGAGTAAGGCAAGATGATATTATCTTCATTATACTGTTTATTCATAAACAAATAAGTGTAGGTGCGGTGCATTACTTTAAAGAACAATCTCAAAATTAACAAAAAAAATTTTGTATATTTATTGAATCGGCATTTCGAATTTACTATTTTTAGACAATCAGCTGTGGCCGACATGACCAACAAAAAAAATTGTGTACGTCTGTCACATACTTAAAGCATAAACTGTATGATTGCAAAAAAAATCGGGATAATAAGAATAATCTTGCTCTAAATCTCTAATCTTTCCAACCCTACTCCTGAAACCAACGCAGAATGTAACTGAAAACTGTTTTTCTGGAAAAAGATTGTTAAAAAGGGAGAAAAATCGGTTTTCGAAACGGTAAAAAGGGATTTAGCGAACCCATGCAGATAGGTATTTACCTGCTAACAAATTATATAACAGGCCAATGAGCATTTTATCAAACATTTTAATTAAAAAGAAATTACTTTTTTGAAGCCTCTATATTGCCCTCAATAAAAAAAATGTAGGCCATACAAAAATGTAAGCCAGCAAAGCAAAATTAGGAAACTAGAGGCCCTCAAAAATATTTTGACAGTTGTTTTACAAAAACTTCTTTAAAGTTGTTGGGAACGTTTGTTCAAACACAACAAATACTCACAGAACAAAGACAATTAGATTAGCCTTTCCTACGACCACAAATGAAAATGATGGATTTCACACGATCTGCATCTTCAGAAAACGTTAGATTTATACATCTGCAGAAATTTTTCCGCACATGTATGGAAAAGTGTAAATTGACGTTAACTGTCACCATACTTTTTCGCACATTTGTTGCAAAGTACTTTTCCACACATGTGCAGAAAAGCAGTCTTACACTAGCATATTGTTTTACTCGGCTAGCGCCTCGTACCACCAATATTTACGCTCGTGTGAAATTTGTCACTTTGAACCCACAAAAACTCGGACTGGCAATATTTTGTCTAAAGGTGTAAGCAGAAGAAAGACCAACAACATTAAGTTCTATCTTTCTTTTACAGTTTTAGACAAAAATATTTACTAAATGATGCTCAACTTTCGCTGTAAACAAATACATAAATAAGGACAAATTATCTGGATATACCAATCCTACACATGACATCAAACCAGATGTCCCCAAAGAACCTATATGGACCAACTCTCAAAATAGTCATACAGGGAAGAGCAGCATGGTCTGATGAAGAAAAGAACACACTGCCACAGAAAGGATTAATCTAGTATACAGACGGATCAAAGAGTAAAGATAGTAGTGGGGCAGGAATATTCGGGGAAAGGCCTAGAAGAGATTTGCATTTTCCACTTGGACATTACAAACAGTCTTTCAAACAGAAATACTTGCATTCTAAAATGCGCAAGGAAGAATAATAGAATGGAACACTTCGGTGAGACCATATCTATATACTAAGATAGCCAGACGGCCCTCAAGGCGTTCATGCGCCCGAAGGTTACCTCAAAGCTAGTGCGGGAATGCCTTGCTGTACTAGTGAATCTGGCGGAACGCAGTAGGAATGCGATAGAATAAAACTATGGGCACAAAGGTATTCAAGATAATAAAAAAGCTGACAAACCAGCAAGACAAGGATCGTCATAAAAATATATTGAACGAGAGCCAGCCCTGGGGATATCAAAGTGTAATATAATGAACCCGGTAAAACTCTGGGTAAGGGGAAAACATGAAAGCCACTAGTTAGAAAGACAGGGGCTAAGACACAGCACAGCCTTTATCAAAGGCCTGTATGCCAAACTCAGAAAGGACCTGCTCAGTTACAGTAGAATGCAAGTGAGAACCATAATAGGGATTATGACCGACCATATGGCGGTCAAAGTTCACCTAAACAGGATGGGCCTTTATCAGGGAGACACGAGCTGCAGACTATGCAATCAGGAACCGTAAAGAGTAGAACAATTAATATGCCATAGCGAGGCACTGTATCGCAGAAGGCACCTAATATTTGGTGAAGTTGAGAAGTTGAACTATACCCAATAGCGACTGGGGGACTACTCTATTAAAGGCTTGTACAAACTCGTTTAGGAAACAAAATTAAAGGAGTGGATAGCCTAGGAATCAAGAGGGTGGACAATAAGCCAGTGCTGCAGTGCAGTTGTTGTGGCTAGCCTAGGTAAGCCGGAGTCGCAATCGAAGGATTTTTGCCGGTAAGAATCTCGACACTACACGGCCTGTCCTAGCAGAGGAGAAATGACTGGTAGGAAAGTAGGCCGGTTGTCTTATGCAAGACATCTCCTTGATACCCTTGCAAAAAAAAGGAAAGATTTTAACAAAAATTTATTATAGTTTAGATTAAACACATTCCTTAAATTTATTGAGGGCCTCTACGAAAAACTATAGAAGATCAACACCAATAAATAAAGCACCAGATGTAATTTATTTGTTAGAATTTGTCTGCGCTTCACCTCAAAAAATTTTATGAATATACATATTTGCCATTAGAATGATGTAAATTTGAATTGAACTTTTTTTTTATGAACAAAATATCTCAAAAACTGCAGGAGTCATAATGAAAAACATATCTTGTTCAAGTGGCATGGGTTTTAGGCAGACTAATCAGGGTTGCCAGCTTTAGTTAAATTTCTTTATTTTAAGGAAATTTTTAGCAGATTTAGTGGTTTAGGAAAATGTAGGAAAATATTGAGAGTTTAAAATAGAATTTTCCTTAATTTTTTCCAATATTCTTAATGCCTAAAAAATTTCATTTTAAGGTTGATAATAAACGATTCCCGAAATAATTTTCTTTACCTACCTTCTGGACCGCCAATTTTTAAATTTAGGGAAATCTGGAGACATTTCAATGCTCATTCAGGGAATTTTTCACAAAAATTCTTGGCAACGCTGTCACTAACTGATTACTTAGCTATTAAATTACGATAAATAATGTATCGTTTATTTAATGATAAATATTTCTGTTATCGTATTTAGCGGCATATTTAACTTATAGTAGCTCGTAATTCTATGCCTATAACATCACCCTTTGCAACCCGAAAATAAATGATTGAAAAATCGTTTAGCTTGATAAATGGAAAAAGTATTTGAGGGCAATATAATGGGAGAATATTAGCGCCCGACTCGCAGATTATTACCTTGTAAAATCTCATCACAATTTTTTGACATTAATTGATTTAAATTGGCTTTACAGTGGATCATCTGTAAATAAAAGTAATTTACTATTAGTACCGGAGGGCGTGAAGATTTTGGAAACTTACTTTAGAGTCAAAAAACATTGATAGAATTGTTTAATGATCAATTCTAAGCAAAATTTGTTAAATTAATATAAAGGGGGGGTCCGATGGGTTTAGGCAAAAATGCAAAATTAAATAGGAATATGAAGAACATATTTTCTTAGTAATAAAACTAGTTGTACTAGTAACAAGCGCGGATCTAGGCATAACTCTAGGAGGGGTAATTGTATAATTATTCGTTAAGGCCTTTATTTATTAACTAAAAGTGCATATATTTTTTTCTAGAGGGGTAATTACCATGTTACCCTCTTCGAATCCGCGCTTGGGCCCCATCATACTGCAACTCGGGTTTTTTGTTGATAAACTGTATAGTTTTTGAAGTATAAATTTTTAAAGTTTAGTTATTTTGGTCTTATGGGATTCCCTACCCTAAAATTCGCTAAATTACGTTTTTCCGAATCTTAACTTCTATCTATTAGATGGTAGGGCCATAGTGATGCGAAAAAACCACACCCTGACTTAGGATTCGAAAAAACAACATTTAGTGAATTTTAAGGTAGGAAATTCCGAAATGGCCAAATTTTAAAAATTTATATTTCAAAAACTATACGGTTTATCAACAAAAGCACCAAGTTGCAATATTGTGGGGATATAGAGATGCAAAAAAACCAAACCATGAGTTAAGATTCGGAAACACGTCATTTAGCGAATTTTCTTAAACAATACTACTACTAATGGTTTGGAAGACTTACCCAAACAGGTACAAAAAAGCGCAAACAATTTTACTATTTTATGTTTATTTTACTAAAATCTAACAATTTGCTTTCTGAATTTTATGAGAGTGATAGAAGAATTTAAACTAGGTAATTAGTGATAAAAAATTATGATATATTATGTTGGTGTGTAAAAAAATGTGTGAGAATCAATATCAATCAATAAATAACGAGTTCTACAACAATTAGGTATTAGAATTTTATTGTAAATGCTATTAAGAACAAGAAGTATATCTATCTATCTATCTATCTATCAATTATATAGTTTTATACGTTTAGTTTAGGAGAGAATTACTTTTTGACGCCACCTTTTGGTAAAATTGGTGGCTTAAAAAAAGAGGTACTAAGTTTTAAACTCAAGTCATTTCAAATTTTTTATTATTTTTATTAAATATTTATTCCAATTTGTTTAGTTACTCATTTTGTCTTTGGACAAAAAACCTTGTTTAAACTACAAGCGTAAAAAACATTTTCTCCCTCGTAAGCTCGTGCATCAAGAGTCAATCTTGGTACAGTAATAACTATTTGAGAATATATGTGTATTTCATTTTAATAACAAAAATTCCAATGTTAAGCACATATAATGAACTAGGGGCCTTGTAGATATGACATGTATTCATAAAAGAGAGATCTCCTCTCTCTTTTTAAAAAATATTTTATGCACAGAAAGATTCTAATATAAACATAAAATCAAAGTGTAACTGCTAATGAATTAAATTACACAAGAACTACGTTTACAGTCCTTATTTCCAATAAACCTTGAATATTTGCTATCTAAAGGTAACAACAACTTCGCTCAATAGCTTGTGATGGAAATTTTACGAGAAGTCATAAAGCTCAAGAATTTACATGTTTCGTAATAAAATTTAAGGTCTTTATCATTTATGATTTTATTTAGCGAGTTGCAGATTTGGGTCAAACCTGTGTCGGTAAAGATTGCGATAAAAAGGTAAAGAAGCGCTGTCAATAGAATTAAAATATGCTGTATTTCAAAATCGTTAGAACCGACAATAAAACCGAAGATTAGCTGGCCATACACACAGAGGTTGATCCGCCGGTTTGGAACGGCGCGGTTCAAACTGGCGGATTTGTCTTTCAATTAGTGGACATTCCACGCGCCAGTTATAGCCGGCACAGATTTATCTGTGAGTTTAGACCGGCGGGCGAAACTTGTGGGTTCCGCGCTCACAGATATTTTAACCGGCGCAGACTTCTCTGTCGGTTTAATCGCTGTTCTGGTCCAATGGCTTCTCTCATTTGGATATCTTGTTTCGTAAGATCCTCTCTTACCAAATTTAATAAAAGAATTATTAAAATAAAGCCAGGCTATAATGGTGCCAGGCACAATTTTGACACCTTTACATTGTAATATCAGCTGTGATCTTTTAACACATGGCCTTTGTTTACTATATGAACCGGAATAAATAGTGCCTTCTTTTATTAATTGAAAATAAATGACGAAAGTTTCTCTCGTCTGGATCAGTTTCTCTTAACTCTTTTATAGAAGGTCATGGCTAAATAGTTTACTCGTAAGCAAATAACTTTTAACCCACTTGGAACGTCTCCTTTTTACACCATTGTGCATTATTTCCATATTAATAATCATTCCCATGCACAGAGCCTGCTTCTTTTTAGCACGAAACATTTTACATAAACTATGCTTAAAATACCGTGCCGCATAAAACTTTCGACTTGACGAAATTCCACAGTTTTGGTTAAACCGGCAGATAAATCTTGAGTTTTAGCCCACTAACGCGCGGTTATATCTGCTACAGACCGATATGAAGGATCGATTCGAAAGATTTTTTTTGTGTTAATGGATTGCAGCAGTTTTAAACCGTTACGGACAAAATGGTCAGACTTATCTGTGCCATTCCAAACCGACGGATCAACCTCTGTGTGTATGGCCAGCTATTGTTACATTCAGTTTTTCAAGTTACTCTGCCTTTTTTTATAACTATTAATTTGACTTAGGGTCAATCGGGGTTAATGTTATTCAACCTAAAGTGTGAGGTTAAACCGATATACTCGAAAATATTTGTCTAAAGTTATTCAAACTTTATTAAAAAAAAAATACATTTATTAGGACAATATATTGTATAACTGTTTATCATAATTTAATCTTTTAAACAATAAATTGTTTAGTGGTAAGAAACTGGAAAGCGAGTTGGCCAATATTTCAAGGTCAAAACTTTTTCATGATGGTTCTGAAACTTTTGTGATAAATTTATTACCAATTTAACTAGAAATATTCTAAGAAGAGCTTTGTACTAGGTAGGAAATTCTCTGGATTTCCCTCTCAAAAAGTTTTAAAGAATATGAAATCTAACATATATTTGACGTATTTGAATTTAAACATAACTGGTTAATATAATGCAGTTAAATTTTGATGCTATTCTTAAAATGGACTATTGGTAGCTCAGTCTCAAACCAAGAGAACCATTTTACATTATGTTAGCCAAATTATCGATATAGAAGCTGGAGAGGCAGAAGCTAAATTTACAAGAATTAAAGAGAAGTGTAAAAACAATGCAGCTTTTTATTGTAAGGACCCAAAAGATGTTTCATTCATTAAGATAAAAGATCTCTTGGAAAAGCTTTCTGAGTCCGATATTGGGTGTAGCAGAGAACTGATATTTTAATCCACATTTAAAAATTACAATTTAAAGTAGTTATTGTTCAAAAGATTTTTTATCAATAAAGGGGCCTAAAAATGAATGTTATCTCATTTTTTCCGATGTATTTGTTAAGGTTTTAAATATTTACTTATATCTCTAGAACTCCTAAAGCTAAAAATTTAAGAAAAAAAGAGGTGATAATTTTTATGATCAGTACCAACTGAGATTGCAGTGTGTATCTCTTTAGCCCTGCACGAGTTTAGCTTTAGTACTCAGTGTGTGTTTATTTTAACTCTACCAGATTGTTCAGATAGTTTTTTCGATAGTTACATTTTTATGGTTGTTTGAAACACGAGTTTGGTACACGCTAAATCATAGGTTGATTCTGATTGATCCAACCCAGTTTTGTTTTCAGTTTGTTTTTGAGAAAATACACGGCACTGTACTTTGAAGTCATTTACATATTTCTGTATCGCTTATGCAAGCCAAGAATTCTTATAAAAACTAATTTGCATTAATTTACACAGATTTCCGCGAAAAATAAGTCCAAAATTACGCGTTCGGTTTTCCTTTACATTTTTTAGTTACATTATTTTTTTAATGATGCAATGAAAAATAAATTTCATGCATTTTTAAGGCATAATATTTCAGAAAGCATATATAGCTCATCGGATATATTTAAAGCTTTTATTGTCGCTGTATACTAGTATGATAATCCATACAACGGTTTAGCGTCAGATAAACAATATCAAAGCTGAACCTAATTGTGCGGTTTACCTACTTGATATTTGGATCATTACACGTTTCGAGGGCAGTGTTAGAGGCATAATAGAGCTCATGGGAATTAATGTAAAAACATAAAAATAAAACTTAAATTCATCAAAGTTTATAATTCGAAGAAAGAGTGGTTGCAGCAAAATTTTGCCATAAAAAAACTAACCGTGTATTAAATCTAATGCATTTTATGTTACTTTTAGAACCGATCAGGCTTAGAGAAAGTAACGTGAATGCCGAAACGCTTGAGGACAGTGCTAAAGAAATAACAAAGCGCTCTTAAAGAATAGAGGGGCAGATATTTGTAAGGTTTAATGGGCAACTAAATGTCAAAACATAAAGACAGGAACTCGTCAAAGTTTATACTATTTGAAAAAAGAAGACCTTTGAACCGGCTTAACCGTTCAAGCTTTGAAAAAGCAATGTCACAGCCGAAACCATTTGTGCGATGTACCTAATTGAGATTAGCTTCATTACATGCTTTGAGGACAGTGTCAAAGACATTACAGCTCATGAGAATTTCTAGGCCTGAGCCGAAAATTCTACACCATAAAAAAACAATAACAAAGAGCCTTTAAGGAAAAGAAGTGTAGTAAAAATATAAAGAAGGAAAGTTAAAGTTGGCTAGAATGAAGGAGGATCGCGGTATACCTACTTGATATTAGCTTTATTATACATTTCGATGAGAGTTTTAAAGGAATAATGCTGTATAATATAAAAACATAAAGACGAAAAATTAAAGATGGCTAGAATGGATGAGGATCGCGATCAAAGCAAAAACTCATTAAAGTTTATATCCGTTGAAGAAAAAGAAGACTTTTGAATAATGAAGCTAGCTATTGCGGTAAATTTGAAACAATGTCTAATGCACTTTATGTTATTTGTATAACCGTTCATGCTTAGATAAAGCAATGTCAAAGGCCCTAATTGATATTAGCTTCATTACACGCTTCGAGGACAGTGGTAAAGTCGTAATATTACTCATGGGAATTCCTAGGCTCGAGACGAAAATTGTACACCACAAAGACACAACACAGAGCTTTTAGAGAAAAGAGGCGTAAATGGGCTTGAAAAGGATTTATTAGCCTTTACTGTAAAAACATAAAGAAGGAATTTTAAAGTTGACCGAACCGAACTCAATGAAATAAAAGGAGTACTTTGAGTTAAAAATTCTGGTGGATACTCCAAAATAAAACTTTCAGTATCAAAGCTGACACCAAATGTGCGGTGCACCTGGCTTATAATCGTTTTATTTCACGCTTTAAAGGCAGTGTTAAAGTCATAATGATGCTCTTAAAAATGTCAAGGCCCTAGCCAAAGATTGTACACTACAAAGAAACAGCATAGAAGAGAGGTGTAAATGATCTTTAGAGATAATCTTAAATACGCTTTATATGCAACTAATGTAAAAACATAAAGGAGGAAAGTTGAAGATGGCTAGAATGGAGGAAAATCGCGTCCCAGGCAAAAATTTATTGTTATAATCTTTAAAAAAAAGAAGACCTTTGAGTATTAAGATTAGTGAATACGGCAAATTTAGAACGCCGTTCTAACTAAAGGTTTCAGTGCCATTGAATAATATTAAGATAATGTCTAGTGCACTTTCTGTAATGTGCACAACCGTTTGGGTTTAAATAAAGCACCGTCAAATCCGAAACAAATTGTGCGGTGTACCTACTTGATATTAGCTTCATTAAATGCTTCGAGGAAAATGTTAAAGCATAATATTCCTTATAAAAACGTCAAGACCTTAGCCAAGGTTTGTGTAACACAAAGAAACAATAAATATATCTTAAAGAAGAGAACGACAGATATTTTTGGGGGTGCCTTATAGGCAACGAATGTAAAAACATAAAAAAGGAAGGCTGAAGATGACTAGAATGGAGGAGGATTGCGACCGAGTCAAAAATGTCTAATACACTTTAAGTTTTGTGTACAATCGTTAAAGCTTAGATAAAACAATATCAAAGCCGAAACTTACTAACCCAGTTAATATTACCTTCATTACACACTTCGAGGACCGATCGTACACCACAAAGAAAGAACAAAGTGCTCTTAAAGAAAAGAGGGTAAGAGCAGCTAATGTAAAGACATAAAGAAGGAAATTTAAACATGAAGTAAATTCACTAAGGGTTAAAACTCGTTGGAGAAAAAGAAGAATTCGAAACAACGCACGCACGCAAACAGCTCTCTGTATCGCTGTATATTAGTATGACAATATCTAACGCAATTTATGTTAGATATATATCCGTTTAGGTTTAGATAAAACAATTTCAAAGCTGAAACCAGTTGTGCAGTATACCTACTTGATATTGCTTTATTAAGCAACAAAGAGCTCTTAAAAAAAGCAAGGCTAGATGACCTTAAAAAAAACTTACAGGCAAGTAACGTTAAAATATAAAGAATTAAATTTAAAGATGGGCTTGAAAAAAAAGGACCGCAACCAACCATTCTATGGAGAAGAAAAAAACCTTCAAATAATAAGTCTAGTGGATGCAGCAAAATTAGAACTACGCACTAACTAAAGTTTTCAATGCCGTTGTATATTAGTTGTACAATATCTAATGCACTTTATGTACATGTACAACCGTTCAGGCTTAGATAAAGCAGTATCAAAGCCGAAACCTACCAACCCACTTGATATTAGCTTCATTACACGACGACATCGTTTAAGGCATAATATAGCTTATTGGGATTTCAAGGCCCTTGCGAAAGATTGTACACCACAAAGAAAGGACAAAGTGCCCTTAAAGAAAAGAGGGTAAGATGTTCTTGAGACGCGTTAATGAGCAGCTACTGTAAAGACATAACGAAGGAAGTTTAAACATGGGGTGAAATGGAGAAGGATTGCGACCAAGGCAAAAATTCACTCAGGGTTATAACCCTCGAGTTGTATATTAGTATGCCAATGTCAAATGCACTTTATATTAGATATACAACCATTTACGCTTAGATAAATCAATTTCAATGCTGAAATCAATTGTGCGGTATACCTACTTAATATTAGTTCATTAAACGCTTCGAGGATAGTGTTAAAGGCGGCCTAAATCTGCTCAGAAAAATGTCAGGGCCCTATCCGTAGTTTGTATACCATAAAGAAACAACAAATATCTCTTAAAGAAGAGAAGGGCAAATATTTTTGAGGGTTCCTTATAGGCTGCTAATATAAAAACATAAATAGGGAAAGTTGAAGATGGCTAGAATGAACGAAGATCGCGACCGAGGCAAAAATATCTAATGCGCTTTAAGTTACGTGTTCAACCGTTCAAGCTTAGATAAAGCAATGTCAAAGCCAAAACTTTCTAACCCACTTGATATTAGCTTCATTACACGCTTCGAGGACAGTTTTTAAGACATAATATAGCTCATTGGGATTTCAAGGCCCTTGCGAAAGATTGTACACCCGAAAGAAACAACAAAGTGCTCTTAAAGAAGAAAGGTTAAGATATTTTTGAGAAACGTTAATGAGCAGCTAATGTAATGATATAAAGAAGGGAATTTAAACATGGAGTGGAATGGAGGATTGCGACCAAGGCAAAAATTCACTAAGGGTTAAAACACGTTGCAGAAATAATAGACCTTCGAGTAATAAGACCAGTGGATGTGCCAAATTCAAAACTAGGCACTAACTAAAGCTTTCTGGATCGCTGTATATTAGTATGAAAATATCTAAAGAAATGTATGTTAGATATACAACCGTTCAGGTTTAGATAAAGCAAAGTCAACGCTGATACCAATTGTGCGGTGTACCTACTTGATATTAGCTTTATCCAACAACAATGACCTCTTAGAAAAGTCAGGCTAGATGATCTTAAAAAGGACGAACAGGCAAGTAACGTAAAAATATAAAAAAACAAATTTAATGATGGGCTAGAAGAGATAAGGATCGCAATGCAAAAATTTATCAAAGGTTAAAATCCGATGAAGAAGAAAAAGATCTTTAAGTAATAAGTCTGGTGGATGCAGCAAAACTGGAACTACGCACAAACTAGAGTTTTTAATGCTGCTGTATATTAGTTAGGCTTAGATAAAGCAATATCAAAGCCGAAACTTACCAACCCACTTGATATTAGCTTCATTACATGCTTCGAGGACAGCGTTTAAGGCATAATATGGCTCATTCGAATTTCAAGGCTCTTGCGAAATATTGTACACCACAGAGAAACAATAAAGTGCTCCTAAAGAAGAGTGGGTAAGATGTTCTTAAGAAGCGTTAATGAGCAGCTAATGTAAAGAGTTAGAGAAGGAAATTTAAAAATGGGGTAGAATGGAGGAGGATTTCGACCAAGGCAAAAATTCACTAAGGGTTATAACCCATTGGACAAAAAGAACACCAACTTAAGCTTTCTGTATCGCTGTATATTAGTATGATAATATCTAATGCACTTTATGTTAGATATACAACCGTTTAGGCTAGATGATCGCACAGGACTTACAGGTAAGTCACGTAAAAATATAAAAAAACAAATTTAATGATGGGCTAGAGAAGAAAAAGATTGCAATCAAGGCAAAAATTCACCAAAGGTTAAAATTCGATTGAGAAAAAGACCTTCAAGTAATGTGGAGCAGCAAAATTGGAACTACGCACAAACTAAAATTTTCAATGCCGCTGTATATTAGTTTGACAATGTCTAATGCACTTTATGTTACATGTACAATCGCTCAGGCTTAGATAAAGCAATGTCAAAGCCGAATCCAATTGTGCGGTGTACCTACTTGATATTAGCTTTATTAGACGCTTCGAGGACAGCGTTAAAGGAATAATACTGCTCATGGGAATTTATAGGCCCGACACGAAGATTGTACGCCACAATAAAAAATAGTGCTTAGTAATAAATAAGGAGAAAGACATTTTTACCAGTATTAACTAAAGGGTCTACAGTGCTAAGTTCTACAATCCTAGGTTTAAAACTCTACATTTTGGTTGAAGGTTTAACCTATTTTTCCCGTGAATGCAATAGTTTTTAATATTTATATAAATTTTTCATAAATATCTTGCGATATGGGTCATCTTTTTTCGTTGTAACAAAGATATTATTTCCACACAAAGGTTATAAATAAATAAAAATAATAAAATATTTTGGTTTACAAATGGTATGGTAAGAGTGTCAGCTGTCCGCTATATTTTACATGTTAATTTTTTAGACAAGTTAGCGACAATTAAACCGATGGTCGATTGTTTTTGAAATGTGTATTCTAATTTATCTTGTGCTTTTTACAGTATTTAAATATTGATACGTATTTCATACGGTAATGCATCTACAGATATAGTTTTACTTTATTTATGTATTATTTAGCTTTGAATATTTTTGTATATAAATTTTTTTGTCAATCATGGATTATTTCTATTGTTTTTCGAACTTTAAACCACCCCTCAGGGGTGGTACTACAATTTGAGAAGAGTTTTAACGAGAATCCTACGACTGCACGGACTAAGTTTCCAAAAAAATGACATTTCGTTACAAAATTTTTATGTGGTTTTTCTTTATTTCTAAAGTTAATTGGAATTTATATGAGTAGAAACTCACTGACAAATGCTTACTCATATTGCACATTAGGGTGCTTTGCAGTAATTTGACCTGTGAGTATTAAAAAAATACACATAAACCGGTCGGTATCAAGTCTATAGACTTGATACTTAAACCCGGTCTACAATGCTAAGTCTTAAGGTCTTAGTAAATACTGGTATAAGTTTTATATATTAATTATACACCGACCCTGACTATCATTTATGGATTTGCACTGTTGTTCAAACATTAAATATTTATTTTAAATAAAAGTGAAAATGTGAATACACAACTAAAGATGAAAAGTGCAATCAAGACGATTCCTTATTTGTATTGCAGTCTTACATCCTGGATTCTTTTTCTCTAAAGTCTCCCCCGGGAGTAAATGTTTCAACAATCCACAGACACCATTGGTCAGTTTATATTGACTAACTTTAAACCGACGCGGTAGAGATTATTTTTGGGTGAAGATTTGACATAACAGCTCTCCTGCTTTGAACTCGGAGAACTTTGGTGTGAGATTTCTACTGCAAATATCCACAAAACGTCATTATTATTAAACTTATGTCAGATCTCTGATTTTTGACCAATGGACACCGTAGATTGATGTGGAATTTCACCCCCGGGAGAGACTTTACAGAATAAGCACCCTAATATTGAAGTTATCAATTTTTTTCCAAATTCGATATGCTGTTTTTAAAAGACTCTAAGAAAATAAAACAAACTTTAACCAAAAAACAAAGAATGTAGCAATTTAAACCCTTTTTTCCTCGAGCTTACTAATCATTTATTTAAGTTACCTAAAATGACTTCACAGTTACTCGAATTGACCATTCTTATAACATGATCAGTGAGTAACAGATGAATAATTTTAAACTAATTGTTAATTAATTTTTCAGAAGTTAAATATTTAGAAAACACAAGTTTAACAAAAACAAACGTGATTAACCTTAAATTTTTAAGCAACCGGTCTGCTAGACTGATAACTATGTGTCAATATTATTTATTATTATTATTTAGGTACTAGCAAAGAAAAATAGAAGTAGTAGTAAATAGGTTAACTAATACTTGTTGTAGGGTCTTTTTGTTGGAGGGCTATGAACCAATTATATCTGCCTTGGAGAAATCGAGCTTGGAAGAGAACGTTGGTTTACTATTTCCATTAGGCCATGACCAGTCAGTTATATGATGACGTTAATTTTAATAATGAAAACCGAGAGTCAAAAATGGTCTACCATAATTATTTTAAGAAAAGTCTACCGGTTTATGTACTACGCACTAATGGTTTAAGGACATTCAGTATATTTTTATTGAATACCTTAACTGCATTAAATCAAAAATTTTGCACAAATCAGCAAGTCGTGCCCGGTCTACTAGCTTTGCACGTGTCGCCATATGTTTTACGGGATTTTTACAATATCTCCCTGGATTTTTGATTTGTAGGCGATTTTATAGACCCTTAGCCTTTTCCAGATATTGTTAGGAAAACTAAGTATAAACAGCGGCGTAGGGTGGGGGGGGGCGCGGGGGGTTCGTCGCCCCCCCCCGCCCCAAAGGTAGTGGCGCCCCATAGGTGGGAGAGGCGCCCTTGTGTCGTATCGGCCGCCCCCTCATACATGATGACCTTTTTTTTGTAGTTGCAAGATTTCGTCAGAGGCGCCCTTGTGACTTATCGGCCGCCCCCTGACATATGATGACCTTTTTTTTTTTTTTTTGGAGACGGCGCGGTTCAAATTTCAACGGCGCGGTTCTTTTTTTTTGGGCGCAAGATTTGTGAGAGGCGCCTTTTTGACCTTGTGGTTTTTTTTTTGTTTGCCGTAAGATTTTTCATCAGTTTTCAGAGGCGCCCTTTTTAGCTGTCGCCCCCCCCCCCGCCCTTTCGGGCACGCTACGCCGCTGAGTATAAAGTTTTATGGATTTTTGTTATCACGGTTACCAGTGTAAGAAAACTATTAAGAAGCATTGGTTAATTATAATAAAATAAGTTTAAAATCCATGAATATAGTCAATAATTTGAATACCAAATTTTTCATATGTTTTATCAAGGAGGTATGTTTTTTGGAAGTATAGGGGAATACGGAACAAAAATCATATTTCCGGTATTGCCAAATGCATTTATGCTAAACTTGGCAACACTGTTAGGTAGTCCTTTAGCTATATTTATTGGTAAAATTAAATACTTAAGAGGTTGAAAAAGAGTGAATTAATTTTAAAATCTTTTGGAGTTTAATATCAAACAAAATAGTCTACTGAATGCCAAGAGTTTTTCTTGATTTTCATATGTGTAGGCTGTGCACCAACGAGAATCTTAATTTGTTAAATATGACCCGTTTTCTGTCATCTTTTTTGCTCTGCAAGCTCACTTTGGCAATGTCCAGATTTTTAATAGAATTGATTCCATCCAAAAAAGAAATCGTAGATACGTAAATCGCAGGCAGATGCAGATCAATTTGATATATCTGAAAGTATATTAATGTAACACCAAGAAAAGATCAAAACTACAAGGTGATAATAATTTTCTTTTTGAAGCTCTATGAAGGTTCGTAAATTCATACATTTTAAGCAGATCAGAATAACAGTTTTGCAGATATTAAAAACTTGAATCAAGAACATAAAAATACAAGATTATTAAAGTATATACCTGCACCTGTAAACTCCATAGTAACTTAATCTTATACAGGTAATACCTTCACTGCAAGAAAACGCGTATAGTTTAAAGGCCAGATATACAAATAAAACCAAAATGGTGGGGGTTTAGCGGCCCAACGACATTTAACTAGGTAAAAACCACTTATAGGAATTATCGAACTCATATTTTTTACAAAAAAAAGCTTAGGTTTAATGAACTCGAAAATCGATATATTTATTTATTTTTGTCCACGGGACAATTTAATATTCGACGGGGCGAATGACGGGAAATTTGAACTCCGAAACTTAACAAACTTCTAAACAATTTTACTTTTTATTACCTTTGATCCCCGCAAAAGTTTGGTAGAATATCGGGATGCTGTCTGAGAATATTTCACAAAAAATTATAGTTTTGGAAATATCATAAAAAAACTCCCATCCCTTTAGCCTAATGTTAAAAATAGGTTTTGGAATATCAGATGATTTTTTTAAAGTCCAGGCCTGTATTTTTTTATGGTCTTGGATAGCCCCACAGTAAACTAATTATTTATAGTAAGGAAAGCACCCCGGTATTTTCATAATAGTGTTATACATACCCCCTGTATACATTAGTTGGGAATACGAAGTTCGAGAGGCGCTGATTACAGACCGTCACCCCTTGTATAAAAATATTATGGACAGAGTTCTCCGCTGTCGCAATATATATTAACCGCTACTCTTGGTATATTTTGACAATTTGTTTTTGATTATGACTGACATTGACTTTAACAAAATAGATAAAAATATGTAATTTCATTTTACATTTTTCGTTTGTGGATGCAATTTTTTGTTATTTTTCGACTTTTTACCTTAATTTTTATGGTGTGTTTTGCTAAATTATGACCAATCGGTATTTTGTGCGTTTTGATGGGGGCGATCCATCGCTTAAGAAATTGAAAAGAAAACAATGTTGTGTTGGTGGGTGCGAAGACTATGTTAGCAAGCGCCATTGCCTTCCCAAACGAAGCAATTGGATGAGTGGCTAAAAATATTTCGCCCTAAAAACTGGCTAACTTTGAAGAAAGACGAAATTTAAGTTAAATATATAGTGTGTGATTTGAACCAGGACAGAGTTTAAAATGTTTAGTTTTAAATTTTAATATTTAGAAAACAAGCGCGGATCTAGGTCAAAATCAAGGGGGGGAAGGGTTAAAATCGACGATATTTTTTTATTAAACTTTTTTTCAAGGGGGGAGGCGGTAATTTTCCTGTTTACCCTTTAATTATTAACAAAAAGTGCATATTTTTTATTCTAGGGGAGTAATTACCACGTTACCCCACCTCGAATCCGCGCTTGGAAAAACATAGTTTATTTCACTATATTTATATACAGGTCCGGCATAATGATCTCCCACATTAAAAACGCCATTGTAAATGCTATTTAGATTTTTTTTTCTACTGAAACTCTATACCATTGGTTTTTATTAAGTTTTGAAATTTACAGAGTCCATGTGTGGCGGCCATTTTTTTCGATACACATTTAAAGCTGATTTCTGAAAGTTTCACTCGTACAGTAGCTTAAAAGCGATATACTTTACTTTAATTTAAAAAGCTTACGTAACATTTTTTTAACACCCAAATATAATATAATAATGTTTAATTTAAATACATTTGTACACAGTGGCGTATATACGGGGTGGGGGCGGGGGACCCGGGCCCCCCACGAAGCTAAGATTTTTTTTAGATATTTTCCACCTATTTCATGAATACAAACATAAAATAGCATAAAATACGATCTTATGAGGTCTCGGCCCCCCTTGAAACTGTCTCGGGCCCCCCCGAAACTTGTTCCTATATACGCCACTGTTTGTACATCACATAGCTAAAAGAATCAGGCACACCTCTAATGGGATTTCTGTAATCCGTCAAACTCCATGAAGTTTTGGTATGTTGTAGATTGTACCTTTCTTATAAAAAGTTCTCAGGGGCCCAACTCAAATTAATGACCAGTTTTTGAAATACAGGGTGTTAAAAGTGATAATGTCCAAGAAGCATAATGGCTCTTTAGACGGCTTTTCCAAACATATGCGCAATGTTACTATTACATGTATTTACGATTTATTTATTATTTTTAATCTGTACCTTTAAAACATTCTCTACAGGGTGTTTAAGTAAATATTATTCGAAAGTGATAATGAGAAACAAGCGTTAGTGTGTTTTAGATTGAATCTTTCGTATAAAAAGTTTTATGGGCCCAACTTAAATTAGTGTCCAGTTTATAAAATAGAGGGTGTTAAAAGTAATAATGTCCAAGACGAATTAATTATCTTTAGACGGATTTTCCAAACACTTATGCAATTTTACTGTTTCATATATTTACGATTTATTTATTATTTTTAATCTGTACCAATAAAACATTATCCACAGGGTGTTTTAATAAATATTAGTCAAAATTTTTACTGAGAAACAAGCATTATAGCTTTTTACAGGGCACGGTACAGATGTACAAAACGCTTAAATATTTTTTAATATTATTTAAATTACATTTGCCGAAACACCCTGTATTAAATACATAATAAGTCAAGAACCATTAAAAAACTAATAACTACTATCTCTATATGTAATAGTAACATTTCGTATATGTTTGGAAACTCCATCTAAAGAGCTATTATGCTTTTTGAACATTATTACTCAACACTCTGTATTTCAAAAACTGGAAATTAATTTACGTGGGCCCATCATAAGAACATCTGACCATCAAGTTTCAGTCTACAACATACTAAAGCTTGTTTCTCAATAAAACCTTCGAGTAATATTTACTTAAACACCCTGTATATAATGTTTTACGGGTACAGATAAAAATAAAGAATAAATCGTAAATGTGTGTAATAGTAACATTGCGTATATATTTGCAAAACACTTCTAAAAAGCTATAATGCTTTTTGGACATTATCACTTTCAACACCTTGTATTTTAAAAACTGGTAATTAATTTAGGTTGGGCCCATAAGAACGTTTGATACAAAAGGTTCAACCTAAAACACAATAAAGCTTGTTTCTCATTAACACTTTCGAATAATATTTACTTAAACACCCTATACGGTTTTAAAGATATAGATTAAAAGAAATTAATAAATCGTAAATACATGAAATAGTAACATTGCGCATATGTTTGGCAAAGCCGTCTAAAGAGCCATTATGCTTCTTGGACATTATCACTTTCAACACCCTGTATTTCAAAAACTGGTCATTAATTTGAGTTGGGCCCCTGAGAACTTTTGATAAGAAAGGTTCAGTCTACAACAAACCAAAATTTCGTGAAGTTTGACGGAGTACGGAAATCATAAGTGCATTGCATAAGTTTATATTTTTCATTAAAAAACAATTAAAAAAGTTTCCGTTGATAGAAAAATACTATATTTGCATTATATTATGTGTAAAGCATTGTAATAATTAAGTTAATGTATTCTATGCACTAATAAATAGGAATTTTCTGCAGAATATTCGTCAAAGAGCCTTTTTTTACTAGAAAATTATCCTCTCAAGGAAATTTATGTACCTATATCAATGGAAAACAAACTTCTAAAGCTTAGATTTAATTTTAAAAAATTCAACATTCCTTTTTATTGTTGCTAGTAGCCATTAATAAAAAAAATTCTTTGATTGAGCATCCTTACTAATTGGTGTTTATAGAGTGTTTTTAGGCACATTGAGCGTTGACACAAAAAAACTCATTCTTATCAGCGCGCAAAGTTTAAATTTAACACTATGTATTTAATTGACGAGTAGAATGGATTTTTTGGTGTTAAAATTCAATTTGATAAAAACTTTTCAAAACACCATATTATAAGATGTAGCTTGATTGGAGAACGATTGCATTGATGGCTATGAGCATCCGGTATACAATAAATTGAAAAGCCACCCTGTAGCTTAGAGACAATCTGCGCAAGCGTTATATTGTTTCAAATCCCCCTGTAAATGTTTAGTACGGAATACGAAGTTAGAGAGGCGCTGGTTTTTCCACGGCACCCCGGTATACTGCGCCAATTGAGTAATAAAACTCCCACCATGTAAGTGTCTGGTCTATCTCTGTCATTCGTCTATGGATAGCCCTTCGGAAACATATACAGGGCAAACATTTTTGACGTTAACCCGGTACAGTGTATTTTATACGTGACAACAGACTACAAACTGATTGTTTTCAAAATGTTGAAAGGGTCTTACCCAAGAAAATTAAAATATGCTTGTGGCGCTGCGTGGGTTAAGACTTGGAGATTAAATCGGTACTAGGAAAGCGACTTAATAGCTTTAAGCTAAATAGAATCAAACCTCAAACGTCGCGTCACGTCGATCTTGTTTTGCCCTTAAGTAAATTTTGGGCGATCAAGTTAAGCGATCCTTAAGACAACGGAAATAAAATTAAAAAAAATATATATATAAAAAGATTTGCCTTAGTCTGGCTTTGAACCAGAAACTTCCGTCTGTCGTAAAATTCAAATCAGATAATAAATATTAAAAAATGTGTTAAGTGAGTAACTACTGTACGAGAATCTAATTTACAAACCAAATGAATATTCATTCATATGTGAGTGGGCCTTGCAGCCCTTCCACTGCGAACATCAGTTTTATTGTGGCTTTTAGGTGGTTTCTTACAACTGTAGTCCTCCAAAAAGTCAAAATCTATCAGTTTGGGTGCGACACTCTTCAGATCATCTAAGGTAATCTGAGGTTTAGCAAAATAGAATATTATACACAAATTGGTTATAATTGAAACCTTTTTTTGAGGCATTGAGTCTGTAGCATAAGCGTAGTGAGAGCTTAAATTTGTTAAATTATAAATATAGTTTTTAAAATTTAATGCAAAATATTTAAAAATAACCAAGAATATCATGTACTTATTATTACTTATAAAAAAATTATGATATCTTTAAAACCGTATGTCAAATTTAAGATATGTAATGCATAAAAATGACTGTTTCAAGGATATATTTTTTAAACACAAAATCTCGCAAGCGAGAAGTTTAGCAAAACTCAATCTTCTTTAAACGTGTTTGCTACTAGATTAAATTGACGAAGCAAACTTCAATCAAGACAAATTTGCCAAGCAAATTTATGATACGGGTGATTTGGCTAACATGTAATCTACTGTGTGTAACTGTCTCGTCATTCTTCAGACAAAGTATGCATTCGGTCTCTTCTGTTAGTCCCATTATGCGTATGGGCACTCTTAGTCGACAGTGACCCGTAAAAAGTCCAGACACTCTCTCCTGTCTGGTAGGTCCAATGATGTTCCTGGCTCTCTTTCTACAATGTCCTTTTTTGAACTCCTTAGAGTGAGTCAGTGCTGGCAGATTTATCCAGTACTGTTGAAAGCTATTCTCCAACCATTTCGATATGGTTGATTTAGTAACATTGTATGCTATCGCTTGGGCTGGTTCGAGCTCGATGAAGTTAACAGATTCCGCTTCCCTTGCTGCTTGGTCTCCGGTCTTATTCCTTAATGCCCAGAATGCCACAGTATCCATACAAATGATCTATTGTTCGCGCTTCCAAGCGCATTAAGTGAGTCATTGCAGCTTCTCGAGATTCTCGATGAGATCGTATAGGAAGTAAGCTTTACTGGTTGATTCGTGGTCCAGCCAAATGGATCAGGCCAGGTTTTTAATTATTAGAAAATGATAATACCCATAATAACTATGCGTAATAGAGTAATAGAGTACTTCGATTGTTAAAAATAATAGGAAATAATGTTTGATGATGGCAGAGAAGTATCGAAAGCGCTTATTTGTTTAAGTCCAAACTTCAGATCTGTTACTCGGAAAGCAAAACGTAGCTTCCGTTGGTGTAGAACGGCTGAGTCTTTTATGAGTATTTCTTGACAAAAAACAACCCAGACGACACCAGCGCCGAATACAAATGGTGTTAATGGAAATAATAAAATAAAAAAAATCCTGCACGTGTTCAGCATTTAAAGTCTCCCAAGTTTTCTCCTTTTTACGTGAAAAAATTGCTAAGTAGGTAAATACTTATAGACAAACCTGTAAAAGGCATCGGAGTATTTCTTAAAGAAAAGAGTGCAATGTGCCTAAGCTGATAAAAGAAAAATAGGTTTATAACAAAATTTCCAGGATACTAACTGACCTTTAAAATTTTTAACGTTGATTTTCTTATTTTTGGGACTTGTTTTCTATAAAACCATCGTTCTTATAACTCGGCAAGCGACGTCCTTATAGCCCAGTCTATCGCCTTCTGAAATTTCCCATGTTCTACATCGAAGTTCGGTTCCGACAAGCAAATTTAAGGAATCGACTGTCTGTGGCTTTGCGCGAGGTAATCATTAATGTAGTAGTAGTAGTAGTAGTAGTAGTGGTGGTGGGGAGACCATTTTTGGTCTAGCGACTAGGCGCGTTTCTTGTTCTTGTTTAAAACATGTAAACACTGGAATAGAATAAAATAGAAAAGACTCTTTATTTGATCATATGAAAAAAAAATATTACATTTTACCCATAAGGTGTTGATCGTGTCAATAATATTATAAATACAGTACAATCACAATAAGCAATAAATTATAAATAAATAAAAATTATTATAGTTTAAGATAGCACAGAAACTAACCTTAAAACTAAGTAATAATAGCCTGATTATATAATCATTTGTCTTTAAGTCAAGTAGAAACAAAATGCATTAAAATATGCAATAAATTGGATTTATCTTGAATAATTAAAAAAATGTCACAAAATGTTTTATAAAAAAGAAAGATTATTTAAAACATAAAAAAATTTATATTAATAATAAAATTTGAGAGTTAAACACAACGGAATTTCCGCTCAACTAGCTTCCCCAGGCAGTCCCCAGAGTTTCTGCTGGGATTCAGTGTTTGTGTATGTGCATTATATAAATACCAGTAAATAAAATAGAAATGTTTTTTTAATTATTATTATTTTGAATTTCCCAGATTACTGACTACAATATCTGAAAAAACTCCTCCACACTGTAGTAAACCTTGGAATTGAGAAAGGGTTTGAGGTCTCGCTTCCCTCTGTAGCGACTCTCTACGAAACTTGGGAAGGGCATTCCAGACTGCTTGCTTGACATTTTTAGTTATATAAGTGTAGTTGATAGTAGTTTCAGTTTAAAAATTTTCTTTATAGCGGGTATTCTGACTGTTTTAATTTTATAAATATGTCTAGATTTTTAACTATAAACTTGATGTATTCTTGAATGTAGATATTTTAAATAGTTGGAAGTTTGTGTTCAGTAAAAAGATTTCTACAACTTTATCTGCTTTCTTTTCTTAAAAATTCTTCTCAAGCATCGCTTCTAAGGCCGCAGAATCCTGTCTTCTCCTGTCCTGCCCTCTCCTCCAGAAGATGCCGAAATACCTCACACTCGACTGGATATATGCATGGCAAGCTGTGAGATCTGCAGCACATCCTGCTGTATCTCTAATGATTTTTAGAACGTAGCAATTGCTACTTATGTTTTTCGCTAGCTGGTTAATATGCGCCAGCCAGTAGTACCATCTAGTACCATCCCCAAAAATGTCACTCTGTCCTACAAAATTAGAGAGAGAGATTGTTATTTTTAAACGAATTAGTAGGATGGTAAGTGATCCTTAAACGTTTTCTATGAAAGATGTTAGTATTTTTTCGCAGCAAATTACTGAAGTATCGTCTGCAAAAAGTACTTTATTATTTAATATGTCAGCAACATTGTTTGTGTAGAATACTTAAAGCAGAGGTCACAGGATCGAACCTTGTGGGACTTCATTTTTTATTGAAAAATAGCTAAATTTTTTAACTCATCTTATTTGTTTTCTGCCTATTTGGTATATATGACTTTAAAAGGTTTAATACTGTATTGCGCACTCTCATTTTCTTCCTTTCAACAGAGTAGCCCTTGAGGGATTTTCTCACTATAGACTTGAAGAAGAGATGAAAGACAAAACGGTCTGATTAACTTTGCAAGGGTGTCATATTGACCAAGCAGCTTTCTAAGAACGAAATAGTTAACTGTCAACACTTATTAGGTGTCCATTTTATCTTGGACTCCTGTGAGGGTAAGCTTTTGAGCTACCCACGGAAAAATATGAGAGAAACAAAGACTACTTTGTACCCGATTATCCCCGTAGATCTGCGCCTGCTACCTGCTACACCAAATAGTAAATGAATGAATGAAAAAACCGAAACGTCAGGATTAAAGAAATACCAATAAATAAAGACGAAAATAATACCTTTTTTAGCCATTGCTGCGCGGGCTAGGAATGCAAAATTAGTTAAACCGGCCACCTTTTCACTGCCAATGTGGGTTAATAAATTCCTGCCGAATTTATTTATAATGCTAAAAGCCAAATTGTGTTTTCAATTTTCGATCGCGCCCTTTGAGCTTAAAGCAATTAATTATTTAGGACTTTCCAAAATTTGCTTACGTCACATGTAAAATACATACGTTGTAATATCAAAAATGGTCATGAAATTCATATAATATTGGAAAGTTTTTATATCTGTGCATCATCAAGTATTTTTTTTACATAATTAAAATTAAGGTAGCTTACATTTAGCTTAATACCTTGTTAAGCGAAATTTACATTAGCTTAATTACTTGTACCGCAGTTAGTCCGCCAGTGAGATATCTCAAATCAAGGATTAAAAGGCGTTTATATACAAATTGTTTTTTAAAGTGTGATGGTATCCAGCAAGTTTTGATCTTAAGTTAAGTTATGCCTTTTGGTCACCGTTAAATTTTGTCTCAAGAATTAAATCGCATAAAAAGTATTCAAATTAAAAAAGAAAAAAAAAACAAAATAAATAAATAAATTCAAGAAATCTGTGACCGTAAAAAATCTACCCTCAAATAAATGAAGACCGCTGACAGTATCTCACAAAATTCCTGGTAGGGGGACGCGCCATTACTGGCAATTACTGTAAGGAAAATTTTGGCGTCTAAATATAATTACTCATTTTCTCTTTTTCTAAATAAAAACGTGGAAGAGAGATCAACAGAGAGTACCACAAAGTTGTCGAATGCATGATAAACGTGGTTTTGGACTTTTTGTGGTATTTTCGATCTTTGTTTAATAGATGACATTAGAAAAAAATAGAGTGGTAGTGACCATAGTTGTATATAGGGGAATTGTAACGCAGTAGTAACCAGCTAACTATACTCACTACTACTCTTTCTTTCTAATGTGACGTATCAAAAGAAGATCGATCATACCAGAAAAGGGCGAAGATCCATGAATATGATCCCACTTCCAGCATACTCCCTAACTATCTTCAGAAGACTGAATGACGTTTATACAAGCATTAGTGTATGGTATGGTTGATCTCTATCTTATGTTTTTATTTAGAAAAAGAGAAGACGAGTAACTATGTTTGATGCCAAAATTCCCCTTATTATATGTGTATATATGTAGAGTTTGTTCACGGTCGTTCGCGATAAGAACTGACAATCATGGTGGCTATACAACAAAAAAAAGTAAGAGAGAGAGAGAGCAAGCAGTACACTTTTGTAAGGAATTTCAAGTCCAACAAAAAAATAGGGCCACGACCCTGAAAAAATCAGCTGTTCTCGGGGAGCTGACTTTTACATTGGGTCTCATGGGAGGTCAGACGTTTTTTTAGGATATTTTCAAAATAGCAGTACAAAAATATTTTTAAACCCATTTTATTAGCTAGAATATAGTAATTATGAATCAAAATGGCGGATCCAAAATGGTGAAGCTTCCTATTTATGAGCCGATAAGTATGAAATTTGGAACTTGGGGTTTTAATATTCGCTAATTATAAAACTTAACACGGCGCTCAAAAAGTCGCTGATTTTAATCATAGACGCAAACTTAAAAAAAGTCCACAGTGGATTCAAAGGGCAAAGTTTTCTATTTATGAACCGATACATATTAAAATTGGAACTTGAGGTGTATAAAGTCGATAATTATAATTTATTACTTAAACCTAAAAAAAAAGCACATGTTGATTCGAAATGGCAGATTTTTACATTTTTTATAAACCGATATATATTTTAAATCTGAAACTCTGCGGTATTTAAAATCGCTAATTATGATTTTTAAAACAAAAAAACAATTAGCATGGCGGACCTAAAATTTCTTGTTGTTTAAGGTTAAATTGCTCTCACCGTTGAACGCAAGGGTGCTTTGGAAAGGATGTCCTTATTGCGTAAATGTACCTTAAAAGTTTTTTGTTTAGTTTTATTCATATATAATCCACCTGTCAAAGGTAACTTCATTTGTAGTATTTGATTTCTGAGATATTACAGTTGGTATTTTATATCGAATAACCCTCTTTTCATTTGAGTTTTTAAATCAGTATCAAATTTTCCTTAAAATGACGTATCACAATGTACATTTTAACTTTTTTTATTTTCACTTTTTTATTTTTTTTAAACAATTTTTATTTTCTTTATATATTATTAATTTTTTTATAATATATATTTTTATTTGTTTTAGTTAGCGTAAAGTGCTTAAAAAATAATGGGTAAGCACTTTTGCTTAGACTGACAGGCTTTGTGGTATGTGATTAATATAACCCTCGTTTTTCTTTGAGAAATCCCTTTTTAGTAAATCATTAATATCTTTCATATAGGAAACTTGCGGGAGCAAATTTTAAAGCAGTTTTTTTAGAAGATATGCACCCGAACCGAACCGACAAAAGCAAAGTTTTTGTCCAACTTTTATTAAAAATCTATATTTTTCTGGAATTTCAAACATAAAGGATCGTCTGACCAGTCTAAACATCCAAATTGGAATCAAAATTTACAGGTATAAAATCTCCTTACCGCCCGCTACAAGATCTATTTTACGAGAATTTTATACACCAACAAATAATGTTGCAAAATGGCTGTGAATCTAGATCAAATTGCCATACAAATACGGTACTTTTAACGCCTTACTCACAAAGGAAAAATGACACCTCTCAAAAATAACTCAAAGTTACATCAATTAAATCATAGTTTTTCTAAGCCTTCTAGACTATTTACTCTAATCAGTTTAACCCTTTTTGGCCAAAAATGAGGTTCCTGACCCCACTGTGCGCAGGGAGAAAGAGTAATCTATGGCCTTCCCATATCTCAGGTTTTTCCTTGTATAAAAATCCAAGTCGATTGTCAATTGCATCTCAAATGGAGGGGAACTCCCAAGGGTTTTCAAGTATGCGTTGAGGACAAAGTTAAGGCTTTGTAAAATTCCTCAAAAAGTCTTTAATTATTATTCGAGCAGAAGTGACTCTTTAAAATTTCGAGTATGGTGTATAACGGGAAAAATACAATTATGATATGCCAAGACACGTTTTTTAAAACATTTTTAAGGTAGTAAAATTTTATGCTTAGATTATGATTGCAAAAGCAGTGCATACATAATTATAAAGGAGAATATTTTGGATAATACACCCTTAAACCATCATGTTTTAAATAAATATGCCTTCTTAATGAATTCCTCGATCACTACAGTTATATGCAGAGTATAGCAATAATTCCCAACGATAAAAACGACATATAAAAATAATCTGTAGATTCTTAAACTTTTTAAAAACAAGATACCTAAATCTCCTAATATTCGTATTAAATATTTAAATAATAAAAACTTTAAATGATACAGCGTGATCAAAATTTAGTATACCTACATTCTTCTAATTTATTTCCTATGAATTTAGTACCTTCCTAGCCCGCGTAGCAATGGCTAGAGAAGGTATTATTTTCGAGGAAATTTTTTTTATTGAAATAACGCCAAAAATTTGTTATTTGGATGTATTTTGACCTATCCTAGCAATATCATCGTGATGTCTGTCTGTGTATCTGTGTGTGTGTATTATTTCTGTCCGTACCACGATAGCTCCTAAACTGAACCGATTTTCATAAAATTTTCAGGTAAAACAGTGTTCGACACTCTTACGAGCTGATTAGATTTTGGTCAAAATCCATTAATGCTAATGACAGTTTTTTGATCATTAAAAATGTTGAAAAATGCTAACTTTTTAACGGAGCATCGTATCAATACACTGTTTTCGGAATATAGTAGACTACATTTTGCTCAATAATTCGTGTTGTAACCAAAAACTTCGTAGGGGCTTTAGTTTCTTAGATATTTACAAAAACTGTTTTCAAGGTTAATATATTATCATGGCTTCATTTGAATTGGGATAATAGGCTAGCTAGAAAGGTGTCAGATCCGTCATGGATCCATTTTTTTTTTCTTAAACTGAAAATAAATTAACTTTCGTTTAAAGTTAGTAAAATATAAATATAGTTGTTATGTTTTATTAAAAAACTAGTAATATACAGAACGTCCATTTAAAGATGGGGCCGAATTTATATCAGAAACTAATACGGTTATGACTATGACGGGATTTTTTTGGGTATTAAGTCGGGCTTCCCGAATTCTCCGAAAATATATTTTATATTTAGCTTCCCGCTAGGGGGCCGTGCATTTTCTAACAGGAAAAATTAAATTTTATGAAAAAGCGGTTTTGTCAACATACAAAAATAAATAAATAATAATAATAAATATAAAATAAATAAATCGTATTTATATTCCTTAAGAAAATCTGCCTCATTTGAACCCCTTACGTGAATCTCCATGTCTCTTTTCCAGGTAAAATCAAAAATATTGATGGGTTAATATATAAATTTTAAAAGAAATTTAAGCTATAGTTTTGCTACGTTTTGAAAATTTTCTGTTTTAAAAAAATACAAATTTGGGTAAAATTTCAAAAACATTAGTTTTTTTGAGGTTTTTTTAATGGGTTGAAGAAATAACTTTGATCAAAAAAATACAAACAAAAATAAGAATAATTTTTTGTAAATAAAAAACGTTTTTTTTATAATTTTAATAATTACTAATTTACTTTTACTTAATAATAAAAATTGAAAGGAAATCTACATCTTTTTTCTGTAGAACATATTTCTTACACAATATATTGCAAGAACTATCATAATTAAACTAAACCAAACCTTTACGGAACATACAGAAAATTTGCGCATGCTAAAGCGCTATGTTTATGTTCAATAGCACTTTTTGGGAAAAAAGTCATGTAAATGTCCTCAAATCGCACCAGCAGCTACCTTAACTTAATGTTATTTTTCATTAGTTTTTTTACCTACCTTTCAAAAGGTTAAAACAGTTGATGCGGTTAAACTTTCTTGCTTCTAGTCCAATTTTACATTTTAAGATTTTGTCATTGGTGTATATAAACTTTTGGCAAACGAGTTAAAGATATTCAAATTTTAAAGACAGTAAATAAGAAGTATGTTTAACTACCGCTAAATTATTTATTTTAGTTTATTAATTAATTTTAATAATTAGAAAATATTACTTTATTACTTGCACTGCTCTCTTTTGGGAAATTCACATTTCAAAAGGATTAAAATAAATACAACAAATTCTCTTTTATTTTATTGATTTTTTAATAAAGAAGGAAGTTCTTTGCTTTTTATTGCCTTTAATTGATATTTATTTTATCATGTTTTAATACACAAACTCAGGTGCCACTACGTGGTCCATGAAAACATTTTCCTTTGTTCCATAACCATGCGCAGTGTCGTATAAGAAACGAACTCAATCACGAGGTCTCTCGTGTGAATTTACCCAACATTACTCATTGCCCTTTGGCACCCTCAAAAACACTTCAAAATTTAAGCTGTGCGTTATCATCTGTGGAAGCTGTGTAGCTGTGGAGAATGGGACTGTAAAACAATTCCCTGTAAGCGACAAAATCTACAGATATTGTTGAGCGACGACGGTATTTTTTATTACACTTTTTATCCCATCTCTCTCGCAACACTCTACCCTTTACACCCTTTCCCAATATAGTCCCTTCTGCCTCAACTTATGGGCTACAAAGTACAATGCCCAAACTTTTTGTAAAGTCCATTACCATAGAAATTAAATAGTATTTGATAAATCCACAGTAGCATAAAAACAACCGTTTACTTGACCTACGTTACACAAAGGGTAAAATCAGCATTTAATAAATAGGTACAACGTTATTAATGCTATTAATTAAAACAAATAGTAAAAAATCTCCATCCGAAAAAAATGTACGGTTATTTTTTGGCCCACCTTATACAACCACTGTATATTGCTGCATTTCTTGAACTTACTGCGCTGGTTTTTAAAATTTTTTAGCTTTTTTTATTTCGAAATATCAATCCGCTATCAATTTTCTAGGTCTCGTGTAATCCGATGGCGTTTGCCCTGTAAATCAGGAAAATGTGATACAGTAAAAACGAAACGGAAACCTGAAGCTAGATATTACTTTTGCTTTTTTTTTTAAATCGAAAAAATATTAATTTCTCTTAGAACGAATAAGTTCTCTAATTTAACCTATTTTAAAATAACTGTAGAAATAATTTACAAATTCGTTACAGGTGCAGACTTACAATCATACCGATCCAAGCTGAATAGTTTGGGGACTAACGTGAGATTCACACTATACGAACCGTCATAGTACCGTCAACAACACGTAAAATATTCTTACATTGAAAGCAATGGATGTATTCACACTAGGGTCACTGTCTCCCAGATTGGAGACGCCAGTCTTTCAGGATGCAGTGACCCTAATTCACACTCCACCGACCAACGTGTCAAGGTTGCTGGACGAAAATATTTTACACCCGGTTCCCACCTATGACTTTCTCGTGGGTGCCCGCTCACGCGTCACATGATCTTAATATGAAATGCTATGATAGTCATGTGATGCGTGCCCGGGCACGCACGAGAAAGTCGTAGGTGGGAACCGGGTTTTACGTGCCGGTGCCTGCAGGTGGTCTGCCGAAGCCGTATAATGTAAATACGAAACCATATCGAACGCGCAGTCGGCGGACCGTTGCTCATCTTAAGGTAAATTTTCGTTTTTTTACTGTGCACGGTAAAAATACTCTGCCAATATATGGGCCCCTAAGCTCACACTAAGTACTATAGTTATAGTGTACGTGTGAGCTTATATAACTAAAAACTGAAATATATTTTATTTAACTCCAGACTAAATTACCTTTTGTTTGATACCACACAAGCCATGTTTTGACTTAAACTCAATTTTTTGAAATCTACCCCCACCCTTAAAAAAAACAAAAACTAAAATGTATTTTGTTAAACTCCGGGACTCAATTACCTTTCGTTTGATATCACACACGCCATATTTTCACTTAAAACTCTAATTTTTGAAATATACCCCTACCCTTTTTTTAAATAAATTAAAAATGTATTTTGTTTAACTTCTGACTCAATTACCTTTCGTTTGATATCACACACGCCATATTTTCACATAAACTCTAATTTTTGAAATCTACCCTCACCCTTTACTTGGTTTGTGTTCGGTGGATTTTGTTCATTTTTAAATGGGACCATCTCGATCCAAGACCCAGCACAGTTACCAAATTTCATTAAAATCGGTCAAGCGGTTTTTGAGTTATGCGCGTTACAGACAGACAGACAGACAGACAGACAGACAGACAGACAGACAGACAGACAGACAGACAGACAGACAGACAGACAGACAGACAGACAGACAGACAGACAGACAGACAGACAGACAGACAGACAGACAGACAGACAGACAGACAGACAGACAGACAGACAGACAGACAGACAGACAGACAGACAGACAGACAGACAGACAGACAGACAGACAGACAGACAGACAGACAGACAGACAGACAGACAGACAGACAGACAGACAGACAGACAGACAGACAGACAGACAGACAGACAGACAGACAGACAGACAGACAGACAGACAGACAGACAGACAGACAGACAGACAGACAGACAGACAGACAGACAGACAGACAGACAGACAGACAGACAGACAGACAGACAGACAGACAGACAGACAGACAGACAGACAGACAGACAGACAGACAGACAGACAGACAGACAGACAGACAGACAGACAGACAGACAGACAGACAGACAGACAGACAGACAGACAGACAGACAGACAGACAGACAGACAGACAGACAGACAGACAGACAGACAGACAGACAGACAGACAGACAGACAGACAGACAGACGGCGCAACAAAAAAGTTTCAAAATCATCTGAAACGCAAAGATATTAAAATTTTTGAAATCGGAGCAACTTTTTTTTTCTCGAAAAAATTAGGATCACCATAGCTCACACTTCTATAGTATAGTATATGTGTGAGCTAAAAATTGTCTTAGATCAAAGCAAATTGCTTTGAAGTAAAATAATTTATGCTTTCTCATTCACCAAGAGAATATGTTCTTGATATAGCACAAAAAATATCTTGCCTCTTTATTCCAATGTGAAACAGAAATTGTTTTATTATAAATTGGAACTGAATTAATATAAGGCACCTTTTTTTCTGGAAACAAATTATTATTTATATGAAGACAATTTGCTTTGTTACAAAATGGAGTATACTAAAACAACTAGAGAAGAAAAATAAAGTATTATTTTAAGATTAAATGCTGCGTTGAACTAAAAAGAAATATTTTAATTCAAAACAAATTGTTTTAAGATAAAACAATTTATTCAAGAAAAGTAGGTGTTTTCATTGTAGGCAAACTTTTTTACCGTGTGGTCTTGTGTTTGGTGATTTTTTTTTTAGTATTTTAATTATTAAACTGATTAGCAAGCCCGGTTAACTTTATAATTATCTGGTAACAAACAAAATAAATAAAACAACTTAAAATTCAAATAGAAATTATGGAAAAAGCTAAAAAAAAATTGTAAATAAAAAATTGTTAATTTTGAGGACAATACAAAAATTGAAAACAACAAATGGCGCCATCATCAACTGTTTTTGATAGAAGAAATAACAGATATAATAAAAATAAAAGCGGGACAGCATAAAGCTCTCTAAAAATATATAAAAAAAAATCTATTTTCGTCTAGGTGGTAATATTTAGATTAAACCATATTAATTCGTATTCAAAAAGGGCTTAGAGCGTCACGAAATTTGGTATTTTGCTTTTCTATTCAATTTTTCGTTTAATAAATAAAAAAAACTGATGCTTCGACATCAACCAATCTTCTGAATAAAGTGTGGTATTATTATTCTTCTGATCTGAATTAAAATTTAATATGTACTAAAATATTTCGCTGGCCTTTTGTTTATTTTTCCTTCTCCAGATCTAAAATAATAGCCACAATACCCTAGCTGTACGTTAATATTCATCAGTACAGTCCATTTTGTATGCTTGATCCTTCAGCGCTGGAAACAGATGGCACCACGCACTATATTACGCTCTTATTTCTCTGTAGGAAAATCGCGTATAGGGATTTGGGTCTGGTTAAAGGTAGCCTTATGGTATGATATTATTCAGTGACGACGTAAAACATACAGAAAGGCAAGTCTGGAGATGCTACTTTTAGTAGCTTAGAAAACTTATCAAATATATCCCTTTACTCTCTCTATCTCTGTAGAACGTAAGAGTCAAGTATACACACCTTATGTTAGTACAAAATTTTCTTTTTGATTAGAACTTATTTGATGACATAGATACTTTACAAAAACCCGTATTGGTTGTATCAGTTCGGTTTACCGATGAGGTATCGGTGAGATTAAAACTAACCCTTGGTAATGCCAACCGGCTAATTCCAAATATTTTTTATGTTAAACAAACTTTTTCCAACTTTCAAATAGAGTGGCTCACGTCTGGGATAAAACAACTGACAAAATGTATTAAGGGGCCCCCTCTAATGGGAATATGAACAGACATACAAAAGCTTAAAGTGATTAGTCAATTAAGCGTTTCGGTAGGTAAAAGGTTTCGAAATTTCTATTTTAGACACGTAAACTTTATTCATTTTGTTCCCTTGTCTAGGGTGTGAATTTGAAATAAGAATACATCTACCCAATGATTTCGCCATTTTATCTGGAATTATTTAGAAGGATGGAGTGGATAATAATTAAATAAGAAAAAATATAATAATATGTAGGAAATCAGACGAATACAAAAATATTGGCTGTTATAATGTTCAAGTTCAAGTTCATTTATTGACTACGTTTTACATAATTAAAGTAAGTGTAACAATTCAGGTACAAAGTGGTAAAAAATTAAAAAATTGTAGCTTATTATCTAGTAAGTGAAAAAACACTAAAAAATACCATTAACCTAGATCAAAATACAAACAACAGTAAAAACCATAAATAATAAACATTAATCTTTAAGCAAAAAAAAATAATATGATGAGATCTGTGTTAGTCTTTACCTTATCTTTATATTCAGTCACAGTATAAAAGTAGTGATCCAGAAGGTACTCTTTAATTTTCTTTTTAAATGATATATCATTTAGCGTTCTTAAATTTTTGGTTAAAAGATTATATAGTAGAAGTAGTAGTGGTGGGGAGATCATTTTTTTGATCTAGCTACTAGGCACACGGCGCGCCCTTTTCACAAAGATTATATAAATCACAATGAAGTCTATTGTCGACAGATATTTTTAGTTTATGTTGCGGTTTTAGTAAGTTACTGCTAAATCTACTAAAATAATTGTGATTATTGGAGTTACGTTGCATATACTCGCGATTTTTATGTATATCAGCAAGCTACTGGTACAACCAAACACAGGACAATGGCATGATACGAAACTTTTTAAACAATGAGTGGCAGTGGTCGCAGTAGCCAATTTTTGCAATAATACGAATTGCTTGCTTTTGCAATCTAAAAATTATACTAGAAGTTGAAGCATTTCCCCATAGAATAGCTCCCTAAATGAGGTGGGAATGAAATAGCCCATGATACACTACTATTAAATATTTGTCGTTAATTATATTGCTTAGTTACCCTTTAGTCTCTTAATGTGCTTATACCAACGGTATGAGAGTCTCATATCTCTAGCTCGGACCGATTTACCCTATTATCGATTACCAAACCAAGCAGACTTACCGAGCTACCATCTGTCAGGACCCAATTTTTCGATACTGTCAGATCAAGGTTCAGCTTTAGGACACTGCTCTTAATCCAGTTATTTGCTAAACTTTCGAATGTTTTAGTCTTCTTCTGTAGCTCTTTAATGTTTTTTCCAAAGCTCAAAACGGTTGTGTCATGACAACACAGAGCACATTTAAACGGTGAAATAAAAAGGTCGTTGATATAGATGATAAATAACAATGAACCCTTTGAGACGCCGAATTTTAGGTTTTTTAAGGAAGATACCTCATTCTGATAAATCACACATTGTTTGCTTGAAGTTAAATAAAATTCGATGTGTTTTAAATCAGTATCCTGCACATCATACCTAGACAATTTTGCAATCAAAAGTTCATGTGAGACACAGTCGAAGGCCTTGCTTAAATCACACAAAGGTAAATCGATTAAGTTACCTGATTTCAGGCCTTCAACCAGGTCACTGATCGCTTTACAAACCAACTTAATTGCCGATTTATCAAAACGTAAACCACTGGCTATATATTAAATTATTACCCTCAAAGAATTCAACAAGCCGTTTTTTTATATAAAATTTCAAATACTTTTCCAAATAATGGTACAACAGAAATAGATCTATAGTTGCCAGCTTCACGAAGATTACACTTTTTAAAGATAGGGATTACTCTCGAGTTATTTAAATTGTCTGGAAAGATTCCCGAGAGGTTTTATAAGAGACGTACTGATATTTTTTATGAGGATGCTGTTTAGCTGATAGTAGTCATTGTATGGAGAATTCTTTAAAGAATTAATAATGGAGATTAATTTTGAGTCACATACTGGTGAGAAATGAAATACTTGTTCAGAGGGGGTATGCTTCCAATATTATCTTTTTGTTGTAATAGATATCGTTGGCAACTAAATGCAAAAATTGTGTTATACTGTTCTGATGTCAGGCTGGACCTAATTGTTTTTTGAGGCCTAGAATTTCTTTCATGATTTACTAACCTCTATGTGATGCAACTTAGGTACATAAAATAATGAAAGTTTGTTCGTAGATAAACAGGAAAGTTACCAAACTTCCGCATAGAATAACAGCAAAGAAGGAATTGAGTTTAAGGTTATATGGTTAAATAAAGAAAAAACACAAAAGTAAAAAGCAGAGTAAAAATAAAAAACCATTAAAAACCAACTAGCAAAATATTTTCAAAATTAACGTTTCGGCCTGCATAATTTACTATAATGTTCGACACGTAAACTTTATTCATTTTAAACCGTTGTCTTGGGTGTGAATTTTAAATAAAATTACATTTGCCAAGCAATTCCGCTAACGACTTTGGAAGTTATAAAAAGAAAGAGAAAAAATAATTAAACCAAAAAAAATTATAAAAGGTAGAAATACAGGTTAAAAAAAGAAATTACCATTATAATGTAACGCCACTTAAGTTTGAGGCCCTTGAAATAATTAAGGTTTGCTCAAAATTAAACAAGGAAGTTACTAAACGTCCGTAGGGAATAACAAAAAATAATTAAGTCTAAGGTTATATGGTTGAATAATGAAAAACTAGAAATGTAAAAAGTAGAGTAAAATATTTAAAAAACATTAAAAACACAAGTAACAAAATATTTTTAGGAATTAACGTTTAGGCTAGCATAATCCATAATGTAGGCTCAATAACTTCGCCGGCAACGATAAATTTAACAATATGGATGATTCTACTAAAAGTGGGCTATATGCATATAATTTTTGGTCATTGCCTTTAAATAACAGTACAGCATAGTAAATAATTTTGTTTTTTTAAATATATCTAACTAATTAGGTGTAAGCTAAGAAACATTTATTTTCCCGAATTTTAGGAATTATTGCATAAAAATTCCAGAGGGATGAGTATCAGAAGAATGATTTTTTAATGGTTTTCCAATTTAAATCAAAATCTATTTAGACTACTTAACTTAAGTTTTATATTAACAAAGTTCCTATACTTATAATTTTAAAACAATCAACAAAAAAATTATACTATTGATATCAGTCGAATATTTACTTACCAGATGGATGATAATTGAAGCGTTCCTTTTTGATTTCTCCGAAAAAACCTAATTTTCTGCCGAAAATAAAAAGATCTATAACTTAAACCAAACTAAAGTTGACATTATCTGTCACAACTTGTCACCCTCACAAGTAAATTAGATATCCAGGGCCGTCTCTTTCTCTAGAAATTAACCGGTGGTATTCACAAATATTGTGTTATTAAAAATGCAGCACGTTTAAAATTGTAAAATTTTCCGGAGAAGATGTAAATTCGGATTTTCAAAAATATGACTGCAAACTTAAGTTTTATCAATTTTTTGATAAATAGTTAAGACTTGGTTAAATATTATTTATTAGGATATTTTTTTCAATTTGAGTTTTTAATATTTGGTTTGGAACTACACCAGAGGAATGAGGTATTTGCATTGTAATAAAAAAAATTATAAACTTGCAATTTTTTTTATACATTAAACTTAAATGCTACATAAAGAAAACATTTCGTTTTAAATCTTATAACTAAAACTATGCTTCATTTGTAGTCTGTGTTTGAAAAATATGCATTCCCACTCCACAGCACCATTTTTGTAGAATCATCCATATTTGACAGATCGAAATAGCATTTTTAGTACCAGTTTAAGTCGACGCCTACGGTGCGGTTGTTTATCGTTTTGTGTGCAAGACTACAAACATTGAGACATTGAATAGGGGAAGATGGTAATATATTTTTTTTACCTAAAGGAAAACTTTATTTGCAGTTTTAATACTTTATTTGTGGTTTTTCTTGTGTTAAACAAGTAGACTAGAATGAAAATGTTTCGTAATACCCCTTCGTTTTGACTACCGTGGGTTAATAGGAAATATCGTAATGGGGAAATAAAAAATATATTCTTTGTTGTTGCATATTGATTTTAGTAGTAATGTGACTTTTAAATTTGACTAAAGTGACTTATGAAAAGTCATATAAATGGCAAGTTGCAGTGTGGCCTTAAAAAAAGTTAAAAAAATAATTTGGCCGCCAATTTGTGGCCTCAAAAATGCGTTGTGTGACATTTGTGGCAGCTTAAAGACGTTGCCGCCATTTTGTGACACTGTAATTAGGATAGTGACAATTTGCCGACTTGTGACACAACAAAACCATTGAATAATTAAACAAATATCTGGAAGCAGAACTGTATTTTCCAGCTAGGTAAAACATTGATATGCCCGGTAACTTTTATACAGTGGAGAAGGGGGGGGTTCAGAAATAAGAAACTTTTAAGTGCGCCACATTATTTAATACCAATGTTTTACAAAGAAGATCTTAAATAAAATACAGTTCAACCCAAACGTTGCAGCCAAACAATGAAATTCTACTTACTTCCGAGGCCTCCAGAGTATTTGTGTAATTAAGAATAACCAAAAAAATAAACAGAATAAAATTCTAAAAGATTGAATTAAGATGGCAAAACTAGAAGCACTTTACAGGTAGATGGACTCCTTTAACAGGTCATAGTTATCTACATCTGAGTCAGTAGCGTAGGACTCAATTATATGAATGATTGTTAAAAAAAATATACACTTCCAAAATCGTTCCATCATAGGGGAGATCTAGACCAAATATCTGCTGTCATCATTCTACGTTGGGTAGAATGAGACAGACAGCAACCCAGTCCGAGATCCACCCCATGAGGTAAAAATGTGTAACGAAACCGCTAAAAAAAAAATATAATCTCATCTCTCTTTTGTCTCCGCAAAGTTGGTCATCGGGTTGTACAAATAACAAAGAAATTTAGTTCATCTTGTATATTTTGATTGTAAAACTTGAGAAAAATACCAAACAAGTCAGGGCCAAAATAGCAAGGCACTTTAAATAGGGCCAAAATAGCAAGGCACTTTAAATTTGACAGTAAAATTATCTTAAATAAATGAAATGAAGGAAAACAAGTCAATGTAGTAAATATGCCGCAAAACCAGGGTTATGACGTCATACCTTATCTTGCGTTTACAAGAAATGTTGAAATTATACTGTGAAAGCTCGTATATGAAAAGATTAAGTCTAAATTATATTAAAAAATGAGAAAAAAAAAATTATAGTTAAGGCTCGCTCCTACCTTGGTCCTTGATTATTTTGTTATAAATGTGTGTTCTACTTTGGAAACCTGGAGTTGTCCAGACACCCCCTCACTGCTACTGCTGCTCCTGGTCTGCCCGCGCCTCCCCTACTGCCGCTTAGCACATCACACTAGGGCAGCACATGGTCTCAAGTGTTGATGGTTCCTTGCCTCGAGCGGAAAAAGGTTGTGGGATTCTTGCCCGAGCGTAGAAGGTTGTGGGATGCTTGCCCGAGCGTAGAACCCTGTGGAAAATGAAATGTTTCAGTTTCCTGGAATTCGTCAATTTTGCACGAAGTTCCCCTACACAGTAACTTAAATCGAGGACCCCATGTCGACTCAATAAAACAAAGTAGATTTAAACAGATGAACTAAAATAATCCTAACGTACCTCTCCCAGGGTTATAACTGGCCCGTCCGGCTTCCCACCAGCGTCCAGCCCAACTGTCCCGTCGCTGGAATTGACAGGGCTGTAGACAAAGGAGAAAAACAATATATAGTTTTTATCCAACACGTGGTTAAAAGAAAAATATAAAAACGCCAACAATTCCCCACGTCCTTTGTCAAAAAAAAGTACATTTCCCACGAAAAATAATTACAATTTGGGAGGCAAATATTATCTTGAAGAGTACTCAAATAATAAAAAAAAATGAGAAGAAAAAAAAATAAAAATAAAATCGAACTTATAAAGAGCATCGGTCTTTCCGTACAAATGGCGTAGGCCGACTTAAATTCCCCTCAAAAGGGTGCGAGCGTCACTTCCGATTACGCCTAAAACACGACGGCTCACTCCTCACAGTCTCTGGGATATCTCCTACAATTCGCTGCAGTGCCAAACCAAAAACAATGGCGATCCCAGAGCCTGTTGCCGACCCAGCCAAAATTTGTTAGCAAAGAGAGACCAGGCAGAACACAAAAAAACGAAGTGGCCGGAAACCGTTTTGTAAATTTGGTGGGGAGTGGGGACAGTAAAATGCAATACCAACCAACCAGAAAAACCCGCGATTTTCAAACTAACCAATAAAATACAGCAATAGTTTTATACAGGTATATAGGGGCAGCACCGACCAAGGGGATAGGAAGTACGTAAAACAAACCTTGAGGTGTTGTCGGATCTATTTCCACGGTTGAAATTTTTATAACAAGGACGTCGAGACACCCTCCATACATTTGACCGAACATTTGCCTACCGGACCCCCACCAACATATCAAGTAGAAGAAGAATAACCCGACGGACTAGAAGAAGCTCAGCATTGAAACCATCAACTGTAAAATCAATTACTGGAGATCAGGGCATGCAGCAAACCCAGGAATATTCGAACACTCAACCAATTCCCATATGAGTAAAGCTATACTAAGTGTAGAATTTAGTTGTATTTTAGCTACAGTTTTAGTCACAAGTTTCCTTTGCTCTTTATATATGTTTTCTCTAAGATTCATATGGTTTGACGCCAATTTTGTAAAACATTTCTACAGTAATAAAGTTGTTTCTGAACCTGAACCCAAAAATACACACTGAACTATTGCTTAAAGGCACAAGAGTGTTCAGATGTTAACTCACACGATTTCGTTTATTCTTTTAGTCTTGGTTTTTATCCCTCGTTTATCTCCCATTTACAACAGTGCATAACTCGTATTTATTTTATCCTTTCCCTATCAAATTAATAAATATATCAAAGTGGCGGAGCCTCGGTTGTTACTGGTCAAACCGTGAACCTAAATATGTTTTCGTGCTATCAGAACTAGCTAATCCGTGAAGAATATGGGGTTCGGATTGTCCCAATATCCTCGAGAATAAACGTAAGGGAATGAAATGTTCATCTAAATGTTTCCTTCCTGTTACTGAAACCATTTGTGATGCGGCAACGCCGCCATTCCCCAGCATAACAGCTGTTTAACTTTATGAACGTCAAGTGAATCACAAAATTCCACAGATAAAAACAAAACAATCAAAATTTTTATGTGATTTTTCCCGAAGCCTGTGATCTTAAATTCCAATTACGATGTCCAGATAATGCGGTGTGCGTAGTGTCCACAGTAATTCGATGGAATGCCTCCTTTTAAGGTAACTTCCTAGACCCTATATAACCTCCAAACCTAGCTCTATAAAATACCCTTACTTGTGTACAGAAAGACGAATCAAAGAGCCTTGATTATTTACCTAAATAAACAAATATGTAACGTTGTCTTAAACGTAAAAATGACACGTTACATAATCCCCCCCCCCAACTTCCAGACGATTAACCTAAAAAGGTTAATCGGAGAGGTCCGCTGCCGACTTAAGGTCTTTGGCATGCCAACTCCCTGGCAGTACTTTACCCGATGGTTCCTGAAGCTCAAATATCCATGGAGAAATTTTATTCCTAATCACATAAGGACCAACGAATTTCGGTGCTAACTTCTTCGAGAAAAACTTCGCAGCATCTGACAAAACATAATTTTTCTTCCAAACACGCTGACCCACAACAAAGTTGGGTACCCTTGTACGCAAATTATACTGAACTACGTTTTTCTCTCCAGCCACCTCTAACCTTCTCTTAACATCAGCATAGAGCTTCCGGAAACCTTCGTTCTTACTTTCAGCTGCGGATTGTACACCATTCTCTTCAGATAACAAAACTGGGTTGGAGTAATCTTTACCTGATAAACACATATTCCTACCAAAATTAACAAAGAAAGGAGACATCCTGGTTGTCTCATGGGTTGCAGTACGAATCGCGCAGGCAAGTTTATGTATTTGTTCGTCCCACTTCCTGTGGTTGTCTTTCACATAACAACATAACATGGTTTTTAACGTGCGATTCGTCCTTTCTGTTGGATTTGCTCTGGGGTGATAATATGGATTATACTGAATTTTAACCTGATAACTCTCAGCAAAACGCTTAAACTCATTACTTTTGTACTGAGGGCCATTATCACAAAGTATCAAACGGGGTACTCCGAAGATCATAAATACTTGTTCCTCAAGGTGCTTGACAACAGCTCGAGTAGGGGCTGTTCGCATTGGAAAAACTAAGGAAAACTTACTCAAATAGTCCGTAACGACGAGAATCCAGCAATTACCCTTTGTTGAACGAGGTAGAGGTCCACATAAATCAGTCGTAATAATTTCCCAAGGACGAGTTGGTTTTGGGTGAGATATCATCTGATCAGATACACCTTGTGTATCACCTTTATGAGCTGCACAGACAAACCATTTCTTTACAAAAGTTGCCACGTCCTGGCGCATTTTTGGCCAATAATATTTTTCTGCCAGTCTGTGGAAGGTTTTATACACACCCATATGTCCTGCGGTAGGAGGATCGTGAGCTTCTCCAATAATTCTACGCCTATGATCTTTGGGGACTACCTCTTTCCAATATTCGTTAGATGGTGAAAGTTGAGGGTATTCTTGTTTGACATATTTATACAACTTATTATCAGTGTATCTCCAGTTCATAAATTTTAACGGTGATTCTACGACCCTCTTTACCATCTTTTGGTACCATCGATCTTTAATTGCTGTTGAAACATCTCTGGGCTGCGAAATTGTAGCAATCATAGGTACTGCACGAGACAACATGTCCGGGACAACTAAATCTTTCCCTTTCCGATGGATTACTTCAAAATCATATTGCTGCAGTTTTACAGACCAACGAGCAAGTCTTCCACTGGGCTCTTTCAAGCTATGAAGCCATTTTAAACTAAAATGATCTGTTATGACCTTAAATGAGATCCCCTCAATATAAGGCCGGAGCTTCTCTATCGCCCAAACCAATGCCAAACATTCTCGCTCGGTGGTCGTGTAAACACGTTCTTGCTTAGTCAAAGATCGACTCAAATAGCATATGACTTTGTCTCCTTCAGGATAAGGCTGCGTTAAACATGCTCCTATTCCATATCCTGATGCGTCTGTTTGAATGACAAATTCTTTGGTATAATCTGGACATGTAAGAATCGGTGCAGTCACTAAAAGTTCCTTAATCTTAATAAATGCTTTTTCGCAGTCTGGAGTCCAATCGAACTTTTGATTTTTCTTAGTTAGAGCTGTAATCGGAGCTATTATCGCTGAAAAATTCTCTATGAAACGTCTGTACCAGGATATTGTACCTACAACTCTACGAACTTCTGACATTTCTTGGCCTCTGGAGCTCTAACATGGCTCTAATTTTATTAGGGTCAACTCGGATGCCTCGACGGTCCACTACGAAACCTAAATAAGTCATTTCTGGCCTACACAGTTGGCATTTCTCCCAACTTACCGTTATCTTTGCATTCTGCAATCTTCGTAGGACTTCCTCAAGAATTCTAAGATGTTCAGAAAAGCTCTGTGTGACAATTACGAGGTCATCGAGATATACGTATACGTAGGGGTCTAAATCGTTTCCTATGATGCTATCTATGAGTCTCTGCCAAGTTGCAGGTGCATTATGAAGACCAAATGGTAACCGCTTAAATTGGAAGAGACCTCGTCGACAGATGAATGCTGTTAGTGGCTTCGATGATTCTTCCATTGGTACTTGCCAATAAGCACTCTTAATATCTAAAGTTGACAAGTACTTAGCATCTTTCAATTTGTCAAGGGTCTCGGATACGAGTGGTAAAGGATAACTATCACGCGCCGTCACCGAGTTCAATTTGCGGTAGTCTACACAGAAACGATATTTCTTTGTGTTTTTCTTTTGTACCATTACCACTGGTGAAGCCCATGAACTATTACTACGTTCTATTACATCCATTTTCAGCATTTCGTCGATTTCGTCATCAATAAGTTTTTGAATGACCGGTGAGACCTTATATGAACGTTGTCTTATCGGTGCTGCATTTGTTGTAATTTTATGTACTACTCTGTCTGTACATCCCAGTGAATCACCCATAATAGTCTTATATTTAACGACCAATTCCTCTAGTCGTTCTGATTCATAAGGCGTAAGAGTAGTTTGTTGGTCTGACGTTTCCAAAGAACAAATCACATCTTTATTATCGGCAAAGTGCCACTCATTAGTACTTAGGTTCGGTACTATACCCATCGAAATCCAAAAATCTAATCCCAAAATCAAAGTGTGCGGAAAATCAGGAACGACGACGACCTCTATTAACCTAAATTTATCTTGAACTCGCATAGGAAGCTGCACTGTCCCAATACTACTCGTGCTTTGACCATTTGCCACAATACAACTCGTCTTCTTTGTCGTATCAAGTGAAAAACCAAACCTCTCGATGATTGACCAACCATGATTCCCTAAAAAGGTACGTGAAGCCCCGGAATCCAACAAACCTAATAACTTATTTCCGAGCACATCCACCTCTAAATAAGGCCTTCCATCTTTACGAGCATGACTTATCACATAATCTAAAACGTACGTTAGCCTATCGGTCGATGCTTGTTCAGGCTGACTCGAAGGTCGACCACCTACGAGCGCCTGGGTCCGTTTCCCTGACGATTACAATTTCGACATTCTCTTACTGTTACCCCTGCTTGTCCACACGAATAGCACTGTTTGCCTCTAGGTAATGCGCACCCGATTGCCATGTGCCCTGTTTGGTTGCATCTATAACATACCACGTCCCTATTCGCCCTACCAGGTCTAGCACCTTGTGGTGGTTGTTCATCTCTGTCATTTACACTAGACTGACCACTAGCTGGTTGCTGTCTATCTCTATCAGCTCTAGCAGCGAAATTGCTTGCTGGCTGTTGCCTATTTCTATTAAATCTATTATCAGGAACACTAAAATTCTGTTGATTTGATGTCCCGGCGCCTGATATCTGAATTGTATCGATCCCTGTTGGAAAATCGTCATTATCGCTCTCTACGCCAACGTAGGCTAAGTCAGGTTCAATAGATTGGTTTCTTCTAGGAGTAAAATTCTCCTCTTCTAAACCATATCTCTGGTCTATTCTACGACACAGATCCTTCAAATGTGATAGGCTATTGACCTCAGTAGCAATCAACCCTTTCTTATAAATGTCCGCGATATTTCTGAAGACGATAGCTAATTTCGCCTCTTCGGAAACAGGACAGCCAAGTCTTTGGAAGTATGTGTTCATGACAGCAATGTAGGTCCCTATAGACTCTCCAGGGCCTTGTTTACGTTTTTGGATCTCCTTCAATAGCTTCTCGCCATATGAGGAAGGAAGATACTCTGCCATGAACCTCTGTTCCAGCTGTTCCCATGTATGAACTTCTCTACGAACATCTTTATAAAAAGTATAGGCTGACTTTTCAAAAAGATCAATGCCCGAATTCAGTAAAACCTTTTTGCTGACTCCTCTCGCCTGACTTAACTCGTCCACTCTCTCAAAAAATGCGGTGACGGAGATCGTACCCCTCTCGCCTGTAAACTTTATGTTCCACTTATGCGGAGGTACAGGTGCAACATGATATGAAGTACCAGGATCACTTGACATTGGTACTGGCGACGAACATGAAAATGGTCGTGACTGAGCAATTGGTGCTATGCTACTTTGGAGGGCTGCTAAACTCAAAGGAACGGTAGACGGTTGTTGATAATGGAAAGCTGATGCACGGTCATTCTGAATTTGCATTGGGGGTGGTGCCTGTATTGGTGCTTGAGTTGGGTTCGCTAGCATTTGCATTTGCACTGGAGCAATGACCGACGGTTGGTTTGTGGGCTGTTGAGCCGTTCTTTGTGTGCTCGAGTGCTGTGATTGCGGGAGTTGAGACTGGCTGGGAATGTTGCCAACATTTGTCGAGTGATCTGAGCTTCGACTCGTTGATTGGGTTTCAGGTGCTTCATCATCATCTGAGTTCACGCCAACTCTTAATAAATCTGTTGCTTGGCTCTGCAACCTCCCAATCAAACTCAAGGTTTCCGCAACCAGTATGCCTTTTGTTTGACTTTCTTCAAAGTTTGACGGATTCATGTTATTTATCCTGGCTAACACATGTTCCAACCTTACAGCGATTTTCCTAAACTCTCCCCCTTTGCTCGTACCAGAGAACTTCTCTACCAGCGGTACCAGACTATCAAGCTTCTTCATGCAGCTAAAAGCATCTTGGCCAAATTTAAAGGGATACGGAGGGTACCTCATACTTGTATCAGTCTTTTCTCTTTGCTTAATCAGCATAAGCTGTTGTTTCATTTCTTCCACCGATCCAATGGCTATGCCTCTCCATGTTAACTCATAGATTAATTCGTCCTTGACTAAGTACCTTATGTCAGACAACCGACTCACAGAAACAGCCATAGTGCCTTTTATATTCAAACTTTAAACTTTAATTAAAACTGTTAATTATTCCTCCCAATTATAAAAACTAAACCACGCAATAACAAACACAAAGTTCACTTTAAACTCACTAGTGGAAATCACTATAAATTTTCTCACAAATGTAGAAAATATAAAACTTAAATACGGGCAGACGCGAACAAAACCGAAAAACACCGGAGCAGTAAGAAAATAAAATTTATTTGCATTTAAAAATGTAATCATAATTTATGTTAAGTATTTGTACAACCAACTATGACGTCCAACCTTGCAGAGAGAAATAACTACTTAAATCCTAAATTAGAATTAACAAGTAGCCACAACAAAAGTTTAAAAAAAATAAAAGAGAGACAAGAGTTTTGGCAGTGTTTAGGTCTTATGTTCCACTCCTGCGTGAGTAAAACCAAAAAGAAATAATTGCGCTTATCCTAGCTGAACTGGATTAAAATTAAAGTTAAGTGATGTTTGTTTACCTCAGCAACCGAATAGGTAAATTTATCCCTAAATGGAACGTACAACAGACTACCTATAACAAAAATCCCAAAGCTGTCGTACACAGTTAACGCTAGGGTATACTCCTGCTATTGCAGAACGGCTCCACTAATAAACTCCTCAAAAAAACCCAAATCGCCGTATACAATGATTTTTCTAAAAAGAATAAATCAAAACCCACTTTAACCTGCTTACCTACTCTGAGTTTACACGAAACATGCATTGCTTAAGGTCACATGTCACACCATCTGGACCCTATATATTTTTTAAAACGGTCAAACACCCACAGGCGAAACAATATCTTATTTCAAAGAAAGGGTGAAGATATTTTGAAGCACCCTGTGAAAATAGGACACTATTATGGAAAATTGTTCAGATCAGTGTTCTTACTACTTTTTAACCTAAATATATCTAGTTCCCTCATGTGCATGTTACTATTTTAATTCCTATCATAATTAAATAGATCACAAAATTTGTCTTTCTCCGCGAATCTGCAAGGTCCTGGAAGATGCGAGATTCAGCCTGTAGGCCAAATTTGGATGTATTTTAATTTAGCGAAAACCGAAGTTGCGAAATCCTAAAAAGATTAGCAGGAAGTCCTCGTTCCTCGATTTCTACACTCCGAACCAAACATTTCTTCCATTTCCACCCAGCTCGCGGGAGGAAAACCCCTAATTATTGCAATACGAAAGGTACTACTATCATATTATGCATAACAAAAAAAAATATATGCCCTCATCATTGTTTAGTCGCATCAAAGAAAACCTATTGTTTTAAAATTTATTCTTAGGTTGGAATCTTTTTTTTTTGAAATCAATGATCTTAAATTTATTGTTTAACCTGAACACTTTCCCATTTATTCCACAACAGTGTATTGTAATTTAAAAATTTGCTTCATTATTTGAGGTCACCAGTATGAAATTATTTCAAAATTAAAAACATGAAATAAAAAAAAATTATTTCCCAATTGTCCACAACTTCCAAGTTTTCATCCCTAAATACCTAGGTACTATCTCAGTCTAACACCATCCATCGTTATCCAACATAACGCTTTAATTTCAGAAGCAACAAAACGAAGATTAAGTGAAAAGCTAAGCAAGTAGGTTGGAAGTTGCTTTACAATGGGCGCAGATGTAAGGCCCCTTTAAGTACACGCCACTGTCCTGAACTGCAAACTAACAAAAAAACTGAAGACTAGCATATCTGCCGTCAAACAACATTTGGCATGAAATTAAAATAATTTCATCTCATACCAGTATCCTCCAAAAACAAAACGTTTTTTTTTCTATAAGACCCAAACACTTAACCAATAAATCTTGTTATTTAAAATTATGATTTGGAAGTAAAAGATTTATTTATTCCTGCCTGATCAACTAAGACAAAAAAGTTCACCTTTTTGTAACTCAAGAAGTTCCCGTTTGGTCCCCTAAAAAAAATATAACCTGTCTGGTCACCCTTTAAAACTACGACCCCTATACAAACCGTTTTCACCAAAACAAGAATTCGAGAAGTTATGCTTACAGAAAAAAAAAATAATCTTTTTAAGAAAGATTAAATTATTTAAAAAAAAGTAAAATTTTGAAATATTTTTACCAATTACCACCGACTAGCATTTATATTTAGTTGAAAGTCTCTCTTAAATTCACTGACTCAAAATGACATTACTTAAAAAAATTACTGAACTTTACAAATGAACTAAAAAAAATCAAAAAAAACTTATATCTATATCTGTCTCAGTTAAACATTTCTTTTGTGGTATTATATCTAGTTGGGCTTCAAATTCATTTTCCCTGTATTCAATCCGGAGCAGGCAAAACTTCCCAAGGCTCAAACATAAATGTTTGCTCTCCAATGGCCATGACCAAGCTATGACCTGAACGCAGAAAAAAATACAGAAAAAAATAAATGTGTACCAGAAAACTTTAATTGATAGAAATACCCGTAGGTCATTTTTAAAAAATGCACTCCAAAGCCCAACGCTGTATTTTCTACCAAAAAAAATTTGACCAGTCACAAAAACACAACTAGACAACTAAACTGGCAACCAAAGACCAAAAAAAACTGTCTTTCAAAAAATATACCCCAAAAAAAAATGTTAACTGGACCTCTGGCGTTGATCTTCAGCCAATATGTCGCTCTAGGGTTTTAGCCTTGTGTTTCCTAACCTCCCGAGCCGACACTAGTAGTGTACCCTCCTCTGACCCGATGTAACTGAGTGACGTAAGTTCTTAATTGTCATCAACAGTTACCTCCAAAAAAACAAGAAAAGAAAATGACAAAGCAAAATAAACTCATTTTCCCTTTCTTTCATTACTAATTAATACTTTCAACTAAACAAAGCTACCATCTGTCAAGCTATATTTACTTTAAAACAACTCAGCCAAGAAAAATTTGTGTGAAACCCTGTAAAAATATTCCAATTTCCAAGTGGTGATATCCCACCAAAAAATTAAAATCACAAAAAAAAACTTGTTGACCTACATAAATTGACTGACCAAAAAATAATCTGTGAAACAATTTCTATCTTATCACAAGCAGGAAATAATAAAATATAAATAAATGAACCTGCAGAAAAAAAATTGTTAGAAAAAAACACAGTACCTATGTCATATATTTAAACCTAAAAAGACTATGTCTGGAGGTCCATCCACCTATAGATCAACAGAAAAAAAATTGAAGTAAATTTACATTGTTGTATTTATTTTTCTTAAAAAATTAAAATGTGTTTTTCCTACAAAAACTTTAAAGAATTAAGAACATGATTCGGACGCTGTTGAATAAAAACTCCCATGTTTTTTTATCCACTTATTATTCCTTAATAAATAAAATGAATCTTTTATTTTCCAAGAAAAAACTTGTGAAGATAAGCTAATAAAAAACTAAGAGGATTACTAAAACAACAAACCGAGTTCCAAAGAGTTCCAAATCAACGTTCACATATTACTAAAAAAAATATTTAAAAAAATGTTATTTCCAAAAACCAATGATCTTGTTTTTTATGAAAAAAAAAATGATTGAGTGTCAAAACCACCCACAGCCACTGAAAGCTTTTAACCTGGCTTTGGCTGTAACACAGAAAAAACAAAAAAAATTCAAAAAACTTTTTTTCCTTTTTCCAAATTTAAAAAATAAAATAAAAAAAATTACATCAGATGTTAAGAAAAACTAGCCAAAACACACGTAGGGCGCCAATTTGTGGCCTTAAAAAAAGTTAAAAAAATAATTTGGGCGCCAATTTGTGGCCTCAAAAATGCGTTGTGTGACATTTGTGGCAGCTTAAAGACGTTGCCGCCATTTTGTGACACTGTAATTAGGATAGTGACAATTTGCCGACTTGTGACACAACAAAACCATTGAATAATTAAACAAATATCTGGAAGCAGAACTGTATTTTCCAGCTAGGTAAAACATTGATATGCCCGGTAACTTTTATACAGTGGAGAAGGGGGGGGTTCAGAAATAAGAAACTTTTAAGTGCGCCACATTATTTAATACCAATGTTTTACAAAGAAGATCTTAAATAAAATACAGTTCAACCCAAACGTTGCAGCCAAACAATGAAATTCTACTACTTCCGAGGCCTCCAGAGTATTTGTGTAATTAAGAATAACCAAAAAAATAAACAGAATAAAATTCTAAAAGATTGAATTAAGATGGCAAAACTAGAAGCACTTTACAGGTAGATGGACTCCTTTAACAGGTCATAGTTATCTACATCTGAGTCAGTAGCGTAGGACTCAATTATATGAATGATTGTTAAAAAAAATATACACTTCCAAAATCGTTCCATCATAGGGGAGATCTAGACCAAATATCTGCTGTCATCATTCTACGTTGGGTAGAATGAGACAGACAGCAACCCAGTCCGAGATCCACCCCATGAGGTAAAAATGTGTAACGAAACCGCTAAAAAAAAATATAATCTCATCTCTCTTTTGTCTCCGCAAAGTTGGTCATCGGGTTGTACAAATAACAAAGAAATTTAGTTCATCTTGTATATTTTGATTGTAAAACTTGAGAAAAATACCAAACAAGTCAGGGCCAAAATAGCAAGGCACTTTAAATAGGGCCAAAATAGTAAGGCACTTTAAATTTGACAGTAAAATTATCTTAAATAAATGAAATGAAGGAAAACAAGTCAATGTAGTAAATATGCCGCAAAACCAGGGTTATGACGTCATACCTTATCTTGCGTTTACAAGAAATGTTGAAATTATACTGTGAAAGCTCGTATATGAAAAGATTAAGTCTAAATTATATTAAAAAATGAGAAAAAAAAAATTATAATTAAGGCTCGCTCCTACCTTGGTCCTTGATTATTTTGTTATAAATGTGTGTTCTACTTTGGAAACCTGGAGTTGTCCAGACACCCCCTCACTGCTACTGCTGCTCCTGGTCTGCCCGCGCCTCCCCTACTGCCGCTTAGCACATCACACTAGGGCAGCACATGGTCTCAAGTGTTGATGGTTCCTTGCCCCGAGCGGAAAAAGGTTGTGGGATTCTTGCCCGAGCGTAGAAGGTTGTGGGATGCTTGCCCGAGCGTAGAACCCTGTGGAAAATGAAATGTTTCAGTTTCCTGGAATTCGTCAATTTTGCACGAAGTTCCCCTACACAGTAACTTAAATCGAGGACCCCATGTCGACTCAATAAAACAAAGTAGATTTAAACAGATGAACTAAAATAATCCTAACGTACCCTCCCAGGGTTATAACTGGCCCGTCCGGCTTCCCACCAGCGTCCAGCCCAACTGTCCCGTCGCTGGAATTGACAGGGCTGTAGACAAAGGAGAAAAACAATATATAGTTTTTATCCAACACGTGGTTAAAAGAAAAATATAAAAACGCCAACAATTCCCCACGTCCTTTGTCAAAAAAAAGTACATTTCCCACGAAAAATAATTACAATTTGGGAGGCAAATATTATCTTGAAGAGTACTCAAATAATAAAAAAAAATGAGAAGAAAAAAAAATAAAAATAAAATCGAACTTACCGATGCTCTTTCCGTACAAATGGCGTAGGCCGACTTAAATTCCCCTCAAAAGGGTGCGAGCGTCACTTCCGATTACGCCTAAAACACGACGGCTCACTCCTCACAGTCTCTGGGATATCTCCTACAATTCGCTGCAGTGCCAAACCAAAAACAATGGCGATCCCAGAGCCTGTTGCCGACCCAGCCAAAATTTGTTAGCAAAGAGAGACCAGGCAGAACACAAAAAAACGAAGTGGCCGGAAACCGTTTTGTAAATTTGGTGGGGAGTGGGGACAGTAAAATGCAATACCAACCAACCAGAAAAACCCGCGATTTTCAAACTAACCAATAAAATACAGCAATAGTTTTATACAGGTATATAGGGGCAGCACCGACCAAGGGGATAGGAAGTACGTAAAACAAACCTTGAGGTGTTGTCGGATCTATTTCCACGGTTGAAATTTTTATAACAAGGACGTCGAGACACCCTCCATACATTTGACCGAACATTTGCCTACCGGACCCCCACCAACATATCAAGTAGAAGAAGAATAACCCGACGGACTAGAAGAAGCTCAGCATTGAAACCATCAACTGTAAAATCAATTACTGGAGATCAGGGCATGCAGCAAACCCAGGAATATTCGAACACTCAACCAATTCCCATATGAGTAAAGCTATACTAAGTGTAGAATTTAGTTGTATTTTAGCTACAGTTTTAGTCACAAGTTTCCTTTGCTCTTTATATATGTTTTCTCTAAGATTCATATGGTTTGACGCCAATTTTGTAAAACATTTCTACAGTAATAAAGTTGTTTCTGAACCTGAACCCAAAAATACACACTGAACTATTGCTTAAAGGCACAAGAGTGTTCAGATGTTAACTCACACGATTTCGTTTATTCTTTTAGTCTTGGTTTTTATCCCTCGTTTATCTCCCATTTACAACAGTGCATAACTCGTATTTATTTTATCCTTTCCCTATCAAATTAATAAATATATCAAAGTGGCGGAGCCTCGGTTGTTACTGGTCAAACCGTGAACCTAAATATGTTTTCGTGCTATCAGAACTAGCTAATCCGTGAAGAATATGGGGTTCGGATTGTCCCAATATCCTCGAGAATAAACGTAAGGGAATGAAATGTTCATCTAAATGTTTCCTTCCTGTTACTGAAACCATTTGTGATGCGGCAACGCCGCCATTCCCCAGCATAACAGCTGTTTAACTTTATGAACGTCAAGTGAATCACAAAATTCCACAGATAAAAACAAAACAATCAAAATTTTTATGTGATTTTTCCCGAAGCCTGTGATCTTAAATTCCAATTACGATGTCCAGATAATGCGGTGTGCGTAGTGTCCACAGTAATTCGATGGAATGCCTCCTTTTAAGGTAACTTCCTAGACCCTATATAACCTCCAAACCTAGCTCTATAAAATACCCTTACTTGTGTACAGAAAGACGAATCAAAGAGCCTTGATTATTTACCTAAATAAACAAATATGTAACGTTGTCTTAAACGTAAAAATGACACGTTACATAATCCCCCCCCCAACTTCCAGACGATTAACCTAAAAAGGTTAATCGGAGAGGTCCGCTGCCGACTTAAGGTCTTTGGCATGCCAACTCCCTGGCAGTACTTTACCCGATGGTTCCTGAAGCTCAAATATCCATGGAGAAATTTTATTCCTAATCACATAAGGACCAACGAATTTCGGTGCTAACTTCTTCGAGAAAAACTTCGCAGCATCTGACAAAACATAATTTTTCTTCCAAACACGCTGACCCACAACAAAGTTGGGTACCCTTGTACGCAAATTATACTGAACTACGTTTTTCTCTCCAGCCACCTCTAACCTTCTCTTAACATCAGCATAGAGCTTCCGGAAACCTTCGTTCTTACTTTCAGCTGCGGATTGTACACCATTCTCTTCAGATAACAAAACTGGGTTGGAGTAATCTTTACCTGATAAACACATATTCCTACCAAAATTAACAAAGAAAGGAGACATCCTGGTTGTCTCATGGGTTGCAGTACGAATCGCGCAGGCAAGTTTATGTATTTGTTCGTCCCACTTCCTGTGGTTGTCTTTCACATAACAACATAACATGGTTTTTAACGTGCGATTCGTCCTTTCTGTTGGATTTGCTCTGGGGTGATAATATGGATTATACTGAATTTTAACCTGATAACTCTCAGCAAAACGCTTAAACTCATTACTTTTGTACTGAGGGCCATTATCACAAAGTATCAAACGGGGTACTCCGAAGATCATAAATACTTGTTCCTCAAGGTGCTTGAAAACAGCTCGAGTAGGGGCTGTTCGCATTGGAAAAACTAAGGAAAACTTACTCAAATAGTCCGTAACGACGAGAATCCAGCAATTACCCTTTGTTGAACGAGGTAGAGGTCCACATAAATCAGTCGAAATAATTTCCCAAGGACGAGTTGGTTTTGGGTGAGATATCATCTGATCAGATACACCTTGTGTATCACCTTTATGAGCTGCACAGACAAACCATTTCTTTACAAAAGTTGCCACGTCCTGGCGCATTTTTGGCCAATAATATTTTTCTGCCAGTCTGTGGAAGGTTTTATACACACCCATATGTCCTGCGGTAGGAGGATCGTGAGCTTCTCCAATAATTCTACGCCTATGATCTTTGGGGACTACCTCTTTCCAATATTCGTTAGATGGTGAAAGTTGAGGGTATTCTTGTTTGACATATTTATACAACTTATTATCAGTGTATCTCCAGTTCATAAATTTTAACGGTGATTCTACGACCCTCTTTACCATCTTTTGGTACCATCGATCTTTAATTGCTGTTGAAACATCTCTGGGCTGCGAAATTGTATCAATCATAGGTACTGCACGAGACAACATGTCCGGGACAACTAAATCTTTCCCTTTCCGATGGATTACTTCAAAATCATATTGCTGCAGTTTTACAGACCAACGAGCAAGTCTTCCACTGGGCTCTTTCAAGCTATGAAGCCATTTTAAACTAAAATGATCTGTTATGACCTTAAATGAGATCCCCTCAATATAAGGCCGGAGCTTCTCTATCGCCCAAACCAATGCCAAACATTCTCGCTCGGTGGTCGTGTAAACACGTTCTTGCTTAGTCAAAGATCGACTCAAATAGCATATGACTTTGTCTCCTTCAGGATAAGGCTGCGTTAAACATGCTCCTATTCCATATCCCGATGCGTCTGTTTGAATGACAAATTCTTTGGTATAATCTGGACATGTAAGAATCGGTGCAGTCACTAAAAGTTCCTTAATCTTAATAAATGCTTTTTCGCAGTCTGGAGTCCAATCGAACTTTTGATTTTTCTTAGTTTGAGCTGTAATCGGAGCTATTATCGCTGAAAAATTCTCTATGAAACGTCTGTACCAGGATATTGTACCTACAACTCTACGAACTTCTGACAGTTCTTGGCCTCTGGAGCTCTAACATGGCTCTAATTTTATTAGGGTCAACTCGGATGCCTCGACGGTCCACTACGAAACCTAAATAAGTCATTTCTGGCCTACACAGTTGGCATTTCTCCCAACTTACCGTTATCTTTGCATTCTGCAATCTTCGTAGGACTTCCTCAAGAATTCTAAGATGTTCAGAAAAGCTCTGTGTGACAATTACGAGGTCATCGAGATATACGTATACGTAGGGGTCTAAATCGTTTCCTATGATGCTATCTATGAGTCTCTGCCAAGTTGCAGGTGCATTATGAAGACCAAATGGTAACCGCTTAAATTGGAAGAGACCTCGTCGACAGATGAATGCTGTTAGTGGCTTCGATGATTCTTCCATTGGTACTTGCCAATAAGCACTCTTAATATCTAAAGTTGACAAGTACTTAGCATCTTTCAATTTGTCAAGGGTCTCGGATACGAGTGGTAAAGGATAACTATCACGCGCCGTCACCGAGTTCAATTTGCGGTAGTCTACACAGAAACGATATTTCTTTGTGTTTTTCTTTTGTACCATTACCACTGGTGAAGCCCATGAACTATTACTACGTTCTATTACATCCATTTTCAGCATTTCGTCGATTTCGTCATCAATAAGTTTTTGAATGACCGGTGAGACCTTATATGAACGTTGTCTTATCGGTGCTGCATTTGTTGTAATCTTATGTACTACTCTGTCTGTACATCCCAGTGAATCACCCATAATAGTCTTATATTTAGCGACCAATTCCTCTAGTCGTTCTGATTCATAAGGCGTAAGAGTAGTTTGTTGGTCTGACGTTTCCAAAGAACAAATCACATCTTTATTATCGGCAAAGTGCCACTCATTAGTACTTAGGTTCGGTACTATACCCATCGAAATCCAAAAATCTAATCCCAAAATCAAAGTGTGCGGCAAATCAGGAACGACGACGACCTCTATTAACCTAAATTTATCTTGAACTCGCATAGGAAGCTGCACTGTCCCAATACTACTCGTGCTTTGACCATTTGCCACAATACAACTCGTCTTCTTTATCGTATCAAGTGAAAAACCAAACCTCTCGATGATTGACCAACCATGATTCCCTAAAAAGGTACGTGAAGCCCCGGAATCCAACAAACCTAATAACTTATTTCCGAGCACATCCACCTCTAAATAAGGCCTTCCATCTTTACGAGCATGACTTATCACATAATCTAAAACGTACGTTAGCCTATCGGTCGATGCTTGTTCAGGCTGACTCGAAGGTCGACCACCTACGAGCGCCTGGGTCCGTTTCCCTGACGATTACAATTTCGACATTCTCTTACTGTTACCCCTGCTTGTCCACACGAATAGCACTGTTTGCCTCTAGGTAATGCGCACCCGATTGCCATGTGCCCTGTTTGGTTGCATCTATAACATACCACGTCCCTATTCGCCCTACCAGGTCTAGCACCTTGTGGTGGTTGTTCATCTCTGTCATTTACACTAGACTGACCACTAGCTGGTTGCTGTCTATCTCTATCAGCTCTAGCAGCGAAATTGCTTGCTGGCTGTTGCCTATTTCTATTAAATCTATTATCAGGAACACTAAAATTCTGTTGATTTGATGTCCCGGCGCCTGATATCTGAATTGTATCGATCCCTGTTGGAAAATCGTCATTATCGCTCTCTACGCCAACGTAGGCTAAGTCAGGTTCAATAGATTGGTTTCTTCTAGGAGTAAAATTCTCCTCTTCTAAACCATATCTCTGGTCTATTCTACGACACAGATCCTTCAAATGTGATAGGCTATTGACCTCAGTAGCAATCAACCCTTTCTTATAAATGTCCGCGATATTTCTGAAGACGATAGCTAATTTCGCCTCTTCGGAAACAGGACAGCCAAGTCTTTGGAAGTATGTGTTCATGACAGCAATGTAGGTCCCTATAGACTCTCCAGGGCCTTGTTTACGTTTTTGGATCTCCTTCAATAGCTTCTCGCCATATGAGGAAGGAAGATACTCTGCCATGAACCTCTGTTCCAGCTGTTCCCATGTATGAACTTCTCTACGAACATCTTTATAAAAAGTATAGGCTGACTTTTCAAAAAGATCAATGCCCGAATTCAGTAAAACCTTTTTGCTGACTCCTCTCGCCTGACTTAACTCGTCCACTCTCTCAAAAAATGCGGTGACGGAGATCGTACCCCTCTCGCCTGTAAACTTTATGTTCCACTTATGCGGAGGTACAGGTGCAACATGATATGAAGTACCAGGATCACTTGACATTGGTACTGGCGACGAACATGAAAATGGTCGTGACTGAGCAATTGGTGCTATGCTACTTTGGAGGGCTGCTAAACTCAAAGGAACGGTAGACGGTTGTTGATAATGGAAAGCTGATGCACGGTCATTCTGAATTTGCATTGGGGGTGGTGCCTGTATTGGTGCTTGAGTTGGGTTCGCTAGCATTTGCATTTGCACTGGAGCAATGACCGACGGTTGGTTTGTGGGCTGTTGAGCCGTTCTTTGTGTGCTCGAGTGCTGTGATTGCGGGAGTTGAGACTGGCTGGGAATGTTGCCAACATTTGTCGAGTGATCTGAGCTTCGACTCGTTGATTGGGTTTCAGGTGCTTCATCATCATCTGAGTTCACGCCAACTCTTAATAAATCTGTTGCTTGGCTCTGCAACCTCCCAATCAAACTCAAGGTTTCCGCAACCAGTATGCCTTTTGTTTGACTTTCTTCAAAGTTTGACGGATTCATGTTATTTATCCTGGCTAACACATGTTCCAACCTTACAGCGATTTTCCTAAACTCTCCCCCTTTGCTCGTACCAGAGAACTTCTCTACCAGCGGTACCAGACTATCAAGCTTCTTCATGCAGCTAAAAGCATCTTGGCCAAATTTAAAGGGATACGGAGGGTACCTCATACTTGTATCAGTCTTTTCTCTTTGCTTAATCAGCATAAGCTGTTGTTTCATTTCTTCCACCGATCCAATGGCTATGCCTCTCCATGTTAACTCATAGATTAATTCGTCCTTGACTAAGTACCTTATGTCAGACAACCGACTCACAGAAACAGCCATAGTGCCTTTTATATTCAAACTTTAAACTTTAATTAAAACTGTTAATTATTCCTCCCAATTATAAAAACTAAACCACGCAATAACAAACACAAAGTTCACTTTAAACTCACTAGTGGAAATCACTATAAATTTTCTCACAAATGTAGAAAATATAAAACTTAAATACGGGCAGACGCGAACAAAACCGAAAAACACCGGAGCAGTAAGAAAATAAAATTTATTTGCATTTAAAAATGTAATCATAATTTATGTTAAGTATTTGTACAACCAACTATGACGTCCAACCTTGCAGAGAGAAATAACTACTTAAATCCTAAATTAGAATTAACAAGTAGCCACAACAAAAGTTTAAAAAAAATAAAAGAGAGACAAGAGTTTTGGCAGTGTTTAGGTCTTATGTTCCACTCCTGCGTGAGTAAAACCAAAAAGAAATAATTGCGCTTATCCTAGCTGAACTGGATTAAAATTAAAGTTAAGTGATGTTTGTTTACCTCAGCAACCGAATAGGTAAATTTATCCCTAAATGGAACGTACAACAGACTACCTATAACAAAAATCCCAAAGCTGTCGTACACAGTTAACGCTAGGGTATACTCCTGCTATTGCAGAACGGCTCCACTAATAAACTCCTCAAAAAAACCCAAATCGCCGTATACAATGATTTTTCTAAAAAGAATAAATCAAAACCCACTTTAACCTGCTTACCTACTCTGAGTTTACACGAAACATGCATTGCTTAAGGTCACATGTCACACCATCTGGACCCTATATATTTTTTAAAACGGTCAAACACCCACAGGCGAAACAATATCTTATTTCAAAGAAAGGGTGAAGATATTTTGAAGCACCCTGTGAAAATAGGACACTATTATGGAAAATTGTTCAGATCAGTGTTCTTACTACTTTTTAACCTAAATATATCTAGTTCCCTCATGTGCATGTTACTATTTTAATTCCTATCATAATTAAATAGATCACAAAATTTGTCTTTCTCCGCGAATCTGCAAGGTCCTGGAAGATGCGAGATTCAGCCTGTAGGCCAAATTTGGATGTATTTTAATTTAGCGAAAACCGAAGTTGCGAAATCCTAAAAAGATTAGCAGGAAGTCCTCGTTCCTCGATTTCTACACTCCGAACCAAACATTTCTTCCATTTCCACCCAGCTCGCGGGAGGAAAACCCCTAATTATTGCAATACGAAAGGTACTACTATCATATTATGCATAACAAAAAAAAATATATGCCCTCATCATTGTTTAGTCGCATCAAAGAAAACCTATTGTTTTAAAATTTATTCTTAGGTTGGAATCTTTTTTTTTTGAAATCAATGATCTTAAATTTATTGTTTAACCTGAACACTTTCCCATTTATTCCACAACAGTGTATTGTAATTTAAAAATTTGCTTCATTATTTGAGGTCACCAGTATGAAATTATTTCAAAATTAAAAACATGAAATAAAAAAAAATTATTTCCCAATTGTCCACAACTTCCAAGTTTTCATCCCTAAATACCTAGGTACTATCTCAGTCTAACACCATCCATCGTTATCCAACATAACGCTTTAATTTCAGAAGCAACAAAACGAAGATTAAGTGAAAAGCTAAGCAAGTAGGTTGGAAGTTGCTTTACAATGGGCGCAGATGTAAGGCCCCTTTAAGTACACGCCACTGTCCTGAACTGCAAACTAACAAAAAAACTGAAGACTAGCATATCTGCCGTCAAACAACATTTGGCATGAAATTAAAATAATTTCATCTCATACCAGTATCCTCCAAAAACAAAACGTTTTTTTTTCTATAAGACCCAAACACTTAACCAATAAATCTTGTTATTTAAAATTATGATTTGGAAGTAAAAGATTTATTTATTCCTGCCTGATCAACTAAGACAAAAAAGTTCACCTTTTTGTAACTCAAGAAGTTCCCGTTTGGTCCCCTAAAAAAAATATAACCTGTCTGGTCACCCTTTAAAACTACGACCCCTATACAAACCGTTTTCACCAAAACAAGAATTCGAGAAGTTATGCTTACAGAAAAAAAAAATAATCTTTTTAAGAAAGATTAAATTATTTAAAAAAAAGTAAAATTTTGAAATATTTTTACCAATTACCACCGACTAGCATTTATATTTAGTTGAAAGTCTCTCTTAAATTCACTGACTCAAAATGACATTACTTAAAAAAATTACTGAACTTTACAAATGAACTAAAAAAAATCAAAAAAAACTTATATCTATATCTGTCTCAGTTAAACATTTCTTTTGTGGTATTATATCTAGTTGGGCTTCAAATTCATTTTCCCTGTATTCAATCCGGAGCAGGCAAAACTTCCCAAGGCTCAAACATAAATGTTTGCTCTCCAATGGCCATGACCAAGCTATGACCTGAACGCAGAAAAAAATACAGAAAAAAATAAATGTGTACCAGAAAACTTTAATTGATAGAAATACCCGTAGGTCATTTTTAAAAAATGCACTCCAAAGCCCAACGCTGTATTTTCTACCAAAAAAAATTTGACCAGTCACAAAAACACAACTAGACAACTAAACTGGCAACCAAAGACCAAAAAAAACTGTCTTTCAAAAAATATACCCCAAAAAAAAATGTTAACTGGACCTCTGGCGTTGATCTTCAGCCAATATGTCGCTCTAGGGTTTTAGCCTTGTGTTTCCTAACCTCCCGAGCCGACACTAGTAGTGTACCCTCCTCTGACCCGATGTAACTGAGTGACGTAAGTTCTTAATTGTCATCAACAGTTACCTCCAAAAAAACAAGAAAAGAAAATGACAAAGCAAAATAAACTCATTTTCCCTTTCTTTCATTACTAATTAATACTTTCAACTAAACAAAGCTACCATCTGTCAAGCTATATTTACTTTAAAACAACTCAGCCAAGAAAAATTTGTGTGAAACCCTGTAAAAATATTCCAATTTCCAAGTGGTGATATCCCACCAAAAAATTAAAATCACAAAAAAAAACTTGTTGACCTACATAAATTGACTGACCAAAAAATAATCTGTGAAACAATTTCTATCTTATCACAAGCAGGAAATAATAAAATATAAATAAATGAACCTGCAGAAAAAAAATTGTTAGAAAAAAACACAGTACCTATGTCATATATTTAAACCTAAAAAGACTATGTCTGGAGGTCCATCCACCTATAGATCAACAGAAAAAAAATTGAAGTAAATTTACATTGTTGTATTTATTTTTCTTAAAAAATTAAAATGTGTTTTTCCTACAAAAACTTTAAAGAATTAAGAACATGATTCGGACGCTGTTGAATAAAAACTCCCATGTTTTTTTATCCACTTATTATTCCTTAATAAATAAAATGAATCTTTTATTTTCCAAGAAAAAACTTGTGAAGATAAGCTAATAAAAAACTAAGAGGATTACTAAAACAACAAACCGAGTTCCAAAGAGTTCCAAATCAACGTTCACATATTACTAAAAAAAATATTTAAAAAAATGTTATTTCCAAAAACCAATGATCTTGTTTTTTATGAAAAAAAAAATGATTGAGTGTCAAAACCACCCACAGCCACTGAAAGCTTTTAACCTGGCTTTGGCTGTAACACAGAAAAAACAAAAAAAATTCAAAAAACTTTTTTTCCTTTTTCCAAATTTAAAAAATAAAATAAAAAAAATTACATCAGATGTTAAGAAAAACTAGCCAAAACACACGTAGGGCGCCAATTTGTGGCCTTAAAAAAATAATTTGGGCGCCAATTTGTGGCCTCAAAAATGCGTTGTGTGACATTTGTGGCAGCTTAAAGACGTTGCCGCCATTTTGTGACACTGTAATTAGGATAGTGACAATTTGCCGACTTGTGACACAACAAAACCATTGAATAATTAAACAAATATCTGGAAGCAGAACTGTATTTTCCAGCTAGGTAAAACATTGATATGCCCGGTAACTTTTATACAGTGGAGAAGGGGGGGGTTCAGAAATAAGAAACTTTTAAGTGCGCCACATTATTTAATACCAATGTTTTACAAAGAAGATCTTAAATAAAATACAGTTCAACCCAAACGTTGCAGCCAAACAATGAAATTCTACTACTTCCGAGGCCTCCAGAGTATTTGTGTAATTAAGAATAACCAAAAAAATAAACAGAATAAAATTCTAAAAGATTGAATTAAGATGGCAAAACTAGAAGCACTTTACAGGTAGATGGACTCCTTTAACAGGTCATAGTTATCTACATCTGAGTCAGTAGCGTAGGACTCAATTATATGAATGATTGTTAAAAAAAATATACACTTCCAAAATCGTTCCATCATAGGGGAGATCTAGACCAAATATCTGCTGTCATCATTCTACGTTGGGTAGAATGAGACAGACAGCAACCCAGTCCGAGATCCACCCCATGAGGTAAAAATGTGTAACGAAACCGCTAAAAAAAAATATAATCTCATCTCTCTTTTGTCTCCGCAAAGTTGGTCATCGGGTTGTACAAATAACAAAGAAATTTAGTTCATCTTGTATATTTTGATTGTAAAACTTGAGAAAAATACCAAACAAGTCAGGGCCAAAATAGCAAGGCACTTTAAATAGGGCCAAAATAGCAAGGCACTTTAAATTTGACAGTAAAATTATCTTAAATAAATGAAATGAAGGAAAACAAGTCAATGTAGTAAATATGCCGCAAAACCAGGGTTATGACGTCATACCTTATCTTGCGTTTACAAGAAATGTTGAAATTATACTGTGAAAGCTCGTATATGAAAAGATTAAGTCTAAATTATATTAAAAAATGAGAAAAAAAAATTATAATTAAGGCTCGCTCCTACCTTGGTCCTTGATTATTTTGTTATAAATGTGTGTTCTACTTTGGAAACCTGGAGTTGTCCAGACACCCCCTCACTGCTACTGCTGCTCCTGGTCTGCCCGCGCCTCCCCTACTGCCGCTTAGCACATCACACTAGGGCAGCACATGGTCTCAAGTGTTGATGGTTCCTTGCCCCGAGCGGAAAAAGGTTGTGGGATTCTTGCCCGAGCGTAGAAGGTTGTGGGATGCTTGCCCGAGCGTAGAACCCTGTGGAAAATGAAATGTTTCAGTTTCCTGGAATTCGTCAATTTTGCACGAAGTTCCCCTACACAGTAACTTAAATCGAGGACCCCATGTCGACTCAATAAAACAAAGTAGATTTAAACAGATGAACTAAAATAATCCTAACGTACCCTCCCAGGGTTATAACTGGCCCGTCCGGCTTCCCACCAGCGTCCAGCCCAACTGTCCCGTCGCTGGAATTGACAGGGCTGTAGACAAAGGAGAAAAACAATATATAGTTTTTATCCAACACGTGGTTAAAAGAAAAATATAAAAACGCCAACAATTCCCCACGTCCTTTGTCAAAAAAAAGTACATTTCCCACGAAAAATAATTACAATTTGGGAGGCAAATATTATCTTGAAGAGTACTCAAATAATAAAAAAAAATGAGAAGAAAAAAAAATAAAAATAAAATCGAACTTACCGATGCTCTTTCCGTACAAATGGCGTAGGCCGACTTAAATTCCCCTCAAAAGGGTGCGAGCGTCACTTCCGATTACGCCTAAAACACGACGGCTCACTCCTCACAGTCTCTGGGATATCTCCTACAATTCGCTGCAGTGCCAAACCAAAAACAATGGCGATCCCAGAGCCTGTTGCCGACCCAGCCAAAATTTGTTAGCAAAGAGAGACCAGGCAGAACACAAAAAAACGAAGTGGCCGGAAACCGTTTTGTAAATTTGGTGGGGAGTGGGGACAGTAAAATGCAATACCAACCAACCAGAAAAACCCGCGATTTTCAAACTAACCAATAAAATACAGCAATAGTTTTATACAGGTATATAGGGGCAGCACCGACCAAGGGGATAGGAAGTACGTAAAACAAACCTTGAGGTGTTGTCGGATCTATTTCCACGGTTGAAATTTTTATAACAAGGACGTCGAGACACCCTCCATACATTTGACCGAACATTTGCCTACCGGACCCCCACCAACATATCAAGTAGAAGAAGAATAACCCGACGGACTAGAAGAAGCTCAGCATTGAAACCATCAACTGTAAAATCAATTACTGGAGATCAGGGCATGCAGCAAACCCAGGAATATTCGAACACTCAACCAATTCCCATATGAGTAAAGCTATACTAAGTGTAGAATTTAGTTGTATTTTAGCTACAGTTTTAGTCACAAGTTTCCTTTGCTCTTTATATATGTTTTCTCTAAGATTCATATGGTTTGACGCCAATTTTGTAAAACATTTCTACAGTAATAAAGTTGTTTCTGAACCTGAACCCAAAAATACACACTGAACTATTGCTTAAAGGCACAAGAGTGTTCAGATGTTAACTCAAACGATTTCGTTTATTCTTTTAGTCTTGGTTTTTATCCCTCGTTTATCTCCCATTTACAACAGTGCATAACTCGTATTTATTTTATCCTTTCCCTATCAAATTAATAAATATATCAAAGTGGCGGAGCCTCGGTTGTTACTGGTCAAACCGTGAACCTAAATATGTTTTCGTGCTATCAGAACTAGCTAATCCGTGAAGAATATGGGGTTCGGATTGTCCCAATATCCTCGAGAATAAACGTAAGGGAATGAAATGTTCATCTAAATGTTTCCTTCCTGTTACTGAAACCATTTGTGATGCGGCAACGCCGCCATTCCCCAGCATAACAGCTGTTTAACTTTATGAACGTCAAGTGAATCACAAAATTCCACAGATAAAAACAAAACAATCAAAATTTTTATGTGATTTTTCCCGAAGCCTGTGATCTTAAATTCCAATTACGATGTCCAGATAATGCGGTGTGCGTAGTGTCCACAGTAATTCGATGGAAAGCCTCCTTTTAAGGTAACTTCCTAGACCCTATATAACCTCCAAACCTAGCTCTATAAAATACCCTTACTTGTGTACAGAAAGACGAATCAAAGAGCCTTGATTATTTACCTAAATAAACAAATATGTAACGTTGTCTTAAACGTAAAAATGACACGTTACAGCAGAAATATTAAATGACATCTAACGCAAACAGTCCATAGTATACCGGTCTATTTTTTAAGTGATGACTAACACATGTATTAACTATCAAATGATCCCAAAGTTATAAATTACGAGATGAAAAGTTCGATTAAAAATTAGTAACCCGCAATATTTTTTGTTTAGTCTAAAAAATGTGTTTGACAGTTAAGGTCAAATTGTTCTACAAAACATATGCTTGATTCAGTCAGTCCGATGCACGAAGCATATCTATGTCCGCGTACTCATTTAGGAATTACTTTCAAGTATTTTTGCAGAGGAAAATGTTAGACGTCTCAGCCAAATAAAGCTATGTATTAAAATTAAGCCTGTTAGTAATCACTTAAAACATAGATAGATAGTGTACTCTGGACTATTTGGGTTGCTTCCTATTTAATATTTTTGCAACTTGCCATTTCTAAAGATTTACATATGTTACTTTCGTCAAATTCGAAGGCAACTTCACTAAGTACTCAAATCAATCTGCAACAAAAAAGAATATATTTTTGATTGCCCCATTACGATTTTTTTTTATTATCTCACGCTAGTCAAAATGAAAGGGTTATAAGAAACATTTCTATTCTGAAGAACTTGTTTATGATAAGCAAAATTTAAAACAATACATAGAAAGTTTTATACTTTACAACAAACTTAAATATTAAAACTAAAAATAAAATATTTCCTTCAGACAAAAAACAATATTATCTGAAATGATTTGCTTGACAAAAATATGTTTGAAAAAGAGCACAAAAGAGCTAGAAATTTATTAATATTTTAGTAGAAGAATTTAAAAGGTCTTTTTTAGATATCTCAAATGACAAAAGACAAAATCCAAAAGTAGCAAAAAAATTTCATATACCCTTGTTCCTTATTTCCCCATCTTCCCCTATGTCACATAAATAAGTTCCGCCTTTGAGTATATGACACCTTGGAGTATATCATATACTCAAAGCTTCCGCTTAATTCTGCAGTGACCTGTGCAGCCAGCGCCAGCCAAATGGGGCGGAATGCAATAGAATCTCGCTAAAACACAATTGCGCACGTTCCACGTACGTCAAAATTTTTATGTTAACCGTCCGTGAGTTTGCGGCGTTCCAAGGAAGCTGTTAACTATATAACAAGTTCAAATGTCACCAGTGTCAAATAGCGTTAGTCGGCCGTTTTTGGCACGACTAAAAATAATTTAATGTTAGGGCTGCCTTGTTCTTAAATGACGTAACGCACTAAGAGAGATAAACTTATGTTACATTCAATGAACTAAAGAGCGATGGGTAGTGAATTTTGCATTACGTAGCTTATGAATGGGTCTTTAGAAGCGTAAACTTAATTTTATGCATTTTAACGTGCTCAAGAAAAATATATTGACCCAATAATTTCATCAATTTATTAAGTTTTTAGAAGAAAGAGGTATATAATTAAATTAGAATAAAATTATAAAAAGCTATATGGAAACAGGCAAAAAAAATAATGGCCGTTATAATGTTATGCCACTTAAGTGTGAGGTAAATGAAATAATATAAGTTTGCTCGTGGATAAACAGAGAAGTTCAAACTTCCTGATAGAGTAACAAAGAATAATTAATTTCAAGGTTATACTATTAAATATAAAGACACTACAGAACTAAAAAGTAGGGTAAAATATAAAAAATAATTAAAAAAGTAACTAACAAAATATTTGAGAAATGAAACTTGAGGCTTGCGTATTTTACCATAATGTTTGACACGTAATAAAATACATTGACCCAATGATTACGTAAATTCATCTAAAAGTTTTTCGAAGAAAGGGGCAAATAATAAAATCACATAAAAATAATTATTTAAAAAGCTCTAGAAAATCAGGCGAAAACAAATAATGGCCGTTATAATGTGATGTTACTTAAATGTGAGGTAAATGAAATAATTAAAGTTAACTCGTAGATGAACAAGAGAGTTATCAAACTTCCGCTTAAAATGACAAAGAGGAATGAGTTTAACGCTATATAGTTAGATACTAGGAAAATACAAAAGTCAGAGGTGTGGTAAAATATGAAAAACCATAAAAAAAACAACTAACTAAGTATTTCAGAAATTAACAGTTAGGGTTGCATTTTTCGCCGAATTAATCGCGATAAACATGCCGTAAAAAACACAAACGGCACAAAATAACTTTTTAAGCTAAAACCCTTTTTGGTCAAATGGTATAATTAACTTGCGGCGTCCGTCATAAACTCACAAATTATATAGCTAAAATGCATAGGTTAAAAAAAACTCGCGTGTTTCGGCTTTCACAAACAGTTTTGAATTATTTTTTTAGTTTGTGCTTTAATGGTCTTTCTTTACACATGAAAATAAACTATCACGCGCTTTTTCTAAAGATCTATAATTAGAGCAAAACTGCTCTCATGGTAGCAGCGATCGGGTCTCAGGGCCAAAATAATGCATGCAAAACAAATACTGCGCTGCCCAGCTTCAACTACAAACCGTCAAGTGCAAACAAGGCTCATTTTTAAATAAAGACACTGTACGACAACAAAAAATTTAATATTCTTTTAATATAGAGTATTTTTCGGAGGGAACTTTACCTTGTGCTAATAATAAAAGGAGGAGTACATGAATTGGATTCTATACTTAAGTTATGAAATAGGTTTGATCATTTTTAATATCGTACATTAGTAAAGTCTTTGCAAAGTCAATTGAAATACCTCCTAATACGGGGTTCTATCGATTTCATGGAATTTTGCGGTATTTGTTTTCCGACCGACCGAGCCCAGGTGGATGGACGGCACCTAATTGGCAGATTTTTTTGAGATGCGCTTTTAATTGCTTTCAGGACCTCTTTAGTCGGCAGTATGCAGAGTTAGAAAATAAATTAGTGTCGTTCCTGTAGGTGTAGGAATAGAAAGTTTTACTATCTATTTTTATTTCATTAGTTTACGCCATAATTAAATTAAATAATTTTCATACGTATATCTACCGCCGCCCATGTCACTTTCTATAAAGGATATATATATATAATATTTTAAATATTTATAAGGTCAATTAAAGTTAGTTCAGTGAACTTTAATAACATGTATCTTTTTAAGTATTTTCTTAAAATTAAACAAAACCACAGTAAAGATACAATAATAATGAGTAAAGACTACCTCACTTACAGCGCGCTTATTTTAAACGAACACTTATGAAATATGTTGATTGGTGAGACGTTCAAGGCAGGACAGTTTTTATTTACTGGGTACTGTTTAATTAACGGGGCACTAATTCTAGATCTATATATAAATCAAACATATGGAACAAAACATAATAATTCTCAGAACTATATCGCTTAAAATTATTTTGGCTATTAATCTAAATAAAATTCCTTTTGGTTACTTTGTGTTAAAGCTTAGTTTCCAAGGTGATGTTTGTCTACGTTAGTATTTTTAAAATGAACCTATACCTTGCGGCCCTTAAATTTAATACTCTTTAAAAGCGAACTTCCGCTAAGTGACTGCAATAAACTCTGCATCCTTATAAAACTAGGTGACTAGGTGTCATAAAGTTAAATTAAATTTTTAATATAAAAATTCCAAGATTTAGCCCTACGGAGATTAAGCTAATATGGATTACGAAATATCTACAGTGTGTCCACGGATTCAATGTTGGTAAAACGTTTAAATTTTGATATACTAAGATAATATTCGCTTGAGTCAATTAAAGAAGCTGGCTATAAATGTATATTGGTATTATTTTTTATTTTAAGGACACCCTGTATATATGCTTGCGTTTGCTATGGACTCGACTTTTTAAATTATAAAACCAATATCTTAAAAAAATGATCCAAATCAGTTAATACACAAATGGTTTAATAGGCTGATTTAATATAAAGTATTATGAGTAAAGTAAAAAATTAAACCTTTGTTTTAAAATATATATACAATGGTCATTAATTGTTAAGGATTATCAATTACGGTAGATTTTCAATTATCAGCTATAAAAATCATCCCAATAAAATTTCATAATTGACATGGAATAAAAGTCGGCTAATTTTTCAAAATTAAGGCGTAACTTTTAACTCTAAACAAATTATCTTATTAATTTTTTTTCGATATATTTAAAAAAAGGCTTTATAATCTAATACTTTTTATAAAATTCGCTTGCTGAAGTGGGCGGCGGATAAGAGGTCGAAAATACAAAAGATCAAAAACATAAGGTCGAAAAAGAAACTTTCCTGACTCCTTTCCTGGGACTCACACCCTTTAAGATCCCGGAAAAGATATCAGGGAAGTATTTTTTTGCTGATGTTTTCGATCTTATGTACCTTCGACCTTTTGTACTTTCGATTTTTTCTCCGTCGCCCTACCAAACCACCCTCTATATTAATTGATTTATGTCATTTTCCTATCATCTGAATTGGAAATCAAAATATACATCTATATCGAAATTTTTTTGTTATTCAAACCTTACACAATTTATATGGAAATCCGTGGACACACACATTGTGTATAATGAAGTATAAAAAAAAAACAAACACTTTTCTGGGTTCAAAAACATTAAAAAAAGCATCGGACTTTTACTGCAGCATAAAGGCTCCTAATTGCTAAGCTTTAGGCTGCTTTAAAAAGCTACAGGATACAGCTTATAGTGTTTTCTGCACCAAACGATAGGCAATCACAATTTCCAAAGAAATTAAAACATTTTTGACTCGACGCGGATAAAGGCTATCAAAAAAAATCAAAAACGATACCTCATGTTTTATACAGGGTGTCCCATAACTTAGGGGCCATAGTGCATTAACAAAAAAATAATTTCTCTCAAAAAAATTGACTAATTAATTTTTTTAAATTATTTTTATTTCAATTTATTGCTCCTATTCTAATACACGACTTTTTACTGCGTTATTTTTTTAAAGTTATTATCCATAAAGTTAAAAAAATCGCCAACTTTGATGCTCTGTATCTCGAAAAAGAATGAGTTTTGACCCATGCATTATAGGAATTTTTTTATCAGACGTGACCTCCTTTATGACCCGTTGGCCCCTAAGTTATGGGACACCCTGTATATAATAATAAATTTTTGTAGACTTATATTATTAACTTGTCAAACAATTTTTTATTGCGGCTTCTAAGCTCAAAACGTCTTTTGTTAGATTAAAACCCTTTCTCTTTTTTCGATCTTTTTTATACGGAAATAAAAAATATTAATTTTGTGGCATTATTAATGTTTTAGCAGAGCTACCCAACAATTTTCCGTTATTTATGTCAATCAAACACAAAACTTTTTCTTAACTTCTCAATATTTTATTTCAAATAATCCCCTGGGGTTGATATCTTGTCATTGTTTTCAAACATTGGAGGAGAAAAGTTTCAGGAGATAGAAAATATTATGTTTGGGTTGGAAATATTTTGTTTTCAATAGCAACGGATTTTTCCCTAGACAGAAATTGTTTTTTTTTATAAGATCAAGGCAAATGACATCGGTTTATAAAAAACTGCCTTTCCATGCATTAAAGCAATTTTATCTATTCTATTTAGCTTTCTTCGATCCATCTTTGGACATAGACCTCCCCCAATATCTTCCTCTCTTCTCTGTTTGTTACCTTATTCATCCATCTAGTTCCCGCATGTTTCTTCAAATCGTCCGCTCATCTCATTTGAGGTCTTCCCCTACTTATATTCTCAAGGTCTCTAGTTTACAACATATTTGTTCCATCGATCATCTTTTGTTACCTCTTCTATAGGTAAATTTAGTGGGAATAAGGACACTGTTGTTCTGGTAAATATACGTTTTAATCCATCGGTAACGTTTCGACAATGGTTTTTGTCTTCATCAGACCTTCAGACTAGATCGTACATTGGAACAACAAAAAACAAGCATTCAAGCACATCAGGAAAACAAACGGCACAAAATTAAAAACAAAACCCGACATTAATCTGCTAATTATTTATATTTTCTTTTGTTTTGTTTATCAGACAGGTTATATTATTGGCCAATAATATAACCTGTCTGATAAACAAAACAAAAGAAAATATAAATAATTAGCAGATTAATGTCGGGTTTTGTTTTTAATTTTGTGCCGTTTGTTTTCCTGATGTGCTTGAATGCTTGTTTTTTGTTGTTCCAATGTACGATCTAGTCTGAAGGTCTGATGAAGACAAAAACCATTGTCGAAACGTTACCGATGGATTAAAACGTATATTTACCAGAACAACAGTGTCCTTATTCCCACTAAATTTACCTATAGTTGCATTGCAAGGACGTGATAAGTTTACCAAAAAGTTACCTCTTCTCTGAGATCCATTACTTTTGTTTTATTTCTTATCCATTCATTCCTTTGTATTGTCTGGGATCTATTATAGATAAGTACAGAAAGGATACATTGGTCATACACTTTCGTTTTGAGGTGCTGAAGGTATTTTTTAATATGTAGCTTAATTTACCGAATGCTATCCAAGCCAATCTCACTCGTCTCTGGAGTTCAGTTTTTTTTTTAGTTTAATAATTTGTCTCAGATATATTTATTCTTCTACTTGTTCTATTTTTGTCTTGGTTTATTTTGATCGTAATATCTTCATCTGTGTTTGTTTTGATGATAGTTCATACTGAAGCTTATATTTTTAGCTGCCATATCCAGTTTATCCAGCATTTTTATCAGTTCTTCTATCTGTTATTAAGGATCAGCATTAAAGTAATATTCATAAATTGTCTAAATATCCACACAGTAGATAGTTGTATGTTTACGTAAAACTGCACGTTAAGCGCTCTACGTTTTGTTCCAAATTTGAGTTTAAGTTGAATGTTTTTACGTTAGCATAACAAGTCTACTAATAGCAGAGAATATGGAATGCGGCACTGTGTTTTTTTGATGTTACAATTTTGGTTTTTGTCTTTTCAACTACAGTAGAAATATATTTGCAAAGAATCGTTTGTACTGAAAGCGCAAGTTATCGTCTAGGCCTCATTTTCCGATCGGTCAATCAACCAATTCTATCTTTGGTAACGTTAAGGTGCCCGCAGACTGCCGTAAGCTAACGTAAATACGTAAGCTCCTAACGTGACCTTGACGACGGTGTGACGAAGTGCGCTTGCGTATCTATCAAATCTCATGCTTACGTAAAAATACGTAGTACAACTTAAACTATCTAATGTGTAAACTACATTAAACTAATAACTAAACAGTAAACCGTTACAGACTACTTATTATGCTTAAACTGAATGAAACCAACCTGCATTAATTGTATTTATTTTTCGTTGGAATGTGTGTGATAAATATTTTTATTGACAGCCTATTCTACGTTCTCTGTACTATACTTAAGTTTTAGAAAATCATTGTGTTGATAATGAGATTGATGATTCATATTTGAGTGGAACTTGTAGCCCTTCCACTGCGACCACCAGTTGATCTTTTGTGGCTCACGTTTGAGTGGTTTCTCACTACTGTATGACTAATCTTCCACAAAGGTTAGTTACCAGTTTGGGTGAGACACTATTCAGATCTTCTGAATCAATATGAGGTTTACCGAAAGTTTCCTGATGTAAACGTACAGTAGCTGGACATTCGCATAGGTCTCTTCTGTTAGTCCAATTCTGTGCTTCGATACTCTTAGTCGACAGTGACCCATAAAAATCATTGTGTTAACTCGATTTGTAATATTTTGTTCTTCTAGAAGCGCATTTTATGTTTTCTGCACTTTAATTAGTTAGTATTTAACTATACGTAGTAAAGTTTTGCTTGAAAAGTCATTAGTGATTATTAAGGCCATTTTTTGCCCTATATCGGATCAAGTCATTATTTGGATTCGATTGATGCAGGAGTGATACTTAAAGAATTCCTCCTACTTACATCCAAACAAGCTACTTTTAGGCTGCCTTCCGTCCATCAGCATTGTTTTCAACGTTCAAAAATTATCATAGAAATGCCGTGCGATGCACACAAAAACTTAAGTGGACCTTGTACACCAATAATCTATGCATGTGTAGTTCAGAAGCCAACATGCACCAGAGAAGCTAAGATAGAAAATCAAAGAGCCTGCTATTTTTGTCGGCATCAAGACGACAAGTCTATCGTCTACAATTAAGTTCTGTTAGGAATATTGCAAGTTTAACGTGTAGCAGGACCAGGTTTCAGAATGGCTGTAAAAAGGCGGATTTACTGTGTATACTTAGTTTGCAGTATAAAGATATCTGCCCTAGACAAAAAGAAAAAATATGTCCTTTTAGAGTAGGAGAAGAGAAAATTAACGGAAGAATATTAATAGTGGTGATTAACAGTGAACGTGGATAAGACGCAGTACTTATGTACTGGAAACGAATCCAGTGAGTTAGAACTAGATAATGGACAAACAATATCTCCATGCAATTAGTATGTATACTTGAGTGAAAAGCGCGCTATTGTATGGAATAAAGATTTGTCGCGTAACATAAAAATACAAAACAAAAATGGAAAGTGTCGAAATGGATGCAATAAAAAATCAACGAGAATATGTAGAACAGATCACATAAGAAATAAGATTATAAAAGAAATAATGGGAATCGAGGAAAGCATAGCAGATGACATCACTAAAAGACAACTAATATGGTACGGTCATGTACAACGGATGAACGACGAAAGATTACCAAAGTTATAGGGCGCAGAAAAAGAGGGCGATCCATGAGTCAAAGAAACCTGACAGAAGATGATTGGTTCGGTGGAGAATAGGCTTCGGACAACGTAGAAAAACATTCTAAACCGACATAGTAGTAGTAGTAAAGTAAGACATGCATCTTGAAAGGCATGTACATCAGTTTCGTACATGGTGTATGGAATAATTCGGGTTTAAGAAAAGGCATCCCGTTGCTTGTTCGCTAGATCAAAAAAACTATTTATGGAAACTCTGCCCCAGAACATCTGCAGAGATAGTCAAGACATATACTCAGCATATATACTTCTGCCTTATATGTTTTCCTGGCAAAAATCCTTTAAATTGGTTCAAATTAAATTGGAACAAAGGCTTGTCCATCATGATTCTTATAAACAGGACTAGTCAGAAGCCAAATATAACAATCCCGCAAAAAGTGATTACTTAAGGAGACTCTCAAGAGCTTTAACAAAACAAAACGAGACTGGCGTAATTGCCCAAAAAAATTAAAATTATAATCTCTTTCCTGTGGTGTAAATTACAGGACAAACATGTTTTACTCTTAAGTACAATGCATAGGCTATAATGTGTTGACAAAAGGCTAGGCTGGAATATTAACCTATTTTCTAATTTTAGCATTGCAACATATTTGCAACCAAAATTTCATCCAGACAATAAATATCTCTCAAAATATAAGCTTGATCTATTTAATCCATTTATTAAATACAGTCTCTGAACAAACCTGGTTATGAAAAATTCTTTTTGTCGCATTTTTTTGTCGGATTATCTCATAATAAATGTCACCCGCCGACATAGTTTGCAGCAACATGCGACGGTGCGGTGTGGACAGCTAATTTAACAGGACAGTTTTATAACGTTTTGTTATGCACAAGGGATCAAGCAAATCCTACGGCATCAGCCGTTACCTTCGAAAAGACAAGGCCTACAAACACATTGTGCGGGAAGTAGACTCACTAGACTGAAGTAGCATGCTAGTCATATGGTTCTGGGTATTAAATGCAGTAAAATAAACATTTTTATTTGCTTACAAATATTTTATAACAGACTTCAATAAACAAAAGCAAATATTGATATATATATAGGAACCTGGACTATTTTGTACACTTTTTATAAACTCTACCTATATCTCGGTCAGGCGGCAGGGTAGTTTGGACGTCGGTTTCACATGCAGAAGGACCAGGTTCGCGTCTCGAACAACGATGCAAATGATCCTATATTTTGCGTGCGATGCGATGCACGCAAAATATAGATTGACCTTGAACATCGAGAATATACGCAGGTGTAGCCCAGAAGCCGATACGCAGCCAGCCAAGGAACCAGGAATAAAAACCCAAAAGCCTGCTATAAGTGCTATATAGTTGGTACCAGGATGGCGCCAGCATAAATCTCCTACAGTGAACTCACGACGACCACAACTGTTGCGCTGAAAATAAGTCTATCGTCTATAACCAAGTTCTGCTGGGACGATAACGATGTTAGAAAGATGCAAGTCTAACATGTAGCAGGACCACCTTTCGAAAGGGGTGTAAAAAGCGTGGGTCCACTGTGTATACTTGCCACGCAGTATAAAAATCCCTGCCCTCGATAAAGAGGTGCCAGGCAAAATTAAGTCCTCTGAGAGAAAGAAAACTTGCATCCTAAAGGGCAGACAAATCGGGGTTTTCGCAAATGGTACGTTGTATGCCTAGTCTACGGCCTCGAATAGCAGTACTACTTATATATAGTACCATAACATTTAACAGAAACCCAAAACACACAAACTTTATGCCTCATTTCTGATGTAATGGTATTTACTTCAATGTTTCATTCTTTTGTGGTGTCCGGTCACCAGCTCGCGTCGCCAAGAAAGGACGCTCCCCACAATATTGCCAGACATAATATAAGGAATTTGTCGGAGAGTTTTTATTATTTATCAAACCTCTGTTTTTTGCAGGCAGTTGTCTAAAACTACTGTGGGGCTTTTTGATACTAGTTGGGAAATAATGTCGCATATCGTTTTTCTTCCCTTAGGCAAATAACTTGATATTTTGAGAGTGTGTGTACATAATTAGCTTAAACCCTTTTTTTATTTAACATAATTTTTTCATAAAAATTTAACTAAATTTATTAATCTAGCTATACTATATATCAATATAGATCAATCACTATCAAATTTTGCAAGGCTTTTTTACCATACACTGATATTCTTTATCGTAGCCTTTATATTTACTATATTCACATATGTCGTTCAAAACGGATTGATTTTTATCCTGTGAAACCGGTGTCTTGTGCCACACGTTAAATAAATTACCTCGGCCAATTCCATGTTTCAACGCTGAAACAATAAATCATAGCTTATACTTCGGCAAGAACCGACAGCTGAATGTAGCACAAATACAACCCTTGATTCATGATTGAAATAATAAAGTCACAAACGCAATTGATATGTAATGATACGGACTTTTCAGTCCAATATATATAATACATATTTGAAAAATTTTATCTAATTTTTTTAGTAAGCTAATTAAAACTTTGCAAATGGTTTAAGGGTAAAAATTTAAGACACTAACCCATATTTATAATATACGTGAAGAAATTACCATATAGACTCTGGTTTACCAACTTGAAGCACTTTTTAAAATCGCCTTTCCCAGCGGAATTATTATACAGGCTATCAAGCGGCCTATGACTTGTCCTCGTGACAAGTGACAACGAGTTAGCTGATCGATTTTCTGCATTGGGTTTTACTAATAAGGTAATTGGGTACTTTTTTAAGACTTAGTGGATTTGATAGAAAATAGTTCGATATCGAGGGTCGATCGTCTAAATTAGACAAGCTGACCTCCGTGCGCTGTGCCGTAATGCTTGGTATTCTTTATCAAACGAATAACACTTTGACACAAATTGTTACTAAAGTATTTACTTTTATGTTCAAATCTGTTAAGAAACTTCTTAACCAAACAATTTCAACAGCAAATTTATCTCGCTTCGGTGCTTGACTAGACGCCTACGTAGTTGAAATATTTGGGAAAATGTCCACATATTCACTGCATAATTTGCAATTTGAGTATCCCTATATTACAACGTTTTTTTTTCAATTACGTAATAGGTTTAACATCATTTGTACATTATAAATACATAAACATTCCCTTTAATGTTAACTGAGAAGTGTATCTAGGTTATAAAAGATATCTCAAGAATAGACTAACCAAGTATTTAAGAATGCGTGCCCATTTAGTAGAAATATTCTCGAGAACTGCTCTCAGGAATATTTCTCGCCAATGGATAAGTTTTAAAAAGTAACACTTAGACTGCTTTGTTCTATGGGAGATTGCCCGAGTAGAGAGCGGCCAGCGAGTCAACAGATTTAATGTCAGAGAGCAACTTTTGAGTTTCTAAATGAGTTCGAATTTGCTACATTGCTATAGAAGAAGTTGTCGGGCAAAGAAAGTGCGAGTCTTTTATCACAGACTCTCATGAGTGCGTAAATTAAACGCTCTTAATTCGACAATTTTTTAAAAATAACTACCGAAAAATCTTTTCTTGGGTTAACCTTATGTGGTTAAGCAATAGCATCTCCTTAAGGTTCATTTTTCATCGAATTTTTCACTTTTTCAAAAGTAACAGCGACAACTGTGAATTATATAATTTAAAAAAATTAACTAACCAGAAAATTCAGCTAATTAGCTTTTCTTAATTTTAGACTGAGAGGTATAGCTAAATAAAAAAGTGAGCTAAAATTGGAACGAAGTCAGGTAATTCAAAAAGAACATTTAGAGACTGAGCAACCAATCATATAACACGAATAATCTTCAATAAAAGAAATGAGAGAAATTCCACAAAAGATTTCTAATCGATATAAAAATGATTTTCACTTAACTTACTTTTAAAAATGTCACATAGGAATGCAGCTACAACTAAATATCTTGTCAAACAACTAATTAAATAAACAGAGTATTATTGAGTAAGATGCTGATAATAAAGAAGATAAAATTGGATCGTAGTGAGATAATTTAGGAAGATAATTTAGAGACTGAGCAACCAATTATATAAACCGAGAATTAGTATCAACACGAATAATCTTCAATTAAATAATTGACAGAAATTGCACGATCGATATAAAAATCATTTTTACTTAACTTCCTTTTAACAAGTGTCGCAAGAATTCAGCTGCAATAAATATATTGTCAAATAAGTAATTAAATATAGAGGGTATTATTGAATAAGTTACTGATGAATGAAAAACCTAAAATTGGATCGAAGTGAGAAAAAATATAATTTAGAGACTGGGCAACCAATCCTAGAAACGGACAATTAATATGAATACGAATAACAATCTTTAATAAAAGAAGTACGCATTACATTTGTTATAACATAAGGTCAGTAGGAAACTTTATAGCCACAAGTACTGCAGCTGCAAATAAATATATTGTCAAACAATTACAGTCGAACCTCTATAACGAACCTGAAGGGACAACCGAAACAGTTCGAGTTATGGAGAGTTCGAGTTATAGAAACGCGAGTTACATAGGTTAAAATACATGTAAAAAGTGCAGGGACCACTTAAAAGGTTCGATTTATAGAGAGGTTCGAGTTATAGAGGTTCGAGTTGGAAAGGTTCGACTGTAGTTAAATTTACAGGGTATTATGGAATGTAATTCTTGGGTCCATTTTGTGAATTTTATTTTATGTAAATATGTCACAGTATGTCAAAGATTAAAAAAAACCCTGTACTAAGAACGTACTAAATAAAATAATATATCCAAAAGTTTCCAATCCAACTAACTTTGGCTTTCTTGCTAACTTGATATGGCCGGTGAAATTTCTGACTTTATTTTAAAAATCGATTTTCAAACTCCTGCAACTTTTCACCTAAACTCGATGGCATTTTCCAAGTTTCGTATCCACACAGGAGTACTGAGTTGACGTTAATGTGGCAAATTTTAAGTTTCTTTATTTCTTCCATAACTATTTTATATATACTTAAATTTGCCAATAAGCTTTTAGATTCTCGTTATAATATTACACTTATATTTAACCTTCCTGTTGTTATTATTAATGTTTCGTTTTATTTTGAAATTGCAGATGTTTGTTCTGACCCCCCTGTGACACTGCATGTTGCATTCCATTATGGCTGAGCTGTCCACTTTCTATAGAACGAATTCATTGCCTATAGGTATCTTTCCCCTAGATAATTTATTAAGGTTGTGCCCGTGTTATACCTTTCGCCATATCTAAAATCCCTTGTTCTAGTTTCTTCTATGTTAATTTGTTTACCTAATTTGGCATTAAAATCATTCATTACTAGTGCAAGATGGGCTTCGTGTTCTTCCATATATTTTGAGATGTCTTCGATGTGCTCGTCATCGTAGGTAGAAATATACTTAATTAACTTTAATACATGTTCTTTTTATTTTGAGTATAAGATAGAACTCGATTAGAGATTCATTTAATAGTATGGACGTGTTTAATTATGGATTTATTTATTATGAATCCTACTCCAAAGTTGCTGTTATCTTCGTTACCTTTATGGTATAGATTACCGGAGTTTATTTTTGTTCGGTTTTCTGATTTTCGACAAGTTTCTGATAAGCCCCATTTTATTCTTGTTTGCTCTTTCTTTAGTTCATTTATTTTTTGTCGGTGTTTATTAACCTAATATTACCTATTGTTAGCTTTAATAATAAACTGATCGTTATATTTTTATTTCAATTTCTTTCTTCAAATACTAAGCTCAAAAGCGTTTTAAAAATTAAATAAAAGCTGGATTATTCTTGTTTGTTTTTTAATAAACTGTTTTGTATTACAGCTATGTTTGCAAAAAAATTAAATTTCCCTGTCTAATTAAATAAAGTATCTAGAAATTCTAAAATATGATAATTTTTTTAGATTAAACAAAAGCTTAATTTTACGAATAAAAATCTCCGTCATTTAGCTAAATTTTTGTTTTATTTATCAAGCTGCAAATTGGAAGAAATGCCTTAGGGAAAAATCCATATATTTACTTCAGACATAAAAGCAGCAGAATTTAAAATTTAAGCGTCTATTTAAAACAGTGTACTTATTGTAAAATAAAGTATAACGACTTTACGGCTTTGCTTTTTTTAGGCCAGTTTGTCAATACTGAAAAAATGCGGTAAAAAGTAAAATTTAAACCATTATTGATGAAAAATTACTTGAAAAAAATGTTGATGTGTTTTGGATGTTCTGATTATCGCATAAAATGTTTAGTTTTTTTTAATTTTTTTTCATAGTCATACAATTGTATTATCTACCAAATATAGGAGAAATTAAAAACAAAAGCACTAAACATAAGAAATCTTTGGTGCCTTGGAAAGCAGGCAGAGCACTTCTGTGGGACGCTACATGTAGGCACACGATGGCTGATACATATATTAAAAAAACTCTATTAAAGCCGGTGAAGCTGCATGTAGTCTTTAAGAAACGAAACACAAAAAATATGATTAGTTTTAAGGACCGCTTTGTTTTTATACCTTTTAGTGTTGAGACGTTTAGTTGTTGGGGTGATGAAGCTAAAAAGCTAATTTTTGATATTAGTAAAAAAGTAAATTGGATAAAATTTCATCATTCAGAGGATCAGCCTAGCAATGCTGCGTCGATTCTAGGTACCATTCCGCAAGAATCCGGTCTGGAATAAATGTGTTATTTATTGAGTTCTTTTTATTTATTTACTATCTATTTAATTTTTTTTATACATTTTTTTTATTATAGTTATTTTTATTACTTTTATTTAATGTTTTGTTAATTTTATACACAAATACATTTGATCATTTTAGTAGACTACGTAATTCTTAAATATATGGCTTAATATTCTGGCTTTCGAAAAGACCGATAAATAAGTACCAGGGGAATTTTCGCGTTTAACTGTAGATTTTCACCGGTGCATTTTCATTTTTCTTTTAGTGTCGATTAAAGCTCTTGCTGATGCCAAAGCCATAAAGATGAATAGGTTCGATATCGGTTTTGAATTTGAAGTGTTAAAGAAAGGAACAAAAAACTAATAGCAAAAAAAGTACTTTTTAGTTTCTGTAAGATTCAAACCGGCAATGATCATGGTTCTAATTTTAGATGCAGCTCTCAGAACATTGAAGTACTAGAAGTAGCATGACCTCAAACCATAGGCAGGTTTGTTTGAGTAAATAATCACTAGACATTGTTGTCAAGTCAATTTGAAAACATTTCTAAACTTTTAATGATACAAACATTTCTTTGTAAATCTTAAAAATAGTACAAAACCATAATACAGCATTAAACCAGAGAATACTTTTTTATATTAAAAATGATTCAACATTCTATTGTAGCAAGTATATTATTTTTTGAATCTTAATAGTAATAATACAAAGTCGTGCAGATAAAATACATTTAAAACAATGTGGCAGCTTAAGAACCGGCTGTTTGTTTACATACCAATGCTTAAAATATTTAACTACGCCTATGTTTTGTTTACAGATAAATAAGCTGTTTACTTACTTGTAAAAGGACCGTTGCATAGGATGTTTTACACACCTCGCACTTTTTTACCATATTGCCTTTAACGCAAAAAAACAATAAAAAATCACAAAATCACAGGCTTTTTAGCACGGATCACCTTTTAGTCCACAACGATTCAAAATACAATGACGGCCATCAACAACAAGTGACAGTCACGTCATTGACCACGCCATTGTTACCGAGGTTGCCGCGCTTTTAATTTTTTCGAACGGTTAAAGGTTACAATAATAATTATTAATTAATGTAATTTGACAAAAGTAAAAATATTTAATTGTATTTATCTTGGTAAAACTAGTAAGATAGGCTTTTACATTTTATTTTGAATGAAAATAATGTTAATTTTTAAAGAAAATACCGTTTATTTAATTATGCCTTTTTAGTTGTCTTATTACATTATGTAAACCTGGCAATTTGGGTTCCTTTCCCCCCTGGCCCCTTTGTAAATATTAGACTCAATCAATAAGAAAGTATGCTGCTTCTACGGGGTTTAATGTTCGAAGCTCAAAACATTGCAGCTACTATAAAAACGTAATTTTCTAAAATTTTTCAGCACAAATATTTTTCCGAGTGACATTTACAATATCAAAATATAATTTATCAAAAATCTTAATCTCGGACACTTTCTATTAAAAATCAAAAACCTTGAAAAAAATAGAAAACAAAAATGTCGAAAATCAAAACTAGAATGTCCAAAATTAAAATACAAAAATTAAAATATCGAAAATTAAAATAACGAACTCAAAAATGTTATAAATACAAAATATCGAAAATGCCTAATACAAATAATAAAATTTTGTTTTCTTAAAAGCTATAGAAAAAATTAAAGTGAAAACCTTTTTACTAGGTTAAAAACTAATAAAAAATAAAACGGTTTTTAAGGTTTTGATTATAAAAAATGTAAAAAGGGTAACAAAATTGACTTGCGTATTTTGTTTTTTATCAAGAGGATGAAAATAAAACTAAGTAACAATTAACAAATTATTAAACATATTGCCTAATTATTAAAAATGTTTGGTTTTATTTTAAAAAAACTATGACTAAATTCCTCTGAAATTGTTTTCTCAAAATGGGAACGTTGGCTAAAATATATGTATTAATTTTTAAGGTATCCATTTTCAGACAGACAAATGCCATCAAAAGTTTTGGTGTAGGTCTTTTTTGACCCAAACTTATTTTGAGTGAAAATAAAAAAGTTTTTTTTGACGATCTCAATAGCCTTCTTACTTATGGATGGCTCAAAAATAAGTCAACCAAGCATTCTTTTTCAGTCAAGTTTATGTTTAACACGACAAAAAAAGAAAACTATTTTTTTTTCACTCACTTTGCATGCATGATGCAGAAAAAAGAACGTTTTCAGCTATTATAAGCAAAAATCTAAAAAACTAGAGTCAATTCTGTCATAAAAAATCCGAATTGCCCATATCTCTACTACTCTACTATTTTAGAGTCCTAAAAATTTCGGCGGGGGGGATTCCTCTTGATCCCTCCCCTAGGTACGGCCTTGAACCTAATCAAATAATCTAACGAATCAATCTAACCAAATAACTTACCCAACCAATCTAATAACCTACTTAAGAAACCTAACCAAACAACCTTATCAACTTTACCTTTTCAAGATTTCCCCTTTTTATTATATTGTAGTTTCAATATTTAAATTTTTAATATTTTATAATAGCAATATTTTGATTTTTTGATATTTTGTATTTCGATGTTTTAATTATTCGAAATTTTTGAATTCGACATTTTAATTTTTGATATTATAATTTTAGTCATTAACATTTTGTCTATTTTGATACGATTCGATATTTTGATTCTAGATTTTTTTTCTTTAACTTTTTAATTCGCACTAAAAGCACCAAAATTGCTTTAATAAATAATGATTAGAGTAGTTGTTACATATTCTAGTAAAAGTTACATCTAAACAAAATTTAAAATAAATCTGTATTGAACATCAAAAAAATGCGAATTTTCTAAATAAATTCTAAGTACAAAAAAAAGGCAAATATATTAATCACAAACAATTCCTTCAAACCTGACTTCCCAGGATCAGTAAGTACCTATCACTGACGCCGTATTACCTTGTCGAATGGCTAAGCTTACTTTTTGAATAATAAAACTTTTGGCGTTCTTTGAAGGAATCAAGCGACCCAGTTCAGAAACAAACTTATCCCCCCCATCCATGGGCCAAAAGTTTCTAGAGCAAAGCGGAGAAACCCAAAATGGTCTTCAAGCTCTCTATATTTGTGATGTTTTTCTTGTTCTGCTAAACGTTCCTGATTTTTAAGATGTTTGTTTAATATACAAGTCTGCTAAGGGATGTCTGCACGTAGTATCCTAAATCAGTCGTCTTCCACATCTCCATGGAAACCACGTCATGTCATCTGCTCTTTTTCTGTTCGTTGGACAAACATTAGACCGCTCTAAATCAGAAGGGGATTCTGCTGTGTCTGGACAAACCTAATTGCAGTTTTGGTGCGGTTAAGGCCATGCGGCTCACAAACATCATCAGATTCAACGAAAATGCGGGTGTTGTCCATACACATGAAGTCCAAGTCTAAAAGCGATTGAAATTTAAAAGGAGGTGTCACCCATGATGTTTCCAAGAGAGATAGAAGGCAAAACATTTAACCATGCATTCGATTCCCTCGAGCTGGTCAAGATCAGATCGTTCAGCAGAACTTGGCAAAGTAGAATATCATATTTATTTTGGCGATATTTTGAAAATTTCTTTCAATTTACAAGACAAAAGTCAGGTTTAAATTGCAGATTCAAACTGAAATATTATATGTTGATATATTTTCTTTGTTATAAGAAATAATATTGTGCGAAACAATGGTGTTAAGTAGAAAAGAAACATTTGAAAGTGACAATAAAAAGGCAGATACGCAAAGAGTGGAAGAGTCTTGATTCCTAAACCACCGAATTTTATAGGCAATTTACTTTGTGTCCAGGAAATACCTTCTATCTTACAATTCGTGTTAGTTTCTAAAGTGTGTTTTAAAATTGAATCTTAGTTAGATTGTAAATTTTTCACTATCCACCAAGGAGAACAGAAATTGAAAGTGTTCGATATATGGATTCTCGATAAAATGTATTCCGATATTGTGAACGTCACCCAAAATGTCCAACTTAATTAATTAATCGACCTTAAAGTATTCCTCTTGCTAACGACATGAACTAAAATGCACTCCTTCTTTCTTTTTGCCATAAAAATACTTTCTTTCAAATCAAATCAGTGTTCTGAGGAGTCCCATAAGGACGAAACAGTTAACTGTTATTAGGTGTCCATTAGATCTTGGACCCCCGTGAGGTTAAGCTTTCAGGCTACCCACGGAAAAATATTAGAGAAACAAAAACTCATTTTTGCCCGATTAGCCACGAAACTTGTTTGATTTTTAAATTCACGGGTATGAAATTCCACGTTTGATACTTTCTATCTTTTCTTGAGGTTAGTTTAGAATTATTATATGAAAAAAAAAGAAAGGAGATAACGTTGGCGTTCCTGTTTTTGGCCGCTAACATTAAACTATAGTTGAGGATGTATATAAGTAGCACCGCGTCATAGCTATGGTAAACCAAGTTTTGCGGCAAAATCTATGTAAAGAAGCCTCAAAAAATTGTTGTTTCACTTTGTACCTGCAGTGTGCCGCTTCATATGTCTATAATAAAACACCGAGACCTTTTAAAGGAGATATAAAATAGGTACTTACGTAATAAATAAAGATCCGAAACATAAAAGGGAATCCAAAATTATATTAAAATGTGCGCAAATATTGATTTAGTTGCAGAAACGGGAATTTGTTTTGTAAAAAGTCGGTCCTAATTTGTTTGTCATTACAACAGTCAAAACAACAACTAATAGAAAACGTCATAGCCCGGCTAAATCAATATGTTCGTAAGAACCAGACAAGAGTGTATATGTTCCTTTCTAATAAAATTGTTTAGAAGAAGACATAAATAAAAAGTAAGTAAATGACTAATGACTAATTAGTGCAGTGCCTCGTTTTGGGAATCAATACCAATAAAAAAATTACACGAAGTGCGGGCCACTGTATGTACTCCTCCACTCCCTTCCTGCCCATCACGGTTTGGATGACGCGGTGCCACTTTAATACAATATCAAGTATAGAGAAACTAGAATACACACTTTTTTCCAGAAAACTTATAATATGTATTATGTTACATCAGGACAAAAAGGTAAAATGCCGCCCCTTCGTCACAAAAGTTAAAAGCGATAACGTAAACCATTTCCACAGCGGCGTAGCGTGACTTATGGGGTGGGGGCGTCAAAGGCTGAAAAAAGCGCCCTTAAAAAAATTTGCAACTCCAAAAAAAAAAACAAAAAAAAAGTCATCCATAGGTGAGTGCTAACCTCTTCTTTCTATAAAATATACAGCCGATTTGCCGCCCCGCCGATTTACAGCCGCCCCGGGCAGGGGCCCGGTTTGCTCGCCTGTTCACATAAGCTTTGTAGCATAACCTTTCTAATTTGAGCTATAAATAATTTAACCCATTTATCACCAAACCACTCCTAAAACATTTCCAAAATCTTATTGTATAAAATTAATTATTTGTGGTGAACCGTAGTTAATTTAAACTGCACAACATTAAACATTGGATTTCAGCCAAAAACCTCCCAATTTCATGGATAATATGGAAGCTATCGAGAGCTGTCAATTGGAAAACCAGCGAAGTTATTTGTAGGGAAACTAGCTTTTATAAATTCGACGGTTTTCATTATGAAAGTAGAAACTGATGAGTTTTAAAATGAAGTTCCATTAATAGCCACTTTATGATGTAAAGTGTAAAGGTTTTTAAAAGTGGCCGATCGTGGCCAAGTCTATGATGCAGTGACGTCCATCAAGCGCTGATCTGGGTCAAACTCTAGGGGGGGGCATTCTCCTGTTTTACTACTGCTATATCGGTTTAGAACGCTCTTCTACGTTTTCCAACGCCTATTCTCCTTTGATCCTGATAATCATCATCTGTCAGGGTTTTTTGACTCATTGATCTTTAGATTGACTGTTGCCAGTCCAGTTTATGATGCCCTCTTTTTCTGTGTCCTATTGGTTGCCAATGTAAGACCTGCTTTGGTAAACTTTCGTCGTTCATCCGTTGTAAATGACTGTACCATATCCGTTGTCTTTTAGTGATGTCATCCATTATGCTTCCCTCGATTCCCATTCTTTCTTGTATGATCTCATTTCTTATGTAATCTGTTCTAGAAATTCTTATTGATCTTCTTATTGCATACATTTCGACACTTTCTATTTTTGTTTTGTATTTTTCTGTTACGCGACAAGTCTTTATTCCATACAACAGCATGCTTTGTTTCATATATATGTTAAAGTTTACATTATTTTTTTTGTCTGATCCATAAAATACTGTTAATAACATCCAAAAATCTTTTTTGGTTTTACTTTTCTTTTTCCCAGTTCTTTACAGCCTTTTCCTGCCATCAAATATGACACCCAAGTATACTAACTCATTGCATGGAGATATTGTTTGTCTATTGTCTAGTTCTAATCCACTTGATTGGTTTCCAAAACATAAGTACTATGTCTTGTCCACGTTCACTGTTTACCCCTACTTTTGGTATTCTTTCGTTAACTTTCTCATCATATACTCCATGTTTTCTTTATCATTACCTACAATTACTTGGTCGTAGCAAACTGTAGTATGTATATTGAAAATCCGTCGTTTAGTTGTATTCCCCTGCAGTGTACTTTACGTTTTTAGTTTTTTAGAGCTACTGCGATATATATTTTAAAATGAGTTGGGTTGGAGATACAACATCCCTGTCTTCAGCCTTTCGTTACCAAGAAATCTTTTGACAGTCGATTTCCAATTTTAATTTTAGATTTTGACCCTTTGTATAGTTCTTTTACCGCTTTTATGAATGAATGATTAATATTAGTTTATTTTAACACTGTCCATAATTTTTCTTATCGAATGGTATCATATGCCTTTTGTAGGTCCACAAAGGTAACATGAGTCTCCATATTTCTGGCACTCCTTTTTTAATTACTTGCGTAAGACAAAAACATTATCACTATTATTCGTCTGTAGTTGTTGCAATCCATATACTGGATGTCCATTTATGCATTTAATGATAATATATGTAAGATTTTCTAGTAGTTTCTCTGATCTATATTTGAGCATTTCAGCGTATATTACTCCAGGTCTGCTAGCTTTTCCGGATTTAAGCTTTTAATACTATTCTTTATCATTTCCTTCGGTTTATGTCTCTCCCCGGAGAGGCTGACCGATGTTCGGGTCTTGTTTCCTAAAGCAGTCCCTTGTAGTGTTCTGTCCATTGTTTTTGTTTGATGATCCAAATGTTTACATATAATTTTGTTTAGTTTTTTACCGTAGAAATAAATTTCCATACTTTCTATTCTCCTGTTTTTCCTTTAATTATTAAAAAAAGTGACTACATGTCAAAATTTTTCGAAAAAACTCTAGTATCAGATATCGAAATAAAATAAGTTAACACAAAATATCGAAGCCCTTAAAAACGTCTAACAATTTTTTTATAGCTATTATACAATCAAGATAACTCTGCCTATCAAATAAACAAAGACATCACAAGGTTTTTTCAGGTTATAATATAAAAAGGGTCGTGTAACGACGCTCCCCTCCGATCCCAAAATAAAGTATAATTTTTGGAAGATGTGTAGGCATATATATATACAATTATAATGCACGAGTGGATGTGTTAGTTAATATTGATTGTTGTTCCATTTATGTTCCGTTTTCCTCTTTCCGTATTTTTCTTTTCCAGCCACATAATTTGCATTGATTTTTTGGCGATAGCCACATTTTGTTATTTATTTGCGGCATCCATTGTAGCGGAAAATTTAAAAATATGAAACAAAAGGGCAAGGGTTAGGAAAACAGCTATTATGAATGTTTTTACACTGCAATATTTTTGGCGGACAATTTCCCGTAACGTCGTAAAAACCTGCTCTAGATGATTTAAGAAATCGATGGCAAAAGCTAATTTTTAACAATGAAACAAGTTTCCGTGGCTAATCGGGTAAAAAAAAATTATTGTTTCTCTCATATTTTTCCCTGGGTAGCTCGAAAGCTTAACGTCACGGGGCTCCAAGATCTAATGGACACCTAATAAGTGTTGACAGTTAACTGTTTTATCTTTATGAGACTCTTTAGAACACTGCTTGGTCAATGTGAATGCTAACCAGAGTTGTTCTGGCCTGAAAGACAGAAATGCTGTCGGTCACGGATGGTTTATTTTTCTTTGCAATCGATCTTTTTATCGATCGATATTTGTAGCAGTTTATACTCGCCTGCCCTTGTTCTAGTGTCACTCGTATCTCGGTAGATGGGGCTTCTTGCGAGGGTTTTCTTACTATAGACATAGGATGAGAGACAAAACTGTCTGATTAACTTCGCAAGGGTCACATTGACCAAGCAGTGTTCTAAAGAGTCCCATAAGGATGAAACAGTTAACTGTCAAGACTTATTAGGTGTCCATTAGATCTTGGACCCCCGTGAGGTTAAGCTTTTTAGAGTTGGGCAAAACAGTGATTTTCGACTAACCGGTGAAGTAGCGACAGCGATTTATAAGTAACCAGTGATTTTTAACGGTGATTTCAATCACTGTATAAAATATTTCTATTATTCATTTTTCATTCACTATTTTACCTAATAAAATATTTCTATTATTCATTCTTCTTTCTTTTTCTATTTTACCTAGTATTACGGAGAGCATCCCCTGCGGCTGCGGCTATACAGTTATGTCGGCCGCGAAAAAGGTGACCTAACATTCGGTAGTGCTATTTATGATTTAACTGGCTAGTTGAAAATCATCGTTCTCGTATGTTACGGTGAAACGTGAAACGCGATTTCACTGTCAAATATGCGTTCTACCCTATTTCCACTAATGCATGCCCACCCCGATTCAAAAAACGCATCATGTGACGCGGCATTTAAAATCGATGCAAATCCATGGGCTATCACGTGATGCGTTTTTTGAATCGGGGTGGGCATGCATTGGTGGAAACAGGGTATTCGCGAGACGCGACGTTCCTCAGATACCGGTAATAATATTTACCAATCCCTGAATAACTGCTTGTGCAGAATTTCGATAACCGGTAGCGCCAGTGATTTTTGTTTCACTGTTACTGAATCGCAGTGATCGATATATCGCCCATCTCTAAAACTTTTGAGCTACCCACGGAAAAATTTGAGAGAAACAAAAACTTCTTTTTACCCGATTAGCCACGAAAAGATGTTTGATTTTTAAATTCACGGGTATTAAAATTTACGTTTGCTAATTTTTAACGTTTTTTTGACTTGGAGAGGTTTAAAAAATATTCCTAAGAATTTTCGGTTTAGAAATCAAAAGTTTTCGCGGCTGAATAACTAAAAAAGGTTTTGCTTTTCTCGTATTTTTCCGTGGATAGTTCAAAAGCCTATTCTCATGGTGGTCAAAGATCCAATCGACACCTCATTAGTGTGACAGTTACCTGTTTTACCCTTATAGGACTCTTTACAATACTGCTTGATCGCAGTTAATTAGACGCTCTCATCTTACTAGAATAACAAAAGGTCGATGAAAAGAAGTAATCTATCTCGTGATTTTAGACAACCCATAACTTTTGTGATCAGATTAACGCTAATTGCGTTTCTTCTGCCTTTAAGACGCCGGCGTCAGTCCGCGGAGTTTTAAGCCAAATACTGCAAAACTTAAATTTTAGTACCCTTTAATTTAAATCAAATAGGTTTTCGTTACTAAGCAGGTAAAAAAAAGTTGTCTCTCTTCTCTTATGCTCATGTAGATTCAAGATCTAATCGACACCTAATAAAGTACTCTAGCAAGTAGCGCCATCTACCTAAATACAAGGGAAACTAGAACAACAGGCGAGCAACGAACTGCTATATCGATCGATGACAAGAGAGAATTCCTCACGTGACCTTCGGTAACACATTGCCTTTTAGGTCAGATTCACGCTAATTGCGTCTTTTTAACCTTAAATACTAAGAAACGTAACTTTTAGTACTCGTGAATTATAACTGAAACAAGTATTCGTCGCTAGCGGGCAAAAAAGGTTTTTTTTCTCGTATTTTTCCGTGAGTAGCTTAAAACCTTATCCTCAGCGGTCAGACTTGTCAGGGGTGTTTTAATGAACACCAAACAAGTGTTGACAGTTAACTGTTTTGCCCTTAAGTGACCCTCACGGTCAATAATATCAATATTTGTTTATATCATTTGAAAAATAATGACAAGAACAGAAATATTGACAATATTATTAATCTTGTAAGTCCTGCTTTATAGGACTCCTCACAAAACTGCTTGGTCGATGTGACAACCGTGCGTTTTAAAGAAAACGGATTTGTCTCTCACCTTACGATTTTAGTGAGAAAATAAAACCGTGTCCTCTTACAAGTAGCGACATCTACCAAAATACAAAGGAAAATAGAACAAAAGAATGCAAGTAATTACAAGAGAGAATTCATCACGTGAGTCTTAAAGACTCATAGCCTTTTATGTCAGATTTACTCTAAATCGGTATTTTGACCCTTCAAGACGTCTGCGTCAATCAGTGGAGTTTGTTTCAGGTTGGACCAAGTAATAAAAAAAAATATTCTTTTTTGTCGCACCGGAAAAAACACAAATACCACAGGCGAATTTAATATTATTCATTGAGGGGAAGTAATTTTTCCTAATGGCGCCCCATTTTTAAAAGTAAATTGCTTTTATTTCCGTGCAACTGTAGCAGATTTTAAAAATGGTTTTGAAGCATTTCATTTTTTAAAATGAGATTTTCTGTTTAGTAATTGAACTTTTTTTGCACTCGTAAACTTAAAGACATCATTGGTATTCGTAATGAATATGCGAGCCAAATTACATTTTCACACGGAAGTCGACCCGAAATTTATCACATCTAGAATGATAAACTTTAGGGTCATGCTGACACATAAAGTATTACTGTTTATTCAAAAAAACATACTTGAAAATGTAGACAGGTCACAAGCAAAATAGTTAAAATCTTGAATATTAAACGAACAAAATACAAAAGTCATTCTGAAACATTTTAGATACAGAAAACCTACAAGTTTTTTTTTAATTTTTGTTTTTTTTTAAACATATTCTCTTCAAGCGTCAATACATTTGCGCATTCGGTAAAACAACTTTTCAAATTCTTGTGACCAACGTTCTTGTGAAACGTTGCTAATTTAATCCTCAAATGCAGCTACTGCCTCTTGTTCCGTGGAAAAATGACGACCTAGTAACTTTTCTTTGATCTAAGGGAGTAGATAGAAGTCATACGGAGCTGGGTTGGAAAAATAACGGGGGTAATGCAACAGTTTCACCTCCAACAGCAAAAAAAATCTACTGTTCCAGCGGTGCGGTGGGCAGGTGTATTGTCACGGTGCCATTCAATACTATGTAGACCAGTCTTCGGACATTTTTTGCATAGCTGTTAAATACTGCAGGGACATATTTGGTTATGTACCTACAATTCAGAAGAAACCGTCCTTTTATTTTCCAAAGTTACTGTCATGATGTATCAACTTTTGGAAAAAAATGATGCAACCATTTTCTTTCCAACACTCCAGGATTGACGAACTTTTGTTGGTGACTGCTCAACTTTAAAGCACGAAACTGATGATTGCTTTTTAGTTTTCGAGATTATAATGATATAACCATATTTCCAATCAACCATTCTTGCTTTTTTCTTAACAAATGTGGCACTTCTCTGAAACATCGCTTCCTTAGGCGATGGTGATATTTCCAAATTGTATTAACCGCTGCCGATCCAATGCCGAGAGAAGCTTCAATCTCGATATAGGTCACTCGTCGATCTTGTTTTACCATCTTTTAGACAGCTTCTACTGTTTCTGGAGTCACAGCAGTGGCCGGTCCACCTGTGGGAGGCTCATCTTTCAATGACACTTGGCACCTTTTAAACACTGCAAAAAAATTTAACACTGTGGCCCTAGAAGGGGCAGTATCCTCAAAGCAACTCACCAAACTTTCTTAAAATTCGTTTTGTTTTAGTCCTTTTTGTAGTCATACAAAATCATGGCTCGCAATTCGCGAACGAAAGGTTCCATTTTTACGGTAAAATTTTGCATTTAAAACAACTACTGAATGAATAAAGAGCTGTTGCTAACACCTTTGACTTTAAAAAAATAGCAGCGAGTTTAAACTAGTTTAGACTTGCATGGACAAAAAAAATCTAAAGAGTTTTTACGTGGAGGCTGCATAAATAACAACACAAGCCAGAATATTAAAAACGCCAAATCAACATAGCGAAAGCACTGCGCATGTCCCATAGCCAGCACGAAATTGTGAGTTAAAATTAGACCTTGCAACTTGAAAGCTTTTGTACTCACTTTGACTTGCATTAAACTGCGTATCGCAGAATCATTTGACTTCCAAAACCGTACTTCAAACTGATAGCTGCGACCGACATCCGTAGTGTATCGCTAGCCCCAACGCATCCAAACCAATATCTGTGGTCTTTGGAGGTCAAAGTCAAATTTATGGCGTCGTAGCGACTTGTTTTTAGGAATGATTTTCAGAATCGCTGTAATTTAATAAAAGTTGTATTCGTCTTATATGTCCTTTGAGCCACTAACTTCACAATAATGTATATTTTTTAACTGGAAACAAATTTAACAAATTATCTTCAATTTTAAAAAAATATAATGTTCAATTTTGATTTTTAACGGTTTTCTAAGTCATCTCCGGCTTACGTTGGTGTCTTATCTCTTTGTCTGGAGCATTTAAAGCACAGTCTTTTTCTTTCTTTGCAGAGCACATTAGCATTAAAGTTTGTGCGAATCAACTGCAAGCTATGAGTGCCTATATAGCAGGGTGATTTTTACCAAGACAAAAAAGGCCGTTAAAAAAGCATTCTTGAATGATTTTCCGCACGCTTCACTTCATTTGATTTAAGGGTTTTTTTTCAACTAAGGAAATGTTAAATTTGTCAATTATTTTAATGTCGTATAAAATTATTTTTTTTATTATTTATATCAATTTTGGTCTATACTTTTAGATATTATTTTACTTTTAAAGCGTTGTGATTCTTGCTGCTTCCAGTGTTTTGTAATATTGCTTCTATCTTTTTCTGGTTTTTAATTATTATTTTATATCAAACCTAAAAGGTTCCAAAAACTTAAAAGTTTAAAGAGAGTAAATATAAGAATACAAAAGTTGATTAAAATGTTAATATGTGATGTTCTACAGAAGAAAATTAAACAGGTTTGTATGATTTTCCTACATTGATTATATAATTGGGAAAAAACACTTATATTAGTACTTCTTCCGAAAACCGCCAAATTCCCTTTTGTAATAAATTAATAAATTTAATAAAGTTTAATACTATCATTCATTTAACTTGTTGCACAAATTGGTAGCTTGCAACATTCAGGCCTTAGCCACATGCGTTCATATACATAATATTTCAATACCCACGGTAACTGCCCATTCATGATGCAAACATAAGGGCCTTGAGGTCCTCAAGCAAAACAGACCTGATTGGTTGCTTTCAAAGACATAGACATATTATTTCCATATAGTACGTATTATTGCAATACCTACGGTACCTTACAATGCAGAATGCAAACATATTTGAAATAGCAATATCAATGGGTATAAGTCTATCCTTTTTGCGGTCCTTAAGATACAATGTCCTGATTGGTTATACTTTTAACCAGGAATATTATTTTATTATTGTATTCGTTACGTCAAATTATCGGCGTACAGTTGACAAAAACTCTATCCATGTAAATTTGGTATCTGTGCATTTTACGTATCTTTATTTTTGAATGTTTGCATCAAAGGCCAACCATTGTGTAAATAGGTAACAGGGAGTATTGGAATATTACGTATATGGATGCGTTACATTTATGCCTTTGCTTTTTTTCTTATTAATAGCATATTCAGATGTGTTATAAATACTGATCAAGATAAATATGCAAAAGTGTAGTGGCGCTTTTTTACGCTATTATAAACGATCCTGCTGAATTTCTTAGCGCGCGTGCTAAAGTGATACATAGCCCCTGAATTCATTACAAATTTAGGTTTAGAAGTTTCGCCTGTGCCGAAATTATGCAGTCTTTTTACGTTTCGTGGTTACCCTTTTTGATCTGTTTAGAAACGACTAAAAAGTTTTGGCATTTCGCAATAAAGAAAAACGCAGAAAACAAACTTTTTAAATAGACCATAAAAGCGTAAGTGTGAGATTTTTAAGACCCCAAATTTTAAATATGTATACTTTACAAGCTAAACACAATGAGTATATGACCCATATAAAGTGCAAACCTTGCAGCATTGAGGGCCAGATGACGCTGAATTAAATTCGTCTAGAACGCAATATTCATAGACAACTACTATGATCTAATGGCATTATTCATCATACGATAGGCATGAACCTTGGAACTCGCACATGCAACTAAATCTACTGAATATTGCGTATAGTTTTTGCAAAGTCAGTTGAACAAAGGTTAAAGCCGACCATCGGCATATCCTTTAAAGAAAGTGACATGGGCGGCGGTAGATATACTCATGAAAATTATTTCATTTAATTATGGCGTAAAGTAAAGAAATAAAAATAGATCATAAAACTTTCTATTCCTACATCTACAGAAACGACACTGATTTATTTTCTAACCCTGCATACTGCCGACTAAAGGGGTGCCGAAAAGCACACCCGAAAGGAATTAAAAGCGCATCTCAAAAAAATCTGCCAATCAGGTGCCGTGTATCCACCTGTGCTGGGTCGGTCAGAAAACAAATACTTTGTGCTCGGACCGCAAAGAGCCGCGCCTTTTCTCTGTCGGTAGGGTTGAAATTATACCAGGAAGATTTTATATGAATTTGGATAACTTTTGAAGGGCAGATTGAAGCAAAATTTCATGAAATCGATAGAACCTCGTATTAGGAGCATTTCAGGTGACTTTGCAAAAACTATACCAGAAGAATTTATTTCTGAGCCATCTGCCCCCCAATTTTGTAAGACTCGCTGGTTGCCACTCTGTATGGGTCATAATACTCATTACTAAACATTAAACCATCGAGTTGTAAAATAATATGGCCATAAAGATACGAAGAAACAGCACTGTGGGTTTATATTTGAAAAACCGTGATTTAAGGAATTATTAAATCTTATAAGCCTCAGGCATGATTCACAGTTTTACTTCTTGTCGCTCACTTTTATTTCCCTCTTTCTCTAATAGAAAAAGAGATCTATTAGAGAAATAGGGGAATAGTAGTGAGCGACAAGAAGTGAAAATGAGGATCAGGCCTCAAATTGTCACTGACTTGCAATATATTAATGCGAAAAAGCTAGATTGTAAAGTGATATTTATAAAAAACGACAAATAGCGATTTTTAGGATATAAAATTATTTATAAATCAAAAATTAAAAAATATATTTTAGAAATTTATAGCGATTTCTTCACTGTTGCAACTAGTGCAAATTTCGTAATTTTTTGCATTCTTTGTATTCTTTTGACCAACTGACAAGTCAAGTATTGCACTCATTGCACATTTTTCGCCACTAGCTCTCCAAGCTAATGTTGCACTAGTGTACTTTTGTTTTCTTTCGATACCGAAACAGTGGACCATGAATGGCACACTAATTTTAGCGATTTTTAGGATAGGAAATCCCATAGGACCAAAATGGTCAAACTTTGAAAATTCATATTTTTCAAACTATACATTTCATCAACAAAAGCACCGAGTTACAGTAGGATGGGGTCATACAGATAAGAAAAAATTGCACCTTGAGTTGAGATTCTGAAAAACGTAATTTAGCGATTTTTAACATAGGGAATCCCATATTAGCGTAATGGCCAAATTTTGAAAATTCATATATCCCAAACTATACATTTTATCAACAAAAGCACCGAGTTACAGTATGACGGGGCCATAGAAATAAGAAAAAACTGCACCTTGAGTTGAGATTCTGAAAAACGTCATTTAGCGATTTTTAGGATAGGGAACCCCACCAAAATGGTCAAACTTTGAAAATTCATATCTCCCAAATTATACATTTTATCAACAAAAGCACCGAGTTACAGTATGGTGGGGACATAGAAATAAGCAAAATGACACATTGAGTTGAGATTGCGAAAAACGTCATTTAGCGATTTTTAGGATAGGAAATCCCATGGGACCAAAATGGTCAAACTTTAAAAATTCATATATTCCAAACTATAGATTTCATCAACAAAAGCACCGAGTTACGGTATGATGGGGCCATACAGATAAGAAAAAACTGCACCTTGAGTTGAGATTCTGAAAAACGTCATTTAGCGATTTTTAGGATAGGGAATCCCATAGGACCAAAATGGTCAAACTTTTAAAATTCATATCTCCCAAACTATACATTTTATCAACAAAAGCACCGAGTGACAGTATGATGGGGCCATAGAGATAAAAAAAACTGCACCTTAAGTTGAGATTCTGAAAAATGTCATTTAGCGAGTTTTAGGATAGGGAATCCCATATTAGCGTAATGGCCAAACTTTGAAAATTCATATATCCCAAACTATTCACTTTATCAACAAAAGCACCGAGTTACAGTATGGTGGGGACATAGAGATAAGAAAAAATGACACCTTGAGTTGACATTGCTAAAAACTTCATTTAGCGATTTTTAGGATAGGGAATACCATAGGACCACAATGGTCAAACTTTGAAAATTCATATCTCCCAAACTATACATTTTATTAACAAAAGCACCGAGTTACAGTATGGTGGGGACATAGAGATAAGAAAAAACGACACATTGAGTTGAGATTGCGAAAAGCGTCATTTAGCGATTTTTAGGATTAGCGTAATGGCCAAATTTTGAAAATTCATATATTTCAAACTATACATTTTATCAACAAAAGCACCGAGTTACAGTATGATGGGGCCATAGAGATAAGAAAAAACGGCACATTGATTAGAGATTCTAAAAAACGGCATTTAGCGATTTTTGGGATAGGGAATACCATAGGACCACAATGGTCAAACTTTGAAAATTCATATCACCCAAACTATACATTTTATCAACAAAAGCACCGAGCTACAGTTGATGGGGCCATAGAAATAAGTAAAAACTACACGTTGAGTTGAGATTCTGAAAAACGTCATTTAGCGATTTTTAGGACAGGGAATACCATAGGACCACAATGGTCAAACTTTGAAAATTCATATCTCCCAAACTATACATTATATCAACAAAAGCACCGAGCTACAGTATGATGGGGCCATAGAAATAAGAAAAAACTACACGTTGAGTTGAGATTCTGAAAAACGTCATTTCGCGATTTTTAGGATAGGCAATCCCATAGGACCAAAATGGTCAAACCTTGAAAATTCATATCTCCCAAACTATACATTTTATCAACAAAAGCACCGAGTTACAGTATGCTGGGGCCCTGGAGATGAAAAAAACGACACATTGAGTTGAGATTCTAAAAAACGCCATTTAGCGATTTTTAGGATAGGGAATCCTATAGGACCAAAATGGTCACACTTTGAAAATTCATATCTCCCAAACTATACATTTTATCAACAAAAGCACCACGTTACAGTATGGTAAGGACATAGAGATAAGAAAAAACGACACCTTGTGTTCGAAAAAGAAAAAGAATTCACTATTAGAAACTGTTAATTCAAGCACTTATAATATGACCATAGACGTACTTCGTGGAAATGTTGAATCAACAAATAATGTGGAAATTTCGCAGTAAACAGCATCCAGTAAACATAAAATAAATCCTCATATTTCCTACTTTTCCATTAAGCTACCCGTTATTTAAAAAGATAAAAATATCATGTGGCCCAGACCGTTCTTCGACACATTATTTTTCTTATATTTTTAATCTATTCTTTGGCTACTTCTATCCTCTTTTTTCATGGTCTCTCTATAACTCTTATTCCTACAGCTCTCCAGTCCATTATATTTCTTTGTGTTTTTGTCTTATCCGTTCTCTTTACATATCCCAACCAAGCCAACCTTGTACTTTTTGATGAATCCTACGATATTTGCACCATCTTTTACGAGGGCTGTCTTTTATATTTTACAATAGCCATTTCGTGTCCTTTTGGAAAATTTTGATTTGAATTCGTGGGTTAGAGGACTGGACAACAATGAAACTACCAGATTTATGGCAACGTTTCGGTTTTAATTAAACCTTTTTCAAGCCCTAGAATGAAAGAGAGGCACTTTAGAAATAGAAAACATAATTTTACAATACAATCTTTTTTGAAAAAAAAAAATTTTTGTCATAGAAATAGAAAATAGAAATAGACTAATGCTTACTCAATCTCCTGTTTCGTAAGTCCGTTTGAGATGGAATAAAGCACTTGCATCATGATTTTAAGCGAATAAAATTGTTGTTATTTTTAATAAAACTGGCTGGTATTTTGAGGTTATGTGATCGCTATGATGATGATTGGCTTTCAATGAAGTAAGATATTAGAGAGATATTGAAAACAAAAAAATTAAAGACGTGCACATTAGAGAATTATTGAAACAAAGTTATAAGTACGTTCGTGTTTTCTGTCCCAAACCGACTGCCGACCCGTAAGGAGTGAGAACCTGCAAAATGATAAAAAATAAATAAAATTTTTTGATACATTTAAAACAATGCACACGTTAAAATACCATACAACTTACATACACTCACACTCTAAATAACTTTTTTGTAAAAAAAAACAGAATGGTTAAAGCTATTTCCTAAACACAGAAGTCAAAACAACTACTAAAACTTAAATCTATGTGTTTTCACTTGGGTACTTATGTAGACTAGATAGTTATAGGTACATACAAAAGAGCATATTAGGAAATCCAATTAAAAATCACAATAATGATAGAGACTTAAATGACTTAAATATAAAATAATATCACATGGTGTTTTTGTCAGGTACAATTAAAAGGAACTTAAATTTTAGTCAGTGCTGTTGACATTTTTATAAATTTGTAATATATTGTTGTATATTCCGCTTAATCTATCTGTGGTGTCAGTTTTAATGTTGACTGTGTCATTTAAACTTATATAAATCATCTCACTTACTTTTCTCTTGTATAGTTGTGGTTCTGAGTCTATTATTCTTGCTTCATCAAATTTAAAATGGTGGCCAGTTTGAAAATGGTGTTTGGATAATGCAGTTTTATCTGCATCATAACTTCTATCATTGCGGCAGTCATATTTATGTTGTTGAATCCTTTTGTCTAGATACTGCATAGTCTCTCCAATGTAACATTTTTGGCATTGGCAGGGGAAAAGAAGCTCAGTGGTGTACAAGATACCCTGCCAATGCCAAAAATGTTACATTGGAGAGACTATGCAGTATCTAGACAAAAGGATTCAACAACATAAATATGACTGCCGCAATGATAGAAGTTATGATGCAGATAAAACTGCATTATCCAAACACCATTTTCAAACTGGCCACCATTTTAAATTTGATGAAGCAAGAATAATAGACTCAGAACCACAACTATACAAGAGAAAAGTAAGTGAGATGATTTATATAAGTTTAAATGACACAGTCAACATTAAAACTGACACCACAGATAGATTAAGCGGAATATACAACAATATATTACAAATTTATAAAAATGTCAACAGCACTGACTAAAATTTAAGTTCCTTTTAATTGTACCTGACAAAAACACCATGTGATATTATTTTATATTTAAGTCATTTAAGTCTCTATCATTATTGTGATTTTTAATTGGATTTCCTAATATGCTCTTTTGTATGTACCTATAACTATCTAGTCTACATAAGTACCCAAGTGAAAACACATAGATTTAAGTTTTAGTAGTTGTTTTGACTTCTGTGTTTAGGAAATAGCTTTAACCATTCTGTTTTTTTTTTACAAAAAAGTTATTTAGAGTGTGAGTGTATGTAAGTTGTATGGTATTTTAACGTGTGCATTGTTTTAAATGTATCAAAAAATTTTATTTATTTTTTATCATTTTGCAGGTTCTCACTCCTTACGGGTCGGCAGTCGGTTTGGGACAGAAAACACGAACGTACTTATAACTTTGTTTCAATAATTCTCTAATGTGCACGTCTTTAATTTTTTTGTTTTCAATATCTCTCTAATATCTTACTTCATTGAAAGCCAATCATCATCATAGCGATCACATAACCTCAAAATACCAGCCAGTTTTATTAAAAATAACAACAATTTTATTCGCTTAAAATCATGATGCAAGTGCTTTATTCCATCCCAAACGGACTTACGAAACAGGAGATTGAGTAAGCATTAGTCTATTTCTATTTTCTATTTCTATGACAAAAAATTTTTTTTTCAAAAAAGATTGTATTGTAAAATTATGTTTTCTATTTCTAAAGTGCCTCTCTTTCATTCTAGGGCTTGAAAAAGGTTTAACTAAAACCGAAACGTTGCCATAAATCTGGTAGTTTCATTGTTGTCCAGTCCTCTAACCCACGAATTCAAATCAAAATTTTATATTTTATATACAGGAACATAGGGGGCGACACTGATCAAATGTCATTACTAAAACCACGGCTATCAAAACGGACCGGCCACGATCCTTCACTTTGTTGACGTCACATCCGTGGCTGATTTTTTTTTGATGGTCACTTTACGACACAGCTGATTATCTTTAAAATATTGAAGTTGGAATGACGGTTCATGAATATTTGATTTAAAAAAAATAAAGCCGGTTTTGAGATTTTTTTTACTATATTCTTTCAGAACAATTTTTTTTAAATTTATTGTAATCCTTAATATTTCAGAACCGCTTCATTAGCTCACACAAAAATTAAGTTTGAAGCAGAAGCGAATGTGACAATCACAGATGACAAAGTCAAATACATGTTGGTCAAAATAAGAAATGCTAAATCTTGAAGATTTCAACCTTTTAATCATGTTGCTTCCTTATAAAATTTTGCTGGAATATCGGGATGGTGTCTGAGAATATTTCACTAAAATTTTGCGGAAATCTGTAGTGCCATTTTGAAAATATCATAAAAAATATCTGACCTCCCATAAGATCCAATGTAAAATTCAACCCCCATAGAACAGCTGATTTTTTCAGGGTCGTGGCCTCTATTTTCGTGTTGGCCTTGCTAAAACTTAAGCTCGATCTGTATAAATGATTAGTTTACTGTGATCTAACCTGAATTCAAAACGTTAGTGCGATACATATAGTTTTATAGCTACAGTAAATTTTTAAGTTAACAAATCAGTCAAAAAATTGAAATAAACCGAAAACATTTCGTGCTTTAATTTTTTAACACTTTTGAAGAAAATTATCTTAACAAAAATTCCTTGTCGAGATGATTTCTGTTTTCGATAATAAAGCACCATATCAGTCAACAGTTTATCGTTAGTATGGAGAACTCAGGCGGACGGATTAGCCTTAGCGACGATCCAGGTGTCGGTCGTCTGTTTGACTAAGATGAAGAAAAGCCAAAAAAAGCCATCCGTTTTCCGTCCATATTTGTTTCAAAAGAAAACATTAAAGAACTGTTACTTCCGATTGGTACATCATCATTTGTTTTCCAAAAGTCATCGCTGAGCTTTGAAAAATAAGCCCCGAACGGCGGATCATCCCCTATCAAGATAATGCAAGTTCGCACAAAGCACAAAAAACCATTGAATTTTTAACACAACAAAACGTCGAATTGTTGGACCATCCTTCATACAGTCCCGACCTAAGTCCCAACGATTTCTATACTTTTCTGCAAATCATGAATAGACTGCGTGGTCAAAGATTTCAGTCGCCAGATGAAGCAGTCGAAGGCTTCAAGAATGCAATTTGACAGTACCAATAAACGAATGGAATTACAGATTTTGCAACTGGTTTTTTCGTGGAGAGTACTTCCAGAAACAACAAAGTCTTTAAAAGTTATATACTGTTTTATTCCAGCTGTATATGCAAAACTTAAAAGACAACCCTTGTAGATGTTCTAATTTATAATTCTTTCATATCCGCCAAAAACCATCTTCTATTTGACAAAATATTGAAAATCACCCAGTGTTTCTAAGGCACCGACGGCTCACCTCATATAGCTGTTGTAATTATTAAGGTGTTTCTTGATACATACTTGGGATGTCTAAAAATCTAAAAAATTTCACTCTTCCTAAAATTAGCTGATGGGCTCTTGTTCAACTCTTCGATTCTTTCAGTTAAGGACTACTGAAGGACTTCGTTTAATGTGGGCTTTGTCTCGTTTGCAGTTCACCCAGTTATGGACTAAAGTGTGCGTCTCGACATCCCATTTCTGGTAAATTATGTTTATGATTATTGGCTCCTAATTGTTTTTAATCGCTTGTAAAAAGTCCAGTAAATCTTCGGCATGTAGTAGAAATTGTTTTAGTTCTTGGGCTGACGCATATTTTATTATACGTATGTCTAGAAGGCAATCTGAATAGTGTAAGCCCATTTTGTATCTTCTTAGCTGTCTTTGTAGCACTATTCTTTCTAGGTTTTTTCCTATCATTATGGTTAGCTGTTGTACTGGCTCTTGTACTGGTTTCTTCTTAATTATTTCTTTCTAGGTTTTTTCCTATCATTATGGTTGGCTGTTGTACTGGCTCTTGTAATGGTTTCTTCTTAATTATTTCTTTTATGGCTTTGCTTCTTATCTGGACATTATTTAGGGTTCTGTAGGCATGACGGACAGTTTGCTTTTATGTAGGTAGACTGATTAACGGTTTGGCTTCTGTCAGTGGACTGACTATGTGGCCGGACTGTCGCAGAAAGGATATGAATAGTCGGTAGACTGTCCGGACTGGTGGCCCGACTGAGATGTACTGGAGATCGGTGTGTCTCTCTAGTAGTGCATTTTTGGTGGGCTGGTCTGTCTCTTATTCGGACAATGGTGGACGGATAATTGTCTCTTTAGTAGTTCTTTTTTTGGTGGTCAGGTCTGTCGCTTATTCTGACTGTGGTGGACTGTCGCTTATTCGGTCTGTGGTGGCCTGGTAATCGATTTGTAGTTGGACTGTTCGGACTGACTGGCGGATTGTCGGACTTTATTTTGTATGGTCGCTCTGATGGACGGTTGAACCTCTTGCGTAGTCGCTTCGGACAGGACAAGTGTACGGACAGTCGTACAGGCAGGTGAACGGCTTTTTTGAAGCTTGCAGTGCAGAATGGACGGACGTTCTTGTGGAATGTCGCTCTTGTGGACGGTTGAAGCTCTCTTGCGTAGTGGCTTCGGACGGACGATTGTACTGGTGGTCGCACTGGCAGGTTTACGGCGCCGGCAGCGTTTTCTTTGTTCGAAGGACCAATGTGCAAACTCTGCTTGACAATTGTGCTTGCTTAACTCGGCTTGGTTAAGCAGCGGGACAATAGGGATTAACGTAACAAGTTTAATGCCAGGGAGCAGCTTAACACCCTGCAATGGCCAATAAGGCTTATGGTACAGTAAACTTAGATAGATATAGTAAGAAAAACTATCAAATGTCGAATCTGGCTTATTAAGATAAATATTTTCTTTTTATATAAGAAAATTTTTATCGTTCGTGACAAATGATAAAATATAAAATTTATTATTTCGTGCTGTTTTATAAACTAAATAATTTATATAATTAAGATAGGTAAACATGAGAAGGCTAGTTTATGTTTTTAAAACCTAATTTCTCAAGATCACCTGAATGTTTAAATAATAACTATAACTAAAAAATGTAGATTTATGTAAAATATTATTATTAATTAAACAGGACAGGGTCTACTCTTAGCCGAGGAAATACAAAAGAAGAACAAGCTTAAGGTAAATTCAGATATTATGACCTATATGAACTTCGCACAGGTCAAAAACCTTTTGGCCTACATTTAGTTTGAAACGCAGCTTCGCCTACATCGAGTTATAAGCTACCTTTAACTAGATGATGATTTACTAGGCCTTTTTAACACTGATCTTTATCTAGCTCCTTTAAAAAAAACATATTTCTATACCTTCATTAAAAATACCACACACTGCCAAAAAATGACAAAAAAATGTCTTTTTTTGTTCATCGCATCAAGAATTTTTTTTACATACCCAGATGTAAAAATATTGATCTTTAGTTAGCCAGTACTAGAGTCCCTGTATGTTAACATATTTGGTATATCCAATTATGTCAACATACAGGGACTCTAGCCAGTACTAGAGATTGTTTTTATGACATATTTTAAGGAAATACAGGTGCGACAAACTTATCAAAGTCAAATTTATTTAAGGTACAAGCATAACTAATTGGTGTAAGACACCTGTCAAAAAATTCCCCATTTTTCACTTATCATTTATTTGAGGCATGCGCAGTTACCTGGATTGAACTTTATCGCTTACTAAAGAATAATGTTGGACTACTTACTTGTGTTGGAATAACGCAGGCTACTAGTGCCTTTATTTGGAGACAGTGTTGGCGCGCATATAACGTTATGACAAAATGTAATGTAAATTTGAAATATTTTTAATACCAGGCAATTATTTCAAGAGCTACACATGTGGGGTAATCCGCAGATTTAATTTAATGCTATATATTTAAAATCATTTTTTATAAAAACTGCAACAGTGTTCACCAACTAACCAAAAGTCATTACTGTTCTGTAAAGTGTGTAAAAAAAGAATAAGAAGTACAGAGAAAATATAAGATAACAAAAATAACGCAAATAAAAATTATGCCTTCAAAAGGTGAACGCAACTGTTCACTAAACATATTTATTTATTGCTAAAATTCACAAAAAAATCCCGAACCCTTATAATCCCATTTTCCGTATTCTATGCCCTACAAAACGTGCTCAACTCACCCATTATCCAACAAATCTCGGCACATGAGACGAGTTCGAGGGCGTTGGAGCTCCGATGCCACGTGCGGTCTCCTTGCTTGTTAAAGATGGAAGGGGCGAAAATCTCGCCTTTTTTGTGTTTTTGACGTATGTCACGTCAACACATGACACTGGGCATAGAATCAAAAATAGGCAAAGTTTTTGACAACAATTTCAATTTGGACCCCTATTCCTGAGACATCCATGACCCACATTCTGTTTTAACACACATTCTTAAAACTAAGATCCAACAAAAGGTAAAAATTGGACTTCTAAATATCACGTGACATCTGTCATTTAATGTCACATTAATAAAGGATAAAGTTAGCCAATGGAGTGTTTGCAAAAGTTAAGGGCCTTTCTTTAAGGTCAAAAATCCGTATTTAGTTGCTTGTATCTTTAATTCGGTCTTCAGCATTAGGTCAGAATTAAAGGAGGCAAATATCGGGGTCACGGACATGTTGCATGATGACAACTTAAATTATTTTAGGAAAAAGCCAATCAACTTAACAACAAATAAGATAACCAAAAAGTGTGAGGTTCAGTACGAGCCGTTAGTGAGAGGCTACTCCTTTTCATAAATGGCAACAATGCATTGTCGCGATGAGCTGAAGGTCATATATTTGGCGCGAAAATTTAATAAGCAAAACAATGGTAAGTTTCAAGCCATCCATCCCCGATTTAGGCGACTTTTGGTACAGACGGTATAGTAAAAGAATACACACGTTTTAAACTGTCAATCCTTTTTTCTGATACTTTATTTAATACTTCTTGGACTTGTTTATTTAAGAATACAAAAATAATTCATGACTTGTGGAGGTAGCTCTAAAATTTACTTTTGACTTAAACGTACTAAAGTTTTCATAAAATGAATGCCGGCTTCAATGTACAATTTTTTTATTCCTCAATTTTAATTTGATAAAAAACTTAATTAAGTTTTCCTTATTTTCACAATAATATGGCTTAAATTATTAAAATTGTTTGGTCTTGGCATTCAGTCTTTTTTCTAGTTTTAACTTTTTAATATTTCAGAAAGCCTTTTGTAAAATTTTGTGTATCTCCCTTCTTATATCGTGTCACTTTAAGTTAAGTCTTTTTCTCATCCAATTACTCCCCTGACAGCGCGACAGTTTTTTTCCATCCATTTTACTTTTATCTTTGATAGGGCAATACGCAGTGAAAGCTGATTTGTAATAAAATAATAAAAATATTTATTCTACAAATGCTTTTTATTTAAAGTAAGGGCCCATCGCACCGACTTTTAAAATTCCGTTTCTTAACTATGGATTGCTACAATTTTAATCATGCCTTATTTTTAAATTTGTTGCACCGAGCAAAAATCTCCTCTCCTTTCTTAAAATGCGGCCACCTTGTGACCCAATCAGGCAACGCCGCTGTTTCAAATAACCAAATTTTTAAACAATGAAAAAACAACAGCAACACCCAGTACTTCTCAAAATAGTTTTGTCAAAAGCCATCAATTTTACAAAATTTATTTAAAAAAATGGAAGTTCTTGATATGTTGGAAGGATATTTGGAAGATGATGAAATTGAGAAGGTGATATTCGATTTTGTTGAACTTGGGTGTCCTCGTCCGCACAACCCAAGGACTAAAAATTATAATGAAATTGGGGTAAAGTGTAAAGGCAGAAAAGAAAATCGTCTGTAATAAAAAGTAGAACAGAGAACATTACGTAAATTATTTTTCTTTCTTACAAATCTTTTTGTAATCGGTACATAGGTGTATTTTTTCACAAGAACATTGTGCCTAAAGAACCAAAATCTAACCTTATCTTTTGCAATAAAGTTTTTTAAAATCATATTTATTTATTTAAAGATTTTTTTACAGTTTTTATTAAAAAAAACATGTTTCGTACTTACTTATTTACTCACAAAATACAAAGAGACACCTTCAATTTAATCACAACACTGCTCATTTGTAGGTATTGTCAGTTCCTATGGCTATGCCAGACGGGTAGCATTATGTGACCAGCATCTTATCTTTAATTTTTCTTTGTCTTGTCACAAAGTTTAATATATATTTCATTAATGTGTAAGTTAACTACCAACTTATGTTCTTTTAAAAGCTGTATCTTACTTTTTAAATATTGCACACTACCGGAGAGATTACTATCTGTTAGCGATATTTTACAAATCAGTTTTTTAATATTGCGAGGGTGCAGAAGACATATTACCTTAGTTTTGTAAATTGACATATATGCACTTAATGACTGGAAAAACAAAGATGAAGCCAACATTAAAGTGTATCCACAATATCTTCGACTCTCAGGTGACCTTTTCAAGAGACCTAATTGTTCAATAAGAAATGACAATTGAACACATTTTTCATTCTCACTATCGAAAATGTCACTAAGGATTTGTTTAAATTGAATAATTACTTGATCAATCTTATCTTTTACCACTTTTTTTCCGTTTGCAACTTTCATTTCAATAAACTGCATTAACTCTTCAAGTGTATCGGTGCTGTCCAAAAATAAAACTCCAACTTTGTTGTTGTGTTTGTTAACATTTACAAAAAATGACAGATTTCCCTCAACAACTAGAGATACTAACAGTGATGGATTGTTGTTCAAAAATGTCATCAGGCACAGGCAGACTGTGTCACGTAAAAATGCAATTTTTGTTTATTTTAGTATTAGAACAATAAAATTTTGAAATGTCCTCAATATTTGATAAAACTTGATTTCTTATGAGCTCAAAATGTTTCAAGAATTTCTTGTATTGCAGTTTCCAGTTGTTGCCTATCGACATCAGCTAATCAAACAGTAGATACAGGTTGTCTACTTAGGTATTTCGGAACATTTTCAACACTCTCCATTTACAACACACTTATCAAACCAAATAACCTGCTCGTTAGGAAAATGTTTGCTGCAAACTTGTGGACGTTTTAAGATACTTAAATCATTAGGAATTCATCATCATCAGGCGTTCTTTTGTGACCCTCCTACGGTCACGTGATATTTCCGCGCCCGGGCCGGTCTTTCTCGTTGGCTGCGGATTGTACCATAGCGGAGGTTAGCATTTTGAGGACCTAGGACTGCTCGCTCTAAATTCTTGGTGCACCAGGTACAACCTACCTACTCTGCTCGACTTATATAATAGAGATTTATTGGATAACACAAGGCAGTAATAGTGTCAGGCAGCATTTTGAAAGATTTCAATTTTAGATTGACACCTAAACTTTTAAAATTGACATGCCAAAGTCAAATTTCAAAATAAGTCGTTTATTTATCTTTAATTAAAGACGGCACTATTTATTTTGGTTGTTATAATAAACATAGTTCTAATACAAAAGATCCGCTGTAACATTCTAATGTAAAATGGATAAAATGCTGCCTGACCCTACTACTACATGACTTTATTCCAATAAATCTCGATATCTGAAATACTGGGGACTTTACGCCAGGCAGTAAGAGTGTCATGCAGTATTTTGACACATTAACATTGTAGACGCAAAATGTTAAACTGAACATAAAAAAGTAAATATATACTCTGACAGGCTACCTTTAGAAACTAGCTCTGCCCTTTTACCATAGATGTTCTCTGGTGTAATCCTACACCTTCCAGTTATAATATTAGCTCACACATATACTATACTATAGTAGTGTGAGCTATGGTGATCCTAATTTTTTCGAGAAAAAAAAAGTTGCTCCGATTTCAAAAATTTTTATATATCTTTGCGTTTCAGATGATTTTGAAACTTTTTTGTTGCGCCGTCTGTCTGTCTGTCTGTCGGTCTGTCTGTATGTCTGTCTGTCTGTCTGTCTGTCTGTCTGTATGTCTGTAACGACCAACGCGCATAACTCAAAAACCGCTTGGCCGATTTTAATGAAATTTGGTACCTAGGCTGGGTCTTGGGTCGAGATGGTCCCATTTAAAAATGAACAAAATCCACCGAACAGAAACCAAATAAAAGGGTGGGGGTAGATTTCAAAAATTAGAGTTTATGTGAAAATATGGCGTGTGTGATATCAAACGAAAGGTAATTGAGTCTGCAGTTAAACAAAATACATTTTAAATTATTTAAAAAAAGGGTGGGGGTATATTTTAAAAATTAGAGTTTAAGTGAAAATATGGCGTGTGTGATATCAAACGAAAGATAATTGAGTCCGGAGTTTAACAAAATACATTTTAGTTTTTTGTTTTTTTTTAAGGGTGGGGGTAGATTTCAAAAATTTGAGTTTAAGTCAAAACATGGCTTGTGTGGTATCAAACAAAAGGTAATTTAGTCTGGAGTTAAATAAAATATATTTTAGATTTTAGTTATATTAGCTCACACGTACACTATAACTATAGTACCTAGTGTGAGCTTAGGAGCCCATATATTGGCAGAGTATTTTTTTTGGTATACTGGTCAACGCTCGTTCTATTTAATCATTTACCAACGCCTTTTTGGTCGCCTTTGTTACAACCTCGAAGTTACCCTATTAATAGTATTAGTAGTGGTATTCTTATCTCCAAAAACCATACGGACAAACTTTAGTTCCAAGGCTTTAATCAAATTTTATTTACGTCATTATCCAAATTTAAAGAGCAAACCTCCCTTTTAATATTCCTGAAAAATAGTAAAATTCTTCATTAAGACAAGTCCGACCAGAGCCTGGAGTTTTAGCTCCAATGAAAGAAAAAAAAACTTTTATTCTAGTGTACTGGGTTAGGATTTTTTAGAGGCCCTCAAAACATATTATTTTTTTGTTCTAAAAACTAGTTTATCGGGTGGAAATTTATCAAATAGCAGAAAAATACAAGATCATTGGAATGGCATTCCCTTATTTCTCCCGTACATTTCTCCATAAACCAGGCATATTTTACGTGAATTATTTCCCTTTTTTACAGAAAAAAAAAACACAGTTTGTTGCAAAATGTAAATAAACAACAAATATGGCATCTACCCACACAGAAGCTGTGTACTTACGTGCTAAAACACATGCATGCGCACTCGAAAACTTGCGTCTGCGAATTTAAATTTGCCATTGTTTCCACAGCAAGTTATGATTGCTTTACTTTTCGATTTTTTAAACCAGTATTTGAGTCTTCTTATCTCCTATAGGTTTTACATATAAAACTGGATTATACTAGAAAGAGAGAGCATTATGACTTGCTCACTTATAAGAAAATAGATCCATCAAATTGTAACAAAATAGGATGTGAATATAAATGGTATTTTTACCATTTATAAGTTTTAAATATTTTTATATAAATATTGTTTTTGACATATAGTATTAATTAAATGTAAAACTGGGTTAAGAACATGTAAAATTTATGGCGATGCAGCGACTTGTTTTTAGGCATCATTTTCAGGATCGCTTTAACTTAATACAAGTTGAATTCGGCTAATTTGTACTTTGAGCCACTAACATCACAATAATTTATATTTTGTAACTGAAAACAAATTTAATTAATTTTGATTTGTGACGGTTTTTTAAGTCGACGCATCTCTGGCTTACGCTGTTGTCTTTTCTCTTTGTCTGGAGCGTTTAAAAGACAGTCTTTCTCTTTCTTTGGAGAGCGATTTAGCATTAGAGTCTGGGCAAACCAACGGCAACCTATAGGTGCCTACAAAGAAGGGTGGTTTTCACCAAGACAAAAAGGGCCATTTTAAGGTCTCCTTGAGTGGGTTTCCATACACTTTACTTTGTTTTATTTAAGAGGGGTGTTCTCTAACTGGGAAAATGTGAAATGTTGTTAATTATTTTAACTTAATGAAAAATTATTATTTTTAAAATTTCTAACTATTTTGATCTCTACTTTTTATTTCTGAAAATTGAACAGGTATGTATGATCTCCCTATATTGTTTATATAATTTCCTCCATGAACAGCTCAATTGCCTTTTGAGATCGCAATAACTAATAAATTTAATAACGTTTAATACATTTATCATTCATTTAAATTGTTGCACAAATTGATAGCTCGTAACATTCAAGCCTTGGCCATTCGATTTAACAGTACCACTGTCAAAGAACTTGCCTGCTATGAAATGTATCTACTAGAAGTTTTTACATTTAATATATATTTTTTTTCTCCGCAATTTGTCTTTTATCTATAATTTAACATGATAAATCAACCGCCAAATCACCATGAGCTCAGTAGAAAAAAAGGGTAATAAAGCAAATCCTACCCAAATTCGGGATCACACTAATGGAAGGACATTTTTCCATTCCTCCATTCCAGAGTGACTGACAAATAACGTATGATAACGAAACAGGGAATTAACTGCCTACGAAGCCATGAAAAAAACGAAAAGAGAAATAAAAAAGAGGTAAATCTCAGGATAATGTAGTAATCTTAAGTATAAAAAACATGATTTTGCATTTTGATAATATTGTTGTTGTTCTCCTTTTATAACCCAAATTTCTTTCAAAAATATTAATTTATTTATTAAGGTGAATCAAGACAAATTTTTTATGAAAAGAAAATTCAATTTTACCTTATATCAGATATAAAGTCGTTTGAGACAAAATTATTTTACTAACTCGAACATTTTATTATTTCTTCTTTTCTCTTTTGTATGATGTTTGGGATCCTATTTCTTTTATCCGATTAGCCACGAAACTTGTTTGATTTTTAAATTCACGGGTACTAAATTTCACGTTTGGAAGTATTATTTCGCTTAAAAATTCCGCTGACTAACGCTCACGTGTCTGGTGGTGGGTCTAAACGCAATCAGCGTTGATCTAGCCTGAAAGGAAGAAGAGCTGTCGTAGGTCACGGATTAGTTTGTTTCTTTTTATGTTTAATCGATCTTTTCATTGATCCATATGCATAGCAGTTTATTTTCGCCTGCTCTTGTTCTAGTTTCTCTCGTATCTCTGTAGATGGCGCTTCTTGCGAGAGTTTTCTCACTATTTACATATGATTAGAGACAAAACCGTCTAATTAATTTTGCAAGAGTGTCACATTGACCAAGCATTGTTCTGAGGAGTCCCATAAGGACAACACAGTTAACTGTCAACATTTATTAGGTTTCCATTAGATCTTAGACCCCCGTGAGGTTAAGCTTTTGAGCTACCCACGGAAAAATATGAGAGAAACAAAAACTCCTTTTTACCCGATTAGCCACGAAACTTGTTTGATTTTTAAATTCACGGGTACTAAATTTCACGTTTATTTTTATTAATGATTACGCCTTCTCCCTGTGTGTGGTCAGCTAATGACAATAAAATTCAACAAAAATTAACTTGCTTTGTCGGGAAGCATTTCTAAAATGTTTTTAAGCATAATTCTCAATAAAGACCCCGTCTCAAACATATGGTAAATGATTATATTACAGAAGAAATCTTAAACACACACAGAGCGAATCCGACTTATTTGTGGTAGTTTGTTGCTTGTTGCTTATGGTTACCGAGTTATTAATTTATCATTTGAAATATTTCTTTGAATCAAACATTTAAATTTCTATCCTGTACCTTAATATAGATATTTACTATTAAAAATAATAAAATATTTTGGGATCATAAAAATTTAAAAACACACTTTACTTGGGTTGTATTGATAAAACTTACCTGCCATCCTTGTAGCTTTTACTTTGTGGAGGGTGTACTTACCTAAAAACAAAAGAAGACATTAATATTATATTATACAACAGGCAAGCACCTTGGGGGCCATTTCTAAAACATTGTCAATGTCTGGTGGAACAGGGGAAATTTTTTATCATCTAACATCTCAGACCATTTATTTATCACTTTACATTAAATTATATAGCATTGCAGGTTATAAAAAAATCATAATTTATGAGTTTTGAAACCCTATAATCACGCCATCACCGCGCAGCACAGTAATGTCCAAAAAGTACCGCACTTGGTCAAAAGTCGCGCATCCTATTACATGCCAAATACGTCGCAAGGTTTTTACCACGCAAGTACATAAACCGCGCAACAAAAATAGCAAACAAATATTACACAAGGTTTCCATTGCGCAACATAAAAATATCGCAGCACATAACCGCGCTAAAAATACTTTGCCAGCTTTAAACCGTGTAAGATAATAAACCGCGCAGTCGAAGACCGCGCAATTCATTACCGCGCAAGACATTAATCATGCCAGTACAAAAACTTGCAACAAAAATACATTGCAATTCATAACAAAAAGCGTTTCCAAATGAAGATCTCCTTTATTTTACCTAAGAGATAATGAAAATATAAATAACTTGAACAATTTTACATACAATATTTTTATATATTTTTTTACTATTTGTTGGAACTAACCCACTGAAGTCGTTTGCATCCTCTCTGTTACAGTTATCTGCTTACGTAACTGTCCGAAACAGTTGTTTAACTGTCCGAAAAAATGTCCTACTGTCCGAAAAAATGTCCTACTGTGGCACCAATTTCCCTAAAAAATACTTTAAAAAATTATTCTGAAATTTTCGCCTGCGGCCCTATTATTTTCGTGATATCTTTAAAATGTTTTCCACAACCAATTTTTTTCTGAAAGTATTTTAATTTTACAACATTTTTGCCTGCCGCGCAATTGTTTTGAATTTTTGAGTGTTCAGAAATTCCGACACAGAATAAATTTTTGTATTTTTTTTTGTACTCCAATTTTTCCTCTATCTTAGATTGCAATAAGCCATTTTACAACCTTTTCTGTAGTAGTATTTTCCCATTTTCTACTTATTAAGCCTAGGGCTTAAGCTCTCCCAAAATAGCCTAGTTGGTTAGAAATATTTAAAACATTTTAGAGAAATCATTATATTGTGTCGGACAAGAATAGTTCATTTTTTTCTCTATTGCATAAAATAAATTTTAGTTTCTAGGGCGCAGCAAAAAAGCATTGCACGAAATGCTTGTTTTTAAATGGAAGCAAGCAGTTTTTCTCTTTGTCTCAGACAACTAAAAAGTTAGGTACGGCCCTGCTCAGTTGATCGATGTCGTAATTTTTGGAGATTACTTTTTCTTGTTAACTTGACATGATTTAGCTATTTATATTAAGGTTAGGAAATCCTTGTGTAAAAACATAATTCAATTAAGGTCACCGCTTGAGCTTAAACGTCATGATAAAGGAAAATGTTGGATCACTCATTTTGATAACTCCGTTCTAATAAATATTTTGTGTGGACATCGAGTGAAGGCATGATAAATACGCCATATTAAACCCTTGTCGAAACCAGACGTTTACTTTTGCCCATGTTGAAATAAATACGCAGCCATTTATTATGTCAGTGGAAACTAGTTGCATTTAGCCGACCGACAGATTTTACCTCGTAAAATTTAGTCGGGCATAAAATGACATCGATCGATTTTTAATGATCGACAGAGTTAACGACCTAAGGTCGGTGTTTTTCTAACTTTTCGATACTTTTTGTAACACTCATATTAAAATGAAAACTAGACTAGTTAATTTAGCAATAATAATACTTCTTTTCCAGCTGCGCAACACCTAATTCTTTGCCCTGCCAAAGCGTGCGACGCTGTCATGACAACCAACGGAGGCTTTCACCCCGCGGAATATTGAGTAGAGACAGGCGAACGAAAAACAAAAATCGGTTTAAAATGCTTGTCTGTACGCTGGGGATGCATTCTGTGTACTGTAGAATTCCATAGCGATATGTTTTGTTGCCTGCTAATTGCAAAATATAGAAAGAGGGGACAACATGTCGCTATAGAATTCACCAGTACAGAATCCACGGTGGGGAACGCTCACGGTTCTTTGTCAGTTTATAGTAATTATTATATTTAGTCTGGAAGAAAGAGGTGAAGCAGCGCTTCACCTGAGTCATTGGGCGATCCGCCACTGTACAGAAAAACGGTGGATCATTTGTTTTGATAACTCTGTTTTAATAAATATTTTCTGTGGACAACGAGTGATCGCATGATAAATGCGTCATATTAAACCCTTGTCTAAACCAGGCGCTTACTTTTGCCCATGTTGAAATAAATACGCAGCCATTTATTATGTCAGTGGAAACTAGTTGCATTTAGCCGACCGACAGATTTTGCCTCGTAAAATTTTGTCGAGCATAAAATGACAGCGATAGATTTTTAATGATCGACAGAGTTAACGACCTAAGGTCGGTGTTTTTCTTTTTTTAACTTTTCAATACTTTTTACAGCACTCATATCAAAATAAAAACTAGACTAGTTAATTTAGCTATAAGATCCTTATCAATAATTATTTTAATCTAGTATATGAGAAATAAGTTTATTCAACAAATTGAATTCTTTTCTACCTGCCAAAGTGTTGTGGATCCTACTTTGATGGCAACAGTGATTTCAGTGTTACCACACTTAGGGCTCATCGCACCGACATTTAAAATTCTCTTTCTTAACTATGGATTGCTTTAATTTAATGCATGCCTTATTTTTAAATTTGTTGAACCGAGCAAAAATCTCCAGAATACGAAAAAACAATAACAACACCCAGTACTTTCCAAAATAGTTTTGTCCAAAGCCATCAATTTTTCTGCGTCAAGAAAATGTGTTTAAGAATGTATTTAAAAAAATGGAAATTCCTGAATTTTTGGAAGGATATTTGAAAGATGATAAAATCGAGAGGGTGTGTAACGTGTCATTTTTACGTTTAAGACAACGTTACATATTTGTTTATTTAGGTAAATAATCAAGGCTCTTTGATTCGTCTTTCTGTACACAAAGTAAGGGTATTTTATAGAGCTAGGTTTGGAGGTTATATAGTGTCTAGGAAATTACCTTAAAAGGAGGCATTCCATCGAATTACTGTGGACACTACGCACATCGCATTATCTGGACATCGTAATTGGAATTTAAGATCACAGGCTTCGGGAAAATCACATAAAAATTTTGATTGTTTTGTTTTTATCTGTGGAATTTTGTGATTCTCTTGTCGTCATGAAAGTTAAACAGCTGTTATGCTGGGGAATGGCGGCGTTGCCGCATCACAAACGGATTCAGTAACAGGAAGGAAACATTTAGATGAACATTTCATTCCCTTACGTTTATTTTCGAGGATATTGGGACAATCCGAACCTCATAGCTAGTTGTGACAGCACGAAAACATATTTAGGTCCACGGTTTGACCAGTAACAACCGAGGCTCCGACCACTTTGATATCTTTATTAATTTGATAGGGAGAGGATGGAATAAATACGAGTCGTGCACTTTTGTAAATGGGAGATAAACGAGGGATAAAAACCAAGACTAAAAGAATAAACGAAATGGTGTGAGTTAACATCTGAACACTCTTGTGCCGAGCTTCTTAGCAGTAGTTCAGTGTGTATTTTTAGGTTCAGGTTCAGAAACAACTTTATTAATGTAGAAATGTTTTACAAAAATGGCGTCAAACCATATGAATCTTAGAGAAAACATTTATAAAGAGCAAAGGAAACTTTTGACGAAAACTGTAACTAAAATACAACTAAATTCTACACTTAGTATAGCTTTACTCATATGGGAATTGGTTGAATGTTCAAATATTCCTGGGGTTGATACATGCTCGAATCTCCAGTGATTGAATTTACAATTGATGGTTTCAATGCTGAGCTTCTTATAGTCCGTCTGGTTATTTTCCTCTTACTTGATATGTTGGCGGGGGTCCGGTAGGCAAATGTTCGGTCAAATGTATGGAGGGTGTCTCGACGTCCTTGTTATAAAAATTTCAACCGTGGAAATAGATCCGACAACACCTCAAGGTGCGTTTTACGTACTTCCTATCCCCTTGGTCGGTGTTGCCCCCTATAGACCTGTATAGAACTATTGCTGTACCTCATTGGTTAGTTTGAAAATCGCGGGTTTTTCTGGTTGGTTGGTATTGCGTTTTACTGCCCCCACTCCCCACCAAATTTACAAAACGGTTTCCGGCCACCTCGGTTTTTGTGTTCTGCCTGGTCTCTTTGCTAACAAATTTTGGCTGGGTCGACAACAGTTTCTGGGATCGCCATTGTTTTTGTGTAGTGGCACTGCAAAAACTGCAGGTTCTGTCCCAGAGACTGTAAAGAGTGAGTCCGTCGTGAGGCGTATCTCGTGGACGGCTCATATCCTCTACATAGAGGGATTTAAGTCGGCCTACGCCATTTGCACGGAAAGAGCATTGGTAAGTTCGATTTTATTTTTTCATTTTTTTTTATTATTTGAGGACTCTTAAAGATAATAATTGCCTCCCAAATTGTAATTATTTTTCGTGTGAAATGTATTTTTTTTTGACAAAAGACGTGGGGAATTTTTGGGGTTTTTACATTTTTTCTTTTAACCACGTGTTGGATAAAAACTATATATTGTTTTTCTCCTTTGTCTACAGCCCTGTCCATTCCATCGGCAGCGGTGCTGGACGCTGGTGGGAAGCCGGACGGGCCAGTTATAACCCTGGGAAAGGTACGTTAGGATTATTTTAGTTCATCTGTTTAAATCTACTTTGTTTTATTGAGTCGACATGGGGTCCTCGATTTAAGTTACTGTGTAGGGGAACTTCGTGCAAAATTGACGAATTCCAGGAAACTGAAACATTTCATTTTCCACAGGGTTCTACGCTCGGGCAAGAATCCCACAACCTTTTTATGCTCGGGCAAGAAACCAACAACATTTTGTCCACGATGTGCTGCACTAGTACCATGTGCTAGTTAGTCAGCAGGGAAGGCGCGGCAGAACTGGGACCGGTGGAGTAGCAGAAGATGTCTGGTACAACACATCCAGGTTTACAAAATAAAACACATTTATACACAAAATAATCACGGACCAAGGTAGGAGCAAGCCTTAACTATAATTTTTTTCCTCATATATAAATTTTTTTAATATAATTTAGATGTAATCTTTTCATATATAAGTTTTCACAGTATAATTTCAACATTTCTTGTAAACGCAAGATAAGGTATGACGTCATAACCCTGGTTTTGCGGCATATTTACTACATCGACTTGTTTTCCTTCATTTCATTTATTTAAGATAATTTTACTGTCAAATTTAAAGTGCCTTGCTATTTTGGCCCTATTTAAAGTGCCTTGCTATTTTGGCCCTGACTTGTTTGGTATTTTTCTCAAGTTTTACAATCAAAATATACAAGATGAACTAAATTTCTTTGTTATTTGTACAATCCAGTAAGCCAACTTTGCGGAGACAAAAGAGAGATGAGATTATATTTTGTTTCTAGCGGTTTCGTCACAAATTTTGACCTCATGGGGTGGATCTCGGACTGGGTTGCTGTCGGTCTCATTCTACCCAACGTAGAATGATGACAGCAGATATTTGGTCTAGATCTCCCCTATGATGGAACGATTTTGGAAGTATATATATTTTTTTTTAACAATCATTCATATAATTGAGTCCTACGCTACTGACTCAGATGTAGGTACACTATGACCTGTTAAAGGAGTCCATCTACCTGTAAAGTATTTCTGTTTTGTCATCTGAATTCAATCTTTTAGAATTTTATTCTGTTTATTTTTTTTTGGTTATTCTTAATTACACAAATACTCTGGAAGCCTCGGAAGTAAGTAGAATTTCATTGTTTGGCTGCAACGTTTGGGTTGAACTGTATTTTATTTAAGATCTTCTTTGTAAAACATTGGTATTAAATAATGTGGCGCACTTAAAATTTTCTTATTTCTGAACCCCCCCTTCTCCACTGTATAAAAGTTACCGGGCATATCAATGTTTTACCTAGCTGGAAAATACAGTTCTGCTTCCAGATATTTGTTTAATTATTCAGTGGGTTTCAGTGTCACAAAATGGCGGCAACGTCTTTAAGCTGCCACAAATGTCATACAACGCATTTTAATAGGCCACAAATTGGCGCCCAAATTTTTTTAAACTTTTTTTAAGGCCACAAATTGGCGCCCTACGTGTGTTTTGGCTAGTTTTTTTAACATCTGATGTAATTTTTTTTTTGGTTTTTTTTGAATTTGGAAAAAAAAGACAAATGGTTTTTTTAATTTTTTTTTGAGAAATTTTTTTTGTGGTACAGCCAAAGCCAGGTTAGAGGCTTTCAGTGGCTGTGGGTGGTTTTGACACTTAATCATTTTTTTTTTCATAAAAAAAAACAAGATCATTGGTTTTTGGAAATAACATTTTTTTTAAATATTTTTTTTAGTAATATTTGAACGTTGATTTGGAACTCGGTTTGTTGTTTTAGTAATCCTCTTAGTTTTTTATTAGCTTATCTTCACAAGTTTTTTCTTGGAAAATAAAAGATTCATTTTTATTTATTAAGGAAGAATAAGTGGATAAAAAAAACATAGGAGTTTTTATTGAACAGAGTCCAACTCATGCTCTTAATTCTTTAAAGTTTTTGTAGGAAAAACATGTTTTAGTTTTTAAAATTTTTTTTTTAAGAAAAATAAATACAACAATGTAAATTTACTTCAATTTTTTTGTTGATTTATAGGTGGATGGACCTCCAGACATAGTCTTTTTAGGTTTAAATATATGCCAGAAGGAGTGTGCTTTTTTCTGACAATTTTTTTTTGCAGGTTGCCTACTACTAATATGTTATTATTTCCTGCTTGTGATAAGATAGAAATTGTTTCACCGATTATTTTTTAGTGCAGTCAATTTATTTAGGTCAACAAGTTTTTTTTGGTCATTTTAATTTTTTTTGTGGGATATCACCACTTGGAAATTGGAATATTTTTACAGGGTTTCACACAAATTTTTCTTGGCTGAGTTGTTTTAAAGTAAATATAGCTTGACAGATGGTAGCTTTGTTTAGTTGAAAGTATTAATTAGTAATGAAAGAAAGGGAAAATGAGTTTATTTTGCTTTGTCATTTTCTTTTCTTGTTTTTTTTTGGTGGTAACTGTTGGATGACAATTAAGACCTTACGTCACTCAGTTACATCGGGTCAGAGGAGGGTACTACTACTAGTGTCGACTCGGGAGGTTAGGAAACACAAGGCTAAAATCTCTAGAGTGACACCTTGGCTGAAGATCAATGCCAAAAGTCCAGTTGACATTTTTTTTTGGGGTATTTTTTTTGAAAGACAGTTTTTAGGTCTTTGGTTTAGTTGTCTAGTTGTGTTTCGTGACTGGTCAAATTTTTTTGGTAGAAAATACAGCGTTGGGCTTTGGAGTGCACTTTTTGAAAATGACCTACGGGTATTTCTATCAATTAAAGTTTTCTGGTACACATTTATTTTTTTTCTGTATTTTTTTCTGCGTTCAGGTCATAGCTTGGTCATGGCCATTGGAGAGCAAACATTTATGTTTGAGCCTTGAGAAGTTTTGCCTGCTCCAGATTGAATACAGAGAAAATGAATTTGAAGCCCAACTAGATATAATACCACAAAAGAAATGTTTAACTGAGACAGATATAGATATAAGTTTTTTTGATTTTTTTTAGTTCATTTGTAGAGTTCATTTGTAAAGTTCAGTAATTTTTTTTAAGTAATGTCATTTTGAGTCAGTGAATTTAAGAGAGACTTTCAACTAAATATAAATGCTAGGCGGTGGTAATGGGTAAAAATATTTCAAAATTTTACTTTTTTTAAATAATTTAATTTTTCGTAAAAAATTATTTCCTTTCTGTTAACATAACTTCTCGAATTCTTGTTTTGGTCAAAACGGTTTGTATAGTGGTCGTAGTTTTAAAGGGTGACCAGACAGGTTATATTTTTTTTAGGGGACCAAACGGGAACTTCTTGAGTTACAAAAAGGTGAACTTTTTTTGTCTTAGTTGATCAGGCAGGAATAAATAAATCTCTTTACTTCCGAATCATAATTTTAAATAACAAGATTTATTGGTTAAGTGTTTGGGTCTTATAAATAAAAACGTTTTGTTTTTGGAGGATACTGGTATGATATGAAATTATTTTAATTTCATGCCAAATGTTGTTAGACGGCAGATATGCTAATCTTCAGTTTTTTTGTTAGTTTGCAGTTCAGGACAGTGGCGTGTACTTAAAGGGGCCTTACATCTGCGCCCATTGTAAAGCAACTTCCAACCTACTTGCTTAGCTTTTCACATAATCTTCGTTTTGTTGCTTCTAAAATTAAAGCGTTATGTTGGATAACGATGGATGGTGTTAGACTAAGAAAGTACCTAGGTATTTAGGGATGAAAACTTGGAAGTTGTGGACAATCGGGAAATAATTTTTTTTTATTTCATTTTTTTTTTTTAATTTTAAAATAGTTTCATACTGGTGACCTCGAATAATGAAGCAAATTTTTAAATTACAATACACTTTTGTGGAATAAATGGGAAAGTGTTCAGGTTAAACAATAAATTTAAGATGATTGATTTTTAAAAAAAGATTTCAACCTAAGAATAAATTTAAAAACAATAGGTTTTCTTTGATGAGACTAAACAATGATGAGGGCATATATTTTTTTTTTGTTATGCATAATATGATAGTAGTACCTTTTGTATTGCAATAATTAGGGGTTTTCCTCCCGCGAGCTGGGTGGAAATGGAAGAAATGTTTGGTTCGGAGTGTAGAAATCGAGGAACGAGGACTTCCTGCTAATCTTTTTAGGATTTCGCAACTTCGGTTTTCGCTAAATTAAAATACATCCAAATTTGGCCTACAGGCTGAATCTCACATCTTCCAGGACCTTGCAGATTTGCGGAGAAAGACAATTTTTGTGATCTGTTTAGTTATGATAGGAATTAATATAATATAATAGTAACATGCATATGAGGGAACTAGATATATTTAGGTTAAAAAGTAGTAAGAACACTGATCTGAACAATTTTCCATAATAGTGTCCTATTTTCACAGGATGCTTCAAAATATCTTCACCCTTTCTTTGAAATAAGATATTGTTTCGCCTGTGGGTGTTTGACCGTTTAAAAAATATATAGGGTCCAGATGGGATTGGAATGGAAATCACAAGTTTTTGGGTTTTATTGACATTATACTTAGGGAATAGGGGAAATGTCTAATAAAAAGTTTTTGGTTTTAGGCCGAGTTTTGTTGAGATAACAGAAATTTAATTGGGGCCGGGAGTTTTATTATGCTCTTTTAAAATTAATGAAATAGTTTTGGCTTCTTGATTTTTGTTTTCTGGGTTTTACGCAGGATTATTCCCAACTGTTTCATTTCAAAATGTCATTTGTCAGTGATAGGATCTCATTAGCCCTTGGACATTTGGTAATTTTGCTTTGACTAATAGTTGCGGAAAGGGCCCAACTTAATTTTATATCTCGTGAACACCAGGAATAAGGATCTGAGAATGCATTAAGCAGTAAATTTTTTTTTTGATTAGATGTTGTGTGTAAAGACACTTGAGTAGGCAGATTTAGTTTTACAACGTTATAGGTGAACCTTGGAATTGTTTTCATATTTGGTTTTTTGAAAGTGCACACAAGAAAATTCTTTACGGAGTTGAGTGCAAAGGTTCTTCACATTATAGTGGTACAGTAAATAAGTACTAACGTTGCTTATTTCCTTAAGTAATAATTTTAAACAAATACACTAACATCGGTTGTTTTTTTGGAACATAAATATTTTTTTTAACTTTTCCTAAACTGATTGGGTTTTTTGCAATTACGATTTTTATACCTTATGATTCTTAAGTAAATTTAATTTTCAAATTTTTTTTTGTATAGTAAATTAATTTTTCTAGCTCATTCACTTTTCACATTCACACAGTTTTGGGAGAGGAAAGGGAATTGACAACTGTTTTTTTAAAGGAAAAGAACAAAAACTGTTGCATGACAACTCGAATAAGATTTTTCTGGTGTTGATTTTATTTAATTTTTTTTTAAGGTTCACTAATAGGAGCTGCAACCCCACTTAAACATTTTGAATTTTTTTTTGAAAATATTTTTTTAATATTTTTTTAATATTTTTTTTAAAAATTTTTTTAAGAAGGGAAACTTGATTTTCTTGTTGCAAAAAAATTTTTTTTGGTGCATAGTAGTACCTTGTCCCTACAATGGTTCTACCAGTTTATTTAAATATTTTTTTTTCTGAATTAAAATATAATTTCATTTCGAACTCTCGCGTTTTAACAACCTATCATCATTCGTTTAAAATTTTTTTTTTCTTCTCCCTACTCCAAACCACCTATCAGAGTGGAGTAACTTTTGAAAATTTTAGTGAGTCACTAATTAATTTTTTTTACTATTGGACTACTGTGGTCGACACCAAAATTTTTTTTTTTTTTTATTTTTTTTTGGACACCTTTCGGTACGATCCTAGGGTCTTTTTGACCATGACCATGGTTTGCATCAATTTAGTTTAAGTTTTGGGAATTTCATTTTAATGAAGATTAGAGAGTTGCAGTCCTACCAAGACGTTATTTCTGTAAATTTTTTAATAACATCGGTATTTTTTTTTTAATTTTTTTTAATTACACACAACATCCTTACTAGTCTAATTCGACGCAATTTCAGCGAGCGGATTTTTTTTTAATTGAGCATATTTTACGATTTCTATAACATGAACATCTGTTCCGACGTTTATTGCGTTCACTTATATATTAAGGGATGATGTGACCTTAAGCAATGCATGTTTCGTGTAAACTCAGAGTAGGTAAGCAGGTTAAAGTGGGTTTTGATTTATTCTTTTTAGAAAAATCATTGTATACGGCGATTTGGGTTTTTTTGAGGAGTTTATTAGTGGAGCCGTTCTGCAATAGCAGGAGTATACCCTAGCGTTAACTGTGTACAACAGCTTTGGGATTTTTGTTATAGGTAGTCTGTTGTACGTTCCATTTAGGGATAAATTTACCTATTCGGTTGCTGAGGTAAACAAACATCACTTAACTTTAATTTTAATCCAGTTCAGCTAGGATAAGCGCAATTGTTTTTTTTTTGGTTTTACTCACGCAGGAGTGGAACATAAGACCTAAACACTGCCAAAACTCTGGTCTCTCTTTTATTTTTTTTAACTTTTTTATGGCTACTTGTTAATTCTAATTTAGGATTTAAGTAGTTATTTCTCTCTGCAGGGTTGGACGTCATAGTTGGTTGTACAAATACTTAATATAAATTATGATTACATTTTTAAATGCAAATAAATTTTATTTTCTTACTGCTCCGGTGTTTTTCGGTTTTGTTCGCGTCTGCCCGTATTTAAGTTTTATATTTTCTACAGTTGTGAGAAAATTTATAGTGATTTTCACTAGTGAATTGAAAGTGAACTTTGTGTTTGTTATTGCGTGGTTTAGTTTTTATAATTGGGAGGTATAATTAACAGTTTTAATTAAAGTTTAAAGTTTGAAGATAAAAGGCACTATGGCTATTTCTTTGAGTCGGTTGTCTGACGTAAGGTACTTAGTCAAGGACGAATTAATCTATGAGTTAACATGGAGAGGCATAGCTATTGGATCGGTGGAAGAGATGAAACAACAGCTTATGTTGATCAAACAAAGAGAAAAGACTGATGCAAGTATGAGATACCCTCCGTATCCCTTTAAATTTGGCCAAGATGCTTTTAGCTGCATGAAGAAGCTTGATAGTCTGGTACCGCTGGTAGAGAAGTTCTCTGGTACGAGTAAAGGGGGAGAGTTTAGAAAAATCGCTGTAAGGTTGGAACATGTGTTAGCCAGGATAAATAACATGAATCCGTCTAACTTTGAAGAAAGTCAAACCAAAGGCATACTGGTTGCGGAAACCTTGAGTTTGATTGGGAGGTTGCAGAGCCAAGCAACAGATTTATTGAGAGTTGGCGTTGCCTCAGATGATGATGAAGCATCTGAAACCCATTCAACGAGTCGAGGCTCAGACCACTCAACAAATGATGGCAACACACCAAACCAGTCTCATTTCCCGCAACCACAGCACTCGAGCACACAAAGAACAGCTCAACAGCGTACGAACCAACCGTCGGTCATTGCTCCAGTGCAAATGCAAGTGCTAACGAACCCAACTCAAGCACCAATACAGGCACCAGTCCCTATGCCGATTGAGAATTACGGTACATCAGCTTTTCATTATCAACAACCGTCTACCGTTCCTTTGAGTCTAGCTGCCCTCCAAAGTAGCATTGCACCAATTGCTCAGTCACGACCATTTTCATGTTCGTCGCCAGTACCAATGTCAAGTGATCCTGGTACTTCATATCATGTTGCACCTGTACCTCCGCATAAGTGGAACATAAAGTTTACAGGCGAGAGGGGTACAATCTCCGTCACCGCATTTTTTGAGAGAGTGGACGAGTTGAGTCAGGCTAGAGGAGTTAGCAAAAAGGTGTTACTGAACTCAGGCATTGATCTTTTTGAAAAGTCAGCCTATACTTTTTATAAAGATGTTCGAAGAGAAGTCCATACATGGGAACAGCTGGAACAGAGGTTCATGGCAGAATATCTTCCTTCTTCATATGGCGAGAAGCTATTGAAGGAGATTCAAAAACGTAAACAAGGCCCTGGAGAGTCTATAGGGACCTATATTGCTGTCATGAACACATATTTCCAAAGACTTGGCTGTCCTGTTTCCGAAGAGGCGAAATTAGCCATCGTCTTCAGAAATATCGCGGACATCTATAAAAATGGGTTAATTGCTACTGATGTCAATAGCCTATCACATTTAAAGGATCTGTGTCGTAGAATAGACTAGAGATATGGTTTAGAGGAGGAAGATTTTACATCTAGAAGAAACCAATCAATCGAACCTGACTTGGCCTACGTTGACGTAGAGAGCGATTGTGACGATTTTTCAACAGGGGTTGATACAATTCAGATATCAGGTGCCGGGACATCGAACCAACAGAATTTAAATCATCCTGCTAATAGATTCGACAGAAATAGGCAGCAGCCAGCAAGCAATTTTGCTGTTAGGGCTGATAGAGATAGACAGCAACCAGCTAGTGGTCAGTCTAGTGTAAATGACAGAGATGAACAACCACCACAAGGTGTTAGACCTGGTAGGGCGAATAGGGACGTGGTATGTTATAGATGCAACCAAACAGGGCACATGGCAATCGGGTGCGCATTACCTAGAGGCAAACAGTGCTATTCGTGTGGACAGGCAGGGGTTACAGTAAGAGAATGTCGTAATTGTAATCGTCAGGGAAACGGACCCAGGCGCTCGTAGGTGGTCGACCTTCGAGTCAGCCTGAACAAGCATCGACCGATAGGCTAACGTACGTTTTAGATTATGTGATAAGTCATGCTCGTAAAGATGAAAGGCCTTATTTAGGAGTGGATGTGCTCGGAAATAAGTTATTAGGTTTGTTGGATTCCGGGGCTTCACGTACCTTTTTAGGGAATCATGGTTGGTCGATCATCGAGAGGTTTGGTTTTTCACTTGATACGACAAAGAAGACGAGTTGTATTGGGGCAAATGGTCAAAGCACGAGTAGTATTGGGACAGTGCAGCTTCCTATGCGAGTTCAGGATAAATTTAGGTTAATAGAGGTCGTCGTCGTTCCTGAATTGCCGCACACTTTGATTTTGGGATTAGATTTTTGGATTTCGATGGGGATAGTACCGAACTTAAGTACTAATCAGTGGCACTTTGCCGATAATAAAGATGTGATTTGTTCTTTAGAAACACCAGACCAACAAACTACTCTTTCGCCTTATGAATCAGAACGACTAGAGGAATTGGTCGATAAATATAAGACTATTATGGGTGACTCACTAGGATGTACAGACAGGGTAGAGCATAAGATTACAACAGATGCAGCACCGATAAGACAACGTTCATATAAGGTCTCACCGGTCATTCAAATACTTATTGATGACGAAATCGACGAAATGCTGAAAATGGATGTGATAGAACGTAGTAGTAGTTCATGGGCTTCACCAGTGGTAATGGTACAAAAGAAAAACACAAAGAAATATCGGTTCTGCGTAGACTACCGCAAATTGAACTCAGTGACGGCGCGTGATAGTTATCCTTTACCACTCGTATCCGAGACTCTTGACAAGTTGAAAGATGCTAAATACTTGTCAACTTTAGATATCAAAAGCGCTTATTGGCAAGTACCAATGGAAGAATCATCGAAGCCACTAACAGCATTCATCTGTCGACGAGGTCTCTTCCAATTTAAGCGGTTACCATTTGGTCTTCATAATGCACCTGCAACTTGGCAGAGACTCATAGATAGCATCATAGGAAACGATTTAGACCCCTACGTGTACGTATATCTCGATGACCTCGTAATTGTCACACAGAGCTTTTCTGAACATCTTAGAATTTTTGAGGAAGTCCTACGAAGATTGCAGAATGCAAAGATAACGGTAAGTTGGGAGAAATGCCAACTGTGTAGGCCAGAAATGACTTATTTAGGTTTCGTAGTGTACCGTCGAGGCATCCGAGTTGACCCTAATAAAATTAAAGCCATGTTAGAGCTCCAGAGGCCAAGAACTGTCAGAGAAGTTCGTAGAGTTGTAGGTACAATATCCTGGTATAGACATTTCATAGAGAATTTTTCAGCGATAATAGCTCCAATTACAGCTCTAACTAAGAAAAATCAAAAGTTCGATTGGACTCCAGACTGCGAAAGAGCATTTATTAAGATTAAGGAACTTTTAGTGACTGCACCGATTCTTACATGTCCAGATTATACCAAAGAATTTGTCATTCAAACAGACGCATCAGGATATGGAATAGGAGCATGTTTAACGCAGCCTTATCCTGAAGGAGACAAAGTCATATGCTATTTGAGTCGATCTTTGACTAAGCAAGAACGTGTTTACACGACCACCGAGCGAGAATGTTTGGCATTGGTTTGGGCGATAGAGAAGCTCCGGCCTTATATTGAGGGGATCTCATTTAAGGTCATAACAGATCATTTTAGTTTAAAATGGCTTCATAGCTTAAAAGAGCCCAGTGGAAGGCTTGCTCGTTGGTCTGTAAAACTGCAGCAATATGATTTTGAAGTAATCCATCGGAAAGGGAAAGATTTAGTTGTCCCGGACATGTTGTCTCGTGCAGTACCCATGATTGATACAATTTCGCAGCCCAGAGACGTTTCAACAGCAATTAAAGATCGATGGTACCAAAAGATGGTAAAGAGAGTCGTAGAATCACCGTTAAAGTTTATGAACTGGAGATACACTGATAATAAGTTGTATAAATATGTCAAACAAGAATACCCTCAACTTTCACCATCTAACGAATATTGGAAAGAGGTAGTCCCCAAAGACCATAGGCGTAGAATTATTGGAGAAGCTCACGATCCTCCTACCGCAGGACACATGGGTGTGTATAAAACCTTCCACAGACTGGCAGAAAAATATTATTGGCCAAAAATGCGCCAGGACGTGGCAACTTTTGTAAAGAAATGCTTTGTCTGTGCAGCTCATAAAGGTGATACACAAGGTGTATCTGATCAGATGATATCTCACCCAAAACCAACTCGTCCTTGGGAAATTATTTCGACTGATTTATGTGGACCTCTACCTCGTTCAACAAAGGGTAATTGCTGGATTCTCGTCGTTACGGACTATTTGAGTAAGTTTTCCTTAGTTTTTCCAATGCGAACAGCCCCTACTCAAGCTGTTGTTAAGCATCTTGAGGAGCAAGTATTTATGGTCTTCGGAGTGCCCCGTTTGATACTTTGTGATAATGGCCCTCAGTACAAAAGTAATGAGTTTAAGCGTTTTGCTGAGAGTTATCAGGTTAAAATTCAGTATAATCCGTATTATCACCCCAGAGCAAATCCAACAGAAGGGACGAATCGCACGTTAAAAACCATGTTATGTTGTTATGTGAAAGACAACCACAGGAAGTGGGACGAACAAATACATAAACTTGCCTGCGCGATTCGTACTGCAACCCATGAGACAACCAGGATGTCTCCTTTCTTTGTTAATTTTGGTAGGAATATGTGTTTGTCAGGAAAAGATTACTCCAACCCAGTTTTGTTATCTGAAGAGAATGGTGTACAAACTGCAGCTGAAAGTAAGAACGAAGGTTTCCGGAAGCTCTATGCTGATGTTAAGAGAAGGTTAGAGGTGGCTGGAGAGAAAAACGTAGTTCAGTATAATTTGCGTACAAGGGTACCCAACTTTGTTGTGGGTCAGCGTGTTTGGAAGAAAAATTATGTGTTGTCAGATGCTGCGAAGTTTTTCTCGAAGAAGTTAGCACCGAAATTCGTTGGTCCTTATGTGATTAGGAATAAAATTTCTCCATGGATATTTGAGCTTCAGGAACCATCGGGTAAAGTACTACCAGGGAGTTGGCATGCCAAAGACCTTAAGTCGGCAGCGGACCTCTCCGATTAACCTTTTTAGGTTAATCGTCTTGAAGTTGGGGGGGGATTATGTAACGTGTCATTTTTACGTTTAAGACAACGTTACATATTTGTTTATTTAGGTAAATAATCAAGGCTCTTTGATTCGTCTTTCTGTACACAAAGTAAGGGTATTTTATAGAGCTAGGTTTGGAGGTTATATAGTGTCTAGGAAATTACCTTAAAAGGAGGCATTCCATCGAATTACTGTGGACACTACGCACATCGCATTATCTGGACATCGTAATTGGAATTTAAGATCACAGGCTTCGGGAAAATCACATAAAAATTTTGATTGTTTTGTTTTTATCTGTGGAATTTTGTGATTCTCTTGTCGTCATGAAAGTTAAACAGCTGTTATGCTGGGGAATGGCGGCGTTGCCGCATCACAAACGGATTCAGTAACAGGAAGGAAACATTTAGATGAACATTTCATTCCCTTACGTTTATTTTCGAGGATATTGGGACAATCCGAACCTCATAGCTAGTTGTGACAGCACGAAAACATATTTAGGTCCACGGTTTGACCAGTAACAACCGAGGCTCCGACCACTTTGATATCTTTATTAATTTGATAGGGAGAGGATGGAATAAATACGAGTCGTGCACTTTTGTAAATGGGAGATAAACGAGGGATAAAAACCAAGACTAAAAGAATAAACGAAATGGTGTGAGTTAACATCTGAACACTCTTGTGCCGAGCTTCTTAGCAGTAGTTCAGTGTGTATTTTTAGGTTCAGGTTCAGAAACAACTTTATCAATGTAGAAATGTTTTACAAAAATGGCGTCAAACCATATGAATCTTAGAGAAAACATTTATAAAGAGCAAAGGAAACTTTTGACGAAAACTGTAACTAAAATACAACTAAATTCTACACTTAGTATAGCTTTACTCATATGGGAATTGGTTGAATGTTCAAATATTCCTGGGGTTGATACATGCTCGAATCTCCAGTGATTGAATTTACAATTGATGGTTTCAATGCTGAGCTTCTTATAGTCCGTCTGGTTATTTTCCTCTTACTTGATATGTTGGCGGGGGTCCGGTAGGCAAATGTTCGGTCAAATGTATGGAGGGTGTCTCGACGTCCTTGTTATAAAAATTTCAACCGTGGAAATAGATCCGACAACACCTCAAGGTGCGTTTTACGTACTTCCTATCCCCTTGGTCGGTGTTGCCCCCTATAGACCTGTATAGAACTATTGCTGTACCTCATTGGTTAGTTTGAAAATCGCGGGTTTTTCTGGTTGGTTGGTATTGCGTTTTACTGTCCCCACTCCCCACCAAATTTACAAAACGGTTTCCGGCCACCTCGGTTTTTGTGTTCTGCCTGGTCTCTTTGCTAACAAATTTTGGCTGGGTCGACAACAGTTTCTGGGATCGCCATTGTTTTTGTGTAGTGGCACTGCAAAAACTGCAGGTTCTGTCCCAGAGACTGTAAAGAGTGAGTCCGTCGTAAGGCGTATCTCGTGGACGGCTCATATCCTCTACATAGAGGGATTTAAGTCGGCCTACGCCATTTGCACGGAAAGAGCATTGGTAAGTTCGATTTTATTTTTTCATTTTTTTTTATTATTTGAGGACTCTTAAAGATAATAATTGCCTCCCAAATTGTAATTATTTTTCGTGTGAAATGTATTTTTTTTTGACAAAAGACGTGGGGAATTTTTGGCGTTTTTACATTTTTTCTTTTAACCACGTGTTGGATAAAAACTATATATTGTTTTTCTCCTTTGTCTACAGCCCTGTCCATTCCATCGGCAGCGGTGCTGGACGCTGGTGGGAAGCCGGACGGGCCAGTTATAACCCTGGGAAAGGTACGTTAGGATTATTTTAGTTCATCTGTTTAAATCTACTTTGTTTTATTGAGTCGACATGGGGTCCTCGATTTAAGTTACTGTGTAGGGGAACTTCGTGCAAAATTGACGAATTCCAGGAAACTGAAACATTTCATTTTCCACAGGGTTCTACGCTCGGGCAAGAATCCCACAACCTTTTTATGCTCGGGCAAGAAACCAACAACATTTTGTCCACGATGTGCTGCACTAGTACCATGTGCTAGTTAGTCAGCAGGGAAGGCGCGGCAGAACTGGGACCGGTGGAGTAGCAGAAGATGTCTGGTACAACACATCCAGGTTTACAAAATAAAACACATTTATACACAAAATAATCACGGACCAAGGTAGGAGCAAGCCTTAACTATAATTTTTTTCCTCATATATAAATTTTTTTAATATAATTTAGATGTAATCTTTTCGTATATAAGTTTTCACAGTATAATTTCAACATTTCTTGTAAACGCAAGATAAGGTATGACGTCATAACCCTGGTTTTGCGGCATATTTACTACATCGACTTGTTTTCCTTCATTTCATTTATTTAAGATAATTTTACTGTCAAATTTAAAGTGCCTTGCTATTTTGGCCCTATTTAAAGTGCCTTGCTATTTTGGCCCTGACTTGTTTGGTATTTTTCTCAAGTTTTACAATCAAAATATACAAGATGAACTAAATTTCTTTGTTATTTGTACAATCCAGTGAGCCAACTTTGCGGAGACAAAAGAGAGATGAGATTATATTTTGTTTCTAGCGGTTTCGTCACACATTTTTACCTCATGGGGTGGATCTCGGACTGGGTTGCTGTCGGTCTCATTCTACCCAACGTAGAATGATGACAGCAGATATTTGGTCTAGATCTCCCCTATGATGGAACGATTTTGGAAGTATATATATTTTTTTTTAACAATCATTCATATAATTGAGTCCTACGCTACTGACTCAGATGTAGGTACACTATGACCTGTTAAAGGAGTCCATCTACCTGTAAAGTATTTCTGTTTTGTCATCTGAATTCAATCTTTTAGAATTTTATTCTGTTTATTTTTTTTTGGTTATTCTTAATTACACAAATACTCTGGAAGCCTCGGAAGTAAGTAGAATTTCATTGTTTGGCTGCAACGTTTGGGTTGAACTGTATTTTATTTAAAATCTTCTTTGTAAAACATTGGTATTAAATAATGTGGCGCACTTAAAATTTTCTTATTTCTGAACCCCCCCTTCTCCACTGTATAAAAGTTACCGGGCATATCAATGTTTTACCTAGCTGGAAAATACAGTTCTGCTTCCAGATATTTGTTTAATTATTCAGTGGGTTTCAGTGTCACAAAATGGCGGCAACGTCTTTAAGCTGCCACAAATGTCATACAACGCATTTTAATAGGCCACAAATTGGCGCCCAAATTTTTTTTAACTTTTTTTAAGGCCACAGGTGATACTCGATTTTGTAGAATTTGGGTGTCCTCCTCGGTACAACCAAAGGACTAAAAATTATAATGAAATTAGGTTAACATGTAAAGCCGGAAAGGAAACTCGTCTTGTTACATCAAGCAGTGTAGTTTAATTTAAATGGTCAGTCCTATCCTACCCTTATCGCTGTACCTACCAGGTTGAACAACAGTTAGCACGAAAATCGGACGAAAATATTGTAATAAAAAGTAGATCTAATTTTATTTAAATTATTTTTCTTTCTTATAAATCTTTTTGTAATCGATACATAGGTATTTGTTTTTACAAAAACATTGTGCTAAAAACTAGCTTTATCTTTTACAATCAAGTTTTTCAAAAGTACTTTTATTTATTTCTGAAGTTTTTATTTAAAAAAAATTGTTTGTGCTTAAGACCACATGGCAGAAGTGTAAACTTCAACAAGGCGAAATTAATAATACTGGCCCATAACATATTCTGCAAAGCGAACCGAACCGAACTCTTCTGTGTACTGGCCTTCATCATTTCTCACAGTTAGTCGACTCGAGCCGATTTCTCCCAAATGAGCGTTACATTGCCTAGCCTGACGGGTCAGTTCCATTCACTACCTACAAAAAAATGGCTAAACACGCCTAAAGAAGTTTACACTTCAAAAATATCATGTTTGTTACTTTATTTACTCACAAAACCCGAAATGACACCTTCAGTTTAATCACAACACTCTGCTCATTTGCAGGTATTGTCAGTTACTATGGCTGTCCCAGACGGGTAACATTATATGACCAGCATCTTATCTTTAAGCAGCTCTTAAGGAAAATTAAATCACGAAAAAAGGTGACTTAATTTTAACAATACTAAGGAAGGAATAAATTTGGTGCAACGAAATTTTACGAAATGAGTTATTCTTTAAGCTTAGGAACGAAAAAAAAGTCGGTGGGATGGGCCCTTATACACCTACTTAAGATTAAGTGAGAAATTGTTGAACTTTTGTCTATGGCTAATACAATTTGCGAACATTCAAACAAAACTATTGGCAAAATCCGTAAAAATTATAGTTACAAAAAAGAAAATCTGAGTTTCAGAAAATACGAGAACAATCAGCTGATTCAAAGACAACACGGTGGAGCTCAAAGGTAGTTTAGGTGCGAAAAATCGAGGGTCTATTGTGGCGCCGCGGAGATAAGACTTCGAAAGCTCGAGTCAGAAGTTTTTTTATGATATTTTGAAATGGCAGTACGAATTTCCGCAAAATTTCAGTAAAATATTCGCAGACTCCATCTTAGAAATTTAGCATTCCTTATTTTGAGATCAAATTACCCGCCATGTACCGCATGCCAACTGTTATATTTGACATGTATTTGACTTTGTCATCTGTGTTTGTCATGTCATTTTTTTATTTGTTTTTATTGTAAAAATTTTTCGATTTTTTAACGATTTTTAACAATAAAGTTCATTTAGAATCCAAAGATACCAGGGTTAATCTTTTTAAAACAAAATTGCACTACAAAAAAAATCATTTTTTGAAGTTGTAATTTTTGTAAACATGAAAATATCTATATTAAGTTTTAAAAGTGTGCCGAGTGCCGAATATAAATAAACGAATGTAGGTAATCCGATTACTTTCCACGCAAAAACGAACAGATTCGCTTCTGCTTTAAATTTAAGTTTTGTGTGAGCTAATGAAATGGCCCTGAAAAATTAAGGATTACTATACATTAAAAAAAAATTGCTCTGCAAGGATATAGAAAAAACAATCTCAAAACCGTCTTTATTTAAAAAAAAATTAAATATTCGTGAACCGTCATTCCAATTTCAATATTTTAAAGACAATCAACCGTGACGTGACGCGACCATAAAAAAAATCAGCCCCAGATCTGACGTCAACAAAGTGAAGGATAGTGGCCCGTCCGTTTTGATAGCCCTGGTCAAAGCAGTTAAAAAACGCGACGCCTGCTTCTTTATCAGTGATGTAAATAGCGCTAACCACCAAAAAAAAAACAGTGCTACCAACAAAAGTGGGGTCAGAACGTCCAACACATGCTGCAGTAATTTTTAGGTTTTTGAGCGATATATATCAACAAGTAAATTTAACGTTAAGAAATCCGTGCACTGCACTGATGAGAGTTAGCGTTCCTGATTTTGCAAATTTGATGTCAAACTTGTAAGTTCCGAGAAAGACGGCAAGTTTTTAAAGGAATCTGAAATCCACTTGATTATTGCCATCGATGCCATCAGTCGATGGAAGATTTAATTATTATAACAGTCATCAGCTATAACGCAAAGATAAATTAGATGAACACTATTGATTAGAGAACTTCTTACATGTGCATCATCATCATCATCTCCGGGAGCTGACATTGATGCCACTGTTTAAAACTACCGATATTGAATGCCGGAAATCAAATTTTGAACTAACTAACCGGAGCAAAATAAAAACAAAATAAAAAGATTTTGGTCTTATTTTCATTAAAACCCTCGTTCCAAAACCATTAGGTCATAGAATTATTAAAACAAAATTCCTGGATGAACTATCATTCAAATATTATAGTCTCCCAAAAAATTTTAATTTTTTTAACTCAAAATTTTGCAACACAACACAACTTTCTAATAACCCACTTGATTGCATTGATTACTTTATCCATGAGATAGATATAGGACACTCTCATATCTTCTTCAAGCTGAGGAGTTTTATTAAATCTTTTATTAATCAGCACGAACAGCAAACAAAAAATTTCATAGTCAAAAACTAAAACAATGATTAAATTTTCCTTCGATATTTATGGTGTCATATCATCAGTTTATCCCGGGCTTTTTTCGTTCGGTCAAACAATCTAATATACAATTTAACTTGCCCTCACACGACCAGTATTGTTGACAGTATTTTTATTACTATATACATCTATCTTAATTTATTTATAAAAAATATAAAAGCACTTGTGGTGATTGGTGGCCCGTGCTTTTTAATAGTTGGCTACGAACGAATGGTTACTTCATCCTGCAAATGCACTGTCAAATTAACCATCCTACGGCGAATCATTTTCTTTTTTGTTTATAACCAAAAATTAAAAATGAGATTAAAATATTAATAATATTTAAACAACCGGGACATAACAAGATAACGTGAAAGGCAGCTTTTGAATTGATAGAATTATTTAAGTTGTTACCATCGAGGAGGCTCTTACGGTAATTGAGACTTACCTTTTTTATATTTTTATTTTTAATATTTATAGTCCGGCCCTAACAGCTTCGTCTGTTCTGTTATCAGCTTCCATTTACTTTAGCCTTGTCTCTTGCTCAATTTCTGATTTGAAGCTTTGGACTGGGGTCTACATTTTTTCAAGTTCCAGCAAATTGTCTTTTGAAGTTTTACGTTTTCTATCTTACGAGGTGGTCAAGTCTCCGTAATTTGCTTACTTTGGTGAACTAGACAATGTCATATTCTTTCTAAAGAAGCTATATGTTATAGCCCAATATTTATTATAATTTTTATAAATAAATATTCTCGTTATGCAATTAGCGAACTTCGCATAATTTAAAGGAAATTGCAGAAATAAAACTCTAAAAATATATTTCCACAAATTTGCTTTAAATTAAATTACAAAATGTGTTTTGAAAATATAAAACCATTAATTGATATGTATGTTTTAATTTAATCAAAACGGTTGATGAAATTTTATTTTAAATAAAATTTTATGTTTTATACTGCTCGCTATAAAAATAAGAACCAATAAAAATAACACAAGATAGCAATTCCCATGAAATAATATGTTAGGAACCTGTCACAGCGTAGCGCTAGACTGACACGGACACGCTCAGTGTGACAACACAGGAATTAACATATCTATAAATTTGGTTTATTTTTTTTTATATGAAAATTGTTCATAAATAAAACCTTCAAAATTTAAAAAGGATTAAGAATGTAATTTGCTCTTACTGACATTTTTATTAATTTTTAGTTTTGAACTTGCTAATATGTGCATTGAAAATCATCAAAATATCTTCACTGGTATATCTTCACAGGTATGTAATGGCCTTTATTCTTTTGGCGAACAGTTTTTTTACCTTAATGAACTACACTGACTGGATAACAATCAACACTCTCATGGGCGCACACAAGGGGGGGGCGGAGCCCGGGCCCCCCCCAAGCCTTAGATTTTTTAATATATTTTCTACATATTTGATGATAAAACACGAAAAATACCTTAAAATTTGACATCAGGAGGCTTCCGGCCCCCCCCAACCCCAAGCAGTGGCGTAGTTGCGAAAAGACATGATGACCTTTTTTTTTGTTTTTTGGTCGCGAGTTTGCAAGTTTTTTGAGGGCGCCCTTTATAGCTGTCGGCCTCCCCCACACATGATGACCTGTTTTTTTTTGGTCGCAGGATTTTTGAGGGGCCCTTTGTACCTGTCGGCCTCCCCCACACATGATGACCTTTTTTTTTTTTTTTTTTTGGTCGCAAGTTTTTTGAGGGCGCGCTTTGTAGCTGTCGGGCCCACCCCAAGACACATTCCTGGGTGCGCCACTCCACTGACACTCTTGTTATTTTTCATCTCTATGTGTTTTTCTTACAGGTAACACCATGAAGTACAACTTTTTCTTGATAAAATTACTTAAGCATAAGGTAGGTGAGGGGCATAAGGGACACCTTATTTTTACCAACGAATTATCTTAAAACAAAGGTAAAAGCTAATATTTCTTTGGTAATTCCAATACTTTATAGGGTTATCTAACTAACCTTGCGAAATAAAAAATGATTTTTTAAACACATATGAAATTATTTAGAAAAACACTTTATTGTATATTGGGCTTTAATATCGGATATGGCTGGTAATAGGGCCCACCAATATAAGCATATGGTTACAATATTTTAAATAAGGTCCAAAAATAAATTCCATTAAACAGCATTACAAAATATTTTCTAAAAACTTATGCATTACATGATACTAGTTAGATTATATTCTAGCTTATATTATAGTAGAGTAAATTTGTAAAAAAAAGCAAAAAAGGTATATTTTTGGTATAGTAGTATCTATAACCCAAAGCAAAATTTTCACACATCATGCCACTTCAATTCCGAGTGTTGTCCACTTATAGCATATATAATGATTCACTTAAGATTTCTTGATGGCTAAATCCAGGTTTATCGATAAATATTCTTATGTTTAAAAAAATCTTTATGTATTTTTAGGTTGTGGGTTTCACACAATTGCAGCAGTCTCAAGCCTTTATCATTTCTTATTCTTCTCCAAATGGTCTTACCACTTTGCTTTGGGTTTGTCTACCAGTTCTACTATTAAAATGACTATTTCCCTGTTAATGCCGATTTTGGTGATAGTCTCATCAAGTTGGTCGAAGAACCTTTGTTTGGTAGCTACTCTTTTATCATCAGATAGTGCGTAGGTTGGTATTATATTTATATTATATCCAAGCATCTTCATGTTAACTCGAAGTATGTTTTCATTAATAGAACCTTAGTCCGTAATCTTATTTTGAGATTTTTCTTTATTAATAAAGATACGCCTCTGGCTGTTCTCCTTTCATTTGGGACTTCAGTTAATATGTGTATAAAATTACCGAGACTACTTGTACCTGTTTCTTTTTGATCGACATAATAGGAGTAGTTATTTTTTTAAACTGTTGTTTGTTTGTAGAATTTTAAGTATTCCAATTTTTTTTTTAATTATTAATTTGAAAGTGAAAGCGGTTCTTTAAAAACGAGACAGTACAGCTCGAAGACACATCATCAGTTCGAGCGTAACCATATGGGATAAAGATGAAATGAATGCTGATATCTGAAAAGGAGTCAGGAAATGCGAACATTTACTAAAAAAGATCAAATGTCAAGTTGAAACTTTAGCCAGAATCGCCCACTAAGCGCAGACATGATTTGACGTCACTATGGAGACAGATATAATCAGTCTCAATATAGTTTTTGAAGAAGTATTGACCTTTTCAATTTCCATTTCCTTATTGAAACAATGCTTTACAATGTAGAATTCTACAATTTTTAGTTGCACTTTCCGGTAACAAAAGCTGTTAGTTTTTAAAATAAAATTCTCCTGAGAACCGGGCTTTTCAGCATTGGATATTTACTCTAGTTAACAAGATGGCAGGTGCACTTTTCTAGCGGGAAAGCATATTCTGTTTTTTTCTTTCTTTGCTAATTGGTAGAAAATCCTGGAGAGACCACGAAAAATAAAATGGAAACATAAGAAAATCAGCGTCGATTTAATGAGTATCATTTTCTAAAAAGAGTAAATTAGTTTAACCAGTGGTGTTTCGTAAAGTATAAGACTAAGTTTTCAGTATCAAAAATTTAAATCGCGGGCGAAAAAACCTTTGAATAAAAATGGCTACGTCGCACGGTGGTCAGCTTGTCGGATCTGAATGATCGAAACAATTTTATGGTTTTAGTTTTGACAAATTGATGCTGAAAGTTAGGAAATATCAACTAGCGTTTAAAAAATGTGATTTTAATATAGGTACTGTGCATTCTGGAGATGGTACAGTCGCCTCTAAAAAAAATGTTACATATCGATTTTTTCCTGTTAAGCAAAAAACTTGAAAAATTGATACTTTGAGAGTGTGTACGTAACTAGGTTATAGCTTTTTTCTATAAAAATTTAGCTAAATTTGTTAATCTTGCTATACTATAAATCAATTTTTTGCCGTGCACTGATATTCTTTACCGTAGTCATTATATTCACTATTTTCACATACATAGTTTAAAACGGATTGATTTTTATCCTGTGAAACCGGTGTTTTGTGCCAGATGTTAAATAAATTACGTTGGCCAATCCCATGCGCCAACGCTGAAACAATAAATCATAGCTAATACAGCGGCAAGAAGCGGCAGCTGAATGTAGTACCTATACAACCCTTGAAACATGATTGAAATAATAAAGTCACAAACGCAATTGATACCTACCGATCCAGACTTTTTCAGTCCAATATATATAATACATACATAAATATACATAAAAAATAAAACACAACTTTATCTAATTTTTTTAACAAGCAAATTGAAACTTTGCAAATAGCTTAATAGTAAAAATTAAAGATACTAACCCATATTTTAAATATACTTGAAGAAATCACCATATAATCTCTGGTTTACCAACTTGGAGCACTTTTGAAAATCACCTTTCCGCGCGGATCATTATGCTATCAAACGGCCTATGACTTGTCGTAACAAGTGACAACGAGTTAGTTGATCGATTTTCTGCATTGGGGTCTACTAATATACTACTAATATTGAGGTTTCGATCATCTAAATTAGACAAGCTGCCCTCTGTGCGTCGCGTGTCGTTGCGGTTTCTGGGTGATTTGATATTAATTCCATATGAAATGAATTTAAAAATCAGTAAATATCGCCGTAATCAAATAAAACTAGTTTGATAGGTATGGTAGTAGTAATAGTGGTGGGAAGACCATATTTGGTCTAGCGACTAGACAGACGGCGCGTCCTTTTCGCAAACCCCGATTTGTCCGTACACCATATATGAAACTGATGCACGTGCAATGCAAGTTTTCTTTCTCTAAGAGGACTTAATTTTGCCTGGCTTCTCTTTGTCGAGGGCAGGGATCTTTATACTGCGTAGCAATATACACAGTGGACCCATGCTTTTACACACCTTCCGAAAGGTGGTCCTTTGGCTTCATGTTAGACTTGCATCTATCCAACATCGCTATCGTCCCAGCAGAAGTTGGTTATAGACGATAGACTTCTTTTCTTTTAAGCGCAACAGTCGTAGTCGTCGTGAGTTAACGGTAGGAGATTTATGCTGGTGCCATCCTGGTACTAACTATATGTATAGCACTTATAGCAGGCCCCTGGGTTATTATTTCTGGTTCCTCGGCTGGCTGCTTGTCGGTTCCTGGACTACACCTGCATATATTCTTGATGTTCAGGGTCAACTTATATTTTGCGTGCATCGCGTCTCACGCTAATTCGATGACGACTGTTAATCGCTGAAAAAAGAATGAGGGGCAGGGCAGATTTTTTTTTGTTTTTGCATCGGTGTTCGAGACGCCAACCTGGTCCTTCTGCATGTGAAGTTGACGACCATACCACGGCACTACCCTGCCGCCATTGATAGGTATAGGTAATTATATTCTATTTAGTAAAAATAATGAAATTGTGTAATTAAAAAAGTTTTAATTAAATAAAGCCGTTAGGCCTTAACTAAAATGTCCATATAGTTTTTTTACGCAGTTGAATAATAGAAAACAACAATAAATTAAAACAAAACTTTGTAAATACATTCCTAATCCCGCTAGAATACAAACATACTTCGAGTAAACAAGTGACATTAAATTAAAATAAAAACTGGGTAAATAAATTACTAGTCCCGCGAGAATACACGCATACTTCTTATAAATAAGTAATCAACCATTTACTTATTTATGAGTGAATGTAATCAACTGAAAATTAAAAAGAATTGATGAATGTGTATATACAAAAAGCGTATGGTTTATCGGCCGATATTCCGAATAGTTTCTCTCCATTTACAGAGCAAAAATGCATTTGTAAAACTTCTACTTTATTAAAGAGAAAAAAAAATGTTTTATCTACTCATCTATTGTCTAGCGATTAAAAAAATTATTCAAGATCATATGTACAACAATCACGATTTCTATTAGATAATATTTAAGACTAAATGTTTGAATTATAGTATTTTTTTATCTTTAATTTTAATACACCTTATATTACCCATTGTAATTTATTAAGGTTGCAAAAAAATAAAACAGGCCCTGGGTTAGTTGTTATAGTTACATAAATATAACCGAGTCAGAATCAGTGGACCAAACTGAAACTACAATATTTAAGGTTTTAAATTAATATGATGTAATATGCCAAAATATGTATATTGATAATAAAGACAAAAAATATTAAATGTAGAAAAAAGAATAAGATAAAAATCCCTAACTTCTCAGTTTTATTTAAGGCCTAATATAAATTGTTAGGAACCAAGAATAACTTGTAAGTAATAATTTTCAAAATAAATAACATAATAAAATCATTTATAATTTAGATATACTGGCTGACTTTTATTATTATTATGAAGAAAAACCTATGTATAAGCGACTCCCTATCTAATCTACTAGTAAAAATCTGTATTATTCTAAAACTAATTTAAACATACGTACTAAGGCTTAGGTATTTGTGTTAGTTTGCCTTTATGTAAAATTAAATATCCAAATGTAAAACAATGTTACAATTTCGAAATCCCAAGCTAAAATACTAACTGTTTTAAGAAATTTTATTGTTGCTAAATGGACGTAAATATTAATTAGGTAAATATACTAATATATACTGAGTATGCTGTTAATTTAGGATATCATAAATTAGGAGGAATACATCCCATTGTATTAATTCTTGTTATTATTTGTAGAAAATCTTCTACAAAAAGAAGCTTTAAATTGTTAATTGCACGAACAAATAGTTATGACCATCAAATTCGCATTTTTAATGAGTGAGTTAATGGGGATTTGTAGAAAAAAACTCGTTTAGGTGATTCGATTTGCCGTATTCGCAATAGTTAGACAATGATTTACATTTACATTTATTCGGCTTTTTTACAGCCATGATATAACAATTTAAAAATAAACAATGATTGTTATTACTAAATCCGTTTCCGGCCATTTATTTTTCCTGAAGTTTTCTTTAATGTTGGGACGGATGTGATGGAAAAAAAATTACAGCAATAATTTGCAGATACAAAAAAAAACGTGAAAAGTTATGGCAGGTGCAATTTTCTAACGGAGAAGCGTATTCTGTTTCTTTTTTTTTTCTAATTGAAGAAATGCCTGGACAGACTACAATGAATAAAATCGAAACATAAGAGAATCAGCGTTGATCTAATGAGTATCATTTTTTAGAAATAAGGGATTATGTTTCTAAAGTATAAGACTGGGTGTGGGTGTTCCCTATCAAAAATTAAAATTGCGGACGACAAAAAACTTTTAATAGAAAAAAATGGCTATTTGGTTGAGGTTTGTGACTAAGTCAAAAAAATTCACAAATCACAAATATATCTATAAAACTAGTTAGATAAGTATAGCTAATTAGATTCTCTTTAAGTAGTAAAATTAGTGAAGTTATGTAGTTATTCAAAAAAGTCAACTGTACAATAAAGAAAAATGTTCAATTAGAAAAGATGTAAAGCTTTAAGTAAAAATCCCAGGCACTTTTTTTTTGTACTTGAATAATAGAAACCAATAATAAATCAAATTAAAAATTTTGTAAATAAATTTCTAATCCCGCGAGAAAATACGCGTACTTCGAGTATAAGTAACATGATATCAAAAGCCCTAATTAGGAAACAAGAACGCAACTATAGGAATGATATAAGAAGTTATGCCCAAAAAGGTGTTCAGCAGAAAGCTATACAGTATACAACATTATTCTCCCGAAAAGGGAGGACTGATTAAAGAACAGGATCAATTTTTCAAATAACGATAGCTTGCCCACTATATTTCAGACCGAACACGTACTCATTGCGCAGTGTGCCCAGTGGATTACTGACTACAGATGGACCAACAGGAAAATAAAAATCTTCTCCCAAATCCAAGCAGCCTGAATGGCGCTTGATTCCTACACGGCCTCATCGAGAACCATGGGGAGCTGCAGAGATTGGCTGAATGCCCTTGGTAGCGCTAACAATGTGTCATCAAAATACCAAGGCAGTCTGAGCATGAGGGACCTACCTAAAATATAACCGAATCAGTATAGGTGTACAAAACTGAAACTTCCTTTACTACAATATTGAGTAAATAAGTTTTTAATTAATATGATGTATTGTAATATGTCAAATTATGTATATTGATAACAAAAACAAGAACAGAACTTAAAAATGTACAGAAAAGGGTCAAATAAAAATCCCTAATTTCTCAATTTTATTCAATACCTCATGTAAATTGTTATCAGCCAAGAATAATATATAATATAATATTATTTAGATAAACTGACTGACTTTTATTAGTATTATAAACAAAAACATATGCGTAAGTGAGTCCCTATATCTTCAAGTACAAGTCTGTATTATTCTAAAACTTATCTAAACATACGTACTAAGACTTACGAATTAAGTAAATTAATACGCGGTGGGAAGTGTATTTATGTTAGTTTGTCTTGATGCAAAATTGAATTTCCAAATGTAAAACAATGTTATAATTTCGAAATCCCAAGTTGGAATGCTAATGGTTTTGGAAAATTCTATTGTACTTAATGGAAGTAAATATTATTTAGTCAAATGTAATAATGTATGCTTTTACAAATTTAGGAAATCATAAACTACGAGGGACTCATCACAGTGTATTAATCCATGTTGTTATTTGTTTGCTCTAACACATGTATGTTTGCTTGTAGAACATAACCTAGAAGGCTTCTCATAAAGTGCTAATTGTCTGAATCAACAGTTATGATTAATAATGGTGTAATATTCATTGCAAGATCTCCCAAGGTGTCATTTCTTAAAAAAAGTAGTACATCTCGAAGAAATTCCTTAACGTTATTTGACCGTGAATATTCGCTAATACAAAACAAGCTATAAAGCTCTAAAGGTACCACTGATTCGGACACCTACTGTAAATAATAGAAAGCGCGAGAACAGCAAAACGTAATTTAGCCTAATGCAGTGAGATAAGGATGTTTCTGGAGCCAAATTCTGGGGAGGTAATGGTCACTGTAAATTAGGGAAAAGGAAAAAAGCTGACATGACAAAAGCACACTGAAAAGATCCTCATAGGAAAAGTGTGCAAGCTGTGCTTGACAATTGGCATGCTTATCTCGGCTTGGTTAAGCAGCGGGACAATAAGGATTAAAGTAACAAGTTTACTACCAGGGAGCAGCCTCACACCATGCAATGACCAGGTACAGTGAACTTAGGTAGATATATTGAGAACAACTATCAAATGTTGAATCTGGTTTATTAAGATAAATATTTTCTTTTTATATATGAAAATTGTTATCGTCGTGAGAAATGATAAAATATAAAATTTAATATATTGTGCTGTTTAAATAATAACTATAACTAAAAAAAATTTAGATTTATTTAAAATATTAAAAGATAAAAATCTGTTTAATTTTGTAATTAAACAAAAAGAGCGCACACGTCAAAAAGCACACGTGGATAAAAGCGCACACCGAAAAAGCGCACACCGAAAAAGCGCATATGAAAAATAGCGCATCTATATACCTAGTAAAACAGTGCACAATGAAATTAAGTTAATCTTCATACTTCAGACCTGGGGATTTCACAGTCCTGTCAATTCTTGAGACAAGAGAAAAAATATTTTAAAGCTTTTTTCAAGCCCTTGTAATTTTAAAGCTACGAAGGAAGATTTAAAAATTAGGAATCCTAGATTGGGGTAGATGATATTTCAATTCTATTAAAACTCCTTTACACATAGTTGATCCTGTCAATAAAATAATTTATTGAGAGGATCAACTGTCTGTAGAGAAGTTTGAAAAAAACTTTTGACCTTGTTTTTTAGATCTCGAAATTTAGAGATAGGTAAGGTAATGTGAAATCCGCCTCTATCTTTTAAAATAACTGAGTGTCCCATTCAATACCATCAAAAATGGGACACCCTGTAAATACGTGCTATGAGTTCTTTTCTTTTTTGTGTACTTATAAGTTAATTAATACGTTAATTTTTTAATAATAGGCATTTGGTCTAATTAACTTTATCAAATCACTGTTAATTTTGTCAAAGTCGCAATGTATATTTAATTAGGTTAATATTCGAATAATTAGGTCAGAGATGGAACTGGTCTTCCAAAATTACAATACTTCTAGTTGTGAAGGGGTTGAAAAGGGTAAACAAGGAAATTTTTCCATAAACAGAGTAATTTGCGGAAAAGCGATATCTGTCTCCGAAAACAAAATTTATACTGCAATAAATATTTAGTGTGCGACATCTACACAGTTAAGCTTGTTTAGGAAAGATTATTTAGAAGAAAAAACAAAAGGTAGCAAAACAAAACTTTGTAAAAAAAAAGACATTGAGTAAGGCATTAATTTTTTTTTTTTGATATTTAACATTGAACCTGGGCTTACGATACCCACGGTGGATAGAATAGACCAGTGCTCGGATCTTATAAAAATATGTCGAATTTTCACGACACTGGTGGTCCAGCTGATTTTTGTAAACAAAAGTTAGATGTGATATGAACAACTAATATTTTTTGAATTTTTTAAAAACTAAGTTAATTTTCAGACTATTCTTTAGTATATTCTTTTAAAATAATATTTTTCAGACATACCAGCTGTTATTTTTTTTAGCCCGTTTCATTTCTCTTTACAAAAAAGTTAAAATTTGAAGAAAATAATGTGTTCGTTTCAGCTTCAAAAATAATCCGCTGACCTACATCTTTGTTTACTTCCCAAGTCCTCGGTTCACCTTTGCTACTAAACGATCACATTCGGTTTGACTTGTAGTTTAAGTATTGTTTAATAAAAAATAAAGCGGGTTAAAAAAAATAACGAGAATAAGTCTAGAAAATTATATTTTATAAGGATGTACCAGAAAACAGTGGGAAAATTGCCTTAGTTTTCAAAAAATTCCAAAAATATTAGCAGTTCCGTTGTTCATATCATATCTAACTTTTGTTTACAAAAATCAGCTGGACCACCAGTGACGTGAAAAATTCGACATATTTGAGGGCACGGCAGTGCCTCGCCAAGTTCGCGCGCCATAACCATATTTTCTGGAAACATTTCAGCCGATATTTGACCTACCTAAAACTCTACTTCGGAATAGGAATATAAAAGAAATTGTGTTCGAATTCGCGAAATTTTTACTTTTAAATTGCATCTTGACTTTATGCCTGCTGCTTACGGTATTTGACAGGCGCTCAAATTTATAGTTTTTGTAAATTGGATGCTCCTTATATTATTTAATTATTAGATTTGGCTTGGAATATACTTTTTAAAAATACCCCATATCGCAGTTTTGATAACTAGTTTCTGTGATATTAGCGATAAATTTTTAAATGATAAAAAAATAACATTACCACTTTTGTGTTAATTTCAGTGTCCTTATTTAAAACTATAGTCCACATGTATAAACAGTGACAATGACAATTATTTTTTTTAAATGACGCTCAGAATGACAACCGGTAACGACAACAAAGTCACTGTTGATACATGGGACTAACATAATTTGAAATAAGGATACTAAAATTAACACAAGATCGGTACTGTTAAAATTGCTAATATCTCAGAAACTATGGCTCTAAACTACGGCATATCGGGTATTTTTGGAAAATATGTTCCAAGCCTAATCTATTAATTAAATAATATAAGGAGCATCCAATTCACAAAAACTATAAATTTGAGCGCCTGTCAAATATGGTAAGCATCAGGAATAAGGTCAAGATGCAATTTAAAAGTAAAAATTTCTCGAATTCGAACACAATTTTTTGTATATTCCTATATCAATTATTAATGGTCTACAAGGGTGGGAAAAAATATAATGAGACACCCTGTATAATGTATAGTCGTGGCCGTTCTAGTTACTTACTTGTTCCTATATCTCTAAGGCTTTAACCATGTCTTCGCTATCCACTGCTGCCTATTTTTGACTTATAATTAATATACAAAGTAAATGTTTTTATGACATCTATTCATTTAATGGCATTTGTGTATATTTTCAAGGCCATCATTGGAATACTTAGTTTGTATTTTTATCTATAAAATTCAGCATAATTTACTTCCAGAAAATTTAATAATCAACCCGAACAACATTTATATTTGACTTGAAATAATTCAAATTTTTACGTTGATAATTACAGATCTAATTTAAAATTTAATTCAATTTTTTATAAAGGGCTTTTAAAATTTAATCAATTAAAAAATAAAATAAAATCAAAAATATATTTTTATATCTTTATTTAAAAAATCGTAATTAATTTAGTTTCATTTATAAAAATTTTGTACATAGTAGCAAATTGCTAAATGAAATATATTACTACTACTACTAGCTTAAGGCCATCATAGACAAAACGTCATTTTAAACAAAAAACTTAAAGGTATTAGAGACTTATTGAAATAAAACCTGACTTAATTTTAGAGTCGACTTTATTCTGACACATTTGCACAGAAAACTAACAGCTGACCTCTCAAAATTGACACACCAAAGCGAAAGCTAATAATACAGACGCTAACTTTTATTTAATAAATACCGACACTAACAAATCCGCTTTTTAAATACAAAAAGGCCGAATTTTGAAGCAGAGCAGCTGCTTTTTATATGTAAATCTGTCACCATAGGGTCGATTTTAAAATAAAGTCAGGTTTTATTCCAATAAGTCCCTATTGTCTCTAACCCTAATCAGAAAACTATTAACAAATATAATAATAAAGAACCTGGTATGATATTTTTATCTAAATGATGTCCCTCTACTTATTTAGATACAAACATGAAATGCATTTTAAAATAGTAATTTTTTATAGCAATCATAATAAACAAAGAAATAACTAGAAATTTTGTTTGTACACTAATTAGCGAATGTCAAATTTCTTTAGTAAATCATATAGGCCACCAGACAAATTTGTACTAAAAGAACTTGACAGGGCCGACACAGGTGCATGTCCAATACAGGCGCATAGCCGTTACAGAAGCACGGCCGTCACAGGCGACGCTCCCCTACTTGTTTTTCTTTTTTATCGTGGTTGTTTTTCGATCGTTTAATTTCATTTCCATTTTGTAAATTCTCTCGGGCTTTTGTGTAAAACGTAATAAAAATTCCGATTCTAATTGCATTTTTATTGTCGGGAAATGTAGAAGAAAATTCAGGCTATAAATGTATGTAGACATTAATAATTCTTTAATTAACCAAAACAGTATCCTATGCACAGGGACTTTCGTCTACCAGATGAGCCAACAAAAAATTGCACTTAGACCATTTAGTAATAAATGTTTGTATCTCTATCTATTTATTTAGCCTTTTTCGATCCATTTTTGGACATACTCCTCCCCCCAATATCCTCCACTCTTCTCTGTCTCTCGCCGTGTTTATTCATCTAGATCCCGCATGTCTCGTCAAATCATCCGCTCATCTCATTTGCGGTCCTCCTCTTCTTCTTTTATTTTCCCAAGGTCTCCAGTTTACAATATATTTGATCCATCGATCGTCTTTCTGTCTGATATTATGATCGGAAAATTTCCATTTTACTTTTGTTACTTCTCTTCTGACATCCCTTAATTGTGTTTTATTTCTTATCCATTAATTCCTGTTTCTATCTGTTAGCTTTACACGTAACATTTGTCTTTATATTAATCTTTGGGCTTTTGTTACCTTATCCATTTTTGATTTTGTACGTGTCTAGGTCTGGGATTCATTGGTAAGTACAGAAGGATACATTGGGTATATACTTTCGTTTTTTAAAGTACAAGCCAATTTTACTCGTCTCTTGATTTCAGCTGTTTGGTTTTTTTTTTGGTTTAATATTTTGTCCCCGATATATATATATATATATATATATATATATATATATATATATATATATATATATATATATTCCTCTACCTTTTCTATTTTTCCTGGTTTATTCTGATGCTAATATCTTCATGTGTGTTTGTTATGAGTTTAGTTTTAGTGTGGTTCATACTCAAGCCTATACTTATAGCTGCCAGTTCTGCCAGCATTTTTATTAGTACTTCTTTCTTATCTGTCATTAAGGTGATATCGCCAGCATATCTTAGGTGGTTCAAGTATTGTACGCTTACTTTGATGCCTATTTCTTCCCAATCTAAGTTTTTTAAAACATCTTCTAAGGCCTGATTAAATAGTTTAGGGGATATTGTTACACCCTGTCTGACACATTTTATGCAGATTGGCTTGATTCCTTCGTGGATTTTAATTTTGATTTTGATTGATGTAGTTGCTTTGCTACATATATTACCTATTAAGTCTGTGTATCTGTAATCTATTCGGCTAATAGTTAAAGATGCTTTTACTTTTCAGTGCTCAGTGCTATCGAAAGCTTTTTCAAAGTCTAGAAACGCAATATGTAGTGTGTACTGAAATCTTTTCTAAAGCCTGCTTGTTCTTTTGATTGATATCCGTCAAATTTTGTTGTTATTTTACCTGTTAATATTTTCGTAAAAAGCTTAAAATTTATATTATATCATATATATTTTTTAGAAAGTTTAAGGAAAGGTAAATCTTATCTGCTTAAAATAAGGAATTTAAAATAATTTCGTTTAATTTAATATTAACATAATTCTTTAAGACTTGTGTAAGTTTTTACTGAAAAACATTAATTAGAACAATGATTATTATGAAACTACTAAAGTTAAGTATTATCATTTTATTGGCAAAAAATGAGAAACTTTATTTTATATAACAGCGCTTATATCTATAACTTCAATTTTCTTTATTTAATTTTAAAAGTTAATTTTAAAATGGCTGGTAAATGTTTAGATCTAAATAGCAACAAAGATAAAGTTATTTATAATAGGATAAATACTTTTTGAGGAATACTAATTTAGTAAAAAATTTAAAATACCTAATATTTTTTTTTGTTTTTTACATTACCTTAAAATATTTTCACAGTTCTGCACCACTCCAGTCATAAAATAATACATCTTGACTAAAAGTTATTTCACACAATTTTTTCCGACACAAAAGTTGTAAAAACTTTATTATTATAAAAACATAAGCACCATATTTTTTTTAAATTTGCGTTTAAAAAAAAATTACACCTAAAAATTATTTGAGATAGTCTTACATAAGAAATTTTAAATTGTTTTTTAAATAAAACTTATTTTATTTTTTTGCACTTTATCTCTCACTAACTTTAAAAAGTCTTGTTTTTCATGAGAGTTTAAAAGTAATAAACGTGCCCTGTAAGCCAAACTGAGCAAGTTCGCAGCGTTATGCGCGAAAAGACTGAACTTTCCCGCTTTCCATGCTGTGCACCATATTATAGCATCGTGGAAAGCGTGGCGTGGCGGGCAAAGGCATGTCTGGAAACCTCTTATCACTCTTTTCCACGTTTATTGGTTAACATTAAATCAAACTTAAGCAAAATTCAACTGAAAAAAAGTATATATAGTTTTTGCAAAGTCACTTGAATAACTCCTAATACGGGGTTCTATCGATTTCATGAGATTTTGCTTCATTCTGCCCTTCAAAAGTTATCCAAATTCATATAAAATCTTCCTGGTATAATTTCAACCGTACCGACAGAGAAAAGGCGCTAAATCAGTGTCGTTTCTGTAGGTGTAGGAATAGAAAGTTTTATTATCTATTTTTATTTCTTTAGTTTACGCCATAATTATATGAAATCATTTTCATGAGTATATCTACCGCCGTCCATGTCACTTTCCTGAAAGGATATGCCGTTGGTCGGCTTTTATCTTTGTTCAACTCACTTTGCAAAAACTATACCTACTAAATATTTGTCTTTTTAGGTCACACATATACTATACTATAGTATTGTGAGCTATGGTGATCCTAATTTTTTCGAGAAAAAAAAAGTTGCTTCGATTTCAAAATTTTTTATATATCTTTGCGTTTCAGATGATTTTGAAACTTTTTTGTTGCGCCGTCTGTCTGTCTGTCTGTCTGTCTGGCTGTCTGTCTGTAACGACCAACGCGCATAACTCAAAAACCGCTTGGCCGATTTTAATGAAATTTGGTAACTAGGCTGGGTTTTGGGCCGAGATGGTCCCATTTAAAAATGAACAAAATCCACCGAACACAAACCAAATAAAAGGGTGGGGGTAGATTTCAAAAATTAGAGTTTATGGGGAAATATGGCGTGTGTGATATCAAACGAAAGGTAATTGAGTCTGGAGTTAAACAGAATACATTTTAATTTATTTAAAAAAAGGGTGGGGGTATATTTCAAAAATTGAAGTTTAAGTGAAAATATGGCGTGTGAGATATCAAACGAAAGGTAATTGAGTCTGGAGTTAAAAAAAAACATTTTAGTTTTTAAAAAAAGGGTGGGGTAGATTTGAAAAATTAGAGTTTAAGAGTCTGGAGTTCAATAAAATATACTTCAGTTTTTAGTTATATTAGCTTTCAAGTAGATACACTAAAACTATAGTACCCAGTGTGAGCTTATGTGCCCATAGATTGGCAGAGTCTTTTATTTTGTTTTGCTAATCATATTTTTGCTAAAATTGCAAAAAAATGTAGTTAGATATTTTTGGATATTTTCTTGCAATGGTTTTTGTTACATTTGTTAAATATTTGTTTAAAAAATAAAAATAAATACTTTAACTATAGATCCTTAGTTAGTTAGTAGTTAGTAGTAGTGGCGGGGAGACCGTTTTTTGTTTAGCGACTAGACACATGGCGCCTTTTTCGCAAACTCCGATTTGTCCTAATACCATATACTAAACTGATGCACGTGCACCTTAGGATGCAAGTTTTCTTTCCCTAAGAGGACTTAATTTTGTCTGGCGCCTCTTTCTCCAGGGCAGGAAACTTTATACTGCGTAGTGGACCCACGCTTTTACACCCGTTCCGAAAGGTGGTCCTGCTATATGTTAGACTTGCATCTATCTAACATCACCATCGTCCCAGCAGAACTTGGTTATAGATGATAGAATTCTTTCCTTTTCAGCGCAACAGTCGTGGTCGTCGTGGGTTGATTGCAGGGGATTTATGCTGGTGCCATCCTGGTTCCGACTAAATAACGCTTATAGCAGGCTACTGGATTATTATCCCTGGTTCCTCGGCTGGCTACGTTTCGGCCCTTGGACTACACCTGCGTATATTCTCGATGTTCAAGGTCAACTTATATTTTGCGTGCATCGGCTTGCATGCTAATTCGATGACGTCTGTTGAGCACTGAAAAGGAAGTGAGCGGCAGGGCGGATTTTTTTTTATTTTGGCATCGTTGTTCGAGGCGCGAACCTGGTACCTTCTGCATGGAAAGCCAACGACCATTCCACGGTACTACCTTGCCGCAGGACTATAGATCATTAACTCAAACATTGTTTTTTAAAATTAATTTTAATAGAAGCACCTAACTTAACGACCTTATATTGCTATTAGATTAAAGCAGATGTCGTATTAATCAATATTTCGAAAAACTTAAAAACATAAATCACATTCTTAAAGGAAACCACGGGCAGATTTAAGTGCAAGAGAAGTACCTTCGGTCATTTTACATCAAGTTTTTGTACCGCGGGGAATCAAACAAATAAAAAACGCAAAATTGATTTTTTAAAATAAATATGTATTTCTCCATTATCCGGCATGTATTTATTTGTATAAAATACATATCCCGTTGATCCAATATCTTTTTTTTTTCTGTACATACCAATACAATTATATTGTCAGAAATTGAATAATTATTAAATTTAATAAATCAATTTTTACAAAGTTTAATTCCCTGGGGCATACTAACGAACTAATGAATGGTATGTGTGAGTACGCCCACATAATTTTGTTTAAATTTAAATAATAAGAGCGAAAAAAAAACTAAAATAAAAACACCAATAAAAGGATTCAGGTTACAGGTTCGATATAACTACATTGTTTTGAAAAATCCAATTATTTGTTTTGCGTCGTGATTTAATGAATTTAGGAAATATATTATACATTTTTGGTTCGACATTAAACAATATGTTCTTGTGTTTTAGAGTTTTTCGTTTTCGAAACTCACATATGTCAAGCAGATCTGATATTATAAGTGGTAGGTTTTGGTTCTTGATAGTTATTATATTTTATCATAAATCTAAGTATAATCTTTGAAATTAATTTCCAGTTTCCGAAAATAACAAGTTGGTTGGATATCTTTTATTTTTAAAAACCTTACTTTTAGTATGTTCTTCTGAATAACTCCTAGGGGTTTTAAAAAGTTAGCACAAAAACAAAAAATCCATAGACTCTACAGGTGCAGAGTAAATTATTTAATTGTGTTGCGAGACAATATTTATTAACTGGATAAATTTGAAAATGAGTTTCCTTGGTTTCCCCATAACATAATTAATGTGTGCTTCATACTTTGAGTTCTGATTGAGATAAATTCCTAAATATTTAACAGAGTTTTGTTTAAGAATTTTCGTTTTACATCTACAGTTTACTGCATGGTCATAGTTTTAATATGAATTGTTTTGTTTAATATTGAAGGTTTTTCTGTAGTTGTGAATGTAGAATTCAGCGTCAGTAAGCTGCTATCCAACTAAAGTTTTATTTTTCTGATTATTTCCTCTGCTTTGCTATAGGTTTTTTCCATAAACATAAATTGTGAATAGAATAGAGCCAAGAACCATACCCTATGGCACACCAAATTCTGCAGACAGCAGCTCACTTTTTTCAGTACCCACTAGTACTTCTTGTGATGTTTTTGCTAAAAATGAGTTAATTAAATTTAAAGGTGAATTTCTTATTCCAATGTCATCAAGTCGCTCTAGCATTATTCGACGTTTAACAACAATAAGAGCGAGTATCAATGTCGTTATGTTCAATGTTTTGTATCACAAGGCCCAGTGGGAGCACTCGGACTATTGTGCAATTCCGGCATTAGAAAAGGGTCTTTCTTTTACTAAAAAGATAAGAATAAGCTTTCCACTTGAAAATATGTGACAATTAATTTAATAGCTTGTAAAAACCTATCAATAATAAAGCAACATGAGACACGTATCTAGAGTAGATTTTTCAGTCTACTGCGATTAGTTAAGCGATACATTTAAAAAAGAATTTATCAAAAAAGTAATTATCTTCTTCTTTTTTTTATTTAGGTAAGTCTTTGTCTAACAAGTTATGTTGTAAACTAGATTTTAAAGTAAAAAAGAACGGCACTGACTTGACTTTTCGCAAGCTCTCCGAAGATTGAAAAATTGGTTAAGTGGAACAAAATCATGAGGCAACTGATTGATTGATTATTGAGTCTGATTAAATATCACAATAATAAAACAGTGATGAAGCTAGTAGAGAAAAGATGGGTAGGGTTAAAAACATGCAGCATCCCATGACAGCTGTGTCCAGAACAGGATTTCAAGAATGCATATACCTTACTAAGTTAGAGGCCTAAAATGCCGAGAAAAGTTATTTCTTATAATACAGGTCACTGCCACTTCGAAGCACATGCCATCTGTTTTTAACCTTGGTATGAGTGATATATTTTACAGACATAGAGATGCGACAAACCCCTCTAAGTCTTTTGCTTATGTTACTTTCTTATCATGTTGAATGACGTCTCAATTTTATTTTGCATAACCCTTAGTATATATTTTGACAAAGATCGTTTATTTTTATTTTACGATGCATATAAATTAATAAGGATGGAAGGTGAGACCATCCTACAGTATAGAGGACCAATAGTTCCATCTATATTAATTTTGACTTAAACAAAGTTGACTTTGATAAATTTGCCCCGTCTCTATTTCTTTTAAATATGTCATACATACAGAGTCTCCATTTAAACCTATCAGCAAACGACTATTCATTAACGTACTTCCAAGATCTAGAAAAACTAAAGGATATGAAACTCGGAGAAGCTGTAGCTGGGTCCCTTATATCAGCACAAAAAAAGGTTAAGGTTACTTAATTAAATGTATGGAAATAGCTCGCCGTTGCGAAGAGGAGCCTTAAGGGTCCCTTCTATCAGCACAAAAAAAGATTAAGGTTACCTTAATAAATGTATGAAAATGGCTGGCCATTGTCTTAAGGTTAAAAAAAAAATATATATAAAAAACGCAAATTAAAATTCGAAAAATCACCACAGGTTAAAAGCTGTTATTCATAAAAACTTGAGTAAAAAAACATAAATTTCAGAATTAGGTCATTCTGGTGCATTTACAATTGCATAAAATATTAGGTTTTCAAACCAAGTTAAATAAATTTTTCTTAAGTTAAATCGAAGCACAACGTACAAACGTAGTTTCTTCTGGACACACACCGCACTTCCAACAACGGATTTCCCAAATCAACACCAGACGTACGTGAAAGTGTAAAATAGTGTCAAAGTTGAATATTCCTGCGGTCATAAACCGTAACGTACTTCGTGGATTGCGCAAAGCAAGCCATTACCTAGGGAAACATTCTTCGGAGGGTCGTGGATAAATTTTAGAAAAAAGGGATGGATAAACTAATAAAATGCTACGATGCGGTACAAATTTTATTGCAACATAAAATATACAGCTATAATAAATTACAATTGACGAGCAACTAATAAATTCTGGTAATCAAATTAGATACAAAATTGATGGTTTGTTTACATTTTTAACTTCAAAAAGAAGTCCTATAGTAGTTAAGTGGCTTATTGTCAAAAATCGAGTCCTCGAGTCCCATGGGATACTTGCAAAAGATTTTATAAAAACCTGCCTTATATATTGCCAATCGATCACACATATTTCACCTGGAATTTCTCTCAGTAGGAGGGCCTGTGTGACATCATAAATTTAAGATGGCGGTTTTTTTTATATTTTTTGACAAACTTTGGCTTTTAACTTTCGCTAAATTAATTTTACAGAAGAACTGTGTTTCTTGCCCAATCTTAAAGTTTTATATTTTTTTTAGTATTTAAAAAAATATCAATATCTTTTTTAATTTTTGAATATAAAGCTTAATAAAACGAGGATTAAATTGCTATTCTATTGTGAACAAACCACAACCAATACAATTTTTGTGTAAAGTTGATGTGGAAAATTTAAAAGTTTGTTAAAAAACATAGAAAAAATCGCTCAGGAGCTCTTACTCAAATTTAAGGCAAACACTGGGTGACTTAAAATTAGGTAAAAAAAGTAATCACTTAATATTATCAGCGTATATAGAAAACACAGTAGTTTCACATGTACTACCTGTGCAAAGCACTAGTTTTTTGAAATATATGTCATTTACTGGTTAATCAATCTCAGGAAATAAAATCAAAGATTGAAAAGAGAGTAATGCTTTTCAATATATCAAAAAACTAAGGGTGAAGCTGCCACTCTGCTATGTTTTTAGACTTTTCTTATAAATGTAGGGCATAAACAGAGAAAAGGAATGAAATAGCCAGACTTAAATCTCTATTGTCCAATACTTGGAACTTCATAAACGAAAAGAATCAAGCATTAAGAAATGATGTAAAGGAGGAAAAGTTAAATTACTTTGATCAGGAAATGTTGATAACGTAACAAGAGTTCCTAAATAGAAGCTACATTATAGTATACAACAGAGGAATAAACTAATCCAAAGAAAACAAGAATGTTACTCATTGATATCGAGTCAACTGTTTAGAGTGTTACCAAATCAGATTCTAATTATATTGAATATTTCCAATGTCAACAAAATTACTCTAAACACCAAGCACTAAGCCCTTTCGAAAAGTAATTACTAGCAGCAAGCACCAACGACTTTGGGAAATCTTAGTGCCTGCAATTCCCAAGTTATAATTCAACTGTCAAGCACCAATCATCCAAAAAGTGTTCGTAATCATTGTCGATTACTTGCAGTTGCTTTTGAGTACTGCCCAAGTAAGGTTCTAATCGACCCCTTAATATTTTTCCATTTTCTCTTTGTCCAATGAGGCCACAAGAACATTTAAAAAATGAACAAAAATAAAAATTAGCGTTCTTGAATAATAATAAAAACAAACAAATATATTCCTTAATCTCAATCACACTTGCATAGGCTTCACTGAGTCTGTGAAAATCTAGGGTGTATTGTAAGCACCATACTAATTTCGTCCACTTTATCCATTTTGCTTAACCTTACTTGCAAGCTCACTAAAGTGCTTGAAGCACTATTGATATTATGCTCAAAGCATTTTCAGGCCAATTACTGCCCTATTCTGCAACAAGCCGAACAGTATTATAAAATCAAAAATTAACATATAGCCTTTTATTATCTTCTCTAGGACATGCTTAGGTTTACACTATCCAATCCACTCTTCTATGTTTTCTATATAAAAGGAATAAAATGGCCAGATTTAAAGCTTTGTCTATTGTCGAGTGCTTGGGACTTTATAAACAAAAAGATTCAAGCATCAAGAAATGATGCAGAAAATTTAAAAGAAAAAAATATTCTACTGATTCTAAAGTACTTTGGTCAGGAAAAGTTGGCTACGTAACGAGAGGTTCTAAATAAAAGCTACGGTTGGGTATATTGTATTTTTATCGACTTTGTCGAATTAGCTTGTCCCTAAAGTGCTTGCAATTTTATTAAAGTGCTAAAGCACTATTGACATTGGTGCTCAAAGCAGCTCTTCAAGAACTTTCAAGGCCCTGCCCTTCAACAAGCCGAACAGTAACGTAAAATCAAAAGTTAACATATGACGTCCTATCCATTTGTTATCTTCTTTGTGACATGCTTAGGTTTACACTATCACTACTACTATGTCAGTTTGGAACGTTTTTTAATGCTGTTCAACGCTCATTCTCCACCTTCTTTGATTATGAGAACCATCTTTTTTTAGGTCTTTTTGACTCATTGATCTTTGGATTGACTATAGCAATCCCAGTTTAGGACGCCCTTTTTTTCTGCGCCCTATTGGTTGCCATTCTAGGACCTGCTTAGGTAATCTTTCGTCGTTCATCCATTGTACATGGCCGTACCATATCAGTTATTTTGTAGTGATGTCATCCGTTATGCTTCCCTCGATTCCCATTTTTTCTCTTATGATCTCATTTCTACTATGATCTGTTCTAGATATTCTCAATGATCTTATTATTGCATCCATTTAGATATTTAGACATTTTCCATTTTTGTTTTGTATTTTTCTGTTACGCGTCTCTATTCCATACAATAGAGTTCTTTTCACCATTGTTTCTTGTTTGATTTTATTTTATTTTTTTCCAGTTCTTTACAGTCTGTTCCTGTCTTATCAAATATGACACCTAAGTATACATACCCATTGCGTAGAGATATTGTTTGTCCATTGTCTAGTTCTAACTCACTTGTTTCGTTTCCAATACATAAGTTCTGTGTCTTGTCCACGTTCACTGTTGACCCCCACTTTTGGTATTCTTGTGTTAACTTTCTCATTATATACTCTATGTCTTCTTTATTATTAGCGATAATTACTTGGTCGTCAGCAAACTATAGTGTGTGTGTATGGTAAATCGGTTGTTCTGTTGTATTCCATTATTACACTATTAAAAGAGTATAATTTTACTTGATAAGACTATGACTTGTCAAATATTTTAATCAAGGCAACGAACGGCGCCATAAGTAACCATAAAAAAAGTTGGGAAACTTTACAATTCCTTTTTTCCCCTTGTTTAACACACGATAAAATGTTTAAAGATTCACAGCGTGTTTCGGGAAGGATATAGCTTGAATTTTAACTGGGACGTGCTGGCAAGAAATCATGTTGAATTTAACAAAAACAAATGTTATCGAAAGTATATTGAAAAGATAAAAATACAGTCATGTTATTGCAAAAATTTTGATTTAAATTATACATGTAGTATTTTATTTCTTAGTGTAGTGGCGGTTTATTTGCTTTAGGTTACTTTTAAAATGCACTAAAAAAATATGAAATTTAAGAAGAGTCGGAAAAGCACTGTAGAGTTGATTCAGTAGATGGTATTCCTTTCTGAACACAGGATACCTATCAGTTTTTAAATAAAAAACAAAGAATACAACCCATAAACAACAAGGTAAATTAAAGAAAGAAAAATAAGAAAAAACTTTTTTGTCTTCGGCCGGGACTTGAACCCGGAATCGCTTGCTCTGTACGCAAGACAATACATACATTTTCAGAATACTTCCTTCTATGCATGTGTGAGGTGTCTCAATACAAGAACCAGAAATTCTCAGGGTACTAACTTGACCAAGCCATCCAACTTATCTCTATAATTCTTCTTTGCCACTTCTTTGTCAAAGGTATGAAAACTCAAATTAGACTTTTCGTGTGTTAAAATTTCTGATCGCAATGGGCGATTGCCAATATAATTTTTAGATACCAAATTGCAAATAATGTAAGAACCTAAAACTATAAACAACAAGTGAAATTAAAGAAAAAAAAATAAGAAAAAAGTTTTTTGCGGATTCACCTGTTTTGCAGCGGGTTACTAGATGGTGGATCTTTAAGCCGGCGGCCGACATCAAACGCCGAATCGCACACCTGTTTTGCAGTTACGCCCAGCGACAGCCTACATCGGCACTCGTTTGATCTCTATATTTTCATTGATATTTGACAAGTGTAGCAACTTATATTTTAATTCTGTAAACTTTGCCTTTACAATGAAACCATTGCTGACTTAGTGTAATAATAACTAAATTTTCCAGTAATGGCTAACAATATCAACTTAATTCATAAAACAACTAATAACAAACAACTTTGTACAAAGTAACTTTCAAGGTTTATTTTAATTTGTCTCAACGAACTACTCATTTGTTACAAGCTGCTTGTGGGCAAATGGTGCCACATCGTGCTATCTTGGCGTCTCTTTGATCGTTATAGTTTGATCGTCAACGATCCCTAACATCTGGTGATTTTATTTGAACTTGAACTTGTTTGTCCTAGCCAGAGACCCTGTATGTATGACATATTTTTACCAAAGAGACACACGACAAACCTATCAAAGCCACTGAAATTAACATTTTTTGGTTCTGTTATTTTCTTGCCAAATTCATTGGCGTTTCACTAAAATAATTTGAATGGTCAGCGGTGAGTGACATCAATCATGATGCATGCCTGTATAGGTTTTGTTATAAAACGTTTACCTATAAGAGTTTGTCGCGTCTCTATATCTTTAAAATATGTCATACATACAGGGTCTCTAGATCTAGTCAGGCGCGTAGAGCTAGAGGGGTTTAGGGGTTAAACATGCCCCATGAGGCAAATAATAGCGTGCATTGTTAATAAACTTATCTGAATTTTTTTAAATAAAATATTTGATATACCTAGATACTGTAACAAAATGGAATTTGAATATAAATATTATTTTTGTCATTTACAAGGTATTAAATAATTTTAATTAAATATTGTTTTTGAAATCAACAAGCATTAGTTACATGCAAGACAAGGTACAGAACAAATAAAATTTATGGCGACGCAGCGACTTGTTTTTGGCATGATTTTCAGTGCTCTAATTTAATTAAAAGTTATATTTGGCTAATCTGTCCCATGAGCCACTCGATTTTATTATTATTTTTTAATTTTTTATACTGGGACTTTTTATCCTATCAGGATCAATTGCCCAGTTTCGCAAGGTTAGAGCAAAGCTAAATCATTTTAAACAATCACAATTCACTAATATCGTGGCATAGGCTGGTGTCTTGTATCTTTGTCTGGAGCGCTTAAATCACAGTGTTTCTTTTTCTTTGCAGACCGGTCTGGCATTAGAGTTTGGGCATCAACGGCAAGCTATAAGTAGAGTCCCTGTATGTTGACATATTTGGATATATTAATATATCCAAATATGTCAACATACAGGGACTCTAGCTGTGAGTACCTACACAGCAGGGTGGTTTTCACCAAGATAAAAAAAAAGCCGTTAGAAACCATTCTTGAGTAGATTTCCGTACGCTTGACCGCTTGATTTAACGGGGCTTTTTTAACTAGGAAATGTTATATTTGTCATGTATTTTAGCTTTGTATAAAATTATTTCCTTTTTATTCATAACTATTTTGATCTATCTTTACTTTTATTATTGCTGTTTGCAGTGTTCTAAAATATATTTTCTATTTTTTCTAGTTTTTTAACATTAAATACAAGCCATTCGTTGCCCTAAAATCGGAATTTTTAATCAATATAATATACCAAACCTAAGCATTAATACTTAAACAGTTGATTAAATAATTTTCCTAAAGTCAAAATGTTTAAGGATTTCAAATATTTGCAAAATAGCAACAAAGTGAATTAACAACAAAATTAAATAAACATAAAGAAGTGAACATGTGAAATTTCAAAGAAGAAAATTGAACAGGTATGTATGATTTTCCTACATGGTTTATATGATCGAAGAAAACACTTATAGTATTACTACCCTTGAAACCTCCAAATTCCCTTTTAAGATCATAATAAATTTGACGTTTAATACTTCAAATATTTCAAATTTATAACTTCAGTCATTCAACTTGTTGCACAAATTGGTAGCTTGCAACATTCAAGCCTTGGTTACTCGATTTGACAGTACCACTGTCAAAGAGCTCGCCTGTTACAATCCATTTATGCATTCAACTAAAAAACTGTGATGACAACAGAAATAGGATCCAGAACGGGATATATATATACTGTACTTATTTTTAGGATTTTCAGCGATATGATATATATCTTGCAACGTTTAATTTTATATAAATAACTACTTCTTTTTTATATCGAACTAAATGAACAGCCATTTAAAAGTCTAAAGAAATATTGTGTGGATTAAAACCGCCGCATGTATTCAAATAAGTCATACGATATTTTCCCATCTAACATCCAACTAAACCAAAAGAAATTTGATAGTGTATGCCTGTGCTTTTGACGAAATCGGTCGATTTGACTGCAATACAATATGCAAGGATTAGATCGATTTTGAATCTGAAAAGTACTGCGATGCAGTATCGTATGTTTTGCGTCTAAACTCTCAATTCAATCGTACAATTTTGTCATACATTCCTTTCGCACGAATCCGCAGTATTGTCGGATACGATTTTGTTTTGGATCGAATCCTTAAACTAGGGTACCGCAGTAGATCTCTTGTGTGTATAAAATAAATATAAAATAGTTTTAAAAACATTACAAACTTTAATGAACACAAAATTAAACTCTGTTGCAATTTAAAATTTCTTACAAGAATTTTCTGATGACCAATAAAACAAACAAGACCCAAAATATGAAAATAAACACTTTAACTTACCATAGTAACAAACTGCAAAATAATATTGAAATAGAAAAATCTTATGTTCCTTTACTGACAATTAATTTAGAGGTTTTGGTTTAAGTTGAACAAAACTTAAAATGGGATCTTGTTTCCTCAAAGTTTGAGTTTTTATTAATGGTAGGTTGGACGTAAGGAATCCCTTATCCCCTCTTTAAAGAGCTTGGAGGATCGAAGTCAGTGGCGTTGCTTATAATCCTAAAGTTTATTTTACATTCTAGCTAACTGGCTAAACAAGAAAACCTAAACAAAAACAGAGATAAAATGACATTTTATAGACAACACTTTCTTATCTGACAGTTTTTCCATAGCCAATCACTTTCAAGGGAAAACCCTTTCTCTACTTGAAGTATGCCCACGCTTAACCATAACAACCCCACTCTTCAATTTTTAGTAGTTTTTCACGCACTACCTGATGTGTAGGTGATGAATCGATGATTCATATGTGAGTGGGCCTTGCAGCCCTTCCACTGCGACCACCAAAGGGTCTATTGTGGCCCACTTTTGAGTGGTTTCTAACCACTGTATGCCTAATCCTCCAAAAAGGCCGGCTATCAGTTTAAGTGAGACACTGTTCAGATCTTCTGAGTCGATCTGAGGTTTACCAAAAGTATTCTGACGTAAACGTGCAATAGCCGGACATTCGCACAGTACATGTCTGACTGTTTCGTCATCCTCCATACAGAGTCTACATTCGGTCTCTTCTGTTAGTCCCATTCTGTGCATGGTTACTCTCAGTCGACCCGTAAAAAGACCAGTCACTATACGTATCTCCTGTCTGGTAAGTCCAATAATGTTCCTGGCTCTGTTTCTATAAGGTCCTTTAATAAACTCTTTAGAGTGAACCAGTTCTGGTATATTTATCCAGTATTGTTGGAAGCTATTCTCCATCCATTGTTATATGGTTGATTTAGCAGCATTGTATAATATCCCCAGGGCTGGCTCGGGGCCTAAAAATTTGGCAGATGCCGCTTCCCTCGCTGCTAGGTCTGCGGCCTCGTGCTCAGAATGCCCTGGTATCCATACTTATGATACACTGTTAGTGCTACCAAGCGCATTCAGCGAATCCTTACAGCTCCTCACGGTTCTCGATGAGACCGTATAGGAATTAAGTGCTTTTAAGGCTGCTTGACTGTCGGAGAAGATTTTTCTTGTCCTGTTGGTCCATTCGTGGTCAGTAAGCCACCGCATGTGTAGGTAGGCGGCAACCAACTGTTTACCAATGTAGAGGAAGGCGGAACCACTTTCTTATCTCTGCAAAACCTTGTTTTGCGCTTTTCGTTTTCCCAAACTAGTTTCGTACAGTGGCACAGTCCAGGGTAATTTACATTCTTGACAGTATCATAAGTGTCCCTCCTTAACAATTTAGCCGCTGAAGTCTTTATGGGAAATCTTCGTCATTTTGACTAGACATATAAAAGTGGATGACCGGCACCTTCTACGTATCGTATTTCTTGTGTGTAAATAAACAAGTGTTAGAGCTCTTTTTTCCCAACTTCACATAACGGATCCTAAACAAATAAATTTACAGGAAGTTTTTACCCTACCCGTAACTTAATCCCTCGACGAGCATTTCCTGAGTCCTGGAGGCCTCAAAAATAGCTTTAGTAAGCTGTTTGGGAAGCCTGTCTTTTGCAAACAATGTTAGGACAGTGGTGTGTAAAGAAAATCGCCTTTAGAGGGTGGGCTTATATATTTTTGCCATATTTATTTGAAAATACATTAAACAGTAGAAAAAATAAATATTTTAGCCTAATGTATTTTAAGATTCTTGGCGGCGGGGGGGGGGGCTTTAGCTGCCAAAGTCCCACTTGATACGCACATGGTTATGAAAAAGAAAGGGGCAATAATGAATACAGCAAAGCTAGCCAGTAAAAGAGGTAGTAGATTCAAATTGTGTCCAGTATAAACTAAACCACAGCCCCCTTAAATTATCAAGCCTGATCCTACTTTAAATGGCAATAGTTTCGAAGGCTGACAGATCTAAAATTTTGACTATTTTGAAAACATAAAAATATAGGCTGACAAGAAAATAATGGGAATATCAGCCTTTGACAGTGTTGTATTTTAAAGAAGGATCGGGCTTGTTAATTTGAGAAGGCTGTAACTAAACAAAAAAAATATGTTATAAATTTAAAGGCGTTCAAATAATAATTTTATGACAAAAAATTTACTAGATAAATTTCTCTTATTGCATTTTTAGCTCTCTCTATGAAAACAATTTCTTATATCTACAGAACATTATTTATCAAACGACAGCTAATGTATTTTATTCATATTTTATTCAAAGGTAAATTTTTAAAGCCGAAGTCAATCTATTATATAGAGAATATCGCTTATAATGACATCGGATATAACGATATATCGGTTATAGCGACGACATATTAAGGTCCCGACAGAGTTCTATAATATAAACCATTATGTTATCTTTTTTCTCTATAACTGTACGTCTTTTACACTGATAAATTAAACCCCAGATTTCTTCATAGTTAATAAATTTAAGATTGATTTCAACAATAAAATACTGTTGAATACCTGTTTTTTACTGATAATATAATCAATTCATGGTTTTCTGCATGGTCAGAACGTTGAAGCTTGATTTCAGCAATAAAAACCTGTTAAATACCTGTTTTACACTGAACAGTAATGCACTGAATAATTTCTACTTTATTTAGGGGTTATTTTTTAAAGTCAAACTAAATCTATTATACCTGTTTTACACTGACATTTGATACATGGATTTCTTTATGTTCACAAAGTTTGGAATTCATTTCAGCAATAAACACCTGTTGATTACCTGTTTTACACTGACAGGAAATGCTTGGATTTCTTTTTATTTTATTTGAAGTCAAATTTTTAAAACCGAACTAAATCTATTAAACCTGGTTTACACTGATAATTTATCCATGGATTTCTTTATGGTCATATAGTTTAAGCTTGATTTTAGCAATACAAAACTCTTGAATATCTGTTTTACACTGACATGTAATGCATGGATTTCCTTCTATTTTATTTAAGGGTAAATGTTCAAAGCCAACCTTATTTTATTATACCTGTTTTACTCTGATAATATTTATCCCATAGAATTCATCGTTATAAAAAAATATAGGCTTGATTTCCGCAATAAAAACCTCTTGAATACCTGTCTTACACTGAAAAGTAATGCATGGATTTTCTTCTATTTTATTTAAGGGAAAATTTTTAATTTATTATACCTGTTCTACAGTGATAATAATTAACTCATAGATTTTTTCATGGTCAAAAAGTTTTAGCTTGATTTCTGCAATAAAAACCTGTTGAATACTTGTTTTACACTGACAAGTATTGCATTGATTTTCTTCTATTTTATACAAGGGTAAATTTTCAAGGCCGGACATAATTTTTTATACCTGTTTTACACTGATAATAATTATCCCATAGAATTCTTCATTATAAAAAAGTTTGAGCGTGATTTAAGCAATAAAAACCTGTTGAATATCTGTTTTACTCTGACAAGTAATGCATGGATTTCCTTCTATTTGATTTAAGGGTAAATGTTCAAAGTCGACCTTAATTTATTATACCTGTTTTACACTGATAAAAATTAACCCATAGATATCCTCATGGTCAAGAAGTTTGAGCTTGATTTCAGTAATAAAAACCCGTTGAATTCCAGTTTTACACCGACAATTCCTGTTTTACACTTCTATTTTATTTAAGGGTAAATGTTCCAAGTCAAACTTTTTTTATTATACCTGTTTTACTCTGATAATAATTATCCATAGATTTCCTTATGGTCAAAAGGTTTGAGCTTGATTTCACTAATAAAAACCTGTTAGATACCCGTTTTACACTGACAAGTAATGCATGGATTTCCTTCTATTTTATATAAGGGTAAATTTTCAAAGTAGACCTTAACTTATTAAACCTGTTTTACACTGATAATAATTAACCCATAGATTTCCTCATGGTCAAAAAGTTTGAGCTTGATTTCAGCACTAAAGTCCACTTGAATACCTGTTTTTTCTGACAAGTAAGTAAGTAATTTCTTTCTATTTTATTGAAGGGTAAATTTTCAAAGCCGTACTTAATTTTTTATTATTATTATCTGTTTTACTCTGATAAATTAATAATTATTGGATTTCGTCATTGTCAAGAAGTTTGAGCTTGATTTTAGCAATAAAAACCTGTTGAATACCTGTTTTACACTGACCAGTAATGCATGGATTACTTTCTATTGTTACAATTTTCACATGGATTTCTTCATGGTCATAAAATTTTTAGCAATAAAAACTTGTTGAAAGCCTCTTTTACACTGATCAGTATTGCATGGATTTCTTTTTATTTTATCTATGGGTAAATTTTTAAAGCTGAACTCAATCTGTTAAACCTGTTTTACACTGACAATTAGTTTATGGATGTTTTCATGGTCGAAAAGTTTAAGTTTGATTTTAGCAACAAAAACCTATTTGATACCTGTTAGTAATCTACATCTTGTTTTATTCGAGGTTTGAAGAAAAAAAATATACATATTTTAAAATCACTTTTTTATATTCTACACAATATCCTTGATAAATAAAACACGATTTTAAAATCTTCTATGTAAAATTGATTGTACAGTCGCCCGATATATAATTACCTTATGGGCATAAGGTATATTTTATTAATAAAAAAATTTTTTTAATCAATAATCTGATATTAAAAAACATTTCAGCGTTTTACAAAAAGGCCAGGGGGAAGCAGAAAACCCATCGGAAGTCCTAGCTGTACTCTGGCAACAACACTTCAACTATTATTATCGGAAATATTACCAAAAAAAAGGTTTTAAGAAAATAAATTATACATTTTATTTTAGGACATGGATCTAGTTAAAAATACAAAAAATTCTGTGTAGAGTTACACAAAAACACTACCCGCAAAATGCATTTATCAACCAGATTTAACAAACGAGTCGGAATGGCAACTTGACATATTTTCCATTGACAATCACATCTTTGAAGCGTATTGGTAGGATGAACAACTATTTTTAATTGTTCGTAATCCACGATTTCGTTTAAACTATCCTACTTCAGTTTTATATAGCATCGGCTGCATAAACGGATGGTTTACACTAATTGTTTTAATTAAAGATGACGCCCATTTTTGCTAGCAACTGCAATAACTTCCGGGAATTTTATAGGATTACTTCCTATTTTATTTAAGGGTAAGTTTTTAATGCCACCCTAAATCTATTATACCTGTTTTACACAGACAAATAATTAATCCATAAATTTTTTCATGGTCACAAAGTTTCAGTTTGATTTTAGGAATGTAATTCAGAAATCGACGTCTAATAATTTTGCGAATTTCTTTATGGATAAATTCACGTGATTAGAATATGCTTTAGTTTTAGGAAAATTTAAAGTCCTATTTTTAGGGAAATTAAGACTTAATACAGTGCCAAACCGTATGTTTTCGACCATAGCAATAAAATCATAGAACACCAACATTTTCATAAATGATAAATTTTAAATACATTACTGCCTGTAGCATATTTTATAAACATGAATAAATCAATTATCATCTGTCTTCTTACATAAATTCACACGAAAAAAAGAACAGGAGTAGGTAGCTGTACATTGCATAGCATCAAAAACTTTATATTTTTAAAATCAAATTAAAAATAGAAAATATTCTCTAAAAGTAAATTTTTTATATATTGTCGCTATATGTCTTAACCATTATTCTCTCACTTAAACAAAAAATCGGGTTAGGGCACTTTTAAAATTGTTTTTCATTGAGAAACTTCTGTTCTTTTTGTTTAAATCTGTAATCGGAAGAAACATCAAATGTTTTCGAATCTTGTTTACAGTTTTAAACAAAAAACAAAGTGCGCTAGCCTAAGATTTCGTTTATGTTTATGTGGTGTGGGCGAATCTTAATAATTAGTATTTAATGTTGCCAGTTATTTTTGTTTTTATTTTGATTTTGGGGAAACATAACCTTTAAATTTTGTTTTGATATATTTAGGCTATTTAGGCAAACCTTGGAAATAAGAACTCCTTGTTTGGGAAAATTCCGATCAGATTCTCTTTAATAAAAGTTATTTTCTTTGAAAATCTGATTATTTTGGCTAAACTACAAGCGCACATTGCACACGCTGGGAGTTTTTCGCGCCCCACGTATTTGGCATTGGAGTAAAAAACTCCCCTTCCAAAAAATCACCTAAAGAAGTCACACACGTTTTGGGATTTAGATAAAGAATCCAAGCACAAGAATGTCCGCGGCGTGATTGAAAAATATGGAACTGCTGTTAAGGAAAGAACACTGAAAATAGGTAAGCTTCTAGCGTGTTGCCGATTTTTTTCTTTGTTTTCCCAGACGCGTTGAAGTCAACTTTGGGATAGTATTTTTTTGAAATCTCAATAAGTTTCTCCCCTTCAGGCCCTCTAGTAAGGTTTGGAAGTGAGTTTCTTTTTCTTTTGCACAGTGTAATTGAAAAATGAGGAAAATTTTTTCTTGACACGTTGCTACTCTAGACTAGCTATGTGTTTGGATCGTTACTGATTAGAAAATTTATTATTATATGTGACAAACAAATTATAAATGACATTTTAATAAATTTCCAATTGTTTTCAGATTTAATAAATCACAGTTATTGCTTATGCGAAACTTAATTAATAAAGATAAATTTATGTATGATGCGCTAGGTATACAAAGCGACCTAATTCTAATCCTTTATTAATTTTCGAGGTCATAATAACTTAATTAATAACTTTGCACTGATTTATTACGGAACAAGGACACACTTTTTTGGTGTAGGTACTATATTTTAGTTTATTAACGACGGACTTTGTTTTGTAGTTAAAGGTATAGTTTATTCTGTATTTCAGAAAAAACTAATTAATAAGGATAAGGAATTAATCTTAAAATTTAAAAAACCAAATCCAATTTACGGAAAAAAATCGCTATGTTCTCATAAAACAATCAAGAAGTGATGCTCTGCCAACAACCAAAATATTAAAAACAAAGAAAAAACCAAAACAATATCATAGTATAAGTACAGTCAATTCTGAAAATTTTTCATAAAAAGTACCCATGGAGTAATAAAATATCGGTTTTAAGCCATTTCTCAGTAAAATAATTTTGCAACAGTAGAGTTTGATCAAATTTAAAGGGAAAATTGTATCGTGGTATTTTGCTGAAAATGCTTTTATAATTAACGGTAGTAGTTTGAGATTTCAAACTTATGCTCATTGAATTTAGAAATAAGTTAATAGTAATAGTGGAATAGAAATATAAAATTAATTAAAATTATCGATACGGCAGTAGTAGTTTGTTATGAGCATGAAGTTAGCGAAGCACCCATCGCAAATCGAACCGCTACTAGGTGGATAATTTGCCGTTAATTAGTCGTGAATTAGTTGTGGAAAAATTAATTTTGTCGCTCTTATTTTTGACCGTTTTTGAGGGTGCTTCGCTAACTTCATATGAAGTTAGCGAAGCACCCTTGTAAAAATGGCTTTTATCAAAATCGAATATGGTGGATAATTTGCCGCTAATTAGTCGTGAATTAGTTGTGGAAAAATTAATTTTGTCGCTCTTGATTTTGACCGTTTTTGAGGGTGCTTCGCTAACTTCATATGAAGTTAGCGAAGCACCCTCGTAAAAACGGCTTTTATCGAAATCGAATATGGTGGATAATCTGCCGCTAATTAGTCGTGAATTAGTTGTGGAAAAATTAATTTTGTCGCTCTTATTTTTGACCGTTTTTTTGGGTGCTTCGCTAACTTCAAATTTTGGCACCCATTGCAAATCGAATCGCTACTAGGTGGATAATTTGCCGGAAAAATTAATTTTGTCGCTCTTATTTTTGACCGTTTTTGAGGGTGCTTCGCTAACTTCATACGAAGTTAGTGAAGCACCTTCGTAAAAATGGCTTTAGACATGACGTATCGAAATCGAATATGGTGGATAATTTGCCGCTAATTAGTCGTTGATTAGTTGTGGAAAAATTAATTTTGTCGCGTTTAGTTTTGAGTGTTTTTTGGGTGCCTCTCTAACTTTATATGAATAAAGCGAAGCACTCAAAAAACGGTCAAAAATAAGAGCGACAAAATTAATTTTTCCACAACTAATATGAAGTTAGTGAAGCACCCTCAAAAACGGTAAAAAATAAGAGCGACAAAATTAATTTTTCCACAACTAATTCACGACTGATTAACGGCAAATTATCCACCTAGTCACGATTCGATCTGCGATGGGTGCTTCGCTAACTTCATGCTCATTAGTTGGCAAAAGCAAATCAATAAGGTTATGACAAAAATCTAACAGACCTATTAGGGTCATGTGACCTCTCGAGAGGTACACAGCGGGTTGGATTCTCCGAGAATCGTATCCAGGCACTAGTCTTTCTCTAGAGATATAAAAGCGAAAGAGGTCTAGGCTTAAATTCGATCCAATGTATATAATTATAGAATCTTTCTCCAAAGCTGTCATCTTTTTGGCGTGATTTTGATAATTTTTGCTATATAATTTTGATTTGTGAGCCCCTCGGTGTGACGTCAATTCTAATAGGTCTATTTAGAGCATTTTAATATAAGCAAACTCAGAGAGGTGAAATAGACATTAAACAGATTATTATCTAGAATATAGACTATTTAAAATAATGTACTCTAGGATAATTTACATTCAAATGATAAAGCTAGAACACAATTTGATTGAAATTTGGCATAGTTCCAACCACTGACTGTCCATACATACACTCATGTTTACATGCTCCAGTATATTTTAACACTATATGCACGAGGCAACACCAAAAGTTTATAACGGTCTATCGCTTATAATAAGCGATGAACCGTTCAGTTATTCGTTTTCTTCCTTGAATCTAACTGACAGTATTTAAGCAAAAAACGTCATTAAAAAATAAGACTCCATTATTCTTTTTTCGAAGGGTCATCAGCTCACAAGAGTACTGTTTAATTTTACAACCGGACCTGGACAGGTATTCTCGTAATGAAAAACGCATAGCGTTTTTAAGACGCTCACTGTTTGATGTCGTCAAATTCGCTAAGGACCTGACCAAAAGTGCAAAAATGGTATTCACGTACGATTACGCTGAGCATTTTTTTTTAAACGGTAACCGTGTTTAAAAACACCTACCAATTGGCATCTGTTTTTGGAAATCGCTTGGCGTTTATTATTTTTTTTGCCCAATTTTGTATTTATAGTAGTTAAAGGAGGCCTTCAGCCTAACAACAATAAGGTACCAAAATATCTACCTTTCTTATTCTTCAAGGTAGAAATGAAGGATTTTAAGGAGTTTGCGAATAAAGATTTAATGTATTTCTCTCCCCTCTTATTTAAGTGGTACAGATAAATGAATATTTAAAAATTGTTTATGGGCAGGTTTTCTACACTTTTATATGTAAAGATACCCTGTAGAGTAGGTAACCGAGCATTTAAGCCTTATTGGAAACATCCTAGTATAAGCGAGTGTATTCAGTTGGAACAATGAAAATTATTAAAGATTTTTAACTAAATCTTCTTTAAAAACTTTATTTTATATGTTAGAATAAATTTATGGGTTACGCCTATATAACCTTTATTATTATACCCTAGGAGTGTAGGAGTAATTACAATCATGTTAATACACCGCTAGCCCAAAATCTCTCATTAAAACCATTTCTAACCATCACATTTTCTAGATTTTCGATGTTGTTATCAATAGATAACAAAAATAACTAACTGGGGTTAAAGAAATCTCTAATGTATGCCACAAATGTCAAAAAACATGAACAAAAAGCGAGAATTTGAAGGATGCTTAGAGAGTTCCATCCCAAGCGCGCGTTTACCAAGGTGAATACCAAATTCAATCGGTCAGTGCAAATGTCATGCGAGAATTGCGGTGCGGTGCTGCGCCTTTCTATTCTATTCGCTTAGCGTTTTCAAAACGTAACGTTTTTAAGCCAATTTATGAGAATACCAGTTAAATGCTGCACAAATTTTACAGTGGAGAAGGCCCCTCGGATATTTTTAAAAAGTCATTTTTATATTGGGACTACATTTTATTGAGTTTACGCCCAGTGTTTCTACTAACAGCGATGACATGACGATAATAGTTTCTTTAAAAAATCCATGTTCCCAGAGCTAACTGTTAAGAATAATATGTAGACAGATGATTAAAGTCTTTAAGCTCCTTGATACTGGTTGTTATCCCTTAGCTGAGATGTAATTCCTAGTTTTTAAATCCCATACGCGCTGTTACGAGAACGGAATGAAACAAAGGCGCTTAATGATGGAGAATAGCTAATAATGCCTTAGTTTGATATAAGAGGTGCTTATCAAGTTTCTCTGTATGTTCTCATATCAATTTTATTTGAAAAAAAAAGGACAGCACTGGCACGCTACTAGTGTAATTTTCGTATTTCCTTGGAAAAACTAGTGCAACTTTTGTATTCATTTGAGCAACTGACAAATCCAGCGTTTCCTTTAGTGCGCTCTTTGAGCTTGTGTTGTATTTGCGCCAATCGTATTCGAATAAAACTGCATATATATATTTTTAAATTCACAAGTACTAAATTTCACGTTTGTTAGTATTATTTGAGTTAAAAATTCCATTGATTTGATGCTCACGTGTCTGATGGCGGGTAAAAACGCAATAAGCGTTGATCTGGCCTGAAAGGCAGAAGAGCTGTTGTAGGTCACGGATTAGTTTCTTTTTTTTTTTGATCGATCTTTTTATTGATAGCAGTTTATTTTCGCCTGCTATTGTTCTGGTTTTTCTCGTATCTCGGTAGATGGCGTTTCTTGCGACACTTTTCTCACTATTTAGATAGGATTAGAGCAAAACGGTCTAATTAACTTCGCAAGAGTGTCACATTGACGAAGCAGTGTTCTGAGGACTCCCATAAGGACGAAACACAACTTATTAGGTGTCCATTAGATCTTGGACCCCGTTAAGTTAAGCTTTTAAGCTACCCACGGAAAAATATGAGAGAAACAAAAGCTCCTTTTTACTCGAATAGCCACGAAACTTTGCACAAAACCATGTCAGCTTTTTTAGCAAAAATCACTTTTACAGGTTATTTTATTATTTTTGAAAATACTGTATACTGGTTGTTATGGCAACTGTTAAAAAAATATGAAATCCATTATTGCTTGGCGATAGCAGGATATATGGAATATTTGAACAAGTTTATATTTGGTATCCGGCAACATCAGTTTTCCAAGGTTTGTCTTGTTCTTTGCACAAGTGTAATCGGTTAAACAGTCCCACAAAGAGTAGAAATTTCAAACTGTTCTCTGTTCCGCTATTAATTTTTTTAAGTATTTTGTTTGCTTTTGTTCAGTTCTGTAACAAAAATTTGTTAAGACAGTCAATCAGTTTTAGTTGTGCGACCTACCTATCCCATTATAGTGTTAATTTATAAATTGTGTATACTTCGTGTTCTAATGTGAATGCAAATTTGTACACCGCAGTGTGTTGCCGTGCTTGGTTTAAACGCAGTATATCCAATGGCAGGCCGGATTGAAGATATTTTTAAATACATATAAAATACTTTTCCAATATATGGGCCCCTAAGCTCACACTAGGTACTATAGTTATAGTGTACAGCGTGTCCCATTTTCGATGGGATTAAATGGGAAACTCGATTATTATTAAAGATATTGATTTTCTGATTGCACCTTACCGTGCTCTTTTTTTGAGCCCTTAAAAATGGCATAATCAGATTTTTGCTATACCCCGTAGTTTCGCTAATACAGGGAGTTTTTGAAAAAATTGTATTTTTAATAATCCCTTGTATCTCGCTTATTTTGCGAGATATTTTTATTCTGTAAAAACCTTTTCATGGCAACTTTTTTAGAAGAAAATAATGACGTTGTCAACTTTTTAAAATATTGTTTAGTTTTTGAGATATGGTATTTATCATAAAAAAATTAAATACGGACCTGGATTTTTTTATTACTATTTTGATTGGTTTCATGCTAGTATTATCATAAAATAATAAAAATTTAAAAAATTTTTGTTTTAAGGCAAAAAAAAATATTTAATATTTAAAAAAAAAATTAGTCCGAACCTGGCTATTTCCAACATAAATATAGATTAAAAATAGCTAGTTAAGCAATTTTTAGTTTAACTGTTTTGGTACTAGCATATTAAAATGGTTTTAAGTTAATTTACAGATTTATTTGAAACAAAGTCTACGAAAAATATAAAAAAAAAACAAATTACAAAAAATAACTAAATTTTCTGATTACCATTATGTGCAAGACATTGTTGGCATTTTTGAGTAATTTTTCTTAACGCATTTTACATAAAAATATTTCTGCCATTTAAATATTGGGATTTTGTTGCTTGAATGAAGCAGTCAAACATATCACATTTTTCAGAATCTGGATATGGGCGATTTCTAGCCAGTTTAAAATAATTGTAAGCCCGAAATGACAGTGTCAATTCCACGCTTTTGTTTTGTAAATTTCACGACCTGCAGTGCTACCATCAAATAATTAGTATGATATTATTTTTGTAACTTTTTAACGTTTTTTACTTTATTTATAAATCTTTTAATTATCGTTTCAAAACAGATAAACTAAAAATCGTTCAACTAGTGTGTCTTGCAATTTTTAATTTATAATTACCTTGGAAATTTCCAGGTTCGGACTATAATTTTTTTTTTAAATATTTAATAGTTTTTTTTAACCTTAAATCAAAAAAATATTAAAGTTTTATCATTTTAAGGTAATAATAGCATGAAACCAATCAAAATAGTAATAAAAAAAATCCAGGTGCGTATTTAATTTTTTTATGATAAATACCATATCTCAAAAACTAAACAATATTTTAAAAAATTGACAACGTCATTATTTTGCTCTAAAAAAGTTGCCATAGAAAGGTTTTTACAGAATAAAAATATCTTGCAAAATAAGCGAGATACAAGGAATTAATTAAAATGCAATTTTTTCAAAAATTCCCTGTATTAGCGAAACCACGGGGTATAGCAAAAATCTCATTACACCATTTTTAAGGGCTCCAAAAAAGAGCACGGTAAGGTGCAATCAGAAAATCGATATCTTTAATAATAACCGAGTTTCCCATTTAATCCCATCGAAAATGGGACACGCTGTACGTGTGAGCTAATATAACTAAAAACTGAAATATATTTTATTCCACTCCAGACTAAATTACCGTTTGTTTGATACCACACAAGCCATGTTTTGAAATAAACTCAAATTTTTGAAATCTACCTCCACCCTTAAAAAAAACAAAGAACTAAAATGTATTTTGTTAAACTCCGGACTCAATTACCTTTCGTTTGACATCACACACGCCATATTTATTTTCACTTAAACTCTAATTTTTAAAATATACCCCCACCCTTTTTTTTTAAATAAATTAAAATGTATTTTGTTTAACTGCAGACTCAATTACCTTTCGTTTGATATCACACACGCCATATTTTCACATAAACTCTAATTTTGAACAGACAGACAGACAGACAGACAGACAGACAGACAGACAGACAGACAGACAGACAGACAGACAGACAGACAGACAGACAGACAGACAGACAGACAGACAGACAGACAGACAGACAGACAGACAGACAGACAGACAGACAGACAGACAGACAGACAGACAGACAGACAGACAGACAGACAGACAGACAGACAGACAGACAGACAGACAGACAGACAGACAGACAGACAGACAGACAGACAGACAGACAGACAGACAGACAGACAGACAGACAGACAGACAGACAGACAGACAGACAGACAGACAGACAGACAGACAGACAGACAGACAGACAGACAGACAGACAGACAGACAGACAGACAGACAGACAGACAGACAGACAGACAGACAGACAGACAGACAGACAGACAGACAGACAGACAGACAGACAGACAGACAGACAGACAGACAGACAGACAGACAGACAGACAGACAGACAGACAGACAGACAGACAGACAGACAGACAGACAGACAGACAGACAGACAGACAGACAGACAGACAGACAGACAGACAGACAGACAGACAGACAGACAGACAGACAGACAGACAGACAGACAGACAGACAGACAGACAGACAGACAGACAGACAGACAGACAGACAGACAGACAGACAGACAGACAGACAGACAGACAGACAGACAGACAGACAGACAGACAGACAGACAGACAGACAGACAGACAGACAGACAGACAGACAGACAGACAGACAGACAGACAGACAGACAGACAGACAGACAGACAGACAGACAGACAGACAGACAGACAGACAGACAGACAGACAGACAGACAGACAGACAGACAGACAGACAGACAGACAGACAGACAGACAGACAGACAGACAGACAGACAGACAGACAGACAGACAGACAGACAGACAGACAGACAGACGGCGCAACAAAAAAGTTTCAAAATCATCTGAAACGCAAAGATATATAAAAAAATTTGAAATCGGAGCAACTTTTTTTTTCTCGAAAAAATTAGGATCACCATAGCTCACACTACTATAGTATAGTATATGTGTGAGCTAAAATCAGTTTTCAAAAAATAACTTTTTTGAAAAACAGTTTTTTGACATAATAACTAAAAAGAAAATCAATTTTTTTTACCAAATTGTTTTTAATTTGTTTTATAATTTTTTCGGAAAATAACGTTTTCAAACGGAAATTTTTTCGTAAACATTTTGTTTAATAAAAAAAACTTTCAAAAATTATTTCCTGAAACTAGCTTTCCTATTCTCCTTTGGAGAGTTCGAAATTGGTGTTAACGGGAACCCCCTGATCTTTTTCCTTAAAAAAAATGTAAAGTGTTAGCCTAACCTTTGTAAATTGATGTCCTAACCTGTTTAAATGTTTTAGTTTTATTTGAGGAAAAGGTCTAGATGCATTTTTGGACATGTAGGGATACAAAAAGGAGGGCAGAAAAGCTAATATAAAAAATATTTTTAGAAAAACAATTAATTTGAAAAAAGTTTTCGAAATAAATATAACAAAAGCTTTTCGAAAAAATGTTTATAAAAATATGCTTCAAACAAAAGTTTTTGATTCAAATTATTTTTCAAAAAAATGGTTTTTGAAAAATATTTAATACTGAAGAAAAAATAATTTAAAATTTTGTTTTTTTTTAAAATGGGCATTTAAGAAAAATTAACAATAACTTTTGCGCTCATAGATTTGTTTATCTTTTTTAAGTTTGGAAAAGTAACGCCTAATGGCGCATTTTATGATTTACGCTACGTTATCATGGTTATATTTGTAATGTTCTAATATGCTTTATCTAGTTATCAACTTTGGAAAAAAGAAACTAGGCGATGGCTTCTACTACAGATGGAATTCTATTACAGATAAAAGTTCCAACACAAAAAAGTTAATAATTTCTTTGTTTTTTATGTAATATATTAAAAAATCCACAAAAAACTATTAGAAATAATTAAAGTGGATATTTCCAATGTTTGTTCTAGTATAGAAATCTGATTTTTAGCTCACACATATACTATACTATAGTAGTGTGAGCTATGGTGATCCTAATTTTTTCGAGAAAAAAAAAGTTGCTCCGATTTCAAAAAATTTTATATATCTTTGCGTTTCAGATGATTTTGAAACTTTTTTGTTGCGCCGCGCATAACTCAAAAACCGCTTGGCCGATTTTAATGAAATTTGGTACCTAGGCTGGGTTTTGGGCCGAGATGGTCCCATTTAAAAATGAACAAAATCCACCGAACACAAACCAAATAAAAGGGTGGGGGGTAGATTTCAAAAATTAGAGGTTATGGGGAAATATGGCGTGTGTGATATCAAACGAAAGGTAATTGAGTCTGGAGTTAAACAAAATACATTTTAATTTATTTTAAAAAAAGGGTGGGGGTATATTTCAAAAATTGGAGTTTAAGTGAAAATATGGCGTGTGTGATATCAAACGAAAAGTAATTGAGTCTGGAGTTTAAAAAAATACATTTTAGTTTTTAAAAAAAGGGTGGGGGTAGATTTGAAAAATAGAGTTTAAGTCAAAACATGGCTTGTGTGGTATCAAACGAAAGGTAATTGAGTCTGGAGTTCAATAAAACATACTTCAGTTTTTAGTTATATTAGCTTTCAAGTAGATACACTAAAACTATTGTACCCAGTGTGAGCTTATGTGCCCATAGATTGGCTGAGTATTTAAATATGTTTTAAAATTCCTTTTGCAGATATCGGATTCCAAAGAATTGTAAAATACAATAAAGATCAAAAGTCAAAGTGAGGATTTACAGGAATCAAAATAAAGTAGAAAGGCGATACAAAGGAATATTTTTATTGGATGCATAAATTTGAACTTAAAAATATTGTCGCACAGATTTCCTTAGATTTAATAAGTTTAGAGAAATATAGCATATTATGGCGCGATCGGGTAATGAAGAATATACTAAAATAAATATTAATACTCCAATAATACGTTTTGGCTCATTTAAAATTTGCCATTCGTTTCCAAGTTATAGGTTAGTTCAGGTTAGATAAGATAGCAGGTCACGAAAGTAACTTTATGCCTTTTAATGATAATGAAGGGAGCAAATGTGCTATGCTTATCTTAAAAGTCTTGAACAATTAGAGCTCTACATCTTGCCTTGGCAAAGGCAAGGAATTCACATAACAGACGTCTTATCATCCTCGTTCCTGCAACTGCGGCAGTAGTTGTTTGCTGGTGTGTTTAAACAGATATAATGCGCTCCGAAAAGAAAGCTACCTGCAATACCAGACTGGAAGTCTCAGCGTTTCACAGCTGTGTTTAGGTAAGGTCTGTCCTCTTCATATACCATTTTAACCACAGCTGCCTTGAGATACTAGAGGTTTTTAACTCTATCAATCTTTGCTAGAGACCCTGCATGTACAGAATCTCTACTCCGCTAGTTTTACCACAATATTGTAAATGTGAGATTTCACCAGACTTACTTCAATTTTTTAACTATTTAACTATTATTTATTGACTTATTTGACAGTGAAACCTTGTATCTCGGTCACAATAAAATATTTTGACGACCCGATTTAATTTATCGCGGGAAGTGTTATAAACAATTTGACAGCTGTGTTTATATAAGGGTTTGAAAAAACCATTACTGATTTGACTTAGTTTTATTTTTGTTTTGTACATTATATTACTCAGTGGTCTGGTTGTCATAAAAATATGCTGATCCATGTATAGTATATTATGCGACTGACAAATAGCAAGCTCATTTTTGATGTATAAAATTTCGTTGCGATAAATATGTTTCCTTTTTTATCAAAAGATCTTTAAACAAAACTCAGGATAGCAGTGAAAACAACAAAACATCCATGAAATTCGAGTAAAAAAAACACCAAGAAATAAAAACTTTGCAGATTTCATTACAAACTGCGAGGTTGTAAACAGGAATGTGTTTTCATGGGCCTCTTTGTGCATTTTCCCGAGTTGTTGAGTTTATATCAAGATAAATTGGCGCAAAAATACGACCCGACTGTTTTTGTTTAGAAAATGCATCCCTGTGCCAAGCCAAAACAGCTAGGTAAAACAATAGCGCTAATTATATAAATATAAAATACGTGGTAAAATATATGCCATCCATTGAGTTGTATAACGCCCTGTATAGAAGTCAATGATGCCATCCCTACAAAAACATTAATAGGTGTTGACACAACTAGTAGCAAAAACAGTGTTGAAACACAAAAACACAGTCTGGCAAATGAGTCTACACCTTTATCATATAAATAAGGTAGTTAGCAAAAGTACGGACAGAGTGTATTCCATAAAACTTTTGTAAAGGTGGCGTGATTTATTTTTATTATCACTAATAGGATAAAAAATCCTGCGCGTTTTTCGATTCTCGAAAGACGTTGTATTCTGCAGTCCGCTGGCGCTATAAGAATGAGAAAGAGAGAAAAAGATGGCATCGCGTATTTTTTTGGCATCTGCGTTCGGTCCGCGTCCCTTTCACGCCAATATTTGCATGTCTCCAGAGGCGGCGCGTAATAAAAAGCGTTGGGGGTGCACACCAAAAAAAAAAAAAAATATAGCGGCGCAGGCGAAAATTTTTTTTGAGTTTACGCTAACTTTTTGGGCCTTCGAGTAGGCCGTCATATCATATAATTTAGAGCAAATAATTAAAAAATGAGATACTTAGTTAGATATGTTCTTATAAATAATAATAGATATATCACACCTAGTTTATTTTCTCTTCTTATGGTAAAGATGAAAATTTAATTGTCTTTAAATATTTAATATCTGATACATGGACGGATTCGAAGTAATCGAATCCTTCGACGCCAAATTCCCGTTATTCGAATCCCGAATGGGACCGAAGCCGAAGTGTTACTTTCGTATCAATCGTATCGGCATCGGCCGTAACGAGTTTGGAGTACTTGTAATCATTTGGACCGATATTTATTGACCTAAATATTTGGTTATTTGATTCAATAGCTGTTGATGTGTTATGTATAGCGGGGCGGCTTATCTGGCGCAGTGTTGCAGTCTCAGAAATGTATTTTCCCCAGAATGTATTTGAACAGTTGCCAGATTTTGAACAAAATTCCCCAGATTAATATATCTACATTTTCGTAATAAAAAAAGAGCTACAAACATGTAAAACATCAATATTTTTATTTTTTGCATACTAAGTGCCCGTGAGCTGCTCTAACATGCAATGCTAACCGTGGTCGCAGGGGGCATCACGAGGGTGCGGGCCGCATCGAGGCTAGTTTTTGTATACGCGCTGTGCCGAAGGAAGGTTCAGATTCCATGTACTCTAAAATTCTATTGGGACATGTCGTCCTCTCTTTCTATATTTCGTAATTAGCATGCGGCATAACATACACGGTGCATAGAATTTGGTTCCAGTAAATAAAAGCGTTGTTTCATGGAAAGTACAACGATAAAAGTAAAGAATTAGATTCGAACTAATTATATAGTGCATCCGCCATATTAGATTCGAACTAATTATATAGCGCATCCGCCATTCCCCACAGGCTTGTTTGAACACGAAGATAAACACATACATACCAGGTATTAATTCCAAGATAATATTCCAGTCTTTAGTGAATTCCTTTTGGGGTAATTATGAATTAAATTAAGGAATGATCAAAGTTTAATATTTTTTAAGTAAAATTTGGAAGTGCTCGTGCACATGTGCACTTATGGAGAAACCGCCACTGCGTGTCCCACAAATGTGTGTGCGTTGCGTGGTAAAATTAATTCTGCCCATTATTATAGAGAAAGATGAAATCTGCAAATTAACAAATTTGTGGAAAACCGACTTTAACTAACAAAGGCTTACTTTTTCCAGAAAGCAGTAAATGTTTTTTTTTATAACAAATAAAGCTGTTTACTTTTTTTAATTTAAGCTCAAAATATTAAATAGTTTAAAATTGACTAGTAACACGTATTTTGTTTTTTTTTGCTAGTTACTGCCTTTTTCCATATTTGGGCAGAATCATCTCGATTTCATAATTACTATTTTAAATTTGTTTGATTTTTTAAAGGCTTTAATGTTTTATCTTAGCTTATTTTATTTTAATATCGCACATCCTCTTTGAAACCGTTATAAGTCAAAATATTATAATTTTACAAGAGAATCAAAACCAAATTTTGTTATTTGTTTTTGTCGTTACCCCGTAGTTCTTACAGTTATGCCAAATATATTTTTTTCATAATGATTTAAGCACAGAGTTTTGTTGGTAGGTAAAACAAGTTGAAATCTATCTGAATACGAAATACAGTCGAACCTCTATAACTCGAACCTGAAGGGACAACCAAAACAGTTCGAGTTATGGAGAGTTCGAGTTATAGAAACTCGAGTTACATGGGTTTAAATACATGTGAAAAGTGCAGGGACCGCTTAAAAGGTTCGAGTAATAGAGAGGTTCGAGTTATAGAGGTTCGACTGTAATAACAAAAATAAAAATTTTTGAGGTACGACGGTTTCGAAGGGGTTGTGCGATATTTGAAAAAGTTTGTGAAGGATTTTTTCCGAAACTTTGTAACTTGTGGCTCCTAGTACCTACATATGTGTAGTAAACATGTGACAAAACAATGCCCATATTTGCCTATCCTGCTTTGACAAGCTCTGCACGCCACGGGTGTTCACAGGCCCAAGCGTTTTATTTGACACTCGAAAGCGCTCGGCGGCTCTTCCTCTCTTTTTGAACGTGTTGCATAAAAGAGTATCTAACCCATCCAAAATTCAACTGACGCTATAATTGCACGACTTTATTCCAAAGTCCTTATTATCTAAAAAGTATCGGTCATTTTGTAAAACCAATCATTTTTAAAAACGGTGACACGGTGACGAAAGCTTAATTGAAGCCTTTTTGTACAATCTAAACCCTATTAAAGACAGACATTAAGTCCTGGCGCCGAACTTTCTTGGCACCGAACTGTCCTGGCGCCGAGATGTATTGGCGCCGAATGGGCGGCGCCGAACCGGCCTTAGAACCCGGCAGCTTGGGGCTTTGAAGTGTCAGTTCAGGCATTCGAGCCACGGTCAGTGCTCCTGCTAACTACCTTATTCATATGCTTTAATTAATAGACACAAACGTTGCTGTAGCTGGAGCCGTGGCCCTAGTAAATGATTTGTGTGACACTCATATATTGTATCTATATTTTTTTATTAGTAGGTGTAGGAAAGGTCTGACATACATCAGGCGAGCTGGGTTACATCAGGAGGTTAGTCTCCCTCGCACCCTAGCCATGCAGATGAATACAAATAACCCGATTAAAAAAAAACAAGTAAAAACAGAAGCCTTTAATGTTAATCTTTTAAGCTACTAAGTTTGCTAGAATAGTTACCCCGTGTCGTTACTTGTAATAATAATAGTAGTAGTAGTAGTGTGGGGTAGGCTCGAGGCCTGGCGACTAGGCACATGTAGAGTCCTTTTTCGCCAATCCCTGGGCATCCCACCCTACTTTGCCATTCCTTCACTAAGGAATCTGCCCGTCTTCTGTACAAAGGCCAAAATATCAGGCCATTTCAGATTCAGAAGGTCCTCCGCCTCAAAGGCTTCCCCTTCGAATACCTCTCTTCTTGCCATCTTGTATGCGTCACATGATGAGAGAAAATGCGTGAAGGTCTCGTCCTCGGCCCAACATTCCTCGCACGTCACTTCCTTCTTCACTCTCATCTTCACCAAGTATCCTTGTAGGACGCAGTGTCCGGTTAGGACTCCTACTATTTCTCCCACCTCTCCTCTTGTTCTAGGGAGTAGCCATTCCCTACGGGACTTGCTATATCCTGTCTCATACTCCTTCGCTTGTCTGGCGTTTCCTGTGTTGGTCCATTCCTCTTGAATCTCTTTCTGGGTCCACTCTGTTAGGGCAGACTTTATTTTCCCTTTTTGTGAGCCCCAGGAAAGGCTCTGGCCCGACGTATTTCCTTACGTCCAACGTTATGGTTAGTGTTATTTAGTGAGGAAAATCCGAAAACGAGGTACAGGTTACTTATACACTTATACAGGGTGTTCCAACTAAAAGGTAACAGAGGTGTTTTTGTGTATTTTTCGTGCGAATTTGGAGAAACGCTCGAACACGTCGATTTCGTTTGCGAGGGGGACACTCTTTGGCTATCTTGAAAATTTTGTGGCACGCACCATCTTCGAGGGGTATACTTTACCCCTATATTTTGAATAGGGAAAGTGGGTCTAGATTTAAAGCTCTTTTGAATATCTTTATAACCATGTAAAAATTTTGAAAATCCATAGATTAGTTTTTGAGATATTTGCTTTCAAATTTTTAAATTTTACATGGAATGATAAAATAAAAATTAAATCCGAAAAATATAAAATTCTGATTAAATTTTTATTTTATCAGTTCATGTTAAATTTGAAAGTTTGAAGGTAATTATCTCAAAAACTAATGGATAGATTTTTGAAATTTTTACACGATTGTAAAGACATTTAAGAGGCCTTCAAAACAAGGTATCACTAGACCCAGTTTCCCTATTCAAAATATAGGGGTAAAGTATACCCCTCGAAGATGGTGCTACAAAAATTTCAAGATAGCCAAAGAGTGTCCCCCTCGCAAACGAAATCGACGTGTTCGAGCGTTTCTCCAAATGCGCACGAAAAATACCCAAAAACCCCTCTGTTACCTTTTAGTTGGAACACCCTGTATGTAGTTAGTTAGTTATTCTGAAGAAAAAAAAACGTTATGTTGTAGTGCCTTATATGTCTTTTCATGTTGTTATTCTTGTTGGTCAGCCAAACCATTAATAAGCACATAAAAACGCCTGTTTTCGACACTATAAAGGTTTCTTATTTCTATCAAATGAAACCCGATTTTTTTTCCTAAGGTTTAATCAAATTCTGCTCTCGCAAATTGATAAAGAAAATACCAAAGTCCGCAAATATTTTTCTTTCGCTCTTTTCGGTATTTAAACAAACGTCAATATTGGCTTTGCCAGAATATTTTTTAGGCAACCAGGTATAATTACGTTACTTAATAATTTAATATTAATTAAGGTATATAGAATGGCGACTTTGAATATAACGCTGCCTTCTGTTCGTTAATTTTTTATTTTATATAAATGAAATAAAAGTTTAAAAAGAGGGCGTCCTAAACTGGAATGGCAACAGTCAATCCAAAGATCAATGAGTAAAAAAAAACCTGACGGAAGATGACTGCCAGGATCGAAGGAGATGGAGAATAGAATAAACCGACATAGTAGAATAAACCGACATAGTAGTAGTAGTATAAAAGTTAACGCTTCTATTAAAAAATCGCACAAAAAATAAAAAATTGGCAGATTTCTGTTTACAACAGTCTAAATTTAACAATAGCCTTAATAGCACATTATAGATTTTTAATTTGGATATAGATCGTGGCGCAATTATTAAAGATACCCATCGCCACGATTTTATATTGAACTTAAAAAGTCTTTAATTATCGCGCTACAAATATTGAACTGAAAAATAGGGACATTTTGGGTCGCGTATTTTACAATTTGTTACCGTTATTGTTGTTACTGAGTCTGCGCATTAGCAGCTTCTCGCTCCTTTTTTTTTATGTATGTTAACGGCGCCATGTACTTATGGTGGCCGGCCTTTAATGTTACCGCTATTTTTTAAGGTTAGTTTTGTATTGTTTTGTTTAATACAGTCGAAGTTTTTACTATAATTCGGTAGTTGGTTTGTAAAAAGCCATAAATCTAATACAAATAACTTAACAAATATAAATAAACTAAAAGTTGAAGGTGTGTGAAACTACTAAATTAACGTTTGTGTTGTGTTATCTTAAGTGTTCCAAAATCTATCTTTTTTGCCCTGAATGTTGCCGTTATTTTTAGTAACAATATCGGTAACAACTGTCAAATTTTCTGTTATTTGACCTGACCCAAAATGTCCCTAATATATAATGCGCCATTAACGCTATTGTCAAATCTAGACTGTAGGCCAAATTATTTATTGACTTTTTAGTGCAATTTGTTAATAAAACCGTAATATAAAGAAAGGGTAATGTTTTTCGATTGGGATATGTATGTATGTAAATATGTATGTTTGTGTCACGCTAGAAGCTAAACGGCTAAACCGATTTTGACAAAAAGGGTGCCGTTGAATTGCTACAGATCCCGTACGTGCTATAGTCTATATTTTTTTAAACAGGAGTCAACATGGCGGTCTTCAGACGTCATTTTGTCACATGATGTAGGCTTTAAGCCATACAAATTATCTAAATTTCAGGCGATTTTAATAAAATAACCGAGGGGTGGCTTGATCGCTAATTTTTGTACACCAAAAGGAAATACCTACAGTATATTACTTACGGTATTTCCTGGAATTTCCCAGTATTTTCTCAAATTTCAGTGGTATTTCCTAGTATTTCCCAATCACTTCCCGGGATTTCCCTTCCCTTCCCGCTTTAAGATTTTTTTCGACACGATTTTACTAGTTCTCTCGTCCCTCTCTCCTCCCCCACCTTCACTCGATGGAAGGTAACACTGTTTGCGTCCGTAGAAAATTAACTTTTTGGGTAAAGCTAAATGAATGATAAATGCATAGTGCTCTTTATAAGGCTGAATAAGAATCAAACCTAAAAGTTGGAAAAAAAATAAATTAATTAAAAAAAACACCCAACTGCCAAATTTACTAAGTAACCACTAGTCGCAGTTGGGTAAAAAATTACTCAGTAACCTTATTCATGAAAATACAAAACTGTATAATTTCGTAAATGCGCTTTGGGCATCAAAACGAGAAGTTGAAGCATATCGTATATTATACGTATACCTATCAATTGTGTACCTAACTACGACTATTAGTTACAAGTAAATTTAGCAGTTGGGTGTTGTTTCTATTATTTTTTTTTATTCATTAAATTGTATTATTACCAGAACAAATCATAAGTCTAAAAACCGCGTGTTTATATCTGTTTTGGTTATAAAGTTCTGAATTTTCCCCTTTTACCCCCTTTCCACCCCTTGCCTACCCCCTACACTCATCTGTTTATAACATTGTATTTTGGCCACATCAAATAATAAGTCTGAGAACCGCATAATCGTATCTGTTTTGAGTCTAAAGTAATGAATTCATCCCCTTTACACCCCTTAGCCACCCTCTATTAATTTTTTTTATAATACTGTATTGTCATTCGACTTACATTAATTTGCTAAATTTTATTAAGATCAGTTTACAGTAAGTGTGTCAGAAATTAATCGCTGAGATTTGATAGATAGACAGCCAGGCTCTGTGAAGTGAAATAAAATCGTTTAATAAACGTCAACTGAGTTTTTTCACGATCTTTCTTTGTGCTAAAAAAATTTTCGCCGGATCTCTGGAAAGGGATATACCCACTTGAATTTTATTTACTTTGGGTTGTTTCAAAACAAAACAAAAACTCTTATCATCATCATTTTTAAATTTTAATTGACGTATGTTAAAAAGAATTTGTTGCCTGTTTTTCTTTTTTCATAAACTTTTGATTACGTTACCAAAAATAAAAAATAAAGAACTATATTTTTTGCCATTTAAATTTCACTGTTTTCTTTTTTATAAGCTTTCAACTGAGGTACCACAAGTAGGATGGTCCTTTCAGAAAAAAAAGTTGTTATGTTAGAAAATAACGCCGTACAAAAACTTAAAGTTACCACCCTCTATATTAAATTAGCATTGGCAGTGGCGCACCCAGAAATATGTCTTGGGGGCCCCAGGCCTTTGGGGGGGGGCGACCGAGGCCTTTTTTTGGGGGGGGGGGGGCGAGACGTCATGATGTCGTATTTTATGATATTTTTTGTTTATTCATGAAATATGTTGAAAATATGTCAAAAACATCTAAAAAATTTTAGGTTTAGGGGGCCCGGGCCCCGAGCCCCCTCTCCCTGGGTTCGCCCATGGCATTTGCAAATTTAGCTCCTTTCTTTTTACAGAATTATTGTAGCTTAGATTTTGCCTCTATTTTGTTTCTTTATGTTTCGTATGTTAGATAAAAGAACAACCCAATCCTCCAAGATATAGGCCTAAGAGATTTTTCTTTATTACTTTGTAAGATAAGAAAAATATTCTATAGCGTAAACGCCCCAGTTTTTTTTATTTGGTTTTTTTAGCGTAACTGCTTCATGCTTAGTAGTGCCTTTTGCAAAAAAATAATGGAAAATATTAGAAAAACAACTCTAGATGCCTCTAGACGACTTCTGAATAAATTAAATTTTTGTTTACATTTTGTGCTCAGTTAACAAAGGATAAAGAGATTTAGGTTAAGATGTCATAAAATAAGTAGACATATATAAAGTGTACAAAAGAGCAACAAGCGGCAAACTTATTCAGAAACAAGTTATACAGTGTGTCCACGGAGTGGGTGCCTGTAAGGTATAAATGGGAGAAAAATTCTTTCGATTTAGATTCTGACTTTCTGAAAATCGCTCCTGCTTGGTCTCAAACTAAGATATAAAAAAATAAGCCAAATGAATTAATATACAGGGTGGATTTGATTTTCTAAAATATAAATGACAAAAAATGTCCCGAACCTGCTTTGTCTGAAACTAAAATGTTAAAAAATTAATTAAATTAATTAATCTACAGGGTGGTTTATTAGGCTGATTTGATAGAAAGTGTTAAAAGTAAAATATCTTTGTTTTAAAAGATAGCGGAAAATGTTTTCAAAAATTGTTTAGATTCAAGAGTTACGGCAGATTCTCAATTTTTAGAAAAATCAGCCAACTTGGATTTTATAAGTGGATTATGAAAATTTTGTTTAGACGATTTTAAGCTGATTTTTCTGAAAATTGAAAAACAATCGAAACCTTTAACTGTAAATAATTTTTCTTAATAACCTTTTCTGATTTCTCTTAAAACAAAGGTACTTTACTCTTAACACTTTTTATCAAATCAGCCTACTAAACCACTCTGTATATTAATTGATTTGGCTCATTTTCTTAATATGATAGTTAAAGACCAAGCAGAAACGAGTCCCAGAAAATCAGAATTTAAATCGAAATTTTTTTGTCATTTATACCTTGCCGTAACTCAATCCGTGGAAAAACTGTATATTTAATAAAACTGTTTTTCTATTTATCCCAGTTAACTAATACATATTTGCTGAATAAAACAAATACTTAAAGAATTGTATGTTTATAAAATTACTCACCTAAAATTACAGTATAAATTCTATAAAAACTCATAAATCATACATAGAAATCGAAATAGATGTCTAAAAAGCATAGGTATATTCCTAAAAATATTGTTAATAATAATTTTACAGAATATGCAATTTTAGAAAAGAGTTTAGAATGATACATAGATCCCTAATTTGCTACGCCAAATTATTAAAATAGGATATTTTATCATGACTACATTTAAAATCAAGTTTTCTAATTTCCGATTTGAATTTGCCGCTAAAACGCTCATTTCTAGCATGGCGTTGCAATGACGTCACAGCGCAGTAAACTCGCAGACAGATACACGGCATCCAAGTGTTTATTTGTTTTTGGTCTGTGTTTTTACTACTTTTTATGTAAAAAATGTCCTATAAGTGGTGGGTAGTGCCTCAGTGTTCGATTACTAGCATAAAAACACCTGAAAAACTATTTATTCATGTGCCTACAGCAGCAAAAGCACGGAAAGAGTGACTAGAACTTGCTCGAAGAGATCCAAGGGCCTTATCTCATACATCTTCACTTTACATTTGCGAAGATCACTTTGATGTGAGTATGAACTAAATTGTTTCTATTAATTTTTCTCACGTTGTCTTTAATATATATATTTATATATATATATATATATATATATATATATATATATATATATATATATATATATATATATATATATATATATATATATATATATTAAAGACAACGTGAGAAAAATTAATAGAAACAATTTAGTTCATACTCACATCAAATATAATACGAAATAGTTACATAGATATATATATATATATATATATATATATATAGATATATATATATATATATAACTATTTCGTAAATGACGATGAAATTTTTGAGGTTATGTTTATTACAAGGGGTGAACAACTATAATAGGCAGAAAGGTGTACACATTTTTAGGCGGTGCTAGGCAGTTATTAGGCAGGACTAGGGAGTACGTCTAAATGCAGGATTAGGCAGTGCACATGCAGGCTAAATGTAGGACTGAGCAGTGCATATGCAAGACTAGGCAGTGCATAGGCAGGACTAGGCAGTACCTACGCAGGACTATGCAGTGTAACCTATGCAGTACTTTAAGTATTGTATTTTTAACGTTCCGCAGAAAAAAAATCATTGTTGTTGGCAAAGAAGCCTGCCACCTTAAAGGTATTCAGCATTGGCAAGTTAAAGCTATCGGCTTTGGAGAATCCGTTTTCCATTGAAAATGTTTTTTATAAGCAAAACACAAAATAAAATCCAATTTAGGACGATAATTTGCACTTTAAACCAAAGCAAACATTACCATCCATTTACTGTTTTGTGACGTCACTCGCAGCTGATTAATAGACCGCCTGTTTTGAATGACGTGGCTAATTGTTTTAATTTAATAAATTTATTTAATTAAAAGAACTATGAATTTGAGAAAGAATTAAACAAAAAAGTTTGTTTTTAGCATTCCCAAGACCTAAAGAAATACCTACAAATAAATATATATTTATTTTTTACTACTGTCAAACACCCTATTTGTTGTTGTGAAAAATTGACCATTTCTGAAGTTCTTGCATTTGTTTTCATTATGAAAGCACAGGGCAAAGTAATCTAACAAAGTAAATAGACAGCCACTTTCTAAGTTCTCTAGCGATGTACACACACTTCAACAAGGACTGGAACGTTACTGGGTAAGTAGGGAAATGCGTTTTGGAATATCCAAGGAATAAATAATATTATACTTAACAATCTTTTTATTTTGTGTTTCTAGTAAGTTATTAGGGTATAAAACAGGCTAAATATTTAACAGGTCCTAAATAAAAGTCTGTAAATTATTGAAGTGTATTTTGTGCTTCCACAGAAACGAAGTTAAATAAGTAGGATACAAAAATAAAGTGCCTAAAATTTTGTCTCCTACGCGGACATCTAATGCGATAAAAAGCATGTGAAGAAAATTAAATTAAAATAATTATTTTGTATTAAAAAGATTAATTATTGCTGTCATGTTTACTCTTTCAACCTGGCTCTTCTGTGCGCTTGAGTAAAGCAACACAAACATTTAAAATTTTTGAGATTAGTTATCTAAAAAATTTACCAAATATAAATTACTAACTTATATTATCAACTCTACTTTTATGATAAAAAAGCCAATCAACTTAAAGTTTGTACACAGGAAAGATTTAATAAATTTATAAACTAATAAATAGCACACATTAGTCTATAAACAATGTGCAGCAAAAAACTGTTCACCTCTTGGTGCCTTCCTTATTGCATAGTAGTCTTAAATTTAGTTCATTGTGTGCTAGTAGCTACTAGAGATTGGTTTCAATAAAGTTTACTACTACTACATTTATTTTGATACATTGATACATTTCTATTGTCAAACCAATATACAGAAATATCTTTCAAACAGTCCATTGCCTATTGGAACAACTCATCTGCTTTCCAAAATATGAATTATATCTTTCAAATATTGTTTATGTTTAGCAAGATATTTGAACTGTTTTAACGTGTCCCGTGATTCAAAGTGCCCTTTTTCTCCTAAGCTTTGCTAAATGTTTTAAGCTAGTAATACAGCAATTATTTTGTATTGCCCCTGAATTGCTACAGCGTAAATGTTAGCTCTGATTTTAATTTAATTAATATACCCTCGCAAATTTAGTAAACAATCTATATAGACTAGTAAGTTTGGGATTTAGCACCTCGAGTTTTACTACTAAGAAGGGTCTTACGTAATTGTATAAAGGAGTAAAAGCATGGAATGTAATATTAGTAAAGCAAAAGAAAGGACAAACTTTATTGCGCGTTTTGTCAAAAAGGATATTTGGAAGGTAATAATTTACGCTACAGGATTTATGACTTTTCAACTTAATAAACAAAGAACGAAGAAATTTACTAAATAGAACGAAAAAGATATGATTTTGCAGGCTGACAATAACACTAGAAGTCGAGAACAGCGAGGATTAGTAAATTAATATTTTCTCTGAAAGAACTTAAGATTATTGAATAAATGCAAGAATGCGCAGAAGGGCTAAAGCCGATGGCAATCTGGCAAGGCCGCAGAAGGAACTAAATAAATAGTCCTTAGCAGGTTGCTCACAAACAAGATATTTTGTAGATCCACTAAAAGTGACCAAAAAAGGGATATAACGGTTTGGGCTGCATATGATGATGAATCATCAAGACACCTCGTGGTAAAAAGTAAGGCATACTTAGGGATAAGACTACAGGCACTCATGACACAAACACTGAAAGAGAAAGAGCTGCACGAGCTCAAATACTAGACTTTGTTAAAAGAACAAAAAGTCCCAATAAAATACTCTGCCAATATATGGGCCCCTAAGCTCACACTACGTACTATAGTTATAGTGTACGTGTGAGCTAATATAATTTAATACTGAAATATATTTTATTCAACTCCAAACTAAATTACCTTGCGTTTGATACCACACAAGCCATGTTTTAAATTAAACTCAAATTTTTTAAATCTACCACCACCCTTAAAAGAAACAAGAACTAAAATGTATTTTGTTTAACTCCGGACGCAATTACCTTTCGTTTGATATCACACATGCCATATTTTCACGTAAACTCTAATTTTTGAAATCTACCCCCACCCTTTTATTTGGCTTGTGTTCGCTGGATTTTGTTCATTTTTAAATGAGACCATCTCGACCCAAGGCCCAGCCTAGGTACCAAATTTCATTGAAATCGGGCAAGCCGTTTTTGAGTTATGCGCGTTGGTCGTTACAGACATACAGACAGACATACAGACACCTATACAGACAGACAGACAGACAGACGGCGCAACAAAAAAGTTTCAAAATCATCTGAAACGCAAAGATATATAAAAAAATTTGAAATCGGAGCAACTTTTTTTTTCTCGAAAAAATTAGGATCACCATAGCTCACACTACTATAGTATAGTATATGTGAGCTAAAACTTGGGCAAAAAGTGAAAGTGCAAACTGCAGACTAAGAGATAGATCTGGGTCCTGGTAAATTGGAACTTTCTTCTTTCTTATTTGTAATTAAGGCGATATCGTCAGCATTTTGTAGGTGGTTCAAGTACTTTCCCCTTACTTAGATGCCAATTTCTTCCCAATCTAGATTTTTAAAAACATCTTCTAGTGCCTGGTTAATTAGTAGAGGATATTGTGTCACCCTGCCTGACACCCTTTATTATACGGATTGGCTTAGTCCCTTTGTGGATATTGATTGATGTAGTTACTTCGCTATATATATTGGTTATTAAGTCTGTATATCTGTGATTTTTTTGGCTATTTATTAAAGATTCTTTTACTGCCCTGTGCTATTGGTTTATAAACCCAATATAAAGTTGAGTGTTGTATTCGTTGGCTCGTTCTCTATTAGGATTCTCATGGTTAATAGGTTGTAAACTTTATTAAAACTTTCTCTGAAGCCTGGTTGTTCTATTGCTTGATATCCGTCAATTTTTTTTGTTATCTGTTAATTAATATATTCATGAAAATTTTATAAATAACATATATACAAAAGTGTTATAGCATAGAGTAAGTAATACATAGGCTATCTTACTCTATGGTTATAGATGGATAGTTTTTTAGGTCTGCTCTATTGCCTTTCTTGTGTAGAATAATGGTTATGGATTTTCAGTTGTTTGGGATTATTTTTTTTAGTATTTTATTCAGAAGAATATGGAGGGTAATAGCTAACACATAAAAAAGGGAATGAATAGATAAGAACTAAAACAAAATTAAGGGATGTAGGAGGAGAAGTAGCAAAACAAAATTGGCGGTCATAATCTCAGAGAGAAAGACTATCGATCGAACAAATATTGTAAACTGGAAAAATAAAAGAAGTAAAAGAAGACCCCAAATGAGATGAGCTGACGACTTGAATAAACATGCGGGAACTAGATAGATGAATATGGCGACATACAGAGAAGAGTGGAAGGTATTGAGAAAGGCCTATGTCCAAAGATGGATCAAAGAAGGCGAAATAGATAGATAGATGTAAAAAATAATATTTTGAGAAAATCGTTTGTTCTTTTGCCTCAAGGTTTCTCCGTACCAATAATATTTAAACCCTGATTGGAGTAATAAGCTCCATTTAAATCAGGATAACACGCCCCACTCAGCTTGTGACATTAAAATGTTACTTTCAAAGATTAATCCATTTGATTTCAGAACACACATGTAGGCCGGGGGGAAGAGATTATCTATTTCCAGACCTTGAACCTCTTCAAATTATGTAAGATTAACGGATTTAAAATAACCGGAGTGAAAAGCTGAAACTAAATTAACGAAACGACAAATTCCTCTTGAAATCGTAGGGAAGTGGAAGACTGTATGCATGGAGAGGATTAAAGAGATTAAGATATTTTTGCTTTAAAAGAAAAAAAAAGTAAAATGATTAATATAAACCCAAATATGAGTGTTTTGAAATTTCTGATTTTAGAACGCTGAAAAGAATCAGGGAAGAATAATCTATTGCAGCGATGCTCAAACTGGGTTCTGTCAATAGTGTCAAGTTGTAACTAAAATCACTATTCTTAGTTGAATAAAGTAAGTTTAGGAATTGGTACAGTCACCTGCTTATTCTGTTGTCATCAAGAATAACTGATGTCCAGTGGTAACAATATTTGGTATATCTTGCCCATATCTTCTCAAGCTTTAATGAATTAAACTTATCACTTCACGGAAATTCTGTCACAGTTATCTTACTACATGACAAAACTCGGGCTATAATAAATAAAATACAGTTTTGGGAATCTTGTCTAAATAGAGGAGTCTTAGTCGAAAAAGCTCAGCAAACTGTAACTGTAAAACAAATTGAACAGCTAATTGATGTTGCAACCGATGGAAAAACTACTTTCAATTCGGATACTTTGTTGGAGTTTTGGGTCCAGCTTAGAAGTGAATGTTCAGAATTAGCTAATTTTATTGTTAAAAAATTGTTACCTTTTGCTACAAACGTTATGAAGTAGGCTTTTGAAAGTATGCTCTTACAAAAACCGACTTAAGATATAAACAATATCCTGAAGCAGTTATGCGCGTATAACTTTCAAACATTAAACCCGATCTTGATAGGCTTGTTCCAAACAAACAGGCCCATTCATCGCATTAATTTTTAAAGAATAATAACAACATTTTCGTAATACTTTCGTGTTTTTACTGTTTCCTAGTTCTTAATATATTACATATACCTAATTAGTTCTTACATTTTTGTATTTACTATTTATTACGAAGCTTGAAAAGTAGTGTTACTGTCGATTTTTCTACACTAAACTAAACAATATATCTTATATTTAAGTACTAAAAAACTTTAGAAAAAGGAATTAAAAAAATTTTTTGCTAGAGTTGAAAGCGCGATGCATTATTTTTCTTTTATTTAGGTATCTTAAAGATCATGAAATATGCTACTAGTTTGCCAATCTAAACCTTTTTTTTATCTTTAATAATAAAAAAGTTACACTTGGAACACCCTATATAGGTTATTTAAAGATATATAAAACATCATCATCAAATTTATTATTGATTTAAAAACGTGCTTCATGAATATTTTACAAAAATCAATTCTTTAATCCAACGTAAGTAAATTAATACTCATCTTTTTAGTTAAATAAAAAAGCGACCTCTATAAAAACTTTACGAAAGCAAGGAGAAAATAGTAACTACTGGCTCCACATAGCTCAATACCTTCCTCTTCCTTGATCCTGTAACTGCGCAATTTTGTCCCTATTGATAAATCCATAATTTGGTACATGCGCAGCCTTTTGAATCAATGTCTGGAAAATCCCCTGGTGGCGCTGAAACGAAGTTTTTTTTGAGATCATTAAAGGAATTATTGATCTTTAACATCCAGCGTGAAAATGGTAAAAAATCTACGATGATTAAAATTTCGATAAAACGTAATAAAACGACATCTAATAAAATTGAGTCTGAAATAGTTACAGTGTCTTTGTATATGTTTACGTAACAACCAAATGATTTGTGTAGAACTGTGAAGATTATTATAAATAAAAAATATAAGTAATCTTTAACTTGTTGAATATATAAAAATAGATGGATTCATGACGGATGGGATTCCTTAGCTAGCCTGTTAGTACCCTTCAAGTAAAGCCCTGATATATAAATCTTGAAAACAGTTTTTTGTAAATAACTTAGAAACTAAAGCTCCTACAAAGTTGTTGTTTAAAACACAAATTATTGAGCAAAATGAAATCTACTATATTCTGAAAATGGCATATTAATGAGATTATCCGTCAAAAAGTTGTCAAAAAAACATTAGCATTAATGGATTTTGGCCAAAATCTGTTCAGCTTGTTAGAATGTCCAGCACTATTTTACCTGAGAATTTCACGAAAATCGATTTAGAAACTATCGTGTTACAGACACAAACATCACGATGATATTGCAAAAATAGGTCAAAATACACCCAATTAACACATTTTCTGCGTTATCTCAAAAAAATTGTACTTCTTCTAGCCATTGCTGAGCGAGCTAGGAAGGTAAAAATTTAAGGATGTAATCCATCTCCAAGAAGGACTAATTCCAAAAAAAATATATATATATTTTAAGTGAGAGTATGATTAAGAAAAAAATAAACTTGATTAAGGTGAAGCTTAAACTGGTCAAACGAATAATGAAATTAGGCTAACCAATTATTATCTAAGGCTTGAAAGGAAACAGGCGGAAACATCAGCTTCGGCGTAAGCAAGAAAATAATGTTTTTATTTTTCCCTTCCTCATTACTTACAGAATAATACAAAATATGCTAACACAAGGACATTAACAAAATGTAAATTTTAAAAAGGTACTCGTATATATTAAAAACTTTAAATTGCACAAACTAAAGCACCAAAAACTATAAACAACAAGTAAAATTAAAGAAAGAAAAATAAGAAAAAAGTTTTCTGCTTCGGCCGGGGATCGAACCCGGGACCTTTTGCTATCTAGGCAAACATTCCACCACTGAACTACCGAAGCCATACATACATTTTTCGGAAAACTTCTACCTATGCAGGCTGCGGTGTCTCAATACAAGAACGAGAGACTCTCAGGGTATTAACCCGACCAAGTCATCCAACTGATCTCTAAATTCTTCTTTCCCACTGTCAAAGGTATTATAACTCAAATTAGACGTAAAGATCAACGTCTGAAAGCATGATGGGCGATTTGCCAATATAATTATCAAATACCAAATTGCAAATTATGCAAGAACCTAAAACTATAAACAACAAGTGAAATTAAAGAAAGAAAAATAAGAAAAAAAATAATAAAAATTAATTTCACTTGTTGTTTATAGTTTTAGGTCCTTGCATTATTTGCAATTTGGTATTTGATCAAGCACCAAGTTGTGATATTGACAAAAGACGTCATTTACGATTTTTAGGGTACCAAATACCTATATATTTATTATTATGTGACGAAAACTTAAAACCGTATATCTTAAAAGCTATACATTTTTGGAACAAAAGTATCAAGTAGTGGTATTGGTGAGCTATAAAGATTTGAGAACATTAGATAAAAAATAGATAATTTTTGACGAGTCCTTATTTTGTGGTTATCTTTCCCTAAATTCTTTTCCGATACCAGCAAATTAAATAGACTCAATAAAAAATAAAAAAATTATTAACTTTTTTGCCTACTAGAAGATTGCACAAGGATGAATACTTTTTAGTTACTAAAAATATCAGGAGAATAATCTTAATAAAGTCGGTATAGTTTTTGCAAAGTCACCGGAAATGCTCCTAATACGGGGTTCTATCGATTTCATGAAATTTTGCTTCATTCTGCCCTTCAAAAGTTATCCAAATTCATATAAAATCTTCCTGGTATAATTTCAACCCAACCGACATAGAAAAGGCGCGACTCTTTGCGGTCCGAGCACAAAGTCTTTGTTTTCTGACCGACCCAGCCCAGGTGGATGCACCACACTTGATTGGCAGATTTTTTTGAAATGCGCTTTTAATTGCTTTCAGGTGTTCTTTGCGAGACCCCTTTAGTCGGCAGTATGCAGAGTTAGAAAATAAATCAGTGTCGTTTCTGTAGGTATAGGAATAGAAAGTTTTATTATCTATTTTTATTTATTTAGTTTACGCCATAATTAAATGAAATAATTTTCATGAGTATATCTACCGCCGCCCATGTCACATTCTTTAAAGGATATGCCGATGGTCGGCTTTAACCTTTGCTCAACTGACTTTGCAAAAACTTTACGTTATATTATAAGAAGTCCGATATCGGATTAAATCTCCAAAAAATGTTATCGCTTTATGAAAGTCAGTTACGTTAGAATGCCCTCGCTGTACTGGATCGTATCAGACATCCCACTGGTTCACTATATTCGGCATAATATGAGTGGGCTAAATCAGCGGTCTTAAAACAAAATTATTTAAGAATTACGCGTTATACTTATACCACGATAAATATTTATATTTTATTTTAATTTTCACTTAAACTTTTGAAAAACTTTTTGCGATTTTGTGAGGTACTTTTTCCGAGAATTTAATTATTTTGCGGTCAGTACACGTAAATCTGGAGCTGTTGTTACTGCTAATAATCATTATTTTACAAGAAATAATTAAAATTTGCTCCAACCAAATTTTGCATAAAACGTTTTTAAGGGTATGAAATTCCAGAAGTTCCATATTGCGAGATCTTTAAAACTGTTTATTATTGAAACCTTACTTTTTAAAAATAAAAGAACAAAGTTGTGATTTTGTTGAGACATATATATGCGAAAAAATTATATTGTAAATTAAGATTTTGAAAAACATTATTTATGGCAAAATTTTAAAAATTAATATTTTAGAAACTTTTTTAACAACAAGAACACCAGCCATACTAAATTATTATTAACAATAAGGGGGATTCATAAATTGCGTAACGTTCATTGAATGCAACATAAGCGTAGGCAGAAATGAATCGTGGGGGGGGCATGAGCGTAGATCGATACATTTTAATCTTTAACAAAATTCATATTCGGTGGGGGGGGGGGGGCTTCGGCCCCGAAGCACATCCCCTGCGCACGCCACTGATAAAAAGTTATTTCCTACGAGCGTTACATAATTTATGGGTGACGTCTAAATGTTAAAAGTTCAACTTGCCCGTCAAAAAAACATAAAGCTAAACAAAGCAAAAATAATCAAACATAAACCCATCATTCCAAATAAAAAAAAAAAGCGAAAAAAAGTGCTAAAAAAATCGTAAGGACGAAAATCGGATACAAAGATAAGTAGAATAATAACGGTTTTCGTTTGTACTTTGTCCGACGCCTATAAAAAACGAAATAAACCTTATCAAAAGGGTAAATTGTTGAAAGAAAGATTATATAAACCGTAGATTTTTTGAATTTTTTTCAGAGATGTTTTGACTTTTGCTAAATAATTTTTTAAATAAAAATAAAACATTGTACAGGGACTTTAAAGTTGAGGCACTCTCGCAAATCATGTGTAAATAAATGGATCCATGACAAATCTGATACCTTCTTAGCTAGCCTAGCAGCACACTTCAAGTAAACTACATAATAGATCAGCCTTGAAAACAGTTTTTTCTAAATATCTCAGAAATCTCCTACGTAGTTTTTGGTTATTACACAAATTATTAAGAAAACCGTGGTCTACTATGTTTCGGAAACCGCATATTGATGCAATGCTCTCGTAAAAAGTTCGCATTTCTTAAGTTTTTCAATTTTCAAAAAACTGTTATTAGACTTAATGGATTTTGACCAAAATGTAGTCAGCTCGTTACAGTGTCAAAAGCTAATTTACCTAAAAATTTTATGAAAATTGGTTTATCGCTTTAGGAGCTATTGTATTACGGAAAGATATACACACACACGCAGACAGACATCACGACAATAATGCTAAGATAGGTCAAAATACACCTAAATAACACAAACATTAATAGAATTAACAAATTAATTGAATGAAATATTTTTACATTGATTCAATATGTTTTGTTTAACGACTGAAAATCAATAAAATCAATAAACAAACTCATTGATATTACGTACCTTTTTCGTTCTGTGTATGTAAACCTCTCCTTGTCGAAAACAATCATATGCTTAAGCGGACGAACCTGCACACTTGAATACACGAAGTAGTTTATTAGTGGTAGCAATGATTACACAAATAGATATGCAGCCCAACAAACTTAATAACAGCGGCAGACAGATGGCTCTGTTGTGTCATTATTGGAACTACATGAATATACAGAAGAGTCATCTGACCGCTGCTAAAGTTATTAAGTTTGTTGGGTTGCATATCTATTTTTGTAATCATTGGTGGTTGCCAGTCTAAAGATAATGATGCATGGATCACCGACTTGTTTTGTAATCCCTGTCAAAAGTCGGAAATATTGTATCCAGTCAGAATTGCATTGTCTATGATCTTCAAACTAAAATATGGTTCTGTTATGATTATTGTTATTACAAGCAGTTTGTGTAAGTTCCACCAGGGCCATTAAAACGGACGGGCCACGATCCTCCACTTTGTTGACGTCACATCGGGGGCTGATTTTTTTTGAAGGTTACGTCACGAGACAGCTGATTGTCTTTAAAATATTAAAGTTAGAATGACGGTTCAGGAATATTTGATTTTTTTTTAATAAAGCCGGTTTGAAGATTGTTTTTACTATATTCTTGCAGACCAATTTTTAAAAAAAATATAGTAATAATTTTTTTTCATGGCGCTTCATTGGCTCACACAAAAATTAAATTTCAAGCAGAATCTGTTTGTTTCTGCGTGAAAAGTAATCGTAATACCTACATCTATTTGCTTGTATTCGGCACTCGGCAGACTTTTATTGTTATTTACATTTGTTTACATAAATTACAACATCAAAAAATGATTTTTTGTAGTGTATTTTGTTTTTAAAAGATTAACGCTGGTATTTTTGAATTCTAAATGAATACTATGGCAAAAAAACATACAAAAATCGAAAAAGTTTTACAATACAAACAAATAAACAAATGCCATGACAAAAACAGATGACAAAGTCAAATACATGTCAAATCGCTGGTCAAATATAACAGTTGGCATGCCGTACATGGCGGGTAATTTGAATTCAAAATAAGGAATGCTAAATCTTGAAGATTTTAACCTTTTAATCATCTTGCATCTTTACAAAAGTTTGGTGGAATATCAGGATGGTGTCTGAGAATATTTCACCGAAATTTCGCGGAAATCTGTAAAAAAACATCTGACCTCCCATAAGATCCAATGTAAAAGGCAGCTCCACAAGAACAGAAGATTTTTTCAAGGTCGTGGCCTGTATTTTTTTGTTGGCCTTGGTTTCACAAAATAACCACTGTCAGAATCAGCGAGTAATTGAAAACTTTGGACAAAGTTCACACAATTAAAATATATTGCTGCACTTATCAAATATCAATGGAAATACAGAGATCAAACGCGTGCCGAGGTAGACTGTCGCTGGTCGTAACTACAAAACAAAGGTGCGATACGGCATTTGATGCCGGCCGCCGGCTGAAAGATCCACCAGTCGGTAACCCGCTGCAAAACAGGTGTGCCATTCGGCCTTTGATGTCGGCCGCCAGCTTAAGTGCAGCAACTTATATTTTAATTTTGTAAACTTTGCTTTGGGCTTACAGTTCTGCAGGTCCTTGTCCTCCCCAGCCAGCAGCAATTTAAAAAATGAAAGTGTCACAAGACGTTGTTAAAATGTTATCGGGTATTTCTTTTTATATGCCGTTAAGACGCCTTTTTTTCTCCAGCGAAGTTGAGCAAAATGAACAAAATGTCGATGGTATAAGTGTTTCTTGAGATAAACATAAAAAATTGGAGTTACGGTTGAAGTTATTAAAATATAAATTAAAATTTTGGAATCATTTTTAAAATAATATTTATTGATAGATGACAATTGTATTTTTTTAAATTTTTTAATAATATTTTTAATGTCGATTAACATTTACTGTCCGGCAAGAATAAAATGAGGCGCAAAAAAAAATGACTTAACTCAATCTATCTCCCTCCGCTTACAGCATTTTGGTATTACTGGGTGGTCTTCATTTCAAGCCGATTTACCATCAACAAAATTTTCATATTGCAAGGAAAGACGATACTCGTCTGGTACGTTTAACGAAATCGACTCCAGCCCGTTCATAATTCACACCTTTTTATTGGGTTTCTATTGTTACCGCTGGCTTAACTCGAATCCGGCCCGTTCACAATTAACACCGTTTTATTGGGTTTCTATTGTTATCGCTGGGCTCAGAGCACGATTAGGCACGTTTCATACACATTCTAGACCAAGAAAAAGAAACAGTGGCGTATCATTTACTCTTTTTTAATTTTTTAATAAAACTGTGTGGAGTGCCAATTTTAAAGATATAACGAATGGTTTTGGATTTTTGCTATTTTATGCTAATAAAATAGGTGAGTACCTATATAATATAATAGGTATAAAAGTTTTTAAAAAATATTTATTTTTAAGAAAAATAAGGTATAGAGTTTTCCTGCAAACAAAGGCTTAGGAGGAGTAAAATATAAAATTAATAACTAATAATGATGAATTAAAAAATTATAGCACGCCACTGAACAGAGAGAGAGACATCTCTTTTGCTTCTCATTTTATTCTTGCCGGACCTATATTTTTTTCTTGTTTATTTCTTTATTGTAGATTATGAACACAATCTTATGATCTTTTGATCCTCTAAATATTTTTAAGACTTTCGTCAAAGCATTTAAGCGGCTTATATGCTCGGCATATTCTACGTGCTTCGACGTTTTATGCTAAATTAAGTAAGATCTTAGGGAACGTCGTCTAATCTAGAGTGAGCCTTTGTTTATGCCTATTTACTTTATGTCTGCTTGTATAAATATAATGAGCCTTTGAAGTTACTCCCGACAAATAGGAGATATTATGTTTGTAGGAGATAATTATTACATATTTTCTCTCTTATTTTTTACCTTCCTAGCCCGCACAGCAATGGCTAGAGAAGGTATTGTTTCCGACGAAAAAACTGTTTTTGAGATAACGCCGATAATGTGTTATTTGGGTGAATTTTGTCGAGAGCACTTCTGCCTTTCAGGCCAGATCAACACTGATTAGCGTTTTTACCCACCTTTGAAGGTGAGCGTCAATCAGCGGAATTTTTAAGCCAAATAATACTAACTGTTCGTATTAATTAAGTTGTTAATATTGGCACCCGCTCCCCCCTTCGTAACACGTTTTTAAGAAAAAAAAATTAAATGTAATAAATGACTAAACCCCCTCCCCATTTGTGCGCTACGTTATTCAAGGATGGTGCCTTAGTTCATTAAAGCGAGAAATAATCCAGAACTGGACTATATATCTCCAATCATTAGAGACATAAAATTGCCGTTTTTTTTTGCAAAAGGTCCGAAAGTTTTGAAACTTAGCAAGAATAAGGGTGGGTTGACAGTCCTTAATATTCCGGAAACTTTGTTTAAATGACCTAATCTAGAAAAAAGACTAGCAAACACCAGTATTTACTAAGACCTTAAAACTTAGCATTTTAGACCGGGTTTGAGTAACAAGTTTATAGACTTGATATGGACAGTAATGTTGTTAAGTGTATTTTTTTAATACTCACAGGTCAAATAACTGCAAAGATTTAGTCCATTCTAATGTACAATATGATAGTAAGCATTTCTCAGTGAGTTTCATGTTATATAAATTTAAATTAACTTTATAAATCAAGAAAAACCGCATAAACATTTTGTAACGATATGTCATTTTTTGGAAATCTAGTCCGTGGAGTCATAGGATTCTTGTTAAAAATGGTCTCAAATTGTAATACCACCCCTGAGGGATGGTTTAAAATTTTTAAAAACAATAGAAATAATCAATAATCGATAAAAAAACCTATATCCAAAAATTTTCAAAGCTAAATAATACATAAATAACTTAAATCTATATCATGCATTACCGTAGATATATTATAATCTGTCTTCAGCAACATATCTGTCAAAAGAATTGAAAATTGGTTTTTATCATCGCTCACTTTTCTAAATAATTAACATGTAAAATATAGCGGACAGCTGACACTGACTTAAACCGATTTTATTGGACATCTCCTAGTGACGTTTCGAGGTTTAAATATGGCTGCCATTTTTAAACCAAAACATTATATTTTTTTATTTATTTTTAAGTTTTTTACGGACATGTCTTTGTTATAACGAAAAAAGATCACCCATATTGCAAGGTATTGATGAACCGTTTATATAAATATTAAAAACTATTGCATTTACGGGAAAAATAAGTTAAACCTTTAACCAAAATCTAGAATTGAAGACCTGCGATTGTAGCACTTAGCACTGTAGACCATTTAGTAAAGACTGGTGTAAAACTGCTCTATTTTAAAAATAGGAGATACCCATGTTACATAATACTTTTAAATTATTTTGAACTTCTCCATCACCCATTAAAATAATACACATAATAGGGATATTTTAAGCCGCGTATTTCACACTTCGTTACAGTTATTGTTATTACTGAGTCTGCGCTTTAGCAACTTGTCACTTCTTTATTGTTATTAATGATAATGGCGCCCGGTGCTTTCCGAAGCCTTAATTTAATGCCACCATTATGTTTACCTACCTAGCCCGGGCAGGAATAGCTTAAAAGGTATTGGTTTCGGCGACAATTTTTGTTTTTAGATACCTAACGCCGAAAATGTGTTAATTGGGTGTATTTTAACCTATTTTAGCAATATCGTCATAACGTCTGTCCGTGTGGGTGTTTGTGTATGTCTGTCCGTAATATGATAGCTCTTAAACCGCTAAACCAATTTTCATGAAATTTTCAGGTAAAATATTGTACAATATTATAAAGAGCTAGTTAGAATTTGGTAAACATTCATTAATGCTAAAATTTTTTGCAAAAACCCATAAATGAAATTAATGTTAAAAAGCAAAATAAATGAACCAAAATTTGAAGTTGTGTGAAACTACTAACTTGACATTTGTGTTAAGCTTGTTTTTAGTGTTTCAAAATCTCTCTATATTTCCACTGGAAGAGCGGATAATAACGGTAACGAGTATCAAATTTTCTGTTATAATAATAAACTCAAAAACACCCTAATATGTGTTTTCTAAAATAGATACCTATAAAACTTTTATAAAAAAAAATTAGCCATTCGGCACTTTCCTGCAGTTTTAGTTTCATACGCGAATATGTTTATGCTTTCGCTTCGTGATATTTTCCCTGAAAAATCGCGCAGTTTGCATTTTCCAATTTTAACACCAGATACGGCTTTAAAAGCGAAACTGTAATGTGGAACTGTAATATGTCGTAAAAATATCTTTCTATTATATGCCATTAAAACTTTGCGAACAACATTTCAGGACTTTCCAGTAAAAAATCGCCTCTTTGTACAGTTATTCTACATTTTAATTTCATTAGCGTACGAGCTCTCGAGAACTACTTTTGAGGGTACTTCTCGCAACCGGACACATTTTAGAGACCAACTCTTAGACAGTCTTGATCGGCCATCAGACAGCGCGCGATAGTATATCTGATCGATAGTGAACAGATTGACTTTGATGCCCAAGAACAACTCTCAAATTTATTTGGTGTAGTTTGTTTAATTTTACAAACGATTGGCTTATAATAACAAAGATCAGCTCAAAAAGTTTAGCTCCTACACTGGTTTTGACCGCCTGCCGACACGATTAAGTACAAATTTTTCTCGGATCGCAAGCCATTTCGCGGCCTGCGTTTCGATGGAAACGAAGTGGGAGCGGAGAACGGACGGTTTTATTTAGCGTTGCCACCTCTACCGATTTTTCGGTAGATCTACCGATTTAACCTTTTACTTTACGATATACCGAATTACCATAGTTTTCCACCGATTTTTTTTCGATAAAAACTTGTTTTTTTTGATACGCCTTGTGATCGCGATTAAAAAAAAACACCATCTCTTGAATATTGCGATATTCTCAGCCGGCAGCCGCAAGCGGCATTAAATATCACACTATTATAAAAAGATGATGCGAGAAGCGATTCGATTGGCTCCGACCTTGTGAATCCCCTGAGGTTACTTGCCAGTAAATTGAATGACTCCCAGAAAATTACTGCACACGATTTTCACGTGTAATATTATCTACCTAATATGCACCTAATTATTTAATTCTTAATTTTGGTATTTTGTCAGGAAAAACAAATCGTAGAAATACAATTTACCTACTAAATCAATCCAAACTATCGATAGTTCTCCAGCACTATCTACCTACCGAAATCTACCGATTTTTCTCGAAGCCTTCTACCGAAGACCTTAGGGTCGAGAGTGACAACGCTGGTTTTATTACAAAGAAAGGCGCAATTATTTTGCGGCCAGTCCATAGAATATCGCGGTTTGATCCGCTTGTTAATATCTTATGGGCCAGTGTGATTAATATAACATGAGTATGTGGTAGTTTTATACGTTATTTATATTGTTGTCTTAATAATGAATTGCGTATATCTTTGGGAGATAAAATCGAAATTAAAGAACTGGGTAGGCCCTTACCAGGTATAAATCTAACTCAAGACCCTCAAAGAACCACACAAAACAGAAGTTTCACGCGTCATTTTTCTAGAGACATCTATAAGAAAATTAACTAGATTTGCGGATGTGATTCAGCCAATTTGTTGTGCTGTTTTTCATGTGTGTTGTTTTATAATGCGACATCAGGAATTGACCCTAATTGGGCACGAATGACTGTGAAAGATTTGCACCATCTTTCTGAGAAAATCAGAACACATAAATCTTCCAGAGAACATATGAATCCTTACACTGGATTTGTATTGGGAGTTGAAACGAACATTACAAACTTAGTTAAGTGACTATTTAAGTTTTTTGTAATTAATTTTAACCACCCGTTATTTGTAATCAATTTTTAACGTTTAACTTTGTTTTTTTATCTGTTTTTGTTTAAAATCTTTCTGTTTTTTTTTGTAATCAATTTTAATTTTTATATTTATGTTTTTTTATTCTTTTGAAACCATTGTTTTTTGATGGTACTTATTTTTGTTCATAATTATGTGACTATATACTGTAAACTGGGAATTAGCTTTGCTAAATTAAGGATTTATATATAAGTGCTGTTTGAAAAATCCAATACCCCTACTCTTAAGCCAGTCACAATCCTTTCATTGTGCGTTACTGGACACGGAAAAATAAATATTTGTATACTGCAGAACAGAGCCAGTATTCTCAACAATTTAATGTCTGGACTGGGATTTTAAGTGACAATATCATTGGTCTTGTTTTCGTCAATGGTAATTTATGAGGGATAAATTATTTATCTGTTGCAAGGCCATATTATTCCTGCGATTCGACAGGTCCCAAATGTTGATTTTAATCAAATTTAGTTTATGCACGATAATTGCCCAGCTCATGACACTTTGCCTGTAATCAGCTGGCATCAGATATCATTAGATTTGGCACTCAATAATTTCTTTTTATCAGTTTATGCAAAAAGCCCCAAATTTATTTGCATGTACAGCTAATTTCAAAAGAACTGATACGGTTGGAAAAACTGGTTTTTTATTTTAAGCAGTTCATATTTAACATAAAATAATATAAAATAAAACTTTATAAAAAAACTAGCCAACAATAGATTTTAGGTCGTTTTTAGAAATAACGTGCTTGTTATTGAAGTAATATCCCACCTCCCGGATTATTCCAGGTGTGTTAATAACGTTACAAGTGTTCTCACTGTATGTTCTATTATACAAGTGTATATTATTGAATTAATTTATTGTCAAGTTAGTCAACTAAAAAGATTTTGAATGTCAGATTAAAATAAATTATTTTACCGACAAAAAACTAGATTTTTCATCAGGTTATGGGCCTATCATGCTGAAATAGTAAGCAGAGGTCAGTAAAAGTAGTTTTTTGAAGAGGAAGGTAATTAAATAAAATAAAAATATGGATCTAGCAAAACATATTAAACCACTAACTGGTGATACAGATTGGCCTATTTGGAAAAATAAAATGCGTGATATGCTTGATTATCATGAAGGTGCCTTAGACGTCATTGATGGTAAGCTAAAAAAGCCTGATCCTTTAGCTGAGGGTGCAACGGAAGATCAGAGAAAGCAACACAAGTTGGAATCTGATTTGTACCGAAAGGCAAACAGTTATGCTAAGTCAATAATTACAAGTGCAATAAGTGATAATGTTTATCAGAAAATAATGGATAAAACAACGGCATATGGGCAAGCCTTAAAAAATCAATTTCAAGCTTCGGCAAAAGATCAGCTGTTCAACATTTGTACAGATTTCTTTGGTTTTAATTGGTTAGAAGGTGAAGATGTTTCCACGCATATAGCGAAGCTAAGAAGTCTATTTACAGAGTTAAATAATGGACTAAAAGCAAAAGGCGAGAATAGTCTTCCAGAACTAATGGTGGTATGTAAAATTCTCCATATTTTACCTCAACGGTTCGACACATTTAAATCAAGTTGGATGTTACTTTCAAAAGAGACAAATAAAACGCTTGACGAGTTGACAGTTCAATTATGCATGTTCGAAAGAAATTTTGCAAAAAGTAAAGATAGCAAAATTGATCAAGAAGCATTGGTTACAGAAAAACATGCTAAAGGACCTAAAAGTAAAAGTAATAAGTGTAATTACTGCGGATTGAATGGACATTGGGTGAAAACATGTAAAAAGTGGATTGCAGACGGAAGACCGCCGAAAAACCAGAAAAAGACATTTGCTGAAAATACCAAACAACAAGCAAATACAGCATTATTATCCTTAGATGAAGAAGTTTTGGTAACAGAGCAAGAGACGTCTATATGGTGGGTGGATAATGGAGCAACAAAGCATGTTACAAACACACCAATATATTTCACAGAATTTGAAAGGTTTGAGTCGCCATGTAGCATAAAAGCCGCAGGAAAAGAAGTGTTAAGTGCTGTTGGAAAAGGTACAATTCAGTTTGTAAATTCAGTTAAGAAAAGTTCAGTTGAAGAAGAAATCGTTTTATTAAAAGACGTATGGTATGTACCTGGTATATCAAAGAATTTGTTTTCAGTACTTGCAGCCCATGACAGAAATGCAAACAGTACTTTTAGATCCACACGCACAAGATGCTGCTTTAAAGTTGGAAAAACAATGATAAATGGTAACAGAGAGGTTGGTAGTAGTTTATATAAGCTGAATATTAAACCCATCATTCCAGAAACAGAAATCCATTGTAACATTGCAGAAGCAGACAGTTCTATGCTTCAACTTTACCATGAGAGATGGGGGCATCAAGACAAAAGGTATGTAAAAGCAAAATTACAAAAAGAGATGGGCATTACAGTCAAACTGAATACTGAGATTTGTGAACCATGTATTTATGGTAAGACGCACCGTTTACCATTTGGTACTCGACAAAAGGCAACAAAACCTGGAGAGTTAGTTTCAGCAGACCTAGTTGGACCTTTTGATTCTTCTTTTCAAGGAAAAAGGTATCTACTGATTTTTAAAGACAGTTATACTCAGTACAGAATTGGTTATTTGATAAAAGAAAAGTCAGAGACCAAAGAAATGCTAAAGAATATGTTAGCACTTGTCGAAAATTCAGGCCATAAAATCAAAGAGATATTGACATATGGTGGTGGCGAATTCGACAACAAAGACGTTAAATCTATACTTGCGAGCAAAGGTATCACGTTTAGACTGACAGCTCCATACACACCAGAACAGAACGGAGGCAGTGAACGTGAGAATCGTACGACAGTCGAAATGGCAAGAACGTTAAAATACTCGCGCTCAGAAGTAGAATTTCCAAAGGAAATGTGGGCTGAGTTAGTAAGCACATCTATTTATGTCCTAAACAGAACTGGAAAATCGTCAGTAGAGAATGTAAGTCCTTTTGAATTATGGTATGGAAAAACACCTAGAATTAAGCACCTAAGGATAGTAGGTTCGGCTTGTTATTTTCATGTTCCATTTCAAAAAAGAGAAAAATGGACAAAAAGGCAATAAAAGGCTATTTGGTAGGTTACGATGGTGATGAAAGATATAGAATTTGGGTTAAACAGCAAAACAAAGTCTATGTTTCAAGAGATGTAAAATTTCAAGAGTATCTTAAAGTTTGTGCTCAAAAATCCAGTACTTCTGATCATTCCAGTATAAGCACCGAGAGTAACACCAGTATCCCAATTATTCCTCCAAATACTTGCATTCAAGATTCAAGACAAGATTTTTCAGTCAAGTGGAAGAAGAAGAAAATGACGAAGAAGGTGAACAACAAGATGAAGATCAAGAAAGACATGTTACTGACATAAGCGAAAGTGAAGAAACAGATGAAGAAGAACCAAGTACTTCATACAATCTCAGAAATCGTCAAACTTTACAAAAACCTAAAAGATTTCAAGATGAATGTATCAGCATAGCTGAAGATATTATTTGTAATATTGACACTCCTCAAACTTACAAAGAAGCACTTGAAACTAGGGAAAGCTATGAATGGAAAAGAGCTATGGAAAGTGAAATTAATTCGTTAAAAGAAAATCAAACTTGGACGTTAGAAAAATTGCCTAATGATACCAAAGCGCTACCCTGTAAGTGGGTTTATCGAGTGAAATCTAACCCAGATGGTATAGTAGACAAATTTAAAGCAAGGTTAGTTATAAAAGGCTTTGCTCAGCGTCAAGGAGTTGATTATAATGAGACGTTTAGTCCAGTGGCCAAACTTTCCACGATTAGATCTGTTTTAAGTGTTGCAGCCAGTGAAAATCTGCATCTAAAACAATTTGACGTTGTGACGGCATTTTTATACGGAGAATTAGAAGAGATTATCTTTATGAATCAACCAGAAGGCTACACTGATGGAACAGACAGAGTTTGTAGATTAAATCGTAGTTTATATGGACTTAAACAAGCTCCAAGATGTTGGAATAAGAGATTCAACAACTATTTGTTAAAACTAGAGTTTAAAGTCAGTGAAGCTGATCCATGTCTTTACATTAGAGAGAAAAATAAAGAGAAAATGTTCCTAGCACTATATGTCGATGACGGACTGCTTGCAGGAACATCTGAAGAGGCTTTAGATAGGTTGCTTCAAGATTTGAAGAGAGAATTCAAAATTACTGCTAAACCAGCTAATTTTTATTTGGGTCTTGAGATAAAGCAGACAGAAAATTGCATAAAAATTAGTCAAAAAAGCTACACAGAGAAGATTTTGCAAAAATTTGGATTTTCAGAATGCAGACCCGTAGCGACACCAATGCTAAAACCAGCAGAGATACTTCAAACAGGGAAAGAAAATTCCAAAGTAGATTTTCCTTATAGACAAGCTATAGGAACTCTAATTTATCTCATGGTAGGAACTAGACCCGACATAGCTTATAGTGTGGGCTATTTATCAAGATATTTAGAAAATCCTACTCAAGAAAATGTAGTTAAATTAAAAAGAGTTTTCCGATATCTTGCTGGTACCAGAGATTTAGGAATAACCTACAATTTCATGAAAATTTCGGAGATGAAATGTTACAGTGATGCAGACTTCGGAGGCTGTACAAAGACTGGCAGATCAACCTCTGGAGTTGTTTTTACATTTGCCAATGGGGCAATTTCATGGATTAGTCAGCGACAAGCTTTAGTAGCAACCTCTACAACAGAAGCTGAAATAATAGCAGCAAGTGAAGCAACCAAAGAACTTATTTGGCTAAGCAGACTATACAAAGAAATTTGGAAGTTTAGATATGTTCCTATTCTTCAAGTTGATAACTCTGCTGCAGTTAGACTGGCTCATAATCCAGAGTTACATCGCAGAACTAAGCACATAAGCATAAAACATTTTTTTGTTAGAGAAAAAGTTTTAGAAGGTGCTATTGCAGTTCAGCAAATACCAACAGAAATACAGTTAGCAGATGTTATGACGAAACCACTAGCAAAAACTCGTTTGCAGATTTTTAGAAATCAAATGGGTGTTTTGTAACTGTCATTAACAAGGGAAAGTATTGAAGTAATATCCCACCTCCCGGATTATTCCAGGTGTGTTAATAACGTTACAAGTGTTCTCACTGTATGTTCTATTATACAAGTGTATATTATTGAATTAATTTATTGACAAGTTAGTCAACTAAAAAGATTTTGAATGTCAGATTAAAATAAATTATTTTACCTACAAAAAACTAGATTTTTCATCACTTGTGTCAATTAAATTGAATTTATTAACTTTGCTAAATAATACATTTAAAAAGAAAGTTCGGTCTTTTTTTGCAGCAGTTCGGCACCGGGAGGTTTGGTGATTTAATTCTACGACAAAAGGGTGCTTGGCTGCCTGGAAACAGTGAAAAATTCTTGCATTCTTCGCTCTCTCGAAAGGGTCATTTAAGAGTACTCGAAGTAGCGCCTGATCTTCCTGAACTTGACTTACTTTTGGCCTGCCAGATCATCCTTGTTTCCTTTCAAGTGAGTGTTATTTTATCCATCTTTTATTTATAGAATAATCTGTTGTTCGGCTAAAGTTAAAATGTTGGGCTACCGCTGAAAAGGACCAACCATTTTCCATAACTTAATAACAATTTGGGCTTTTAGTTCTTAGGTTGTATCTAAAGCCATTTTGGGATTAAATACTATGTTTATATAGGTTTGCTATTCTGTAACTGCTGACAATGTTATTATTTTTCTACCTGGTATTGACAGTTTGAATATTGTTAAAATATTCAGTATTGGTTTTGGCATGGTGGCTTAGAATATACTGCTCAAATTTTGGAAAAAAAACTTTAAAGAGTCGTATCAGTTTTTTTTTAATCAGCTGTACATTCAAAAGCTACCATTTTGAATGAACTGCAAGCAAAAATAATTACCACCCTACAATCAGTTACATAGAGCGGTAATAGTTTTGAGAATTTAATTCGTTAGGTAGATCTTATATCAATATGAAAAAATTTGCTTTTAAAACAGACCCATCTCTTATTTGTTTCTCTCGGGAAGCTATAAACTTTATTTTGTGTTAGACACGGCAGGTAGTTATTATAAAAAAGAACAAGTTTGAAAAAAAGGATTATACGTTACGTAGTTATCTTTTAAATTTCTGACCCTCGATCGATTTTCTTCATGAACTGTCGAAAGAAAAGTTCGCCGCGCTTGGGGAAACAATCAGTGTTAGAAATTTTCTCCCTCTGCTTTACATGGGCGCACAGAGGACAGGTATTGGCTATAGGTCTGGCTATCTTGAAGCAATGGGCGTAACTACGTGTAAACTTTTATCATTTTTTCTTACACACTACATATTTTATGCATACGCAATTGTTACACAGTAATAATTTCTTATAAGTCCTATAGCTTTTAACCGTGCTGTATATGCATCTATCCCTAGATGGTAATAATAGATAAGATATACCATTGTGTAGTATTTATAATGGAATAGAATTGTTATTTAAAAAAATTAATTTTTAATAGAATCGTCATACTCTGATTTGACAAAGTGATATATTTAAGTTATGTATTTATTAAACAATGGCAGTTTTAATTAAAAAATATGAACATAAACAAAATCAAAGTGTTAGTTGAACAAAATAAGCTTTGTTTTGATTATCCAACTTTATATTTGAAATATACGATATCAAAAATGTAAATTTTAGAATACTGTTTTTTTTGTGTATATGTAGAATATGTAGCAAATGTCAACTTTGAAAATAGGGCTTGCCTTAATTAAAGAATTATCTGTAATTTTGCTCTTCATTTTATAGCTACAATATTTTAAAATATAATTTTGGGAAAATAATTCTGTTGCTTTTTCGTTAATCTATGGTTCTAATACTAAAAGAAAACAAACCAAAATTCAGTGTGATAAATCCACCATTCTAAAAGATAATATTGGTCTGTGAAAAACTTTATTCATCAGTTAATCTGCGGAAAACCGGTATCAAAATCGCAATTAAAAATAATAAAAGCTTAACCCAAAAACATCACTGAAAACCGTTTGGATGATTTTCTAGAGCCTTTTTAATTTACCTTTAATTTTATAATTTTTATATAACAATTTATTTTATACAGCGCGGCAAGCCTTCTATCTAGGGGTAGGATTTTTCTATGGGTAATAAGGATTGCATGAGAGAACAAAAAAGCGTAAAACGAACGTTGCCAGATTGGCGAAAATATCAGTATAAGCACATACCCAAAGTCAACTTAGTCAATTTTATTTAAATGCATTAATTAAACGGGGTGGGTCACCAAGGGCGGATTCTCTGTTGGTAACAAACGGTATAAATTTTAAGCTGCATTTGATTGAACTAGTCAGTGGTTGTAATTTCGATTACCATAACAGACACTTTCATGCGCCGCAGGCAAAAATTTTGAATTTTTATTAGCAAAAACATTACTTTTTACTCATTTTTTGTATATTCAAAAAAATTCTCGGGGGGGGGGGGGGCAAGTGCCCCCAGTGCCCCCCCCCTGGATCCGCCACTGTGGGTCACTGTCCGTTTTCCGAAAACACGGTTAGCAAAAACATTTATTTCAAAGAGACATTTTAATTAAAAACCTATAATTCGAATCACGATATTTTCGGAAACCGCAATTTCGAATTATATTTTTTCCAAATGACGTTTTCTTCGAAAACATTCTTCATTTCTTCCTAAAATGTTTTTTTAAATGATTTTTTTTTATTCCGTTTTTTTCGATAACGTTTATTTCAAAGACATTTGTTTTCAAAAGATGGTTTTTTCGAAAAATTTTCCTCAAGAGAGCTTATTTCCTATCTTACTGTTGAGAGTTCGAAATCAGTGTTATTTTAACCTTTGTCAATTGATAACAAACGTACCCTAACCTGTCCAAAGCCCCCTGATCTCTTTTCTCCACAGGAATATGTCATGGGAGGAGGGCCGAGGTTTATGGGAGGGCACAAGGTCTGATGGTGTATTTTATGGTATTTTATCTTTTCATTCATGAAATATTTTGAAAATATCTAAAAAAATCTAAGACTTTAAGAGGGTTAGGATATTACCGATTTCGATTTCCCAAAAGGTGGACAAGAAAGCAAGAAATAATTTTTCAAAAAAACTTAATTCGAAAAAAATATCATTTGAAAAAAGTGTCATTCGAAAAAAACTTCATTTGAAATAATTGTGTACGAAAAGAATGTCATTTGAAATTTATGTTTTCGATCATACTCCTTGTTTGAAACTCGTAGACAATGATTGTGTAGAAATAAAATTTCGGACTTCCATTGTCTTTATTTATTTTAAAACACGACGTTTCGGTTAGTAAGTATCTCTAACCGTTATCAAGTGTAAACTTGATTAGTATCTCTAACCGTTATCAAGTGTAAACTTGATAACGGTTAGAGATACTTACTAACCGAAACATCGTGTTTTAAAATAAATAAAGACAATGGAAGTCCGAAATTTCGGACTTCCATTGTCTTTATTTATTTTAAAACACGACGTTTCGGTTAGTAAGTATCTCTAACCGTTATCAAGTGTAAACTTGATTAGTATCTCTAACCGTTATCAAGTGTAAACTTGATAACGGTTAGAGATACTTACTAACCGAAACATCGTGTTTTAAAATAAATAAAGACAATGGAAGTCCGAAATTTTATTTCTTCGATCATACTGTTTTCGAAACTGTTTTGAAAAACGATCAGTATACCTTAGAACTTGGCGTTCCTTAAAGTAAATAATTGAATGAATTATTTTAATTAAAAAGTTAATAAAGTCGAATCTCTATAACTCGAACCCCTTCATAACTCGAACCTTTGAAGCGCTCCCTGCACTTTTTACATGTATTTTAACCTATGTAACTCGAGTTTCTATAACTTGAACTGTTTTGGTTGTCCCTTTAGGTTCGAGTTATAGAGGTTCGACTGTAATTAAAATAATGATTTTCAATTTTAAAGTGTTATTCTGGTTATTATTACTTTGGCAACGGTGGAACGCCATCTACGGGAATCGTGCGTATCGCGGGCTCTTACTATTCAATTCTATACTCAAACTGTTTTGTGTCCTTTTATAGAAATTGAGCTCCCTAGATGTAGACTTGTTCACGCGGTATAAGGGTAAGGGGCGAAGTCTAACATATAATGGTCACCTATTAAGTGTTGACAGTACAGTTTCGTGCTAATAAAATCACTACTCGTATCTTTTATCTTATGGATTTAGTAAGAGAAATAACCATATATTCTCGCAAGTCAATCCATCTACAAAAATACAAGAGAAACTAGAAAAATAGACAGGCAAGCAATAAACAGCCATTTCGATCAATCAAAATGGAGAATCCGTCCATTTACAACATTTCGTGGCTAATCGGGTAAAAAATAGATTTTGTTACCTACTCTTGATTTTGATATGGGTACTTCGAAAGGTAATCCCCAGGGTGTCCAAGATCTATGACAGCACTGTTTTGTCTTAAAGGAACTCATCAAAACACTTTTTTAACATAATTAATAATTTTAAAATTTGACATTAAAGCTAGTTTTTTACACCCAGAACATCCTAAGGAGGACCCAAGTATAAGATATCGAGCTGTTAACTTTGAATAGTGGTCCCTAAATAAGCTAAATTTATCACATAGGACAATGCATTGTGATAAGTTTAGAAAACTTAACAGCAGATGCTTCTTTGTATTAGAAGAAGTGCACATCGGATTTTTTTTAGGTCGACTTAGTGGCAATAGTAGTAAACAAGACAAAAATGCTCCTCTATCTATTTTCTTGTAAAGGAAAGAAATTTGGCACGTTGCCTATCGTTGCTAAATATAAAATTTTCTTGTTTACGAAGCCTCTATGGGCTGGATCACCTTTATAGAAAGCCACAGCTGGAATCAAAGTATACGAGTTAGTTACACAGGGTATCATAAAATTAACTTTAAAAAAATAATTATACGAACATCATAAACTTTGGAGAAGCATAGATATAACAATTGAATTAAGAGGTTTTCCATTATCATCTCCATTTTGTCCCCGATAATTGGTCTTAAATATCCAATTAAGTTTAAAATGAGTAGTGAGTATTATAATACTCCTATAGGACCGGTTGGCGGAGGCATGCTTCCTTAGAAAATATTATTAACTGCAAATTCAATTCAAAATCATCGTTTCAATACACTCTCCCTGTAAAGTATGGAACACTTGTTATCCGTGATACTTCAACCTTATATTTTTCTGCTTTCTTGTCAAGATCTGGAATATAATGTGGCTTTACCTAATTGGTAAAATATCTCAAACCTCCAATCTGTCCCAGATCCTCTTCCAGAAAGAATTTGATAGGGTGGCGTCTGGAGAGCTGGTGCTGCGTAATTGTTTAAACAAGAAAGATCCTAGAACCAAAGCTAGATATCTTGCTCTTTGAGAACCAGAAAGTAAAAGATTGGCTCAACGCGCTTCTTTCTTGTCCTGGATAATCAGAACTTCCGCGTTTCCGTTGCTCTGAGACTTGGCGTTCATGTGTACAGGCCTCACAACTGCAATTCTTGTGGCCAAATGGTACATATTTATGGCTACCATGGCCTGAGTTGGTATAAGAGTGCAGAAAGGATGGTTCGTCACAGTTCGTTAAATGTGATCCTTAAACGGGCTCTAACTTCCGAGGGATTTGTTTCAGTACTAGAGCCGGTTGGAGTTTATCGGATTGACGGAAAACCGGCAGACGGCATGACCAGATTTCTAAGGAAGTCTGGCAGGCCTCTTCTGTGGGATGTAACATGCAAAGAGACTTTGTGTCAATCTTACATTCATTTGCCATCCAAAAAAGCATTAAAACCTTAGGTCCTTTGTGACCTGACGCCAAAAACTTGATCAACAAAAACGGTCAACTGATAAAGGACGTATTAGGAGGCGATCAAGAGCTAAGTTATCTATAACTGAAAACATAAGTTTAGCAGTTCAAAGGACCAATGCAGCATCGGCCTCGGGACTTTACCTAGTGAAAGAGGTATAAAGGAAACTAATTTTTTATATTTATTTTACTTTTAATTTTATGTTTTTGGTTAGTACAATAACTTATTTAGTTATATTGCTTATAAATTATTGTGATTTATACTAAATACTTTATGATAAAAACATTTTAGAGTTAAACAAAGTAAAAAGAGCACACTCGTGAGGTAAACCGTATACTTTGAAAACATTGTTCTCGATCCAAGAGGGAAATTATTTGAAAACAGTTTACCTGGCCGTTCAAAGGGTGCTTTTTCATGGATATGAACCAGGCTCTCCATGGCTTTTCACGAATATAATGCGAGGAGGAGACAAGGTCACGATAAAAGGTATTTCTTTGTGACATGTTAGCCACTTTCGGAATATATGTGAGGAATTTTGATAATTTGTGGCGGTTGCGGTTAGAATTTTGATTTAGGGAAAAAGAGAACATGTCGTTTTACAAATTATAATTACTGTTTCCTAAATAAAGTTATTAAAACACACGAGGAGAGCAGTGACGGATCCAGGACGTACGGAACGGAGGGTCCAAGGTTAATTTTTTGGTTTTAAATAAATTTGAGTTCTGAAGCCATTAAATGCCAATAAAAAATTTAAAAATATTAATTTTTGTAAAAATTTTAAAATAAATTTAGTTTATTGGGTACTAGAACTAAGGATTATAAGTTTTAGGTCAAGGAGGGCCCTCCTGGATCACTGTAGTAAAGCGAGCTAAAAGTAGGTATGTTACACCTAACACATGGCGAGTGGCCGAATTTTATTAAATAGTGCAGGCGATAGAACTAATTAAGTATTCAAAATATCAGGACTGTAAGTAATTAACGATCGGGATGTTGCCGGACCAATTTTTCATTCAATGTTTTTTTATCCACCCACCGCTTATAATATTGTTTAAATTTCTGAATGGCACAGAAATGCATCCAAAATGTGTAAGATTTAACCTTAAAATAAAAGTATAGTGGTTTTTTAAATTTTAGCTGCAAAAACTCCCAAAATTCCCCAGATCCCTCAAAATCTAAAAGTTTTAAGATTGTTTCAAATTTTCTTAAAAAATAAGCTTTCTAGGAAGAAACATGAAATAAGCTTTATTCTAGACAATAAAAATTTCTTTGAAACGATATACATGGCAGTAAAGTAAGACTAATGACAAACTCTCCAAAAAGAAACATGTGTTTTTTTGTTGTATTGTAGACAATAAAATTTTCCTTGAATCGATGTATAATAAGGGAAAAATGTATAACAATGCAGGGGCGTCCGTAAATTAAATTAAATTTTCAAAATCACTAAACTTACCAATTTTTTTACAAGTTTTATAATTTTCTTAGAAACTAAGCTCACTTGAAATAAATTATTTTACACTTTGTTGCAGGAAGACTAATGACAAACTCTCCAGCGTTGTCCGCTTATTAAGAAAATGTAATTGGCCGCAGGGCTACCAAACGTAGTAATAGTAGTAGTAGTGTGGGGTAAGCTCTAGGCCTGGCGACTAGGCACATGAAGCGCCGTTTTCGCCAACCCCCGGGCATCCCCCCTACTGCATCTTTCCTTCGCTAAGGAATCTGCCCGTCTTCTGTACAAAGGCCAGAATGTCGGGCCACCTCAGATTCACCTCAACCTCCACCTCCGTCTACCTCTCTTCCTGCCTCCTTGTATGCTTCACATGATGAGAGAAAATGCGCCGAGGTCTCGTCCTCGGCCCAACATCGCTCGCACGTCGCGTTCTCCTTTACTCTTATCTTTGCCAGGTCCTTATTGGCTCTCACATCTCTTCGTGTTCTACGTAGCAGCCAGGCCCTACGGGGACTTCTGGCGCTTCCTGTGTTGGTTCATTCCTTTTATATCTCTTTCTAGGCCCACTCTGTTGGGCCGACTTCATTTTCCCTCTTGTGAGCCCCAGGAAAGGCTCTGGCCCGACGTATTTCTGCCGGGATCCTCCACTGGCGAGTTCGTCCGCTTTCTCGTTTCCTGGGACTCCCGCGTGGCCTGGAACCCATACTAGCTCCACCTCTCTTAGTCTGACCAACTCCTGAATTGTATCCACACACTCCAGCACCAAACCCGCGGACATGCTTGGTTTGCACAGTGCTTTCAGCGCAGCTTGACTGTCTGAACAAATGCAGAGGCATTTTTCTGCTTCGTTCTTAATTTCTTCCTCCCATGTTACCGCCACAGTAGGGCGTAAACCTCCGCCTGGAAGACTGTTGCATTGGATCCCAGCGAGTAGCTTTTTCCAATACCCTTGCTTTCCAAGTACAGACCGTGGCATCGCTAAGGAATTCAACTTCGTTCTCTTTCTATGCATCCCTTGGCGGTATGTTTACACAGTATCTCCTTTTCTCCCTTAACTACTCCTCTGGCATCGCTAACCTATATGTCGATAAAGGAATCTCCTTTTCCGGCACAGTCGCGATACCCGAATGTCCTATTTGTCCACTGCTCCTTCTCCACATGCCCGCGTCCCTTATCCTAAGGTATGCTGCCATCGCTTCCTTCTTTATCTAGGTGGACAGCGATGGGAGACCTAGGATCATATTCAGGGCTATGTTAGGAGTAGACCTTAACGCTCCGGTGACGTTTAAGGTCGCCAGCCTCTGCATGCTTTCGAGCTTTTTGGCGTTAGTAGTTTTCATTGCCCCCGGCCACCAGACCACGGATCCGTATTGGATCCTCGGCCTAATGATGGCCGTGTAGATCTACTGCATGATCCTTGGGCTAAGTCCCCACTTTCTTCTTACCTCCTCCTCTTGCGATAGTGCAAGTGGTCATCCGTAAATTTGTGGTGCTTTGAAGCCTTATATCTGTCTCTTCTTTGTAAAGATAACCATTTCCGTCTTGCTGGGGTTGACGGAGAGGCCGTTCTCTTGGCACCAGTTCTCTATTAGTTTGCAAGCCCTTTGCATCCTTTCGTAAATTATGCCTAGGTACTTCCCTGGTACTATAAACAGTCCGTCGTCGGCGTACGCTTTGCCGTCAAATCCTTGCTAACCAAACGTAACTTTGTTATAAAAAAAAATTACATTATCCTTTTAATTTCGATAAATCAAACGCTCTAGAAAATTCTGCGATATCAACAGAGATCTTACTTTCATATGTTGTCACCAATATGCGTACATTTGCCCAAGATTCACTCCAATGGAGATAAAGTGTGTCAAATTAGCACTTCGATGTTCATGATTGCTCATAAAGATAAAACGTTTCTTTATTTTTGTCGTTCTTGAATTGGTGAAATTCCAATTGTTCTATGGTTGGCCTAAATATGTGGTAGTCACATGGCGACAATATACCTTTCTCTAGCCATTGCTGCGCGGGCTAGGAAGGTAAAAAATCTGCTTTTCAACTGGCACCATATTCTCATATGTTATCACCAAATTACGTATATTTGCTCAAGATTTACTCTCCAGTGGAAAGTAGGCTAAGATTTAAAGTATAGTTAGTCTTCTGTCTTATTAAAATGATTGGAAAAAGCCCAAGTTCGAGTCTACAATAAAATATTTTTAAATTAAAGAAAAAGAAAATTTAAAATTGTCCTTAACAATGAAAAACCATACATATAATAAACCCGCAAATGGCCAACAAAAACATTGCTTTATTGTCCAATCCGGTATTGTAACAATGCAAAAAATTGCCAATTTCCTCATCATTTTAAAAGTACCTGACTAACTGACCCACCTTTTTAAAAATATACTTTTACCGTAAAAGATTTTGTTCCTCAAATAACTCGATCCTGCACAAAAATTACATTATCCTTTTAATTTCGATAAAACAAACGCTTCAGAAATTTCTGCTCTCTGAGCAGAGACCTTACTTTTATATGCTGTCACCAATATGCGTACATTTGCCATAGATTCACTCCAATGGAGATAAAGTGTGTCAAATCAGCACTTCGATGTTCATAATTGCTCGTAAGGATAATCTCAGCGTGATATATTGCCTTTGTCTGGAAGTGGCATATAAATCGCGTATTAATTAGTGTATAATTTTCAATGATGTTGCATATTAATTAGCAGGCACAATTAATAGCTTGAACCACGTAGATTTAAGCAACAGGAACAAAGTTTCGGGTTTCCAATAATGAGTTTATGGTAAACAAGCAACTAAACAACCCAAGAATCTTATTGGAAAATCTATACCCTTGGTAACGTAACCCTATAGCCCAGATATATTAGGTGAAAAACCCTGAAACTAGAAAATAAATAGGTACAAGCTGAATTTTTATATAATTATTCCTTAGCATCCGGGACACATCCCTTCACATTGTAATATCAGCTGTGATCTTTCAACACGAGGCCTTTGTTTACTATACTGCTTTTTTAAAAAAAATTGTACACCTATCATGGGTTTTTATATTGCAGGTCTACACATTTTTTCGATAAGTAGTATATATGAACCGGAATAAATAGTGCCTTCGTTTATTAATTGCAAATAAACGACGAAAGTTTTAAATTCGACTTTGGTATGTCAATTTTGAAGGATCAACTGTCAGTTTTCAATGTGAATGTGTCAAAATAGTGCCTGGCACAATTATAGCCTGGCTGTATTTCAATAATTCTCTATTCTCCGCCAAAATCCCATATACCGAATATTACGTATGCAAAATCCTCTTTGAGCTTCGCTAGATATAGGGCCCAAAATGTTCTAAATCAGTTCTTTGTGATTTTTCTCGAAAACAAATAACTTTTTCAAAAAAAAACTAAAGTGAAAAAATACGCAGAATCATATGATCTATGCTACAAAATTAAGAAAAAACTTAGCCTAACATTTGAAAAAATATATTTAAAAAAAAATTATTGTTTTTTGCTTATTTTTTTTCCACTCGGTAGGTAACTTGTTTTAAAATGTTAATACTTCATAATATTAAGCTTGATTTTTATAAACCCTTAAAAAACCACCCTTAGGTTCAAATTGAGAAAGGCTTTCGCGGCCATCGTCCAATGGTGGGTGTGCTTTCAGGCTGTTCGGCCGTCGTCGTTGGAAATTCGTTCTCGACGTTTCGCCATCTCGAGTGGATGGCATCTTCAGGAGATGTTGACTGTTTTTCGGCTTCTCGAAGACTGGTCGAACAGCCCGAAAGCACACCCACCATCCTTAGATTAAATTTATTATGTTTAAACCCTTTTGTCCCATTAAAGTTTAGTAAAACACTATTTTTGCTATCAATAGCAGTTACTAAAACTTGTTTAACTTTTAAGAACCAAAAACTAAATTTAGGTACATGGTGTTTTGTAAAGGTGGGATCAAGCTTAATGTTATAAAGTATTAAAATTTTAAAACAAGTTAACTACAGGGTGGAAAAAAAAATTAAATTAAAAAAAAAACAATTTTTTTTTTAAATATATTTTTTAAAATGTTGGGTTAGGTTTTTTCCTTTAATTTACGTATAGACCGAATGATTTTGTGGATTTTTTTTCTCTTCACTTTTTTCAAAAAAGTTTTAGTTTACGAGAAAATCGCAATATACTGATTTTTAGGACTTTTGAGGCCTTATGTCTAGCGAAACTCAAGGGTGATTTGGGCGGAGAATATGTGGCGATGTGTCCCAGATGCTAAGGAATAACTATACAAAAATCTAGCTTGCACCTATTTTTTCCAAGTTTCAGAGTTTATTCACCTAATATCACTGGGCTATAGATGGCAAAATGAATTGCTCAAAACACGTAAATTTAAGAAACAGGAATAAAGTTTCGCGTTTCCAATATGGAGTTTTTGGTAAACAAGCAACTTGACCGAAGCAAGAATCCTATTGGAAAATATGTACGTTTGGTAACGTGACCCTATAAGAGAACTGGCTATCATTTTTCACTTAGAGTTGCTTACATACAATAATTACGGCAGCTGTAGCTGAATGCCAGGAAGAAGCTAATAGGGGGTAAATCAAATATGAACCGGCATTTCGTTTTAGATTTTTTATTGGTACATTCAGTGGCGTATTTAGAAAAAAGTATTAAGGGGGCCCTAAACCCAATAAGGCCATATTTTATGCTATTTTATATTTGGAGTCATGAAATATGTGGATAATATTTTAAAACAAAACTGCAAAAAGCTTCGGGGGATGGGGGGAGGGCAACCCCTGGCCCCCCATCCATATATTCGCCACTGGGTACAGTAAACATAAGTATAAATACATTCTACTTTATTACAAAATCTTCTTTATAATTAAGGCTTTTTTCCTAATGGATCGATTGGCTTTTAGGTGGATCGAATATAAACAAGCCTTTGTTTATAAACTAGTTATTTAGAAACATGACACAAAACAGAATTTTTTTCTACTTTTCTACACATCCTCCTTATCTGTTAATACACTTTTCCCAACGGTTTGACAATTTCTTAATCCCGTTTTCATAAAAGGAAGCTGGGCGGGTATCTAACAGTTGCGCATGAATGCCTCCACCTCTTCATTGGTCTGAAATTGCTCGCCTCCCAGTGAATCTTTGACTGGGCCAAACATATGAAAATCGCAAGGTGACAAATCTGGACTGTGTGGAGGGTACTCCAGCACAGTCCAGTGCATTTCTTTGATTTTGGCCTGTGTTAAAGCTGCCGTATCAGGTCTAGCGTTGTCAAGCAGGAGCAACACGTCTTGGATGGGGTGTGCTTTTCTCTTTTGGTGATAATCAAGCGTTATCTGGTCGAGTAAGTTGCAGTAGTAAGCCGCGTTTATTGTTATTCGCTAGTGCAAAAAACCGACCAACAAAACTCCTCTCCAGTCCCAGAAAACGGTCGCTAAAACATTGCCTGCAGAAATTACGGTACGCGGACGACGTGGGTGACTCACGTCGACGCGCTCACGGCCGTCGTTGATTTCTTTGCACCAAGTTTTTACAGGTACCCAGGAAAGCGTCTTATTTCCGAACTGTGCTCGCCATCTGCATCGAATTTCAGCAGGTTTCACGTTTTCGCGTGTAGGAAATTTAATGATTATTCTTTGTGCAACACTGCTGTGTACTTTCTTCTCGCTCATTGCGATTGCTCCTGGCCAAATGAGCATCGCGGCACTACCAGCTGCCTACATGCTGCTGAATATCCCTACTCCAAAATTATAACGGCCACGTTCATCTTGAATGACTTTTCCGTTAGTAAGTTTAAAAGGCTTGTTTATATTTGATCCACCAGTTCCTTTGTCTCAAATATGTGGTAGCCACATTTCGACAAATTAGGACTGTAAAACGTGTTTGGCAATATATTTTGTGTAATTTTCCAATTTTAGTCAATGCAGGTGTGGGTAGCAGATCGTTTTCATAAAGCTGTATCTCACTTCAAATAGGAAGGAAGGAAGAGAGACTTGTTTTGGCTTTTCGCTAACTTCTGGTCTCTGGACTATCCTATTTTTTTATGTGTCAATCATAGAATTGGGTCCTTTAAAGTATTTTATTATTTTTTGCCAAACTGTATAGACATTCCGGCCAGAATAAAATGAGATGCAAAAGAGATGACTCAACTCAATCTATCTCCCTCTGTTAACAGCACTTTGGTCTTACTGGGTGGTCTTCATTTTTAGCAAATCTACTATGAACAAAATTTTAATATCTCGGTACTCATCTGGTATATTTAACAAGATCGACTCCAGCCCGTTCATAATTCACACCTTTTTATTGTGCTTCTATTGTTATCACTGGGTTTAAACAGGATGACTAGGCACGCTTTATACACACAAAAAGAAACAGTGGCCTATCTTATACTCTTTTTTAATTTTTTCATAAAACTGTGTGAAGTCCCAATTTTAAAGATATAACAAATGGTTTTGCATTTTTGCAATATTTAGAAAGTCAATTGGTATTTTTTTAGGTTTCTAGATTCGTACGCACCTACCTAATGAAATAGGTAGGTACCTATAAATATAATAAGTATAAAAGTTTCGAAAAAATAATTTTAAGAAAAATAGGGTATGAGGTTTTCCAGCAAAAAAACGCTTAGGAAGAGTTAAATATAAAATTAATACCTGATGATAAATTAAAAAATTGTAGCACTACACTGGACAGATAAAGATAACGCTAATTGAAGCAATATCTTTTGCGCCTAATTTTATTCCGGCCGGACAATAACTGGCTTAATTTCGGATGGTTTTGCAACCTCCATAGTAAAAAAATTGATAATAACGCTTTGCATAACAGACGAGACGTGTGCGCAGATATGATGGTACCAAAAGCTTATCTACTTGGACACACCAAACCGACTTCTCCCCTCCTGTTGACATCCCTACCTAACCTATATCAAGATGTCTCATCACTTTCTTTACCTATGGGGCGCAAAATTGGAAATTCTGATGCACACTTGATTCATTCTTGCATTTTTATTATTCGATAAAAAAAAACTCCCTTTACAGACCTACTATTTTCCAGAATCACTATAATTCTACTAAAAAAGTGTTCTAATGCCCTTTAAATAAATATATTGGTTTTAGAATTAATCTAGAGCTTAAATCCTTATCAACCTTAATAAATAAAACCAAAATACCTCCGGAATTTGCATGTTTGACATATTTACACAAGAGCAAGGGTATAGGGAGTCTCTAGAAGATAAGTTGCGGTCTTGAAATACCCGAATTTTCAGTTACATTAAAAAGGTAGAAAGGCCTAAAAAATAATTGAGCTAACAAACGAGGCATTAAAAGTGTTTATTTAGTACATGGAAAAAAGTATACACGACCCAAGGCAAAAGAGGGTATTTGCATATCTAGTTTCTAGATATTCAAAGTTTTAGTTTTTTGTCCTGACATTCTTACATTTTTTCATTGATTTGCCTAAAACATGGAAGTTGGCCAAGGTGTGTAGAGGATAGGTTACCTGGTAACTTTCTGACCAATCAGAGCCAGTTGTTGAAGCGGGAAATGACGTCACCCAGAGTGCCTATTTAAATAAAAAGCATTTAATATAGTAGGGAATTTTAAGTTTCTTGTGTTCCTTTATTGATTTAAATGTAAATTGGTTTTGTTATTTTTTTTTAAAGCTTTTCTAATAACAATACTCATAAAATACATCAACTAACTCAAATATAAAACTTACCTTATACCAAATATCCCAAATGCAAAATGTCTTGGGAAGCTTTTAGTCCATTAAAATAACTACAAGTAGAGAGTATTAGTAAACTAGAATAAGTATTTACGATTTTTGAATAAATATAGTCCGAAAAAAAACACTAAAAATGTAAAAAATAAACCATCGAAGATTAAAAATACTTAAAAACACATTTAAACAAAGGGCTCTAATCAAATTGTGGCACTCCAAATAATGCGCTGTCACCCCTCACGCCGCTTCGACCATGAAGTTACCAGGTAACCTATCGTCTACAGACCTTGCAAGTTAGCCTTTTTTAGCCACACTCTTGACACATAATGAAACTACGTCACACTAACTTCACTCAATGAATCTGAGGGCAGTTATAAGCGATCCATCGTTCGGTTATTCATTCTCTCACATTAAATGCGTGGATCTAACAAACAGCATTTAACCAAGAAACGTCAAAAAATCATGCAGCAGCACGGTTATTATTGATAAATATAATAATTAAAATTTTTAATTGTTCACGCAGCAGGTAGGAAGACCGTAGTGACCTTAGAAAGAGCGGAGTGTATGGAAGGAATTAACAGGGCAACATTGATCGGAAAGAAGGATGAAAGTTATGCCATAGGTTCGTTTAAGGAAATCTACAACTGCTTATTTCAAGGGCACTTACAGAGTCGATTTTCTTGCTTTTTCTGTGCGGGGCCCTCTTCACATCATCTCACCATTATTGAGTATAGATAGCACTAGTTCACCATAAACTCTAGTTTGAAAGACTGGAAAACATTTCATTTTTGTTGAAAGTAAGGAAGAACGGAAAATTATGTCCTTTTTTGACATGTTGGAAATTTTTTGATCCTGTGCATTGCGTTCAATGTGCACAAATATTTTTAAATATTTGCTGGTAAGAAAAAAATGCGCGGGAGAGAATTAAATATAGGAAAAAACTTAAAATTAAAAAAAACGCTTGTGCGTGAGCAATACTTGTTTGACGTTTCTTGGTTAAACGCTCTCTCTTAGATTCTTGCATTTAAAGAAATAGAACGAATAACCAAACGGTCCATCGCTTATAATCTTTTTTCCTCGCCAGTAACAACAAGTTACCAGGTAACTTGGTTACTCGTTTTCTGTTTTTTTTTCGCTGAGTAACACTAATTATGACGTCACGAGTAAGCACATAATGTAATGGACAAAAAATATATCTAGTCAAAAGTCTGATTAATTCTCTGCCAAGTTCAGTTTATCCCATTAAAATCGATTTTATCCAAAAAAAATTGTCCGGTTTTTTTTGGCTCACCCGGTATATTAACAAAGAATTATGTTTGCTAACGGTAGAAAATGAAGCACATCCCTTGAGGTTTGGTACTATATCAATTTAACTGCAACTACCCTTAAAATGAACTGCCTTTGGTGTTCTGTGGTACTGCGGACTTACCACAGAACACCAAAGGGGCCTCACAGCCATCAGAGGTATTTAAAACTGAAAGCGATAGTTCTAGAAAAAATCAATACCAGCAACTAATTCTTTTCTGGATTTCGGAATTTGCTGGTAAAATAAAAACAAATAATTGGCAATTGGAAATGTCATCCACAGCTGACTGTCTGACGTCATACAGCGGCTACTGCGAGTAACCTTGACGTCATTTCGAGTAACTTAAATGAGTTACCAGAAACCTCGAGGAAAAAGGCTTTAAATTAATTTGCCTCAGTAAAGTTTCCAAAATTGATTTACCTAAAAAATGGCAGAATGATGGTATGGCTACTTTACTTTACCTGGGTACACTCGCCCACTTCTTTAATGTCCTCTTTATTTTTCCTACATTTGTAGAATTCAAAAAAACAGTTCGTTGTTTACCAGCAATAAACATCAAAATTGATTAAACGATTTTAATTAGAAGTTTTTAAAGCCCGCTGAAATTCCTGGCCTTAAAGACAAGGCAAATCAATTTTATAATGATATTTAAAAGGTGGGCGACCTTACAACTTGCTTCAAAAAAATTTAAATATTGGTAAAACACTGTATTCATAGACATTAGTTTTATGTGTGATAAAAATTAAGGAATGTTTTTTCAAGACTGGACATAAACTGAGGCAGACTATTGTATACAGCACATATACATTACTCTGGCTTTGAAATATCAATTTGTTTTTCAAGAATTTTCTATGGAAAAGTACGAACCTATACCTCGCTTTGCCTTGGTCTTGCCTTTGATTTTCTGATATGGGACAATACACTCTTTTGCCTTTAGAAAAATACCAAAATATGTCAAAAACATTATTTTGCCTCCGTATGACCTCTAAAAATTTGTATATACCTTAAAATGGAATTCTATTTTCTCCGTTATTTATAAAGATATCAACAATATAACTATACACTTAAACAAGTTTTCGTATTGATCTTTTCATCGATCCATATGGCATGGCAGTTTATTACTCGACTGCTGTTCTAGTTTCTTTTGTATTTTGGTAGATGGCGCTACTTGTGAGAACAGACGGTTTAGTTTTATCACTATAAACATAAGATGAGACGCAAAACCGTCTACCTAATTTACAAGTGTGATCGGCCAAGCAGTGTTTGTGAGCTGTAAACCTGCGCTGATTGCTTAATATAGGGGGTTATCGAATTTTTAGGTTCCTTTCATTAGCAGAGAAAATACTCTGCCAATCTATGGGCACCTAAGCTCACACTAGGTACTATAGTTATAGTGTGAGCTAATATAATCAAAAACTGAAATATATTTTATTCAACTCCAACTCAATTACCTTTCGTTTGATACCACACAAGCCATGTTTTGACTTAAACTCAAATTTTTTCAAACTACCCCCCACCCTTTTAAAAAAAACTAAAATGTATTTTGTTTAACTCCAGACTCAATTACCTTTCGTTTGATATCACACACGCCATATTTTCACTTAAACTCTAATTTTTGACATCTACCCCCCCTTTTTTTAAAAATAAACTAAAATTCATTTTTTTTAACTCCAGACTTAATTACCTTTCGTTTGATATCACACACGCCATATTTTCACATAAACTCTAATTTTTGGAATCTACCCCCACCCTTTTATTTGGCTTGCGTTCGGTGGATTTTGTTCATTTTTAAATGGGACCATCACGGCCCAAGACCCAACTTAGGTACCAAACTATCTTTTCATGTTATATGAATCAGACTAGCCGCAAAATCAATGTGCCTTTGTTTGTATTAAAACAGCTGTCTACGTTTGCTAAGCTACCACCCCGTTTCCTAGGTAAAGCGGGCCGCAAAATTGTTTGCGGCCGGAGTAGGGATGTGACAATTCGCCGCGGCCGATTCGCCGCGGGACAATTCGTCGCCGGTCGATTCGCCACGGGGACAATTCGCTGCGAGATTTTTTATTTTATGATATTACCATTGGCAATGGTTTAAACAGTTTTATTTAGCTTGACTTATATTTGTTTATTTGTTTGATCATAACTTTTTCAAACTTTTCCAACTAGTTATTTGGTGGTTAGTATAATACAATTCAACATTTTTTTTATTAGAAAAATAAATAAAATGGCGGATTTTCCTATTTATGAATCGATTTGCCTCAAACTTGAAACATCGCGGCGCTTAGGGTAACTTAATACAATTTTTGACTTAAATTTAAAAAAATTAAAATGGCGGATCAAAAATGGTGGATTTTCCCATTTATGAACCGATTTGCATCAAACTCGGAACTTTGAGATCTTTCAGGTCGCTGATTACTATTTCTAACTTAATTTAAAAAAAATCAAGATGGCGGTTCCACAATGGCGCAATTTCTTATTAATAAATCGATTTGTCTCAAACTTGAAACATCACGCTGCTTGGGGTAACTTAATACAATTTTTGACTTAAATTTAAAAAAATGAAAATGGCGGGTCAAAAATAGCGGATTTTCCCATTTATGAACCGATTTGCATCAAACTCGGAACTTTGAGATCTTTCAGGTCGCTGATTATTATTTTTAACTAAAATTTTTAAAAATCAAAATGGCAGTTCCACAATGGCGCACTTTCTTATTCATAAACCGATTTGCCTCAAAATTGGGAGGGGCTGTTTCTCTGTTTCTCTAAGGGGGGGGGGGGCGAAGCTTCATGATGGCGAATTCTTTACTCTTTAATCTTTTTATTCATGAAATATGTGACAAATATCTAAAAAAATCTTAGGCTTGAGGGGGGGGGAGGGCTAGGCCCCCAGGAATCCGCCATTTTCAGGTTTTAAAATTTAAATCAAAAATTTTATTGAGTTACCTTAGGCGCCGCGATGCTTCAAGTTTGAGGCATATCGGTTTATAAATAAGAAAGTGCGCCATTGTGGAACCGCCATTTTGATTTTTTAAAATTAAGTGAAAAATAATAGCGACCTAAAAGATCATAAATGGGAAAATCCGCCATTTTGGATCCGCCATTTTATTTATTTTTCTAATAGAAAAAATTGTTGAATTGTATACTAACCCCAGATACCTAGTTGGAAAAGTTTCAAAAAAGTTATGATCAAACAAATAAACAAAAATATTATATGAAGTCAAGCGAAATAAAACTGTTTAAACAATTGCCAATGGTAACATCATAAAATAAAAAATCCCGCGGCGAATCGGCCGACGGCGAATTATCCCGCGGCGAATCGGCCGCGGCAAATCGGCTGCGGCGAATTGTCCCCTACCCGCCAGAGGGAACCCAAGACCCGAGTAGCTAACGATCTTCGATTCGTACTCGTGTCCGCAGTCCGCCACCCCTGGGCTGAGGAGTCCGATAAGAACAAAATAGTTAAGTGTAGACACTTGTTAGATATCCATTAGATTTTGGACCTACGTGAGTATAAGCTTTTGAGCTACCCACGGAAAAATATAAAAAAAACAAAACCTTTTTTTGACTTGCTTAGCCGTGAATATTTATTTTATTATTAATTCACTGGTACTAAAATTTACGTTTGTTAGGAAAAATACTCTGCCAATCTATGGGCACCTAAGCTCACACTAGGTACTATAGTTATAGTGTACGTGTGAGCTAATATAACTAAAAACTGAAATATATTTGATTGAACTTCAGACTCAATTACCTTTCGTTTGAAATCACACAAGCTATGTTTTGACTTAAATTTTAATTTTTCAAATCTACCCCCACCCTTTTTTTAAAACTAAAATGTAGTTTGTTTAACTCTAGACTCAATTACGTTTCGTTTGATATCACACACGCCACATTTTCACTTAAAAAATAATTTTTGAAATTTACCCCCACCCTTTATGTTTAAATAAACTAAAATGTATTTTGTTTAACTCCAGACTCAATTACCTTTCATTTGATATCACACAAGCTATATTTTTACATAAACTCTAATTTTTTAAATCTACCCCTACCCTTTTATTTGGATTGTGTTTGGTGGATTTTGTTCATTTTTAAATGGGACCATCTCGACACAAAACCCAGCCTAGGTACCAAATTTCATTAAAATCGGGCAAGCGGTTTTTGAGTTATGCGCGTTGGTCGTTACAGACAGACATACAGACAGACATACAGACAGACAGACAGACAGACAGACGGCGCAACAAAAAAGTTTCAAAATCATCTGAAACGCAAAGATATGTAAAAATTTTTGAAATCGGAGCAACTTTTTTTTTCTCGAAAAAATTAGGATCACCATAGCTCACACTACTATAGTATAGTAGTAGTGTGAGCTAATATACATTTGTGCAGCAAAAAACGGAGAATCTAGAAATTTAAAAAACCCATTTATGCCATTTTGTCGAGTACACTCTTTTGAGTTAACATGGTAGATTTTAAGCCTATAAATTTAATCAGTATTTTAAATAACAGATTTTCGACACACTCATTGATTGATATGCACTAACAAACAAATATTTTGTAATTTTTTAGACTGCAGTTTTTAATGCTACATCAAAAGAGCCAATATTGCGTGCCAAAATACCAATCGGAAAGCGTATTTACCGAAAATTTTATTTAAGCCCTCTCCGGTTTTGAATTTTTGTGTGCCTGGTGTTTAATTTTCGCTAATAAAAACACAGTTTTTCGTTTAAATTTAAGCTCTCTTTAATTGTGTATTTTTAAAGCCTATTAAAGCAGGGTACGCCATGTATGAATAAGTCGAAGAGTAGTGGCGAACGCAGGAGGTCTGAAGCCCCTCCCAAGAGCTACTGAATACCCTTATCCCCAAAAACCAAGATTAAAATGTATCGATCTGAGCTCAAGCCTCTCACCAGGAATCATCTTTACGCATCAATACACTCTCAAGCCCCCACTAGGATTTACTTTAGCTTACGTCATTGCAAAGGGTAGTATCAGCGCACATCTGGGGACACAGCTGTGCCCCGCCAAGTTCGCGTAAACTGCTTACCATCTTTTCTTGAACCATTCAGCCCATATTTTACCTATCTTAAACTCTACTACGGAATGAGCTACAAGACTCAACCTTAGCACAGTCGTAGATTTTTACAGAGTTAACAATGCCTCCAAGTTTTATCGACTTCCATAAAATAGTAAAGTAGTTACGAAATTTCAAAAATCGTCGAAATTGCCACTCACTCACTCATGTATAGATCATCAAAATTCTACTGTACTTCCAGACACGATAGTTTTTTAGGTCTGCTCTATCGCCTTTCTTGTGTAGAATAATGGTTTTGGATTCTTTCCAGTTGTTTGGGATTATATTTTCTTTTAGTATTTTATTCAGTAGGATATGGAGGGTATTAACTACAGCTCTTCCACCGTACTTGAGCATTTCTGTCTGTGCCAGCTGTGCTTGACAATTACACTTGCTTAATTCGGCTTAATTAAGCAGCGGGATTAAAGTAAAAAGTTTACTGCCAGGGAGCAGCCTCACTCCCTGCAGTGACCAATAAGGCTTATGGTATAGTAAACTAAGTAAGTATAGTGAGAACAACTATCAAATGTTGAATCTGCTTTACTCCGTCTTTTCCAGGGGATTTGTTATTTTTAATTTTCTTTAATGCTCTCTTTATTTCCGTTTTGCTTATTTTAGGTTGTAGCTCTGAGTTTATGTTCTTTATTTTTGTTTGGAGTTTCTTCATGGTTTCACGCGATGGTTTCCTTTTTGTTTGGTATAATTCTGTATAGAATAGTTGTGTGATATTTATAATATCCTCTTTAACGTTAGTTTCTATGCCGTTCATATCATTTATTTTAATTATGTCATATCTGCCTAGAGTCGGCCTTAATTATTTCATTTTTCTTTTATTTTCTATAACACTCTCTCATTTCTTGGATCTTTCTTTTATTTTATTTTATTATTTTTCTTATAATTTTATTTATTTCGGTTTATTCTATCGATGTTCTTTTTCTTTCTTTGTTCAGGTTCCGCCTTTTTTTATCAGTTTTTTTATTTCTTCTGATATACAATTATCTATCTTTTTTTACGATATCTTTTCCCACTTTGGTCATAGCTCTTGTCAGCGTATCATTTATTTCATCGATATTTTCATTTTCATATCTTACGTTTTCGGTTAGCTATTCCTTTAATCTTTCTTTGTATTTAGCTTTATTTTGTGGAAGTTTATTCATGTCAAGTTGTTTATTGTTATTATTAATTTTTCTTTTTCTTTAAGTTTTATATAGCGAATGGAAAAAATCCCAAAACGAAAAAAATTCACTTAGTGTACAAGTGGATTATCTCCGAAGTCAACTGGAAAGTATGCAAAGAAAATTTGCAGATTTAGAGACAAAAGTCACTAAAAAAGAAGAGTCTGACATGGACTACATTACTGATGAGGACGATCTGGCAAGAGAAACTGAGTGGATCAGACAAAAAGGAAAAGGTTGGAAAAAACGTCGAATGGATACTTCACTCTCACCACCACAACAAAGCTCGGGCACTGGAGAGCCCTCCAATAAAACACAAAATGAAGAACCCCCAACTAAGGTTAAAAAAGCTCCATTACCTCCACCGATTATGGTAAATGGCGTAAATAATTTTAATGATATTTATGAAAAGTTAAATATCATACAAGGAGTTAAAATAAAAGTTTTAAATAACGAAAATATTAAAATAAATGTACAAGACGCAGACAGCTATCGGCTGGTTACTAAAATGCTTAATGAAATAAAGCATCAATGGCACTCATACGAAAACAAACAAATAAGGCCAATTAGAGTAATAGCGAATAGGCTACACTTCTCATGTGACCCACAGAAAATTGTAGCTGATCTACAAAAAAAAGGTTTTAAGGCACTGGAGGCCAGCAACAAACTTAAATGGAGAACAAGACAACCTCTTAACATGTTTATGCTCACATTTAGCCACGATGAAGATATCAACAAAATTTTTGAAATTTCCAGTATCCTTGGGATTGAAGTGGAAATAAAAGCACTAAAAACCTCAAAGTTAGTCCCTCAATGCAAAAGATGCCAATCTTATGGACACACGCAAAAATATTGCGCTAAAGAACCACGTTGCGTAAAATGCACGGGGAAACATCTTACTGTAGAATGCCCCAAACCAAAAGAATCTGAGCCAAAATGCATCCACTGTGGAGGCAAGCATCCTGCTAACTACAGAGGATGCCTTGTTGCTAAGGAAATACAAAAATTGAAAAATAAACCTAAGAAACCGAATCTCATACCAAACGTGAGTACAAATAGACAAAACCAACAGACAAGAAACACAGTCACACAAAACTCTGTGACAAGGACATACAGCCAAGTAGCAGCAACAGCTACTATACCTGATATTAATATCAGTAGTCAAAATACTATGGAACAAACACTACAATTAATTTTGGAGAAATTGAACAAACTTGATGAGCGATTAACTAAACTAGAAAGTAGCAATAACGGAGCTACCAATATGCCTCAAAATGGTCAGTAATCTTAGAATCCTAGCTTGGAATGCCAATGGTCTCTTGCAACATCAGCAAGACTTGCAAGTTATTCTAGACATAGAAAAAATTGACGTCTGTCTTGTGTCAGAAACGCATTTCACTAACCAGTCTCACATTAAATTTAAAGGTTATAAAGTGTATCATACAACTCACCCTAGCAATACTGCACATGGGGGAAGTGCTGTAATAATTAAAGAAAATATATCACACTATGAGGAGAAGGGATATAAAACCATAGAGATTCAAGCTACATTAGTAAGTGTAAAAACCAAAACATATACATTAGTCATAAGTGCTGTCTATATACCACCAAGGCACTTACTAAAGAAAAATCAATATCTTAATTTTCTCAGAAAATTAGGAAACCGTTTTATAATTGGAGGTGACTTTAATGCAAAAAATACCTACTGGGGATCTAGACTGACGAACTCTAAAGGAAAAGAACTTTTGCAAGCTATTAGTGAATATCAATGTGAGCCGATATCAACTGGTAAGCCCACATACTATCCAACAGATCCAGGAAAAATTCCAGATCTAATTGATTTTTTTATAGTAAAAAATATATCTTTAAGTTTTGTAGATATAGAAGAAAGTTTTGATTTACACTCAGATCATTCACCTATTATTCTAACTCTTAGTAAAAACATAATAAAGAAAGAAGCAAATATCTCACTAGTTAATAAACTGACTGACTGGATTAGTTTTAAACAAAGTCTGTCAGAAAAAATAAACCTATCAGTACCATTGCAAACGCCAGAACAAATCGATAAAGAAGTTGATTATTTTGTTACAAATATTCAACAAGCAGCTTGGGAAAACAGTCCAAAACCAAAGAGAATTTTTAAGGGAAAAAACTATCCAAAGGAAATTAGAGACCTTATATTGGAAAAAAGGAAACTAAGAAGAAAGTGGCAACAAAGCCGTGATCCTCGGGACAAAACAAATCTCAACAACATGACGCAGCGCATTAGGCGAGAAATTCTAGTAATAAAAAATGAATCTATTAACCATTTTCTTAATGAGCTTACAGATGATAAAAATACCGACTATTCCCTTTGGAAAGCAACCAAAGATTTTAAAAGACCAATTATCCAAATTCCACCCATACGAAAATCTAACAACCAGTGGGCAAGGAGTAACGAAGAAAAAGCAGATATTTTTGCAAGTCATTTAGAAAAAACATTTCAGCCCCACGAAGCACCAGATGAACACTTTCATTTAAATGAACCCCATCAAATCGAGGACCATATTAAGCTTACATCACCAAAAGAAATATTAACAGAAATCAAAAATATTAATTCGAAAAAAGCCCCAGGGTATGATCTTATTAACGGGGTAGTCATAAAACAACTCCCCAGAAAAGCTATCGTAAAACTATGCAACCTAATTAATGCGTCTTTTAGGCTTAGGTACGTACCTAAACTGTGGAAAGTTGCAGAAGTTATCATGATTCCAAAACCGGGAAAACCACTCCATGACGTGTCATCTTACAGGCCAATATCTTTGCTGCCAATTATATCCAAGCTCTATGAAAAATTATTGCTTAAAAGAATAAAACCCATCATAGAAAGACAAGAAATTATTCCATCTCATCAATTTGGTTTTCGAGACAAGCATTCCACGATAGATCAAGTACACAGAATTACTAATATAATAGAAAAAGCACTAGAAGAGGGAAAAGTTTGTTCTGCAGTTTTTCTAGATGTAGCACAAGCATTTGACAAAGTGTGGCATGAAGGCCTTAATTTTAAACTAAAAAGGTTTCTGCCAAAACAGTATTCGGATATTTTGGAATCATACATATCTGATAGACATTTTAGAGTAAAACAGGAAGACTCATACTCAAATTTAAGAGAAATTCAAGCAGGCGTGCCCCAGGGTAGCGTACTAGGCCCTTATCTATACTTATTATTCACTTGTGATATCCCAAAGCCAGAAAATTGTCACTTAGCAACATTTGCCGATGATACTGGTTTATTGACGGTAGAAAAATCTATTGAAAAATGCATAGAGAAACTTCAGGATGCAGTCACCCAAATTCACAGTTGGACCACAAAGTGGCGAATAAAATTAAATGAAACCAAATCAATTCATGTTGATTTTACAAACAAAAATATAAATCACATACAAATAACAATTAACAACATTCCAGTACCATATTCGAATCAGGCAAAATATCTAGGTATGACACTTGATACCAAATTGCGCTGGAAAGCACATGTTAAGAAAAAAAAAGAAGAACTTGAGATAAGGTATAGAAAAATGAACTGGCTAATTGGAAGGAAGTCCAATTTAACAATTCATAATAAGTTACTGCTTTATAGACAAATACTGAAACCAGTATGGACATATGGTATTCAACTATGGGGTTGTGCTAAAGAGAGTAACATTCTAGTTGTACAGAGATTTCAAAATAAAGTATTAAGAAACATTGTGAATGCACCTTGGTACGTTCGAAATAGTGACCTTCATCGAGATCTAAAAATCGAAACTGTAGCAGAGACTATAAAAAAGTACGCAAAAAGCCATGAAGATAGACTCCATCGGCATGTGAATGTGGAAGCAATTCAGCTTCTAGACAATACTATGCTAGTTCGACGACTAAAAAGAGTGAAGCCGTTTGAGCTAGTAAACTAAGTGAATTACACATAAAACAAAATAATGCTATAAACACAACACAATTGTGAGTTACAGACTAAACAAAGCGGGGAGAACTGTTGAGTGAACCCTAAGTTTAAATCTGACTTTTCTAGTAAATTAAGTTAAAACAAAATTGCTAATTAGTCTTACTGACTAGATTGTAATAAAAAAAAAAAACACAGTGTGTTTGACAAATAAAATAAAAAAAAATTAATTTTTCTTTTGATTTTGAAATTGCTATTAATAGAGGTTTTTGTTCTGACCATCCTGTAATCACTGTCTATTTTAAAGCTGTTTAGAACTGTTACATATCTAATGATATTTTTCTTAGTAGTGAGTATCTAGTCGATTTCGTTTTTTGTTATTCCATTAAGGCTGAGCCATGTCCACTTTGTTGTGTTAGTGTGGTAATGTTTTGGAAATCGACGTGTCTCAGCATTTTTTAAAATTTTCAGCGGTTCTCGAAAAATCCCAGGTGGCAATTTTTAAACGGTATTAGTCGACGATACGAATCAAATTTAATTTAGAGTTAACACAAGTCCGAAATTAGGGTACTTCGTCAATATTAAAAAGAGAAGAGAACAAAGGCAGGATTGCTATCAGTTTTATAATCAAGTTAGCTAAATTAATTCACTTTTAATTTTGTATTAGCCTGCAACTCATTACGTAAATTAAGGCCATTGATCGATGACACACAGAACTGATTATCATCAAATGCAAAACAGCATTTTAAGTGATTTAGTGTTATATTACGCAAATTCACGGAAATGGAATTATTTAATCCGACCTCTAAATTTTACGTGACAAATTTTATCTATTTGCGTGAAATATTACCTATGCATAATATGTAACATTTTATTTAATTGCAATAAAACTAATTAAAATTAAATGATTTGTTAATTCAGATTTAGGCTTCTTCTTTCTAATATAAATATAACATAACAAAAACATTTCATGTAAAAAGAGCCAAGTACGCGAAAATGATATTCCGTAGACAGAATTGAGATAAAAGCAAAGCTAAGTTCTCCAATACAAATTTAAAAATGAACGGTTTTTACCGATATGCCAGATATATGGATCGATGATACATCTGATATCATTTTAGCCCATTAACACACTGCAAGTGAACTCCACGCTTTATCAGATTTGAAAACCGTTTTTGTAAATATCTCAGAAATGGAAGCTGCTAGAAAGTTTTTAATAATAACTTATTAACTACTTTCATTAGTCTGGTTTATACATCAGACACAAATTCAGATTATAGTAATAATAATATTCAATCTGACTTGATTTTGAATAGTTATAATATTAAAATTATTGAAGTCTTTAATGCAATTGAAAAATTTTAGGCAAATGGGTCTGATGGTATCCCTCGTGAGTTTGTATTTAGTTGTAGGTTTATTTTGGCACCAGTTCTTCATATGGTATATTTAAAATCTCTTTTATCAGCTTCTTTCTATGAAAAATGGAAACTTAGTTATGTAACACCGATTTTTTAAATTGATAGTTACAGAGCCATTTCTAGAATTGATTTATTTAGTAATATTTTTGAACAAATAATTGTAACCAAAAAAATAACACCTGTTATGAAATGTCACCTTGGATCTGAACAGCAACTACCTCGAATCTTCTTGTGTACACTGAATATGTGTCGAAGGCTTTGAAGAGTCAGTGTCAGGTAGATGTAATCTGTACCGTTTTCTCCAAAGCCTTCGACAGGGGCAGTCATAGGTTCCTGTCAAAGAAGTTGAAACAGATTGGTTTTGGGGCTGTTTTCTCAGCTGGACTGAAAGCTATCTAAGTAAGGGAAAAAATTATAAATATAAATAATACACTATTATTTAAAATTAATGCTGGTTCAGTGCTGCATTAGGGCGGGCATCTAGCCCTACTCTTGTTTAATCTATTTAAATATGATCTGCCTTGTTGTATAAAGAACTGTAAATTTTTATATCACATAGTCAGAACTTAAGATGATCAGCTTACCCTGAATGTGAAAAAATGTAATGTTATGAGATTTTTTCGAATAAAAACACTAATTATTTTCAATTATATACTGGATTGTACAAAACTAAATGCTACTGACAGAATTAAAGATGTAGGTATATCATATTGTAATCCATATTTGTTAGATGTGTTAGAGAGAATTCAGCACAAAATTTTTGCAAAAACTACTTAATATCGATAGCTTATTAAAAATAAGTGTCATGATAGATGTAAAAATGATTTTTAAAATTATTAATAATAAAGTTGAATGTCCCAAATTGTTACACTTAGTCCAATTTTAATTTAGAATAATGAGAAATTCATCACAGAACATCATATGGTATTAATTCTCGTATGGCAAGAATGGCGAACTCTATTAACAAGTTAGATATTGACATATTCAATGTTACTCTTAATCAATTTAATAAGTTTATTGTTAGTTCATAACATAGTTATCAGGTATCATAAACTTATGTAGGCTTAAAAATTACTTTAATAAAAATTGTGAATAAATAAATAAAATAATAAATTATTTAGAAAAACGTGTACTTCCATATTCCGAAATAACACATTTTAGGGTTTATCTGAAAAAAAATTTTTTCGTCGAAAACAATACCTTCTCTACCTATTATTGCGCAGGCTATGAACACCATATACGTAATACGTATATGATGAACACTATATAGAAACACTAAAAGAAAATTAAGTTTTCGAAAAATAGGATAACCTTTATATTTTCTTATTGCAGACCACGTCTACTAAGCTAACTTAGCGCAAGCAAAATTTAAAAATTAAAGTCTCTCTTCGCTTACGGATGAAAATATAGGTTATCTAGGTTCATTTATGTCAATTAAAGTTGAAAAGAAGCTCGGGAGTTGTGGAAGTTTTTGGAAAGTCAATTAGGTGTTTGTATGTGGGAGTGTAGCTAGTTAGATTCTTTGGATGCAGTTTCTTGAGTCTCCATTAAGACAGTAAAAGATACCCACAAGAATTAAACTTATATCGTACTTAAAAATGAGTACTGTTTTAATTAAACCTGGCAGGCCCGTTTTTTTTTTAAGAGAACTACAAATTCTAGAGGCAACCATAAATGTGCAAAAAAAAATAACCCTCATTCCCACTTTTTGAAACTCTAGGACCGCCTATTAACAGAGGTGTGCGGCTTATTGCTTCCTCTAAAGAATTACAGATATCAAATAATAAGTACTGTGAGATATTTACATATAAAAAGCAGCTGCTTTCTTTCAAAATTCGGCCTTTGTGTATTTAAGAACCGGATTTATTAGTGCCTGTTTTACAAAATGAAAGTTAGCGACTTTATTTTTAAATTTGACTTTAGTAAGTCAATTTCGATGGGTCAGCTGTCAGTTTTCTTTGTAAATCTGTCAGAATAAAGCCGACTCTAAAATAAAGTCGGGTTTTATTCCAATAACTCCCTGTTAATTAAATAGTTAGAACCTATAGCTAGTTAAGTTTACAGATAGATTTTTGCTGTAGAAGCAGCATATTAATATGACCTGCCAATTTATGGGCACCTAAGCTCACACGAATAATGTATAATGTAATTTACCCATTTTGGTCCGCAAAAATAATTCCCTATTTAACCCTCCCTAGAGAAAATATAACTGTATTGTTTCGATGCCTCCCCCCAGTGTAGTACCACTGAACAAAAAAAACCATAATGTGTTTTCTTATCTTCATGCATAATTAGCTTTGGTATAGTACCACACAAGTAATATTTTTACCATTACGAAAAATTTTCGAAATCTACTTCCTCAGGAATAAAACTAAATTTAAAATAATGTAACAAAACGAACAAAATATTTTTTATAAAATTAAATCTATCCTACTTTGTAACGAGTTATTATCTTAATATTAATTTTATTGCTGATCGTATAAACATATTCTGATTTGGATTGCTTGTATGATAAATGGAGACATTTTGATTTGGAGCTTTTGCCAGCGCCCTCTGAATTTTGAGGCCCTTGAAGTAAAAAGCAAGATTAAAAGAGATTCATACCCACAATTTTTGTGATTTTTTTATATTTTTTGAAAAACAGTGCTTTTTGTTTATGTTCCGGTGCAAAAATTATTGTTCTCGCTACGCAACTTTTTCATCTCGCAATAGTATCGTACAATTTTGTATGAATATGTGCATAGTCAAAGCAGGACTTTTTAGTTTTTTGTGCAAGAAAATGCCGTGTTGCCTATTGTACAACTACTAGGTGACAATTTAAAAAGGTTCCACCTGGATTTTCTCGAAAATTATCGTGCTAAAAAATTCAAGATAGCCAAAAAGCGTCCCCCTTGCAAACAAAATCGACGTGTTTCGGCGTTTTTTTAATTTCCTGATTATTTTCGAGAAAATCTAGGTGGATCCTTTCTAATTTGTCACCTTGCATATGAAGTTTTAACAAATGGGGAAACTTTTATCCTTTTCATTGACACACCAGAGGAAATATTTGAAAACATTATGCATAAACTCCGCACACTCCGAAAGCCGTTGTTTAATATTTTAAGTTCTATTTGCTTGATGATCAGTTGATCGCCGCTCAAGCTTCACTCGCTCCATAGATTAAAGACTTGGGTTCAGTGTGGTTGCTCGCTCTACTCCGCGATCGAGTAAATGAACGCTCTTATTCTCTCAAATTTTAGAGCACGCCAATAGATTAATCGTAGAGAATTATTAGCTTAAAGTAAAAAATGCAAAAAAATCCTAGTCTTTTAAGAAAAAAGACAGTAGGTATCTATTCACGTATTTTCGTTTTCAACGTCAAGCCATGAGATTACTTGAACTGAATTTTAATGAAGTTTGGATATGCATCATCAAACGGAGGAAAATGGATACAACAAGCCTTCTCTTAACCCTTGGCAAGTTGTTGTATGCAAAACATTTTGTAACATAAGCTCAACAAAAAGAAAGACAAAGGTTTGACATTCTTTAATCTTGAGTTCAGGCTTTGGCAACGGTGTTTTTGTTATCTTATTTCTTTAAAAATTCTTAAACTTTTTATTTTGTTAAAGAATAAAGTGAACTTCATTTAAGCATATTTGCGTTAAAAACTTGCTAATAAGTAATAACTCAAACAAAACTTTAAGAGGTGCTGATTTAGATTTCACCAAAGTCCTTTAATTTCCACCAAAAGTTAAACGAAACTTATGTTTGTCTTTTGAATTTAAACGGGTGATAGGCAATATTTGAAATTAATATTGTCTTTTTAATTACCCTTTGCGGGTTAAAGTCACGTAATTTAAAGAAAAATGGAAACACTAATCTGCAGACTATTTTATCGGAATTAAAATTGGATATGGGGAGTTCACATTGGTCAATTTTAGCCGCACGACTAAGGCCGCTTTGCAAAAGTTAAATTGATAGGACTATTACACGGTACTAAACTTATTATTAAAATGTTATTTATAAGAGGGCTATCAAAACGGACGAGCCACGATCCTCCACTTTGTTGACGTCACATTGGGGGCTGATTTTTTTTTGACGGTCACCTCACGACACAGCTGATTGTCTTTAAAATATTGAAGTTGGAATGATGGTTCATTAATATTCTATTTTTTTTTAAATAAAGCCAGTTTTGAGATTGTTCTTACTATATTCTTGCAGATAATTTTTTTTTAATGTATAGTAATACTTAATTTTTCAGAGCCGCTTCATTAGCTAAAATTAAATTTAAAGCAGAAGCGAATGTGACAATCACAAATGACAAAATCAAATACATGTCAAATATAAGAGGTGTCATGCGGTACATGGCGGGTAATTTGAATTCAAAATAAGTAATGCAAAATCTTGAAGATTTTAACCTTTTAATCATCTTGCATCATTACAAAATTTTGGTGGAATATCGGGATGGTGTCTGAGAATATTTTACTAAAATTTTGCGGAAATCTGTAGTGCCATTTTAAAAATATCATAAAAAATGTCTGACCTCCTATAAGACCCAATGTAAAAGTCAACCCACCGAAAACAGCTGATTTTTTCAGGGTCGTGGCCTGTATTTTTTTGTTGGCCTTGTTTATAATTATGAACTTTTCAACTGTATAGTTTCGTAATATCGACAGAATGGGTTAGGTGTGAAATAAATATTTGAACTGATTTTAATATTCTACTGTTGTTTTTCTTATTAAACGCCAAAATCGCGCGGTCCATTACCGGCCAAAGAAATACCGCGCATTGTCAAAAACAGCGCAGCCCATTACCTGGCAAATGCCTCGCAAAATTTTTGCCGTGCTAGTATAAAAACGGCGCACAAAAAATACAGCGCAAACAAGTTTCGCGTAAGGTTTGTACCGCTCAAGATAAAAACCACGCAGCCCTTAACCGCGTAAGGTTTTAACCGTGTAAAATAGTACACCGCGCAGCTCATGAACGTGAAAAAAGTACTGCACAAGGTTTTAACCGCGCAAGTACAAAAATGGTGCAGCAAAAACACAGCGCACAAACAAAAACCGCGCAGTCCTTTACTGAGCCAAAAATACATATTCTATATCCAATAGGGACACCAAAAAGCGTTTTCAAATCAAAGTTTTATTTATTATACCTAACAGATAAATAAAAATAAATAATTTTATAAAAAACAATATTGGTTCATATAAAATTTTAATGTATTCATATTTTATTCATTATTTGTTTGAATTAAACTGCTTTAGTCCTTTACATGCTCCTTAATACCAGTTATCTGCTTACAGATTTGTAATTGTCCGAAACACCTGAGTTAACCCATTTACTGCTCTTTTAAATTGCTGTTATTAGTATATTTGTGCATGTATTCCTTTAAAGTTTTTAGGCTAAAACACGTTTCTTTAAAAAATCAGCACTTTAAATTTTATTTAAAATAATAAGGATATAACTTTATTTTAAATATTTGCTAAAGAATAAATTCTTATTCATTATTTTTCTACGGGCACAAAATAGAGGTGTTTTGGACGATTAAAAAAAACTGATCTCAAAAAACTGAGTATCAACCAAAAATAGCAAATTGCTATAAGAACCCTTTAGTTAAGTAGTATAGTTAGAGCCTTAATAACATTGATAACATCTTAAATTTTGCTTCATTTCAATTTGTATTTCTTAAGGCAAATTTTTTGAATTCAGTCATTAAAAAAAATACTACGAGTGTTTAGCTTTTAAACTATCCATTCTATCATGTCGAAATTTCGTGTGCGGCTGTACGATATAGGTACAACCAACCACTTTTTCAATGCTGTTGAAAATCTCAATTAGAGAATATAAACGAGGGGTAGTTAGAAAAAAAAATTCTCGATCCCCGTTAAAAAATTTTAAAAACCCTAAAATATAGGATATTGGCTGAGATAGCCCTTTGTATAATGGTAGCACAAATTAAATTTTAAGTTGAATTGAAGCGTCCCATCAGGTTTTTTTAATTTCACCTTTTTTTTGTTCAGTTTTTTTGAATTATTTTACAACTTTATTTTGTATACTGTTTCTGATACTCTACGTTTTGTTTAGTATATATATATATATTATTTTGTTTGTTTTCTACCCGCATTGTGCTTCTTTGTTTACTTGCCTTTTTAGTAAAAAACTTGGAGAGATTGGGATCGCGTCTGTCACATTAAATTCTTTGGACAGCAAAAGAGTTTCGTCTCAATTTTTGACCTATTTTCGGCTCCATTTGATCGCTTGTGTTCAATGTCAGGTTAATTCAGGGATAGAAGCAGGGCGACAATATTTTGCTTCCTAGGGACTTTTTGCCGAGGGGTGGCTCGGTATTTCCTTTTGGTGTACAGGTTAGGGGAAATACCAGGAAATACTTGGGAAGTACTGGGACATATGCTCGAAAATAACGGGAAGTCCTTTGAAAATACTAGGAAATACCAATGAAATTTGAGAAAATACTGGGAAATATCAGGAAATACCGACGGTATTTCCTTTTGGTGCACAAAAATCGGTGAATTTAGTGAATTTTAGGGTAGGGAATCCCGTAAGACCAAAACGGCGAAATTTTGAAAATTCGTATTTTAAAAACTATACAGTTTATCAACAAAAACACCAAGTTGTAGTATTTTGGGATGAGAGAAATGTGAAAAAACCACACCCTGAATTAAGATTCGGAAAAACGTCATTTAGCGAATTTTTAGGTTAGGGAGTTCCGTTAAATCAAAATGGCGAAATTTTAAAAATTCATATTTCAAAAACTATACAGTTTATCAACAAAAGCACCAAGTTGCAGTATGGTGGGGCAGTGGAGATGCAAAAAACCACACCCTGAGTTAAGATTCAACAAAACGTCATTTAGCGAATTTTAGGGTAGGGAATCCCCTAAGACCAAAGTAGCTAAACTTTGAAAATACAAATTTCAAAAACTATACAGTTTATCAACAAAAGCACCGAGTTGCAGTATGGTGGGGCAATAAAGATGAGAAAAAACTACACCCTGAGTTAAGATTCGAGAAAACGTAATTTAGCGAATTTAAGAGTATGGTTACGGATGTGACCCGTAAGACCAAAATTGAGAAATTTTGAAAAATTATATTTTAAAAACTATACAGTTTATCAACAAAAGCACCGAGTTTTAGTATTGTGGGACGATAGAATTGCGAAAAAACCCCATTTTAGGTAGTTAGTAAGTAGTGAAAATTCATATTTCAAAATCTATACAGTTTATCCAGTGTTGCCAACCCTATGGATTTATCTGTAGATCTACGAATTTTGGATTTCGATCTCCGATATCCGATTTTGGATCCAAATCTACAGATTTTTGGCAATTTTACTAAAAAACGATAAACATCGAAACACAACGGCGGCCGCGCCTCATTCCTCCTTATCAGTCCTCAGTAGGGACCTATTGCAATAGTGCCAGGCACAAATTGTGCCGGGCACTATATTGACAGTTTCTCATTATAAGAATAGCTGTCTCCTTTCAAAATTAGGCCTTTGTGTATTATACGTGCCGGATTTAATAGTGACGCCACTATTAATGGAAAATAAACGACGGGATTTATAAATTCGACTTTGGTATGTCAATTTTGCAAGATCAACTGTCAGTTTGTAATGCGAAACTGTTAATATAGGACAATTTGTGCCGGGCACTATTGCAATAGGTTCCTATTATCTTTACTTTTTTTCCTACATTTTGTAAAAAGGTTTTGCTTGGATCAGTGACCTTATTTTTCTAGACATCTAGCGGACGGTCGTTGCAACATTATTTAGAACGAATTGTATTACTTCGCGCGTTGTTTGATGGGGAGTCAAACAACGCTTCGCGCCACGAAAGTTAAACTATGTTTTACGTTATGTATGTTGCACTAGAAAATATGAGTGTTTGTACGTACCTTAAGTAAATAAAAAAGGTTAAAAAAGTACGTACTTTTTATTTCTTCTAATTATAACGGTTTATCCGTTTAAAAAATTGGCGGCACTGCAAAAAAGTTTATTTGGATCTGTTGGAACGGAGCAGTAGGTACCGTACCGTTCTCGTGCAATTCCAAACCAAAAAAATTGTGCACTCCTGTCACTGTTAAAAAAAGAAAAAATTCAAACCAATATAAACTTTTCAATTGTCAAAAAGCACCTTTTTTTGTTTTTAGTCTTCTTTGAACCTACGGATTTCTACAGATTTTTCGCGTTCACGCTACGGATTTTCGCTTTCCAATAGTTGGCAACACTGAGTTTATCAAAAAAGGCACCGAGTTGCAGTATGGTTGTGCCATATAGAGGCGTGAAAAAAACACACCCTACTTTAAGATTCGGAAAAACTTCATTTATCGAATTTTAGCATAGGGAATCCCATAAGACCAAAGTGACCAAACAAACAACAGCACCGAGATGCAGTACGGTGTGGCCATAGAAATGCGAAAAAACCACACACTGAGTTAAGATTCGGAAAAACGTTATTTAGCGAATTTTAGGGTAGTATATCCCATAAGACCAAAAAACTAAACTTTGAAAATACCTTGAAAAAGCAAAAAAATTAAAAAAAAAACAAAAATCACTTGAAAATGTTCTTTTGATAAAAAAAAATTATCAGCTGTTTCCAAATTTGTTAAAATTAAAAAGAACTAGGTTTACATTAAAAATGTTTTTGATCACTCTATGGTAAATTTGGAGACAAATATCTCAAAAACGATGTAATAGATTTTTTACACAGGTGTCAAAACATTTAAGAGGCCTTTAAAACAAGCTGTTGTTCGACCGACTTTCCCTTTTTAAAATAAAGGGGTAAAGCTTACCCCTCAGAAAGGGTATGTGCTACAAAATTAACGTTTACGGCACTTTTTCCAAATTTGCAAGAAAAGTATTCAAAAAAACCTCGGTTACCTTTATATTGAAACACTATGTATAAAGGCCGCTTGACATGATGCATGACAATAAAATTTGCAGACAAATGGCATGAAATTTTGCCCAGGTGCATGCGCAGTACAAATCCAGCTGATTGTTGCAGGCAATCCATTTTTATCGGTCCGGTGCCATTCTTTTGCATGCAAACTGTACTTGCATGCAAACTGGGTATTTTTACTTAGATTCTGGGGAATCAATGCATGGCCATGCATAATGTCAAACGAATAGAAGATTTTTTGCAGGGAACAATTTGACCGAAATTTTTTGATTGCAAAAATTTGCAGCGCGTCATGCACCATGTCAAGCGGCCTTAAGCAGCTTGTTAAAAACATCGCCTGATATCACCCTTTAGGAAAATTTACCAATTTATGGTAGGTTATATATAAATACAGTTTTAAAACAGTTTACAACCATCAGTTCGTTCTCCCAGAATTTTCTAAAAGGCTATATCCGGCCCTGGTTCTCTGCTCAGTTGATATTTTGATTAATTAGTTTTTCGGAAACTTTAGACGCCATTGTCGAAAATTTTCGTTAATTTTAGCGAACATATAAAAGGTTCCGGCATAATAGTTTGCGATAAAGGCGAAGCATCTAAAAGGGATTCTAATAATTAACAAACATTTCTGTCCCTTTAAATTGAAATGTTTTATTAAAAACAGAAGCTACAAACGGCTATCAAAGCTAGCTTGTACAAATATTCACGACAGTAAGTTCACTAAATTAATTTAGGCAATAGGGAGCTTTAGAAGCGGATAAAATTTAGGCAAATTTAAAAGCTGCTGTGGGAGTTAATAACGTTTTTGAAAAACTCTGAGAACCATGATAGGAATAAACATAACAGACCACCAATCAACAATTCGCTCATCCGAAAGGAAACTGTTACAACTCAAAAAACTAGAATTTTCAGGAGAATAAATTTAAATTTAATTTATCGATTTATTAAAGTTATTGCTTTTTTTGTATAGAAGTGGTTATGTAGCATAAAACAGAGGTTTTTAATAGTATTTGTCTTATTCTGAATGAATTTAAACTTTTTGCTTTTGGCAATGACACAAGAAATTCTTTTAGTAACATAGATGTGTCGCTTTTCTACTAAAGGTGGTGCACATATTGTTCTCTTGCCAGCTAGTAGTAAAGTGTCGCAAGTGCCATCTCTCGGGTAATAATGAAATTCTACACGTGACACTTTTCTACAACATATAGAAGAAAATGTTTGGAAGTCATTGCAATTAAAAAATTAATTTTAGAATTTTTTGAGTTGTAACAGTTTTCTTCCGGATGAGCGAATTGTAAATATCGCTCTTAAAATACAAAATAATTATTTAGACTCTTACTCGTCATACGACATAAGTAATGAAAATAAATTAAGCAGAACATGGCACAAACACACTGGAATTATTTTTATGAGACCAAAAAAGTAAAGGGCAAAGTATTTTCTTGATTTAATAACAACAAAAATTAAACAAAACATAACAACAATGAAAATTACAAAAAATATTTTAAACTTAAGCTCTGGATATCCCAATTGCTAGTTAAATCAGTAAATAAAATATAAACTATACAAATTAAACAAAAAAAAAGTATAAATGAGCAAACCAAATTATATTTTACATGGTACAGAACAACACTTAATATACTATTAAAAAAAGCAAAGTATAAATATTACGAAGTACAAATTAATAATAATAAAGATTGTTAAAAAAATCTATAGAACACAGTAAATCATATTTATTCAGAATCTAGAAGCTCAGAAATAAATTAAATTTACAACGAAAACCAAAACAAATCGCAAACAGATTTAACAATTATTTTGCAAACGTCGCGTCGGGAAGAAGCGAGCCGGAAAAAAAATATCGAACAATCCTCATAAAAACAAAAACCGTTAAACAAACATTGGTTTTAAAACCTACCGATAAAGTTGAAGTAAAATGATTATAAAATATTTAGAAAATAAAAAAGCACTAGAAGATACTTAAATTAAAACAATACAAAACATAACTGACTATATTTTGGAACCTTTGGTATATGCCCCAAATACTTCTTTTAAAACTGAAGTCGTCCCTGGCTTATTTAAATTATCAACCATAAAAATAATATATTAAGAATAAACATAAACAAGTATTGTCGAACTATAGGCCAATCTCCTTGATAGCACAATTTATTAAAATACATGAAAAAGTTTTGAATAAAAGCCTACAAAATTATTTTACAAAACATTCTTTAGTTTCAAAAATCCAATACGGTTTCGAAAAGGGTAAGAATACACAAGATGCAATAATGGCTCCAACTGGAAAAATATATGATGCTTTAGACAAAGGAAAACTCAGTGTATTCTTGGATCTTGCAAATGCCTTCGATACAGTGAATCACTCACAGACGTTGAAGATTTTGCAGGATGCGAGAGTACTAGGTGTCCGCTTAGACCATTTGAGTCATATTTAAATGAAAAAAAGCAGTATACTAGAATTAAAAACAACACAAGTAAAGAAAAAATCGTTGTCGTTGGCATGCCTCAAGGTACAGTGTTGGTCCTACTCTTTTCACCTTCTACATAAATAATACTCTCAAACATCGGCTTCAAGGAACGATCTTGAGTTTCTGTGACGATACCGATATCTTCTTTGTAGCAGACTCTTTACAGGAATTAAAAAACTACCCAAGTAGGAAGGTACCATTTATTTTGCTTATGCAAGAGGGTTTAAGATTATTTAGAGTATCAATGAAATTTTGGCTGCAAGGCCTTTTGAACCATTGTAAAAGGTAGAAGCAATAAATAGAATATAGGAACGCAAGCTTCCGTTCTTTAAGACATAGTTTCCGACGCTGCCGGTGGCGGCCCACGGAGACACTAATGAAATATAAGTTTCTACAACAGTTTCTGGGAAACTACGCGAAATTAACTATTCTAAAATTTCAGTTTCAGGCAAACTACGTAATGTGTAATGTGGTATCTTCTATTTCAACTCCCTACACTAATCTATAAATAATTTTTCAAAGCTTCAGCTGAAAGCATAAGTTAGATTCAGATTTTTTTTTAATTAATTTATTTCTTATCCTGAGTCTGCCTAATTAATTTTAAATTATTGTCCATGGTTTTAAGTAAAAACTTAAACAAAAAAAAATTATTTGGTACTTATGCTAAAAGTAATGTCGCGTAGACAGATATTAGAAAAATAATAATAATAACAATATATATAGGTAAAAAAAATTAAAAATATTAAAAAAAATTTAACATTAATGCATAATTTAAAATGAGTTTACACACAAGTAATCAAGAACTGCAGTACTATACAAAATAAAATATATAAAACTATGTGCTCTTACAATTTAAAAACAAGTTGGTACTTAATTAAAATTAAAACGTTAATGTGTTAAAAATTAAAGCCAACACAAAAATAATTTGGTAAAATCTAAAAAAAACAATACCCTTATACATCTTTATCGACTTTCGTAAAACTCTCTTAAACTATAAAAAGCCTTGGTGCCTAGAAATATTTTAACTGATACCCGGAAAGATCTATAGTTGCTATATCTTGGACAAGATCTTGTATATCCTGAGGCAAATTATTAAATATTTTTACACTTTCGTAGATAACAGAAATTACATTAGCCTTCAATATCCGAGGTGACGGATGATCCCAAAAACTATTGCCTTCTGCATCGAACTCTTTTAAAAAATTTAACAACGTATTTAAAGTGGCTGTCTGTCAATATTTTTTTGTAACTAAAATGTAAAAAAAACGGTACTGTATTAGAAATAAAAAATGGGAAAAATGGAAAATGTATAAATAAATCCTTTAAACATGGATCATAGCAACCACAGATTGCTAACCTTACTGCGATAACAAATATGAACTTTTGTAAGTTTCATTGTATAGGATTCAAGTTCAATTGTCAAAAGTTTTCTTCCTCCATGCTAAACTAAATGTTTATCGTTGCCAAAACCTTTCCACAACTAAAGGGAGAAACTTTGGTGATATTGTAGCTTAACTTTTTCTTAAGACGACTCTTTAGTTGAAACGCGTAACAAAGAGTATAGGGCCATCCATAAATTACGTTACGTAAAAAATCACTCTCACCCTTACTTTATTTGATCTCAGAAAAAAAACAAAATGTACGAACATTAATTTTTAGTCGATGAACAAAAAACTTTGATTTAATTTACACAAGTATTAATACAATCGATAAGTTTATTGATAGTATATTGAATGTTTACATTAACTGAATGTATTTTGTTCATCGGCTGAAAATCAATAAATATAAATAATTAAAGTTACGTTTTTACTGAATTAACATTGAGCAACTTTTGTGCTTCTGCTGTAAAAACAACACATTTTAATAGGAGTCCTTTCCAACCAAAAATATTAAAGTAAAGGTTCGAAAAGTCCTCCTTCTTCAGCTAGAAAATATTTGACCATATTTTTTAAACAAACTCTTGCATTTAGGAGCCTGTTAGGGGTAATAGTTTGCAATGCTTTTGTAATTTTATTTCGAATTCTTCCAAATTATTGGCCCTACCATGCCCTTAAACTATATTAGCTCACACATATACTATACTATAGTAGTGTGAGCTATGGTGATCCTAATTTTTTCGAGAAAAAAAGTTACTCCGATTTCAAATTTTTTTATATCTTTGCATTTCAGATGATTTTGAAACTTTTTTGTTGCGCCGTCTGTCTGTCTGTCTGTATGTCTGTCTGTCTGTGTGTCTGTATGTCTGTCTGTAACGACCAACGCGCATAACTCAAAAACCGCTCGGCCGATTTTTAATGAAATTTGGTAACTAGGCTGGGTCTTGGGTCGAGATGGTCCCATTTAGAAATGAACAAAATCCACCGAACACAAACCAAATAAAAGGGTGGGGGTAGATTTCAAAAATTAGAGTTTTTGTGAAAATATGGCGTGTGTGATATCAAACGAAAGGTAATTGAGTCTGCAGTTAAACAAAATAATTTTAATTTATTTAAAAAAAAGGGTGGGGGTATATTTTAAAAATTAGAGTTTAAGTCAAAATATGGCGTGTGTGATATCAAACGAAAGGTAATTGAGTCCGGAGTTTAACAAAATACATTTTAGTTTTTGTTTTTTTAAGGGGGGGGGGTAGATTTCAAAAATTTGAGTTTAAGTCAAAACATGGCTTGTGTGGTATCAAACAAAAGGTAATTTAGTCTGGAGTAAAATAAAATATATTTCAGTTTTTAGTTATATTAGCTCACACGTACACTATAACTATAGTACCTAGTGTGAGCTTAGGGGCCCATATATTGGCAGAGTATTTTTAATGTAACTCAAAAAAATAAATCACTGGGAGCAAGATTGAGAGATCTCGCTGGCAATAAGATAGTTCGCCGGGTGCTTATCAATCGATTGTAAATTGGGCGACAAGATGCCTATGTTCCGAGATGCGCGGACCTTTCTGTATGTGTTACATATGTGGTGGCTGTTTACGAAAACAATAATAAATAAATCGTATAGTTTTTACAAAGTTGAACAAAGATAAAAGCCGGCCATCGGCATATCCTTTATAGAAAGTGACATGGGCGGCGGTAGATATACTCATGAATATTATTTCATTTAATTATGGCGTAAACTAAAGAAATAAAAATAGATAATAAAACTTTCTGTTCCTACACCTACAGGAGCGACACTGATTTATTTTCTAACTCTGCATACTGCCGACTAAAGGGGTCCCGAAAAGCACACCCGAAAGCAATTAAAAGCGCATCTCAAAAAAATCTGCCAATCAGGTGCCGTCTATCCACCTGGGCTCGGATCGCAAAAAGCTGCGCCTCTTCTGTTGGTAGGGTTGAAATTATACCAGGAAGATTTTATATGAATTTGGATAACTTTTGAAGGGCAGAATGAAGCAAAATTTCATGAAATCGATAGAACCCCGTATTAGGAGTTATTCAGGTGACTTTGCAAAAACTATAACAAAAAACGTTATTCAATGTTTTTTAAATAACAAAAAAAAATAAATTACCAATTTTGTTTTCTCCATATGAAAACAAAAATTTTATAATTGTCTCTGAAAGTTTCAAGGAGAAAAACAAGAACAAACAAATCGAGAAAAAAGTTTCTCAATGTTGTTTTAGTGGAGACGTAGCTTAAGGCTATCTTTGAGTGTTGTAAAATTATGGATTGGCCCCAGAGACAAAGAGTTTTAAGAAAGACAAATTTTACTTTTTATAAATACTAACGTATATTTGATATACAAAACTATGTGTGCTTCAGTGGCAAAATTTATTCATGTATCTCCACGCTTTCCATGTTTCGTTCATTTGTTATACATTTTAGTGGAGAAATGTCTGCATCCAGTCGGATCGAAACAAAACGAGGCAATACTAGTTGAAAATTGCAAATGATATAGGATTGGCCTACCCGCATTGGTATATTATACAGAATTCTTAAAGCTAGATTTAGAGTGTCAAAAAGCTTAGTGCAAAACTATAGTCATAAATCAGTGTTGTTGTGTGCCCTTGAAAAAAAAATCCGCTTTTTATTCATATCATATTTTAACAAATTATGACATCTCCAACAAAATAATGGTTTACAGGATTTTTTAAAATAATTTTTTAGAGATTGCGTAAGACATTATTTTCCCAATAGGCCAACCATATGATTTTTGTGAAGGCGGTCTTATTTAGCTTCTTTTATCGCTAATGGGATTTTAAAGGCTGCGGCTTTTGGATTCTCGAAGGACGTTGTGTTATGCAGACTGCTGCGCTGGTGCTGTAAGAATAAGAGAAACAGAACAAGAGGGCATCGCGTGGTTTGTTTGCGTCCCATGCACACGAATATTTGTGTCTCTTCACGAAATTCTTTATTCTGCACACTACTATAGTGAAAAGTGGAGTCTGCACTCACCGCTGAAGATTTATATTACTTTAGTGAAACGCCAATGACCTTGGCAAGAGAATAATAAACAAAACATGTTAATTTCAGTGAGTTTGTCGCGTCTCTTTTTTGTAAAAATATGTCACACATACAGGGTCTTTAGTTTTAATATGTTGGACTAGAATTGGGTGTTGTGTTTCGAAAAAATATTGTTTGAAATTGCAGAATTTGGTTTTGCACTGAAATATAAAAAAGATTCAAGATCGAGCAAAGTTACCTTTGTTTTCTCTTTCGACGCTAGAAACCTTGGAAAATCTCGATTGGCTTTACCGGCTTCTAGGCCGAATTATTGTGGCATTAATTTGGTTAGCTTAGGTTGGCGGCTTATCGCAACGATGGCCATAGAAGCAGCTGTAAGGAACTTTACTTTTACTATCGGAGTGATGACAGTATTTTTAACGCAACCATCCTAAAGAACTGGTAGCATTACATAGGTAGGTAAAAAAAATTGTCTCAGACTAAAGCAAATTGCTTTGAACTAAAATAATTTGTACTTTCCATTCACTAAGTTGAAGTAAAATAATTTGTACTTTAAGAGAATATTTTCTTGATATAGCACAAAAAATGTCTTTATTTTAATGTGAAACAAAAATTGTTTTATTATAAATTGGAACTGAATTATTCTAAGGTGATACCGTTTTATCTGGAAGCAAAATATTACTTTTATGAAGACAATTTGCTTTGTTACAAAATGGAGTGTACTGAAACAAAACAATTAAAGAAGAAAAATAAAGTCTAATTCAAGATTAAACGCTGCGTTGAACTAAAAAGAAATATTTTAATTCAAAACAAATTGTTTTAAGGTAAAACAATTTATTTAAGAAAAGAACGTATTTTCATTGTAGACAAAATTTTTACCGTGTACAAACACAAAATCTATACGGGATTTTTGTCTGGCTTATCCTATTCTTAAATCCAACTTTAGAAACCCTGAGTTTTTATTGAAAAATGAGGATGCATAAAATTAGAAAATTGATGCTATTGTTCGTTCGAAAAATATTTGAGGTTATTTAAACGTTGATAAATGCTATTTTAAATATTATAGTTTAATAAAATATTTTTGGTAATATTAAATCCAATATAAATTGCCTTTTTAAACGTAGTTTTTTTTTAAAGCAAATTTACACTCCTCAGAATAGGTGCCTAACTATTTGAGAACTTTTCACCCGAATTTTCTTAAGTCTTCCGAAAAATGCCTTCATATTTTATGCCTTTGAGGCGCTAGTTTTATGGGAAAAGTTTGTGTTAAAAATAAAGTTAAAAAACCGGTAATAGTTTGAAACGCTGTTATAATAGTTTCTAGTCTTAAATTCCAAAATAAGATTGATAACTAATAGATGAAATGAAATATTTCGTTGGTGTCTTCCAGAAATTCTAATACGGCTAGGGATTGGATTTCACAATACTACTATGTCGGTTTAGATGGTTTAGAACGTTTTTCTACGTTGTCCGACGCCTATTCTCCACCTTTTTCGTTCCTGCAAATCATCTTCTGTCAACATTTTTTGACTCATTGATCTTTGGATTGACTGTTGCCATTCCAGTATGAAGGACGCCCTCTTTTTCTGCGCCCTATTGGTTGCCATTCTAGGACCTGCTTTAAATCAGTAATATTTTAGCGATTTCATCCGTTATATGCTTTTCTCAATTCCCATTCTTTCTTTAATGATCTCATTTCTTATATGGTCTGTTCTAGATATTCTCATTGATTGTCTTATTGCATCCATTTCGACACTTTCAATTTTTGTTTTGTATTTTTCTGTTACGCGACAAGTCTTTCGTGCACCAGCGTGCTTTTCACCATTGTTTCATACATGTTAAATTTTACATTCTGTTTTATCTCTCTGCTCCATAATTTTACAAGCGTTAGGCCGCTTAACCAACATCGCTACACTTTGATTTCACCGCGGCCCCGTGGAAATGGCGAATAGTGTCACGCGCAAGCTTTTCAGACTGTGCAGTCACACGTGCTACGTAAAAGGCATGCGCAATACTACTGTTAACATCTCTTCACTTTTGTGATAAAATGACTTATAATTGCAAACACAATGTACCAAGAATTGGTGATTAATATTATTCGAGAGTAAGTTTTCCATTTATAATCAAAAATATTTTAAAAGTGATATCAACAGCCCTAATTGAGAAACAAGAGTTGGACGCAACCCTAGGAATGATATCCGACGTCATGCCCAACACAGCAGAAAGCAACATTATCCCCCGGAGAGGGACGACTGGTAAAACAACAGGAACAGTTTTTTCAATAACGATAGCATCTGGTATGACGACAGATCCAAATATCATCAGGCGTTGGATCTGGCGTTGTTACCCTCATATGCACCGTAAGCACTTAAGCGCGTTTATGGGTCTAATCGCGATTAAGTCCTTGTTGCTCACATACAAAACAACAAAGAGGGTGAATGGATTAGCCAAGCCTTGTTACGGTGCATTCCAGGGTTACTATTCAAGAAAAAGTCGAGATAGGCTTAGGCCAATTGGCTACTATATTTCAGGCCGAGCTTGTAGCCAATGAACTGTCTGCTCGATGGATTACTGACCACGAATGGACCAACAGAACAATAAAAATCTTCTCCGACAGTGAAGCAGCCATAAGAGCGCTTGATTCCTAATGGGCTCATCAAGAACCATGTGGAGCTGCAGGGTTTCGCTGAATGTGCTTGGTAGCGCTAACAATGAGTCAGTGGTATGGATACTAGGGCATTCTGGGCGCGACGGAAATTAGGCCACAGACCAAGCAGCGAGGGAAGCCACATCTGTCAAATTTTTTGATTCCGAACCAGCCCTGGATATATTACACAATGCTGCTAAATCAACCATATTAAAATGAATGGAGAATAAATTCCAACAATGCTTAATAAATATATCACAACTGGCTCACTCTAAAGAGTTTATTGAAGGATATTGAAGAAAGAGAGCCAGGAACATCATTGGACATACCAAACAAATGATAATAGATAAAAGAAAGGCATAGTGATTAGTCTTTTTACAGGTCATTGTCGACTGAGCGTACCCATGCATAGAATGGGACTAACAGAAGAGACCGAATAGAGACTGTATGGAGGATGACGAAACAGTTAGTCATGTACTGTGCGAATGTCCGACTATTGCACGTTTACGTCAGAACACTTTCGGTAAATATCAGATTGATTCAGAAGATCTAGACAGTGGCTCACCCAAACTGATGACCGACCTTTTTGGAGGATTAAGCATACAGTGGTGAGAAACCACTCAAAAATGACCAAAAATAGACCCACTATGTAGGGTCGCAGTGGAGGGGCTGCAGGGCCCACTCACATATGAATCATTATCAATCATCATCAAACATAACCTAAAACGTTACAATGCATGTATTAACAACAGCATGCTGGCATGCTAGATAATAAGAAATGTCCAAATCCGTGAAGACGCCCATGCTGGAGTGCGACTCGGTCAGTGAACACGATTAGAAATATCTTTGGTTTGTTACCTCATAAAAGTAAACTGGAAAAAAATTTACAATGACATTAAGGTAAACTTACCAGCAGCCTATAATGGTTAAACTTTATGGATTGTAAAATCCATTATTTTGCTTTGTGCAAGTTTAGAGCTCTATTTTATTGTTTGAAAGTTCTAAAAGATTTATAGTCAATTAAAATTTTGTACTGGTTTAGGACAAGCAAACAGAAAAGGTAGGTTTCTGTAGTGGAACACTCATAAATTACCTAACGCAAACATTCCGAATTTTTGACCATCCTCCACTCTTCGGAACGCATTCTTAATAAATGGATGGATCCATGACGGATCTGATACCTTTCCTAGCCCATTAGCACACTCCACGCTATATCACTCTTAAAAACAGTTTTTTTGTAAATATCTACAAAACGAAAGCTCCTACGAAGTTTTTGGTTATTACACAAAATAAACAAAAACGTTCCACTGTATTCCAAAAACCGAATATTGATGCGATGCTCCGTTAAAAATTTAGAATTTTTCTGTTTTTTAATTGTCAAGGAACCATCATCAGTATTTTACTTAAAAAAATATTCTTTAATCAATAATTTTATCATAAAATATCAATAAACCCCAAAAGGAATTCACTAAAAACTTGAATACTATCCATAAATTAATACCCGGTATGATGTGTTTGTATTCGTGTTCAAACCAGGATGCAGTCGAGGTGGATGCGTGGGCCGCCTCACGCCGTGCCTTACTGGAACCAAATTCTATGCACTGTACATGTTATGTCATATTCTAATTACGAAATATAGAAAGAGAGGACGAGATGTTCGTATATTGTTTTACAGTATATAGAATCTCGGCCTTCCTACGGTTGTGCTCTTATGCGAAAATTGCGATTGATGCCGCCCGCGTCCCCTGTTAGCGTTGCCTGTTACAGCACCTCATGTGCACTTTAAATTAGTGCGCTTAGACAACTTAGCGTTATTGGTCAGGCAGTTCTGATAGCATTGCGTGCAATATTTAATGGCAATTAAATTTTCTTCTTTACGACAATGGGTGACAATAGATTAACTGCCTTCGCAATGTTATCTATTGAAAAAAAAAATAATTTAAGTAATTCTAAAGTTCAATGAATTGGTAATAGAAGAATTTCAAAAAAGGACAAACGTCTTCATTTTCAATACAAAACCTATGTAAAATATAAAAACCAGGTTTGATATATTAATTATTTATTTATAAAAAAATAATGATAAGTAACTATTATCTAACTAAATATCTCAGTTTTTAATTATTTGCTCTAAATCATGAGCGCATCCAAGTATATACAAATTTTTTAGATATTTTCCACATATTTCATGAAAATAGCATAAAATACGACATTATGGGGTCTCAGCCCCGCCTAAGACATATTTCTGGGAGCGCTACTGTCTAAATTATATAATATGATGGCCCGCTCGATAGCCCAAGAAGTTGGTGTTAAGTAGCACTTAAAAAATTTTTTCGCTTGCGGCACAATTTTTTTTTGGGTGTGCACCCCCAAAGCTTTAAACCACGCGACGCCACTGAATATAGGTTAAAATACACTCAAATAGCAGATTATCTAAACATTTTTCGTTAAAAACAATACCCTCTCTAGCCATTGCTACGGGGGCTCAGATGGTAAAAATGCATTAAAAAACATTTTACAATTTGTATCGCCAAAGATTAATCTGTGATATTGCGGTATATTGGCGAAAAACCTTTATATTCGCAAAAAAATCCTATTACTCGCTAGTTGAATTCAGAAATGATAACAATTTTGTTTAATGACTTTTTTATATTTTAATGAATAAATTTTGTTTTTGCTAATGTTGTTAACTGCGTTCTCTACCTATATTTCTAAATGTTTTTTTGTATATTACATTTATTTATTTTTTGTTGTGCTTTAAATTAGCAAAAATTTTGATTCGACAATTTGGTTCACTAGTCTCGCGGTCGATACTCTACCTACTAGAGTAGGAGTCAATTCGCCGCGGCCGATTCGCCAAGGTAACAACTCGGCGCGGTCTGATTCTTCATACCGACAATTCGCAGCGAGAACTTTTGATTAATTTTAATACTAATATAACTTAACTAATTCTTTGTTAAATCATAGCCCTCCCGTCATCTTGTTGGGGGATCAAAATCTGTATTAAACATAACCGTAGTCAATTGATTGCAAACATATCCTAACCGGTGTCTGGACTACCAACATTTAAAAAAAAATCGAAAAAAGACATGCTTTTTCAATTAGTTTTTCGAAAAACTGTTTTACAAAGAAAACTAAAAAAGCTAAGTTTTAAAGAACAACAACAAGAACTTTTTGATTTTTTTAAAATAATTTTTAGAAATAAGTAAATCCTAATAAAAAAAAATCAAAAGATTGGCTAGAAAAATCAGTAGAGCCGGGTTTTCAATCAACACATTGATCTTTTGAAAATATATCGGTGAAAAAAGTTTTACGACCAAAAAAAAAGGATCTGGTTGTATTTTTTTGTCGCTTGTCGCAATCGAAGGGCAAGTACATGTGGCAATGTGGCGTACAATTTGAAGGCAAAGAAAGCTCTCGTGACAATTCGTGACATTGTTTCCGGTTGTAATTCTTTATTGTTTAAATAAATTATTAAAAAAATATATTGTTAAAAAATCTGTAGATTTTATAACAAAATCATTAGATCAGACAAATTCTAAAATGGGTAGATTTACTGAAAATCCGGAGACCTGCCAACCCTGGTCAGATCCAAAAGTGGCACTGCATTTTAGTAAATGTACTTCTTCTTATAATCGATGGAGGCCTTGGAGGGCATTTTTAAATAAATAAAAAATAAAATTTGATAATTACATTATAAGTTATTCTGTCACAAGTAATAAGTAATTATTTTTGCTGTTGATTTAAAAGAAAAATGCAATTTACGGACTGTTTTAAACAAACATCCGCGGAAAAATGTGCACGTCTTTTATGTTCAAGTACGTTAGATGATTTATGAGATTTTCGTTTACTTTTTCATTTTTCTTAAAAATGTTTGTACCTACCTATTATTTTAAAGTCGAAAAATGAGCTTGCTATTGCCTTGTTGCAATTAACTCTCTTTACTTCGCACACAGCAATTCAAGGAATTTATGACTTTTTAAAGATATAATTTTTTAACTTTATTGCCTGTCTGTACAATGTTACGAACTCGCAAATGCATTTTTGTCATTGCAATAAAGCACAATAATTCTAATATGGGGCTATCACAAAAAAGAGGAATTGAAAAAAAAGTTTTTTGGATTTACTTTATTTTTGCAGATGGATTGTAAAAAACTTACCAAACTTATCCCTGATATCAGCAGAGATGATTTTTAGGTATTTTTGGAAAAGGGAAAAGTAAAATCCTATGACATAAATAATGTTTTATTTATATTGGGGTGGTTAAAAATTAACCCGGCATTGATACACATATTTTTTGTAACATGGATGGTACACCTGGGTATGACATACCCACTTACAATTTTGCATTTGAAGTTAAGAGTAGACATAAAATTTTAATATGATGGTTCTGTTTTAATTTTTTGAAACTTTTTGACGTTGAAAAAGAAAATAAATATAACATTAGTGATGTAGCGTTAGATACTAAAATGCATTTTTAGGTAACAAGGGCCTTTCTCTAAAAATTAAAAATATATATTTTTAAAATACCGTAAAAAATGCTAGAAGTAATTTAGAACCTAAATTTTTATTTTATTTCGAAGATAATACATAAGAAAATAGAAAAAATAGAAAAATATTTAACTAAATATTTTCAAACAGGAAAATCCAGGGGGGTACTTTTATATAAAAAAACAAAGAACTTAGAACTAAAAAATACTTTTTAAATAGAAACAAAATTTTGGACTTCCATTGTCTTTATTTATTTTAAACACGACGTTTCGGTTACTAAGTATCTCTAGTCGTTTGCAAGTGTAAACTAAACAATCTAGTCTATAGGCTACTACTTATACTACTTGGTGTGCAGTCAGGTGTGACAGCCCGCCCCCTTTTTTAATCCTAAGACGCCTGGTTTCCATATGTTTGGTATGTCCGTGCTTGGTTGACTGAAAACTTCTTTATTCTGCATTATAAACGCAGCTTCAATAAACTTTCGAATTCGCCAATGCGACTCCTTATGCAATACTTTAGCTTCTGACCACTGAATTATGTGATCATTTCAATACCCCTAATTGGGTACTTTTTAGATGTTCATTTACTCTAACCGGAAGAGGGCGTTTCGTTTCACCTACATATGATTTCCCACACTCACACGGGATTTGGTATATTTGAGGGATTTTCTGGTTTTGTTTTAGTTACAAAACTACTTATCGTATTTCCCGATGAAAATCCTGTTATTATATTATAGTATTTGGCTATTCGTCTTATGTTTTCTGAATTGAAGCGTTGCGAATTCATAAGTTCTGTTGGTTTTTCTCAATCCCGGGTATGTCATACCCAGGTGTACCAACGCCGGGTTAAGGTTAAACCAACATAAACGAAACTAAAAACTATACTAAAAAAATAAAAAATTACCCAAATATTGACTTGATTCTCAACGGCTTATTTATGACAAAACTTAATTTTAAAATACAATTTTTTAACAATGAATTTTATTTAACTATAATTTTTTAAGTTCAGTTTTTGGGTAGTAGTCGGCATGCAAAACAACTATTTTTGCCTCAAATGGGAAATAAATGGTATAAGAAATTTTTTGACTGATTTTGTTAGTCAAGGTGCTCTATATTAAGAATCCGAGTGATGCCACTCAGGCACCCTTCGACATTTGGAAAAATCCAAGATGGCGGCCATTTTTAGGTGAAGAAATTAGGGAAAATATTCTGAACCAAACAAAAGTGTGACCGGAAATGACAAATAGCAGCTTTTTTTTTCTGTGGAGTACCCCAACCGAAGGAGGACGCTTTTATGAAAAAAATTGACCTGTTAACATAGGCAAGCCATACATCGATTCGTGGTGTCCACTCGAGAGATACTCTTATCGAGAGCTGCTAAATGGACACATTGTGGAGAGTAATATACAGTTACTGACTAGAGAAGATCGGGATAGTATTTTCCTTAAATCGAAACGCACCCTAACTAAAAAAATTTAGTTGCGTTTAATATATGACGTACTAAACACATTTTTTTTAATATATAAAATATTTGTTTTTAATATTTTATCTATTTTTCTTAAATGGTTTTTCTATTTATCTATCAGATATTTGGTTTAATTTTTTTTTTAAATATTTCCAAGTAGATTTTTTTTCAGTGTAGAAACACGTAGCACAACTTAAATTATCTTTTGTAAAAGCATGGAATTAGGCAACACCACTACGCAAACCAAACAAATTCTAATAACGAAAAACCTACGTTAAAAATGTTATTTTCATAAAAACAAATAGGTTTATAAATGGAGCAATCGTCTGTTATTGACACATACAAAATATACTTGTGTCAATACCATACCAATATATTTCAATAAAAATATGGTAATAGCCCAACATTTTCATGGCGATGTTCTACTGGGAAAAGAAACAGGACCGCTACTAGGGCCGGGCAAGCAAGGCCCTTCCCCGGGCTGCAACCTTGGGAGGGGGCGGCAAAAAAATGGAAAATGTTTTATTAGTCTTGTACTAAGTATAAGTTATAGAAATATTGAGAAAAATTATTGGCTGTGTTTTCGAAAAATACATTTTTTAATTTTTTTACTTCCTAGCCCGCGTAGCAATGGCTAGAGAAGGTATTATATTCGACAAAAAATATAAAAAATATTTGGATGTATTTTGACCTATCCCAGCAATATCGTCGTGATGTCTGTCTGTGTGTGTGTGTGTGTGTGTGTATCTGTGTATATTATTTCTGTCCGTAACACGATAGCTTATAAACCGATAACCGATTCTCATAAAATTTTTAGGTAAAATAGTGTTCGGCACTCTTACGGGCTGATTAGATGTTGGTCAAAATCCATTAATGCTAATGACAGTTTTTTGACAATTAAAAATTTTAAAAAATGCTAACTTTTTAACTGAACATCGAATCAATACACTGTTTTCGGAATATATTAGATTATATGTTGCTCAATAATTCGTGTTATAACCAAAAACTTCTTGGGAATTTTACTTTTTGAGATATTTACAAAAAACTGTTTTCAAGGCTAATATAATATCATTCTTCTTCACTTGAAGTGTGATAATAAGCTAGCTAGAAAGGTATCAGATTCGTCATGGATCCACTTATTTTATTACGAATTAAACAAATGAAAACACATAAAAAATGCTGCAAAATAATTTTTTATTGCGACTTTTAATTTTTTGGAACTTTTCGAAAGTGCGTGTCGTAAAAAGTGAGATAAAACAAGCTTTGATAAATACTAAAAAAAAAATCATGATGAAATAGTGGCTGGCAAATCAAATCATCGTTTTTAACACCAATTTTCATGCGCATGTTGTATTTTACCAAGTACCAGGGTCCATGTATCAAGGGAAGCATTGCTTCCCTTATTAAATCAGACATAATAAAAATTAATTGTTAGAATTCATCAAAACAATCGACTATCGGTTTAATCGTCGCTAACTTGTCTAAAAAATTTACATGTAAAATATACCGGAGAGCTGACACTGACTTACACCGTTTTTATTCGACATTTCAAGTGACGTTTGGAGGTTTAAATATGACTACCATTTTTAAACCAAAATATTTTATTCTTTTTATTTATTTATAACCTTTATGTGAAAATAATGTCTGTTACAACGAAGAAAGATGACTCATATCGCAAGGTATTTATGAACAATTTATATAAATATTAAAAAATTTTGCATTCACGAGAAAAATTAGTTAAACCTTCACCCAAAATGTAGACTTTTAAACCTAGGATTATAGCACTTAGCACTGTAGACCCTTTAGTAAATACTGGTAAAAGTGTTTTTTTGTACATTTTTGTTGAAAAAAATATTTTTTCTTAGTTTTATTGAAAAGATAAATAGGAATTAAAAATAACGGTAGGCTTAAAACAACAAATTAAAGTTTACCGAAAACTAAAGAGAAAAAAAAAGTAGAAATAAGCAAGTTAAAAAAAACTTGCTTCCTTTGTCCCGAATTTCACCGCACACCCCTGCTAAGTACCTACTATAACTGTTGGAATTGTATTTTGTTATCTCTTTTAATTTTTGTTGAGAATGGGCGTTATTTAATATTTTGGCCCGGTGTGGCGAATCTTCAGGCGCGGTCCTTAAAATGAATAAGAGCAAGTGGAGCGAATAGCGATAGGACTGTCAGATAAATGGGTTGGTCCCTTTTTTGCTAGACAAAAAATCTCTAAAAGTTTATAATCCATACAGAAAAATGTGGTTACGAACTTCCTTTTTGCACCCCTGTCCATTTCTATGTGTCGGGAAAAAGCGGTTTGTTTAAAAAAAAAAATTTTCGAACAAAAACTTGTTTTTCGATAGCCATTTTTCTCAAATTATTTACAAAAACTTTTTTATCGAACGAAAATTGGTTCGAAAACATTTTCTTCAAACGGACATTTGTTTAAAAATATTTTCTTTAAACACAACTTGTTTGAAAACTTTTTCGTTAAACGGAATTTTTTTTCGGATGTATAAAATTTTATTAACCCAACCTTTGTTGGTGACAAGAAAATTAAACAATTTTAAGTTTATAATCCATTCACAAAAGCGTGGTTACGAACTTCCTTTTGCACCCCTATCTATTTTTATGAGTCGCGGACATGCGGTTTCATTGAAAAAAATTGTTGAAATTTTTTTGTTCGAACGATAACTTCTTCAAAAACTCTTTCAATAGCCATTTTTTTCGAACTGAAAATTGTTTACAAAACTTTTTTATCAAACGAAAATTTGTTCGAAAACATTTTCTTCTAAAGGTAATTTTTTTGAAAAGATTTTCTTCGAACGGATATTTGTTCAAAAATATTTTCTTTAAACACAACTTTCGTCAAACGAATTTTTTTTCGACTCAGTAACATTTTTTTATCCTATCCTTTATTTGTTGATCATATCCTGGCTACAGAAATTTAATGTTAGTGACAAAGAAATAAAACTATTTAAAGGTAAATTTAAGGGTGGAAACGGGTAATTGTGCAAGCAGTAAACATGTCAAACAAAATAAAGATTAAGTTGTACCTTAATAAATTGAAAAGACTTTTCCCGAAAGTCTGGAACTGATCAATCTATTACGGTAAAGGAAAACGTTTTGTTAGAAAATTTTCGAAGAAAGTCTAGGTAATTAAATATTTGCAATCCTATTATAAATGAAACAAAATAAGAAAATACGATTTGAAACAAGGGTTTTCGAGTAATTACTGATTTAAAATAACCTTTGTTTTTACTAATGAAATATAACTTTATAAGTTCTTAACGAGACCGATAATTAATTTACACACAGGCACAGGTTGCAAAATGCTTTTTTAGATCTGTTATCTGAAACTCTACAGTACGATTAAAATGTTATAAGGATCATGGCAAATTATTACTGTACTGTAAGAAAAAAAGAATATAAGTTTACACGTGGTTACGCCCATTCTTTCAGGATAGCCAGACCTACAGCCAATACCTATCCTTTGGGCGCCCCGGTGAAGTTGGAGAAGGAAATTTCTGACACCGATTGAACACTAAACGTAGTAAATATAAAAGTAGCTTGAGCAAAAATTTGCGTGAAAAACAAATACCCACTTCTCACCTGTTTCGCTGCACACCACGGAATAACGAAAAACTTCGTGAGAAGGTATGATATATTCTCCTACTTTCCCACTATGAGCCGAAAACAAGTCTAATATAACGAAAGATTTTTCAAGACATCGCCCAAAATATATTTTTCTCTGTTTTACCTCTTTCTTACACACACATTAGGCACAGCAATCAGTCTATGATCTCCATAACATTTATTCAACCTGTATAATATGTATAATAATGTATCATCTGAAATAGGTGGGTTCCCTTACTCATTGGCATTTTTAAATTTATTTAATTTTACTTACAGGTCAACCCTGGCTAATAATGCAGAGGCCTTAGTGATATATCTTTGAGCCAAAGTGTTAAGCCTAAATCATATTGTTGTAATCTGCAGAGTTTTTTTAGGTGCTGGGTGGAAAAAAAATATGCCACTTTAGTCAAACTCAGTATGTAGGTACGTGGGCACAATAGATCCATTTGTGGTCGCAGTGCATGGAGGTCCAGTATGGCCTGCCATCACTTTCGAATACAATACAGGTCAACCAAAATAAGTATAAAATTTGACTAATTTTCGTGGTTTCGGGGGCAATTCTAGGTCTTGAACGATGTGATAGTTCCCATCACATGCTTTGGCCAATGGCAAGCTTTAAATTAGCTCCGAGCCGTCACGTGCTATGCGAAAAGACCTCCATTGCGCAAGCTTCTTCTACAATCCGATCGAGAAATGTTCAGTCGGTACGAGGCAGGAGAATAGATTTTACTTCAAACGCGTAAAATTCATTAACTCTGAAGAGCGCGAGACAAGCCATTTCGCACAACACGCGACCGTTTTGAGTTTGCTATTGGTCAAAGCGTGTGATGTGGATGTTCACATCGTTTAAGACCAAGAATAGCTACCCTGTTGTATCACCAACAAACTATCTATAAGTTTTAAAATAATAAAAGTTGTTTTTAAATAACGGTTTCGAAAACGATATTAACATTTCTCCTGAGTAAATTAAAGAACAAATATTTCTTTTCAATAAGAGGAAAAATACGTAAAAGAAAATAAATCTCATACTTCACTGAACAAAAAAATAATTGTCAAATTCAATGACGCAAAAAACGAGGAGGGTTCACTTTTCAAATACAAAGGTTTTTATGGAAATATATACCTGAAGGATGATATTTTTGATTGAGGAAAACTTAAAAGAAATGAATTGATAACTTCCCATTTTAATAAAATGTTTTCATAGCAGTTCGAACCTTAATACTGGTGTCTCGAATTTTCTAGGTATTTTCTGGTTTTTCAAAAATTACAATAAAAAAATCAGCTACTATCAAACATTTCACCAACTATATGAACATCTGCAGATTAATAAGGTTTTTGATAAGTTAATAGAGGGCGCAAACTAAAAATTTTATCACCAAAAAATATAAAACAATGCGCCCAGCAAAAATAAAACAGCTGTTTCAATCCATGCGTGTTGGCTGCCTACTATAATATAACCAGACGTAGCTACGGATCGATTTTGATAGACTAGGCCATGCAGTGTGATTTTAATAAACAGAAGTTTATTTTTATACAGAGAGAAAGAAGTGATTCGTGTCAATGAAATACTTCTTTATTTTAAATTACAAAAAAGATTGTGTTAAGAATATTTTTCTAATAGTTTTAATAACCAAAAATTCAAGTATATCCCCCTTTGCGATTTTGTGGTCGGCAAAAAAATAAGCGATTTTTTCTTTTTAATTATGACTAGCGAGGTGGCTAGTCTGTTTAGTAAGCTGGCATCGGAGAATAATTTAAAAGAGAATTAAAAAGATTTTTAAAAAATGGTCGACTAACCTCCATTGTATGAAAAGCTATCTATTTCCCTTTCATTTCTCTGCGTGAGATTCACCAAAAGTAGAAGATTAGCTTAGTTAAGCCATAAGATTACCAAGTAAAATAATGAACTGGAGACCTGCTTGCAGTAAAAACACTAAGAGGGGTCCACGAAAAAGAAATATACAATATTATTTTATATTTTCTATTTCAAGATATTTTTAATTTTTAAATCTCATTTGCTAGGTATTTTAGTTTTCTGGTCGTAAAATATTAACAATAGTTTCCTGTTTATTTTTTTAGTTTAAGAAACCTTTAATTTTTTTTTAAACAAATGAAAAAGTATAAAACTTATTTGGAGGGTCATCAACAAAAAAAATAATGTCTTTAGATACAAGGGAGGCTTTCCTATAGAAACCTGTTTTTGATTGTTAAAAACTAGATTTACTTTCCATACAAAAAAATGTTAATAGCCAAAAAGTGTTCACCTCCCAAACAAAATCAACAGACGTGTTCGAGTTACTAGCTTGTAGTGTTGATAAGTGGGAGGTTCTTAGTCCTGCAAAGTTTGTAAAGCCAATACACAGTGGTTCCCAGTTTTCTCTTGTTTGTGAAGTTGATGACCTGGTTTAACCAGGTAGATTCAAAATTTTTAAAAGGGAGGTTTAAACATTTGCAAAAAATTTGGGTTTTTTTAAGGGGAAAGATTTAAAAAGCAATAAAGGAAAAGGGGCTAGTCGTGCGGCTAAAGTAAAAACCAAAAATGGAGAATAGGTCCATTACAATGCAGCCATCCCTTGGAAATATTACAGGATATTGATAATATGCCTTCGAAAATAAAATAGATGAGAATAAAAATAAATAAAATAATAATGCAACACCTATCATGCCTACTAGTCCTACGTAACCAAACAAATAAAAGAGCAAAGGACAACTATTCACACATGCCAAGAAATTCAGATATGGTCGAGTTTCGAAGCATCCAGCCAGATTGGTAAATTTTTGAATTTTTGGGATCGAAAAATGTTGGAACTAGGACACGTTGCATATTTTAAACTTTACATCTAGAGCCGGTTTTTCTTTTGTCATTGATATATGACACGACATTGTCGCAACATTGTTAGATGATAGCCAAACAAAATCTTAAAAATAATTTATGAAAAAATTTTTAAAACCAAAGCAAAATAACAGCGTGTGTACTTTTTGGGTATGCATTTTTCGAAAAAACATGGTCATTCACCTTTTAAAAGCTCCTGAAATCTTAAAATATATTAAATGGATCATACTGCATCTTATAATCTAGTTTCGGATGGAATTAATAACACTTTGGAGGAAGAGGGTGTTGCTCATTAAACTTAAGAAGCCATTAATAAATCAAATTAGTCTAAGCCTCTTACAAACGGCAATTAATAAGCATAGCTACAGCTACACAATATAAGCTGGATGCGCTTCATAAAGCTCAATTAGTTTAGCTTCATGACGGCAAAACAACAACTTTATGAAGCTATGTGGTGGCTAGACAGGGCTTTTGTAATGTATATACTGGCAAGCGACTATTCCTATGGTCCTATGTTCTACATGAAACGCCAAGAATTACCCACTAAATTGAATTACTAATACGAGGGATGTCTATAAAGTTTTGCATCTACAGCTGGAATAAAATGGTAGATAACTTTTACAGACTTTATTGTTTCTCAATGTATTCTCCACGAAAATTAATGCAATATTGCATGCGCTCAAACTAGTTGTTAAAGCTAAAATTCTACTTGTTTGTTGGTACTGTCAAAATTACATTCTTGAAGACGTCGACTGCTTCCATTCTTGATTTTCAGAAAACTATAGAAATCGTTGTGACTTAGGTCGGGACTGTATGGAGTATGGTCCAACAATCCGACGTTTTGTTGGGTTAAAAATTCAATGGTTTTTTATGCTTTGTGCGAACTCGCATTGTCTTTGTGAAGATTTATCGTTTGGGGTTCGTTTTTCAAAGCTCAGCGATGACTTTTGGTACAAATGATGATGTACCAATCGGCAGTAACAGTTCTTTGATGATCCAGAGGAACTGTTGCTACATGACCTACTTTTGCAAAAAATGTTGCGACTATCTTTTTGGATATACTTCGGATGAGTTTTGTTGACTTTTCTTCATCTTGTAACACAAGAAGAGACAATGGCTAATAATGCAGAGGCCTTAGTGGTATATCTTTAAGCCAAAGTGTTAAGCCATTTATTGTTGTAATCTGCAGAGGTTTTTTATGTGCTGGGTCGAAAAACAAAACGCCACTTTAGTCAAACTCAGTATTTAGGTAGGGTTAATATGTGGTAGCAGTGCATGGAGGTCCAGCAGGACCTGCCACCACTTTTACATACATACATAGATACCCAAACAGACAACTGACATTTGTTTTCCGGTTCATATGAGTAAATCCACGATTCATCACCACTGACAATGCTGTACACGTTTTTCCAGTTTCCTACCTCAAAGCGGTCTAGTATTTCTGGATATCAATTGACCCTCTCTTTCTGTTCTTCGGTTAACAGATGCGGTACCTTGCGGGGAACTAAATTTTTTACCCCTAATTCTTTGTGCAAAATTTTTTGAATTGAGGTCTTTGAAATATCCAATCAAGCCCCATCTCACAATATGCCACATGTCGATCTTCCGTGATGAGCAGGCGCACAGCATTGATGTTTTCCTGGGTGACAGCCGTTTTTGGTGCTTCTGGAATTGAATCGTCGCTAAGGCTAATCCGTCCACGCTTGAATTTATCATACCAATAAGAAACTGTCGACTGATGTGTTGCTTCATTACCGAAAACAGAAATCAACTCGGCAAAGCATTTTTGTAGAAAGAATTTCTTTCGAAAGTTGTAAAAAAATTATAGCCCAAAAGTATTCTCGGTTTAATTCAATTTTTCGACTAATTTGTTAAACTAAAAAATTTACTGTAGCTATAAAACTATATGTACCGCACTGACGTTTTGAATTTAGGTTAGGTAAAGATTGAGGTTAAGTTTTAGTAACATTTGATCAGTGTCGCCTTCTATGTTCCTATATGAAAAATACAAAAGACAGCCCTCGTAATAAGGTAGTTGTTCCTGTTAAGGCCACCTTAAAAAGTTTTATTTTTTATCTTTAAAACGACCGCACCAAATAATTGTAAATATACTAAAATATTATCTATGAATATTGTTCTTCTATACAGGATGTTCGAAGTTATGTGTCCACCATTGATAACTTTGTTATTGTTAAAGATAGAAAAAAGTTTAAAACGGCAAACTAGTAAAAATTTTTACGCTCTTTATGATGCTTAAATCAAAAAAAAAATCGCGTTTTTGAGTTTTAGATTTTTTTCCAAAAACATAAAACAAACTTTAATTGAAAACCCTGTATTTATAATTTGTTCTGAAAAGCTTTTCAATTTTAAACAAAAATTGTCCGTGATTTTCTTTCCGAATGTTAAAAATAACGAAACTATTCTACCGAATAAAATGTCAATACGTAATTTTGAATTCAAAATATCTTCGTTATTTTTAACTTTAGCAGAAAAAATCAAGGAATAATTACTGTTTAGAATTGAACGACCTATCAGAAAGGATTATAAAATACCGAAAGATCCAAAAAGCGATGCTCTATTTTTTGTTTTTGATTTAAGTATCTTAAAGAACATAAAAAATTCTACTAGTTTGCCAATTTAAACTTTTTTTATCTTTAATAATAAAAAAAATAACAATTGTGGACACTTACCTGGGAACACCCTGTATAAAGAAATGCGCCTTATGTTGCACTATCTGTATAATGCACCAAGTTTCATTAACATTCAAGCTCCATTCGACAATCAGCAGGAGCTAATTTACCCGACAAATCAAAGAAACTCTTGCACATTGGAGCTATCGAGCATAAGTGCCAAAGTTACAGCTATCCCTTATTTAACAATAGGGACTTATTGCAATAAAGCCAGGCAGTAGCTGTACCAGACACTATTGTGACAGTTTTCCATTGAAAACTGACAGTTGGTCTTTCATAATTAACATCAAAGTAGAATTTTTATTTTCACTTAATAATGGCAGCACCATTAATTCCGGCTCTTCAATACAAAAATACCTAATTTTGAAAGAAGTCAAAACTGTCAGAATAGTGCTCGGCACAATTACTGCCTGGCTTTATTGCAATAAGTCCCTAATATACAATTATTTTCCCAGCATATACATATGTTTCAATACAAAATAAAATGATCCATGGAAGATCTAATACCCTCCTAGTCCATTAGCACACTCCAAGTTAACTCTATACTATATCAGCATTGAAAACAATTTTTTTCTAAATTCAGTAACGAAAGCTCCTTTTTAGTAAAAAACATAAATTGTTGAGAAAAACTTGTTTTACTAGATTGTTAAAAAATTAGCATTTTTAAAATATTTGAAGTATCAAAAAACTGCATCAATGGATTTTGACCAAAATCTAAGCAGCTCTTAATAGTATTGTACACTATTTTACCTTAAAATGTCATGAAATTCGATCTGTGATTTAGGAGATATCGTGTGCCCGACAGACTTACACACACACACACACACACACATCACGACGCTAAATAATACGTTTTTGGGCGTTATCTCAAAAGAAACTTTTTAAATTTGTTGAAAACCATACGTTCTTTCCAGTCATTGCTGCGTGGGCTATCCACAAGATCTAGTAATTTTGGGTGTTAGAGTAGCTTTATTTTTGTTAATAATCAAATTTAGTATTTGGTTCGCTTAAAAATCCCGCTGACTGACGTCTTAGAGATGGGTAAAAACGCAAATCCAGCGTTGATCTGACCTAAAAGACAACCCGGAATCAATAATCTATTCAGAGGCTATGAGAAGACCAAAATTAAAGTGATAAAGGAAGAAGAACATATTTCATTTTTGTGCGAGGCACGCGACAATGTTGTCATTCCGGTTGGTTTCCGCTTAAAAGCCTACATTCCGGGAGTGAGAGCGCAGAAGGTCTTAGAAAGAACCAGCCAAGCACTAATCTGATCCCAAATCAGTTACCACCGATGAAGGAAAGTGAACTTCAACACCGACATGGAGGAGCGTTTTGAGGAAATTAGACGCGACACACATGGGAGGAAGACTACGAGTCAATACTAAGTAAAATTGACAGTAGGTGCAACAGGCAACGACAGAAGATAAGTTTAACTCACCGAGAAAAACTTAAGAAACTACAGACACGCACTCCAGATAGAGCAAACTCAATAACACCACATCTCCAAAAGGAAGCTGAGCACCAACGAAGAATTGGTACTCAGTAAGGGACTTAGGTTCGCCATTGCACCGACACAGACTCCGACACTGGTCATTGTTGCGGCAATAGAGACCGTTAGTCTACCTCAAACCGACGCTGACGAGTTTCGCCATAAAGTAAGAACAACCTTGGACAGAAAGAGGCAACAAAGGGCAAACATAACCAGTCAAGAACAACGGGCAATCAAGAACCTACAGGCTGACAAATCAATCAAGATTCTACCTGCCGACAAAGGAAACGCGACGGTGATTATGGATGTCGAGACTTACGACAAAAATATCAAAGAAGTTCTGGAGAAAGGAAACAACAAGCAACTACCCAAAGATCCAACCACCAGCATAGAAGGACGCATCTATAGGACTTTATAGAAGTATGCTGAAAAAATCCCGGACGCTGGCGCTGTTAGATCCCGCCTGACTCCACACTAAAAGACAATGTTATGTTGAAGGTCACGGATGGATTCTTTTACTTTCAATCGATCTTTTCATCGATCGACATAAAGTCTGGTCTTTTTCTAGTTTCTCTCGTATTTTAGTAGATGGCGCCATCTAATAATGCTTGCGTGTTAACCTGCTTTGTTTTCTCACTACAAATGTAGGATGAGAGAGAAATCTGTTGAAAACATTGAACAAGCAGGGTTCTGATGAGTCCCGTAAAGACGAATCAGTTAACTGTCAACACTTATTAAGTGTCTATTAGATCTTGAACAAACGTGAGTATAGGCTTTCAAATTACCCACGAAAAAATACGAAAGCACAACAAGCAAAACTTTTCTGTAGAAAGAAAATCCCTATTTGTTAAGTAAATTTTCGCACACACTGTATAAGTGGATTAGTCGGTATACACAGACCTAACTTAACAAAGAACTGGTTTATGTTACACCCTACTTGATGTATCATTATAGGGATTTCATTAGCCTATATCTTAGCCTTCCTGAATTTCAACTCGAGGCAGAAGGATTTTCGACAGAGCAATCTAGATGATAAGAAGCTGATAGTAAATTTTAATCACCTTAACATAAGGGAAGTCGAGCACACTTGAAATTTGAGCGCTTCTTTTAGAAAATCGATCGATTTCAACTTACTCTCAATGGTGTACTTAAAAATATCGAAGTTTCGTTTCGTTTAAACAACTTTAGAAATACAAAAAGACGTCTAAACACTAAAATATTTAAAGCCGCTTTGAACGCTCAGGATAAGAAACGCTTAATGATATAAATTTAAAAACTGCTAGACTGAAAGAGAACAAACAAGGAAAGGTTTAAATGAACATTTTAAACTTTTTTTAACATAAGTGATATTGTTTTTATTAAACCTAAACTTCAATAATATTTGTCAATAATGTTAATTTAGATTAAAAAACCGATCATCGATTTCAACTTACTCTCTAATGGTGTACTTAAAAATATCGAAGTTTCGTTTCATTTCAGAAATACAAAAGGATGCCTAAACACTAAAATATTTAAAGCCGCTTTGGAAGCTCAGGATAAGGAACGCTTAATGATATAAACTTAAAAACTACTAGACTTGAAAAAGTTTAGGCAATCGCTGGGAAAGTAAGGAGTCATAATACTATAAAACAAAATGAACAAAATCTAAATAACTAAAAAAAACAAACAAGGATTGGGTCCACAAAAACGATATATCAATTTTGTAAGAAAGGTTTAAATGAGCATTTTAAAGTTTAGGCAATCGATTAGGCAATCGATGTAAAAATAAGGAATAATGATCCTGTTAAATAAAATGAACAAAAAGTAAAGAACAAACACGGATTGTGGAAGGGGGATAAGAAAGGTTTAAATGAGCATTTTAAACTTTTCTCATATAAATGATTAAACTTCAATAATATTAATGAATAATATTAAGTTAAACCTCTGGATCTGGATACTTATTTGAATAGAATAGAATAGAATAAAATAGAATAGGTTTTTTTTCAGCTAATAACATAAACAAAAAATACATTTTTTAAAATTATATGCTTAATAATGTAGCCAGAAAAATTCCGGAGATAAGCTGTTCATTCGGCAAAGAATGTTTTTGTTCTTCTTTTTTTAAATAATTTGAAAATCTAGTGGATCAGCATTAAACAAGGCAGCTACAAATAAAGTCAAAATCGCTTAAGTTTAGTGCTTTAAAATAATTCATAAAAAATCAGCAGGAGAAAGCTTAAGTAATAGGTATTAAAAATCTCCGTCTTGCCAATTAAGACAAATTATAGAAAAAGTAATTAAAAGGAAGAAAGTTTCTATCCAATGGTTATTAACTTTTTTATCTTGACTAGTGCCCTGACTGAAAAGATTTATTAAATAATTAATAAAGCAATTAAACAAACAATAGCTGTGTACAGGATTTTAGTAGAGACAAATTTAAAGAATCACACATAAATTTATTTTATCTCTTTTACTGCGAGTGATGTTAAATGTGATCTCGAAGGTTACCTCACATATGTTCTGGTTGCCTATTATCAGACTGCTCATTTACATTTTATCTAAGATTACTTGCACATAATGGAAATCTACAGAGATGAAGCCAGCAGACTATGTGATGAAGCAGACGAATTATCTGTTCACTACAATAAATTAAGCAGCTAAAGTGTCATGGTCTTTAAAACCTAACCTTTTCAAAGGAATCAATTAAATAATGTTGATTACAACTTTGATGGTCTTCAAGCTGAAGTGTCAGGGTTTTTAAAATAAAGTGTCATGGTCTTTATAACCCAACCTTTTCAGAGGAATCAATCAATCAATCGTCACCGCAACTTTAACTGCATTTTACAAAATACTTTAGTACTATTATTAAAAAAAGAAAAAAAAAACCCAAACGAATTTTAAATCACTGGTGATCTGATAAGATAAAATCAAAGTTTCGCAATCGCAGGTTATTCTTGCCCCGCTTCCGACCGCATGCGAGTTATTGTTCGATTCCTATACCTACCAGTACAAACTCGAACCTGCTATCCGTTTGTAAATACAGATTTACCGGAGATATGGGTAGCGCCTCTCTTGGGCGGACTTTGGGCATCAACGAAGTAGGTAAAATTGATGATCAATACAAGGTAGTGGCACGGATCACCTTGGGTGATCCGTGGTAGTGGTTCGGAAGCTACGTTAACCGAATGGTCCCGTGTTAACAGCGTAGATGGTGCTAGCTCCATATAAAAGTAAAATTGCCTATTATGGGGGTTCCTGGCGGCCGGCCTTTTGGTCTTTATGTAGTATAAATGTGAGAGTGAATTAGTGTGATTGTCCCGGACACCAAGTGACTTCGGGCCGAGATTTCTTGGTGTCCACCAAATTGAGCTGGCGAACTGTCGAAACGAAACGAAACAAACGATATACAAATCCTCATCCAGTACCAACTTTTCCCTTTAAATTTTTCTGCCGATTGTTGATGGCTTTAGGTCAAAAGAATATTATATTAAGTGTAAAAGAGGTTTTTTTATAGGCCCTTAACCTACTTACAAGGAGTGTGCGTTTTTCTTTACTTGTCTAGATTTATTTTATCTCATCTGAAGCAAAATAAACAGAGAGTCGTCAAAAAGAAAAATGCAGCCTATTTCAAACCACGACAGCTCTTTTATGTATACGCGCTTTTACTGAAACTAAAAAAATTGAGGCCCTGGGAAAAAAGTCTTTGTTATATTTATATTGTGTAAATAAAAGTGCCTAAAGCACACAAAAAAACGAAATAAAATAAAATAGGGAAAAACAACTTCTGTTTTGTTGCGGAATGGTTTTTACGAGCTTATTTCATTTTAAATCGATCAAAAAGCAAAATTAGATTTAAGCCGAAATAAAAAAAGTGTAGGTGAATCTACTTTTTATATAGAATATGACATATTTCCAATAAATTTTCTTTGTCGTAAAGCTGTGTTGTGGAAAAAATTCAACGTAATATACTTAATATTTATTTCCCAAACCGAAAGATGCTGTTCGCAACAAAGAATAAAAAAAAATCTGAAATAAAAAAAAATTAAAATAAAAAAAAACCGAACTGCTAAGACTATTTGTACCTACTAGTCCGAGTTGGGTACAAAATGGATATGTATACCTATTATAATGTACGACATGCTTTTTTTATGCCCAAAGCCCATTTACGAAAATACAGTTTTGTATTTTCATGAATCAGGTTATTGGGTAATTTTCTACTCAACTGCGACTAGTAGTTATAAGTAGATTTAGCAGTTGGATGTTTTTTTTATAAAAAAAAATTTAGGTTTAATTCTTATTCAGCCTTATAAAAAGCACTATGCATTTACCATTCTTTTAGCGTTACCCAAAAAGTCCGTGTACGTTTTTTACGGACGCGAACAATGTTACCTTTAATTGATTGAAGGTGGGGCTGAAGAGAGGGAGGAGGAAACTAGGAAAATGATGTTGAAAAAAATCTTAAAGCGTGGGCAGAAAGAATTTTTGAAATCGCTCTATATTTGTGAAAGTTATAGCTACAACTATTACTAATAACGAGGGAGGGAAGGAGAGAGGAAGAGGGAGGGAGAAACTAGTAAAATGTTGTTGGAAAAAAGTCTTAAAGCGTGTGCAGAAATAATTTTTGAAATCGCCCTATATTTGATAAAATTATGCGAATTTGGTTTTTTAAGAGGGTGTGGGGAAATGAGAGAATGAAAGATGGGTGGTAGCAGGGAGAACAACAAAGTAATTACAGCAAATTAGAGGACATTTGCAATGGATTATCAAAGGCATTTCATTAAAATCGCCTGAAATTTAGGTAATATTTTGTATGCCTTAAAGCCGACATCATGTGACAAAATGGCGTCTGACGACCGCCATATTGACTTCTGTTTAAAAAAATATAGCCTATAGCACCTTCGGGATCAGTAGCAATTTAACGATACCTCTTTCGTCAAAATCAATGCTGCCGTTGAGTAAAAAAAGTTTGTAAGGTTAATACACAACTATAAAAGTTTATCTAAATTACCCGGTAAATGTCGCGAAGAAAACTTGTTCTTGTTCTCACCAAAGATTCCTAAAGTTTAACAAAAGGAACTCTGCGAAATTTCCCAAATACATAAATGTTATAAAACCAAAACTTAAAAGCGATGATAAGATAAAACTCAAAAATGTTTCCTTATCAAAACAAACGTAAAGAAAAAGTTAAACGCAATGAGAAAAATCTCATTTTCTTTTACGGTCTAGCAGCTCTTTTTATCAAAATCCCGCAAATCTTTGACCCTTACTGACCTTAGTTATGTAAGGATAAGTCTGGAGATATGACAATTTTCCCTAGAGGCAATCACAACATAAAAATGTTTTTATGTGTGGCTACACCGAATACCCGGAAATGTATCTAAGCAAAATGAAAAATTTGAAAAGTTTGCATTTTGAGCTTTTGTTATTGGGTTGCAGGGGCTGCTACTCTTTAGGCCGCATGGCCGGTTCATATCTCATATTCTCCCTTTTGCATCGAAGCATACTTTGACTAAAGTTTAGCCCTGGCACTGGCTCTGACAGCTTGCCGATAGAGATGGGTCATTCGCGAATAAACCGGTTCAAAAATCCGGATCTTTATACCGAGCCGTGAGAACCGACTTTCGGATTTTCAAAGAGCCGGTTTGCGGATCCGCGATGTGAGTCTGTGACCATCTGGCGATTGAGAAAGCGTCCGAAGATTCACGAACTCTTCCGGCCACAGAACTCCCGACTGAACCGCAGTTCAAACCGCTCCAAAAGATCAAGCGACCGAAGAGATTCGAGATCCGTTGAATGCGTTGAATCGCACGAATCGCAAAGACACTGAAGGGAGGCTGCGTAAAGAGCATGTTGACAAATTTTATTTAAAAAATTTATGTTTTACGGCACAATTTTATGATAATTTATTTACTTAATTACTGATGTGTTTCTTGATATTTTGTTTATGGTCAATCAGATGATTCATAACTACAATGGCGTTGTTATAGTTTTCTTATTTGCCGCCAAGGGTTTGGTGGCACCACGTATCCCATTTGCGGCGAGCGGCAAAAGCCAAAGCCAAGAGCGCAAATTGACAGGGAAGCGGAAAACCGAACGCAGAAATCACGATCGTCATAAATGAGAGAGATCGGGATCCGCGAGCCGGTTCAGTGAGTCGGCTCTTTGTACTGACCCGGATCCGTTTAGCCGGATCTCAAACAAGACCCGGATTAAAACTGTTTGGTTTTCACTTTCTCCAACGTCGATCACGAGGATACAAGTGATCCCCGTCTGGAACACGTCCTGATAGTCAGGAACAAATGTTCCATGCCAATCCACGATCGGACCGGTTTCGACCTTTTGGGCCATCCTCAGGTGAATGTAGGCGATAGCTCCGTGTAGAGCATAAGTTGTGTAAAACCACCAGAAACAACTACTCCGAGGGAAAATACCCCTACCGGCATTGAATTATACTGATGGTTTGAGGCTTTCGTTGGGAACTTGTTAAAACTGTTTGGTTTTCACTTTCTCCAACGTCGATCACGAGGATACGAGTGATCCCCGTCTGGAACACGTCCTGATAGTCAGGAACAAATGTTCCATGCCAATCCATGTTGGTGGCACTACTAAGGCTTCAAATTAATTAATTAATGAATTAAAACAGTTTTTTTGAACAAACAGTACTTGCAGAAAGTAGGATTTAAAAACAAACAAGTTTTCGTGGCTAATCGGGTAAAAAGAAGTATTTGTTTATTTCAAATTTTTCCTAGGGTAGCTTGAAAGCTTAACCTCACGGGGGTCCAAGATCTAATGGACACCCAATAAGTGTTGACAGTTAACTGTTTCGTGTTTACGGGACTCTCTTGCGAAATTAATTAAAGGGTGTCACATTGACCAAGCAGTGTTCTGAGGAGTGCCATAAGGACGAAATATTTAACTGTCAACACTTATTAGGTATCCATTAGATCTTGGAACCCCGTTAGGTTAGAGTCAACATACAGGGACTCTACGTTAGGTTAAGCTTTCAAGCTTCCCATTGAAGAATATGAGAGAAACAAAAACTTCATTTTACCCGATTAGCCAATTCACGTTTGTTTAAAAAGAAATTTCTGCGAACAACCCAGAGCTGAAAAATTTCAATTTAGGGTAATAGAAATAAAGGGCCATGCCGTTTTACTAACGTTGTAAATGTGTCCGTCAGACAAAGAGATGCATGAGTTTTTGTTAAAGACCCAAACCCTAAACCGGATGTGGGTTTTAAAAAATAATGAAATACTGGGATATCAAAAGGCAGCAAATGACTGCTACAAGCGTTCCGCCATATTAAACCCAAATATATTGCTTAAATTAAAAGAGCAAGCGCTTCCAATATAATTTGAAAGGGACTGCTTTCAAATGACGTTAACACTTTGTCAATGCGGTGACTTGACGTCAAAATTGGAGTTAATTTTAATTTTGTATTTAAATTTAAGAAAAAAATTTTAATGTTGGAAGACAAAGCCATTATCTTGAGCAGGGCTATCAAAACGGACGGGCCACGATCCTCCACTTTGTTGACGTCACATCGGGGGCTGATTTTTTTTTTGATGATCACGTCACGACACAGCTGATTGTCTTTAAAATATTGAAGTTGGAATGATGGTTCATGAATATTTAATTTATTTTTAAATAAAGCCGGTTTTGAGATTGTTTTTACTATATTCTTGCAGAACAATTTTTTTAAAATATATAGTAATCCTTAATTTTTCAGAGCCACTTCATTAGCTCACACAAAAATTAAATTTTAGGCAGAAGCGAATGTGACAAACACAGATGACAAAGTCAAATACATGTCAAATATAACAGTTAGCATGCGGTACATGGCGGGTAATTTGAATTCAAAATAAGAAATGCTAAATTTTGAAGATTTTAACCTTTTAATCATCTTCCATCCTTACAAAAGTTTAGTAGAATATCGGGATGGTGTCTGAGAATATTTATCTAAAATTTCGCGGAAATCTGTAGTGCCATTTTGAAAATATCCTGAAAAACGTCTGACCTCCCATAAGACCCAATGTAAAAGTCAGCCCCCAGAGAACAGCTGATTTTTTCAGGGTCGTGGACTCTATTTTTTTGTTGGCCTTGTCTTGAGTTTAGCGGCATTTTTTTAAACAAATGAAAAGCTACTTATCCTAAGGTAACTGATAATGGGTGTTTAGAAAAGAGATGACGCTGAGAGCGCGGCAATCATTATCAGTAGCCTTGAAATCCAACATGCCAGCACGCTTGTTGCAATTACTTCCACAGTAAACCAATATTAGTTAAAGTAACTAATGATAAATGCTGCGCTTCTCATGAAGAACACTCATTATCAGTTACCTTTATATTAGTAAGAACAAATTGTATACTGGAGAAAATTCAGAAGTAAGGCGCCAAAAACAGTTCAACATGCGACCTACGTGATAGAATATCATAAATTATTTTGAGAGCAAGACTTGTATGCATAGCGGTTTCCATTTATTTCTGTAGGTAAATAGTAATCTGTTTTGTTTTTGTTGTCAAAATTTGAAGTATTTCCTAACTTAAAGTATTAAACACGTCAAACAAAATAAAACAAAAGCCAAAGAAAAGTCCAGAGAAATAACACAAAGAGAGGTATGTCCACAGTAAACATGGGTATGTCTATATTTCTCCTAAAATCGGATTTTCATGTAAAACTATATTTTGCCACATTCGTAAAATTATTAAGCCGTTTGTGATGGAGCCAAATGAACTTAAAACAAAATGACATCTCACAAAAGAACGAAAACTTCGCAGCATATTGCAAAAACGTGGTAAGCCAGAGAATGACAGCAACTCTTATGATCGGCAATAGTAAATATTAAGTCTGAACATATCACAAGAAAGACTGATAGTGTAAAAAAAAATAAATGGATCCATGACGGCCCAAGTTTTTAGTAATAATATAGATTATTGAAAAAACACCGCATATCGACACGATGCTTTGTTAAAAAGTTATCATCAAAAAACTGTTGTTGTTAGCTTTCATGGATTTTGACTAAAAATTAATTAGCGGATTGGCAGCTATAGTGGGTCAGACAGACATACACACAGGGACAGACGTCACGACGGTATTGGAGTAACGTATGTACTGCACTAAATAATAATAAAACACTAGATATCTAATAATTGTTCCTTTCTTCAAATCCACTTTCTTAACCTTAAACTTTCTTGAAACAACACAACACATAACCCGTGCCTTTTACAACTCAAGATAATCTTTTGAAAATTTTTAAGTATTTTTGGTTGTCTCTTGGTTTCGCAGCTGTGGGGCTCTATTTTTAAAAATAAACACCTTGTCTAATCCTACTCTTCAACATACAGTGGCGTAAACAAGTTTGTTTTACCTCTTCTTACTGCTTACTGCTTACATATACCTTAACCTTAAAAATTTCAGGACATCTGACCTATTCACCATGAAAATCCTAATAGAACGAGTCAACGAATACAACATTCCACTTTATATTGCGTTTATAGACTTTGAAAAAGCTTAAGATAGCATTGAGCACTGGACAGTAAAAGCATCTTTAATGAATGGCCGAATAGATCACATATACACAGAGCTAGTAATATATATAGCGAAGCAACAACATCAATCAAAATCTACGACGGCACCAAGCCAATCTGCACAAGAAATGGTGTCAGACAGGGTGACACAATATCCTCTAAACTATTTAACCTGCCCTAGAATATGTTCTAAAAACTTTGATTGAGAAGAAATAGGCATCAAAGTAAACGGACAATACTTAAACAACCTAAGATCTGCTGCCGAGATCGTCTTAATAACAGATAAGAAAGAAGAACAGATAAAAATGCTGGAAAAACTGGATACAGCAGTTAAAAATATGGGCTTTAGTATAAACTACACTAAAACTAATATCATAACAAACACAGATGAAGATATTACGATAAAAATAAAGGAGGAATTATATCTGGGACAAATTATTATTAAACTAAAAAAGAAAGCGAAACTGCTGAAATTATGGGACGAGTAAGATTGGCCTAGGCAGCATTCGGTAAATTAAGCTACATATTAAAAAATATATCTTCAGTACCTCAAAATGAACCAATGTATCCTTTCTCTACTCACCTATGGATCCCAGACCTGGACGCTTACAAAATCCATCATGGATAAGGTAACAAAAGCGCAAAGATCAATGGAAAGAGAAATGCTATATGTAAAGCTAACAGAAAGAAAAAGAACGAATATTTAATCTATTAGTTTGAGGGAATTTTTATGAATTCTTAATAAACTCAATTCTTGAAAGGCTGTTGCAGCACAATATAGCGCCAACTCAACAAGTTCTCATAGTACATAGTTCTGTGTTGGCATTGTTAATTTTGAACATTGGCCAACATGCTTTTCGACCCGTTCTGCATTGGACAGATTCCAATTTTGAAAGCCAGATGGGCTCAGTTTTAGGCAAAAAAAGCGTATATAAAGTTTCCACTTTAAAATCGAATTCTCTATCTAGCATGTCTAGTCTAATTTGACAGTTTTTAATTTTTTCTATGCCAGTTTTCACTAGAATTCGTTGGGAATATAATACAATAGGAGATCTTTCTTTATTTATTTATTTATTTAACAGTATCTACAGCAAAAAGCCAATTACAGATACTTTAAAAATGCATCTATTCTTAAAATACGTCATTTACACTACACATGATAAATACCAAACAAATCAAATTACATAAGTACTTATAACACTTATTCTTTACTCGAAGGGCATTAATTAGCTATTGCGCACTTTTAGATTTATAATTTTTTAAAAAGCTAACATTGTTAGTATCAACATCTAAAGCATATTTGTTAAATAAGTTACATAATTTGTAGATAGGAGAACTTTTAAATATATTAGTATGTCGATAAGCTAAGTAAAAGATATTTTTTTTTCCTTGAATTGACTCGATTTATGACAAAAGAAAGTTGCTTAATAATATTAAGACAACCAATATCCCCTTTGAGAATTTTATACATTGTTGTTAAAAAATTTTTGTCTTTCTTTGGTTTATTGACGATCAATTAAATATTTCTAATAAGATGTCATTATCACAGACACTTGATGGATAAAACCCAAACTTTCTAAAGCCCATGGCTTTTAAAAATGTTCTTTAAAAACTTCCTCTGTCCTAGTAATCCAAATGTCATATTGATGGAGCAGATACCACTTCCATGTTCTACTATAAGTAAATGCTTACTTCAATGTTAAAACTCTTCGTATTTCTACAAATAAACCCAGCAACAATTTCGAAAATAATATGTGATGAAAATGAAAGATTAGAAGCAAAGGTTACACAAAGGTTTTGATCAGATAAACTTTTTAGGTTTTCGTTATTTAATGTATAATCAAATTCAATTAAGTTTTTGTTGCGACTTAATGGCAAGCAAAAATATTTATATATAAATTTAAGTTAAAACCATTTTCCTGGTAATATAGGGCTGTATCCTAATATCGGCAAATGCCAATGATTCCACATATTTTACAATAGAAATAATTTTGTTGAAGGCAATAATAAAAAGAAGTGGTCTGAGATTTGATACAGACCTACTACCTTTTAATTGTACAAAATTATATATTTTGCTTGTGCTAGTTCCCAAATATGATTCAATTAAATTATTTAGGTATGGAGAAACATCCACTCCAGTGAGTCCATTGGAAATAGTACTGTGACCTACTTTATCAAAAGGCTTTTTTAAATCCGTGTATTAAATAGTGTAACCTTTGCTCCGTATTTGTACGTATAAGCGTGATATTTGACAGGTACGCAAGAGCACTCCGTCAAGGTCACAGCATATGTATGTAGAAAAATTTCACAATAAATTCAGTCGGCCCTAGTGAAGTGGACCCAGAAACAAATACAATAAGAATGGATCAAGACGGGAAACGCCAGACAGGCGAAGGAGTGTTTGACCGGATACAGTACGACTGGGGACTGCCTACTCCGTAGAACAGGAAGAATGTAGGATTCATAGTTTAAGTCTTCACCGGAAAAATGGAAACGACGTGTGAGCGACGTTAGGCCAAGGACCAGAACACGGCCCATTTGTTCACATCATGTACAGCATACAAAGAGGTAAGAAGAGATAAATTCTAAGAGAAAGTCTTTAGACGGAGGACCTTCTGAATCTAAAGTGACGATATTCTGGCCTTTGTAGAGAAGATGGATGGATTTCTCGTTAAAGGCACTTGGTGAAAAAGAGGCCAGGCCTAGAAGAGCGTACCCGACACTAGGTACTACTACTACTACGTGTGGCAGTCTGCCTTAACTTTATCAGAGAACCACGATTGGTTGATTTGTCCAACAAAAAAAATATGATTATGAGAACGATGGTTTCTGCATCCAGCATAAATGATTTTTTGCTAATATTTACCCACGGCAGTAAAAAATAAATAAGTAGTAGATTGGTATATCATATTTTTTTAAATAGCTGTTTCCACTCTCAAATTATAGGCAATAAAACATATAGTTGGGTTCTACATGCCACACGTCATGACTGCAGTGATAAAAATAATTTAAAGATCAGTTACGCCTTCTTTACTTAAAAGTGACTAAAGCTAATGCATTATTAAATGAGCATGTTGGGGATTCAGTACATTCTGAATTCCTAACAAAATTTAATTGTTCTTTCCTAAAAGTATATAACACTCATAGAACTGGATAGTACTAAACGTCTTAAGCATACAGGCACGTCGAAAAGGGGGATACTGAAGGAAAGTGTTTGTAATGGTGATAAATTATAGGTTAAAGAAATGAAGGACCACCCTATTACTCGGTCAGTAGGGAAACAAAAACACTAATAAATGGAATAATTATTACAACAAAATATAGATCGTATGTCGTCAAAATTGACCCTGCTTACCTTGAAATTTCCTATTCTCTTCACCTCGTGTGTATACCTCTCTTATTGGACTCGAACAGGACAGCAATATTGCCGTTAATCTTCACCTCATATCATCGAAACTTTGACGGACATTTTGCGCGCGTAATGCAAATTTTAAATTGAACAAAAATAACAAAAATGTTCTTTTTTTTCTTACACTTTACCAAAATTGTAAAAATATCTTTCCCCAATTCCAAACAGAGAGTATATCCATTGAGCAAGTTTGTATCAAGAACCTTATTGACTTTTTTAACGATTTTTACGTCTTTTGGATGAAAATTGGGCGTGGAACCCATAAAATCTTCCGACTGCGGCGGCAAATTTTTTTGACTACAATGTCCAAAACATCATGGGCCGTCAGTAAATAACAGCACTTTTCTAATGGAAGCACCTTTTCCAGAAATTGTGTTCATGTGAAATTTCATGCGAATGATCAATTTGTTTGAGAGAGTGATCGTGTGTCTGTATTCTTCAATACCCGAGGAGTGTTCCCATCCGTTAAAAATTTGCCGGTGAACGTTCTTGTGCTATGAGACAGTAGAGTGGCGCTTTAGTCGCAGGAAGATTAGGGTCACTGCATCCTGGAAGCCTGGCGTCTCCCAGCGCCAGGCTTCCAGGATGCAGTGACCCTAAGGAAGGTGGGAGAAACTTGTTTGACATTGTAACGGGCGAGCGGTCATTATGTATATTTATTTAATTATTTATTTAAGGCAACTACTTTATTTAGTTTTTATGTGAATATTTTGTGAGATAGTAATGAATGAATGAACCCAATAGAAACAGGGATAGAGTGGAACACAACACCAAGATGACACATGCGAGTCTTTCCTGGTGCGCTTCATCTGAAACAATGTAGACCTCTGGAAAAACAAAGTAGTTCTCGGGGCTGAATCCATGTTGGCGTTCTACAGTCTTGTTAGTACATGAGTAAGCTTACTTACCAATTCAAATCTTAAACCTCTAGACAACTGCTACTCGATTGGATGATATTTCTTTTTCACTATATTTCACTGTTTTGTTTTGATATGTTTCTGATATGAACTGCCCATCAAAGTTATTTAGATCAGGCCAATCTGAGATTAACTAAACTTCTTGATTTGATCTGAATTAGCTTTTTACCAATTTTTAGCTATAATACACTACTATACTCAGCTTGCTCTAACATTAAATAATCGATAGGTTGTTCATCAGATCTGTAGTTTTATTTTTAATTTTATTGTTAAATAAAAAGGCCTTGTTTCTGGACTAGGCAAGTGTATATTTTAAAATAAAAAGATGAAAATATGAAAATATGACAAATTAAAAACAATTTGAGAAAAATGGGACAAAATTAATTATTTGACAAAATTAAACAAACAAAGCTAAATCATGTTTTATTTTAGGCAATTCTATTTCCACCCTCTTCCCAAGTATTTTAGACTTTAAATAAAAATCCCAAGTATAGGCAAAAACTTGATAAATTAATAAAAATACCAACATTACCCATGTTTTAATCAACTGATTTAAAACCCATTTTGATCCCAAAATAGTTTCCCACAAATCAAAAGTAAATACACAGAATTGTCTAAAATTATCCAAGTTTGTCAAATAAAGAAAGGGTTGAGGCAGTGTAATAATTGATACTTGACATTACTTACAAAAGTTAAAGTTTAAAGCACGCGCTTATATTTTAAAACCCGACTGACTTTTCAAAACTCTAAGACGGAACTAAATTTTAACTTTACAACTTGAAAAAAACTGCTCTCAGATTATCCCTTCTTATTTGACATATTTGGGTAGGCGTACCTAAATTGGAAAAAACCTATACATATACATATTATTCCTAAAATTTTGTGTTTAAAAACAGAGACAAGAAATACAGTCAGTGACATAAAAAAAGAACAAAACATCAAATTTTCCCTGACTTAATTTAAGTAAAGATGGCCTACTCTTAAAGACGTCCCACGGGAACACCCACAAATAAGAAAATTCAGTTAAAGCTCAAAGTCACCCTAGATTACCTAATTTCGGAAAACAAAGAAAGCTACTTCAAAAGTTACCTAAACTGATCTAAAAAATGAAACGAACATCCTAGTAATGTCCAGTTTAAAATTTATTAATTATTTATCAAAATTGACCAATTAAAAAAACACTTTGCCTTTAAAGAAAGTGCCTACGATTTTTTTGCTTTTAAAATCGAAACCGGGTTGGCATATAGCCTAAGTTGAGAAAACCCGGTGAAAAACTCAACTGCTATTTTCCAGAAAATTTCCAATTTTCTCTTAAAAAATATGACAAATCAAATCTTATATTTACATAGCCTTTAGTAATTGTTTGATTTTTCTACATTTAGTAATTACTAATTAACCACTTTGAAGTATTTTATGAACCACTGGTCAAAACCTTTGAAACTTGCAATACTACGATATCCAAACGAAATCAATATGATCAAAATTAAGTGACACGGAAAATCAGTGAAAACTGGATCTATTTACCTGAAAATCAAATAAGGAAACAAAGTCCACCAAATCTAAAAAATAACTCAATTTTGTCGTTTTTGATATCGCTATAATCAACTATAAAAGTTCTGTTCATATGTATGATCGTGACAAGAAAATTCGCAACATAAAGAAAAGCTACTATGAAAAGTTGGTTTTAATTTAGGGAAATGTAAAATATTTCTCGGTCTATATATATCTGTCACTAAATCCGAAAACATTAAAAAAACTATCAGTCAATAGACAAGGGCCGTGGTCTGAGTCTAAAAGCCACTTAAAATTTTTAAAGCTTAAGAGTGTATTTAAAGTGTGACATTTATTGGCAATATATTTTCCTAAAATCACAAATAGTATGTCAAAATTAAAGAACTAACCCTTGTCTGGATCTTAAGAGTGTAAAATATATGAACCACATGTTTTTCTGCTATGGGAAAAAAACTTTAGTCGACATTATATTATATTTAAAGAAATAGACCTTAACAAAAAATCTGAGAAATATTCAAAATAAAATATGGGAAATTCTATTACATATTTACCTCCCTTCTTCGAAAAAGTGATTAATTTTTTTAAAAATATCAATTATTTTGAAAATAAAATTCATCACGTCAAACAATTACTTATGGCCTTACAAGTTTTAAATCTACATGTAAAATAATTATTCATCAGAACGCACAGTTCTCAAACATCATTTGGCTTGGATAGTTCTTTCATACACTCGGGATTATGACACACTTTGGGATAAAGTTTTTGGTCAGAGTCTTCAGCTAACGGAGCTGATGGTACCGACGACGTTATTGGAAGAAGGGTTCGCGGACCGGTTTCACCCATCTCCACATATTCGCGTTCGCGCATTTCACGTTCTACTTCACTCTTCATGAACTCGCGATATAGTTTGTACACGTACCTGTGAGTTAGTGCATTCCACAGGCTTGCCCAAAGGTAACGTTTGCGCTTTGGGTGTTCTTTCGCGACGCGGTTGATAGTAAAATAGTTCATTACCACTGTTGCAACATAACTGATTAAGTGGATAACTGCAATAAGAAATCCAAAAATTGAAAATAAATTTCCCATATAGGATAAGAAACCCCATACTTCGGTTGCTGCTGTCATTGCTATATTTTTGATTTCTTGGTCATTAAAAATATTAGGTACATATAGTTTCTGATCTTCCATTGATCTTCCAGTGATACGCCTGGCTATTTCATTGGTAACGGCTCTTTTCTCATTAGGAAACAATAAAGATGTCTGAAATTTATACATTTCTTCCGTTGTATAAACTCCATGTGATGATATGGGTGAGATTCTGGAAAGAGTTATAGTATCTTCTTCAACATTCGCATCAAGCACTAATGCGGGTTCTGCTCTTCTGAGTTCTGGTGACAACTCAACCCAATTACCTTCTAAGTAAAATGTTGCTGGTAATAGTCCTTGACAATCTATTTCTGTTCCATATTCGGAGATTATATGGGTAACAGGCGTTCTAAACATAGACTTGTTTTGATAAATGATTGGCAATTCTTGATAGCAAGATTTGGTGCGTCTAAAATCAACAATCACCGGCTTACATTTTGCAATGTAAAGGACTTCTCCCATAACTCTACCAATAAATCCAGAATTTTCTTTAATTAAATTTCCAATAAGTTCTGGGGATTGATGTGCTAATGCAATTCGATTGGCTAAGATGGCTTCTCTGAGCTCACATCTTTTTACAATAGCATCATATACTAATTCAGCCATTTGCTTTTTGACAGCGATTTCTAAAAATAATAACTTACTTAAAACTTGAGCCATCAGATCGGTGTTTTGAGTTAATAAGAAAGATTTTCTATAATAAAATCCCAATTCATCTTCAATTATTATGAGCAGTCTGTTTTGTTCGGTTTGCCAAGCTCTTTGGTGACAAAGCTCTTCAGGTTTCGTTAATTTTAGTGCAAAGACAGTATCTTCAGCATCTACAATGATGTATCTAATGATTGGCTCTTGGCTTACAGTTAGTATGGTCGCATTCTTCGGATCTTTGCATGGCACTACGCCTAACAGCGACAGCTTGGTCAGTTCGGTCGTCTTGTCCTGGCAGTCGTACGCTATAATGTCTGCGCTCGTCATGGTTGATAGTTGGGCAATGGCACAAAGGATGGCGAAAATGGCAAAAGTCATCTTCTGTAATAAAGAAAATCTCGCAAGTGCGGATTAAGGTAAAACACAATAAAATGAGGGCAAAAGGAAAAAGAAACAAAATTTTAGTTAAACAAAGTAATTTGTTTAAACAATAAGGGTGGGCAATTGAAATGTTTTGCTTTCGCGCACGCAAAACAAAGAAAAAGGGGACAAGAACTTGTTTCTTCTTTTAAATTTTTGTTTTAGGGAAGCTTATAAAAATTTAAATGCCTGAATCCCGGATCCACTTTTCGTCTGGAACTGGTCCTTGACTGCGAGTGTATCTACGGAACTCAGTAGCGGGTGATGAACTAAGGCTGGTTGAGGGGCCTTGAGGTGACTCTTCTGAAGGTGAGGGCTCAGGAAGCTGCGGAGAAGGTGTGACCTTGGAATCTCCGGAACTTCTGGAATGAGAATGGCCGCTGGAGACAGTCCTCGAACTAGGGCTTGATTGACTGCACTTGGTTGTGCTGGCTGAATTTGAATGTGTAGTCGAAAGAACTTCTCCAACTATGGTCTTTTCATTAGTAGAGGAAGAGTCGTTTGATAGGGTTAAAGGTAATGTGTGAGCGTCGGAGTTATTTAGTTCCCTATCATGCAAACTAGTTTTATTACTTACTTCACTCTTTCTTGCAGTTAAAATGTCTTTTGCAATCGGCAAGTTAATTTCTACACTACTAGTACTATTACTTACTGATTTCATACTTAAGGTATTGTTTTTATTTGAAGATGCTTTTTCCATTACGTTTGTTTTTATTTCACTATTGTTATCCTTTCTCTGATCTTCACTTGATGTATGTAAAAACTCGTATCCCTTCTCGATCTTAAGTGGTGTGTTACCTAGCTTAAATTTTTCTAAATTAGAAGCTAAACATGGCTTAATTCTATTTACATGTACTTTTTGCGTCTTACCGGTATGTAAACCCTTAATCGTGGCATTTACGTTTTTAAGATCTAAAATCCTATAGGGTCCTGACCACATTTTTGCTAATTTCTTCGTAATACCTTGCTTTATTCCTTGTTCCAGTAAATAAACTTTTTCTCCTACTTTAAATTTATGTGGTTTTGTTGTTTTATTAAAGTGTTCGTGAACTTTGCTCGTATTTTTCTCTATATTATACAGGGCATTTTGATGTGCGATTTTCATCCGTTGCAAAAACTCTGATACGTAGTTTTCATGCGTATCATATCTTATTTTCATTGGTCTAAATAAATCATCAAATGGATAATCCATATCTCTACCGTATAGTAGGAAGAATGGACTCTCTTCTGTAGTAGAATGAGTCATTGAGCTGTATGCAGCGAGAGCATAGGGTAGCCAGATATCCCAATCTCTCTGATCTGGACTTATGTAGTGACTCAACATGTCTTTAAGTGTTCTATGGAATCTTTCCAAAGCTCCATTGGTTTGAGGCCTGTACGCTGTAGTTTTTAGATGGTTGATTCTTAGTACTTCGCAAATTTTTTCCATTAATCTACTTGTGAAATTAGTACCTAAATCAGTAAGCAACTGTTTTGGTGTTCCATGTCTTAGGATAATTCCTTGGATAAAAGTTCTAGCTACTGTATCAGCAGTTTGATCTTTCATTGGAAACGCTTCTACGTACTTCGTCAAAGAATCTTGTACAGTGAGAATATATTTATTCCCTAAATCTGTAATTGGTAATGGACCTACAACATCCATAGCTATTCTATAGAATGGTCTTGTTGGTGTCTTAAATTTTTGAAGTGGTGCTGGTCTTAAATGTGGCGAAGTTTTTCTTTGAGCGCACGAAATACATGCATTCACATAAAGTTTTATGTCGCTGCACATTCCTTGCCAATAAAATATCTTTTTAATTCTCTCATAAGTCTTGTCGTAACCTACATGTCCTGAGAGTGGCAGATCATGATAAATTTCCATAATACTTAATATAAGTTCTTTTGGAGCTACAAGGGTGTCATCAATAGTCCATTGTCCGGACTTTTTGTAAACAATTCCATCTTCATCTGCGTAAAAGTTTGTTGTTTCTCCTGATATAATTTTGTTTAAAATTCTTAACACATCTGGATCTTTTCTTTGCAACTTTTTTATCTTTTCTCGACTCCATATGGGATCTAATTCGTTAACATTTCCTAGGTAACGTATTGTAGTTTCTTGGGTTGTTTTTATCCTAGATAATGCATCGACATTGGAGTGGTTTTTTCCAGGTCTATATTCAATCTCAAAAGTATACTCTGATAATGCTAAAGACCATCTCATTAATCTATTATTTGGTTCTTTAACACTCATTAGCCACTTTAGAGGTTGGTGATCTGTATAAACAGTAAATTCGACTCCATAGAGATAACATCGAAACTGTTTTATACCCCATAATAGTCCTAGACACTCTCTTTCGGTAGTTGAATAATTTCTTTCTGCTTTATTTAGTTGACGACTTGCATAGCCAACTGGAAGTTCTTTTCCATCGTAAATTTGGCTTAAAATGGCTCCTAATGCAAATCCTGATGCATCTGTTGATAAACAAAAACGTTTTGAAAAATCTGGATATTTTAAGATTGGTTCGTTGATTAATGCAGACTTTAATTCTTGGAAAGCCTTCTGGTTTTCTTCTTTCCACAAATATGGAGTATTCTTTTTTGTGAGGCTAGTTAAAGGTATTGCGATTTTTGCAAAGTTTGGTATAAACCTTCTATAGTACGATACTAAACCTAAGAAAGATCTGATTTCTGTTATGTTCTTTGGTATTGGAAATTCTTTAACTGCCTTAATTTTTCCTTCGTCTGGTCTTATTCCATCGCCTCCTACAATGTGACCTAAATATGTAGTTTCTCTTTTCAGAAAGACACATTTTTCTGGATTTAATGTAAGTCCTGCTTTTTTTATTCTGTCAAATATGGACTTTAACTTTTCTAAGTGTTCTCGAACACTGTTTTTAGAGAAACAAATTATGTCATCTTGAAAAACAAAACAATGACTTCCGGTTAATCCTGATAGAATTGCGTTCATCAATCTCTGATATGTAAATGGCGAATTAACTAATCCAAATGGCATTCTAATACATTCATAATGTCCCCAAGGAACTGAAAACGCAGTCTTTTCTCGATCTTCTGGAGCTACTTCTACTTGCCAGAAGCCTTTTGTCATATCCAATGTTGTAAAAACTTGTGCTCCGCCTAACGAATCGATGGTTTCTTGTATATTTGGAATGGGAAAATAATCTCTCCTTGTTACTTTGTTAAGAGCTCTAAAATCTATACAGAACCTATATTTCTTTTCTCCATTTTTATTAGTTTTTTCCACTAAAACAACTGGTGCACTCCATGGTGATATTGATGGCTGTATAATCTTGTTTTTAAGCATTTCGTCAATTTGTTCACGTAAAATTTCTTGTTGTTTAAAAGGAACCCGGTAAGGTGCACGTACAATAGGTGGTGAATTATAAGTTTCTATTTTATGCTGCACTAAAGTCGTCTTCTTTAACGGCTTGTCTCCTAGGTGAAAAATATCTTTGTATTTTCTTAAAAATGATATTACTTTATCTCTTACCAAACCAACTAGATGTTTTGTTGCTTCGTTCAAAACCTGCTCAAAAGACTGTTCTTGACTAGGTTTATCACGAGTGAAGCTTTCTACCAAATCTTCTGTCATATCTGCTAAGTTAGCTATAGGGGTATTTTTTGGAAGAAACTGAGGTGTTGGAAAAACATTTAAAATTCGTACAACCACGTTCCTTTGCAGTTCTTCTGGGCTTGGAATAGTTACTATTGAACTAGCACACAACATTCCCATTGGAAGTTGTAAAGGCTCTACGATTCTATTGCCAGCAGGGATACGTCTATCAACTGAGGCTAGAATATCGCAGCCGCTGAAAGGTGGTATCTCCAGGAATTCTCGTAGACGTGCAACAGAGGCATTCGCTCTAACTGTTTGTTTGTCTCTTGAAAACGGCTTTTCTCCATCCTTTTCGTTGTACGTATTATTTGGGCTATTGTGTAACCAATCAAGGATTTTTTTTTCCTTGTTACGGACTAGCAAACTGGTATTACTACTCTTTTCTGAGCAATCCATCAAATTGAGATCTCTCATCGGCTTCATACTGTTCCCACTGTAAATACTTATATTTTCATTATTAGTATCTGTAAGGAAAACTTCCTTATCAGTTAGGAGCTTCTGATGTTTTGACTTTACTTCCCCTGTTTTATCTAATGTCGCTTCTAGCCGACAAAATTTTGAAAGATTAGCTGCAGATGGTTGAATGACGTTTTCATCCGGTAGTTTAACCATTTTAGAGTTACTGTTTTCTGTAACTCCATGACTCGAATTTGGCAAAACATCTGTCATGGCTATATTACAACCATTGATTACAAATAAATTGTTTCTAAAATCTATAGTTGGCAAAACTCTTGATATAAAATCCATACCTAATAAACCTTGTGAAGGAAAACTTAAATCATCTTCACAAATTGCGCATTTCTGCTGAATGTCTCCTGATTTTAATTGAAATAGAACAAAAGTCAAACCATATTTATTAATTACATTTCCTGAGATGTCTGTTATTTTTGTTGGACATTCATTTATGATTGGTAAGTTTAATCTTTTGACTAAACCGATTTTAATGAGCGAAACTGCGGCTCCCGTATCTAATAGCCATTTTGAAGGTTGATTTTGTATATAAAGCTCAATAAATCTAACTCGTTCAGTTAGTAATCTAATAACAATTGTTGACTTTTGAGATTTTTCCACGTTGACATTTGTAATGTTTTCATCTATGGTTTGGGCTTTGGAGGTTGGCGCTTGGAGTTTAAAGACCCGGGAGGACAAACTTCTCCGATTTTACCACAGTGAAAGCAAAACAATTTTTGATTGCTAAAACAAGTTAGCTTGCTATGACCTTTTTCTCCACATCTATAGCATCGGTCCACCATATAAGGATATTCTTTTGGAGGTTGTCTGACTCCATTATTTGACATAGTAACTCTTGGTGAATTGGCTCCACGCATTTGAATAGGGCTACTACGGTTGTGAGTAAAACCTCGGTTTTGTTGATATCCACCGTTTGGTTGATATCTTGCACTTTGTTGATTAAATGTAGGATTTTGTTGATATCTCTCATAACCTCTCTGATTTCCATTATTTTGGAATGTTCCTCGACTCTGTTGTTGATAACCTCCTCTTTGATTAAATTGAAAATTGCCACGAGTTGGTTGAAAACCACCTCTTTGATTAAATCCACCGCGGCTTGGTTGAAAACCTTGGTAATATGGTCTTGGATTAGGCACGTTTTGATAATGTTCTTCTGGTGATTGATTAAAATCTCTTCGAGCAAATGAGTACTTTTGATTGGGCAAATCTTCCCTTTTTGACGAAAAATATCTTATTGTTTCCTCAGGTTGTTGCCTACTGGTTGATGGATAACTTGGTCGTTCTGATGTAGACACTTTTCTTATCGATATTATGTCGTACTTAGTTTCTTTGATTAGTCTGGCTACTTTTTGTTCACTAATGAGAGCTTGTTCTAGACATTCCTCAAGGTCATAAAATTCTCCTTTGGCTAAAACATCGTTGGCCAATTTGGTATCTATGCCTTGGAAAAATTGTTCTACCAATAGTAGATTTCTATGATATAGTTGTTGTGCCGTCATGGTATCTATCGGGAAAAATTTATTCGCAATTATTTGTAATCTTTGAACATACTCTCCTAGAGATTCTAGTGGCTTACGAATGCAAGATCCTAATTCTCTTTTTCCTTCTGACATTGGAATTTTTCTGCCAAATACTTTCTGTAAGTAGTTTCTCATTTCAAACATGTTTCTTGGTCTTTGACCTGGAAGCAACGAGCTGTAATACATCTTAACTTTCTCTCTAAACTTGGACTCACAGACTTTGACCATATCTTCCTGACTCCATTTGTGTTGTCTACCTAAGTTTTCTATGGCGTCCAAAAATAAGTCAAAATCTGGACCTCCAGTGTAATTTTCTAATAATGTCATATCTTGTATTCCTCCAGTAAATGACATTTTCCGCAAATAGAAGTTTAGCTCAGCTAATTGTTCATTTTCTAATGGTGAAGTTCTTTTGGGCGGGGCATCATGCCTGTTTGTTTGTGAGAACTGTGACTCATCATATCTATTATAATATTCTTGAGGCTGAGAAAATTGAGTTGGCCTTCTTAAGTTTTGAGCGAAATTTTGAGATTCATCCACGAACTGGGATTGAAATTGAGCTGAACTTTGTGGTTCACTTCTCATTTGCTGTTGAGTCTCGGAGGTTATCTGTTGCTGTTGAAAATATGCTGCTACTGCTGCAGCTAAATCCGCATTTGTAAAGGTGACTTGACCATTATTCTGAGTAAGTAAATTACCTACATTTCCATTTGTACCATGAGTCTGTGCATTAGAGGTTGTGTTCGCAGTTGTGTATTGCACACCTGTGACGGTTGTTGTTGAGATATTTACTCCTGTAGTTTGATTTTGTATTATTCCATTTTCTGTATGAAAATGGCCGCCGTTAGTTTCTTGGTTGACCGATGTTACAGGGGGATCGATTAAATCAGTGTTATTTTCATCTTTTTTAGACATTTTTGTTTAGTTTAGTTTTAATTAGGTTGCAATATTAGGAGAACGACAATACTTACTAAAAAACTATAGACCAAGTATAAAATATAATTACAAGGTACCTGAAGCAACCCTCTCGAGTTGGAAAGGAAATCAAACGTCACTGGTATACCAAGTACTCCTTTCAATATACAAGGTATAATTAAAGCAAATTCCGACTTGACATGCAATCCTTTTTTTGACTTATTTTTCTTTAAAAATAAAAAATATGATTCAAAGCGACACGAGATAAAAAAAAATAAAAATTACCAGAGTAACTCTACTGTTTAGGGTTTACTCTACTGTGCTCCTTTCTTCTAACACCTCTGGTAATTTCTTTTGGTCTATTGTTTTTTAAATACAAACCATGCATATAAATATGCAATCCAACACTATCCAATTGTCATAACCGTAAGCACAAAATTGAAACGCTACATACAAAGTTAATTCACTAATATCTTAAATATTTCAAAGTTATTTAAACTAATTAATGCTATTATAATAACTAGCGAACGATTAAAACTACTTTGCTTATCCAAAATTACCACTAACTTAATGTTACTTGATTATTAAATGCATAAAACAAATCTTAAGTTAAAAATAAACCCACTAACAGCTAAAAATGAAAGTCTCTGAGTGTATGGAAGAGGATAGGAATACTTCGGAAAAATGCTTCCTTTCGTTCCAAAAAGGATTTGATAGCAGTATTTCCTTCAATACTCCAAAGATGCGTCCTGTAAAAATAATATTTGATGGATCCAATGAACTATTGATCTATTTCAGTATATATGTTATATACAAATACATCAATATGTCACAACACTAATCTTGCGTAACCTTGCCTTACTTCAAAAAAATTGTTCTAAATGAAAATTTACTCATCAGCAAAACACAAAAATAATACAAGAAAACTAGAGATAAATTTATTAAATTTTGCTAAGTTTTTTCCAACTAAAAGATACGTCATGAACCTAAAGAAAACTTTTTTATACACTAGTAGGGAATATACTATGTAGCATTTATTTTATTTTAATCACTAACTTTTATGATTATCACTAGAAAAGAATTACACTCAGCACGAGCATTTCCAAAGAAATCTTATCTTCATTTCTTTATTATACTTTTACATAAAAAAAACAACTTCAGAATCTTCAAAACACTAAAACTGTATTATATTATGTAATAAAACATAGACATAGACTTATAATATAGATAGATAAATAATACATAAGCTTATAATAGTCATGATGATAAGCAAAACAATTATATTTTTGAGATAAAATGGATTGGTGTTACGTCTGATAAGTTCTAAATAATCTAAATGGCTATATAATTATTGTTTTAATAGCAACATTTTACTACGCTAATTTGTTATAAACAAATATCATTTATGTGATTCTTAGATTATGATTGTCGATAAGACTATAAGAACAGTTACCATTCTTTATAAAGCTTGTTAAAAAGATTACAAGGTATAATTTATGAAACTTATTATGTTGATGCAAACTACTGAGACGATTCTCATGAACGATGAAATCATTATTTTTTTATCAAAATTATTCCAAAGATTTATCTTGATTTTTAAAAAGGTATAGCCAAAAATTGTACTTGCAAAACACTTAATTAGGAAATTAGTTATTTAATAGTCAATAGATAAAATAAGTAAAAAGAATAGAGGTTACACTTCAGTTAGTTGGCATACTATTTTTGTACTAAGGCTACATATACAGGTTTACGGTGCTCTTAAAGAAGAATAGTATCTAAAGAAAGAAAAATGATCATAGACAACTTATTTAGAGAATAGTGAAATCTTTAACTAGATTCTCTGTCTAGCGTAGACTAAATATGATACTAGATAGCAAACAATACAAAATAGTATCTGCAGTTACATAGTTTTTTATTAAGTAAAAATTGATTTTCCAATCTCAGATTACTTTTAACAGCAAGTAATTTATTTAACGCTAATTATATTATTTTTGTTAAGTTAATTATTATTTTATATGTTATTATTATTTTATTTATTATTGCAAAACATTGCTTGTGCATTTCAAACAAATGTAAAACGATCAAATATGAAATCAAATTTAATAAAACACATTTATGTCTATTGCAAAAGGATAAGTAGAAGATGAAGTCTAAGAAGAAGAATAATGTATATTCTCTCTGGTTTCACATAGCAAGTTTCCAAAACTGGCTATAGGTTTTCTTAGTTGATTTTTTTAGGCTTAGGATATCATGGGATTTACTGAACCGATTTTAATGATAGATTTTTGTCGAAAAGTTAATGTTAAAATAGTGCTTGTTTTTTTTAGTGTTTATCAAGTTCTGATTTATGATCAAGTTCTGATTTATGCTAGGTTTTTTTTTAAAGAAAAATTAGCTATATTATTTAAATTATAAAGGAAATAACCCTTTATGTTTCGATTTTAATGGTCAAAAAGCATTGAAGTTATTAAATTAGAAGTATTTTCATTTACCTATGTCGTTAGTTTTAAAAGAAATTTGTTTTTCTTCTTTAATGTTTTTAGAGATATTTTGATAATTAGAGATTACAAATCATTTTGCAGTTAAACACATGGTTGATTACCTAAAAGTAAAACTTTGTAGAAAAAGTTTCTTCAGAAAAATTACCTTGTTTCCTACATTAGAATAACATTTAAGCAGTGGCGGTCCCAGACTTTTAAAAAGGGGTAGAATAATATTTAGGTTTAAGTTTTATGACCTTTTCTAGTTAGATCAGATTCGATTATAGTTAAGCATATTAAAAGAAATTATCGATAAATAGTCAGATTGGTTAAGGTTAGGTTAATAGTAGTTACCAATTTAACCATTTTTGTTGAAATTAAGAATGTGTTGATTTTTTTTCGTTTGTTAATGTTGTTATTCAAAAAAAAACAAAGTTTTAAAAAGATCTTAGTGTCTTTATTAGGTCAATCAAATCATTAATAATGTCCTGATTAATGATTTGCTATAAAAACAAATTGAAAATTCATTTTGGTTTTTTTTTAAAATCATCTTTAATTTATTTATTTTTTTATAACTTGTTATAATTTAAAGAAAAAGAAAACTGAAGCAAAGGAAAAGGTTTTGATGATTTTTGGGTTATATTATCATGAGTGGATTTTTATCAAGAAGGTCTCATGTCCTCTTCTATGAATCCTTTTTAAAAGTTAATGTTTATTCTGTTTACTGAAATTACAAGACTTTTCTCTTATTTATAGTTAATTAATAGCTCATACATTTTTGCTTGATTTTAACTTAATATTACATTTTGGGTGGTTTATTTAATTAAAAATGTTATAACTTTAAAGAATTTTTGATTATTTCTTACTGTTAAAGGATTAAGATTATAAGCATGTAAGATTTTGTTTTTCCAAGTTAAACATGTTTTAAATATATTCAGTTTAGTCATTAATAATAATAATAATTTTATTTTATGATGCTTTATATATTTAATGGCTAAAATGTTCATTACTATAGAACATTGGTTACCAGGCGGTGTTGTACTAGTTACTTTACATTAAGATAGATAGTTTTTGAGTTATCAATATTATCAGATTGCATAGATAATTTTGGTAACAAATTACGTGTGTTCACCAAAGATGGTGCAAAATTAAAATTTCAAATGTTATCAATACAGTATTATCATTATACAAAAGTAATGATGATATCCAAACTTATTATACTTACAGCAAGCAAAGATATCTGATTTAAAATGTAGAGTTTAGTTTGTTTCCTACCTTTTGATAAGGTAAGGTGTATTACCTTAGTGTATTTAACAACTTAGATTTTTTTAATGAAAAGTGAGGAGGTAGTATGTAGGAAAGACTACTTCAAAGCAAAGGATTAGAGGATTAATAATGCAAACAAGTTTTAAAGGTTAAGAAAGTAATGTTTTTTTTTATTTGTATTTATTTATTTTAGGAATCAGGCGAAAAATACAAGTTATTTTTTTATTTTTATTTTTAATTGATATTAAAGATTTTGTCCTAATAGTTTATACGAACAACAAAAATAATTGTCAAACATATAGTACTATACTATTTTAAGACAAGCTTATATTCTTATAGAGCAGAGAGATAAGAAAGAATGTAAAATTTAACATATATGAAACAATGGTAAAAAGCACGCTGTTGTATGGAATAGAGACTTGTCGCGTAACAGAAAAATACAAAAAAAAATGGAAAGTGTTGAAATGGATGCAATAAGAAGATCAATGAGAATATCTAGATTAGATCACATAAGAAATGAGATCATAAAAGAAAGAATGGGAATCGAGGGAAGCATAACGGGTGACATCACTAAAAAGGCAACTCATATGGTACGGCCATGTACAACGGATGAACGACGAAAGATTACCAAAACAGGTCCTAGAGTGGCAACCAGTAGGGCGCAGAAAAAGAGGACGTCCTAAACTAAAATGGCCACAGTCAATCCAAAGATCAATGAGTCAAAAGAATCTGACAGAAGATGATTGTCAGGATCGAAGGAGGTGGAGAATAAGCGTTGGACAACGTAGAAAAACGTTCTAAACCGACATAGTAGTAGTAGTTATATTCTAGTATTAGACGTTTAGAGCAAGGTTAGCTTAGCTTTGGTTAGGTTAAAATTTGGTTTGGGCATAACCCTTAGAAGTAAATGTCGAATTTTAAGATGCAGTTAAAAAGTAAGATTAAATAATTCTTTAATAGGTTAGCCATGGTTGGGTTAGATCAGAAGTGATAATAGCCTAGAGGTGGATTACCTCTAAATACTTCAATAATGTAACAGAAAAACTTACGATAGAGATGATACTTGGCACATACTTAGGTATTGTGTTTAGTCTAATTACGTACATTTCCTTAGTTATAACAAAAATATTCTTATATCAATTTTGGCAACATTTGGCGATTTCTAAAATAGGATTTCAAAGATATGTAATACAATGATCTTATTATTAAAATAGGAAGTAGTTGATGGTGTCCATTTTAAATTTTAAACAACAGTGTTGCTATTTTGTTTGATCTTTTAAATACTATAGCTGGTTCTTTTCTATAGGTGCTCCAGAATGAGTCAGAGAGCTTAAAATTTATAAATTAGTTTCTTGCAAGAAAATCATTAGTATCTGATTCAAGTACAAAGTTAAACAATCGCAAGTAGGGGATGGTGGGGAAATATCGATCACTTAAGATTATATACTTTTTCTTTTTAATAAATGACAAAGCCGCATGTTAGCGACGTTGTCATTTTTTTCTCTCCCAGTTTTACAGATTTGTAGGTGATCATTTTTACCCGCTGAACGATATTACCCTCCGTTTCCTTACATTTAAATCAAGAAAGAAATATATACCTACTTAAAATACTGACATTCGTCTACGATGGGAATCAAACGAGTCGATTAATAACATTTAAAAAAAAACACAGGATGATTTACACATAACATTCATCATAGAATCACATGAAATACAATACTATCGAGAAAAAAAAACTTATTGAATACCTATAGATACCTATTTTCCAAAGCAAAACTTAATAACACTTATAGATAAGGCAAGACTCTGCAATTTTCAATACTACCTACTTGTTTATTTTTTTATAAAATATTTATAGCAATGCATATTTTTTTTGATTTCTCCTTTAACGTTTTGGAAGGTACCTAAATACTTTTTGCAACGGTTGTGTCTTATATTAATTAATTTCTGGAATTAATTAATTTCTGGCATAAATCTTATACAGGGCATAAAATTAGCTAGAATTTCGTCCTTTAATGGAATTTTTGTGGTTTTAGTATGTTGTAGCTTTGCAATTAAGTAAAATCAGCTAAAATAAAATAAAATATTATAATACAATGAGGTTCGATTTTAGTTAAATCAGCTAAAAAAATAAAAGAAATAAATAAAATAACAATTTATATAGAGCGATATGTTATATATGCGTTTATCGTATGTAATGTTATAAAGGTAATCAATAGGTGGTTACTTTGCTAAAAGTGACGATAAAGCTACGTTTGCGTTACTGCAAAACAACGCTAACGTCAACGTCATCATTGGGTCAATATTAATGTGTGATAAAAAATTTTTTACGCTATTACAAATTATTTGCGCTAATTTGATTTAAATAATTACAAAACGTCTCTGTGTAAAAAATTTTGCTAGAGTTTAGCAACTGAGATCATCACAAAGGTAGAGTAATCAAATAAATTTGGCGATTTAAAATAAAAAAAAAATTAGGGATAAGACTCTAATAGACATATAGAGTATTCTATTGCGCAAGAAGGGTCAATTTCCAATATCCGTCAAAAGAAGAAATGGTACATAAATTGGGTGATATTTTCAGGCAGAGAGTTAATTAGGCGTGTTTTCCAGAATTCTGCCTCGCTATTGGCTTACATCTACTGAGCTCAACAGTTTAGTCGGCTACCGCAAGGGCTTAGATTTTACAAGGGGTAATAATTAAAGGGTAGTTTAATCGTTTACTGGTAGAATTGTACCCAAAAAAGGTTTTTTCGTTTATGCAAATTTCCATTTTGTACCGTAATAAAATGATTTAATGCAAATGGTTTCTCACCGCTTATAATAATAAATAGGTAGTAGGGAAAAATCATCCATGTTATTGGTATCGAAAGTTAATTTAACGTATTTTGAATTAACTTAATTTACAATCAGCAATTATTAATTTTATACCAATTTTCGATTTTTATAATCTCTATCTGTTGAAATAGTACATGTAAATTAAGGTCAAAAATCATTAATTCAACTAACAACTTTACTAACTAAATAAAAATTTAGCTAGGGTTCCGAATTAAAATTTTGTTGATCCGTCTACCAATTTTAAAAACAGCAATGTAGTAGCGCAAAGCAGCAGCTTATAGAGCGCTATATATTATCTTTCTTATCTTATTAACTATTATTTTGTTAGTGCTGAAAGAAATACACACTACATGCAAAAATTAATATTCACGCTTTAGCGTCTTCTGGAATTTCTAGAAGTGAAGTTCTAGGTGATATCTGGTAGTTTTTTAGATGACTTGAATTTCTGTCGTCGCCTGTTTTTTTTTTCACGCTTTAGCGGCTTCTATGTGTTGTACCAATTTATTATCACTCATCTCGTTCTATAATGTTAAATTTTTTTCAAAAAGAAATAATTAAAAACAAAAATATTTGATTGAGTTCAGTTAGCAGTATAACCAAACTTTTCCTAGGTGCTTTTAATTTTAAAATTGAGAGTTAGCAGTATAACTTCTCCAAATTGGACCAAAATAACCTCTAAGATCGATTTTATACCAATGTTTAATACCAAAGTTTAATAAAACAAAGGAAATACCAACTTTTTAAGTTTACCTATTAAAAAAAATAGTACCAACGTTTTACATTCAAGTTTCACTAAATAAAAAGAAGAGAAATTTACCAAAATTTTGAATTTACCTACTAAAACTATTAATTTAAGTAATCTGTTTTTTACCAACGGTTTAAGTTTGCTAAAAAAAAACTAAATAAAAGTAAAAATTAAAAAGAGATTCTACCAATGTTTAATATTGAACTATACACTAAAAAAAATAAACTGGATTCTACCAACGTTTTATTTGCCATTTCTCTGTGAAACACAGGCTCCCAATTTGTTAATAAAGTTAGCAGTATAACATTTATTATGATTCTGACAAACTAAAACACCCCAGCTGTACTGACAACCAATTTGTAACGGGCGAGCGGTCATTATGTATATTTATTTAATTATTTATTTAAGGCAACTACTTTATTTAGTTTTTATGTGAATATTTTGTGAGATAGTAATGAATGAATGAACCCAATAGAAACAGGGATAGAGTGGAACACAACACCAAGATGACACATGCGAGTCTTTCCTGGTGCGCTTCATCTGAAACAATGTAGACCTCTGGAAAAACAAAGTAGTTCTCGGGGCTGAATCCATGTTGGCGTTCTACAGTCTTGTTAGTACATGAGTAAGCTTACTTACCAATTCAAATCTTAAACCTCTAGACAACTGCTACTCGATTGGATGATATTTCTTTTTCACTATATTTCACTGTTTTGTTTTGATATGTTTCTGATATGAACTGCCCATCAAAGTTATTTAGATCAGGCCAATCTGAGATTAACTAAACTTCTTGATTTGATCTGAATTAGCTTTTTACCAATTTTTAGCTATAATACACTACTATACTCAGCTTGCTCTAACATTAAATAATCGATAGGTTGTTCATCAGATCTGTAGTTTTATTTTTAATTTTATTGTTAAATAAAAAGGCCTTGTTTCTGGACTAGGCAAGTGTATATTTTAAAATAAAAAGATGAAAATATGAAAATATGACAAATTAAAAACAATTTGAGAAAAATGGGACAAAATTAATTATTTGACAAAATTAAACAAACAAAGCTAAATCATGTTTTATTTTAGGCAATTCTATTTCCACCCTCTTCCCAAGTATTTTAGACTTTAAATAAAAATCCCAAGTATAGGCAAAAACTTGATAAATTAATAAAAATACCAACATTACCCATGTTTTAATCAACTGATTTAAAACCCATTTTGATCCCAAAATAGTTTCCCACAAATCAAAAGTAAATACACAGAATTGTCTAAAATTATCCAAGTTTGTCAAATAAAGAAAGGGTTGAGGCAGTGTAATAATTGATACTTGACATTACTTACAAAAGTTAAAGTTTAAAGCACGCGCTTATATTTTAAAACCCGACTGACTTTTCAAAACTCTAAGACGGAACTAAATTTTAACTTTACAACTTGAAAAAAACTGCTCTCAGATTATCCCTTCTTATTTGACATATTTGGGTAGGCGTACCTAAATTGGAAAAAACCTATACATATACATATTATTCCTAAAATTTTGTGTTTAAAAACAGAGACAAGAAATACAGTCAGTGACATAAAAAAAGAACAAAACATCAAATTTTCCCTGACTTAATTTAAGTAAAGATGGCCTACTCTTAAAGACGTCCCACGGGAACACCCACAAATAAGAAAATTCAGTTAAAGCTCAAAGTCACCCTAGATTACCTAATTTCGGAAAACAAAGAAAGCTACTTCAAAAGTTACCTAAACTGATCTAAAAAATGAAACGAACATCCTAGTAATGTCCAGTTTAAAATTTATTAATTATTTATCAAAATTGACCAATTAAAAAAACACTTTGCCTTTAAAGAAAGTGCCTACGATTTTTTTGCTTTTAAAATCGAAACCGGGTTGGCATATAGCCTAAGTTGAGAAAACCCGGTGAAAAACTCAACTGCTATTTTCCAGAAAATTTCCAATTTTCTCTTAAAAAATATGACAAATCAAATCTTATATTTACATAGCCTTTAGTAATTGTTTGATTTTTCTACATTTAGTAATTACTAATTAACCACTTTGAAGTATTTTATGAACCACTGGTCAAAACCTTTGAAACTTGCAATACTACGATATCCAAACGAAATCAATATGATCAAAATTAAGTGACACGGAAAATCAGTGAAAACTGGATCTATTTACCTGAAAATCAAATAAGGAAACAAAGTCCACCAAATCTAAAAAATAACTCAATTTTGTCGTTTTTGATATCGCTATAATCAACTATAAAAGTTCTGTTCATATGTATGATCGTGACAAGAAAATTCGCAACATAAAGAAAAGCTACTATGAAAAGTTGGTTTTAATTTAGGGAAATGTAAAATATTTCTCGGTCTATATATATCTGTCACTAAATCCGAAAACATTAAAAAAACTATCAGTCAATAGACAAGGGCCGTGGTCTGAGTCTAAAAGCCACTTAAAATTTTTAAAGCTTAAGAGTGTATTTAAAGTGTGACATTTATTGGCAATATATTTTCCTAAAATCACAAATAGTATGTCAAAATTAAAGAACTAACCCTTGTCTGGATCTTAAGAGTGTAAAATATATGAACCACATGTTTTTCTGCTATGGGAAAAAAACTTTAGTCGACATTATATTATATTTAAAGAAATAGACCTTAACAAAAAATCTGAGAAATATTCAAAATAAAATATGGGAAATTCTATTACAACATATTCCCTTTATATGTCAATGTTTGTATGCTGCCGTGCATAAGCTATAATGCCGTTAACCAACATTTGGACAATTTTGATGTTTTGGTGCTGTCTTAATCACTACATTATTCTACATCAATTTTTATAAGCAAATCTTCTTTAGCTTCTGTGGTTTTCAAGAAAATAATAACTTCCAGTTATCAAGGAGCATCGCTTGCTTATTATTTTCGGGGTTTTTTGATCAAAAGTAGGAAAAATTTTTAGGTAGTTAACGGCATTCTAGCTTAAGGACGGCAGTATGGTTGTTTGATAGAAGATTTTTGTATTATTTTTTTTCCTTTTTTGTTTTAAACGATCATTGTGTTGGATCCTTCCGGTATGGCTTTTAATTTTCCGATTATCGTTTACCATAGCTGTTGGCTAGTTTCATACGTAAAATCCGAGGAAAATGTCCCCGCCCGCAATTTCGGATACTTTTGCAAAAACTCGATTAGCATTTTTTTTAAATGTGTTTATTGGAGCCTGGAGCACATATTTTTGCGGAATTTACCTCCATTACTTTTAGAAAACCGAAATACTTAAAAAAAAAAAGCAAACGGGATTACCATAGCAATCCAAGAAATGTGTTTACGGTGGACCTAGAAGTTAAAATCACTGAAAATGTATGGTTATGGTCGTTATGTTTACAAAATTGAAAATGAAAACTTAAATAGTTAGTATAGAAAGTAGGTCATTTGTACGTAGTAAATCTGGCAACCGTACGCCTAGTTAGTTTATGTTGAAAAATACGAGGAACACTCACCGAGAGAACACGATATGATGGAACCAGACCCGGGATCGATCACATCTATCGAGAGAATGTTCATTAATATACAATTCACGAATTGGCGTCCTGAAAAAAAGTGTGCCTGTAAACAAACGTCGTGATCATCGTCATCTATACATAAAAAATCAGAGGCGACTAACAGAAGCGTGAACCTTTTGGTGGTCCATACAAGCACTTAGATTCTTTCAGAAATATAAGTTAGATGGCGCCAAGTTAAAATCTTGCTCGCTTAAATTTTTTAACCTTTTTGCTTATTTTCTGTGGAATCGATACAGCCTACCTAATGAAATAATCAAAGTTTTAGAGCATCTAAGGTTTAGCTATGTCGAAACAGAGTATAATATTTTCTTATAAATTGTCATAAAAATATTTTTTACCCTAACAAGTGAAAAAGGGTATACTTTCCTGCACGCGACCGAACGAAGCAAAGCAGTCAAGTGTGGGACAGATACGCTTAACAAGAGTTATGGTCAATTTAAAAAAAAATTATATATAAAAAATATATGGCAACCAGAATGGATCGTTTTATTGATGATATATTAGATAGGTTGTAAACATGAAGTCGTTATGAATCTAAATAAAAATTGGCAATTTCTAATGAAACTTTTAAGCAAGCGAAATATTGCGAAATAAGGGTAGTCAGAAAATTTTACAAATTTAGTTTACAAATTTAGTGCTCTTTAAAAAACTGATATTTTTCCCGCATTTAACGATCTAAATTAAAATGTATGCGGAAAAGACATCTCCGTACAAAAAAAAACAATAGAGAAATAGTTCAATAAAGCCAGGCTATTATAGTGCCAGGCAGTATTCTGATAGTTTCACATTGAAAAATGACAGTCGATCCTTCAAAATTGACATACCAAAGTCGAATTTAAAACCAAGTCGTTTATTAAGACCACAGCTGATCTTACAATGTGATGGTGTCAAAATACTGTCAGGCACTATTATAGCCTGACTTTATCCCAATAATTCCCTAATATATTGATATTTCGTTATATCTATTACTTACAGTGATTGTGACAAAAATCTGCTCAATGTCTTGTTGTTCCTCAGTCCATCAAAGAAGTCCAACGGAGACAGCGTTGCCATTTTCGGTTCGTTTTCCTTATTCATGATTTCACTTTTCTTCCGTCAACTGTTTTAAAATTTGGGAGCGAAGCACTTTCAGAATTTGTAATTTATATTATTTTATATCGTTGAATTATTTTGATTTATCTTTTATTATTTCTATTAAATATTATAATTATTTATTTATGTTTTCTAAATTTATAATTAATAATTTCGGCGATAACAAAGTCACTTAATTTAACTGGTATAAATATTTTACGGTTATGTGTGATAATTATGTTTTAATAATCAATTTAAATCTAATTATAGTTAATTATTTTAAATTTATAGTTTTTTTGCTAGGCTAATATTTTTAGTATTATTTTACCTGGCTTCTAATAATTTGATAATGAGTTAAAATAAAAGAAAATAAACATCAACTTCGGTTATCTTATATTGTTTTATATTCACTAATGTTTATTCTTCTTTTATTTCATTATGTGAAGTCGGTATAATAATTTTAACACTCTTAGTAGCAGTAGCATAAGCAGTTTTTTTCTGGAGTAAGATCATTATCCTTATTATTTTTTTAAAAGTACGGATTTTTATTGCACAAGCCTTTCATTTTGTGTTTCGTCAGCTTATTATTAAACATCTTTTATATTAAAAAATTCGCTTGAAATCATTTTTAAGCTTTTTTTTCTTAGATTAAAACCGCAAGAAAACCTCAAATACTTAAGCGTATACAAAGGGCTACACATTAGCATAAATTTAAAGTCAAATAAGATTTTTTTATTCGTTTTTTACGTAAAGGAAGAAAAGTCGTAAATGTGAGCAAATCATTTATAAACAGTAACGGTCCTTAATGATATCAGATCTGTAACAAAACGAGATTTGAATATAAATGGTAAGTTTCCCATTTATAAGTTTTTAAATATTTTAAATAAAATAGTATTTTTCATATCAACAAGCATTAATTACATGCAAGACTAGGTTAAGAATAAGGAAAATTTATGGCAACATAGGCGACTTGTTTTAAGGCATGGTTTTCAGGATTGCTGTATATTAATAAAAGTTGTATTCGGCTAATCTGTCCTTTGAGACACTAACATCAAAATAATTTATATTTTGTAACTGAAAACAAAATTAACAAAATACTTTCAATTATTAAAAAACTTCCAATTGTAACGGTTTCCTAACTCGAAGCATCTCTGGCTTACGCTGATGTTTTTTCTCTTTGTCTAGAGCGTTTAAAGCACAGTCTTTCTTGTTCTTTGCAGAGCGCGTTAGCATTAGAGTTTGAGCGAATCAACGGCAAGCAAAGTGGTTTTCACCAAGCAAACAAAAAGTCGTTGGAATTCATTCTTGAGTTGGTCTCCCGACACTTCACTTCGGTTCATTTAGAGGGGGTTTTTTCCAACTGGTTTTAAACCTTTTTATTATTGCTGTTTCCAGCGAGCGTTTTAAAATATTGTTTCTATCTTTCTCTGTTTGTTTTTAACATCAAATACAAACCTTTCCATCGACCACATCCCTAAAACTCAGAAGCCTACAGGGGCTGATCTGTAGAGGGATAACCGGAGCTATGAGAACTACCCCGATCCTGGCCCTAGAGACAATTCTGGAACTACCATCGCTACCAACATGGATCAAGAGGGAGGCGATGGGGACCTACCTACGTCTAAGGGACACGGGTCAGTGGAGAGTAAGGGGGGAAACAGCTGGTCATCTAGCTATAGAACAGCTGACAATGAGAGAAATCCCCCTCTCGTCAATGACGGTCAGCAGAGCACACGCACGCAGGCTCGAGAAGAGGTACAAAATCCACATCCCAGACAGGGAAGCGTGGCAGAGAGACGAAATGATTTTTGAGGAGAGCGCTTTAGTTTGCTACACTGATGGATCCAAACTATCAAAGAGGCAAACCATAGGAGCGGGAGTATACGTGGAAAAACTAGAAGTTCAGAAGAGCTACTCGCTCGGTGAGCAGGCTACTGTTTTTCAAGCAGAAGTTTACGCCATAATAATGGCGGCAACCCTAGAAGAGGTTCGGAACAGCGAAGAGGAGCTCATATATATATGCTCTGAGAGTCAAGCCACCCTGAAGGCGCTAAACGCACCCAAGATTGCTGACGGCTTGGTGGAAGAATGCGCAGAGGCGCTGGAGACCCTAAGCGATGGCAAACGGGTGACGCTGGTTTGGGTTCCCGGACATACGGGGGTACCGAGCAACGAGAAGGCGGACGAACTCGCACGACTCGGGGCAGGAACCGCCTATGTAGGACCGGAGCCACTTTTGGGCGTGACAAAAAGACAAGTGCAAAGCGGACTCAACAAATGGGCCCATGACGCGCTATTAAACTCCTGGGAAACAGGAACGGGTTGCAGACAGACCCGAGAATTCGTAGACCGTCCAAAAGCGACCAGAATTAGATGGATGCTGGGACGGACACGAAAAGACCTCGGACTGCTGATAGGTACTCTAACCGGACATAACCGGTTGAGGAGGCACATGACATGTATAAGAGTCGAGAATGACCCTACCTGCCCAGCCTGTGGACAGGAAGAAGAGACATCAAGACACCTCGTGGCAGAATGCGAGGCCTACGCAAGGATGAGACAACAGGTACTCGGAGTGCCAACTCGGAGCGCCAACTCGGAGCGAGGAAGAACTGCACATGCTCAAATGGGCAGACTTACTAGACTTTGTAAAGAGAACAGGAAGGCCCAATGAGTTACCCGACCATCAAAGGGAAGTGCAGTGAGTGGGTTAAGGGACAGACTTGGGGCATGGCAAAAAGGGCCTACTCTGGCCTACTTGTCAGACCTGCGGGTCAACCCCCCCACCACTACTACTACTTGCCCTATAATTGACATTTTTAATCAATATAATATCCCACACCTAAACAGTAATACTAAGTAGAGTAAATAGTTGATTGAGTAATTTTATTCAACGTTTAAAAAGGTGCTGAACAAATATATTTGCAACAAATGTAGAAAGGTTCCTAAAACCTAAAAGTTTAAAAAGTGAGTATTAGAATAACAATAAAATCAAACAAATCTAAAGAAGTGGAAATGTGAAGTTTTATAGAAGAAAATTGAACAGGTTATATAATATATAATTTTCCTACATTGTTTATGTAATTGAGAAAAGCACTTATAGTAGTTCTTCCTCCAAGAACCGCCATATTATCTCTCGAGATCCTAAAAAATAATAAATTTAATACTTTTATTCAGTCATTTAAATTGTTGCACAAATTGGTAGCTTGCAAGGTTCAAGCCTTGGCCACTAGATTTGATAGTACCACTGTCAAAAAGCTCGCCTGCTACACAAAACAGTACCTATTGGTTTTACATTGCTATATCCGTTTTTTTGCTCGGTTAATCGAAATGGGTCTGGGGACATCACGCCTTGGTCACTCCCTTATCTACGCTGGTGCCCCTGTGCGAGACACTCATTATTATGTTCGCATAGGAGTCCGAGAAAAAAAATAGAGCAATCAAGTTTTCTTAGACGATAGGTCTTAAAATTGAATGGATGGACAATACTTTTATAGACCAGTGCAGATACCGTTTGGAGGAATGCAAAGAAATGTTACAGCATTAAAACTACTTAAAATGAAAGAAAATCTATCACAGCGAATATAACAATAAAATTAAACTCGATCGGAGTTATTGAGGTGAAGTGGGGTGAGATTTTAGGTGTGGATACAGTTTTTTTTTTGGTTTTTATGGAAAATTGATCTACTTTCGAAAATAGTTGAATGCAAAACTTATAATTCATAAACAGGTCTAAAATTCTTGTATAAACCATTTTTGCGTAACCTAAAGTTCTTCGAGAAAAAGCGAAAAAAAACTTATTTTTTTATTTTTGATTTCTCAAATTTTTTTTTGTTTTAAATGTTTGGAAAGAGGAGACAGAAAATAAACCTAGTAGGTTAAGGGAATTCGTGAATTGCACAGAAAACACTACAGATAAGTTCTTACTAAAAATTTTACCTGTAACTTTAAAAACGGAATATTCAGAAATAAAAGTTTTTGCAGTGTTTGACAGTTTCACTGATTGCTTTTTGCATAAAGCCCTCAGAACCAGGAACAAATAATAATAAAGATGAAAAGGTAAATAAAATTGGACCGTTTATGCAACAACCGTTTAAGCCACAACCTCTGAAAAATTATATTCTGTTTAAAATTAGTTGTAGAACGATACGCAAAAATGATTTAACCCACAATCAAAGAATTGCGCCATCTATGATTAGTATTACTAAGCCACAAATCGTTATTGCCGCTATAAGAAATTTGCAACAGTGATCTATCCCAAGCCTCCCAATTGTGGCTTAAATGGTTGTTGCATAGCACCGTCCAATTATAGCTATTATTACCAGAAAGAGAAAAACTGGAATGTTGTAGAAAGACAAACATAAAGTATTACCTAACAGCCTACCCCTAAAAAGATTTAAATACAATAGTTTATGTTTGATTCAAACTACTGACCACATTTTCAAGGGAAATAATGTTTAGTAATGTTTAGTTTGATTTGTTTGTTAATATTTGGATTAATGGATTTGACATTGAATAAAAAGTGATTCTGACAGAAAATTGTAGAATTTGTTTGTATTTTTAAACACAGGAGTTGTAAAACTTTTTATAGCGTATAACGTTTTTTGATAGAGGGTCTTGTTTTGTTGAAAAGCATGAAAAACCGCTACCACCTGTAAAATTTCACCTTATTTCATCCCAGTAACTCGCATCGAGTTCGGTTTTTTTATTTTTGCTGTTAGCTGCAACATTTTCTTTCATTTCCAATTATCATTATTCAAACTATTTTTTGCCTTTTTAAAAGGTTTCTGCACTTATATTCAAAAGTGTTATTGTGTTTTTTAAGCTTTATTTTTTACAAAACATCAAACTTTATTGTTTTATTTTAAATTTAATATCTGTGTAAAGGGAAGCAAAGGCCCTATTAGTCTTTATTCAAAAATATAACTCGTAGAAAATAAAACTTTTGGAAACATTTTTCTGCAATGTTCCGGAGTGACATAAAAAAGTTTATAAATCAGATTTTTCTGACTGTAAAACTAAAATTGCTTTAAATTTTACGGCAAAATAAAGACGAGTGCTTCTAAAAGTTACCACTAATAGCATTTCCTTTTACTCAAAGGTAAGTTCTCAAAAAAATTGGATTTACTTCTTTCAGTTCACATGTGAAGGTGATTTTATCCGGAAACGCAGAGTAGCAAGTGGAAATTTTAGTTCTATCAAAGCCGTCATCAGAGATTACATTTAAACATAATAATATTGAATACAGCCCCTGTGGTAAATTTGATTGAATTATTTAAATTTCAGAACAATAGAGTTGAAGTGCTGAATCTAAGTTGTGTAAACGCCGCTAATAAGTAGAGTGAGGTTCGTTAAAGCTAGAAGCCGTTTATCGTGTTATAGTTCAGGCCCTACATCCGAGATTCAAGCGATATGCTGCGTTTAATGACAAAAGCAACACACTTGGTATGGATAGACAACCCTGGCAGAGGGTGGTTCGCCCCTTTAAACGTGCTTTTTGATAGTTTTTTTCTAATACTCGAAAACAGTCAACTTTTCCAAAAATCTTCTAAAGATCATTTTTCAAGCGGATACAATTTCCTTTTCAACGATATACCTTAGTACCCTCTGACGGCAGTGGTGCACATTCCATTAGCGTACGAAAAAAGAGGAACACATATTTTTTTAAGGTATTTTTTATCCTTAACATTATTTTTTTCTCAAAAAAATATTTTTGGTTAAAAGCCCAATGTATGCAGTTAAATACTTGTCAAGCTACATATATTTTTTTAAATAACCTCCTTGAAATAAAAATAAATGTGTTTGTAGAAATCCTTAACTCAAACAAAAATGTTGAACATTCATTAAATTCACAACTCAGTAAATTATAATGAGAATAAGTAAAAAATTATTTTTGTTGGTAATAACTTAAAACTGACTTTTTCTAGTTAACCTTCTTTAAAGTGGGGGTGGGGGGCATCCCCTTCCTCACCCCTCAAAACCTCGAACCTTTTATAGGCATTCAAATAAATGAGAGGTGTGAAAAAAACCTTTTTTTTTAATTTTCTTAAATTTTACTGTATCACATGTCTGGTTTTAAAAGTTATTTTTAAAACCGAAAAAATTTCTTTTTCAACGATGTACATCACTTCCCCCTCTATGCAGCAGTAGATCTTGCAAAGACGCCTTAAAAATGGTCAAATTTGATATTCCAAGTAATAAAAAATGACGAAAAAATATAATTAATGGGTGAGAGTGGGCGGATGGTTCCCAATCGTTGTATTTTCAGGGGGGGGGGGGTTAACTGTAAATTCATACCAAGTGTGTTGCTTCTCTCATTGAACGTAGTGTGTGTGTATTAGTACTGTTCCAACATGGTTGTCTTAAATAAAAGATTCAATTGTATAACAAATTTGACCATTTTTGGTGCGTCGATGCTACATCTACCGCTGCCTTGAAGAGTGATGTATATCATTGGAAAGGAAATTTCCTCAGCTTTAAAAGTGGCTTTAAACACCAGACATGTAGGAAAATAAAATTAAAAAATTAAAAAAATATTGTTTTTCCGTCGGGCGTATTGTACATCCTTACAGAGGAATTTTGGTTAGCCTCAATAACTATTACTTAGTTGTTTTTGGCCAAGTTAAAAGTTTGCAAATAATTAGAAAAATTCTAGAGAAGATCACTTTTGAGGGGGGCGAGAGGGGGGACGCCATGTCCCCACAATTTAAATTAATTCAACTCAAAAATTTAAGTTTGAAGTTACTACTAATCAAAAATATTATTTTACTCCACTTGAGTATTATTTACTGAGTTCCAAATAGAAAGTTCAAAATTTTTGTTTGATTTAAGGATTTCTACAAACACATTTATTTTTATTTCAAGGCGACTACTTTTAAAAGTTATGTCTAACTTATTAAATATCTAACTGTATTCAATGGGTTTTTGAATAAAAATACTTTTTTCAAACAATGTGTTAAGGATAGAAAATGCCACAGGAAAAATAAAAAAAACTTATTTTAAACATTTCCGCTTCTTCGTAGGCCTATGGAACGTGCACCACTGTCTTTAGATAGTTCTAAAGTAAATGGTTAAAAATGAAATTTTATCTGCTTGCGAAATCGTCTTTATAATATTTTTAGAAAAATTGACCGTTTTCGAGTAATTAGCAAAACACCGTCAAAAAGCAGGTTTAAGGGGTGGGGGGGCACCATCCTGCCATTCCTGGTTAGGGGGTGGTTCCGTTTCGTAAAATGTTCGAGCGAGTCTTATGTCTATCTCTAACAAATGTGTTGGTTCTATCATTAAAGGCAGTATCGGACACCGTAGGGCCTAAACTATTAGTTTAAGAGCAATTACAAAATAGCCCTAGAGCAGTTAATTTAAATTAAAACTCGAAGATTGTTTAATGGGCAATTTAGTTGTAATTTAATTGCATTAATTTCCACACTGCAGTTACTCTGTTAATTTATTACTATTTGTTTAATACCTATGTGACGTTTGTTATAATTTAATGGATTTGAGTCAATACTACAGACTGGCTTACCCACACACAACGAAAAGGATACAAAATATCAATTCATTGAATCAGTGAACTTTTTTTTTTAATAATATTTATGTATGTTAAGTCAATGCTTTTTCGTTCCTCGAATAAAAATTATTGTACATTTTGTTTTTTCTCTGCAGCGACTTAAATCACAATGGATAAACTTAATACATTAACTGTTGTATATATATATATATATATATATATATATATATATATATATATATATATATATATATATATATATATATATATATCTCGTTTTGCCCGTATAGTAAGTTGCTGGGTAAATGAGGTAAAACTGCACTAGCATTTTTTAAAGTGTCATTTCACACAGTATGACATTTATAATAATTGTGAGATAAGGTCTACTTACTTTCAAATCTACCTCCTTGTAAGATTGCATACACTTCTGTCACAACTAAGTTGCAACAAATTTTAACAGCAGCACAAGTTAACTTATGTATTGTATGCTGCTGAAACTAGAGAATGTACCTTCTTGATACTTTAAAGGCTTATCTGATTTTTGAAAGGACTTCTCGTAATTCTTTTGCAACTTTCTGGCAACAAATGAATAGAAACATTCAAACCACTGTTTATAGGAAACCTATAGATGGGACAGTACCTAAATTTTAACTCTAATCATTCTGTTTATACACAACAAGGTGTTATAAGAAGTTTGTGTTGAAGAGCCTTAAATATTTGTACGAATAATAAAGATTTAACCACAAAAATCCACAACATTCAAAAGGACTTACAACAAAATGGTTATTCCAAGAAATTAATTAACTCAACGATCTCTAAAATTAAAAACGAACCAAATGTAGCAAATTCTTAAAAAAATAATCCATTGAGTGTTATTAACATTCCATATATTCCAGGGATTTCAGAAGACATAAGACGAATAGCCAAACACTATAATATAACAACAGTATTTTCATCGGGAAATACTACAAGGACTTTTGTTACTAAAACAAAACCAGAAAATCCCTGATATAATAAGGAATGAATTTACCAAATGCCATGTAAATATGGTAAATCATATGTAGGTGAAAAAAAACGCCCTCTTCAGGTAAGAGTAAATGAACATCTAAAAAGTAACCAATTAGGGGATATTGAAAAATCTGGTTAAGCGGATCATGCATGGTCAAACGATCACAGGATTTATTGGTCTAAAGTTTAAGTTTTGCATAAGGAGTCGCATTGGCAAAAACCAAAGTTTATTAAAGCGACATTTACAATGCAGAATAAAAAGTTTTCAGTCAACCCAGCACGGACATACAAGACATATGGAAGCCACAAACGTCTTGGGACTAAAAAAGAGGCGGGCCGTGATACCTAACTGAACACCAAGTAGTATAAGTAGTAGCCTGTAATTTAATTTGCATTTAAAAACCGTTAGAAATTCTTACTAACCGAAACGTCGTATTTAAAATAAATGAAAAGACAATGAAAGTCTAAAATTTAGTTTCTACGTTAAAGGCTGTTTCGATTTATTTGCAGCTAAACAATTAAACTACTGTATATAGCAATTTCTAAGTGAAAAACTTTTGCAATTCAAATCAACAATCGATTATCATCAATGTTAACATTTCCTCGATTTTGAGAATCCTTCCAAAGATTTCAAACTCAAAGTTTTCTAGATAAGTTTTGTAAATAAAACGGGAGTAAAACTTTTTGAATAAGCTTTCTATCATTACCTCTAGAGACCATCTATTATGATATACCTATCACGAAATATAAGAAATGTTCAAATAATATACCTATTAGCTCTAATAATATTTAAAAAAGTAAAATCGTATATGATTTTATGAATGATATATAAATTGCTCGATATTAGAGGACAAATAAAACTTTTTTTTATAATGTGTATTATTAAGTGAAACAAGTCAAATACTAAATCAATGACTGCTCTTTAGAGTAATCCTTTATGAATCGGAGCAAGATAAGAAATTTCCTGTCATGTTAGAAATAATGAACTTTCAATTCTTAATTCATTTTAGTTTAAAGAACCAATAACTTTACTAGGGACTTATTGGAATAAAACCTGACCTTATTTTAAAATCGGTCGTATTGCGACAGATTTACATATAAAAAGCTTTATTTCAAAATTTTACTTTTCATATTTAAGAATCGGATTTATTAGTGTCTGTTTTTATTAAGAGGCCAGATCAGTCAGTTTTCTTTGTAAATCTGTCAAAATAATAAATAAATATGGTTGACTCTAAAATAAAATCAGGTTTTATTGCAATAATTCCCTATTATTTAGCTGTGTCGTAGTTATATGTGGGCTGTGGATAAGCTCTCTGGGTTCAGCTTGAAAATTGTCAAATAATTGAATAACAGATGGAGCTCTTTTTATTTTTATTTATTTATTTATTTATTTGGAACAGTAACAGATAACAAATATCCAAAACAAAACAGCTCTTGCTCTATGATAGAGACAATGTCAGTGGCGGATCCAGGATTTCCGGGGGGAGGGGCCAAAATCAAAACAAAAATTTTGTGGTTCTTGATAGAAATTGAGGTGTGAAATTTAGTAGCTAAAGAAGATTAATAGCGCCGCAGGTGAAATTTAAAAAAAAATAAGTAGAATTTGTGTCAAATTTTAAATAAATGATGCTGCTAAACTAAAAAATAAGTTAATATGTTTGGGTGGGGGGTCAGACCCCTCTTCCCCCCCTGGATCCGCCACTGGAAAATGTTATCAAAACTACACTAAAAGCAATTAAGGTAGATGTGAAGTAAATAACTCATTTAGTCTGCCAAATTAAAGTGCATTTTTAACAGTTTTACAAAATGCCTATTTTTTCCTGATTTAGGAAGGATAACCACCTTTGGTAAAATGGGCTTCCATTCCACTTTGCCGGATTTTTATTAGCATTTCCCGTCACGGTAAAATTGTTTTTAATTAGCTTCTGTCATATAGTATCCTATTAGTAGTTAGCTTTAGTACTTCCATAGATATACAAAAATTACTAGATGGCGCCTGGACAACTACGCAACTTCCACAAATGGCGACGGAACATTGGCCACCATTTTTTTACAGAATAAACATATAGGGTCACTGGGTCACGAAAAATGCATCATCAGGCTTTAGATCTCAGTGACCTTCCAATTGTAGTATAAGCCACCACCCCTAGAGGTCGTCATGGAAAATAAGCAGTTTAAAATTAATAAGCAGTTTAAAATATTTAATTGGGATTAGTGGGTCCATATGATGTTTCATCACGAGTTTAGTTTATTGTTGCCACCTTTTAAATTATACCTGTCAAAGTGGGACTTGGTTAATCTGTGAAAAAATTACGGATTTCAGTTTCTCCTTATTTCCTCCAATCTGACAAGCGTTCAAATAATTTTCTCTTCTTTTTTATTTTGCATGTAGGTACATAGAGGTCGAAACGGATCGAATGTCATTAGCTTGTCTAACGAACTGTCACGATCAGCTGTTTTTCGATCCAAGATGGTTGCCATAGGACAAACAAAGCGTTTTCCCATAAGCCGCAATGTTAACAAAAACGTAATTTTTAAAAAAAGTGAAACGATTTAATTTACAACAAAGATGCTGTTTTAAGTATTGACCCTTTGTACACATGGGAAAAATGCGTTTTTCTTAAAAAAAAATCAATTAAAGCCAGTAAATATCAAATAAAAGGGACCATGTTTTGTTCAAAAAGTCAGGTTATGTTTTTATTTACTTTTATTTTTTTAAACTTTTTTTCTAGTTTTTTACTCAGTTTCAATAATTATTATTAGTTTATGTGCTGTTATGAATTGTGGCAGCTGGGGAGGTCTTGATAATGTTAGTTTTGATGGAATGCCAAGTATTTTGACCTTAAAAAATCATCTTGATTTAAATGAACTAGGTAGCAGCTCAAAGAAGGGAAAAGAAAGTGGATAAGTAGTGCTCTGTTACCTGACTTAACAGAGGAAGAATTGAAATATTCGAAAGTTTTTTGTCAGGTTTGTTTTGGATAAATATGTAACTGCCATTTTGGCAACATTTTCTATTGGGATCTTTTTTTGTGCTTGAGGGGACCTTTTGCAGAAGTGTAACATAGAATTGTGTTAAACTGTAAGAAATATTTCACTATGATGATCAAAAAATAGATGGAAAAAAAGTCATCTTTGTTGACTTTGATGACCACACGAAAAACAAATAAGTTTTCTCAGATTTTTTTTTCAATTTCTCTCAAAAAATTTCAGTTCATATGCTGTTATGCACAATTGTAGAGTAGAGTATATATTTATTTGCATAAACTTTTAGATACATAATTGAGCAAATATTGTTACAAAAAAACAGTAATAAAACTAATAGTAACAGTAGTAATATAACAGCGAATATTGTACTGTTGTAAAATTTGAACAGTACTGTTGTGAGCTGATGAACCTTAGGTTTGACCGTACTTAAGCCCTATGTATTACAGTTCATGGAAAATCATATGGTGATGTACAGTGTGTGAGGCCAATGACAAGGAAAAACTGTATTTTAATTTTGCAAGTTTTTTTTTATAATGTTTACTTATATTTTTTTAAATAAACATATTTTGTAAAGTACTTATTAGAAGTTTGCTTGACCAACCTCGGTTGGAACTCATATGTGCATATTGAACTGTTGGACTGACCTACCTATAAGTTGTGCCTCTCACTACTGGAGGGTTAACACAATTAAACTTTGTCTAAACCTAAAAATCATAGTGAAATATTTTTCACAGTTTAACGCTATAGAAGGCCTCTTACTTAGCAAAAGGTTTAGTCAAGTACAACAAAAGATCCTAATAGAAAACCTGAATCTGATGAGAAAAGTTTAGTCTAATTTCGTCTCTCTTGAGGTGAGCTCTTTGAATAGAACTATTTATCTACTTTCCCCTACCTTGGGCTGATTGTTCATTGATTCATTGGTCAAAAAACTTCAAATTCAATGAAAACTAAGATTATCATTACTTCCTCTGCTGCCACAATTCACAACAGCAAAAAAACTTGACATAATAATCAGTTGTGCACCCAGAAATATGTCTTGGGGGGACCGAAACCTTTGGGGGCCCCCAGAGGTCTCATGATGTCGTACTTTATGCTATTTTTCCTGTTTATTCATGAAATATATGGAAAATATCTAAAAAAATATGTGGTTTGGGGGGGTGCGGGCCCCTAGCCCCTTGCCCCCTTGGTGGGCCCATGTAATAATTCAAAATAAGTAAAAAAACTAGAAAAAAAGTTTATAAAAAACAAAATAAACAAAAACATAACCTGCTTTTTTGAAGAAAACATGGTCCCTTTTATTTCAAATTTTCTCACTTTAGTTTAATATTTTTAAGAAAATCGCATTTTTTCCATCTGCACAAAGGATCCGTTCTTAAAACTGATTAATTTTTGAGACTAAAGCTCTTGTAGTTTTTGTAAAATTTACGTTTTTGTTAACATTACGGCTTACGGGAAATCGGTTTGTTTGTCCTATGGAAGACATCTTGAATTTGGTCATATGTTTTGTTAGACAGCCCTATTACTAAAACTTAACCTCGATCGTCACCTAACCTAAATTCAAAATATCAGTGCGATACACATAGTTTTATAGCTACAGTGAATTTTTCAAGTTAACAAATCAGTCGAAAAATGGAATTAAACCGAGAACATTTTTGGGCTCTAATTTTTACAACTCTCGGAGGAAATTATCTCAACAAGAATGCTTTGCCAAATTGATTTATTTTTTTGATAATGAAGCACCACATCAGTCGACAATTTCTCATTGGTATGAAAAATTCAATCGCGGACGGATTAGCGTTAGCGACGATCCATGGCGAGGTGCATCAAAAACGGCTGTCACCCAGGAAAAATATCGATGCTGTGCGCATGGTCATCACGGAAGATCGACATATGATATATCCCGAGAGTGAAGCTTCATTGGGGATTTCAAATACCTTAATTCAAAAAATGTTGCATGAAGAATTAGGGCTAAAAAAATTAATTTCCCGCTGCATACCGTTTCTGTGAACCTCAAAACAGAAAGAAGCTAAGGTCAATCGGTGTCAGAAAGCCCTAGATCGTTTTGAGGCAGGAAACTCGGAAGACGTGTACAGAATTGACAAGGGTGATGAGTCGTGGATTTACTCATAGAAAAGCCAGCAAAAGTTTTCCGTTCTCGAAGTGTATCCAAAAAGATGGTCGCGACATTTGTCTCAAAAGCAGGTCATGTAGCAACAATTACTCTGGTAGATCAAAGGACTGTTCCTGCCAATTGGTACATCACCATTTGTTTGCTGAACGTTATCGCTGAGCTTCAAAAAATGAACCCCGAACGACGACATCTTCCACCAAGATAATGCAAGATAATGCACACAGCACAAAATACCATTGAATTTTTAACCCAACAAAACGTCGAATTGTTGGACCATCCTTCATATAGTCCCGACCTAAGTCTCAACAATTTCTATGCCTTCCCGAAAATCAGGAATGAACTGCGTGGTCAAAGATTTCAGTCGCCAGAGGCAGCAATCGACGCCTTCAAGAATGCATTTTTGACAGCACCAACAAACGAGTAGAATTTTAGCTTTGACAACTAGTTTGAGTGCATTGATTTTCATTGAAAATACTTCAAAAAAACAGTAAAGCCTTTAAAAAATATATACTGTTTTATTCCTGAATCTGCAAAACTTAAAAGACAATCCCCGTAGAAATCTATGAGTACTTTCCACAGCAGATTTTTAATCTTTCCGAAACACATTTGGCTAGGATAGAATAGAAAGTCAAAGAGCAAAAAAGAGCCATTACTACAAATTGATTTTGAATGAGCTTTATCGAAATCGATTGGCTTTGAGTCAGCGATTTTTGTGCCGGATAGAAAATTTGATTTAACCTCGTAGATTAGCATTAAAAAAGAAGTTTTTACATTATTTGTCTTTAGGATTTCATTTAGTTACCAATGGAATTTTTAAATTTTGTGCACGTTTCTTAGCCTCTCTAAATTCTTACTTTCCCTTTAAGCTGAATTGACATTACAAGAAAAAAATTTTTACAGTATTTATTTTTACAGACTTAGTCCCGACCAGTCCACATCTTGATTCAAGTTTAAACTATTTTTTAAAATATTATTCGAGATAGTGTTACTTAGTTGCAATTTTTATAAAATTTAAATATTGATTCTTATTGAATACGGTATATATCTACAGAGATTTTTTTAAGGTTTTTATGTATTATTTTTCTATAAAAACATGTATCGAACAATGATTATACTAATAGTTTTGCAAACTTTTAAACCACCCCTTATGCATAACTAAAATTTAAGACTATTTTATATGGAATCCTATAGTTGTACGGACTGAATTTTTAAAAAATAGCAGGTTTTGAAGTTAATTTCATCTAAATGATAAGTTTTATCTTATTCTTTAAGTTTAGTTTGTTATTGATAATATTTAAGCTATTTGCAGTATGCGGTCGTTTTTGTTAAAAAAATACCTGTGTACAAAATAATTGACACGATAAACATCCGTTGTAGTTTTTTTGTTTTTATTTGATATGTCAAGCTGATTAGTTATCATTAAAACATCAGTTTCTATTTTACAAGTTTTCATTCTTTTATTTATTAAATATCCAACCAGTTCTTCATTGAATACCAGAATATTCAATAGATTTTTAATATTCTATTTCGTTTTTTTCTTTTTGAGAAAGACACATACAAGGGCAAATATAAAAAAGGCGAAATGTGTTGAAACTAGGCTAACAAAAATATACGGATGGCGATGCTGGAGTTTTCTTGCGATATTTTCAAACCGAAACTATGGATTTTTATTAAAATGGGGTGAAATGTTTGTCGACACCACCGGCTTTATACTTCACCAAACTTTTATAAGAATGAGAGATTATTAAGCCCTTCAAATGTTTCGAAAAATCATTTTTTGAAGTTTTATTTAAAAAATAATTATTTTGTTGAATTTTTGCGTATAATATTTACAGAAAAATAAATATGAAAAAGTGAAAATTCAAAAAATTATTAAACATTTTTAACCAAGTAGAAAAAATAAATAAAATACTGAAATACACATTAAGTTAAAAGACTTAGAAATTATTTTCTAAAAGCAACTATCCAAGTATTGGGTTTGATGTAGCACGCAAAAAAAGAATTTAGGTACTGGGGTCGTAGTCTATGTTTTTCTCACCTTGGTTGACACGGAGATTTATAAAGAAAAAACATTTTAATAAAAAAGGCTCCATTCGGTTACTTGGCACTTTTAAAAATTGCTTTCAAGATAATAGAAGGAGGCCTATATTTTTCATTTTCTCTTAATATTCTTTTTTGTTTCAATTCTGTATTAAATGTTGGAAATATGGGAAAATAGAAAATTCCTTTCGCTATGTCTTTTATCTTAAAGCAATAGGAGATATTTCGTAGAAATGCTGGCAAAAATACTTTTTAACTTTTACAAGTACTTGATATTACATGTAATATAATATGAAGTCGTTTTTAAAAGAAATTGGCTTTTTTGCGTATACTTAGATACTGACGTATTTATACTGGCAGACATTTTAGAGTAATTTAGTTGGGCATGCAGGATGCAAATGAAATAATTTGCAATAATTTAGTTAGTGATAGAGGAGTACAAAACTATAAACCAAAACACTATTGTCAAGATACAGAACATCAAAAACAACGGAAACTGATAATTTTTATTAAAAAATTAATTATATATTTTAGGACCATAATTAGCCAAATAAGTATTTGGCGAAAGCAGATTATCCATTTTGAAAAACTCCTTTCTCCCAGACTCCTCTACTTTTGAAATTCTATGTCTAGAAAACATGTTATTTTTTTTATATATTTTACTTGTACCTCATTAAAATATAGCTACGCACGCATAGGCATTCCTTTTTAGAAAAAGTCATTACGTTTAACGCCTACTTTGCTGGACCACTTTAAATGACATAAAATTCCCAACCTTTTTTAAATGGGAAATACATTTTCGCTTTGCTTTGCGCGAGAAAATATGTGAAAAATCCTCGGCTTCTTGACCCTTGAAATTTTTGCATAGAAGTTTGTATGAAAAGGCGAAATTGCGTGGATATTTTGAAAGTTTGTGAAAAGAAAAAAAATGTGTTCGGGCTTCCGAGGGCTTTGAATTCACAGTAGGTAATAACTTTGTAAGCGTTAACTGCAGTCTGGATAACATTGCCTGGCGACATACAATAAGTTGGAACTAGGGCGTCAATGATTGATTGATTCGTTTCAAGATAGAGCAAAGTTAAGATTTAAAGACCCTGACAGCCCTGGCACTGCAGCTTTCAGCTTATTTTATCTCTTGCTGTGTGTTTTCCCTTCTTATAGTGTGCCTTCTCAAAGGCATTTTTCTTCAGAAGATTTGGTACTCTGTACAGGGTTATTGCTTGTGAAGCCTGTGTTCCCCAACTTCACTCCAAAGCCACAAAAAAACACTTTGATGTGTTTTGCGGGGTTGTTGGCATGATAAAGCTCTAATTGCTGCTAGGCTGTCTGAGATCTAAACTAATTATAATATATTTGATAAAATATATTCTTCTTTTTATCTATGGCATGTGTTTTGACTGGAAATATTGTGGTGTGATTTTATTTCTTGAAATATCATTAGAATACACAAACAAATATTACTAAACTACCTTCAATAAAATATCTTCCACCTTGCCGATGTCTTTAGTTGTCTTGAAAGCTTAAATTGCATGAACATCATCATATTTTTAAAGATATGTACCAACAGGATCTCAAGGCCAAATATCTCAGTGAGTAACTGTTGTCATTAAAATTTTTCTTCTAGGAACTGGTCTCCTGTAACAATAATGTAACAGCTCTAGAACGAATTGGGCTTTCTGCTAAAAGATTTAAACCTGCTTAAATTTTTAATTTCGTTTTTTGATTTTTGGGCTTCAAGTTTCATTTTTAATTTAGCTAATCTTCTGTTTTTATCTAAGGGTTGCTTATTTGTTTTTGTCAAATTAACTTTTATTTCAAGTCTTTGTCGCCAAGTTTGTTTATCCAGTATGTTTGTATATCTCTCTGTATCTGTCTGAATGTTACTTTCCGCATTTGTCATCCTACTGGTTCATTTTCATGTTGCAATAAATCCGTCCCTTCCCATAAAAAAAAAGGGAAATATAAATATGCCAATACCGAAATGAAACGGTTACATCGCGCCTAGTTTACAAATGAAGCTAATGAAGCGTTGCTATTATAAGATTTTTAATGAGTTTCTTGCTTGTACTCTGATCACTTCAAAAAAATTATAAATGAATTTGACCTTAAACGTGTTTTGGTTAAAGTTTCGATGGATGATGGATACTTATTAATAAATGCATAAAAGACTTATTATTATTTTAGTATACACGGTGATAATTCAAAAACTATCGGAAAAAAAATGACATTTTTATCAAGGAAATTCACCCTTCGGTACAGGTCACGCCCATTTTTTAAAAGTAGTGGTCGTGGTCTGCACCCAGAGGGTGTGACCTGGAAACATTCTGAATGCATAATTTGCATTCTTCGATGAACCCTTGAATTAAGTTTAGGGTATTTTGTAAACGGTTATTTTAACCGCTAATATCTCAAAAACTCTCCAAAGAGGTATAGCAAAAGGGGGGGGGGGGGGGGTTCAATTAGAAAAAAAAACCCGATGGGCATGGCCTGCGCCAACATGTTTGGTTCGGTTTGGCGACTAAGGCATTAAGTACATAAATAACGTTCCCCCTCCCATCCCTCGAAGCTTTTTCGGAATTAGGTAAATATCTCTATCGGTTCTCGAAATAACTGGCGTGGATAGCTTTTAAATTTTTACCCTGTATATTTGCAAAAAGCTATAAATAAAAGGTGTATTTTATGTATACCCATTTTATTAAATACGTCTGTCTAGACGAAACTGGTAATTTCATTTAACTGGCACAGAAAAATAAAGAGACTTTAATGATTTTTAAAACTTCAATTAAACAAGAATGGCCTTTGTCACAAATTGAATACAAAGAAAAACTCTTAAAATTGGAAGTTCGTCGTCTAATAAAAAAAAATTGTTAAGCTGCTGTTGACAGAAACAACTTCGAAAAATAAATTAAAATCATTCACGAAAATTCTTATTAAAAACTTGGGTAATATTTGGAGGATAATTAAGGGAACAGAGGGTTAAAAACAAAAATATCATTAAGTATTTAACCCGTTTTTCACAAGTTTTGTCAAAAATTAAATAAGCACAAGGTTGAGCCAACACGGTACTTCAACTAACTTGTTAAATATACTTTGTGGTGTGTTTGACTACCACCACTAGCCAAAAATTTTTTTATGTCGCTTGGAAAGTTTTACTTACATACTCGTGCTGTTTTTCTCAACGACACAGCAACCATATTTTTGCCATTTTTACGAAGGTTTATATAAACGGATATCCTTTATTTGAATAAATTTGTGGTCGAAGCCTCGTAAGGAATAAGATATAGGAATAAACTATATTTTGTACTCATATTTTCCCTTAGGTTAAGACCTACATCCATACATTCAGCACTACTTGTATACTTGGGTAAAATAGGATCTAAAGACAATTTGTAGGTCAATTTGGAATTCTAAAAACCTCGATACGTAACTGTATTAAGAAGATCTAAACTATTAGAATTTAAAACCAAGTCGCAACCACAACAAGAGAATGATAAAATTCTACCAAACATTACTCAACTGTGACCTACTTGAACTAAATAAGAAACATATCAGAGAGGTGAGGGGAGTAATAATCGATCAATGCACATTCAGGGAACATTTGACAGAAAATGAGATTCTACACACATACGCCCACTTGCAGAATATATGATAAGGCCGACAAATCAGCCGCTCACATTATATCCGAGTGCCCAGCACTAGCCTTGTGGTGCAGAACTAGAAACTTCCTGGAGGAAGATCCCTTCAACGCAGACTGTTAAAAAACCATAATAAAGAAGTTTTGAAGCTTCGAGAGGTCTTTGACCCTCATGCATAAGGAGAACACGAACCATCAGACACAACAAGCTAAACAGCTATTATTTAAGGATCTCCAAAAACTAACTTTGCGTAAAAAATGGATCAATTAATCAAAAACTTGATTCAATACAAAATAAAATAAACTCGTTCTATCTATCAATTCTATCTATCTAATAATTTAATATCTTCGACTCTTCTCTGTCTGTCTTCGTGTTCATCCATCTACTTCCTGCATGTTCCTTGGAATCGTCCGTCCTCTCATTTGGGGTCTTCCCCTACTTCTTTCTTTTATTTTCTCAAGGTTTCAAAGTTTACAACACATTATGACCAACAAATTTCCATTTCAATTTTCCTACTTCTCCTCTGATATCCTTAGCTTTACATATAACATATTTATCTTTCCATTGATCTTTGGGCCTTGGTCACCTTATCCATGTTTGATTTTGTGTCCAGGTCTAACCCATAGGTAAGTACAGGAAGGATACATTCGTCATACACTTTCATTTTGAGGTCTAGAGGATATTTTTAATTTTCTAATTTAATTTACTGAATGCTGCCCGGGGCAATCTTACTCTTCTCTTGAATTTAGCTGTTTGGTTTTCATTTTTTATTTTAATAATTTGTCCCAGGTATATTCCGCTACTTGTTCTATTTTTTCTTGGTTTATTTTGTTCGTGATATCTTCATCTGAGTTTGCTATGATTTTAGTTTTAGTGTGGCTCATATTTAAGCCTATATTTTTAGCTGCTGGATCCAGTTCTTCCAGCATTTTCATCGGTTCTTCTTTTTTATCTGCTATTAAGGCGATATCGTCAGCATATCATACGTGGTTCAAGTATTGTCCGCTTACTTTGATGCCTATTTCTTCCCAATCTAAGTTTTTAAAAACATCTTCTGAGCCTGCTTAAATAGTTTAGAGAATATTATGTCACCATGTCTGACACCTATTCTAATGCATACTGGCTTGGATTCTTCGTGGATTTGGACTCGTTCTATCTAGCTACACAGCCATATTTGCTAGATAGACACGTAACACATAAAATAAAATATAATATAGCAACGATGGCAATTCGTGACACTGTAATATTCATTTACGACTCCCATATTCAATATTTTGAATGAAACGGGCATACATTTAAACTTTTATCTCTAAAATTGCGGAAAATGGACAATTTAAACTCATGTTTATGGTACCATTAAACCGATTTCAGTAGGTCCTATGCATGTAAAGTCAGAAACTTTTTAATTTACCGGAGTATTTTTTTTTAAACGAATTGTATAACATAAAGAAATTAGAAAGAAAAGTTTGTTCAACCACATTTAAATAAATAGAAGAAAAACAATATTACAATATTTTTACCTTCCTAGCCCACGTAGCAATGGCTAGAGAAGGTATTGCTTTCGACGAATTTTTTTTATAAGAAAACGTCGAAAATATGTTATTTGGGTGTATTTTGACCTATCTTAGCAATATCGTCAAGATATCTGTCCGTGTGTATTTCATAAAAAATAGTGTTTGACACTGTAAGGAGCTAGTTTGGTTATGGTCATAATACCTGGTAACTTTCTCACCAATCAGAGCCAGTTGTTGAATGCGGAAAATGACGTCAATCGGAGTGCCCATTTAAATAAAATGCAATTAATATAGTAGGAAATCTTCTAGTTTCTTGTGTTCTTTTATTGATTTAAATGTAAATGTTTTGTTAATTTTCTTAAAGTGTCTCTCTAGTAACAATATTCATAAAATACATTAACTAACTCAAATTTAAAACCTACCTTATACCAAATATCCAAAATGCATGTTTTGGGAAGCTTTAAGCTTCTTTAGCCCGTTAAAATTCCTACAAGTAGAAACTATAAGTAAACTAGAACAAGTATTTACAGTCTTTAAATTAATATAGTCCGAAAAAACACTACAATGTAAAAAATAAACCATCGAAGATTAAAAGTAGAGCACTAATCAAATCTTGGCACTCCAAATGACGCGCTGTCACCTATCACACCGCTTCGACCATAGAGTTACCAGGCAACCTATCCTCTAATGATGATAAGTTTTTGACAGTAAAATTTTTTAAAATGCATCAATATTCTGTTTTTGGAATGTAGTAGAAAACATTTTTCTCCATAAATTGTGTTATAACCTAAAACTTCGTAGTTGCTTTCTGAGACATTTACAAAAAAAAACTGTTTTTAAGGCTAATATAGCGCGGAGTTCACTTGGAATTTAGCAGTGAGTTAGAAAGGTATCAGATCCGTCATAAGTTTATTTATTTTATTTGGTTCGGGTTGCTTTTTCTCTTTTAAAAAAGAAATTTTTGGGGCCTTAGTTTAAAAAGTTTCTAACTGTACATTTAGAAATTGCTTTGAAACAAACTTTGTAGCTTAGTATTTTACACACAATGTTTTGCCAAAATTGTTGTCATTTATCCCTCACACATATTTAGTTATCACAAACATCTAACACACTTATCTTTTCTATTTAATTTTTAAGTACCAACAGTATTTTTTTTATTACAAAGCAAATACCTCATTCTTCTGATGTAGTCACAAACCAAATATTAAAAACTCAGATTGAAAAAATTATCCTAATAAATAATATTTAACCAAGTCTTAGCTATTTATCAAAAAATTGATAAAACTTAAGTTTGCAGTCATATTTTTGAAAATCCGAATTTACATTTTCTCCGGAAAATTTTACAATTTTAAACGTGCTCCATTTTTAATAACACAATATTTGTGAATACCAATGGTTAATTTCTAGAGAAAGAGACGGCCCTGGATATTTAATTTACTTCTTAGGGTGACAAGTTGTGACAGATAATGTCAACTTTAGTTTGGTTTAAGTTATAGATCTTTTTATTTTCGGCAGAAAATTAGTATTTTTCAGAGAAATCCAAAAGGAACGCTTCAATTGTCATTCCTCTGGTAAGTAAATATTCTACTGATATCAATAGTATAATTTTTTTGTTGATTGTTTTAAAATTATAAGTATAGGAACTTTGTTTATATAAAACTTAAGTTAAGTAATCTAACTAGATTTGGATTTAAATTGGAAAACCATTAAAAAACTCATTCCTCTGGTACTCATCCCTCTGGAATTTTTTTGCAATAATTCCTAAAATTCGGGAAAATAAATGTTTCTTAGTTTACACGTAATTAGTTACATAAATTTAAAAAAACAAAATTATTTACTGTGCTGTACTGTTATTTAAAGGCAATGACCAAAAATGATATCCATATAGCCCACTTTTGGTAGAATCATCCATATAACCAAATATGAATTATTCAAATACTTACTTTTTTATTCAATGAATTACTATTTAATGTTTTTATAAAATACTTGGCTGTTCTTCTTTAAAAGAAAATCTGGCAAACTGCATTAATTAACCATTACACTGTTCAACTTTTGTTATTCGCCCTGAAAAGGGGGTCCACCAGTCCTTCGTGACATCTTGTTAGAGGCGCCATTTTTTTGATGCGACATCTTGCTGAGTCACCCCCCGTCACAAAATTAGCGTGACAATACAATGTAGTCAGTAAGATTCCTAACTTATTATCATTTTAGTTTTAGCCCTATCTACTAGGAAAGTGTACAAAACCTAGGGTTTACTCTAAAAATCTTCCCACTTCACTTTAACTGTAAAAAACAATTTTGTTGTGCTTATGGACCTATTTCCTTTTAGTTTTATTCTATTTCACTAGCTGAATTGGACTTTTTTATTTTTATAATTCAGTATTGTCTAAATAAAACTTTTCATTACCTACGATCGTATCATTACATCAATAATAATGTTTAGTACTTTATTTTTAAATCTCCGAATAAATGAAGATATATATCTAAAACAAAAAACACTTTATTCCTCTAGTCTAAATTAAATTTAAAGGTAAGCTGCTGCAAAGTAAAAACTAAACAAAGTCAGAAATAGGAATATTCAACGGACATTTCCAATGAAAAGAAAAGAGAAAAAAGCCTAGACTAAGCAAGAAGAGTAAATAAGAATTGATAAAATAGAGACTAAAACCAGAAAAGAATATTAGCAACTAATTGACATCAAAATATCTAATTTTTTTCATTGACTGTAGGTTTGTATAATCCTCGATGAAACTAGAAAATATAAATTTTAATTTTTCAAAAGCAATTTTTTACAGACTAGTTTCTCTGGTTTTACGTTTTTAGGTCAAAATGTTTTATTGGATATTTTTCGGTTTTCCCGGATGATTGAATAGGTAAAATACGCTGGGTTTCCACTGCGAATGTTTTTTTTAATTACACGCTTTAAAATTTATCGCTTAGAGTTTTATATTGCTTGCATTTATAACTATTTTTTTCAGTTTTATTTAACGAAACGAAGATTTAGTTTTTTTTTAAATTGAAAAACGAGTATACTTACAAATAATTGTAATGACTTACAATCTTGACACCTTTAATAAAATAGTTATTTTTTCTAGCTCTACAAATGTATCTTTCTATTTATTTTTTTTTATTTAAACAAATTGTTAAAAAAATCCCATTGTTGTCTTTATTGTCCAAAAAACAAAGGGGTTGTACTAAAGAGAGTAACATTCTAGTTTTACAGAAATTTCAAATTAAGGTATTAAGAAACATCAGGACCTAGAAATCGAAACTGTAGCAGAGACTATAAAAAAGTACGCAAAAAATCATGAAGCCATCGGCATGTGAAAGTGGAAGCAATTAAACTTCTTTCTAGACAATACTCTGCTACTTCGAGGACTAAAAAGAGTAAAGCCGTTTGAACCACCGAACTAATTGAATTATATAAAACAAAATAATGCTATAAACACAAAACAACTGTGAGTTATAGACGAAGCCAAGCGCGGAGAACTATTGAGGGAACTCTTAGTTTAATAAATCTAAATTTTCTAGTAACTGAAGTTAAAACAAAATTGCCAATTAGTCTTATTGACTTAATTGTAATACCATAAACACAGTGTGTTTGACAAATGCAAAAAACACTAGAATACAGGCATCGTAACTTTCGATTGCAATTTTTGCTCTAACTTATAATTACGAAGCAGGAAGGGTTAAAACGGCCATTTGATTTTAAAACGCAGGCCACTGAACAGATCACCAGTGTTTTCAAGCATCTGAACCTGTGTATAGGTATGTAAATTATAAAAGCTCCGTCGTGAAATTTACGAAAGCTTAAGGTTTGCGTAACTTTTAGAATACAACTTGGACAGTAGTTTCTTAGGTTTTTTTCCTAGTTTGCATAATGTTTAACCACTATTATAATATAAAAAAATATAAATAAAGAATGGGCCTATTTTTTCAGATAAGCTAAAAAAATCAGCTGGTAATTTTAACTTCGTATCTGATGATGATGCTATTGACATTAATGAAAATTTAATAAGAGCAACAATGAAATGATACCCTAGAAAAGTTGCCAGTTTGCAATATTGTCCATGGTTCAATAACAGAGAGGAAAGGTAGCATTTGTGCCCCAGAGAAAATAAAAACATGTTGATTTTGAACAAAATCTAGTTTCAGTCGGTCATGCCAATATTAGGAAAAATGTGCCAAATTTACATAGCTCGTTTGAGAATATAGTACTTTCCACGTTATAAACTACTTTTGTTTCTTTATTTGATGAAAAAAAGAAAAATTGTAGCAAATTCCTGGGACCTCTAGAGGAAGGCTTTTTGTCTTGAACATCTTTCAAAGATTTCTACAACTTGTGGATAGGTATGGATTTAATTACAGTCGAACCTCTCTAACTCGAACCTCTATAACTCGAACCTCTCTATAACTCGAACCTTTTAAGCGGTCCCTGCACTTTTCACATGTATTTTAACCCATGTAACTCGAGTTTCTATAACTCGAACTCTCCATAACTCGAACTGTTTTGGTTGTCCCTTCAGGTTCGAGTTATAGAGGTTCGACTGTATATATAGGTAGGTTTTATAGAAACAAAATTTCGGACCTCTTATTTTCTTTATTTATAAGGAGAGTTTACACATGCATGGATTTGCTGGCGCCAATAAACACTGGCGCGCCAGTAAGTTAAAATTGCAAGTGTAAACACCGACTTGCACACAAGTTATTTTTTTGCATGCATGTATCAAAAAAGTCTGCAGCTGACTGAATTTGCTGGCGCCAGTGGTGACGCATGCGCGCAGAAAAAGAAAATTTTCATGTGTAAACAGGTGCTTGCACGTCGGCTCGCCAGTTTTAAGTTCATTATTTTACATTATTATTTATTTTCATTGTGTTTGAGCTTCAAAATTTTGTTTATTGTTGTTTTTATAGCTTATTATGGCTAAAAAAAAGTGGTCAGCAGACCATACAGTCTCTTGAAGGCGTTGAATGTTTTCCTTGTTTATGAGATGTACACAGTAGTTCTTATAAAAACAAAGATAGTCGAGATAATGCTTACCAAAAAATTAGTGAAATAATGAATATTGAAGGCTGTGAAGTTGCAGAAGTAAAAGCAAAAATACAATCCATAAGAAACACATATGCTTTGGAATTGACAAAAATTAAAAAAAGCCCACGTTCCGGAACCGGTGCAGATGAAGTATACACCCCAAAAGTACCATGGTTTAAAGTAGCAGACCGAATTTTAAACAATGTTGTTCAAATAAGAGAAACTCAGTAGATCGACGAGCAATCCATGCTTTAACCTAGATACGGCCTTTTCGTTGTTCCTTTTTCTGAATCTCTTTTATTTTTTTTTCAATAAAAGTTTAGCGACTATTTTGCAGGCTTCCGAGAGTTCAGACGACATATCGCGTATCGTGTACACTTTAAAAATGAAACTGGCGTGCCAGTCTTTTTAATTTTCGCACAATAGTGTAAACTTCTACTGGCGTGCAAATAGAACTGGCGCGAACATTGGCGCCACTAAATCCATGCATGTGTAAACTCTCCTTTATATAAAATTATTTTCTCCATCCACGAATACTTAGTATTAATGTATAAAAAAATATGTCATATAAATATTATACTAACTCATTACTTAGGTATCTAATTATCACACACGTACTTTAGTCCCAGAGCAATTTTACTTATTTGATCAAGCCAAAACAATTAAACAAAAACAAAGCGTCCTATTTGTCTAAATAACTATATGTAAATAGGCAATTTCAATGTAAATGTAAATTCAGAAAGAATTCATTGTCATTTAATGAAATTGAGTGCCATTTAATTTAATTCTGGCAATTTTCGTTTATTCTTTTGTCTTTTGAAGAAAAAAAGATATAAATATGACATCGAAAAAAGATATGAGCAGAAAAGCTAATTGAGTTTATTTTTTTAGGATTTTATTTTTACTTGTAACAAAATTAAAATTACATTTCATGTATAAAGAAGAACAACAGTAGCGTAGCGATGAAGCCTCAAGCCTGTGTTCTAAATTTTCTGCAGAGTCTCTATTTAATTTATTTTTGTTAGTGTTGGTTTTTTAAAGTTAGATTTTAAAAAGCCACAATTTAAATTTTAAAATTGTTGTGGTATTTTTAAGATAAGAAAATATATTTCGACTAGGGCTAATTTAAAAAAAATAAGTTATATATGTTTCCGATGGAATTTTAGTAAAAAAACCTGGAAGAAAAAAATATGAAGAAATTTTGATAAAATGTTTGGTTGAGAAACATTTGGTAAAGAAATATTTGGTAGATAGAAATTTAGTAGAAACTTATAAAAAAAATACATTTGTTTAAAAATATTTGGTATAAAATTTGGAACATAAATGTTATATATTTCCCTAAAAATAATTCTAAAAAAACTGCAAAATTATTTTTTTGTGGATTATTTATGTATATATTATTACCTTGTTATAAGCACCGTATGAATATTAAAAATATCAGGGTAATTTTTATATTTTATTACTGAAAAATGCTAATTTTACGTATGGATCATATTTACGCAGCTCTCTTCATTTAAATAAAACTGGAAAATTTATATTGTTAAAAAAATACTGTTTTTGCAGACATGTTTAATAAATAGTATGAAAATATTAAAAAATTATTGTTATATAAACAACAAAAAGAACTATTAATCATTTTGGCTCAAGTGATTATTTTCTGGCGTGGATGGCAAGTTATTGTTGCGGTTTTAGTGTCTATGTCCAGTTTTTTTTTTGGTGATTTTAATATTTTTGAAGATAATATTATAGTGCAGTTACAAAATAAAGTTAAGTTGTTAATATAAACAAATTAAGCACTAAATGGATAATAATCCATTTAGTGCTTAATTTTTAGATAAATCTGGCTTAAAATGCATTTATTAACATTACCTTTTCCTATTAAAAAATGTTTTGGAGAAATCCATTAATCTTCTTATTGTATCCATTTCGACACTTTCCATTTTTGTTTTGTATTTTTCTGTTACGCGGCAAGTTTTTATTTCATTAATGATAAATTTTACATTCTTTTTTAGTCCTCTGCTCAATAAAATATTGTTAACACATCCAATAATCTTTTTTGCTGTCCCTATTCTTTTGTCCAGTTTTTACAATATTCCTGTCTTGTCAAAATGACACTTAAGTATACATACTCATTGCATGGAGATATTGTTTGTCCGTCGTCTAGTTCTAACTCACTTGATTCGTTTCCAAAATATAATTACTGTGTCTTGTTCATGTTCACTGTTAATCCTCACTTTTTGTATATTGACAATAACTTTCTAATAATATTCTGTAATGTGTATAAGTTGTATTCCCATGCCGTGTACTGTGGTTTATATTTTTAAAAGAGTTGGGGAGATACAACATCACTATCCTTAAACTTTCGTTATCAGAAATTCTTGTAAAACTCGATTTTCAGTTTTAATTTTAGATTTTAACCCTTCATATTTTCTAAATTTTATGTATGTATGATATTAGTTTGATCTGACTGTCCATAATTTTTTTACTGGAACGTTATCATATGGTTTTTTAGGTCAACTATGGTAACATGAGTTTCTATATTTCTGGCACTCCTTTTCTTAATTACTTGTTTAAGGCAAAAAACGTTATTGCTACAAGATCTGCCTGCACGAAACTCACTTTGCTCTTCTTCTTCTTGTTCATAAAAACCATTCCCTATTAAATCTCTAAGAATCCTACCGTACAATCTACTTAAAGTACTGGTTACTGAAATTTCTCTGTAATTCGTTTATGCATTGAATGATAATATATGTAAAATTTTCTAGTAATTTCTCTGATCCATATTTGAGCATTTCAGGGTATATTCCCCCAGGTTCATTTAGGTAGCTTTTCCGGATTTAAGATTTTGAATACTGTTCTTTATCATTCCTTTGTCGATGATTACTTGCTCTCCATGTACTTTTATGTCTATTTATGTAATTTTATGTATTTCCTACAAGAGGTTGGCAGATATTCGGGTCTCGTTTCCTGCAGCAGTCCTTTGTATAGTTCTGTTCATTGTTCTAGTTTGATGATCTGAATGTTTTTTTTTTATTTTGTTTGGTTTTAGACCCACTTCACTTAACCGATAGTCTTATTGGTTTAAATTGTATCTTCGCATGACCGCGTACAATCGGTCGACCGATATTATAAATTTTGTTTGTTTTCTTTCTTCCAAAATGGTTTTATAGCCAACAAAATTCCAACATTAAGCTTTTTAACAAATATAAAAATATTTGGCTTACACAAAAGAATTAAAATTTTACAATATTTTTCAATTAAAACAAATTATTAGTAATTGGCAAAGACAGTTGGGGCAGCTTTTCAAATTTCCAATTAATATATAAAATCGTTCTGCTGTTAAAACAAATTTTACATAAAAATGTATTTTTACTGTCAGCGTTAAATTTTATCAAAGCACAATGCTACTTTACAAATACGTAAAAATATTTAAAATAGTTTAAAAGCTAATAATATACAATTTTTCAGCTTTTTGTTTTTTAGTTAATTTTTCAAAGGGACTGTTTTTAAAATGCGTAACGCTGTAGGTGGGAGGGGGTGTTCAGCCTCGCGTTACACTTAATGTTTTTTTAATGAGTTTTTTTCTAGAAAATGCTTTACGACGGATGTTGGAAGGGTCAACAATCCTGCATTTTTGCGTTATGTAATTTAGAAACAAGCCCAAACGCATAGGAAGTGCTTCGGCGCTATCTGTTCCATTGTCAAACAAAAAACTTATGAGTTTGTACAAATATATTGCAAAAACATATGATCGTATCAATATTGTGAATCTGTCCTTTATAAATGTGCATGGTGTGAATTTTTACTTAAAATTCCAAAAAGCTATGTTTTTTTAAAGCTTAAGTTTACAACTAGGTAACTGTAGCTCAAAACATAATCTAATAAAAAAACAGGCTTATACCTAAGAAACACAGTAAATTTTAAAATCTTTGTTACTAATATAACTATTTAATCATATCTTGGACAATGGCCTATGTTAAATTTTATTCCGATTACAAAACCGATTACAAAACATATATTAGGGCAATATGATATTACATTGTCAAAGAGCTTCTTTTTGAACTATCTTTTTCTAAGGAAATGTTATTACCTGACATTTTTCATAACTCTTTGTACCTACCTCAAAATATGAAATAATAAAGAAAACGCTCATATCATAAATATCTCTTTGCTTTGTTAGGGTTCCGTACCTTTAGACCAAATAATTGCTTATAATAATACTTACTTATAACAAAGAATTAATGTTGGTAAAGAAAAGAGCGATAAGTTGTCACCTAATAGTGTCATTTCTATGCTCATTTTATTCAATTTATAAAAAAATATATTTTTCATTAATTGAAGCCCATTTTCCATAGGCTTCCAATGTTTCTCTAAAAATAAACTGTATAATTTACAATAGGGTATTTGACAAATTTTAGAAAAGAGTTTAGAATGATACATAGTTCCCTAATTTGCTACGCAAAATTATTAAAATAGTATATTTTATCATGACTACATTTAAAATCAAGTTTCCGATTGGAATTTGCCGGTAAAACGCTCATTTCTAGCATCGCGTTGCAATGACGTCACAGCGCAGTAAACTCGCGGACAGATACACGGCATTAAAGTGTTTATTTGTTTTTGGTCTGTGTTTTTACTGTTTTTTATGTAAAAAAATTTCCTATAAGTGGTGTGTAGTGCCTCAGTGTTCGAATACTAGCATAAAAACACCTGAAAAACTATTTACTCATGTGCCTACAGCAGTAAATAAACGGAAAAAGTGGATAGAACTTGCTCGAAGAGACCCAAGGGCCTTATCTAATACATCTTCACTTTACATTTGTGAAGATCACTTTGATGTGAGTATATTAGTAACTAAATTGTTTCTATTAATTTTTTTCACGTTGTCTATAATATATATAACTATTTCGTAAATGATGATGACATTTTTGAGGTTATGTTTATTACAAAGGGTGAACAACTATAATAGGCAGAAAGGTTTACAAATTTTTAGGCGGTGCTAGGCAGTTATTAGGCAGGACTAGGGAGTACCTTTAAATGCAGGATGAGGCAGTGCACATGCAGGCTAAATGTAGGACTGAGCAGTGCATATGCAAGACTAGGCAGTGCATATTTGTTATGAAGGGCATAAGAATTCTTTCAAACAAAATGTATTTAGAAAATTTTGTTTTAAAAAAGCAATTTTTGATTGTTTCTTAATGCTTAAAATAATAATGATTGGGTATTTAATTGAATCTATTGTAAGTGGCATATTAAAAAAAAAGCACAACATATAACCTAACCTCAAAATCTAAATGAGTAAAAGTAGCGAAGAATATCGTAAAAAACTTTCACTTATATACAAAACAACTCATCGAATATATACATTGACATATTAACGTTTCTAAATTCCGCAGTACAAAAATCAGTGTTGTTGGCAAAGAAGCCTGCCACCATAAAGGAATTCAGCATTGGCAAGTTCGAGCTATCGGCTTTGGAGAATGCGTTTTCCATTGAAAATGTTTTTTATAAACAAAACACAAAATAAAATCTAATTTAGGACGATAATTCGCACTTTAAACCAAAGCAAACATTACCATCCATAAGAAAATAACACAGAAAATAAGTTTGTTCGAGGCGTTTACTGTTTTGTGACGTCACTCGCAGCTGCTTGGTAGACCGGCTGTTTTGAATCACGTGGCTAATTGTTTGAATTCAATGAATTTATTTAATTTAAACTATGAATTTGATAAAAAATTAAACAAAAAAGTTTATTTTTAGCATTCCCAAGACTTAAAGAAATATCTAAAAATAAATATATATTTATTTTTTGTTACTGTCAAACACCCTATTCGTTCCCTAGCACTTTTTTAGCAATGTGTGCCAGCCGCGGCTCATGCCGCAGGCGAGGTGAAACAGTACAATTGTTGCAACCTCGAACTCGTAGAGCATGGTACAACAGTTTTAAAAAAAATATAACGTGTTTTAAAAGAGAATAATGTTTGTATCGGTGTTTATAATGTTGCTTTACCTCGCTTGCGACACCATCCGCCGCTGTTTTGTGCGACTTTTTTTCTGCATTTTTTTTCCTTTTAGATTTTAATATTCTGTTCTTTGTGTAATTAGTAACTTCTCTTTGTCGGATTTGATATTAATTTTTATAATTCTGCTACTAGGTTTAAAACTAAGAGAGAATTTTTGCGATTTTTAAATGTGATCATAAAAAGAAAACTTAGTTTGGTAGCTTTTAATTATACAAATTTTTACAGTGTTTTTTACCTTGTATATTAAGGCTTGTAACTTTATTATCTGAACAGTCTATTGCTTTGTTGGTTTAATAACTTAAGTGTAGGGCTTTTACCTATTAACAACTTTCTGAAGTTTAAAGTAGTTTTAACGATAGTTGCTCCTCATATTAGTAGCTACTTAAGACTCCATTCTATTTTTTATTAAATTTGAGCTTGGAGCACTCATTTCTGTTGCAGCTTTCTAATAAATTAAAAGAAGTTTAGATGTAAACAAGATTTACAATGCAACATGCAGTTCCAAATGAATCAGTTCAATTTGTTGAAAACTATCGGGTTTTTAAATTATCTGATGAATTCCACCAAGTCACCAATTGATGGTATTAATGATCACCGACTCTGGATGTCAGTGAGCAATATTTGATGAATGTAAGTTACGTCAAAATCAGCTGGTGTTTTTTTGTCCGGCTGGGTGATGTTTTAATTTTTTTGTTGTTTTTCTTTTTATAAAATTCTACATGGTGTATTGAGCAAAGTTACGATGGACATCTTGAAAGCTATAGATAGTTACTCAAAACACGAATGATAAAGATCTAGAGGCACTTTTGGTGTCGTCAGACTGCGGCATGGCAGGATTAAAGGTTACGTTGAAAATATTGTTTCCATGTGCTTATGCAGAGACTTTTTTTAAAAAGATAAAAATCGAAAAAAACGTGGTTAAGAAATTTGATTTTATAGGTCTATCAAAACGGACGGGCCACGATCCTACACTTTGTTGACGTCACATCAGGGGCTGATTTTTTTTTTGTATGATCACGTCACGACACAGCTGATTGTTTTAAAAAGTTGGAATGACGGTTTATGAAAATTTGATTTTTTTAGAAAATAAAGCCGGCTTTGAGATTTTTTTTACTATATTCTTGCTGAACAATTTATTAAAAATTTATAGTAGTTCTTAATTTTTCAGAACCGCTTCATTAGCGCACACAAAATTAAATTTAAAGCAGAAGCGAATTTGTTCGATTTTGCGTGAAAAGGAATTGGATTACCTATATCTATTTGTTTATATTCGGCACTCGGCAGACTTTTAAAACATAGTGTAGTTATTTACATGTGTTTAAAAAAAATACAACATCAAAAAATGATTTTTTTGTAGTGTTATTTTGTTTAAAAAGATTAACGCTGGTATTTTTGAATTCTGAACAAACTTTATTGTAAAAAATCATTAAAAAATCTAAAATGATTTACAATACAAATTAACAAATACCATGACAAACACATATGACAAATATAACAGTTGGCATGCGGTACATGGCGGGTAATTTGAATTCAAAATAAGGAATGCTAAATCTTAAAGATTTTAACCTTTTAATCATCTTGCATCCTTACAAAAGTTTGGTGGAATATCGGGATGGTGTCTGAGAACATTTCACTGAAATTTCGCGGAAATCTGTGGTTCTATTTTAAAAATATCATAGAAAAACTTCTGACCTTCCGTAAGACCAGGGCGTAGCCTGTATTTTTTTGTTGGCCTTGGATTTTATTACATTCTTTTTTATTTTTTGATAATCGTCGGACCCACCGAACAAAAATGTCAGATAAACGTCATACGTCATATGTCACTTGGATTTAAAGCTTTATTGTGCTGTGCTGAACTATGGCGTATTTTTTAATTTTATGCAACTACCGCAATAATAATTACGTAATCAATTTTGCTTAAAACACGTCATATCGTTAAATCATTATACTTGAATAGCTCTTTGCATGATTAATAAAGTTAGAAGCCAACTCGCGCCTCTAAGCAAGCTCAAAACCATTCTCTATATTATCCACGTTAATTAGATCTTTAATTGTGGGTGCAAAAGTTATATTTAACTACGAATTAAGTGAGTAACACAAACTAAGGCACAATCAAAATTTAGAATTACTTTCAGTTAATTTCAAAATACAGACGCCAAGCATTAGCCTAGTGTACAGTTAAAGTTTATTAGAATTGCAATAATTATTAGGTGTGATGTTTTGCTTTATTTGGTCACATTTGTCTTTTTTTTTACCGGTATCTAGGACTCTTATTTATAGTATTTATTTAAATAAGATTGCTTTCTTTTTTAATAGTGTATTTTAAGTTGTTTGTGTTATTTGTATAAAGGGCTTGAACCAGGGCTATCCAAACGAATGGGCAACGACCTACCAATATGTTGACGTAACAAAACGGATTCTCATTTATAAGTTTTTAAATATTTTTAAATAAATATTGTTTTCGATATCAACAAGCATGCAAGACTAGATTAGGACAAGTAAAATTTATGATGACGCAGCGACTTGTTTTTAGGCAAACTTTCAGGATCGCTTTATTTTAATAAAAGTTGTATTTGGCAAATCTATCCTTTGAGTCACTAGCATCAAAATAATTTATATTTTGTAACTAGAGACAAATTTAACACACTATTTTCAATTTTTAAAAAACACAATAATTTTGATTTGTAACGGTTTTATAAGTTGATGTATATCTGGCTTACGCTGGTGTTTTGTCTCTTTGTCTGGAGCGTTTAAAACACAGGCTATCTCTTTCTCTGTGAAGCGCGTTAGCATTAGAGTTTAAAAGAATCAACGGCAAGCTATGAGTGCCTACAAAGCAGGATTTTCGCTGAGACAAGAAAATCTTTACAAAGCAATCTTTAGTTGGATTCCGTATACCTCACTCCGTTCGCATTTAGGGTTTTTTTTTTAACTTGGGAATTGTTAAATTTTGTCAATTTATTTTAATTTTAAAACTTTTGACTACTACTGTTTCCATTGTTTTGAAAAATTGCTGCTATCTTTGTTTGGCTTACCTAGCATCAAATACAAACAATTTGTTGCTCTAAAATCGGCGTTATTAATCAATATAGTATCCCAAACCTAAACAGTTATAATTAGTAAATTAAACAGTTGATTAAATAACTTTATTTAATCAACGTTTAATATATTGTTTATTTAACATGACAACAAACAAACAAAAAGTTTCTAAAACATAAAAGTTTAAAGAGTGTAAATATTAGAATACAAAAGTTTATTTTTTTATTAACAAGAAAATCAAATATATATATTTATATTATTTTTCTAAATTGTTTATGGAATTAAGAAAAGCACTTATAGTAGTACTTACTCCAAGAACTGCCAAACTCCCTTTTGGGATCGTAATAAATAATAAATTTAATAGCGTTTAATAATTTGGTCAGACATTAAAATTATTGCACAAATTGGTAGCTCGCAACATTCAAGTCTTGGCCACTCGATTTGACAATACCACTATCAAAGGCTCGCCTGCTACGTCACAAACGGAGGCTCGATTTTTTTTTGATAATAACGTCACGGTAGTCTAATCTGGAAATATTTGTTTGTTTATGTCGGGTTTTCGCAAATAAGGATTATTGCTTTTGTAGGAAAATCTTGTTTTAAAGTTATTAACGCAGTAATTTTGAATTTTAAATTAATTTTATTGTAAAAAAATCGAAAAATATTGGGACATAAAAAACTAAACACAATAATACAATTTAATAATCTCAATCTGACGTGGCAAATGGTGGAAAGTTTGAATTCAAAATCGGAAATTTAAGATTTTTAACATTTGAACTTTTTAATGACCTTTTATCCTTAAAAAAGGTTGATACAATATAGGGATGGTATCTGAGAATATATCGCTGAATTTATACGAAAATCTGTTGTGCTCTTCTGAAATAATAGCAAAAAAACCTTCACGGCCTTGAGATGTGAGCTGATTCTTCAAGGATCGAGTCCTGTCGTTATTTTGTTGGCCCTAAATCCGCTCCATTTAATAGCCCTGGTAAAAATTACTGATTTTAAAGTTCCAGCTTTTTCTCATTTAGCATTTTTAAACCATACAGCTACACAATGGCTCCACGCCTGTTTTGCACGACCTAGACAATGATGGATTGCAAATTGGAGGGTTTAATTTTCCAATACAAGAGCACTAAAAGCCCCGAACTAGAACAGGCTTTATGTCTCTTGTGTGTCACCAACCTAATTAGTTTTGAATGGATCTGTAGGGAGCGTTAAATTAGCTTATTTTAAAACATTACTTGTCACGTTAAGAAATTATATAGATCTGTACTCCACATTGAGGATATTGTCGGGCACGATTTTGTTTTAAATCGAACCCTTAAACGAGGGTACCGTAGTCGATCTCTTGTGTGGGGTGGTCTGTGGTTTGAAAAACGGTACAAACTTTAATGAATACAAAATAAAACTGTTTTGCAATTTGCAAATTGTTACAAGACTTTTTTTATGATCTATAAAACAAAAAAGATCCAAAATATTAAAATAAATACTTTACCTTACCAAAATAACAAATTGCAAAATAATATTTAAATAGAAAAATCTTATGTTTCTTTACTGACAATTAATTAAGAGGTTTTAGTTTAAGTTCAACAAAGCATAGAATGTGACTAATGATTTGTCTCCTCAAACGGTAGGTTGGACCGAAGCAATCCATTATCCCCTCTTTGAAAAGCTTGGTGGAACCAAGCTAGTGGCGTTGCTGATAATCTCAAAGTTTACGTTACATTCTAGCTAATGAGCTAAACAAGAAAACCTAAACGAAAACAAAGATAGAATGACATTTTTTAGACAACATTTTCTTATCACACAGTTTTTCCATAGCCAATCTCTATAAAGGGAATACCCTCTTTCTACTTGATGTATCCCCACGCTTAACCATTACAACTCCCACTCCTCACTTTTCAGTAGTCTTTCACGCATCAACCACCTGCTGTGTGGTAGGCGGCAACCACATGTGGAGGGAGGCGGAACCGCTTTCTTATCTCTGTAAAACCGTGTTTTGGTAATTTGCATTCCTGACAATATAATATCTAACATTATCTTTACTGCAAAACCAACAACAAAAAGATTCAAGATAAATTATTACCCTACCAAAACAAAAAGAGCATTCCAAGAAAATTACTTCGTAATGTACTCAATGATAATGCTGCATATCAAGGATACTCAACTTACTTAAATATCGATAGTAAAGTTGTCTTAAAACGACCGATTTCCTTAGCTTCCTTTCAATAAACCTGTAACATATAGCTTATGTTAGGTAAGGTAAGGTAGCAGCCCCGACAGCACATTAATTGGTAAAGTTCATATCGCTTATATCAGCTGATCCAGCATAGAACTTCCAAATCATTGTGACACTACATTTGCATGAACGTGATTTTATGAAAGTTAGGTTACTCCTTTCTTTGCTGATATGAGGAAGATAGAATTTGAGTTCTTAACTAAACTAGCCACAGCTCTTTATAAATCTGGTTAGCGCATTTATCTCTATGTCGCTGAGTCCTTATAGATCTTGGAAGCTGGAGCATTACATCTCGTCTTTGAAAGGTCAGGGCAATGGAAATCTTATGCTCTTAGGTTCCTCCTCGTCTTAGTAGTTATGGCTGAAGTTAGGCTGCGATATACTAGGTGGTTGTAAACAAAAGGAGGCTACAAAGTTTTGGATATTTCTGGTCACTATTAATTTTTAGCATTGGATAGTAGTAGTAGTAGTGGTGTACACGACGCGCCCTTTTCGCAAACCCTGATTTGGCCGTACATCATATACCAAACTGATGCACGTGCCCTTTAGGATGCAAGTTTTCTTTCTCTAAGTGGACTTGATTGTGCCTGGCACCTCTTTGTTGAGGGCAGAGATCTTTATACTACGCAGCAAGTATACATGGTGGACCCATGCTTGCATGTATCTAACATCGCTATCGTCCCAGCAAAACTTGGCCATAGACGATAGACTTGTTTTCTTTTCAGCGCAAGAATCGTGGTCGTCGTGAGTTGACTGTAGGAGATTTGTGCTTTCGATTACGACTGTCAAACGCTGGAAAGGGAGTGAGCGGCAGGGCAGACTTTTATGTTGTTGTTTTTGCATCGTTGTTCACTACGCGAACCTGGTACCTTCTGCATGTGAAGCCAACGACCACCCATCTTAGAGGAATGTTAACTAGTCAACTAAAATCAGTGCAAACTTTGCCTATCCAAAAATGTAAGGAAAAAACTTGCAACAAGATAATCAAACTTACTAAGCAAACCCACTATTTAAGCATAAAAGATATATTGGTTAAATATAAACGGAACATTTATAAACAAAAGACCACTTAAACAAATAATTAAAAGAGACTAAGAATTAAATCACTATTTACACAAAACAACAATTTTTTTTCATGCTGAAATGCAATGTAAACTAATATGTGTTTTTAAACGGGAACATATTTATTCTTTTTTTCAGTGTTACAGGATAGGTATTTTTCATTTGAAATTTTACTATTAAAAAAGCCCCATTCAGGACAGCCATGAAAAATGAACCAGGGTTTTTTTGAAATAAATAACTTGCCACCAGTTTGCGCAATGTTTTTTGTGTGGTTTGAGTAAGGCCCGAGTATGAGGTGCTAAATACATATAAATAACCACACTTTTTGCAATTATAATAAAAACTACAGTAAAATATTATACAGGCTCTAGCAGAACAGTCCTAGTTATGCATTCTAAGAATTCTCTCAAATCCAAAAAAGCAGCCCTGGAAATGTTTGCATGTTTTTCCTTTAATAGCATTTTTCATTTTCGGGAATTGATAAAATCGCTAGAAAGCAAGATCTGTGGGTTAAATGGTAGGCTACATAGACATAAAGGGAGCTAGATATCCGAAGTGCAGGCAATGTTGCCACCTCCTCAGCTAAAAAAAAGTTTTGTCAGTTAATTGCCGCACATAGTTCTTAAATGAATCTAAGATCAATATGATGACAGCCGAACCGAACCGAACCGAATGAACCATCCATCAATAGACATCGATTCCATGAGCCGATGGACATTGTTGCAAACAATCGATTGCATAGGACATTTAGAAAAACTTGTTTGATGGCATCAAAATTTTTCATAACCCGTTTAATTGCATTGATTACCTCATCGATGAGATTGAGAGCTCGGTCTTACGATTAAATATCTGTCTATCTATCTGTCTATTTAGCTATTTTCGATCCATCTTCCACTCTTCCCTGTCGGTTGCCATGTTCATCCATTTAGTTCCCGCATGCTTCTTCAAATCGTTCTCCCCTCATTTGGGGTGGGGGTGTGTTTTACTTCTTTTAATTTCCCAAAACTCCAGCTAACAATACATTTGTTCCATCGATCGTCTTTCTGTTCTCTCTCTCTTCTCTGACATATCTTGCTTTTATTTTAGTTCTTATCCATTTATTCCTTTTTCTATCTATTAGCTTTACATATAACATTTGTCCTTCCATTGTTCTTTGGGCTTTTGTTACCTTCGTTGATTTTGTAGGTATCTAGTATCTGGTATCCATAGGTAAGTACAGGAGGGACACATTGGTTATACACTTTCGTTTTGATGATGATGATATATTTTATTTTTTAATTTACCGAATGCTGCCCGGGCCAATCTTACTCGTCTCCTGAATTCAGCTGTTTGGTTTTCTTTTTTTAGTTTAATAATAATGTGGCCCAGGTATATATTCCTCTACTTGCTTTATTTTCTTTTGTTTTATTCTAATCGAGATATCTTCATCTGTGTTTGTTATGATTTTAGTTTTAGTGTAGTTCATACTCAAGCCTATATTTTTAACTGCTGTATCCAGTTCTTCCAGCATTTTTAACAGTTCTTCTTTCTCATCTGTTATTAAGGCGATATCATTAGCAAATATTATGTGATTCAAGTATTGTCCGTTTACTTTGTTGCCTATTTCTTCCCAATCCAAGTTTTTAAAAACAATTAAATATATGGGCGACTAATAAATTTTTTAAACTATGCATTTAAAATTTTGTCCCTCTCAGTCACTAATCTGTCGTGCTGTACGGTACCGAATGAGGTTAGTAAAAGATAGAGAATTTGACCTGAGTACGAAAGAGAGAATGACTCATGCGCAGTTTAAAAAATTTATTTGCGATTCTTTTTTTATTCACTAGTTAAAATATTAAATTTTATACACAACTTTCTAAACTTTATGAGCCTTGGATAATAGTTATCCAAGTGGCGTTATCCCCCAGAGGGCTTTTTAGAAAATTTAAAACAATGACAAGCTATATAGTGTCGCGACGTATAATTACTTCCTAAAAAGCCTGTGCGTTGCGGCTTTTATGGCATTAATATTTTAAAAATAAAGAAAAAAATGCATAAAATAACTGTAAAAGTAGGAACACGGATTTTATAACCTCAAAATGGATAGGTAACGTTTGCTTTAACAAACCAACTGTCAAAAACTAATACTTTTTTCAGCGTTATCGAAAATCTAAAAAAATAATATCATTAGTCTTTATTAGTTTATTCTGCAAAATACGGGGTATTACTTTCGAGTAACCATCGTTTAACTACTATTCTTATCGAGTCCACTCATCGACAATACCTTCATCCTGGGTTTAAAACATTACATAATCTGCTTTCACAGCAATTTTAGATATTATCTGCCAGACGGGCAATTCAAAGAACCATATCCAAGTGCTTGCAATGTTTTAGAATCAACCCTAAACCCTATAGACCGCCCATAATGAGTTCTCTTCCGGCTCATCGAATCTATCAACTTAAACCTTTTTGGCGTGTAGCTATTGACTTTTGTGGAACTTTCTTTGTGATTCCTCATCGTCACCGTAGTTGTAAAGCTTTCAAATCGTATGTCTGTGTATTTGTCTGTACGGCCACACATTGCGTGCATTTGGAACTGTCCACCGAAGGGTTTGTAGGTGCATTCCATCGATTCATTTCCAGACGTGGAAGCGTACCGGTATGCTGGTCGGATCAGGGCAGCAATTTTTTAGGGTGTCCTAACCAATTACTTCATTACGCAAGAAGTGCGTCAACCAGACTTTCTATTCGCTGGCATCTGAGACTCCCTCTCAGTCCACATTTCAATGGCCTGGCGGAGGCTGGCGTTAAAAGTTTTAAAACTCAATTTGTTCGAGTTGTCGGCAACCAGAAGTTGTCCATCATGGAGATGTCCACCCTAATCTGTCGCATAGAAGCTGTACTTAATAGTCGCCCTTTATCTACTGCCTCTTCAGACCCACACGATCTTCAACCTCTTACCCCTGGGCATTTTTTGACCCTTAAACCCCTTAAATTCCTGAGTCAGATTTGTCCGAGGTTCCTCTAAATCAGCTTTCGAGATGGCAATAGGGTATTTGACAAATTTTAGAAAAGAGTTTAGAATGATACATAGATCCCTAATTTGCTATGCAAAATTGTTAAAATAGTATATTTTATCATGGAACACATTTAAAATCAAGTTTTCTTATTTCCGATTTGAATTTGCCGCTAAAACGCTCATTTCTAGCATGGCGTTGCAATGACGTCACAGCGCAGTAAACTCGCGGACAGATACACTGCACTCAAGTGTTTATTTGTTTTTGGTCTGTGTTTTTACTGTTTTTTATGTAAAAAAATGTCCTATAAGTGGTGTGTAGTGCCTGAGTGTTCGAATACTAGCATAAAATCACCTAAAAAAACTATTTATTCATGTGCCTACAGCAGTAAAATAATGGAAAAAGTGGCTAGAACTTGTTCGAAGAGACTCAAGGGCCTCACCTAATACATCTTCACTTTACATTTGTGAAGATCACTTTGATGTGAGTATAACTAAATTGTTTCTATCAATTTATCTCACGTTTTCTTTAGTATATATAACTATTTCGTAAATGACGATGAAATTTGTAAGGTTATGTTTATTACAAGGGGTCAACAACTATAATAGGCAGAAAGGTGTACAAATTTTTAGGCGGTGCTAGGCAGTTATTAGGCAGGACTAGGGAGTACCTCTAAATGGAGGATTAGGCAGTGCACATGCACGCTAAATGTAGGACTGAGCAGTGTATATGCAAGACTAGGCAGTGCATAGGCAGGACTAGGCAGTACCTACGCAGGACTATGCAGTGTAACCTATGCAGTACTTCAAGTATTTTTTGCCTACCTGTCCCTCCCTCGGTTTATTGCATGATTTTTATTTTTGTTTTTTTCAGATAATGAATCTATTGTAATGGCATATTAACAAAAAAAGCAAAACAACTTAACCTCAAAATTTAAATAAGTAAAAGTAGGCGAACAACATCGTAAAAAAACTTTCAGTTATATACAAAACAACTTATCGAATACTCTCAACATTTTAACGTTTCTAAATTCCGCATAACAAAAATCACTGTTGTTGGCAAAGAAGCCTGCCACCATAAAGGAGTTCAGCATTGGCAAGTTGGAGCTATCAGCTTTGGAGAATCCGTTTTCCATTGAAAATGTTTTTTATAAGCAAACACACAAAATAAAATCTAATTTAAGAAGATAATTCGCACTTTAAACCAAAGCAAACATTACCTTCCATAAGAAAATAACACAGAAAATAGGTTCGTTCGAAGCGTTTACTGTTTTGTGACGTCACTCGCAGCTGAATGGTAGACCGCCTGTTTTGAATCACGTGGCTAATTGTTTTAATTCAATGAATTTATTTAATTAAAAGAACTATGAATTTGAGAAAAAATTAAACAAAAAAGTTTGTTTTTAGCATTCCCTAGACCTAACGAGATATCTAAAAATAAATATATATTTATTTTTTACTACTGTCACCCTATTAATCCAAAAACTACATAATGATTTTTGGAAAAGGTATTCTTTAGAGTACTTACATAAGCTACCACAGCGACACAAGTGGGCTGATTCGTTCCCAAACATCAATTTAACTGATTTGGTTATCATATCGAGTGACCACATCCAATCTATGAACCTTTGAAATGGCCTGTCGGTCGGCTTCTTGAATTGCATCCGGGCGGAGACGGTAAAGTGCGTGTAGCGACGGTACGAACGGCTACCGGCGTTTACCAGCGGCCAGTCGTATAACTGTGCCTCTTGCCAAATTAAAAATAATTCAGTTTTCTACCTATTAATCTCGGGTTATTTATTTTAATAGGTAATTTTTTTATTTAAAAATTTTTGTTTATTTATTTTTACCTTTTTCGGGTTTTCGTTATCTATAAATAAACTTACGAGACCTATCTACTTTTTATTCATTTATTGTTATCGGTCGATCATTTTTTTTCTTATACCTATACCTATCCTGCTGATATTCTAAAATTGTGTGCTTTGGAGGCCAGTTATGTTAGCTCGCGCTAAATTTCGCGGTATATTTTTCGGCGCTTGGGACATGCGCAACAAGAATCAGAGAGATTCCTTCACGACCGCCTCGAGAAAACGGCGTATTAATTACTTTCTCCAATTTATTACAATTTTCTATATTTGAAAGTGCTCGGTTTGTAGACTAAAAACCATAGAACTGGAATCTTCAGCCCTTCAGCTACGTGGTGGTATCGTTAGATCCTGACAGGGGCCCCTGAGACGTGAAGAAACTGGCTGCACATCGGTGAGTATACCCTTGTTTTCGACTTTCAGTTATGTGATTACAGCGATTTTCTTATTGACTCTTAATTTTCGTGATTCCGTATCAATTATTATTATGTTTGTTCGCGATTTCGTTTAATAAAATTATATACAGTCCATTGCAGTGGCGTATATAGAAAAAAGTTTCGGAGGGGGGCGAGATTATTTCGGGGGGGGGGGAGCGAGACCCCATGAGGCCGTATTTTATGCAATTTTATGTTTATATTTATAAAATATGTGGAAAATATCTCAAAAATATACTTTATACGCCACTTGTCCATTGAATATCGTTTTTATTACTACGGGCAAACACTCATTTATAGACTTACTTGAAATTTAGTGAGAAATTGTTGAACTTTTGTTTACGAACAAAACATTTTGAAACATTCGTAAAAATTACAGTAACAAAAACGGAAAATTGAAATATAAAAAATATAAAAACGATCATAAGCCATGTTCCGCTCGCAAATGCTTTTTAAATGTGAGAGGAGTACTATAACAGCCTTTTTTTCTTTTTTATATAAATTCCAGCATTAGCTTTTATAGCTTTAGTCCCAAAAATATTTGGCTACAAAGTGTACTTAGACTTGCTCGGATCGTAAAAGATTGGATTGACTTTTATTTTGTCTCATAAATCTCTTTTAGAGAAGCGAAAAACGATAGAAAACTCTTGCTTGCTTGCAGTGGCGGATCAATCTTTTATTGACATAAAACCTTTATTATTTATTTCCAGTAAAAAATAATCAATGCTTAAAACGGAATTTTTTACCAAATTAAACTTTTTTTAAACGATTCCACAAAATTTTACATTTTTTAAGAATTTTACACAAAAATTACATGACTTCTCAAAAACTTTTGCCCGCATTTTTACCTTCCTAGCCCGCGCAGCAATGATTAGAGAAGGTATTGTTTTCGACAAAAAAATTTTTTTTGAGATAACGCCGCAAATGTGTTATTTGGGTGTATTTTGATCATTTCTAGCAATTTCGTGGTGATGTCTGTCTGTGTGTATATTTTATTCCGTAACAGGCTAGCTCCTAAACCGCTGAACCGAATTTCATGAAATTTTCAGGTAAAATAGTGTTCGGCACTAATTTTGCTAGTTTTTTGCGCAGTAAAAAATTTAAAAAATGCTAACTTTTGAACGGAGAGTTGCATTAATATGCCGTTTTCGAATTATAGTTGAGCAGATTTTTCTCAAAAATTTGTGTCATAACAAAAAACTTCGTTTAAAAGATATTTACAAAAAACCTGATTTTAAGGTTAATATAGCATGGAGTTTACTTGGTGTGTGCTAATCGGCTAGGAAGGTATCAGATCCGTAAAGGATCCATTTATTTTTGCATGTTGTAGCAAATTTCATTGCCCAAATTTGTTAAAAACCGCAAGAAAAAATTATTTTTTATTTTTGCTGGCTCCTTGGCCTTTCCACCCTTCCCCCCGCCTCGGGTATCCTGGATCCGCCACTGGTTGCCCCTATTAAAGTGCATACTCAAGACAATGAGCTTACAATACCAAATTTAAACTTTAAAAAACCCAAGAGGACAGGTTGTACATTATCCTAATGTAAACCTGGTGATAGCGAAGGTCAAAATAAGGAAAGTTCAGATAATATGGGGATCGACACTTCCTTATTTTAAAAATATAGAATATTTAAAGTAAGAAAAAGGGGATGAAAAGGGTTTTACAAGAAAAGACAATCGAGTTATTATACGGTTAATTATGATCCAAAAATGTAATATTCCTTTTTTTTTAAACAAATGAAGTTGAAGAACAGGCTTTAACACGTTGACTGCTATGAGGTACGGGGTGTGTGCCTCCCCCAAATGTTACATTTATGCGCCGAGGCACATATGTTTATGATAACTTTTATTTAGTAAGGTACGGCGTATAGCCCTCAAACGCCTATACTTCCCATGAAAACTAATTACGCGCGGCACAATAGGCAAGATGTGAGAAAAAGCACTCGATTTTTAGTTAGGATTTTTTCATCATAAATATGTATTGTGGGTTCGAATCTTTTTCACAAAACCCACAGACCCTTTGGCAAGGAAGGACCACAGTTTCCGTTCTCATGGCGGCAGCCAACGTGTTCAACTAACTTTCATACATTGCCAAAAAATTTTATTTAAAACGTAAACAGTTTTTCATTAAAAAATTTGACAGTACAACTTTATTAAAATAAGTTTTATTTCTAAATATTGCTCTTTATCTGATCCAGGATTTTACCAAATTTTATATTTTCACTTTTGTAATTTTATAACCAAAAAAGTTAAAAAACCGTTAACTTTGATGCTTTGTATCTTGATAACGAAAGAGTCTTACATAACATTTTTGCTTGTTTTAAACCCTCCTAGGACCTACTAACACATGTACAGTCACGGACCTTTTAAAATGCCGCGTTCGAAAAGAAAAAATATTTTCATTTGCAATTAGGAAAATCAGTTTAAACCAAACCAAAAAACTAGTGAAACTAACCTCTGTATGTATACATACATATTTAAAAAACTCTGGTAAATGATAAATTTTGACAGAAAAAAATACGCCAACAATTTAAAAAGTCCCTGACTACATGCATTAGAATCGTTAATCATAATTAATTGTCATTAGAGAAGTTATTGTTTTCTCATATGAAAAGTTTAAACACGTGATATATAATTTTGCTAATAACGTTAAACTTTCTAACTAAGGAATGAGAGAAAATACAGTTCTAAATGAGTTAAAATTAAACTTCTGTTTGGTAAAGAAGATAAGTTTTAACTTTAGCAGCTATTATTATTTTGGTAGATTTAGGTATTGAAACTGGATGTAAAATCAAAATAACTTAAAAGTTTAATCTTTCTTAGAAGCAATAAACCAAACCGTAAGCAAGCATTTGCAGAATTTCTAGAAGCTTTTAGAAACAGGCAAAGAATAGAGGTGTCGGGTCAGAAGAACAATTTCAATTTGGATTAATAGGCATTGAATTTAACATTTGACGATGTGGAAAGACTCCTTAAAAATGTAAAAAATTTAATTTGTAGAGAAGTTTTATAAAGAAATTTAGAAAACATAACTCGTAAAAATAGAAATATATGTGAAAAAAAAACAGTGAAAAAAACAATGTACAATGAAGCCTTGAAACCCTTAATCAAATAGAAAGACTACAAAATCAAAATCAACTAAAAAATGTAAGATCAAAATAATTGGGAATAACATAAATAACCATTTTACCTAAATTTTAAACCCCCTTAAAGACACATCCCACTTTCAGCGGTTTTTCTCCTATTTGCGTCTTCAGCTGGTCGTTAATTCGTAAAAACTAGTGCTTGACAGAAAAAGATAAAAACTGTGCTTTAAAATACAAGACAAAAAAAGAGCACACCAGCGTAAGCCAGAGATGAGTCGACATTAAATCCTTTAGAAGCCAAAATTTTACTGTATTAAAAATTAAAAATATTTTTCTAAATGTGTTTAAATGACAGATTATTTAAATACAACATTTATAAAACTACAGCGAGACTGAAAACTTGCCTAAAAACAAGTCGCTACTTGCCATACACTTTATCTTCTTAAACTAGTCTTGCATGTGAATAATGCATAATATATAAAAAGTTATAAATTGCTAAAAAATCTTTATCTTTTAATCCCAACTCAACGGGTTATTTTGTGGATTGACAAAACTGGTCATCCTTTAGAATTCCACGAGTAAAAAAATGCTTTTAGTGGTAGGATTTTTACAAAGCTTCAAGCGTTTCTGACGTAGAGAGAAAGGTAGACGTAGACTAAAAGGCTTTCTCATGAAGGGACCTAACTAGAAAATTACGAAAATTGACATATTTTTACCAAGAGAAGCATAACGGATGACATCACTAAAGAGCAACTGATATGGTACGGCGATGTACAACGCATGAACGATGAAAGATTACCAAAGCAGATTCTAGAATGGCAACCAATAGGGTGCAGAAAAAGGGGGCGTCCTGAACTAGAATGGCAACAGTCAACCCAAAGATCAATGATTAAATAAAATCTGACAGAAGATGATTGTCAGGATCGAAGGAGGTCGGACAACGTAGAAAAACGTTCTAGACCGACATAGTAGTAGTAGTACATATTTTGCCTTCTAACTGTTCTCATGCATTTGAAAATGATCAATAAAATCACTTTTGGTCTAACTGCAGAAACACTTACCCGTTTTTCGTATTTAGCCCTCCTGACAAATTTACCAAACTGACTCTTCGTGACAAAGACGCAAAGATGTATTCCATAGCAAAAGATTACATTGGAAATTAGCAGTAAAAGTTTATCAAGTTTTTTACATCTGCACCATTAAAAATTCTGTTGGTGTATATATGGCTAAGTTTAATGCCTTGCCTAATTTCTTGTAAAAGTTCTGGGTTGGAAACCCTAATTCCAGTGATTATGTTCTTGTAAGTTGTACAATTTCCAAATGTTTTAGCCTAAATTACCCACTTCTAAAATTTTAGCAATTTCAAATTGGTCTTTTGTTTAATTGCTATGTAAAATAATTTTAATTTTCCAGGCATTAACCAAGTGGTTTCTGGAAAATGTTATCACTTTACCTTACTCCCTATTACAGATGATAAAGTACCAATTTATGTGAAAATTTATCTTTATTAAAATCATGCTTTATCATAAAGGTATTTCTGACGTTTTTGTTTTATCCCTTTTCTAAATACCTAAAACTCTACTTTAAATAATAACCATCCTATTTTTAGACAACATAATTATAGTTAGAGTTTTAAAATTTTATTTTCGTTTTTGTTGATCTGTTTAAAAATTACAATTTTAAAAAGAAGCTATGTGAATGCCCCAGAAGCAAAGGGTGCCATAATAGGCTATCTAAAAAATGTCTATTAGCATTAAAGAAAAAGCTTGCTAGAATAAGCTCCTACTGTGGAACATATTCGGCAGAGCTGAGGTCGACTCAAAAATTTAAACAGTTCCTCTAGGGCGGTCAGGCATCCCGTTTCATTGGGATTTGCCCGTATTTGGACCGCTGAGTCCCGAGTCCCGAAATGAACCTCTTCGAGACGCCAAATGTCCCGATTTTTCTTTTATAGTTCAGAATCTGAAGTTAAAAATTTTTACCAAAAAACATGTTTTATTCCGTTTGTTCCATTAATCCTTTTTTTGGTGCCCATCGTTATTTTTACGTTTTGTTTTTTAGCGGAAAGTGTTTGTTACCCTCTAATGTCCTTTCTAAAAAAAACATTTTGTTTTCATGATAAAAATGTCCCAAAAAATTTGTTTTTGTTGTCCCGAAAACTTATTCTTAAACCTGGCAACCCTAAGTATTTCATTCAAAATGGTCGATTGCTTGTTTTAAGGGACGACATACAGTAATAAGGAGATACGCGATCCTTTAATGGTTTTGTTGAATGAACTAAACAGCTCAAGTTAAATCTTCGTCATCACCATTATTATAATTATCATCCTCATCATGATCATCATCATCATCGTCGTCATTAACATCATCCTCATTATTATTATCCCCAAGAATTGCACGGTAGTGGGCAGAAGAATGGAACAATAAATGACTGGATTTGTTCATGTTATTTACATGCGAATTACATTTTATTGGTTATTGTCTTTATCTTATTCTTCAAGTGGCATTACCCCCAAAGCCTGATTAATCAAAGCCCTCCATTCTGGCCTCTCTGGTACGACTCTTCGCCACTTTTGTATTACTATAGTCTTGTTGTCATTTTCGACATCGTCAATCATCTTTTTTCGGGTCTCTCTCTTACTCTGCTTCCTACAGGTCTCCAGTGCATAATTTTTCTTAGTGTTCTTGTCTTGTTTGACCTTTAATAAATCTCACGATGTCTGCACCACCTATTAACTGGTCTAATTCATAATTCATCCGTATTCGCCAATAGCCATCTTCTGCTTGCATTGGTCCAAAGTATTTTTCTTTAATTATTTTGGTTGTTCTTCATTCGCTTTTGTGTTCATGACTTATACCCATATGTCACTACAAGTGTCACTATATTGTATTTTTTTTGTTTAAGAAATATCGTAAGCATCTTTGACTTGAGCAGTTTTTGATAAGCGTAAAAGACTTTGTCTTCGTTGATTATTATTTGGGTTATTTCTTCAGTACTAAAGTTTTCTTTGTTTATATTTTTTAGATACAGTTTAATTTTTTTTTAGTTTCAGTTTTTGATATAATTAGCTTAATTGGCACGTTTATTTAGCTATAGGCACTACACTAGCAGATAGGTTAAATAATAGTAAACATTTACAGGGTGATAATTTTTCAGGTGTCACGTCGCCTTTGCCCCCGGATTATTTTTCTTGTAAGCCACTGGTAGATTTTGAAACAAGAAATAAAACTCTTTAACATTAAAATTATGTATGTATGAATTTTGAAACACCCTTGTATACGCAACTTTATTATCCCTTTTCTAAATTATTTTCCGTCTTTTAATAAAAAGCTAATGCCATACAAATTCAAAAATTTGGCACCAAGCTACAATGCGCGAAGCAGTGACATGCGCAATAGACACAGACTGATCTCGTTGCCGGGTTTGAAGCAAGACCATGTGTAAATCGTCCGTAACAAAAACTTTAATATTTCTATTAAAACTCAACACAAAATTCTAATTATAAATTATATAAATTCAGTGAACAACAACCTAGCTATTACGTGGAACGGTAAAGAAGCAAGAAGAAGCGGGCCCGCTAGCTGGAAAACACCGTCGAAGATTAAAGAAATATAACGTTTTACCCGAAATTCACCCCTTTACACACACAACCCTGTATATCAATTGCTTTGTGTCAAGCAGCCTTAATTCATGCGAATTTCCTAATAATCACTTTCTGTTTGAAAGTTTGCTCTGATTCAGAGATCCCAAGCAGAAATTTATGGTTATGCACTATATCTTATTGCCTTTGCGTCAGAATTCGCTAAATTGATTGTTGGTGTTAAGCTATCAGTTGCCCAGTTGTTTGCTAATCAATAGACGCAAAATACTTTTTGGAAAAGCTGTAAAGTCACCACATCCAACACATATATATTTCTATATAACAATATCATAATATAAGATATTTTTAGGTACCTATTATCACCAAGCTTGTGTGTGTGTGTGTGTGTGTTAAAGGAATTTAGATACTTGCATATGATCTTGTTGACAACAAGGCATATTTTACGCAGTTTTGCGTTCTCATCAACAATTGCTGACATACGGAGAAATTGGTAAACCAGAGCTATTGGGCTAGTTAAATGAGTTATCTACAGATAATTATAAATTATGAACAACTATTGAAACAACAAAAAGATGACGACGAGACTACTGAGGCATAACACAAAGTCATATCAAACATCATCTATGCAAGACTAAACCCTTAAGTTGAAAAAGAAGTCGGAAATTATCAGTGTGGATTCCGAACAGGATGATCAACAGTCGACCAAATCTTTGTTCTTCAGCAAATTTTAGAAAAGACCCTTGAATTTAATATTAACAAATATTACATGTTCGTCGACTTCAAGGCAGCATATAACAGCATAATTAGGATTGGACTCCACGATGCAATCAATGATTCCGAAAAAAAATAATAAAACTTGTTAAAAGACCAACGTAGTAAGCACAGTAAGACTGCATAATACGAAAAGTAGAAACTTTGAAAGCAAAAATAGTTTAACACAAGGCGATTGCTTGCTTACTCTTTAACATCGCCCTCGAGAAAGTTTTCAGAGAGTCTAATATTGATACCAATTGCACTATATTCTACAAATCGGTACAGCTACATGCATATGTTGACGATGTTGGCGTTACTGCACGATTTTTTTCCACTCTTAGAGAGTCATTTGTGTCACTTACAAATGCTGCTTAAAATACGAGCCTATAATTCAACGAAGCCAAAACGAAGCTTATGGTAGCATCAACAGCAGAACGCCACAGAAATATTGGTCAAAACCTTACCATCGGTAGTGAAAACTTTGAAGCATCGAATACGGTGTAATAACACTGATTAATAAAAATGTCCAAGAAACTTAACCTAATTTTTTTAATAGTTTTGTACTTTTTATGTTTTTGTTGTGTTGATTTTCTTTATAGCCTAGAATAATATTGTTTGTGTTTAGTGTTGCCAACAGAAAGTGTCCCGCCATGGCTGTCCTCCTACTCGCAGTGATTTTTAAAGACGATTCTCTTAAGGGCTGGGATCTATTTTATAACGACATTCGTGCCCTGTACATATAAACTCAAGGTGTTACATAATTTGCATCAGTTGCCTCCAAATATTGAAAATAAAGTCCATGAATATCGAGACTGACTCGTTATCGTGGTTTACTGGCCAAAATGAATTTCCAGAAGCCGCTTCGCCGCAAGCCGCAACTGATTCCAAGTCCATGAATCAGGATTACCCAAACCACAATTTGCATCATGAAATACAAGAATCGATGTATCCAGCTTGCATCGCAACGTGTTTTATGGTGCATCGGGTACTTAACGCTTTAACGTTTTTGTATAGTAGCTTGTATAAAGAGAAGATAAATAAAAGTTTATGTTCGATAAAGTTAAAGATTGTTTTTCTTGTCATAAAACTCGAGATCGCAAACAAGAAAGGATTTTCAGGATGACTTTATATAAAATAAAGTTGGTACGTCTGGAGAATGAAAAGTGCTTTTACTAGGATGAATTTTAAATAGCTATCACTACGGACGGAGTACGATGTGCAAAGTATAGTAGTGTCCATAATAAAACTCAAGTATTTAAAATACTTATAGACAGAGACTGATTGTATCTGATTTACAAATGAGATAGTAGAATTAAACATAAACATCACTTCCAAATCTTTAAAAATCTCAGACATGTTTAAAATTTATGGTGTAGTCGTAGAGGATTTTGGTCTTTTTAGGAGAATGTATGAATGTACGGTGATGACGGTTAGCACCCTTAAAGGATCTAACCTGGCACCTAGGCCGCCTTTCGGAGCCTGTTGAGCACCACGTACCTAATGTATTCGACGTGATATTAATTTTAATACTATGTAGTAATATAGAACCCAGTTGACAAATTATATTTTAGACAAGAAACTTAGTCATTATGATATACCACATAATGCCATGGTTGTAGCCTTAGACCACTGATGGGTCATAAACATTTTGACATAATCAACAGGGTACAGAGAGCCACAATGTGCCCGCACTAGCTGTTAGCTCCAAATAGGCACTCCGTATACCCTGTCCCAAGTGGCACTTTCCTGAATTGCTAGGCCACCGAATCCATTTAGAGAATCACCAGATTAACCCATCCCCTTTACCATAGATGTTATCTAGTGTGATCCCAAAGGTTCCCAGTTTAAATAGTTTTTCTGTTAACATGGGTCGAAATCCCTTTAGTCACCTCTTACGACAGGCCTAGGGGTTACATTGATGCTGTTCTTATCTGCGGACACGATACAGATCAGAGTGAGACTTTACGCAACCTTTGGATGGATTTAATGGTAGATTGTTGTCAGTACACCAACGATATATGGAGCCAAGAGCGTTTTAAAGATTTAGACCTGAATAATGATCCTTGATTTTTGTAAATATTTTCAAGTCATCTGCATAAAATAGTACTTCAACTTCGAGATCCTCCACAATACTGTTAATAAAAAGCATAAACAAAAGCGGGCCCAAGATAGACCTGTGCGGCACACCTGATAACACCGAAAATCTCCAAGAGGCCCGACCATAACACTCGACATATTGACAGACCCCTCAAGATCAGAAGAGTAAAAACTAACATCTGAAGGTAAAAATCGGGCGGAGCTAAATTTATTTAGAAGTAGTTTGAGATTAAGCTTATACAGCATGTTCGGCAGATGAACCGTCAAAATTTTTTGGGATATTGTTGGGGTCATTAGCTACCGTTTCAACCTTGGAACTTGGGTCCTTAGAGTCACGGCTAAAGAGATATGAATTTTTTTTTCTAAAGTTACCCAAAATCCCACCTTTAAACCCTCGTAAGCTTTTTATTAGTGACTGCAAAAGCATAATTTTTTTCTATTATTCTGTAATCTTATGCTACTTCAACTAATTAATAGATTTGTTAAAATTTATGTACCAAAGGGACATACGAGGTTTTTTATTGAAGAACATTAGTGATTTTGTGAAAGAAAATCAATTTCAAAATTAAAAATTAAAAAAAGTATCTTTTAAACTTCATTTTCTTTTAAAAACTTCTCTAGTTGATTACCTTTCTAACGTTATGCTACAAATTGATTAAAAAAAACAATTCTGCTTTAAAATACGGATATTCCGTGAGACGGGCAATAATCGTTCGGACTTGATAAGAAAAACAATTTGAAGTTTATGATCGTTTCGAACAAAATTTATAAATAATGAACACAATACATTATTGTTAAAAGTTTAACTTTTGTTTAAGTAGGTAAACGATCATAAACATCAAATTGTTTTCTTACCAATTCCAAACGAGTCTCGCCCTTCTAACGGAATATTCGTATTTTAAAGCAGAAATTATCCATGAGTTTTTTTTATGAGAAGTTTTTAAAAGAAAATGAAGTTCTCAATTGTCGACACTTTTTTTGATTTTTAATTTTGAAATTGATTTTCTATCACAAAATCACTAATGTTCTTCAATAAAAAACCTCGTATGTCTCGTTGGTACATCAATTTTAACAAATCTATTAAATAGTTGAAGAAGCATAAGATTACAGAATTATAAAAAAAAATGGTGCTTTTCCAGACATTAACCCGTAACTGATGATGTCGGGTGCAGAATACCCAGGCAAAACTTTAGCACGCCACCGTCAAGAAATAACATGCGCGAAAGCGCTCGCCGCGTATCTACCTTTTAGTCAGTTCACCGAGTTCCCTCAAAGTGTGCGTGGGCGACCTTGATCCATGAATTACTTGTTTACCGACAATTGTTTTATATTTAGGGTATTTTTTACCCGTCCTCACCAGTAACGTTACAGTTTTTATTGAGGTCACTGCCTTTTTTGGTGTATATAATGGCGACCAAAAGACAGTCCATGAAGCAAACTGACTGATGAGGGAGATATTAAAGACGCAAATTTTCAAAGTGACCACGTGAGTGCATCTGAGCAGGAAGCATCGGAGAATGAGGACTTTCCTTTTTCTTTATGCAATGTAGACGAGTACAGTGTCCCTCCATCAAGCTTTATATCACCGTTCCCAAACTACCAATCGGATGACCAGTCTTCGTCAGATGCTGATGAACCACTGGCAAAAAAACAAAAACGCTTACGGAAGCAGGTAAAGAACGTACCGAAGCAAAAGTGGTTTTGTATGGGCAAAAGAAGCACCTTCTTCAAATGCGCGCACCAGAAAACACAATATTATCTCCCACCTTCCAGGACGAATTGGTCCTGCAAAAGCTCTTGGTACTTTTTGCATGCCGCAGTCTTCATGGGAACTTTTATTCAATACAGAAATTTTGAATGAAACAAACCAATGAGAAACTGGCGATGATTCGAGAAACTTTGTCCGATAAAAGCCGTACTGATTTTGTTGAATGTCAGCATGGTAAACAGCTATGTTATTTTTAGTGCATGCCCAGGAAATTCAAAAGGTTCCCGGCTAAAATACATCAAAATGGACTAAAGGACTTGTGGAGCTTGTTATCTCAATCAACGGCTCCTAAATGCACGTCTACCTCGCGAATTACGCTTGAACATTGGCAGAATATTGCAGAAACCACTTCCAGTAGAAGCCAGACATGACGAACAAGCAAGTGAGATGCAGGAAGTGCCCGGTTGGCTTGGATCGAAAAACAAAGAAAACCTGTGGTTCGTGCCAGACACCAATTTGCAAAAGTTGTATAGTTCCGATGTGCCGAGAATGCGGTTAATAAAACCTGAAATTTTATTTTCATAGAACATTTCAAAGAGTAATAATATTTTTATTAGTTTTATATATCTAGAATACAAGTTAAAACCTGTTTTTTATTTGTTAAATAAATTTTTTGTAAAAAAATGCGATTTTTTAACTACATGTATTATTTTTTTGTAATTTTTTCACTCAATTATCAATTGAACTCTACTAATCAAGTTAGTAACTTTTTTGCAATCTGCAACACCTTGGTAGCTAAAGTAAGAATAACTTTGTTGATTATCATTGAAATATCCAATTTATTTTCATTTGGCAACATAGGAGAGCCTTAACAAAGTCTGGGTTTCTGTAACCCAACCTCACCAGTTATGTGCTAATAATTTGACCTCACCAGTTACGGGTTAATAAAAAGCTTACGAGGGTTTAAAGGTGGAATTTTGGATAATTTGAGAAAAAGAAATTTAAATTCATATCTCTTTAGCCGTGACTCTAAGGACCCAAGTTCCAAGGTTGAAAAGATAGCAAATGACCCCACAATATCCCAAAAAATTTTGATGGTTCATGTGCCGAACACCCTGTATATAACGCCTTTGAGAAATCGGTGTTAACTATGGCAATCTGTTTACACTCATCAAAAGCTTTCTTAGAAAATTTAATAATCGATACAAGTCTATAGTTCTTAATCTTATTAGTATCCTAGGCGGGAGCGATCTTAAAGACTTTTAGGATCTAGGAGATTTTGATGGAGCGATCGACATATTAAACAGCTTAAACAGAGACACTTTAACTACGGTAGCACAGTCATTAAGAAAAAATTCCGGAACTTCGTCATGACCCACAGTGTCCTTTGGTTTGATCTTTTTTAGGTATTGATAAATGTAATCCTCAGCAAAATAATTATAAGTAAAGCTTGAGGCAGAAGCATCATAAAGATTTATACTTCTGTAGATATAAAGGATTCCTGAAAATATTATGAAAATAATTTAACAATTTCTCCCGCATCCTCCATAGACTTGTCCGAGTGGTTGATTCTTGTCGTAGGTAAAGATGAAATTACCTTTCTTAGATTTAATACACTGCCAAAAAGATGCGGGATTTGTTTTCATGTCCTCCTGTATCCTAGCACAAAAAGCTTTGTAACTCCTGTCTATGTCTTCCTTAGTCCATATCTCAAATTATGAAAACTAGCCAGCACTGTAAGACGTTTACTCAATTTTTTTCCACATCTTATTTTTAAACCAAGCTGCGTTTACTCTATTTGGTTTTTGTTACATGTGTTTAATCACACATCAAAAATATGGAGAAAACGCTTCTATCCTTCCTTAAGACTGAATGTAAAAATAGGGCTTGGAGTATCAGCTGATTTATACAGGGGCAAAGCCTGTCTTTTTTAAAGGCCTTAAAATGTCTAGTGAATGAGTGCCTAAAAAAAAACTCTGCCAATATATGGGCCCCTAAGCTCACACTAGGTACTATAGTTATAGTTTACATGTGAGCTAATATAACTAAAAACTGAAATATATTTTACTCAACTCCAGAGTAAATTACCTTTTGTTTGATACCACACAAGCCATGTTTTGACTTAAACTAAAATTTTTAAAATCTACCCCCACCCTTAAAAAAAACAAAAACTAAAATGTATTTTGTTAAACTCCGGACTCAATTACCTTTCGTTTGATATCACACAAGCCACATTTTCACTTAAACTCTAATTTTTGAAATATACCCCCAACCTTTTTTTAAAATAAATTAAAATTTATTTTGTTTAACTCCAGACTCAATTACCTTTCGTTTGATATCACACACGCCATATTTGCACATAAACTCTAATTTTTTAAATCTACCCCCACCCTTTTATTCGGTTTGTGTTCGGTGGATTTTGTTCATTTTTAAATGGGACCATCTCGACCCAAGACCCAGCCGAGGTACCAAATTTCATTAAAATCGGCCAAGCGGTTTTTGAGTTATGCGCGTTGGTCGTTACAGACAGACAGACAGACATACAGACAGACAGACAGACAGACGGCGCAACAAAAAAGTTTCAAAATCATCTGAAACGCAAAGATATATAAAAATTTTTCAGCAACTTTTTTTTTCTCGAAAAAATTAGGATCACCATAGCTCACACTACTATAGTATAGTATATGTGTGAGCTAAAAACAAAAACTAAAATGTATTTTGTTAAACTCCGGACTCAATTACCTTTCGTTTGATATCACACACGCCATATTTTCACTTAAACTCTAATTTTTGAAATATACCCCCACCCTTTTTTTAAAATAAATTAAAATGTATTTTGTTTAACTCCAGACTCAATTACCTTTCGTTTGATATCACACACGCCATATTTGCACATAAACTCTAATTTTTTAAATCTGTGGGTAAAATTTGGAAAAAGATCAAAATGAAAAACATTCTTTCATAATGCAAAAACCAGCAGAAATTAAAATTTTATGAAGAAGAAAAGAAGATATTTCATTTTACTAACCTACCTATTTAATAATACCAGAAGTTAATCAAAACCATTTTTGGGAACAGTGACTCCAGTTTATTGAGGTAAACAAAAGATAAGTAGGTTCGATAGGAAATACGAGATAACTGAAAATGTTTGGCAGCTACCCACTTATTAGCTTTTATGGATTTCAAGCCCGGCCCTCCATTAGGATTTTAAGGGTTTTACAATGTGGATTGAAAAAAAAGCTAATTCCTATTTTGTTAAAATCCCTTAAGCGATTTTTTTATCGCTCTGAAAAGAATTAAAATGTACAATGTCAAAGAAAGCTTTAAAAAGAAATTTTTATGCACTTTGAAATTATTATTTAAAAAGTATTTTATACCTTCGGGTCACAGGTGCTTAACAGTTGGCTTGTTCGAGACCATAAAATTTCACACTTTGAGCAATTTTAAATTTATTGTAGATTCTATTGAAGTTAATATTTATTTCAGGTTATACACTGTTGCATTTCGTAAACTTTAAGCCAGGTGTCCACTTTTCAATAAATTTTCGTCAAGGACTGACTGGCAAATTACTTACTAGTTACTACAGATATTTCCGAATGGTCTTAAAAGTATGCATTATAAAAAAATGCGGAAAAAATAATTTTGGTTATTACAGGTAGTTCTTTGGATCACACCCGGCGTCTAAACTAAAGACACTCATCGTAAAGGCAGTAAAGCTTGCTTTACGATGAGTGACCTTAGTCTAAACGTACTGGCAAATGGTGGGTGTTAAAAATAATTAAAAATGGAGTCGTCTTTAGGCCTCGTGCACATATGCATACAGAGCTGAAACTAGTAGTGTAAACGAAAGAAACAATTGCTAGCACTCTGTTATTTTGAGTATGTTTCAAAACATTTAAAAACAGTCAGATTTGCAAAACAATTTAAATAAAGTGCACACACGGCAGCAAGTACCTACTTGGTGAAAAACTTTTACAATTTACTAGAAAGTGCACACTTAGCTTAAAAGGACCTGACGATTTATACCTACCACACTACTAAGTGTACCCTGTAATTGTACCTGAGTTGGGGTTTTGAACCAAAGTTTTTAAATTTAAATGGGAATGTTTTCCAAGCTTTGCTTTTCAGACCTCGTTCCTCGTTTTGAGAGGAAAAGTTGGCATTACGCTTTCGACTTATTAAAGCGTTGTGGAAAAATTAAACTTTTTAGTTATAAGTGTTACTCAGAGATATTAGAAGAGCTAGAGATTAGTTGAAAACATGGTAAAAATGGTTCGGCACTGGTAGGCAGCCTAACAAAACTTTCTTATGCTTTGAGTTTATCAGTGCCTTGTCGAAATGTGTCAAAATGTCGGAAATTGAAAGTTAATGTTATTTTTGTTGTGTTTTTGTTGAAAAAGAAAGAAACTCTGAGACTTTACTAACTCTAATAAAAAAAGTTATGTTTTAAGACTCTGAACAGTTTTTAGCAGATATATTTCTTCCCAAATTTAATTTAAAAAAAAACGAGCAGAAAAAAAATAAACATAAATAGTAGTTGACAATCCCTTGGCCAGTCTAAACCAGAGAACGAAATATCAATGGTTAAAAAGGCCGGGACGGCGACCATTTTTGATTTGCCGCTTTTACTTTGGTCAAATCCAATCTGTAAATGTTCTATTATCCGTGGTTTTACTATGTTATATGTAGAACTCAATAAGTTTTTTTTAATACGATTGAAGTTTTTGACATTAGCTCGATGTAAATGTCGATGTCAATATCAAGTGTTATTAAATTGGTTGGTAGAAATAGAGGCCCTCGATATATTTTGACAGTTGCTTTAAACCAAAGGTGAGCGACTTCCTTTGACAGTTGTTAGGAAATTTCGTTTTAAATAAAAGACAATAATTGATATCTGTAGTTATCAATAATTTAATGTCAAAAGTTGTTACTGTGCCGTAAATTTCAAAGTAAAAGAATATTAATTATTCTTGTATTCTATAAAAGTATCAACTATGTTCTTGACAATTTCTATGAAGTATGTTTCAAAAGTGTGTAAATAAACAAATAATAAGAAGGTTGACCTGTTAAAAAATTTAAATAACTTAAGAGTAGAAGAATACACAACGCGCAGACAACCAAAAACAATTAAACTCACAATCTGTTGTGATTTTGTTGTTAACATTTTAACTATTTCCTAACCTAAGATATTAAAAATGTCCAGGGTAATAACATAGACAAAGTATGGTATGCCTTAAATTGGTTTAAGACCAACAAAAAATACAGACCACGACTCTGAAAGAATCAGCTTTTGTTTATTTTACATTGGGTCTTATGAGTGAATAGAGATTTATTTGTGATATTTTCAAACTTGCACTACAGATTTCAGCAAAATTCCAGCGAAATTATCCCGATATCCTACCAAACTTTTGTAAGGATGAAACATGAGTAAAAGGTTAAAATCTTGAAGGTTTGACTTTGTCATCTGTGTTCCTCACAGCATTTGTTTTATTGTATGTTTTGTAAAATTTTTTCGATTTTTTTTATGAATTTTTACAATAAAATTCATTTAAAATCCAAAAATGCCAGTGTTAATCTTTTTAAAACCCAATTACACAACAAAAATCATTTTTTGATGATGTAATTTTTGTAAACACATCTAAATAAGTTTTAATAGTTGCCGAATATAAACAAAAAGTTGTAGGTGAGCCGATTACTTTTCACGCAAAAACGAATGTAAATACTGCTTTAAATTTAATTTTGTGTGAGCTAATGAAGCCGCTCTGAAAAATTAAGGATTACTATACAGTTAAAAAAAAATGTTTTACAAGAATATTATAAAAACAATCTCAAAACCGGCATTATTTAAAAAAATATCAATTTTCATTCCAACTTTAATATTTTAAACATAATCAGATGTGGTGTGACGTGACCATTAAAAAGAAATTCAGCCTTCGCTGTGACGTCAACAAAGTTGTAGATCGTGGCCCGTCCATTTTGATAGCCCTGTCTGGGAATCACATCCGACAAATGTACCCAGGGCCTCTAGTAGAAATCAGCTGTTAAATTTTAATGCTAGTTATTTTTCATCAGTTTTATTTTTGTTTTGGTTTGGTTAAAATTTGTATTAAAACTTTTTAAAAGTAATATTACTAAAAGCAAACGTAATTTTTGTGACAAATTTAGACACATAAGCTGATTGGGTCTATAAAATAAAATCGAGAGATGTCAGTTTCGAAACGATCTCCGTTTTGATGGCAGTCGATCATTGATACGATCTCTAAAAAGCGGTAGTAAATGTGGGATTCGGAAACAAAAAAAGAGTAAATAAGTAAAGATGTATTTTAAAAGTGAATTGAAAACGTATTTAGTTCTCCGTAAAAATGTCGTATACAACAGATACCAGGTAATTGTGGGCTAAATGAAGACGTGGTATACCTTAATATTATGAGAAAGCTGAAAAATATAAAAAGTGGAGACTAGAAAAGCACTAAAATTTGTGCTGTCTACAATAGAGGTAAAATGACGATAAAAAGTTTATAAAAAATCTAGAAAGAAAACCTTTAATTAAAAGGAAAATTGTCGTTTAACAATAAGTCGTTGGCCAGCATAGAAAAATTAATTTTTCTTTGCGATGAATCAAAAGGTGAATAAAGACTAAACGAAGTTATTTTAGCTGGCGCGATTAAAGTTAGTAATTTTTAAATAACGAAAACTGGGTTTCAAATTGTTTGATAAACAATAGACAGTAAATAAGTGTGCTTCATAGGTAAATTAGGTAGACCATAATTTTCTCCGGGCGTACAAAACAAATTCTTTTTTTAACACTAATTTTCTAATGTACAGTTCTATATAATTTGTAGAAGTTGTGACGGGTCGAATATTTCCTTGAATGCTAATATTTCAAACAATACTGAACGAAAATACCGTATTAATTTTAAAGTCTGACGGTTTGATCAATCCACAAATCCTTTCTCAAGAAAGTACTTACGAACACTTAATATGAAATTGACACAGTGGCGTTTGTGGTTATTAGGAGCAGATAGACCAACCAACTTTCGACCAAAACTGTCGGGTAATTCATTTTATAGAGTCCTGCGTAAACAAAAAGAATTTTAGTAGATTAGCCAGCTCAAACTGTTTTTTGTTGCTTAACTTATTTCCAGAAAAATATTGCTGCCACTGCTGTACTGAGTGATGGAGAATCTAATTCCTTAGCGTAATATACTCTATATAACTCTATATTTAATCAAATCAAATCAAATCAAAATCAAGACGCAGTGTATGCAATACAAAATCTAAAGCATTAGAATATCTTATCGTTTTCTTCGAAACTTTTATTGCCTTCAATATGTCCACTATAAAATGACAGACTTCGGGATGTTGGAAACCATTGGATATACAAATCCAGTTAACTATACAGAAGTTGCTTATTGTTTGCTCAAAGATAATATATAAGTTAATAATGTTCGAGGCCCTTTGTGTTGTTGTTGTGCGTTTTAAAAAACGTTGCAATTGCATTGCATTTCGATCTTCTTGTGGTTTGTTTGGGTTTCGGATTTCAGAACAATGTCCTAGAATGTGTTAGAACTGCGCGGAATCGTTGAGCAAACGAAGAGACTGTTATAAGCAGTTCAAAATTGTTGGATGAACCCAAATGCATGTTGATAAAATTGCTGTATATACTGCATACTGGCCAGTCTTTTAAAGCAATATTTTGACTTTTTTGACCAAGGATTCTCAAAAAGAAGGACTACAAAACAAACAACACCGAAACATAGATTATCGCCGACAAAGGCTAAGCTTTGGTTAGGCAAGGATTCTTCTTCTTTAGGTCACACTAGAGACCCTAAATACATTTATCATGTCATGTCGCACTATACAAAACGAGAGAAAATAAACGCAGACAGAAAATACAAGTACTTATAAACACTTTATTTGGAATGGACACATTGGTGTGTTCTAGAGCAACAAATTCTCAGAAAAATAAAGCTGCTTTACTAAGTGTTGAAGATTTCAATTTCTTAGCGTGAAATACTGCATTTACTTTATATTTTATCAAATCAAATAAAAATCGAAACGCGGGGGATACAATGAAAGAAATCTAAAACATTAAGATATATTTCCCTTCGAAGTTTTTATTGCTTTCAATATGTCCACTATAAAATGATATACTTCGGGATGTTGGAAGCCATTAAACGTACAAATCCAGTTAAATAAAAAACATGCGTTATGTTTGCTTAAAGTAAATGTAGGCTTTTTTGATTTTAACACGAGGTTCTTACGTAGATAGAGAGTTAAGAAAAAAGTTGTGCGTTTTAAAAAACATTGCAAAATTTTCAGTATTCTTGTGGTTTGTACGGGTTTCAGTTCTAGAATGTTTTGGAACTGCGCGAAATCACTGAGCAATCGATGGGACTAATAAGTAGTAGTTTAGAATTGTTGGTCGAACCCAAATACTTTTTGATAAAATTGACGCATATACTGCATACTGGCCAAGGTTTTTTTAAGAAAAATTTTGGATTTGTTGCCCAAGGATACTCAAAAAGAAAAACTACAAAACAAACAATACAGAAGCATAGATTAACGCCAAAAAAGGCTGAACTTTGGTTAAGCAAGGACTCATCTTATTTAGGTTACACAAGAGACCCTAAATACATTTGATGGATGAGTAACAGCTTTCAAATTTTATCGATAGCTTCCAGGTTACACTATAAATATCGAGAGAAAATAAACGCGGACAGAAAATATTTATTAACAAAATACAAGATAACAATCCGGCCACCCAAGAAAGTACTTATAAACACTTTATTTGAAATTGACACAGTGCGGTGTTCTTTCTAGACCCAAAAATTCTCAAGCCAACTGCTGGGTACTCCATTTTTTAGAGTCCTATGTAAATTAAGTTTAGTAGATTAGCCTTCTAAAACTATTTTTTGCTGGGGGTATTAAATAATGCTAAACTTTTATCCAGAAAAATAAAGCTGCTACTGCACTGTGTTGAAGATTCCAATTTCTTAGCGTGAAATGCTGCATTTAACTTTATATTTTACCAAATCAAATAAAAATAGAAGCGCGAATACGAAGTTTTTATTACTTTCAATATGTCCACTATAAAATAGTATACTTCGGGATGTTGGAAACCATTGAATATACAAATCCAGTTAAATAAAAAAACATATACTCCATACTGGCCAAGATCCTTTAAAGCAAAATTTTGGATTTGTTGACCAAGGTTTCTCAAAAAGAAAAAGTACAAAACAAACAACACAAAAGCATAGATTAACTCCTAAAAAGCTGAACTTTGGTTAGGCAAGGACTCTTCTTATTTAGGTCACACTAGAGACCCTAAATACATTTCATGGATGAGTAACAGCTTTCAAATTGTATCGATAGCTGCCAGGTTACACTATACAAAACGAGAGAAAATAAACGTGGACAGAAAATATTTATTAACAAAATACAACATAACAATTCGGTCACCCAACAAAGTACTTATAAACACATTATTTGGAATTGACACAGGGGTGTTTGTTCTAGACTAGACCAAAAAATTATCGATCCAAAGTGCCGTGTAATTTATTTGTTAAAGTCCTATGTAAACCAAAAGGAATTTAGTAGTTTAGTCAACTCAAACTATTTTTCATTGGGACCATAATCTAATGCTTAACTTTTCTCCAGAAAAATATTGCTGCCACTGCTTTATTATTAAGTCTTAAAGGACTCTTGACATAAAGCAATATACTGGCACTTGCATGCAAGATTACTGCCCCTGAATGTGACATATTTGTTTGTTTATAAAATGATGTCATGTCAGGGACCCTAATATTGCATGCAATTGCATGTTCATTGCTTCATGTCAAGGGGCCTTAAAAAATCTAATTTTTTAGCGTAAGATACTGCATTTAAGTTTATGTTTTATCAAATAAAATAAAAATGCAATAAAAAAATTCTAAAGCATTAGGATATATTTCCCTTCGAATCTTTTATCGCTTTCAATGTGTCCACTATAAAATGATATACGTACCTCGGGATCCGTGCTCAGGATATTGGAAACCATTGGATATACAAATCCGGTTAAATGAAAAAAAAAATGTTTATTGGATTGGTTTACTTAAAGATAATGTAGGCAGACCAGCTTTTCTTAAACAAGGATACGCAATCCCCTTTCGTTCACTAGGCTAATTTTGAGCTTGAAAGGCTAGGGGGGCTTACCAGACCTAACGAAAACCTTTAGATAGATTTTCTTAATATAGCGTTATTAGAGATCCGAGGCATTCGTACTTTACCAAAAAGAAATGCGACAAAATAAGACACTGACCCGTGACGTATCTTTAAAATTTCACCTCGACATATATTGTTATTTTCGAACATATTATTTGGTTTTCTTTCTCATGCAGAGCTAATTTTTTAGTACTGTCAATGATTACACATGACCCAGTCTTGTAAACATTGGTACTGTCCAAGATTTGTAGAGGATAGGTTGCCTGGTAACTCTATGATCGAAGCAGCGTAAGAGGTGACAGCGCGTCATTTGGAGTGCCACGATTTGATTAGAGCCCTACATGTGTTTCTAAGTATTTTTTTATCTTTGATGGTTTATTTTTTTACATTTGTGGTGTTTTCTCGAACTATATTTATTTAAAAACTGTAAATACTTGTTCTAGTTTACTTATACTTTCTATTTGTACACTGAAAAAACAAATCCTTGGGGCAAATGCATAATGCATTTGATATATGCCAAATGACTGCTGATTTTGAACTGAGAAAACCATGGTTTTAGAAAAAGACAATTCTTTGGAAAGAAGAGCTATTCTCTTATCTAAATGACTTATGTTTTGTACTCAAAACCATGCTGTCATCAGTTTCAAATCTTAGGCATTTGGCATATATCAAATGCATTATGCATTTGCCCCAATGATTTGTTTTATCAGTGTAGTTATTTTAACGGACTTAAGAAGCTAAAAGCTTCCCAAACCATTGTGCATTTGGTATATTTGGTATAAGGCAAGTTTTATATTTGAGTTAGTTGATGTATTTTATGAATATTGTTATTAGAAACACTTTAAGAAAAATTTTTATTTAGTCGGTTTAGAACGTTTTTCTACGTTGTCCGACGCCTATTCTCCACCTCCTTCGATCCTGACAACCATCTTCTGTCAGATTTTTTTGACTCATTGATCTTTGGATTGACTGTTGCCATTCTAGTTTAGGACGCCCTCTTTTTCTGCGCCCTATTGGTTGCCATTCTAGGACCTGCTTTGGTAATCTTTCGTCGTTCATCCGTTGTACATGGCCGTACCACATCAGTTGTCTTTTAGTGATGTCATCCGTTATGCTCCCTTCGATTCCTATTCTTTCTTTTATGATCTCATTTCTTATGTGATCTGTTCTAGATATTCTCATTGATCTTCTTATTGCATCCATTTCGACACTTTCCATTTTTATTTTGTATTTTTCTGTTACGCGACAAGTCTCTATTCCATACAACAGCGTGCTTTTCACCATTGTTTCATATATGTTAAATTTTACATTCTTTTTTATTTCTCTGCTCCATAAAATACTGTTAAGACATCCAATAACCTTTTTTGCTTTTACTATTCTTTTTCCAGTTCTTTACAGTCTGTTCCTGTCTTCATCAAATGTGACACCCAAGTATACATATTCATTGCATGGAGATATTACTTGTCCATTGTCTAGTTCTAACTCACTGGATTCGTTTCCAATACATAAGTACTGTCCACGTTCACTGTTAATCCCCACTTTTGGTATTCTTCCATTAACTTTCTCATCATATACTCCATGTCCTCTTTATCATTAGCTACAATTACTTGGTCGTCAGCAAACTGTAGTGTGTATATGGTAAATCGGTCGTTAAGTTGTATTCCCATGCCGTGCACTTTCCGTTTCCAGTTTTTTAGAGCTACTGCGATATATATTTTAAAAAGAGTTGGAGAAATACAACATCCCTGTCTTAAGCCTTTTGTTACCAGGAATTATTTTGAAAGTCGATTTCCAATTTTAATTTTAGATTTTGACCCTTTGTATAGTTCTTTTATCGCTTTTATGTATGTATGATTGATATTAGTCTGCTCTAGCACTGACCATAGTTTTTCTACTGGAACGGTATCATATGCTTTTTGTAGGTCCACAAAGGTAACATGAGTCTCTATATTTCTGGCGCTCCTTTTCTCAATTACTTGTTTAAGACAAAAAACATTATCACTACAAGATCTGCCTGCACGAAACCCACTTTGCTCTTCTTCTTCTTGTTCATGAAAATCCTTCTCTATTAGATCTCTAAGAATCCTACCGTACAATCTACTGAGAGTACTAGTTACTGAAATTCCTCTGTAATTGTTGCAATCCAGCTTGTTTCCTTTTTTATGTATTGAGGATATGAATGCAATTTTCCAATCATCAGGTACTGGATGTCCGTTTGTGCATTGATTGATAATATATGTAAGATTTTCGATTAGTTTCTCTGATCCATATTTGAGCATTTCAGCATATATTCCTCCAGGTCCGCTAGCTTTTCCGGATTTAAGCTTTTTAATACTATTTTTTATCATTTCTTTTTCGATGATTACTTCCTCTCCGTGTACTTCTATGTCTCTCCTCGGAGAGGCTGCCAGATATTCGGGTCTCGTTTCCTGCAGCAGTCCCTTGTAGTGTTCTGTCCATTGTTCTGGTTTGATGATCTGGATGTTTACTTTTTCTTTTGTTGGGTTTTTTACTGTAGAAATGAATTTCCATACTTCAGAACTCTGCCTACCTCCTACGTGTGTATTGATATCATGGCATTTGCGCTCGAACAGTTCATTTTTTTCTGTGCGTATCAAATTTCTCAGCTGTCTTTTGGTTTCCCTGTAGATTTCTAGGTCTCTTTGTTCTTTAGTACTGAGCCATTTCAAATATGTGCGTTTTTTCTCTTTGACCATTTCCTGTATTTTTTCCGTCCACCACATCTTCCTGCTATTTCTATTATCTTGGTATCCAACAGCTTCGATGCTTGCTTCCTTCAAGCTTTTTATTATGTTTGTATATATCTCTTCAAATGAGTGTTCTGTGTTTATAATTTTTTTATCTAATCGGTTCTGATACAATCTTTGAGTACTTTCGATTTCTAGACTTCTAAAGTTGTATTTTTGATTGTCTTCGATGCATTCTAGGTTTTCATTTTCTTCAATACTTTCGTCCTTATGTGTTTTTCTGAAAGGGAATAATATTTTTGCTTTTACCAGATGGTGGTCAGATCCACAGGTAATACCACGAAGTGCTCGTACATCATACCACTTTAATTGCGAGTGTTGTCCACCTATAGCATAGTCAATGATTGATTTAAGATTTCTTGTTGGCTGAATCCAGGTATATCGATGAATATCCTTATGCCTAAAAAAACCATTATTTATTTTTAGGTTGTGGGTTTCACACAATTGCATCAGTCTCAAGCCATTATCATTTGTTACTTCTTCTCCAAATGGTCCTATCACTTTGCTCTGGGTTTGTCTACCAGTTCGGCTATTAAAATCGCCAAGCATAATTATTTCTCTGGTATTACCGATTTTGGTGATAGTCTCATCAAGTTGGTCAAAGAACAGTTGTTTTGTAGCTAGTTTTTCGTTATCTGATGGTGCGTAGACTGCTATTATGCTTATATTATGACCAAGCATCTTCATGTTCACTCGAAGTATGTTTTCACTAATGCAATTGTAGTCGGTAATCTTATTTTTTAGGTTTTTCTTTATTAACAAGGATACCCCTCTGGCTGCTCTTCGTTCTTTTGGGACTCCAGTGAATATATGGACGAAATTGCCGACACTATTCGTACCTGTTCCTTTCTTTTTTGTCTCTGTAAGTGCAATGATATCGATCTTACAATTCTGCACTTCGGTTGCAACTTTACTACTTTAAGAAAAATAACAAAACATATTTACCAGTAGCGCACCCAGGAATATGTCTTGAGGGGGACCCGAGATCCCATAAAAAATATCAAATGCTTGGGGGGGGGGGCCCGGGGCCCGAGGCTTTTCCCTGGGTGCGCCCGTGTACACAAAACACACAGAAGATTTCCTACTATATTAAATGCTTTTTATTTAAACGGGCACTCCGGGTGACGTCATTTCCTGCATTCAACAACTAGCTCTGATTGGTCGGAAAGTTACCAGGTAACCTATCCTCTACAGACCTTGGATACTGTCTGCCTGTACTATGACAGATCGATTTAAATTGGCAAAATAATCCCAAAGCTGTTTTAGATTATAATGCGCCCGTACCAATAGGTTGAATTGAAAAGAGAGAATAAAGTCTAGTGAATAAAACGAGTAGACCACTGTCATGGATGTCTAAGATTAAAGAGACAGTAAATAATCAGATAACAATTTGTGAATTCATTCAATGAAATGAATATATTGGAAAAAAAAATCTGAATGGTGGTACGTTCCGGATTCATATTTTTTGCGGAAGTGCTACGTCACAGTCAGCGCCGTGTTATTTGACATTAATTCTGAGTTGCCATTTCATTATTTTTGTTTTCTTAAAAGAAATCGGTGTTACCAACTAAATGTGTCAATTCATCTGTTTGAAAATATTTGAAAATTAAAAGGGAACCGTATTCAAAATACTTTAAAAAACGCTAATTTACGGTTACTTCATTTTAAGTCAAGGCTTTTAAAAGTCTAGAGTGAAAAATAAAGGTGTCCGCAAAATTTTCATTATTCTTCTAGTTTGCCTTGGGTTCGGAATTTTAGAAAATTTTAGTTCTTAGAACTAATAATGTTTTCGAATATCGCTGGATAATTTCTCAATCCACTGGACTGTTAAAATCGGTTCAGAATAGATGGACGAAACCAAACGTATGTTTAGAAAGTTGCCAGATATGCTTAATACATTCCAGCCAAAGTTTTTCAAGAAATTTTGATTTTGTTTACGGATAGTTTTTCACAAAGGAAAGCCACAAAACGAAACACAGAAGCTTAGATTATACCCGAAAAGTTGAACTTTTATGGTAGGCAAAGATTTATCTTCTTTAGGTCACACTATACAAAACGAAAGAAAATATGCGCGGACAGAAAAGGTACAATAAATATAAAATATAAAAAAAAATATTTGGAAAATATTTTACTAAAGAAGTATGCTTACAGATGCACATAACTATTTTAAATAAGCCTGCGCATGCGTGAGATAATAGTTCTAAACAGTTTCAATTAATTTCGCCCGGGCTTCACGCATCAGAGAACTGTACTCAACCTGTTCTGGACAAATGTCTTGTGGTCGGTCATAAAATTTCGTTGTTTTAAGTGCCCAAGGGCGGAGCTGTTTAGAACAGGAAACTTCAGTTTAACATATGTGCAAGACGATGCTTACTTTGTTTTGTTTGGCCAATCAGTTTATATTGGACATAGTGTACAGAAACTGCAAAAGCTTGTGGAGTATTATTTAAATTATTGAAAAGTGATACATACTTATACATAAAAGAAAATCCGTTGAGCCTTACATGCAGAACCTCATACTGTTCAGTTAAACCAAATTTTTTTGTATCTATTTACCTATTTTCTTCTACGATTTAATTTTAATAATTATTCCTTTTTATTAGCACACAATAGTTCAACTTTTATCTTTTTTTTTTTTTAATAAAAATTTGATATTTTTTACACTTGCACCATGTATTCAGCTTCAGCGATTGAAAAAATCAACCAAAAAAAATATTTAAGGATAGTTTCTAGTTTATAGCTTAGAATTAATGCCACACATAGATAAATTAGAAATAGAAATAACTATTTGCATCAATTAAATCTAATAAAAAAGTTCTATTGGTTGATGTGATCGTTTTGGTCTTGGTTTGGGTTGCTTAAGTTTATTTAAAATACACGAAAAAAGTTTTTAGGCCAGAGTCAAGTTTATGTAACACTGAAAGACGAAAACACCCAAATTCAGGAAGAGCTTTAAAAAGTAGTGCGGTTAGTTTAAGCGACAGTTAAAAAGTTTAGTTTAGAAAGTTGAAAGTTTCGATTAGCTAAATTTTCGGAAAATTTATCATTTCGCGCGGTTTTTTCTGGTTGGAAAATCCGAGTTTTCCCTCGTTGACTGTTTGGCCGATAGTCGAGTCGCGCATCATGATAGAAACAGAACACTGAGTTTTGGCGAGTAAAACTCCGCTTTTCCAAACGCTGGAGGCTGAGTTTCCAAGCTCGCAACGTACAACATCTACCACGCGCTTTTCCGAACCAAAGACATTTACAAATATTAGAATGGCCGTTATTCTACGAGGTATCGAATCTTTATATTTCAACTTTTCTTAATAAATAATAATAGGTTTTAGTGGAGAGGCGTGGATGCGTGCACTGTACTTTAAAAGAAAATGGGCGCTCTTGTACTGAGTGCTATTACTTTTTGTATTTCTATTTAGTTTTCATTAGACAAATCGCTTTTGGCATTTCGCCATAAACCGTACTCGGACATTACTATGTGTTAATAATAAGCACTGGCGTGTCATATAGGGGCCAGGGGGGGCGAATGCCCTCCCGCCCCATTGCGCTTGGCGCCCCTGGCGTCCTTTGAGAAACAAATAGAATTAATAGTGTTATTATTATTAAATCTATATTTGCGCCCGTTAAGGTCTTCGCCCCCCCCCCCCCGCCCTTTTGTCCACGACACGCTACTGATAATACTGATAATAAGTGAATTTACGTCCTCGATACATAAAAAGGAAACAAGCTGAACTGAGACATGTACAGAGGAATTCCAATAATCAGTACTCTAAATAGATTGTACGGTAGGATTCTTGGATATTTAATAGAGAATGATTTTCATAAACAAAAAGAGCAAAGTGGGTTTCGTGCAGGCAGATCTTAGATAATGCAGTGATAATATTTTTTTGTCTTAAACAAGTAATTAAGAAAAGAAATGTCAGAAATATAGACACTTATATTACCTTTGTGGACCTACAAATAGCATGTGATACCGTTCCAATTGAAAAATTATGGACAGTGTTAGAGCAAACTAATATCAATCATTCATACATAAAAGCGACAAAAGAACTACGAAAATGGCCAAAATCTAAAATTAAAAAAATCGACTTTCAAAAGAAAGAAATACCTAAGACAGGGATGTTGTATCTCTCGACCTCGTTTTAAAATAAAAATCGCAGTAGCACTAAAAAACTGGAAACGTCAAGTACACTACACGGAAATACAACTTAACGACCGATTTACCATATACACACTGTAGTTTGCTGACGACCAAGTAATTTTAGCTAATGATAAAGAAGACAATGAACATGGACAAGACACATAACTTATGTATTGGAAACGAATCAAGTGAGTTAGAACTAGAAGATGGACAAACAATATCTCCATACACTGGATATGTATACTTGGGTCTTACATTTGTAAAGACTGTCAAGAAGTGGACAAAAGAATAGTTAAACCAAAAAAGGTTTTTTTTTTCCTGATTTGGTAACCGTGACTCTTTCGCCGACACTAAGGCCGCCATTTCGGAACGCCTAATTGCACGGGTCATCGGCCACCTTTGGAACCCCAGACCGGGTATTTTTTTTATCCGGTCCTTTTGTCCCTTAGAATGGCCTACCGACTGAAGGAGTGTGTAACAAAGTCCGCCTTCACGAGATATCCGACCTCATCCGGCCTGGTTACCGGCGTGAATGAAGGGGTAGGACAATATTACATTTTACACTCCCCAGGAATCCTATAAATGTCTGCCGCACCTGACCTCGGCAACCGACGGGGATCAAACCCGCCACTGTAGCAAGCGAGATTCCTTAACTCACTCGTGTTCAATGCGCGAACGCACTGAGCCACCACGGCTACCCAAAAAAGGTTATTGGATGTGTTAACAGTATTTTATTGATCAGAAAGGTAAAAAGGAATGTAAAATTTAACATATATGAAACATTATTTAAAAGCACGCTTTTGTATGAAATAGAGACTTGTCGAGGAACGGAAAAATACAAATCCAAAATGGAAAGTGCCGAAATAAATGCAATAAGAAGATAAATGAGAATATCTAGAACAGATCATATAAGAAATGAGACCAAAAAAGAAATAATGGGAATCGAGGGAATTACGACCATGTACAACGGATGAACGATCAAATATTAACAAAGCAGGTCCTAGAATGGCCATCAATAGGGCGACCTAAACTGGAATGCCAATAGTCAATCCAAAGATCAATGAGTTAAAAAGACCTGACAGAAGATTATTGTTAAAATCAAAAGATCTGGAGAGTAGACGGACAACGTAGAAAAACGTTCTAAACCGACCTAGTAGTTGTATTATTTTAATAAACTCTTAAAGTAATGCAGGAAATCACCCTGTAAATTTCTTACCAATATTTAGAAAACACGCTGTTAAAATGGACATCAATAGATTTCTTCGAATTTTGACAAGTCTTCTAACATTCTTTCATTTCTTTCTTACAAACGAAGGACGCCGGTGGAAGGTTACGTAGTGGGACGTAAAAAGGACTTTTATTGTACTAGACAAAGTACAGATATTTTTTTAAATAAAACTAGAGAAGCAAATTACTTACTCCGGCTAAAATTGTTTACACTGTTGACTGAAATACTATTCCTGATAATAATTGTACGTATTGCGGCAGGTCAAAAGTTAAGGCTGAATCTTTTTGCGTTAGGAAGGGTAAATTCATCTAGTATGTAATATTCAGAGGCAACTACTATGATCTAATGGCATTTCTATGATAGGCATGAACCTCGGAACTCGCACATGCATCTAAATCGTACTAATTGGCCCTGCATATTGCGTACTAGACGAATTAATTTCAGCGCCATCTGCCCCTCAATGTTGCAAGGCTCGCCGGTTACCAATCCACATGGGTAACATACATAAGCCGAGCATGCTATTAAAGCAAGATACACACCAAGTTCGCGAACTGTTCTCGAACAGTTTGCAAACATTTTCTGAGCTTGTTGTACTGGCGTGTTCGCGAAACCTTCTAGTGCCGCTCGGCAGTTCATTGAGGGTTACGAGTCGAGTCGTTACCTTCAAAGGTTTTGTTTGCGAACAACTCAGTAGGTATGTGTGTGAACGTTAACTGTTCGGCATTATATTAGTGTATTTTAGACCTTTTATTATTCCTGTGAACACTCGACGATCACGGCCGAACTGAACACAGGCTGAAATTCTTTTATATGTTGGCGATGCGTTCGCGAGCTGTTCTGGAACCACTCGCAAACTCTTTATTTTGGTCTGAACCCACCTTTATGCTAGGTTTTAACCAATTTCACGAGCTGTTTTTGAATAGGAATGAACATTATAAAATGGGTGTGTTGTGAAAAGGAGTTAAGCATGATATTAAAGGTAGGTGAAAAACCGAACCGAATCCGAGTAGGTTGCGAACACATCGTCTACACAAGATAGAATTGATAGTTTTTGGTCATGCCAACGTCACATGTCGTTAGCGGCTTCCGTGAAACGCCGCAAACTCACGGACGGTTAACATAGTTATTTTGACGTACGTAGAACGTGCGCGATTTTGTTTTAGCGAGCTTCTATTAAATTCCGAGCCATTTGGTGGCGCTGGCTGCACAGGTCACATCAGTCTTCAGCGCACAGTCCCTAGAGACCAGGTGTTGAGCGGAACCAGGGACAGATTGAAGAAGATTCAGCAGTCTCTGGCGAAACCCATTTATTTCACGTAGGGGAAGATGGGGTAATAGGTAATAGGGAATATTTTTTTGCTACTCTTGCAGTTTGTCTTTTGTCATTTGTGATATCTGAAAAAAATCATGAAAATATTTCTATTAAGATATTTTAGTTAGTTTTAGTTAGCACTTTTGTATTTTTTCACAACAACAAGCAAACCATTTCAAATAATATTTTTTTTGTCTGAAGGAAGCACTTTTTTAGTTTTAATGCTTAAGTTTTTTCTCAAATGTAAGACTTTCTATGTATTGTTTTAATTAAATCTTGCTTGTCATAAACAAGTAGTTCAGAATGGACATGTTTCTTATTACCGTTTCGTTTTGACTATCGTGGGGTAATAAAAAACATCATAATGGGGCAACAAGAAATATATTATAATTTATTACATATTGATTTGAAGAGTACTTAGTGAAGTTGCCTTCAAATTTGCCAAAAGAGACCCATGTAAAGATTTAGAAATGGCAAGTTGCAAAAATATTAAATGGCATCTAACTCAAATAGTTCACAGTACACCGGTCTATTTTTTAAGTGATTACTAACAGGCTAAATTACTGTACATAGATTTATTTGGCCGAAACGCCGAGTGATCCGTAATTTGTAGAACAATATTGCTATTAACTTTCAAACATATGTGTTTGGCATTGGCATTGGCCCCTAAAATCATATGTTTGGTTTAGTTAATCTAAAGCTCAAAAGATTTCTGCGCCCGCGCATTCGGTTAGAATAACTTTCAAAAATTTTTGAAACGAAAAAGTTAGGCGTCTCGGCCTAACAAAGCTATGAACGAGAATTCGGCCTGTTGTTGTAAACTACATGTTTAACACATGAAAAACCACAAACAAAGTATTAACACTGCAGACAAAGCTTGAACGGAGTGCGTTCCGAAATCTTCCTAATATTATGTTTCGCGTAATACTTTTCGTAAAATATAAAATAGTAGATGTTTTACAGAAAATATAACGGGTAAAGGACGAAAAAAATTTGAGAGCCGTGAAACCTCAAACAATAAAAATGCGGGGGAAAAATCAAATTTTTCAGGGAAATTTCTCATGCAATGTGTAAAAATAACCCATTCAGACTCGTCTGAGAATGTCGTAAAACAAAAACCCATTAAATTTTTTCACTTTGACGCGTTTTTTCCTTCACAAACGAGGAATCGCAATTATTCGTTGCCGCAAATTTTCATTTTTGTTAATCACGGAAAATTTTGTAAGCGTACAAAAATTTTGTAATTTAAAAACTTAGAAAATATATATTTTATTCAAAGAATCTTTTAAAAATCAAGGTTTAAGACTTTTGAGGATAAATTTTCTTTTCAGGGTTTACTTAACAGAAACTTTAAAATATAGGGTATTCCTTTCCATTCCAAGGATGACTGCCATATTTATCTCAGGAACATCCAACAAGAACCTCCAAAAATAAAAATATTGTTGGTAAATTCGCAAGAGTTGTTATAAAATTTTTTGACCCGATTTCGTGTCAGTCGCAGTTTCTGAGATAAATCCGTCACCTCTTTTTAATGGAAAATTTTGTATACATGGATGTCTTTTTTGATTGACAACCAACGAACCTGGAATTTTGGTTATGTTTTTTTAAACTAAACAAACTTTATGATACCTATTTTTCCATACTTAATTTATTTTACATTATTTAAATAACAACTAACTTTCTAAATTCATTGTCTGGGTTAATACCTAGTAATTCTTTGACAATTTTATTTAACTGAAAGTTAAATAGTAATTTAAAAAAAAATAATTTCACGATGTTTATCTTAGTTTTTGGTAGTTTTAAGCGGGTTATAACTGATTTTTTATTTTTCTCATTTTATTTTATGTTTTCATCTACGTCGATTCGTTTGCGAGTTATTAACATTATAAAGCGCCCCCGTGACAATCAATTAAATTGACAATTAAAATGACAATCGCGATTGATGGGACTTCAATAAAAACTTCAATGTTTTATCAATCATCAGTTCAGTGAATCCCTCGAGATATC